>CM057451.1:609362500-611862500 GCA_016271365.2 Neoceratodus forsteri | reverse complement strand
AGAGTGAGTTACCCCCTCCCACCCGGGGTCTAGCCAGACAATATACAAATCTACACCAAGACCGTGTGTGTTTGCCTCATTTGGCACAATAAATACAACTTTTGTAACTCATGACAGTGGTTGTTGCCATGCATGGGTAAATACAAATGCCATGCATTGTTCCCTAAAACACCCACATACCAGCCCAGAGCCTATAAAGTTGTATTGTCCTTGGGATGCAAACAGAGTATTAGTGACCACTCCTTCTTGTTTCAACTCCTATGAATAAAATTACAGAAAGGTTCAGTATTTTCTTTTAGTTTTCATGGAAAAAGGAAGCAATTCAGAGCCTATTTACTACCCCCCCTTAAATAAAATTGCACACCATGGAGTGCATGGAGTATGCCTGCCTACATCCATGTCTCTGAGATCCTGCCATTCTGGGAGAGGGGGGCAGATGGACAGAATGTCAGAGAAGGGGGGACAGGGGAGCTAAACATGTGGCTCAAGGGCTGGTGAAAGGAAAAAGGACACAAATTTGTAGGTAACTGGCAACTGTTTCGGGAGCGAAAGTTCTTTAAGTTCAATGGACTGCATGTGACTGAGGAGGGAGTCAGTGCATTGGGGCAGAAGATTGACATCTTTGCAGAATATTTAAACTAGCAAATGGGGAGAGGGGTGCAGCACCCGATACATTGAAAGGGAAGAATACCCCTCCCCCCTCAGCTAGTGATCAAACAGGAGTTCAGCATGTTGTTAGTTCATTTGCATCACCAGGTAAGGAAAAAGGTCCAGCTCCCCATACGAAATGCTGGGGAAATGCCGGACCTCACCCAACAACTAACACATCAAAATCTGGTCAATGGAGAATAATGTACACAAATGCCCACAGTCTGGGAAACAAGAACCCAGACATGCAGGCAAAAATTACAGAGGCTAAGCTGGACATAGTAGCCATTAGTGAGACATGGTTCACCAGTAACCACACTTGGGAGACTTCAGTACCTGGCTATACACCGTTCAGAAGAGACCGAGGTGCAAAAATGGGAGGTGGAGTGGCCCTTTATGTAAATTAAAATATCACAGCTACAGAAATTCAGAATACACATAAGGAGCCAGAAGAACTGTGGGTCACCCTGGAAACAGGAAATGGGACAGCCATATGAACTGGGGTTGTCTACATGCCTCCAGACCAGGGGGAGGTCATAGACACATTACTGTTAGAAGATATACAAAACATGACAGTTAAAAGGGAGGTTCTGGGAGACCACGTGATGTCTATGGAGGGGTAGCCGCTGTAAACCGGAGCTCCCACACCTAACCGGCGATCCTGCTGTTTCCGACCATCAATTTCACCCGTATTTACCTCCCTGAGCTGCTAGATCAGTGGTCTGACCGGTATAACTTTTCTCCGGAGCTCCGATCGGCATTGAAATGCAGGCGGCGATCAGGAGTCGAAGGGAGCGCCCTGCCACAGCTTCACCAAACACCGAGGAAGAGACTTCGCCGAAAATATTGGCAGCGACTTAGCCATCATCAAGGAGGCCCTTTTAAGCTTGTGGATGAAACGCTGATATCAAACCAGCCCTCACGCAGCTTGCACGCAGGGTGACAGACACAGAGGCTCGTGACATCGCCTGTGGAGCCAGCTCTAGATAAAACAAAACCTACGATCACTGAATGTAAGAAAGCAGTGGCCAAATTAGAAGAAAGAGTGGATGACCTTGAAGGGCGAGTCATAATAACCTGCTTTTACTTGGTTTGCCAGAGGGGAAGAAGGCACTAACATGCTGCTTTTCCTACAAAAATTGCTAAGAAAATCTTCAGGCCCCCACCAAATGGGCCAGAATATATCATTGAGCGGGGACACCGAGCCCTGAGAGCTAGACCACCACAGACAGAACCACCACGCCCCATTATCTTTAAATTGCTAAATTTCTTGGATAGGGAACACATCTTAAAAGAAACCAGGAAATTGTCTTCATTTCAATGGGAAGGCAACAAGCTTCGCCTAGTCCCCGACCTGACCTGGAAGATGAGGCAGGCCAGATCTTCCTTTCGCTCCGTCACTTCAAAGCTGTGGGTGGCAGGGATTCGCCACCGTATGTTATATCCAGCAAAGCTTGAGGTCACTACTAAGGAGGGGGCAAAGCGATATGAATCAGTGGATGAAGCTCTGAATTCACTCCAAATGCTGATGCCAGATTTGTTTCCTAAAGGCTGAGTCACGGGATGTTTAATGCTGATCTAGTGGGCTTAGGTGCTCCAAGAGACAGTATGATTAGACTGTCATGCTAATGTATGGAACAGTGGACTATATTATGATTAACCTCGGTGTTGCATAGAGGCTCCAAGGGCTTTACTACTTTTTTTTGTTTGTATATCTTACTCTACCAGGACGGATATATTATTTCGAGTTGAACTGTTAGATGATATACCTGTTATGTCAGTTTTCCAGAAATAGATAATTTTGGTATTGCCCAGTTGAAGGAGGTTAATTTGGTGTTACACTGTCAGAGTACTGACGTCTACAACTAATTGTGGGGTTGTTGATACCAGGCTTATTCTACAGTTTTATTGCCTTGACCATGTGATAGGAGGTCCGAATGGCCCAAGTTAGCATACCCTATATATATGGCAGGGCTGGGTAATTCCATTCTAGGAAGGACCAGCGAGCTGTTTAGTTCTGTCGATAAGTGTATCCCTCCCCCCTCCCTCTCCACTGAGTAACTAGTCCCTTCTGCTGTGGCAATGTTTAATAGGCCACCGTTGTTCCCTGTTGGACTATTAACTAGCCATTGTCTAGTATGGTGGCATTTGGAGTGGTGGGATGCCTTAGCAGGCAGGGATTTTATAATAGGGCCAGTTTAATCTTATCTGGTTCCTTTCCCTTTCTGAGGGGATTGGGGAGGACTTTGCCTTTGAGTGTTCAATTTGTAATCTTCTATAAGATTCTATACAAGGATCTCCTATTGTAATGATAATCCCAATATATTAGTTTAATTTTGACAACTCAATAATTGTTTGGGGGTAAGGTATGTTTACCAATTCTTATAGGGGTCGATCGCAAGTTTGCATGTCTTTAATGTTGCTGACTCAAGTTTATGAGTGGGTGTTGGGGAGCCCGACCTCTATAGCGCAATTTGGATCAGTGCAAGAGGAGTAGGCTTCGAGCCTGGGGGGTGGTTGTTTACTGGTTTAGCTGGGGGTTGATTTTTTATTGGGGATGTAAGGGGTTGGGGTTGGTAAGGTTTTTTTTTTTTTTTGGGTTTTTGGGGTGGGGGTGCAGCTATCCGTACATTGCTCCAAGGGCAAGTAACGACCAATGACATTTAACCTAAATCTCCTGTCATGGAACATCAAAGGGGGGAAGGACAATTGTAAAAAATATGTAGTCCTAAACCATTTAGACCGTTATCAACCAGCAATCGTTTTTTTGCAGGAAACTCATGTCCTTTCAGGCCACCTTTCATATTTTAGGAAAAAATGGGTAGGCCAAGTGTTTGGGGCGGGGTATTCTTCCTCAAGCCGGGGTGTGGCTATTTTGATAGCCCGGGGGGTTCCTTTTGTACATTTGGACACAATCGCTGATCCGAATGGCAGATATATTATTGTTTCTGGCAAGCTTGGAGGAAAGCCCCTAGTACTGGGATCAATTTATGGTCCCAATACAGAGACTCCCTCCTTTTTCTCCCATCTGGCTGTGCTTTTGTCTCCCTTTAAGGAGTTGCCGCTTATATTGGCGGGTGATTGGAACCTTGTTCAGTCGGGTATACTAGACAGATCGACCTGTAGGAAATCATTTCCTGCTTTGGCTCAACAGGCATTGGCTGAATGTAAGTCTTTTTTAGGCCTGATAGATCCGTGGAGGCTACTCAATCCAACAGTCCGTGATTATACCTTTTTTTCACCGGTGCACAAGTCCTTTTCTAGGTTGGATTATTTTTTGGTAAACTGCCAGGTTGTCCCTGAGATAAAGAATGCCTAGCATCTCCCAAGGGTGATATCTGATCACTCTCCAATTAAAATTGTTTGGGCTTCGTCCTCCATCCCGAAGAGATCTTACACATGGGCCTTAAATAATAATATACTTAAAGATGCTCAGACACTAGAACGTTTCCGTATCTTTTTGATAGAGTCAATGAAATTTAATTTGGGTACGATCTCGAACACTGACCAGTCGTGGGCTGCTCTTAAATCTGTATGGAGGGGAGAGCTAATTAGAATAGCATCAGTGAGGAAAGACAAATATAACCTGAAGTTGTCCAATTATCTTATAAGGATCAAACAATTAGAGGCTATACCGGAGCTTACGAGGACAGGTGACCGAGATCAGGAGCTGGCTGCATTGAGAGCATGCTATGCGGGGGCTCTGAGAGATAAGGTTGTTAGCATGTCAACTAAATCCAGTGCTATACTTGGGAAGGGCAGTAAAGCCGGGAAATTACTGGCCTGGCAGCTAAAAATGCAAGTCTGACTCCAGATGGGTTCCAGCCCTAAAAACTTGGACTCTGATAACTTGATTACTGACTCTAAGGAAATTCTACAATCGCTTTGTCTCTTTTTATAGAGACTTATATTCACCTGGCCCCTACCGCACTTATGTTATCACAAATGCGGAGGTTCTTGGACAGAATATCACTCCTAACCTGCCACAAGACTCTAAAGTGAAATTAATATCCTCTATATCAAATGAAGAGATTATATCTGCTATTGATTCACTTAAAGCTGATAAGGCAGCAGGCTCTGATGGGTTCTCGCTCTTTTATAAATTATTTAAAGCAGAAGTGGCTCCATTGTTGAGTGAGTTATTTACTTTTTGTTTGATCATGGAGTGAGGGGATCGTCTCTCTTTGAAGCCAGAATAATTCTGTTACCTAAGCCAGGAAGTCCACCAACTCTGTTAGTAATTACAGACCAATATCTTTGTTGAACTTAGTTGTTAAAATGTTTGCTAAAATATTGGCTACGACTTAAGAGTGTCTGGCGGATTTGATTGGCATGGAACAAGCCGGCCGTGGAGGGACGCACCTCGGCAGACCATTTCAGAAAATTGTTTTATTTAATGTCCACCTCTAGTTTCTAATGAGAATGCATCTTTAATTTCTTTAGACGCGAAAAGCATTCAACCGCTGTGGAATGGGTGTATATGTTCGAGGTTTTAGTTAAATTTGGCTTTCCCAACAATTTATACAATTAATTAGGATTCTCTATTTGTGTCCAACTGCTAGAATACAATGCAATAACTTGATATCTGATATTTTCCGCTGCTGAGGGGAACTCGTCAGGGCTGTCCGTTGTTGCCTTATCTGTTTAATTTGTATTTAGAGCCCCTCATCAGAGCAATCAAGACAGACAAACGGATTTTTGGCATTAAAATTGGAGACCAGGAACACAAATTGTCAGCATTTGCAGATGACGTTTTATTACATATTAGACATACAACTTCATCCCTACCTAGAGTCCTCACCTTAATTGAAAATTTTAGTGGTTTTTCCGGTTTTAAACTAAACCTCGCAAAAACAACCTTTTTTCCCCTCTCGGCCACTCTTGTGAAAAGCTGGTGCGTGTCTTTAGGCCTACAGTGGCAATCTAAATCCTTTGAATATTTAGGCATCCAGATCTCCAAGAACTTAGATGAACTGGCCAAACTGAACTTAATACCTGTCATTAAATCTGTCAGAGAAGATTTGGATAGATGGTCGAAACTGCCATTGTCCTTTTCTGCGAGAACCAATGTCATAAAAATGGTGGTTCTGCCAAGAATTCTTTAACCCCTCCTCAACCTGAATATATATCTTCCCAAGTCCTTTTTTAAAAATCTATGTAGGTACTGCTCAGATTTTATATGGAAATATAAACCTCCACGCAGAGCTTATCTTAAACTTTGTCGGTTACGTAAGTTGGGTGGCCTACAATTACTGGACTTCTTTAAATATTATCTAGCTATTCATGTAGCTAGAGCGGTTTTATGGACCGGAAAAATTAGTACCCCTGCCATAGGCCTTGAGCTAGACAGGGCTATAGTTAAAGGGCTAAAGTTAGATTTAGAATCCTCCTCTATACCCCTTGGATTAAAGTACCGAATAAAATTAGAAATACCCTATAGGGTGGGATATTAGGGCTATTCATCAACTATATGCCTGTTTAAAGATTAACCCCGTTCGATGTGTCGCACCTCTTTTAAGAACCCCAATCTCTTAATTGGCAATCAACCTATACACCACTTTCCTTCAATATTGCCATCTAAAATTGAATTACCGACTTTTATGTGGGCAATGCTATGCTCCCGCTTTCATCACTAGTATTAAAGTTTGGGGTTAGACCAAGCTATGTTAAATCTGGCTCAAATTAGAAGCTGTATTCAGTCCTTTCTGAAGCATGGCAATGGATCTAACCTAGTGGGGACCTCTGGATATATCTATCCGATGCCTGTCTATCAGGTAAATTGGTTTCTAAACTATACCAGGGTATCTTTAAAAGACTGACTTCATTCTTCTCCCACCCTTTCATTGGGCTGCTAGCATGTCTTTGAATTGGTCGGAGTCAATATGGGAGAAAATCTGGATAGATACTTATGCTTTTATTAAACAGGATAGATTAAGAGAAATCCAGTTTAAATTACTGCATAACATTTATTGGTCCCCAGCTAGGTTGTCTCGTTGGAATAACAATTGCTCTCCAGCTTGTGAGAACTGTAATGGCTCCTTAGCTACTACTTTTCACAACGTGTGGTCATGCCCTAAAAGTAGTGAGTTATGGGAACTGGTTAAGCGGGGATTGAGGCTTTTTCAAGATCTCTCTACTTTTTTTTTGCCAGAGATTTGTGTGTTTGGGAGGTACGACATTATCCCAGGTACTGCCTCTAGAGCCCGGATGGCATTGTTGGCAATGGTTACTAAGCTGGTGATATTACGTCACTGGCGGGAGATATGGACTCCTTCTTTCAAGGAATGGTGGGAGGTATTCATGAATGCACTACTTGCTGAAAGGTCTGTTTATGTGGCCTCTGACACACAGCACAAATTTGACAAATATTGGAAGGGCTTTAACCAATGTCTGCGGGACAAGTTCCCCTTTTTACGGTAGCGGCACTGAGACACCCTTGGTCTCATTGGTCTCAATTAGATAATGTTTCTTCCCATCAATATAACTTTCCTTCCTCCAATGTTATAATTTCATACTGTCTTTTTTTTTTCCCCTTAATTGTTCATATTCTAGCTGAACTAAGGATTTTAATATGATATCATTTACCCCATGTTTTTATCAATGTTACGGATAGCTGCGGGGTGGGGATGGGTGGGACTGTTTATATATCCCTTTTTATTATTTGGTTCTTTTCTTCCTTTTTATTGTTTATTTTTCCTTAATTGTAAGATTATATTAGTTTTTGTATACTCCGTGTTACACCAACCTGTGTACCTCCATCATTTCTATATACATTGTTCTATGGTGTTGTTGTTCTGTTTTAAAATTAAAATAAAGTTATTGGCAAAAAAAGGGAGGTTCTGATAATGGGAGACTTCAACATGCCAGATACAGATTGATCAATACCAGCAGGAACATCCACCACGACTAGACACATGGTGGATTCCCTGAAGGGGGAGGGCCTTATACAACTGGTACAACAGCCCACAAGAGACAGGGCTATCCTCGATCTAGTAATGACTATGTATGGCAGCTTAGATTCAATGTAAAGAAGTGCAAAGTAATGCACATGGGAAACAAAAACCCAGGGAAAGAGTACACAATGGGGGGTGAGATACTGACAACAACAAAAATGGAAAGAAACCCGGGGGTAGTTATATCAGATGACCAAAAGGTGGGCATGAAATGTGAGAAGGCAGTGAGGAGGGCTGGAGGGACACTGGGATGCATAGGGAGAGGCATCACCAGTAGAAAACAGGACGTTGTTATCCCTCTGTACAGACAGTTGGTGAGACCCCATCTGGAGTACTGCATGCAGTTCTGGAGACCCCATCTCCGCAAAGACATAGATAGAGTGGAGGCTGTCCAGAGGAGGGCAACTAAAATGGTGCAGAATCTGCACCAGAAGACATACAAAGAGAGACTAAAGGATCTTAATATGTATACCCTCGAGTAAAGGAGGGAGAGGGGACATGATTGAAACTTTCAAGTGCCTCAATGGAATCAATAAAGTCCAAGAGGGTAGCATCTTTCAGAAAAAAAGATATGCAAGAACAAGGGGGCACAATTTGAAGATAGAGGGGGGACGGCTCAGAGGTAATGTAAGGAAGTATTTTTTCATGGAGAGGGTTGTGGATGCATGAAACAGCCTCCCTGAGGAAGTTGTGGAGTCAAAAACAGTGGGAAAATAGAAGAATGCAAGGCACAGACATAAGGCAATTCTAGTGGGGATAGGAGGAAGTAAGCTGTTGGTTAACTAGGATCTGTAGCGTATCCATTAGGTAGGGAAATGGGCAGACTAAGTGGGCCAAGCAGTCCTTATCTGCCACCAAATTCTATGTTTCTATGACTAATGGGGAAAGGATCACAGATCTCCAGGTAGAAGGTCACCTGGGGACCAGTGACCATCACATGGTATGGTTTTATTTGGCCACTAGAACTAAATCATCCCATTCCAAGGCAAAAATATGGGACTTCAAAGGAGCTGATTTTGATAAGATGGCCAACAAAGTTAAGCTATCCCTGGCAAGAAGACAAACAGGTGAGGGGGTACAGACAAAGTGGGCAAGCATTAAGGATGCAATACTTGAAGCAACATCTGATTGTGTTGAAGAGAAAGTAAGAGCAAAAGAAGGAGGAAACCACTTTGGTTCTGAAAAACAGTAGCAGAAAAGGTCAGAGCCAAAAGGCTGGCCTTCAGGAAATATAAGGGAACACAGTGGGACGAAGATAGGGAGGTGTACCAAACTTCCCTAAGGGAGCAGGGAAGGCAGTAAGGCAGACAAAGGCCCAAACCAAGGAAACACTAGCATGAACAGTAAAAGAAGGGGGCAAGACTGTGTATAGGTACATTAGTGAAATTAGAAAGTCTGGGGGGTATTGCTAAGATCAAAGTGGATAACGGGGAGTGCATGGAGGAGGGCCAAGGAAAAGCATCTATCCTAAATAGATACTGTACTTCTGCTCAATATTTACTGAGGAAAAAGTAGGGCAGGGCCCACAGCTCAGCACCATGGACATGGGGGGGGGGAGGTATGCACTAGTCCCTTCACAAAAGAAGGGGTCCTACAAGAGCTCACTAAGCTCAGGGTGGACAAGACAATGGGACCTGATGGCATACATCCCAGGGTACTAAAGGAGCTACGGGTGGAACTAGCAGAGCCATTAGCAGAACTGTTTAGTGAGTCTCTGAGCACAGGAGAGCTCCCAGAGCTCTGGAGAAGGGCTCATGTGTTCCCACTCCACAAAAGTGGTAGCAGGGAGGAGGCAGGGAACTAAAGACCAGTCAGTCTTATCTCAGTAGTGGGCAAGATTATGGAGGCACTCCTTAAGGAAAGGATAATGCAACACCAGGAATCCATAGGAGCACAGGATCCAAGACAGCATGGGTTTACAACAGCAAGGTCCTGTCAAACTAATCTCATAGATTTCTTTGACTGGGTAACCAGAGTGGTGGACCAAGGGGGTGCAGTTGATGTCACCTACCTTGACTTCAGTAAAGCTTGCAATACTGTTCCACATAGAAGATTGATTAATAAGCTGGGTAGGTTCGGGGTGGGTCAGAAGTTGGTCAACTGGGTGGCAAACTGGTTGGCGCACAGAAAACAGAGTGGTGGTAAACAGTATACAGTAAGAAGAGATGCAAGTCACAAGTGGGGTACCTTAGGGATCAGTCCGGGGGCCAATCCACTTTAATATCTTGATCAGTGACCTTGCAGATGGACTGGAGGGTAAGGTTTGTCTGTTTGCAGATGACACCAAGATCTGCAACACAGTAGATGATCCAGATGGGGTGGGCAGAATGAGAAGAGATCTGGATAAACTGGCAAAATGATCAGAAGAGTGGCAACTAGAGTTTAACACAAAGAAGTGCAAGATCATGCACATAGGGAAGAGAAACCCTGAAGCCACCTATAGGTTGGGAGAGGAGTTGCTGGCAATCACAAGGAAAGAAAGAGACTTGGGCATCATCATCACAGATGGCCTGAAATCATCCAAGCAGACCACTAAAGTGGTAGGTAAGGCTAGAGGGATGTTGTGGTGTATTAGTAGGGGCATCGCAAGTCGTAAGAGGGAGGTATTAATCCCTCTTTACAAAACACTGGTTAGGCCCTATCTGGAATACTGCATGCAGTACTGAAAGCTGCACCTGCACAAGGACATTAACAAAATGGAGGCAGTCCAGAGAAGGGCAACCAAAATGGTGCAGGGACTGCATCAGAAAACATATGAGGACAGATTAACAGACCTCAATATTTATTCCCTAGAGCAAAGAAGGGAGAGAGGAGATATGATTGAAACATTCAAACATTTTAAGGGCATTAACAAGGTGAAAGAATCTAACATGTTTCAATATAAGAAAAATAGCAGGACAAGAGGACACAGCATGAAATTAAAGGGAGGCCAATTAAGGGGTAATGTGAGGAAGTTCTTTTTCACAGAAAGGATGGAGGATGCATGGACAGGCCTACCTCAGGAGGGGGTGGCTATGAATACATACAGTGCAGGGCTTCAAACATGCATGGGATAGGCATAAGGGAGCAATACAGATGAGTATGAATAGATTAGCCATTGACAGAGTAAAGGCCTATGGCAATTCATAAGGTAGAAAAAATGTGCAGACTGGATGGGCCTTGTGGTCCTTATCTTCCGTCAACTTCTATGTTTCTATGTTTCCCCAGCTGAACAATGACATCCAGCTCTGCTGCCCTAGTGATCCTCAGGATCCATGTCCCCTTCCTCTGGGCCATGGCACCACATACTGTAGGCACCATATCTCCCTCTCCCCCCTTCCTATTCCCAAATCTATCCCCCTCACAATCAAGTCTCCCACCGTAAATTGCTTCCTTCTCATATGGGGTCCTCTACTACCCTTCTTGGGGTATCCACTGCTTCCCTTGTCACTACCATCAGTCCCAGCAGTCCCACCCTGCCAGAGCACTCTAGGAATTATGTAGTGGTACTGATTGAGGACTGTGCATCTGACCCACCATGTTCACCCTTCCAGAGCCCACCATGGTCCAGCAGTTCCTCTTCATGGATATCCTCTGAGGAAATGGTATTAAACTTAGTGGCCCCTGGGTGGGGGAAGAGGTAGATGCAAAACCATAGCAAAATAGCCACATAGTCCATCTTTATGGAATCCAATGTTTTATTTACTTTGCTACTTAGTTGGAAAAAGATGGAAAGGGCCAAATGCCCATCTAGTCCATCTCCCACTCCTAGTGGGCAATTGGTGTAAAAATGACTGGAGCTTTAAATAGTTGTCTAAATTATACTTAAATTTATCAAATGATGAGATCTCTACTAAGTTCTGTGGTAGGACAGTCCAAGCTTTAGTGACTTATAGAGAAATAGTGAGCTTGTTTCTTGGTGTTACTAAAATGCACTTTAAGTTGTTTATTATGTGATCTTACATTGAATGGTCTATCACAGAAGGATAGACCACAATGCTGCATTAATTCAGGATCTTGTAATATCTTGAACAGGAAAATTAGATCACCACATAATCTCCTATCCTCAAGGGAGACCAAATCCAAGGCTGACAACCGTGCTTGATAAGCCAGACTCTTAAATCGAGGGATTATTTTGGTGGTTCTCCACAGGACACTCTCTATCAATTTTATATCTCCCTTTAAATATGGTGACCATAATGGAGAGCCATAATCGAGATGAGGTTTAATGTAAGTTCGATTTTACAAAAGAATACACTGCTCATTTCTTGACACAAAGAATCTCTTCATGTTGTGCATTAGTTGAAATGACCATTCTACTTGTATGTAAGTAGATGGTTATTTCTACCTAAATGTAAGAGGGAGCATTTATTGCAATTAAATTCCATCCTGTTAAATAAAGCCCAGATTTTGATTTGTTTCAAATCATTGATTATACTCAGCTTTGGATTCTGTATCGACTTCACCAGCCAGTTTAGTATCATCAGCAAATTTACTTAGACGGTTTATAATATTATGGTGTATTTATACAATGGCAAGAAAGAATGCTTGCCTAAGATTGGTCAGTCTGGGACTGGGCTTGTGATGTTATCCTAGTACAACATCACGGGTCTAGTCCCAAAGTACAACCTCACTGTATTGATTTGTATGATGATTGTTGTAGTCTTCTCTTCAGAAACAAAGATGTATCGCCAAACTAAAAATGTACTAAAAACATTTTTTTATTTTTTTTTATTTTGTGTAACAATGAGCCACTGTATAATAACAATAATGCACTCCAGGGTGGGTGTCATGCTAGGATAACCTCACTTCTAGGATTGTTGGATGCACTCATCCTGTGGCCTTGTGCCCAACCACCCCAGGCATGAGGTTATCCCAGCATAATACACAGCCTGTCATGCATTATTGCTTAAATCACTGATGAAAAGGTTAAAGAGCATTGGCCCCAGCACCAATCCCTGGGGGACACCACAACTCACAGTGCCCTTGTCAGAAATGTGGTTACCTATTCTAACATCTTGAGTTCTCTGTTCTAATCAATTTCTAGTCCATCTCAGAAGGTAATAAATAAAGCCCATTTTGTCTAACTTCTCAGTTAGGTCACGATGTGGAACTTTATTAAATGCTTTTGTAAAGTCCAATAAAACAATGTCTATAGGGATTCCAAGATCAAGACTCTTCTGGTGTTTTCACAAAAATACTCTAAGTTAGTGATACAAGGCCTTCTAACTTTAAACCCATGCTGAGTGGGATCAGATAATACCAAAGAGTATTGTTCCATAACAAAACATTGCTTAAGTAATTTTTCCAAAACCTTGCAAACATGAGAAGTAAGGCAAATTGGTTGATAATTACTGACTGAGCTCTTGCAACTGTTTTTGTGAATTGATATAATAGAAGCATTCCAATAATCTGTTGGAATATGACCTCTAAATATGGATTTATTAAATAGAATTGTAAGGGGGTAACATGCAACTGGTGATACCTCATTGAGCAGTTTCGGATAGAGTCTGTCAGGACCCTGGTGAGGAGTTACAGTTAAGTGATTTTAAAACTACCAAGACCTCATCCTTTCAAAACTCGCTGGCAGTAATATTGGGTGTAAGATGTGGCTCATAATAACAACCCTTTTTGTTGAAAAACAGTGTAAAAGTATTTATTAAATATACTAGCTATCTGCTGTTGTTCCTGAATAAGTGAACCACCTTAAACTACTGGGTCAACAGATTTAGAATTATTTTTTGCACTATAGAGATACATATAAAAGGATTTAAAATGATCCTTTCACTGCACAATTTAAAATTCAAAAATGTTTTTGCTCCATTCTCAAAGTGATCTTAACTAGTTTGAGGATGTTTTTCTATTTACTTCTTCTAATGGGAGTTTTTTTTTTTTTTTGTATCTAGCAAATGTTTTAACTTTCCTGTTTATAAGCCGTTTAATACTTCTGGAGAACCAGGGTGGTATTTTACTTTTTTATTGCATTTTTTCCTAAATGGTACAAGCCATTCTCCACATGTAGTAATAAGTTCTTTAAGAATAACCAGCAGTCTTCAGTGGATAAGGGTGACATAATATCATACCAATCAAATGAAAGAAGAAATGTGTTGAGGTCTTTATATTTGGCCCTATTGTAGTCTCTAATGGTAAGAGTGCCCACACTATTGCATTTGCAATCTAATAGACAACAGTATACCATGCTACGATTGCAGTTGTTGAGCGGGCCATGCAATTTAACTTCTGCTAAATCACTGCCGATATTGGAAAATATCAAATCCAATATGCTTCTCTCCCTAGTTGGTTCCACAAACATTTGATCGAGACCTGATTCAAGGATCAAATTTAAAAAGTAATTTTTCAGTAGAGTTTCACCAGCACGTAATTCCCAACATACACCTGTTAGATTAAAGTCACCAGCTACAGTTCTGTCACCCATAATGGACATAGTCTTGATTTAATTTATTAGGGCAGTATCATAATCTATACTACTACTAGCTGGTGGTCTATAACATGTACCAAAGAAAATTCTGATTTTGTTCCTGAAGTTCAGTTGAATCCATACACTTTCAATATTTTCGTTATAAGTATTAATAACATCATATTGTGAGCATTCAGTATCTGACTTTACATAAATACACACTCCCCAACCTTCCTGTTTTCCCTGTTTTTAGAGATTTCTGTGGACCAGGAACAGGTTGAAGCCCACAAAGTTTCCATGATAGCAGCAATATCAGTGATATCACGGTGTAAAATTATTTCTAGTTCTGATTTTTTGTGAGGATTTAAACTTCTACCATTGATCAAAAGGATGTTGCATACTTTTGTTTTATTGTCTAACATGGGTTTGGAGGTTTTACCCCAAGCCCCCTCAGAACTTAGTTCTGCCCTATCCAGGTTCCAGCATATATTTACAAATGTCTGGGACTCCCATGCCCCAATGAAAAAATTAAGGGTAAAGAAGTGCCACCACCCCTGGATCACGTCACATATCCTCGTCCTATGCAAATACTGGGACAAGGCCTGGTCTCTTTTTAAATCCCAACTTCCTCACAAGCTAGGCAAGCCTACAACTCCCTCTGCAATGCCTCCTTCCAATTTGCACCCATCTCTGAACAAGAGGTCCTTGTGGCTCTCTGCTCACTAAATACCTCCAAATCCAGCCCGGATGGGATTTTATTTATTTATTTATTGAAAAGTTTCACCAGGTAAGATACACTGAACAAGTTGCTCATCTCCCGGTACGACCTGGGGGAGAGGGTGATGGGAGTTACATAGTATCAATGAGTATACACAATTTACACAAAAACAGAAAAAGCGTAGATTACAAATGATTTACACAATAGCATAAAAAGCAAATATTACAGGGTAGAATAGTTTAATCCTACACGGGGAACTTGTGGGTGAGACAGATAGTGGCTAAAGTAATTACAAGTGTGTCCAATGGCTTACAATATAAGGACTAAGTAGTAAAAAGCAGCATGAGGAGTAAAATAACACTGTGACAGAGAATCGAGCTAGAGACCAGAGCAAGGCCCTCAGGCTGAGGAGATAGACAATTTGAGAGAGAGAGAGAGAGAGAGAGAGAGATAGCAACAACTACACACAGCTAGGAGCAGAACTAAGCTCTAAATCTATAAGTGCATTGATTAGGTAATGCTTAGACAAACAGGGCATCAGACAGTATGTAGGACAAGGACGGGGGGAAGCTAGGGGCAAGTGCAATTAGGAGACAGGAAATTATGTAGTGTTTTTTAATGAGCCAGGAGGGAAGAGGATCGGATTTGTGTAGGCAGAGTATTCCACAGTTTAGAAAGACGATAGGCGAAGGAGGATTGGCCAATTCAGGTGGATCTCCAGGGAACTGACAGAGTTCTGTGGTCATGGGATCTTAGAAGGCGAGAGAGAGTGGGTGGGGGGGGGGATTAAGGAAGTAAGATAAGGAGGGAGTGAGCCAAGCCAGTACTTAGAGATAAAATATGCACAGTGATGCAGTCACTTATTTGCTAGGGAAGGGAAGGCTAGAGCTCGATGCAGGTGGCAGTGATGGGTAAGGAGAGGTGCATCCAGGGCAATCCAACAGAAGGAGTTGAAAAGTGTATCCAAGTTAGCTAAGGAGGTGGCAGGAGCAGAACAGTAGATGATATTGCAGTAATCGAAAATCGGGAGGATAATTTTTTGGATCAGTTCACGCCTTGCCTGGGGCAGGAGGCAGGAGCGGTATCTATATAAGGTGTTGAGTTTAGGGTGAAGCTTTTTCATTATGGCATCTAGGTGGTCCGAGAAAGTGAGATGTTGATCCTGCCAAATGCCCAGATACATGAAAGACTCCGTGGCATCTATAGTTGCCCTGTCGAGGGTAGTGAAGGTGGGGGCAGATGGGAGCCTTGACAGTTTCTGTTGCATGCCGAATGTCATGGTCACTGTTTTCTTGGCATTTAGGAAGAGCTGGTGAGATTGAAACCGGCTCTGGACATTATTGAAATCACGTTGGAGCCTGGCGGCGACATCCAAAGACGATGGCCCTGAGGAGAAAAGAACCATATCATCAGCCTACATACGTGTAGAAGATGAAGTACAGACAAATGGAAGATCGTTCAGGAAAATAGAGAATAGAATTGGGCCTAGTATGGACACCTTGGGGACTCCAGAGCATATGGGTAGTGGAGGAGAGATGTAGTCAGATATTTTTACTGACTGAGCGGTCGTTTAGGTATGCACGGAACCATTTTATGGTGTGTTCAGACAGCCCGGCTGATGAGAGGGAGCAGAGTAGGAGGGAGTGGGAAACAGTGTCAAAAGCTTTAGCAAGATCAATAAAAATGGCAGTAGTGATGTGTCTGCAATCCATGCCTGACAGGATCACATCAGTGATCCAAAGCAGTGAGGTAGTAGTAGAGTAATGTTTTCGGAAACCAGATTGATATTGGGTGAAGAATTTAATGTCAGAGAGGTACTAGGACAGTTTTATTTATTTATTTATTTTATTTATTTATTTATTAAAATCTCGGATTACAAATACCTTTGAGCAGAAACTGTTTGTTTACAAAGGTTCCATGTCAAAGGATGAGGGTCAACATACATACAGAGGTAGTAAAAGAATGCACAACAAACAACCAAAACAACTAAAAGAAAAAATACTCAGTTATAACATACTTTGAGATAATATTCATATAATGAGCAGCTTGAGTAGGCAGCTGGCTGCGGTAACAATAAGAGACAGAGGGCACCATAGGCAGACAGTATTGCAGGCATGCGACCGGAAGAGGAAGTTGGCAGGCTAATGACTAGATGTTGGGCTAGCACTAGATGTTCTTGAAGTTTGGCTAACGTAAGGAGGAGTGACATAGGGCAGTAGTTCTCAGGGGAGGAGGTGTCGCCACACAGTGGGAGTGGGAGGACAATTGCATGTTTCCACCCTAGGGGAATTTCAGCCAATTGAAATGAGAGATTGAGAAGAGCAGCCAGTGGGGGAGCAATGGCTGAGGCAGACAGGTTTAGTAGCTTCAGGTCAAACCCATCAGGTGAGCTACCTTTACTCAGGTTAAGGGCTTCCAAAGTCGCCAGTATATCAGTTGTCAGGATTTTAGAAGGAAAAACTGTGAGGTGGGGGAGGTGACTTCTAGTAGGAGAGGAGGTTGACTGATTTATGGTTGGAAGGGAGCCTAGTAGTGCAAGCGCAAGAGGTAAAGTGAATTGAAAGCTGCGGCAACACTAGGGTGGTCAGAGATGACAGTATTGTTTATTTAGAGGAGGGGAGAGGGGGGAGGGAGGGGCAGCCTGCAGGGAGAAAAGTGAGTGAATTAATTTCCAGAATTTGGATGGGTTATTTATATTAGAGTTAAAAGTAGAGCTGAAGTACTCAGCCTTAGCCAAACGAGTGGCTTTCGTGAATTTGTTTCTGAGGACCCGGTAGGCTTCATAATTTTTAAGAAGCTTTGTACTTTAATAGAGCTTCCAGGCAGCATCATGCGCTCTTTGGCAAGCAATGAGTTCTGGAGAAATCAGGGGAGGTGGTTACTTTGGACTCGAGCACGGCATAATGGTGCATGTTGATTCCAGACTTCAAAGAATCAGTCTCTGAAGTAGTTAGCTGCGACTTCCAGGTTGCTGGCATCAGATATGGGTGCCCAGTTAATGTTGGTCAAATCATAAAGAAGCAGGGCAATGTTCATGGATTTGCACGACCGGATTTGTAGTGTCTTATAGGGGGCTTTTACTTTGTGAACTCTACACACCAGGAAAGTCATACAATGGTCACTGAAGGCATCTGCTAGAGTACCAGATTTAATGACCTTATGGGTGTGAGTGGTGAGGCCCAGTCAATGAGGGAATGGGGCTGATAACTGATCCTTGGGGCACACCCATGAGAACAAGGAGAGGGGGATGTGGTCAGCGATTCTGACCGATTGGACCCTGTGGGTTAGATAGGATTGGAACCACAGGACTATACTGGGACAAAATCCACCCAAAGCTCCTGCTTGTATCGGCACCCGGGATTGCAAATCCACTTACCCATCTCCTAAACCTCTCCTTCATGTCAGGCACAGTCATGCAGGCCTGGAAATCAGCCTGCATAAATCCCCTTCACAGAGGTGGTGACCCCTCAGTGCCTGGTAATTGCAGGCCAATCTCCTTCTCCCATCCATGGCCAAACTACCAGATTCCTTGGTCCACACAAGACTTTCAGGGTATCTCATTGCTATCAATCTCATCTCCCTCAACTAATGTGGATTCAGAAAGCAACACTCGACAATATCCTCACTCCTGTGTATCACTAATCACATCCACACCGCATCTGACCAAGGCCAGTTAGCTGCAGCAGTATTTATCGATCTGGTTAAGGCCTTCAACTCTGTCTCCCACCCTCTCCTCCTAGCAAAACTGGTTTCAGCTGGACTTGCCCTAATACAGTCCAGTGGTTCCAATCCTATCTAACCCACAGGGTCCAATTGTTCAGAATCACTGACTCCACATCCCCCTCTCTCCCTGTTCTCATGGGTGTGCCCCAAGGATCAGTTCTCGGCCCCATCCTATTTTTGTTATTCATAAATGACCTTCCCTCCACCTGCACCACCTCCAACATACACATGTATGTGGATGACACTATTCTCTATACCTCTGGTCCTGTCTTTAATGAAGTCCAAGCCACCCTCCAGAATGACTTCCATAACATTCAGTGCTGGTTGAGGAGCAACCAACTGAAATTAAATACCTCCAAAAAACATGTCTATGACTTTCGGATCTGTACAAAAACTAAACAGAGCGCCCCACCCCCACCCCCACACATCACCTCACTGGATGGGACTCCACTTGACACAGTCACAAAATATAAGTACCTCGGTGTCTGGCTGTATCCTCACTTATCTTTTTCAAACCACATTGTAGCAACATCCTCAAAGCTTCACCCCAAACTAGGCATGCTTTTTCCAGAACAGAGACTGTCTCCAGCTGCCTGCAAGGCGTGATACTTTATTCAAAATGATTATTCCCATATTTGATTATGCGGATGTGGTTTACAGTACTGCCACTGCATCAGCCCTAACTAGACTGGACACCCCTCCTAAATGCATTCTGCTGCTTAGCCACAAACTCCTCAATCAGAACCCACCACTGCTCCCTCTAGTCTCCTCTAGGCCTAACTCCTCTTTCCCATCAATGCTATATCCACTTTCTCAATCTCATATCCAAATACTGATTCAACCTGCTTCCTTCCTACCTATCAGAATCTCTCTCCATGGTCTCTCACCCCCCTTACGAGCTGAGACACAAGGATGCCAGGTCCTTCTCCCTGCCAAGGCCATTTTCCACAGCTGGTAAGTATGCCTTCTTCTATAGATTCACCAGCTTCTGGAACAAACTCTCCCCCTCCATCAGGAACTCCTCCTCTCACTATCCCTGTAAACAGCAGATCCACCTCCTACCACCCCTCGTGTGCTCCTGTGAAGAGGGCCAAACCAACTCCTATTAACTGAGGTCCCAGTGAACAGCCTCACATAGCACTTACTCTTGTTGTACTTATTGTTGTGCATTTACTGTTGCATAATCATATCGAATGTTGTGTGCTAAGTGAACACCCTATGCTACAGTACATTACTGGTGTATACCAAACGATCCTGTAATAACCTCATTCAGTCGCTGCCTATTGCTTAAAATGTATGTATGTATGAATGAATGTATGTATCCCTGTCTCCCCTCCCCTGGGTCGCAAATGCAATTGAGCCTTGGCTCGGTTTACTTTCCCCGGTAACCAAATGTTTAAATAAATAAAAATATGCATGTTTCAAACTTTTTTACTTAGTACAGAGCTACCTCTGCAGCTTAAATGGAGGCTGTCCCAGCTATAGTAGCAGGGGGTTAACTTCAAATTGTTCCCAGTACATTAAACAGTGGAAGTTGTTTTTAAGGCACCATTTATGCAACCACTCATTTATTGTTTTGATTTTTTTCATCCTGAAGGTACCGGTCCTGGGTATAGGTAAAATTTCCAAACAGCAAATCTGGCAACCTTTGCTCTTTAGAGCTTCTGTAAGTTCCATGTATTCATTTTTTTATTTTGTCAATGGAACATTTACTGATATTATTTGTCCCTGCATGCACAATGACTAATGGGTGATCACCGGCACTTTTAAATATTACTTCAGTCGCATTAGTTAACTCTGAAACTTTAGCCCCCTCCCTCCCCGTAACCACTACAGGTGTAATATTGCTTATTGGTGTTACATACATATTTATCAACAAATCTGACAATAGAATCCCCCAATACAAAAACTTCTCTAGGAGGAGGGGATTTACTTTCGGGTGGAACATATACAGAGTTTTGAGGGTATTAAAAATATCAGTAGGCTCTTGATTAGATTTATCTGGGAGACTGCTTACTGAAGGTTCAGGGGATTTCATTTATTTGGATGTTTCCACTGATGATGAACCTTGATCACAATCCATTGGGGGTTCACTACTTGTGAGGTGGGATGGCTCTTCATGTTCTAGTAATGGGTTAAGCCTGTTTTGTAGATGTAATTCGAATCGATAAGCCCTATGACTCATTTTGGTCTTGGGTTTGTTAACCACTATGGCCCAGTCATCAGCCTCAGTATGCCTTTTATTATCAGTAGCATTGGGGATTATACATAGAAACATAGAATTTGACGGCAGATAAGGACCACTTGGCCCACCCAGTCTGCCCATTTCCCTACCTAATAAATAAGCTGCAGATCCTAGTTAACCAACAGCCTACTTCTTTCTACCCCCAACCCCTAGAATTGCCTTATGACTGTCCCATGCATGCTTAAATTCAACCACTGTTTTTGAATCCACAACCTCCTCCGGAAGACCGTTTCATGCATCCACAACCCTGTTCGAAAAATACTTCCTTATATTACCTCTGAGCCACCCATCATCTTCAAATTGTGCCCCCTTGTTCTTGCACTCCTCTTTTTTTGAAAGATGCTACTCTCTTGGACTTTGTTGATTCACTTGAGGTACTTGAAAGTTTCTATCACGTCCCCCCTCCCCCTCCTTTCCTTGAGGCTATACATATTAAGCTCCTTTAGTCTGTCTTCATATGTCTTCTGGTGCAGACCCTAAATGATGTATGAAAAGTCTGGGGGGGGGATATTTTCCATGTTCACTGGAGTAGGGTTGTCAACAGGTTGTGGTTTTTGAAATATATTTGTTAAGGGATGGACAAGAGGTACATGCTGTCAGGCTCAAGTACGGAGTACTTGTACCAGCATTGCAGCCATGTTGGGGTCGTGCAGGCTGCAGCCTGTGGTAAGGCTAACATTCCCTTGGCTTCACGCCACCAAGATAAAGACTCCAGGAAGTTGGATGCCATGGCAAAGAGGCAGTACATGGCATCTTCTTTGGGACTCAGGCAGGCTAATTACATGGCCTATACAGCCAGGTACCAGAAGTCCAGGTGGGACACTGTACTGGCACTGGCTAAGCAGACCTTCCCCCAGCTTGCCAAGGAGCTGGAGGAGGTGGCTGCTGATGGGATTGAGGCATCGAAGATCCAGTTTCATGCTTCTGTGGACTCCAGTGATGTCATCTAGAGTCATGGCTACATCTGTGGCTCTTCGGAGACTAGCTTGGCTCAGGTGTACTAGCCTATCTCAGGATACCCAGGCTAAGGCTATGGATTTCCCTGTAGTTAATAATTCTCTGTTTGGGGAGCAGACAGAGAGTTATATGAAAAAGATGTGGGTGAATACAGGACCACCTATAGGAGTGCACAGGCCAAGGAAAGGCAGGCAACTCCTCAAAGGCAGCAAGCTAGGGACATGCCTTTTCATAGGCCTTTTTACCAAGCACAGGCCTCCTCTCCTTTTTCCCAGAGGGGGTTCTTCAGAGGGAGGGGTAGAAGGGGGATGAGCAGGGCTGCATCCACCTCTCAGCCTAAGGCTCCTGCCAAGCAGACACCCTGATGTTTCAGCCTGGGTCGACTCTCCCATTCCTGTAGGAGGCAGGCTCGCTTACTACTTCCAGGACTGGATGTCTGTTACCTCAGACAAGTGGGTCTTGGAGGTAGTAAGCCAGAGACTGGCTCTCAGCTTCAAAAAGTTTCCAAAGCTGAGAGCCAGATCTTTTCCACCTGCAAACATCTCCAAAACCATTGCCCTAGAAGCAGAGGTTTCGTCCTTTCTGGCCTTAAGGGCCATAGAGAGAGAGAGAGTTCCTACAATCCACAGGGGCAAAGGTCTGTACTCCAGATACTTCCTTACCCCGAAGAAAACAGAGAAGTGGCGGCCCATCCTAGACTTGAGATACCTGAACAAACATCTGTTAAAACCAAAGTTCAAAATGGTGACTCTGGAAATAATTCTTCCCTCTCTAAGGCCAGGGGACTGGCTAGCCTCCCTGGACCTAAAGGATGCCTACTTTTACATTCCCATCAGGTGCTCCCACAGAAAGTACCTCCAGTTCAAACTGCCTTCAGGCCATTACCAGTTCAAAGCAATGCCCTTTGGCCTAACATCAGCTCCAATGGTGTTCATAAAATGCCTAGCAGTAGTAGTGGCATTCCTAAGGAGAAAACGTATCTCCATATTCCCATACCTGGATGACTGGCTCATAGTGGGTCAGTCTCCAGACCAAGTCAAGTCAGATTTGAAAGTGACCCAGCAAGTGCTCACTTCTGTAGGTTTCCTTCTCAGTCTTCCCAAGTCAGTTATCAAGCCAGTGCAACGTTTGACCTTCATAGGGGTAGATCTGGACAGTGTCAAAGCAAGAGCATTTCTCCCCTTGATAAGGGTAAATGCCATCTTAGAGCTGGCTTCTTCCTTCCGCCTTCTGGTTTCTCGACCAGCAAGGCACTTCCTTCAGCTTCTGGGCCACATGGCAGCTTCCAATGCAGTGGTCCAAAGGTGCCAGATTTCAGATGAGGGACATTCAGTTTCACCTGAGGGCCTTTTGGTCTCAGAAAAAAGATCCCCTATCCAAACTTATTCCAGTGACTCAGACCCTGATCCAGCCTCTTCAATGGTGGCAGGATCAGGACAATCTCAGGCAAGGGGTCCCACTCATCTCTCAGTCTCATTCTGTGGTTCTAACCACAAGGGTTTAAATACTGCATTTTGGTTGTCCCTTAGGGGTAGCTGTATTGACTACTAAGATTTTGGGACAGAAACTCTTTTTAAATAATTTACTGGTGCGTAGGATTTTGTGATAGTTAAACTATATTTAAATAAGTTACGGGAGGTTAGTTGAATTACTATAAAGGGCAGTACTCACCAGGGTGGTGGAGCAGTGGTGTATTTGATTGTTTCTAACAGTCACCAGTGGTTGTGGACTACCCACCCCCCTTCCCCACACCCCCAGGTGTGGCATTTCCTTTATAGCCAAAATTCTGACATCATTTCCTCAACAGGTCTTGGGGCAGAACTGTCATCTTCTTAATAACCCAGCACAGTGCATAAAGAGTAACTACACCACAAAAAAAAAAATGTTGTAGATATTACATATTGCATATTTTAAGGGAGAGGGACATGTGGGGGGTGGTGCAGTGCACTGGCTGTGGGGCAGCAGTTTTCCAGGAGACATTCTGGAAACTGCATTGCTGTCATATTTGCAGGCAACTGTCATCTCTGAGGAAGGAGGTTGCCCACATCCAGGCTGAACTAGCAAGAACTAAGGAGGCCTCCCCCATGCAAAGAGCACCACTGCCACAACCACTGCCTCAGAGGTTGCCAAGTATGAAGAGCAGTTGGACCACAGTGGGTTCTGGGAGGGTGTGGGTGGTGGAACAGAAGCGAAGCCCCTTAGTTGTACCTCTCCACAAATCATACACCACTCTGGCAGAGCAAGGTTCCTCTATGATGGCACCCTCAGTGGAGACCAAGAAGAATGCTGAGGACATCCACAAGGAAGATCCACAAATGGGTGGCAGGGGACACCACAGGGGAAGGAAACAGCTTCTGATAAGGGACTCAATTGTTAGGGGGGTAGACCTGGGGAAGGGAGAGGAGAGGGAAGTAAGGTGCCTGTCTGGAGCCATGGCTTGGAGGGACAAGAAGCAAATCCTCAGGATTGCAGAAGCAGCATCACAGGAGAGGGAAATAGATATAATTGTCCACCTTGGGACAAATGACCTAGCTAGGCATGGATCAGTGCAGTACAGGATGAATTTGTGGAGTTAGGGAGGGGCCTCAGACAGGTAGCAAGCATGGTAACCTTCTTAAAGGTGCTGCCAGTCAACGGCAGGGGTAAGGCTAGGGTACTGCACACCATGCAGTTTAATGAATGGTTGCAAAACTGGTGCAGAGCACAGGGCTTTGGCTTCATTTGGGGACTGGGGGTACACCTGGAGAGATGAAGGTCTATACTGGCACGATGGTCTGCATCTGTCCATGAAGGGAACCATGCTCCTAAGTGACAGGTTTAAATGCTTACTTGGCAAGCTTTTAAACTAGCCAAGGGGGGAGGTGCTGAAAAGAGGCAGAACATTTCAAGCCTCCCCCACAAAACATTGCAGGTAGTAAGGTTAACATGGAGGTACAGATCTCAACAGAGGGCAGGACAGGGGTAAATGGAAAAACAGACAAGGGCAAAAAGATCAGGGAGGGGAGAAAAGGGATAAAGCCAATATTAAATGGAGGGCAATGAGTACCAATGCCCATAATCTGGGAAACAAGCTTCCTGAGCTAGTAGCCCTGAAGGAAGATGAACAGTTGGATATTGTGGCAGTCACGGAAGCATGGTACATGAAGAACCATGACTGGGATGTCAACATACCAGGGTACACAGTCTACAGAAGGGACAGGGAGGGTAAAAGAGGAGGTGGAGTAGCTCTCTACATAAGGGAAGGGATCAAAGCTACAGAACTAAAAAGTAAAGGGGGAGGACAAGAGGCACTCTGGGTCACCTTGGAGACAGGGAATGGCATTACAATCTGCACAGGGGTTGTATACAGACCCCCATCTCAAGGGGAGGAAATGGACAAGAAAATGATAGAGGACATTCCCAAAATGGCTGAAAAGGGGAGATACTCTTGAAGGGGGACTTGAATATGCCAGATGTTAACTGGATGACATGTGCTGCAGCCACATCCAAGAGTAGGGTCATTCTCTGCCCTGCAGGGAGAAGGCCTTAGACAGCTAGTGTTGGAACCCACTCAGGAGGAAGGAATACTAGACCTGGTACTCTCAAATGGAGAGAGGATCACAAATTTAGAAGTCACTAGATATCTGGGAACAAGCGACCACTGCACAGTGTGCTTCACAATAAGCACAACCATGGAGACAAGCCATACGAAAATAAGGATAGTGGACTTTAGAAGGGCTGACTTTGGAAAAATGGATGAATACCTGAGGAATGCACTAGCAAACGGCCAAAAAGGAGGGGTGGAAGAACAATGGAGAAAAATCAAAACTGCCATCACAGAGGCAACAAGTCTTTGTGTTAAACAAATAAAGAAAACAAAGTGGAGTAAAAAACCACTATGGTTCTCAAAAGAGGTGGCAGGGAAGGTTAAGGAGAAAAAGGCTGCATTCAAAAAGTATAAGGAAACACAGAAGGAGTATGACAGGGAACTGTATCAATTAAAGCAGAAAGAAGTGGGGAAGACATTCAGAATAGCAAAGGCCCAAACCGAGGAAAATATAGCCAACTCAGTTAAGAAGGGGGATAAAACTTTTTATAGGTACATTAGGGAGCATAGAAAGGTTAAGGAAGGAATAGTGAAGATTAATAAAGGGGAGGGAAGGTGGGCAGAGGGAGACAGTGAAAAGGCAGAGATACTCAATGAATACTTTTGCTCAGTATTCACAAAAGAAGATGAGGAGGATAGGGGGGTTGACACCAGTCCATTTACAGAGGAAAGAGTCCTGCAAGAACTCCTAAAACTCACGGTGGACAAAGGAATGGGGCCTGATGGGATTCAACCCAGAATCCTAAAAGAACTAAGGGAGGACCTAGTGACACCACTGACCACACATTTTAACAAATCATGGGAGGATGGGGAAGTACCTGAGGACTGGAGGAGGGCAGATGTGATTCCCCTTCACAAAAGTGGGAGCAAGGCAGAAGCACGAAACTACAGACCTGAAAGTTTGAACTCAGTGGTAGGGAAGATGATGGAATCACTTCTGAAAGAAAGAATTGTTGAGTACCTAGAGGCCAGCTGGGCACAGGACCCAAAGCAGCATGGATTTACAGCAGGAAGGTCATGTTTGACGAATCTAATTGATTTCTTTGACTGGGTAACCAAAATAATAGACCAGGGAGGGGCTGTGGATATGGCCTATCTAGACTTTAGCAAGGCATTTGATGCAGTCCCGCACAAAAGATTAATAATCAAGCTAGCCAGCCTGGGAGTGGGTCCCAGGGTGGTAGCCTGGGTAGCAAACTGGCTGCACAACAGGACACAGAAGGTAATAGTGAATGGAACACATTCCGAAGAAAGGGGGGTTACTAGTGGAGTACCTCAGGGCTCAGTACTGGGTCCAGCCCTCTTTAACATCTTTATAGGTGACATTGCAAAAGATTAATAATCAAGCTAGCCAGCCTGGGAGTGGGTCACAGGGTGGTAGGGAATCAACAAAGTCCAAGATGGTAGCATCTTCCAGAAAAAGAGATGTGCAAGAACAAGGGGGCACAATTTGAAGATAGAGGGGGAACGGCTCAGAGGTAATGTGAGGAAGTATTTTTTCACAGAGAGGGTTGTGGATGCATGGAACAGCCTCCCTGAGGAGGTCGTGGAGTCAGGAACAGTGGGGGAATTCAAGAATGCATGGGACAGGCATAAGGCAGTCCTAGTGGGGGGTAGGAAGAAGTAAGCTGTTGGTTAACTAGGATCTGCAGCTTATCTGTTTGGTAGGAAAATGGGCAGACTAGGTGGGCCAAGTGGTCCTTATCTGCCATCAAATTCTATGATTCTATGTTCCGAACTGGCTGCACAACAGGACACAGAAGGTAATAGTGGTACTTTCAACTGAAAGGTGAAATAAGGAACTTAGAATTATCAGGAAAAGACAGTCTTTCAAGCAACAGAGGGAGGTGGATCTAGCTTTGCTTTTGTTACAATTCTTAAGAATTTCAGTGCAGGAAGAGTTTAAAGAACACCTGACTTATTTTGGGGCTGACTGCTTTCAGAGCACAAACCACCAGGCTATTTTGGGGCTGGGGAGGTTTACCTGTGTCTGACTTGGATGTCTGGATTTTTCTCTGTTTGATTAGCAGGGTATTTTCTCTGTCAAATTGTCGTGTAGGGCATCTTGCTGACAGGAAGGCACTCATCACAGCGGTGGGTCAGAGCTTTTAGCTGATTGTTTTGTGAGGGCACAGTTTAGGCCCAACCCTTCCCACTCTCACTCCCACCCACCCCTGGAAATAGTTCCTTTATACCAGGGGTTCTGACATCATTTTCTCAAGAGTGCAAGGTGCATATCACTGTCATATCCTCTCTAGCACACTGCACTGACAATATAAGCATACACATTGTATAATATACATATTTCTATATAACAAACCACACACACACACACACACACACACACACACACAAAAAGTAGATAAACATGAGGGGTTCCCTGGTCGTGCCTAAAAATAGGCATTTTTGTGCCTAGTGTACTTACCCGGTTACCAAAAGCAAATAAATAAATAAGTAGTGTAATGTAATGGCTGTGGGGCAGCAGTCTTCCAGGAGTCTTTCTGGAGGCTGAGATGCTGCCCTATTTGCAGACAACTCTCTGCCCTGAGGGAGGAAGTTGCCCATCTTCAGGCCACATTGGACAGTAGTAAGGGAACCTTCCCCCAGGCCACACTGGACGGTAGGAAGGGAACCTCCCTCATCCAGGGAGCACCACAGCCACCACCACTACCTCAGAGGTTGTGAAGAAAGCACAGCAGTTGGACCACAGTGGGCTCTGCGAGGGTGAGGATGGTGGAACAGAGGCACACCCAGTCAGTTGTCCCACTACATAATCCATACACCATTCTGGGGGAGCATAGCTCCCCTATGGATGCACCCACAGAGGAGACTAAGGAGGCTGAGGACAACTGACACAAGGGAGGCCCACAGGAAGAAGGCAGAGAACACCACAAGGAAAGGAAGCAGCTCCTGGTGGGGGGCTCAATTATTAGGGGGACAGAACTGGGGGGAGCAGGGAAAACTGAAGTAAGGTGCCTGCCTGGTGCCATGGCTTGGAGGGACAGGAAGCGCCTCCTCAGGATCACGAGAACAGCTGCACGGGAGTCTGAGCTGGACGTCATTGTCCACCTAGGGACAAATGACTTGGCTCATCTTGAGATTAGAGCAGTGCAGAAGGACTTTGTAGAATTGGGGAGGACCTAAGACAAGTACCAGACATAGTATCCTTCTCAGAGGTGCTGCCTGTCAATGGCATGAGTGAGGCGAGGGTACTTTGCACCATGCAGTTTAATGAATGATTGAAAAAATGGTGTGGTGCACAGGGGTTTGGCTTCATTGGGGACTGGGGTTCCACCTGGAGAGACACCAGCCTATACTGGCAGAATGGTCTGCATCTGTCCAGGAAGGGAACAAGTCTTTTGAGCAATCGGTTTAAATGCTTCATTGGCAAGCTTTTAAACTAGTCAAGGGGGGAGGCACTGATTAGCAGCAGGAAAATCCCAGCTTCTCCCTACAAAACAGGGTACTAATTGAGAAAAAGACCGAGGTAGAAAGGTCAGTGGGGGATGCTGCAACAGAAGGTAAAGCCATCAAAAAATGGAGAGCAATGAGTACCAATGCCCATAGTCTGAGTAACAAGCTTCCTGAATCAGTGGCCTTGATGGAGGAAGAACATCTGGATATTGTGGTAGTCACAGAAACATGGTACACACAAAACCATGACTGGGACATAAACATACCAGGATACACTATCTACAGGAGGGACAGGGAGGGTAAAAGAGGAGGAGGAGTAGCTCTTTACATAAGGGAAGGAATCAAAGCAACAGAACAAAAGGGTAAACAGAGAGGAGGAGAAGAAGCACTGTGGGTAAATTTGAAGAATGGCAATGGCACCACAATCTGCACAGGGGTTGTATACAGACCCCCTTCTCAGGGGGAGGAAATGGACAAGGAAATGATAGAAAGTATACTTAGAATGGTAGAAAAAGGGGAGATATTGCTGATGGGTGATCTGAATATGCCAGATGTTAACTGGAGTGCAGTTGCAGCAGCCACTTCGAAGAGTGGGGTTATTCTAGATGCCCTACAGGGGGCATGTCTTAGACAACTAGTATTGGAGCCCACTCGAGAGGGAGCAATCTTAGACCTAGTTCTCTCAAATGGAGATGAAGAGAGGATCACAGATGTAGAAGTGGATAGCCATCTGGGAACTAGTGACCATCGAACAGTATGGTTTACAATAAACATAGCAATAGAGTCAAGCCATACAAAGGCAAAAGTCCTGGACTTCAGGAGGACTGACTTTGCCAAAATGGGTGAGTGCCTAAGGAATGCACTAGCAAATGGGCACGAAGGAGGGGTGTAAGAACAATGGGGAATAATAAAAACTGCCATCACAGAGGTAACAAGCCTTTGTGTGAAGCAAATAAACAAAACGAAATGATGTAAGAAACCACTATGGTTCTCAAAGGAAGTGGCAGTGAAGGTTCAAGAGAAAAAGAAAGCATTCAGGAAGTACAAGGAATCACAGAAGGAGCAGGACAAAGAACTGTATCAGTTAAAGCAAAAGGAAGCTAGGAAGGCAGTCAGAATAGCAAAGGCCCAAACCAAGGAAAAGATAGCCAACTCAGTTAAGAAGGGAGATATAACCTTTTATAGGTACATCAGGGAGTGAAGGAAGACCAAGGGAGGGATAGTGAGGCTTAATAAAGGGAGGGAGGGTGGGCAGAGGGTGACTGTGAAAAGGCAGAGATACTAAACAAATATTTTTGCTCAGTATTTACAAAGGACGAGGGGGAGGTACCTAAAACAAACAGTAGAAACACTCTGGATACAGAAGTTGATACCAGCCCATTTACAGAAGAAAGGGTTCTGAAAGAACTCTTAAAACTGAAGGTGGACAAAGCAATGGGGCCTGATGGGATTCATCCCAGAATTCTAAAAGAACTAAGGGTAGAACTAGTGACACCACTAACTACCCTCTTATAATCATGGGTGGATGGGGTGGTACCTGAGGACTGAGGAGGGCAGATGTGATTCCCCTTCACAAAAGTGGGAGCAAGGCAGAAGCAGGAAACCACAGACCTGTTAGTTTAACCTCAGTGGTAGGGAAAATGATGGAATCACTTCTGACGGAAAGAATTGTTAAGTATCTAGAGGCCAGAGGGGCACAGGACCCAAGGCAACATGGATTCACAGCGGGTAGGTCATGCCAGACAAATCTGATAGATTTCTTTGACTGGGTGACCAAAGTAGTAGATCAGGGAAGGGCTGTGGACATGGCCTACCTAGATTTTAGCAAGGCATTTGACACAGTCCCACACAAAAGATTAATATACAGTATAAGTTAGCCAACCTGGGAGTGGGTCCCAAGATGACAGCCTGGGTAAAGAATTGGCTGGAGAATAGGACACAGACAGTAATAGTATATGGAGTCCACTCTGAAGAAAGGGGGGCTACTAGTGGGGTACCGCAGGGTTTAGTATTAGGACCGGTCCTCTTCAATGTCTTTATAAGCGACATTGCAGAGGGACTGGAAGGAAAAGTATGTCTCTTTGCAGATGACACAAAGATCTGCAACAGAGTTGATGCATGAGGTCGGGTGGAAAGGATGAGAAGGGACTTGGCAAGGTTAGAGGAATGGTTAAATGTATGGCAGCTTAGATTCAATGCTAAGAAGTGCAAGGTAATGCACATGGGAAACCAAAACCCAGGGGAAGAGTACACAATGGGGGTGAGATACTAACAACAACAAAAATGGAAAGAGACCTGGGGTAGTCATATCAGATGACCTAAAGGTGGGCAAGCAATGTGAGAGGGCAGCAAGGAGGGCTGGGGGATACTGGGATGCGTGGGAGAGACATCACCAGCAGAAAACAGGAAGTTATTATCCCTCTGTACAGACAGCTGGTGAGACCCCATCTGGAGTACTGCGTGCAGTTCTGGAGACCCAATCTCCACAAAGACGTAGACAGGATGGAAGCTGTCCAGAGGGGGGCAACTAAAATGGTGCAGGGTCTACACCGGAAAACATATGAAGAGAGACTTAAGGAGCTTAATATGTGTTGCCTCGAGGAAAGGAGGGAGAGGGGGGACATGATAGAAACTTTCAAGTACCTCAAGGGAATCAACAAAGTCCAAGAGGGTAGAATCTTTCAAAAAAAGAGGTGTGCAAGAACAAAGGGGCACAATTTGAAGATGGGGGGGCGGCTCAGTGGTAATTTAAGGAAGTATTTTTTCACAGAGAGGGTTGTGGATGCATGGAACAGCCTTCTGGAGGAGGTTGTGGAGTCAAAAACAGTGGTGGAATTCAAGCATGCATGGGACAGTCATAAGGCAATTCTAGGGGGTGGGGTAGGAAGAAGTAGGCTGCTGGTTAACTAGGATCTGCAGCTTGTCCATTAGGTAGGGAAATGGGCAGACTGGGTGGGCCAAGCGGTCCTTATCTGCCGTCAGATTCTATGTTTCTATCGGAGAGGGTCTGGAGGGAAAAGTATGCCTATTTGCAGATGACACAAAGATCTGTAACAGAGTTGTTACACAAGGGCGGGCGTAGAAAGGATGAGAAGGGACTTGGCAAGGTTGAAGGAATGGTCAGACATATGGCAACTTAGATTCAATGCAAAGAAGTGCAAAGTAATGCACCTGGGAAACAAAAACCCAGGAGAAGAGTATACAATAACTGGGGAGGTACTAACAACAACAAAAATGGAAAGGGACCTGGGGTAGTCATATCAGATGACCTAAAGGTGGGTAAGCAATGTGAGATGTCAGTAAGGAGAGTCAGGGGGATACTGGGGTGCATAGGAAGGGGCATCACAAGTAGAAAAAGGGAAGTGGTTATCCCTCTGTACAGACAGTTGGTTAGACCCCATCTGGAGTACTGTGTGCAGTTTTGGAGACCTCATCTACGCAAGGACATAGACAGGATGGAAGCAGTCCAGAGGAGGGCAACTAAAATGGTGCAGGGTCTGCATCAGAAACCATATGAAGAGAGACTGAGAGAGCTTAAAGGACCTGTAAATAATGCTTTAAAATGGCCAAACACTTACTGTGGTGTTGTCTTGTGTTGTGCTGTGTTGAATTGCAACGCCTTTGTATGGATTCAGTGGCTAGTTTTGAAAAAATAAACGTTTTTAAACCTGCATAGCATGAAAGCGCTCTGTATTCATTTTCGGCATCGGACTGACTGATCACGTGGGCGGCTAACAGGCGATGATGTAATCTGAGCGAGACAGCATTTCTGAAGCGCCCTAGTTTCACCTGTGTTCACTGTGTCTTTCGGCCGATATTTTTAAGAAATAAAAAGCTTTTTTGACAATTTTATCGCCGTACTGTGTAATTGTGTTACTAAACTAGCCCACTATCGCGTCTTCTTGTCCCTTCTTCTGTGATTACTGATCAAAAAGTAATACATGTTACATGAGGGAAAACCCTGTCCTGGAACCCTTTGTGCCTCTCTCAGAACAGTGTTAATAGTGATCTGTATCCCTTTGCTAAGTCAAGGTACTGGCGATGTTCGTGCCTGTATCTTTATTGTGAGTGGTTGTAATAAAAAATAAAAAGGTAGCATGAAGGTAAATCAAGTCTGACACGTCCTTTTTATTTTTGTAATAAAAGTAATTGTTTTACTCTGTGTCTGTGTCTTTTTTTTGGCAGCAATCTTTTCAGTTGCCATGAACTGTGGTCTGTGTGTACTGCTTCAACCTTTGACCTCCTGTTCTGATTTGGAGGGAATAGTGTACTGTTTTGACAGCTACCTCCTGTCAGTTGAAGTCTACTGATTTTCATATGTACTGTATTGAATCCTATTGTTTAGTAATCGTTTTCTTATAATTTATGACAGATTACCTGAGCATATAGTACTGAAATTCCTTTATTTTCCTGTATATTTGTATTTTTTGTCAATTTTTTTTCTTTATACTTACTTTGTCTGTGACAATGCCTTACTGCGTAGTTTTTGGTTGTAAAAATGAAAGTCGAAAAGGATGTGGTCTGCATTTTTTTAGTTTTCCAACTGACAAAGTTATCAGGAAAGCATGGATTCATTTCTGTCGAGGAAGGATTTAAGCCTTCAAAATATCGCCGTATATGTTCTGCACATTTTGAACATGCTGCTTACGATCAGATCCTGAGAAGTTGGCATCACTCGGACGGCTGAATGCTTTGCCAAAGTTAAAAAAAGAAGCCGTTCCATCGATATTCATGCCACCATGTTCTGCTACTGCTAGCACCGCTGAAGAGAAGTCAAGGAGTGTAGTGAAGAAGCGACAACGAATACAGGTACACATACAGTATAAGGTTTAGTAACTTGCTTTGTGACAAGTAATAAATGAATGATAGATGGAAGCAGATTGGTCAGTGGTCAATGGGCATGGGTTTCAAGCACTTGCAATAGTAAATGACAGACTTCTGATTGTCTTGCCATTATACATAGTACCTCTGTAAAAAAAAAAAAAAATGTGCCGGCTAGCCGTCCCACTAGTGCAGTGCTTGGATTTCTGTCTGCAACGCCAGAGACCGCTGTTTGGGAAACAGAGCTGAGTCACTATATAGTGTAACATAAGTTGCAGGGATGATAATTACCTTCTACGCAGTTGTACCCAGGTGTGACAGATGGGAGAATAGTCAGGAGCATGTTGCTGAGCTGGTAACTGTCCTGGGGCATAGCCTGGGAAGAGAAGCTGCTGAGGTGGATGGGTCAGTGAGTAGGAAGACCTGTTACAATGTTAGAGCCCTTGTGTTTTTTTTCAACTTTCTTCCACTCTGGTCGTGTATCATGAGGACCTATCTCAGGTAGGTGGTCCTTGTCCTGCCTGAGGCCCCCTCCAAACTGTACCTTCCCTCTCTTCCTCACCTGCAGCTGCAACCCTCAGTTTAACCTGCCTGAGGAGGGTAGCTCTATGCCTCATGGACTCCTTCTGTTTCAGACTCCAGCTTCAGATAGGCACATGGGGAAGATATTGGAAGGTCAGCCAAGGCTGAACCCGGTAGGGGACATGGAGGACCATTGCTGTTGGCTGCTCCCACCAGCCGGGATTTTCCTGTGTTCTGATTCCCCACGTCCCCAGTACATGCACATTCCTGATGTTTGCTGCATGGCAACCCTGACAGAGTCAGGTACGCTATGGTTACGTGCAGCTCACACAACTGCAGTGCCCCCTGTCTCCACCACTGTGAGCTGTGGGGTTGGGAGGGTGCATGTGGTATATCTAACATAGACTTGGGATATTTGCAGACATGATCATGATCAAAGCCTACAAGGGTACAGCACATGTAGAAGGGATATGGTGTAGGATATGGTGACAGTGGGGTAGCTGTTATCATTCGTGGCTGCATAGGGATAGGCATGGTTAAGGAAGCAGGGGATTCAGTGGAGGCATTATGTGTCACCTTGCAGGCTCCATGGAGGAAGAAGGCGAACCCGAGTGCCATATTAATACCACCTGGGCAAGGGGAGGAGCAGAAGGATGTGCTGGTGGCTTCCCTTAGGGTTCAGTGTGGTAGTAGTGAGGGCATATGCTGTGAATATTCTTGATGTGGCCATGACATCTGCAAACCTCTCAAGCTGCGCAGTTCACGGTTACAATGATGTCATTGCAACTTCATGAAAAGTGAACAATGTGGTTATTAACCAAAGACTATACATTATCCTTTATGTAATGTATGGTAAGTGCCTATTAACCACCATACTCAACACTTACACAGCTTTGTTATGCATTGTTTAGAGTTTTAAAACTTGTTAACCACAGTTTGGAACTTCCAAACAGTGGCATAACCAAAAAAGAATGTGCCAGAGCTCCATGATTCTCAGACAAAGAATGCAAACAGTGTTTTTTGACCATACACTATAAAAGATGATGGCTGGTGATCGGGTGACAACCATGATGAAATCACCTGTCGTGCTTGCTAGGGCTACAGTAAACCTCTTGAGCTGCGCTGTCGAGGTTTACCATGTTGCCCTACCAACCACTCGAGATGATTACAGCGTTATCACCTGATCCCCAACCATTATCTCTATATTTTCTGCTATTTCTTATTTTGTTGTTTGTATATATAATCATGTATTGTTGTATCGTGTATAGTACAGTTGTGTTCTGCATAGAATGCCATCACTTTCAAAATGATGTTGTGCCACACTTGCAAATGTCATGGAATGTCATTATACCATACTGTGGTAGAATAGCATTGTACAACCTCAAGAAACAGCATGATTAAGTTTTCCTTTGAAATCAGATTAACTCATGCACACATATGTCTCACAGTACTATACACAATGCAAAATGTAGGATGAGCTTCTCTGTGCAGAATTGTGGTGTTCTGCCACCTCTGTGTTCTCAGTCTCATACATCTGTCAAGGTCTGCTGTTGTAGTCATATGGGATCAGAACACTCTGTAGCACAACATTGTCGATATGCATAGTTGGCCATCAAGTATCCTCTATGTATGTATTGAAGTGTTAGAAGTACAGCCAATTTCAATCTGTACATCTTAACTATTATGCGAAAACTTTGTTTTCAACAGTTTCTCCAATCACTGTTTCCTGCTGGCGAAGATCATTCTTTTGCACAAAATTAAAGTAATGTGAAGTCTTGAAATGACAATATTGAATATACCTGTAATATGGAGAAATCAGCAGCTATGACTAATAACACCAAATCATTTTGTTCATCTATTGATACTGACGACAGCTGTCTTCAGATGTATGTTTCATGTGAACAATTGAATAGTAGTGTCTCTAGGTCTGAGAATATGACATCACACACAATCATTGGTTACGATGCCCCATCTGTTTCTAATTCTTACTATGTAAAGGAAAACAGAAGCGTGCAGTGTCAGGCAAACCTAAAACCAGCACAGCGCACATGCCGAATCCAGGTATCAATCCCAGATGTCCAGGTGAAGCAGCCAGTACAGATGTGTTCTATCGCCATCCAATGCTCCATTGAAGTGGATGAGCATGTCATGGCATGTCAAGCTAATGAGTTGCAGTCTGATGAAGACTCAAGTGATATGGAACAGGAAAATAAAAGTTGTACGTATGACCGTGATCCGGATTATAATCCATCGGATGACGAAGATTATGGAAATGATTCCTCAGACAGTGATTTTGATCATGTTCAATCGCTGACAGTTAGACATGAATTTGGCAATGTGGATATTAACATAGCAGATGAAAGATACTTGGTATCAGAAAGAAGTCTTGCTAAGCTTTTGCAAGATGTCACAAGTGTGGAACAAAACAGAGTTCTTTATCAGTCACATAATTGGAACAATGACTGTTGTGCAGGCTACATGTCGCCACAGTCACATTCATACATGGGACAGTCAGTGTACCTCAGGATCGATGCCATTAGGTAACATTATGTTGGCAACTTCTACGTTCTGTAGTGGTGTAATGGCAGCAAAAGCACAACGCTTGTTACAAGGTCTAAACACACCTGTCTTTTCACTTGTCACCTACCATAATATTCAGCTATCTTATATTGCACCTACTGTGAAAGAGGCATGGAGGGTGCAGCAACACTTTTTGCTACAATCTTTCCGTGATATGCCTCTTTGCATAGGTGGAGATGCTCGCTACGATTCTCCAGGACACTCAGCGAAATATGGGTTATATACCGTCATGGACCTAAAGTCAAAGAAAGTGCTTGATCTACAGCTAATTCAGGTATGGCTTCAAATTATCTGTCTACTGTTAGCTCTTGAACATTTGTTTGTGTGTGAACTGATATGCACAGTCTTCATGTAACCTCTAGGTGGTAGTATCCCAAGGCTACTACTCCTGCCTGCTTTGCTTGTACCAGGTAAAGGGGCCTAGGTTCTGTAACGGGTGCCTCCACCCAGAAGTCACAGTTGGTAGTGGTCAGCTTAACCTGGGTACAGCACTCTGGGACACTGTAACCACTCTTCTTACCCTCTACTGGCCTGAATACTGTACAATGATTACTGCAATAACACCCCTGATAAACCTTGCAAGTACCCCCACCCATTGCACTTACCACCAGGGCTGGCTTCTCCGGTTCTACCCTGGTTACCCCCTGTAAAACAATATTAGACAGTGCAGTATGGTAGTTTGTCAGGGCCCTGGTGATTTATTTATTTTTTTGTGTTCTTTATGTCTTTATTCCCCTATGTACTCCAGAGTCCCCAACATGTTTGGGCAGCCATGTTCTCGCTCAAGACCTCTGTTCTCACACCTGAAGCTGACCCATGATAAACCCTCACATCCATTCGATGGGCGTGTTCCTCTATTGTGATGGTGAAGGGATCTGTGCAGGTGGTCAGTGGCACAGTAAGTATTCTGACTGGGTAGCCAATGAGGCGGACTTAACTCCATGGAGGAGTTCTGTTTTCATCAGGCTTCTGTAGTACCCCCAGTCTCCACTTGGTCCCACTTGCGAAAGAGGCAACCCCGCAACACACTCGAGGAGATGAGAGTAGTCAGTTAGACACTCACTTGTGTCTTCTTCCCTGCCAACACACGGTGCCTGAGTAAGTTTCTGAATGTGGGTCAATGGAGGCGTCCAGACATGCTTGGAACCTAAACGTACTTGAGTATGCTACATTCCGAAGGGATAGGGTGGACGAAAGTGGATAGGGGATGATTTTATTTGGTAGTGATAGCACAGGGAGTAAGGCACAGACAGAGGAGGGTTACAAGCAACAGTACATTGTCTTCCTCTTATCTGGCTAGCTATTGTATCATTGCTGCTTGTTGTATCATGCATTCCTCACTATTTCTAAGTGTAATAGTTATACATCATTGTCTTTACAGAGCACTGAAATGAAAAACTCTACAGCGATGGAGCTGGAGGGGTTAATTTGAGCACTACATTTCCTGCAGGACAATGGGTGCACTGTTGAGCAACTTGTAACTGACAGACATATGCAGGTCAAGGCCTACATGAAACGCCAGCATCCTAATATTACCCACTATTTTGACGTGTGGCATATCTCCAAAGGTAACAATGATTGAATGCAAACATATGTAAAACAAAGCAATGGGCAAGGTAGCTTGTCAAGTGATCTTGTGTATTTGTTTCACAGGGATAGGGAAAAAACTAGATGCTGCTTCCAAGAAAAAGGAATGCCGCACTATCCAACCGTGGATAAAATCCATAACCAATCACTTGTTCTGGGTGGCCAGCAGCATTAGGACTGATACTGATCAGATGCAACAGAAATGGCTCAGTGTTTTGAACCATATTGGCAATATACACAGTGGACATGGTGAAAAGTTTCCAGATTGCATGCACGGGGAAATTCAGAAGCCCAAAAAGTGGATTGAGAAAGGTTTTGTTTTTTGGTGTTTTTTTTTTCTTTAATTCAATACATTTTGTTACTGTACTGAAATGTGGTGCTGTACTGTAGCCCAATTAATGTATTTCTTTTCTTTCTTCATAGGAACAAGAGTACATAAAGTTATGTCAGACACAATAGCAAATTCATACCTTTTGAGGCACCTTAAACAGATCTCTCATTTATACCAGACCTATGGCCCGGAAGTGTTTCATAGCTTGGTGTGCCCACCAAAATTCTTTCATTTTTTCTACAATACCATGTATACAAGGTATTAAAGACACATGTTTATTGGTGATATGGAGTGCACTGCTAAAAAAAAAACAGTACTAATTTTGATTATTCATATACCTTGGTAAAAGAGTACAATATGTTACCACTTCACCTTTCCCATAGACATCTCCTCGCTGTTTTGCATTACAATGAAAATGCTGATCGTACCATTGCCACTACTCAGCAAGGGGAAGTACAGTACCACTTGACATATCCCAAGGCTAGCAGGGAAAAGGAGGCAGTTGTGAAGCCGGTCAGAATTTCACCAACATTTGGTAATTAGAAATAAAGCACAAGAAGGTGTGGTGTATTATAGGCATAATGACATACGGAGACGGTGTTGTGCTGTGATATCATCTTGCGTCATGTCGTTTGTGCCTGTTGCTGAATGCATAGGCTTCACAACAGTCAGGAATGGATGTTTTGTACGTTGCAAGACATGGCGTTGTGACAGTTGTACTGAGATACATGCACATCCAGTGGCGTAGTTCTGAAGGACATCGCAGGTGTCGTGCATTCAGCCTCTGGGTGCTTACATAACATCCATTCTTCGTTGTTGTGAAGCCTCTGCATTCAGCTGACATGAAAAAACATCCCAGTTATCCATTGAATGCTGTTCATATTTCAGCTTTCCACTGTCTCTGTGATTTGCATAATTAAGTAACATGCATGAGGACTGGCCACTCTGCCCACCCATCTGTGTATGCAGCAGTAGTTGAGGTCTTCCAGTCTGACTTACCTGCGCATTACGTCAACCACCTGAACCCTGCCCTTTTCATGGATTTTGTCAAGCCTTACTCCTGTTGTTCTGCCTGTGCATGGGGAATTAAAGAAGCATATTCCGGAACCTACGATCCTGCCTGTAGCCAGGTACAAAGCAGGGAGTTATCTGGCACAGTGGTAGTGATAGGTGGCTATATCTAAGTAAAGGCTGTAGCCATGATTGTGATGGGACTTAGGAAATACGTGGCTTGTGAATTCTGTGACTTGCATTGCTTGGAAGTGACTTGTTTTACCTAGTGCTGGCACTATCTTACTGTAATTTTGTGTATTGATGCTTGTCCCAATATGTTCAGAAAACACTCGGTACTTCATTTGTAACATATTTGTAATTGCCTTCACAGGATATGTACGTGACATACAGTCAAGGGTTCATACACTAAGAGAACAGTACCCATCATACCAACGTGCCAGGCAGCTGTATAGTGATCAACCTGTGCCAGAGCCACTGTCATCCAAGTTTGGAGATGTTGACAAACAGGCATTGATTGAAAAACACAGGTCTCGTTTTCTATGTTTGCAGTGACATTCACTTCCATGTAATTAGGAACTGTGACTCACATGTGAGCGAGTAGACACCAGCATTTGTCTGAGTGTGCCCATCTTTATTGATCCCTCGCCAGTAGGGTCAGCTTTTCCATGGCATTTGTATGAGAAAGTGATACTGTATATAGCACTTGCATGTCTAATACTGTTACATATATATGGAGATATACAATAGTTGATAAAAAAGAAAAAGAAAACTTCTAGTTGTGGCGCCACTGTAAATGTGGCTCATGTTGTTTAATTTGCTGAATAACAAAGTACTGTGGTAAAATACAGTTGTGTATGGCAAGAGTTGATAGCGAAAAAAAAAATACTGAGCAATTTGTCATAGTACATTCGGTACTTACAAAAAGCAAGCCTTTACTGTTCTTGAAACTCATTTCCTATTATGAAAATATTGAATTTAATGTTCGTGTTTTACATGGCAAAATAAATAAGGAAACATAAAAATGCTTCAAATGTTTCAACAATGCAATGCCTAGAATAGCAATGACCTGTTTTGGGTAATATTTCAATTGTGTTAGTCGAGATCAGTGATCACATGACATTTTACGCCCATGGAAAGGTTTTATAATAGGTATAGCAATGAAGAAGCATTGCATTTGTAACTCTCTTCGGTATGTATGCAACAGAGGGTACTGCGCCGCAATGGGATGTGGGTGGGTTGCAGTGCAGGCTATTGAGGGAACAATATACATTGGCCCAGATATTCAAAAGGGTTGCGCATGGCGCAACAGTGTTGCACCATGCACAACCCACTGATGTGCCCCGGTGCGATATTTAAAAGGGAGAAGTGCGCCTGCACAAATCCCGATGCGCCGGGGCGCATCAGTAATGCATGCAGGCACAGGTCGGGGGGGGTGTGTGCCCATGCATAAACTGCACAGCCTGATATTCAGCCGGGGCATGCAGAGTTATGCAGGCGCAACCCCCTACCTGCGCCTGCACAACTTTACACACACAAAAAAAAAAAGATCAAGTCGAGGGCCACCCACAGGTGAGCTACCACATTGCAGGTCGCAACACAGCAGCTGCCACCTGTGGATGGCCCTCCACTTGTTCCCGGTGCACCCCCTGCAGCCCCATCATGGGCATAATAGTAATCACCTCTGTAGCAGCCCGATCACGGACATAATATAATGTTTCCCCCCAACCCCTCAACTAGCACGATCGCGGGCATACAGTAAGTCCCCCACCCCTGACTAGCCTGATTGCGGGCATCATCCTCACCCCCCCACATCCAGAATCCCATGTGATCTGGTGGCCCCCACCCTTCCACCCATGGAGCCCACCACTATGCTCCACCCCTTCAGCCAGCGGGTGGCAGCACCCCACCGCCTGCCGCCTGCCACCTCGCCGATTGACAGATCTGTAGGGCTGCACGCCCATTGGTTCAGAGCATGAGCCAATGGGCATGCAGCCCATACTGTACAAGGTCACTAGATCACCAGGGATTCTGGACAGGGGGTTGAGGATGCCACCGCGATCGGGCTAGTTGAGGGGTGGGGACTACTGTATGGCTGAGATCGGGCTAGTCGGGGTGGGGATGAATTACGCTATGCCCGGATCGGGCCACTGGGGGATTACATTGACCGATCGGGCTGCAGGGGGCGGTCGGGTCCCTGACGGCTGCTGCCTGGCAGGGCACCAGGCGCAAGTCGTCAGGGATCGGCGCACCTGCATGCTAATGGCATGCAAATGGGGCCGAAATTAGATACAAATGGCCCCCCCTGCACCTTGCATAAATTATGGCCCCATTTGCATGTCCCCTTTTGAATATCGCAGGTGCTGCGCATGGTGCAATGGAACTTGCGCCACCGCATATGAATGCTTCACTGTACCCACTTGCAGTGGTACAGTTCCACTGCGCCATGCACAGTGAGTGTGGCTAGGGGGCAATATTAAAAGAAGTAGCCGAGTAGCGCAACTCCATTGATTATCACCCTGGCCACACACGTGCGCAACTTTTTTTGTGCAGCGCAAAAGCTTGCGCCACAGAATGGCGCAGTTTGTATATTAGGGCCATCGGCAATAATATCATCCAGTGCAGTCAGTACTGGACTGTAAGGCAGTGCCCAGGATCAGAGTGAGTATCAACAACAAATGTTGTAGTACTCATTATGCCACTGGGTGGTCCAGTATAGCACAATAACGACAACCCTGGAGGGTATTATTTCACTTATACAATGGGCAGTGTGAGAGAAAAATCAGTTCCATAAAAAATGTTAATAAAACATCACTTTAAAGCAAGTTTTGTAATATTACACTTCCTCCACCTGCTTTCCAAGTTTTATTTTTTGGTCTATGGACTGTTCTGCTGGAGGATCTGTACTTCATTTTTAAAAATGTGCTCATTACTGATTCATTGCAGTAAGAAAGAATGATAAAAACAGAGTGGAGGTATGAGGAGAGCAGGAGCAAAGGTGTTGGGGGTGAACTTTGCTGTCCACTGACTCACTAGCTAACTGAGGGGTGAAAACAATTACAACAGTTCAGTACGAAAAATTTGAATCCCCAAGGATAAGGTATGACATTTGTTGTCACCAAATTCCATCAAACAACTGGAACCGGACAAACGGATGTTTACAGCTTACAGATAGTAAATCTGATAATTACTGTCTATGGATGCACTTGTGCTTGGATCAGTTAACAACCAGGCCCACTATAATATACAATATCAACTGTGAATCAAGTGACTTACATTTCAGTACATGAAGTCTCAATGGACAACAGTAGCCGGCATAATACACTTTTATGTGATTTGTTCTCAACGCCTATAGGAAAACTTTAGTGTAAGTGAAGAACACATACGTACTGTGTATACAAACTAGCACATGACTACATGTGAACTCAGTAAACTTACATAACATATAACATGTACTGTATATGTCAATTCTCTCAACTAATGGCAATAAACAGAACCAGATCAACACAGTTAGTCACAGGCATGAGCAGAACTGGAATGTTCGCATTGCTATCTGTACACAGCAGCAACACAACAAAATGTCAAGGTTCATTCACGTTCATTAACATTTTCTTCACTCAACTACAGAAGGCGGTGGCTTGAAACCAGTATAATTGTCCGAAGGGAATGCTGTGCGGATTGCTGAGACTGCACATGCGGGAAGTACTTTACGATTCCATTTCCCCAGACGCTGCCAGATCCATGTCACAAATCGACGGTATGCAACATGTCTGAATGTCCTACAAAAAACAGAACAAAAAAAATAATGACATACCAAGTCTGAAGTCATACCTTGGCAATATAACACACTATATATACAGTATGACATTGTCTGACTCCAGGTATCATATTTATTTTCAGTTAAGGAAAATGACATTAGTTTATACCACGAGTAGAAAAGCCACAAATGACATATATTGGTATAACTGCCATCAAGTGAAGATAAGGATGATATCTTCAGTCAGCCCATGTCATGTTGTGTTTATACAAAATAAATTTTGGGCATCATGGAGCACAACAACCCAAAAACAGTGCATCACATATTCCTCAACCAAAGATAACATTATACATAGTGCATGAGTGGTGAACTCATTGGCTACACAAAGCATGACACCCCCGAGAGCAAGACATGCAATGGTATGAAGGCATTACGTGCCGATGCCTGCCGTGCTCTCCCCCTTATTTCTGCTGCCCGCTGATGTGCCACCGGCCTCCACCAGCTGTTGCTACAGTGCCCCAGCCCTCCACAGAAGGAGGAGAGCAGTCGTGGGATGCCCAATCCTTCCTCTCCCCTGCTGACCCCAATTGACTCGAGTCCATTCCCGAACACAGGTTGCTGGCGTGGTGCGAGGTGCGGCGTCCAGTGCCTCAACACTTAGTGCCACCGGGCCGGCTGCTGCTTGGCCTTTTCCTTCTTCTGACGCTTCCTCACACCCCCAATAGATGTAAGTAAGCTAGGGCAGTCAAGAAGCGGAGCACACAACAACGTGCAAAATAGGCAATAGTCAGCTTTCAAATCTGTAATGTGATTGACAGGCACTTGCCATGTGGGTGACACCATGAATTACAGCAATCATCAAGGCACAAATGGGGTGATTTACAAGTCATTATGGCCCTAGTTGTGTTGTGCAGTACAGCCTGCAAAATGCACCTGGCACCAAGCACACCATGTGGTGATGTCAGTGGAAGTGTTTTGGTTCGCCACTGAATGTTACAAGACTCACCTGCAATGTCCAAAACATGATCACCGTGGTAGTGTAGTGGTCCCCCCTCACTCCCTGTACCACAGATTGCCTTGATAGAACAAAGTTGAATGTCACTGGCAATCTACTTACACCTCCTCCATGCCCAGAGCCATGCAGACCATAACATATTACAGTCCATGCCCAGTGGTTGTCGCACGGTACCCCCCTCCCTGAGACCAAAACAAACTACAGAAAGGCAACACCAGTCCCTCTTACTCCAGTGGTGTCCTCTCCACAAGCAACAATCCATGGTATTATATCACACATTCATTCTCACTGGTGCCCCTGGTGCACCACCCCCCGGACCCAGAGCTCTCTTTGAATGCACCCACACCCAGTCACTGGGAGTCCAGCGATAACACCCACACCGCCCATGTCCACATTCGGCTGTGCACCATATACCATAAATCAGTGGTAGTCCACTGACCACCACCCCCTTCAATGGCCACCTGCATACACAGCATCCTTCCCCCCCATTGGTGTAAGACCGCAACCCACCTGCATATCATCCAGCCTCCTGCCACATGACAGCTTACAGTAAGAATTGTAAGCCAATTGGTTCAATGGCCTTGCAGTACATACTGTACATGTCACTGTCAAATACGCGAACGGTTGGACCACAACACTACCAGGGAAGATTTATCTAATGTAACCATGGTGATCGGAGGAATGGGGGGGGAGAGTACACCAACAGTATTCATATATCTGCTCATGGAGGGTGTTCTGGATTGTCAGATGGGCACCCAAGTCTGGTGGCTCATGAATTGCACTGTTACCTCTACCAGCATACCACAATATCACATTTCCCTTTCTGTTGACCAATCCAACCCCAATTCGAAGCATATTTTTTATAGACAACAATCTCTGTCGATAGTCCAATTTACTGTAATACTACACTTTCAATAACAATATGCATCTTTATCTCCTACCTAAATCTTCTATTTACCATTCTCGGGAGCGCTCAGTCAATATATTATGCAGGTGATGCCCTCTGTCAGTCAGTACTGCTAAGGTCAAACCCAACTCCATAACAATGAAGCACAATATGCATGCAATGTGAGACGCCCCAACTGTAAAAGGCAAGACCAACACAATTAATAAAATGTTTCATTACTCATTGAGTGGTGTCCCATCATCAAAAGGCCCCTCCAACTCAAGATATTCCACAAAGGACACCTCAATTACTCTGTGATCCAGGCAGTTCACTTGGAAAGTGTCAATGTCAGTAACACAGCTGGCATCTTCGTTGTCCATAACATCACTGACAACATCAACTTCAGAGCAGCAAACACATTCTAGATCCGTTGCCATTGCTGCACAGTGACCGCATGTGCACCTTTGGAAAAAAATTTAACAAAAATAAATAAATAAGTAACCTCTGATTTGCTGCATCCCACACAGATGTTATATGCTTACAAAAGTACTACATGGCCAACTATTCATAATCAGTGTATTATGTCAAAAAGGGAGTATGATTCCTTGTAAGCTACAAACTGATGCTCAACATGTTCATAGTACTTGAGAAAATAATGTGACGTGACACACGTTATTCATTATAAATTTTTTTTTTCTGTCTTGTCATCTGTAATGTACAGGTTCGAGAATGCTGTTCTACTACAGAGGGGTACAATCACATTCCATGACATCTGCAAATGTGGTACAACACCATTTTAAAAGGGATGGAATTCTATGCAGAACAACAGTATGCTATGCAGTACAGCACTGTTCTATTTAGAAATCCATCCATTTCAAAATGGTTTGTAGCACAGATCAAACATCATCGCATGTGATTGTACCTTTCTGTGGTACAGCACCATTAGAACCTCTACTTACTTCACTTGTCAATTTCATTTTGAGACAGAAAAAGAAATACATTCAGTAATTTGCAGTATACAAAAACAGGTTAAGCAAACTTATGCATAACTAGCGCATTCTGCAAAGTCTGGATTCTGATTCCCATGCACCTGTCCAGATTAACTGTCGAAGTCATAAGGATTCATAATCCCTCTGTCGCAGAACACACTGGTTGCGCATAGTGGCCCATCAAGTACACTCTGTATGTTGGGCGCATTCAAAATTGTAAACAATCACAATACATGCATGCAAGGGTCAAACATGATGTATGTAGTCCTTATGAAAACAAAAACAAACATTTACATCACATTGGTATGTAACATAAAACAGAACAGCTGGCAGATATGCTTATATGGATGGCAACATTAGGGAGCACTGAAAGAGTAAAGCAGGGAAAACTGAGGCTCAGTAAGGAGGAAGGTGGTTGTGCAGAGAAGAACAGTGAAAAAACAGGGATACTGATCCAATATTTCCACTCAGTATTCACAAAGGAAGAGGAGGGTGGGGTAAGTCATAAAGTCAGAATAGCCAATATGGATAACGGCAGTTGATATCATCCCTTTCACAGAAGACAGGGTTGTGAAACGACTCCAACAAGTGAAGGTGGATACAGCAATTGGGCATAATGGGATTCACACAAGAATTCAATAATAAGGAAGGAGGTCACGTGATGCGTCGATAGGGTTAGACGCGTTTTCCTGGGTCTCCACCTCACCGGAAAAATTTGCAGTTCTAGACCCCATTTCAAGTGAAATCGGCAATGCAAAGTGTTTAAAGGGTGCCGTGACTGTAAGTTGATCTTAATTTCGCTTTGTGTGTTATGGGGAGACATGGAAAATTCCGATCAAGAGTCGGATGCAAAGCGGCCCCGTCGGAGCTCCTTACCGATGACACCACAGGATGAAATTCAACCAAGCAAAATCTACGATGATTTAGCTACAATTAAGGAAGCACTATTTAAATTAGTGGAAGATGTAGCAGAATTTAAGCCCGCCTTGACGCAGTTAGCAAGGAGAGTGACAGATGCAGAAGCCAGGGTTTCTTCGCTTGAGAGGAAACAGGAGAAGCTAGGCCTGGCAACCACGGAAAGCAAGAGAGCCATATCCAAGCTGGAAGATCGTTTAGACGATCTGGAAGGAAGGAGCAGGCGTAATAACCTAGTGTTACTGGGGATCCCTGAGGGCGAGGAAGGCTCCAACACAATTCTTTTTATGCAGAAATTACTTAAGAAAGCAGTGGGTCCCTCGCCTAATGGCCCTGAATACGTGATAGAAAGGGCCCACCGTGCCTTAAGAGCTAAACCCCTTGCATCTCAGCCACCAAGGCCAGTAATCTTCAAATTATTAAACTATCTGGATCGTGAATTTATTCTAAGAGAATCACGGAAACTATCTGATTTTCAATGGGAAGGCAAGAGACTCTGGCTCGTTCCTGACCTGACATGGAAAGTTCGTCAATCCCGAGCAAGTTTCAGGCCTGTTACTTCGAAGCTGTGGGCTGCAGGCATTCGTCATCGTATGTTATATCCTGCTAAACTGGAAATTTCCTTGAAAGAGGGGACTAAACACTTCGAATCTGTAGATGAAGCACTGCAGTTCCTAACAACCTCCTTACCGGATCTATTCAAGAAGGGATGAAAACCTTGGATCCTTCCAGACTACTAAGCATCGGGTCTGTCAAGAAAGTGTTGCGGACTATAATATGTTTAAGCAATGTGACATGGAGTGGACACTAGAATGTGTTTAACCTTCAAGACTCGTTTTATTTCCTTTGAGGTTAATTTTTTATAGTCTGGTAATTTAGACTGTCAGGGGGTGGCCTCATTGTTTACTTGGAGAGTTAATTAATGAATATCTTGAGTTGGAAGAGAGGCACTCGGTTAAATGACTACTTGGAATAAGGGTTATGGGAACCGGATATCATTATGTGATTGATTTTACTTTCCATTATAAAAGTCGGTTCAGAGGGTTGATATGGTTGAGCTGCTCTAACTGATATGGGGCCTCTATAGGCACCGGTTCTTTTTTTTATTATGAGGCTACTCTTAGGTAATATAGCCATTGAGGCCTAGCAACTGGTCATCAGTGGTTTTAATTCCTTGATTATAGTCCCCAGTTTGTTTATTGAGTTAGTGCAGCCCTTAAGGCTGAGACTATTTGGCAGTTGGGCTTGGTTTTTAAGCCCTATTCTTATGTTCCAGCTAACCCCCCCTGAGTGGTAATGTTCGGGGTTGATAAGTAGACATTCATTGCAGGGTCCTGATGAGGGGATCGAGAGCTGTAAATATTCATTTGAAAGTTTATATTTGTGATATTCAGGAGGGGATACCCAACCTCTATGACGCACCATGGACCCTAGACTGTGGAGTTGGCTTAGGGCCAGAGGGCCTGCCCTAGTGGCGGACCATGAGGTAGGGTTTTTTTTGGTTAGGGGGGAGGAGGGTGAGGGGAAGGTTAATATATTCAGGTTACTGGAGGGGGGGTGGGGTGACAGCTATCCGCATCCTTTTACAATTAAGGAAGGTCTCCCAGCTGGCTAGTCAATTAAACATTATTTCGTGGAATGTGAAAGGGGATGGGGACACCCGGAAAAGGAACATTTTACTTGGTCATCTGGTGAATTTAGATCCGTCCATAGTTTTCCTTAAAGAAACCCATGTTCCTTCTGACCGGCTCCACTGCTTTAAAAAAAAGTGGGTTAGTCAGGTTTTTGGTGCAGGGTTTTCCACGAGTAGTCGGGGAGTAGTGGTATTAATAGCAAAAGGGGTTCCCGTTATATCTTCGGAGGTTATTTCGGACCCGAAAGGTAGGTTTATTATAGTTTCAGGTAAATTAGGAGGGATGAACTTAGTTTTGGGATCAGTATATGGCCCCAACATCGAGTCTCCTTCCTTTTTTGTACAATTATCCACAACTTTAGTACCCTTTAAAGACACTCTTATTATTTTAGGGGGAGACTGGAATCTAGTTCAGTCCAATAGCTTGGACCGTTCTTGGTGTAGGACCTTGAAATTCTCTCCAGCCCAGCGGGCCTTGATGGAGTTTAAAACATCCATTGGATTAACTGACCCTTGGAGATTATTTAATCCAGCTGTTAAGGATTTTACTTTTTTTTCCTCTGTGCATAGATCTTATTCTAGAATTGATTATTTTTTAGTTAGTCAGCACCACTTAGCCGAAATAGATGAGATAATATTTTTACCTCGGGTTATCTCAGATCATTCCCTAATTAAACTCAGATTTTCCCCTCTATCCATTCCACCTAGATCTTATTCATGGTCATTAAACAACAGTTTGCTGAGAGATCCTCACATATTATCTCTTTTCCGAACATTTGTGACTAATACTATAACAGAGAATTGGGGGTCACTCAGTGCTATAGACGTGGTTTGGGCTGCCTTAAAGGTGACATGGAGAGGGGAACTTCTCAGAGTTGCAACAGTGCGTAAGGCCAAAACTAGACACTTACTGAATAATTGTCTTAAAAAAATCTCAATGTTAGAAGCTATTGATGAGTCCTTTAGAACCAAAGATCAGGATCAAGAGCTAATTAGCTTACAGAGCTGGTACATAAACACCCTAAATGAGAAGATAGAGAACTCCACCTCTAGAATAAAAGCGGCATACATAGGTCGGGGAAGTAAATCTGGCAATCTTCTGGCTTGGCAGTTAAAGAGAAGATCAGAAGAAAAGTGGGTAGCTGCTTTGAAGCAACCTATTACTGGCAATTTGATTGCTGATCCCAAGGGCATTTTGGATATCTTTTACAATTATTACAAAGTGTTATACTCTAGTCAATCGCTGTCTGGTCAAAATGAGATCAAAATGAAAGAATTTTTGGATAAGATATCCTTCCCGCAGATACCCTTGGAATCCATACAACTTCTAGTAGCCCCCTTCTCGAAGGACGAAATTGCAAGTGCCATTGACTCATTAAAATTAGATAAAGCCCCTGGTCCGGACGGCTTTACCCCACTTTTTTATAAGGTCTTTAAGAATAAGTTGATTCCCCTTCTCCACCAACTTTATGCTTATTGGCATAGCAATGGAGTGAAAGAGAAATCCCTTTTTGAAGCCAGGATAATTTTGCTACCCAAGCCAGGCAAATCTCTAAACTCAGCAAGTAACTATAGACCCATCTCTCTATTGAATATTGATATAAAGATATATGCTAAGATTCTAGCAAACAGATTGAAATCAACGTGGAGTGGATTGCTGAGTCTGGAGCAAGCTGGTTTTGTAGCAGGCCGTTCCTCGGCAGATCATTTTAGAAAACTGTTTTATTTGATTTCTGTGTCTGAGGATTCGGATAATGAAGCCTCCTTTGTTTCGTTAGATGCAGAGAAGGCCTTCGACAGGGTGGAGTGGGGTTTTATGTTTGCAACATTGGCAAAATTTGGTATTCCAAAGAAGTTTATCCACTATATTCAAATTTTGTATGACAGTCCATCTGCTAGAGTTCAGTGTAATAATTTGATTTCGGGCACTCTCCCCCTTCTGAAAGGCACTCGCCAGGGCTGTCCCCTGTCACCATATCTATTTAATTTATATTTAGAGCCCCTGATAAAAGCCATTCAGATGGACCCATTAATATAAGGAATTTGTCTAGGTAACTGGGAATTTAAGGTATCAGCATTCGAAGATGATTTGTTGCTGCATATCAGGAATAGTACTGTTTCACTCCCTCACCTGCTTTCACTAATTTCGGATTTCAGCGAATTCTCCGGTTACAGGCTTAACAGGAGTAAAACAATAGTTTATTCATTATCCTCACATCTTTACAAAACCTGGTGCTCTTCTTTACATAGATACATAGATACATAGACAGTGTCGGCAGATAAGGGCCTATGGCCCACCTAGTCTGCCCATTTGAGCTTGTAAGTTCAGTTTGTTTTCCTAGAAGTCTATTTCCCCTTACCCCTGACCTCTAGAATTCCTTTATGTCTATCCCATGCATTCTTAAATCCCGTGATTGTTTCAGCCCCCACCACTTCCTCTGGCAGGGTGTTCCACTTGTCCACCACCCGTTCAGTGAAGAAATTCTTTCTCATGTTTCCTCTGAATCGTCCTCCCTCCAACTTCATCCCATGCCCTCTAGTCCTGAAACATCTTTTTCGCTTAAAAATAGTGTTTTCCTGCACCTGTTCCTCCTGTGAGATACTTGTATTCTATCATATCCTCTCTCCCTCCTCTCCTCCAGGAGTACATGTTCAGTTCCTTCAACCTGTCTTCATAGGATTTGTATGCAACCCATGCACCATCTTTGTTGCCCTCCTCTGAACCTTCTCTACCCTGTCTATGTCCTTACGTAGGTATGGTCTCCAGAACTGTACACTGTACTCCAGGTGGGGCCTCACTGAGTGTCTTGTATAGCGGAATTATGACCTCCCTTTTCCTGCTGGTGATGCCCTGCCTATACATCCCAGCATCCTATTTGCTTTACCTGATGCCTTGTCACACTGTTTCCTACCTTGAGGTCATCAGAGATGACAACCCCAAGATCCCTATCCTGCTTGGTGCATGCTATATCCTCACCCCAACTGATATATTGTGCCAGGGGTTTTGTGCCCCATATGCATTATCTTGCACTTCTTTGCATTGAATTTCAACTGCCAAACCCTTGACCATTCTTCAAGTTTCTGCAGGTCCTTCTCATTCTGTCTACACCTCTGGTGTGTCTACTCTGTTACAGAGCTTTGTGTCATCAGCGAACAGTGAAATTCTGCCTTCTATATCGTGTGCAATGTCACTGATGAAGATGTTGAATAGGACCGTCCCAGCACTGATCCCTGTGGTATCCCACTGGTCACTCTTCCCTCTGTGGGTGACAGCCATTTACCACCACCCTCTGTGTCCTGCCACCCAGCCAGTTACCTACCCACCACACTACTGTCCTGCCCACACCCATATTCCCCAGTTTGTGTGAATAGTCTTCTATGTGGCACAGTGTCAAAGGCCTTGCTGAAGTCCAGATAGGCCATGTCCACTGCCCTCCCTGATCCACCTCCTAGTCACCCAGTCAAAATTCAATGAGGTTGGTCTGACATGACCTCCCCTGGTGAAACCATGCTGCCTTGGGTCCTGTAGTCCATTGACAACCAGATGTTCCACCAATCTCTCCTTCAGTAGTGCTTCCATGATCTTTCCTACTACCGAGGTGAGGCTGACTGGTCTGTAGTTCCCTGCTTCCTCTTTGTTCCACTTTGTATAAGGGACTACATCTGCTGTCCTCCAGTCTTTGGGTACCTCCCTGTTTCCAGTGATTGGCTGAACAGGATAGCGAGGTTCTGCCACCCTCTCTTAGTTCTTTAAGGACCCTGGGGTGCACCCATCTGGCCCCATTGCTTTGTCAACTCTTATTACTTCCAGTTCCTTCAGGACCCTTTCTCGTGTAAAGGGACTTGTGTCCATTTCTGCACCATTCTCACCCTTGTACTCCCTTCAGACCCATTACCCCCTCTTCCTTAGTAAAGACTGAGCAGAAATACCTGTTCAATATGTCAGCTTTACTGTTGTCATCCTCACACTGCTCCCATCCTCCCCTTCAGTCTAACTATCCCTCCCTTTGTCCTTCTTTTTCACTTATGTACCTGTAAAAGGTTTTGTCCCCTTTAACCACTGATTTTGCAATGTGTTCTTCTGTCTGAGCTTTGGCCTCTTACTGACTTCCTGCCTCCCTTTGTTTCTCCTGGTACTTCTCCTATCCCCTTCTGCCTGTGTCTTTTTGTATTGCCTGAATGCAGTCTTTTGGCTTTCACTTTCTTTGCTACCTCTTTGGAAAACCATAATGGTCTCCTCTTTCTTTTCCTCTTGCTAACCTGCTTAATGCATAATTCTGTTGTTCTTATAATCCCATTTTAAATACTGCCCACTGTTCCTCAATCCCTGATTCCTGTCCATTCCCTTAATGCCTCTTTCAAGCATCTCCCCATTTTCCCAAAGTCTGCCCCCTAAAATCCAGGATATCGTGTTTTGTGTGGTTTGGTTCTGCTCTTTCTGTGTTTCAAACCACAATGACTGGTGGTCACTGTTACTTAGGTGCTCCCCACTGTTACCCCATCACACTGTCCCTGTTTGTGAGCACAAGGTCAGTATTGCCTTCTGCCGAGTTGGTTCCATGACCAGTTGCTTGAGGAAGGCACCCTGAAGGAGTCCAGGATAAATCTGCTCTAGTTGATGCTGCTGCTGGGATGCTCCAGTCCACATCTGGTATATTGAAGTCTCCAACCAGTACTACCTCACCCTTGTCAGCCATCCTTTGGATGGCTAGCATCAACTCCCTATCTGTTTCTTCCTCCTGGGCTGGTGGTCTATAGACCACACCTGTGCGGATGGCTGGCCCATTTTCCTTTCCAGCTTAACCCACAGTATCTCTCCCCATTTTGTTCCTCCTGGATCTGTGTGGCCCTTATGTCATTTTTCACATACAGTGCCACTCCTCCTCCTTCCTGCCTGCTCTGTCTCTTCTGAATATGTTGTAGCCAGGTATGGCCATCTCCCAGTCATGGTTATCATTACACCAGGTTTCAGTGATGGCCACAATGTCCAGGTCTGACTGTACCATGACAGCCTCCAGATCTCCCATCTTGTTGCTAAGGCTCCTGGCATTTGCACACATGGCTTTCCATGATTTGACCTCCCTAAACTGCTTCACTGTTCTACTCCAGCCCCTTCCTTGGTTGTCATTTATCCCTGGTACTCCTTGCTGTCTGCCCAATGGCAGCCAAACTCATTATCTTACCTGGGCATCCAGATCTCAAAGGACCTAGAGAAATTGGCCAGCTTAAATTTAAAACCCCTAATTAAAGATATTGGGGAGGACCTGGAGAGGTGGACGAAGCTCCATTTGACTTTTTCGGGTAGGGTTAACACGTTAAAGATGATGGTTCTACCCAGGATTTTTTATCCTCTTCGTAATCTGAATATCTACCTCCCCAGATCCTTCTTCAATCCGCTCTATAAGTCCTGCTCGGACTTTTGATGGAAGGGTAAACCCCCTCGAAGAGCTTATGCCAAATTAACTCCCCATCGGAAGTTTGGAGGCCTTCAGGCCCCAGATTTTTATTCCTACTACTTAGCAATCCACGCTGCTAGTTTTGCTTTGTGGTCACGAGAAGATGATTTTCCTTCACTTGGCCTTGCTTTGGACAAGAGGGTCTCCAAACTTGCAAACCTAGATTTGGAATCCTGCCTATACTTACCGTGGTCTAAAGTCCCTACCCACCTTAGGAATACTCCCTTGGGCTGGGATGTAAGGGCCTTGCACCAGTTGTATTCAAAGTTGCATATCTCTTATGCTAATGACCTATCACAACCCCTTCTAAGGAATCCCAACTTTCTGTGGAAACAAGTCTATAACAAGGTTTATACGACTACCCTTGTAAAACCCCCGTGATATGATTTTTTTTTCTCCGGCAAAATTCTTTTCCTCTGCCTAGGTTGGTTGATAAGTTTAAGGTTCAATCAACGGACCTTTGTGATTTTTCCAGATTTACAAAAGTATTTTTTCTCATGTAAGTAAGAGCAAGGTTTCGAGGGAAGCTGCCCAATTAATTAGGACATTGAGTGAAATGGCAGTATCGGGTAAATCAGTTTCTAAAATATACGGGCATATCATCTTTAATTTAGACTCAAAAAGATCATCGATTCCCCTTTATTGGGAAACTAATCTAGCCCTGGGATGGTCAGAGGAAACCTGGGAGGAAATATGGGGGAATATATACTCTTATATTAAACAAGACAGATTGAGGGAGGTTCAGTTTAAGTTGTTGCATAACTTATATATTTCGCCAGCTAAATTATACAGGTTGGGAAAACTAGTGTCCCCGGCTTGTATTGATTGTGGTGATCAGTTGGCTACTACTCTTCACACATTCTGGGCTTGTCCTAAAATAGCTAAGTTCTGGCAAGATGTCAGAGGCTGGATACAACCGTATTATGATTTATCGCCCCTTTTCAATGTTGAGACTTGTTTGTTTGGGAAATATCCCCACTCTTTATCTGGTACCCTAAAATGTCAAATTACTTTGGTAGCCCTGGTGACAAAGTTGCTAATCTTACATCATTGGCAAGGTAATTGGATCCCTTCTTTTAAAGAGTGGTGGGAAGAATTCCTAAACGCATTGAATGCTGAGAGGTCAGTCTCTAACTTCTACAATGCTTCAGCCAGATTTGTTAAATGCTGGGGTAACCTGTTTCATTCCTTGAAGGGAAAATATGGTTATTAGCCTCTTAGAATCCTAAGACTTCCTCTTTAAGCTTAACTTAGTTACTCAGGCCTTTTTTTTTTAGATTTCATAGTCCTCCCTCCCCCTTCTAATCCCTTCTAATCTAGTTCTACTGCAAATTGTCTCCTCTCCACAGGACAAGTTCGTTTATTTACTAACCAATGAGCATTTTTCGCTGCAAGGTTGTATCCTTCCTCAACTAATTTCACCGAAGATGTGGATAGCTGTCAGGAGTGGGGAGGGAGGGAGGGGAGGTTGGGAATTGGGGTGATGGGAGGGAGGTTGAGGGTGGGGTATTTTCTTTATTTCTGTAAGATTTGTCTGTACTGGATGTGTTTAGTATGTGTTATAAATGTTTATAAAATAAAGTGATTTGCCAAAAAAAAAAGAATTCAATAATAAGTAAGGTGACAGCTAGTAACACCACTGACTATCCTTTCCAACAATTCATTGTGAAGATGGTGTGGTACATGAGGAGTACAGGAGGGTGCATGTGGTTACCCTTCATAAAAGTGGGATGAAGACTTAAGCAAGAAAGTATACACCTTTAATTTTTACCTTAGTGTTACAAAAACAGTGGTCAGCACTTGTGAAGGAAACTATTGTTGAGTACCTACACAGCACTTTGCCTTTTGATGTTTCTCCTGCCTCCCCAGGTTTGAAACTTATGCTCCAGTACTACTCTGCAATACCCACACACAAGCTCCATACATTCCATCCCTTCACAGTCCCCCCCACCAAGTCATCTGCCTGCACTTGATGCAACAGCAATTAGATACAATCTTCTTTGCCTTATCCTGGAGTCGACTGCCACATGGGGTACCACAACAAATGCTGTATCTCAATGCCCTATCACGTAAATCAGTCCAGCCTGTAGCAAACAAACTCTTTATGCAAACAATTACTTCTGCATAATCAGCAGCTGCCATTTCCACTGCATCTCACCAGTGATGCCATTACCATACACCAGCAGCATTGAAAAGATAAAAACAATTCAGACAGTCGCACTATTAGGCATTTACCATGCTTCTGCTGGCTGCATGTGTCGTCCATTTCTCACTGCGAGATGCCCAGTCAAAAGCGCTGGCTCATCATCAGATGAATCGGTCCCTGCATCTCTGACGTCCACATCGGCATCAGGTTCATATATGTAGGGCTGGATCCCCACATGTAACTCAAACTCCAGTGACAGATCTGATTCTACATCAGCCATCTTCTGCAGCTATCTGGGCACACAACGTCATGTGACCGCTACCACTAATTAACAACAGTTCGGAGGGCAGCGCGATGGTGGGACTCGATAAATGGCCTAAAAAATCAGGTAAACACCTTTCAGTGAACGTTTCCAACACAGCGATGTGTTACAATGTGAGTTGAACTACTAAAATATGTATTCAGCAGAAATGAAAATACCAGATCTATTTATGTTCCCTTTAATATGTATACCCTTGATGAAAGGAGGGACAGGGGGACATGACAGAAACTTTCAAGTACCTCAAGGGAATCAACAAAATCCAGGAGGGTAGCATCTTTCAGAATAAGAGATGTGTAAGAACAGGGGGGCACAATTCAAAGATAGAGGGGGGACGGCTCAGGGGTTATGTGAGGAAATTTTTTTTTTCACGGAGATAGTGGTGGATGCATGGAACCGCCTTCCTGGGGAGGTTGTTGGGTCTAAAACAATGGGGGAATTCTAACATGCATGGGACAGACATAAGGCAGTTGTAGTGGGGGGTGGCAGGAAGTAGGCTGTTGGTTAACTAGAATCTGTAGCGTATTCAGTAGGTAGGGAAATGGGCAGACTGGGTGGGCCAAGTGGTCCTTATCTGCTGTCAGTCTATGTTTCTATCTTAACCGAGTTTCGAACTCAGTAAGTTTTAGTTTTAGTTCCTGTATCTCTATACACTCAGGACATTTAAGAGACATGAAATCAGAGTCAGAAAGGAGAACAATTTTATAAAAATGTATACAGGCAATGCAAATTTCAACACCAGCAAGGGTAATTAAATCTGAAGATGTGTCCATTTTTTATATTAGTATCAGGAGATCCACGCAATGGTTTAATACAAATTGTTTAATAAGTTCTAGTGCTCAGGGACACTTAAAGCCTTACTAATGTGTAGATTGATTGGAGTAAGCCAATGAAACTCTATAACACAAAGTATCAGTTGAGTTTATTAACTGTGAGTGTGAGTACCTCCAAGAACCAGCTAACAAAGGCACTATGATGCAACCTGTTTAATGGGGGTCAGTACAGTACTTCAAACTGGTTGCAGCTTCGATTCAGGATTTCAATAGTTTCCCAGCCCAGTGAATGCCTTACAGTATGTTGGTGAGAGCTTGATAACCACCCAAGATGTCTGACTCTAAAAGTGTATAAAGTTTTTTTTTTGGTGTGATGGTAATAAAAATGGAACCTACCCTTGCCGCTTTGTCCCTGCCAGAAATGCCAGACACACTAAGACTGCATGTGTCTTGGAGTACATCTCCACACGTAGTTATGCGCGCTCATATTGCTCAATAGGCGCGACCCTTAAAACACTCAGTGACCCAGAAGATGCTGGCCAGGGTCACAGAGTTACATAATCCACTGTATTGCTAGAATAACAATTATACACTTCTGCAAGTGCTATTATTGCTGCCCTAACAGTTACTTTCCCAGTGGTTATTAGAAGCAAAATAAAACATTGTTTTTGTAGTCCACACTACAGTTTGGACCACTGTCTCTGCTCCTTACTGTTTACTGCTTCCTCTCTGACAAACACTGTTGCCAAGAAACAGTGCACTCACACCAGAGTTCAAGTAAAAATAAAATGTAAGCCCCCCCCCCCCCGATGTCCAGGGATATCCTGATGGTAACTTGGTAGGAAGGGGTACTGTACAACCATGATAACACAGTCCAGAAATAATAACAGGAAAACAGTACCTGGATTCCCTCAGGTGTTGCAGGTGATGGATTAGCTCCATGGGGTGGGGGGGGGGCCCTTAGACCACCAGACAATGCAGGGGTGGTGTACTGGTGGGATGATGCAGACCTTCACCTGTCTGGCCTTGCCAACTTCACCCACAGGGCCTTTGTGGACAGTCATCTGCAGGCAGGCCTCTCGATGTCCTACAATGTGATAGTTTTCTGTGATCACGCCCTGGAACACTCTGGTGGATGACCGTGGAGGCAAACTTCTTTTAGTAGCAAAACAGTTTCTCCTACAACTGAGACAAACACAAAACCTACAAAAAACGGAGATCCCATTTAATGAACAGTTGATAAACAGGAACAGTCAATCCATGGAGCGGGGGTAAACAATTCATGGTAGGGTTACTTTACAGCTAGGCACCTGACATTTTTCTGCCAGTCTCTTTGCCAACAGACTGATTCAGCTAGTAGACTATTCCCTCGAGCCGAAAAGGTTACATTCCTGACAGCAGCAATATGGTGAGCTGAAACAGGCCACACTTAGGAGCATTCCATTCTCAGCAGCACTTTCATTTCATATTCCTACACTTCATTCTGTCTTTACCCAGGCACTTGCTTACTTTTCCATTCTTTGAGTCTCAGCCAGACTTACGGGGTGGATCCAGGAGTCCTATAGATGGGGGAGCTCATAGAAACATAACATAGAAACATAGAATTTGATGGCAGATAAGGACCGCTTGGCCCACCCAGTCTGCCCATTTCCCTACCTACTGGATAAGCTGTAGATCCTAGTAAACCAGCAACCTACTTCTTCCTCACCCACCCACTAGAATTGCCTTATGACTGTCCCATGCATGCTTGAATTCAACCACTGTTTTTTACTCCACTACCTCCTCCGGAAGGTCATTCAATGCATTCACAACCCTCTCTGTGAAAAAATACTTCCTTACATTACCTCTGAGCCACCCCCCCCATCTTCAAATTGTGCCCCCTTGTTCTTGCACACCTCTTTTTTTGAAAGATGCTACCCTCTTGGACTTTGTTGATTCCCTTGAGGTACTTGAAAGTTTCTATCATGTCCCCCCTCTCCCTCCTTTCCTCGAGTCTATACATATTAAGCTCCTTTAGTCTCTCTTCATATGTCTTCTGGTGCAGACCCTGCGCCATTTTAGTTGCCCTCCTCTGGACAGCTTCCATCTTGTCTATGTCCTTGTGGAGATTGGGTCTCCAGAACTGCACAGAGTACTCTAGATGGGGTCTCACCAGCTGTCTGTACAGAGGGATAACAATTTCCTGTTTTCTACTGATGATGCCTCTCCCTATGCATCCCAGTATCCCGCCAGCCCTCCTTACTGCCCTCTCACATTGCTTGCCCACCATTAAGTCATCTGATATGACTACCCCCAGGTCCCTTTCCATTTTAGATGTTGTTAGTATCTCACCCACCGTTGTGTACTCTTCCCCTGGGTTTTTGTTTCCCATGTGCATTACCTTGCACTTCTTAGCATTAAATCTAAGTTGACATACATTTAACCGTTCCTCAACATCTCCTTCTCATCCTTTCCACCCCACCTTGTGCATCAACTCTGTTGCAGATCTTTGTGTCATCTGCAAAGAGACATACTTTTCATTCCAGTCCCTCTGCAATGTCGCTTATAAAGACATTGAAGAGGACCGGTCCTAATACTGAACCCTGCGACACCCCACTAGTAACCCCCTTTCTTCAGAGTGAACTCCATTTAATATTACCCTCTGTGTCCTATTCTCTAGCCAATTCTTTACCTAGGCTATCATTTTGGGACCCACGCCCAGGCTCGCTAACTTGTATATTAATCTTTTGTGTGGGACTGTGTCAAATGCCTTGCTAAAGTCTAGGTAGACCATGTCCACAGTCCCTTCCTGATCTACTACTTTGGACACCCAGTCAAAGAAATCTATAAGATTCATCTGACATGACCTTCCTGCTGTGAACCCAAGCTGCTTTGGGTCCTGTGCCCCTCTGGCCTCTAGGTACTCTACAGTTCTTTCCTTCAGAAGTGATTCCATCATTTTCCCTATCACTGAGGTTAAATTAACAGGTCTGTAGTTTCCTGTTTCTGTCCTACTCCCGCTTTTGTGAAGGGGAATCACATCTGCCCTCCTCCAGTCCTCGGGTACCACCCCATCCTCCCATGATTTGTTAAAGAGGGTAGTCAGTGGTGTCACTAGTTCTACCCTTAGTTCTTTTAGAATTCTGGGATGAATCCCATCAGGCCCCATTGCTTTGTCCATCTTCAGTTTTGAGAGTTCTTTCAGAACCCTTTCTTCTGTAAATGGGCTGGTATCAACTTCTGCATCCAGAGTGTTTCTATTTTTTGTTTTAGGTACCTCCCCCTCTTCCTTTGTAAATACTAAGCAAAAATATTTGTTTAGTATCTCTGCCTTTTCACAGTCACCCTCTGCCCACCCTCCCTCCCTTTATTAAACCTCACTTCTCCCTCCCTTAGTCTTCCTTCGCTCCTGATGTACCTAAAAGGTTTTATCCCCTTCTTACCTGAGTTGGCTATCTTTTCCTCAGTTCAGGCCTTTGCTGTTCTGACTGCCTTCCCAGCTTCCTTTTGCTTTAACTGATACAATTCTCTGTTCTGCTCCTTCTGTGATTCCTTGTACTTTCTGAATGCTTTCTTTTTCTCTTGAACCTTCACTGCCACCTCCTTTGAGAACCATAGTGGTTTCTTACATCGTTTTGATTTATTTGCTTCACACAAAGGCTTGTTACCTTTGTGATGGCAGTTTTTATTATTCCCCATTGTTCTTCCACCCCTCTTTCCTGTCCATTTGCTAGTGCATTCCTTAGGCACTCATCCATTTTGGCAAAGTCAGCCCTCCTGAAGTCCAGTACTTTTGCCTTTGTAACGGCTTGACTCTATTGCTGTGTTTATTGTGAACCATACTGTTCGATGGTCGCTAGTTCCCAGATGGCTACCCACTTCTACATCTGTGATCCTCTCTATCTCCATTTGAGAGGACCAGGCTTCAAGACTGCTCCTCTCAGTTGGTTCCAATACTAGTTGTCTAAGGCATGCCCCCTGTAGGGCATCTAGAATAACTCCACTCTTAGAAGTGGCTGCTGCAACAGCACTCCAGTTAACATCTGGTATATTCAGATCACCCATCAGCAATATCTCCCCTTTATCTGCCATTCTAAGTATACTTTCTATCATTTCCTTGTCCATTTCCTCCCCCTGAGAGGGGGGTCTGTATACAACCCCTGTGCGGATTGTGGTGCCATTGCCTGCCTCCAAATTAACCCACAGTGTTTCTTCTCCTCCCTGTTTACCCTTTTGTTCTGTTGTCTTGATTCCTTCCCTTATGTAGAGAGCTACTCCTCCTCCTCTTTTACCCTCCCTGTCCCTCCTGTAGATAGAGTATCCTGGTATGTTTATGTCCCAGTCATGGTTCTGTGTTTACCATGTTTCTGTGACTGCCATTATACCAAGATGTTCCTCCTCCATCAAGGCCACTAATTCAGGAAGCTTGTTACCCAGACTACGGGCATTGGTACTCATTGCTCTCCACTTTTTGATGGCTTTACCTTCTGTAGCAGCATCTCCCACTGACATTTCTACCTAGGTCTTTTTCTCATTTAGAACCCTGTTTTGTAGGGGAAGGCTGGGATTTTCCTGATGCTTATCAGTGCCTCCCCCCTTGACTAGTTTAAAAGCTTGCCAATGAAGCATTTAAACCGATTGCCCAAAAGACTTGTTCCCTTCCTGGACAGATGCAGATCATCCTGCCAGTATAGGCTGGTGTCCCTCCAGGTGGAACCCCAGTCCCCAGTGAAGCCAAACCCCTGTGCTCCACACCATTTTTTCTACCATTCGTTAAACTGTATGGTGCAAAGTGCCCTCGCCTCACCCATGCCACTAACAGGTAGCACTTCTGAGAAGAATACTATGTGTGCTACTTGTCTTAGGCCCTTCCCCAATGGTACAAACTCCTTCTGCACTGCTCTAATCTCATGATGAGCCAAGTCATTTATCCCTAGGTGGACAATGACGTCCAGCTCAGACTCCTGTGCAACTGTTCTCGTGATCCTAAGGATGCGCTTCCTGTCTCTCCAAGCCATGGCACCAGGCAGGCACATTACTTCAGTTTTCCGTGCTCCCCCCAGTTCTATCCCCCTAATAATTGAGTCCCCCACCAGGAGCTGCTTCCTTTCCCAGTGGTGCCCTCTGCCTCTTTCCTGAGGGCCTCCCTTGTGACAGTTGTCTGCACCCTCCTTAGTCTCCTCTGCGGGTGCATCCATAGGGGAACTATGCATCCTCAGAATGGTGTATGGAATTGTAGTGGAAGAACTGACTGGGTGTGCCTCTGTTCCACCACCCTTACCCTCCCTGAGCCCACTGTGGTCCAACTTCTGTGCTTTCTTCACACCCCCTGAGGTAGTGGTAGTGGCTCTGGTGCTCCCTGGATGGGGGAGGTTCCCTTACTACTGTCCAGTGCGGCCTGAAGACGGGCAACTTCCTCCCTCAGGGCAGGCAGTTGTCTGCAAACAAGGCAGCATCTCAGCCTCCAGAAACACTCCCAGAAGACTGTTGCCCCACAGCCATTACATTACACTATTCCCCACATAACTGTCTACCTTGTTAATTTTTTTTGTGTGTGTGTGTGTGATTGGTTTGTTATATAGAAATATATGTATTTATATAATGTGTATGCTTATATTTTCAGTGCAGTGTGCTAGACAGGATATGACAGTGATATGCACCTTGCCCTCTTGAGGAAATGATGTCAGAACCCCAGGTATAAAGGAACTATTTCCAGGGATCAGTGGGGTGAGGGGTTGGAAGGGTTTGGGTCTAAACTGTGCCCTCACGAAACAGTCAGCTAAAAGCTCTGACCTACCGCTGTGAATAGTGCCTTCCTGTCAGCAAGATGCCCTACACAACAATTTGACAGAGAAAATACCCTGCTAATCAAACAGAGAAAAATCCAAACATCCAAGTCAGACACAGATAAACCTCCCCAGCTCCAAAACAGCCTGGTGACTTGTGCTCTGAAAGCAGTCAGCCCCAAAACACGTCTGCTGTGCAGAAGGGCAGACACAGAAAACAGTATTCAGCCCCTGTGGGTTAAAACTCTTCCTGCACTGAAAATCTTAACAATTGTAACAAAAGTAAAGCAAGGTCATAGAAACATAGAAACATAGACCTTGATGGCAGATAAGGACTACTTGGCCCACCCAGTCTGCCCATTTCTCTACCTATTGCATAAGCTGCAGATTCTAGTTAACCAACTGCCTACTTCCTGCAACCCCCACTTTAATTGCCTTATGTCTGCCTCATGCATGTTTGAATTCCCCCACTGTTTTAGACCCCACAACCTCTCCAGGAAGGTGGTTCCATGTGTCCACCACTCTCTCTGTGAAAAATAATTTCCTCACATAACTCCTGAGCCATCTCCCCTCTAACTTTAAATTGTGCCCTCTTGTTCTTACACATCTCTTTTTCTGAAAGTTGCAACCCTCCTGGACTTTGTTGATTCCCTTAAGGTACTTAAAATTTTCTATCATGTCCCCCCCGTCCCTCCTTTCATCAAGGGTATACATATTAAGCTCTCCCAGTCTCTCTTCATATGGTTTCTGTTGTAGACCCTGCAAAATTTTAGTTGCCCTCCTCTGGACTGCTTCCATCCTGTCTATGTCCTTTCATAGATGAGGTCTCCAAAACTGCACGAGGTACTCCAGATGGGGTCTCACCAACTGTCTGTATAGAGGGATAACCACTTCCCTTTTTCTACTTGTGACACCCCTTCCTATGCATCCCAGTATCCCCTGGCTCTCCTAACTGACTTTTCACGTTGCTTACCCAACTTTAGGTCATTTGATATGACTACACCCAGGTTCCTTTCCATTATTGTTGTCGTTAGTACCTCCCCTGCTATTGTGTACTCTTCTCCTGGATTTTTGTTTCCCAGGTGCATTACTTTGCACTTCTTTGCATTGAATCTAAGTTGCCATATGTCTGATCATTCCTCCAACCTTGCCAAGTCCCTTCTCATCCTTTCTCCGCCCCCCTTGTGTATCAACTCTGTAACAGATCTTTGTGTCATCTGCAAAGAGGCATACCTTTTCTTCCAGACCCTCTGCAATGTCACCTAAGAAGACGTTAAAGAGGACTGGACCCAGTACTGAGCCCTAAGGTACTCCACTAGTAACCCCCCTTTCTTCAGAATGTGTTCCATTCACTATTACCTTCTGTGTCCTGTTGTGCAGCCAGTTTGCTACCCAGGCTACCACTGTGGGACCCAGTCCCAGGCTGGCTAACTTGATTATTAATCTTTTGTGCGGGACTGTGTCAAATGCCTAGCTAAAGTCTAGGTAGGCCATATCCACAGTCCCTCCCTGGTCTATTACTTTGGTCACCTAGTCAAAGAAATTGATTAGATTCATCTGACATGACCTTTCTGCTGTAAAGCCATGCTGCTTTGAGTTCTGTGCTCCACTGGCCTCTAGGTACTCAACAATTCTTTCTTTCAGAAGTGATTCAATCATTTTCCCCATCATTGAGGTCAAACTAACAGGTCTGTAGTTTCCTGCTTCTGCCTTGCTCCCACTTTTGTGAAGGGAAATCACATCTGCCCTCCTCCAGTCCTCAGGTACTACCCCATCTTCCCCTGATTTGTTAAAAAGTGTGGTTAGTGGTGTCACTAGGTCCTCCCTTAGCTCTTTTAGGATTCTAGGGTGAATCCTGTCAGGTCTCATTGCTTTGTCCACCTTGAGTTTTAGGAGTTCTTTCAGTGCTCGTTCTTCTGTAAATGGACTGGCGTCAACCCCACTATCCAGAGTGCTTCTACTGTTTGGTTTAGGTAACTCCTCCTCTTCTTCTTTTGTGAATACTGAGCAAAAGTATTCATTCAGTATCTCTGCCTTTTCACTGTCTCCCTCTGCCCACCTCCCCTTCCCTTTATTAATCTTCACTATTCCTCCCTTAACCTTTCTATGCTCCCTAATGTACCTATAAAAGGTTTTATCCCCCTTCTTAACCGAGTTGGCTATCTTTTTCTTGGTTTGGGCCTTTGCTGTTCTGACTGTCTTCCTCACTTCTTTCTGCTTTAATTGGTACGGTTCCCTGTTGTGCTCCGTCTGTGATTCCTTATATTTTTTGAATGCAGCCTTTTTCTCCTTAACCTTCCCTGACACCTCTTTTGAGAACCATAGTGTTTTTTTATTCCGCTTTGTTTTCTTTATTTGTTTCACACAAAGGCTTGTTGCCTCCATGATGGCAGTTTTGATTTTTCTCCATTTTTCTTCCACCCCTCCTTTCTGGCCATTTGCTAATGCATTCCTCAGGTATTCACCCATTATGCCAAAGTCAGCCCTTCTAAAGTCCACTATCCTTGTCTTTGTATGGCTTGTCTCCATGGTTGTGTTTATTGTGAAGCACACTGTGCAGTGGTCACTTGTTCCCAGATGTCTACTGACTTCTAAATTTGTGATCCTCTCTCTATTTGAGAGTACCAGGTCTAATATTGCTCCCTCCTGAGTGGGTTCCACCACTAGCTGTCTAAGGCATGCCCCCTGTAGGGCACCGAGATTGACCCTGCTCTTGGATGTGGCTGCAGTCCATGTCGCCCAGTTAACATCTGGCATATTCAGGTCCCCCATCAACAGTAGCTCCCCTTTTTCAGCCATTTTGAGAATGCCCTCTGTCATTTTCTTGTCCATTTTCTCCCTTTGAGATGAGGGTCTGTATACAGCCCCTGTGTGGATTGTGATGCCATTCCCTGTCTCCAAGGTGACCCAGAGTTCCTCTTGTCCTCCCCCTTTACTTTTTGGTTCTGTAGCTTTGATCCCTTCCCTTATGTTGAGAGCTACTCCACCTCCTCTTTTACCTTCCCAGTCCTTTCTGTAGATTGTGTACACTGGTATGTTGACATCCCAGTCATGGTTCTCCATGTACCATGTTTCTGTGACTGCCTCAATCTCCAAGTGTTCCTCTTCCATCAGGGATACTAGCTCTGGAAGCTTGTTTCCAAGACTACGGGCATTTATACTCATTGCCCTCTATTTAATGTGGGCTTTATCCTTTTTTTACCCCATCCCTGCTGTTATTGCCCTTGTCCATTTTTCCATTTACCCCTGTCCTGCCCTCTGTCAAGCTCTGTACCTCAGTGGTTACCCTACTACCTGCCAAGTTTTGTGGGGGGAGGCTTGAACTTTCCTGTTTCCTATCAGCACCTCCCCCCATGGCTAGTTTAAATGCTTGCCAAGGAAGCCTTTAAACCTGTCACCTAGGAGCGTGTTTCCCTTCCTGGACAGATGCAGACCATCATGCCAGTATAGACCTTCATCTCTCCAGGTGGACCCCCAGTCCGCAATGAAGCCAAAGCCCTGTGCTGTGCACCAGTTTTGCAACTATTCATTAAACTGCATGGTGTGCAGTACCCTAGTCTCACCCCTGCCATAGACTGACAGCACCTCTGAGAAGGTTACCGTGCTTGCTAACTGTCTGAGATCCACTTCCCACTGTTGATTGAAAGACTGCCTTTTCTGATAATTCTAAGTTCCTTATTTCACCCTTCAGTTAGAAGTATCCTCTACCTGAAGAATATTAACTTTACTAAGGAATCTGCTTCAGAACAAAGACAATTGTAAATTGTAAGGTTCACCTCTCTCTGTTGTGAGCACAACTCGCTTTCTTGCAAATCTTAAGTCCAGTGTTGCAATGTTGCAGCTTCCAGCCAGAGATAGCTTCAACTGAAGACTATTAGGTTATCTCAAGTCAGATAAAAAATAAAAATAATAGGCCGAGGGTCTGGTGGGCCGCCTAGGGCCCCAGTAATTTTATAACATTTTGGTGCATTTTGGAAGGTATTTCTAATGCAATTTCTACTCATTTCCTTCCTCCCCATGCTTTGTTAGTTGCACCCTAGCACCATCCCCAGAGTCCCCACAGTCCACATGATAGTATGTTGCCCAAAATACCATCACACACCCCAAAGAAAACACTAAATTACCAAAAGACTTCAGTTGGGCAGCAGCAGCACATCTGAAACACATAAAAATGACAAAAGTTGAAAAAGACTTGGTGATAAAGACAAATTGCAAACAAATTAAATGACAATCCAAGTAAACAAGTTCACAAATGTCATTCACTCAAGCATGTTACAACGTTACCATAAAGCCAACCAATTCCAGTTTGTCCTGAAGTACAGATTAACACATCCCCCAACCTTATCTCATTATTAAAAAAATGAATACAATAACTATAGAAATATGGGAACAAAGTCACTTTGCTATCTAGTTTTTGAAAATATCATTTCAAGACTGCTTGCTATTTTTGCAAAACATATTTTATTCTATAGAACAATTTATTCCTAAGAAAATACATTTTTAAATAAATAAAATATTTTTTATTTTCTTAACACAGCATGTGATGGAGCCCACAAGGGATGGGCATGTCCTGGATGTGGTTCTGGCAGATGGGGATCTGTAAGGGACATGGTTGTACAATACCCCTGATTGGGGAGCGACCACAATACTGTCTGGTTTCAAATAAGCATGGGGGGAGATCTAGGACACTGGCAGTTGACTTCAGGGGCAGACTTTATGGGCATGGGAAATATTCTCAAGGATCACTTGAAGGGGATTACCTCAATGACAAGTGTGGAAAGGAGATGGGAGGTCGTAAAACTGGACTTCAGGAGGCAGTCAGGATCTGCGCTAAGTTGAAATGTAAGGGAGCAAGGTCACATAAACTATGCTGGTGGTCCAGTGAGGTACAGGTAGCAGTCAGAGGAAAGAAGGCGGCCTACAAAAAATATAAAACAACAAGAGGGGATAGGGATAAGGAAATGTACCAGCTTGCATCTAGAAAAGTCACCCATATGGTGAGGGAGCAAAGTCCAGTAAAGAGCAGTGGCTGGCAGAGGGGATACATGGAGGGGAAAAGAGGTTCTTCCGGTACATTGGGGAGTGGAGAAAAACTAAGGGCCATCTCAGCAGATTGAGATCAGAAGGAGGATGGGTGGAAGAGGCAAGGGACCAGGCAGAGGTATTTAATGAGTACTTTGCCTCTGTGTTCACTAGGGAGGGGGATGGGATATCTACAAAGCAAGGCACGAAGGGGATAGAAACATCAGTAAGTGGGATCAGGGGAGCAACAGAAATGGAGCAAGAGGGAGGGAGAGGTACCCCAAGGGTGTCACATCTGGGTAAGGATAAAAAGGCCAGTAAGGTGGAGGGGACGGATGATGCTATCTCCGCCAAAAGGGTGTGGTTAGCCCTCAAGGCCCTAAAGAAAGACAAATCTCCTGGGCCGTATGGCATTCATCCGAGAGAACGATGGGAATTGGCGGACATACTGGCTGCACCCCTGGCGGAGCTTTTCAGCAGGTCACTTGAGACAGGGAGGGTACCTAGGGATTGGCGAGAGGCACATGTGGCACCAATCCATAAAGGGGGGTCGAGGGAAGTACCAGGTAACTATAGACCCATCAGTTTGACCTCGGTGGTGGGAAAATTAATGGATAGTATACTAAAGGAACGATTGGGGGTGTACTTGGAGGAGGTGGGAGGTCTGGATAGTCGGCAACGTGGGTTTGTGTCAGGTAGATCATGTCAAACCAACCTTTGGAGTTCTATGAATGGGTAACATCAGAACTGGACAGGGTAAGCCTGTGGATGTATTATTCTTGGACTTCAGAAGCATGTTAGACTCTGTCCCCACAATGGTCTGGTGGAGAAACTGATGGGGTTAGGAGTAGGCCTTTTGATGGTCAGATGGATTGAAAACTGGCTAACTGGACGCACTCAGAGAGTAGTGGTCTGTGGGGAGCTCTCGAACCCTAGAGAGGTTGGTAGTGGGGTACCATGAGGCTCGGTCCTGGGTCGATCCTGTTTAATGCATACATATCGGACATCAGGGAGGGTATAGGTGTGAAATGAGTCTCTTCGCTGATGACCCAAGATGGGTGCAGTAGTTGAGGGAGAAGAGGAGGTTGGCCCTGCAAGGGGACCTGGACACCCTGGAAAGCTGGGCTCACACATGGAAATTAAATTTCAATATCACCAAGTGCAAGGTGTTGCATCTTGGTCGGGGAAACCCTAAACAAAGGTACACCCTGGGAGGGGAGGCGCTGGAGGCCTCAATAGGGGAAAAAGACCAAGGGGTCATGGTGGATGCATGTATGAATAACTCTGAGCAGTCCAGGAGAGCGGCTAGCAAGGCAAACAGGATGTTGGGATGCATCGTAAGGGGGATCACCTCTAGGAGCAAGGAAGTGATTCTGCCGCTGTACAATGGACTGGTTAGACCACACCTTGAGTACTGTGTGCAGTACTGGAGACCACACTTGAAGAGGGACATACAGCTCCTGGAGAGGGTACAGAGGAGGGCAACAAAGATGATCACGAGGGCTAGGGATTTGACGATGGAGGACAGACTTAAGGAGCTCTGCCTGTTTTCATTGGAGGAGAGGAGAGAGAGGGGACATGATTGAGGTCTTCAAGTACCTCAAGGGAATAAATAGGGTAAACATGGAGGGATCTTTAGACTAAAGCAGGGAGGTATCACCAGAGGCATGGTTTGAAGTTGGAAGGTGGAAGGTGAGGGGGAAAAGAGGAGGAGGTTTTTCACTGAGAGGGTGGTGGACCCTTGGAATGCACTGTCTGGTGAGCTGGTTCAGAGATCCACAGTGGAGGGCTTCAAGAGAGGGTGGTACAGACACAGAAAGTGGATGTATCAGATGATGGCCTGTCCCATGGGGGTGGGGATGGATGATACGGGTTTCTGGAGCACAAGGGATGGGAGGGTCTCGGCACCCAACTAAGGATCTAAGGTTCGAGCAGACTCGATAGACCGTAAGGCCTAATCTGCTGGCAAATAGTATGTTAGTAAAATATCCTTTACTGGGATAACCCTATAGTATGAGGCATCTCATTTGTATGATAGGCCCAAGAAGTCAGTAAGCAGACAGAAAAACTGTTTTTAAACAAATATAAAAATGCATTTTTTTTTATTAGCAACAGCACTTGCTTGGGTACAACACAATGTGCCCCCCCCCCCCCATTCAACACATATAATCAAATATTTCGTTTATGTTGTTCTATCACTTTTTTTTCCAGTTTTGTAACTGCCTGTGTCAATGAGCTAAACAAGGTCTTATGACTTCTATTGGCAATTTTGCTTTCCAAGCATGCAGAAACTCCTGCACATGCCATAATATACAGCAGAACACCTTCAAAGTCCCTATGTCTATTAATTCCCTCTGTGCACATTCACACTGTACAACCACGACTGAAAAGACAACACAGATTAGACATACAGTACATGCTGAAGTTTTTACCTCAGTTCAAAGGTCTCATGTACCAGTTTCTGCCTCTCCTGGTTCATGCTGTCGCTGAGACCAGACCTGCCCCAGCATTAGTTTTGTACCATTCCTAGTATGATACAGGAGGGCACTACTCTCCAACTCCCTCTCATGCAAATCCACACCAAAATCAAATTGCCATACAGGATAAAACTAGCAGTGACCTTAAACCATTTTAATGTCATGAATTTAAGCTCCCCATACTAGAAATTAATAACACTAGTACTACATTTATTACACACCCAGTTTGATAGAACACTAATGTCCTGTCCCATCGCAGCAGCTACTCCCTTGCTAGTTTAGCCAGCATCTTTTAATTAGTGCCATTGACTGCACTGAATTATTTGACTTCACCATTGGAAATTAATCTGACTGAGCCTGGAGAAAGAACTTAAGTAAGTACGGTACTACTACCATATTCATTTCTGTAAGGACAGGGACATCATCACTGGACACTCACACCTCAGATACTCTGATTTGCAAACAAGTTAAACAATTTAACTTTTCTGGAGGTGTGCGTGAGAGAGACAATAGAGAGGATTATCATGGGACACCACTAAGGTTGCCGCCTGTCATTTTTTATTTATCTGACGATCAGGTTTTCAGGGCCTTTATCAGGAAATCCAGTTTTGCTCCATGCTTTTGAGTGCTCACATACTTTTGAAACATATTTGTCATATCATTCATTGTTTCGCCTACATGCCCAGGTTTCAACGAAGTTCTCTTATCAGTATAGCCCTTTGTTTGTGAAAGTAGTCAATCTGAGAGGTGTAAAGTATTGCCATTAGCACCATTAGCACGTACTTAACCTACGTAATCTTTTCCACTGCAGCAAAGCTGCCCCCACCTTTTACACAGAAACATAGAATTTGACGGCAGATAAGGACCGCTTGGCCCACCCAGTCTGCCCATTTCCCTGCCTACTGGATAAGCTGCAGATCCTAGTTAACCAGCAGCCTACTTCTTCCTAACCCCACCCCCTAGAATTGCCTTATGACTGTCCCATGCATGCTTGAATTCCACCACTGTTTTTGACTCCATGACCTCCTCCGAAGGCCGCTCATGCATCCACAACCTCTCTGTGAAAAAATACTTCTAAAATTACCTCTGAGCCGCCCCCCATCTTCAAATTGTGCCCCTTGTTCTTGCACATCTTTTGAAAGATGCTACCCTCTTGGACTTTGTTGATTCCTTGAGGTACTTGAAAGTTTTCTATGTCTGCCCTCCCTCCTTTCCTCGAGGCTATACATATTAAGCTCCATAAGACTCTTTTCATATGTCTTCCGGTGCAGACCCTGCACCATTTTAGTTGCCCTCCTCTGGACAGCTTCCATCCTGTCTATGTCTTTGCGAAGACTGGGTCTCCAGAACTGCATGCAGTACTCCAGATGGGGTCTGACCAGCTGTCTGTACAGAGGGATAATAACTTCCTGTTTTCTACTGGTGATGCCTCTCCCTATGCATCCCTGTATTCCCTCAGCCCTCCTTGCTGCCCTCTCACATTGCTTGCCCACCTTTAGGTCATCTGATATGACTACCCCCAGGTCCCTTTCCATTTTTGTTGTTGTTAGTATCTCACCCACCATTGTGTACTCTTCCCCTGGGTTTTTGTTTCCCAGGTGCATTACCTTGCACTTCTTAGCATTGAATCTAAGCTGCCATACATTTGACCATTCCTCTAACCTTGCCAAGTCCCTTTTCATCCTTTCCACCCCACCTTGTGCATCAATTTGCAGATCTTTGTGTCATCTGCAAAGAGACATACTTTTCTTCCAGTCCTCTGCAATGTCGCTTATAAAGACATTGAAGAGGACCGTCCTAATACTGAACCTCAGTGTACCCTACTAGTAACCCCCTTTCATCAGAGTGGACTCATTTACATTACTCTCTGTGCCCTATTCTCCAGCCAATTTTTACCCAGGCTGTCATCTTGGGACCCACTCCCAGGCTAGCTAACTTGTATATTAATCTTTTGTGTGGGACTGTGTCAAATGCCTTGCTAAAGTCTAGGTAGGCAATGTCCACAGCCCCTCCTGATCTACTACTTTGGTCACCCAGTCAAAGAAATCTATCAGATTTGTCTGTCATGACCTTCCTGCTGTGAATCCATGCTGCATTGGGTCCTGTGCCCTCTGGCCTTTAGATACTCGACAATTCTTTCCTTCAGAAGTGATTCCATCATTTTCCCTACCACTGAGGTTAAACTAACAGGTCTGTAGTTTCCTGCTTCTGTCTTGCTCCCATTTTTGTGAAGGGGAATCACATCTGCCCTCCTCCAGTCCTCGGGTACCACCCCATCCTCCCATGATTTGTTAAACAGGGTAGTCAGTGGTGTCACTAATTCTACCCTTAGTTCTTTTAGAATTCTGGGATGAATCCCATCAGGCCCCATTGCTTTGTCCACCTTCAGTTTTAATAGTTCTTTCAGAACCCTTTCTTCTGTAAATGGGCTGGTATCAACTTCTGTATCCAGAGTGTTTCTACTGTTTGTTTTAGGTACCTCCTCTTCCTTTGTAAATACTGAGCAAAAATATTTGTTTAGTATCTCTGCCTCTTCACAGTCACCCTCTGCCCACCCTCCCTCCCTTTACTAAGCCTCACTATCCCTCCCTTGGTCTTCCTTCGCTCCCTGATGTACCTATAAAAGGTTTTATCCCCCTTCTTAACTGAGTTGGCTATCTTTTCCTAGGTTTGGGCCTTTGCTGTTCTGACTGCCTTCCCAGCTTCCTTTTGATTTAACTGTTACAGTTCTCTGTCCTGTTCCTTCTGTGATTCCTTGTACTTCCTGAAAGCTTTCTTTTTCTCTTGAACCTTCACTCCCACTTCCTTTGAGAACCATAGTGGTTTCTTACATCTTTTAGTTTTGTTTATTTGCTTCTCACAAAGGCTTGTTGCCTCTGTGATGGCAGTTTTTATTATTCCCCATTGTTCTTCCACCCCTCCTTCCTGCCCATTTGCTAGTGCATTCCTTAGGCACTCACCCATTTTGGCAAAGTCAGCCCTCCTAAAGTCCAGTACCTTTGCCTTTGTATGGCTTGACTCTATTGCTGTGTTTATTGTGAACCATACTGTTGATGGTCACTAGTTCCCAGATGGCTACCCACTTCTACATCTGTGATCCTCTCTCATCTCCATTTGAGAGAACCAGGTCTAAGATTGCTCCCTCTCGAGTGGGCTCCAATACTAGTTGTCTAAGGCATGCCCCTGTAGGGCATCTAGAATAACCCCACTCTTCAAGTGGCTGCTGCAACTGCACTCCAGTTAACATCTGGCATATTCAGATCACCCATCAGCAATATCTCCCCTTTTTCTGCCATACTAAGTATACTTTCTATCATTTTGTCCATTTCCTCCCCCTGAGAAGGGGATCTGTATACAACCCCGTGCGGATTGTGGTGCCATTGCCGGTCTCCAAATTTACCCACAGTGCTTCTTCTCTTCCCTGTTTTCCCTTTTGTTCTGTTGCTTTGATTCCTTCCCTTATGTAAAGAGCTACTCCTCCTCTTTTACCCTCTCTTTCCCTCCTATAGATAGTGTATCCTGGTATGTTTATGTCCCAGTCATGGTTTTGTGCGAGCCATGTTTCTGTGACTGCCACGATATCCAGATGTTCCTCCTCCATCAAGGGCACTAATTCAGGAAGCTTGTTACTCAGACTACGGGCATTGGTACTCATTGCTTTCCATTTTTTGATGGTTTTACCTTCTGTTGCAGTATTCCCCACTGACCTTTCTACCTCGGTCTTCTTCTCATTTAGTACCCTGTTTTGTAGGTAGAGGCTGGGATTTTCCTGCTGCTTATCAGTGCTTTTGTAACAGTAACAGAGCCAGCTGTCTTCCACTTTCATTTGCTGGTAAACATTTTCATCTCTAACAACATTTAGGCATTTTTAAATGTTTTAACTTATTTGTTTTCCTCAAGAAAAAAGCATGGGCCCCAAGGTGCAGGGGCACAGTTAGTACCTAGCTAAGGCCAGCACTCCTGGAGGACAGATGAGACCTGTGTAGCTAAGGCAGCTTTCATGGAGGCATTACTGCATACTGATAAAGAATGTAGCAAAGTGTGGTACTAATAGAGGAGCTCCAAGATGGGGGAGCTATAGCACCTTTAACCCCCACCCCCCAAATCCGCCTATGGGTAAACTGGTAGCAACTGTGACATCACAAGACGTTTCTACTGTTCCAGTCCCATTTCTTACTTTGCCTTGCTTTACCTTTCTACAATGGGGGGGTCTTACAATACAGAGAGCATTATCATTACTGTGTGGTCTTACACATCAAAAACTGTGTTCTTTTAGCAAGAACTGAACCACCAAAGATTTTCTGGACACGCAGTCACTGATGCCATGCACCTGACTGTTCTCCTCAAGGAGTTTCAACAATTTCTGTACCTACAGAGACCAAGGTCTTCCCAAGGAATTCTGCACACCCCCACATCTACAGAGACCCAGAGGCACTATCCGCTCATGCAGTGATTCCAATTTCTGGATTGCTTTCACCCAGGGGACTACTGACTGTGCCACATGGAGCACTCAGATGGTCTGCTACCTCACTGGGGGTCCCAATCAACCATTCCCACATGGACCCTTTCCTGTCTTCACAGGCTGCACATCCTGAGAGCCCAACCACTGTAGTGGCCATCGGACAGGGGAAAAGAAAAGAGGTAGAGATGCCACCACTATGGCCTCAACAGTCCAGGGTACCACCTCTGAACTGTGCCCCAGGCACAGTCTGCCATAGCTGACCCACCCACAGAACACTCAATGGCTCTCAAGTTGCACTCACCCACAGGTGAGATTACATAAAATACAGGGCCTGAGATCACATGGTGGGCCTCCAATCTTCAGCTTCTCTCAGTCTCCAGCTCCTAAACAGCACCAATAGGACCAGGCTAATGCTTCACTGCTTCCCTTCCCCTAATGCCTAAACTGCCATTCTTCTCCATATGCAGGTCTTCGAGGGTGGAGGGACGGGGTGGCAAGTGAGCCACTCCGGCTCTGGCATGCCCCACAGGCCAGATTAATGGCCCAAACCCCCTACTCTTCCTCTTCTCTCCCCTCTCTCCAAGTCCTCTTAAAATCTAATCTCTCTACCATTTATACCCTCTTACTGTAGATGGGGCCCCCGGCCAGCAGCAAGCAACCCCAAATCCCAGACATACCAGCACCACAACCTTTCCTATCTAGCTACACTTAGCAACCAAGTTAACTAGTAAGTTCCCAGAGGTGCTTACAAAAATAATGAAGCACAGATAGCCAGGAGTAGCTAAGTGCAAATATCTGCTGTTCCATAGTATGGTGATTGTCTTACAGCTTAATACCAACACACAAGTGATCCACTCATTAGGGGCAGCCCTTAAAATACTCAGTGACCCAGAAGACACTAGCCTGGGTCATGGAGCTACACAGCCCTCTGTAGTACCAGTGACTCATCAGGCTGCACACTCGCCTCTGAGGCTGGAAGATCAGAAAGGCTGTGAGTTCTATCCCCACACCAGGCATGTGAGTTAAATCCTAATACTGACACTGCAGTGCAGCATGAGGGGGATGCTACACTTCTGAGGTGTTGTCTTTCAGATGAGATGTTAAACCAAGGTCCCATCTGCCTGTTCTGGTGGTAGTTCAGGTAGACATTAAAGATCCCATGGCACATCTTGAAAGAGTAGGGGAGTTTTTATTAAAGAAAAACATAAAAAAAAGTACATTCAAAACATAAATCATAATTATAAATCAAACAACCTTGTATAATCAAGCAATAAAGAGAAAGAAGGAAAAAACATTCCTATGAGGACAATAAAACATTCTTGTGGACTATTTCATTAGCCATTGTTTGGTGAATATTCACTGACTCATTTATACTTTATAAAAAAGGATAAACCATTCCACCATCTTTGGACTTTTTGAACGGGATGTATGGTTCTATCATTAGAATAAATTTCTAAGAGCGCTTCTCACATTATACTTTAATGACTGAAAAAGGACTTCTTTGCTGTTTACGGACCCATTGTACAAATGCCTACCAAATGTAAAATTTTAGAAAAGAAAATAGAATTGAGAGGGTACCTGCATGGAATTTGACAAACCTATTTTTATAGGTAACCAACATTATATTTTCATAGGTTAAATTTTTGAGCTAGAGTAAATTCCAAGCTTGGGCTAAAAATTCCCATAAATTCTTTGAGTATGAACAATCCAAAATAAAATGTTCCATGGATTCCTCTATGGCTATACATTCTGTATATGAGCAATATCTTTCATTAAGGGATTTATGCTTGCTGTTGCTACGTGTGATAGGTTTCCCGTAAGAGCACAACCAAACTGTTTCCCATATTTTATCAGGCATTCTCTTTTCACTTAGCATGCTTAATACCTCACCCTGGTTCTCTGTGATCATGCCCTGGAACACTCTGGGGGATGACAGTGGAGGCGAACTTATTTTAGTAGCAAAACAGTTTCTCCAACAACTGAGACAAACACAAAACCTACAAAACGGAGATCCCATTTAATGAACAGTTGATAAACAGGAACAGTCAGTCCATGGAGCGGGGGGGGGGGGTAAACAATTCATGGTAGGGTTACTTTACAGCTAGGCACCTGACATTTTTTCTGCCACGGTCTCTTTTGCCAACAGACTGATTCAGCTAGTAGACTATTCCCTCGAGCCGAAAAGGTTACATTCCTGACAGCAGCAATATGGTGAGCTGAAACAGGCCACACTTAGGAGCATTCCATTCTCAGCAGCACTTTCATTTCATATTCCTACACTTCATTCTGTCTTTACCCAGGCACTTGCTTACTTTTCCATTCTTTGAGTCTCAGCCAGACTTACAGGGTGGATCCAGGAGTCCTGTAGATGGGGGAGCTCATAGAAACATAACATAGAAACATAGAATTTGATGGCAGATAAGGACCGCTTGGCCCACCCAGTCTGCCCATTTCCCTACCTAATGGATAAGCTGCAGATCCTAGTTAACCAGCAGCCTACTTCTTCCTACCCCAACCCCTAGAATTGCCTTATGACTGTCCCATGCATGCTTGAATTCAACCACTGTTTTTTACTCCACTACCTCCTCCGGAAGGTCGTTCCTTGCATCCACAACCCTCTCTGTGAAAAAATACTTCCTACATTACCTCTGAGCCGCCCCCATCTTCAAATTGTGCCCCCTTGTTCTTGCACACCTCTTTTTTTGAAAGATGCTACCCTCTTGGACTTTGTTGATTCCTTGAGGTACTTGAAAGTTTCTATCATGTCCTCTCTCCCTCCTTTCCTCGAGGCTATACATATTAAGCTCCTTTAGTCTCTTTTCATATGTCTTCTGGTGCAGACCCTCTGCCATTTTAGTTGCCCTCCTCTGACAGCTTCCATCTTGTCTATGTCCTTGCAGAGATTGGGTCTCCAGAACTGCACAAGTACTCAGATGGGGTCTCACAAGCTGTCTGTACAGAGGATAACAACTTCCTGTTTTCTACTGGTGATGCATCTCCCTGTGCATCCCAGTATCCCCCCAGCCCTTCTTACTACCCTCTCACATTGCTTGCCCACCTTTAAGTCATCTGATATGACTACCCCCAGGTCCCTTTCCATTTTTGTTGTTGTTAGTATCTCACCCACCATTGTGTACACTTCTCCTGGGTTTTTGTTTCCCATGTGCATTACCTTGCACTTCTTAGCATTAAATCTAAGTTGCCATACATTTGACCGTTCCTCTAACATCCCTTCTCATCCTTTCCACCCCACCTTGTGCATCAACTCTGTTGCAGATCTTTGTGTCATCTGCAAAGTGACATACTTTTCCTTCCAGTCCCTCTGTAATGTCGCTTATAAAGACATTGAAGAGGACCGGTCCTAATACTGAACCCTGCGACACCCCACTAGTAACCCCCCTTTCTTCAGAGTGGACTCCATTTAATATTACCCGCTGTGTCCTATTCTTTAGCCAATTCTTTACCCAGGCTATCATTTTGGGACCCACTCCCAGGCTCGCTAACTTGTATATTAATCTTTTGTGTGGGACTGAGTCAAATGCCTTGCTAAAGTCTAGGTAGACCAGGTCCACAGCCCCTCCCTGATCTACTACTTGGGTCACCCAGTCAAAGAAATCTATTAGATTCATCTGGCATGACCTTCCTGCTGTGAAACCAAGCTGCCTTGGGTCCTGTGCCCCTCTGGCCTCTAGGTACTTGACAATTCTTTCCTTCAGAAGTGATTCCATCATTTTCCCTATCACTGAGGTTAAATTAACAGGTCTGTAGTTTCCTGTTTCTGCCCTGCTCCCGCTTTTGTGAAGGGGAATCACATCTGCCCTCCTCCAGTCCTCAGGTACCACCCCATCCTCCCATGAATTGTTAAAGAGGGTAGTCAGTGGTGTCACTAGTTCTACCCTTAGTTCTTTTAGAATTCTGGGATGAATCCCATCAGGCCCCATTGCTTTGTCCACCTTCAGTTTTAAGAGTTCTTTCAGAACCCTTTCTTCCGTAAATGGGCTGGTATCAACTTCTGCATCCAGAGTGCTTCAATTGTTTGTTTTAGGTACCTCCCCCTCTTCCTTTGTAAATACTAAGCAAAAATATTTGTTTAGTATCTCTGCCTTTTCACAGTCACCCTCTGCCCACCCTCCCTCCCTTTATTAAACCTCACTATCCCTCCCTTAGTCTTCCTTCGCTCCTGATGTACCTAAAAGGTTTTATCCCCTTCTTACCTGAGTTGGCTATCTTTTCCTCAGTTCAGGCCTTTGCTGTTCTGACTGCCTTCCCAGCTTCCTTTGCTTTAACTGATACAATTCTCTGTCCTGCTCCTTCTGTGATTCCTTGTACTTTCTGAAAGCTTTTTCTCTTGAACCTTCACTGCCACCTCCTTTGAGAACCATAGTGGTTTCTATATCGTTTGTTTATTTGCTTCACACAAAGGCTTGTTACCTTTGTGATGGCAGTTTTTATTATTCCCCATTGTTCTTCCACCCCTCTTTCCTGCCCATTTGCTAGTGCATTCCTTAGGCACTCACCCATTTTGGCAGAGTCAGCCCTCCTGAAGTCCAGTACTTTTGCCTTTGTACGGCTTGACTCTATTGCTGTGTTTATTGTGAACCATACTGTTCGATGGTCGCTAGTTCCCAGATGGCTACCCACTTCTACATCTGTGATCCTCTCCATCTCCATTTGAGAGGACCAGGTCTAAGATTGCTCCCTCTCGAGTGGGTTCCAATACTAGTTGTCTAAGGCATGCCCCCTGTAGGGCATCTAAAATAACTCCACTCTTAGAAGTGGCTGCTGCAACTGCACTCCAGTTAACATCTGGCATATTTAGATCACCCATCAGCAATATCTCCCCTTTATCTGCTATTCTAAGTATACTTTCTATCATTTCCTTGTCCATTTCCTTCCCCTGAGAGGGGGGTCTGTATACAACCCCTGTGCGGATTGTGGTGCCATTGCCTGCCTCCAAATTAACCCACAGTGTTTCTTCTCCTCTCTGTTTACCCTTTTGTTCTGTTGCTTTGATTCCTTCCCTTATGTAGAGAGCTACTCCTCCTCCTCTTTTACCCTCCCTGTCCCTTCTGTAGATTGAGTATCCTGGTATGTTTACGTCCCAGTCATGGTTCTGTGTTTACCATGTCTCTGTGACTGCCACGATATCCAGATGTTCCTCCTCCATCAAGGCCACTAATTCAGGAAGCTTGTTACCCAGACTATGGGCATTGGTACTCATTGCTCTCCATTTTTTGATGGCTTTACCTTCTGTCGCAGCAGCCCCCACTGACCTTTCTACCTTGGTCTTTTTCTCATTTAGTACCCTGTTTTGTAGGGGGTGCCTGGGATTTTCCTGCTGCTTATCAGTGCCTCCCCCCGTTGACTAGTTTAAAAGCTTGCCAATGAAGCATTGAAACCGATTGCCCAAAAGACTTGCTCCCTTCCTGGGCAGATGTAGACCATCCTGCCAGTATAGGCTGGTGTCCCTCCAGGTGGAACTCCAGTCCCCAGTGAAGCCAAACCCCTGTGCTCCACACCATTTTTTCTACCATTCATTAAACTGTATGGTGCAAAGTGCCCTCGCCTCACCCATGCCTCTGACAGGTAGCACCTCTGAGAAGGATACTATGTGTGCTATTTGTCTTAGGCCCTTTCCCAATGGTTCAAACTCCTTCTGCACTGCTCTAATCTCATGATGAGCCAAGTCATTTATCCCTAGGTGGACAATGACGTCCAGCTCAGACTACTGTGCAACTGTTCTCGTGATCCTAAGGATGCGCTTCCTGTCCCTCCAAGCCATGGCACCAGGCAGGAACCTTACTTCAGTTTTCCCTGCTCCCCCCAGTTCTATCCCCCTAATAATTGAGTCCCCCACCAGGAGCTGCTTCCTTTACCTGTGGTGCCCTCTGCCTCTTTCCGGAGGGCCTCCCGTGTGACAGTTGTCTGCACCCTCCTTAGTCTCCTCTGTGGGTGCATCCATAGGGGAACTATGCTCCCCCAGAATGGTGTATGGAATTGGAGTGGAAGAACTGACTGGGTGTGCCTCTGTTCCACCACCCTTACCCTCCCTGAGCCCACTGTGTTCCAACTGCTGTGCTTTCTTCACAACCTCTGAGGTAGTGGTAGTGGCTCTGGTGCTCCCTGGATGGGGGAGGTTCCCTTACTGCTGTCCAGTGCAGCCTGAAGACGGGCAACTTCCTCCCTCAGGGCAGACAGTTGTCTGCAAACAAGGCAGCATCTCAGCCTCCAGAAACACTCCCGAAGACTGCTGCCCCATACCATTACGTTACACCACTCCCACTCACATGTGGTGTGTGTGTGATTGGCTTGTTATATAATGTATTCTATATTGTCATTGCAGTATGCTAGAGAAGATATGATGTGATATGCACCTTGCCCTTGAGGAAATATGTCAGAACCTCAGGTATAAAGGAACCATTTCCAGGGGCTGTGGGGAGGGGTGGGAAGGGTTTGGTCTAACTCGTTCCCACAAACAGTCAGCTGTGCCTGACCCACACTGGGATGAGTGCCTCCGTCACAAGATGCCCACACAACAATTGACAGAGAAAATTTCTGCTAATCAAACAGAGAAAATCCAACATCCGTCGACACAGGTAAATCCTCCCTGCACCAAAACAGCTGGTGACTTGTACTGAAAGCATCAGACTCAAACACGTCCTGGTGCAGAAGGCAGATGAAAAAGTATTCAGCCCTGTGGGTTAAAACCTTCCACTAAAAATCTAACAATTGTTATAAAAGTAAAGCACATAGAAACATAGAAACAGATCTTATGGTAGATAAGGACTACTGGCCCACCCAGTTGCCCATTTCCTACATATGTTGCAGATTCTAGTTAACCAACAGTCACTTCCTAAACCCCATTTTAATTGCTTTATGTCTGTCTCATGCATGTTGAATTCTACTTTTTAGACCCCACAATTCGAGGAAGGTGGTTCCATGTGTCCGCCTACCTTCCGTGAAAAGAATTTCATATTACCCTGAGCCTCTCCTCTAACTTTAAATTGTGCCTTGTTCTTTGACACTTTTTCTGCTAGCTCTCTGACTGTTGACCCTTGAGGTACTTAAAATTTTCTACTGTCCCCACCCCTGTCCCTCCTTCATCAAGGGTATATATTAAGTTCTCCTGTCTCTCTTATGGTTTCTGATGAGTCTGCACCATTTTTAGTTGCCTCCTCTGACTGCTTCCATCCTGTCTATGTCCTGCATAGATGAGGTTCCAAAACTGCACTAGGTCTCTAGATGGTCTCACCAACTGTCTGTATAGAGGATAACCACTTTTTCTACTTGTGACACCTCCTATGTATCCTAGAACTCTTGCCTCCTTATTGACTTTTCATTTGTTACCCAACTTAGGTCATTTTATGACTACACCCAGGTTCCTTTCCATTATTGTTGTCGTTATTTCCTCGCTATTGTACTTTCTCCTGATTTTATTTCCAGGTGCATATTTGCACTTTTTCTGAATCTGTTGCTATATGTCTGACCATTCCTCCAACCTCAAGTCCTCTCATCCTTTTCTCCTTGTGTATCAACTTGTAACAGATTTTGTGTCATCTGCAAAGAGTATACTTTCTCCAGACCTCTGCAATGTCACCTATGAGATTTGTAGAGGACTGACCTAGTACTGAGCCCTAAGGTACTCCAATAGTAACCCCTCTTCAGAATGTGTTCCATTCACTATTACCTTCTGTGTCCTGTTGTGCAGCCTGTTTGCTCCAGGTTACTACTGGGGACCCAGTTCCAGGCTGCTAATCTGATTATTAGTCTTTGTGTGGGACTGTGTCAATGCCTTGCAAATTCTAGGTGCTATATCCACAGTCCTCCCTGGTCTATTACTGGTCACCCAGTCAAAGAAATTGATTAGATTCATCTGACATGACCTTCCTGCTGTGGCCATGCTGCTTTGGGTCCCAGCCCCACTGGCCCTAGTACCAACAATTTTCTTCAAAAGTGATTCCATCATTTCCCATCATTGAGGTCAAACTAACAGGTCTGTAGTTTCGCTTCTGCCTTTCTCCCACTTTTGTGAGGGAAATCATCTGTCTTCTCAGTCCTTCAGGTACTACTCTCTATCTTCCCATGATTTGTTATGCGTGGTTAGTGTGTCACTAGGCTCTCTTAGCTCTTTAGGATTTAGGTGAACCTGTCAGGCTCCATTGTTTGTTCATTTTGAGTTTTAGGAGTTCTTTCAGTACTCTTCTTCTGTAATGGACTGGCGGAACCCACTGTCCAGAGTGCTTCACTGTTTGGTTTAGGTATCCTCCTCTTCTTCTTTTGTGTCTCGAGCTAAAGTATTCATTCATCTCTGCTTTTCACAGTCTCCTCTGCCCACTTCCTCTTCCCTTTATTAATCTTCACTCTCCCTAACCTTCTATGCTCCTAATGTACCTATAAATGTTTTATCCTCTAACTGAGTTGTTCTTTCTCGGTTTGGGCCTTTGTTCTGATTTTATTTCTTTCTGCTTTAATTGATAGTTCCTGGTGCTTCGTCTGTGATTCCTTATTTTTGAATGCAGCCTTTTCTCCTTAACCTTCCCTGACACCTCTTTGAGAACTATAGTGTTTTTTATTCTTTGTTTCTTTATTTGTTTCACACAGGCTTGTTGCTCATGGTGGTAGTTTGATTTTCCATATTCTTCCACCCTCCTTTCGACCATTTACATGCAGTACTGATCAGGTATTCACCCATTATGCCAAAGCCGCCCTTCTAAAGTCCACATCCTTGTTCTTGATGGCTTGTCTCCATGTTGTTAGAAGCACACTGTGCAGTGGTCACTTGTTCCCAGATGTCTGCTGACTTAAATTTTTATCCTCTCCATTTGAGAGTACCTGTTCTATTATTGTTCTCCCTAATGGTTCCACTACTAGCTGTCTAAGCCATGCCTCTGTAGGCACCGAATGACCTTGCCTGATGTTGCTGCAGTCCATGTCGCCCAGTTAATATCTGCATATCAGGTCCCCATCAATAGTAGCTCCTTTTCAGCCATTTTGAGAATTCTATCATTGTCCATTTTCCTTTTGATGGAGTCTGTATACAACCCTGTGCGGATTGTATGCCATTCCCGTTCCAAGGTGACCTAGAGTTCCTGTCTCCCCTTACTTTTAGTTCTGTAGCTTTGATCCTCCTCTTGTTGAGAGCTATCTACCCCTCTTTACCTCCCAGTCCTTTCTGTAGATTGTGTACACTGGTATGTTGATATCCCAGTCATGGTCTCCATTTACCATGTTTCTGTGACCACAACTCCAAGTGTTCCTCTTCCATCAGGATACTAGCTTGAGTTTGTTTCAAGACTGTGGGTATTGATACTTCATTGCCTCCATTTAATGGGGTTTTATCCTTTTACCCATCCTGCTCTTATTGCCTTGTTCATTTTTCCATTTTCCCTGTCCTGCCTCTGTCAAGCTCTGTACCTCAGTGTTTACCCTACTACCTGCCATGTTTTGTGGGAGGCTTGAACTTTCCTGTTTCCTATCAGCACCTCCCCCCATGGCTAGTTTAAATGCTTGCCAAGGAAGCCTTTAAACCTGTCACCTAGGAGCATGTTTCCCTTCCTTGACAGATGCAGACCATCATGCCAGTATAGATCTTCATCTCTCCAGTTGGACCCCCAGTCCCCAATGAAACCAAAGCCCTGTGCTGTGCACCAGTTTTGCAACTATTCATTAAACTGCATGGTGTGCAGTACCCTAGCTTCACCCCTGCCATAGACTGACAGCACCTCTGAGAAGGTTACCGTGCTTGCTAACTGTCTGAGATCCACTTCCCACTGTTGATTGAAAGACTGCCTTTTCTGATAATTCTAAGTTCCTTATTTCACCCTTCAGTTAGAAGTGTCTTCTACATGAAGAATATTAACTTTCCTAAGAAATCTGCTTCAAAACAAAGACAATTGTAAATTGTAAGGTTCACCTCTCTCTGTTGTGAGCACAACTCGCTTTCTTGCAAATCTTAAGTCCAGTGTTGCAATGTTGCAGCTTCCAGCCAGAGGTAGCTTCACCTGAAGACTATTAGGTTATCTCAAGTCAGATTAAAAATAAAAATAATGGGCCGGAGGTCTGGTGGGCCGCCTAGGGCCCCAGTAATTTTATAACATTTTGGTGCATTTTGGAGGGTATGTCTAATGCAATTTCTACTCATTTCCTTCCTCTCCATGTTTTGTTTGTTGCACCCTAGCACCATCCCCAGAGTCCCCACAGTCCACATGACAGTGGGACAGATATTCAAAAGGGCTGCGCCATGCGCAATAGGGTTGCGCATGCTCTAGTCCTAAATTGCGCCATTCTGCGATATTCAGCAGGAGCCAGTTGCGCCACTGAAAACAGGCTGAGCAACAGCGCAATGCAAATGAATGCATGCTCAACTGGAGTGGGAGGAACCATGCATAAACTGCACAGCCCGATATTCAGCCGGGCTGTGCAGAGTTGTGCAGACTCAACCCCCAACCTGCGCCTGCAGGACTTTGAGCCAAAAAAAAAAGGGTTAAGTCGAGGGCCACCCACAGGTGAGCTGCTGTATTGCAGGGCACAACACAGCAGCTGCCACCTGTGGCTGGACCCCAACTCAGTCCCTGTGCCCACCCCCGCAGCCCGATCGTGGGCATAGTGTACTCCCCCCCACCAACCCGATCGCGGGCATCGTGTGGCTCCCCTCCTCCGTTCACATCCCTGGTGGTCCAGTGGACCGAAATGCCGATCGCGGGCAGAAAATTAGCGAACCCCCAGAACATCCCTTTGTGTCCGCTCTGCGGGCAGTAAGGGTTCTCGGTTCGCCATAGTATGGCAGTAATGAACCCTCAACAGGTAACCTTTCACTATTTAAGTCTCCACCACCGCTTTCAGTTGCTGGCGGCAGACCCATTCGCTTGCCGCCTGCCGCTCGTCGATCGACTGCCTGGTACTGACTTCTATTGGTGCAGAGCAAGAGTTATCGGGCGCAGCCCATACCGTACATAATAGTCCAGACGGTGAATGAATCATTCATAAATCTGGATTGTCATAGACGGTTGGCTGCACGCCCATTGGCTCTTGCTCTGCACATGGGCATGCAGTTCCACCGGCAGTCAGTCGGTGGGCGGCGGGTGGCAGGCGGGTGGGATGCTGCCGCCTGGCTGCAGGGGGCGGGTGGTGGGGCTTGTGGGTGGGTGGGGTGGGGGACACTCAGCCACCAGGATATGTTTTGGGGGTTCATCACTAACTGCCCGCGATCGGGCACAAAGGGGATGTCTGGGGGTTATTTTACTTTCTGCCCGCGATCAAGCATTTCGTCCACTGACCACCAGGGATGTGAACGGGAGGGGGAGTTTTAAACATACCGCCCGACGATCAGGCATTTCGTCCACTGGACCACCAGGGATATGTACGGGAGGAGGTGGGGAGCCACATTGTGCCCGCGATCGGGCTGCAGGTGCGTCAGTCCCGATGCCGCTGCCTGGCAGGGCGCTAGGCGCAGTCCTCGGGATCGGGTACACCTACATGCTAATGGCATGAAATAGGCCATAATCAGATGCAAATGGCCCCCCGCCGCCTGTATGAATTATGGCCCCATTTGCATGTCATCTTTTGAATATCATGATTTTGCGCATGGCGCAATGGTACATGCGCCACCGCAAGTTGAATGCTCCACTCTGACAACTTGGGGTGGAGCAAGTTCCACTGCGCCATGCACAGTGGCTGTGGCTGGGGGGGTGATATTCAAGGGTTGCTCAATAGCGCAACTCCTTTGAATATCGCCCCGGCCACACCCCTGTGCAACTATTTTGCGCAGCGCAAGGGCTTGCGCCTCAGAATGGCGCAGTTTGAATATCCAGCCCAGTATGTTGCCCAAAATACCATCCCACACCCCAAAGAAAACACAAAATAACCAAAAGACTTCAGTTGGGCAGGAGCACATCCGAAACACATAAAAATGACAAAAGTTGAAAAAGACTTGGTGATAAAGACAAATTGCAAACAAACTAAATGACAATCCAAGTAAACAAGTTCACAAATGTCATTCACTCAAGCATGTTACAACGTTACCATAAAGCCAACCCATCCCAGTTTGTCCTGCAGTACAGATTAACACATCCCCCAACCTTATTTCATTATTAAAAAAATGAATACAATAACTGTAGAAATATGGGAACAAAATCACTTTGCTATCTAGTTTTTGAAAATATCATTTCAAGACTGCTTGTTATTTTTGCAAAACATATTTTATTCTATAGAACAATTTATTCCAAAGAAAATACATTTTTAAATAAATAAAATATTTTTTATTGTTTTAAAATGTCCTTTACTGGGATAACCCTATAGTATGAGGCATCTCATTTGTATGATAGGCCCAAGAAGTCAGTAAGCAGACAGAAAAACTGTTTATAAACAAATATAAAAATGCATTTTTTTTTATTAGCAACAGCACTGGCTTGGGTATATCACAATGTGCCCCCCCCCCATTCAACAAACAGAATCAAATATTTAGTTTATGTTGTTCTATCACTTTTTTTCCGGTTTTGTAACTGCCTGTGTCAATGAGCTAAACAAGGTCTTATGACTTCTATTGGCAATTTTGTTTCCAAGCATGCAGGAACTCCTGCACATGCCATAATATACAGCAGAACACCTTCAAAGTCCCTATGTCTATTAATTCCCTCTGTGCACATTCACACTGTACAACCACGACTGAAAAGACAACACAGATTAGACATACAGTACATGCTGAAGTTTTTACCTCAGTTCAAAGGTCTCATGTACCAGTTTCTGCCTCTCCTGGTTTATGCTGTCGCTGAGACCAGACCTGTCCCAGCATTAGTTTTGTACCATTCCTAGTATGGTACAGGAGGGCACTACTCTCCAACTCCCTCTCTTGCAAATCCACACCAAAATCAAATTGCCATACAGGATAAAACTAGCAGTGACCTTAAACCATTTTAATGTCATGAATTTAAGCTCCCCATACTACAAATTAATAACACTAGTACTACATTTATTACACACCCAGTTTGATGGAACACTAATGTCCTGTCCCATCGTAGCAGCTGCCCCCTTGCTAGTTTAGCCAGCATCTTTTAATTAGTGCCATTGACTGCACTGAATTATTTGACTTCACCATTGGAAATTAATCTGACTGAGCCTGGAGAAAGAACTAAAGTAAGTACGGTACTACTACCGTATTCATTTCTGTAAGGACAGGGACATCATCACTGGACACTCACACCTCAGATACTCTGATTTGCAAACAAGTTAAACAATTTAACTTTTCTGGAGGTGTGCGTGAGAGAGACAATAGAGAGGATTATCATGGGACACCACTAAGGTTGCCGCCTGTCATTTTTTATTTATCTGACGATCAGGTTTTCAGGGCCTCTATCAGGAAATCCAGTTTTGCTCCATGCTTTTGATTGCTCACATACTTTTGAAACATATTTGTCATATCATTCATTATTTCGCCTACATGCCCAGGTTTCAAGAAGTTCTCTTATCAGTATAGCCCTTTGTTTGTGAAAGTAGTCAATCTGAGAGGTGTAAAGTATTGCCATTAGCACCATTAGCACGTACTTAACCTACGTAATCTTTTCCACTGCAGCAAAGCTGCCCCCACCTTTTACATAGAAACATAGAATTTGACGGCAGATAAGGACCGCTTGGCCCACCCAGTCTGCCCATTTCCCTGCCTACTGGATAAGCTGCAGATCCTAGTTAACCAGCAGCCTACTTCTTCCTAACCCACCCCTAGAATTGCCTTATGACTGTCCCATGCATGCTTGAATTCCACCACTGTTTTTGACTCCATGACCTCCTCCGAAGGCTGCTCATGCACCGCAACCTCTCTGTGAAAAATACTTCCTAAAATTACCTCTGAGCGCCCCCATCTTCAAATTGTGCCCCTTGTTCTTGCACACCTCTTTTGAAAGATGCTACCCTCTTGGACTTTGTTGATTCCTTGAGGTACTTGAAAGTTTCTATGTCCCCTCTCCTCCTTTCCTCGAGGCTATACATATTAAGCTCCTAAGTCTCTTTCATATGTCTTCCGTGCAGACCCTGCACCATTTTAGTTGCCCTCCTCTGGACAGCTTCCATCCTGTCTATGTCTTTGCGAAGACTGGGTCTCCAGAACTGCATGCAGTACTCCAGATGGGGTCTGACCAGCTGTCTGTACAGAGGGATAATAACTTCCTGTTTTCTACTGGTGATGCCTCTCCCTATGCATCCCAGTATTCCCTCAGCCCTCCTTGCTGCCCTCTCACATTGCTTGCCCACGTTTAGGTCATCTGATATGACTACCCCCAGGTCCCTTTCCATTTTTGTTGTTGTTAGTATCTCACCCACCATTGTGTACTCTTCCCCTAGGTTTTTGTTTCCCAGGTGCATTACCTTGCACTTCTTAGCATTGAATCTAAGCTGCCATACAATTGAACATTCCTCTAACCTTGCCAAGTCCCTTTTCATCCTTTCCACCCCACCTTCTGCATCAACTCTGTTGCAGATCTTTGTGTCATCTGCAAAGATACATACTTTTCCTTCCAGTCCCTCTGCAATGTCGCTTATAAAGACATTGAAGAGGACCGGTCCTAATACTGAACCCTGCGGTACCCTACTAGTAACCCCCCCTTTCATTAGAGTGGACTCGATTTACTATTACTCTCTGTGTCCTATTCTCCAGCCAATTTTTTACCCAGGCTGTCATCTTGGGACCCACTCCCAGGCTAGCTAACTTGTATATTATTCTCTTGTGTGGGACTGTGTCAAATGCCTTGCTAAAGTCTAGGTAGGCCATGTCCACAGCCCCTCCCTGATCTACTACTTTGGTCACCCAGTCAAAGAAATCTATCAGATTTGCCTGGCACGACCTTCCTGCTGTGAATCCATGTTGCCTTGGGTTCTGTGCCCCTCTGGCCTCTAGATACTCGACAATTCTTTCCTTCAGAAGTGATTCCATCATTTTCCCTACCACTGAGGTTAAACTAACAGGTCTGTAGTTTCCTGCTTCTGCCTTGCTCCCACTTTTGTGAAGGGGAATCACATCTGCCCTCCTCCAGTCCTTGGGTACCTCCCCATCCTCCCATGATTTGTTAAACAGGGTAGTCAGTGGTGTCACTAATTCTACCCTTAGTTCTTTTAGAATTCTGGGATGAATCCCATCAGGCCCCATTGCTTTGTTCACCTTCAGTTTTAATAGTTCTTTCAGAACCCTTTCTTCTGTAAATGGGCTGGTATCAACTTCTGTATCCAGAGTGTTTCTACTGTTTGTTTTAGGTACCTCTCTTCCTTTGTAAATACTGAGCAAAATATTTGTTTAGTATCTCTGCCTTTTCACAGTCACCCTCTGTCCACCCTCCCCTTTATTAAGCCTCACTATCCTCCCTTGGTCTTCCTTCGCTCTCTGATGTACCTATAAGGTTTTATCCCCTTCTTAACTGAGTTGGCAATCTTTTCCTCGGTTTGGGCCTTTGCTGTTCTGACTGCCTTCCCAGCTTCCTTTTCTTTAACTGATACAGTTCTCGTCCTGTTCCTTCTGTGATTCCTTGTACTTCCTGAAAGCTTTCTTTTCTCTTGAACCTTCACTGCCACTTCCTTTGAGAACCATAGTGGTTTCTTACATCGTTTAGTTTTGTTTATTTGCTTACACAAAGCTTGTTGCCTCTGTGATGGCAGTTTTATTATTCCCCATTGTTCTTCCACCCCTCCTTCCTGCCCATTTGCTAGTGCATTCCTTAGGCACTCACCCATTTTGGCAAAGTCAGCCCTCCTAAAGTCCAGTACCTTTGCCTTTGTATGGCTTGACTCTATTGCTGTGTTTATTGTGAACCATACTATTCGATGGTCGGTAGTTCCCAGATGGCTACCCACTTCTACATCTGTGATCCTCTCCATCTCCATTTGAGAGAACCAGGTCTAAGATTGCTCCCTCTCGAGTGGGCTCCAATACTAGTTGTCTAAGGCATGCCCCCTGTAGGGCATCTAGAATAACCCCACTCTTCGAAGTGGCTGCTGCAACTGCACTCCAGTTAACATCTGGCATATTCAGATAACCCATCAGCAATATCTCCTTTTTCTGCCATACTAAGTATACTTTCTCATCATTTCTGTCCATTTCCTCCCCTGAGAAGGGGTTTTGTATACAACCACACCGTGTGATTGTGGTGCCATTGCTGGTCTCCAAATTTACCACAGTGCTTCTTCTCCTCCCTGTTTTCCTTTTGTTCTGTTGCTTTGATTCCTTCCCTTCCCTTATGTAAAGAGCTACTCCTCCTCTTCCTCTCTGTCCCTCCTGTAGATAGTGTATCCTGGTATGTTTATGTCCCAGTCATGGTTTTGTGCGAGCCATGTTTCTGTGACTGCCACGATATCCAGATGTTCCTCCTCCATCAAGGGCACTAATTCAGGAAGCTTGTTACTCAGACTACGGGCATTGGTACTCATTGCTTTCCATTTTTTGATGGCTTTACCTTCTGTTGCAGCATTCCCCACTGACCTTTCTACCTCAGTCTTTTTCTCATTTAGTACCCTGTTTTGTAGGTAGAGGCTGGGATTTTCCTGCTGCTTATCAGTGCTTTTGTAACAGTAACAGAGCCAATTGTCTTCCACTTTCATTTGCTGGTAAACATTTTCATCTCTAGCAACATTTAGGCATTTTTAAATGTTTTAAATTATTTGTTTTCCTCAAGAAAAAAGCATGGGCCCCCAAGGTGCAGGGGCACAGTTTGCACCTAGCTAAGGCCAGCTCTCCTGGAGGACAGATGAGACCTGTGTAGCTAAGGCAGCTTTCATGGAGGCATTACTGCATACTGATAAAGAATGTAGCACAGTGTGTTACTAATAGAGGAACTCCAAGATGGGGGAGCTATAGCACCCTTAACCCCCCCCAAAATCCACCTATGGGTAAACTGTGGTAGCAACTGTGACATCACAAAATGTTTCTACTGTTCCAATCCCATTTCTTACTTTGCCTTGCTTTACCTTTCTACAATGGGGGGGTCTTATAATACAGAGAGCATTATCATTACTGTGTGGTGTTACACATTAAAAACTGTGTTCTTTTAGCAAGAACTGAACCACCAAAGATTTTCTGGACACGCAGTCACTGATGCCGTGCACCTGACTGTTCTCCTCAAGGAGTTTCAACAATTTCTGTACCTACAGAGACCAAGGTCTTCCCAAGGAATTCTGCACACCCCCACATCTACAGAGACCCAGAGGCACTATCCGCTCATGCAGTGATTCCAATTTCTGGATTGCTTTCACCCAGGGACTACTGACTGTGCCACATGGAGCACTCAGATGGTCTGCTACCCACTGGGGTCCCAATCAACCATTCCCACATGGACCCTTTCCTGTCTTCACAGGCTGCACATCCTGAGAGCCCAACCACTGTAGTGGCCATCGGACAGGGGAAAAGAAAAGAGGTAGAGATGCCACCACTATGCCCTCTACAGTCCAGGGTACCACCTCTGAACTGTGCCCCAGGCACAGTCTGCCATAGCTGACCCACCCACAGAACACTCACCAGCTCCCAAGTTGCACTCACCCACAGGTGAGATTACATAAAATACAGGGCCAGAGATCACATGGTGGGCCTCCAATCTTCAGCTTCTCTCAGTCTCCAGCTCCTAAACAGCACCAATAGGACCAGGCTAATGCTCCACTGCTTCCCTTCCCCTAATGCCTAAACTGCCATTCTTCTCCATATGCAGGTCTTCGAGGGTGGAAGGACGGGGTGGCAAGTGAGCCACTCCGGCTCTGGCATGCCCCACAGGCCAGATTAATGGCCCAAACCCCCTACTCTTCCTCTTCTCTCCCCTCTCTCCAAGTCCTCTTAAAATCTAATCTCTCTACTATTTATACCCTCTTACTGTAGATGGGGCCCCCGGCCAGCAGCAAGCAACCCCAAATCCCAGACATACCAGCACCACAACCTTTCCTATCTAGCTACACTTAGCAACCAAAGTTAACTAGTAAGTTCCCAGAGGGTGCTTACAAAAATAATGAGGCACAGATAGCCAGGAGTAGCTAAGTGCAAATATCTGCTGTTCCATAGTATGGTGATTGTCTTACAGCTTAATACCAACACACAAGTGATCCACTCATTAGGGGCAGCCCTTAAAATACTCAGTGACCCAGGAGACACTAGCCTGGGTCATGGAGCTACACTGCCCTCTGCAGTATTAGTGGCTCAGCAGGCTGCACACTCGCCTCTGAGGCTGGAAAATCAGAAAGTCTGTGGGTTTTATCCCCACACCAGGCATGTGAGTTAAATCCTAATACTGACACTGAAGTGCAGCATGAGGGGGGGTGCTACACTCCTGAGGCGTTGTCTTTCAGATGAGATGTGAAACCAAGGTCCCATCTGCCTGTTCTGGTGGTAGTTCAGGTAGACATTAAAGATCCCATGGCACATCTTGAAAGAGTAGGGGAGTTTTTATTAAAGGAAAACATAAAAAAAAAGTACATTCAAAACATAAATCATAATTATAAATCAAACAACCTTGTATAATCAAGCAGTAAAGAGAAAGAAGGAAAAAACATTGCTATGAGGACAATAAAACATTCTTGTGGACTATTTCATTAGCCATTGTTTGGTGAATATTCACTGACTCATTTATACTTTATAAAAAAGGATAAACCATTCCACCATCTTTGGACTTTTTAAAAGTGATGTATGGTTATATCATTAGAATAAATTTCTAAGAGCACTTTCTCACATAATACTTTAATGACTGAAAAAGGCATTAGTTGCTGTTTACGGACCCATTGTACAAGTGCCTACCAAATGTAAACTTTTAGAAAAGAAAATAGAATTGAGAGGGTACCTGCATGGAATTTGACAAACCTATTTTTATAGGTAACCAACATTATATTTTCATAGGTTAAATTTTTGAGCTAGAGTAAATTCCAAGCTTGGGCAAAAAATTCCCATAAATTCTTTGAGTGTGAAAAATCCAAAATAAAATGTTCCATTGATTCCTCTATGGCTATACATTCTGTATATGAGCAATATCTTTCATTAAGGGATTTATGCTTGCTGTTGCTACGTGTGATAAGTTTCCCGTAAGAGCACAACCAAACTGCTTCCCATATTTTATCAGGCATTCTCTTTTCATTTAGCATGCTTAATACCTCACCCTGGTTTTGAGGGTTACAATTTTTAAATACTTGGGCAGAAGGCCTTGTTTATCCATCCCGTGTTGGTATAATTGCTTACCAGAGGTAAAAATCTAAAATGCTTTTGAAATATTCCATTTATATAATTTCTAGACTGCTGGTTTCATAAATTCAGGTACTTCTAAATGGTTATTATATTTTACTGGAGAATCTTTCCATTTAATAAAGAATGTCTGACAATTGTTCAGCATCCATTTGTACAGTGATGAATCTGGTTGACTTGGAACAGACTTCACTGAAAGAGACAGGAATATGGTGTGAAAAAAAATCACCGGGTCAATCATGTCCATGAGCTGCAGTGGAGGCTTAGTAGGTTGACAGCCCCAGGAGGTAAGAAGTGCTTTTTTAGCTAACAAGTATGTTTGGAACTGTATCCTTCCATTTAGTTGAAGCCATCCAGTTTGAGAGTATAGGTCACAAATGTGATTGAGGCGTGCAGCACCAATGAGAAGTCTGCACGCCTTATTTAATGCAATGGATATTCTACAGAGGGTGGAGGTAGTAGCAGCCCCATAGATTACCAGGCCATAGTCGACAGTGGATAGGACAGAGCTGGTATGCGGTTCTAAAGGCTTCGGGTGTCAGGCAGTGATTATGATGGTGGAGTAAATCAATTTTGACACTGACCGCCCTGGCGACATTATCAATGTGCTGTGCATAGGAGAGTGAGTCCAGGGTTACTCCCAGATATTTAAAATGTTGGATCTGTTCGAATGGTAGTCCCAAACAGTTTCTGATGATGAGCAGTTGAGATTTATGTGTACTGCAGGAGCTGCTGAAAATCATGACTTTGTTTTTTTGTGTAGTTCAGTATCAATTTATGAGAGTTTAACCAGGTCTCTACTTCATTAAAATTATGTTGAAGTTGACGTTCCAGGATTAATGGAGAAAGTGACAGCATCGCCTGCATAATGGGGAATCGTATCAGACAGGTCCAAGGAGGTTGTTTAGGAAGATGCTGAAAGTAAAGGCCCTAAAATAGAGCCCTGCAGTACTCCAGAGCAGACAGGCTGCTTGTTAGAGGTAACATTTGAAATTTTCACCTGTTGGGAGTGACTGTCCAAATAACACTTGAACCATTGTAATGTGTAGGAGGAGAGACCAATGGAAGCTAGTTGCCGGAGAAGTAGAGGGTGGTGAACAGTATCAAAGGCCTTTGTTAGGTCAATGAATGCCACACCCGCTAGATTATCTTTGCCAAGAGATTGATGGATGAAGCCAGTGAACTCTAATAATGCTGTGGTGGTGCTATGTCCTCTTTGGAACCTGTGCTGCTGCTGGCATTGGCTAGAGTATTTTTCAAGGTAATCCATCAATTGATCAGCCACTATGCATGCGAGTGCCTTAGATAAAGGTGGGAGAATAGATATGGGCCTATAATTTGCATGTAGGGCCCTTTCCCCATTTTTGCATACGGGGGTTACTAGGGCAGATTTCCAGATTTGTGAAAATTGAGCCAAATTTACTGAGAGGTTTAGAATCTTAGTAAGGGTCTCAAGCAGTTTGTCTAGTACCAGGGCAATGATTTTAAGATCCAGCAAGTTTCCACTATTTCTTGATTTCCCCTGTACTTTGTATGTATTTATTGTCTGTTAACTTTAAGACCTTCCAAAAGTAAAAGGGTGGAGGGGTTGTTAAAATATCATTGGAACCGTGTGTGTGTGGGGGGCATTATCAAAAAAGTCCTAGGGAGGACACTTCTCAGATTGGTGAAGGCATTATTGAAAACTTTCACTATCATAAGTGGGTCCAAAGTAGGGGTAACATCAATATTTAGCATTGAAGGGGTGGTTTTTGGAACATTGCTGGTAACTTCTTTAATGTTTTTTTCAGAAACTCTTACTATCTCCCTAGGATTATTCTAGTTAATTCTGCAGGGGGAAAATACTTTTTCTCCTTGTTCATTAAAAAGGGATTAAAAAGGGATGAAAAGGTAGAAGAATATCTTCTGTTTTTACATGCTTCACAGGGGTCAAAAACTGGAGTTCTATGTTTACCATAGTTAATTTCGGCCTTGATGGAATTAGACCTGTCATATTGCATCGTCATTTCTTTTTTAATAGTACTTATTTGTTGTGTGAGATCAGGAGTGGGAGGCAGAGAATATAGGTATTGGAGTTGAGATCTGTGTTTCAGATATTTAAAGAATTTAGTTTGTGACTATTTTTTCCCCGATGCTCTGGGAGAGTTGCCTACATCAGATTTTGTATCTTTTCACCATTCGTATTTGTTGCCATATAGATAAAAAACAGTTGTGCATGCTTTTAAAAGGTTTTGATATGCTGTATTATGTTTGGGATGGAGAGTACACTGGTGTTCAGTTTCCATCTACATCTAGGTACAGGGATTTGGTTTGTATGCCCTACGGAGAAAAAAACATCAGATGATCTGAAAATTCCACTGGGATGTTCATGGCTGTCTGAATTACCAAATTTTTTGAAACAAATATATAATTGGTTTGTGTTGTAAACTGTGGTGTCTTGTAAGTAAATGATGAACCACTTTTGATATAATCAGAACTATTAATGAGGTCTGCAATATTTATGTATTTTTTGAGGGCTACAGAATAACAATATATTTTTTCTGTTTTCTGATTTTTCTGCATTTTCAGGCTACAATTAAAGTAACCACCCACTACGATCAATTTCGCTGTGGCAAGGTAGGGTTGCACCATATCAAACAGTGCCATCCTGTCTGCTTTTGACTGTGGTGCATATACATTTATCAGTCTACATGGTTTGTCATCCCAGTATCCGTCTAATATTAAAGTTCCACCCAGAACCAGATATATTAATCTGAATATCTTGAATCTCTGGCCTAAGAATAAAATACCAATACCATCAGCCCTGTCATCTCTGAAGGACCAATATGCCAGACTCAATGTCCATTCAGAATTAAACAGGGAAGATTGGGATACTGAGCACATCCAAGTTTCTTGGAGAAAAATGATGTCAATTAACATGTCTTTGCTAGTTGAAAGACTGTCTATCTTTTTTGACAATTTATTAAACTATGACAGTTGATGGAGGTAGCTGCAGTATTGTTCATTTAATCAGTGTGGGGTTAAGTCCTATCGCTTTTTCCTCCATTTCGTCTTTCCTGTATACAATTTCTCCATGGGTTTTGTAGTGTTTGTTTCTAAGTTTGTAGAATCCATGATTTCTTCTTCAACTTCTGAATCACTCCAATTTGCGCCATCTAAAACTTCAAAGGGCTTTTCCAAGTCCATATATTGAGAAGGCGCTTCTTTTTTAGACAGCCTCATGGACCTTCTGGCCCAGATATTCAAAAGAGTTGCATATGTCGCAACAGTGTTGCACCATGTGCAACCCACTGATGCACCCCAGTGCAATATTCAGACATGGATTGTGCCTGGCACAAAGCCCGATGCACCGGAGCGTTTCAGTAATGTATGCGGCGCGGGTGGGGTATGCCCATGCATCCCGTGCATCCCGATATTCAGCCCAGGATGTGCTGAGTCCATGCATGCACAACCCTACTTGTGCTGCACACAGGTGAGCTAAAAAAAGGAACAATGGCTGGCCACCCACAGGTGAGCTGCTGTATTGCAGGTGCAACACGGCAGCTGCCACCTGTGGGTGGCCACAAGCTCCAGCTTCACCTCCGTGTAGCACGCCCCTACTGCCGATCATGGGCATCTGTTTAAAATAAAAAATGTCCTATGCCTGGTGGTCAGTGGACGCTGTCAGCCGACGCGGGCATTTGTAAACATAAATCCGTTCTATATCCCTGGTGGTCCGGTGGACCGCTCGCAGCCCGATCACGGGCATTTGTAATATTAAATACGGTCCAATATCCTGATGGTCAGTGGACCACTCGAACCCGATCGTGGGCATTTGTATGAAAAAATGAAGTCAATATCCTGGTGGTCAGCGGTACCCCCTCCACCCCACACTGGGCCCCACCGCCCTGCTCCCTCCAGGTCAGCGGCGACAGCACCCCACCCACCTGCCGCCCACCGCCTGTCGACTGACAGCATAGGTAGGCTGTCGCCATGGTCCACAGCATGAGCCAATGGGCATGCAGCTTGTACTGTACTACACATTCCAGATATGTGAATGGATCCATTCACATATCTGAAATGTGTAGTATGGTATGGGCTGCATGCCCATTGGTTCATGATGTGGACCAATGGGCATACAGCCTTACCTATGGTGTGGGGCGGCAGGCGGGTGGGGTGCTGCCTCCAGCCTCTGACCAGGGGGGAGCGGAGCGATGGGGCTCAGTGGACTGGTGGGGGGGTACCGCTGGACCACCAGGGAAATTGGACTTCATTTTTTTTCATACAAATGCCCATGATCAGGCTGCGAGCGGTCCACTGGCCCACCAGGGATATTGGATGTCTGTTTAATTTTACAAATGCCCATGATCAGGCTGTGAGTGGTCCACTGGACCACCAGGGATATTGGACTTTAATGTTTATTACAAATGCCTGTGATTGGGCTGCGAGCAGTCCACTGGACCACTGGGGATATTGGACTTTAATGTTTATTGCAAATGCCCATGATCAGGCTGCGAGTGGTCCACTGGACTACCAGGGATATTGGACGTCAGTTTAATTTTACAAATGCCCGTGATCGGGCTGTGAGGAGTCCACTGGACCACCAGGGATATTGGACTTTAATGTTTATTGCAAATTCCCATGATCGGGCTGCGAGCAGTCCACTGGACGACCAGGGATATTGGACTTTAATGTTTACTACAAATGCCCGCGATCGGGCTGCGAGTGGTCCACTGGACCACCAGGGATATTGAACTTTAATTTTTATCACAAATGCCCACGATCGGGCTGTGAGTGGTCCATTGGACCACCAGGGATATTGGACTTTAATGTTTATTACAAATGCCCATGATCGAGCTGCGAGCGGTCCACTGGACCACCAGGGATATTGGACTTTAATGTTTATTATAAATGCCCGCGATCGGGCTGTGAGCAGTCCACTGGACCACCAGGGTTTTAGAACATGATTTACATATACTGAAGCCCGCGATCGGGCAGTGGTGCACATTGCCGCGCTATGCAGGGGGCGTCAGTCCCTGATGGCTGCTGCCTGGCAGGGCACCAGGCGCAAGTTGCCAGGGATCAGCACACCTGCATGCAAATGGTGCCATAATAACATGCAAATGGCCCCATTTGCTCCTTGCATACATTATGGCCCCATTTGCATGTGCACTTTTGATTATTGTGGTTGCTGCACATAGCGCAACGGAACTTGTGCTAGCGCATCCCCCTGCTACACTCTGGCCACTTGTGCTGGTGCAGTGCCACCATGCCATGCACACTGCGGGTGGCCAGGGTGCAATATTCAACAATGCTGTGCCATGGCACAGCTCCGCTGAATATCGCCCAGTCAACGTCCCAGCGCAGCCATGTTGCGCTGTGCCCAGACTTGCGCCACAGCCTGGTGCAGTTTGAATATCCGGGCCTCTGTATTGTGAGGGAACATACCATGGCTGTAATGTTGAGGAGTCTGTCTGTTCCTCTATGGGTTTGGTCTCAATAGATTCCGTGGCTACAGGTTCAGAATAGCATACTGGTGTAAGTAGATCATGAATTTTGGGGTTGTCTGGTGTTTCTGGTGTTGGGGTTTCCATGGGTTCTGAGGTATGTTCCATAGTTTCTGAGTATCTTTTGTCCTGACTGGTGTCTGGATTTGGCTCAGGTTTGTTGAAAGGAGTAGCCACATCAGCCTGTGCTTTATTAATGAGATCCTCTGGATTTAAATCATGTGGTTTGTTGGCAAGAGCCCATGGGCAGTCCTGGTACATATGGCCAACCTCCTCACAGTGGCCACATCTGGTGTTGTTCATGCATTGTGAGCTAATATGTCCAGCCTCATTACACAAACTGCATTGTAACTTATCACAGATGCTTGATGGGTGAGTGCATGTTCCACACTGGTAACAAGACCGAGGTTGTCCAGCATAGAAGCACACCCCATGCTCCCAGCCCAAAAAGAAACAATTGGGTATGTGGTTTATGCCCTCTTCAGATTGTCAGAGTTTGACTATAAATCTCCATCCACCAGTCCATAAATGTTCCCAGTTGAGGATGGCTTCAGGGGCACTGAGGACTTTGCAGTGTTGTTGCAACCAATGTGCTATGTCTCCTACCGGTACATTTCCATTGCAGAACATAACAGTCACCATTTGCATGAGAGGTCTCATCAGAGGGATGGCTATAAATGGAGTCCAGAATGGTGAAAATTTGGTTTGATTATACCTGCATCAGAAATGTTCTAATAACTGGGGAGTTTGGAAGCCAATATTAAAAGTGTCTTCTCCTGATATGTGGATAAAGGCAAATACATCAGCAGGTGAAAAAATGGAGTCAGTCCTTGATCAAGTGTTTTCTGACATATTGCCGATCAGGTCGTAGTTCTAATCCTCCTTTTTACCTTAGTCTGAGTGCATGTCTCCGGGGTAAAGGTTCTGATAATGTTTCTTTTGAAAAGATTAGATAAAAGAGGTCTATTGGGTTCAGATTTATCACTGTAGGTATTGTGTTGGTTATTGCCATCATTTGAATATGAGTTATGAGGAACATTTTGTGGATTGTTTTTATTGTCTGTTTTGGTTTCTGTCAGGGGATCCTCTGTAAGTACTGTGTTAGTTGTCTGAGGGTTTGACCTAGGTAAGTCCTTGGTTAAGCAGGTTTGCTGCATTTCAGCTGGAATGGTTACAGTGGCTGGAGCTGGCTCAGATGTTGCTGTTGTAGTGTTTTTGAGGGAGGGCTCAAGTACAGCACTTTTTGTGTTGAGAGGTTCACTTGGTGCTATTGTGCTAGCTAGGGGACGCCATTCAAGTATGAAATACTTGCATCCCATTTTGGATCAGGGATCCATCTTTTATCTCTGAGCTGTTTCCATCCTGCAGCTAGTAAGGCTTTTTCTGGGGACCAGGAGGATTCCAGGTCCTGTGAAATTCCAAACGCAGAGTGAACAGCCGCAGCTGTGCACATTGGCTCTTGTTCCTCAATTTCTTTTAGGTGATTTGCATCCTGCCACTCAGCGAGTTCTATATTTGTTTCTGACGGTAAGTTTCTATGAGACTGAACACTGTCTCTTTTTTGACAAAGCTCATCCTTTTTCTTTTTAAAAACCAGCCATGAGTTTTATTGGAGTGGCCCTCTTATTATTCAGATCAGAGTCCAGGGTTTTATTAGACCCATCTGGGGTCTTAGCTGACAGTCCAGTTGTAAAAGGGTTTTGATTTTTTGTTCTCAAGGGAAGGTCTTAGGCCAGGGGATAAATCCCATATATGTCCATTCCTGACACATTTCTCACCCTTTGCCTTTGTGCAGTAGTTTCCGTGGTTTGTCCTTTTGTTAGAGCTACCTTGGTGTGTGTTTCGATGGTCTATTGTGGTAGCTAGGGGCCTGGGACTCTAGGGCTTAGCAGAGCACAGCAGTCCTGTCTGTGGTGACTGGAACAGAGGGCAACAGGTGGCATTGGCCCTGCCTCGGGGGGCAGAGGGAAGCAAGGGTGCAGTAATCTCAAATGAGGGGCAAGATATAGGGGCATCAGGATGACATATAGTATGCCTAGTTACACACATACATGTGATATTTCCACACAGAATCCCTTGGAGAACTGAATTTTATGAGTTCATACAGTACATGTTCCTGAAATAGCAAAGTGTGGCAGACACCTGGTTGTCAATCTGACAAAGCAACAATATGGTTCTCACATCAATATATGTATGGAGGCTACATCAAAGACACACTACTACTATAACTTAACAAATTTTAGATTTATTTTATATCCATTAAATTACCCTGGGTTCATGTAGACAAAAAACAATGCAGAGTTTTGATGTGAAAGAACTCAACAGTGATACAGGCAGGAGATTTCTCACAAACATTCATTTATACCACTTCAGTTACCCACCGAACACAAATGACCAACTCTCTATGAGAACAGAATGATAGATTGTAAACTAATTTATCTAGACACAGACCAAATGGGTTAGTAACACACTTTAAGTAAAGACAATTAGCTCTACAGATTGCTCTGACAGGGAAGTGCAACAGCTACTACAGGCAGTTAAGGACTTCACTGCTGCAGCAACAGGCTGGACTGGAATGATGTCATCACTCACTGCTAGGGACAGAAAAATCTTCACTGGTTTTAGTTACCGCAGAGCATATTAACAGATGCTGATTTAAAGAAAACCACAAAACCAAACAGCATTATATTTTCAGGAAACACTAATCATGACACAGCAACTTGAATTCCTGTGTTTATTGTACATCTGTAAAACACTGGCATTTGATCTTTAAAATACTTAATGCGTAAACAGCGATCCCTTAGATAATGCCCAACATTTTGCATTTCAAGGGCTTCATCAGGGAGAAGATCTGCATAATAATAGTACAAATATGTTTTAAAAAAAAGTTCAATGACAGGTAATAGTTAGGCATTTAAGAAAGCACTGCAGCAAGCTATGGTTCACAACGGTGGTACAGATCAACAATTTCTCATTTCATTCCATAACAAACTGTCATAAGATCACTTGAAATTGAAATAATAACTAATCTAACATTTGGCAAAAATATGTTAAATCACATCCCAGTGTTTATTCAACAGTACTTTCAGTGCTACCTGCTTTGTAACAAATAATCTCGTTAGCCAATCTATACAGTCCTCTCTTATTATAGTAAGCAGCGAGCCACGTAAGTGGTCTTTTAAACATGTATGTCTGAAAACCATTTGGTATTAGTGGTCCATATATTATAATGAGGGTGGTTATCCCTCAGAATTCTCAGAATGGGATTTTTGACAAGATGTACTTATTCTTTATATATATATACAGTATATACTGTGTGTGTATATATATATATATATATATATATATATATATATCGAATGTCAAACATTATACCGGTGCTGTCTTAATCACTGTAGTCTACATTCATAGGTATTTCCATCAGTAAAGGTGCAATTGTCTAAAAAATGTTTAGAAAGATTGTTTTAAGAATCATTCTGAAAGGGTGTAGCAATGTACATATAAATGTCAGTCAACCATTTTAAACAACACTGGTGATTGCCATATCTAACTGATAAATTACAGTTCATATCTTCAATAGTGGACTTTATTTTATGGTTTCTTAATAAGTGTGCATTGTACAATTCAAGAAATTGTAACGTAATATGGTACATTAAATTTTCAGTAAATGAGGGTCAATGTTTTTAATAAAGCATCACTGCCATCTGTCTACAGATCACTAGTAAAGTCAGACTATTGTAAAAATCATGAGGCTTGAGGCTTTACTCACCCGGCAGAGTCAGTGCGTCAGTGCCAGCGTTCAGTGTGTTGTGTGCTGAATGCTGGAAAGACTGCTGAATTTAAGTTCCTGGGCTGGGGGCAGAGCCTGGTAGTAGCCAATCTCCACTCGATGGAAGTACAACATTAAAATGATGCTGTTGCAGCCACGTGGCCACCCTGATCGGCACAGCTACCTGTTGTTAAGCAACTGAACAGTGCTATACAGAACACAGGTTCTTAGGGGCGGACTAAGGAAGCTCCGTACATTCTGAAGCATGCTTTCCACCCCAGCACAGAATAATTATGATATTACAAAGATTAAAGCCACTACAGGAAAAGGAATCATTTCTCCAATCAAAACCAAAGTGATTGTAAACCACTTACTAAGAGGATACATTTCATATGCCAAATGCCATGATAGGGAAACCACAGGGAAAAGGCAGTGGGGACCTGTCAATTGATATCTTGCGTCTATTTGCATTAACTTTCCTAGACTAAGTCCTGTCTAATAGAATTTCTAAAAACGAGTACATAGATAATATCAAATAAAGGTTTTTAATGTATAAGTTATGTGTTTATATCTCCTTTCAAAAAAGGGGGAATGGGGGAGAGGAAAAGAAGAAGGGGTCTGGGGGAAGACACAGCCATTATACATTTAAGCCCATACATTCAAAGGGGATGCGCAGTGCATCTTGATAGAAAATAGAGAAGTACTGTGCATCCCACACAATGCACTGCAGGGTGATATTCAACAGGTGGTGCTGCAACACCCAAAGGAGAATGTGCCATTGCCCACAGAGACTGAAAACTGCATAAGAAGAGGGGGCATGCCCATGAATGTGCCATGCATGGGCATGTTCAATTGGCTTGCACCCTGCAAGGGCTGAACAGTTCTGCGCACAGATAGGCCAGGGAAAGCTGGCCTAAATCCATCAGTCACCCACAGGCAGGCTGCAGAAGTGCAGCCTGCTGCACAGCAGCCTGCCAGCTCCGGGAGACATGTGGCATCCTACCCCTGCCCCCATCCCCGAGCACCGAAATGGCAACTGTGCTCCATGAACCTGTAATGTAGGACCCCCCTCAGACCCCATCCTCCATTGACCACACATCCCCTCCTGAACCCTGATCCCTTTAAGGGCTAAGATCCACTCCCATACTCTGGTCCCTGTATGGGCTGTGATCCTCTCCCATACCCTGGTCCCTGTACAGGCTGTTATCCTCTCCCGAACCCAATCTCTGTGCGTAGAAGGAACCTCACCCAAACCTGTAACCCACTTGCAGGAACCCCATACCCCAACATCTGGACCGTGACATACGTCCCCCCAACAATGTCCCTAGCATAGTGGCCCCCATCCCACCATGGCAGGACCCCACCCTGCATCCCCCAATCCTCCCGGAGCCAGCGACTAGCTCTGCCCTCCACACACCTCCACAGCCAGCTGCCAACTGCACTGTCATTGGACTGGTACTGTACAAAGGTCATGCCCATTGATTGGGAGGATTGGGGGGTGCAGGGTGGGGGTCCTGTCCTGGTGGGCTGGGAGGTGAGTTGCTGCTGGACCACCAGGGATACTGGGTAATGAAGGCATCCTGTGAATTGTTGGAGCTGGTAGGGGGAGGTGCTTGCCTGCCAGTGGAATCAGTGTGTGGCGTATGACTCTCATAGACTGGGATATGGGCAGGGGCCACCACACCATTGATGGGCCCAGGTGTGAGGATCTTCAGTGTGTGCCACAGTGGAATTGGGCTGAGAAAGGGTTCCATAGGATCACCAAGGTGGCCAGGGCACCCATAATGCTTGTCCCAGAATCAGGGCTGAGAATGTCCACCCCAGCACCCTCGGGGTGAAACCATGCTAATGAGCTCATAATAAGCTTGCATGGTTCCCGTTTGCACCATGCATTCTCTATGAGCGCATTAGCATTTACAGGCTGACTATCACAGATGGGATCATGATGCATCCAGGTTTGTGCCATGCATTCCCAATGGTGGTACTCAGCACCGGCTCTGGTTGTGCTGCATGATACAGGGCAGCCACCCGATCTTTGCTGGGCTTCCAGGGTCAGATATTCAGAGAGAATGCGTGATCAGTTCTAATTGCGCATACTGTTTGAATATATCTTCATAGCTGGAATGTTATATTGAAACAGAAACTTCCTCCCTCTCCCATCAGACAAGAAATAATACAAATTATCACACAAATCTTCGACTACACAGACATAGTTTACAGCACAGCCCTGCCACTTCCTTTTCCAGGCTTGACATCCTACATAATGCCTTCTGCCACTTTTCCACTACTGTAACTCCCCCCCTCAGAACTCACCACTGCTCTCTCTGCTCCACTCTTGGTATATTGCCACTATCCCACTGCCACTAAATTCACTTTTGCTGCCTAATATTCAAATACTGGTTCAATATACTACCTCCCTACCTCTCAGAGATGTTATCTCCATTGCTGGCACATCATCTGCGCGTGCGCAACCGTCAAGCCGAATATATCCCCTAATGACTCTGATGTGTTCAAAAATAACCCACAACAGAATGTAACTGAAAGATTCAAGTTCCTTGAACGAGTCTGTTGTATGTGATCGTAAGTCTAGATGTCAATATTAAGGCTAACTAACTGAATCCCTATGTGAGGGGGTTGGGGGTGGAACTGGAAATGGGAAACGGGGAGAAAAAAGCATCAGTCAAATCAGACTTAACTACATATCTCTAGAGACTATGGGCCTGATTCTCAAATGCTGCACCAAGATGCAAGGTACGTGCACCAAGCAGCAAGACGCTAGCAGCACGCTGCGCCAAGACGCAAGCAAGATGGGATTCACAAATGCATCATGCGTGAATGCAAAGACCCACTGCATCAAACACCCCATGTGCCAGCACAGCGCCAGATGGCAGCTAGCACCATGATACATGGTGCGTTGCGACAAGGGTAAGACATGCAGGACGCAGGAGTGCAATTCACAAAGGTGCACCAAACAGCAGATTTCAAACACCTGCTACATCATGCAGAGCTGATCTAAGGGGACTTAGAAAAAGGAAGGGAAGAGGCAGGGTAGTGTTACAGGACTGAGACACAGGACTGCAGCAAGACAGAGACAGACAACTGCCAGGAGGATGTTAACACCACAGACCCTACTGGGTTATACAGCTGGCCATGCAACACCATAGGAGATATGCCCACCAGGCTGCACAATAGGGTGGCACTGTACAGCAGGTGCACAGACAGCAGCAACCCAGACACCAGAGGCATGCCATGTGTGTGTATTGGCCACACACTGCCCACATGGACCTGACCGAGGAGCAGTGCATTGCACGATATCAGTTTGGCAAGGCAGCCATAGCACAGCTATGCCAGGAACTTGATGCCAACCTGAGAAGCAGGACCCAGAGAGGCCATGCCATACCAATAGAGGTGAAGGTATGTGCAGCCCTATGGGTAATGGCCACTGGCATATTCCAGACACCGAGTGGCAACACTGTGGGCATCTCACAGCCCTCCATATCATGATGCCTGAGGGCAGTCATGGATGCCCTCGTACACAGGTCACACCAATACATCCACCTACCCACAGATGACCAGGAGCAACTGGAAATCAAGCAGGGATTCTACAGCACAGCAGGATTACCATGGGTGCTTGGTGCAGTAGACTGCACACACATCGCCATAAGGGCACCACTGGATGAACCAGAGACCTATGTCAACCAAAAGGGCTTCCATTCCATGAATGTACAGGTCATCTGCGACAGCAGGTGCAAGATCCTCGATGTCATGGCACAGTATCCAGGGTCCACACACGATGTGTACATCTACAGAAACTGTGGATTGTGTGAGGCCTTCCAGAGCTGGACACTCACAGATGGATGGCTGATTGGTAAGGCACACACAAACACATGCAGCATGGGTGGGCATGGGACACATGTGGGCACAACACTAACCTACACCCCCCTTCCCACAGGTGACAGCAGACACCTACAACAACCCTGGCTGATGACACTGGTGAGGCATCCACAGAGTGCGACAGAGCAACAGTACAATGATGTCCACACAGCAACATTTGAAGTGTGATACAGCACACATTTGGCATCCTCAATATGAGGTTCTGGTGCCTTGACAGATCAGGGGGTGCACTGCAGTATACACCAGTAATGGCATGCCATCTGTTCATAACATGTTGTGTGCTGCATAACTTAGCACTTGAACATGGAACATCACTGGCAGAGGATGAGGAGGCACCCAGCGAGGATGGTGACACTGTGGGGGAGGAGGAGGAGACAGCAGGACCTGCCTATGACTGGCAACAGCAAGGCTAGGCACAACACACACTAACTGGACAATGAATGTGAGTGCAGCTCATTGCGTCACACTTTGGATGAGCACACAACAGCATGTGCAGTGTGCACGGACACAGGTACACCAACACCACCATGCTGTACACTGGCTATGGACCACAGCCTCGAGACCATGGGAAGACCACATGCATGCAACAATGGCACACACAAAAAGCACACTGGGCAGCAGTGCTATGGCATTGTGTGGAACAACAAAGCAGTGCCAGAAACCCAGGGACCACCATGGAGAGCACACACTGCAGGTGGACCGGAACAGCTGTGGCAATACGGAGGTGTCACCACCTGGGCCACCACACAGGCAGTGGCAGCACAGTTACATAGATACATAGATACATAGACAGTGTCAGCAGATAAGGGCCTATGGCCCACCCAGTCTGCCCATTTGAGCTTGTAAGTTCAGTTTGTTTCCTAGAAGTCTGTTGCCCCTTACCCCTGACCTCCAGAATTCCTTTATGTCTATCCCATGCATTCTTAAATCCCGTGATTGTTTCAGCCCCCACCACTTCCTCTGGCAGGGTGTTCCACTTGTCCACCACTCGCTCTGTGAAGAAATTCTTTCTCATGTTTCCTCTGAATCGCCCTCCTCCAACTTCATCCCATGCCCTAGTCCTGGAACATCTTTTTCGCTTAAAAATAGTGTTTTCCTGCACCCTGTTCCTCCCTGTAAGATACTTGTATGTCTCTATCATATCCCTCTCTCCTCCTCTCTCTCCAGGGAGTACATGTTCAGTTCCTTCAACCTGTCTTCATAGGACTTGTGATGCATTCCATGCACCTTCTTGTTGCCCTCCTCTGAACCTTCTCTACCCTGTCTATGTCCTTACGTAGGTATGGTCTCCAGAACTGTACACTGTACCCAGGTGGGGCCTCACTAGTGTCTTGTATAGCGGAATTATGACCTCCCTTTTCCTGCTGGTGATGCCCTGCCTATACATCCCAGCATCCTATTTGCTTTACCTGCTGCCTTGTCACACTGTTTTCACCTTGAGGTCATCAGAGATGATAACCCCAAGATCCCTTTCCTGCTTGGTGCATGCTATATCCTCACCCCCAACTGATATATTGTGCCAGGGTTTTGTGCCCCATATGCATTATCTTGCACTTTTGCATTGAATTTCAACTGCCAAACCCCTGACCATTCTTCAAGTTTCTGCAGGTCGCTTCTCATTCTGTCTACACCTCTGGTGTGTCTACTCTGTTACAGAGCTTTGTGTCATCAGCGAACAGTGAAATTCTGCCTTCTAGGTCCTGTGCAATGTCACTGATGAAGATGTTGAATAGGACCGTCCCAGCACTGATCCCTGTGGTACCCCACTGGTCACTCTTCCCTCTGTGGAGTGACAGCCATTTACCACCACCCTCTGTGTCCTGCCACCCAGCCAGTTACCTACCCACCACACTACTGTCCTGCCCACACCCATATTCCCAGTTTGTGTAATAGTCTTCTATGTGGCACAGTGTCAAAGGCCTTGCTGAAGTCCAGATAGGCCATGTCCACTGCCCTCCCCTGATCCACCTCCCTAGTCACCCAGTCAAAAAATTCAACGAGGTTGGTCTGACATGACCTCCCCCTGGTGAAACCATGCTGCCTTGGGTCCTGTAGTCCATTGACAACCAGATGTTCCACCAATCTCTCTTTCAGTAGTGCTTCCATGATCTTCCCCACTACTGAGGTGAGGCTGACTGGTCTGTAGTTCCCTGCTTCCTCTTTGTTCCCACTTTTGTATAAGGGGACTACATCTGCTGTCCTCCAGTCTTTGGGTACCTCCCTGTTTCCAGTGATCGGCTAAACAGGATAGCCAGAGGTTCAGCCACCACCTCTCTTAGTTCTTTAAGGACCCTGGGTGCACCCATCTGGCCCCATTGCTTTATCAACTCTTATTACTTCCAGTTCCTTCAGGACCCTTTCTCGTGTAAAGGGACTTGTGTCCATTTCTGCACCATTCTCACCCCTTGTACTCCCTTCAGACCCATTACCTCCTCTTCCTCAGTAAAGACTGAGCAGAAATACCTGTTCAATATGTCAGCTTTACTGTTGTCATCTCGACGCTGCCCCCATCCTCCCCTTCAGTCTCACTATCACTCCTTTGTCTTTCTTTTTCACTTATGTACCTGTAAAGGTTTTTCCCCTACCCACTGATTTTGCAATGTGTTCTTCTGTCTGAGCTTTGGCTTCCCTTACTGACCTCCTGCCTCCCTTTGCTTCTCCTGGTACTCTCCTATCCCCTTCTGCCTGTGTCTTTTGTATTGCCTGAATGCAATCTTTTGGCTTTCACTTCTTTGCTACCTCTTTGGAAAACCATAATGGTCTCCTCTTCCTTTTCTCTTGCTAACCTGTTAATGCATAATTCTGTTGTTCTTGTAATCCCCATTTTAAATACTGCCCACTGTTCCTCAACCCCTGATTCCTGTCCCATTCCCCTTAATGCCTCTTTCAAGTATCTCCCCATTTTCCCAAAGTCTGCCCCCTAAAATCCAGGATACGTGTTTTGTGTGGTTTGGTTCTGCTCTTTCTGTGATTTCAAACCACAATGACTGGTGGTCACTGTTTCCCAGGTGCTCCCCCACTGTTACCCCCATCACACTGTCCCTGTTTGTGAGCAGTTAACACAGATGTGCCCATTGCCTGTGTGCTGCCCCAGATGGTGCAATGCACATTGACACAGACAGCAGCATGAGCGACTGGGTGTCCATTGCTAGCAGGGATGACATGTGGATGAGAAGTGTAATGTAGGGATGGTGGGACGTGTGGGGTCCCATGCACAGCAGCCACAGCACTAGGCAGCATAGACTGCATGGGATAGGAACAGCACTACAGTCATGTGGCACGCAGCACACTGGTGCTGGTGCCAACATGCAATGTCAGTGAGCAGTGGGCACCAGAGGTAGATACAACTGGGATATGGAGAACAGTGTGGGTGGGAGATTACACACACCATGTAGCACAGCCACAGGTGTTGCACATGGGTGGGTGCAGTGCACCCGAGGCTGCAGGACATGGTTGTGTTGTGGCACACCCATAGGGCAAGCCATGATGACTGGCACAGTGTCACTGGAGGCATGCCCCCCCAAGCACAGTCTGCACAAGCACAGTGTGCGGAGACAGGGGGGTTGACAACCAATGAAATGCAGGTTGTGCTGTGCATCAACAATAGGAGGATGCATGTCATGCTGGATGGCAGCCACAGTAACACTACTTGCATACAGAGTTATCCCGTATGCAAATCACAGTGCGTTGTGTGCTGTGTGCCGATGCATGCTGCATCGCATGTGCGTCACAACTTGTGACAGGCGGGAGAAAGCAGGGAACACATGGAGCTGAGCCACCAGCATGTGCAGGGCTTCAGTAGCACATGCTAGGCCACACAGGAGAGTGTAGCACAGGACACAGCTCCAAATACACTGCAGAGGGAGGCAAGGGACTAAAGCAGTCACAAGAGCAAACAGCAGGTGGCAGTCCCAGTTGCAATGGCATGCTGGAGCAGGGCACCTAACTTTAGCGATGATGCGACAGTGCTTCTCATCAGCCTGGCTGAACAGTGAAGCAGGGTGAAGTTCCCACAGGGAGCACAGCAGTCCAGCCCAGCAGACAAGTAGAGAGTGTGTTCCACCATAGGCAGCAGGCTTCAGGTGGTGTCTGGAATCAGGAGGACCATGCGGCAGGTTAGACACTGATGGAATGACCTGGCCTGGAGGGAGGGGTGGCTCCTTGCCCACCTGAGGAGGATGGCATGAGAGTCAGATATCCAGATGTATGCAGGATGGCCACACTGGTCAGGTATGTGTAACCAGTAACATGTATGACACACAGCACACTACAGTGACCATGACTGCACAGATGGGTACTGATGATGTCACATACTATTATGTCCCTGCAGGAGAGGGCAGTGACACCGAAGGCCTGGGAAGGCCCAGGGAACCTGGACTGGATGGACACAGCAGAGGACCCCACAGAAAGCAACATCACCAAGGTAGGTGTACAGCAGTCATGACATGTATACAGCTGTGTAGGCTACTGTGTAGGAACCAGCAGGCAGGGGGATGCACAAACACACACACACAAGCACTGGCAGGGCCAGCACAGGTGGCCGTGGCTGGTGGTTGCTGGTAGGGCACATGCACCATGGACACATGTGTGGGTGGGTGTCCCACACATGGTCGGTGCATGTCACAGCCCATATAACATGTGACATGGCATGGTGATGGCCTGCCGGGCTTGTGTTGGTGGTCTGGAAAACGTGCAGTGAGTCAGTGCATGGATGCATGGTGCACTCACAGGCTGTCACATTGTTTTTCAGGTGCCGATGGTGGTGCGAGGAGTGGGCAGCAGGGCTAAGATGCACGGTGGCATTCCTTGGAGTGGGCGATGCAATGCCTGAAGTGGAGCGACGCATGGGCGTACACAGCTAGGACCCGGATGATGACCCAGGGCAGGCAACAGGTGGCACCACAGCAGGGTATGGAGGATGCAACAGATGAGGAGGATGTGGAGGAGATGGAGGAGGATGTCCCTGGTGACTGACAGGAGTGTCACCAACATGCAGAGCCAGGTGACAGTGCTGTGGGACTGCCTGCGGCAGGTGACACGGCCGACATGGCAACTGGCAGGGACACCCATGGTACAGCTGGATGGGTGGGTGCTGACCAGACTGGGGATGGGGATGCCCCCATGCATGGTGGTGGTGATGCAACCCCCGAACATGGTCCAGGGCAGCCCATGATTGAAAAGGACATGTTGCCAGACAGGGACGCGAGGAGTGATGATGACATGCAGCCCCAGCCGCACAACCTCCGTGATTTTGCCCAAGGACTCAGCATGTGCATCAGGCCCATGGCAAGGCTGCTGACCAACCTACATGATGCAGCACAAGACCTGCTGGACTACCTGGACCAGATTGGTGGACATTGAGTGGTGGGCATGTGAGTGCAACATTGTCCTGGCCCCACGCATGCAATTGCAGACATGCTATGGACAGGGTTCATAGGGTAGTATGGGCACAGGTTACCTGGACTTCAGGGTATTGTAACTGAGCATGCAATGCAATTAATTGCATCACCATTGTAAAACTACTGCTATGTGCAGAGCTGTGCCCATTGCATTGTGTACTTCTTGGATCACCTTAACTGTTGATGTTGTGTTTTGATTATTTGGTCCTAATACATTGTTGTTCCATGTGCAAGCTGTGTCTGTGTGTCATTCTGTACTGTGCATGCTCATCACCTGCCTAGCTGTGTACTGGTCTGTGCCAGCCAATGTGTAGATACCAGCCCACAGGGCCTATGCAGGGCACCATGTGGATAACAGGGACCTCTGTTCAACAACATGTGGAATGCACTGTATTGTACCACAGGTATTGTTAATGCGACACACAGGACACAGTGTCAGGACACTGAATCCCTGTGGCCTGTGCCACCCAGTGTTGGGGTTCTCTTAGTTCCACAGTGGCATGCCACAGTGGTTAAGCCAAACCACCAGTTGACAAGGTGGGACCCCGCGGTTTGGGCCTGCATGTGTCGTGCATGTGTCAGTATCAGACGTGTGGGTCTGGGTGGTGTGTCACGGTATGTGGCATACCACAGGGCATGCCCAGTGGACTGCAGTGTGCAGCTCTGTATGGCTGCCATGGTGTTGTGCCCCACGGTGGGTACTGTTTGTGAGTGTTGGTGCTGGGTGGTATGTGGAGCCCCTTGTGTGGTGGGGAGGCAACAGTCCTGCAGAGGCCATGCACCTGGGTGTGGTGGCATGCATGGCACCATGGATAGGTATGGTGCCCGTGTGTGCCCAGGGTCATGCCTGTGCTTGTGCGCCACGCCATGGTGTGTGCACCCACTGCTCCCACTAGTCACATGGGGGGCTTGTCTGGTTGGCGGATGTTGGTGGTGCACAGGTGTGGGTGTGCAGTGTGAGTGGTCTTTGACATGCCATAGTGTACAAACCCGGGTGCATGCAACTGATACCTGGGCTGGCATTTGGGGCTGTGCAGGTGTCCAGTATGTGCCATCTGGGATGGCGGTGTGCATATCACTGGCATGTGGGGGGTGCCACTGCATGAGGATGCAGGCTTGTGTGCGTGTCCCATGCTGCAGTGACATAGCAGGGTGTGCCATGGCCATGGGCACTGTACAGGAGACATGGGGTACATGTGCATGTAGCACAGGTATGCATGGCACATGCCCATGCACATCCATGTGTGGTGTGTGTTGTGTTGGGTCCCTGCCCGTGGTCTGGTGTGCGCACTGGACCATTGCATTGTGGTTGTCAGCATCATTGGTCAGCCCCCCAATGCTCATGCCTGGCATGCTGCGTGCATTCTACTGGTGTGTGTGTGCTGGCATCCCCTTCCGGCCTACGGTGTCCGATGGCTCACTCTGTGCAGTGCATGGTGGCTGTACCACAGTGATGCTGCTCTGTGTAGTATCCTGCAGTGTGGCATGCCCTGTCTGCACCTCCACCACAGGTGGCACTGTGTGCACCCTGTGCCTCTGTGAATGACGTTGTGTCACCGGGGGTATCTGTTGTGCTGCAGTGGTCCCTGACATACTGCAGCTGTTGTCCCCCCTCCCTCCAGTCCTGCTGCCAGTTGCTGCCATCTGTGCAACAGGTTCTGCTGCTGGTGCTCCTTGCCCGGCCATCCACCCTTCACAGGCCATTCTACCTGCCTCAGGGTGGGCCCTCTTGCAGCCTCAGGATTGAGCTGTCATGTGCTGTCCCAGCCTCCGTGCTGCACTGAGTGTTGGCATGGCCATGATGTTGTCTATCACTGTACTGTTCTGTGTCTGCCGGACTGCTCCATGTCACTGACAGGTGGGTGGATGTCCATCCCCCTGTGCCCATTCGTGTTCCAGTACCCCTATGTGCCTGTGCACACCCTCAGCAGTGTCACTGGGTGTGTCACTGCAGATGACTTCTGTGCCCTGTGCAGCTGTGGTCCCCTGCAGTGTGTGCCCCACTGTGCCATGGCCATCTTCCACACCAGCATCACTGCATGGCTCCAGCCCATCCCTGATGTCTGTTGGGCCCACTTGTCTGTCTTCAGAGACAATTTCATCCAGCTGCTGTTCCTCATTGTCTGTGTGTTTGCCTGCCATGTCACCCACAGCCCTGTCCTCGGGCATGGCTGTGCATGTCATGTGCTGTGTCAGCACTCTGTCTGGCTGTTGTCCCATAGGCATCAATGGCTGCCCTATGCCCTGTGTGCTGTCATGGCCCTGTTCCACATCCTGCACGCTGGCTGTGTTCCCCATGCTGTGGTGGTCGTCTACTGCCCCTCCGCTGTGCCACCGCACATTACAGTCCGGACATACCTGTGGGACTGGTGCCACACTGGCTGCTTATTGTTGCATACATCTTGCAGTCTCCTGCAGTGCTGTTACCATTGCCATTGTTGCCTCTGTCTGGGTGATATGCTGCCCCATGCTGCATTCCATGATCATGGTCTGCGTTCTATGGGGTTTGTTTGGTATGAGACGCATAGAAGTATGTCCTGGAGTAGCCTTGTTGTCTGTGTTGTTTGGCATGCCCCTTCCTGAATCCCATGTATGATAGCTGTGTGGATATCTGCCACTGTCAGCTGCAGCTGTCCCATGTGTGCAACCATGGCAGTGATGTGTTCCCATATGCTGTCTTGTATCCCTGCCAGCTCACACTGTGCTGCCTCCTGGGTGAGCAGGACATCCTAGCAGTATCGTGACAGGTCTTCCCCAAGGTCATCCTCCAGTGGCAGTGGTGTTGTACTATGTTCGCCTGTCCCACCTGCACTTCCAAGGTCCGGTGTGGCCGTCCTGTGTACATGGCTGTCACGGCCTACAGTGGTAAGTGCATTGTTCACCTGTCCCACCACAGGGCCATCCCCTCTGTCCCCCTGCTGCTGAGTGTCCACCGTGGTCTGGTGCTGGTCTGCAGTTCTGGCTATAGGTGTGCTATGCCCAACGGTGCTGCTGCTGTTGGATGGCATGGCATTGCTGTCAGTGTCACTTCCCTGTTGGTCATCTGCCTCACTATCTGTCACCCTCCTGTGGGCCTGGCTCCTGTACTGTCACTGGTGGATGCCTGCTGTTGTTATTCATCACTGCTGCTGTGACTGCTGTGCTCCAGCACTTCACTGTCACTGTGGGTCACAGCATGGCGTTGTGGTGGTGTTGCCTGCCTGGCTGTGGCATGTTGTCTGGTCGCTGTGGTCCAGGGAACCTGCTGGGTGTACAGACAGATGTGCACAGTGCATTACCTCAGATGCCCACGTGCTGGTATGTGTCCAGTGCCATGGTGTATGTCCAGCTTGTGGCACCCAGTGGAGGGGTCGCCTTCTGCATCTCCTGCTTCTGCGTGGTGGCCCAGGCCACACTGTGTCCCTCTGTGCCTGACCTCTGGGTCCTGTCCATTGTGGGTCCCTGGTGCCCATGCGGTGTGTCAGCCTCCACTGGTGGTGCCACATCAGCTGTCTGCACAGTGGTGCCACCCGCCACATGCATGCCCAGTGCTTACCTTGTGCATGTTGTTGCTGATACAGATCTAACTCAGTGTCACCCTATATGCTGCATGTGCTGATCTGTGCCACTACACGTTCCTCATGTCTGCTGAGGGACTGTGATTGTGTGGGTCCTCCTCCTGTTGCCGTTGTGCAGCGCCTGTTGTGGGCTGCCTTTCTCCTTGGCATGGCGCTCGATGTCACAGTGTCGCTTATGCATCTCCCTCACATTGCGCTTGCTCGGTGCCACTGCAATCACCAGTCTGGCTACCTCATCCCATGCCTCCTGCCGCTGTGTCCGTACCTTCTGGTCCCCTCCCTGGGACAGTAGCAGGTCTGCCTGTTGAATGTCACACACAGGTCAGGGCCTTGCAGCATTGACCATCATGCTCATGTGCTCTTGACACTTTGTCACACCTACCTGGGCCTCTATTGAATCCAGGAGGATGTCTGTCTCCTGGTCCATGAAGTTCTTTTTCCTGGAGTGCAACAGTCTTCTTCCTCCATGTCCCTGCGGTTGGATGCCCCCTCTCGTCTTGTTGCGTCCTCCGTGGTTCGGTCATTCCTCCACCCCTTGCATTTGGATGTCACCTGCACATTGCATTTTGCTTGCACTATTTATTTGACATAATGTGCGTTCTTATGCCATGTGTCCTGCATTTGGTGCATGGTGTGTTCCTTACAGAATAGGGTGCATTGCCAATGACGTAAGGGGCTTTGGTGCACGGTGCATCCGATGTACTTTTACACCGCTCTAAGGTCATCTTTGTGAATCAGGCCCCATGTGTAAAATCCTATAATACATAAAACAAATTCCTAAAGAAAATATTTATTATGTTACCAATGCTATAACTGCCAAAACTGCATTCCTGATGAATCCACTACAGTGGCATCCAGCATATTATTACATATTCAAAACATAATCCCAGCCAACTCGGCCTGTAGTCAAGTGACCTCCTCCCTAAACACAGAGATGTTAGTGCAGAGGGTGCAGCACTGCAGTCTCCAGAATGTCTCTCTTAAAACTACTGCCCAATAGTCACTGCCCTGCACCACTCCCAGCATTTTCAGTTCCTTCACTTCCTTGTGTTACTTGTAAATATTTATTTATTTGCTTTTGGTTACCGGGTGGGTGCACTAGACATAGCGATGCCTATTTTCAGGCACAACCTGGGAGTATACAAGAGAAACACATGACCAGTACAATGTGACGCAGCACAAGGGGAGAGGTAGACAGTAGGACAATAGCAATGCAAACAGTGTGAGACAAGTAGATTGTTTTAGCGCATTCAACAAATATTGCCAGTTGAACTAGAGCAGTACAGCTACCCAGAACATATATACAAAGTTAGTGCTAACAGGTTCAAAGTAAATAGCAAGTGCCATCAAGTGACGTGAGGTTTTGGGAGAGGAGAGATGAGGTAGAAAACAGGGGTAGAGGGGGTTTGAGAGGGAAGGTAAGTAGGGTAGAAGGTAGAGGTGCGTGGAGTGGACTATGGTGTTATGTACCCTTACCTCTGATGGGGAGTTTCACGTTTTTCCTCTTTTGTTGTTTGTTATGCCACTTGTACCCCTACCCCAAACAGAGCATGCTGCTCCTATTCTCAGTTTTGGCCTACCCTTACCAGCCACTGTCCCTTCCTATGTACCCTTATTCTTGATTAGGAGTTTCTAGTTTTTCCCCTCTTGTTGTTTGGTATGCCCCTTGCGCACCTACACTAGATAGGGTGTTGCTCTTATTCTCAGGTTTTGATCTACGATTTACCTTCCACTTGTCCCTTATGTACCATCTGTAAATTATTTCAATACACTCAAAACTAAAATGTGGTCTGGTCAAGGGTAGCACACCAAGGGTGCAGCGTCTCCTGCTGACTGCCGCCCCATGCTGTCACTCCGGGTGTCTCATCCTAATGCTACAGCCACAGCAGAGGACTGCTAGACTGAAGTCTTAAAGCACTGTATCCTTTGCACCACCCACCACTAAAGCTGGATCCTGACTGGAGCTGTAGAACTAGGGGGGCTGAATTTAGTGAGGGAGGCCTGCTCCCACCAGGCAAGACAGTAGCAATGTTTATAAATCTGGCTGAAGTCTGTTTAGCAGATCTAAGTCCTTGCACACTATCTCCAGGGAGCCCATCCCCATACACAGTATGTACCAGGGTCATTCACTCTTTCTCTCTGTCCCTACCATCCTCATCAGCTGGCCAATCCGCATTCTCATACAGGCTTCCTTCTCTATGGAACCAACTGCCTCCTCTCCTAAGAAATCCACCTCTATCAGACAGCAACTTCACGTACTTGTACCACTTAGCTGCTCCTACCACACCTCATGCCCCCCCAGACCAGCTATCTTACCTATGCAATAAACTGCTAATGCACGATTAACTGGTTTATACCTGTTGCTATAAAAATCAACCTAATTGTACCATGTATGCATTTTTCTTGCTTAATTCTAAACTGGTTTAAATAATATGTGGTGCAAAACAAGTATTGTAATTGCACTGTACCCAGTATCGCACAATCGAAATTGCCGCTTGTATGTGTATATTGTATGTGCATGTATATAGTGTTTCGTGTATATCTCCTATGTACTGTGGGTCTACGTCAATTCACTCCCGACAATCCATTCCACGACAACTCGCTCCCAACGATCGGCTCCCCGGTCAATTCACTCCCACTAATCTCACTCCGCTGCAATCCGCTCCCGCTCACTCATTGCCAGAAAGTATGCAGTTTACAAATTACAAGTCCTGCTCATAAAGGACTAGTCCAACAACCCGTGCCCTCTCTGCACATTATAGAGCTTTTTCACCCACGTTCTTGAAGTCGCAGCATGATAACATTTTTTTCCCTTCCTCCTGTCGCACGCAAGCCACCGCTGCTCCACAGTTTACATCTGTGGGATCCACCACAAGTCTCTGTATACCAACCACGGTTGCAATCTGTTGTAAAGCTGAAGTGGCAGTAACAGGGTGCAGTTCTCCTGAATGTGCTGGTGTTCTGACAGCGGTGAGTCATCCGCTGCCAGCTGACTGTCAGGTATGTTTGACTGGAGTTTTACTGATATTTTACTGATATTTGAATAGCAGAATTTTGGTTTGTCCTAATGTAATCTTTCCGGCAGCATGAGACTCATCTCAGAACTGGCAGTGTTCTGGCTCACACTTACTGATGAATTCATTAGTATCCCATCGGTTTCTGTCTCATCGGTATCCAAAATGCACCATTTCTTTGCCCTCCAGACACCTCTATGTACTTCGCCACCACAGTCCACAGAATTAGCCCTCTGATACTGCTGTCCTGTATAAATAAATCAGTCATTAAACACAAACAAGAACCCCCCACAAACATGAAACCTCTGCCAAATTCAGGATCAGGAGAGGATTCTATGGGCAGCCCAGTCGGTCAAAGACATCCAGCATCTCAGGGTGCAATTCAGTGGAAGTACGTCAATTGTATTTGAGCTTTTTCTTTTACTTTTACTGGCAGCTGGGTAATGAGTGGGAGCAAAAAGACATGGAGCGAAAGGTGGTAGGGAGTGAAAATGACAGAAGCATACTGTTGGGAGCGGATTTTTGGGGCACAAATTGTTGGGAGCGAATTGACGTGCTCCCATGTGCTGTATTGTTTGCCCCTCCCTGGGTCGCAGCTGGAAACAACCCTTGGCTCAATGTGCCTTCTCGAGTTACCAGAAATTTAAATAAATAAAATAAAAATACCGCAGATTCCGAATGATCTGCAGCTTACCTCTCTTTCCTATCACTAGAAGCTGAGCACTGAAGTGTTCTCAGTAGATGTAAGTCCCTGCACACCAGCCTGATTCCTAGTCCTAGTCAAACATAGACCTGCTCAATTGCCTGCTGTCCCTATGAAGGAAGATAAACAATATCCTGAGCCTATTATGAACATTCAAACATACAAAGAAGCCAGCAGAAGAAGGCCATTTGGTCTATCCAGTCTGCCCATATTGCAGGGTTTTCAGCATACATTACTGACCCTGACCTCCCGATCCTTTCTTCCTCCCCATCTGCCCCCCTAAGCCCCATTATTTCCCCTTGTTCTTACCCCAGCTTCTATTAAAGCTACTCATTGACTTCATCGAAACCAATTACTCTGACAGTGCATTCCAATACCACCCTCTCCATTAAGAAGTGCTTCCTAACTCCCTCCTAAACCTACCCCTCCCAGCTTTAGACTGTGTCCCTTCATGACTCAGCTGCCACTCAGCATGAAGAGACCATCCCTATCCACCCTATCGATCCCTTTCAAGTACTTGAAGGTCTCTATCATGTCCCCTCTATCCCTCCTCTCTTCCAGAGAGTACATCCTTAGGGCTCCCAACCTCTCTTCATCTGTTATACCCTGCTGACCTGCACTCATTTTAGTTGCCCTGCTCTTTACCTTCTTTAGCAGGTTGATGTCTTTCTTAAGGTATGGACACCAGTATCTTATTCTATACTCTAGTTGTGGTCTCACCAGTGACCTGTACAAGAGCAGTACAACCTCCTTCTGCCTACTGCTGATTCCTCTGGCTATACACCACAGCATCTTGTTTGCCTTTGCTGCTGCTTTTTTGCACTGTGTGGAGTGCTTCAGATCATTAATGATCATCCCACCTAGATCCTTCTCCTCCTCCTTTGCTGCTACCTGGACCACCCCCCAGGTAGTTCTTGGTCCTTAGATTCCTGGCTCCAGTGTGCACAACGTTGCATTTCTTGGCATTGATGCTAAGCTGCCAAATCCCTGACCACCTCTCAGGTTTTCTCATGTCTTCCCAAAGGTCTTGAATGCCTTCCACTGTGTCCACCCCCTCCCAGAGTTTGGTGTTGTCTGCAAATAGTCACATTTTTCCCTTACTGTCCTACCCAATCTCACTGATGAAAACATTGAACAACAGCGGCCCAAGCACTGAGCCCTGCAGGACCCCACTCGTGACTTTTCTGGTGTTGGATAACTCTCCCCCCTACCACCACCCTCTGGGTCCTGTCCCTCAGCCAGTTTTCTACCCATCTGGTCATTTTCTCCCCATCCCCAAGATCCATTAGCATCCTTTTTTTAAAGCTTTATGTTTATTGTTATGACAAAAACATACAGTTCCAATCACTTACAGTGGATATTATATTTGTATATACTAAAACCGGGAGGGCGCCACTCCTCTTAATAAACACAATTAATATATCCATCCACAGTAATAAGATACATCCTAGGAGGGGGTTCCCTGTAATATCCAAAGACATGTGTTTAAACATTGTAGACTGTGCGGTGAGCCCATGAGCTGCATAGTGTTATATAAGTAATCAAACAAAGTCTCAAGTCCCAGTGTCCCTTCCCTTCAAAGGGGAACAGAAAAAGTTCACTATGCTTTTGCTAATTATTTGCACCAAGGTGCCTTCAAAAAGAAGATAATGGTAGCTCCTTCTCCCCAAAACTCACATTAAAAATAGGTGTGGCAATATAGAACCCATAAGGCATAATTCAATAGATTGGTTACTTTAAGCCATCATAGAAATTCCCTCTTTCTCATAGTAATGCGCTTTAAATCTAAATTCCTTAAACTGAGACTACGACTAGCTTACTGCAGGCAACTAAGCAAACATTCAAACAGGTGTAACCCCCCTGCAAATGGGGGTTCCCAAAAGACTTCCAGGAGCTTGCTTGAATGCTCCAAGCCTGAATGATGTTTGGCATTTAAGCCATTTATCAGTGAGTGTTTTTAGAACCTCTGGTACTGTCTCTTTAAGAGCTGTCTGCTTGCAGACATAATTAGTTTGTATGGGGGACTGTGTGTTTCTTTGATTGAGTACCACTCAAGCTGCTGCCAATTCACTTCATTTTTGCAGTCACTAGAGTGCAAAGGAACCTATCTGAAAGATGTAACTGTTTGCCAGAAATTATTTAGAGTAATAATGAAATTACAGTTTGTCTAACCTGCTTTCTTTGCAGTCAGAACTGTGTCTGCTAGTTCCCCATTCTAGTTTTGAACTGCTGAACTGGACCAATCAGTGTGGGGTAAGCTAGCTCTAAAATGGTGCCTTGGACGAATCAGAACTTGGACTCATAATCTGAGCCAGCCACAAGAGGATTGTATGGGCAGTGGCTCTGGGAGATGTAGTTTAGACTTCAGTGCCTTTTTGGACCAACAGCAGCAGTCTATTGTGAGTGAAAGCCAATCCAGTCAAGAACTGGGAGGAACTCAAAGGAAGTGCCCGGTTTTGTCGGTTGGAGTTTCAGTTGAGCTTTGGCAGTGAAGAAGGAAGGAGCCCTGTGCTTTTCAGTGTGCAGTTTTAGTCAAAAACGTGTAAGGCCCAGAGTTCCGTCTGCAGCTTGTGTAACAGCTTGTTAGGACTGAATCTGTCCCTGTGAAAAGAATCAAAGGATCTCTGAAGAGTAGAAACCAGGCTCACCCTGTAGAAGACTGGAGGAATTGCTGAAAATTGCACTCGGTCTGTCAGGAACTGAATCTGCTGTGTGTTCTCCGGTATTGTGTAGTAATTCGCGATCGATACAGATGCAGCCTGCCTGGTATAGTGCTTTTATATGGATGTGTGAAGAGGTTTGTGTACCTCAAGTGAGCCCTGCTGACATTGAAGGACCCTATCTTATTTGGAGGTCGTGAGTACTAATTCAGGGTCACTCCTGTTGAATTGCCACATTAAATCCAAATGGAATTACTGTACTGCTGACTGTTTAATTCTCCTTTTCTCTGTGTGAAAGGGCCCTACCAGCTGCCACGGTTTGGACTAGCCACTGGGCTTGGGTACCCAGGGACAGTAACTGATAGGGATAGGCCGTGCACAGAGCCATAGGTAGATTATTAGAGTGATAAGCTAATTAACCTGATTTCCCTGTCCTTGTTATATCCCCTAAATAAATCAGAGCTGCTTGTTTCAGCAAAGTTATACTGCCTGAGGTATTTGTCTATGTTAAAGTACTGTACTGTGATTGTTGCACTGTATCTCATTTCACAGGAGGTCCCAGTGCCGGAACCAGACCTGGGGTAAGTGTATACTGTGAAGGTAATTCTGATATATTGTGTGGGCCACTAGTGGGAAGAAAGGGGGGTTGCAGTGTCCCAGAGGGCTGTGACCAAGTTAGTTTAACTATTGCAAACCCTGACCTCTGGGTGGAGGCACCCGCCATTGGATCCAGGCCCCTCAACCTGTTAGTGGCAAATCAGGCAGGGGTAGTAGCCCCTGGGATAGCGCCATCTAGGGGTTACACAGGTATTTTAACTAACTATACCCTCAGTCTTTAAACGAATGAAGCAAGAGAAAATATAGTAAGCAGCATTTTCAGCATTTAAACTGTGGTCCCCAGTTATTTCCCTTACTATAACTTTTAATAATAAAAAAAAGAACAAACTGACATTAGCTGGGAGATTTCCTGGTGATCTATTCATCTCCCTCCCCCCCTACAGTATGTACTATACCATTTTACATAGTGAATTACAGTTCTTTTCAGGTATGTTCTTCATCTGAAGAGGATTTTTCAGATGAGGCAATATGGAATCTTCTAACGGTGTTTCTCCAACACAACTTCATGACTTCAGCAGGGTCTGAAAAGATGTAGACTCATCCTCTGTGGACTATCCGAAGTCGGGTTGGGAAAGCAAGACCATGTGAGATCCCTGACTCTCTCAGTAGCTCTATGGTGCTGTTGAATTTCTTGTGCTTTTGGGGCATCTCGAAACCCAAGTCAGGGAACATCCTAATCTGCTGACCTTTGTGGAGTAGTATTTTCTTTTGCCTGGCCATTGCAAGGAGATAATCACAGGATCCCACTCCATCTGTAACAACCACCACAGTTCTTGGGGCTTCAGGATCGTCGGGTCAGCCTCTCACCATGACTTGATAGGCTTTCTGGAAATGCTTCACCATGGGGGCTACTTTTTCCCAGTTGCTGTGTCAACCATTCTTGGACATACAACAGCAAATGATCACCTTCGCTTTCCTCTGCCAGCCCTAGAATCCGCAGATTTTGCACATGAGCTTGGTTTTCCAGGGTCTCCGGTCTACTTTTAAGGTGTGTATTTTCTTTAATGATCAGTGAGATGGCACCCATTGCTGCATCTGCCCTTTTAGGAACTTCATGGGATGCTAGGGTAATCGATTCCACCGATGACTCGACAGTAGCTACTCTATTTGTAAGGGTGTCAAATTTGTTTGACAATTTGGTAACTGATGCTATCAGTCTATTTAAATTTGCACCTACCATCTGTGAAGGTTCTTCAACAGGGGCATCATCCTGTATAGGGTCCCGGTCTTGTGTAACCCTCATGGTTGGAGCTGCAGAATTGGATTTGGGTTTAGTTCTGTTCCCCATCACTTTATCTTTACAAGGGTTGTCCATGTTACTACTTGTGCCTTTCTTTCTCAGCTTCTGTCGAAAAAGATGCACTTTATTCAAAATTACTTTAAAGTTTTCTATATAAATTGAGATTGTGAGGCAGAGCTATATCTTCATTCGGCCATTTTGCTTGCGCTCCATGGTGCCCCCTTCCCCAAGATCCATTAGCTTCCTGATCAACTTCTTGTGGGGTACAGAGCCAAAGGCCTTGCTGAAGTCCAGATAAAGGATCTCCACCACCTGGTCCCTGCCCACTACCTTAGTGACAAGTCAAAGAAATCAATCAGATTCATTTGGCATGATCTCCTTCCCACAAACCCATGCTGCCTCTTATCCTGGAGACCATATCCCTAGATACCCTACCAACCATTCCTTCAGTATGGTATCCCTGAGCTTGCATACAATTAAGGTCATACTGACCAGTCTGTAATTCCCTGGGTTATCCCTGGAACCACTGTTATGGAGGGGTCCCACATGTGCCCTTCTCAATCCTGTGGTACCCGCCTGACTCAGGAAATATTGAACAGGCCTACCAGCAGTCCCACAAGCTCCCCAGCCAGCTCCCTCAGTACCCTTGACTGTATGCCATCTGGCCCTGGTGACTTGTCCACCTTCAGCGTTAGCAGTCCCTTCCTCACTCTATCCTCCCCTATCATCACGTCCATGCTCCCTTCCCCCTCTGCTCCTCTTCTCTCCCCCTGTAGGCACTGGTCCATCTTTTTCCCTGGTGAAGACAGAGCAGAAGTATTCATGCAATCCCTCAGCTTTTCCCCATTCTTCTCTACCCATTCATCCCCTTTCTTAAGCCTAACAATCCCATCCTTCTTGGCCCTTTTTTGCTTATATAACAAAAGTAGGCCTTCTTCCCTCTTTTGATTCTCTCAGCTATCTGCAGTTCTTTTTGTGCCTTAGCCTGCTGCACTACCTTGGTTGCCACCTTGGCCAACCTTAGGTAGCTTTCCCTATCCATCTCTCTCTCTCTCTCTCTCTCTGTCTTTCTGTACCTCTTATAGGCTGATCTCTTGTCCCTCACCATTTGGGCAATCTCAGAGCTGAAACTTCTGAGTGATTTGGCCCCCAAGTTCTTCCGCTTCAGCCTAACACACTCCACTGTGTCAGCCAGTATTCCTTCTTTGATGATGGACCATTTTTGGTCCACCCCCATATCCACTCTGACACCCATCAGGGGCCTCCTTACCACCTCATCCCAGTCCAAGGGAAGATGGAAATAATATTGAGGAAACTAGACATAATGAGGAAGAGGACCTTTGCTTCTGCTTCCCTTGGACTAAGAATTACTAACTATCAGGCATACGTGATTAATTATAAAAATTGCCTATGGAAATCAATGGCCTCTTTAGCTGATAAGCAGCCAGATGACGCTGACAAGACCCTGACAAGGTTATAGTTCAGTAGACAGCTGCTAATGGCCTGAAAGCTGGAAAGCATCTGCTCAGTTCTGCTTATGATGTATTGGATGCTCCTGACCACGCTGTGGCCTCTGGAACTTGCCTGTGCTGCCACTCCTTGCTGCGTGTCACAAGTTCTGCCTCTGATGTATTAAGAGTTGGTCCTTAATGCCCCCTCCAGAGGGAAATAACCATTTAAATCTGACATGGCGAATGCCCTCTGGGATCTGCAGTCTCCCAAGATGACCCTGGTCCCTTCACACTGTAAACCCTAACCCCTGTGGTCAGGACAGGGACCGTTTTCATAGACCCTTATGCACTGTCAGGTCATGTCTATTGAAGCAGTCCAGGACATGGTCTCCAGCAACCACAGCCTTCCCAGTCCAAGGCCACTAATAATCTGCCTCCCGATATCCATGCCAGACTCACAAAAGGTCAATAAATTACCAAAACCCCTGCCGCCCCTTGTGCTTTCTAACTCTTCTCCTCTTTCTCTGGCCTCACTGACTCAGGAGTTCTGGTGGGAGGCTGCATTTCCCTCTTCTTACAAAAATGGAAGGCGATCACTACAGATGCTTGTGTCCTGGAAGTAGTTCAGCTAGGACACACCCTAGAGCTTCTTTCTGTTTCTCCAGACCTAGTTAGATGATTAAGATGTTAGGAATCAGATTGCATAGTGGAAGGTGTATCTGCACATGGAGTGAAAGAGATCCTCTTGCAAGGATTCATTTCTGACAAGGAGAGAGGTAGTAAGAGAAAATAATCTAATTCATAGCTGTCTGGGGTCGTCTGGTTCAAAAGTACCTCCATTTGAAACTCCTCTTTTTTCATTTGCAACATTTTTTCATCATTTCTGTTTATTTTATGACTGTCACAGTGTGCTTATGCACACATGATGAACACCAGCACTTTCTCTCTGCATACGCCCCCTTCCCCATATCTACTGCCAATCAGCTCACTCAGTGCCAGTAAGGTGACTGGAGATGCTTTGTGAGTATTTCTCCACACCCTCCCCCTATGACTGGCTGGCCAGTTGGAGCTCACGTCAGCATCATGAATGTGACTGGAATACAGCACGGCCACTGCCCACAATTCACACTGTCAGCTAGCACTCGAGGAAGATGGAGCATGGTGGCAGGCTCAGAGATAAAGTCTCCAGGAGAGCAAAAAGAAGTAAAGGACCTCAACTTATAATATTATCAGTCACCGGCAGATACATTTTGCTGGCCACTATTGCCGAAGATGTGTCCCCAAATAACTGTATATCAAGGGATAGGCTGTGCAGCTGGGCAAGAGAGCTGTTTGAGTGGGCAGGCTGAAGATTTAGAAATAAATTACTTAAATCCTCCTCTATACAAAATGCACTGTTGTCATGTTTCATATGCCTGTTTTAACTTTTCATAAGTTAAGCAAAAGAGGTACCACATAGAGGTGGGTGAAGTGGCCAAAATTCGTTCCGTGAAGCAATTTGCGGAGCAGTGGGGAATCCGCGAAGCACTCCGCAATGAATGAGGATCGCAAAGTCATTGATTTCAATGCACTTCATGTTACTCTGCCTTCCCCTAACCACATCTGTGCCTATTTTTAGCTGAAGTGCATTGATCTCAATGTACTTCACATCACTTCACCTTGTTTTTGGGCTCCAAGGAGAATTTTGCATTGATTCATGGGATTGCAGGTCACATGGGCTCTAGATTGTTCTGCACAGCCTCAGTTCTGTGTAGTGTGTGTGTAGTGGTAGTTGGATACAGTTTGTTGTCAGAACTCTGCAATTCAAACCCTATAAAAGCTGTTAAAAAAGCCTTTTTGAGGAATTTTTTGACTCAAAACATACAGTAGTACATCAATTATAGGAAACCCTCCTATACTCCTATCATCGAGTGTTTATTGTTTGTGTGTGGATTTTGAATGTTAATTTTGAACATTCAGTCTGTGTACTGACATACACTGGAAGTGTGCTTTGGGGGAAGGGCGTTATGTGTGGTGTAGGTAGATTAACTGGGACAAAAAGGCAGTCTTTTTATTTTGCATTATATTTTTGTTGTATAACTGTGTTAGTGTACACACAGTAATATTTAATAAATTTTTACATTTTTGTTGATTGTTGTGGTGCAGCAGTGCATAATTTCAGTGTGTTTAAAAGATTTGTTTATATTAATGAAGTTTTCAATTTGCTGCGTTACTTGTAGTGTGTGTGTGAGTGTGTGTGCGACGTGTGCCATCAAATCAGACACATTTTGTTGTGCCACACAGTAATTGCAGCAGTGTGAACCTGCTATCCACTGCACCTGCATGATTTTTTTGTACTGCTTTGTGGTATATTTACTGGTAGTGGACAGTTATTGCAGTGCACTCCTCCCCGCCCCAACCAGCAAAAGGTATTCTTTCCAGATTTGGATTTGTTACTTGTGAGTACTGGTAAGGTGTTGTTGTACCTTTGCATCTGCACCGCGAGTGCGCAGCACAATCTTAATCTGTCTGTGCATTTTCATCTCGTTAGGGCACAATTTCCTTCTGTAACTTAAGTCACAGTTGTTTGTTTGGGTTCCCTTCAGAGTACTGGTGTGGTGCGTATTTCTGCGTGAACAAGAGGGCAAGATGGCAGCTGCTATGAGCATGCCAACATTTAGCTCTGTGGAAGTTTTTATTTTTCGTTCATTTGTCTACTTGTTTTTATCTTTTGTTTTTCTGAAATTTTGCCCTTTTTTTTTTTTTTTTAGCTAGATAGGGTTGAAGGAGTGATATAGCTAGCCATTGTGCGACTTTGCACCAAGTTGTGTTCCTTTCGGGTTCTGCTTATTTTTTATCATGTAGGGAGCATAGTGACAGTTTCTACACCCCTCAGAAGCTGTTTGTGTTTGCAGCCCACATTATTGTGCTGCCTCCGGTGTTCAGAGCGTCAACTCCTGGATGCTGGTGTTGCAGTTATTTGGCAGCACTTGTGGGATTTAAGGGTTGAATCCAGCCTGTTTGTGTGGAATTGTCTGGATAGTTGGACTTTCTGGACTTCTGGAGCAGTGTGGGACCGGTCTCTTTTCAGCTTGTGACCCACTGACTATTACAACCCATGGAGTGCCTGGAACATTGAGATCGTAAGTAATTGTACTTTTGCTGAACTGGACTCTGTTGGGGTTATGTTGGGGGTTGGTTGGGGGTTTGCTCCTCAGTCCTGGGGGTTTCCTGGACGTTGCTCCTGGGCTGCCATCAGAAGACGGAGGGCTGGATGGTGAGGGGTATAGACACCCTGACAGTTGGAGGATGGTACATACGAACATACGAAATTTGCCAGCAGATAAAGGCCTAGAGGTCTATCAAGTCTGCTCGAATGTGCAGCTAGCACCCCTTATTCTGCAGCTGCCCCTCCCTTCCACCCTTCCCCTTCATTAACCCTCCCCCTTGTTCTGTCCCATCCTCGTTTGAAGCAGTCCACTGTTCTACTGCATACCACTTCTGCAGGTAACGCATTCCACCCAGCCACCACCCTCTCTGTAAAAAAGTGTCTCCTCATCTCCCTCCTGAACCTTCCTCGCTCCAGTCTCATATCATGGCCCCTGGTGGCCCTCCCCTTCCTTACTTTGAACAGCCCCTCTGTACCTGTCTTGTTTATTCCTTTCATGTATTTAAAGGTTTCAATCATGTCCCCCCTGTCTCTCCTCTCCTCCAGTGAGTACATGTTCAACTCCTTCAACCTCCCCTCATATGATAAGTCCCCCAGACCCTTGATCATCTTTGTCGCCCTGCGCTGCACTCCCTCCAGTAACTTAATGTCCCTTTTCAGATACGGACGCCAGAACTGCACGCAGTACTCCAGGTGTGGTCTAACTAATGACCTATACAGGTGGTCTTTGTTGTCTGGGGCACTCTGGGGGCCATGTGGCTTGTCCCCCCCCCTTTCAGGACCTTCAGTCTTGCTCACTATCTCTGTAGAAAACTGGGATGTGTTGGCTGCCTTTTCTGCCTCCTGCTACGTGTCTGGATGTCCTGGGAGGACCTGCTTCATTTGGACTGTGCAGAAAATGTTTCCTGGGAGTTTGAATTTGACCCAGTGTTACTTGAGCCCCTTTTTGTGTTCTGTTTATTTTGACACTGTTTGTTGTGGGGGTTACATGAGAATCCTTCATCGACCTGACTTCTGGCTTTTATATTCGAAGAGTTGTTGTGAGAGAACCTCCCTAGATACTTTGGACCATATTCTGCTTCCGGTCAGATTTTAAATTCAAAGGGATGTTGTGAGAGAACCTCCCCAGATACTCTGAATTATACTTTGCATCTGGATTTGTTTGGACAGATTTTTCTGACTGTCTGGGAGTGAGAGTCCCAGTCCTCTCTTCTAGATCCCGGAGCCACCATCACACGTCAGAATCATGGGCCGCAATTCAAGGCAGTTGCAATTAGTTGCAATTGCCCTGAGTTGCAGCCCTAAATGTGCCGAGTCATATTTTTGTGAAGTCAACGCCTGGTCTCTGTGGTTAGCAGGCTCACCTGCACAGTCTCCTCTGTGCCCCCCTCCCCCTCTGCAATCCAGTGCTACAGGTATTTTTTTCTCTATAATGTTTTGTATAGTTGTGGTGGACAGACAGCCTCAGCCACCAACCAAATTGTGCCTCAGCTCCTTGGCACCAATAGTAAGTAAGAGAAAGGGAGGAACTAGTAGTTGTGCGCGCTTCATATGAGCTGCTGCCGACTTGCAGAGAGACAGGTGACAGAGGACGAAGAAGCGGACAATGGACAAGAGGAATCTACCATCATGATTTTTGGGGGCATTCAGGGCCAATAGTCCATTAGTTTCATCACCAGGGACAGCAGGGTGATGGGTAGAACAGATCAGGAGATTAAGGGAGAAGTCGAGAGAGTAGGGATGGGAGGGAGTTACCGGTCGCACTCCAGAGTCAAGTCCGGGGGAAGAACAATCTCGGCAGAGGAAGGCGTGAAGCATGCCGGGCCCAGGGCTTGGGCCCTGAAGAGTGAGAGAGCTGTGCTTGGCAGCTTTCTGGTGGACTGACACTGGAGTCATTGCAGCATGAGCATTCTGTGCAGAACTGCAGAGTGGACAGTCGGCACAGGTGGCAATTCTGGAAAAAAAAAAAAATAGTGCAACAATGTGGGTTCACCGGGTGGGGATTAGTTTCGGGAAAGAGAGAGTAGGAGGACTGATGCCAATAATGCCATGACATGGCATTGTATTGGCAACAAGAACAACAGTGATGCGGCTGAGCAGTTGGGCATTTGGGGAAGACCTGAAAAAATTATTACTCATCCTGCACTAATAGCTGGTGCCATGGAGTAGTCTGACTCGAGGAGAGCAACTGCAAGACCCAGGCAGAAAGGAACTGGAAGACCAAGGCAGCCGAGAGCCTATTATCAGGCAAGTGGCTCCAGCTATGGTTTATGGCATTAATGTGCTCAGACCTATGGGGACTTTTTCTAACTTTATTTCTCACATACTCCCCTCTCCTTTCTTTGTTACATGATCTTGTGCTTCTGTTTGACAGGACATAGGCTCTGCTGGTTTGTATGCAAGTCTCGGAAGCAAAGCAGTTTGTGCTTGTGCTTCATAGAGTGGAGTAGAAGTTGCAGAGTGAGGAGCTAGCAAATGCCTCAAATGTCAGTGAGAGGAGGAGAAGGGTTCCTTCTAGAAAGGTCTAAGTGCTGCCTTCAGAGAACCTAAGATATATCCCCCCCCCCGCATCAGGGCCTCAGTGATGTGCAGAAGGGTATATATCTGGGGGTCCTGCCTACTTCCACAGGGACTACCAATGAAGAATGACTAAATTGTCTCTGCGCATAAGAAAAAGATGCAAGCAAGTGCTCTAATGTGATATCGGAGGAGCGGCCTTGAAATGGCTTGAGCTCAGCTTCAGTAGGGGAATGGCACATAGTTAAGGCCCCCACCCAGCTCACACACATAAATATTTTCCCATGTATAAATGTAGAAAAAAAAATAGCTGGTACCTGCAGGGGCTAAAGACAGAAATGGTGTCCAGTCAAGCATGCAAACCAGGGCTATGCGTCCCCAGAGTAAACATCCAAGTGCTTTGTGCTTAAACGTAGAGCATCCAAACTGCTAGGCACCCCCAAGATATCTCTCACCTGTCCTGATTTTCAGGGTCATCCTGATAGTTGCCTCAAACTTTCCCTCTGATCCTTACACCATTTGTGTTTTTGTGACTGAACAGTGGGGACTGCAAGTCCAAATCATCAAACACTACAGTTACAGACTTGGTTCATCATAGATACATACATACATACTGTAGATACATAGACAGTGTCAGCAGATAAGGGCCTATGGCCCACCCAGTCTGCCCATTTAAGTTTGTAAGTTCACTTTATGTTTTCCAAGAAGTCTGTTGCCCCTTACCCCTGACCTCTAGAATGCCTTTATGTCTATCCCATGCATTCTTAAATCCCATGATTGTTTCAGCCCCCACCACTTCCTCTGGCAGGGTGTTCCACTTGTCCACCACCCGTTCTGTGAAGAAGTTCTTCCTCACGTTTCCTCTGAATCGTCCTCCCTCCAACTTCATCCCATGCCCTCTAGTCCTGGAACATCTTTTTCGCTTAAAAATAGTGCATTCCTGCACCCTGTTCCTCCCTGTAAGATACTTGTATGTCTCTATCATATCCCCTCTCTCCCTCCTCTCCTCCAGGGAGTACATGTTCAGTGCCTTCAACCTGTCCTCATAGGACTTGTGATGCAATCCATGCACCATCTTGTTGCCCTCCTCTGAACCTTCTCTACCCTGTCTATGTCCTTATGTAGGTAAGGTCTCCAGAACTGCACAGTGTACTCCAGGTGCGGCCTCACTAGTGTCTTGTATAGTGGAATTATGACCTCCCTTTTATGATCATAAAATGCATCATACAGTATTCCCCTTATTGTATTAGCTTTCTGAGTGAATTACCAGTTTTTAAGGTGTGTCCCTGATTTGGTGTCTTTGTCCCTGAATTTTGTTTTTTAAGCCTTGTCCCTGATTTATGAAGCAAGTGGTTGAGGGATATGGGCACCCCTACCACTAGTTTTTCTTTTTCAATCCATAAGACAACCTTGGTGCTGTTTGTATCATCTGCACTGGCCACATAGATAGCCAGAGCGTTTCCCAAGTCTCAGTTCAGTTAATGACTGTTCTAAACATGTTCGTTTATCCTCACTTAGACTGGCTTGCATATATGAAATGCAACACAACAATAGATTGTCAAATATACAGCACTACAGTTACAGTGATAAAACCTCCACTAGAGAAGATATTAGTGGTGGGCTTGGTGCTAAAAAAAATTTTTTTACCACCTGACCAAGCTACATTTCCCCATGGAGCAGCCTATGGAAAATATTATATCTTCTGTTGGAGTTTTTGTGAAATGCTTTGCTTATACAGAATATTTGTAAAATGCTTTGCTTATAAAGTATGTGTCTTGCTAACTCGCTTGGGGTTTGGTTCTGCCTGGCAGCTTCCTCCTTTCTGTTTAGGGGCAGACTAGACCAGCATGGGATGCTTTTTATTTCATCCAGTGGTCACTTGCTTTGTGTGGTGGTAAAAATTTATTAGTCCGTTTTTTGAGGTTGCATGCCATTATCATGATGACCAGGTCATGTCAGACAAATCTAATCTGATAGATTTCTTTGACTGGGTGACCAAAGTAGTAGGCCAGGGAGGGGCTCTGGACATGGCCTACCTAGACTTTAGCAAGTCATTTGACACAGTCCCGCACAAAGATTAATAAACAAGTTAGCCAGCCTGGGTAAAAAATTGGCTAGACAACAGGATGCCGAGTGTAATAGTAAACGGAGTCCACTTCGAGGAAAGGGTGGTTACTAGCCGAGTACCACAGGGTTCAGCAGCAGGAGAGAGGCACTGAGCAGATCCTGGCAGGGATGCAGCACTTGCAGGAGGCCATGACTGCATCCCTGGATCACATTGCCACTGCGATCTCAGATGGCATTGTGCTGCTGGCTGCCACAGGATGTGGTAGGGCACAGATGACCCCCTGCAGTGCACTGTCCACCCCAAGTACCCAGTGTCAAGCCACCCCTATGCAGTGGATTCCAGGCTCTGATGTTGGCATCCCAGGCACGCCCAGGGCTGAGTTGTTTGGGAACCTCAACACCCCTGCGCGGACAAGGTCATGGTCCTGCAGTTCCACCCCTGGAAGGCTGTTGCACATCCCCCCATGGCTGATGCGCAGCCTGTGGCTGCCGATCGGCCCAGGCGTGACCACCCCTATGGCCGTGGTGGCCATGGTTTCACACAGCGGACCTGATGTGTGACATACCCCACCTGCGGTCTGCAGCTGCTGCCCAGTGCACACATTGGCGGTGTGTGTGTGTCTACCACAGGTGTGGCTCCTCTGTGTCACACCACACACTGCCTGTGTGCATGCTTGCCCGGCCGCTGGGCCATGCGGTGTGGGCATGGTGACAGCAGTCCTGCACCAGTTGCGCCTGTGCACTGGTGTGATGCATCTGATCCATGCCATAACCTGCCCACATAACCATGCCTGTGTGGGTGGGTTGGAGGCTATGAGGGGTGCTGTGTGTGGTTGTGTGTTGGTGTGTGCCCTTGTCATCCCACCTTGCTTCCAACCTCAGTGTGTGCATGCCCAGTGCCATGCATGCCCCTACATGTGTGCTGTACCTGTTTGTGTGGTCTATACATGTGTATCATACCACCTACCTGAGTGCACAATAGTGCTGTCTTGCCTGCTTGATCAGCTGTGGATCCTCCACCCAGGGGTGGCTGTCCACCTCCCTCCAGCCCATTGCCTCCATCATCCCTACTACTGTCACCCTCATCAGCCTTGACAACTATCCCATGGTCAATGCACCATGTTGTGCAGTATGCAGCAGGCCAAGAGTAGGCCACAGGTTTTGAGGACTGTACTGTAGGGCATCACCTGATCTGTCTAGGCAATGGAACTGTGCTTTCAGCATTCCAAAGACTCACTCTATGATGCTGTGTATGCCGGCAAGTGCCTTGTTGTAGCATTCCTCTGCTCGGGACGACAGGTGCCAGTAGGGGGTGAGCTGCCAGGGCCACTGTGGATAGGCGCTGTCCCCTGTGTGGATAATGACATGGTTAGCCCTCTGCTCTGCTATGCTGCACACATTGCCTGTCCCTGGGGCCCACTCCAACATGCACACCCTGCCCTCCACCATTCCATGGTATGCTCTGCCCATCGCCCCTTTCCCATGCCATACTCACTCACTAGGTGGCCCATGGGGATATCCCCATGTTCAAACCTGTAGCACAGCGCAGAGCTGTGCCACATGAACACAACGTGTGCACTCCCAGAGTGTGTGGCACACTTGTGACATTGGTTATGCGCCCAGTGGCATCACACACCACCTGGCAGTTGACACTCGGGCTCCCCTTCCTATTGATGTACACAACACCCTCTTGACCAGGTGGTATGCGGATGCCCACATTGGTGCAGTCAATGGCCCCAATCATGCCAGGCATACTTGCTATCCTGTGGAAGTCCTGCATGGTTGCTGTACACTCCACCTGGATGTATTCCGACGCACATGGCAGGCGGAACTGTGTGAGGAGGTGGGATGTGGCCAACTGGATTATGCCTATGGTGTCCTCTGTTAGTCTCTGGAAGGTGCCCGTGGTAAGCAGGCACACGACAGCTGTCACCTTTGTCTCCATGGACATGGTGTGGCTCCGTCTGGTGGGTGCCTGCATCTCCTCACTGCACAGCTCGCAAGAGCTGCCTCAGAATGGTCCTGTTCAGGTGGTGCTGGCCCACAATCTCCATGTCACTGTACTGCTCGAAGGTGATGCGGGTGCGGTACCACCTGTGTAGGGCATACCACCAATGGGCCCTTCCACGGCCATGTCACTGTTCCTGCTGCCCCCTCACACCCCTCATTATGACCTCTATCATGAAGGGCGCATTATCCATGGCCCTTGCTCTCCTATATCCCCCTGGGTGGTTGGCTGCTGCGGGCAGTTTGCCACCCTGGTGCACTGCCTAGCCGTGTGTCTGCCTGTCTGTCACACTCTCTCTGCCCCTGTCTCCCTCTCCACTGTCACCTCTGTCCCTCTCCCTCTGTGCCTGCCTTTGTCTGTCTGTCTCTCTCTCTCTCTCTCTGTCCTTCTTTCTGTCTCTCTCTCTCTCTCTCTCTCTCACTCCCTCTCACCTGGTGCAAGTGTTTTCTGTGTGCTTGCACCCTGTATTTATATGAACAAGTCTGCTTGGCACATCTCTGATTTGCTCTGCACTTGTGCCATGGTTTCATAGTTGAATATCGCACTGTGCTGGATATTCATGGCACATAACCTGCACTTGCGCCTGCTGCATTCATTAGTGTTGCACATTGACGCAATGGGATTGGCACTGCGCACTGGCTCCCACTGAATATCGCTCCTTGGCACAAGTCTGCAGTTGCGCCGGTGCAACATGCAACTGCTTTGAATATCCAGGCCCAGAGATTACAATTCATTTGTAGTCCCCAAACACTGCATCGGGGCTCTAATGCTCTTTAAAATCATCAACTCGCTATACTGTTTCTAGAATGAGCCCCCAAAAATATGTATAGATGTACACTGTACTCTAAGCAACATCCCATTTGTATGAGCCATTCTGCAACTGTATTCTTAGACCTGAAAGTAACAATGGCCTACCTGGCTCCTACCTTGTTCTGCGAGTTGGCAGCAGCAGGAATGGGACTCCAAAACAAATTCTTGTGCTTTTAAGCACTCTGAGAGCCTTCCACACTCTTAGTGCACGTAGGTGCACTAGCATGATTATCGGGGGAGGGGAAGGGCACTAGGGTGGGAGTGAACACACATCCGGGACTTCTGGACACCAGAAGACCATGGGGACAAAGGTCAGACACAGTGCTCCTGCAGTACAGTATTCTCCAGTGAAACTTAGCTTTGTGTCTTTTGCAGAAGCTCCCTGATCAAAACACAATGCAATTTCTGGAGGATTTATTAAAATAAGTACATTTTGGGGGCAAGAGCTGAACGTAACCACTAGAGACACAAGTAGTTATTTTAGCTACTGTATTTACTGTGCTGTGTAAGCGTTATACCGACACATTTAACATTAACTAAATGGTCTGAAAATAAAGTCTGGACACAGGACAATAAGTCAAAGCAATTTGTTGTGGTAAAGAGCATTTTTATTAAAATAATGAATACTGTTTACAGTGTTGCCACAATGTCACAAATCAGGCACACACAATTACAGCTTTTATCACAAATCATGTTTCTTTCTTGAGAAAATTAACAACTGGCAACATTCATGTTATGTATTTTATCTCTGCATATCACATATTGTCCTACAGCATAGTCATTCACTTTGCAAAGGTTTTACATAGTTTACAGATGGCATGTAAATTTTGGGACACCATTGGTAACCCCTTTTTAATGGAGTCACCCATATATATATATATATGTATATATATATATATATATATATACTGTATATATATGTATATATATATATATACATATATATATATATATATATATATATAATATATATGTATATAGATAGACAGACAGATATAGATATAAACACATAAAATAAAAACAAAAATAAAATATTATTTTATGTTTCTTATCTATATTTGATTACTGGTCATCATATATTATAAATGGATAACCGTGATTGTACCCCACATTACTAGCTGTCCACTACACCATGAAGCTGGGACAGCAGGGAAGCTGAGCTGTTTTGCTGTAAAGGTTTCAGATCTGCATGTGGTGCCCCCGAGGAAGCAATGTCAGGGAGACTTGCTGCTGCTGAAGCAGCACTGCCCCCAGGGACACTCCCGTGCTTCCCCCAGAGTAGTGTTGCCCCCAGGAAGAGACCCTGCCCTGAGGGAACGCCATCCTGTCGCACAGTTGAGGGAAAAAAACTTACATCTGTGCATTACTACCGCCCACAGAGCTGCCAGTCAGTGCATTTCAGTGTAGCAGACTGAAGTTACAGTGTAATCCTATTTTAGTTACCATTCTGATCACACTTTTGAGCTTTTCTGTGTGATTACCCTTTAAATAAATGTCAGATAGACATAGACTGTTGAAACAGTGCACAGGACCTGCATTCATGTGTAGTTGCACTTATAAAAACAAATTTAATAATGCCAAAATTAGTAACATAGTAGTTACACAATAGATTTGCTGTAACCATTTGTGATAGCTATTACATGTGGAGTTGCCTTTGTAAGAAGAAATTACATAATGCCAGAAGTGGTACAGTGGTAGTTGCACAATACATTTTCTGTTACACTTTGCAACAGCTACTCAATACGTAGTTACACTTGTCAGAATGAATTGATTTATGCTGAAAGAGAGGGAATAGTGGTTGCACATTTAACTTTTACTTTATGCAAATTGTGTAAGCAGGCAACACGCAAATGTGAAACAAGTTAACAACTACCTAGTAGTTACAGTACAGTTACGGTGTAGTTACTTTATGCAAACTGTGTGTAACTACACAGCATGCAAATGTGAAACTAGTTAACAAATACTTAGTAGTTATATGTAACTGCACAGTAGTTACAGTGTAGTTATACAGTAGTTAGTGTAGATAATGACACTTAAAGGGGAAGTCTCCCATAGTTTCACACCCATATTTTCCCAACTCCTTATGTGTAACTGTTGTGTTCCTCCTCTAGTTGCCAGCAGTCCTATTGCTGTCCAAATCTAGATTATAAATAAAAATATATAGCCCCCAGAAGTTATCAATGTGTTTGTCCTCCATTTTACCATCAATGCTGCTGGAGAATGATGTTATTAGAGCAACAGATAATGGTGCTGCACTAAATGCTGTTCCACCAGTAAACAGAACCCACAATGTTTGGTCCCCCACTTGAGTAATGGGGGAACTCTTTAAGTGCTATGCACATCCTGAAGTGCAGGTCTAATAGGGACTAGGACCATATGAGTGTGATTCAGCACTGATTTGACATGTATATACAGTATGCCTATAAGGAAGTGCCTGTATGAGTTGTGTTAATGTTTCTGTTAGCAAAAACAGTTTACCCAATAAATGACTCTGGGTACAACAAGAGTCTTAAGTGGCATTATATAGCTGTTTTATTATGTTCTGTGTGTGTTAGAATTCTCTGTTTTGATTGACACCAGCAGTGAGACACAATCTTGCAAAAATGCCCCTTTCTCTTTGTAACTAGGCAGTCAGTGATTGGATGGCTGATGTAAGGTAATAAAGAGTTCAGCTATAATAAGGAATAGGTTACCAGGACATCAGCTGCAGCATATGGAAGAACAGTAATCTAGTGGTTAAAGCACAGGCACAAGAACTGGGAAACTTTGGTTCAGATGCTACTAAAGTCCCTTACTCTCTAACCCTTAACAAGTTCCCCTAACCTCCTTTGGAACTGTGATGGACCCTCAGGTCCATGACTTTAACAGTGCTCCCATTCCCATTATAAATCATCATCAGCGATGTGAGAGCTACAGCACTTAACTTTGAAGGTACTGAAAACAAGCTGTGGCAGCCCCTCCCCCCTTTGTAATGCCACCATGTGAGGTAGGATGTCCCTCAAAAACCAGATGCTACTCTTTAGCTGTTGTAGGTAAACAAACTAATCAGTCTCAGTGTTTGTAGTACTCTGCATTTGCTTAGCTCATTCCTCCCATGTCATATGCATTCTGTGTCTAGGTATTTCTAGTCAGAACCCAGATGTAAGGAGCATTGGAAATGTAAAACAATACACTTTATAAAGTAAGTGATCTAGCTCTCCACTTTCAGGCTGCTGAAAGGAGAGTGTATAGAAACATAGACTTTGACAGCAGATAAGGACCACTTGGCCCACCCAGTCTGCCCATTTCCCTACCTATTGGATAAGCTGCAGATTCTAGTTAACCAACAGCCTACTTCCTGCAACCCCCCCACTATAATTGCCTTATGTCTGTCCCATGCATGTTTGAATTCCCCCGTTGTTTTAGACCCCACAACCTCTCCAGGAAGGCGGTTCCATGCGTCCATCACTCTCTCCATGAAAAAGAATTGTCTCACATTACCCCGGAGCCGTCCCCCCTATAACTTTAAATTGTGCCCCCTTGTTGTTATACACCTCTTTTTCTGAAAGATGCTACCCTCCTGGACTTTGTTGATTCCCTTGAGGTACTTAAAAGTTTCTATCATGTCCCCCCGTCCCTCCTTTCATCAAGGGTATACATATTAAGCTCTCTCAGTTTCTCTTCATATGGTTTCTGATGTAGACCTTGCACCATTTTAGTTGCCCTCCTCTGGACTGCTTCCATCCTGTCTATGTCCTTGCGTAGATGAGGTCTCCAAACCTGCACGCAGTACTCCAGATGGGGTCTCACCAACTGTCTGTACAGAGGGATAACCACTTCCCTTTTTCTACTTGTGATGCCCCTCCCTATGCATCCCAGTATCCCCCTGGCTCTCCTTACTGACTTCTCACATTGCTTACCCACCTTTAGGTCATCTGATATGACTACACCCAGATCCCTTTCCATTACTGCTGTCGTAAGTACCTCCCCTGCTATTGTGTACTCTTCTCCTGGATTTTTATTTCCCAGGTGCATTACTTTGCACTTCTTTGCATTGAATCTAAGTTGCCATATGTCTGACCATTCCTCCAACCTTGCCAAGTCCCTTCTCATCCTTTCTACCTCCCTTGTGTATCAACTCTGTTACAGATCTTTGTGTCATCCGCAAAGAGGCATACCTTTCCTTCCAGACCCTCCACAATGTCACCTATAAAGACATTAAAGAGGACTGGACCCAGTACTGAGCCCTGAGGTACTCCACTGGTAATCCCCCTTTCTTCAGAATGTGTTCCATTCACTATTACCTTCTGTGTCCTGTTGTGCAGCCAGTTTGCTACCCAGGCTACTGCCCTGGGACCCACTCACAGGCTGGCTAACTTGATTATTAATCTTCTGTGCGGGACTGTGTCAAGTGTCTTGCTAAAGTCTAGGTAGGCCATATCCACAGCCCCTCCCTGGTCTATTACTTTGGTCACCCAGTCAAAGAAATCAATTAGATTCGTCTGACATGACCTTCCTGCTGTGAATCCATGCTGCTTTGGGTCCTGTGCCCCGCTGGCCTCTAGGTACTCAACAATTCTTTCTTTCAGAAGTGATTCCATCATTTTTCCCACCACTGAGGTCAAACTAACAGGTCTGTAGTTTCCTGCTTCTGCCCTGCTCCCACTTTTGTGAAGGGGAATCACATCTGTATAATTTGTGCAAAGGAAGAATTCAGTCTTCTGTGATCCTTTGGGAAACTGCTCAAGCACACCTTGTAAATGAATCCTCTCAATGGTGTTCAGCTAGTTCAATACTGATTGACTCATTGACTGCTAGATTGATTGGTTGATTAACTGATTCAGTCTACTGCTTTCCACAACATGTTACAACTGTCTCACAGACAGAAATGAGCAGTACACAGGAACAGCTTTTGTTTCCTGTGAATGCAATACTATTAGATGTATTATTTTCTCTACACATGCAGTATTAAGGCTACAAGTACCACTCCCTGTGTGAGTTGCATGACAAAACTGTCTTAAGCCATTGCAAACTTAAACTAAAATCAGGATAGACAGCATTGATACCCTTATGTTTTGTTCTGCACTGTTGCTGCGGTGACATCAAGGAATGGGAGGGGCTGTATTACAAGTGACTCATTTGCACGTAAATGGAGGCTTGCTTGACATTTTACTACCTTGTGTCACAGCCTCAAGCACTGGATATGTGTTGCAACAGAAGAAATAGCTGATCTCTTATTGACATATGTACAGTACTTGATGTAATGTATAATAAATACATCAGACATATCCAAATCATAAATATACAGGAGTCTTCTTTAAAATAAACTGGTACAGCTAAATGTAAACAAAATGACAACAAGAACCAGAGTTTTGTTCACGTGATTTTTATCCCACTGGAAATGTACCTATCATTGTAGTTCAATTTCACCAAAATGTATTTGCCATTGATCTTTAATGGACTGTAATTAGAGAGAGAATGCAATCCAATCTAATTATGCCTTGCATAAATGGAGCTTAGATGTGCCACCGTCTTTTGGAGATATGGGTGTAATTTTTCAGTAATTTGTTTAAAGTCTTATTTGTCTACATGGATAGGCCTAAATAAAGCCTTTTAGTTGGGGGAGGAATGAAAGAGGGAGAAACTGAGGCCATGATTCACAAAAAGACGCAAAGGGCCGCGCAGATGTTTGCGCGGCACCCTGTAGTTGCGTAAGTGGGCAATCAGGCTATTCACAGTTGGATAGCGTGGTGCCGTATCTGACTGTGAATAGGGGCAGGCAAGGGTAGTGCTAACACTGGGAAACCACCTTGAAGCCCAGTAGCACTGCCCTCACAGCCAGTCAGGAGAATGACCCCACAAGGAATAGTGCAGGTGCACTATATTGACATTCACAAAGGAAGGCATGCAGATTAGTTCATTGGGCATGCAAGATGCTAGTTGGCCATTTGCATGCCTATTACGGGCCCATTTTCATGGCCTGCAGTGAGTGTAGAATGCCCCCCAGCAACGATCACCAGTGGACACATGTATCCCTGGTAGTCTAGTGTTCCACAGTCCTCCCCCCAGTTCTCCAAACTCCATCCCATATCAAAAAACAATTGTCCCTTGTAGTCTAGTGTCTCTCCCCCCTTCCCACTCTCTGGTTGCCATTCCATAATTGAAACATATAATCCCTTGAAGTCTAGTGGTTCCCTTCTCCCTCCCCATGCCCTGATCGCTGTCTCATGATAGAAAAATGTCATCTCATCCCTGGTAGTCTGATGGTTCCCTCCTCCTCCCGGTTCTCTGATCGATGTCCCATAAAAGGGCTCCCTGGTAGTCTAGTGGTTCCCTTCCCTTTGCCATTCTCCCATCTCCTCCCATACCATAAAGTAATCATTCATGGTAGTCTAGTTTTCCTTCCCACTCCCAGTCTCTGAATGCTGTCCCCATAGTAATAGTTCTTGTAGTCTTGTGGCCAGTCCCCTCTCCCATATTCCCTGATTACTGTTTCATATATCATATCAGTGTCACTGGCAGTCCATTGGACCCCCTTTCACCCAATCACCCACCTGATACAGAAAACAAAAGTGACCAGTCCCCCCCGCACATCCTGACCCCTGTATATGTATGCTGTAATTGTGGTGGCCTAGTGAACCTCCCACTTCCCCACCCTGTCTGGTAGTGACCCACAACCCTGCTCCCCCCCATGCCTACCCCTGACTGGTGACCAGCACAGCCCTCCTCTCACCACCACCATGGCTGGCTGCTGACTGAGTGCTTAGTGAGCCCATACTGTATACAGTACCGCTCGTTGACAGACATAGACAGCTGAACGGGGTGGTGGGTCAGTACAGGACATGGTGTGGGGTTGGAGCTCCACTAGACCACCATGATTGCAACATACATGGATTGGGATGTGCAGGGGCAGACCAGTCACTTTTGTCTTCTGTTTCGGGAGGGTAATCGGGTGGGAGTGGGGTCCACTAGACTGCCAGAGACACTGATATTACATATGGGAACTGTGATTGGAGAATGTGGATTGGGGGGACTGACCACTGGACTACCAGGGACTTTTACCATGGGGACAGCATTCAGAGACTGGTGGAGGGGGGAAGGAACACTACACTACCTGGGATGATTGTTTTGTGTTACGGGAGGGTGATCAGAGAATGGGGAAGGGGATGGGACACTAGAATAAAAGGGATGATTGTTTTGTGGAACTGGAAGGTAATCAGAGAACAGGGAATGGGAAGGAACCACTAGACTACTAGGGAGCACTTTTTATTTATGAGACAGTGACCAGAGGTCAGGGAGAGGGGAGGACACCACTAGCCTACCAGGGAATATATTCATTTATTCAGGGATGGCAATCGGAGAATGGGGAGGGAGAAGGGGCTGCTGAACCTCCACCAACCACTAGAGTTATGCAGATTACCACCAGGTTTTGGTCAGCTGTAATTTCTCCACACAAGGGTACATCCCAAAAAGCTCTTGCATACAGCAAAAACTTTGTGAATTGCTCTGCTGGGTTATGCATGTCCCCTCTCCCTTATTTTCATTGCTGCCCTCCTTTACAACTTTGCCTGGGCACAAACCTATTTTGCAGAGACAAACTGGGCTTTATGAATATGAATAAAACACAGTTTGTGTCCAGGCAATGTTTAGTGAATTTGGCCCTGAGACGGGTATTTATGTGTATATACATTATGGTAGCACGATAGTGCTACCATAGTTAGGGTTGAGTAGCCCTTTTAAGGTTAAATGGTGAAACTTTGCCACTGTTCAATGGATTTTCCTGAAATTTGGCAGGCATGGGGCATAATCATAGATCTTGGGATATAGTAACTTTCATGCTGGTCTAATATATGGCTGCGAAGTTATTAAGCAACATCCGTGCACGCAATTACATTTTTTTGCACATTCTTTGCTCGTGTCTACAGGTCACATGGTTTGTGCAATCAGACCGAAAACTTCAGGGAACATGCAGACAGGGTCCCTGATGTGCCTTTTGAAGATTTTGTGAAAAAATATTGAACGATTCAAAAGTTATTCAAAGAACAATTTTCCTGTTATAGTCAATGGGAAAAGTTAACAAAAACTTCCAACAGTGTCTCAAATGCAGTTTTTTTGTGTTGCAAATGACCCAGTAGTGTAATGAGTCAGACATTTTTTTTTTCAGTTAGTGGACACAGAAATGCTTGGCATTTACATTTGGGACCCTCTATGGACAAAATTATTTTTGTGTTCACCTAGTCGGACCCTGAGGATGCTAGCCATGTCTTTTTTGGGGGATTAAACACCCCAGAAATATGTTTTTGAAATTTTTTGAAAAAAGTAGTGTTACAAAGTAGTGTCGCACTCATGACACTTTCGTGATTTCATTTGCAAAAGTGTTGCGATTTGCAACACTATTTTGCAACACTATGCCCAAAATAACAGGAATTCTTTGCCACCCTGCTGCAAAACAGGGGTTTGGTCTTTTGGGCTGAAATTTGGAGGGAAGAAATCCAACATCCCACAGATGTGCCTTTTCATGGTTTGGTGACAAACTATTGCATGAGTGGAAAGTTACAGGGCTCCGAAGTTGACGCGTTTTCCCATAGACTAACATTGCAGCGTCTGCCGCACCTTTCTGGGTCCATATCTCGGAAATAATGCGAGATACAGACTTTTCATCGGAAAAATGCTAAGTACAAAACTAGCCAGGAAAGTCATAATTCATACAAAATTTAAATTTTTTTTCTACATCATACGGTTCCTGAGATATAATAATTTAGTATTCCAACTCCTTATTTTCTGCTCCGAGTTCCATTATTATACATATATTCTTTGTACTCACTGTGTTTCTTTATGCAGCTGTTGGGGAAAACCAGGGTGTGCGCTCCAGTTACTGTTACACGTAGCGTTTCCACTTGCGTTTCCGTACCCATTTGCATTAGTGTTCCCATGTATGCCACCGTGTGCGTTATCCTTTGTGTTTCTGTTTGCGCGTGTGTTTGTGTTACTCTTACCATTTGTGTCTACAGTACTGTTTCTGTTTATCTTTCACTTTGTGTCACCGTGTGCATTACCATTTGTGTTGGCGGCTGCCCTTCCGTTTGCATTTGTATTTGTCTTTCATTTTGCATCATCGTTGTTGTTATCGTTACCATTTACATTTCCAATTGCGTTCCCGTGCCCGTGCGCATTACGGTTTGCATTTCCATACATGCTTGCATTTGCGTTTCTGTTTCCTTTAGCATTATTGTTGCTGTTACTGTTACCATTAGTGTTTACAATTGCGGTACCATGACCGTGAGTATTACCGTTTGCATTTCCGTATGCGCTTACGTTTGCGTTACTGTTTCTGTTTCATTTGGCATTATTGTTGCTGTTACCATTACCATTTGTGTTTACAATTGTGGTACCATGACCGTGCGCGTAACAGTTTGTGTTTCCATATGCGCTTGCATTTGCCTTTCTGTTTCTGTTTCCTGTGGTGTTATTTTTGCTGTTACTGTTACCATTTGCAATTGCGGTACCATGACCATGCACATTACGCTTTGTGTTTCCGTACACACTTGCATTTGCCTTTCTGTTTGGGGCCCAAAGGGCCCTGTGCTCCCACCATGCATTCTATTCACTATTTATAGTCCTCCTTCTCAAAGAAGGAAATTCATGCAAAAACTCAGTTTAATGCATCAGTTAGGGTTGTTCCACAGCGACAAAGCGAGGAATTCAATGTTAGGGGTTAAGCCCCTTGCACCCCCAAGCCCACCCCCCCAACTGGCATCGGGGTGTGCATTGGGGTCATCGGTCCTAACTCTCCAATACAGGGCATTACTGAGCTTTTCAACATGGTCTTGGTAGTGAACAGGAATATTTTTTTCAGATCCACATGTTGATTCACGGGTAAGAAAATATTGGCCATTAATTGTATTAAATTCTGGTGGTATCCTGACAGTTTCTAGCATTTTAGGTTCAGGTATGTGATTTTGAAACCTGGCACATTTTACAATTGGATGCAGTGAATGTTTCCCATGCATGTTATGTCTAATTTCTTGAGGCACCCTTGACAGCTCATTTTGCATTAACTGCGCTGGGGTATCATGTGTTGTCTGGGCACAGTGTTTAAATGACGCAATCGCTGTTGCTAAAGAGACATCACTAGCATTTGGTGCATGTTGGTGCTCTGTGGTACTCCTCAGAGGATGCTGGTCTCCAACACGAACTGTAGATGCTCTACTGTGGCAGCCTTCAGACTTACAGAGCTGACAGCACCAATAACACAAGTCCCCCCAGTTTCTCTCTTTTATGTAAAGGTAGCTGCCAATGCTGAGCTTGCAGTGCCCACGCTGCAACAGCACAACATCGCAGACATGAACTGTATCCTACACTTGAGAAGCAGTAGCAGTTTCAGTTGTTGCAGTGGTCACCATTATTGAAATGCAAACAGGGCACGAGATGGCTTGGGAATACATATACCATGCAGGTAATTGCAGGTAATGGGATTAGTAACATACGGGCAGTAAGGCAATTTGCAATAATTGATTGATTGTTTCCACCGCATTGAGTCAGGCAATGGATGCGTCAGTAAGTTTGCATCATTGGCGTATTATACATCTGGAAATCAGAGACGGGCTATTCTACATCGGGGAAATAGGAGTCGGGGGATAGTAATAGACCCTTTAATAACTTTGCAACTGTTTAAGAGATCTGCACAAACATTGGCATGCTTTGTGGCTAGGGGAAGGTCTCTTGAAGTGCCAAATTTCACATCAATCCCTTTTGTTGTTTTTGAGATATAGAGTGGTGAAAAACGCAACATTTTCCAATTTTTTTTGTTTCAGTTTCAATCAACAGCTGTTTCTTGGTAACACTTTTTGATTGTGGTCTGAAATGTTCAGGGTTGAACGCTTTTGCCTCACAGATGTGCATATTGAAGGTTTGGTGAAAAAATATTAATCTGTTTAAAACTTATTACATTTTTAATTTCAGTGAAAAACTAGATGTGCTGTGTGAAAACAAGCTCATTTTCATGGGGAGATACCTTGTTTCCCCAGGGAAGCAGCCTATTTTCGCAGGCAGAGTTGGTAGTGCCACAGGGAGGCTGGTTTTCTAGTGGCATCCCTTGCCCAACCATTATTTTTTTACCATATCCCTGGTGTCTAGTACTCCCCCCATTATGTTGCCCTATGACTACTGGCAACCCCTCATCCTCCCATTACCATGCTGTTTTTTCCTCTTAATTTTCTGACAGGGGGTGCCCAATCCTCCTGTCGGCACTGTAAGCCCCCCCCTCCCCGCCAGTGTGGGACACTGGAAAGCCCACTCCCAGTGTCCCAAAATACCTGTTTTTAAAATAATGTTTTTGCCAACTTCAGGGTGACCATTCCCCATGTTGGCACTATAATCCCCCAACCCCTGCCACTGCGGGACACTGGGGAGCCCACTCCCAGTGTCCCAAAATACCTATTTTTAAAATAATGTTTTTGCCAACTTCAGGGTGCCCAATACTCGTGTCAGCACTAGAACTCCACACACCCCACCAGTGTGGGACATTGGGGAGCCCACTCCCAGTGTCCCCAGTTATATGCTAACCCCCCCAGTACTCTGGGATGTTGGGGAGCCCACCCCCAGTGTCCCAAAATATTGCTGCTATCACACCTGTGAAAAAAGAAAACAGTCCCCTAACTTATTTTTTATTTTAAACCCTGCAAAAAAGAAAATGGTCCCTCGTCGTCTCCTCCTGACCCCCTTCCCCATCACAACCCTCCCACTGTGCACCCACTGCCCCACACTGCCCTTGCCTATACTTACCACTGGAGACCATTGGCTGTGATCGTCTGAGGACCAGGACACGTCTGCACTCTTCAAAGCCAAACCATGAACTGAAGAATCAAGATAAGTGCCCTATAATGGCTGTCAATGGCGTTTTGAACTTATGTTGATATCATGGCCATTTACTGGTGTTTGTGCACCAAATTTTCAACATGAGCTTTTTGGGACCCCACCCATGAAGACTGTCACTGTCATTTCATTTAATCAGACTCATAAGGTGATTTTGCGGTCGCCACGTGGAATCACCTTTCAGGACTGATTAATGAAATGATAGTGCCAGTGCTCATGAGGTGGGGTCCCAAAAAGCCCATATTGAATATCTGGTGCAAAAATATCCCAAAACGTCTGAGTTACACGTGGCCGTTTAAAATTTCCTACGTACGTGTGTAACTTTGGCAAGTTTTAATATTTTCACTTCAAATTTTCAACATAGCCATTTTTTCACATCACCTCATGAAGAGTACAGATGTCATTTTTCACATCCTACCCAAAACATCTTTTCACACCTCTGGTGTGGAATGGCACATTTGCTGCATGAAAGCACCTTTCAGGACTGATTAATAAAATGACAGTGTCAGTGTCCATGAAGTGGGTCACAAAAAGGTCCTGTTGAAAATTTGGTGAAAAATTTCCTAAAATTGCCTGAGTTATGTGCATCCATTGAATTTATTCTAAACACAAGCATAACTTTGGTACTTTTCAATATTTTGCCAACAAATTTTCAACATAGCCATTTTTTCACACCATCTCATGAACAGTACAGCTGTAATTTTTCAAATCCTGTCCAAAATGTGTTTTCACACCTGTGGCATGGGATGGCATTGCAGTTGTGCAGAATTGCATTTTGGCGTGGATTCAAAAATGTTCTGTACCAAGGTACATGACGTGGGGTGATAACATGGCTAGGCTGACATTTTGATCACTGTTCTCCTATGACTAGAGGGCCCTGTGCTTCCACAGGTACGTGTGTATACTTATGTATGGAAGAATGACAATGTCACACACAAATATCTATGGGGGCTATGCATGAACAGGTGGATAGTACACAACAGAGGCATGTACCCCACCCATGTAGCTCATCAACTCATAGACAGGTGCGCACAGCCCGATACACATGAATGGCCTCCAACTGTTCAAGGCCCTGCCCCCCATCATGCAGGACCATGCAGGGTGGCCAGAGGTGGTGTAATCGACCTAGGTGGGCATCCAACCAGATACCCATCCTGGGACCAAGAGTAGGTCACTTGCATGATATGGCATGGATTTGGGTGTGTGAATAGCCCCCATAGGCACAATATCCCCCACTCCTGACATGTGGCAGCCAGGTCCCCAGTTCACAGAAAACAGATCCCCCAACCCCCAACACAAGTATACCCATCCCCATCAGTAGACCCAATCATACCCCATCCCCCTTCAAGTGGCAGCCCTATCCCTGTGTAGTGCATGCCACCCCCCACAACACACAGTGGTGCCCCAGTCCCTGTGTTCTACATGAACCCCCAACATGCAGTGGTGCCCCAGTCCCGGTGTTCTACACAACCCCCCCAGCACACAGTGGTGCCCCAGTCATGGTGTTGTTCACAAACCCCCGTCGAACACACAGTGGTGCCCTGGTCCTGGTGTTGTACACAAACCCCCAACACACACACACACACACACACACTTGTGCCCCATACAGAACACCTTGATTCCTGACCCCGGTACCCCTGCCCCCACATTAGTGTTCAGTGGTCCCTCCATGGCACTAACAACACCACCCCCAGCCCCTGTACCCACATGTCAGTGCCTCAGCTCCAGATGGCCAGCGGCACAGCCCTCCTCACCCCACCTTGGCCACCAGCCATTCGACTGATCCTGGGACTGTGCTGCCTATATATGGGCAGCATGTTCCCTGCATCAGTTGAACAGCTGGTGAATGAGGAGGTGTGAGCATGGCTTTTCCACTGGCCATCCAGAGCCAAGGCACCAATATGCAGGTACGGGGGCTGGGGGTGGTGTTGTCAGTGCCATGGGGGGTGGTAAGAATGCTGAACACCAATGTGGGGGTTGGGGGTACCAGGGTTGGGACTCAGGATGTTGTGGATGGGGCACCTGTGTGTGCAGAGGGGTTTGTGTACAACATGGGGACTGGGGCACCACAGTGTGTTTGGAGGGGTGGCATGCACTACACAAGGACTGAGCTGCCACCTGCAGGGGGTGGTGTGCATGATTGGTACTACTGATGGAGACGGGCATACTTGTGTCAGGGAGGGTCTGTATTCTGTGAACTGGGTACCTGGCTGACACATGTCAGGGACTGGGGGGTATAGTCTGTTCATATGGGTTGGGCCACCTTATGGTGGGGTGGGGTGTGTCTACTGCCTTATGAGCATGCAGCTGTCATGTTTTAGGGGTGTTTGCCTACCGTACACTGGGGATGGGGTAGCCGTGTGCGGGGGGGCTGGCATCCAGCCTGGGCAAGGGGCCAGTTGTGTCGGAGGTGTCTGTAAATCTGTCTGGGGCCTGTGCATGTCTCCACTCTGTGTGGGGCTGCGCATGTAAGATGGTTATGATAGCGTTCCCCCCAGCATACCTGTCACCCTCCTACAAACCCTGATGTGCAGCACTATGCACCTTAGTGTATGACATGTAGTACCAGCATGCCCCCGGTACACCCCACACCAACCCTTGGCACATTAGTGTCCACACAGCCAGGGGATCGGGTGTGTACAGGATGCACATCCCTTTTGTGCATCCCATGCAGGGGGCACAGGGGGAGCAGTGCCTGTGGGGTGGCTACATGCCCCAGATATGAATATATTATCTGAAAAAGTAAGGAAATTCACTGCAAAAAAAACTTCATTAATGCATCAGTTAGGGTTGTTACTAAAGCAAGAAAAGCAGGGAAATGGGGTGTTAGGGTTTCCAACCCTACTATCCCACCTCCACCCTGCAGAGGACAGTCCAGTTGGTGCAGCGGTAGCATCCCGGACTACAGTGCCGAGGGTGCAAGGTTCAAGTCTGGGAGACTAAGAAGTTCACTCAGCAAGTGAGGAAATAGAGCTGGAGAATTAGGGGGAAGGGAGGTGGAATGTTGGTCTACCTTAATTAATTTAAGATGCATTAGGTAGGGAAATGGGCAGACTAGGTGGGCCAAGCAGCCCTTATCTGCCATCAGGTTCTATTCTATGAGACTGACAGACATCAGGGTGGTGCCTTGGAGTTGTCAGTCCTAATGCTTACTCATTCCATTTGTAAATAAGCTGAGATGGGCACGGTATAGTAGAATGGTATGGCGTTGGGGCTGATGACTCCAAGGCATCACCTGATGCCTCAGTCTCTGCAGGGTGAAGATAGGGGCATTAGGGTAGGGGCATTAGGGCTGACAACTCAAAGCACACATCCCTGACACCTGTCAGTCTCTGCAGGGTGGGGTAGGGTGTTTGGGTTGGAAACCAGAGGACCCCATTTCCCTGCTTTTCTCATTTAGTAACAACCTAACTGATGTATTAACAAAGTTTTTTCAGTGAATATATATATTATACTGGTGTGTGGCCTCACTAGTATAGTTAGGGTGAAACTGCACCTCTATGTTAAAGTTAAAATTTTGAGGGTTAATGACTTTGGAGCCATTCAACAGACTTGCATGAAATTTAGAATGCGTAATCTCTAGGGGTAGGTCTCTTGACCTGCCAAATTTGGTGGTAATCCGTTGAGTGACTTCTGAGATATAAAGTGTTGACAAAACAGAAAAATCTGGATTTTTTAAATTTGTCATCCTGGATCTCAGAAATGGCTTTATATTGTGGGCTGAAATTTTCAGGGTAGAAAGCCTTTTGGGTCACAAATATGTCTTTTGAATGTTTGGTGAAAAAATATTAATCCTTTCAAAAGTTATCAAAGTTTTTAATTTCCTATTGTTTCCTATGGGGAAAAAATTAGATTTTCACTAATATGGCCAATTTTCGAAAACGACTTTCACAAACATGTTACATTTTCACACACTTTGAGGGTTAATAACTTTGGAGTTGTTCAATGGAAAGATATTTAGCAAGCGTAATCTCTTGGGACAGATCTCTTCAGCAGCCAACTGAGGTGGGAATTTGAGTAGTGGTTTCAGAGACATATAAGTGTTGAATAACAGAAAAATCTTAAGTATAGTGTGAAGGTGCACTTCTATGTTACTGTTCACTTTGAAGGTTAATAACTTTGGAGTTGTTAAAAAGATTTGCATGCTATTTGGCACAGTTTATTTCTAGGAAAAGGTCTCTTCAGCAGCCAAACTTGGTGGGAATCTGTTGAATGGTTTCTAAGATATAAAGTGCTGAAAATACACAAAAATCATCCGCATAAGGGTGAAAGTGCACTTCTATGTTAAAGTTCAGAATTTGAGGGTTAATAACTTTGGAGCCATTCAACGGATTTGCATGCAGTTTGGCAAGTACAATCTTTATGGGTAGGTCTCTCGATCTCTAAAATCTGGTGGGAATCTGTTTAGTGGTTTCAGAAATATAAAGTGTTGAAAACACAGAAACATCAGGATTTTCTGACATTTCTTTGTCATCCTGGATCTCAGAAATGGCTTTATGTTGTGGTTGATATTTGCAGGGTAGAAAGCCCTTGGGTCACAGATGTGCCTTTTTAAGGTTTGTTGAAAAAATATTAATCCATTCAAAAGCTATCAAAGTTTGTCATTTCCCATTACTTCCTATGGGAAAAGTTGTGTTTTCCAGAACTAAATTTTCGCCAATATGGGTACTTGTGAAAAATTTTACCTTTGGAAGAATTTTTAATTTTCACAAGAATGCATATTTGTACAGATATTTGGGCATGGTGCGAAAATATGTATGTCACAAGAGTCATTTTTCAAACAAAAGTAACATTTTCAGACGTGTGGGTACATGTACGAAAATTTTACTTTCAGAAGCATTTTTAATTTTCAAAAAAATGCATATTTGTATGGATATCTGGTCATGGTGCCAAAATATGTACTTTGCAAGAGCCGGTTTTGAACAAAAGTAACATTTTTGGACATGTGAGTACATGTGCAAAAATTTTTCTTTCAGAAGCATTTTGAATTTTCGAAAGAATACATATTTGTATAGATCTCTTGGCATGGTGCCAAAATATGTACTTCAGAAGCACCGTTTGCGAACATGAAGCCATTGTGAAGGTACAAAAATATGTCTTTCGAAAATGTGGGTAAATGTGCACAACTTTTACTTTCACAAAGGTGCAATAATATGTCTTTCGCAAGTATCGCTTTCTGTGTAGTGAGAAAGTATGATTTTCGTGCAAAGTATACAATGTGTGAAAATGTGGCTTTCGCAACTGTTCTAGTTGCAAATTGGAGACATCATTGCAAAGTGCTGCCCTTCACTACACAGCCTCAGTGGCTCGGTGGAATGGATGGGTGTAATGGAGGCAGCAGGGGTGCAGGATTCGATAACAGAGAAATTTTTTTTTTCAGTCGGGAATTTTATGATTACAACAGCAGTGGAATTGTTTTCATAGCTGCTATGGTTGCTGAGATATTGGCAAATTAGTGTTATGAGGGTTCCTTTTAAGCCCTATAGGGCTGCTGTATGGCTCAGTAGTTAAGTGTAAGTGGGAGCATAGGTCCTGGAGGGCCCACACTCCCCCTGATGCATATCATTATGCACAAATGGGCAGCTTGTTGGGAGTGTGGGGCCCCGAGAGCCCGCGCTCCCACCAACACATAGCAGTTACCAGGCACTTTACATTTTATCAAAAAGTAAGGAAATTTATTGCAAAAAAACTTTGTTAATGCATCAGTTAGGGTTAAAGTGACAAAAGTAGGGAAATGAGACATTAGGGTCGAGCTTATAGCCCCCACCCTACCACCCCACCACCCCATCCTCCACACACTGACAGGCGTCGGGGTGTGCCATGGGGTCGTTAGGCCTATCACCCCATTCTCCTATGTTGTATCATGACTGCCTTTTTACACATGGAATGGGGTGAGAGTTGGGCCAATAACCCCATGGCACATCCCGATGTCTGTCAGTGTGTGGAGGATGGCAGGTGGAAGGTAGGGTTGGGGGTTAGAAGCTCAACCCTAATGTCTTTCCCTACTTTGTTGCTTAACAAACTGATGCATTAACAAAGTTTACATATATATACAAAATACTTTGTTAATGCATCAGTTAGGGTTGATAGCATAGCGACAAAAGTATGGAAATGTGATGTTAGGGTTACCCCCCCACACCACCACCACCACTCTTCACACACCAACAGACATTGGGGTGTGCCATGGAGTTGTCAGATCAACTCTCATCCCATTCTATGTGTAAACAAGCTGACATGCTACAGTATATGAGAATGGGGTGAGAGTTAGGCCTGATGACCTCATGGCACACCCCGATGTCTGTTGGTGTGTGGAGGGTGGTGGGATGGTGGGGAGTAATTAACATTGCATTTCCATACTTTTGTCACTGTGCTATCAACCCTAGCTTATGCATTAACAAAGTATTTGTCATCAAATTTCTTTCTTTGAGAAAGTGTAATGTAACTGGTAACTGGTATGTGTTTAGTGAAGCGTGGGCCCTCTGGGCCCAGCATTCCCTTCACGCTGCCCATTTTTGGCATAATTGTATGTATATAAGGGAGCGAGGCCCTGTGCTTCCACTTACACATAAGTACAGAGCCATACAGCAGCGCCATAGTACTGAAAAGGAACCTTCGTAACACTTATTTGGCAATATCTCAATAACCCGTAGCAACTATGAAAAAAATTCCACTACAGTTGTAATCATGACTTCAAAACCTCCATATAATCTTAGTCCACCTTTGGGTAGCAGAAAATCTGTAACTCGAATCGTTTTCAAAATATAGGCACCGAAAGGCGCCATGGGCACTGCAATGGTAGCTTATGGGAAATTTCTCAACTTCAGAGCACTGTAACTTTGTAACCATTTTAAATTTATTTACCAAACCACAAAAAGGCACATCTGTGGGGCCAGGGCCTGCCACCCTGCACATGTCAGTCAAAAAGCCCTAACCATTTAGGTGCAGTGGTGTGGCAAAGAAATTGCATTTTTGGTGCAGTAGTGTCACAAATTATGACAGTAAAGGTGAGACAGTGTTGTGATTTGTGAAAGTGTCACAAATGTACTGTCATGATTTAAGACACTATGGGGGACCAGATTTAAAAAAAGAAGAGGTGTTTCTAGGGGTCCTAGAAAAAAACTGTTAGCACCATTGTATTTCTCAGGCCTCGTTTAGGTAAACACAATTGTTAGTGTTTACTTAGGGACAGTAGAATTTGAATTACAGATGCTTTTCTTTACCACCAACTGAAACAAGATGGGGGCAGCACGACACTATTGAGTGGATTTATGACAGTAAAATGTGGTTTTGCGACAGTTTCGAGAGGCACATATGTTTTTTCCCCATTGACTTCAATGTTAAAACTTAAACATTAAATAACTTTTGAGCGATTCAATATTTTTCACCAAATCTTCAAAAGGCACATCAGTGACAAAGACTACATCTTCCCAGAAGATGTCAGACCAGACGGACAAATTGTGTGGACTGTAGCCCTGAGCAAATAAATGTGCAAAAACCCCATTTTTGTTCATTGTTTGGTGCTCTGCAGCTCTGCAACTACTCACCTGACTGTAACGCAACTTGTAAAATCCAGAGATCTATGGCATCACATTTTTCAGACAAATCTGTTGTATGGCAGCAAAGTTATTAAAATGCAAACATTTGGGTTTAACATAGAAGTGGCCAGGCAATCCTATCTATAGCTGCACTAATATATTAAATATACGTATATACAGTATATATATATATATATATATATATATATATATATATATATATATATAGGCACAGTTGAGCCCCTATAGTTAGTAGGGTTCAGTAGGCACTTCAACATTAAACTCAACATTTTGCGCTTTAATAATTTTGCAACTGTTCAACGAATTTGCACAAACTTTGATATGACCTGTCCTGTGGGGTAGATCTCTTGATGTGACAAGTTACGTTCTAGTCGGATGTGTGGTTTCTGTGTTACAGAGAGATAAAAAATACATATTGTCGCTCTTGACTTTGCTAGGATTTTTCTGTGAACTTGCCTACAGTATAGATGGTTAAGTTTTTGGGTCTGAAATTTTCAGGGCAGAAAAGGACTAGTCCACGGATGTGCCTTTTGCTAGTCTGGTGAAAAAATAATAAGTTGTTTTTAAGTTATTGCAATTAAAAAATTTGAAAATATCATTTCTGAGCATGCTCAGTAAGCACTAAAATATCGCTGTATAAAATGAGAAAGATATCCTGTTTTGTATGGGAAAATTCCTTTTTCACTTGCCATCTTCTTGTTTCCATTTTTTCTTAAAAATATTTTTTCTAAAGGCACAAAAATGACAACCTGGAGAGAGACTACCACATTTAGCTGGCTGATTGGGACCCCCTTAATTGCATTCTGCACTTCAGCGTTAGAGATGTGCCCCAGAAATGTGTTTTATTTAGTTATGAATTCTTTTTCATCACTGCATGATATGAAAAAAAATGCTTTTTTCATATCACGAGTGACGAAAAAGGATCCTTTTTTGTCACTTTGGAATACTTTCCTGGGATTTCCTTGGTGTCTAGTGGCACCCCACCCTCAATCCCCATCCCTTTCATGTTTTGTTTCCCTGGAGTCAAGTGACACCCACCCCACCCTCAATTCCCATCCCCTTTCATGTTTTGTTTTCCTGGTGTCTAGTGGCAGCCCCACCCTTCTGATCACTGTCCCCATTTAAAAAAATGATTCCCGGGTGTCTAATGGCACCCCTCACCATTCCAATCACTGTCTCCCTTTAAAAATGTATTCCCTGGTGTCTAGTGGCACCCCCCCACCCTCCTATGCCATGATTTTATTTATTTATATAATCTGACTCCAGGATGCCCACTCCCAGTGTCAGATCCCCCCGCCACAGTCCCTAGAGTCATTGTTTCCAGGCATGGGAGGGGGCCCAATCCCCATGCCAGAAGTGGAAGCCCACCCCCCAGCAGTGTGGGATACTGAGAAGCCCACTCCCAGTGTCCCCAAATATGTCTTCTATTATTTTCCTCTAAACAAGAAAACCATCCCCAAATGTCTTCTTTTTTTACCCTGAAAAAAAGAAAATGGTCCCTCGTCATCCCTGCTGTCCCCATCCCCCATCCCAAACCTCCCACTGAGCACCCAGCACCTACCCCCTTACCCTATACTCAACTCCAAAGGTCATCTGCTGTCATTTTCTGGGGACCGGGACATATCTGCACTCTTTAAAGCCGAACTGCAAACTGAAGAATCAAGGTAAGTGCAGTAAATTGCATTTCAATGGCATTTGAACTTATGTTGATAACTTGGCCATTTTTAGAAATCTTTTCACCAAATTTTCAACATGGACTTTTTAGGACCCCATATCATGAACTTTGTGACTGTCATTTCATTAATCAGGCCCTGAAGGTGATTTTGCAGTCGCTGAACAAAATCACTTTTTGGGACAGATTAACGAAATGACAGTGCCAGTGTTCATGAGGCGGGGTCCCAAAAAGTCCATGTTGAAAATTTGATGAAAACATTCCTAACAAGCATTTGTCAATGCCGAATGTTTGCTTGCTGGCATTGGCATTGGTAGTGTAGAAGTTACAGAGCTGCATAATAGGAATGGCAGCGAAGTATTGAACTGAAGCCAACCCCACCACCACCCTGCAGAGAGTGACAGGCCTTGGGGTGTGCCTTTGGGTTGTCAGGCATAAAGACCATGCCATTTCACCACACCCTACCCTGCAGACACTGACAAGTGTCACGGTGTGCCCTGGGGTCTTTGGCCCTTATGTGCACCCAATTCCATCAGGAAATATGGTGAGATGTGTGCGGTATAGGTGAATGGGGTGAGGTTTGGGCCCGAAGAGTCCGAGGCACACCTTGATGCCTCTCACTGGCTGCAGGGTGTTGGTGGGGGTGGAATGGTATGAGCATGACAGGCAAGAATCCCAAGTCACACCCCTGATGCCTGTCATTCTGTACAGGGTGGGGCATTATGGTCAGAAACCCTAACGCCTCCGGCATTCGTTGGTATTTTCACTCCAAATTTTCAACATGGTTTTTTTGTGACCCCCACCTCACGAACAGTGGTAATATCAGTTTGTTAGCCAAAAACTTCTTTTGCACAGCGACTATGGCATTTGGCACCACAGGTGCAAAAACACATTCCAAACAGGATGTGAAAAATGACAGCGGTACTGTTCATGGGGAGGTGTAAAAAATGGCAATGTTGAAAATCTGCTGTGAAAATCTTGAAAAAACTGGTGAAATCACAAGCGTGCATAGAAACTGTGCAAAGCACACCCGTAATGTATCTAGTTTGGGGATTTTTTTACAGCAGATTGTTAACACAAGCATTTTGGGACCTCCGATCATAAACAGTGTCAGTGTGATTTTCTTTATCTGTCCCGAACAATGATTTCCCACAGCGACCACGCATTGCTGTGCTGAAAGTGTGAAAACACATTTCGGCCATGTTGTGGAAAATGACAGCTGTACTGTTCACAAGGAGGTATGGAAAAATGCCACTGGTGAAAATCTGGACTGAAAATATTACAAATTCATGAATTTAAGAGGGTGCGTGGAAACTGCGCAATGCTCACTCATAACACAGTCATTTTATGGAGTTTTGTCACCAAATTTTCAACATAGCCATTTTAAGACCTCTGCTCATGACCAGTGTCACTGTGATTTTCTTAATCTGTCCCAAACATTGTTTTCGCACACCGACTGTACCATTGTGTGCTACATGTGCGGAAACACATTTTGGGCAAGATGTGAAAAATGGTAGCTGTACTGCTTATAAGAAAGTGCGGTAAAATGGCACTGTTGAAAATCTGGTGTGCAAATATTACTAATTTTCAAACTTGCTAGCGTGCATAGGAACTGCACAACGTGCGCTCCTAAAACAGTCATTTTTGGGAATTTTTTCACCAAATTTTCAACATAGCCATTTTAACACCTCTGCTCATGACCAGTGTCACTGTGATTTTCTTAACGTGTCCCATACATTGATTTTGCACACCGACTGTGCCATTGTGTGCTACATGGGCAGAAACATGTTGTGGGCGAGATGTGAAAAATGACAACTGTACTGCTCATAAGGAGGTGTGGTAAAATGGCAATGTTGAAAATCTGGAGTGAAAATATTGACAATGTGCGAACTTACGAGTGTGTAGGAACTCTGCAACGCACGCTCGTAAAACAGTCATTTTTAGGAATTCTTTCACCAAATTTTCAACATAGTCATTTTAAGACCTCTGCTCAAGAACAGTGTCACTGTTATTTTCTTAATGTGTCCCATACATTGATTTCGCACACCGACTGCACCATTGTGTGCTTCATGGGCGGAAACACATTTTGGGTGAGATGCTAAAAATGACAGCTGTACTGCTCATAAGAGAGGTGTGGTAAATGGCAATGTTGAAAATCTGGAGTGAAAATATTGAAAATTCGTGAACTTATGAGCGTGCGTAGGAACTGCGCAATGCACACTCATAAAACAGTCATTTTTAGGAATTTTACCACCAAATTTTCAAAATAGGCTTTTTGAGAGCCCACCTTATGAACACTGGCAGTGTTGTTTTGTTAATCATTCCAGAAAGGTGATTTTGTGCAGTGGCTGCGAAATCACCCTTCGGGCCCGAGTAACGCCATGACAGTCACAGCATTCATGAGAAGGGTCCGAAAAACCCCATGTTGAAAATTTGGGCCCAAAAAATGCCTGAGATATGCAACAAAGTTGAAAAAACCCTATCTATCCCATTATACAGCTTACCGGCATTTCCTCAGTTCGCGGTCGGCTTTGAAGAGTGCAGACGTGTTCCCAGTCCACCGAAGATCGTCACACCAAGCTCGGAGTGAAAGTATGGGGTGGGGAGGTGTGGGAGGCAGGGCCTGAGGGTGAGTGTGCGGGTTGTGGGAGGGGCAGGGAGAAGCACCGAGGACAGTTTTTGTATTTACAGGTTTTGTTTTTCTAAGACTACGAGGACATTTGCCACGCTGGGGTGGGCTCCCAGCATGGCAGCTGGAAACTGTGGGGGCTGGAGCCGATGGGGAATTGGGCACCCTCGTCAGCCATAACATCAATTTGCCATGCTGGGGTGGGCTCCAAGCATGGCACCTGGGCATTAGGGGGCCCTGCAGCCCGGCGGAGTTAGGCACCCCGTCGGCCATAAAACATTTTGCCATGCTGGGGTGAGCTCCCAGCATGGCACCTGGATGCTTTGGGGCTGTGCAGCCAGCGGGGACTGGGCACCCCGTCGGCTATACAGCATGTGTGTGGGGCGCATCACATGCACAGCGCGCGGCATGGGGCGAGCTGAGGGGAGCTCGCCTCACTGAAGTGGAGCTCTCCTTTCAACTGTATGCCACTGTATTTTCAGCTGTCATAGACAGCTGGAGCAGTGATTGGCGCACTGCGACCGCGCCTGCCAACACACTGACTGAATTGGAAGAGGCTGACACACCTCTGGAAAACTCGGATGATGGCACTATGTTTCTTGCACATGCATGCAAGCAAACATAAAAATGGCAGAGTTAAGAGTGTCCATTGAAATGGTTCTACGCACAGGCATAACTTTGGTAATTTTTAATATTTTGACTCCAAATTTGCAACATAGTCATTTTTTATACCACCTCATGAACAGTACAGCTGTTATTTTTCACACCTTGCCAGAAACATGTTTTTGAACCTGTGGCAGGGAATGGTGTTTTGGCATGGATATGAACATTTTCACCTATGGGGTTTATGAGGTGGGATCATAAGAAGATTATGTTCAAAATTTGGGGTCAAAATATGAAAAAATGCCAACGTTATGACCATTTGTTGCAATTTTGGTATGCGCACTCATAACTGCGGGAATTTTACATGTTTTGACACAATATTTTCAACATAGCATTCTGATTACCTGACCTCTTACATGTCACAGCTGTTATTTTTCAAATCCTGTCCAAAATATGTTCTCCAACCTGTGACGTGGAATGCCGTTGCAGTTGTACAGAATTATATTTTGGCAGGATTTGGACATTTTCTCTACCAGGTATATGTACTGGGGTAATAAGATGGGGCATGGGGTCATTATATCACAGATGATACCGTGCACATGACCACCTTGCAGAAGGAAACAGCATGTGGTAATGATAGACAGCTGTTCTTTTGTTAATGGCTTTGTCCCCCTGGATCCCCCAAGAGGGGGCTTTGCCCCCCCCCCACACCTCCCGGAACTAATATAATGAACTCTGAGGGGATGTGGACACTGGTGCAAAAAATAAAAAAAATAACTCTAAGAGATTCCCTACCAGGGAATTAAGCCGTAATTCCCCCAGTCCACACATTGCAGGGTCAGGTGCTCTAGCCACTCCACCATGGGAGCAGTTCGACCACGCACTCGACCAGCAGTGGCTAAACACACTTCCTCCTTCCTGGTGAGCAACAGGACATAGCGATAGTATTGCATCGACGATATTCCCCTGTTGTGCTACTCCCCTAAGCACTACCTGTAATGTGCTCCTGCTCTGCGCAGATTAGTGTGTGCGGTTTTCACCTGGTACCATAAAATGGCTATGCTGATAATTTGGTCATGCATATATGGAGGAATGCGGGTGCATGGTCTGAAGGACCCTTCTCTCCCACAGTACAATAAGGAAAATCATGGAGCATGGTAGGCCCAGTGCTTCCACTGTGGTATAAAGACAGTTATGAAGGGTGGAAGCGCAGGGCCCAAAGGGTCCTGTGCTCCCACGGACAAATAAGGATGCAAGAAACTATCTGAAAAAGTATGGAAATTCATTGCAAAAAACTTTGTTAATGCATCAGTTAGGGTGGTTAGTAAAGCAACAAAAGTAGGGAAATATGGTGTTTAGGATTTCCAATCCTAATGTCCCACCCTACCCTGCAGACACCAACAGGCATCAGGTGTATGCCTTGGGGTCGTCAATCCTAATGCTCTTCCCATTCTCCTGTACTGTGCCCATCTCAGCTTATTTATGGAATGGGGTGAGTGTTAGGGTTAACGACCCCAAGGCACACCTCCAATGCCTGTCAGTGTCTGCAGGGTGGGGGTGGGGCATTAGGGTTGGAAACCCTAATGCCATATTTCTCTACCTTTGTTGCTTTACTAACAACCCTAACTGATGCATTAATAAAGTTTTTGGAATATATATATATATGAGAGAGAGAGAGAGAGAGAGAGCTGGGGAGAAGGATGCAGGATTTTTACAAGCATTGGGAATACATAAAAAATGATAATATTTTTTTCTGCAAAGCTGTTTATCTCCTTCAGCACCCTGACTGGCCCCCCATCTGGGCCAGCCTTCCCAGCCCCATCACCCACCTTCCCTGGGACTTATCTTTTCTGGTGATCCTGCCACAGGACCTTGGATCAGAGGCACCTAGTCATCAGTATGAGGCCTGCAAGAGAGCAGACCATCATTGTTCTACAGTTGGAGGGCTTTTTCTCCTATTTTCTCCCCTATTGGGCCCAGACATGTGTGTAATCAGCCTCCATGGAGACGCCTCAGGCATCCATGTGTGGAATCCCTTCCCATGCTACCCTATGGTGTTGTCACCTAGATTCCATTCCCTGTCCTACAGATGTCCATCCCCCCTCCCAGGCCAGCCCGAAAGTGACCCAGGTCTGCTCTTGAACCTGGGTTGCTGGCATGGCAGTCAGTGGCTAAAAGCAATATAGTCAGTGGCTAAAAGCTTGAAACAGAAATAGGTAGACAAACCTAGAATTGGAAACCAGAATTACACAGAGTAATTACACCATATTAAAAGTATCAGGCTGCCCCTCACAAAGTCCCTTTCCTGAGGGCAAATTAGCACAGTTCACTAAATTTGTTTTACTCAAACATGTTTGGAGCAAAGTGTGAGTGCACCAAGCACGTTTGACTATAGCCCTCCAAAGCAAAAATGAGGCATTAAATTGTACTCAACACAATTCACATCCCCCTGCTAGCCAAAAAGAGATACAGTGTCTGGTCACTGAAAACATACAGGCAGTGATGGGCCAACTTATTTAGGGCATCCCAGACCTGTTAGTGTTACAATAGGCACAATCAGGATGTCACTGAAAATGAGGTACTGCATGTTAACTGACCTATCCAGTATAACTATTTCATTTTCATTCCATTTTTCATTTTTATTTTTTATACTTGTAAGATGATGAGCAATTTTGCCCATTTTCACAAGCGACAAGTTAAAAAAAGCCATATAACATGAACAGAATACAATGCAGTACAGATCCCCAAAAACATAGTATAAAAATGATGGCAATACTTCAATGTTTGTGGAATAGCAATAGGGAGAGATGGGCTAGACAGTGCTTATGTAATTTGTAGTACTTTTTGTGGCTTTACTCTATTCCCACCCTTAAGTAGTAGGTATGTAGGTAGTAATTTGTAGGGAATAGAAGGCCCATGAACAAGGGTGAGAAGAGCGCCGGAGAAGGAGGAGGAGGAGGAGGGGATGGTGGTGGACAAAAAACACTCCCTAAGCAAGGGAGGTGCATTAGAGGAGGGATTAAGTACAGGTTGTGGGAGGAGCTATTCCCAACACTGAACCTTCGGCAAGTCCTCCCATTTAATGTTTGTGGAATAGCAATAGGGAGAGATGGGGTATATAGTGCTTGTGTAACTTATAGTACTTTTTGTGGCTTTACGCTATTCCCACCCTTGAAAAATAGGTATGTAGGTAGTAATTTGTAGGAAACAGAAGGCCCAAAAACATACCTCCTCCAGCTCATGGACAGTATGACCCCTGGCACGCAGGAGAGGAAAAACCCACAGGTGGAGGAAATCTCCGAGGACCCATGGCCGGAGGTCTGTCCATCCTCTGGGCATACTAAATGGAGAAGGACCTAGGTTCTAGTAACCATAGCTAATTTTAGGTTGATAAGCTGCTTGGAGAAATAATAATCCATCCTCAATCCATGGATGATGCCAATCGCACAATGATCCTGAAGTTGAAGATTAGGTCTGTTCTGAATGAGCGCTAGAATCCTAAGTATGAGGTAAATCCGGGGGAAGGAGGGCGAAGGAAGTCCAAGTATCCAAGATGATGAATGATGCTTTTCCAGTGGAATGCAAAGGTGTAATGAGCAGAGGGACCATGACTGGATCGATAAAGTACTAAACTGGGAATGGTGGAAATGCAATGGTAGAAGAAGTCATTGGTGAATGATCCACCCTGTGAAAGGTTTGAATGTAAAGATATGGTCTGGAGGCAAGGAACTCCGTATTGAACAAGGGGTTGTTAAGGAAGCATCCATGGAGTAGAAATGAGTAGAAGAGTCTTTGAGTGCCCTGGAGATGATGGTTCATTCTCAATCCAAGGATAGTACAGACTGAATGATGATTCTAAGGATGAAGGGGTATTTCTTTTCTGTAGCGAGGGTAGGATCCTATGTGGAGCAGATCCTATTAAAGAAGGGCTAATGTAGTCCATATTTCCGAGGTGACTAAAGATGCATATCCAAAGGGATTGTAGGGGTGTAATGAGGCGGGAAACCTGATTTGATCACTATAGGACCAGACAGTACACTGTGGGAGTTATGATGATTCGTAAAGTTGTGGGTGACTGATCCAATTTGTGTAAGGTTTAATATTCAAGGTAAAGAATCAATTAGTGAGCAATAAGTCTCTAGGTAAACATCCCAGAGAAAAATAAGTAGAGGAGATTTTGAGTGCCTGATGAGAGTGATGCCATAAGTGATAGTAAAGTAATAGAGGAAGATCTGTGGAGTGGTCCAAATGGTAGCCTAATATATATGATGGGGAGTGATTGGAAATTCGGTATAAGGAATGGATGGCTTCTTTGTTATTGATGTTCGTGACTTTATACTCAATTCCTCTGCTGGTACGCTGCCTGAAGTAAGTGTGGTACGATCATTTAGGAGATGCTCTGTGGTGGCATAGGTTACTTAAGTATACAGGTAATCTCGATGCTGAAGTACATGAAAGAGCTTGGGTGCAGATGAGAGGAAGAGTCCATAGGCTGGATTGGTAATGAGATCGTTTAGAGCAGGATGCCATAGAATTTTACTGCTATAGCTAAGTAATACCAATTGGGAGGTAAGGCTGAGTTTGGTGAATTTGTCTCAGATGTTACGAATTGCCAGTTAGAATTCAGGAGAGCCAGTTCTCGGTAATGGTGTTTACTGTAGAGATTAACAAAGGTACTTCAAGAAGAAGAAGAGACTGAAGGGTCCCCTGGAAGTGCGGTTAGCACAGCAGAAGGTGCTAGGTGAAAGATGCGGATGATTGCATAAGGAACAGTGATGTCCTGGAGTAAAATCGAGGGTTTGGATGGTTTGTAGTCAGTAATCAGCTAGGCTGTGGAGATCCCATGATAAACATTCTGGAAGATATCTGTGAAATTTCTAAAACCAGCAATGACTGATGGGATGTAGGAGCCTGGTAACTTGGTCAGTGTTGAAAGAAGATGCGGCAGAAGGTAAAATGGATGATGTCTGTAGTTGAATGTTTTTTTTTGCAATTCCTGGTATCTGTAGAAGCGATGCTGATTACAAAGTCAGAGTGTAACAGAAGGATTTAAGTCCTTTCCTTGCCTGAGGACAGTCAATGAGACAAGGCATACATTGAAGTCATGGCTCTTAGATGGACAGGAATTGGAGGGTATATCCAACAGAGATGGAGAAGATCTTCCTATGTCCAGACAAATGGGATTTCATAAATGATTGTGAAGAACAGAATAGGCAGTATAAAGCTCTATAATAACATAAGAGTCTATGAGGCATGTAAGCAAAGGAATATTTGCTGGCAGTAGTATGCTCTAGTAATGAATTGATGATCCAATGAGTAGTGGAAGGGTACTGTTGGAAAGGCTGGAGTACAAGTAAGGGATGGATTATACAGAAGAGCAGATGACTGAGTAGGAGTACTAGTCAGAGGTAGAATACAAGGCCCAAAAGAGCCACAGCAAACAATATGAAGCCCCGAGCCAGCAAGACAAAGATGGGAGGCAGACAGTCAAAATGGGAAGGAAGTCCGGAGTGGATCCTGAGGAACTGAAGAAGAAGAAACAGAGGACGCTATGGACTAGGTGAAGCCAGATGACATGCAGAACAGTAAGGTATGGGACCGGGTCAGTGCCAATGCGAACAGCAGCGAATTGCAGAAAAGCTGAAGCAAGGCATCAGATGATGATCCACAGAAGCTCAAGGAGCCAAGCCAAGCACCAGGAGTCCCATATCTGATGAAGGCTGGAAACAACCAGAGGAATGATGGAAGGTGCTGAATCATCGAAGAGTGAGGTACCTAATCTACAAAGAAACAAGTTTATACAACAGCCGGTTAAAATCAAAGCAGTCCAGGCTCTACATTCTAAGTCATGGGCAGAAGTAGGAGGTCCAAGTTCACAAGGGTCAAGGCATCCAGTAGCAGGTGGAGAAAAACACATATGAAGCAGCGAAATGGAAGGACATGCATCCAGATGGGACATTCAAGGCAAGATGATCCTTGCTGGATTTGGCTAGGGAATGTAGAACGATGACAGAACATGGTTGAGGAAGTTTCAGTCCTGGAAGGGCAAAGTCCTGTTCCTGAAGGGAGCGGCAGCCGGGTAACAGGCTGAGGACAGATAAAATGAAGCAGTAGACTGGAGACTCAGGCAACTGTCAGGGAAGGCACATGAATGGTGGTTATTTGAAGCAGCATAAGCAGAATGATGAGGGTATGCAGAGTGTGAGAGTTCCGTTCCTGAAGGGAAGCAGCAACTAGCATGAGGTGGAGAAGGTATGATATAAGTCTGTAGATTGGTGACACAGCTCCCATCCCTGGCAATCAGGGTGAACTAACCTGCACTCGTTGCTGCTAAGTAGAGCTAGGGCTGGAGGATGTCAAAGTGGCAAGGTTGAGGTAGTTCAGTTCCTGAAGGGAAGCAGCAATTGGTATGAAGTAGAGAAGGTATAATAATGATCTGTAGACTGTAGACACAGCTCCCATCCCTGATAGCCAGGGTGAGCTAACCTGCACTTGATGCTGCCAAGCAGAGTTAGGGACGGAGGATGTCAAGATGGTAAGTAGGAGGTAGTTCCATTCCCAAAGGGAAGCAGCAACTGGTATGAGGTAGAGAAAGTAAGGTAACAGTTTATAGATTGTAGACATGGCTCCCATCCCTGGCAGTCGGGGAGATCTAGCCTTCACTCGATGTCTCCAGGCAGAGTTAGGGAAAGAGGACATCAGGTTCATAAGTAGTAGGTAATAGTAAGTGGAGCGGAATCCCATCCCCAGTAGACAGGGGAAGCCTACCTTTGCTCAGCACCTCAGAAGGTGCAAGTTAGGGATGGAGAACTGCAGGGCAGTGGAAGATCAAGTTACAAGTTCAAGTTCAAGTGTATTGTGGAAACCTCCACAGAGCGGACTCAAACACAAGGAGGACAGCATGGTAAGATGCAGTAATGGGCTACTGGCAGGTATGAAAGGTAAATGCAGTTGAATGCCCCAAAATGAATGGATACAGTACGGTACTACTCACAGTGGGGCTCTGACTGCCACAGTGCATGAGCAGATTAATGCATCATAGTTTTTCATGTCAGACAATTCTGTTGAGTCCCACATTTCATGACAAGCAGAACTGATGGACAGTACTGAGGTCCAAAATTCCAGTTACTGTGAGAGTACCTGAAGTACATTGCCTCTTAAAATGTTGTTATTGTACACCACCACCCCCGTTTCTGGTTCTCAGACAGGAGACAGTCAGTAGAAAATAGCAAATGGTGTAGCTGAGATCCAGATTGGCAAAACAACTATACTTCAGGACCCCCCCCCCACAGAAATGAACATCAAATATAGGCAAGAGAGTGGGTAGGGCAATGCTTTGCTGCCCCGTATGATAGAGAGATGGGTAGCTAGTGTAGTGCACCCAACCAGGACTGTTCTTTGGTGAAAGAGAGCACTGTGTGGGATCCAGGCAAAGGGCATTACATAGTTCTTCTGAGACACTCTGCATGAGAAGCTGAAAACATACATTTCTACATGGTGGTAGATTAAATACTGGTCCGCCTCAGTGCAGGTTAAATACAGGCGACAATGACAGAAAGCATGCTGAACAAAAATGTAATGTACTTATAGAACTTGAGGGAGCACAGCAAAGAAATGCAAAAGATTATCCAATATGGGCACCACAAGCAGCAGTACAGCCCGAGGGGATGAGAAGGTGAAGGGGCGGTCACAGGAAAAGGACGGGAAGCAGGGCAAGATACAGTGCTTTAAAGGGGAACAGAAAGTTTAAAACTGGGATACCACATCAATGAGGCTCTGCAGTAAACTTATTTCTCAAGGAGAGGTATATTTTCTGGAAGTCTTGATGCAGGCAGGTGTATTACTTAAGCATTTTCAGCCGGACTCTGAATGCCGCGTTTCTGCTTTGAAATGGAAATGCACTTTCAACTGATATGACATGGCTTCTGAAAAGCATAAAAATTCATTGGAATTTGCTGTTGCAGAAGTGGAATGAATGCCCAATAGCTCACTGATAAAACATCTTATGGGGAGCTGGCCAGTCCCAGGAATATTTATTCGCATGGCTATTAAGCACGCTGAGGAGGTTGGGAATGTAGAGCATTTAGTTCCCTGGGAGGATATGAAAGGTGCAAATAGATCCAGGAACACTTGCGAGCGTCAGCAGGTGAAGGGACGGAATGAGAGCAAAAGCCCAAAAAAGAAACAGGGAGAGGACAAACCCAGGAATGGAGAGCAGGGGCGAGGAGCGGAGGAAGGGTGCGAGATGGACACAAGTTACACAGGGAGCCCAGGGAACATAACAAAAAACACTCCCTAAGCAAGGGAGGTGCATTAGAGGAGGGCTTAAGTAGAGGTTGTAGGAGAAGCTATTCCCCACACTGAACCTCGGGCAAGCCCTCCCATAGTGAAACAAACAACAAACATTAAGTGCATGTACATTCATTCCTTAATAGCAACCAATGTTTATGTTTAATATTGAATGTTCTAGTGTTTGTGCAATTGGCAGTTTCATTGGGTATAGAGTTATAAAACCTAGTTGCCCTATAAAATACTGACTTTTGCCCAATCACTTTTTAAAAAAGAAGAAATTTTATACACCTTATTTACTCCGGGATCTAGTCCTTTGCAAATTCATAGCTCTGGGAAACAATGATAGGACTGTCTGAGGTAACTGACCTACTGTTCCTTTATGTAACATGGTACCCATCTTTAAATTGGCTTTATTTTCAAGGGATAAACAACCAGAATCCACTAACAAATTACAATGATGGGTCCTACTTGGCAAATTAGTCATAAATCTTAGAGCACTGTTATACGCAACTTTTAACTTATCAAACATTTTGTTGCTAATGGCCAAATACACACTCAACCCGTAATCAAAAACACTAAATAAAAAAACTATGTGCTAATAATCCATGAGACTCAGGGACAAGATGGGTTCGTACTCTAAACAAAAACCTTACTCTCTGATGAACCAATTTGATAACATTTTTGACATGAAGTTCAAAGGATAGGTTATTGTCCAAAACCATCCCCAAATATTTAAAACTTTCAACTACTTCAATAGGTTCTCCTTTTAAAACTACCATCAATGGATTCAGTTCTCTTTTACATTGTAAAACTGTACATAAGCAGGACCCCAGTAAAAATTAGATTCTGCATTTTTCCTGTGCTAACTCTACTAAACACATTGGAAAGATGTATAAAAGCAGGACCCCACTGAAAATATATTTATGTATTTGATTATTCAGAAACAACCTTTGAGCAAGAGTTCTTTTGCAAAAGTGTCCACATCATGAAACACAAAACAATAGTACATACATAGAATCACACCAAGTACGCCAGACTTAGCTACAGTACACAGATTCATTTGGCTGCAAATGAAATTGAAGGCAGATTTTAGCAGTTATATTCCTTGTAAACAAGATTGACTATGGGGGATGCAGCGAGTTTTACAGTGCAGCCTCGTACAAAGGCTTTGTCATTAGAAAGGGTGGGTGGGGATGGAAAACAAGAAAAACCAGTGAGTGACAGAGAGAGGCAGGGACTCCAGCAATAGTGGGAATGAGACACTGGCACTGACAACCAAGAAATTAGTGGGAGGAGGGCAGGGCTGAGAGAGGCGGGAACAGGGTCAAGTGACGGTCAGGGAGCAATGGTAGTAAAGAGGTCTCCAGGAGGTGAGAATAAGAAAGAGTGCCTAGGCAGGATGGCTTGGTACAGGGAGGCCAAAGGTTTAGGGAGGAGTCTGAGTAATGAACACAGAGTAGTCAACACAGAATGGGGGTCAAGGAGCAACAGAGGGAAGATGTCAGGTGCCCAGAAGGCAATCACACGCACTCCTGCTGGCGGTGCTGTTTCAGTTCAGACTTAAAGGCCCGGAGACTTAACAGTATTGAGCGACACCACTGGGACCTCATTAAGCCAAAGGGGACTCTGTAGGAGAATGATCATTGTCCAAGTGCTGTTCTTTGAAATGCAACAGTGAGAGGGCTCTGCACTGTTACAAAATCCAGTTTACAGAGTCAAAAATGAGCCAGTCTGAATGTCACTGAAATGAAGCATGCCACAGTGGCTCCTTCTCCTACCTGAGGTGGGTGAGGGGCCGGGGTTGTCTAGGTGGCCTGATTATATGGCCCTTCTATACTGTATGTGTGTATGTGGGAGGGAGGGTTCCTAGCCTCCACTATACTACTGCCATCACCTGGGTCTGGAGCTGAGCTCAGTGAGGTCTGGAGCTGGTCCTGATGGTGCCTTGGCATGCTGATGCATGCTAGTGTGAATGCGTGTCACTATCTCTGGCTGGTTGATGACCAGGGGCAGGGCAACAGTAACAAAAAAAAAATATGTGGCAGGACCCCTGCTTCAATGGCCCCGTACCTCTGATTCAACATCCACCTCTGGAACTGAGCTGTAATGGGACCTGGCCTTCCCCAGTCTACCCCACCATGTGGGGTAAGCCACAGAAGAACAATTAGGAATGGTGTCCATCCTGGATAGTAAGACAGGGATGCGGCTGGAAGCAAGTACAGCAGATGGGGCAAACGGGGAGAAGGGTGCAAAAAAACATTAAAAAATTATACACTGTAACCTTCTGTAAAATGCTAGATGAGACACTATACAGCATTCGTGCAGCAAAACTGACTAACAAAGAAGGGATCACAGAAGGGATCACAGATCTCCAGGTAGAAGGTCACCTGGGGGCCAGTGACCATCACATGGTATGGTTCAATTTGGCTACTACATCTAAATCATCCCATTCCAAGGCAAAAATATGGGACTTCAGAGGAGCTGACTTTGATAAGATGGCCAACAGAGTTAAGCTAGCCCTGGCAAAAAGAAACACAGGTGAGGAGGTACAGGCAAAGGGGCAAGCATTAAGGATACAATACTTGAAGCAACATCCCATTGTGTTAGACAGAAAAGGAAGTGCAAAAGAAGAAGGAAACCACTTTGGTTCTCAAATACAGTAGCAGAAAAGGTCAGAGCCAAAAGGCTGGCCTTCATAAAATATAAGGGAACACAGCGGGATGAAGATAGGGAGGCATACCAAACTGCCCTAAGGGAAGCAGGTAAGGCAGTAAGGCAGGCAAAGTCCCAAACTGAGGAAACACTAGCACGAACAGTAAAAGAAGGTGACAAGACTTTCTATAGATACATTAGTGAAAGGAGAAAGTCCAGAGGGGGTGTTGTGCTAATGGAGAGAAAAGGAGCATGTGAGGAGGAGGACCCTGTAAAGGCACCTATCCTAAATAGATACTTTTGCTCAGTATTTACTGAAGAGAGGTAGGGCAGGGCCCACAGCTCAGCATCATGGACACAGGGGAGGGAGGTGAGCACTACTCCTTCACAAAAGAAAGGGTCCTACAAGAGCTTGCTAAGCTCAGGTGGATAAGGCAATGGGACCTGATGGCATACATCCCAGGGTACTTAAGGAGCTAAAGGAGGAACTAGCAGAGCCATTAGCAGAATTGTTTAGTGAGTCTCTGAGCACAGGAGGTCCCAGAAGACTGGAGAAGGGCTCATGTGATCCCATTCCACAAGAGTGGTAGCAGGGAGGAGGCGGGAACTACAGACCGGTCAGTCTTACCTCAGTAGTGGGCAAGATTATGGAGGCACTCCTTAAGGAAGGATAGTGCAACACCTGGAATCCATAGGGCACAGAATCCAAGACAGCATGGGTTTACAAAAGGAAGGTCCTGTCAAACTAATCTCATAGATTTCTTTGACTGGGTAACCAGAGTGGTGGACCAAGGGGAGCAGTTGATGTCGCCTACCTTGACTTCAGCAAAGCTTTTGACACTGTTCCACATAGAAGATTGATAAATAAGCTAGGTAGGCTCGGGTGGGTCAGAAGTTGGTCAACTGGGTGGCAAACTGGTTGACTGGCAGAAAACAGAGAGTGGTGGTAAATGGTATACAGTCAGAAAGATGCAAGTCACAAGTGGGTACCTCAGGGATCAGTCCTGGGGCCAGTCCTCTTCAACATCTTCATTAGTGACCTCGCAGATGGACTAGAGGGTAGGCTTGTCTGTTTGCAGATGACACCAAGATCTGCAACAGAGTAGATGATCCAGATGGGGTGGGCAGAATGAGAAGAGATCTGGATAAACTAGCAGAATGGTCAGAAGAGTGGCAACTGGGATTTAATGCAAAGAAGTGCAAAATCATGCACATAGGGAGAGAGAAACCCTGAAGCCACTTATAGGCTGGGAGGAGTTGCTAGCAGTCACAAAGGAAGAAAGAGACTTGGGCATCATCTTCACTGATGACCTAAAATCATCCAAGCAGACCTCTAAAACGTAGAGAAGGCTAGGGGGGTGTTAGGGTGTATTAGTAGGGTATCACAAGTCGTAAGAGGGAGGTAATAATCCTCTGTACAAGACATTGGTTAGGCCCCATCTGGAGTACTGCATGCAGTATTAGGCCACATCACAAGGACATTAACCAAATTGAGGCAGTCCAGAGAAGGGCAACCAAAATGGTGCAGGGACTGCATCAGAAGACATATGAGGACAGATTAATGGAGCTCAATATGTATACCCTTGAGCAAAGGAGGAGAGAGGTGATATGATCGAGACATTTAAACACCTTAAGGGCATAAACAAGGTGAAAGAGTCTAACATGTTTGAATATAAGAAAATAGCAGGACAAGAGGACACAGCATGAGATTAGAGGGAGGCGATTAAGGGGAATGTGAGGAAATTCTTTTTCACAGAAAGGGTGGTAGATGCATGAATGGCTTACCACAAGAAGTGGTGGCTATGAATACAGTGCAGGGCTTCAAACAGGCATGGGATAGGCATAAGGGAGCAATACAAATGACTATGAATAGATAGGTCACTGACAGAGCAAAGGCCGATGGCACATTTATAAGGTAGAAAAAGAAATGGGCAGACTGGATGGGCCTTGAGGTCCTTATCTGCCGTCAACTTCTATGTTTCTATGTTTCTAAAACACAACATAAGACATTATGTGCAGCAATTCTATACAGACATTATGTACAGCATTTCCAAATTCCATGGCAAAATGCAAAACACTTAAAATGAGCTCTGTGCCTAACCCCTACAGTACTGCTCCAAATCTGCTGGCAACATTTTGAACTATAGCTCTTTGTTTCTCCAGGAGGAAGTAGGAGACATGGGTGCATCTGTTGGAAGCCAGTCAGGCTAGCCCTGAGGTAAGCAGTTGTTTGGAAAAGGGTAGGGGCACACCAGCTGAGCTGAGTATGTCAGCGTGATTGACCAATAAGTTATCTTGAGTGCAGATCAGCAGCCCCTCATCCTAACTTCTGCCTGTCAGTCAGCAAAGTAACATCTTTGAAGCGCAACTGCTGCCTGGTCATCTATGTGAGGAACTAACATTACACAACACGACAACAATTTAAAAAAACTAAAACAATTGTTATATATACAGATTGTTTGCCTCGTTGCTGATCAAAATTGGGACTTTAGTTTTGGTGTCCCTGTCCTACTCCGGCTGAGTCCCATGATCCCGATTCCCGCACAGATGGCCAGAGAGATCCCTGAAGCAGGCTGAGCAAGGCAGCTGCAGCAGGCATCAAATGAGTGGTAGTGGGCTAAGAATGGCAAAGAATTTCCAGCAGCAGCTAAACTAGTTGTAACCCCCTCCCCAGGTATGCCATTTCTATCTGACAGCTCTACCTGGTGGGCTGGGTTCGGGAAGGAATATGCCACTCGGCACATAGGCTAGGTTTGGCTACTCTGCACAGGGGCACCCAAGTAACTCCGGACAAAGGAAGCAATAACTATAATGTCCAATACCAGAAGTGGGATTCTAAAGTGTGGCTTTTATTCACATCCAACAGAATAAACAAAGCATAGATGGACCCCAAGGGGCTATACTCCTGGTAATGCAGAATTAAGGAGACCACAACACATCCTCATCACTTTAGCCCTCGGGCTCTGAAACACACTGGGCACACAGCCCAGACTTTAGGCTGCTCTGGGTTTTCCCTGGCTCGGCTCCCTTGCCAGCCACTTGGACACTTTCCATATAGCATGGAAACATTTACTGATGGCTCCCTAAACCATCTATGAGCACTTCTGTTCCATGAGGGAATCTTCCTCATCGAACCCACTTCTGGGTACTTTTCTCAGGCACTGGCCAAGTACCTGAGAGAAAGCAATAGGTGTCCCAGAGCAAATATGTAGAGGTGAATTTGGTTACTACTGATAGGAGGGGGTCTCCCACCTCTCGCTCCCATAATTCATACCCGGCCATTTCTCTGACTGTAACAGCTCATCCTTTAACATACTTTGCTCTGTAGATTCTTTTTAATGTATTTCACATTCAATCTACTGTCTTTACATCCCATCGGTGCTAGACTTGAACATACTTAGTAAGTGGCTTTGTCCATTATTCTAGACCCCCCCACAGAGTTAAGCAGTCCAATCCCCACATCTTCCAAACTGTACTTGGCTGTCTTTTCCTGACCCCACAGTAACAGTCACTTTAGTTTCATTTTGATGCAGGTGAAAACACAAAGCCCTTTAGCAGAGTAAACTCACCCTTCGGTTGCAGGTGCCCCACAGACGTTTCCTCCTCAATGAACTCTCTTATAGAGCTTCTGGTGCCTCAGCACGAACTTAAACAGGCAGCTTCTTTTCTCTAGCCAGACCAAGGGAGGTTGCCCCTGGAAGCAGGCTGGTTCCTTCCCCCCATCCCTGCAGGGATGGGGCCCTGAGCCATTGAGAGCGGTCTCCACCACTTCAATATGCTCTACTTATTCTCCTCTTCAGGTGAGAACACACACCTAAAAAACAAAAGTAGCTCTTTGACAGAGCTTAGAGCTGTGAGGGCCTGCTTATAGCAGAGCACCTCTTTCAGACTGCACACACTCTACTCAGCTCTTACAGACTTACTTCAAATTCCACAACGTTCTACTCTAACCTCCAACTGCAACATTCCAGTGTGGCTTATGCAACAGCGACAGTTCTAAATGATGTCATCCCTCAGTCTCAGCTGAGACTGAGAACAGAGTGAGACAGTGTGAAATCCATTTAACTGGAATTTTACAGGCTGCCTTCCCTGCCTACCACTAGGCCTTACTGGGATTCTTGTAACCCCGAGTAAGAGGGGGGGTTACATAATTTCAAAAATTACTTATCTTAGCCCACAGTACCACTTGATGATGGTTTCCTCTCGACCCATCCGACGGTGACCGACCCTAAAAAATTTCAATACCCCAACCTGACTTCCACTCCAGGAAGGCTCCTCACTCAGATGTATTTCACTGTCATGCTGTGTCTACTCTCTCTGCTCAGTGTTGACGTGGCAGTGATGGTGGTTGACTCAGCACTCTCTCTGGTGGCTCGGCGGGCATGAACGGTGGACCCAGTGGCTCAAATGGAGGGGTGGCAAACTAGGGGAGGCACAGCAACACCTCTTATTTTTCTCCCAACAGCTCTTGAGTCAAGTCACTGATCTCCACTCTTCCTCTTGGTGACAGTCATCCTACTTGCTGCAGTGGTCATGGGAAAATCGGAGGAGCTGGTTGGACGGAGCCTGTAAACATGTGGACAGCAACTGTCCCATCAGCACTTAGCTGCTTCATGGTGGTACCTGTATGTCTAACTGGGAGCTGGAGGAGGAGGAGAGAAAAAGAGACCCCTCCCCACCCTGCACATTACTCCATGGGGCTAGCCAGTACCGTAGGAAGGATGGGGCAGGTGGGGCAGCCGCCCTGGGTGCAAGCCTCCTAGGGGTGCAGTTTTCAGTCAGAGTACTATAAGTTCAAAAGTGAGTACTGCCGCTTTAAATAAAAAAAAAGTTAATTACTTTAACAGTAATTACTACTTGCTGCCAGTAGTGGGTGCATCCAAGGGCCAGCAAGTTGGGGGTGGGAGTCACACAGTGCGTTGCAGCCTCAGCAAGAAGAATTGTTTGTACAGTTTCAGACAGCCATGTGGTCCGGCGGCGGCAAGTACATGAGGTGAGAGAAATGTGTGTGCTGCAGTCTAAAACTGTTTGAGATGAAAGAAAGTAGAGAGAGAGAGATGTCAGAGTAGAGACAGTGTTGTGCTGCAGGATAGTCAATGAGCACGTCTATTTAATAAATTATATTAGCGATCTGTGCTGTGGAGTGGGTTGGAAAAACAGTAAAGTAAACTACCGATCTGTTTGAGAAGACAAAGAGATTAGGATAGGAACAGGATTATTTGACTACAGTGTGTTTGTTTCAATTGTAGTTTGGACCTTGGGTTGCCTGGCACAGCTGCATTCTCCCCCGCACCTTGACTCCGTCCTCCTGATTCTTGATCCCGGTCCCCCGTCTTGCCGACTGCTGAGGTCAGGAGGCCTGCCCCCACTCGATACTTTTGTAGTTTCGTTCCATCCTTTCTTTGGGTACTGTCTATGCTGGAGGCCAGGACAGGTCTAAAATCCATTCTCCCTAGTCCCAAGTGAAGTGTGAGTGAATAAATACATTGTGCAAATTTTGAAAGGGCACTACTACTGAGACTGATTCAGTCTGTGATGACTAGACTTGCTTTCAAGTTTTTCAACTGTCGTCTTACTGAGCCTGATGAATAAAATAAAAATTAAAACTTTTATTTCCTTGTGTGTGTGCCTCCCTGTGTGTGCCTGCCCGAGTGCCTGGATTTTTTTGGTGAATTGATCATCGTCGCTGCCTTAGTTCGATCTTTTCTTCGGATCTTTGACCAGGGCGGGGGGGGCATCCGATTGAAAAAAATTTAATAAAATTAATGAATTTCTGGTGTGTACAGTGTTTGAATTGCTGTCTGACTTTACTCGGAGGGGGGGCAGGCTCCAGCAGAGCAGCAGGAGAGACAAGAATAGTAGTCATCATTACAAACAAAATGCCAACTTCCTGGCTAGAAGGCTCTTCTGGTTCACACTCTTTCTCTGTGTGAGTGTGCTGGTCCAGCACTGAGAAAGAGAGAGTATGAACCAAAAGTTTCTAGCCAGGAATTCAAATTTCATTGCAAATAAGCATACTTTTGCTATTCTGTGTTATTATTTGTAATTTTTTTTATATAGATTTTCTTACTTTTTTGAAGTTCTGTATTTGTTTAATGTTTGCCCTATTTAAATTAACTGCTTACTAGTCTGTAGCTACTAGACATCTGCCAGCAATACCAGTGTGTACCCCACCAGGTGTATCAGTCACTAAACTATTGCTGTAACTGGTATACTGACTTACTGTGTTAGCCTAACATATACAGTAAGTCAGTATACCAGTTACAGCAATGTCTGCTCTGTTATATCAGACTTTGCTCACATTTTTGCTAGCATGGCAGTGTCTCATTACACATAGAAACATACACTTTGATGGCAGATAAGGACCACTTGGCCCACCTAGTCTGCCCATTTCCCTACCTACTGGATAAGCTGCAGATCCTAGTTAACCAACAGCCTATTTCTTCCTACCCCCACAATAATTGCCTTCTGTCTGTCCGTCCCATGCATTCTTGAATTCCCCCACTGGTCTTGACCCCACAACCTCCTGAGGAAGGCCGTTCCATGCATCTACCACCCTCTCTGTGAAAAAATACTTCCTCACATTACCCCTGAGCCATCCCCCCTCTATCTTCAAATTGCGTCTCCTTGTTCTTGCACATCTTTTTTTCTGAAAGATGCTACCCTCTTGGACTCCTTTGATTCCCTTGAGGTATCTGTCATGTCCCCCCTCTCCCTCCTTTCCTCAAGGGTATACACATTAAGCTCCTTTAGTCTCTCCTCGTATGGCTTCTGATGCAGACCTTGTACCATTTTAGTTGCCCTCCTCTGGACTGTTTCCACCCTATCTATGTCCCTGTGGAGATGGGGTCTCCAGAACTGGATGCAGTACTCCAGATGGGGTCTCTCCAACTGTCTGTACAGAGGGATAACAACTTCCTGTTTTCTACTGGTGATGCCTCTCCCTATACATCCCAGTATCCCCGTAGCCCTTCTTACTGCCTTCTCACATTACTTACCTACCTTACATTGACTGTCATCTGATATGACTACCCCCAGGTCCCTTTCCATTTGTGTTGTTGTTTATACCTCCCCCCCCCAATCCACTCCTAGGCTGGCTAACTTGTTTCTTACTCTTTTGTGTGGGACTGGGTCAAATGCCTTGTTAAAGTCTAGGCAGGCCATATCCATTGCCCCTCCCTGGTCTGTCACATTGGTTACCTAGTCAAAGACTGTAGTTCCTCCTAGTTACAGTTAAACAGTGTCTTGTTTATTACAGCAGTTTCTCTCCCACTCCAGTTACAGTTATGCCAGTAGCAGCTTCCAGTTACACCTCTCAGTATTTCAGTTACAGCATTATCTCCTTCCTTTTACACTAGTGTCTCCTCTGAAACATAGAAACTTAGATTTGAGAGCAGATAAGGACCACTTGGCTCATCCAGGGCAGTCTGTTCACCACTCTTCCTTAGTCTTATTTAAATAATAGAATGTGGCCTTGGTTGCAGCTGCTTCCCACAAGAAAACAAACAGTACCTACAGTACTTTTTTGTGTTTTGTATATAAATAGATAGAATGTGATGGCATTCACCCACTGTGAGGGCAATCGCCCTCACATTCTATTTATATAGAAGTACTGTATGTACTATTTGTTTTCTTGTGGGGAAGCAGCTGCAGCCAAGGGAAGTCAAGTTTAGTTGAAGTTAGTTGGCTGTTGGTAGTATGTTAGAACTGGAACTTGACCTGCTGGCAGCCAGGCGGCCAGCCCACCTGACTTGTTTGTGTTTGCTCTGCTCTCACTCTCTGACTGTGACAGGTTGCCTGGACTCAGTTCATTATCTTGCCTGGGTGATCAATGATTTACCTTGTGCACCCAGTCCCCCTGGGTGGGATGCCAGCAGTAAGTGTGCAAGCTGTGATGCACACAAGCATACAGACTGCAGCACTGTTGGTGTTCCCCTCCCCATATACTCCTTACTCCTACTTGTGCATTGCTACCTGTTGTCTCACATGTGACATGTGGCAGTATTGCACCAGCACTGACAGCCTTACACTCCCCAGAAGAGGAGGAGGAGGAGAGTTTCTTCATGGACACTCGATCCTCCTCCTCCTCCCTCCCACAGCAACCCCAGGTTAGCTCCCAAACTCAGGTCACCAACATCGCAACAGGTAGCACTACAGTTGTGCCAAGGGGCCAGCCATAACGTTTTTTTTTTTTATCTATAGATATACTGATACCTCAGAGAAAACTTTCAAAAACATAACATGATATTTAGATTTTAGACATAATTCAGTATCTGTATTGCCTGTATCTGCAGAAATCTACAAGAACACTAGATCTTTATTTCTTAAAGTGAATTTCCGACGTACCCTATGGCAGCTACCTCTCACATGGTGTTGTAGCTGCCCTCCGAGGCAGATCATTCTAGCCAGGTTAGATATACTGTGTGCAGCTAATAATCCAGATATTTTACTCATAAAATTAGTTTCAGCATTGGCTGCCGATGCATTTTAGAGCCCCAGGTGCTCCAAGCGAAATGGACGTATATTGGGGAGAGCATTAGGGTCATGCAATTGAAATGAATGGGGCTAGAGTTTTCATTTATTTTTAACATCAAGAATGGCCAGTAACACAGTAATGAAAGGCACTGCTTGACTAACATGATCTTTGTCAGTCAGTCACTTGTCCACAACAATGTGGCTGTATACTCTGATGCCAGCCAGCTGGTGTATCCCACATCTCATATTCCATGGTAGCACAATAGTCCCTGAAGTCAAGGGGTAGGGAACATGTAACAAAAGTATGTTTTTTTTTCTTCAAGAAAAGCCCCAAAACTCACCACAGAGCAAGTAAACACCTTAGAGCTTCTGGGGACCTTGTGGCCCCAGACCCTAGCTATTTCCTGGGGAGGGGTCAATAAAATTGTCTCTTGCGGGCACCAAAGGAATGCCTTCCCTACGGCACTGCCTGATGCTGCAGCAGTACCATGCGACAGGCACTGCTTAGGCTGTCCTGATGCAGCAGCAGTACCTTGTCACAGGCACTGCTCAGGCTGTTATGATGCACCAGCTGTACCATGACACAGGCACTGCTCAGTCTGTCCTGATATCGCAGCAATAACCATATCACTGGCACTGCTCAGACTGTCCTGATGCAGAAGCAGTACCATGTCATAGATACAGATTAGACTGTCCTGATGACACTGCAGTACCATGTCACAGGCACTGCTCAGGCTGTCCTGGTGCTGCAACAGTACCATGTCACAGGCACTGCTCAGACTGTCCTGATGACGCTGTGGTAACATGTCACAGGCACTGCTCAGGCTGTCCTGATGCAGTAGCAGTACCATGTCACAGGCATTGCTCAGGCTGTCCTGATGCAACAGCAGTACCATGTCACAGGCACTACTCAGGCTGTCCTGATGCAGCAGCTGCACCATGTCACAGGCACAGCTCAGACTGTCCTGATGCCACCGCAGTACCATGTCACTGGCACTGCTTTGGTCATCCTGATGCCATAGCTGTACCATCTCACAGGCACAGCTCACTGTCCTGATGCAGCAGCAGTAACATGTCACATGCATTGCTCAGGTTGTCCTGATGCCACCGCAGTACCATGTCACAGGCGCAGCTTGGGTTGTCCTGATGTAGCCGCAGTAAGATGTCACAGGTACCACTGAGGCTGTCCTGATGAAGCAGCAGTTCTATGTCACAGGCACAGCTCAGGCTGTCCTGATGCAGCAGCAGTACCATTACAGGCACAGCTCAGGCTGTCCAGATGTAGCAGCAGTACCATGTCACAGGCACTGCTCAGGCTGTCCTGATGCAGCAGCAGTACCATCACAGGCAAAGCTTGGGCTGTCCAGATGTACAGCAGTACCATGTCATACAATCTCAGTTTGACAGTGAGCTCTTATCTCCCTTTGTATGACTGAATCTGTTGCAGAGGGTGATGTGCCAACTAAACAGGAATGTTTGCCAATGCAGGGGAACAGGGGTTCATCGACTGAGATGGACTTAAATAATTGAAGTGCCTTTCCAGCTGCCAGTCATTTGTTGAGTGAAAGACCTCCAGGATAACCTCCATAAATGCAGTCCATTGGAACAATCAGCTTTGCTATTTCCCATGAACAGCAGGGCTAAGCTACCTTCAAGGCTGATCTGTGTGAAATCTTACTCGAGCCAGACCACCAAATGCTGCTGAGTGTTGTACAGTAACAGACTGTGTATGTGCCAGTTTTGAATTGTGTGATTTTATTTTATGTTTTATTCTTTGGTAATCAGGTAAGACCCACTAGGCTGAAAGCCTGTTTTCAAGGGTTGACCTAGGAGCACTAGGGAGGTTAGGTGCCTTGCTTAGTGTCACACAGTATGCAAGTGGAAGTAGTGGGAATTAAACCCAATCTGCTAGATCTACCAAGCTCATTCACAGCTCGTTACTCTAACCTCTAGGCTATACTACCACCACAAGCACTCCTCCAGCTTGGAGAAATAGAGGCAATCTTGTGATAGTCAATTATGACTCAGACATTGGACACAGTCCGTCAAAGAGAGCCAGAAGCAGATATCTGTTTGAAATGCTACAGGATCCACACAGCAGATACTATAGTCCAGTAGCAGACTGTCACCACCCCACATGGCTTCATGCCTAGACATGGAGGGTGGAACCAGTCCTATTGGCCTAATAAACTGGAGGACAACATAACCTCTGAACTGTATTAGCATCTCATACCTATGGTAAGAGAGAGAGAAACCACGAGAGAGTGAACGTGAGAGAAACACAGAAACACAAAAACATAGAATGTGTCCACAAAAAAGGACTAGTTGGCCCACCTAGTTTGCCCAGATGGTCTCTGCCTAGTCTGCCTCTGCAGACCTTAACTGGTCTCCAGTGACCCTCCCTTCTCCCTGTCTATTCACTAATATTCTCCTATGTTTATCCCATGCATGTTTGAAGTTCTCTACTTTTTTCACCTCCACCACTTCTGCTGGCAGTGTATTCCAGGAGTCTACCACTCTCAGTAAAGTAGTACTTCCTCACATCCCTCTTTAACTCCCACCCCCACACACACCTCAATTTCATCTCATGCCCTCTGGTCCTAGTGCTCTTCATCCTTTGAAATAGACTAATCCTGCACCCTGTTCTTCCCATGAGATACTTGAAGGTCTATATCACATTCCCTCTTGCTCTCCTGTCTTCCAGGGTGTACATGTTGAGATCCCTCAGTTTCTCCTGATAGGGCTTTTGGTGCAACCCCTACACCATTTTAGTTGTCCTCTTCTGGACTGTCTCTACCCTGTCTATGCCTTTTCTGAGGGGCGGCCTCCAGAATTGGACACAATACTCTAAATGTGATCTCGCCAGTTAGTGATACAGTGTCAACACCACATCCTTATATCAGATGACCTAAAGGTGGGCAAGCAATGTGAGAAGGCAGTAAGGAAGGCTGGGGGGATACTGGGATGCATAGGAAGAGGCATCAATAGTAGAAAACAAGAAGTTGTTATCCCTCTGTACAGACAGTTGGTGAGACCCCATCTGGAGTACTGTATGCAGTTCTGGAGACCCCATCTCCGCAAAGACATAGACAGAGTGGAGGCTGTCCAGAGGAGGGCAACAAAAATGGTGCAGGGTCTGCACCAGAAGACATACGAAGAAAGACTAAAGGAGCTTAATATGTATATCCTTGAGGAAAGAAGGGAGAGAGGGGACATGATAGAAACTTTCAAGTACCTCAAGGGAATTAGTCATCTTCATCTGGTATAATGTCCCCCCTGTGAATTCACGCTGCCTTTAGTCTTGCAGCCTCTGGATTCAAGATACTCTACTAACCTTTCCTTTAACAGTGTTTCTATTAATTTCTCCACCACTGAGTTGAGGATCACTGGCCTATAGTTGCTGGAATCTTCCCTGCTGCCGATTTCATATAGAGGGACCATGTTCACTCTCCTCCAGTCCTCTATAACTGTCTTATTCCAGTGAGCTGTTGAACACAGCTGTCAACAGGGCAGCCAGCACTTCCTTGAGCAAGCAATAATACCCGACAGGGTGGGCGGTATTATGCAATACTGGAGTACCAAGGGGCGTAATGAGGGCCCGACACCACAGGTGGAGGCCTTTTAACCCTGGAGTCAGTATTGCCCATACTGCCCACCCTGGAGGGTATTATTGCGCTTAGAAAATGGGCTGTGTCATTTTTTAAAGTTTTATAGTTATTTTAGTACCCTTGAATGTGTCCTGTCTGGTCCCATAGTCTTGTCCATTTTCAGAGCTGCAAGTCCCTTCAGGACACTCCTCTGAAAATGGTCTTGAGTCCTCCTCTCCCTTGTTCCAGCTGCTCCCTGGTCATCCATCCCTCCCCCCACACCTCCACTGTGAAGACAGAGCAGAAGTCCCTGTCTAGGATGTCTGCTGTGTCTTTGTCTCCTTCTGTGTAGTCTTCCTCCACCATTCTCCTTATCCTCAATATCCCTCCTCTTGCTTTCCTCTTCTCACTTATATACCTAAAGAAAGTCTTATACCTATTTGCCACTTCTGTGGCTATCTTTTCCTCTGTTTGTGCCTTTGCCCTCTTCACTGTCTTACCTGCTACCCTCTGTTTTACTTTGCATGCCTTCTTCTCTTCCTCCCTCTTCAGTTCCTTGATATCCCCTGAATGCCACCATTTCTTCCTTCATGACTGTGGCCACTTCCCCAAAGTACCATAATGATCTCTTTTTCCTTTTTCTTTTACTCATTTCCTTCATGAAAAGGCTGGTTGTCTTATTATGCCCTCCCTCTTTTCGCACTGTTCCTCTACCCCACTCTGGCAATCCTCCCCCCAAGGAGGCAGTTTCTGAGGCAGTCTTCCATTTCTTTAAAATCCACCCTCCTAAAGTTCAGGACACTCATCCTCATGTGGTTTGCCTCTGGTTCCTTCTTAATATTAAACCACACTGTACAGTGATCATTGGTACCTAGGGGACTACCCATGCTGCACCTGCAATACTGTCCTAGTTTGTGCACCCAAGTACTCAGGGGACTACCCACTCTATGTCTGTAATGCTGTCCCAATTTGTAAGCACCAGGTCCAGCACTGCCCTGTTCCTGCAGGGTTTGTTAACTAGCTGCTTGAGAAAAGTCTCTTGTAAGAAATTAGTAATGGTCCTGCTCCTTGCCGAGGCTGCAGTTGGAATGCTCCAATTTGCATCTGACATACTGAAGTCCCCAACTAGCAGCACCTCCTCCTTATTTATCATCCTGATGATGTCTTTCCCACATGCATTATCCAGCTCCTCTCCTTGTGCTGGAGGTCTATATACAACCCCTGTACGGATAGTGGCCCCAGCTCCGGTCTCCAGGACAACCCATAGCACCTGAAGAAATGAAGAAGGCTGCTACCCGAGACACACACTGGAGCTTCCACGAATACAGAGCACGAACACACACAAGGAGTGGAGCACCTCCAACCCTTTCCTTTCCTTTCCTCTGGGTTCTCCTGTATTTTCATAGCCTTTACTCCCTCCCTCACCCCCTTCTCCCTTCCATGTCTCTCCTGAACAGAGAGTAGACTGTTTTGGCCATTTCCCAGTCATGAATGTCACAGCACTATTACTCTATTATGGCCACCAAATCTAATTTAGCCTCCTCCATGATGGCCTCCAGGTCTGGAATTTTATTTCCCACACTCCTTGCACTAGCGCACATAGCTCTCCATACATTACTTCCTCCCTGCTCGCCTCACCTGTGCCTCTCCCTGAAGTGGCACAGGCGGGGGGAGGGGGCATGGAGGAGTAAAGGCGAATAGCCATGCATGCCAGTGCAAGAATGGTGTGTACATACTCCATATCTTACTCTCTCCCTGCTTCCCCACCTGTGCTGCTCCCCGAAGCTCCCAGAGACCCCCCTTACCTTGTTACTCTCTCCATTTCCTGTCTCTTTTAGCCCTCTCTTCTTGCATTCCTGATTTTTATCCCTCTTGTCTTCTGCCTTGTCCCCACCCCATTCTTCTTGTGCCCCTGTCCTGAGACTGATTGATCGATTGCCTGAAATGGACTGGTGAGGGCTGTGACAGCAGAAACCTACATAGCAAGGGACATCTAGTAGCACCACAGCTATGAGTAAAACCAGGGCTTGTCCCTGCAACTGGAGAACCATATTAATAGTTAGGGAACTTATTTACTGGATTTGGCCAGATGGCGAGGAATGTACAAATCCCAACGGCTGAAGTTTTCATTAGTCGTTTGTAATTGCATGGTCTTTGTGCTTGGGGGAATTAATGTCCATTGAGCGTGCTAATCCTTTAATAAAGTGCACCACCACCGACCAAACAGGTGCAGTGACCCTGACCCTACATCAGTTTCATGGCTGAGTACCCAGTAACATTTGTGGGCTGCCTTACAGGATTTAAAAGGCAAAGCACTGGTACAATTTGGGAGAGCGTGTCATCTTCAGTACTAAAATATGAGGCACACACATTATTCAAGCTGTGGTAGGGGGCAAGCTTAAATTGGAGGGCTGTGCCTAAATAGGCATTTTTAGTTACAGCTCAGGAAAGAATTTGATTCTGATTGTGACTAGCAGGGCGCTGAATAGTGACCATGTATTATCAGACTGAACATTACAGGGTATAGGCACCATGCAATTTCTAACTATAAATGGATACATTATGAACCCCCTTCACTTATTAAAGGAGATATAATGGACTCAGAAGCCACCGTGACATCTACAGTGACTGGGTGGAATTGTGAGGTTGCAGTGCCCTGTATATCGAAGACTTCTGAGAAGGCGCTCACTCCAGGGAGACATCCCACCTTCCAGAGGGGACTTACAGCATCACAAATTTGATGGGGAGGGGGTGGGCATAAAGACAGAAAACACCTCATTGCTATTGTATGACAGCTCCCCTGTTGTGCCACTACCCCCAATGTACCAGAGAGGGCATTTAAGTGGAGAATTCGCATGAAAAATGCACCATGGGGGGGGTCCAGCACATGAGTGGTTGAAGTGCTGGTTAGTTTCTGAAACAAGGTCTAAGCATGGGGGCCATGAGGGAGGCCAATGTCAATAATGTTAGCTTGTTATTTTTAATGGTGAAATGATTACACTTAATAAGTGACAAAGGGAAAATCAATTAAAATAAGGACTTGTGTGCTCTGACGGAGTGTAGGAATTCTGAGAACATGATGTATGTGTTAGGGACTTGAAAAGAAAGATAAGAGGAGGTTGGGGAGACATTACATTCCAGAGGTACTTGAGGAGGCATCTAGAGAGTTAGAATAAAATAACAAGGATTCATATCTTTTTTTTTATTGAAAACATTGGCAATTACCTTTGAGCACAAGTGCTCATTTACAAAGATTCCACATCAAATAAATAGTCAAAAAAAATACTACAAGTTCAATAAGTAGTTCCAGAGGAAATGCAGTCAAGTCAGGCTCAAAACACTAAGACAGAACAATTACATAAAGTTTTGAAAAAATCCATGCAGACCTTATAAATAAGTCACAGGATATGTATAGAGAGAAACCGAATAAAACAGTTTAACGGTTACAATTTCATCGGACTGTAACGGCAGACCACAACAATCTCAAACAGATTAATCTTGAAGAGATTCTGCAGTGTATCAGGCAGTTTGTTTAACCAATTAGTGGCCCTGACAGCAAATGACCGCTTAGTCGCGCAGCAAGACTGCAAAAGCAGAACAAAGGAAAGTGCACTTAACATTTAGAGCTTGTGATATTTACCATAGAGATGCTGTTTTCCTCCAGTTTTATTCTTGGGACTATATCAGCTTCCATTGGCCATCCAAATGCCTGTAGCCACACTGTTTACATGGGGTTCTGCTCAGTCACCTGAGGTTTATCTGTGGCCTGTCAGGTACAGTCCTCAAGTGGTTTACATCTTTCCTCACCGGAAGAACTCAGAGGGTGGTGTTGGGGATTCATTCCTCTGACCCAGTTCCTCTGCCTTGTGGGGTTCCTCAGGGATCAGTGTTGTCCCCCATGTGTATATGCTGCCCCTCGCAGACATTGTAAGAAGGTATGGGCTGAAGTTTCACTGCTGTGCTGATGATCCCAGCTCTACCTTTCTTTCACACCTGACCAGGATAGAGCTCTCTCGGTATTTAACAACTGCCTCATAGAAATCCAGGATTGGATGGATTCGAGCTGGTTGAGATTGAACTCAGAAAAGACTGAGGTGCTGGTATGGACCCAGAGCATTGGATAGAGGGGCCGGGGGTAGGTTCACCTTCTGACTCTTTCTTGGGGGCTTATCACTCCCGACCTCTGAACAGGTGCAAAATCTGGGGGGAATTTTTGATGAAGTGCTAACACTATGCTCACAGGTATCGGCTGTCATCAAATCCTCCTTCTACCACCTGAGGAATATCTCCAGGGTTAAGCATCTTGTTCCGTCTGGCGATCTCCCCACATTGGTCCATGCCTTTTTGTCCTCATGCCTAGATTATTGCAATTCCCTTTACCTAGGGCTACCTGGGGTGGATATCCACCACTTGCAGCTGGTGCAAAATGCAGTGGCCCGGTTATTGACGGGAACCCCTCGGTCCTGTCATATTTCTCCAGTGCTGCGTGAACTGCACTGTCTGCTGGTACAGTGGTGGATCACCTTTAAAATCGGACTTCTGACTTATAAATCCCTACACGGACAGGGCCCGAACTACCTGAAAGAGCTTCTGGTTCCTTACTGCCCTGGGCAATCGCTCCGCTCGGCTGACGAGGGGTTGCTAGAGATTCCAAGGGTTTGTTTAAAATCTTCTGGGGCCTGGGCATTTATGCATGCGGCCCCTACCCTCTGGAATTCTCAACCCCTTCAGTTATGGGAGTGCGTGACCGTGGAGGGATTTAAGCAGGCTCTTAAAACCTATTTGTGGTATCAAGCATACGGTGTATGACTTAAATTGCATGATTTAAATGCAGAGTGCTCTCTCATGTACCCCTACTCCTCTAGACCCCACCTGTTCTCCAATCCCCTGCCCCCCCTTACATCCTGTATATTCATATCTATTCATTTAACCTGATCCTCATGGATCATAGGGCTGCATTCCCTTTTTATTTGTGTTCATGTTTTGGTTCTTCTTTTTTTCTTACCCATAAGTATTTCCTTTTTGCATGTAACTAGGCGTGATCTCATTTACTCTGTATGCACTACTCGCTCATTTCACTGCTATTCTTTTCCTATGTATTACCAGGTATCGTCACACTCTATGTACTGATGTATGATTTGTTGTACTGTTTATGACTTGTGAGATGCAGGTCCACCTTGCAAATGAGCTTGATCAATGGTGTTCTCCTGGATAAATAAAGATTTTGATTGATTGATTGAAATTCAGTTTTATCTGTAATATCTGCATTTTGTGGTATTGATATTGCATGATTTTATGATTCATTTGTTTTAACTGTTGTTAGGTGCCTTAGTTATGGAAAGGGCACCATACAAATAAAGAATTATTATTATTATTATTATTACTGCTGGAAAAAAAAACTTAAAGAGACCATGTTGGCATATTGCTGTGAAAGGTAAAAATTTCTTGTTTGGAGAGAAGCTGCCTGTGGGTGATAACGTCACGTACAGGCATGCAGCTGACATTTGGATCACGCCTTCATAGATACATAGATACATAGACAGTGTCAGCAGATAAGGGCCTATGGCCCACCCAGTCTGCCCATTTGAGCTTGTAAGTTCAGTTTGTTTTCCTAGAAGTCTGTTGCCCCTTACCCCTGAACTCCAGAATTCCTTTATGTCTATCCCATGCATTCTTAAATCCCGTGATTGTTTCAGCCCCCACCACTTCCTCTGGCAGGGTGTTCCACTTGTCCACCACTCCGTCTGAAGAAATTCTTTCTCATGTTTCCTCTGAATCGTCCTCCTCCAACTTCATCCCATGCCCTCTAGTCCTGGAACATCTTTTTCGCTTAAAAATAGTGTTTTCCTGCACCCTGCTCCTCCCTGTACTTTCATGTCTCTATCATATCCCCTCTCTCCCTCCTCTCCTCCAGGGAGTACATGTTCAGTTCCTTCAACCTGTCTTCATAGGACTTGTGATGCAATCCACGCACCATCTTTGTTGCCCTCCTCTGAACCTTCTCTACCCTGTCTATGTCCTTACATAGGTATGGTCTCCTTCCTCCAAGCTAAACCTCTAAGTTAAGTCTGACTTACTATATAGTGATTGTGACATGACTGTAACTCTGGGCAGCCATGATGTGACCAACCACAGTTAAAAACATTTTGCCACACTACTTAAAGCAGCAGTACTAGATAAAACAAACATTTGTCAATGCTGAGTGTTCGCCGCATGCAGTGGTGTAATGGGGGGGTGTGGAGCAATCAACAGAGTTCTCATGATAGCCCTTGCATGCTGGTTAACAATAAATAGTGCAAACTGTTAAGCAGCTGCCAAATCTGAGCTGGAATATGCGCTTTAGTCTGTTTCTCCTAGTATCTGTCCCCCCACCCCCGAGAAAAAAAGCTGCTCAGCTGTACTGGACAGTTGCCTAGGGCCCGCAGCGACAACATTTAACAGTGTCCCCACCACCCTCTCTTCCTTGCAAGGTCCCCGAGACCCCCACTCACAGAGCTGAAACAGTCCCGTCCACTCTGCTCTTCAACCAACTCAGCAGTGGCGCTCTGAATTTTGGCTGTCTTCCAGCCTCAACCAACCATCCTCCTCTGCTGCCCCCGAGCTGTACTTAACGAGCTGCTTGTCACTCTCAACACTTTGCTGCTATCGCACTGCTTGTCACTGATGGAGCAGCCCTTACCTGCATAGGGTGCACCAGGAAAATTAATTGGGTTTCAGGGGAAGGGGATCGTGGACAGTGGAGGTACCACTAGACTGCCAGATATTTTTTGTTTTATTTTTATATGGGGACGACGGGGATCGGACATCGTGGGAGGAGGGAGGAACCACTAGTCTACAAGGGTATTGTTTTTTATAAACAGATGGGATTGGGCATCTGGAATGGGGGAAGGACCACTAGATTACCAGATATGTTTTTTATCATTTTAATGGGCTTGTGCAACTGGATGAGATGTATGCTTGTATGACTTCGATACATTGTGGCTGTTCGCCTCTCAATTTTGAGATATACCACCCTGTAGGGGTACGATGCAAGGACCCCTAGAGGAGGGTTCCCCCTTATAGGTGCCGTGGGATCAATTCCCTTGGCTAAAGGTAGCTTAGGAAGAAGCCCACAGGAAAGAGAAATGAGCTGCTGGAGGAGGAGTGGTGGATGGTGGGGCAACGAAGAAAGCAAATGAGAACTGGCCCAGAGGAGGGCCTTTTCAGGCCTGGTTGGGGGAGTGGTTTGTTGCTCCACCCATTGAATTCCAGCCAGACCTCAGCCATCAATTTCAATGGGCTTGCACAACTGGATGAGATGTATGCTTGTGTGACTTCGATACATTGTGACTGTTCAGCTCTCTATCCATGGGATATACCACCCTGTAGGGGTACGACGCAAGGAACCTTAGAGGAGGGCTCCCTCCCATGGGTGCCATGGGAACAGTTTCTTTGGCTAAAGGTAACTTAGGAGGAAGCCCAAAAAGATTACCCAAAAGGGTGTCAAGCATCAAAGAGGTGAGAAATCAGAATATACCAAGACCAGAAATTAAGGTGATAGATGTACGTGGGAAGGAAAGGAAAAGAACGAGATATGATGAAGACAATGAATGAAATGAAAGCAGACAAGATGCAGAAGGGTGGACTTCCTAAGGAGAGAGGGAACAGCCAAGCCACCATTAGACTCCATCCAACAGTGGAACTAAACTACGAAACTTAAGGAAACGCAGCCCTATCTAATATTATGACCATTGGTATGGAGGAGAGGAAAAAAAACCTTTGAGGAGGAAACCCCTGGGGATTCAAGGCCTAGGTCACCTTCCCTCCAGGCTGAAGAATGTTTTATTAGTGACAGCTCAGCTACTGCAATTTAGAGTTGAGATCGAGGGAGGAGGAAAATATTCCAATTTAGAAGAAGCTCTCACTCTGTCCTTCTAAAAAGACATCAGTTAAGGGTTGTAAGCAATGTCTGCAACTAGATGCTTAAAAGCAGGAGAGGAGAGATATGACTGCTGAGGCACTCAGATGGCCTATGCAAGCCTATGAAACAGACCAGGTGAACCACAGGTGGTCAGATAGAGACTGGTATAGAGGGTGCCTCTGAACCCACTCAGGCAGCTAAAGGGGTCCTGTTGATGAGAGGCCAATGCAGCCAGCCCCAAGCCAAGGGGCAATAGACATGGAAGGCATGCCTGTGAGCGGAGAGCAAGTGAGTCGAGGTAGCATGAACCCAAGAGGGTTATGCTCGAGTAGTCAATGTGAAGGAGTAGACCCTCAGAGAGGTTGGATGAGCAAGAGAGAACCAGATGTAGTCATGGGGAGATTGACGGTGATAATAAGTGTCAGTGGCTCAGTAAGTAGCACACTCACCTCTGAGGCCGGGAGATCAGAGGGCTGTGGGTTCAGTTCCCACATCTGGCACTTGGGTTAATATCCCAGTACTGACGCTATGTGCAGCATGAAAGGATGCTGCATTTCTGGTGCCATCTTCGGATGAGACGTTAAACAGAAGTCCCATCTGCCTGGACTGGTGGTAGTTCCGGTGGATGTTAAAGATCCCATGGCACTTATTGAAAAGAGTAGGGGTAACTTTTATTAAATATTCACATATACATCCAACTCAAGAAAACATAACATCCCATTAATACATTTCTGAAATTCTATAAGAAAAACCAATAAAGCAAAACATAAAACTAAAATTTAAACCCTTACAAAACCAATACCTCACCGTTAACAAGAAACAAATTTTTCCATATTCATACTAATTTTGTTTTACACATATTATCTTTTTGTTTGTTCCACCCTTTCCTATTTTGTAATTTAATTACTTATATTTAACAAAGTGAAGAAATCCTTCCACCACCTTTTGACCGTCCAACATCATATATTTGACATTCTTCCATATAAACCTTATTCAAAACACTGGTTACATAAATTCTAAAACCTTCAAAAGAAGGTCTTTTGAGTATAACACCCATTTAACCTCTAGTTTGCCATAGGCAAAACACGTAAGCTAGCAAAACAGATTCTTAGTGTGTTTTTCAAAACCACTCAAAAAGAAGGAAAATACCAATTACTAGGAGATCATAATCTATTTTTACTAACCACGGAGATTTCAAACCTGAGCTAGGAAACCCCATAATTTAGAGGAAAAGAGCAATGTAAGAAAAATGCTCCATCGTCTCTTCCACATTAACACAGTCAGGATAAGGACAAATTCTTTCTTGATTGCCTTGTGTTTGGCATTACCCTTATATTTAGTCTTCCATACATAGTTAACCATAAATTTTCCCACATATAAGGAGGTAGCCTACTGTTATTTAGCTGCTCCAATACATTGTTTATGTTCTCACTTGGACAATTTTAAAGTTAGGCTCTATCTGAACATATTGTACCATAATTACCTTATACAAACCCTTTGCTGTATATCTTAAAATCATATCCTTTGAGATTTTCCATCTGAACAGTTTCTGTGCCACTGGCTTAAAATAATCCGAGTCCTAAATCTTGCAGACCATTTCGAGCTAAAGGTTTCCAAGATACTCAGGTATGCTTTGGAACCTATTCGGAATACTATACTGTCCAATTCTGAAGAACCCCAAAACATTTTTAAAGAAAAGGCACAAAAGTGAAAACAAAATACTACCGGTCAACCATCCCTAATCCCCTTGTTTTCTATTCAAGTATGTACAACCTCTCTTGATTGGATTTAACCTGCTTCCCATAACATCTGGAAGCATATACTATATAATTTGTTTCCAGCTGCACTGGTAATGGAAAAATAACTGCAATATACTGCAGCCGAGGCAAAAATAAATTGTTTATTATCTGAATTCTTTATTTTGGAAATTTAAACCTTTTCCAGATCAAAACTTTCAGAGAATTCCATCTAGTACCCTGACCAAACCTCCATTGGGCTATTTTGATTCTTAAATTTTACCCCTAATATATTCAAAGGTTTTTGAGAAAATTCAACCAAATTAAAAAAAAAATTCCTATGATAATTACCCAATAACAGCCCTTTTGATTTATGCGATTTAGCCTGGCATTAGATACTTCCATAAGATTTAAACACTTTAAGGAATTTCGAAAATTCCATATGGTTAGAAAAACAGACAAATATCATCAGCGAAAGACTGTATCAGACTAGGGTTTGAAATCCTGGTACATTTATTCCTAACCATAAGGAGGAACGATATTGCTCTTATTAAAGGTTCTAAAGAAAAGTTGTACAGAAGCGGACTTAATGGGCATCCCTGCCTCACTCCACATTTCATGATAAAGCCTTCTCCCAAAGTACCTTTTCAAAACTGGAAAAACTTTTGCATTATTGTACAACCCCTTATGAGCTGTATAATACTGTGTGAATCCCAAACCACTGGAGAATAAAATAAAACTCATGATTGACCCTGTCAAATGCTTTCTCAAGATCCACTGATACAATTACCCTGAATGGTTACCATCCCCAACTTGCTCAATTATATCTCTAATTAGTCCTAATATAGAATGGATTCTTCTATTTGGAATCCCACTATGTTGTACAGGTAAAATAACCTCTCACCACCCCTGTCAGACGATTGTTAATTAAAGTAGTCAAAATCTTATAACTGAATTTAAAAGAGTTAGAGGCCTCCAATTCCGAAAGTCTCCTAACTCCAGATTTAAAGATATATATCTGACGCCTTCTATAAAAGCATTTGAACTCACCCCAGATGTGAGAAAAAATTAAATACTAACCAGAGGCTTTCTACTAATTCAGATGAAAACACTTTATAAAATTCATTGGATAACCCATCTATACCAGGGGACACATTCTGCTTTAGGGATTTAATAACTCCCAGAATTTCAGATTTTGAAATAGGCAGCCTAATTCCTTCAGACCATCAGTATCTCGATTTCCTCTTAAACTAGGTCCTAAAAACTGATTAATCAGGAGAGACGATGGTGCAACCTGTGGTTCCAGTCCCCTAAAATGATCTTTAATAAGAGTTCCCAGTGCAATAATAGAGGAAACCTTTGTATTTCCTTGGACTAAAAAGTCTAATGTCTCCCTCTCCTTAACTGCTTTACACAGCTCAAAAGGATCTCCAAAAACAGATTTTTTTAAATGATTCTGAATTAATGCTTGCAATGATTTTGCTCTATCATATTGTCTAATCCTCATCAAACCTTTAATTTCAGCTATCTGCTCTGAAAAATTATCTCTAGAAGAATTCCACATGATAGAACATAATGAAGCTGTCTCCTGAGTTTAAGATAATCGAGAAAATTATCACTCCTTTTCCTAATCCCATAATATTTGAACCATCCAATACAATCCTCTTTAGTTTCTGCACACCAAACCCCAAGATCCTGATACAAAAGGCCACAGATAACCTGGCTTCAAAATACCATGGATGGAATCTAGAACTACCTTCTCTTGAAGTATTGACGTATTCATTCCATATAGTTTTATGCCTAAGAAACCCTTGCCTTGTCCCCACCTTTATCAGTATCAAAGCATGGTCAGAGAATTCCATGGGAATAACCCGTGGACCATGGAACTGGATTCTCTTAGATATAAACAAATAATCGATCATAAAACTCTTCCCTTTTGTAAAGAAAGTGCCTAACCTGCCCCCCTCCTTACTATCCATACAATTAACCAGGTCTGCTATTTTCACAATATTCTGAAGACATACCGAATCACAATAGATTTTCTTCCCTTTCCCCAAACTACCTTTACCTCTGATCCCTTGTATATTACAATTAAAATCCCCTTCCCAAAGGATTGGAATAGTTGTTATTAAGAAAGGTCGATGTTCGAAAAACATGCTACCCTTCCAGCTTTTGATTGGGGCCATAAATATTAATTAACCTGATCTTTTGTCAAACCACAAACCATCTAGAATTAATATTCTCCCAGGACAGACTTCAATTAACTTAAGTAACCTAAAATTAAAGGAGTTGAAGAGAATTCCTATCCCATCCGCCCTTTCTTCACCAAAAGACCAAAACGAGGGTCCCCACGGCCAATCCTTAGTAAAAGCATTCATTTGATAACTAGAGAACATCCATGTCTCCTGTAAAAAACAAATAGATATATGTAAATCAGCTATTATTTGGAATACTGCACGTCTTTTCAGATTGTTTAACAGACTATGGGTATTAAAGGAAGCCCATGTAAAATCCATTTAAGGTTACCAAGACAGTCGAGCCTACCAATGTTATTCTCATTTCTTCCTCTTTTTCTTTTTTTTTCCTTTATAATCATCTTTTTGCACTCTCTCTCCCTCTTGAATGGATATTTGGGAATCAGTATCCCCCATATCCATCTCTGAATCCCCCCAAGACAGTTCCTCAAACGGATTTTTCGATTCAATACCTTCTGCCTCCACCGGTACCATATTCTTCAATGTCCTACTAGACCTACGTAATAATGGAGGGCCTAATGGGGGTTTAAGCTTACCCTGACCCATTCCCCTCTTCTCCTCTAAATCATCCGAATAGCAAACCTGCTGAAGAAGCTGCAGCCCTCCTTCACCAGCTTCCTTCTCCTGAACCTTATTTTTCCTGTCTGAACTTTCTCTTTCTGAGGACCCCTAATCTGATGAGTTAACACCTCTTCCACCCTAATTGCTACCTCCTGTTGAGACACTCCAGCCTCTTGTGCTTGTTGGATCAAAAGGTCTGACACTCCACAACCTAGTTTATTCTGGGCCGCCCATGGACAGTCTCTAAAAGCATGATTCTTCTCTTCACACAAATCACATTTTAAAGTATTTGTACAAAATAAAATCGTATGCCCAACTTCACCACAGTTATCGCATTTTGGTTGGTCACAAACATTAGATAAATGAGATTTCGAACCACATTTATAGCAGGCCCTGGGCTGCCCGCTATAAAAGCAGACCCCACTGTCTCTACCTAACAGAAATGAATTGGGAATATGTTCCACCCCTGTTGCTGTTTGCTTAAGTTTCACCTTAAATTTCCATCCCCCTGTCCAAAATAATTCTGAATCTAAAATGGGTTCAGGTTCACTTAAAATTTCACATTTCTGTGCCAACCAAAATTTAATATCCTCCACCTGAACACCCTCATTCCTGAACATCACTGTTACAAATTTAATCAGGGGCTTAGACAAAGGATTCACGAAAAAGGGTGTCCATAAAGGGGAAAACTTCACCTGGTTATATCTTTCCCAGAAAAGGTCAAGCAAAGCAGGTGAACGAAAACTAATATCAAAATTATCCTCCCTGAAATGTTGATAAATGCAAAACATCCCTAGGAGAAAACTTCAAAGACTCTTTAATTAATGTTTTACCAACATAATATCTGTTTGGTCTATCCTTTAAACCACCTCTATAACGAATCCTCACCGCATTCCTCCTAGGTGCTGCTTCCCTTTTACACTGTGAAAATAGACTGGATAAAAGTGGTTTTCCTGGCTTTTCCCCACTAATTTCCACTTGTTCAAAGTTGTTCCTATGCTCACCCTCTTCCCGACCTAGTGGTACATAATTATTCTCTTTCCCCATTACAGAACACAGCTCTTCCTTGCCATTTTCCTGAAAATTAACAGCATCAGAGGTAGCAACCCCGCTCCCCTTCCCTACCCCTGGTTTCCATTCTGGTGAAGCAGACTGTAATCCCCAAGCAGTATCCCATGAGGAATCTGGAGTCCATACCCCCTGATCCTGCTGCTTCCAGCCAGCAGCTAATAACGCAGTTTGGGGTGACCAGGAGCTATCATGTTCCCCCATAACCCCCAGACTACTAGCAGATCCTTTTATTTTAACATCAAAGTCCTTCTTTTGAGATACTTTTAAGTCTGTATTTTCAGAAGAGAAAAAAAAATCAGTCACACCTTCTTGTTGTCCATGTTTAGTTTGAAAAGTCACAGTATCATTTTTTGAAGCAGTCACCACCCTAGGATTAAATACAAATCCTGCATCCTTTGATATCTGAAAAGTAGTGAAGTTTTTTTTAAGGTTCGTAGTACTTACAGGCCGCAAGGGTTTTGACTCGAATCCATTACCTCTCGCTCCTGCCTCTAGATCAGATCTTCCAGCTGTGTTCCCTGTTCTCTCCTCTGAGTCTCGTCTCATTCCTCCGCCTCTTATTCCATTTAATTTCTTCCTGGAGAAGAATCCCTTTCGCCAAGACTGCTAGTGTAGGCACCACGTCACCATTCTCCCCCGATCTCATTTCCGTGTTGCCAGCTTCCTCTGCCGGTTTTAAAGGTGCAGAACACTCCGAAAAGGCATCCAACAATGACGGGTCCTCCGCTCTTGCAGCCTGAAAGGAACCCCGCTCCTCCATACCATTCTCCGTCTCTTCCATAGTTTTAAATGAAATGGACCTCTCAGAAGCATTCTGCTTCGTCCAAACAGCCTGGTCTTTCTCAGCCAACTCCGCGCTTACCAGCGCTCTCTCTCTCTCTCGATGTGCTCTGACTGAGCCATGTTGCACTCAGTCGCCACACCACAACGCCCATACTCCCCCTCTGGCCACTGGAACAGCAGCACAGTAGGGGAATTTCCCCGGTGTCCTGGCCAAATTTCCCTCATTCACTAAAAATACCACCAACAGCTTAATCTGGTTCAAGGTCAGTTGTCATTCATCTGTATCCCCCTCCCCCGGGTCGTGCCTGAAAATAGGCAGGATTTGTCTAGTGCACTTACCCGGTCAACAAAAGCTAAATAAATAAATAAATAACCACAGGAGTGCAGCAGTTCAATGAGGTAGCATAAGACCCAGTGATAGGTATGCTTGATTAAGCGATGTGAATGAGTAGACCCTGAGGTCAGACTGAGTGAAGGAGAACCAGACTCATTTCATGAAGAAGCTCCTCGTGATTGGTAACCATGGGAATGCATGCAAACTGGGTCCATTGAGAACCAAGTTAGGAATGGATGGAATTGCATGAAGGTAGGAGTGAGAGCGGCCTGGTGAAGCCAGCAGCCATCAGTGATGTAGGCAGTACCAGGAGGACACCTGAATAGGTTTGACTAGAACGACGGAATAGGGTTGAAGGAGGAGATGAGTAGGCAGGGCGATATGCAGGAAGGAACATTAGGTGATGTGAATGAGTAGGGTATGGTGGTAGCATGAGGGAATAGCCAGACAGCAGGATAGGGAAGCCACCAGAAGAATGCAGAGGACAAAGAAGGAGAGGAAAGGAGGACGGAGGCAACAGGAGGAGGAGGGCGAGTGCCCACCATGGGGAGCACAGAAAGGACAAAAATAAGAAAGCACATCATGATGGAACCAAGAGCAAGGAGTGGTGAAGGCCAGAGCTAAAGATGAGCGATGTTAATACTAGCATCAGCAGGAGGATGTGGGGTGGAATAAAATGAATCCATGTTGAGATGTCAAGGACATAGATAACGAGATGTCGAATGTACTCATTAGCTGGTATGAAGAAGGTCTGTTTTGCAAAAAGTCACTGAGCTATACAAGTAAAATACTGAAGGAAAAAGTAAAGAGTTAAAGAAAGTGAGTACAACTGACCCACTATGGACTGCAAGGCAGACAACCCAGGAGGGAGCACCTGAAAGGATGACTGGAATGATGACAGATGGCCAAAAGGACAGTAAACCCCAAAGAAATGGAAGGATAAATATCAGAGGTGAGCCCAAGGCTGGGTGGGCAGAACAGAAATACATCAAATGAGAGAATGAAAGGCACCAGATGGAATGCACAGAAGCAATAGGGAGAGCGAGGAGAAAGGCAAGAGGAGGACGAGCGGTGGAGCTTGCGCCAGGCAGCAGGAGAGAGGGAGGTCAGACACAGAAGAAAGACTTGCAGAGCACTGTGCATAGTGGAGCCAGAAGCCAAAGAAGTAGTGGGGCTGGGGGGGCCTGGAGTGGAGCAAGCCCGGTGCAAGGTAAGCTGAGCCCCGAGAGGAGTACCAGGCCAGTCAGCGTGCCAAGGAGAAAATGCAGGGCAGGGGAAAAGGAAAGGAAACCAGCCTGCCAGGGAAAGGGACTTAAATAGCTCACCTGAAAGAGTGCACACTGAGGGAACCACTGGAAGTCCAGCCAGGGTGAATGGTGAAGCTCCAGTCCGAACGACAAGGAATTGACTAGACAGGTGCAGCAGCACTACGGGGAGCAGGCAGAGAGAGAGAGAGAGAGAGAGCAGAAACCAAGAACATGTTGGTGGCAGGGAAAGGGAAAAAGGCAAGGCAAGGAATGGGCCACAGAAGCAGCAGACCAGAGGGGAAAGCCACCATAAGAAATGGCAGGGGAGCTGGGGAAAAGCTACAGTTCTGACAGAGAACACACTGAGAAACAGACAGAAGGTAGGGCTGATACAGGGGACAAGCAGCAAAAATGCTGCAAAATAAGCAAGAGACTGAGGGAGCCGGCAGCCAGAGGTGACTGCAGAAACAGGTAGAAACTCAAACAGATGCAGGGAGCAAGGAAGAGCGGCACCTCCAGCTGCAATGAAGAAAACTAATGAGGACTGGCCCAGAGGAAGGCCTTTTATGGCCTGGTTGGGAGAGTGGTTTGTTGCTCCACCCATTGCATTCTGGCCAGCCCTCAGCCGTCAATTTATTATTATGGGGATGGCGAGCAAACATCAGGGGGAAGGGTAAGGAACCAGTAGACTACCATGATCGCACATGGGAGGGACCACTAGACTGACAGGGCGATCAGAAGGGCCACCAGCAAGAAACACTGATGGATGGTTTTCTTCGTTGCAGGCACACATTCCGGGCTGACTTTGACAGATCAGTCTGGCTTCCTGGGTGATGCAGATCAAAGGGATGGCAACGTTTTTTGGAGTTGGTGACCGTCCCCGCCCATCAAGCTGAAACTCTGTTACAGTCTTCCTGAGTGCTGACTGGTCTGCCACTGTTGTGCCCCTGCTACAGCACTCTGCATTAGGTGGACAGGGTCACCCTCCTCAAAGGGCACTCTCATACCAATGTGTTCGCTTGCATGCACGGTGAACACAAAAAGAAGTTCAAATGTATCTGCTTGCAGGCAGATGAATCAACAGTAACAGCCACTCCTTATGGGCTTCACTTTGTGGCTAAGATAAACTGTTAGCAGCAGAGGGGAATCATAAAAGTCTGACTCCAGCCTCCCAGATGTTTACTGCAGTCAGGGTCTATTTTACCTCTGCCAGATTTCACCCCTTTCTTCAAGCTGAAGTTGTGGATTTTTGGAAGACTAATGTTACCTTTGAGGTTACATGGCCTGGTTATGGTGCGGTGTGCACAGTGGTATGGTCCCTGGCATATCTCAGTATCATTGGTACTCTGATTAACTACTTGTAGTACCTGGACTAAAGAACAGTATAGCATTTACATTAATGTAGTACTGTTCATGCACTGCATCTCACAATGCTTAACAAGCAATTTATTTGCATAGTTAGCATAGCAGAGATGTATCTCATTTCCAGTGGGGTCGCGTTTCTGCACAGGACTGCTTGATGCCTCTCAGTACTGTTGGTATTTTCATTTATACTCTAAAATAAACAGGAAAGTTCTCACTGATGTGGCTGCACAGAAGAGCAATGCGGGGAAAAGATTACACCTAACTAGTGTAGAAATGTTAGTACCATAACACAACAGAGATGAAAAATGTTATAAAATTATCCCCTCCTCCCCATAATAATTGTGCAAAATAGCATACCAGACGAGGTCAACTGGGTGAATGTTTTGCCCCTTTATAATAATATAATGTGTAGGAACCTGTCTCATACAGGAATTTATCAGGATGCTGATATGCCATTGCCAATACAGGAAATTCAGCTAGGAAGTAGAATCGCAAGGGATATGATCAGTGGCAAACAGTTGCAGGGGACTGATCTGACATGACATGGGAATATTTTACCTGGTGTTGTGTAGCAAAAAAAATGCATGATTTTCATCAACTGCTACATAATGGGAAGTCTTTAAGCCTGAGGTTCAATGGGCGGAGCAAAAACATTACTCTCCCATCAGGCCTTAAAAGGCCACTCCTCCTAGACTGTTCCAGGATTCGTTTCTTGTTGCCCCACCATCCACCCCTCCTCCTCCTCCAGCTGCTCATCTCTCTTTCCTGTGGGCTTCTTCCTAAGCTACCTTTAGCCAAGGGAATAATTCCCATGGCACCTATGGGGGGGGACCCCTCCTCTAGGGTTCCTTGTGTCGTCCCCCTACAGGGTGGTATATCCCATGGATAGAGAGGTGAACAGCCACAATGTATCAGTCACACAAGCATACATCTCATCCAGTTGCATAAGCAAAATTGAACATTATTTATGTGTAGCAGTGACTTGCTACACATATGCCTTCACTTGAAAGTGGTTGTACAGCTGCATTACAAAAGGTTACTGGCAAAGCACTACGCATATTTTTCTTACTGCTACTCATATTAACTATTGTAACATTGCAACTGCTATATAAACATTTTTTAAATTACATTTTCCTGGCTTTGAGACTGTAAAATAGAGGGTTCTTATTAGGCATTTTGCAAAAAGTTACTTGCCAAGGTACAGCATGGCCAAAGTGGCACTGAGAAGGGATCCATTAAAGATCACAGTCCTGTCCCAGGAGCCCCCTATCCACCAAAAGTAGTATATGGAGGCCACCAGTACTGATGGCACTGCAACAGAGATGAAAAGGGTTTATTTAGTTTTTGTTTGACCTGGAAGCAGGGCTAGACAATACTGTCTGTTTTTAGCTTTGTCCCCAGTGGGTGGGGGAGATACAAATGCAAACCAACTGAAATGGAACCAGATTAAGCTGTTTGTGGCATTGTTAGTGATTGTGGAAATTTGGCAAGGACTGTGGGAAAACTCCCCTACTGTTTTCAAGATATGCCATGGGATCTTTAACGTCCACCAGAAGGACCACCAGAACAGGCAGACAGGACTTTGGTTTAACATCTCAGCAAACGGATGGCACACCCAACAGTACAGCATCCCCAGAGTAGTGCACTCATATATCAGCATTTATAGTATGAGCCCGATTCTGGTGTAAGAGTATAACCCATAACATTCTAGCCCAGAAGCAGATGTGCTAGCAACTGAGTCACACTAACAGCATTTTTTTTTTTCAGTAATTCAAAAAGTACCTATGAACACAAGTGCTCATTTTCAAAGGTTCCATGTCAAGGTCAATATAACACAATTTGGGTACAAACAGCAAAGCAAATTACCAAATAAGGCAAAAGCTACAAGCCTGGTTATGTGCAGTTTCACCAGCATTGTAATGATAGCGATGACTGCAGAGATTTTCTGAAATGTGCAAGACTGGGAAGATGAGATAGTTATAAAATTAAAACATGTTCCCCCCATTCCAACTGTACAAATCAGTATACGGAGAAGCTGGAGAACCTGAATATGTAGTCAAGGAGGACAGAAAGGAATGGGGAGCATGAGACACCCCTTTACATACCTGAACAACACAGTAGATCCCAGTGGACTATTTTGCGACCAGCGACAACAAAAATACAAAGGGAAACAGCTGTAAATTGGCTGGGGGCAGGTTCCAGAGGGACTCCAGGAGGTACTACTTCACATATTGTAAAGAGTTGTGAAGGGGTGGAACAAGCTACTGTAGGATGTGGTAAATGCAAAATTTGTGAACAGCTTCAAGAGGGGATGGGATAAAGAAGTTAAAGGAGGTGACCATTAAGACATTCCCAGAAAGGGGTGGAGCAACATGTAACTTAAGGTGCATGGGCTCCCCATCACCCACATTTCACAGACCACAAGGCCTTCTCTGCTGATAAACATCTGTGTTTCTAAATTATGTTACTTGCCAAGGTACAGCCCAACCAAAGAGACACCAAGCAAGAAGGGGGTCCACCAAGGACCACTGCCCAGTCCCAAGAGGCACCCCCTCCCACAAAATAATTGTACAAAGGCAACATTACTGCCAGCACTGCAACAGAGATGAAAAAGTTTATATAATTAAAAGACATGACCCAACAACCCACCACAGTTAAATGCTGTATTCAGACTTCAGTCACTGCATCAAACGTTCCTCGTCACTTCACCCAGCAGATCTTATGGTCTATATTGGTTTCTCAATGACATTCATTTTGCACACTTTTCTCCTCTCCACAGACAACAACTCTGTTCTCACCCTGGTACTGACTGTTGCCCCTGCTATACAGACAGCTGCCCCTGTTGCTCTTACCCCTCACTGCTCCCAGAGCTCTCCTGCCCCCTCCTCAGCTCGGTGTGAAGTTCAAAAGCCATCGCAAAGCCGCCGGTCTTCCTCTCTGCCTCTGGGATGCTGCCCTCCTTCCCTGGGGCCTCGGCATCAGTACCGTATGACCTACTGACTGGGAGTCTCCCCGCAGAGATGCTCTGTAAGTGATTCATCATGCTCACAGTGTAGGTACACACCATTCTCCAGGGTGCCACCATGTCTGTTAGGGGAACTGGAGAGGGGAGGGACCACTAGACTGCCAGGTATCTTTTGTTTTATTTTTATATGGGGATGATGGGGATCGGACATTGCAGGAGGGGGGAGGGACCACTACTCTACCAGGGTATTCTTTTTTATAAACAGATGGGGATCAGGCATCTGGGACAGAGGAGGGACCACTAGACTACCAGGTATGTGTGTTTATTATTTATTATTATGGGGACGGCAATCGCACATCGGGGGGAAGGGTAAGGGACCAGTAGACTACCACAATCGCACATGGGAGGGACCACTAGACTGACAGGGTGATCAGTAGGGCCACCAGCAAGAGACACTGATGGATGGTTTTCTTTGTTGAAAGCACGCATTCCAGGCAGACTATAATACATGTAGATCAGCCTGGCTTTCTGGGTGGCGCAGATCAAAGGGATGGCAACTTCTTTTGAAGTTGGTGACTGTCCCTGCCCAGCAAGCCGAAACTCTGTCATAGTCAGCCTGGGTGATGATTGGTCTGCCACTGTCATGCCCCTGCTACAGCACTCTGCATTGAGTGGACAGGGTCACACCCCTCAAAGGGCACTCTCATACCAACGTGTTTGCTTGCACTTGCGCACAAAAATTAGATCTTTTTCAACAGTTTGTTAACATGGGCAAAAGCACTGAAAGGGTCTCCCCCCATTTAAAAGGCACCTTGCAAAATAGTCCCCAGGAAAGAGGAGATCATGGTGGTGAGTGATCTGAATCTACCAGAGGTGGATTGGGAAATTGCGACAGCATACACAGAAGGGAATAGGGAGCTGTTGGAAGCCATGCAAGAAATGTTTATTCACCAGCTAGTCACATAATCTACAAGGAGAGGGGCCATAATAGATCTGGTTATGACAAATGGGGATGATGTCAAGGAGTTGGAGGTAGGGGAACATTTGGGCAACAGCGACCATAGGATGGTAAGTCTTTGAATTAGAAATGGGCCAGTTAAAAGCATTTCCACCACTGAGGTGCTAGACTTTAGGAGGACAGATTTCAGGAGGATGAGAGAAGTGGTGCAGAAGGAGCTAGAAGGGAAGGAGAACTTGAATGACATAGAGGAGCTATGGGGGGAATCAAAGGAGGAATATTGAAGGCAACAAAAATATGTAGTAGGGTGGTGAGCAAAAACAAGGGGAAGAAACCACTTTGGTTCATAAAAGAAGTGAGGGAAGCAGTTAGGGAGAAAAAGAGGGCGTTCAGGGCATATAAAGCCTCTCAGAAGGAGACAAACAGGGAAGCAGGGAAAATAATCAGAAGGGTGAAGGCAGATACTGAGGAGAACATAACGAGGGAGGCAAAAAGGGGAGATAAGAAGTTTTCCGGATATGTGAGTGAGAGAAGGAAGGGAAAGATGGGGATTATAAGGCTCAAGGAGGAAGGAGGGGTACTAGTAGAGGGGGATATGGAAAAGGCTAATGTTCTGAATGACTACTTCACATCAGTCTTTACGGCGGAGGAGGGGGAAGGGCCAGAGTTGAAAAGCAGGGGAAGGGAGGGCAGGGAAATGGACTCAAGTCCATTCACGGAGGATAGAATATTCAAAGAACTGGGGGAACTGCGGATGGATAAATAAACCTTTTGTATTATTTTTTATAATATTTCTGAGGAATACAGTTTTTTTTGGCACAGACATTTTGTTTGAATCCACAATTTTCTACTTGTGATATGGAGCTGCTGTACTATACAGAGCTTTTTTATGTTTGCTTGCACGCATGTGCAAGAAACATAGTGCCATCATCCGAGTTTTCCAGAGGTGTGTCAGCCTCTTCCAATTCAGTCAGTGTGTTTGCAGACACGCGTGCAGTGCGCCAATCACTGCTCCAGCTGTCTATGACAGCTGAAAATGCAGATGGCATACAATTGAAAGGAGAGCTCCGCTTCAGTGAGCAGAGCTCCCCCACCCCTCAGCACGCACGCTATTGCGTGCTGACGCCCACACACACACAGATAAGCCGACGGGCGCCTAACTCTCCGCCGGCTGCACGCCCCAAAGCATCCAGGTGCCATGCTGGGAGCCCACCCCAGTGTGGCAAACAATGGCGGCCGCACGGGGTGCCCATCCCGTCGGCTGCACGCCCCAAAGACCAGGTGCCACACTGGGAGCCCACCCCAGTATGGCAAATTGACGTTATGGCCGATGGGGGTGCCCAATCCCCGCCAGCTCCAGCCTCCCCAACAGTTTTCCAGCTGCCACGCTGGGAGCCCACCCCAGCATGCAAACGCCCTCATAGTCTTCGCCCTCGTAGTCTTAGAAAAAACAACCTGTAAATATAAAACTGTCCCTCTGCGCCTTCTCCTGCCCCCTCCCACAACCCACACCCACCACTGCGCACCCTGCCTCCCCCCCCCCATACTTACCTCCGGAGCTCGGCGCGGCGATCTTCGGTGGACCGGGAACACGTCTGCACTCTTCAAAGCCGACCGCGAACTGAGGAAATGCCGGTAAGCTGTATAATGGGATAGATAGGGTTTTTCAACTTTGTTGCATATCTCAGGCATTTTTTGGAATTTTTGCCCCAAATTTTCAACATGGGGTTTTTGGGACCCCTTCTCATGAATGCTGTCACTGTCATGGCGTTACTCGGGCCCAAAGGGTGATTTCGCAGCCACTGCGCGAAATCACCTTTCCAGAATGATTAACGAAATGACACTGCCAGTGTTCATAAGGTAGGCTCTCAAAAAGCCTATTTTGAAAATTTGGTGGAAAAATTCCTAAAAATGACTATTTTACAAGCGTGTGTTGCGCAGTTCCTACGCACGCTCATAAGTTCCGAATTTTCAATATTTTCACTCCAGATTTTCAACATTGCCATTTTACCACACCTTCTTATGAGCAGTATAGCTGTCATTTTTCACATCTCACCCAAAATGTGTTTCCGCCCATGTAGCGCACAATGGCGCAGTCAGTGTGCAAAATCAATGTGGGACACATTAAGAAAATCACAGTGACACTGTTCATGAGCAGAGGTCTTAAAATGGCTATGTTGAAAATTTGGTGAACAAATTCCTAAAATGACTGTTTTATGAGCGCTGCTATAGAGTTCCTACGCACGTCAGAGTTTGCACATTTTTCAATATTTTCACTCCAGATTTTCAACATTGCCATTTTACCACACCTCCTTATGAGCAGTACAGTTGTCATTTTTCACATCTCACCCCCAACGTGTTTCTGCCCATGTAGCACACAATGGCACAGTCGGTGTGCGAAATCAATGTATGGGACACGTTAAGAAAATCACAGTGACACTGGTCATGAGCAGAGGTGTTAAAATGGCTATGTTGAAAATTTGGTGAAAAAATTCCCAAAAATGACTGTTTTAGGAGTGCATGTTGTGCAGTTCCTACGCACGCTGGCAAGTTTGTGAATTTGTAATATTTGCACACCAGATTTTCAACAGTGCCATTTTACCGCACTTCCTTATGAGCAGTACAGCTACCATTTTTCACATATCGCCCAAAATGTGTTTCCGCACATGTAGCGCACAATGGTACAGTCGGTGTGAAAACAATGTTTGGGACAGATTAAGAAAATCACAGTGACACTGGTCATGAGCAGGGGTCTTAAAATGGCTGTGTTGAAAATTTGGTGACAAAACTCCATAAAATGACCGTGTTACGAGTGAGCATTGCTCAGTTTCCACGCACCCTCGTAAGTTCATGAATTTGTAATATTTTCAGTCCAGATTTTCACCAGTGGCATTTTTCCACACCTCCTTATGAACAGTACAGTTATCATTTTCCACAACATGGCCGAAATGTGTTTTCACACTTTCAGCACAGAAATGCCTGGTCGCTGTGGGAAATCATTGTTCGGGACAGATAAAGAAAATCACACTGACACTGTTCATGATCGGAGGTCCCAAAATGCCTGTGTTAACAATCTGCTGTAAAAAAATCCCCAAACTAGTTACATTACGGGTGTGCGTTGCACAGTTTCAACGCATGCTCGTGACTTCACCAGTTTTTTAAAGATTTTCACAGCAGATTTTCAACATTGCCATTTTTTACACCTCCCCATGAACAGTACCGCTGTCATTTTTCACATCTTGTTCGGAATGTGTTTTTGCACCTGTGGTGCCAAATGCCATAGTCGAAGTGCAAAAGCAGTTTTCTGCTAACTAACTGATATTGCCACTGTTCATGAGGTGGGGGTCACAAAAAAACCATGTTGAAAATTTGGAGTGAAAATACCAACGAATGCCTGAGGTGTTAGGGTTTCTGACCATAACGCCCCACCCTGTAGAGGATGCCAGGCATCAGGGGTGTGACTTGGGATTCTTGCCTGTCATGCTCATACCATTCCACCCCCACCCACACCCTGCAGCCAGTGAGAGGCATCAAGGTGTGCCTCGGACTCTTGGTCCCAAACTTCACCCCATTCTCTATACGCACCCATCTCATCGTATTTCCTGATGGAATAGGGGTGCGCGCATAAACCAAAGACCCCAAGGCACACTGTGACACTTGTCAGTGTCTGCAGGGTAGGGTGTGGTGAAATGGCGTGGTCGTTATGCCTGGCGACCCAAAGGCACACCCCAATGCCTGTCACTCTCTGCGGGGTGGTGGTGGGGTTGGCTTCAGTTCAATACTTCACTGCCATTCCTATTATGCAGCTCTGTAACTTCTACACTACCAATGACAATGCAGCAAGCAAACATTCGGCATTGACAAATGCTTGTTTAGTAGGTGCTAGTACTGCTGCTGTCATTCCTGATTTCTGACTGTGGTTGTATTACTCCCTGGTTGCTGTCCCTCTAGTTTCATGTACAAAAGCAGTGCTTTTCCTTTTACAGCTTGAATTCTTTATATGAGAGTGCTATTTTTCACTTTGATTTAGCCACAACTGCTTACTGCTGTAAGAAGTGCCTTCTCGGAGTACAAACTGCTTGAAGAACAAAAGTCTGAATAGGGCTTTTTACATCAATCTAGTTCAACATACATCTCTTTCTTTTTACCCGTTTACTTTCTTTAAACATTGTGAGGCTTGTCAAATTGCTTCTTACTGACAGATCTTTCATCTGATGTCTATTTATTAACTCTTTGCTTCAAAAAGCTGCTGTCTTCCCAACTTAGTTAAGCAATAGCAACAGTCAGTATGGTGATTGGGGGGGATCATTGTTCGTCTCAATCGCAATTCCCTATTTAATGCTGTGGATCACCTTCCCTAGCTTTTGTCATTCTAGCTGAAGCTTCACTATTTTATTTATTTAGCTTTTGTTGACCGGGTAAGTGCACTAGACAAATCCTGCCTATTTTCAGGCACGACCCGGGGGAGGGGGATACAGATGAATGCCAACTGACCTTGAACCAGATTAAGCTGTTGGTGGTATTTTTAGTGAATGAGGGAAATTTGGCCAGAACACTGGGGAAATTCCCCTACTCTGCGGTTGCTTTGCGGCCAGTAGAGGGCTCCGTTGCAGAATGGCAGACGGAGGACGACCTTGTGAGGTGCAGGACGTGACTCTGGAAGCTCCTGCTACTGCGGGAGCAGATTTTGCGGAGATTGTTTTGGAAACCGTCCCTAAGAGTGGGACCTTTGATTCGGAGATGTCGGGAGCACTTGAGAAGGAGACTAGCGGTGAGCTAGTTCGGAAGAGTGTATCGGAAGGCATCAATATTATGGACGACCTGGTTATTTCAGTGCAGACACCTTTACGAACTGGGATTTTTTTCTGGCTTGGGTCTCGTTGTTTCTCTGGATCCATTGTTGCAGACGGAACTTCCGGGTATGGAGCCTGGCCCTATTGAGCAGTCAGCAGTGCTACAGACGCCAAATAATGCTACTACAACTTCCCAAGTGATGTGCAAACAGTTCGGTCTTTCTTCAGACTCTGCAGACTTTTTAATGGATTGGTCGGCTGATGAAACGCTTGCCAAGTCGGAAAGGATTCGATCGACTTCGGGGATTTGGATACCTGACCCGAACTGGGTGGACAGTGGGCCTACTACTTCTTCTCCACAGCATGCCAACAAACTGAGCTCAGGTATTTCTTCTGGACTTGATTCATCAAGTAAAACCTCTAGTAAAGGTGCACACCTTCTGCAGGGGGAGTCTGAGGCCAGTCTTGGCCCTAGTACGTTCTCGGGGGGGAAGGGAGGTTTTTCTCAAAATGCTACTGATTTGGGGAGTTCTAAACGTCTTTCTATGGCAGATCTTTTTAAAAACAAGTTAGAGCAGGCTCCCAGGAGAAACGCAGTACATTTAAGATACAAGGGTGGGCTTTCTACTCACCCAGATAGGTATTATGTTGTTAACCATTTGCTTAGAGGATCTATGCATTTTTTTCCCTCAGATTTGTATGCTCTAATCCATGTATCTGGGGAAGACTTCTTCGATATTAGTTTTCATCTCAATAGCAGTTTAGAAAAATTTTGGGAAAAATATTCTGCCCTTAAAAACACTCCCTTATGGACTCCCTTTTTTGCTATCCCCTTAACTAGGCCACAAATCAGGTATGTGACAATTATATTCCGTAATGAAGGGGTGAATGTCAGTGACATTTATCACTGGCTACAAAAGAGATGTGACATTCTGGGACCTCCAGAAGCCCTAGTAGATTTAGAGGGTATTTGGACTGGTGGGTGGAAATTTAAGGTAAAATTGTTCCAGGTAAATTCTGATATCATCCACTTACCTAATAGTTCTTTTTTAGGTAAAGACAGGGGTGTTTGTTTTTACAGTGGCCAACCCAGGGCTTGCTATAAATGTGGCTCACGCACACATATTAGCAGCTCCTGTGACATGCTAAAATGTTCTCTCTGTGGTGGCTAAGGTCATTCGGTAGATTTATGTGAGAACATTTTTTAGTGCAACCTCTGTGATGCAAAAGGCCATGCCTTTCACCAGTGCCCTTGGGCTAAACAAAATAGACAAGAGGGTTGGGATCATGATGACCTGGTTTATAAGGCCCAGGAAAAATGTCAGGGTTTTCCTCCTTCTGGTTCTTCTGACTCTCATTCTGAGACTGCCCCTGTTACTAACCCTCCTACGGTAGCTCCTCTTGATATATCTGAGCCTTTAGATCAACCTCACCTGACAATTGTACAGGACTCTGTTCCTGCTTCTACTCTAAGCACTGATATTGATGGTAGTTTATCTGTTTTTCCGAATGAAAATACTATGCCCCCTCCTTTTGAAACTGTTAAAGGACGTAGATTTACCAGGTCCTCTCTTAAAACTCCCTCTCTGTGTCCTCTCCCTACAGAGAATTATTTTTCTTCTCTTCAGGATGAGTTAGGGGATTCTGACTTGGAGTCAGATACTTCGCACAGGTCTGAGCTGGTCACTGAGGATGAGGAGAGTAAATCCACTGAGCTGTCCAAAGAAAAGAAGGGGAAAAAAGGAAAAAAAGAGAAAGGCTAACTATCGTTTGAAGGGAGGGCCTTGAATGTGACTATAATACAGATGGCTACCCTGAAATTGGCATCTTTTAATGTCTGTAGCTTGAAAACCTATAAAAAACAGATTTCTCTGTTTGCTTTTTTCGGCACCCTTGACGTCGATGTTTTCTTTGTTCAGGGAACACACCTCTCCTCTCTTGTTGAGGTGGAACAGATTAAAAATCGATGGCATTGGGGCCCTTCCTTCTGGACCTTTGGTTTGGAAGCAGCGGATGGGATTGGTATTCTTTTTAAATCTACTCATTTTCATGTAACCAGGCTTACTGATGTTAAACCGGGGAGGGCTTTAGTACTTGATTGCTCCCTTGGGGATTTTTCTTTTTGATTTCTTAATATGTATGCACCCCAACTCAAATCGGCTAGAATTGAGCTGTTTGAGGACCTTAAACCCTTTTTATATACTAGAAAGCATGTCATTTGGGGAGGTGACTTTAATTGTTCCTTGGACATTAAATTTAAAAATAACACACAGAAGAAGGTATACTGTGACTCTAATGCCTTATCACAGATTATTTCTGGTGCTAATTTGCAGGATGCTTTCCGCAGCCTGCATGCCACAGGCATAGGAGCTGCATATCATAGACACATATACGCTACCCGCATTGATACGTATTTTGTTTCCAAATACTTGATTCCTTTTTTTTGTATTTCCCAGCCTTCTGAATTTTCCGATCATAATCTTTTGTTTTGTTCTTTAAGTTTATCCACTGTACCTCCAAAAATTTTTTCTTCACCTACTCGTTAGCGATTCAACATGTCTCTTTTAGATTCTTCTTCCCTGTTTTCTCGTATTGAGATTTTTTTAGCATGTCGAGACTCTGTTATGTGCTCCTATGACTCTCTGTTACATTGGTGGCTGGATACTAAAGTAGAGCTTAAACACCTTATGCTTTCTTTTAGTAGACACAGAGCTAATTCTGATTATCTACGTTATCTTCTTTTCAGGAATCAATTGTACAAATTAATGTCTTATCCTCTACATAATAAGCAAGAATTTGCTTCACAGATTTTTGAAATTAAAAGGCAAATGAAATCCTATCAGTATGATAGGGCTAAATCACTAGAAATGGAATTTAGATTCAATACTAAAAAGACACCGGCATCAGATCCCTATGCAGCCTGTAAGCAAAGGCTTGATAGCACTCTCATGACTCATCTGGTCACAACACAGGGTAACATAGTTACAACAGATTTAGAAATACTGAAGGTGGTCCAACAGTCTGTAGATGCCACATTTCATCCTGTATCGGACACCTCTTCTTCATTATTGTCTGGATTTACTGCACCACTGCCCCAGGTACCTGCAACTATGGTACAATCCTAATACAACATACTTTCAAAGAGGTTGAAGATGCTATATCTCAATTGAATACAGGCACTTCTCCTGGCCTAGATGGGATTCCTAATGATTTTTATAAACGTTTTTTGTCCCATATGGTTCATTTTCTTACCTTGGTCTTTAATTTTATGTTAACTTTCTCTTCTTCCTGTTTTGGTTTTAATACCTCCCTACTGTTGTTTTTGTATAAATCAGGGAATAAAGCCCTTTTGACTAATTGGAGACCTCTCAGCCTTCTAAATAGTGACTACAAAATTCTAGCAAAGATTTTTCATAATAGATTATTGGGGGTGGCTGATCTTCTTATTCATCCAGCTCAGACTTGTGCTGTATCTGACAGACGCATACAGCATAATTTATATCTTTTGCAAGATTTATTTGAAGCAGCTAAAAAACATTCTCTTTCTGGATTTGTAGTAATCTTGGACCAGGCTAAAGCCTTTGACAAGGTTCATCATGATTATCTGTTTCCCCTTTTATTAAAGTATGGTTTTCCGAAGCCTTTTGTGTGCTGGTTGCACCTTCTTTACGCTGATGCAACTATTATTCCTATGGTTAATGGTCTTTTTGGCACAGATGTTCCTTTAACCATTAGAGTTAGACAAGGTTGCCCCTTGAGTCCTATTTTATATTCTTTTGTTTTGGACCCTGTAATTTGACAAATTATTTGGGACACCAGTATTATAGGTTTGGCTCCCTCCCCCCTTTTACCACATGAGAAGATTTCCACTTATGTGGATGATGTTACTTTATTAGTCCAAGATGTTTCCTCTTTAAGGTCGGCCCTGCAGATTTTTTCCCAATTTGGATCTTTTTCTGGAGCTGTCCTTAACATGGATAAATGTTTTATTTTTTCATTACATACTCTGTCTCCTGCCTCTTCAGATATTTTAGGGATTCCGGTAGTTTCTGCCCCTCATAAGATTTTGGGTATTTGGTTTGGACCAGGTGATATGGCTTCTTATAATTGGGAACAGCAGTTGCATGTGGGAGAAAATAAAGTACATAGATGGAGAGGGTGGAAATTTGGGAAACAGAAAAGAGTCCAGATTATTAAACAGTTTCTCTTACCTGTTTTCTATATTTATGTTATGTTTTTCTGCCACCATTGCATCTTGAGACTAGAATTCTTAGCCTTTTTTTCCAGATGCTTTGGGGTAATAGATTAAATCCTGTGAAAAGGGATGTTATCTATTTACCCATCCATAAAGGTGGATTAGCTATGATTAACCCCATTGTTTTTTATTACTCTCTATACTTTTTTGGGACATTTTAATTACTTATGGACTTCTGCTACCCTTTCATGGCAGTTGTGGACACAATTTCTTTGGTCTAAATATTTTCTTAAATGGACATTATTACCCCCTAAACTTTTATCCTCAGATTCTTTACCAACTTATGGCATCTTAACTCTTAAAAAGTTGTTTCAATGGAAGGTTTCTTTGCCTATGTTACTGACTATGCACAGGAAATCTTTTTATGCCTTTATAATTTATGAGGTACAAAAGATCATTTGGATATTCCCTGAATGTGTACCCATGAAAATGAGTCTGGCTATTCACAAATTAATGGATTCAAGGATTCTTTCTCATGTTTGGGATGTTGTGTGGCTGTCCATCCAAGGTAAATTAGGGGTTCGGGGTAATTTGAAATATAAACCCCTGACTGAGAGATTGTGCCTTAGGTCTACTTGCATTAATAGTGAAGAAACTATGTTGCATTTCTTTGTTACTTGCCCCCATAGTCAATCTTTTTGGAAGGACGCTGCTACTCATTGGCATTTACCTTTTTTGAACCACATTTCATATCACACTATTGTTTTAGGGGATTATACGGGGATCTGGAAGTGCTATCATAAAAGTACATTGAATGTGTTTCTTTCCCTTTTACAGTATTTTTTATGGTTAGCTCGTTGCCAATTTGTTTTACATCAACAATGTATATTAAATAGCACTATTTTTTCTCAGATTGAAACTGGTTTACTAACTGTTAAAGAAAATGATAACTGAAGGTTCCCCAAAGCTAAGGTTGATACTCTATGGAGACATTTCTTTTTTTGACGGGTGTTATACTGTAAAGATGTTATTTGCTCTAAGTTTTTTTCTTTTAGATAAGTGCCATGGGATCTTTAACATCCACCTGAACTACCACCAATCTAGGCAGATGGGACCTCGGTTTAACGTCTCATCTGAAAGACCGCACCTCAGAAGTGCAGCACCCCTCTCATACTGCACTACAGTGTCAGTACTGGGATATTAACCAGAGTGCCAGATGTGGGAACTGAACCCACAGCCCTCTGATCTCCTGGACTCAGAGGCGAGTGTGCTACCTACTGAGCCACTGACACTGCAAATTCACATAAAAATAATGGAATTCATCAACACGCAAATAACTAAAAAATTACAAACACTGGTATGTCACATCGAAGTTGATCTGTTCTAGGTTGCATGATCTTTGCCCCCCCAACAATTAAAATAAAAAAAATGCAATAAATTGATTCAATGTCTTTTCTGGTTAGATTCTGTTCCCATCAAATGAAATCTGACTAAGTGATTCTGTTTATGATTCTCCTGTATTTTTATTTAGGGCAGTAGCCTGACCGCAACGAGTAGAGACACAGAGAGAGAGAGAGAGATAGAGCAGCTGTTATTTAACAGTTTAGTTTAAAGTTTTACTCGGTTTAAGCAACTTTTGCTTCACAAGTATATCTTGCAATCTCATGCTGTTCCCAGGGGAAGGCACATTAGTAATGTCTGGTAGTGGAGGGAGGGGACTGGATGAATTAACATAAAAAAGTGCAATAAATTGTTTCAATGTCTTTTCTGGTTAGATTTCATTCCTTTCAAACTAAATCTGGCTAAGTGCTTCAGTTATAATTCTCCTGTATTTTATTTAGGACAGCAGCCTGACCACATAGAGTGGAGAGAGAGAGTTAGAGCAGTTGTTATTTAACAGGTGCTCTCTCTAACTCTCAGCTCAGACACAAAGGGCAACCCTAGGAGGCATACACCAAGTGCAGTTCAGCCAATAGCCTTACTGTCTGCTGAGCTTCACTGATCTTCACCAACTGGGAGAAAGACCACTCACTGAGGGAAGGCAGACTCCAATAAGTGCAGAAGCAGGGATTCCTTGACAGCAGTTCTACCTGAATCCTCCTTGCAGTGCACAGTCTGGGCTCTTTTCTCCACTGAGGAAGCTTCTCTTCTCACTCGCTCTGCTCAGACCCAGCCAGCGACTGCTCTCTCAGCATAAGGAGCTGTTGGAACACTTAAATTCCTGGCTGTGGTATGTAAATCAGCTGTACCCACTACTGAAATAGTGCTCAGCTAATAGAAAACTCTCAGCCGGAAGCAACAGCTCAGACACAAAGGACACCCCTATGAGGTATATGCCAAGAACAGTCCAGGCCCTAGCCTTACGGGCTACTGAGCTTCACCGACTGCTGTACCCACTTCTGAAATAGTGGTCGGCTAATAGAAAGCTCTCAGCTAGAAACAATCAGCAGCAATAGCTCAGACACAAAGGGCAACCCTAGGAGGCATACGCCAAGTGCAGTCCAGCCCCTAGCTTTACTGTCTGCTGAGCTTCACTGATATATATATATATGTATATATGTATATATATATATATATATGTATGTGTATATATAATATACATTTTTTGATCCACTCACAACTGCTACCTCTAGTTGTCCATATATTCCTTTCATCCATAACAGCTCAGGACAACAGCAATCTCCTACCCCCTGCTGAGCAGATACACACCCCAGCAAAATATCAGGCATCCCTTTTCTTTCATCGGAAGATTGCCTCTAGACAGTCTACTTCTCTCGCCAGGAGCTTAAACAGAGAAATAACGGCCACTGTGAACCTCCTGAACTGCAATAACTATAAATAACAATGAGAAGCAAATGAAGTGGCGCTGCTTCTCCACCACCATTAGTCCCCTTACGCTCATCATGGTCGCAACCGCTGTCCTGCATTTCTCATGCAGGTATTACATTTACATCGTAGATTACAAACCCAGTCAGGATTAAGGAAATAAGTAAATTAAAAACCATGACCTGCAATCTGGTACAGTAGGAATTGGGGGGGGGGGGATTCCAGAAAGTAAAAGAGAGCTCCATGAAAAAGTTCCAACATTGGCAGCTGCTTCAATTGACAACAGTAGTGCCCTTTTCGAGAGAATCGCAGGTCAGCTTCAAATGCACTCAACAAAGTGCTATATACGCTATACTGAGGTTAAACAGGGAAATTGTGCTTTTAACAGTGCTCCTAAAAACACAATTAAATTTCAACTTTCTCACATAGCTATGAACAACCAGATAAGAGAGATCCTTCTTATGGTCTCTCAGCTAGAGATATTATGTTGGCATATATCTAGGACAGGTAAAGTACACTTTAGACATGTGTCATGGGCCAGATATTAAGAGTCCATAGTGTTCCAAAGTTCAGAAATTAGGATTAGGCCCTCCTTTATATTGAAAACCTAAAAGTCTGAGAAGATATAGTCAGCCTTCCCCTCAAATAGCCAAAAGTGAGTTGTTGACAAACTCTCCACATCCTCAACTATATAACAGTGCCAGTACTTTTAATTTTAAACTTGCGATTTTCTGCAGGCTCAGTTCCTCTGCTCTCCTCATCTTCCAATTATGCATCTTCGTGGCATGGTCTATGTCAGGCTGCAAATTCTGATTCTGTTCTCTCCATCCACCGACCCACATCCTTGGGGTCAGCAGACTGCCATGATTTCCCCCCCATAGATGATACATAGCCTGGTGAGTAGAAGGAAGGAAGGAAGGAATGGACCATGCCCAATGCTTGTAACCGCTGCTGAACTGCATCAGATTGTTTACAGTGCAAACTGGTCTGGTAAGATAGATCCGGGAAAATTTTACATCCTTGTCGAACCATAATTGGGTAAGCAGCCCTTTCAGATGCTAGCAGCAAGTCTCTAATTTCTTGGCCCGATGTTTGGAGGATGATGGTTCTATGTGTCCAGTTCTGGTGGTAATGGGTCACACACGTGGGTTTACTCTGTAGGCCCTCCACAGTTGTCCCCAGTCAAACTCCTGCAGGACATCTAATGATGTAGCCAGCCATTCTTTTAGACATAGCAGCAAATTTGTGCCCTCTACATTCTCCGGGACACCTACCAGGTGCAAGTTACCTGATCTGAGTTCATCATGGCCACATCACCAGGCAGTTCCTCATGGCCACATTTTCTTTCGTGATGGCCAACACTGCTGCTTGGGTTGTAAGGCTTCTCTTATCTGCCCCTGCCACCATAGATCACAGTTCAGTCAGCGCCGCATCATGCATCTCTAATTTTGTGAGGGTTTTCTCTGTCATGGCATCCATAGATTTAACAGATTCCATGATTGCTTGCCATGGAGGGGTTGAAATAGGAGCAGGCTGAGTAATAGCAGCTAGGCCACCATTTCGTCCTTCTGAGAGGTGGAGGAGCATTCGGTTTCTGCGGTCCAGGTGGCTGGTTCTTCTGCCACCCCATAGCTATAGTTGATATTCACTGATTCCTTAGACTCTCAGGAGATGAAAGGTGGAACCTTTATAGTTGTGGTTTGTGGCGAGTTTGATTTTTAAGCATTATATTGATGTTGCTGTGCAGGAGCTCTTGCAAAAGCATCCACTCCAGAAGCTGGCTCTCTGGTGCCCCCCTTCCTTTTTAATAACGGTGAGTTTGGTGCCTTGAAGCCTGTACACATGTGCACTAGAGACTTGCCACCACGCATCTTAACAAGTACTTTGTACAGCTTTTTTTGGTGGCCTCCTTGTTACAGGTAGTTCTGGCATCCTGTTTAGTTTCCATCAGCAGGGTAAAATGGTTTGTCTATTTTTCAGTTTGAAGGTAGAGTGTATTCAAGTTTTTTCAGTTTTCTGTATTCTGTCTCATTTACAAATGGACTTTATGGTCACTGTGAAGGTTGCTGCTGCTTAGAATCCTCTTGTGACCAGTATTCTAAAGCTTGGGCTCTGCTATTCCCCTGGTAGGGGCGCACTATACCCAGTTGTAATGACTTCCCATTGGCAATCTTGGTGCCAACAGAAATTAAAATTATGGTGTGAAGTTAATTTCTTCTTTTTGTTCCTTATATTAACCTTTTTTTCCATAATTACATGTTTGACAGGCTGCCGACTTCTGTCCATATGGAGATCCCCTGCACATCAGATAAGTATTATGTGTTTAACCATCCCTATCGATCCCATTTCTAAAGAACTACAGATTCTTTGTGACCCCATGGCTATTTTAATTTTACAGGCATGACTGGACATTAACTTCAGAGTCCCATCGTAGGCTCCTGTGGACCCAGGTAAGAGATCACATATCAATGCTTGGTGGGTCTGCTGTAACAATGCAGCAGCAATTGTTGCTTAGTGTCAACAATCACTTACTTTAATGCCAGCACTTCATTTAATGCCAGTGCCCAAAGTTCATCCTCCAGTACTAAGTTTCTCTTGATATACAGTAATATCCCCTGTTTTGGAACAAGCTCCCTGACATCCCAGTTGTTGCTAGAGTACCTGAACACTGCGCCCACACTCCCTGGATGGAGTTACCACACAGTACTACTCCCTAGTGCCACCCTGTCACCCAACCAGTTCCTGAGCCCTCTCCCAAATCTGGCATGTTGGCAAGGCAGCTCAGCACACATAACTGCTGTCACTGCAGCGTTTGATGCGCTGACACCACTACGCTATGCTTCATGTACTTTCATTTAATTGTGCCACATGTACTGCTATCACTGCACTTTGCCACATGCACTGCTGACAAGTAATAAAGTATTAGAGGTAATGATATTTAGTCTTTAAAATTTATTTTTCCATTGGATGAAATCTTAAACTGTTTTTCCACATAAATTGAGGGCAAAGTGACATGATTTGTACCCCCAAAGCCAGCTAAAACTGGGGGGGGGTGAACAAAAAGCTGGTGGTAAGTGGACAGTATTCTTTTTGGATCCTAAGCAAATTCTGGTGGGATTTGTGTATTTCACGTGGGTCGTTGTGGATCTCTATTGGGTTGTAGGCATTCCAGCAGGTGAGGAGCCATTCACATATGAAATGCCAGCAGAAACAGGCCCCGCGGTCTATCAAATCTGCTCAATTGTGCAGCTTGCCCCTCAACTTGCAGCTGCCCCATGCTCCCCTCCTCATAACCACCCCCCCACTGTGTCCCACCCTCTCTTAAATCCTCCCACTGCTCTACATGACACTACTTCCTTTGGCAGTGTTCCACTTATCTACCACCCTTTCCTTGGAAAAGTGCCTCCTGAATTCCATCCTGAATCCCCCCCCCAATCTCTGCTGATGCCTTCTTGTGTCCCTCCCCCTTCTGATCTGAAGAATCCTTCGTATTAATCCTGTTAATACCCTTTAGGTACTTAAAGGTTTTGATCATATCCCTCCATCCCTCCTTTCTTCCAGGGAATACATTTGCAACCCTCTCAGCCTCTCCTCGTACAATTTTCTCTCAAGTTTCTGTATCGTCTTAATTTCCCTACACTGCACACTCTTCAGCAACATGATGTCTCTCTTCAGGAATGGCCACCAGTACAGTACTACATGCAGTATTCCAGGTGCAGCCTGACCAGTGACCTGTACAGGGGTAGGATCACTTCTCTGGGCCTGGAAGATATTCCCCTCGCTATGCACCCCAGCATCTTGCTTGCCTTTGCAGCCACCTCCCTGCAGCTGAGTGGTTCATACTCCCTGTTATTAGTACCCCTAGATCCTTTTCCTTCACTGTGCTTTCCAACTGTACCCCTCCCAACTGATAATTTCCTCCCCTGGTTCCTTGCTCCGAAGTGCAGTACCTTGCACTTTTTGGTGTTGAACCCCAACTGCCGTGTCTCCAACCTTTCCTGTACAGTAGGAGCTGCTTAAAGGGGACACCTCCATGGACTGCCAATTGTTCCCTTAAAGCAGTTGCCCTGATTATTAGATGCAGCATTCTAGTGGTCAGATTTTTTCCCTCGGTACCTCCTCTTGCACTCCCAGTCATACACACACTCAAACTCTCACCCACTGACACCAACACTGCACATTTCTCAGTGATTACAGCTCTTTTCTGAGAATGTTGGAGTTAATTAACATGGCAAAATGTATTAATCAGCCATACTCGGTGACAGTATCTTTTAAAATATGTCTTATCTCCATTCTGCTGCTTCTCCCTCCTCTGGTGCGATCACGAGGTGTCAGTGGCTCCAAAGAAATCTATAATTTTGGTCTGCTTTGCATCAGCTGCCATCTGAGTGTGAAAGACACTCAAGATCAGAAAGGTGCTCCCAGTATACTAGCTTATTATTTTTTTTTTACTCTGTTTATCTCACACCCGAGTACCGGAACTCTCTCAGGCAATCCACACACCTGCCGCTTCTACTGCCCATTGTGACCATCTGCCCCCTCAAAAGCATTAGCGCTCCCCTCAGGCCCCCGATCCATACCCTTGGTGAGATCAAGGGATGAAGGCAGAGGCCCAGTATTGGGCATGTGGCAGTCAAGGCACCGGGATGCCGTCGCCTATCAGGCCCTCAGGGGGGAGGTTCCTTGCTGTGGTTTCCCCTCCCTTTTCCCGTGGGCATGTCCCGATGCTCTGGTGCACGGCAACTCTGCCAGCATCTGTCACACCACTACGTGCTTGCCTGGCTCACTACAGTACCCCCGGTCTCCATCAGGGGTCTCTGGTTTGCCGGGCTACCCCATCCCCTGTAAGCCGGGGAGGAGAGCTCCATGCTGGAGCTCAATCTTCAACCCTTCCCCTGCCGCTACCTGAGTCCATTCCCGAACCCAGGTCGCCGGAGCAGCACAAGGTGTGGCGTCCAGTGCAACCCTCAGCACCACCAGGCTGGCCTATACTAGCTTATTGTTGATGAGACACCAGTCACACTGGGCAACTGTGTGTAACAGCATTTCAACATTGGTCACATTCACTGGTGCAGGGTCCACGTCATCATCGGTTGCCTGGATTCTTTTCAGATGTTTCACCATTTGACTAAATTGCCAAGCATATGTCACTAATGGATAGCTCCTCCTCAGTGATCTCCACATCATCCACTGTGACGAAGGCATTGAACTGCTCTGCAGACATGCCAGCAGGTAAGTCAGCCAGGGGGTCCACCAAAGCATCTGGCTTGGTTAAGAGAGCAGTGTCATCGGGTTCATCCTGCTGTAATTTGAACTCAGCTTTTCAAAAGCAGAAGAATATGGTGCTTTCATTTACGGTGGCCCATGCCTTAGCCATCATGAAAATTGCATCCAACAGGTTAACGGACTTGGTGATTTCTGTGGCCAAGGCACAGGAGCCACTGTCTATCACACCCATAACACAGCTAGAGAAAATGGACCTGTAGTGCCTCTTGAAGTTCTTTATCACTCCCATATCCACCGATTGGATGAGGCTCGTCATATCGTGCGGGCAAGAAAACCATTTTTATGTGGCTAAACTTGTCAATCAGTGAGCTGGGATGTGCACTGCATTTGTCTATAAAAAGGAGGTCTTTTCTGCATCACAATTTGCTGTTCTAGGTAGCCATTCAGTCCTGGAAAATCCCTCTGGTCATCCATGGATTCGCAGAGCTGTGGTAATCCATCGGGAGAGGAGAGACATCTTGTGGAAAACACTGTGGTGTCTTATTCTTCCTGATGACCAAAAGAGGAAGTTTTTCAGTCCCCAGCATGTTTGAGTAACAGAGAATAGAAACACAGTTCTTAGATTTTTTTGCCACGGATAAGCTTGGTAGATTTGTGGATGTGCCCCCTGTCTGGGTACCCATGATACAACAGACCAGTTTCATCTGCATTAAAGATGTTTACTGGTGGGTACTCAGGTAGGCTAGGGAACACTGATTGTGTCCGTTCTGCCGCAGAGGAATAATCATCATCTGAACCCTCTCCGTGCTCCCTTTTCCAGACTGTTGTTTCTCATTTTCCACCAGTTTAACCCACCATTGGTGGTTTCAAACCCCTCATGATCAAGATGCCATGCTATTTCCTCTGCTTTGCTCCTTAAAATTGGTACAGTTAATCTAGCATCATGAGACCGCATGATTAAACCAGGCTAAAAGTCCATCCTCCACTGAATTTTTTCCCTCCCACTTTCTCTTACAGGAGGGATTTGCATTCAGCTGCCATTCAGCCTGAAGGCGTTCTTGACTTAGGCTGATTCTTCCAAACTGACTCTTGGAAAACTCTTTGGCTACTTTGGCAAGAGAGGCATTTGGCTGTTGCAAGCTCTTTAAAACTTTCATCTTGTCTGACAGTGGGAGGTCATTTTGCTTGGATTCTCACTCAAACACTGGGGCAACATCAGCTGTCACGGCCTCTAATCATTTTTATTGACTAAGTCAAAAGGTGTTAATTAGTTAAGAGGTGTTAAGAGGATTAGGACAGACAGTCGGCAGTCAAAACGTCCTCTTAAAATGGCTAATGCACCTCAGTTAAGAGGCTGCTATGCTCATTTGATAACATTGGGATAAAAATTGGTAAATCAATCAAGTCAAAACAGCTTTCTTCACTCAACCCCAACAGTAGACCAAAGACTCAAAGTTCTCTTTGCCACTATGTGACTTTATTTTCCAAATCCAGAATCGTTTCACTGTTGCTCAATGTAATTTATTTTGTGACGTTTCAGAACTTCAAATGTTCCTTCCTCCGACTATGTCAGTGCCTTTTATATAGAAATGCCCAAATGAATAGTTATGAAGAGCTATTTAAATGTTATATTCATTTTGGTATTTCTATATAAAAAAGCACTGACACATTTTTACATTGCAGTGCTATGGACCTTCTGCCGTAGGGCGGTTGGTGCTGTAGTGCTTCCGTTCGTCAAACGGTAGCTGGTGGGCTGCTGTGGGATTGAACGGGTCTGGGGAAGGGCTTTGTGGCTGGGTTAAGGTTGGGAAGCCCTGCTTGAGATTTTTGGAGTGAAGATGGTGAGACTGTGAGGGAAGCTGAACTCAGTAGCGATGTACCTAATCTGAGAGAAAATTCCTGTGGCGAGTTTGTTGTGCCTGGATTTGGAACTTGTGAAGCCTAACATTTTGGTTTGTGCTGCCTTGCCCAGGACCTAAGCCTTAAACTGTCTCCTGTGGCTTTTAATTTAATGGACTATTTGATCTCCGCCTGTGATTTAATTTGATTCTCTCCCAGTGTCTTTTTTTTTTTTCTTTTTTTTTTTTTTTGAGTTGGACAATGAGGTGGTGAGAGGACCTTGTGTCCATTTGTTTTATTTATTTTATCTCCTCCATTTTCTGGTCATGAGAGGACTGACAGTGGGGGGTTGGGTTTTTTTTTTTTCAAGTAGGGATATATTCTTCAGTGAGAGTGTAGAAATATATAAGTGCCCTCCGGTATTGAGAAAGCTGGGGGTGATTTTGTTTATTATTTTATTTTCTCTTCTCCCCGATCGTGAGAGGTTTGGGAGAGAGGGGGAAGGGTTGTGTTCTGTATATTTTGGTTTTTGATTTAATTTGGTTTATATTTATTTTATTTTATTTTGTCACTGGGATAGTTTTGACTTTTTTCTGGGGGGATTAGAAAGTTATTGATTTAGTTTAGGCTATTTATTTATTGAATTTATTTTGGATCTTATTTGGATTTTAGAGTTATTGTGTGGTTTTAGTATTTTTGCTGCAGCATGTGTCAGCTTACTACCCACGTGTCAGCTATTCATCCTCCTGCTCCACCTCCACCCTTTTTATCCCCGGCCCTTCGGTACAATACTTATCAGTGCTGTAGAGCTGCTGGGAATTGCCCGGAGGGGACAGAGGAGGGCCGGGGGGCGAACCAGGGAGGATGGACGAGGGGGGTTTTCGAGTCGGGGTTGTTAGATCTAGAAGGCGCCCTGGGGTGAAATGGAATGCAGATCGTGGTTTACCATGTCTGGTGCCCATACCCAAGGGCTCTACAGAATTATGTAGACAGATGAGCTTGACGGCCTCCGGGGTTCGTTCAACTCGGGTGGTGTTATGCAATGCTAGGTCCGTCAGAAACAAGACAGGCATTATAGCCGATCTTGTTAGCTCGGTGGACCTGGCTTGCATCACTGAGACCTGGCTGGATGGTAATCCAGGCCCCACTTTGGAAGCTATGACTCCAGCTGGGTACTCGGTGATACATCACCCGAGATTGGACCGCTAGGGTGGGGGGGTTGCAGTCTGTTTTAAGACAGAATTGGACCTCACGAGTGTGGTTACAGGGAGACTGAGTCCTTTGAATGCACAGGGTAGTGGGTGTTGGCGTTGAATCGTACTCATCTACCGTCCACCAGGAGATGGGAGGCAGTTCTTACAGGAAGTGGCAGACTTCATCTGCGACATATCGTTCGAGTCGCCCAGATTGATGGTTCTGGGCGACTTCAACGCCTGGATCGACGATGAACTCTCGCAATTTGGTAATCACTTCCTCCAATTAATGATTTCTTTGGGCTTTACACAGGTGGTTTCCACCGCTACTCATAAATCTGGGCACTCTTTGGACTTAGTCTTTCTCCTTGGGATTGATGCTTTCGATTTGGGGGTGGAACCAGTTGTTTGGTTAGACCACTACACGGTGAGGTTCAATTTTAGTACCCCCCTGAGAAGGCCTACCCCTGTGGAGATGGCAAGATACCACCCTTTATGGGATATTACACCTCAGGGCCTTGCGGCGGTTCTCGACCTCTCGTCCCCTGCGTTGGTGAGCAGTAGTCCGGAGACTGTGGTGACTGCCTATAATAAGGCTGTTACACTGGCTCTGGATACTATTGCTCCTGTTCATGTATGCCTCCTCTCCCTTCATCCCAAGGTGCCCTGGTTTGATGGGACGCTGAGGGAGATGAGGAGACAGGGGCGAAGATTAGAACGCTGCTGGCGCAGATCCGCCCTTGATGCCGACCGCCTTAGATTGACGGACCATTATTCTGTCTATCAATCTGCAATCTCCCATAAGAAGGCAGAATTCCTGTCCAGGGAGATTGTAGTAGCCAGGAATCGACTGGCTCAGCTTTTTCGAACTGCGGACAGGCTGTGCAACCCAGCCTGTCTACAAGTTCGGAAGGCTTTTTCGCAATTAGAGTGCGAGGAGCTCGCTCAATTCTTTGCTAATAAGGTGGCCGACATCAGGATGGATTTGCATCCGGTGGCTTCTAAGGGGGATGCCATTGAACAGCATGAGTTCACAGTACCTCTGTCTTCATGGTGTTCCTTCAGCAGGCCAGACTTTGTGGATGTCATGAGGATTGTCCATGGTGTGTGCCCTACGAGCTGTAGTTTGGATCCTGGGCCGACTTCCCTAATATTGGATTGTTGTGACATCATCGGCCCAATCCTTGTGCAAATAGTTTGGTGCTCCTTGGAATCAGGTGAGTTTCCTAGCTCCCTGAAAGAGGTGGTGGTGACACCCCTCTTGAAAAAAGCTTCCTTGGACCTCAACTGTTTCACAAACTACAGACCTATCTCAAACCTTCCCTTTATTGGGAAGGTGATTGAGAAAGTAATGGTGTCCCAATTGGAAAACCATTTAGCCATCCATGACATCTACGAACCCTTCCAATCAGGTTTTCGTAAAAGACACAGCACTGAGACTGCGCTGGTTCGGGTGCTTAATGATCTCTTGAGGGCGAGAGACCAGAAGAGACGTTCTATCTTAGTTCTTCTTGATCTCTCATCAGCTTTTGACACCGTGGATCACGTGGTGTTGCTAGCACACCTGAGGCAGATTTGTGGAATATCAGGAACTGTCCTTCGATGGTTTACCCTATTCCTCACCGGAAGATCACAAAGGTTGTGTCGACTTTCTGCCTCTGGCCCTATGCCTTTGTTATGTGGGGTGCCTCAGGGTTCTGTGCTGTCTCCCATGTTATTTGCGGTGTATATGCTGCCCCTCAAAGACATTATAAGACGGTATGAGCTGAGGTTTCATTGCTATGCAGATGATACCCAGCTATACCTGTCTTTCGCTCCTGACCAGGATAGAGCTGTCTCAGTGTTTAACAGCTGTCTGAGAGAAATCCAGGGTTGGATGGATTCTAGCTGGCTGAAGTTGAACACAGAAAAGACGGAGATTTTGGTGGTGGACCCAGGTTGTCGGATAGAGGGGTCGCCTGTCGTCAGGAATTTTTCTTGGGGGTGTTTCACTTCCAACCTCTGAACAGGTGCGTAACCTAGGGGTTATCTTGGACGACGGGCTGACACTGCATTTACAGGTGTCAGCTGCCATCAAGACTTCCTTTTACCATCTTAGGAATATCGCTAGAGTGAAACACCTTGTTACGTCCGACATGTTACCTATGCTGGTCCACGCCTTTGTATCCTCTCGCCTGGACTACTGCAACTCCCTGTATTTTGGGCTTTCTGGGGTTGAAATCACGCCTTCAGCTAGTGCAGAATCGGCGGCCAGGTTCTGGCGGGAACCAGTAGGTCTTGTCATATACGGTGCCTGAACTGCACTGGCTTCCGTTGATGGCCGGATCACCTTTAAAGTCTGTTTATTGACTTTCAAAGCCCTACGATCAGGGGTCCAGCCTATCTGAAACCTTCTTGTATCTTACTGCCCTGGCGTTTCTCCCTTCGGCTGGCTGAGGTTGCTAGAATTCGAGTGTGTTTAAATTCATCTGGTTGTAGAGCTTTTTCTTCACTGCCCCACTCTCTGGAATTCTCTACCCTGTCGAGTTCTGACAATGCACCTCCTGAGGAATTTAGAGTGGCCTTAAAACTCATTTGTTTCACATGGCCTTTTATAGTATAATGCGATCTGGTTTAAAATTGTGGTTTTGTGATTGTTTTATATTGTATTATAATGATGATTGTATGGTTTACTTTTATATGATTGTACAGCGCTTTGAAATTTGAAAGCGCTTTAAAAATAAAATTATTATTATTATTATTATTAAAATTATTATTATTATATGAGATGTAAAGGATTTGCATTTCATTTTATTTTCTAGAGTCCTCTAGATGGTTTACCGGCAGCACATGTACCCCACCCCCAATTTTTTGATATAAGAAATTGTTTATATTTATGAGGTTAATTCCACCTTATGTTATGAAATTTACTCAGGAGTCCTTTGTTCAAATATTAATACATTTCTATTATGGGATTTAGTAATTTATTTAATTTTGTGTTTCTTCCAGTTTAGAATGGAGTTCTTTTATGGAAACTATGTAAGCTCATAGTCTGAGGATGGAACATTTGAAGTTCTGAAACATTACAAAATTAATTATATTGAGCAACAGTGAACCAATTCTGTATTTAGAAAATAGTCACATAGTGACAAAGAGAACTTTGAGTCTTTGGTCTGCTGTCAGGGTTGAGTGAAAAAGCTGTTTTGACTTGATTTTTATTCTGTTTATTTTCACTCCCCTCCCTTTTGGTTATGATTCCTGAGAATTTGAAATATTAACAAAAGGAATCCAGGGACACACAAGTTGGGAGTTTTTGATAAAAATTGGTGACCAGAGAAACATCCCTTTTAACTGTGTCCCCATTAACTGGTGTCTACTGTACTTTGGTCAGGTCTTCCTGCAGCCCCCTCCACCCCTCTTTCATCTACCACTGCACCGATCTTTGTATAGTCTGCAAATAGACTGATCCTACTCTGGATCCCATTTGAGATATTGGGTATGAATATCCTGAACAGCACCGGTCCTAATACTGAACCCTGGGGTGCCTCACTCGTAATGTCCCTTGGTGACTAGAGTCCCACCACCACTCTTTGCTGCCTACCCCGAGCCAGCTGGTGATCCAGTTGGCCATTTTTGTCCCCATCCCAGTTTATTCCAGTTTTCCCCCCAGCTTCCCATGCGGCACAGAGTCGAAGACCTTGCTGAAGTCCAAATATGGGATGTCTACTGCATGGCCCCTGTCCAGTTCCCTGGTAACCCAGTCATAATACTAGACTAGGTTCATCTGGCAGGATCTGCCCAATACAAAACCGTGTTGATGGCCATCTTGGAGTCCATTGTCTTCCAGAAAGGTCACCGGCCTCTCCTTTAAGATCAACTCCATGAGTTTCCCCACGATTGAAGTGAGACACTCCGGTCTGCAGTTGCTTGGATCATCTGTTGGCCCACTTTTATGAATGGGCACCACATGGGCCATCCTCCAGTCCTGTGACATGAATCCTTTGTCCAGTGATGTACTAAACAAGTCTGCCAGTGGCCCCACCAGGATCTCTACTAGCTCAAGTACCCTGGGATGTAGGCCATCTGGCCTTGGTGCCTTGTCCACCCTCAGTCCCTCCAGCACCCTGTCGTCTGTAATTCTGATAGTCGCCCCACCGGCCCACTGCACCTTTCCCATGGAGTATTTGCCCCCCTCTTTCCTTCATGAACACAGAGCAGAAGTACTCATTCAGTGAGACTGCCTGATCATCCCCCTTCTCCACCCCACCCCCATCTTTCCTAATCCTCACAATCAGGTCTTTGATTCATCGTCTCTCAGCAATGTATCTGAAAAAGTCCTTTTCCCCATCCTTTATTCCCTGTGTCAGTCTCAGCTGTCTGGAAGCCTTTGCCACTCTGACTAACCTGGTAACCTCTCTGGATTTCTTTGTGTACTTATCTTTGTCCCCTTGCCCTCCCAATTTCCTAAGCCTCCGGAAGGCTTTTCTCTTGGCCATCACCCATTCTGTTACTTCCCAAGTCAGCCTGCCCAGCTTCTTTGCTCTTCCTCTTCTTGCTCCGTGTCCTTGTGCAGGTCTCCATCGCTTCTGCCAGCCCTTTCTTAATGATATTCCATTTTTGGCTGGCACTTGTACATGTCTGAATTCCCACCAGATGCTCTACCCAAATTTCCCCCATCATTCAGCCACAGATGGCCATTTTGAGTAAGGTTAAGCATAGAACCTTTCAATTCATATTTACGCTATGGGGGCTGAATTCCACTCCCTTAAAATCTATCACCCTAGTACATGTTCCTCCTGTTACCCTTCCCCATATTGAGTGTGAACCACAGTGTATGATTGTTGCTCCTAGCCAGGGAGTCCTCCACTCCCAGATCCCATACAGCATCCCCATTTGTTAATATCAGGTCCAGAGTCCTACCTTACCTAGTTGTCTTGCAGACAGATTGCACCAGGAAGCAGTCCTGAAATACATCTAGTAATCTCTGCTCCTTTGCACACATGGTGGTTGGGGTGTTCCAGTCCACCCCAGAGAGGTTAACGTCCCACACCACTACAGTGTACGCCTTCCTACAGACTCTTCTAATCTGCTCAGCCAATTCCCTATCCAGGTCATCATTTTTTGGCAGCTCCCTCGGCTCTCAAGTCCCACATGAGCTGTGGCTTCCTGAATACCCCCCTGGCTTGCCCCCCAGGGTGGGGTTACCGCATCACCCCCTCATAGTGCTGTAAGCAGTGTATTAGGTACGAGAGTTGGTCTGGGAGCGAGCCAAGGGCAGGCATCATGGCGGCGATGACTCCTGTGGTTTTTCTCCTATATGGGGGTGGAGACATGCAGAGACCACCAGCATCTGCCCTGCCCTTCAGTGTGCTGGTACCAGCACTTGTGGTACACCCAGCCTCCACTGGGTGTCTGTAGTGCACCGGGCACTTCCCCCTCCCCCCTTGGGAAGGAGAGCAGTCACGAGACATTCGATCCTTCTCCCCCAGCCAGCCCTCCGAAGTCCGAATTCATTCCCGAACCCGGGTCATCAGCACTGCAGGTCAACACTCTGCTCCTGCACCAGCGGGCCAGCCTTATCCAGGTCATTACTTGAACTGGTGGCCTGTACACATCACAAGGATTCCAGGTGGGGTGCTGCTGACGCCTGCATGGGTTGAGGGAGGCCCAAATCCATGCTTGAGGGGACAGGGAGCTGCAAGCCCTTGTATAATAAGGTGGTATGCAGACCTCTGAATGGTGTGGGTGCAGACACCTGCAAGTGGAGGGTGGTTGCAAGTGGGACATCTCAGCGATGCATGTTGGTGACCTGACACCACCACAACGTTCAGCTTATCTGGATCCTCTAAAACCAGAACTGCATTTTTCATTACACTAGCCATAGAAGAACTACTTGAATGGCAAGGCCTAGAAATGAAGCACCCATTATCGGGCTGTGTCAACTAATTTATGAAAGTCGACAAGAAGCAGGTGGATACATGACTGAACCCTCCCAAAGATGGCTCCTATGATCTTGTCCTTCTTCATTAAAGTTCAGCATTCCAACAGACAGTGGGGGAAAGCCTCCAGGACTCAGTAAATTGCAAAGCTGACCCCTCCTTGATAAAGGCATTCCAGGCACCTGCAGCATCAATGAAGCAGGTGACTGTGGCCCTTTTTTTTTGTTACGGCCAGGGCCATTGTATCTTGGGCAACTATGGTGGCGTACAATTTGAAAACAGGATTATGCAAAGAACAAGGATCTGCTTTGTGGACTGTAACTCATAGGTCTATTGTTTGCTTATTCAATGGATGTCTGAGGACACAGTCCATTGCCCAATCCACTCCATGTTTTATCAAACCTCGGCAAGATGGAACCTATGGTTACGAGATGGACTGGTGGACTTTTTTTCATCAAAACGCCACTTGGTTAATGCTACTTACAAAGGAGGTTTCCTGTGTGGCACAACATTTAAGGATGCAGTAAAAGGATTCTGGGGACACTGCCAAGGTACGCTTACTGCTGTCTAAATCAAAGGACAAACTTTGGTTTGGGCGATCCCAGAACTTTTCCATGTCTAATCTGCATAGAACAGGTCCAGATACTAACATAGAGGCTGCTACTACAAATGATCTTGGCTCACATCCCAGAACCAATGTAATACAGTAACAGAGGTAGTGACTGCAGCAGCCGTGATTTGGGCAGCACCACTAGAAAATCGTCACAGTGAGATTATCAGGACCCATCCCCATATTGGAGACTAAATATCCATATCCTTTGGGGACTTAGTTCAGTCAACGATGGATAGATGTGTCTTGGATGTAGTCAACTGAGGGGATACTTCATTGAATTAAATTCCATGCCTCCATTAACTCATGTTGTCTCATCTCCATTGTTATCTGACCATGTGAAACTGATTGCAAAGCTTCAAGCAATCACAGACTACTACAAAAGAATGCCATTGAAAAGGTACCACTTCAAGAACCCAGCACAGTTGTCTACTCCCTATTTTTCATCTTGTCAAAGTGCACGGGGGGCAGACTTCAGACCCACACTGAACTTAAGTCTTTAATTTGTTTCCAGCAAGTTCTTCAAGATTGGAGACCCTTGTGTTCATCAGGGAAGATTACCAGAAAGACTTGTCTTGCCTCCATAGACTTGCAGGACACCTACCTGCACATCGGTGTCTCAACGAAAGTGTCTGAGGTGTCGCTGAAAGTTAACTCGCCTGGATTGCATTAAGAGATCATGTAACTGCTGAGAAATCAACAATGAGTGGCTGATTGGAGAGCAGATTTTTTTTTTTTTTTTGCTATCAGACTAGTCTTATCTTTTGGGGGAAAACATGCCTGATGGATGGTGTTCAGCAGCAATTGTAGCCCAGAATTGAGGCCGAGGGCAGTGTTTTATAAGGCATATGAGAGCATTGATCACTGGTGCAATTCATATACAGATCTCGTGAAATACAGCATGTGATGGAGGATGGTTAATCTGCCAGACTGAGACAAGAAAAAGGTGCATGACAGTGTGCACAAGGATAGAGTGCTGTTGGTAAAACAGTGCTCTTTAAATAAAGCTGCTTTTTTATACAGTATGTGACAGACATGGAGTCCAATATTATTGAGGTAGCGAGTACCTGTTTTTTGTTATCAGTAATCTGCCTGGTGTGGCTGTCCTTAACCAGTGTTGTTGGTGGTTAATTAGGCAGGGAAATCCAAGTTTATGAACCAGATTACTACAATATTTGGCATTTTTCTGTCTCCTTAGTTAAGTTTGTTTTATAGTTTATCAGTGCAGGTAACCTGTTTCAGGTGCATGTAACATTTTGATTACATGCACTGCAGTGCAAGTGCTATAAAAAGTTAATTTCTACTTCTGATTCTCAAGTCCTTTTTTTGTGTGCGGTCACCTTGGAACAACTGCTGTTAGTCTGTGCCTTCATTGCACCTCAGCTTTGTCTTTCAGGCTGTAACAAAAGCCTTTTTTGAACTGTTAGCAGGCACCTTTCTCCTCTGTCTTAAGGTTTCCTTCCTCATTGCTGATGAGCCAATGAGATTGGTGCCCTGTGATCCAGAGCCTTATGTCTTCCATCAGGATTCTGTAGTGTTATGCCAGGATTCCTATCAAAGGCAACTTCCACTTTTCATTGTAGCCATGTTGATCCTTCTCTCCAGAGCTCAGGAATGGCTAGGAAAGAGAATGGCATACTTTCGATCTGAGACTCGCCTTAAAACGCCTCAGGATCACGGGAACAGCTGCACAGGAGTCTGAGCTGGACGTCATTGTCCACCTAGGGACAAATGACTTGGCTCATCATGAGATTAGAGCAGTGCAGAAGGACTTTGTAGAATTGGGGATGGGCCTAAGACAAGTAGCACACACAGTATCCTTCTCAGAGGTGCTGCCTGTCAATGGCATGAGTGAGGCGAGGGTACTTTGCACCATGCAGTTTAATGAATGGTTGAAAAAATGGTGTGGAGCACAGGGGTTTGGCTTCATTGGGGACTGGGGTTCCACCTGGAGGGACACCAGCCTATACTGGCAGGATGGTCTGCATCTGTCCAGGAAGGGAACAAGTCTTTTGAGCAATCAGTTTAAATGCTTCATTGGCAAGCTTTTAAACTAGTCAAGGGGGGAGGCACTGATAAGCAGCAGGAAAATCCCAGCCTCTCCCTACAAAAAAGGGTACTAAATGAGAAAAAGACCAAGGTAGAAAGGTCAGTGGGGAATGCTGCAACAGAAGTTAAAGCCATCAAAAAATGGAGAGCAATGAGTACCAATGCCCGTAGTCTGAGTAACAAGCTTCCTGAATTAGTGGCCTTGATGGAAGAGGAACATCTGGATATCGTGGCAGTCACAGAAACATGGTACACACAAAACCATGTCTGGGATGTAAACATACCAGGATACACTATCTACAGGAGGGACAGGGAGGGTAAAAGAGGAGGAGGAGTAGCTCTTTACATAAGGGAAGGAATCAAAGCAACAGAACAAAAGGGTAAACAGGGAGGAGAAGAAGCACTGTGGGTAATTTTGGAGACCGGCAATGGCACCACAATCTGCACAGGGGTTGTATACAGACCCCCTTCTCAGGGGGAGGAAATGGACAAAGAAATGATAGAAAGTATACTTAGAATGGCAGAAAAAGGGGAGATATTGCTGATGGGTGATCTGAATATGCCAGATGTTAACTGGAGTGCAGTTGCAGCAGCCACTTCAAAGAGTGGGGTTATTCTAGATGCCCTACAGGGGGCATGCTTTAGACAACTAGTATTGGAGCCCACTGAGAGGGAGCAATCTTAGACCTGGTTCTCTCAAATGGAGATGAAGAGAGGATCATAGATGTAGAAGTGGGTAGCCATCTGGGAACTAGCGACCATCGAACAGTATGGTTCACAAGAAACCCAGCAATAGAGTCAAGCCATACAAAGACAAAGGTACTGGATTTTAGGAGGGCTGACTTTGTCAAAATGGGTGAGTGCTTAAGGAATGCACTAGCAAATGGGCAGGAAGGAAGGGTGGAAGAACAATGGGGAATAATAAAAACTGCCATCACAGAGGTAACAAGCCTTTGTGTAAAGCAAATAAACAGAACGAAACGAGGTAAGAAACCACTATGGTTCTCAAAGGAAGTGGCAGAAGGTTCAAGAGAAAAAAAGCATTCAGGAAGTACAAGGAATCACAGAAGGAACAGGACAGAGAACTGTATCAGTTAAAGCAAAGGGAGCTGGGAAGGCAGTCAGAACAGCAAAGGCCCAAACCAAGGAAAGATAGCCAGCTCAGTTAAGAAGGGGATAAAACCTTTTATAGGTACATCAGGGAGCGAAGGAAGACCAAGGGAGGGATAGTGAGGCTTAATAAAGGGGAGGAGGGTGAGCAGAGGGTGACTGTGAAAAGGCAGAGATACTAAACAAATATTTTTGCTCAGTATTTACAAAGGAAGAGGGGGAGGTACCTAAAACAAACAGTAGAAACACTCTGGATACAGAAGTTGATACCAGCCCATTTACAGAAGAAAGGGTTCTGAAGGAACTCTTAAAACTGAAGGTGGACAAAGCAATGGGGCCTGATGGGTTCATCCCAGAATTCTAAAAGAACTAAGGGTAGAACTAGTGACACCACTGACTACCCTGTTTAACAAATCATGGGAGGATGGGGTGGTACCCGAGGACCGGTGGAGGGCAGATGATTCCCTTCACAAAAGTGGGAACAAGGCAGAAGCAGGAAACTATAGACCTGTTAGTTTAACCTCAGTGGTAGGAAAAATGATGGAATCACTTCTGAAGGAAAGAATTGTTGAGTATCTAGATGCCAGAGGGCACATGACCCAAGGCAGCATGGATTCTAGCCGGAAGGTCATGCCAGACAAATCTGATAGATTTCTTTGACTGGGTGACCAAAGTAGTTGATCAGGAGGGCTGTGGACATGGTCTACCTAGACTTTAGCAAGGCATTTGACACAGTCCCACACAAAGATTAATAAACAAGTTAGCCAGCCTGGGTGGGTCCCAAGATGACAGCCTGGGTAAATAATTGGCTGGAGAATAGGACACAGAGGTAATAGTAAATGGAGTCCACTCTGAAAAAGGGGTTAGTAGTCAGGGGTACTGCAGGGTTTCAGTATTAGGACCGGTCCTCTTCAATGTCTTTATAAGCAACATTGCAGAGGGACTGGAAGGAAAGTATGTCTCTTTGCAGATGACACAAAGATCTGCAACAGAGTTGATGCACAAGGTGGAGTGGAAAGGATGAGAAGGGACTTGGCAATGTTAGAGGAATGGTCAAATGTATGGCAGCTTAGATTCAATGCTAAGAAGTGCAAGGTAATGCACCTGGGAAACAAAAACCCAGGGGAAGAGTACACAATGGGGGTGAGATACTAACAACAACAAAAATGGAAAGGGACCTGGGGGTAGTCATATCAGATGACCTAAAGGTGGGCAAGCAATGTGAGAGGGCAGCAAGGAGGGCTGGGGGGATACTGGGATGCATAGGGAGAGGCATCACCAGTAGAAAACAGGAAGTTATTATCCCTCTGTACAGACAGCTAGTGAGACCCCATCTGGAGTACTGCGTGCAGTTCTGGAGACCCAATCTCCGAAAAGACATAGACAGGATGGAAGCTGTCCAGAGGAGGGCAACTAAAATGGTGCATGGTCTGCACCGGAAGACATATGAAGAGAGACTTAAGGAGCTTAATATGTATGACCTCGAGGAAAGGAGGGATAGGGGGACATGATAGAAACTTTCAAGTACCTCAAGGGAATCAACAAAGTCCAAGAGGGTAGCATCTTTCAAAAAAAGAGGTGTGCAAGAACAAGGGGGCACAATTTGAAGATAGAAGGGGGCGGTCTAGAGGTAATTTAAGGAAGTATTTTTCACAGAGAGGGTTGTGGATGTATGGAACGGCCTTCCAGAGGGGGTTGTGGAGTCAAAAACAGTGGTGGAATTCAAGCATGCATGGGACAGTCATAAGGCAATTCTGGGGGGGGGGGTAGGAAGAAGTAGGCTGCTGGTTGACTAGGATCTGCATCTTATCCATCAGGTAGGGAAATGGGCAGACTGGGTGGGCCAAGCGGTCCTTATCTGCCGTCAAATTCTATGCTTCTAGGAGAATAGGTGCTGAGAAACCTTTACTCGCTCTTAAGAGGCTGCTATATTTTGTTCCCTTTTCAGTTTTGGGATGTGCATGTGAACTACAGTGTAAGTTGGAGCTCTTGATTCCAATGTTTTTTGGGTGGGGGCTGAAAGACAGGCAGGTCATTGTGCTTAGCAGGCAGAAACCATGAGATGGCCCTTGGTTGTCAGAAAAGGCTGGTATCTTACTGTTGCTTGGTGTTTTTGCAGCTGAAAGGTGAGCCTCAGTCTTTGGGAGAGGGTCTGAGAGGTAGATTATGTGAAACATGGCCACACGGTATGTGGAACATGTTGAAGATAGAGGTGGGATGGCTCAGGGGCAATATGAGGCAGTATTTATTCACAGAGAAGGTGGTGGACGCATTGAATGTCCTTCCTGAGGAGGTTGTGGTCTCAAAAGGGAGGAAGTAGAGCACAGTGGTTTAAGGCTCTGAGCTGCAAATATGGAGATCTGGGTTTGAATCCCACAGCCCCCACTTGCATACTGGGTGACCCTGAGCAAGTCATTTAACTTCCATGTGCTCCCAGGTTGCCCCAGTAAACAAGCTTTAAGCTTAGTGTGCCACACCTGGTTAAACAATTGAAAGAAAGAAAAACAGTGGGGGAATTCAAGAATGCATGGGACAGACATAAGGCAATTCTTGTGTGGTGTAGGAAGAAATAGGCTGTTGGTTAACTAGGATCTGCAGCTTATCCAGTCAGTAGGGAAATGGGCACACTAGGTGGGTAAAGTGGTCCTTATCTGCCGTCAAAGTCTATGTTTCTATGTGAATGGGGTGTGATAGACAATATTGCAAGTGGATCATGTGTGGGATAATGTGGTGGTGGACTATTGCATCCTTTGGCCTGGCCCATCTTTGCCTCCCCACCCCATCACCCGCCCCATCACCCGCCGTTTCTGGGTACTTAGCCCAGTCTCCTGATTCCCTTGGCTTTCTCACCATGGTCTGCTGAATGGGGCATGGACACACACATGCAGTTGTGGGTAGGTGTGTCCGTCACTTTGCACAGTAGAGGATTTAGTGCACTGTTTCACTGGCAAGCCACAAAACACTGTTCTGAGACACAGGTCCCCCACCCCAGCAACATGTGCATTTCTGCTTGTCCCGAGACCATTTGAGCTATTGCTCCCACACACTACCTATCTGTAGGCTCATTCACACTGCGCCTTGCTGCATCAGCTACATTCTAATCATTCTAAAAAATCCTAAGGAATCACTTGAGATCTGCATTCACACTGCATTGGTGTTACTGCTGCCCTTTACCTTTCCAGCGATTCCAGTATTGTCCCAGTCAGTACTGGGTGAGTGGGGAATTGTGTTGCAGGTGGTTTGGGTGTTCACATGGCTCAGGAAACCCATCAACACCACTCCACAGACACAGGGAAAGGGGATCATGGTGGCTATGGCATGCAATGGAAAATTTGCACAACGGTAATGTTCACATACGTGTGTGTGTGTGTGTGTGTGTGTGTGTGTGTAGGGGCACTGATCTACCAATGTGAGCCACTGACAATGGCTCGCAGTCATGTGAATGAGCCTACGGTAATGTCATGATCGGTCACCTCAGAAACAATACAGGTGCAGAACATGCCATCGCACTGAGACACTAACCTGCAAGCTTGACAGCACAGTGCACTACTTGCTTATCACAGCGATGTTGCTGTCACTCTCACTCTGGCTGTTGAGCAGATCCTTGCTCCCGCACAGCGGCACAGGTTGCTGCAGTCCGCATTATCTCCACATGCACGGTTTCACTGCGCAAGTAAAGATTGTGACTGAAAAATAAGAATTGGAACAGCTGCTAACGTCAGCACCGTCTATTACTATACATGTCTGAGGCTTTGACTGAATTACTGGGGGAGAGCAATGTGATTTATTTGCAGACATCGCAAAACTGGTGATCTGTTGTGTGTCTTGCTCCAACACAGAGGATACTATCAGGAGATCACACCTCGGGGGTCACTACATTACTGGGGAACAGGAATGAATGACAGTACGGTACTGGGTGCGAGCAGTGAAATGGCCACTCCAGGGGAAGCTCCCAGCTGATGGTGGTGACAGGCTTGGGTTGGGGAGGGGGCTCTCTCTATACCGAATGTGCAGCACTGTCGCTCACACTCTCAGTGCGGTGTACTGACTGTCAACGGAGAAGCAGAGATGCTAGGCTGGGTGGCTGACTACCAGAGCAAAGTCTGCCAGCAACAGAAGGGGTTCAACAGAGGAGGAGAAGCCCATTCTGTCACTGTCTCTCTCCCCGATATTGCATTTCTGGAAATGGTGGGCAGCAGCGAAGCCCCACTGAATCATTCTCTCACACTCAGAATTGTGGGAGATTCCACTGTGCACTCTTTCTCTAGAGAGTTATAGGGTGGGTGGGGAGCCACTGCACAGAGCACAGGCAGCAATGGGGACTGCAGAGGCACAAAAACATGCAGCACTGGGCACCCAGGAGGGAGTGGGAGACACAGCGAGAGAACAGTGCAGTAGGTACACAGTGTCACAGACACGCAAAACTATTAGCCACCCAGCCCTGCCCCCTCATCTCAGGAACTTGCTTTTACCTTCGGTCTCTCTCCCCCCCCCCAAGATGGGGATAGGAAGGGGATGGACATCCTCCTCCCTTGACTGTTAGCCAGTTTGGAAGTCCGTTGCACTGTTGGTGCTGTAGGGCATGCAGATGGTGGTGGCTTCATCCTGCCCTGGTGGTAGCTGAGTGAAGCAACTTGTCCTCCAAGATAGAAGTGGTCCCAGGTACACTAAATCCTGTTCACATTCTCTAGGCTGGCCTTTGAGTGACCCAGGTCTTTTCATGAACCTTTTTACTGTTGTGATATCAGTATCTAACCCCTGATTAAACCACTTTGAATCCCAGAAATAATCCCTTTCTAACCTGGTGCAGCTGATTGGTATTTTTATTAATAATAACTAACTCCTTTTCCACTTTGTCTACAGGTTCAGTGGAAGGATAACAAGATGCCAGCTCTGGCGTTGGAGGACACTGACCACGTGCATCAGATAATTATTGTTTTATGTTTAGAGTACCTTATTTGTAACAGCTGACTTATAAAGAACCACAGGATTCCATTGCTATTCTTATTTTACAAGTATGACTGACTGTTCCCTCAAGCCACCCAAACCTCATCCCACAATCCCTAGGATCCAGGCAAAAAATCTTCATTAACACTGTATGAAGAGTGGACAAGAATGGTACAGTGTAATGGTGCAAATCTAAGTAAAAAAGCATCAGCTTAGGCTAATAAGGTGCTGGGGTGTATTGCCAGAGGAATCGTGTCCTGGAGAGGAGACCATCCTTCCACTGTACAGGTCATAGGTAAGGCTGCACCTGCAGTACTGCATGCAGTTCTGGTGCCCCTACTTACTAAAAGATGTTTAATTGCTGGAGGGGGTCTAGTGCAGATCAACCAGGATGATCCTCTGATTGGAGGACAAACACCACGAGAAGAGACTGAGGGAGCTCAGCATATACTCCCTGGAGGGATAGAGGGGACATGATAGAAACCTTGAGATAAATAAAAGGCATAAATAAAGATGGTACAGAGGGAATTTTAAGATTAAAGAGCTAGTGTACTGTCTGGAAAGTGCCTGTAATTAATTGTAACTTTCAGATGTAGTCAGCTATCACTTTTTATCTCAAGTATTTATTCTTTTCTGTTTGCTAATTAGAAGATTTTCCACCTAGCAGTACTGGGGTGATCTGTGGAGCAGCACTTTGGAGGGAAAAAAAAGTCAGTCAGTTCTGTTCCTCCCACTGCATTTTATTTTTAATTTTTTTTATTTTATTTATTTATTTTTTGTTGACCGGGTAAGTGCACTAGACAAATCCTGCCCATTTTCGGGCACGACCAGGGGGAAGGGGATACAGATGAATGCCAACTAACCTTGAACCAGATTAAGCTGTTGGTGGTATTTTTTGTAGTGAATGAGGGAAATTTAGCCAGGACACCGGGGAAATTTCCCTACTCTACAGTAGGGGGAACCTCTGGCCGTTCTGCAGGATGGCCAGTCTCTCAGAACCTGTGGAGGAGCCGGTTGTGTCTTTGGAGGGTGAGAAGGTCTTTCCCTTGGCTGTTTCTTTGTTACCTGACCCTGCAGTTTCTCTCCTACCTGAACAGACTGCTTTACCTCCTGGACCTGTGGATGATGTCATTTTGGCTGATTTGATGGACGCTACTCTTTCTTCTGCTCCTGCTTTTTCTCAACTCCCGGTTCGACCTCAGCCTTTTCGGCACCCACCCGATGCTGTCCCTCGGGATGCGATGTTGTCCCACCTTGCATTTATACATTTGGAATGGATGAAACAGCTACAGAAGTTGCGAGAGCTTGATACAGCTCTCGGTCTCATTTCTTCTTCTCAGGTCGATGCTGCTGCTGTCATGGATTCACAGGAGGTAGTTGTTTCTCCATGGCTTTCTTCTTCAGTGGACCGCTGCCTGGAAGCGCCCGGTCACAATATTCCCCCAGGACATATAGTACGCGAGGCTAGCAGTGAAGACGGGTCTGTCCCCATGTGTCTACAGCCTCAAGATTCTGGCACTCAGATTTTGCATCCACCTTCTGTTGGGCGACGTCTCGGACCGGGTAAACCACTTCTACCTTCTGCTCAGCCTTTGATAGAGCCTGTTTGTCCAGCTCCAACTGTACTGCCACCACATTCCTTGAATTGGGGTGACCTTGTGGACTCAGATGTGGGCTCTGTTGAGTGGACTCCAGAAAAGGCATTGCAGGATGCGGGATGGGTACAGGCACCTTCCGGTTCTTGGACTCCCAATACTAAGGATCGGTCCTTTCGGGACCTGACTGTGGCTTTTTCCTCTCCTCTCCTCTCCTGTGGCAAAGGATCCTTCGACAGGCCTGAGCTCCAACTCACCCCGGGGTAATGACTCTGTTTTGTCTCCTAATGCTAATGCACTGTCTTCCCATTCTGTATCTGTTGTTCCCCCGCTGCAGGACACCCCCAAGCGGTCCCTGCGGTTGGTGAACCTGTGTCTGTTTTACCTAATAAGTCTGTACCTGACCCTTTGTTTAAGTTGGCTGACCTCTTTTCTACTAGGGGCGAGCCGGCCCCTAGGCGTAATGTGGTCCGTCTCCTTTACAAAGGAGGCTTGGAGGATCCTCCTAACAGGTTGTATGTTGCTAAGGAATTGTTGAAGAAATCGATGCATTATTTTTCTTCTGAAATTTACGCCCTTATAGGTTTAGGAAATGGGAACTTCAATGTGAGTTTCAAGCATATTTCTAATTTGGATAGGTTCTGGGCTCAGTATCAATCTTTCAACAATACCCCTGTTTGGGTCCCTTTCCATGCAGTTCCCCTCACTAAACCCTTGATTAAGACAATTATAGTTATGTTTAAAAATGAGGGTGTTCAGTTACAGGATATCTTGTTTTGGTTAAGGCACCATTGTGAAATTTTAGGTAAACCCTTTCCTACATTGGATAGTGAACAAATCTGGGATGGTGGCTGGAAGATTAAGGTTAAGTTGCACTCTACTAATGTGGGCCCTGTGCATCTGCCTAGTGTTTGTTTTTTCTGGGAAAGGACAGGGGTTCCATCTTTTACAGTGGGCAACCTAGGTCCTGTTTCAAGTGTGGTTCCTGGTTGTACTTTAGCTCTGCTTGTGACACCATGCAGTGTAGCCATTGCTTGGACTTTGGTCATGTTTCCTCTACCTGCGTTAACCTATTTAAATGTAGTCTGTGCGAACAGACTGGGCATGCTTATGGTCATTGTCCTTGGGCTGCGCATAACAGGGCGGATTACCCTACTCATAATGGTCTCATCAATTTGGCCCAGCACCAACATGCCTTGTGAGTGTCGGCCTCTGAGAACCTGCCAACCACCCCTGCTCAGCCTGGGACTGACACTACTACTACCCTCTAGTTCAGACCCTGCATGTCTGGGCAGAGACCCCTGCAAGCGCTTGGTATGGGCCTACTTCATGCCTTATATTTCGATTGTTGCTCCCTCTTCTGGGGTGGGCAATACTATGCCCCCCCACCCCATGAGTCCAATGCACTCCCCTTTCAATTAGTTTCTACCAAAAAGCAACCCAGGCAAGGAGCGAAAGGCTTCTCAAAAACTTAAACATATAGAGGTTACTCAACAGGTTGAGACTCCCTCTTTGAAGAAAGGCAATAAGTTTGCGGCTCTTCCATTGATGGAGACAGATGGGAGACTCTGAGGATGATGGGACGGATGCCTCTTCAGTAGTCTTGAATACTGATACTGAACAAGATACTGATGGCTCCATTACCAAATGGACTAGGCAACGGTGCAAACCACCCTAAGCTGTGTTTTTTTGTTCCATTTGGTTCATTTTTTTCTCCTATATCTTTGTCTAATACCACTCATTTTGACTATAGAGAACAGATTACAGTTATAAAAAACCAGATGATGGCTTTACAATACGATAGGGCTCAGTCTTTACGGCAAGAGCTTCGTTTTGGGACTAGCACCCAGAAAAGTTCTTTGGACCTCTTTCTGGAATGTAAGAGATGGACTCAGAATAAAGTTGTCACAGCTTTAAATACTCCCTCTGGGCAACTTGCCACTTCCCCCCAAGATTTATTAGATGTTGTGGACTCCCATGTTACTAATCTTTTTGGCACCTCTGCTTCTGAGCCTGATGTCTCTGACATTTTTCAGTCTTTACATCTGCCCCAGGTCACGGACGCAGATGCGTCTCTTTTGGTTGCAGAAGTTTCCTTAACGGAAGTGGAATCTGCTATTTCTAGACTTTCAAGTGACACTGCCCCTGGGTCTGATGATATTAGTACAGGATTTTATAAAACCTTTAAATCAGAGTTAGACCCGGTCCTTGTAATCCTGTTTAACCATATGCTGAGTTCTAATAAATACTCTGCATCTATGTTGGAGGCTAATTTTATTTTTCTCTACAAAAAGGGTGACCGTCAGAATATTTGTAACTGGAGACCTATTAGTCTTTTAATTTCGGATTTTAAAATCCTCAGTAAAATCCTCTTGAATATCAACTACCTATTGTTCGCACTTCTTTTATACTAAGAAACAACCCCACCCACCAGCTCCTGTCTTATATCTACTACCTGGCTGCATCAACCTAATTCCTGATATCCCTTCCCTCCCTACTCCTGCTGCCTACATATATACCTCTCTGATCGCACTATCTAACCTTTCCTACCTCCCCTATCCATTCTATTCTGTGATCAACTCATCTGCCAAAATGTATTTATTGCAAACACAAGTACCATGTTTCAAGCATCATTATGCTATCTACAGCTGCCACCTGTATTACCTTAGTTATTACCACCCTCGGTCACCCCATGAGGTGTCATTGAATGTTTATCTTGCTTCTACTATGTGTCGCTTGCATTTTATGTATATATTGTTATTAATTTATTTATGTATGTATGTTGTGTAAGTCTATATGTCACAGGACCTCCTTGTGAATGAGCTTGCTCAATGGAGTTTTCCTGCAATAAACTTGAACTTGAACTTGAATAGATTAGCTGTGGTTGCCCTTTATTTAATTAGTTCCTCCCAAACCTGTGCTGTTGTAGGACGTACGCAGCATGATAACTTACTGTAGTTCTGTTACGAGAACTATTTTTTCAAGGGGAGCATAATGTAGCTTCGGGTTGTGTTTTAAGTTTAGATCAGGAAAAGGCCTTTGATAGGCTTTCTCATTCTTTTTTGTTTTCTATGTTATTGGCCTTTGGTATCCCTCCTGTTTTTGTGTCTTGGTTGCAAACTATTTATGAATATTCTTTTCTTTGTCCTAATGTCAATGGCTGGTTTGGTAGAAAAGTTAAAATCAGACAGGGAGTGAAGCAGGGATGTCCCCTAAGCCCACTTCTTTATGTTTTCAGCATAGACATCTTACTGAGACTTCTGAACGTTGCTGATCACCTCGTTGGTATTCAGGTTTTCCCTATTCAGCGCCCCATAAAGGTTCTAGCATACACGGATGATCTGGTTTTAACTTTAGCTCCTGACTCTTCTCAAGCATCTTTACTGTCTGTTTTAGATTCTTTCTCACAGGTATCTGGATCTAAAGTTAATCTGGATAAATGTAAAGGGGTGGTACTTGGGAATGCCACGTTACCTGCCTCTAGCCACTTACCATGCATTTTTGTCTCTACAGAACCCATCTCTATTTCGGGTGTGCAATTTGGTCCTGGGGAGTTGGCATTATTGAATTGGGAGGGTAAGTTAGAGAAGGTCTCTTGATTGGTCACTATATGGAAGGGGCAACAACTCTCAAAGAAAAAGCGAGTGGTTCTTATTAAGACTTTGCTCCTTCCAATTTTTCTTTATTTGTGTTATGTATACCCTCCCCACAAGCTGTTATTGTTAGATTGTTTAATCTTTTTTTTCAATCCTTGTAGGACTCCCGATTGAACCCACTTCGGCGGGACATGACCTATCATCCAATCCCCGAAGGTGGGGTTAATATGGTCAATCCAGTGGCATTTTATTTTAGTATCTTTATTTCTTACAACATTTGTATGACCTTGAAACCAGGTGACAAGATATAGAAACCCTTTGTGAATGCCTGGCTTTCCCATTGCTTGGGCCCTTGGACGCACCGGTCCCTTCGGGCACTGTCTCATTCCTTGCCAGTACCTTCATATGGTAGAGATTTTTTTCAGAATATTGTTAAATGAGGCATTTCCCCATCTCAGCTTATTACACTGACCAGAAAACAGCTTTATAAATCTATTTTGGTTTCCGAACAACAAGGTTTTCCGGTGTTTCCAGACTGTCCTGAGGACAGGGTCCCTTCAGTGCTTCACCAATTAAGTAACCCACGTCCCCCCCCCCTTTGTTTGGGATTGTACTTGGCTAAGTAATTATGGCCATCTGGGGGTGAAGGCAAACAGTAAACATAAACAGCTTTCTGAAAGGTATTGTCCCAAGGATACTTGTCCTCAGCTTCCCGAAACCCAATTACATTTATTCCTTGATTGTCCATATGCAAGGGCCTTTTGGCAGTACCTTGCTGCCCGTTGGTCTGTCCCTCAGCTTGCTACTTTGACATATTCAGATTTATTGTATGGACCACTACAGCATGTCTTTTCACTCCATCATGCTGATACAGTTTATTTATTGCTGGTGGTTGTTCGTTATTTTTTGTGGCATGCTCGATGTATGTTGATTCTTCAACAAAGGTCTGTTCAGTATGATGAACTATTTTCTGATATCCAGTTTTCTTTACAGAGTATTAAGTTTTTGGACTTCCAGCAATTTTCCCCTGAAAAAGCTCAACACTTATGGATTTATTGTGGTACATGGTTTTCTTCTGTTTAATTTTTCTTGCTGACCTTTTTCTGTGCTCATTGAATATTGCATGAACTGTTTCGTTTTTGTATTTTCTTGTTTTGCTCTGTATTGAAGCCCACTTTTTCAATAAAATTCCCCTACTCTGTAGGCAGGTGGAGCTGTCCGTCAGCCTGCAGAAATGGAGGACCCCAGTATGGAGGAGGCTGTGGAGGAGGAAGGTCTGGTCCCTGGAGCTCTGAAGCGCTTGGAGGATGATTTACAAGCTAACATAGACAATCCTTTGTCATTAGCCCAAGATATTGCTCCTCAGTTAGGGGACCTGGATTTGCCATTGGAGGTACCAGAACAGGAAATTATGTCGGAAGAATTATTAAAAACGGAATTAGAATTAAAAAAGAAACAATTGTTGGAACTAATCCAAGTGGCAGAAAGAGACTATGAAATATGCCAGAAAAGATTAGAGGATGAAAAGAAAAGGAAACTTTCGATAGCCAGCCCTACGTCGATGGGGAAAAAAAGACCACCTGGAAGCATTTCAATAGAACCTACTGCTATTTCAACGGAAGAACTAGAAGTATCAGAGATATAGCAGGTACCATCAAATTCAAGGGAGAAAGAAAGAGAGGAGATATGGTCAACGGGAGATGTTTTGCCCAGAGCTGGATGGATCCATCAGAATAATATATGGATCCCTGACCCACTCATTCCAATTCCAGGAACTTCTACATCTTTTGCCCAAAACTCAGCAGAAATATCTGATGACGGTATTTTCACTTCTGGTGAGTTAAAGTTCCAGAATATGCCTATTGCGCAGGCGCCAGCTGAGGAGAAGACAGCCAAGTTTGAAACTGCGCCAAACACCATGGACCGGCTCTCTGATGTTACGGATATTACGCATGGACATACTGTATGGGGGTGAGTTTAAACCCAGAAACTGAGTTTAGGATGCCCAAAACAAATGAGTCTGCTGTTAGAGAAACTGAAAATTTAACTACAATTACTTGCGATAATACGAGGAATAATGTCGGTCAAGAACCCACCGGGAAAAAAACCTGTGCTGGTTTATTCCGACGCCCTGCTTTGGAAGCAAAAAGATGATTTTTAGTGAGACTGAAATACAGGGGTTCTGCTCCGATTGTTCCTGATAGGGTTTGGGTGGGTAAAACATTGCTTATCGATAGTTTGGGGTTTGTACCATCGGAAGTATATGCATTAATTCACTCAGCAGGGAACCACAATTATGATGTAAGTTTTTGTACTATGAAACTGTTAGGTTTTGGAACCTCTACTATGAGGTAAAAGATTTGTACATTTGGAAGGATTTTTTAGTAATTCCGGTAACAAAACCCACGATTAAGACTGTAACTGTGCTCTTTCGAAACGAAGGGGTAAATGTAGCCTGGAACAAAGATGTAAAATTATGGAACATCCTAAACCTATAATAGATGATAACGGGTTTTGGACTGGGGGATGGACTTTTAGGGTACAACTATTTCATGAAGAGTCTGGAATACAACATCTACCAAGCTCTTTTTTTTTTTAGGAGAAGGGACAGAAGGCTAATTTTCTAAGCTGGCCAACCCAAAAGTTGCTATAATGTGGCTCACTTGAATACAGATTGTGACAAGGTTAAATGTTTTATATGTGGAGTAATTGGGCATGTAGCAGCAGATATTGAAGCCTCTCCAGCTTGTAACCTGTGTGGGGATTCTGAGCATTCATATGAAGACTGTTCATGGGGATCAAATGATTAGGATGAGGCCTCTGATCAAGTTTAGTTTTTAAATAAAGCAAAGCTTCCCTTTATTGTAGCAACTGAGGTAGAACATACGTTGGACAGGAGAGAAAGCCGAAGAGGGAGAGGGGCACAAAGAGGATTGAGTAGGAAACACCCAAACTCCAAAGCCTGCAGTTTACTAAACACAGGTAGTCAGGATGCTATAAAGGAAATTCCAGGGAAGTCTCAGGGAAGAAGTCTGGAAGTTAGAGATACTCCCTTTGTTACACCCCAAGGATCCCCAATTAGGTCACAGAGCATTTTGTCTAGAGATTCCCCATGCAGCATCCTTTTGGATGATTCTGACAATGATACTCATTCAGATATTTTGAATATTGAAGATACTACACAAATTGAGGGACCTTTTTTAGAAGTCAAAAAGAAAAAGGGAAATAAAGGGTTGATCCCTGACCCCACTCCCTCCCCAGTACCACTCACTAATAGATATATTCCTTTAAAATCATGGAGTGATCAGATGGAGCAGGAATACCCGATTAATCAGAAGGTAACAGGTGGTATGCAAATATCTTCGGGAGGGGCAAAGGGGGCTTGTGTGTTACCCACCTCACAATGTGTGACAAGATCAAGTGGGAAACCGAAAAAAAATCCTCCTTAAGTAATGGTGATTTCCTTGCAAGTTTAAATGTGAATAGCATAAAGAATAGGAAAATACATCTTACAACATTTGGTATCTTGTATTCCTTGAAATATATCACTTTTTTGCAGGATACAAGATTGCATAGAGAAAGTGATATTTTACAGGCAAAAGGAGATTGGGGATGGGGTGTTTCATATTAGTCTCCAGAAGTTGACCCTTGTAGTGGGGTGGGAATATGTTTTCTAATTACAGAAGTGATATTATTGTAGCTAGTTGACATTGAACCTGGAAGGGTGCTTATGATAGATATGTTTTATGGTATCAAATTTTGATTAATTAACATTTATAACTCTCAAATCAAGTCAGTTAGAATTGAGCTATTACAAGGATTACAGCCTTACCTACATACAAGCAGTCAACTGATTTTTGGTGGTGATCTCAATATAAACTTTAAAGAAGAAAAAGTTGGAAAGAAGCAATACTGCGACAAAAAATTTTTAAAACAAGTCTTGTCCCAGGCCGATCTCAAAGATGCCTTCCTTGATACAATATTAGTGAAAAAACAACTTTTTTTCTTCATGCATTGATTTTTATTTGTCCATAAGTCCTTCCAGATTGCTGCCGCAAAATAAGTTCCAATAGAAACTTCAGATCATTGTTTATTAGGTATTGTGTTTGAGTCCTACCAGAGACGAAAGGTAGGGGCAGGATGACTTAACACTTTATTATTGACTGATACAAATATTATGCAAGAATTAAAGTGTATATTACAGGACAAAATGACAACAATAGACTAATATGATGATATAGGCCTCTGGTGGGAAGATATGAAGGAGTGTTTGGTTAATTATGTTAAATTAATAAGTGTATATAGAACACAAACAAAAAAAGAAAAATATATGGCATCTAGGAAAGAATTAGGGATTTTATTATTGAGACAAGTGACAGAGGGTATAAATTTGTCAGACAAAATTACTATGTTGCGACATGAAATGGAGGATTTTCAATATTCTTGCATTACGTCACTATATAAAGAACAAAAATTTGGCACTCAAGGAAAGTCAGAACAGGGTAATCCCTTTTTGGCAAGTAAAAAGAGAAGGGATAAATGAGGATTTACAGTATTGAGAGATTTGCATGGGAAAAAACATGGGGATAATAAGAGAATAATGACAGTGGTGGATGAGTATGTAGAGAAGCAATTTGGGGCAGTAACAAATTCATGGTTACAACCAAATATGTTTATACAGATGGCAGAGCTACCTGAGATTTCATGCTCTCAAAAAGCATCATTAGTGAAGCCATTTACGACTCTAGAATTAAACAGGGTAATAAATTCATTACATAGTAATATTTCGCCAGGTTCAGATGGGTTATCTAATGAATTTTATAAAATATTATGGGTTATAATGCCAGAAGTTTTGCTTCTGTTTTATAATCATACTAAAAGAGAACATTCTATCAACACAAATGTATGAAGGGCTTTTGATATTTTTATTTAAATCTGGAGATCGTGAGGATATAAATAATTGGAGGTCCTTAACATTGCTAAATGTTGATTTTAAAATATTTGCAAAACTGTTAGGGAACAGACTATCAGAAATTATGCCCTCAGTAATCAGTCCAATGCAATATTGTGCTGTACCAGGGAGAGGCATTTCGGATGCTTTATTATTGTTAAGGGAAATTATGGGACAGGTCGTGGTAGGTGATGGTCTTTTAAGAGAGTGTGGATATTCAGTGAGCTTGGATCAAGCTAATGCATTCAATGCTGTCTCCCATTCTTTTTTATGGGCATGTTTGACCACTTTTGGTTTGCCCGAGGAATTTATAAGATGGTTGAAAATGTGTTATGCATTAGCATTTGTAGTCCCATATGAAAATGGATGGAAGGGAAATAGACACATGATTTGTAGAGGATTAAGACAGGGATGCCCCCCTTAGCCCACTTTTATATGTTTTTGTGTTAGATCCAATATTAAGAATATTGCACAAATCCCCATTAATTAAGGAAGTGGATCAGTTGATGGGAGTAAATTGTAAAGTTATCGCATATGCAGATGGTAGCTGTTTAATTTTGAAAGACGAAGTTTCCTATTTTTTAGCATGTGAGATGATACAGGCAATAGGTAGGGTTGCAGGAGCAGCTTTGAATCTGCACAAGACTAAGAGTTTAGATGTGGCCGGGTTTTCTGTAGATACACATTATGTGGGTACTTTTTTGGTGGCACAAGAACCTTGCAAAATATTGGGAATTTATTGAGGTGGAGAGGCTATAGCTTCCTACAATTGGGAACGTGCACTGGGAATAGCAATCGGGAAAGTGGAAATCTGGTCTAGATGGAAAGTGGCAAAAATAAAGAGAGAGTGTATTATGTTAAAAAAAATTTATTACCTGTTTTTTTGTATTTAAGTGTTGTTTTTCCTTTACATAAGCATCTAGAAACAAGGATACAAAGGGTTTTTTTTAGTTGTATTTGGGGCAGTAGACTAAACCCAGTAAAGAAGAACATATTGTATATGAGTATTAAAAATGGAGGAATAGATATGATTTATCCAGTTTTATTTTTTTTACGATTTTCTTTTTACCATAATGTGATTCCTCTCCTAAAACAAGAGCCAACATTATGGACACTATGGGGATTTCCAAGGTTAAAAGGAGTTTTAGATGAGTGGAAAGCAGAACATTTTTTACACAAAAATAAGAGAAGTCCTTGATTAATAAAACTGTGGGAAATTGTTTTCGATAAAATTAAATTATGGAACATCAGGTATGAAAGAGTGTTAAGCCAAACATGGGAAGTATTATATGAAGAAGTGCTGATTACGCACTTCATCGAATACCCCTTTTCGGCATTTTCAGCTATTCAACAGAAACAGATTTCATCTTACACTATTAACAACAGAATTCCAGCACATATGTGGGACACTGCTTGGTTAGGGATTCATGATAGGATTAACGTGAAAAGTAACCAAAAACATAAAGCATTACAGGAATGTTATTACCCGAGAGTAGAATGTTTAGCTAAATTAGAAACAATGAATCACCTACAGTATATTTTCATTGTCCATATGCTGTCAGATTCTGGGACACCTTGATAAACAGATGAAAGTGTTGGTTAATAATCCCTCCTTCACCAGAGGCTTTATTTTATGGTATTTTTTCTGCACAGAATACAGTGGATAAGGTGAATACGTTGCAAATCATTCATGTTCATTTCCTATACTGGATATGGGTGGGTAGATGGCGTTTAATACTACAACAACAAGATATTCCTGAATTGGTACTGGTACAAATGATGGTTACAGATTTACAGAAATTAAAGTGTGCAGAAAAGAAAAACTCTATAAATTCTAGATGGAAGGCACTATGGGACAATTTTGATTTTATTTGAGGGAAAGTTAAAACTATGAAAGGGTAACATGTTAGGACAAAAGTTTATTACTAATTAAGTGATGGAAAAAAGAAGAGAGGAAAAATAGAGGAGGAGGGGAGGGATTTAGGGTTGATGGTAATCCTTTACAGTTTAAGACATTTTGTATGCATTATGTAATATGGTTGCCTATTGCTGTTTTGGGGCTTTATAATGCAAACAATTCCTGTATTTATGAAATTATGATTTCAAAAAACAAAACAAACAAAAAATGTCCCTACTTCGTAGGCAGGGGGAATTTGTTTCCACTCACGAATAAATTTTGGGTATACCTTGATAATTTTAGTTATGAAGGTAAAATGATATACATAATTGTTTTTTTCTTTATGAGAGCATTATGATCTTTGTTGTGTCAAAATAATATTATTGGGTATGTATATTTTTTTTATTTTTCATTTTTAAGAAATAATTTATTGTATGGAATAATACATATTTTAGGTTTGTTTTTTATGTCTAGATTTATTGTATGAATTAATACCTATGTATGGTCTTGTTTCATTTTTTTCCTTGTATGTTTCTGTATGATGTAATACTGACTTGTACATAACCCTGGATTTGAGTTTTGTTTTTGTTTTGATTACAATAAAAATTCTCCTACTCTTTTCGATAAGTGGGAGGAACAGAACTGGCTTCTTTTTTCCTCCAGAGTGCTGCTCCATGCATCACCCTAGTACTGCCAGGTGTAAAATCTTCTAATTAGCAAACAGAAAATAAATACTTCAGATACTGGAAGTGATAGCTGTTTTCATCTTAAAATTATTATTAATTCCAAGCAGTACACTAGCTCTTTAAGGAGAGTGAGGCATTTTAGGGGACAAAATCTAAAGTTGGAGAGTCATAGATTTGGAAAGCAAATGCAAAGGCACAATTTCAGAGAGCGGTGAACAGGGTGGAGGGGGTGGTATCCTTGAAGACAGTGGGCAGTTTAAGAGAGGATGGAACAAATTCAGGGTGAAGGTCACCAATGGGGCAATGGGGGTGGGGTAACAGTACGAGCATGACATTGGGTATGTGGGTAGGAGAGGTGGAGCAGCAGCAGTGTAACAGACTGCTAGCTGTACACTAGATCATTCGGCCTGTATCTGCTGGCACTCTTTGTATGTTCGTAAGTATTAAGATACTGTAGTCTTTCACTTGTTTGAAGCAGGGCCACAGATATCTCCGCTATTACGTTTATTTCATTTTCACAACGAGGATAGGATTCCAGTATCTGGGGAAAAAGACAGAAATTCACACTACATTAATGCAGATATTTTTAACACTGAAGAATACAAAGTGTGCAAAATAAAGAATGGAAAAATATTAGGGTTTTGGCTTGCTGAAGTCTTGTCAGATCAGTGATGGGGTTGTCAACCCTAATGTCCATCCCCTTCCAAGTTAACTAGGTGAAACATTTATTTATTTAGTACAAATCTCGGATTAACACCACTTGAGCTCAGAGCTCTTTACCTAGGTTCCACGTCAGGATTACAACACAAAATAGGAAGTTAAACAAAAAATTGTCCAGAGGAATACAATATTACAGGGAATGCAACAGGAATTATATAGTGAAACAAAAAAGTCAGGGAAGTGGGGGCTACAACATACATACAGGTTACGATGTCTAATGGTGAAATACCAGTCAGTTGTCTGCAGTGACAGGCTTTAGAAGATGGTTGCTAAGTGCAAAGGTGGTGGTGGGGCCCAAAGTGCCAAGAGAACAAGAGATACTGTGAGTGATTAAAGTAGCAGTGGGGGAGGTGGGGGGTGTGTAGGCAGAGGGTGAGAGGGGATAGGAAGGGAGGAGCAGCTCAAGAAAGGAGTGGAGGGTGAGAGGTGAGGGAGTGGGAAGGGAGGACAAAGTTCAAGAAAGGAGGGGGAAAGGGATTTGGGGGAAGCCGATGGGAGTAAGGTATTGGAGATGGGGTGGTGCAGCTATCAGTGATGGTCACAATGGACTTCATTGAACATGTGTTGCTTAAGGTGGACTTTGAAAGGACCCAACGTAGGCAGACACACAAGATTTTCCTATAGGGAGTTGAACCAAAGTGGGGCATGGTGAGCAAAGGACCTTTGACCTTGAAGTATGAAATTTTTCAGAGTAATGGAGTGGTGCTCAGAGTTACATGTGTGCTGAGGATTACTGCAAGGCACCAGAAGTTGACTCATCCCTGACAGAAAGGTTCCATGGCATTGATCTTTCTTTTGCCAACAGGCAGGTTTGGAATTTTAACTGGCCATTGAGTGGGAGCCAGTGTGCACTGGTATATGGATCACAGGTATGAGTCAGCCTGTGGGCCCCTAAGGTTAGCCAGCAGGCTTTGTTTAAGGCAGTTTTTAAATTTGATTTATTTATGTATTGAAATGTTTCACCAGGAGGGCACACTGAATGACAAGTTGCTCATCTCACGGTGCGACCTGGGGGTTTACATAGGGTTGTGAAGGATGATCATTTACAATAGTATGTGGGTAGTACAAACAATACAACATTGTAAGATTGTGCAACAGTTGGAACACATGGTATTGTACAATAAACAGTAGAGGAACATTAGGTAAATTACAATACATGTCTAAAATCATACAAAAGAACATATGAATGTGCAAAACCTATAGAACCATTTATAGTGCATGAGTGTACCAGGAGCAGGCTCAAGGTAGTATGCAAGTGCTGTTGGAGTAAAAAGGATGGTATTAGGTTGTGCACACTAGTGATCCAGAAGGGCAGGTGGAGAAGGGGCGGGGGGGAGAGGCAAGAACTGTATATGAGGAGAAGGGATAGCCATTTCCTGATAAATGCTGGAGGGCAGTGTAAGTGGCGGAGCAATATATAGGCAGGCCGTAGTCCACGAGGGAGCCCACAGAGCTGTGAACCACTATTTTAAGGTCTTCAGGGGTTAGGCTGTGCATGTGTCAATAAAGCAGCCCTATGAGTTTGTTGATTGCTTTGGCCATGTTGTCAGTATGGAGAGTATATGACCACATGTCATCAGTAGTGATTCCAAGGCACTTAAAATGTTGGAGAAGTTCCAGAGAGGCCATAGTGACATTACATATTGATAATGGGTAGCTGCAATGCTTGTTTAAGGGGCTGAAGAACAGCATGGTTTTAGTTTGTTTGTAGTTCATAATCAACTTGTGGTCCTTGAACCACTTCTCAAGACAGGTGAAATCACTTTGAAGTTGCTACTCCAGAGCACCGGGATTTGAGCCATATGTGAATACGACCACATCATCAGTGTAGAGTAGGATGCAGCTTTGGCTTACTTGAGGGAGGCTATTCAAGAATAAACTGAATAGGAGGGGACCCAGTATAGACCCCTGCAGGATGCTTGAGCAGACAAGTTTGCTATCCGAGAGGGTTGACCCTATCCTAACTTGCTGGGATCTACAGTCCAGGTAGCTGCAGAGCCATGAGAATGCCGCAGGTGCAAGGCCAGTTGTGGCAAGTTTCTCAGTTAAGAGGGCATGAGTAACAGCAACGAATGTCTAAGTAATGTCAATAAATATTACCCTGCCAAGTTGTCCACAATCAAGTGATTTGTGGATGAATCCCATGAATTCCAAAAGAGCAGTGGTGGTGCTGTGGCCAGCTCTAAAGCCATGCTGCTTGGGGCAGAGGAGTTTGTACTTGTCAAGGTATTCAACCAGTTGGTCTGCAACAATTCGTTTGAGGGCCTTCAAGAGTGGTGGTAGCAAACAGATGGGTCTATAGTTCTCTGTAAGGGCCAGGTCCACACTCTTATGAACAGGAGCGACTACCGCAGCTTTCCATTTTTGAGGGAATACTGCGCATCTAAGTGATTGGTTGAGGATGTGGGTGACAGGAGACAAGATTTCTTCCAAAGAGAGTGAGATTAGTTTCAAATCAAGGGTGTCTCCACTAAATCTCCCCTTACTGAGCCCCTTCCTAAGGTATTTCCTGGCTTCCCCAATTGAAATGGTCTTGAACCGAAAAAGGGGACGAGCCAAGGTCTGTGGGCATTCAACGGGATTGCTGGAGTGGGAGAAGTTGGAAGGGAATACAGCAAGACTACGTTGTTTGAAATGTAACCCTCATTGTTCCCACACTGTAAATGCCATGGTTATGAGGAATTGTCACACCTGTTGCCACTGTATTGATCTGATACAATCAATATACGTACTGTTCTGTCTGTGCTCAGTCTTGTTGTTCCATTTTGGTGCTTGTTGTGTAGCTTCTCGCACCTTGTTAAATGTTTAAATGATATGGCAGAGGTAAGGTTCGATTGATTCCAACTTTCACACTAGAAATCACATTTAGGTCTGTAATGGACAATAGTAGTTTACCACAGAAAAAGATGCTCATAATGTTGCACACAGTCAAAATAGTGTCAAACAATATTTGCATTCTTGTCTTTTAATGGCTTTATATTGCCATTTTTTTCTAGGCCAGATGTGGACAAAGTAAGGAAATCGCTTGCCCTATGCATGGGCAATTTTGATCTTGTAACCCATGGGCTGGGTTTGAAAATATTAGATGTGGCCACCAACATACTATGGATCTGTTATGAATCATGAATCAGTACATTCCTTGGCAAACCATGCACATTTATCCATCAAACCCATTCTTCAAATGCAATACTAAAATGTGTGAAAGTATGAATATAAAAGTAGTATTCTGGGCAGTAAGAGACTGTATTGGTGTGTGTGGGAGTGGGTGGGTGTTAAAACAGTATGAGCTTAAGCATAAAACATATTTACAAGTGCATTGGTCAGGCAATAAGAAAGTTATAACTGGCAATAAGATGTGCTGTGTGGTTACCGGCCAGTTAGGTATGTGCAACCACCACATCAACACCTATTGCTGATTGGGTTTCTGCAACATCACATGCTACACTGATTGCAAATTCATCATGTGCTCCCTCCACTGGAATGTACTTCTAGGTCTCCATCCCCCTTTATGTGAAGAGCTGCTTCCTCACATCTCAGAAAGGGAGCCAATGCTAGCCATCCAGAGGATGGCAGGCAAGGGTGAGGTGCTGCTGGTTGGAGACCTCGTACCTCAATATTCTAGATGTGGACTGCAGCCTCTCCGCAGCATCAACCAGGAGCAGATTTATCCTTGACTCCCTTCAAGGTGCCTTCCTCAAGCAACTGGTCATGGAACCAACTCAGCAGAAGGCAATACTGCACCTTGTGCTAACAAATGGGGACAGTGTGATGGGGTAACAGTGGGGGAGCACCTGGGAAATGGTGATCACCGGTCACTGTGGTTTGAAATCACAGAAGGAGCAGAACCAAACCACACAAAAACATGTATCCTGGATTTCAAGGGGGCAGACTTTGGGAAAATGGGGAGATGCTTGAAGGAGGCATTAATGGGAATGGGGAGGGAATCAGGTTGAGGAAGAGTGAGCAATATTTAAAACTGATTACAAGAGCAACAGAATTATACATTAAGCAGGTTAGCAAGGAGAAAAGGAAGAGAAGGCCATTATGGTTTTCCAAGGAGGTAGCGGAGGAAGTGAAAGCCAAAAAGATTGCATTCAGGCAATACAAAAAGGCACATGCAGAAGGGGATTGGTAGAAGCAGAGGGAAGTCAGTAGTGGAAGCCAAAGCTCAGACAGAAGAATGCTTTACAAAATCAGTGGGTAGAGGGGACAAAACCTTTTACAGGTACATAAATGAAAAAGGGCAAAGGGATAGTGAGACTAAAGGGGGAGGATGGGGCCGTGTGGAGGATGAAAACAGTAAAGCTGACATACTGAAGCAATATTTCTGCTCAGTCTTTACTGAGGAAGAGTAGGGTAATGGGCCTGAAGGGAGTACAAGGGGTGGGAATGGCACAGACATGGACACAAGTCCCTTTACACAGGAACGGGTCCCAAAAGACCTAGATGGAAAAAGTTGATAAAGCAATGTGGCCAGATGGGGTGCACCCCAGGGTCCTAAAGGAACTAAGAGAGGTGGTGGATGAACCTCTAGCAATCCTGTTTAGCTGATCACTGGAAATGTGAGGTACCGAAAGACAGGAGGACAGCTGATAGTCCCCTTACACAAAAGTGGGAACAAAGAGGAAGCGGGGAACTACAGACCAGTCAGCCTGACTTTGTTAGTGGAGAAGATCATGGAAGCACCACTGAAGGAGACTGGTGAACATCTGGTTGCCAGCGGACTACAGGACACAAGGCAGCATGGTTTCACCAGGGAGAAGTTATGCCAGATGAACTTCATTTAATTTTTTGACTGGGTGATGAGGAGCATGGATCGGGGAAGGCAGTGGATGTGGCCTATCTGGACTTCAGCAAGGCCTTTAACACTGCCACATAGAAGGCTATTAAACAAGCGGGGAAATATGGGAGTGGGCAGGACAGTAGTGCAGTGGGTAGATAATTGGCTGAGCTGCAGGACACAGAGGGTGGTGGTAAATTGCTGTCATTCCACAGAGGGAAGAGTGACCAGTGGGGTACCACAGGGATCAGTGCTGGGACCAGTCCTATTCAACATCTTCTTCAGCGACATGAAGCTCTGTGAGAGAGTGGACATGCCAGAGGGTTTAGACAGAATGCGGAGGGAGATGCAGAAGCTTGAAGAAAGGTCAATGGTTTGGCAATTGAAATTCAGAGCAAAGAAGTGCATATGGGGCACAAAACCCTGGAACAACATATCAGGGTGAGGATATAGCATGCACCAAGAAGGAAAAGGACCTTGGGGTTATCATCTCTGATGACCTTAAAGTAGGGAAACTGTGACAAGGCAGCAGGTAAAGCAAATAGGATGCTGGGTTGCATAGGCAAGGGCATCGCCAGCAGGAAAAGGGAGGTCATAATTCTACTATACAAGAGACTAGTGAGGCCACACCTGGAGTACAGTGTACAATTCTGGAGACCTTCCCTACATAAGGATATAGGGAAGAGAAGGTTCAGAGGAGGGCAGCAAAAATGGTACAGGGATTGCATCACAGGTCCCATGAGGACAGGCTGTAAGACTTGAATATGTACTCCCTGGAGGGGAGGAAGAAGAGGGGATATGATGGAGACATACAAGTACCTTCCAGAGTGCAGGAATACACTTATTTTCCAGCAAAAAAAAAAAAAAAAAAGATGTTCTAGGACTAGAGGGCATGAGGTGAAGTTGGAGGGAGAGTGGTGCAGAGGAAATGTGAGGAAGAGTTTCTTCACATGAAGGGTGGTGGACAAGTGGAACACCCTGCCAGAGGAAGTGGCAGTGGCTGAAACAATCACAGGGTTTAAGAAGGCATGGGATAGACATAGGGGAATTTTGGAGGTCTGGTAAAAGGCAACAGACTTCTAGAAAAATGAAGGGAACTTACAAGCTTAAATGGGCAGACTGGAAGGGCCATAAGCCCTTATCTGCTGACATTGTCTATGTATCTTTCCTGAATTGACACCTTTCCAGATTCATAGCATAAACACCATTCTAGAGCACTCTTCTCTGTAAAAAATAACGCTCTCCTGTAATTTATAAAGCCACATGAGGTATTTTTATTTTTCTATGATATCCCCCTATCATCTTCCAGGGTGCACATATTTAGTTGCTTTAGACATGGCCAGGCAAAGTTAATTTATATAGCCTCAAATCCACAGAGGTCTAAGTGCATAGCATGTTTAGAAAAAAATTAATAGCGAATCCATTAACATGACAGTGGATTAAGGCAAAATGCAACACAAGTTAATAGTCACAATGATTTCAATTAACTAGGTTCAACAAAGATCTGGAAAAGTAAGCAATACTGAATAGATATTACTGTTCCATATTCACTGAAGAAGGGGAGGGCCAGGGGCCACAGCTGGACATCAGATACAAAGGGGGGAGCAAGGTGAACACTAGTCCATTTACAATACAGGGAGTCCTACAGGAGCTCAGTAAACTGAAGGTTGACAAGGCAATTGGACCAGATGGCATACATCCCAGGATATTCAAGGAACTATGGAAGGAGCTAGCAGTACCACACTGGCAGCCATGTCCAGTGAGTCGCTCAACACAGTAGTGATTCCAGAGGACTGGAGGTGGACACATGTAATTCCTCTTCACGCTGTAAGGGAAAAGGTGAGGAATTTTATTTTTCATGGAATGGGTGGTGGATGCATGAAATAGCCTGCCCCAGGACATGGGGGCAAGCATAGTGGGGGGTACATGCATGGGACTGGCATAAGCAAACTGTAGAACTGGTAAGAACTGGCTAAAGCTGATGAACAAGTTGGGTCAGTGTCCACCAATAAAGGTAGGTTAGATGGCACACTAGATGGGCCTAGTGGTCTTTATCAGCTGTCACTTTCTATGAGGATTCAATGTCCTTGACTGAGCTTGCCCTACAAATATCAATGGGGGCAAATTCAACAACAATGGAGGAGCCACTCTAAAAGCTCTGTGGCATAGAGATGATAACCTGGAGGGAGGGACGACTACAGGAACAGTATAAGTGAAGTTGCAGTGGTTGATTGGTTGTTAGGATAGGTAACAGTAGCTCTTTTACATCCTGTTTCAAACCAGGTATGTCATGGTATGTTACCAGACAAATCTTGAAGGTGCTGCACAACCAAAAAGGCAGACAGTGCTCACCAAACACAACTCACGTGATGGGGCCATTGTATGCAGCATCTGCTGTCATCCAGGCCACATCATACTTCAACAGCAGCAGTCATTTCAGCAAACTTCAACACAACCATAAGTGAAGAGCTTTCCAGGAGTACAATGTAGTGGTGATTTTTATTTATTGAAATGTTTCACTAGGAAGGCACACTGAGCAACAGGTCGCTCATCTCCTGGTGCAACCTGGGGGGGAAGGGGTACAACTGGAATGAGACCCTATACATTCAAGTTACAGGATCAACATTAACATACAGTTGTATGGCAGGTGTTACAACCATGTGACTCATAACATGTGGAAAGATGGGACAATAAGTGTCGGGTTAGTATGTAAACAAGTGCTTACTTGAAAGGAAGGGAGGGGGAAGAGTCATGCCCCTGGAGACCCCTTCAGGATTTGAAGAACCCTGCAAGGGACTGGGGAAACAGAGGGAAGGGAAAATTGATGTCCTAGAGAGACCCCTTTAAGATGATGGGGGAAAAAGTAGTTGAGAGGTACAAGGGGGAGGAATTAGGGGGGTGGGGCGATGGTGTTGGTGTGCACAGGGTAAAATGAAGGAGAGAGAATTCCACATTTTTGGGAGGCGGTGAGAGTAAATGGATTGGACAATTTGGGTGGATCTGTGGGGGTCAACCAGTGTGCGGGAGTCGGTTGATCTAAGGGAATGGGAGGAGTGTTATAAAGGAGGGGGTGAGGTAGGAAGGGAGCTCACCCAACCAGTGCTTGGAGGTGAATTTAGCACAGTGGGAGAGTTGCTTATTTGTAAGAGAGGGGAAGAATAGGACACGATAAAGATTGCAGTGATGGGTGAGGGGGGCATCCAGGGCAAAGTGGCTGAAGGAATTGAATAGGGTGTCCAGTCTGGCCAGGGAGGACTTAGTGGCAGCACCATAGACCATGTCACAGTCATCGAAAATGGGCAGTATCATCTTCTGAACAAGTTCACGCCTAGCCGTAGGAGGGATGTAACTATGGTTCCTGAACAGGCACCCAGTTTGGGGCACAGTGTTTCTTATGGATGGCATCAGTATGTCCAGAGAAATTTAGGTGTTGGTCCAACCAAACGCCTAAGTACCTGAAGGAGGATGTGTGCTCAAGTAAAGTCCCCTCAAGGATGTGAAAAAAGGGTAGGGAGGGAAGCCTAGAGAGTCTCTGCCTTGTGCCAAAGGTCATAGAGACAGTCTTTTTGCCACTGAGGAAAAGTTTATGGTTACCAAACCAGAGCTGAACCTTGTGGAAGTCTTGCTTTAAGCTGGTTGTAACCTCAACAGGACAGGAGCCAGATGCATACAGGAATGTATCATCTGCATACATGTGTATAGCAGAAGATGGGGAGCAAACAGAGGAAAGGTCATTTAAGAAGATGGAGAAAAGGAGGGGCCCTAATACTAAGCCCTGGGGGACTCCACTGCTAATTGGGAGTGGTGAGGAAGATCTTAACTGATTGAGTTCTACCAATAAGGTAGGACTTGAACCAGTTTGTGGCAGAGAGAGATAGGCCATCTGCTGGGGGTGAGTTGAGAAGGGAGTGAGAGACCATGTCAAAGGCCTTGGCCAGGTCGACAAAAATAGCAGAGTTAATTTGCCCATTGTCCATCCCAGTTAGGATGGAGTCTGTGAGCTTTAGGAGAGAGGCGGTGTTTGAGAGTGTTTTTTCCTGAAACCAGACTGGAAAGGGGTGAAAAAGGAGGTTTCAGATAGAAAAGAGGTGTGTTGGGAGAGGAAAAAGTTTTCTTGAAGCATGGCAAGGGTAGGGAGGAGAGAAATGGGGCGATAGTTGCCAGGAGATGATGGATGCTTGCCACTAGGTCCTCTTGGGCTAAGTACAGCTTAATCCTGGTGGTGTGCTGCTGGTGAAGAAATCTGGACCAAGCAATAGAGGATAGGTGGGGCACAAGCTTCATCAGCCCAATTCACCAAGAGGCAGGAAGAGGGTCATCCAAGCCTGTGACACAGCAGCACTCCCAACATGAGTAGAGGTACCCTTCCCACAGACACTAGGTACGCACAGGTGATAACCCTCTTTGCCCATGCAACAGCCCTTTTGGAATGTTGAGATGAAGCAGCAAAAACCCCTTAAGTGGATACGGTACTCCAAGTGTGGTGTTAATAGTTATCCATTTCGGGAGGCAAAACCACCTCCGTTTGTTTGCTGGTGATACCCCCTCCTATGCAAGGGCAACATGCCAATAGCACTATTGGCTGCGTTGGTACTTTGACTGGCAACATTCAGGTCTTGTGATGCCATTACACCTAGGTATGTTTCATGACTGGTCATTGTATGACTTAAACTGCATTTTAACCCAATTTACCCAGTTTCTACAGCAGATGTGCATTATTTTGCACTCTTGCATTAATCACTGCTGCCAAACCATTAACCACTCTTACTTTTGTTCAGATCCCTGCCCATCTATCTCCCCCCCATGACCAGCTTGTTATACATCCTCATGTCTTCCTCAAAGAGGCAGACTGTCCCATCCAGCCCCTCCAGTATGTCACTAATAAAGACATTACATAAGACTACCGAACACTGAGGTGCTTCTCTGTTCACCCTACCATGCTTGGAGACTACTGTATTTACCTACGCTTTCTTTCTTCTGTACACTATTCAGTTTCCTAGCCATGTTACCACTTTGTTACTGATCCCCACAATTATTAGCTTGCTTACCGTTGTGCTAGGTGGAATGTTGTTGACAGGATTAGTAAAATCCTGGTAGTTTACATGCAGTGCTCCACCCTGATCTACATCCTTCATTACCCATGCAAGGAAATCTAATGCATTGTTTTGTCATGGCATTCCCACTATGATTCCATAGAACCACAGGCACTGTAATCCATTGGATTACATACGTTACACTATGCTTCCTTTGACTAGTGTTTACAGTACCTTATTTATTTATTTAGCTTCTGTTAACTGGGTAGGTACACTAGACAATACATTTGCCTATTTCCAGGTACGACCCGGGACGGTACAGGAAATACAAGTTAAAATACATTGGACAACACAGGTACAGAATCAATCAGTTTACAGAGTCAGAGCACACATTACATGAACAAGTGGTTACTCACAGTAGGACTTATGCATTAAGAACTGAGCAGTGCAGTGCATAACATTACAGCACAATAAATACTATTATATATACAACTGTAGGACCCCCAGAAGAAGGACCCCCCAGCACTGATTATGTACAACTGTTGGACCCTGGGAAAGTGGTGCCATGGACAGGGCCATGCCCAAGCTGAGTCCAGGGTGGAGGCAATACATTCCAAGTCACACCCCAGAGCCAGGGCCAGAAGAAATCATGGTGGCTTGGGACAATCACACACACAGGAAAGCTTCAGGTGGTTCCATAGGAAGGATCTGAGGCAACCACGTGAGGGAGAGGAGCGGATCAGGACAGAAAGCGAGTTCACAGCCTGAGTGTGCTCGAGACAAAGTCTCTGTCACCCACTTGAGTACGAGCGGTCAGTATCTTAAGAACAGCAGAGCCCAGGAACCTGAGAGAGTAGTGAGAGGAGACAGCCGCTACAAGGAGTGCCACCAACCCAGGGGTGGTGCCAGTCCATAGAACCTTACCCATAAAGCATCCCAGGACAAAGTCTAAGTAATGAGATGGAGAGAGCCAATTCAGCTTGCTGTACAGGTCACAGTGATGGGTGAGATGAGGGGCAGCAAGAGCGAAGGGACAAATATTATATGAGATGGTCCATCTAGAAAGGTGTGCTTTGGCAGTGCGAGCAAACAGAAGGCTTCCGTAGGAGAGAGAGGGGAGGAACACACCACGAGCCAGTGCAAGTCAGGCGGCAGGGGTGAGGTTACTCTTTGCTCTGTAAGCCATACCCAGTTTACAGTTGACAGTTTTGCAAACATTCTGGATATGATGCCCAAGGTCGAGCTGTGGGTCAAGTGTCACACCAAGGTATTTGAAGCTGCTAGTGACAAGGACCGGAGCATTATCAAGTCCAGTGATGCACAATGGGGCATGGGAGGCCTTAATCTTGACCAGGGACCCAAACAGCATGGCCTAAGTTTTTTTAAGGTTGAGAACCAGCTTATGGGACACAATCCAGGATTGGATGCTCCTGAAATCCTCACTCAGTTGATGGTTGATGTCCCCAATATCTCGAGAATGAGTGAGGATAACCAGATTATCTGCATACAGGGTGGATCTGCAGTGGTAGAGGGTAGGGCATTGACAAAGATGGAGAAGAGCAGGGGACCCAGGACTGAACCCTGGGGCACTCCTGAGGATACAGTAGTAGCCCCTGAGAGCACCTTGCTGAAACTGACCAGCTTTTGCCTACCTTGTAGATAATTGGAGAACCACTGAAGGACCTGGGGGGACAGGCCAAGGGACCCAAGCTAAGAGCAAAGCATTGTATGATCAACAAGGTCAAAGGCCTTGTAGAGGTCAATAAAGACAGCACCAGAGAGTTTCCCCCTGGTCTATAGCTGTACTTATTCCAGAGATAACAGAGACTAGGGCAGAGGATGTGCTATGCCCTTTCCTAAAGCCATGCTGCGCTGGAGACAGCAGCTCGTGACGGTGGATATACTCCGAAAGCTAAAGCCTTAACTACATTTTCTGGCTGACATGAATATAGTTGCCCACCTCCTCATTACTACTACTATAGAGAAGTGGTATTATCTCTGCCCTTTTCCAGTCTTCTTGAACTACTCCAATGTGCAACAGACTGTTAAGTTACTGTGTTAAAGGTGCAGACAGTACCTCTGTGAGTTCACCCTGTGCTCTTGGATGCACCCAATCCACTCAAATACCTTTACCTTCTGATTAGATTGTGATTTCAGAACAATCTCATCTAAAAAAAAAGACCAAAACCAAAGGTTTGATTATGCTTATGCAACTGGATGAGATGATGTGTGACTTGACTTACGTTGTGAATATGATTTATGTTGTGGCCTTCCACCTCTCTATCCAAGGGATATACCACCCTATGGGGGTATGACATGAGGAACCCTAGAGGAGGGTTCTCCCCCCCATAGGTGCCATGGTGATGATTCCGTTGGCAAAGGTAGCTTAGGAAGAAGCCCACAGGTAAGAGAGACATGCCGCTGGAAGAGGAGGGGAGGATGGTGGGGCAAAACAAAATGGATCTTGGAAAGGCCCAGGGTGAGCTACCTAATAAAGCCTGGTGGGGGAGTGATGTAGTTGCTCCATCCAATCGAACTTCAGGCTTACAACCTTCCCATTTGATTGTGCTTACGCAACTGGATGAGATAATGCTTGTGTGACTTGACTTACGTTGTGAATATGATATATGTTGTGGCTTTCTGCCTCTCTATCTGTGGGATATACCACCCTATTAGGGTACGACACAAGAAACCCTAGAGGAGAGTCCACCCCCATAGGTGCCGCAGTGATGTTTCCATCAGCTAAAGGTAGCTTAGGAAGAAGCCCAAAAAGAATACCCTATTGGGTGTTGAGCATCGAAGAGACGAGGATGATGAATGAATGAAGACTGAGAAGATGATTAAGACAGACTAAGGAGAGAGGGGAAAGCCAGGACCACCATCCACCACCATCCAACAGCAGAACCTAACTAATGAACCTAAGATAGCACATTATCCAAGGAAGCACTAACTCTAGCTAATATTATGACCATTGGCACAGAGGAGAGTAAAAAAACCCTTTAAGGAGGAAACCTCTGGGGATCCAAGGCCTATGTCGCCTTCCCTCCAGGCTGACGATGATTGATTTAAGGACGATCATCATTAAAGAGACAGATCTGTTAAAGAGAAGAATATGAGTAGGGAAGATGATGGGAAAAGGGAAAACCCAAAAGAAAGCACAGAGTGAAGAAGGAACAAGAGGCAGTAGGGACCCCGAGAGGGCATGCACGAGCATCTGATGGGAAGGCATGGATATAGGAAGAAATAAGAGGAGCAAAGGGCATCCAGATGCTCCTAGGAGAAGACTGAGGATATAGAAGACTTGATGATCACCGCACAAGTGTAGCAGTCCAACTGGAGAAGACTGCCAGTACGAGAAGATGGAAGGAAAGGAGACAGGAAATGAACTTGAAATTGAACTGGAATAATGGTGAAAATGAAGACTGGAGTCAGGAACTTTATGAATGTGGCAGGAGGGCGGCGGTTCGATGAGGTGGCATATGAGTCATGTTAGGTATGCCCAATGATGACCAATGTCAGGAACATGAGTAAAGCAGCAGGAGGACCACTGTTCGATGAGGTGGCTAGAGATAGTCAGCAGGAGCCCAGGAGAGGTAGACATAAGAATGACAAATTGAGAAAGTGCTACGTGGTCACGCTTGGAGCAAGGAGAAGGTAGGTGAGATGGGAATCTAGACAAGGCACGGTGATGGAGGAAATTCTGGATGACCAGGACAAGGAAGGTAAAGTTTAGGAATAGCATGAGGCACGAAGATGGACTGAAGCCTAAGATGCTGGTACAGGAAAAGTGAGGTATAAAAGGATGAAGGACAATAACGGAAGGAAATCCTTTAGCAGAGGAGTCGAGGAGAGGCAGACTGAGGGTAAGGAACGGGGATGAAATGAAGGCTAATGGAATGAGAGCACATGCCACAAAAGCACAGCAAAGGGGTATGAATAGGGAAGGAATGGGCTGAATAGGGGAAAAAACATAAATGCACAGGGCACAGCTGGCAGAGCATAGAAATGCCTAAAACTAGCACAGTTCAAAATCCAAGATGGGTAACAACAGAGACAGCATCAGATGAGCGATGAGAAAGAACCCAAGTGCAGAGGAATAGAACACCGAAGCAAGAAGAAGCAAAAGGCAGACAGCAACAAGGGCTCAATCAAAACCACCACCCGCGGGAAGTGAAAAAGCTTTGCAGCTCAGGAAAGGCTAGGCGACCCCTGCGCACAACCCCTGGCCAAAAGCTGGCATGCACAAATCTGGACAAGATCTCAGTGAGGACGTGGCATCATAGCGAAGAGCACAATGAGAAGACACCGGGTCGGGGGGCCTGTGCAGGCAGAGAGACAGCGGGCAGGAGCAAGAGCCATGACGAGGCAGAGAACACAGATGGCCAGCTGCTCCCCACCCCCACCAGTGAAGAACGGGATGCTGGGAGGGGGAACAGTGGGAAGTCAAAGAATGGGCCACTTGGCAGGAGCGGGGGGGGGAGCAACACAGTGAGGGGAACGCTCAAAAGCGCCGAAGTAGAAAGCACAAGTAGGGCAAGAAGAGCACCGAATGAAACAAGCACCCCAATAGGTGGGAACAGAGCGTTAACCACAGGGGTGACTCAGGTGGCAAATCAGAAGGATGGCAGGGTTCCAGGCGCCGAAAGATGAGCAAGTGCAAAATGAATTGGGAGGGCAGCACAGAGGACCGAGCCTCCGGTTGCAAAATGAAATTGATTTTGGGAAGGCCCAGGGTGAGCTACCTAATAAAGCCTGGTGGGGGAGTGATGTAGTTGCTCCATCCAATTGAACCTCAGGCTTACAACCTTCCCATTGCTACTATACTACAAAAAATCCAAGACAATGCTCCTCTCTAGCCCCCAACTAAAAAGGAGAAGCCCAGAACAAACAATCACACATCACCTGACTGCCCCACTGGAACCGGTTCACTCCTTCATGTACCTGGGTGCCATTGTGGATGATACCATCTCGTATGTTCAGCAGATTGACATGGTGGTGAAAGCTGTGAAAACTAAATTGGGGCTCCTGCTTAGGCACAAGAAAACCCTAACTGCTGAAGCCCTCTGACTCTCAGTCTCCAGCTCTATCCTCTCCCTGGTCAACTACGGGCTGGTGGTTTATGGTGCTGCCACTGATATGGCCCTCAAAATGGTTGCCACTGCCCTTAACAAGGCTTGTAGACTATTACTAAATGCTGACCGCTTCACGCACACTTGTACCCTGTATGGTCTGACCCACATACTACCGCTTCAATCCAGAATCAGATACATAATTTGCCTGCTAGGGAGAAGGGCCATGCTCTCCCTAACCCCTACCTGCATTGCAGACCTGGTAAAGGAAGCAAGCTCCAAATACAATACACGAAGAACAGTGGCAACACAGATCGATGTCCCATTTCGTAGAACTTCCCTAGGACAAAGATCCTTCATGTACCGAGCTCCACTATGTCTAAATGAGATCACTGTTGCAGCTCTTAATACAACAAATGTTTGGTCCTTTAAAAGAGAACTGAAGCAATACCCACTGAACTCAAACGCCTGCGACTGCCTTACCTGAATCCATATCTTAAACCTGGATACCCCCACTTAAACACCTCTGAGACCCTTACCTGAGTCCATATCCTCAACCCAGATAACACCCCCATCTGTCTGAGCTTACCTCCTGTTTTACCTACCCTGGACCCCCACCTGCCATCCCTTGCCACCCCCCCCAACTCCCTCCCCTTCATACTCCCCCAACACCTCCCCTTTCCACCCAGTTTCCCGCCTAAATATTCTCCTTCTCCTTTTCCCAATCCCTTTCTCTGTCTCTCTAATCTACCCCTCGTTCACATGCTTCCCTCCCCCCTTTTCTTTCTCCTACCCTTTCCAGTACTCTACCTTGACAGGCCCCCCGGGGCAGTTATGCCGTATGTTGCTAATTGGGAATCTCCTCCCGCTGTTTAATTTCAGTTGTCTTGGTTACTCAGATGTATTATTTATCTGTTTTATGTATTACATAGCAATCTTATGTTTTGTAAGAGTGTATACTCAAAGGTTGTATCCGAATTACCAAATAAATAAAAATAAAGTAAAAAATTAAAAAGGAGTGCCCACTTTCCTCGCATGCAAGTTCTCGATGCTACTCAACGTGCCTTTCCCTTGGTGCAGCCTCAGCCAGGAACAGAGACATCCTGGAATCCCTGCAGGAGGTGTGACTAAGACAGCTAGTGACAGAGCCCACATGAGAGGGAGCAACTCTGGATCTGGCACTCACAAATGGGGAAAGAATAATAAATGTAAAAATTGGGTTCTATCTGTGATCAAGTGATCACAGTATAGTGTGGTTTAATGTGAAAACCGCAGAAGAGTCAAACCACATGAAAGAAAGGGTCCTGGATTTCAGGCGAGCCGACTTTGCAAAGATGGTGGAATGTCTTAGGAAATCAGGGTCAGGGAAGGAGAAATGGGGGGGGGAGAATGAGAGAATCTAAAGGGAGCCATAGTGGAGGCAACATGATATTGCATTAGAAACATAGAAACATAGACTTTGACGGCAGATGAGGACCGCTAGGCACATCTAGTCTGCCCATTTCCCTACCTACAGGATAGGCCGCAGATCCTAGTTAACCAACAGCCTATTTCTTCCTACACCCCACAAGAATTGCCTTATGTCTGTCCCATGCATTCTTGAATTCTCCCACAGTTTTAGACCCCACAACCTCCTCAGGAAGGCTGTTCCATTAGGAAAGTAAGCAAAAAACAAAGAGAAAGAAAAAAACACTATGATTCTCAAAGAAAGTGGCCAAAAAGGTAAGGGTGAAAAGGGTAGCATTTAGAAAATACACAGAAACACAGAGGGAAGAAGAAAGGGAACTATACCTGGAAAAGCAGAGGGAGGTGGGGGAAGCAGTCAGGAGCACAGAAGAAAAACAGTCCAGGTAATAAAAGGGGACAAGAACTTTTGCAGCTATGTTAATGAAAGAAAAAAATATAAGGGTGAAATTTTGAGACTAAAAAGGGAAGGAGGGAAGTGTGCAGAGGGGGACCAAGAAAAAGCTGAAATCATAAACAACTATTATTCAGTATTCAAAAAAGGGGAGGGGCAAAAATTAGGTACCACTGGGAGAGAGATGGACACCCGTCCATTTAAGGAGGAGAGAGTCTTTAAGGAACTCGCTAATCTGAAAGAGGATAAGGCAATGGGGCCAGGCGGGATACATCACAGAGTAACTAGGGGAGGTGCAGGCACCACCACTGACAGCTCTGTTCAACAGTTTGATGGAAACGGATGAGGTACCAAAGGATTGGAGAAGGGCAAATGTAGTTCCTTTCTTACAAAAGTGTTCGCAAGGAGGAGGCGGGCAGTTACAGGACAGTCACCCTGACCTCGGTGGTGGGGAAACTAATGGAAGCAGTACTAAACATGCGAACATACAAAGAAGCCAGCAGACAAAAGTCATTTTAGTCTGTCTAGTCTGCTCTTATTGCAGGGTCCACAGCTAGAGCTACTGTCCCTGCCATCCCTCCCCACTCCTGCCATCCTCCCTAGCCATGATCCTTACCTTCCCCTATGCCTATCACAGCCTTTCTTGAGGCTGCCCACTGTCTTCAATGAGATCACCTCTTCTGGCAGTGCATTCAAAGTGTCCACCACCCTCTCCATGAAGAAGTGCTTCCTGACCTCCCAGCCTTCAGCTTGACTGTGCACCATTTACTGTCTTACTGACACAGTCAAATAAGTCAAGTCAGAAAGGTCTGTGATATATCTTGAATCCAGAGGAGCACAGCATCTAAGGCAACATGGATTCACAGCAGAAGATGTTTAACAGATTGGATAGGTTTCTTTGAATGGGTGACTAGGCAGCTGGATCAGGGAGGGCTGGTGAATGTGGCCTACCTGGATATCAGCAAGGTATTCAACACTGACCCACATAAAAGGCTAGTAAACAAGCTGGGCAGCCTGTGAGTGGGTCCCAAGATAGTAAACTGGGTCTGGAATTGGCTGACCAATAGGACACAGATGATGGTGGTGAACAGAGTTCAATCTGAAAAGAGGGTAGATTATCAAAAACACCTTCCCAAATCACTAGAAGATTGTTCACTTGTGAGCAGCAGTTGCAAAAAAACAGTCCCAAAGCCTGGTTACCAATGCATACCTCAGTTCAGAATTATAAGCAGTTTACTCTTCATGTAGCAGAATCATAGATTATTGTGACATCAATGGACAAGTTTCTTGGTCTGTAAGATGTAAAAGGCACTGTTCCCGCAGATACATGCTCGATGTTAGCAACTTTTATGGTCTCCTCTGAGGAGAGGCTACATTATTATGTGAGAGAAGAAAAAACTAGGGGTAAATTATTATGTTTGCTATTCTGTCATTTGTCTTTTTATGTTTACGTACACGCATGTGCAAGAAACATGTGGCAGCTTAGGAGAGAAGTGGGTTTTGGAGGTGTGGCACTGTGGCGGACAATGCCGCCACTGCATTTTTGGGCTTGGCACTCTATACCCAATGCAGTGGCAAGCTGCTGCTGACACTAGTTCAGCAAGCGTGCCACCAATTTGAAACCAATTAGCCACTGCAATGAGGGAGCGACCCATCATTGCAGGGCGTGCCTTGCCTGGTGTAACATTTCAATAAACAAGCAAGTTGCAGTCAACATATATCCTGATGGACTCCTGGTCCAGTTTTCTATTGGGGGGCTTCACTCCAGAACCCATTTTAGGGCTCTTCCCCCATACCCCCCTTTCTAATTATAATCAACTCCGAGTCGGAGTGGATTCAGGGAGAGGTTGCAGGATCGGTAGAAAGTGTGCCCCTGTCTCTGGCACACCAATACAGTGAACTGTTGATGAAATGTCAATTTTTGTCAGCAGCGATGTAAGTCACTGTATTGGTGTCACTGTTAGGGGGGCATACCTAAAAGGATCACACAATAAACACAAAGATAAAATATAATTTATTGTGTACAATATTTGAATATTTTCACAGTTGCATAGAAGTTTCAAAAATGCAAAGAAATAAGCCAAAAAAAACTACTCGGTTTTCCCTCTGGACTGGTTCTGGGACATCCACCATGTCATCTTATGAACACTGTGACAACCCACCTCTCTCTCTGGGCTGGAACAGTTTTTAGAGAGGTGTCTGTCCTCGGGTATTCGCTTCCACCAGCTGGAGTCGTCCAGCGCCAATCTACCAGGTTTACAAAACTGGGTAATCAGACGTGCAATTGCACAAATCAGAGTCTGGTAGTGTATCTTTCAGGTGGCGGATGATAAACAGAGTTTACCTCAGCCAGTGGAAACCATGTATTACCTTAGAAAAATGACATCACAATTACAACTGTCGAGTAAATAAACAACTTTTACTTAACAGAAAGTGAACAGAACAATACAAGATATCTATTTTCAACACAAGCATAACACTGATACAGGAAAAGTAAACAAATGTTTTTAAATGACAGATGGCAAAAGAAAAAGGCTATTACTGCAATATGCTACTATTAAACTTACCCTTCTCCTATCCTTTCAAGCAAACACTGGACCCTATGCTAACTGCCAGCTCTACAGACATAGCTCGAAGGGTAGGCCCCAGGCTTAGTTCTTCCTTCACCTCCCAGAGAGTAACCAACAATGACAACAACAACCCTCCTCACTGTCTTTCAGCATCTTATATTCTCTCTTGAGAATAGGTAATTCCTATTCCCGCCTTTGAATGCACCAGCCATCTACTATGTACGTATTTAATTGTCCAAATCAGGCTAAACACCTATCAGTGACCAATTATATTCCCTTTTAACCTTAAGTTTATATTTGAGTGAACCAATCCCTTTAAACTGTGAGTCTGTGTGAGGAAGTAACTACAACAAAAATGGAAAGGGACCTGGGGGTAATCATATCAGATGATCTTAAGGTTGGCAAGCAATGTGAGAAGGTGGTAGGGAGGGCTGGGGGGATACTGGGATGTATAGGGAGAGGTATCACCAGCAGAAAACAAAAGTTGTTATCCCTGTTCAGTCAGTTGGTGAGACCCCATCTGGAATACTACGTCCAGTTCTGGAGACCCCATCTCTGCAAGGACATAGACAGGATGGAGGCAGTTCAGAGGAGGGCAACTAAAATGGTGCAGAGTCTGCAAGAGAAGCCATACGAGGAGAGACTAAAGGAGCTTAATATGTATACCCTTAAGGAAAGGAGGGAGAGGGGGGACATGATAGAAATGTTTAAGTACCTCAACAAAGTCCAGGAGGGTAGCATCTTTCAGAAAAAGCGATGTGCAAGAACAAGGAGACACAATTTGAAGATAGAGGGGGGACGGCTCATGGGCAATGTGAGGAAGTATTTTTTTTACAGAGAGGGTGGTGGATGCATGGAACAGCCTTCCTGAGGAGGTTGTGGGGTCTAAAACTGTGGGAGAATTCAAGAATGCATGGGACTGACATAAGGCAATTTTTGTGGGGGGTAGGAAGAAATAGGCTGTTGGTTAAATAGGATCTGCAGCTTATCCTGTAGGTAGGGAAATGGGCAGACTAGGTGGGCCAAGCGGTCCTTATCTGCCATCAAAGTCTATGTTTCTATACATGACCACTCGAGATTTATGACCCAGCAGTTCTTATCTTAGCTAGTGGTCAGTGAGAATTCCAGCTTGAGGAATTTCAGCTTGTGCTTTTTTTTTCCAGACTGCTAAAAAATTAAGCTGCCCTTAACTCCTTCCTTCCCATTTCTGTCACAAACACAGTCACAACTACTGTGAGAGAGACCGGCCCAGCTTGCTCACATCCTTGGCCTAACAGAAATGTTACTTGCTATGAGTGTGTCTACAACTAAATGTGAGAGAGTATTTTCTATTCAGAATCTTATACAAAAAAAATAAGAACATGTTTGTCTGATGACACACACTAGTCATTTCTGCATATAGCAGTTGAAGGTCCACATTAGATAGCTTTGATCTTGATCAAGATATCAACCACTGACTACTCTCTGATCCTGTGGCACATGCCACGTTCATGGTCATGCTAGTTCTTCTCATGAAAATGTCCCTGAGGCTGTCACTAGTGTTGATGATGATGATGATGACAGTGAATCTGATGCTCCAGCTTCCTACTATAACTGTTCCTGATGCTGATGCTGTACTGTCTGCTGCATGATGTTCTCACTGACTGTGCTGCTGGTGCCATGAGCTAATTCTGTCACAATCATCTCCATCCTGACAAAAAAAACAAATTCATATTATTCACCTTATTGTCTATTACAACACTAAATAACTAATACTACAATAAATATGTTTTGGTTTTCTATATTTGTATACTTTCCACTAAAAATATGACATTTTATACATGGACTACCATCTCAAGCACCAAGACAACTACTTTTTGACAAGCCACTTGTCCATGGACAAGTACCTAATTTTAAAATTTGTCAAGCCCTGACCATTAGTTTAGTTTTTTTTACTATTTAATACCAGGCCAGAGTCTGACAGCCATGTACATAGGCCTATAAAGTCATGCTGGAGAATATTTTCCAATATACTTAGATTCTTCCCATTTGCCACCATGATGGTGTCATCTGCATAGAGCCTAATATCAGAGAATTTTGCCACTTTTGCTCATCGGTTTATGTAGAGTTAAAACAGTGTGGGCCCTAAAATGGAGCCCTGTGGGACACCTCTCTGAACCATGGCATTACCCAACTGGAATCCATCAAAAAGGACTTGTTATGTATGTCCTTTTAAATAGGAATTGAACCATCCGCAGACCTCCTTTGATAATTCTATCTCTTGTTGAACATCGAAATGTGGTCATCTGTGTTGAAGGCCTTTGACAAGTCCATGAACACCGCACCCCCTAATTGGGATGCTATTAGATCTACCAGGTCCGTGAGTGTGGTGTCCGTGGGGGGGTGCCCTTTTTGAAAATCTGACTGGACACAGAAAGCAAGGAATACCATTCCAAATGGTTCCCCAACTGATGCTGCACCAGCCGTTCAAAGACCTTCAACACCTCAGACAACAGCGCAATGGGCCCATAATTAGTAGGTTCAGATGTGAAGCCACCCTTGTGTATGGAATTATTTTTGCTTTTTTCCAGAAATTAAGGAAGGAACCCTCCATCAAACACCAATTAAATAACATTGTCAATGATATCCAGCGAATCTTTCAAAAATCTATACTCAGTACCAACAACTATGCCCAAAACGTGATATGCTGTACCCGCAGAGAGACTCCTTCTCGCTTATAGCCAGGTGCCAAATCTTAACCAAAGTGATTATCCCATTTTTGAGTATGCAGATGTGATTAATTGCTCTGCATTGTAACCACACTGTCTAAGCTTTATACCCCCTAAACTCTTTCTGTCACCTTGCTACCAACTCCCTCCCCCCAACTCACCATTGCAATGTATGCTCCTCTCTTGGACTAATCTCATTGTCCCAGAGACACTTTATCCACTCCCTCAACCTTATATCTAAATTCTGGTTCAACATGCTACCCTCCTACCTCTCGTTGAAAGATCCTTCAACTTACCTTGTCCCTTCTCCACATCTGGTAAGGCTGCTTGGTCCTACTGGCTCCCCAGTCTGTGAAACAATCTAGCCCCCTCCATCAGGGACTCCTCCTCATACCTCACTTGTAAAAAAAACAACTACTACTCCTGCCACCTCCCCCCTGCCTCTGTCCCAGGTAACACATTTCTCCACTCCACAGACTCTGAAGACTACTGTTTTTCTCCTAAGCACTTACTTCTCTACGGTCACTAACAGTGCACTTACTACTGTATATCTCATCTCATTTTGTCTCATCACCTGAATTTTGTTTCATGTTCTGTCACAATTCTATTGTTCATGCATTGTTACTGTACCAAGTGTTTTTGTCCATTTAACCGGCATTATTGCTGTATCCACTGTTATGATATACTGCTGTAACAAATGTATGTTTTTATAACTGTAATTACTCACATCCCCCCCAGGTTGCACCTGGAATCGAGCTTCGGCTTAGTGTGCCTTTCACGATTACAAAATGTTTAAATAAATAAAATGCCAAAGGACTTTCATGATTTTAGTCTTCTAATCTCTTCTTTTACCTGTTTACAGGTAATATATGTAAATCTGAATCTAGGTATATGTTGTGGTAGTCTTCTTCAGAAGAATTTATTTTTGTAAGAGGAGTGGGGATCTCCAAGTCTGGGAGAGACACAAAATATCCATTTCAAATATTTGCAGATGAACTTGTGGATTAATATTCTCCATTTCTAAGCATTTGTATTGGAGGCCTCAGAATCACTGGGCTTATAAAGGATTCCATCAGAGTCAACTATTGTCTTGAATCAGAAGCCTCATTGGTTTTAATGCAGTAATAGTTTTGCTTAGCTTTATTAATATTTATTTTTAAAGCATTTCTCACTAATTTGTATCTCTCCCAGTCCATTTGATCTAGTGTTTTTCCAGCCTTTTTCCATAATCTGCTTTTAACATGAATTTGTTTCTTTAGCCCTGTTTACAGTGCCGACTTTGCAGTGCATCAACCCTTGTGCATGGGTTGATGCACTGCAAAGTTGGCAGTGTAAATACTCTCAGGAGTGCCGTATGTGCCCGTTGGATCATTGTTTTGATCTGACTCAGTTATAGGATCAGAAGCGCATTAAATGGCAGTGTGAGAGCTTTGCTGCACTAGCTCTGCCACAAAGGCTGTTTTAAAAATCTGCTTCCAATGAATTCACAGCCCCTCCTCAGAGTGACCTGTAGTGCTGTGAGGGTGGGCTGTGTAAACGGGATGGCAGACAGCGCATCGGGAAGGGAGCGGCGTACGTGCCACAGTGCTGCCGCCATGTAAACGCAGTTTTTAGTTTTTCAGTAATCCAAGGTGTATGTCTCTTTCTTTGAGTTTGATTTTTAAAAGAAGCCAATTCATCACACACCTCTTTGAACCAGTTTGTAAACTCTTGAACAGCCAGGTCCAGTGAGGGCATCAGAAACAATCTGTCCCATCTTACAGAGGTTAATTTAAGTAGGATGATTTCTTTATTATAATGTTTAAACATCCTTCTTACTTTTAGGGGCATTGTTTTGGGTAATTGCCACTTGCCATCTAGTACCTCAAAATCATAGCTTAAAGAGCTGTGATCACCTAAAATGGGTTGGTTAATTGTAATCTGCAATGGTTTTATTTTGGTAGTTATAAAAATTAAGTCCAGAATATTTTCTGGGCTTGTCAAACGTGTTTTCCTTGTTGGTTTAGTAATTACTTGAGTTACTTCTAATAGCTTAAAAATGTGTTCCAAAGATCTTCCTCCCTGATTTCCCCAAGGGGCATTAACGTCAGCAGTTATTAAGTCTAGTCATAGTGTTTTGTCTTGTATAGCATGGGAGAGGTTTTCAAAATCGCATATTTCAGTTCTAGAGGGTGCATAAACTACTCCTATTACAACATTTAGCTTTAAGATAAAATGCAGGTGATGTACATTAGAAAGGCAGACTTCAACAGAATGAGGAATATAATATGAGAGCACCTGACAAAGTTCAGACCAGAGTTCGATGTGGACCAGAAATGGACCATCATTAGTATGGGAATAATCGAGGCCACCAACATCTATACAAGGGTTCGTATGAAGAATTCCAGAAACAAGAATCCTAGCTATATAACAGGAAGATAGCTGAAAAGGTAAGGGATAAGATGGCAGCCTTCCTGAAGTACAAAAGTACGATGAGGAAGGAAGAGAGAGAGAGAGAGAGAGAGAGGCATACGCTGTGAAATCAAGAGGCAGCCAGAGAGGTTGGGGCAACCAAGGCGGAGAAAGAACTGAGATTGGCCCAGGGGATTAAGGAAGGGGAGAAGGACTTTTTCTGATAAATCAAGGAGAGAAGAAGAAGCTGGCCCGGTGGCACTGAGGGTTGAAGTGCTGGATGCCATACCTCATGCCATGCCGGTGACCTGGGTTCAGGAATGAGCCCGAGCCACCAGGGGTCGGCAGGGTAGAGAGATGATCAAGCATCTGTAGACAGCTCTCCTCCCTCTGGGGAGGGATCCAGGGCCTACCCAACAGCAGAGCTGCAAGTAGAGGGATTGAGCTGCAGCAGACATCAAGGGGACATCATTGCATGTCCAAGCTCTGGGAGGATGAGGCTAGGGGAGAAAAAGAAAAACACCTACCAACGGCAACCTCCAGTAGCTTGGGCCTACATGCCCAATGTCAGCTGCAACACTCGACTCCCCCCCCCCGGGGGGACCCCTGGCCTCTCCAAGGAGAAAGGATAGCTGGGGTCCTGATCCCGATGAAGTGGTCAGGTAGTGTGGTTCAGGCAGGCAGTATGGAGCTACAGCACTGAGCGAAAAAGCCTGAGAGATGTCCTGTCAGGTGGGTGAATAAATAGAGTGTAAAAAAAAATAGAAGAAGCACTAGGGATGAGATAGTTAGGATAAAGAGGGAGGAAAGATGGATAGAAAAAGGGGAGGAGCAAGCGGAAGCACTAAATAAATATTTTTGCTCAGTCTTCATCAAGAAAGCAGATGGGCCTATGCCACAGAGGGAGATTGGGGATCACTGGGGAAGGAAGGAGAGTGAGTGGGAGATTGGGGTAGACTTGGTTTTAAGAGGGCTTGGGGAGCTTACAGTGAACAAGGCACCAGGCCCATATGGGGTAAACTCAAGGGTACTGAAAGAACTTGCAAGGGTATTGGCAGCACCACTGATAGACCTATTTGACACCTCCCTGGAAAAGAGATGTGTGCCACAGGACTGGAGGGCAGCTCACGTGGTACCCCTCCGTGTGAGTGGCAAGGATGAGCCAGGTAACTACAGGCCAGTCAGCCTAACCTCCATAGTAGGCAAGTTAATGGAGGCAATGCTAAAAGCAAGGCTAGTGTCCTTCCTTGAATACAATGGTCTCCAGGATGACAGGCAGTATGGATTTGTCAGGGGGAGGCCTGTCGGACCTACATGACTGAATTCTTCAACTGGAAGGCAAAGTCTCTGAACAGGGGGCGAGGGGGTCATACTGTGCCTTTACTTCAGCAAGGCATTCAACTCAGTGTCTCGTGGATGGCATGCTAATCAGCAAACTGGGAGACATGGGTTTAGGGGGAAGATGCTGTGATGGATCAGGAGCTGGCTAAGCAGTAGGAACTAGAGGCTCACAGCCTGGGAAATAAGATCCCAGACCTGCAGGCAATAATGTCAGAGGCTAAACTGGACATAGTAGCAATTAGTGAGACGTGGTTTACCAGTAACCACACTTGGGAGACTTCAGTACCTGGCTATGTATTGTTCAGAAGAGACGAGGTGCAAAAAGGGGGGGAGGAGTGGCCCTGTATGTCAATGAAAATATCAAAGCTACAGAAATTCAGAATACACATAAGGAGCCAGAAGAACTGTGGGTCATCCTGGAAACAGGAAATTGGACAGCCATAAGAACTGGGGTTGTCCACAGGCCCCAGACCAGGGGAGGACATAGACACATTACTGTTAGAAGATATACAAAACATGACAGCTAAAGGGAGGTTCTGATAATGGGAGACTTCAACATACCAGATACAGATTGGCATACCAGCAGGAACATCTGCCAGAACTAGACACATAGTGGATTCCCTGCAAGGAGGGCCTCAAACAACTGGTACAACAACCCACAAGAGACAGGGCTATCCTAGATCTAATACTGACTAACAGGGAAGGGATCACAGATCTCCAGGTAGAAGGTCACCTGGGGGCCAGTGACCATCACATGGTATGGTTCAATTTGGCTACTACATCTAAAGCATCCCATTCCAAGGCAAAATATGGGACTTCAGAGGAGCTGACTTTGATAAGATGGCCAACAGAGTTAAGCTAGCCCTGGCAAAAAGAACCACAGGTGAGGGGGTACAGGCAAAGTGGGCAAGCATTAAGGATGCAATACTTGAAGCAACATCCCATTGTGTTAGACAGAAAAGGAAGTGCAAAAGAAGAAAACCACTTTGGTTCTCAAATACAGTAGCAGAAAGGTCAGAGCCAAAGGCTGGCCTACAGGAAATATAAGGGAACACAGCGAGATGAAGATAGGGAGGCATACCAAACTGCCCTAAGGGAAGCAGGTAAGGCAGTAAGGCAGGCAAAGTCCCAAACTGAAGAAACACTAGCACGAACAGTAAAAGAAGGTGACAAGACTTTCTATAGATACATTAGTGAAAGGAGAAAGTCCAGAGGGGGTATTGCTAAGCTTAATGGAGAAAAGGAGCATGTGAGGAGGAGGACCATGTAAAGCATCTATCCTAAATAGATACTTTTGCTCAGTATTTACTGAAGAGAAGGTAGGGCAGGGCCCACAGCTCAACACCATGGACACGGGGGAGGAGGTGAGCACTACTCCCTTCACAAAGAAAGGGTCCTACAAGAGCTTACTAAGCTCAGGGTGGAAAAGGCAATTGGACCTGATGGCATACATCCCAGGTACTTAAGGAGCTAAAGGTGGAACTAGCAGAGCCATTAGCAGAACTGTTTAGTGAGTCTCTGAGCACAGGAGACGTCCCAGAAGACTGGAGAAGGGCTCATGTGATCCCACTCCACAAGAGTGGTAGCAGGAAGGAGGCAGGGAACTACAGACCAGTCAGTCTTACCTCAGTAGTGGGCAAGATAAAGGAGGCACTCCTTAAGGAAAGGATAGTGCAACACCTGGAATCCATAGGGGCACAGGATCCAAGACAGCATGGGTTTACAAAAGGAAGGTCCTGTCAAACTAATCTCATAGATTTCTTTGACTGGGTAACCAGAGTGGTGGACCAAGGGGGAGCAGTTGATGTCGCCTACCTTGACTTCAGCAAAGCTTTTGACACTGTTCCACATAGAAGATTGATAAATAAGCTGGGTAGGCTGAGGTGGGTCAAAGTTGGTCAACTGGGTGTGCAAACTGGTTGACGGGCAGAAAACAAGAGTGGTGGTAAATGGTATACAGTCAGAAGAGATGCAAGTCACAAGTGGGGTACCTCACGGATCAGTCCTGGGGCCAGTCCTCTTCAACATCTTCATTAGTGACCTTGCAGATGGACTAGAGGGTGAGACTTGTCTGTTTGCAGATGACACCAAGATCTGCAACAGAGTAGATGATCCAGATGGGGTGGGCAGAATGAGAAGAGATATGGATAAACTAGCAAAATGGTCAGAAGAGTGACAACTGGGTTTAATGCAAAGAAGTGCAAGATCATGCACATAGGGAAGAGAAACCCTGAAGCCACCTATAGGCTGGGAGGGGAGTTGCTAGCAGTCACAAAGGAAGAAACAGACTTGGGCATCATCATCACTGATGACCTGAAATCATCCAAGCAGACCTCTGAAGCAGTAGGTAAGGCTAGGGGGGTGTTAGGGTGTATTAGTAGGGGTATCACAAGTCATCCCTCTTTACAAGACACTGGTTAGGCCCCATCTGGAGTACTGCATGCAGTATTGGAGGCCACACCTTCACAAGGACATTAACCAAATTGAGGCAGTCAGAAGAAGGGCAGCAAAATGGTGCAGGGACTGCATCAGAAGACATATGAGGACAGATTAACAGAGCTCAATATGCATACCCTTGAGCAAAGGAGGAGAGGTGATATGATCGAGGCAGTCAAACACCTTAAGGGCATTAACAAGGTGAAAGAGTCTAACATGTTTAAATATAAGAAAAATAGCAGGACAAGAGGACACAGCATGAGATTAGAGGGGGGCCGATTAAGGGAGAATGTGAGGAAATTATTTTTCACAGAAAGGGTGGTGGATGCATGGAATGGCCTACCTCAAGAAGTGGTGGCTATGCATACAGTGCAGGGCTTCAAACAGGCATGGGATAGGATGAGAATGAATAGATAGGCCACTGACAGAGCAAAGGCCGATGGCACATTTATAAGGTAGAAAAAGAAATGGGCAGACTGGATGGGCCTTGCGGTCCTTATCTGCCGTCAACTTCTATGTTTCTATGTTTCTATGTGGTAAGGGGGGGAACTGTCCAAACCTAGCCCTGCAACCAGTGGGGTACCACAGGGCTCAATACTCGGTCTTGTGCTGTTCAATATATTTATTGGTGACATTTCTGAAGGGGTTAGTAGGAAGGTCTCTCTTTTTGAAGATGAAGCTAAACTCTGCAGGAGGGTGGACATGGAGAAGGAGAGAGAGACAGGGACTAAGGGAGGACCTGGCTAAGTTGGAGAAATGGTCTGGCATCTGGACTTTAATACTATGAAATGTAAAATAATGTACATGGGAGCCAAAAACCCATAGGCCAGTTATTGGCTGGGGGACCACAGGTGACAGTATCAGAGGATAAAAGGACCTGGGAGTAATGGTCAGGGTTTATATTTTATTTTAATTTAATTTTAATTTAGAGTCTAGGATTACAAGTTCCTTTGAGCCAAGGCTCTTTTACAAAGGTTCCACGTCAATTGAGGTACAATACAAACATTACATAGAGTTGAGTAACAATGCAGAAATGGTGCACAGACATTTATAAGCAGCTGAAGTACATTACATTGAGGGAAAGTGAGTACCAGGGAGCAGGGTAGCCAGAGGTAGCTGAGGCTTGGAATGGACACAAAAAGATCGGTGCAGCCATGGACATTTGTCAGGCCTCAAAAAAGTGCTTGGGGGTAGGGGGAAAAAACAGGAGGGGAGGGTAGGCTGTAGGAGGAGGAAGAGAAGGGGTAGGAGTAGAAGTGCTAGGAGATAGATCAGATTATGAGGGACAGTCACAGGAGCTAGAGGCAGCTAGGTGGAGATGAAGGTTGGCTTTGAACAGGCCTAGCTTTTGCAGAGAGGAAATGTCTGTGTTGAGTCCATTAATCCAGCTAGGAGCTTGGTATGCAAAGGATCTTTGGCCCTGAGTGGTGCGGCACCAAGGCATGTGCAGCATTTGATTTTCTGAAGCCCTGGTGAGGCGGGGGGGTTGCATGCTGTATGGAGAAGAATTTGGACTCCTGGGGGAGCAACATGTAGCATCATTTTCTTAGCCATTAGACAAGTTTGGTACTTGATGCGGTTTGATAACTGGAGCCACTCTGTTTGGGCATAGAGGTCACACGTATGGGTGAGTTGGCGGAATCCTGTGATGAGTCGGCAGACTTTGTTTAGGGCCAAGAATAAGTGCTTGAGGGCTGTGTCAGTTGCAGAGCCATAAATAATCAGACCACAGTCAATTAGGGAGACCACCGAGCTCTGTACTGCTATCCATAAGGCATCTGAGGTAAGGCACTGCCTATGCCTGTAGAGGAGACCAATGCGCGTGTTTACAGCTTTGGCGATGCTATCTATGTGGATGCTGTAGAATAAGTTGCTGTCTATGGTGATCCCCAGATATTTAAAGGAGTGAACCTGTTGGAGGACAGCACCAAGGCAGTTTGTAATATTAAGGGGGTGAAGCTTATGTTTTTTGTGGGAGCCACAGAAAAGCATTGACTTGGTTTTCTTATAGTTGAGAACCAGCTTTTGACTACTAAACCGTGTTTCAATGGAGGTGAAACCCTTCTGAAGCTTGTTTTGGAGTAGGCAGGGGTCCTGTTGAATGGTGTGAATGACAGCATCGTCAACATAGAGTAGGATTTGTTCTGGACAGGATTGTGGAAGATTGTTCAAAAACAGACTGAACAGGAGTGGCCCGAGAACGGATCCCTGAGGGACTCCTGAGCATACTGGTCTAGCATCTGAGAGGACATCAGCAATGTTCACTCTTTGGGAATGGTTTTCCAGGTAGCTCTTAAACCAAGTTGTAGATTCAGGGGAGAGCCCAGCTTTTAGCAGTTCTGTGAGGAGCATTCGATGATGGACAGTGTCAAAAGCCTTGGTCAGGTCTATGAAGACTGAACCAGTGAGGTAATTATTGTCTAGGGAGTTGTGAATTGCTCCTGTGAATTCAAGGAGGGCAGATGTGGTGCTGTGGCCTTTTCTGAAGCCTTGCTTTTGTTTACAAAGAATGTTGTACTTGTCCAGATATTCCATTAGTTGGTCGGATACCAAATGTTCAATAGCTTAAGAGAGGGGGGTTAGTATGAATATAGGCTATAATTTCCATGACGGGCCTTGTCCCCACTCTTGTGGACTGGTGTCACAGTGGCAGATTTCCATCTGTCAGGAAACTGGCCAAGGGTGAGGGAGAGGTTGAAAATCCAGGTTAGAGAAGATAGCACTTCATCAAGAGTAAGGGTCAGCAGTTTGAGGTCGAGTGAGTCACCACTTATTCTAGATCCAGCAATAGCTTTACAGATGTATCTATGGACTTCATGTGTCCTGACTGCTCTGAAGTAAAAAGGGGGGGGGGTGACTTGAGGAATGGGGCAGGGGTGGGGAAGGGTGCAGGAGGGAAGGAGGTCTTCATCAAAGAAGTCTGGTGGAAGAACACTACTGAGGTCAGTGAACGTGTTATTGAACGTGTTAGCTATAGTGGAAGGGTCAAGAGTTATAGTCCCATCCACGTCCAACATTGAAGGTGATGTTTTGGGCAGTATTCCTGTAACTTCCTTGAGGTTATTCCAGAAGGACTTCCCCTTTCCCCAGGTGTTTGTGAGGGCATCTTTGTAATAGTTACTTTTCTTCAGGCATATTTCTTTGGAGCAGTCATTTCGGGCACATTTGTAGTTTTGTATATGATATGAAATACACACCACAGTGCTGTAAAGCAGCAATAAGGCAAACAAAATGCTAGGATGCATTGCCAGGGGAATCACCTCTAGAAAGGGAGGAAGTTGTTCTGCCACTGTACAGGTGACTGGTGAGACCACAAATGGAGTACTGTGTTTAGTTCTGGTGCCCTTACCTGAAAAAGAATATTAGAGTACTGGAGGGGTCCCACAGAGGGCAACCAAAATGATTAAAGGTATGGGGGACATAACATCTGAAGAGAGGCTGAGGGATCTGACCATGTACTCCCTGGAGGATAGAAGAAAGTGGGGTACATGATTAAAACCTGTAAGTACCTTAAGGGCATAAACAGTATTGGTACAGAGTGCATCTTCAACTTAAGAAATGAGGGTGCAACTAGGGGCATAGCCTGAAATTGGTGATGGGTAGATTCAAGAAGGAAAGTAGGCACTTTTTCACTGAAAGGGCAGTGAAGGGGTGGAATGAGTTGCCAGAGGTGGTGGCAGTGAAGATGGACAGTTTCAAGGGTGGATGGGATAGGATGAAGAACAAGAATAGGACCAAAGGGGACACTACTGGGAAGGGGATGGGGAGGGAATGGAGATGGTGGGGGCTGGGGGCCACAGCTCCAGGGGATTTAGCTTAGATGCATACTCGAGCAAACTAGATAGAACATTACAGCCTGTTTCTGTGTGCAGTGCTGCAAATGATCAGTGAACCAACCAGGTTAGGGAATACCCTTGACCTTGTGCTGGCAAATGGGGAGTTTGTGAGAGAACTTACAGTGAAGGAACTGCTGTCAGGGAGTGACCACCACTCAGTATGGCTCACATTGGATATGGGCAAGAAAGGAGTGGAATCTGGCACAAGAGTGCTGGACTTCAGGAGGGATGACTTTGGGAGGATGGGGGAAGAGGTAAAAGGGTACCTGGCCAGAATTCAACCTAGTATGGGCACTAACCAGAGGAGGGAGCTCATAATATTGGGGGATAGTGGAGGCAAACAAAACCTGCTGCACGGCCCAGAGCAAGAAGACTAGGGCTATGAAACCGAGTTAGTTGAGCAAGAAGGTCATGGAAAAGGTAAGGAAGAGAAGAGCTGCCTTTAGGAGGTACAAGAAACCAGGGAGGGGGGAGGACAGGGAGGAGTACCTAATGGAATCAAAGGAGCTGACATGGGCAGTAAGGGGAGCCAAGGCATCTATGGAGCTCAGGCTGGCACAAGGCATTAAGAAAGGGGATAAGGACTTCTTTAGGTACATCAGGGAGAAAAAGAGCTGTAAGGACCACATAGTAAGGATTAGGAAAGAGGGAGGTTGGGTGGAAGCAGGGTGCGATAAGGCAGAAGCACTAAATGATTATTTCTGCTTGGTATTTACTAAAGAGAAGTGGGGGATGATACCCAAGGGGGAGAAATGGCAGAAACGGGGGGGGAGGGGGTGAAAGATGAGAAAATCATGGAGTGCAGAGTTCAGGAGGGTTTGAAAGCACTGAGGGTGGACAAGGCGCCAGGCCCAGATGGCATCCACCCCAGGGTACTGATGGAGCTGGCAGAGGTCCTTGTGGGACCTTTGGCAAACCTATTTAATGCCTCACTACACTCAGGGTGTGTACCTCAGGATTGGAGGATTGCTCATGTGGTGCCCCTCCACAAGAGTGGCACTAAGGATGAACCGGGGAACTACAGATGGGTGAGCCTCACATCCATCGTGGGCAAGCTGATGGAGACAATCCTGAAGGAGAGGCTGATGGCCCTCCTAGAGGCCAAAGGACTACAGGATAGCAGACAGCATGGCTTCATTATGTGGCAGATCCTGCCAAACCAACCTGGTGGAGTTCTGTGACTGGGTAACTAGGCAACTGGACAGGGGCCATGCAGTGGATGTCCTGTATCTGGACTTCAGTAAGGCATTCGACTCGGTGCTGCATGGGAGGCTGGGAAGTAGGTTAGAAGGCACAGGGGTGGGTGCAAAGCTGGTGAGATGGGTAGGGAACTGGCTTCAGAGAAGGCAACACAGGGTGATGGTGGGTGGGGAGCTCTCACACCCAAGGGTAGTGACAAGCGGTGTTCCACAGGACTTGGTGTTGGGACCAGTGTTGTTTGGGATATTCATTGCAGACATATCATTGGACATCAAGAGCAAGATCAGTCTGTTTGCTGCTGATATCAAGATGGGAGCGGTGGTGGACAACCTAGGGAGGTGGCAGGGGTTTCAGGATGATCTGGCAAAGCTTGAAACCTGGTCAGACACCTGGCAACTGGGGTGCTGCATTTTGGGGTGAAGAACCCAAGGAGGAGTTAACAGCTGGGGAGGGGAATGTAGCTAGCCCAGACAGAGGAGGAGAAGGATCTGGGGGTGCTCATTACAGGGTCAGTGAACAGCTTGGCACAATGTAGGAAAGCAGCTGCAAAGGCCAACAAAATGCTGAGTTACATTGCAAGGGGTATATCCTCGGGGAGGGAGGAGGTGATTCTGCCACTGTATAGGTCATTAGTCAGACCGCACCGGGAGTACTGCATACAGTACTGGCACCCATATCTGAAGAGGGACATAAGTAACTGGAGGAGGAGGAGCAGCGCAGGGTGACAAAGATGATCAAGGGGCTAGGAGACTTATCATATGAGAGAAGGCTGATGGAGTTGAACATGTACTTGCAGGAGGAGAGGAGAGGAGAGATTGGGGACCTGATTGAAACCTTTTAAGACAGGGGTTCTCAAATGGGGAGGCCCCAACCTGTTCCAGGGGAGGCTCAAGCAAGTCTGAAAAAGTACTGTATTTAAATTTTGGTTTTTATATATTTTGTGTGAAGAGATGAAGCAAACTGAAAGAGGATAATAATAGTAGGTGAATTTTATGTATTTATTTACTAATAGGTGACAAGGGAAGGTGAATGAACCAAGGCTCATTTCAGGTGTACCCAGGGAAGGGTAGGGAGTGAATACATTTCAAAAGGTAACTGCAAAACAATTAAGAAATATACAATGAGCAATAGTGCAAATAAATATGAATAAACTAATAATGAGTGGTAGTAATTGGTCAGTTTGTAAACTGATGGCAGAACAGCCCAAATACAATGGTTGAGCATAGAAGTGCTAAGAGCAATAGCAGGAAGGAGCAAAGTAATCCCTGAGAAGTAGCTTAGGAGCAGAGAAGGAGGGGAGAGGCAAAGTATGTAGGAAAGTTATTTCATATAGAGAGGAAACAGAGGAAGTAGTCTGATCCATGAAGGTACTGCAACATGCGGTAACAATGGTTCAAGAATGAAAACAGAAGAGCAAGTAGGTTGGCCTGGTGGGGGGGTGTTACAATAAGCTGAATAATATTTGTTTATTTTATTTATTTGTTATTCAGATGACACCTTTGAGCTCTGGAGCTCTTTTTTCCAAAGTTCCAAGTCAGTATAACATATGAACATACGAAATTTGCCAGCAGATAAAGGCCTAGAGGTCTATTAAGTCTGCTCGAATGTGCAGCTAGCACCCCTTAATCTGCAGCTGCCCCTCCCTTCCACCCTTCCCCTTCATTAACCCTCCCCCTTGTCCTGTCCCATCCCCTTTTGGAGCAGTCCACTGTTCTACTGCATACCACTTCTGCAGGTAATGCATTCCACCCAGCCACCACCCTCTCTGTACAAAAGTGTCTCCTCATCTCCCTCCTGAACTTTCCTCCTCCAGTCTCATATCATGGCCCCTGGTGGCCTCCCCCCTTACTTTGAACAGCCCCTCTGTACCCATCTTGTTTATTCCTTTCATGTATTTAAAGGTTTCAATCATGTCACCCCTGTCCCTCCTCTCCTCCAGTGAGTACATGTTCGACTCCTTCAACCACCTCTCGTATGATAAGTCCCCCAGTCCCTTGATCATCTTTGTCACCCTGCGCTGTACCCCCTCCAGTAACTTAATGTCCCTCTTCAGATACAGGCACCAGCACTGCACGCAGTACTCCAGGTGTGGTCTAACTATGACCTATACAGTGGCAGAATCACCTCCTCCCTCCTCGAGGATATACCCCTTGCAATACAACCCAGCATTTTGTTGGCCTTTGCAGCTGCCTTCCTACATTGTGCTGAGTTGTTCATTGACCCTGTAATCAGCACACCCAGATCCTTCTCCTCCTCTGTCTGGACTAGCTGCACTCCCCCCAGCTGGTAACTCCTCCTTGGGTTCTTCATCCCAAAATGCAGCACCTTGCACTTTTTGGCATTAAACCCCAGTTGCCGGGTGTCTGACCAGGTTTCAAGCTTTGCCAGATCATCCTGAAACCCCTGCCATCCCCCTAGGTCATCCACCACAGTGCCTACCTTGGTATCATCAGCAAACAGACTGATCTTGCTCTTGATGTCCCATGATATGTCTGCAATGAATATCCCAAACAACACTGGTCCCAACACCGAGCCCTGTGGAACACTGCTCGTCACTGCCCTTGGGTGTGAGAGCTCCCCACCCACCACCACCCTCTGTTGCCTTCCCTGAAGCCAGTTCCCTACCCAGCTCACCAGCTTTGCACCGCCCTGTGCCTACTAACTTTCTTCCCAGCCTCCATGTGGCACCAAGTCAATGCCTTACTGAAGTCCAGATACAGGACATCCACTGCATGGCCCCTGTCCAGTTGCTAGTTATCCAGTCATAGAACTCAACCAGGTTAGTTGGCAGGATCTGCCATGTATGAAGCCATGCTGTCTGCTGTCCTGTAGTCCTTTGGCCTCTAGGAGGGCCACCAGCCTCTCCTTCAGGATAGTCTCCATTAGCTACCCACGATGGATGTGAGGCTCACTGGTCTGTAGTTTCCCGGTTCATCCTTGGGGCCACTCTTGTGGAGGGGCACCACATGAGCCATCCTCCAGTCCTGAGGTACACACCGAATGTAGTGAGGCATTAAATAGATCTGCCAAGGTCCTGCAAGGACCTCTGCCAGCTCTTAAGTACCCTGGGGTGGATGCCATCTGGGCCTAGCGCTTGTCCACCCTCAGTGCCTTCAAACCCTCCTGAACTCTGCCCTCCATGATTTCCCCATCTGTCACCTCCCCCGCTTGCCATTTCTCCCACCTTGGGTGTCACCCCTCTTCTCTTTAAAGTAAATGCAGGCAGAAGTACTCATTTAGTGCTTCGCCTTATCGCATCCTGCTTCCACCCAACCCCCTCCTTCCTTATCCTTACTATGTGGTCCTACAGCTCCTTTTCTCCCTGATGTACCTAAAGAAGTCCTTCTCCCCTTCTTAATGCCTTGTGCCAGCCTGAGTTCGTAGATGCTTTGGCTCCCCTTACTGCCCTTGTCACCTCCTTCGATTCTGTCAAGTACTCCTCCCTGTCCTCCCCTCCCTGTTTTCTTGTACTTCCTAAAGGCAGCTCCTTTCCTCCTTACCTTTTCCATGACCTCCTTGCTCAACCAGCTTGGTTTCTTAGCCCTAGCCTTCTTGCTCTGGGCTTTGCAATAGGTTTTGGTTGCCTCCACTATCCCCAGCTTTATGAGCTCCCACCTCTGATTAGTGTCCATACTAGATTGAATTCTGGCCAGGTACCCTTTTACCACTTCCCCCATCCTCCCAAAGTCAGCCCTCGTGAAGTCCAGCACTCTTGTGCCAGATTCCACTCCTTCCTTGCCCATATCCAATGTGAGCCATACTGAGTGGTGGTCACTCCCTGATAGCGGTTGCTCCACTGTAAGTTCTCTCTGAGGTCCCCATTTGCCAGTACAAGGTCAAGGGATTCCCTAACCTTGTTGGTTCGCTGACCATTTGCAGCAGGAAGCTTCCTGAAGGCATCCAGCAGTACCTGCTCCCATCTGTTCTGGGTTGTTGTTGTGCTCCAGTCCACCCTGGCATGTTGAAGTCCCCACAATCACCACATTACCCTTCTACTGGGTCCTCCTGATCTGTCCCACTAGTTCCCTGTCTAACTCCTCCATCTGAGATGGTGGCCTGTACACCACTCCCATTCTAAGAATCCTCTTCTTGGAATCCTGGATTTGCACCCAAAGTGACTCCATACTATCCTCCTCCCCTTCCTCCCTTACACACTTCAGTCCTTCCTTCACATATAGTGCCACCCCCCCCTCCTTTCCCAATCACCCTGTCCCTACAAAATAACCTGTACCCTGGTACAGACAGGTCCCAGTCATTGTATTGGGTGGCCCATGTTTCTGTGATGGCTGCAATGTCCACCTCTCCCTCTGCCATGAGAACTCGTAACTCTGCAGTTTCCCTCCCAAGGCTCCTAGCATTAAGGGTAACCACCTTCCACCCTTTTCCCCTCCTCCCATCCTGCCCCCCTTTCCTAGCATCACCAATAGTACTTGCCATTTGTCCTTTGTCACTGTTATGGGGGGTTAGCTCATATGGTTTCCCAACCTGTGGTCTCTGCATATCTCTTCCCCAACTGCTACCCCCCACCTAGTTTAAATTCCCAACTTCCTCTATGTACTCCTCCATCCTCTGTTTCAACACTTTCTTTCCCTCCTCACTCAAGTGTAGTCTGTCCTTGGCATAGAGACTACTGTCCTCCCAGGTCCCTCCCCACCCCCAACAGCCCATACCCCTTTAGCACAACACCAGTTCTTAGCCATCTGTTAAATTCCTCTATTCTCAGCTTTCTTGTTGTGCTTGCCTTTGGCACGAAGTGTCTCTGAAAAGTTACTGATCTCCTGCCCCTCACATAATTGTGCTAGTTCCTCAAACTCCTCTGGACTGTATCTACTGTCTTGTCAGCCAGGTCGTTTGTCCCAAGATGTATAATTAAATGAGGCTTGTCCCTACCTTCTAGCATATTTCAGAACAGATTGTCCCACCCTTTCTGCTGTCATTCCTGGCATAGCCTCCACCCAAATGCGACCTTACTCTCCCCTTGCTACCCACCTGACTCCTCTTAGTATTGAGTCCCCAGAACTAAGATTCCACCCTCTCTCCTGCTTGCTTCCATTCATCTCCTCTCTCATTTCCAGCTCTCTCCTCTTCTTCCTCCTGCACATTATTTCCCCTTTACCCCTGTTGCAATTCTCCCAACAGAACTTCCCCCACTCCAGTTTGGTCCAGGCATTTATCAATTACTCCTCTAATTTCATCATTTCCTCCTCCACCGTCTTCCTCTCTAGTAGTGCAAAACTATTTTCTGAAGACCCCACAAATGCCGCTCCCTCTCTTCATAGTAACCTGTTCTCTCCTTTCCACTCCATGACTTTGCCACTTCTTAGCCTCCCCTCACAAGTCCCTATCTCCTCCTTCCATTTGTCTTTTCTCCTGACCTGGTTTCCTGGCAATCATTCTTCCTGGCCTGGGCCCTTTGTCTCTGCTTCCTTCTTCTGACCCTCTCCTCAGCACTGTTGGCTTAAATCGCCCTCCCTCATCTCCTTTCTTCCTCCCCCTCCAGTATTGGCTAAACCACCCCAATCTGCCTTGCCTGTCTTAGTTCCTCCTGCAGACCCTCAATCTCCTTCCTAAGTTTTCTATGTGGTTGCACACTAAACATCCTCCCACTCCAGGCAATTTTAGAAAGATTGGTGCACTGCAGTTGTTGCAGCCTACCACCCTACCCATTGCTGTCGCTTGCCACCAGCGACCCCCACCCTTCCAGATGCAGGATGCCAAACACTCCCCAAGTCTCCCTCTTCCCCTCTATCAGTGCAAAACATTTTCTTTATTTCTCTTACCTCCTTTGTTGCACACGTTTAGATATATTGAGCAACTGCTTTTTATATTCCTATCCTTCCTATCCACACTCAAAAAGAGACTTTAAGTAGCCATTGCACAACCTTCTTCAAACTCCTACTCCTCCTTTCTTCACTGCAATATCAATGCGAATAAGTAATAATGAAAGCTCCTAGATTTGCATTTACTTCCCTTCCACTGAGATAGCAGTCACCTCTTCACTTGCTGCTGTTCCTTTCCTGGATGTCTGGTTCTGCTATGACAGGTGCATATCCTTTGCCTGATTGAGGAAGTGATGTCAGAACTCCTGGTATAAAGGAAATAATGGACCAGGGGTGGGTGGGGTGATGGGTTTAGGTGGGTGGGACCAGCCCAAGTCTTCCAGAAACAATCAGGTAGCTGAGACCTCTGGTCAGACCATTAACACCCTTCCCCCACTCTGCACTAAAACTTTGCAGCTAGTGAAGCCAGCAACAATGAATCACAATGCTACTCAAAGCCCCCAAAATAGGTTTGCTACCCAAAGAAACAGGACTGCAATTCAAACAGCTTCACCAACAACACATCAAAATAGGCTTGGAATTAGAAGATCTAGGCCTCCAGTTCAAAGAAACAGACCCAGTTAAATCACAATTATGTTTTAAAACAGAAGAAATAGGCCTCTACAAATGCAGCCTGCCACACAGTGAATCAAACAAATGAGCCCACTTATAGCTACCAAAACAGGTTTCAAAATTCCAACAGCCCCAAACAATACCCTGCTAGCCCCTTAGTAGTAAGAAATAAAAGAAATAACCTTCTACCAAGTAAATAACCTTTTACCAATGTAAAAAACAACAAGAAGCTACTGTACTGTAGGTCTGATCCTGTCCCCCTTCTAGTAAGACAAAACTGAATGTGAGCCAAGTACTCAAAGGGGTTTCAATTTTTTTCATGGTGTACTGCGCAAAGTACAGTATGTTATCTTTCTTTGGAGAGGCCCAAGATTATTTCAATTTTTGGTGGAGGCTCAAATTCCTTCCCATGGATTTGGGGAGGCTCACTGTGACAAAGTCTGAGAACTATTGCTTTAAGAACATGAAAGGAATAAACAAGACAGGTACAGAGGGGGCTGTTCAAAGTAAGGGAGGGGAGGGACACCAGGGGCCATGACATGAGACTGGAGGGAGGAAGGTTCAGGAGGGAGATGAGGAGACACTTTTTTTACAGAGAGGGTGATAGCTGGGTGGAATCGTTACCTGCAGAAGTGGTATCTAGTAGAATAGTGGACTGCTTAAGGGATGGGACAGGCGAGAGATCAATGGAGGGGAAGGGGTGAAAGGGAGGGGCAGCGGTAGAATAAGGGGTGCTAGCTACACAATCAAGCAGACTTGATAGGGCATATATTTACTTTAGGGGACACACCTTGGAAGTGAGTGCGTGGAGTGAGAAATACGGCCACCTGCACTTTACAGTGACTGATATGTCGCCCCCAGAACAAACAAAGGCTATACAGAAGTACTATAGCGAAACTATGGAATGTGTAATTATTACAATAGTTAACAAAACAACATATTCCTGGACAGGGGGGCGTAGAGGCGGGCCTTCCACAGAACAAACAAACATAAGGCTATCGGAACCAAGAAACATACAATATTTACAGTATTCCTGGACCGGGGGGGTGTGGGGGGCGGAGCGCCCCTACAGAACAAACATAAGGCTATTGCAAAGTACTAAAGCTGAAACTACTATTTCATAAAGCCGGTGCCTCCGTTGTTCCTGCTAGCAAATAATGTTCAGAAGTCCAGTATAAGAATAAGTGATTTTCATGTTGTGGGCTTTGCAATATTTTTAACCATGTCATTTCGGAGAGAACATCATAATGATGTTACCTATTGGGGGGGAGGGGGGACCAGTGCAGTTCAGTAACTTATAAATTAAATAAATACAGGTAATGGGCGTGGAGATATCCGATGTGGCGTGGAGATATCCGATGTGGCTACTTGCAAGAGGTGTGTTTGGGGGCGGGGAGAACTGACGTTAGAAAGGGGACGTGGCTAACTGTCGCCATTTGGAGGAACAAGTACCGTAATCTGCAGAATTACAGAACCAGGGCACTATGTGTCCCCTAATATAAATAATTGCCTTTGATAGACCTCTAGGCCTTTATCTGCTGGCAAATTTCATATGTTTGTATGCTCATATGTTTGTTTCACATTGTTCTAAAATGCTCTTGACCAGCAGAGTGTTAATCACAAACATTCATTGAATTTACCAAAAGGCCAGTTCAGATAAAATAACTTATACGAAAATGCATGTTTGCTGATTCAAGTCTGTTTTCCTTTGAGATACCCCGCCCGAAAAAAAGAAAACACTGAGTAATTCAGGACTTGCAGAAGGAATTCCATTACACATGAGCTTGCATCAGTGGTTACATTCCATAAAGCAAGCTGAGCTAAACTCATCCGTGACTATACAGATAGCAGATAGTAACAGTCTCCTTCACGCATCTGTGCAACAAAAGACAAAGTCTCATCTCCCCTCCCCAGATGTGCAAAACAAAAGGGCAACCTGAGAATAAATGAACTAAGCAGAGGCTGACGGGACTAGGGTAGATCTGACTTTGTTTTGTTACCTAGACCACAGTGCTGATAGTGTACCTCAGTCATATACTGAAAATCAGTATACCATTATTAACCATATTATCTAGCAGCAGGCCAGGTTACTTTACAGAAAAAAAAATAGACTGCAGAACAGTTATTTGTTTTAGAAATCCAAGAGCATGAAAAACATTTTCAAAAATATTTCAGACATTGAAGCAGTAGTCTGAGCTTAGTAACAAAAAAAAAAACTAACACGATACAGTGTAACTTGAAATTGGCAATTGTAAATGGTTAAATACAATGAACAAATAAAACTAACAATGTAAACATTTAAACATACTGATTTATCCAGAAACATTCATGGGGGTACAACAAATATCCCATTCCGGTTGCTGGTGATACTAAATACATTGAGAAATGGAATTGAAAAAGTATTAAAGAACAGGGTGTTATCCAATACTCAGCTGTCAATTCTTTTGTCAATCTTCACATATTTCACCACAGTGAACTACCTAGTCACTCTTCAGTGTAAATATGTGTCATTTGGTTTACTTTACTGTAACATTGCTGTTCTATTATCTGACCCTAGACCCTTTGTTTTTAACCAGGAGAGAGACACACTAAGCAGAAAGTTTGTTTACAGGTGTGACTTGAGAACACAAGGAAGTAAAGTGACTTGCTCAGGGTCACACAGTATGCAAGTGGGGGCTGTGGGATTCAAACCCAGGTCTCCAGGTTTGCAGCTCAGAACCTTAAACTGCTGTGCTATACTGCCTTCCTTTGAAAATAAGCTCTGTCGAAAGGATCTTAAGTGAAATAAATACATACATACATACATGCATAAATAACATGCTATCTGACTCATTCATTGCCAATCTGCCAGTTGTTTCCAGCCATTCTTCAAATGCCAGTGTTATGGAGCTTTTCCACTTAGAATGATTTTTTTAAGACATGATGCTGCAATCAAAAGCCAGAACTGTTGTGGTCTGGCAAATGAGAATGAAGTTGAAGAGTCACCAAGTATTAGTAATTTGGGGTAAAAAATAGTATGACTTTGTGAAATATTCCACCAAAAAGAAATAATTAAATTTCAAAAAATAGAAATTTGTGGACAAGATCATAATGGCCCTATGCATGAATGGGTGTAGGTTACGCACCGTAGGCACATAGCCCACCCACACAACGCTGTACCTGCAGCAGCCAGGAGTGGCGTCTCTGATCTGGATGCCTGGACCAGAGCCCAAAGTGGGTCACTTATGTCATGGGGCACGCATTGACAGCATGCCCTGTGGATGTCTGACTGACAGTGGTTGTGGTGAGAGGAGGGTTGTGCCGCTGGCTGATCCTAGGGCACCACCATACAGGGCTGGGGTTTGGGGGAGTGGGGGGAGCGGTTGCCAGTGCCACAGGTGTGGGGGCAGGGCATTGTCCACCACAGGACCTGCGGGATGCAGGGCCCGGGGCTGACGTGCATTGGTCAGGGGGAGGATGCTCAGAATCGTGATTGGGAGTACACAGTGATGGGTCAGGGGGAGCTTGGCAGTACCATGTGAGGGGATGCTGTGCGAGGGGGTGCCTCCAGCCATATGGGGAGGGGGCTGCCGCATGTGCATGGGGTACATTGTGAACAGCTCTCCTCTCACGGGGAGGGGGTGATCGTGGTTCCTTGGCGGCAGTGTCACCATGCAGAGGCATGGTCTGTGACAGCTAAGGCTGCAAATGGATCATGGTGAGGCAAAGGTAGACGTCCGTGGGAGGAGTGCGGGAACACATTAATACACTGGATGTCATTGCATGACCATGCCTCTGGGGGGGTAACCAGTTCAATCAGGAAACTCCAGACACACCAGGAGAAAGCTGTTCTAGCCCCCACCACTTTGGTTTGAAGTTGATTCCATGCATCTACCACCCATTCAGAAAATAAATATTCCCTCACATCACAGCTGAACCCCCCCCCCCCCGGTTTCATTGCATGCATTCTAGAAATGAAGATCATCCTTGTTTAGAAAAGGCCTTGTAGGTCTTGATCATGTCCCTTCTTGCTCTTCTCTCCTCATAGAAACATAGAAGTTACTGACAAATAAGGACCTCCGGGCCCACCCAGTCTGTCCTACTTTCCCTACCTGTAGTGACCCGCAGACCCCAAATCTGTCCTACTTTCCCTACCTGTAGTGACCCGCAGACCCCAAATCTGTCCTACTTTCCCTACCTGTAGTGACCCGCAGACCCCAAATCTGTCCTACTTTTCCTCACTCTGTAGACCGACAGACCCCAAATCTGTCCTACTTTCCCTACCTGTAGTGACCCACAGACCCCAAATCTGTCCTACTTTCCCTACCTGTAGTGACCCACAGACCCCAAATCTGTCCTACTTTCCCTACCTGTAGTGACCCACAGACCCCAAATCTGTCCTACTTTCCCTACCTGTAGTGACCCACAGACTCTACTTAGTCTCCAGTACACCCATCCATGTCTATCCCATGCATTCTTGAATCTTGCAACCATTTTAGCCACTAGCACCTCTGCTGGGAGGTTGTACCAGACATCCACCTCCCTCTCCGTGAAGAAGTACTTCCTCACATTTCCCTTAAGCCTCCCCCTTCTATGTTTATTGTGTGACCCCTTGCCCTCAAACTGCTTTTTCTTTGGAAAATGCTTCCTTCTTATAACTTTTTTTTTTTACCTGAGAGGTATTTGAACATTTCTATCATATTCCTTCTTTCCTTCCTGGGAGTACATATTTAATTCCTTAAGCTTATCCCCATAGGGCTTTTGATGTAGGCCCTACACCATTTTGGTTACCCTCTGTTGTACCTCTTCCACCCTATGACCTTGCAGAGATGGGGCCTCCGGAACTGTACACAGTACCCAACCCCCTCCCCCCCAGTGCTGATCCTCCCTTTGACCCTATCCCACCCTCTCTTGAAGCTGCCCACTGTCTGCAATGCTACCACTTCTTCTGGCAGTGCATTCCAGCCTGCCACCACCCTCACCATGAAATAGCGCCTCCTTATCTCTCTCTCTTGAATCTTCCTCCCTCTAACTTCAGACTATGACCATTGGCATCCCGCCCTACTTTTAGCTTAAACAAGCCCCCTGAATTAACTTTGTTTATGCCCTTTAGGTACTTAAAGGTCTCAATGATATCTCCTCTCTCTCTCTGTCTCCCTTCCAGCTTCTCGGGTGTACATGTTGAGCTCCTTCAAGCTCTCATATGCCCTGTTGCCATACACAGGATCATTTCTGTCCCCCTATGCTGGACCCCCTCTAATAGCCTGATGTCTTTTTTCAAATAGGGGCACTAAAGCTGCACACAGTACTCAATGTGTGGCCTCACAAGGGACCTGTACAGGGGCAAAATAACTTCCTCCCTCCTAAAGGTGTTTCCCCTGGCTATACATCCCAGCATTCTGTTAGCCTTTGTAGCCACCTTCCTGCACTTTGCCGATTGTTTCATGTCCACTGTCACCAGCACTCCCAGATCTTTCTACTGTGCCAAAGTGGCTAACTGCATTGCTCCAACCAGTAGCTGTACCTTAGGTTTTTTGGCCCCAAGTGCAAAACCTTGCATTTTTTGGCATTGAACCCCAGCTGCCATGTGTATCTTGGCTTCAATGCCAAGAAATGAAGAGTTATGCATGTTAGAACCAAGAATCCCAGAACAGAGTACTACCTGGGTGGAGTCCTGGTATCTGCATCTGAGGAAGGGAAAGACCTGGGAGTGATGATGATCAACAGTGACTTGAAGCACTCCACGCAGCACAAGAAAGCAGCAGCAAGGGTGGACAAGATGCTGGGAAGCATAGCTAGAAGGATCAGTAGTAGAAGAGAAGAGGTTATACTAACATTGTACAGGTCTCTAGTAAGGCCACATCTAGAGTATGGAGTTCAGTACTGGTGCCCACACCTCACTAAGGACATTAACCTGCTGGAGAAGGTGAAAAGGAGGGCTAAAAAGATGATAGTGGGTCAGCATGTTAAGGCATACAAGGAGAGGTTGGGGGCACTGAACATATACTCCCCAGAGGACAGACAGAGGGGACATAACTGGGTCCTTCAAGTACTTGAAAGAGATAAATAAGGTGGATAAAAAGGGTCTCTTTAAGCTGAGTGGCAACCATAATACAAGGGGGTACAGTCTTAAGTTGGAGGGTGGCCCTGACCTCCAGGATTCCCTCATATCTATCCCATGTATTCTTAATTCTTGTGATTGTTTTAGCCCCCACAACTTCCTCTGGTAGGGTGTTCCACTTGTCCACCACCCTTTCTGTGAAAACATTCTTCCTCATGTTTCCTTTGAATCATCCTCCCAACAACTTCATTCCATGCCCTCTAGTCCTGGAACATCTGTTTCACTGGAAAATAATGTATTCCTGCATCCTGTTCCTCGCTGTAAGGTACTTGTATATGTCTATCATATCCCCTCCCTCCCTCCTTTCCTCCAGGGAGTACATATTCAAGTCCTTTAGACCTAGTCCTGTAGTCAAGGCACTTATGTCTTAACCGATTATGCCACTTATACCAAATTGTTGATTGCTAATTGTGTTACTGTTATCTGAACCTTGTTTTGTATCTGAACTCTATAACTTTACTGTAAACAACCATGTACTTGTGTACCTTGGTTTCTCTGGAATACCGTTCTCTCCCCTACCCAAATGTATTCCCATTTGTTCTACCTCTTTGTCAGTTGAAATATTGGCTATTGCTAAAGTATGTTGTTATCAGTCATGTTTGTTTCTGTATGCATTGATTGTACTGTACCCTCCCGGGTTGAGCCTGAAAATAGTAATTTCCATGGCTAGTGCACCTACCCGGTAAACAAAAACTAAATAAATAAATAGGACTTGTGATACAATGCCCTCCTCTGAACCTTCTCCACCCCATTTGTGTCCTTACATAGGTAAGGTCTCTAAAACTGTACACTGTACTCCAGGTGGGGCTTCATTAGTGTCTTGTATAGTGAAATTATGACCTCCCTTTTCCTGCTGGTGATTGCTAAAATATGTTGTTATCAGTCATGTTTGTTTCTGTATGCATTGATTGTACTGTACCCTCCCGGGTCATGCCTGAAAATAGTCATTTCCATGGCTAGTGCACCTACCCAGTCTCAAATGGAGAGAGGATCACAAATTTAGAAGGCAGTAGACATCTGGGAACAAGAGACCACTGCACAGTGTGCTTCACAATGAGCACAACCATGGAGATAAGCCATACAAAAACAAGGATACTGGACTTTAGAAGGGCTGACTTTGGCAAAATGGGCGAATACCTGAAGAATGCACTAGCAAATGACCAAAAAGGAGGGGTGGAAGAACAATTGAGAAAAATCAAAACTGCCATCTGTGATTGCAAATATTTTACTGTAACATAGAGGCAACAAGCCTTTGTGTGAAACAAATAAAGAAAACAAAGCGGAGTAAAAAAAACACTATGGTTCTCAATAGAGGTGGCAGGGAAGGTGAAGGAGAAAAAGGCTGCATTCAAAAAGTATAAGGAATCACAGAAGGAGCACAACAGGGAACTGTATCAATTAAAGCAGAAAGAAGTGGGGAAGGCAGTCAGACTAGCAAAGGCCCAAACCGAGGAAAAAATAGCCAACTCAGTTAAGAAGGGGGATGAAACCTTTTATAGGTACATTAGGGAGCATACAAAGGTTAAGGGAGGGATAGTGAAGATTAATAAAGGAGAGGGAAGGTGGGCAGAGGGAGACAGTGAAAAGGCAGAGATACTGAATGAATACTTTTGCTCAGTATTCACAAAAGAAGATGAGGAGGAGTTACCTAAACCAGACAATAGAAGCACTCTGGGTAGGTGTTTGACACCAGTCCATTCACAGAAGAGAGTCCTGAAAGGACTCCTAAAACTCAAGGTGGACAAAGCAATGGGGTCTGATGGGATTCACCCCAGAATCCTAAAAGAATTAAGGGAGGACCTAGTGACACCACTGACCACGCTTTTTAACAAATCATGGCAGGATGGGGCGGTACCTGAGGACTGGAGGAGGGCAGATGTGATTCCCCTTCACGAAAGTGGGAGCAAGGCAGAAGCAGGAAACTACAAACCTGTAAGTTTGACCTCAGTGGTAGGGAAAATGATGGAATCACTATTGAAAGAAAGAATTGTTGAGTTCCTAGAGGCCAGCAGGGCACAGAACCCAAAGCAGCATGGATTTACAGCAGGAAGGTCATGTCAGATGAATCTAATTGATTTCTTTGACTGGGTGACAAAAGTAATAGACCAGGGAGGGGCTGTGGATATGGCCTACCTAGACTTTAGCAAGGCATTTGACACAGTCCCGCACAAAAGATTAATAATCAAGTTAGCCAGCCTGGGAGTGGGTCCCAGGGTGGTAGCCTGGGTAGCAAACTGGCTGCACAACAGGACACAGAAAGTAATAGTGAATGGAACACATTCCGAAGAAAGGGTGGTTACTAGTGGAGTACCTCAGGGCTCAGTACTGGGTCCAGTCCTCTTTAACATCTTCATAGGTGACATTGCAGAGGGTCTGGAGGGAAAGGTATGCCTCTTTGCAGATGACACAAAGATCTGTAACAGAGTTGATACGCAAGAGGGGGTAGAAAAGATGAGAAGGGACTTGGCAAGGTTGGGGGAATGTTCAGACTTATGGCAACTTATATTCAATGCAAAGAAGTGCAAAGTAATGAACCTGGGAAACAAAATCCCAGGAGAAGAGTACACAATAGCAGGGGAAGTACTAACAACAACAAAAATGGAAAGGGACCTGGGGGTAGTCATATCAGATGACCTAAAGGTGGGTAAGCAATGTCAAAAGTCAGTAAGGAGAGCCAGGGGGATACCGGGATACATAGGAAGGGGCATCACAAGTAGAACAAGCATTTGTCAATGCCGAACGTTCGCTTTCAGGTATTTGCAGTGGTGTTTGGCATGTATGGTGCTTTACCCTAATGCCCTGTGCGATTGCTGGTATTTGCACAATAAATTGTCAGCATGACCTTGTTGTTACCCCCATTGTGCGCTACATAGGCGGAAACACGTTTTGGGGAGGATGTGAAAAATGACAGCTGTACTGCTCATAAGGAAGTGTGGTAAAATGGCAATGTTGAAAATCTGGAGTGGAAATATTGAAAATTCGCAAACCTACGAAGCGTGCGTGGAACTGTGCAACGCACGCTCGTAAAACAGTCATTTGTAGGATTTTTTTCACCAAATTTTCAACACTGCCATTTTAAAACCTCTGCTAATGAACAGTGTCACAGTGATTTTCTTACTGTGTCCCATACATTGATTTCGCACACCGACTGCGCCATTGTGCACTACATGGGCGGAAAGACGTTTTGGGCAGGATGTGAAAAATGACAGCTGTACTGCTCATAAGGAGGTGTGGTAAAATGGCAATGTTGAAAATCTGGAGTGAAAATATTGAAAATTTGCAAACTTATGAGCGTGCATAGGAACTGCGCAACGCAGAGTCATAAAACAGTCATTTTTAGGAATTTTTTCACCAAATTTTCAGTACAGCCATTTTAAGACCTCTGCTCATGATCAGTGTCACTGTGATTTTCCTAATGTGTCCCATACATTGAGTTCGCACACCAACTGCGCCATTGTGCGCTACATAGGCAGAAACACATTTTGGGCAGGCTGTGAAAAATGACAGCTGTACTGCTCATGAGGAGGTGTGGTAAAATGGCAATGTTGAAAATCTGGAGTGAAAATATTGAAAATTACCGAACCTACGAGCCTGCATAGGAACTGCAACAGACATCAGAACAGTCATTTTGGTTTTGAATCAGCACGATAGCTTAGATTTCTTTCATGAATGAGGTCATCGTCATGGTGTTGTTTGAGGCCAAAGGGTGATTTCACGCAGTGACTGCGCGCAGTGCCTCGGAATCACCCTTCGGGCCCGAATAACTCCATGACAGTGACATCATTCATGAGAAGGGGTCCCAAAACCCATGTTGAAAATTTGGCAAAAATCCAAAAATGACTGAGCTTATGCAAAAGTTTAAACCCCTATGTAACCCATTATACAGCTTACCGGGCATTTCCTCAAATCGCAGTCAGCTTTGAAGAGTGCAGATGTTCCTCGTCCACCAAGATCGCCGCTACCGGAGTCCGAGGTGGTATGGGTGAGGGGTGTGGGGAGGCTGGGTGCAGTGGGTGGGTGCGGGTTGTGGGAGGCTGGGCGACGCACTGGACCGCTTTTTGTTTTCCAGGTTAAAAAAAAAGACGACGGGACCTTTGTCATGCTGGGGTGGGCCTCAGTGGCATGGCAGAAGATGGCTTGGGGCTGAGGAGCCGACGGGATTGGGAACCCCTGGCCGGCAAACTACACTGGGGGCAAGGAGCTGACGGGGATTGGGCACCCCATCGGCAAAGTAAATAACGGTTTGCCACGCTGGGTGGGCCCCAGTGTGGCAGCAGGATGGCTTGGTGGGGCCGTGGAGCCGATAGGATTGGGCACCCCTCGTCAGCAACAACATTTGCCATGCTGGGGTGGGCCTCAGCGCGGCACCAAAGTTTTGGGGTGGCGTGATGTGCGCGGGGGAGGTAGCTGGACTCAAGGGGTGGTGCTTGGCATGGCAGCGTAGCTTCCTTTGAAGCAGAGGAACACCACTGTCATATTGAGCTCCTGCACCCATTGGTGCAGGACCACCATGCCTGCTCAAGGGAGCAGTGCATTGGTGGGAGAGGCACACCCAAGTGTGTTACTCTCCCAAATGCTCTTTGCGCATGCGCGCAAGCGAATGTAAAAAGGGAAGTGGTAATCCCTCTATACAGACAGTTGGTGAGACCCCATCTGGAGTACTGTGTGCAGTTTTGGGGACCTCATCTACGCAAGGACATAGACAGGATGGAAACAGTCCAGAGGAGGGCAACTAAAATGGTGCAGGGTCTGCAGCAGAAACCATATGAAGAGAGACTGAGAGAGCTTAATATGTATACTCTTGATGAAAGGAGGGACAGGGGACATGATAGAAACATTCAAGTACCTCAAGGGAATCAACAAAGTCCAGGAGGGTAGCATTTTTCAGAAAAAGAGATGTGTAAGAACAAGGGGGCACAATTTAAAGATAGAGGGGTACCGGCTCAGGGGTAATGTGAGGAATTTTTTTTGACAGAGAGAGTGGTGGATACATGGAACAGCCTTCCTGTGGAGGTCGTTGGGTCTAAAACAGTGGGGGAATTCAAACATGCATGGGACAGACACAAGGCAATTATAGTGGGGGGTTGCAGGAAGTAGGCTGTTGGTTAACTAGAATCTGGAGCTTATCCAGTAGGTAGGGAAATGGGCAGACTGAGTGGGCCAAGTGGTCCTTATCTGCCGTCAAAGTCTATGTTTCTATGTTTCTATGATGCTCCGGTCAATGCATCCCAGCATCCTTGTGGAATTGGTAGTGCAGCGTGCTGATCCCCTGGTAGATCTATTTAAAAGCAATACATTGTATAAAAAGTGGTGAGACGTAATGTGAGAGGGGCGAATTTCCAGAGTGTGTAATTACTTTTTTGTTTGAAACACTGGAAAGGATTTATTAATTGACATTCTGGCCAGGGCCAGTGGGTTGAGGTGCTTTACAAACCCCCGTCTGACTGAGAAATGACACAATAACTAAAAAGAATGTAAAACTAATGGTGTTGGAGGGGTTAGAAAATGATGATGTTGGAAGACAGTAAGACTGAATAAAAAGTAGACAGTATCCCTTTCTAAGTGAATAAATCTGGTTAAAAATGGAGCTGTGTTTTTCTGTATTATTACATTGATACCCTAGCAGTTTTTGTAATAGGAGACAGCAATCCTTAGACCTTTACACAAAACAAAAGAACACAAGAAATTTATTTATTTAAATTTTGATGACCGGGTGGGCCCACTGAGACAAACAAGTCCCTTTTTCAGGGGTGACCCGGGACCCTTCCCTGAGAGAAAACTGTCTTCAGAAATGTGCGTCTGAAAAGGCTAGAGGCCAAAGAAATCACACCTCGCCCGACTAGGCTGAGTGATACAGAATTCCTGCTTGAAGACACATCGGACTATTTTATGACCATCTATTGACATGCTGATTAATTGCTGCTCTTCTCAATGGTACTCCAATTTCAATGGAGACAAACATGCTTCACAAGCAGGATAAACTTTTTCTCTGAGGGAAACTGAATTGAGCCAGGCTGAACACAGTCCACCACTGGAAAGTATTGCCACAAAATAACAAATTGTAAAAATAATGAAAAAGCCAGTCTGGATTTATTTATTTTATTTATTATTACAGGCAATGGAGAAGGAAAAGGAGGGATGGGAAAAATTTATTAATGCTCAGGGAACTGGCATCACCACTTGCTGAACATAGCCCCCCAGTTGTGCGTTTTTTTTTTTTTTTATGACAGTCACTCTTTTTATGTTGATTGCGCGCATGCGCAAGAAACATGTTGCGACAGGTTTCTGGAGAAGCAGTTTGTGGAGGCGCAGCACTGTTGTGGCCAATGGCCCCACAGCCTGCAAAGGCTTGCCCCGGTTCCCCCAATGCCGTGGCACACCGTTGCTGACACTAGTTCAGCCAGCGTGCCACAACTTTCTAAAAAACTCAGCCGCTGCAATCAGGGGCCGCCTCGTCATTGCAGAGTCAGTCATCCGCTGCAATGAGAGAGCGACCCTTCATTGCAGGGCGGGGTGTAAAATCCATGAGATTTTTTGTGAACATGGCGGCGGCTTGCCACGCCACATTTTTACCAGTGGAATTTTCCCACACCTCCTTATGAGCTGTGCAGCTGTCATTTTTCACATCCTGACCGAAATGTGTTTTCTCAGTTCCAGCGCAGAATAACGCGGTCGCTGTGGGAAATCACTGTTCGGGACAGAATAAGAAAATGACAGTGGCACTGTTCATGAGCAGAGGTCCTAAAATGTCTATGTTGAAAATCGGGTGACGAAACTCCATAACATGACTGTGTTACAAGCATGCGTTGAACTGTTTCCACGCACCCTTGTAACGTTTCAATTTTGACCCCACATTTTCAACAGTGGCATTTTTACACACCTCCTTATGAACAGTACAGCTGCCATTTTCCACATCATGGCTAAAATGTGTTTTTGCACTCCTGCCACAGAATAGCACGGTCACTGTGGGAAATCACAGCGTGGGACACATTAAGATCGAACGAGTGAGAGTGGGGAGTGATCGCGCTCAACTGAGCTCTGTCGGGACTGCTGCGGATTTGTTTGTGGGCAGAGAAAGGGCCCAACACAAGAGCCCAGTACAAAAGGGCAGCCTGCAGCACTGGGAGAAACAGAACGAGAGAGCGAATGAGGGAGGGGGAGTGAGCGAAGTCACCGGAGCTCTTTCAGGTCTGCTGCAGATTTCTTTGTGGGCAGGAAAAGGCATCTGTGCAGGCAGGGGCCCAGTGCAAAAGGCCAGCCTGCAGCGGTGGGAGAAACAGCATGAGCGAGTGAGATGGGGGGACTGAGTGAGCTCAACGGAGCTCTGTCAGGACTGCTGCGGATTTCTTTGTGTGCAGACAAAGGCGTCAATGCACCCAGGAGTCCAGCATAAGGGCCACCCAGGAGCACCAGGACAAACAGAATCAGCATGTGAGACAGGGAGACTGAGCGACGTCAACAGAGCTCTGTGGGGACAGCTATGGATTTGTTTGTGGGCAGAGAAAGGGTGCAGCATAAGAGCCCAGTACAAAAGGGCAGCCTGCAGCACTGGGAGAAACAGAATGAGAGAGCGAGTGACAGAGGGGGAGTGAGCAAATTCACCTGAGCTCTTTCAGGACTGCTGCGGATTTCTTTGTGGGCAGAAAAAGGCATCAGTGCAGCCAGGAGCCCAGTACAAAAGGCCAGCCTGCAGCAGTGGGAGAAACAGTACGAGCAAGTGAGACAGGGGGACTGAGTGAGCTCAATGGAGCTCTGTCAGGACTGCTGCGGATTTCTTTTGTGGGCAGGAAAAGGCGCCAATGCAGGCAGGAGTCCCGATTAAAAAGGGTTGCTGCAGCCAGGACAAACAGAATGAGCGGTGAGACAGGGAGACTGAGTGACCTCAACAGAGCTCTGTCAGGACAGCTGTGGATTTGTTTTTGGACAGACAAAGGTGCCAGTGCATGCAGGGGCCCAGTACAAATGGACAGCCTTCACTCGCGGGGAACCCAGAATGAGCGAGTGAAAGAGGGGTAGTGAGCAAGCTCAACAGAGCTCTATTGTAATGGCTGCAAATTTCTTTGTGGATAGAAGAAGGCAGCAACGCAGGCAGGAGTCCAATAGAAAAGGGCAGCCTGCAGCGCCAGGACAGACAGAATGAGTGAGTGACACAGGGGGAGTGAGCGACCTCAACGGAGCTCTGTCGTGACTGCTGCGGATTTCTTTGTTGAGGCAGGGCAGCTACGCAGGCAGGGAGCCCAGTACAAAAGACCACCTTGCAGCGCCGGCAGAAATGGAATGAGTGAGTGAGAGAGGGGGAGTCAGCAGGCTCAACAGATCTGTGTTGGGACTGCTGCAGATTTCTTTGTGGGCAGAAAAAGCCACCAACAGAGGCAGGAGCCCCGTACAAAAGGGCAGCCTGCAGCACCAGGAGACACACAATGAATGAGTGAGAGAGGGGAAGTGAGCCTCCTCAACAGAGTTCTGTCGGGACAGCTGCAGAATTCTTAGTTTGCAGAACAAGGTGCCAGTGCAGGCAGGAGCCCAATACAAAACAGCAGCCTGCAGCACCGGACGAAACAGACTGAGCGACTGACAGAAGGCCAGTGAGCGTGCACAACACACCAACGCAATCAACATTCGGCGTTGACAAATGCTTGTTTATTGACAGTCACTACTTTCAACAGATTTCTTGTATCATGCCCTTCCAATAATTTCTTTACACAAAAATAAATGACCAGTTTAAATCTGGACAGATTGTGCTATTTGAGTATACAGCGTAGTAGGCAGATCAGTCTCAAGTCAGTGATGTTATAAGGTGGTGTTTGAACTTTAAGGTTGTCAGTAGTTTTATATGGATTGCCACCCGCACCCCCACCCATGACGTTTCTTGCTTTTAACATTTCTGAGTAATTTTAAGTTACTAGAAAATAGGAACATCAACATTATCTGCAATTTTTTAAAAATATCCCACCATCCACTGCTATCATATGCTGGATAGAAACATATTTATTTATTTATTTGGATTTGGAAAACACCTTTGAGTCAGAGACTCATTTACAAAGGTTCCACATCACGAGATTAGATACAGATAGACATTATTAACGATTGTTCAGTGATAAAGTTCAGTTTGTTACAAAGAACAGCAAAGGCCAACATTCAAATGCTAGGGTTACTTAGTACAGGTCTTACACAATACAGGTTTAATACAGATAAGAAACAACACCTGACAGACTCAGGTTAGGCACAAAAGCAGGGGGAACGAGTCAGGCCAGTGGCCATTGCCAGTGGAGGAGGAGTGGGAGAGGGCAGAGTTCAATTGCAATCACAGGCACTTGAAGTCAGAAGGTGGACTCTAAAGTGGATTTTGAATGGGCCAAGTCTATGTTCATTTACCAGGGAGGTGCGTAGGCTGTTCATCCACAAGGGGGCCCTGTAGCTGAAGAACCTTTGGAATTGTGAGGTACGGCAGGAGGGAACCGAGAAGAGATGCTTGTCTGAGCTACGGGTGTGCTTAATCTTAAGATCTGGGTGGACTAAAGGGGTGAGCCCAGTGGGGGAGAGGCCTAGAGCAATTGTTTTAGCCATAAGGCAGTGTGGAACCTGATTCTGTTGCCAAGATTAAGCCAGTTGGTAGCGTTATAAGGTGAGCCGGTATAGGTGAGACGGTCACATCCCAGGACGAGGCGGCACACTTTATTTAGGGAGAGACAGAGTCTAACTAGGGCTGAGGTGTTTGCTGTGTCATAGATCAGTAAGCCATAATCAAGCAGAGAGAGGACTGAGGAGGAGAGAGCAAGCCTGAGGGCGTCTGAGGTAAGACAGTGTTTGAAGCAGTGCAACAGCCCCAACCAAATATTGAGGGCCTTAGATAGGTGGTGAATATTTATTTATTTTTATTTAGTTTTTGTTGACTGGGGAAGTGTGTCTATTTTCAGGCACAACCCGGGGGAGGGGATACAGATGAATGCCAACTGACCTTGAGCCAGATTAAGCTGTTGGTATTTTTTTTTTTTTTTTTTAGTGAATGAGGAAAATTTGGCCAGGACACCGAGGAAATTCCCCTACTCTTTGACTGCAGAGGGCGCTGTTGCGCTGCAGGAAGGGATGGAGGACTCCAGTCCAGGTTCGGTCGCAGTGGAGGAAGGTTGTGTGCTAGAGGCTTCAGATCCAGTGTTTGATGGTAACATGGATATGGATCAAGGAGAAGAAGTACAACAATTGCAAGTGGCAGAGGAGGAACCTACTGAACCAATAGAGGATGAATCTGAGGTAGATGAAGAACAATTGCTTCAGGAACAATTAGCAGATAAGAAAAGACATTTAACTGAAATGTTACTAGCTGCAGAAAATGACTTTAGATTCCAGAAGATGAAACTTGTTGAAGAACGAACAAAACGGAAAGGATCTTCAGTTAGTCCAATTCAAGAGGGACATAAACGATTACCTCTAAATCTGGCTCTTGCTGATACCCCAGGCTCCTCTGGACTGCATGACGAGACAGTAGATTCACAGCAAGATACTGAAGAGGATGTAACTTTTAGCAGCTCATCCACTGAATGGACTCCAGGAGGAGCGCTTCGTGGAGCAGGCTGGACTCTCCAAAAGGATATTTGGGTTCCCAACGCATTGATTCCTATTCCGGGCACGAAGGATTCAGACTCTATGGCTGTAACAGATATTCCTGCAGGAACTTCTACAGCACCGTTTCAGGCTAAGTCCCCAGTTTTGATCACTGATTCTGCGCATAGCGCAAGAGAGGCTGCTGGACTAGATATTGCATCAGACGCCAATACTGTGGTTGATACAGGACGGAGTTCAGAGAAAACGGTGGAATTAATCTCCCCGGTGAGTAGCACACTGGTACAGGGTTCTGCTAAACAAAACAGGAAAGAGACTATAGCTCAAATGAGGGCCAATTTGGATAAACCAGTCACTCCAAATGATACAAGAAAGGATCAGGAGATAGAAAGGGTTTCAGAGGAGAACCAGGGGAAACAAACATATGCTGGTCTTTTCCGGAATCCAGCTGAGGCAGCCAAAAGAAGATATTTGGTTCACTTAAGGTACAAAGGTCTTGCTCCAATAGTACCTGATAGACTGTGGGTAGGCAAATCCCTTATTATTGATTCTTTGGAGTTTTCCCCAGCTGAAGTGTATGCTTTCATACACGCCCCGGGAGACAACATTTACGATGTCAGTTTCTGCACCATGACAGCCTTGGATACGTTTTGGTGCTTATATTATGAATTAAAGGAGACAGACATCTGCAAGGATTTCTTGGCAATACCTATTACGAAGCCTACTATTAAAACAGTTACCCTTCTTTTTCGAAATGAAGGTGTCAATATCAGCAATATTCTATTTTTGGAGAAGAGATGTACTGTTTTTAATCGTCCTAAACCCATCATGGACGATAACGGATTTTGAACAAGGGGATGGACTATTAGGGTGCAGCTGCCTCAGAATAAATCTGGCATACAGCACCTGCTGAGTTCCTTCTTTTAGGGGAGGGACAGAGGGATTTCGTTTTATGCAGGATAACCTAAGAGCTGTTTTAAATGTAGTTCTTTAATCCATTTAAGTAGTGATTGTGACCAAATTAAATGTTTTCTTTGCGGGGTATTGGGCCATTCAGCAGCTGGCTGTAAGGCTGCCCCAACATGTAACTTATGTGGTGATACTGATCATTCCTTTGCAGAATGTCCCTGGGCAGAACATAATATGGATGAGCTTTCTGACCATGAGTTTTTTTTGTCCTAGGCCAGGAAACCTATTAGTCCCCCAGGAACATTTTCAGCAGGGAGGAAGAGGGGGAGAGGTAGAGATGGAGGAGGAAGGATAGATGTTTCAGAAGGGAGAACTAGAAATCCCTCACCACCTAGGCAAGACCCCTTCTTTGTAACCCCGTTGCCTCCCAGAGGAACTGTTTTGGATATTCCTCAGCCGGAGACTCAGAGAGGAAATGAGGAAACTCCCTTTACTACTCCACAGAGCTCTCCAGTACGTAGAGGGACAATTCAGGCTTTGGTTGGTGACAAAAATGGAAAGGAGATATTAGGAATCCCACATGAAATTGAATCTTCATCTCAGGTTAAAGAGGTTTCAAAGGAACCACTGCAAAGTGGGAATATGCCTTTATCCCCACTCCCTTTAAGTAATAGATTTGGGATCAGGTAGATAATGAACAACCGATGGAGACAGGGATAAGTGATTTAGAAACATAGAAACATAAAAGCATAGACTTTGATGGCAGATAAGGACCGCTTGGCCCACCTAGTCTGCCCATTTCCTTACCTACAGGATAACCCGCAGATCCTAGTTAACCAACAGCCTATCTCTTTCTACCCCCCACAAGATTTGCCTTATGTCTGTCCCATGTATTCTTGAATTCTCCCACAGTTTTAGACCCCACAACCTCCTCAGGAAGGCTATTCCATGCATCCACTACCCTCTCTGTGAAAAAATACTTCCTCACATTGCCCCTGAACCACCCCCCCATCTTTAAATTGTGTTCCCTCGTTCTTGCATGTCTCTTTTTCTGAAAGATGCTACCCTCTTGGACTTTGTTGATTCCACTGAGGTACTTAAACATTTCTATCATGTCACCCCTCTCCCTCCTTTCCTCAAGGGTATACATATTAAGCTCTTTTAGTCTTTCTTCATATGGCTCCTCTTGTAAACCCGGCACCATTCTAGTTGCCCTCCTCTGGACTGCCTCCATCCTGTCTATGTCCTTGCGGAGATGGGGTCTCCAGAACTGGACGCAGTACTCCAGATGGAGTCTCACCAACTGTCTGTACAGAGGGATAACAACTTCCTGTTTTCTGCTGGTGATGCCTTTCCCTATGCATCCCAGTATACCCCCAGCTCTCCCTATTGCCTTCTCACTTTGCTTGCTAACCTTAAGGTCATCTGATATGATTACCCCAGGTCCCTTCTTTTTTGTTTTTGTTACTACCTCCCCCCCCATTGTGTAATCTTCCCCTGGGTTTTTGTTTCCCAGGTGCATTATTTTGCACTTCTTTGTATTGAATCCTAGCTTCCATACTTCCGACCATTCCTCCAACCTTGCCAAGTCCCTTCTCCTCCTTTCCATGCCTCCTTGTGTATGAACACTGTTGCAGATCTTTGTGTCATCTGCAAAGAGGCATACTTTTCCTTCCAGTCCCTCTGTAATGTCACTTATAAAGACATTAAAAAGGACTGGACCCAGTACTGAACCCTGCGGTACCCCACTAGTAACCCCTCTTTCTTCAGAGTGGACTCCATTTACAATTGCCTTCTGTGTCCTGTTGTCCAGCCAATCTTTTACCCAGGCTACCACCCTGGGACCCACTACCAGGCAGGTTAATTTGACTATTAATCTTTTGTGTGGGACTGTGTCAAATGCCTTGCTAAAGTCTAGGTAGGCCATGTCCACAGCCCCTCTCTGGTTTACTACTTTGGTCACCCAGTCAAAGAAATCAATTAGATTCGTCTGACATGACCTTCCCGCTGTGAACCCATGCTGCCTTGGGTCCTGTGCCCCACTGGCCTCTAAATACTCAACAATTCTTTCCTTCAGAAGTGATTCCATCACTTTCCTACCACAGAGGTCAAACTGACAGGTCTATAGTTTCTGCCTCTGTCTTGGTCCCACTTTGTAAAGGGAATCACATCTGCCTTCCTCCAGTCCTCGGGTACCACACCATCCTCCCATGATTTGTTAAAAGGGTAGTCAGTGGTTTCATGCAGTTCTCCCTCAATTCTTTTAGAATTCTGGGGTGAATTCCATCAGGCCCATTGCTTTGTCCACCTTCAGTTTTAGGAGTTCTTCAGAACCCTTTCTTCTGTGAAATGACTGGGATCGACTCCTATTCAGAGTGCTTCTGTTAATTGGATTAGGCACCTCCCTCCTTTTTGTGAATACTGAACAGAAATATTTGTTCAGTATCCCTGCTTTTTCACTATCCCTCTGCCCACCCACTGCTCATTCTATTCAGCCTCACTATCCCTCCCTTTGTCTTTCTACACTCCCTGATGTACCTATAAAAGGTTTTATCCCCCTTCTTAACCGAGTTGGCTATCCTTTCCTCAGTTTGGGCCTTTGCTATTCTGACTTCCCCACCTGCTTCCTTCTGCCTTAATTGGTGCAGCTCTCTGTCCTGCTCCTTCTGTGTTTCCTTATACTTCCTGAATGCTATCTAGTTTATTATAGTTTTTTAGAAGAGTATAGAGAGTAGAAGAGTTCTACTTCTTTAGTCCCAGTAGAGAAGTCCAGTCACACAGCACTCCTTCCTTCCTTCTGGTGTCCTCTGCCAAGCCTCTGACAAAATCTTTCCAAGGCAGTGTTTAAATCTAGTTTCCTTCTAGTTAAGACACTCCCCCTACTTACTAGATCTTTCTACAAGTAATTTAAACTGCACAGCTATCAAGCCCCTTCAGCCACCTGAGATTTACCCCTAGATAACTGTTCAGATAACCACTTTAGCTAACTGAGACAAACACACTAATTGTTTTTTGTTTGTTTTTTTACCCTAAATTAAAGGGCCCAGTAGAAGAGTTCTACTTCTTTAGTACCAGCAGAGAAGTCCAGTCACAAAGCACTCCTTCCTTCTGGTGTCCTCTGTTCATTCACCACTAGATAGGGATGATACTTCCCCACATGAGAAAATGGCTTGTTCTGAGGTGCCAAATGCTCAAAAACCACAGAAGTGGGTAAAGCATTCTAGTGGGAAAATCCTAAAGCCTCCCCCTGAGCCATTATATTTGAAAGTAGCTAGTCTGAATGTGAATAGCATAAAATCTAATAGGAAAAGACTAGCTACTTATGGGGTATTGCAGCATTTGAACTACGATGTTTATTTTTTACAAGATATAAGATTGCATTCTAAGAGTGAAATGGTGTGTGCTTCTAATGATTGGAAATGGGGTATTTCCTATTGGTCCTTGGGAACGGAGGCCTGCTGTGGAGTAGGGTTTTGTTTTATGACTTCAAGGATTAACATTTTAAGAATTGTGGATTTAGAGCCAGGTCGGTTCTTATTTTGGATGTATTAGTGAATTCTGTTTCTTGTAGGTTGATTAATATATATGGCCCTCAGTTAAAAGCATTACGAGTTACTTTATTGCAGAAAAATCAATTGTTTTTGTATACAAGTTGACAAGTAATTTGGGGGGGGGGTGATTTTAATATTAATTTGCAAAATAATATAGTTCCAGGGAAGCAGTTTTGTGATAAAACAATGTTGAAAACTATTATTAGAATAGCAGGTTTGAAAGATATTTTCCTGGGTTATAGGAAAGGAGCACAACCCACCTTTTATAAAGGTCAGCTATCCTTATGCATAGATTTTCTTTTTATTAAACAAAATATTCCTTTGGCAAAGGTGGAGACGCTTCCAATTGAGACGTCTGATCACAGACTGATTGGGTTCCATATATCTATACTCTTCCAAAGAGAAGCAGGTCGTAGTTGTTGGAGACTGAACGCTTCAGTTTTAAAAGAAGAGAAGGTTATAAATCAAATACAAACAATAATTTTGGATAAGATCACTACAATTGAATTATATGAAAATATTGGGCTTTGGTGGGAAGATTTTAAATGCTGTATGATTAGCTTTTTTAAAGTTTTGGATAGTACTAGAGTACGTTCTTCATATGAAGAATATTTGGGATTGCGAAAAGAATTTGAGGAATTACTCACTAGACAGTATGAAGGTAAAGAGGTTCTAACAAATGAGATCGAATTAGTGAAGGAGAAAATGTCTCATCACCAATATAATCGTTAACTTCCCTGACAAAAGAACAGTCGTTTGGAGTTCAGGGTACAGCAGCTCAGGTGAATCCTTACCTAGCTAGTCAAGAAAAAAGAGAAAAGAAAGTCATTTCTTCCCTGATTACTTCTTGTGGAAAAGAAGTTTGGAGTAATAAGGAAATTATGAAGATCTTAGAAAGCCACATTAAGCAAGTATTTGGATCCCTAGTGGGAAATGAGGAATTTTCCTCATTGGTATTAAATGTGGCACAACCTCCTAAACTAGATTCTGTTTCAGCTGACAAGATGCTAGAAACATTTACATTACAGGAGTTGGAAAAAATGATTTCTAGTTTAAAGATGAATGCCTCTCCAGGGTCAGATGGTTTGCCGGGAGAGTTTTATCGATTATTATGGTTGTTTATGCCCAGAATTTTGCTGCAATTGTTTAATTTTTTTATAACTGACCACTATTTACCCACACAAATGTATGAGGGACTGTTAATTTTTCTCTTTAAATCCGGAGCACGTAATAACCTAGATAATTGGAGACCGATAACATTATTGAATGTAGATTTTAAGTTATTTGCAAAGCTTCTGGGGAATCGTTTAGCTTTGGTTATGACAGATTTTTAGATCCCTACTCAGTTCTTTTCAAAACCTGGAAGATGCATTACTGATGCATTACTTTTTTTGAAAGGTTTGATGGAAAAAGATTTAAAGCAGGACAGGGAAGCACAAAATTCTGGTTACATTACCAGTTTAGATCAGGCTAAAGCATTTGACAAGGTTTCCCATCCTTAGATTTGGGAGTGTCTTAAATTTTATGGGATACCCGTATTATTTGTTCAATGGCTGCAGTTATGTTATAGTTTAGCATATGTTAGACCATATGAAAATGGTTAGTTGGGTAAGAAAATATGGATATTTAGGGGTGTGAGACAAGGATGTCCATTAAGTCAGAAGTTGGTCAACTGGGTGGCAAACTGGTTGACGGGCAGAAAACAGAGAGTGGTGGTAAATGGTACACAGTCAGAAGAGATGCAAGTCACAAGTGGGGTACCTCAGGGATCAGTCCTGGGACCAGTCATCTTCAATATCTTCATTAGTGACATTGCAGATGGACTAGAGGGTAAGGCTTGTCTGTTTGCAGATGACACCAAGATCTGCAACACAGTAGATGATCCAGATGGGGTGGGCAGAATGAGAAGAGATCTGGATAAACTAGCAAAATGGTCAGAAGAGTGGCAACTGGGATTTAATGCAAAGAAGTGCAAGATCATGCACATAGGGAAGAGAAACCCTGAAGCCACCTATAGGCTTGGAGGGGAGTTGCTAGCAGTCACAAAGGAAGAAAGAGACTTGGGCATCATCATCACCGATGACCTGAAATCATCCAAGCAAACCTATAAAGCAGTAGATAAGGCTAGGGGAATGTTAGGGTGTATTAGTAGTAGGGGTATCACAAGTTGTAAGAGGGAGGTAATAATCCCTCTTTACAAGACACTGGTTAGGCCCCATCTGGAGTACTGCGTGCAGTACTGGAGGCCACACCTTCACAAGAACATTAACCAAATTGAGGCGGTCCAGAGAAGGGCAACCAAAATGGTGCAGGGACTGCATCAGAAGACATATGAGGACAGATTAATGGAGCTCAATATGTATACCCTTGAGCAAAGGAGGGAGAGGGGTGATATGATCAAAACATTCAAACACCTTAAGGGCATTAACAAGGTGAAAGAGTCTAACATGTTTAAATATAAGAAAAACAGCAAGACAAGAGGACACAGCATTAAATTAGAGGAAGGCCAATTAAAGGGGAATGTCAGGACATTTTTTTTTCACAGAAAGAGTGGTGGATGCATGGAACGGCCTACCTCAGGAAATGGTGGCTATGAATACAGTGCAGGGCTTCAAACAAGCATGGGATAGGCATAAGGGAGCAATACAGATGAGTATGAATAGATAAGCCACTGACAGAGCAAAGGCCGATGGCACATTTATAAGGTAGAAAAATAAATGGGCAGACTGGATGGGCCTTGCGGTCCTTATCTGCCATCAACCTCTATGTTTCTAAGTCCTTTATTATATGTTTTTTCAATGGATCCGGTATTAGGTATGTTGCAAATATCTCCAAGAATTTTTGGTGTAAATCAGTATGACTATCAAGTTAGTAAAGTTATGGCATATGCAGATGATTTGTGTCTCATTTTGAAGGATGGGAAAGCCTTAGCAGTGGCTTATCATTTGATTCAGGAATTGGGTAAAGTTATGGGAGCATGCCTTAATCCAAGGAAAACTAAATGTTTACAACTGAATGGATTTCCTGCTGTGGTTGAAACTTTAGGGGGTTTTACAGTAGCCATGTCACCTTGTAAAATTTTAGGGGTTTATTTTGGTGGTGATGATATGGCAAGTTATAATTGGGAGAAAGCTTTACAAGTGGGTAATTTTAAAGTAGCTCAGTGGAATAAGTGGAAAGTTTCCAAAAAGAAAAGGGTATACTACACAAAAACTTTTTTGATTCCTGTTTTTTTATATATTAGTATGCTCTTTCCCTTACCTAAACAATTAGAGGCTAAAGTTCTAGATTGTTTTTTTCGTTGTTTTTGGGGAAGTAGGTTAACCCCAATCAAAAGGAATATTTTATATATGGAAATCCGGGAGGGTGGAGTAGGGATGCCAAATCCAATTTTATTCTTTTTTATGATATTGTTATATACTAGTATTTTGCCCCTGATGAAAGAGTGTACACAATTATGGGTTTTGGGGGTATGATACACTACAGGATGTATTGAGAGAATGGCAAAGAAAGGTTTTTCAACATAAAAATAAGCATAAACCTCGGTTAGGAAGCCAATGGCAAGGGGTTTTTGATAAAATTAAAACTTGGGAAATTAGCTTTGAATCTGTACTTTGTCTTTCATGAAAGGCCCTTTATTTTGAAGTTTTACAGTCTTGTTTTGAGGAACATCCTTTTGATGATTTATCTATATCTTCCCCAAAACAGATTGTTGAATGTGTTATAGATGAACGGATACCGGCACATATGTGGGACACTGTTTGGTTAGCTATACATGGTAGAATAAATGTTATGGGGAAATCAAAAACACAAATCCTTACAAGAAAGAAATTGTTCAAGACTTACTTGTATGGCTGTCATTGAAATAATGGACCATTTGTATTTTCATTGTTTATATGCAGAACAGTTTTGAGATGTGGTCAAGAATCAGTGGAAAGGGGTGCCCTTTATATCATCACGTCCAACCTTTTGTATTACGGAGTGATTCCCCTCAAGCTACAGTTTATGTCTTACAGCACTCTTAGATTAATTATGATTTTTTTTTATATTGATTGTGGATTAGTAGATGTCGATTTACATTGCAACAACAAACTATTTCAGCTTTAGAATTATTTTTTATGCTAAATTCAGACATTAAGAGAATAAAACAGGTGGAGAAAACCATATTAAAGTTGAGGATTTGGAATCAAAGGTGGAGATATTTTGAATTCATCTAAATATACAAATTTGAGTAGAATTTGCTTTTGGGAGAAATAGTATTTCCGCAATTTGGTAAAGGGGGAGGAGCTCTTCCTTATAATTGTGGAGCCTTTAATTATTTATTTAAACAAATGGTTGGAATAAGTAATTTGATTTATGATGAGCAATCTTATTTAGTGATTGTAACGTTCTTTTGTGCATGTTTGGATTTATGAAGTTTATAATAAATTCCACTACTCCTCAAAGTGTGAGTGGGGGGAGTTTAGACATAGTTCCTTTTACAATGCTCTGATAAGTATAACCGCAATACTTATTTAATATGTCTATTATAAGTTTAATATATTAATTTATGAAACTTAACACTGATTGATTTCTGTCTACTAATAAGACAACTTCCCCTACTCCAGAAAGGGGGAGGAGAAGGGTTAGTTAGGAATTTCTTTATAAATTTGAGATTTTTTTGTATGAACTAATACTTATATTTTGTTTAGCAATTTTCTTTCTTATAGTTTGTGGAATATATTACTGATCTGTCAATATTATGATGCTGTTTTGGGGAAAAAAAAATTCTCCTACTCTTATAGTGGGAAAGGGGAGGGGCGGGTTATATTGTTTTTTTTTATGTTCAGGTTTGTTGTATGAATTAATATTTGTTTTATGTTTTTTTTTTTACGGTTATGTATGATATAATACTGATTTATATATGATTTGTTATGATTTTGTTATGCGCTCAATAAAAAAATTCCCTACTCTTTTCGATTAGTGCCATGGGATCTTTAACATCCCCCTGAACTACCACCAATCCAGGCAGATGGGACCTCGGTTTAACATCTCATCTGAAAGACGGCACCTCAGAAGTGCAGCACCCCTCTCATGCTGCACTACAGTGTCAGTACTGGGATATTAACCCAAGTGCCAGATGTGGGAACTGAAATCACAGCCCTCTGATCTCCCGGCCTCAGAGGCAAGCGTGCTACCTACTGAGCCACTGACACTGCCATATGATAGTGGAAGTTAAGCGCTGGGTCCAAGGTGATGCCCAGGCATTTAAAGGAGTCCACTTGCTCCAAAGGGGTCTGATTTGAAGTTAGTACTTGAGGGAAAAGCTCCTTCCAGGTGTTCTGCAGGTGTGAGAATAGCATGACATTGTTTTTTTTTTATAATTGAGAATAAGGCGCTGTGCAGAGTATCAGCTTTCAGCACAGCTAATGGAGGACTAGAGGGAGCGGTGGAGTTGAAACGGGTCAGAGTTGGAGGTGATGAGGATGGCATCATCCATGTACAGTAATAGGTTGCCGGGGCAGGACTCGGGGGAGGGAGTTGAGGAAGAGGCTGAATAATAGAGGTCCCAGAATGGACCCCTGTGGGACACCAAAGAGGACAGGCAGACTATTGGATAAGGTGTTACCAATTTTGACCTGCTGGGCCCGGTTTGAGAGGTAGTCAGAGAACCATCCCAAAGCATCCCAAGAGAAAACCAAGTTGGCCAACGTGGTTAGTAGGAGGGGAGTGGTTGATGGTGTCAAACGCCTTAATGAGGTCTACAAAGATAGCACCAGTGATGTGACCCTTGTCCAGAGCAGAGTGGATGTGTGTGGTAAACTCGAGAAGGGCAGTGGTAGTACTGTGCCCTTTGCGGAAACCATGTTGCTGTTTGCAGAGTAGGTTGTATTTGTGAGGTGATCAGTGAGCTGATCAGATACAATCTGCTCTAAGGCCTTGGAAAGGGGTGGGAGAATGGAGATGGGGCAGTAATTATTGGTATTAGAACGGTCCCCATTTTTAAATATGGGGGTGATGGAGGTGGATTTCCACTTAGAGGGGAATTTACCGAGATATAGGGAGTGGTTTAAAATTTGGGTAAGGGGTAGAGTACCTCGTGAAGGGTGAGCCGAAGGAGCTTCAAATCTAGAGAGTCGCTGCTGTAGGAGGAGTGGCTAAGGGCTTTTTTAATGTATGGCTCTGCAGACTTGGGAGTAAAACAGTGCAGGTAAAAGGGAGATCTTCTGGGGGGAATGGGGGCGCTGGATGCAGGTAGGTCTAAGAAATTAGGAGGGAGAACATGGTTGAGGTTTGTGAAGGCATTATTGAAGGCAGCGATGTTTGGTTAGGGTCAGTGGTCAAGGACCCGTCGACCATGACCTGATTAGGAACCAGGTTAGGGTCTTAACCACAGATTTCCTTAATATTGTTCCAGAACTTGTGCCCTGAGCCCCAGGAAGAAGTTAAGGAGGATTTATAATACTCTGTTTTTGCTTTGCACATGGCCCAAGTGCACTTGTTCTGAGCCTCTCTGTACTTTTGTCTATCAAGCGGGAGGCTGATCTCATTGGAGAGTTGCCACAATTAATCTCTAGTCCACATCAAGGCCAAGAGGCAATCAGTGATCCGGTGGTACAGTTACCAACAAAGTGTTAAAATTACATTACAAAGTTTAGCAGCATGTTGCAAGGGTCTATTTTATAGCTGTTACAGTCCATCATATTTTCAGTGTGTAAGCTAATGCACAGTCTTAATTGTGCAAAATGGTTTATACAAGCTTTGGTTCTAAAGTACAGTATATGAAAAATGGCAAAAGTGCTCTTGGTGGCATCAGCAGAAGGGCTGAGTGCTGGGACTGCACGCCCAGTGTGCTGTAGAATAATACAGCAGTTCTGTATGGCAAACAGTGTTGTTGCTCCTAGAGCTACTGATGCCTCAAAGAAAACTTTAAAGAATGTAATAATTAGGTACAATTCTGCTTGCATTCCTTTTATATTTTATATATTTCTCCTCATAATTTATTACTAAAGAAATGTGTATGAATATATGATTGTTGTCTCTTAGAGTTCATTTTGAGCTCATCTGGCTCTATAGCTTACTCCTTACAGTTTTTTAATTATTTATTTATTGAAATGTTTCACCAGGAAGGTACGCTGAGCAACAAGTTGCTCGTCTCCCGGTGCGACCTGGGGATAGGGGAACACGAGAATAGTATGCAGAGATTTGGTACACATTATAGATATACAATTTGATTACAATCAATAATATAGTACTTCAAATCATAATCCTCTGTGGTGACATCACAATGTGTTGCCATGCTATGCAATTCATGTACTAAAGCTACTAGACCATCTAAGTCTGATTATTTCAACTCCTCATTCCTGACTAACATTAACTCTCCATCAAAATTCTGGAGGGTAGTGTAGCACACTCGCCTCTGAGGCCAGGAGATCAGAAGGCTGTGGGTTCTATCCCCATACCAGGCACTTGGGTTAATATCTCAATACTGACACTGTAGAGCAGCATGAGGGGTGTGCTGCACTCCTGAGGTGCCATCTTTCAGATGAGATGTTAAACTGAGGTCCCATCTGCCTGTTCTGGTGGTTGTTCAGGTGGCTGGTAATTCTCTGTTTGGGGAGCAGACAGAGTCTTACATGAAAAAGATGGATGAATACAGGACGGCCCACAGGAGTGTAGTGGCCAAGGAAAGGCAAGCCACTCCTCAGAAGCAGCAGTCTAGGGCAGGCAGGGGCATGCTCTTTCAAAGGCCCTTTTACCAAGACAAGGCCTCCTCTTCTTTTCAGCAGAGGGGGTTCTTCAGAGGGATCTTCAGAGGGAGAGGCAGAAGGGGGATGAGCAGAGCTGCATACTCCTCTCTAGCTAAAGCTGCTGCCAAACAGACACCCTGATGTGTCAGTTTGGGTCACCTCCCCTATCCTTGTATGGGGCAGGCTGGCTTACCACTTCCAGGCCTGGAAGTCTATCACTTCAGACAGTTGGGTCCTGGAAGTGGTAAGCTAGGGTCTGGCCCTCAGTTTCTCAAAGTTTTCCAAAATGAGAGCCAGATCCTTTCCACCTGCAACAGCCTCAGAAACACTTGCCCTAGAGGCAGAGGTTTCCTCCCTACTAACACTCAAAGCTGTAGAGAGGGTTCCACCTCAACACATGGGCAAAGGGCTGTATTCCAGATACTTCTTTACTCCAAAAACCACAGGGGAGTGGTGACCCATCCTAGACCTGAGATATCTGAACAAACATATCACAAAGCCAAAGTTCAAAGTGGTGACTCTGGGAATAATTCTTCCCTCTCTGAGCCAGGAGACTGGCTAGCCTCCCTGGATCTCAAGGATGCCTTTTCCCATATACCTATATGTTGCTCCCACAGAAAATAACTCAGGTTCTAGTTGCCATCAGGTCACTATCAGTTCAGAGCCATGCCATTCGGCCTGACTTCAGCTCCAAGGGTGTTCACAAAGTGCCTTTCAGTACTGGTAGCCTTCCTCAGAAAGCAGGGCATTTCTGTCTTCCCTTATCTAGATGACTGGCTAATTGTAGGCCAGTCCTCAGACCAAGTCAAGTCAGCTCTAGAGGTGACCCGGAGTTTTCTCAGCTCTCTAGGGTTCCTTCAAAATCTTTCCAACACAATCCTTGAACCAGTACAGCTCCTCACCTTTATGGGGTAGAGCTGGACACTATTCAAGCAAAGGCCTTCCTCCCATCTTCAAGGGTAAGGGCCCTGACAGACCTGGCTTCTTCATTCCAGCCACTAGTGTCTTGTCCAATAAGGCATTTCTTACAACTCCTAGGCCACATGGGAACTTGCACAGCAGTGGTTCAAGGAGCAAGGTTCCAAATGAGAGACATTCAGTTCCACTTAAGGTCCTTCTGGTCTCAGAAAAGAGACTCTCTCACAAAACTGATTCCAGTGACTCAGACTCTTATCCAGGCTCTCCAGTGGTGGTTAGATCAGGACAGCCTCAGGTAGGGTGTCCTATTCCTCAGTCAGACACCCTCACTGGTCCTGATACACGGATGCCTCTCTCCTGGGCTGGGGGGGCCCATCTAGAAGCCCTCACTGCACAGGGCATTTGGTCTCAGCAGGAGTCTCTCCTTCACATCAATCTCCTGGAACTCGGGGCAGTGTTCCTAGCTCTTCAGGCCTTCTCAAAATTGGTCAAAGGCAAGGTGGTGCAGGTCAGGACAGACAACACCACTACAATGTGGTACATAAACAAGCAAGGGGCACTCTCTGTCCACAGCCTTGTGCACAGAAGCCATGAAAATTTGGTCTCTAGCTTATTCTCTTCAGACTTCCCAGATAGCAGTGCATCGTCCAGGGAAGGACAATGTCCTGGCGGATGCCTTGAGCAGGATTTCTCAAGGTCACCATGAATGGACCCTGAATCCTCACGCACTGCTAGTAATTTTCAAGAGATGAGGCATTCCAGAGATAGATCTCTTTGCAACCCCAGGCAATCACCAACTTCCCCTGTTTTGCTGCAGACCCCCAGTCTTGGAGACTGTTCCTCTAGATGCTCTCCTGTTAGATTGGACAAGCAGATTTATCTATGCCTTTCTCCTCTTTCCTTTGATTTTCAGAGTTCTGGTCAAGATCAGGTCTTAACCCTACACAGTGATCCTGGTGGCCCTAGATTGGGCCAGGCAACCATGGTATCCCCTGCTGCTGTCTCTAGCAGCATCACTGCCCTTGCTTTTGCCCAGGAGGCACAACCTCCTGACCTCCTCTCTGGGGAGGATTTGGTATCCCAACCTTCAGTTCCTCAAGCTCAAAGCTTGGCTCTTGAAGAGTTAGAGTATGCAGGTTTGAATCTCTCCCAGGGAGTAATGGATATCCTTAAGGTTTTAAAAAAAACCTCTACCAGAAAAACTTACAGTTCCAAATGGAAGAGGTTTAGTATCTGGTGCTCTTTCAGGGACATACAGCCAGATGTGGCAGGCATTGCCACAGTCCTGGACTACCTCGTTCATCTGAATGGCTAAGGTCTCATGCCTGCTACCCTAAAAGTCCATTTAACAGCTGTTTGTGCATTTCTTTCTGTAGGGAAGGGATCTTCTCTAGCATATCATCCTGTTTTCAGCAAGTTATTTAAAGGTCTAGTTCATCTTAACCCTCCCTTTAGGGAGCCTACTCCAGCTTGAGACTTGAAAATCTGTATTCCACAGCTTATGCAACCCCCTTTGAACCTTTATCTTCTGCTGAGCTTAAGTACTTGACTTGGAAAATTGTGTTCCTGGTAGCCATCACTTCTGCTAGGAGAATCAGTGAATTGCAGGCCTTGTCAGTTGAACCTAACTTCATCTCCTTTCATAAGGATAAGGTATTCCTCAGGACAAACAGGAGGTTTCTACCTAAGGTGGTTTCAGATTTTCATCTGAACCAATCTATGTCTCTGCCAGTCTTTTTCACTGATCAGTCTTCATCAGGGGAGAGAAGACTGCACAGCTTAGATGTAAAAAGGGCAGTTAGTTATTATATAGAGCATACCAAGGCCCACAGGAATGATACCACTCAGCTTTTTATTACCTATGGGGTAGTAAGAGAAGATAGATCTTCCACTAAGAGATCTGTTGCCAGGTGGATTGTCTCCTGTATCCAATTCTGTTACTAAAAACTAGGAAAATAGCCACCCTCAGGCTTGAGGGCACACTCAACCAAGGGTTCAACTGCTTCCTTGGTAGCTGCCAGGGATATTCCCTTGGTGGAAATCTGTAAAGCAGCCACCTGGAACACAATTCACACATTCACCAAGCACTACTCTCTGGATACCCAGACTAGGAGTGATGCTAGGTTTGGCACAACAGTACTGCAGAGCTTGTTCCCAAAGTCTACTGGGTCATAATGTCATACGCTTAATAGCGTACGCCTTTATAGCAAAACCCGGACCTGTGCGCTCTTCGTGTTGGCTCCCCCCCTGGAGTTAGAATCCTAAGTGGGGGGGGTCCAGGTGGTGCACCCCACAGAAAATAAAATAAACCAGAATCGTGCAATGCAATTAAGTCACACAGCATTTTGCCGTGCAACATTTTGACCCCGTGCCTTCCCAAAGTAAGGTCCTCTTTCCCCCTCCTCCAAGGGGGTACTGCTTGGTATATTTTCAGAATACAGCAAGACTTCATGTTGTTTGAAGAAAATAATTACTCACCATAGTAATGTTGTTTCTTCTAATGGAGTCTTGCTGTATTCTGACCTCCCTCCCTGCCTCCCCTCTAAAAACCTACATTTTGGGATGTGGGTTGGCAGGTACAGTGTTGCACCCCAGAGGTGTACCTTGTTCCCTGCCTGTCAGATGGGGTGTTTTTCTTATTGATTTGTGTTCCTATATAGATTGTTTCACTATCTACATGTTTTTCATTATTGGGTTCTCGACTTGAGTCTTTTTGGACCCAAGTTTTGTTACCTATGGCTTAAGAAGTTTAAACAATTTCTATAGTTACTAGTTAGTTAGTATTGCTCATAAGAATCTGACAGTTACACTGAGATGTACCAGAGACAGAGTTTAAAAACCGAGCTCAACGTTCCATGCTCCTCCATAGAGTTAACTCTTTTCTGTCCGAGACAGTTCCAGTGCCGGGGCTAACTGCATATTGTCAGAATACAGAAAGACTCCATTAGAAGAAACAACATTACTATGGTGAGTATTTTTTTCTTCTGGGTAACCCGTGTGCACAACCTACCCCACCCTTTTTATTTCAACAGCACTTGCGTATACTACCTCGAGTCTGCTCCTGGTACACTCATGCACTATACATGGTTCTGTCGGATTATTACTATTTTGTACATTTATATGTTCTTTTGTACGATTTTGGACATGTATTGTAATTTACCCAATGTTCCACCACTGTTTATTGTACAATACTTTGTGTTCCAACTGTTGCATAATCTTACAGTGCTGTGGTGTTTGTACTACCGACATACTATTGTAACTGATCATCCTTCACAACACTTTGTAGTCCCCTCCTCCCTGGTCATGCCATGAGACAAGCAATTATTTGTTCAGTGTGCCCTCCTGGTGAAACATTTCAATAAATAAATAAATAACTGTGATGTCACAAGCAGTGCTCTGTGACTTTAGGTAGGGAGAAAGAAGCAAGAATAGATGAAGTTTTCAGGAACAAGATCCAGTTTTCATGCAAATGACCTCAATACTAAATGAAGGAGTGAAGGAAACCAGTACTAATGGAAAATACAAGTAGAACAGTGCCTAACTAATATGTTTTATTAAAGTTCACTTGAATGCGTCACAAGCTCTTTAACATACTGGCCAGCATATGGCAATACTGGCATGACACCTAGGGCTCAGTCCTTGGCCCCATTCTCTTCTCCATTCTACTAAATGATCTGCCAAAGGCTTGCTCCACTACCTCAATCCACATGTACGCTGATGACACGGTCCTCTTTACTTCCGGCCGTACCTACGAAGAAGTCACCTCTAATCTCCAGACTGACTTCAACAAAGTACAACGCTGGTTTAACTCCAACCAACTCTAAATGCCAAGAAAACAGTCTCTATGACTTTCAGCACTAGACAGAGGCTATCCAGACTTACACCCTCTCTGATCTTCCATACCTTGAATAACACCGTCCTTGAAGACGTGCCATCCTTTAGGTACCTTGGGGTCTGGCTGGATTGCCACCTCTCCTTTTCTACACACATGGACACCATCCTGTCAAGAGAAACTAAGCCCTATAAAGCCCTCTATGTCCGAACCCACTAGTCTTCCGGCTTCTTGTGGGGCGTGAAATAGTCCTGAAAATGATTCTGCCTTCCTTTGACTACTGAGATGTTGTCTACAGCTCTGCCCCCAAGTACACTTTATCCAGACTGGACCCCCCTTCAGTGCTTTCTGCCACTTCACCCTTGATGCCCCCCCCCATACCCATCACTGCGAGCTCTTCTATTCACTGGCCCTTCCATCCCTGAGCAACCGGCGCCTACTTCACAGTGCTAAATTTATTTCTCATTTCTGGCTCTGTTCCCTTCCGCCCTACCTTGTCTCCTCCCTATCTTCCCCGCCAACCCCCGCCCACTCCCTCAGGTCTACTGACTCCAGGCTATTAGTAATCCCTCACCGAAGAACCTCTGCAGGCCAATCAGCTTTCTCTTACCTCCTCCCTAAGCTCTGGAATGACCTGCCGGCCCAAATCCGCTATTCCTCCTCCAAACACTCTCTATCCTCTGCCCTCACTAACTTCTATGCACTCAATTGTACATGCCCCTGACCTCCTCCTCCCCTTGCCTGATTCTCTCCCCAATCCCTCCTCACCTTACATGCCCTGACCAGTGGCTTGGCCTTCGCCCAAATGACTGGCTTAATAAATTGCCCTAAACAATCCATGCACTAACCCTCTCATGACACTTCTGCTATTCCCCTTCTTATTCCCCATCAATGTCTTCTCTATGTCAACCCTCCCATCTTTTCCTGTGTATACTACCCAGACCTGTCACCTCTCCCTGGCCCCAAGCTCAGGCTTCCAGTTCTCTCAGCCAACTTGGTGCATTATACTTCAAACTAATCTCTAGATAATAGGCACTTATGTAAGAATGAATAGTTCTAGATGTGTAATCAAGTATGTTATGCCACCCTCCCTGTGGCACATGTATGTAGTGTCTCCTCCTGCAACAAGTTTGTAAAGCCACACTTAACTATGTAGCAATTGTTCAAATTGCTTGACTCCAAGTTCAACCTATTGATTGTTTTATGTATACCCTCTTCCCTTGTACCCCGGTCGCACCGTGAGACGAGCATCTTGTTGCTCAGTGTGCCTCTCCTGATGAAACATTTTCAATTAATTAATTAATTAATTAATTAATTTCCACCTTTCATTTACCTCCTTTAGTGAACACCCTTTCAACATCAGTGCACAGCTTTGTCATTACATGCTTTACATAGAAGCTGTTGGCAGAAAAGAATTTTCTGGAGAATGACAATGCTACAGTACATTCAGTAAAAAAGGATGAGCTCATCTCTGAATCAGGGCTGGCCTCAACCATTCTGGACCCCTGTGCAGCCCCCTGCCAGTGCCCCACACTCCATTCCCTGTGCCCCCCCACCACATCCAACATTTATACCTAACTAAACCTCCTGTCCTGTATTAATAAAGCAGTACCACATTTGCTAGTTTAACCAGCATCTTTTAATTAGTGCCATTGACTGCATTGAATTATTGGACTTCACCACTGGAAATGAATCTGACTAAGCCTGGAGCAAGAACTTTAGTAAGTACAGTACTACTATGGTATTCATTCTGTAAGGACAGGAACATCATCACTGGACACACATTTCTGATACTCTGATTTGCAAACAAGTGAAACAACTTAACTTTTCTGGAGTTGTGAGTGAGACAGAATAGAGAGAATTATCATGGGACACTAGTAAGGTTGCTACCTGTCAGTGTTTTATACCTGGTGATCAGGTTTTCAGGGTCCCCATCAGGAAATCCAGTTTTGCTCTGTGCTGGTCAGGTTTTTGAGACATTATGAGTGCTCACATACATTTGAAACACATTTTGTCATATCATTCATTGTTTCACCTACATATCCAGGTTTCAGAAAAGTTCTCTTATCAATATAGCCCTTTGTTTGTGTAAGCAGTCAACCTGGGAGGTGTAAAGTATGGCCATTAACACAATTAGCACTTACTTAACCTAATCTTTTCCACTGCAGCAAAGCTGCACCCACTTTTTGTAACAATAACAGAGCCAGTTGTCTTCCACTTTCACTTGCTGGTAAACATTTTCAGCTCTAACAAAATTTAGGCATAAAGTATGGGCACAGTTTGCACCTAGTTAAGGCTGACCCTCTTCCGAATGCATTCCTCCAGAAATATCACATTCTTGATGCTTGACCACGCCTTTTTTTACAAAGCAAACAGGACCTGACAACACAAATAACATTTAAAGGAATATATAAATACTTATTTTTGGGAGATAAAAAGGTAGCTTTTAACTAAATGAGATTTATCACTTAATGCTGTAACACTTTGTGCAACACTTGCAATTTTCCCACTAAAACAATACCATTAACATCTGCTTGAATGAAGCGTACAGCAGTACTGCTGGCGCCCTCCAATGGAGGTACTGTAGCAAATGATTAAATTTTCTCCACACTGTGGCAGAACAGCCACATTACATCTAAATAGATTTTAAGAGCTAAAAATCTAGTGACAAACTCCTCAGATATTTCCCGAAATTTCTGGAAATAGCTTGCAGTGTCACTGGCTACAACTGTAGTTTGACCTCAGTGGTAGGGAAAATGATGGAATCACATCTGAAGGAAAGAATTGTTGAGTACCTAGAGGCCAGTGGGGCATAGGACCCAAGGCAGCATGGATTCACAGCGGGAAGGTCGTGTCAGATGAATCTAATAGATTTCTTTGACTGGGTGACCAAAGTAGTAGATCACGGAGGGGCTGTGGATATGGCCTACCTAGATTTTATCAAGACATTTAACACAGTCCCACACAAAAGATTAATTGACAAGCAAACCAGCCTTGGAGTGGGTCCCAAGGTGGTAGCCTGGATAAAAAATTGTCTGGACAACAGGACGCAAAGGGTAATAGTAAACGGAGTCCACATTGAAGACAGGAATGTAACTAGCAGGGTACCACAGGGTTCAGTACTGGGACCGGTTCTCTTTAATGTCTTTATAAGTGACACTGGAGAGCACCTGGAAGGAAAAGTATGTCTCTTTGCAAATGACACAAAGATCTCCAACAAGGTTGATACACAAGGTGGGGTGGAAAGAATGAAAATGGACTTGGCAAGGTTGGAGGAATGGTCAAATGTATGGCAGCTCAGATTCAATGCAAATAAGTGCAAGGTAATGCACCTGGGAAACAAAAACCCAGGGGAAGAGTACACAATGAAGGGTGAGATACTAACAAAAACAAAAATCGAAAGGGACCTGGGAGTAATTATATCAGATGACCTAAAGGTGGGCAAGCAATGTGAGAAGGTAGTAAGGAGGGCTGGGGGAATACTGGGATGCACAGGGAGAGGCATCACCAGTAGAAAACAGGAAGTTGCTATCCCTCTGTACAGAGAGATGGTGAGACCCCATCTGGAGTACTGTGTGAAGTTCTGGAGACCCCATCTCCACAAAGACATAGACAGAGTGGAGACTGTTCAGAGGAAGGCAACCAGAATGGTGCAGGTTCTTCACCAGAAGACACAAAGAGAGACTAAAGCAGCTTAATATGTATACCCTCGAGGAAAGGAGGGAGAGGGAGGACATGATATAAACTTTTAAGTACCTCAAGGTACTTAACAAAGTCCAAGAGGGTAGCATCTTTCAGAAAAAGAGATGTGCAAGAACAAGGGGGCACAATTTGAAGATAGAGAGGGGAAGGCTCAGAGGTAATGTTAGAAAATATTTTTTCACATAGAGGGTTGTGGATGCATGGAACAGCCTTCCTGAGGAGGTTGTGGAGTCAGGAACAGTGGGAGAATTCAAGAATGCATGGGACAGACATAAGGCAATTCTAGTGGGGGGTAGGAGGAAGTAAGCTATTGGTTGGCTAAGATCTGCAGCTTATCCATCAGGTAGGGGAAATGGGCAGACTAGGTTGGCCAAGCGGTCCTTATGTGCCGTCAAGTTCTATGTTTCTATGTAAAATCATGGTTATAGTCAGTTCATTCCAAGAGAATTAAGGACAGGAAATTTCATTTCATTTTTATTTTTTATACTTGTTGTAAGCAAGATGAGCATTACTGCTCATTTTCACAACCAACAAGTTCATAGAAACATAGAAACATAGACTTTGACAGCAGATAAGGACCACTTGGCTCACCCAGTCTGCCCATTTCCCTACCTATTGGATTAGCTGCAGATCCTAGTTAACCAACAGCCTACTTCTTTCTAACCCCCACCAGAATTGCTTTATGTCTGTCCCATGCATTCTTAAATTCCCCTACTGTTTTTGACCCCACGACCTCATCAGCAAGGCTGCTCCATGCGTCCACAACCTCTCCATGAAAAATACTTTCTAACATTACCTCTGAGCCATCCTCTATCTTCAAATTGTGCCTTTGTTCTTTCACATGTCTTTTTCTGAAAGATGCTACCTCTTGGACTTTGTTGATTCACTTGAAGTACTTGAAAGTTTTTATCATGCCCCCTTTCCTTGAGGGTATACATATGAAGCTCCTTTAGCCTCTCTCTTCATATGGCTTCTGGTGCAGACCCTGCACCATTTTAGCTGCCCTCCTCTGGACTGCCTCCATCCTGTCTAAGTCAAACAGTTCAACATAAAACAAGAACTATAAAGGGAAAGGGAAAATTGTTTAACCAGGAAAGGCACACTAAGCCGAAGCTTGTTTCCAGGTGCGACCTGGGAGCACAAGGAAGTTAAATGACTTGCTCAGGGTCACACAGTATACAAGTGGAGGCTGTGGGATTCAAACCCAGGTCTCCAAGTTTGTAGCTCAGAGCCTTAGACCACTACACTATACTGCCTCCTATTCAGTCACTCCTATTTAATCATACCTGAATAAACAGTGATCTGAAAAACTGTATTTTGCATTGTTTTGTTTTATGGGCAGCATTCTGTTACAGTTCTCTTCATGGAGCTGGTGCTCTGGAGTTAAGACTATGTCATGGTTTGTGTACAGATCTCTAAGCATGGTTCTGATAAAAGAACAGTTCATATTTAGCATTCTGTACACAAATCATGGCATAGTGAAAACTTCGAATCACTGGTTCCATGAAGAGAACTGCGCAGAATGTTGTCGTAAGAAGAAAATTGAAAGCACATTTTTTTACATCAGTGTTTATTCAGGTATAGTTACTTATAGATCATTTGGAGATATGAGTTTTATTTCTGTAAACAGGACTATTACTAACTGCTGCCATTTAGTACAAATCTGCTGTCCCCTTTAAGGAGACTTTCTGAGTAATTTCCCTTCATTGGATTCTATTCTACTTTTATGCTTCACAAAAATGCTTAATTCCCAATCATTTCTATGGCTCACTTCACAGATTATATGAAACAGAATTAAAATAAGCACTGTTTTGTGAGAAAAGCATATTTAAATTTGTTACTGCCTTGTTTGGCAGCACTTGACATTTACTTGGTCACCCTGTGAAACAACAATATACCCCTTGTTATAAACCTGAGCTTGTTTCACATTTAGAGGCTTGTTTAATGTATAATTGTAGGAATATCATTCTATTCACTAACCAGAGACATTCTCCTTCAAGGTGTACTGTAGGCCAAACACTTTGAAATACATGGAAACAAATAGCAGTGCTTCATTTGCAAACTTCCTAACAGACTACCCAACCAGATGTGTGTTGACACATTGTGATGATATTATCAAGTTACTGACATCACCAACATGAAAATGTCTTTGGTGGAACTCTGCCTGCACCTACCTGGCTTGCCTTATATGACAATATGCCCACAAAGAGGATCTCTGTGTGGGAGGGGGCTGACAAACCTGAGTATAAGTCACTGCTGGCATTAAATTTATAATAAGCCTTGCCTTCATTAGCACTATCAATGAACCTTATGAAACAATCTAGGGAATAAAGCAGATACTTCCAATCATGAGGGCAAAAACATCTCTCCTTATTAAAATGTATAACTCTGTTGGTGTTCCAGTCTCCCTATTGAAATTTGCACCAACCCTGTATTTCACTCTCTGGCTCCCATCCAATGCTGCAAGCTTCCATGGGGCTGAGAGGGTATCAACAGACTTGAACCGCCCTCTCCCTGAATCACATATCACCAGTGGACCTCCAGAGCTGCAACCTTGGGTAATCCTAAGCCCTTTGATTCACTTTCCTGTTGCTCCATGGATGGACCAACTGGTGCCATGATCCCAGTTAAGTAGTGCCTACCCCGACCAAATGGGCCAATTAGCAGCTGACTCCTTTGTTCTCCTGGACTTTGTTGTGGGGATTGAAACCCTAGACTGCAGGCCCTCCCTTGCTACTGTTTTTCACTTTTCAGCTGTTATGCAATGCCACAAGTTTCCATGGGCTAAGAGAGTCTCATCAAACTTAGAACATCCTCCCCCTGCATTGCATCCCGCTGTCAGACCTTCAGAGCTGCAACCTCGAGCAATCCTAAGCCCTTTGAGATGCTTCCATGTTGCTCCATGGACCCAACAATCAGTGTCCTCATTACAGTTAAGCCAGACCTCCTCCAACCAAACAGGCCAATCAGCAACTGCCTCCTTTGGTCCCCTGAACTGTGATGTAATCTCTAAAATATTGACACATCAAGCAGTCCTCCATGCTGCCATCCAGAGTGCTAAGGACTGCAGTGCAAAGGATACCTAGGAGTCTGCCTGGAGTCAGCATTGGTCAGATATGATGCCACCCCATTCAGCCAAATGCAAGCTATGCCAGGGCTGCTGCAGAGACTGTAATCAGAGATTATAAATTTGTAATATATGGATAAGTAAAATAACAGTATCAAAAGTCATACAAAAAACCCCTGTAATACATTACTCCCTTTCCCATAATACTACCCTTTCTCAAGTAATAATACTATTGGTTGTTGTTGATAATACTATCATTCACTGCTGATAATACTATTGTTTCAGCTCTGATTGATAGTATTATCACTTAAATGCCACAGCGCATACACCAGTCTGCCTGCTACACAAACGCGGTTGCCATGGTGCCACGTTCCATCCTGTGCACCCAATGTAATAGCATGCAATCCCATTAGCAGAGTTTATTAAGTGGGCAAAGCAACTTCAAAAACATGGCAGACGTTTACTCTCGCTTAGTGAGAGGAATGCAGGTTGTGGCCAGTTCATTTCTTTGGTTTTATTTCTTCATAAAATGTACAGTGGATTACCTGCCAAATGGAGTAAAAAAGTAAAAGGTAGGACTACCTAATAAAAATAAAAACTATCAACAGAAACTTGGGTTGGGCAGGACTTCAATACTGTGGGCGGGCGGCCAAGAGCGAGCGCATTTTCAATGCAACAGGCGGCCAGTTTCACAAAATATTAAAAACAGCATATTTCCCAAATGGATCCATATATTACAAAAATAAAAATAGGTTGCAGTGAATTACTGGGCTGAGAAATTCCATCCTAGGATCTGGGGACATAGAAACTGTGGGCTTCCACTCTTGAGGTTATCATGTCCCAAATCCTCTCGATGGAATTACAGCCTTGTAATTCACTGTAACCTATCTATTATTCCATTTGTTGTTACCTTCCTTATGGGACTATCACACTAATTACAACTATGCGTGCTACCAATTAGCCTTTGTCCCATCCTGACTGCTTTGCTTGATGTTTTAGAGTACCCAGTAACACACTTTCTTGGTATACCTGTAATTCAGGATCAGTATTTACCTTTGCTAAATTGTAGTTACCAGCTGTGCCCACTTTTAGTATAACTGTGTTGCTAATAGCCTTCTTCCTATCCTACCAGTTTTCTATCCTACCAGTTTTTTCATGGCTAAATTTTTAGAGTACCCCAGTAGTACTCTATCAAGGTATCCCGTATCACAGGTTCAGTAAGTAACTTTAGGACAGTAGTGCTTCACTGTTGATTCTGCTAATAGATATTTATGGTATATTAATATTTATAACCATATTAGCTAATTGATTTGGTTACACTTTATTGCAAGCGTTGCTCAACTACACTGTAGTTATAGAGTAACCACACTATAACTGCATTTCAATTGCAACGTAGATCAAGTCTGATTGTTGGTTGTTGCTCCTGCTTATAGTAATTGTCAAGTTGCTTCTACTAATAATTAGCTAAACAGGTATCCTAGCACACCCTTTCTAGGTGGAGCCCTAATCCAATATTCAGTATAGAGATGGGGTGCAGCAGAGAAATAATTGTGGTGACTTTGGTGCACTCTTCTTTAGGGTTATGCTCTGGAGGAGGAGGAGGAGGAGGAGGCACTGCCCTATCAGCAGTACCTTTGCAGTACCCCATGATCAGCTGGCAGCAGTGACAGATGAGCTATATCTGCTTCACCATCAGCTCAACTAGAGCCAGTACCCCACACCCCAACTCCCCCAGTGGCCCACTGGCCCAGGGGAGTGGAGTGTGGTAGAGAGAGAAAGAGGGGGCAGGCAGCCAGAGGTAGTCACAAGGAGGTTATCCAGCCCAACATCATCCATATGGCAAATCTCTGCACTGCTGGAGAAGCCTTAGGTACCTGACTCTGCTGAGGTGGGGACTCTGAGCCATTCGGGGGAAAGGGGCAGGACAACTTGACAGCACCTGGGGGGAACAAACAGAAAGACATCAATTAGGGGAGTCTTGGAGGTCAGGATTCAATAATCAGGGGACTTGAGAGGGTGGTGGAAGGAGGTTTGGATGGGATGAGGATGGTCAGGTGCCTACTTGGAGCAACGGCCATCCAGGATGCAGACAGGATGGTGAGGATAGCACATGGGGAGGAATTGTGGGTGCTAGTACAACTGAGTACCAATGATCCGGCAAACCAAACTGTGAAAATGCTGAAATGGAACTTTCACTGTCTGGAGGACAGATTGAAGGCAAACTCAGCCTCCCTGGCCTTTTCCAATGTCCTTCCAGTGTGGGGCGGGGGAGAGATAGAATAAGAAAGGAGAAGGTACAGTATATGCATTTAATGGGTGGTGTCATCAAGGCACAGGTCAGGAAGCATAGGAAAACCAAGAGCAGTTGCAGCTTAGCTGTTATATGTCTTTTCAACCCCCATTCTTAGCAAGCATCCTGTTTTTGTAAATATCAGGCAGGGCTGCTAGAACACAGTGTGTTTGAGCTGAGAGGCCCCCTTTTGCAGCTTTTGCAAAAGGCTGGAAGATCTGCACTCAAGTAACCTCTAGAGTTTATAATAGCTTTCTGCAGTCATCTCAAAATATAATTATATATATTTCAACAGTAACACTTTATATTTTCTAAACAAAAGTGATCCCATTATCAGTTAAATTTTCATACAATGATTTGCACATATTTTTATATTAGCAGATATGCAAGAGAGGAAAAACAAACAGCAAGGGAAAACTGAGACAGTAAGAGGCAAAGAACTGTGAGATTGTCAAGGTGATCAAATCCAAGGTCTCACAGGAAAATTAGGTTGAGCAACCAGACAAAGAAGATACAGAAAAGGACAGATCCTTGCATTTTAAACGCTTTCTTTAACAACTAGAACAGGGTCCTATTCCACCCTGTCACAGGTGGCTTGGGGGTTGGTGTCAGAAAAATGGGTACCACTTTGTGGGGGTAAAGGGGGACATCTGGGACAGGAGGCTCTTCATGGGTGATAGTCTTCACCTGACAAAACAGGAGGCTAGTGCAATGGGGCAGAAGTTTGATGTCTTCATCAGACAGTTAATCTGACTGTGGAAGAGACTGAGTCTAGTGGAACCAAGGTAGTAGCAGAGAGGAAGGGGAATCTAGCTAGTACTCCCACAATTGTGGGGCTTGTAGAAGTACTGCAGGCAAAGATAGGGCTGAGGTCCACACTGGGCTGGGGAAGGGGACCAAGGAGGGTGGAATCTTAGACCCTGCAAACAACATCAAAGGAAGGAGACCAGGGAGGAATAAGGAAAAATACAGTAAATGGTCAAATGGGGTTAAGACTTAGATGGAAAGGGGACTGCCTCAATGCCAGGAGTCTAGGTAATAAAATCATTGCGCTCCAGGCAATGATGGAAGACACTGAGGTGGACCGTATGGCCATTGCAGAGACTTGGGTATCAGAAAATAATGTCTGGGACCTGACAATCCCAGGTTACACCATGTTTAGGAGGGATAGAGGAAAAGTGAATGGGGAAGGGTAGCTCTGTATGTCAGGATGGTAGTGATGCTGTGGAAGATGGGCATATCAGAGGAAGTAATGGGAAGACAGATTCACTGTGGGTGCAGATCACAACTCCCTCAGGCAAATAAATACAGGTGGATGTGATCTATAGACCACCAGGACAGGTGGCAGAGAGAGAGAGAGAGAGAGATAGGAAGCTCAGGGAAGAACTAGTCAGGGGAGTGGCAAAGGGGGAGGTGGTGGCAGTGGGCGACCTAAACCTGTCAGACATCAACTAGGATGTTCCAGCTGCCAGGAGCACCAGAATTAAAGCCCTGCTGGATACAGTCCAGAACTTTCTGCTAGTAAAGCTAGTTAGGGAACCCATCAGGCACGCTGACATCCTTGATGTGGTGCTCATCAACTCAAAGATGGTAAGAGTGGTGTATGTAGAGGAGCCACTTAGGGAACAGCAACCATAAATCTACCAGGTTTGTGCTGGTCCTGGGGTCTAGTAAACCCCAATCAAAAGCTGAGGCCATCAATTTCAGAAGGGCAGACTTCAACAGGATGAGGGAGTTAGACCGGGACAAGTTGGTCAGGGTAGACAGCATAGGAGGGGTGGAGGAGAGATGGGGGCATTAAAGGGGGCCAATGTCAAGGCATCAAAGATATGCCTGAGAACAGTAACCAAGAGCAACAGTTGTAAGCGACCAATGTAGTTTTCAGAAGGGATCTTGGAAGCAGTGAGGTTAAAAAAAAAGACCTTTGTCAGGTACAACGAAAAGTAGGGGGAGGAAAAATTGGGAGAATACCAGATAAGAACTAGGGAAGCAAAGAGGGCTGTAAGGGAGACAAAAGTACACACTGAGCTGTATATTGCTGAGGAGGTCAAGAATGGAGAACAATTCTTCGGTAAAGTACGAAAAAAGGAGGAAAGTAAGGGGAATTATTAGACTTACAGAGGGAGATGGGGTAATAGAGGAGGTCAATAAAAGGTCCTTAATGACTACTTTTGCTCTGTCTTCACCAGGAAGACAGTGGGCTCTTGCCAGAGAGTGGCATTAAGGTGGCCAGAAAGAGAGATGAGCAGCCAGTATTTACCAGTGAAAAGTCAGGAAACAATTAGCAGACCTTAAGATAGCTAAGGCACCAGGACTTGACAGGATGCACTCAAGGTTGTTCAGGGAACTGGCAATGGAACTGGCTCAACCCTTAGTAGGGCTATTCAGTAGCTCATTATAGACTCAGTTAGTTCTGAAAGACTGGAGGGTGGAAAACGTAGTTCCACTTCACAAGGGAGGGAGGACAAGGAGTAGGCGGGGAGCTACAAAACTGTCAGTCTTGCCTCAGTTGTAGGGAAATTGAAAGAGTTACTAGTCAAGGAGGACCTAGTGTACTACCTGGAGAGCAGTGGCCTACAGGATAGCAAGCTGCATGCACTCATGGCACAGAGGTCTTATCAGATTAATTTTATAGTTTTCTTTGACTGGGTGATGTAATTATTGGATGGAGCAACACCATGGATTTACTCTATTTTGATATCAGAAAGGCCTTTGACTCAGAGCCTCACGGGTGATTGCTGAAAAAGTTGAAGGCTCTAAAGGCAGCAAGGTACATACTGTAGTAAGATGGGTAGGAAATTGGCTGAGGGAAAGCAGCAGAGGGTCATTGTAAATGGGGTCAGATTGGGAGGGGGAGGTCATGTGTGTGGTGCCACAGGGATCTGTCCTAGGGCCACTCCTCTTCAATATGTTCATCAGTGACATTGGAGTAGAAATCTGGGGCAGGCTCTGTGGGAGGGTGGACAGCGACAATGGAATTCGGGAGAAGCAGAGAGACCTGTGTGAACTGGATTAGTGGTCTAGAGTCTGGCAGTTGAAACACAGTGCCAAAAAGTGCAAGGTGTTGCAGCTAGGGAGCAAGAATCCCAGGATGGAGTACTAGATGAGTAGGGTTAAGCTGAGCACTATGACTAAGGAAAGTGATCTAGGAGTCGTCATTTGTAACACCCACAAACAGTCAAACCAATGGGACTTTAGTAAGGCAAATTGGATGTTAGGATGTGTTGGGAGGGGTATTGGCAGGAGAAGAAAACAGTTAATATTATCTCTTTACAGATCAGTGGTAAGGCCACACCTGGAGTGCTATACCCAGTTCTAGAGTCCTCACCTCAGGAAAGATAAGTATAACCTGGAGGCAGTGCAACAAAGGGTGACCAGGATGATACAGGACCAGCAGTGCGCATCTTATGAGGAATGATTCAAGGCACTAAACGTATTCACTTGAGTCCAGATTGGACAGAGTGATATGAAAGAGACTTTTAAATTCCTGAAAAGAATAAATAAGATGAACTGCAATGAGTTATTTAGCAAATGCATGCATTTGAGGTCATGGGGGCACGAGTGGAAACTGACAGGAGGAAGGTTCAAAAGGGATATGAGGAAGTATTATTTTATGGAGAGCAGGGTGGAACCTTGAAACAGTTCACCAGATTAAAAAAAAAACATAAATGGTTTCAACCACAGTTGGGGCAGAGTTAAGGTTATAGTGGCTACTCTGGGAAATAATAGCAGGGATATAGGTAGGGGGAAGGCTAGTGAGGGCTAGTACCCTGGAGGACATTTAGGTCCCAGGAATAGATAGGGAACCACGGGCAGACTGGATGAACCATCGGCCTTTTTCTGCCACCACTGTCTATGTTTTCTGTGTTTCTATGCAGCTGTTTATAAGCCATATTCTCTCACTATTTATCAGCAAACAAGCAGACAACACATGGTCTTGCCCCAACAAAACACTATAACCTACAATATTAAGAGGAAAAGGCATGCAAATACAACCATCAGAATTTCTGTGCAAACTGATACAATAGAATCAGATGGGGGTAGGCGTCAGAGACGGAAAAAGCAATGGACCATTATGAACAGTGAAATGGAAAATAAATTACATGTAATACACAATGTAATGTATAAGGGAAAATGAGGGTGAAAAGGAGGAAATAGAGATCAGTTCATTGCATGACAGGAAAAAGTGTTGGGCAAATATGATTACACACAATAGCTGGTAACAACGAGGAAAACACATTAACACACATGATGACTGTAAAACACATAGATGCTTACGATGGATCTGAGATATAGTAGTAACACATATTTGTTTATACAGGCTTAATTTGAGCAACCAAATACACCATAGGGCTATAAATACCCTGTTTACAAGGTGTTCCTGTAGATATTCCAAATATATTACACATTTCACATTAAAAACAAATTATACACATATAAAATGACTAGGGATATATAACTTTACGTATATGGTGTAGACACAACATTTTATCTTAACAAAGCAGAAGTCATCCATAGCATAGGCATACATGTGTCTGATATTGTTTCAAGATAGATTTAAATGTGTTCACAGACATATCTAGTTTTCGTATCTGGAGTGGAAGGTTGTTCCATGTGTTAGCTGCTTCATACTTAAATGTCATCTACCCAGGCTGACCCAGTGGCGCTGAGGGTTGAGGCGCTGGATGCCACATCTCCCACCACTCCAGCGACCCAGGTTTGGGAGCGAGCTCAGGTTGTCATAGGTCAGCTGGGGGGGGGGAGGCAAGGAGCTGAATTGAGCTGCCAACAGGCATCTCTCCTCTCCTGGGGAAGAATCTAGAGTCTCCCAGGCTCTTAGCTGCCACCGAGTGGAGGCTGGGTGGTACGCCAAAACTAGTGGGAGACTCAGCGCTAGGCCAGGTGGGGGGAAGGGGCTGTCACTGGAGCCACAGGGAGCATGCTTGCCACTATGAGGAAACATGACTGTGTTCTGAGGCCCTGAGAATAGGGTAGAAAACACCAGAAAATGCTAAGTCTCCCTGTTACCGAAGCAGGTGGGAGGCGGCAACGGGAGCTAAAAGCTCTATGGAAAAAAAAAATTGAATCTTCCAAAATAATTTTTTTATTTTTGGAACCACTAACTTTCTAGATTTATTTCTTAAACGGAAATTGTGGTTTTTCCAATCAATATTATCTATTAGTCCAGATGGTTTACCAGATTTTAATATTCTAAATAATAGTGTTGCTTATAGTCTACTCCTTTTAGTTTCCAGTAAGTTCCAACCCACTCTCTGATACAACTGGCAATGAGAGTTATTGTATTTGCATTTCAAAACAAAAATAGCTAATCTATGATAGGTAGTATCTAGCTTTTGTACCACATTTTTATTAGCATTGGTAAGAATAAAACTCCCATAATCCAATATTGGAACTATCAACTGGTTAGCCACTGTTGGCAATCCTTTTTTGTCAAGCATTTAGACACTCATCTCATGGCACCAATCCTCATAATAATCCTCTTAGTAAGTTGATCAACATGCTGTTCTAATGTAAGATGTTGATCAATTTGTATTCCCAAATATTTATAGGTTGGAACTTGCCTGAGGACCAAACCATTTCTTGCTTTTATTTTCAGTTAATTTGTGTCTCCTAATTTTTCTGTTGTCATGCGCATGCGCAAGCAACATCTTGCAGTAGTAACAGCACAGTGAGAGATGTGTTAGTGTTGACGAATGCAGGGCACGCTTTACTAGGTGCACCCCTCATTCCAAATTAGCCAGCATGCTAGCACTGATGCAAAAATTGTGTAAAGTGCCACCAGCTTGAAAGAAGTTTGCCACTGCAATCAGAGACAAGTTCATCATGCAGCGGCAGAGGTGACATGCCTTCTGTACGTGCCTTTCCTGGTGAAACATTTCAATAAACAAGGCAGCGGCTCCTGCCATGCCACACAATCCCCAAATGAAGCCGACATCAGGAGTGCAATTCCCATGTCGGCATGTCCCCCAACCCCTCATTGTGTGGCACACTGGGAGGCCACATGAGTGTGCCGCCACTCACAGTTCTGTTTTTTTTTTTTACCTGAAAAAAAGAAAATGATCCCTCGCTGTCTGCTGTGCCCCCAACCCAACCCACCCTCTGTGCACCCCATCTGCCCACACCCCCAACCCATACTTCCAGAGGTCCTGTGCTGTGATCTTCGGTGGAACAGGAATACGTCTGGACTCTTCAAAGCTGAACTGCAAAATGAAGAAATGGCAGTAAACTGTATAATGGCATCAATGGGGTGGGGGGGTCAACTTAGGTGGATATCTCAGCCATTGTTTTGAATTTTAGCTCCAAATTTTCAACATGGGGTTCTTGGGACCCTACCTCACGAACACATGCACTGTCATCTTGTTATTTGGTTCCAAAAGGTGATTTCATGGTCACTGTGTAGAATCACCTTTTGGGACCGATTAACAAAATGACAGTGCCACTGTTCATGAGGTGGGGTCCCAAAAAAGCCTATGTTGCAAATTTGGTGAAAAAATTCCAAAAAATGACTATGTTACGGGCGTGCATTGTGCAGTTTCCACGCACACTTGTAGCATCGTCAATTTTTAATATTTTCACTCCAGAATTTCAACATTGCCATTTTTTCACAACTCCTTATGAACAGTATAGTTGTCATTTTTTACATCCTGTCTGAAATGTGTTTTCGCACATCTGGCGTACAATGGCACAATTGCTATGGGAAATCAACTTTTGGGACAGATTAACAAAATCACAGTGCCACTGTTCATGAGCAGATGTCCCAAAATGCCTATGTTGAAAATCTGGTTAAAAAAATCCCCAAAATAATTGCATTACGGACATGCGTTGAGCAGTTTCTACGCACGCTCGTGACTTCACCAATTTTTTCATATTTTCACTCCAGATTTTCAACATTGTCATTTTTTACACCTCCTCATGAACAGTACAACTGTCATTTTTCACATCCTGCCCGAAATGTGTTTTCGCACCTGTGGCACCAAATGGTGCAGTTGCTGTGCAAAGTCACCTTTCGCCTAACAAACTGATAGTGCTACTGTTCATGAGGTGGGATCACAAAAAGCCCATGTTAAAAATTTGGAGTGAAAATACCAACAAACACCTGGGGTGTTAGGATTTTCAACCATTATGCCCTACCCTGTAGAGACTGACAGGCATCAGGGGTGTGACTTGGGATTGTCGGCTGTAATGCTCATGCCATTCCACCCCTACCCCCACTCTGCAGCCAGTGACAGGCATTGAGGAGTGCCTTGGACTCTTAAGCCCCAAAGTTCACCCCATTCTCCTATACTGCACCCATCTTAGTGTATTTCCTTATGGAATGGGGTAAGCGTATGGCCCGAAGACCCCAAGGCACACTGCAACACTTGTCGGTGTCTGCAGGTAGGGTGAGTGAAATGGCATGAGCTTTATGGCTTGTTCCAAAGGCACACCCCAATGCCTGTCAGTCTCTGCAGGGTGGGAGTGGGGTTGGCATCAGTTCAATACTTCACTGCCATTCCTATTATGCATCTCTCTAACTCCTGCACCACCAATGCCAATGCCAGCAAGACAGTTTTCGGCATTGACAAATGCTTGTTTGATTCGGGATGAACTAAAAAGCTTGACTGGGTTTTTTAGCGTTAAGAACTAAATTTCAAGAGAGAACCACCTTTGAAAGTTATTGAAGTCAATTTGGCATTTGAATTCAACTCCATTATAATCATTCCCCTCAGACACTAACACTGTTTCATCGCATATAATTTTATGCTAGTAACTGTATATGATTTTGAAGTTCATTTAGGTAGATCAAGAACAGCAAAGGGCCTAAAATTGACCCTTGCGGGACTCCTCGTGTTACTTATGCGAAGTTGGAGTGAATGCCCCCTACTGTCACTAATTGAGTACGGTTTGTCAAGTAGGAGTGAAACCATCTAAGTGGTTCCCCTGTTACTCCTATTTCACTTAACCTATCTAACAGAATATCATGATCTACTAAATCAAATGCCTTGGACAAGTCTATGTACACCGCACCCATGGCACAACCCTCGCCAAGTGGAAAAGCATCCTGGTCAATGAAGTCCATGAGCATGGTGTCCATGGGCAGTCCTTTTCTGAACCCAAACTGCAATCTAGTAAGTTTACCGTATTTTTCCAAGTAATCCATTAATTGACTTTGAACAATTCTTTCCATATGTTTTGATAATATGGAAAGTAAGGCTATCGGCCTATAGTTAGAAGGATTGGAAGCATCACCTCCCTTAAAAATTGGCACAATTCTGGCCTGTTTCCATATACTTGGAAAAATATCTTGGGTTAGGCTCCAATTGAATACATTTGTCAGGATCTAGGCAATTTCAATTACAGAATCTTTCAGAAACCTGGTTTAAATGTTATCTAACCCATATGCCTTATTATTTTTTAACCTATTTTCGTTCTGTTAAGAACCTGTATAGAATTTAAGTTTAAGCAGCATTTTCTGTATAGAACCAAGTGAAGTTTAAACTGTTTTTTCTCTGTTGAACCTGATCTCCTGCCTATACCCTCCCTCTCTCTCTAAGCACTCTACCCTCCTTTGTCCTGCAAATTTCATCCCTGTCTCCCTGCTGAATGTTTCTGCAATCTTTTCTCTTTCAGTCAATTAACTGACTGCAAATTAATCTACCCTTAGCAATCTCTCCCTGCCTCCCCTTCTCACTACCCCCTACTGTGACTCTGTTTCCTTGTCTGTCTGCTCCCGACCACCGATTCAGCTGCTAACTTAATCCCCCCTTTCTCTCTCTCTCCATCCCCAGCAGGTGGCCCAACCTGGGGTGCCCAGGACCGTAGGACTCCTCTCCTCCACGGTGGAGTAGTGGGCCTGACCTAGCCACCACTCGCACTCATCTCCCCGGATCGATGCCTCGGGTTCGCCCGACTTATGGCTGCAGCTTGAAAACTGGTGCCATGCTCCTCTAAGCTCCTGATTGGCTGCCCGCCTGAACTGCCTACTGCTAATTGGTGTGGCTTCCTGGCTTCCTCGAATCTCTCGCTCTAGCTCTTTAGCTGTCTATATTTACCTGTAGCTCTCTATATTTAGCTCTCTATATTTTCAAAAAAGTACCTAATCCTTAAATGTTTCTTTTTTTTTAAGTGATTACTGCTCTGTTAAGAACCTGCATAGAGTTTAAGTCTAAAGCAGCATTTTCTGTATAGAACCAAGTGAAGTTTAAACTGTTTTTTGTCTGTTGAACCTGATCTCCTGCCTGTACCCTCCCTTTCTCTCTTTCTAAGCCCTCTATCCTACTTTATCCTGCAAATTTCATCCCTGTCTCCCTGCTAAACATTTCTGCAATCTTTTTTCTTTCAGTCAATTAATTGACGCAAATTACTCTACCCTTGGCAATCTCTCCCCGCCTCCCCCTCTCACTATCCCCTACCGTGACTCTGTCTCCTTGTCTCTCTGTCTGCTTCCACCCACCAATTCAGCTGCTAACTTCATCCTCTTTTTCTCTCTTCATCCCCAGCAGGTGGCCCGACCTGGGGTGCCCAAGACCATAGGACTCCTCTACTCCACAGTGGAGCAGTGGGCCTGACCTAGCCACCGCTCATGCTAATCTGCCCGGATCAGCACCTCAGGTACATCAGACTCATGGCTGCAGCTTGAAAAAACAGTGCCGTGCTCCTCTAAGCTCCTGATTGACTGCCTGCCTGAACTGCCCATCATTGATTGGTGCAGCTTCCTGGCTGTCTCGAATCTCTCGCTCTAGCTCTTTAGCTCTCTATATTCAGCTCTCTATATTTTGTCCCACCCACCCCCCCAACCCTGGCCCTATTAAATGCACATTGGCTCCACCCTCTTTCTTTTACCCACCTCTATTGGCTCCCAGGCTAGACTCTTGCCTGACTTCTCCCCTGTGAGCCCTGGTTGTACTACTGTAGGACAGGCCCCCCTACCACTATCTCCTCTTGCTGCCACTGATCATTTACATGAATCCAGGCTAGGTTGCACTCCCACTGAACCTATTCCTATCAGGTACCAGCCTTGACCAACTCAGTTCTCAAATTTCTGTGTTGACAATGTTTCCTAACACAATACTGCCGCTCCTGCTCCTCCTGACCATGCTGACATCCCCCACTGGCACTGTTATAAAGTGCTCATCACAATCTACCACTGATCTCCTTGATGACAACCCCCAACACAGAAGAGGGATGGTTACCTGAAGTCATAGCATGAACTGCACCTATAGCTTTTCTCAAATCCTACAACATACGAATCTGCTTCTGATCCCAAGGATGACTTTACCTTCAAACTATTACTCCCTGTTCATACTCTCGGGAATCTGGTCGTTACAGACAATACCTAAGAAAGATTATAAGGGAAAAAGAGCATGCCTGCAGATATCTAAGGAACTCTTGAGAAGACTAATAGTTCTGCTGTTGTTTATATTGAGTAACATACACCCTAACCCAGGCCCTCCTTTAACAAAACCCAGTAAGTTAGGCAGAAAAGGGTCTCTCTCACTAGCTAGTATCAACATCTGTAGCCTGCTCAAAACACTTTATGTCATTACCACCTGGACCACCCAGCACAGCCCAGATGTCCTATCAGTGATTGAGATGTGGTTGTCACCAACAATCCCTGATGCCACTGTGTACTGTCTCCAGGCAGGAAAGACTAACTAAAAAAGGGTGTGGCTGTGCCTTATATTTGAAAGAATCCCTGTTGGGGCATGCTCTGTCCTTACCCATTACTGGTGAAGAGCTGCAGGTCCTTGCTATTAAGGTCATACTCAGGGCCCACAACAAAGCTCTGATGATGGCATCAGTCTATATTCCACCCAAACTGATGAAAGCAAACCTGGACCCATTCCTTACCTGCATCAACAGCATAAAGTTCAACTCGGAAGTTATAATGCTTGGGGATTTCAATGTAAATTGGCTTGCCCCCAGTGTGAGCAACTACAGGGATGCCTTATCAGCAGCAAACTTCCCCCAACTTGTTACCTCATCCACAAGGGTCAGCTATAGAGCTGGGATCAATACCATATTGGACTGGATACTCTCAAACCACCCCAATGATATCACCCACACTAAGGTCCTCCCTGACTCAATAAGTGACCATTCTCCAGTCCAGTGTTTATGGACAAATAAGTGCACTAAACCACCAGCGAAAACTGTCAACAGTAGGATACTTATCAGGGGACACCTTGAGCCACTTAGATCACTTCTACAACTAGATTGGTCCCCAACTGATACTGCCCTAGATGTTGATAAAGCACTGCAATACTTTATCTCCCAGTTCAATGCAGCATGTGATATCTATGCCCCATATAAGAAATGCAAAATCAAGGGCCTTGACAATCCCTGGATTACTGGCAATCTCCTAGAACAAATGAAAACTTGAGACCTCCTATGGGCTCGAGTGAGAGCTTCTAGCATCTAAGCAGATATTCAGGCATACGGGGCCACCAGGAACACTTGTGCCAGAGTCATTCACTTGGAAAAAGCCAGCTACTACAGGAGTGCCTTATCCAACTCCTAGTCGGATGGTAGGAATTTCTAGGACAACCTATTGGAGGTCATAGAGAAAGAGTAAAAAATAACACCTAACATGCTAAACTTAGATGGCACCAGCATCCTGGACCCCTCCACAATTGTCAGTACTTTCAATCTGGCATTCACCGACCTTAGTCATGTGCTTCCCGTTAACTTCTGTGACACTAACCCCACCACTGCTTCCCAGGTTCAACTGGATAAAGAACTAAGTCATCCACAATTCTATTTCAAGAAAGTTACTGAAAGGGACACCAAGAAATACCTTCTCAAAGCGCTTGGAAAAACTAGACTAAGTGGGGACACACTTGATCGCCCTCACCCTTGATGCTATCCTGCCCCTCCCTTATCACAATTATCAACTGGTCCCTTGCGCTCTCCCAGTTCCTGCTCAAGTGGAAGTCTGCCCTGGTGACCCCAATACACAAGTCTGGGGACAGGGCAATACATGAAAATTACAGGTCGATCTCCATCCTTCCTCCACTATCCAAAGTACTTGAAAAAATTGTTGCAGACCAACTGGTGGAGTTCCTGGAGAAATACAACCTACACTGTCCACAGCAACATGGCTTCTGAAAAGGCCATAGTACCACCTCTTTTCTCCTTGAATTTACAGGACACATCCACCAAGTACTTGACCAAGGATAACTTGCTGGTGCCACCTTTATCAACCTATCAAAGGCCTTCAATATGCTTAACCATCCATTACTACTTGAACACCTGGCAAAGTTAGGACTGTCTTATGAAACCCTAAAATGGTTTCACAGTTATCTTTCAGACCGGTCACAAGAAGTTAAGATTGGTGACACCTTCTCTTCCAAACAATCTGTCCTGTCTGGTGTCCCCCAAGGGTCAATCCTGGGGCCCCTACTTTTCAGCATCTTTTTGAACAAACTCCCTACCGTCTGCAATGAATACATCATCCTGTATACCAATGATGAAGTGATTTTCACTGTGAACCTGGATCCCTCTCACTTGGAGCACCAGATGCAGGAACGTTTCACGGAAGGTTGAGGCCTGGTTCATCTCACAGAAACTAGTACTAAACTACAAAAAAACAATGACTGTTATTCCATGGCACACATAGCAAACATAAAAACAAACAGTTGACTGTTAGAAATTGCTCGGGTGTTGCTCTTGACCAGAAACAAACCATCAAGTACCTTGGTGTGACCTTGGATAGTACTGTCTTTTTCCAGTCATATTGACATGGTTGCCAAATCTGTGAATATCCGTATCAGTCTTCTCTACAAACATAAGCACTGCTTGACACCCGAAGCCGTTAAGTTAGCAATACATAGCTCTATTGTCTCAACCATTGATTATGGGCTTGTTATCTATGGAGCAACTACGGCCACAACACTATGGTGAATTTCTATAGCGTTGAATAAGACCTGCCAACTTCTAACTGGTGCTGCTCACCACACACCTGAGACCTCTACAAGCAGGCAAATTGGCTACAACTGCAGGGCAGAATCGCATACCAAACCTGCCTAGCAGTAAAAAAGGCATCTATTGGTCTCATGCCCCCTAGGGTCCAGAATCTCCTCAGCCCAGCCAGCTGCATTCGAAACACCAGAAGCTCAGATAACTATACACTACTTGTCCCCCCTGTTGCACCTCCCAAGGCCAGCAGTCCTTTGCAGGTAGAGCCCCTAAGATGTTTAACTCACTGGGTGGTGAAATCACCAATTTAGGCACCTTTGGCCTCTTTAAACATAAACTTCGGCAGCCGCTTATATCCAGGGCCATGTGAGACTGTTTCTCATAATTCCCATGATGGCCACGCCTTTTCCTTTCACCTCTCTTCCATCTCCCCACCCGCTTCCCCTCACCTATCCCCACTCTCCTTTACCCCTTTCCATCCTAGCCAGATCCCTACCCATTCTTTCATACCCACTATGACCTCCCTTTCCCCTCCCAGTTCTGTCTGCTCGCCACATTTTCTACTGCCAGACTGTCCCTGGAACTTTGTCTCCCCATTCCCCCCCCCTCCTACCACCCTCCCGGGTACCTCCCTTCCCCCCATCTCTATCTCCCCCCCCCCACACACTACTTCTCACTGGTTGGTTATCCACTCTCCCTCCTCTTGCTGGCCTCTCCCTCATCTCCACCTGCTTCTCCCCCAGGCCTCCCTCAGACCTAGCCTGCCCTAGTGTAACTTCAAAGTAGGTCTTAGGCAACTCTGTCTTGCAGTTCTTCTTGACAATGCTATACTGGCTGCATTATAAATCTGTATATATTACGTCTGTGTGATCCAATAATTTGTAAATGTACGTTATGTTTCTGATTATGTTACCCTTTTACTTTGAATGGATTCCTGAACTACTTGCCTTGCTAATTTTACCAAGTTGTCCTACCTATCTGTATACCCTGACGTGGAACCTTTGTAAAAGAGCCTCTGGCTCAAAGGTGTAAATCCAAAATCTAATAAATAAATAAATATTTATTACAACAATAACTTCCCCCTTGGTAATGTCTTTAAATATAAACTCCAGCATTCTCACTTCTCCTTTCATAGTATCATAGTATCATAGTAAATACAAAGCATTATCCAGACTTTCACCCATTTGATTGCTATATACCCATTTTACATAAAACTTCTATAATTAGTACTCATAGATATTATTTTGACTATAGGTGTCCAGTCTTTCTTTGAAAATTTCTAATGAAGGACTGTCTACTACTAGTTTTGGAAGTGCATTTCAATGGAGTGCTACTCTTTGACTAAACCAATATTACTGTTTTAGAAGTCTCCACCTTTGTAAATCTATCTGTAAATTATGAGTTCTAGTACTATACTTCTTTTGCTTTACTTCTAACCCTTTTCCTTCAACATTCTTTTTTACTCTCTACCCCAATATCCATGTTTGCTTTAGGCAATCCCTCTAAGTCTGGAAGGTTTATAAAATAATTATTTAAAATGTCAGACACTTGTCCAGATGAGACAGGTTCATCATTTTCCACAAAATTTATTTCTGTTGATCTTGTCGAAGAGCTAGGTAAGGATTTTATTAAAGTCCAATAATGCTTAGCATCTGAAGCACTGTTTATTTTTTGTTTGTAGTAATAAACCTTGATTTTTCTTGCTTCTTGAGTAACCTAGTCCCCTACTGTCTTGAATTTATCCAATATTTCTTCCCTGCCCGTTGGCGCAGGGGCAAGGTGCCAACCTGTGGCGCTGATGACCTGGGTTCGGGAACGGACCCAGGTTGCCAGAAGGCCGGCCAGGGAAGAAGGATCAAGCATCCCGCGACTGCTCTCCTTCTCCAGAGAGAGGGTGGGTAGTGTGTTTGGTGCACTATGGACACCTGGTGGAGGCCAGGTGCACCACAGCACCAATGGCAGCATGTTGGGGGGCTGGGAAGACGCTGGTGGTCATTGCACGTCCCCGGCCCCGTATACTGGGAAAAATCTTCATAGCTGGCTGCGTTTGTAAAGCCAACCTCCGGCTTCAATTAGCCTCCTGGCTGGCTCTCCCAGTTAGTTACTGGTATCACGGCACTATATGGGGCCGGGGCACAACCCCACCCCCTGGGGGGTAAGCCAGGGGGTTCACGGAAGAGCGCGGGCATTAGCGGAGGTGGGAGTGTGGAGGTCCATGACCGGGTTGATGATCGGTGGCCAGCTGGGGGGGGGGGATAATTTATCCCATATTTCTTTGTTTAATGTCTTGTTTGCCATTTTCCATAATTGATCTTTTTTCTCTAATTAGTTTTTTAATTTTATCACTTAACCATGGTAGGAGGCAGTATAGCATAGTAATTAAGAGCACTGAGCTGTAAACCTGGAGACCTGGGTTTGAATCCCACAGCCCCCACTTGAACACTGTATGACCTTGAGCAAGTTACTTAACTTCCTTGTGCTCCCAGGTCACACTGAGAAACAAGCTTCAGCTTAGTGTGCCTTTCCTGGTTAAACAATTTCCCCATGGTAAGTGTTTTTGTTTTTGAATTTGTTTCCTTATAATGTTACACTTGTTTCAGGCCTCAATAAACATTTTAGTAAATGCCTCTGTTTCTAGGTTCAGATCAGGGGTAAGTGCCAATCTGCACCATTTTGTATTTAATATATGTAGTTGAAAATCTTGCTTATGGTAATGTTGAAAACATCTCCTTAAAATACTAAGAGGAGTTCTATGTTGATTTAGTGTTTTGACTTTAACCTTGATGGTACAGTAAGTTACATTATAATCTATGAGGTTTGGTGAATTAACTCCTTTTTCTAACACCACTAATTTGGGAGTTACAAATATCAAGTCCAAAACATTTCCTGGGCTGTCAAACTTGCCTTTTCTGGTGGGAGTATTTATTAATTGTACCAGATGTAAACTCTGAAAGGAATCTTCAGATTTTTTTCCCCCTTTGACCTACCCATGCGGCATTAAAGTCTCCAACCAGAATTAGGTTTTTGTTTGTTACTTGATCTATTACTAGTTGGGCAAACTTATCAAAAAGCATTGTTTTTTATTTTAAGCGGAGAATATACCACTCCACCTGTTACATCATGCAGTTGTAGGTATACCTATAAACATTTTATTCTCTGCAAGCTTCCTGAGTATAACATTTTTGACTCACCCAAGCAATACTTTAGGTACTGTACATTTATACCCCCCCCCCAACGAGTTCCTCTTTCTAATCTATAGCTATAACAATCACTCAATTCTATTTCATTAGACTCAATCTTTTTTGTTTAGCCAGGTGTTGGTTAAAGTAACTACATCAGCTGACTCTAATTCAACCCAAGTTTTAAAGGGAACCTACACAAGCAGTTTTTTTAAAACTGTAAACTCCAAAATCTGGCTTCATAGTGAGGTACAGCAAAGGCTGCTGCTTATAAGGTGTCAGCGTGGCTCAGTTGGTAGCACATCCGCCTCTGGACCAGAAGGTCATGGGTTCTCGTCCCACACCGAGATTGGACTTGCACCTAAAAATCGCTGGCATCCGAGTGCAGTATTGGGGGGTGCTGTACTGCTGGGCTGTGCCGTCCTTTGGATGAGATGTTAAACTGAGGTCCCTTCTGCCCATCCTGGTGTTGTCCAGGTGGAAGTAAAAGAACCCCGGGCACTCTTTGCAAAGAGTAGGGAGCATTCCCGGTGTCCTGGCCAACATTCCCCTTCCCATAAAACCAGTTCATGCAATTATCCAGGCTGTGTGTGGGTGATGATGTGTGATATGGCTGCCACCACACATTCAGTCACTTCACTACCAGTCTAGCATTGCTTGTAAAGCGCTTTGGATGTATGAAAAAGCACTATATAAATACTGATTCTTCTACGTTTATGCTAAAACTGCATTTTATGTAAATAACATAAATAGAGTTTCATAGCTTTTGAAAAATGTAAACATCAGCCTTTCACTTTCAAAAAAAGCAACCTTGTTTGCTCCCTAAAATGTCTACCAAGTGTGTGTCAAGTGATGAGTCATGATGACATCACTGAAGCCAGAGGCAGAGATCAACATGGCTCCCTATAGTGCTAACTAGTTCTTCTTTCCCCCTTTACTTTAAATTCTTTCACCAGAATGATCAACACCACGTGTTAACATGTGGATTATTTTGATCAGTACACGTTAGGCTATGGTTTTGTTCATTTTGTTTGCTTTAACTTGCTGAAAATGTTTTGTGATCCAGCTGACTTTTTCTTTGGCAAATCACAGCACAGTACAACACTTCAAATACCCAATGATCTAGTGGTTATGTGATGCCCTGAAATTTGTAGCAAAGTACTGGTCTGGTCCAATTCCAAAGCTCATGCTTTCCTGGTAATGCACAAATAAGCTTCTCTTGTAGTTTTTTTTCCACATGAATCCCCTGCACCTAGCCTGCCTTCTGTTGAACACCCCACTATCCATACTCTGTCCTTAGTGCAGCCAGGGGCTGCATATGAGCTTGCAGTCTCATAAAGAGAATTATCACAGCTCAGACTGTAATTTTGTACCTCAGAGAGTTGTGCACACCTATACCAATACACTTCATCAGCTGGCACTGCTAGAAAATGTCTCCCAAATCACTCTCCAGTTCACTTTCTCAGTGTTTGACTTCTGCTCCCACAGTAAACATTGAGTAGATCACCACCTTTCTGCACAGTGAAGACAGTATGTACAGTCCCCCTGTTGTGTTTTTTTCCCACCTCATTAACCAACAACTAGGTCTTCCTGGAGGGCCAAGCAATAAGCATCAGGACACACCAGAAGAACTGCTGTTCATACCCTCATAAGGGCTGCATTTACTAAGGATAACAATATTATTAGCAGGAGAGGCATACTAATGCCTTGAGTGATTCTACTTCCAGTGTCAGTCTACTCCTTTACCTGTGAGCTGCAGAACCCCGCAGGACAGTTCCCGGCAATTCTTCTCCAGTACTTTTCTGTGCCCTACTCCACAATGAGAGCTGGCTGGCTACCATCCTTCTGAATCTTGACTGAGCTATACACAGCTCCCTCGATACTGTCCTAACAAACGTCAACATCCCCCCCCCCACCCAAGGATAATCTCCTTACACTGAATTCAATTAACAGTTTAGGTGCAGCCCTGCCACTCTGAGTATTTGTTGTCACTGGCTACTCTCATCCACAGTCAGGTAGTGATCACAGTGTTGGCAGCCCCACATCTCAGATCTCACAATGATCTGCTCAACTTCCCCCTTCCTGTCTTCTCCTAACCTGAATATAGCTTTACCCTGCTGGAATGGCCTCTTCAGTCCCTCTCTGGCATTCATTCTTCTCACCTGCTCCTCACACCAAAAACTGGTGAGCTCACTACCCTTCCACATCATGAATGCGGTTAGCACAGTCTCCCATGTTATTTTTGCATATTAATAATAAACCTGATCTTCTGGTAAGTCAGGCTGATAGCAGCAGGGCACAAGGGGGAAAACAGGCTTTCCTACCTATATAAGATCTAAGCCACCTATGATTAGGCACAATTGAATGACGTGCATAATGATGTGCACACCCATCATTTAATAGTGCCTAATCAGCATATAAAAACATGCTTGATAAAATTAAAACAGTCTGCTGGAGCCTTAGCCAGATTTAAAAATAAATATGGGGGTAATAGTGTGATGCCTCTGATAAAAGCAATCCAAGCCAAATATGTGACCCAGGCTTTGTATTTAGCTGAAATTTGGTGGACCTAACAAAGTTAGGACCTTGAAGACCCCTTCAAATAAACTTTTACATACATCATTTGCTGTGGGAAACTTGTTTCTTGTTTCTATGATACGGGACAAATTGGGCCTACCAAGCCTAGATGCTCAGTGTACAGCCAAACTGGTTGGCTATTGGATAAATGTTACCCAAATGAACTCCAATACACTTCCACAGGAATGTCTTCAAGACAAAAGAACATGGGATAGTTTGGGATGCAAAAAATCAAATTGGCTTAAAAACCTTGACGCAGTTCTTCTAAAGTATGATCTTACCTACTTACAAAAATATGTGGACAAGAGCATCAGTATTAATTTAAAATACAAGGATTTGTAACCATTCCAGGTTGGATGACTGTGTTACCATGTCTTGTCTAAAAATTGCACCATGGCTGGTCCATAATGATAATCAGTTCAGATTTAGATATTATCTGAACTTCTTGATATGATAGATTCAGAACTGTTCACCAGATATCACATGGAACAATTCCCCAGTAATGTGTTAACAGCAAGATTTCTCAATGTAACTGTAAAAATCAAGGGAGAGGGGATCTGATTCATGTGTATTTTTGATCGCTCTTGGAACAACAAACTCAGGATGAGATGGCTAGCTCCAATCTGGAAAGGTATTGACACTACAGATAACAAGCATTTGTCAGTGCCGAATGTTGTCTCGCTGGCATTGGCATTGGTAGTGCAGGAGTTAGAGACGCATAATAGGAATGGCAGTGAAGTATTGAACTGATGCCAACCCCACCCCCACCCTGCAGAGACTGACAGGCATTGGGGTGTGCCTTTGGGTCATCAGCTATAACTCTCATGCCATTTTACCTCACCCTACCATGTAGACACTGACAAGTGTCATGGTGTGCTTTGGGGTCTTTGGGCCTTATACTTACCCCATTCCATAAGGAAATATGCTGAGATGGGTGCAGTATAGGAGAATGGGGTGAACTTTAGGGCCGAACACTCTAAGGCACACCTCGATGCTGTCACTGGCTGCAGGGTGGGGGTGGGAGTGGAATGGTGTGAGCATTACAGCCAGTGATCCCAAGTCACACCCCTGACGCCCGTCAGTCTCTACAGGGTGGTGTGTTACAGTTGGAAACCTTAATGTCATAGGCGTTTGTTGGTATTTTCACTCCAAATTTTCAACATAGGCTTTGTGACCCCACCTCATGAAGAGCAGCACAATCAGTTTGTTAGCTGAAAGGCGGTTTTGCACAGCGGCTATGCCATTTGGCGATACAGGGACGAAAACACATTTTGGGCAGGATGTGAAAAATGACAACTGTATTGTTCATGAGGAGGTGAAAAAGATGGCAACGTTAAAAATCTGGAGTGAAAATATGAAAAATTGGTGAAGTCATGGGCATGCATAAAAACTGCGCAACACACATCTGTAACCCAATTATTTTTTAGATTTTTTTAGCCACATTTTCAACATAGGCATTTTGGGACCTCCCCTCATGAACAGTGATGCTGTGATTTTGTTACTCTGTCCCAAAAGTTGATTCCCACAGCAAGCATGCCATTGTGTGCCACAGGTGTGGAAACACATTTTGGGCAGGCTGTGAAAAATGACAGCTGTACTGTTCATAAGGAGGTGTGAAAAAATGCCAGTGTTGAAAATCTGGCATGAGAGTATTGCAAATTTGCAAAGTTACAAGGGTGCGTGGAAACCATGCAACGCACGCTTGTAACACAGTCATTGTATGGACTTTTATCACCAAATTTTAACATAGGCATTTTAGGACCTCTGCTCATGGACAGTGTCACTGTCATTTTCTCAAACTGTCCCGAAAACTGATTTTGCACAGCGACCGTGCTATTCTACACCGGACGTGCAAAAACACATTTTGGCCAGGATATGTAAAATGACAGCTGTACTGTTCATAAGGAGGTGTAGAAAAAAAGTCAATTTTGAAAATCTGGAGTGAAAATATTACAAATTCATGAAGTTACGAGCATGCATGTAAACTGCGCACGCTCGTAAAACAGCCATTTTTTTTAATTTTTCACCAGATTTGTAGCATAGGCTTTTTGAGAGCTCCCCTCATGAACAGTGGCACAGTCGTTTCATTAATCATTCCTGAAAGGTGATTCCACGCAGTGACTGAGAAATCACCTTTCAGGACCAAATAACACCATGACAGTGACTGAATTCATGAGGAGGGGTCCCAATGACACTATGTTGAAAATTTGGTGCCAAAATTCCCCAAAATGCCCGAGATATGCACCAAAGTTGAAAAACCCTATTTATGCCATTATACAGCTTACCGGCATTTCTTCAGTTCGCGGTCAGCTTAGAAGAGTGCAGACGTGTTCCCGGTCCACCAAAGATCATCACGCCATGCTCTGGAGGTAAGTATGGGGTGAGGGGGGTAGGGAGGCAGGGTGCGCAGAGGGTGGGTGCGGGTTAGGGGAGGGCCACCGGACTCAACAAGAGACCTTTTTCTGGTTTGCAGGTTATAAAAAAAAAAAAAAGATTGCGGGACCGTTTTCATTTTACAGGGGCATTTGGCTCACTGGGGTGGGCTCCCAGCATGCCACCTGAGTGTTTTTTTTTGGTGGGGGTTCTGTAGCCAATGGGGGATTGGGCACCCCTGTCAGCACACAACAAATGGGGGGGACATTATGCCGACGGGGAGTGGGCTCCCCATTGGCAAATTAAACTTGGAAGGGGGGACATGATGTCGAGAGGGATTGGGCACCCCATGGTACACACTTTAAATGGGGGGGGTGCATTATGCTGATGGGGAGTGGGCTCCCCTGTCGGCAAATAGAGTGGATTGGAGCATGCTGACAGGGGGATTGGGCACCCCTGAAGTCAGCTCTCCGCACGGCGGCAGTCAGCGCCACCATGTTTATTGAAGGGCTTTACCAGGAAAGGCACATAGGAAGGGAGTGTTTTGGTGCCACTGCATGATGAACTTGGCTCTCATTGCAGCAGACCTTTCCTTTGATGTGCTCACCACATTATGTATTCCTGGTGTGGCACCTACATGCTGGCTTATTTGGGAATGAGGGACGCACCTACTGATGCATGCCCTGCATTCGCCCAACAGTGACCGTGCCTCCAAATCTGCTACTAATTCAATATGTTGGCTGGCGTGCAAGCATGAGCCAACATAAAAATGTATTGCTGAATATCATGCTTACTTCAGAAGATGATGATGTCATCCAGAAGGTAGCTGGGTATCTTAGAGCGGTTGCTGGCATTAGAAGAAAATTCAAGTAGCACTTTATTATGCACTCAAGGGAAAATGATGTTCTGATTTGTACCATACTGTGCATCTCTGATTGTATTGTAAAACTGACTAAACTTGTAACTGTTTTTACTCTGTATACAAAAGTATTTTAAAGGAATAATTTGTAATTATATATGTAAAGGTCTTTGACCGAAAAATATATCTATTTACTTACTAGTTACATTTAGTGCCTAATCAAAGGTAACCTAGATCTTTTAAGGATAGCAAAGCTCACCTTTCCCCTTGTTCCCTGCTTCTATCAGCCTGACTTACTGGAAAGATTTGTTTATTTTTGATATGTCAAAAAACCCGAGGACTGTACTACCTGCATTCATGATGTAGAAAGGTGATGAGCTCACCTGTTTTTGGTGTGGGGAGAAGGAGTGAATAATGAATACCAGAGGGGGACTGAGAAGGCCACTCCTGCAAGGTACTGCTATAGTCAGGGAAGGGGGAAGACAAAAGGGGAGAAATATGAGCAGATCACTGTGAGCACCATGATCACTACCTGACCCCATTATCCTGGTTAACATTCCCCTTCCCATAACACCAGTTTATGCAATTGTCCAAGGGTGTGTGTGGGTATTAATGTTTAAAATGGCTGCCACTACACATTCAGTCACTTCACTAACAGTCTAGCATTGCTTGTGAAGCATTTTGGGATATAATGTGCACGAAAAGCACTATATAAATACTAATTCTTCTTCTTATTATTATTTCCCATGGAAAAAGAAGATAAGACAAGCATACTTTTGATTTCCGAGAAAGTATGAACTCCGGCATTGGACTACACAAGAACTTTGCTACAAACAAGTGGTAGATCTAAGGGGTGGTGAAGGGTGCAGCTGCACCCTCCTCCCCATTGTAACTTACTTGCTTGCTCCTGCTGCATTTCACTTTGTTGAAGAAGTCTGATTTATTGATTGTACAAATGTTTACATTCAAAACTATGGATTACATTTGTAGGTTCTGTCAAAAACGTACTAAAAAAGAATAATAGCAGACAATATAAAGGCTTAATACAAATGTTAAAAAGTGCATATTAAGCATGCAGACCACCCCAGCACCCCCATTGTAACATCCTGGATCCACCATAACCACTAGACCACCAGGTTATTTACGATTTGTACTGCACTGTGGTTTGCCAAAGAGAAAGTCAGTTGGATTAAAACACAATTTCAGCACGTTAAAATAAACAAAATGAACAGAACCATAGCCTAACATGTGTATTGATCAAAATAATGCACATGCTTTTGACCATTTTGGTGAAGCAATTCCAAGCAAAGGGAAAAAAGAACTGGTTAGTGTCACAAACCCACTCAGCAGGTCAGCCCTCTACTCCCAAAGTGCCCACCTCCGAACGCAGTCTTGTGAACAGTTAACAGAAACAGGGTAACCCTCCTGTCTGTTTTTTGGGTTTGAATCAACCTTTAGTCTCAGTTATGGAGGGATTCAAACTGTGAACCTCTTGCTAGCGTACCCAATGCACAGGCTCAGATAATTCTGTCTTCAGGGGGTCAGATATCTTTGCCTACGGGCACCTAACCAGGTGTACAAAATGAACCCTTAAAAACTCTAATAAAGACCTCAGATTACTCTTACCTTTTTCCAGTTTGGTATCACCATTCAAGCCTATGCACAGTGTCTGCTTTAACCACATATACTGTACGTCACTTGTTAAAGAAAAGAAATGCAAAGACAGACCAAGTAGGCTCTAAAAATAGTGTTTTACTAAAATAGATAAAAAATATGTAAAACATAACATACAGAACTATATATCAGAAGAACCATACAAAGTTTTAAAAGAACAAGGGTTTAACAGTGCAATTTCTACTACAAATTGTTCAAACATATAGCCAAAGGGCAAAGTATTTTTGGGTCCAAAAGACTCAAGTCGAGAACCCAAGAAGGAAAGGTAGTGACAATATTTAACCATAAAAACACAAGAAATGAAACAATAACAGCTACCTCACCCTGAAGGGAGGGTACAAGGCACACCCCTGAGGTGCAGCACTGTACCTGCCAGCCCATTTCCCAAAAACTAGGTTCTGAGAGGGGAGGCGGGGGGGCAGTCAGAATACAGCAAGACTCCATTAGAAGAAACAACATTACTATGATGAGTAATTTTTTCTTCAAACAACATGAAGTCTTGCTGTATTCTGACATAATGCAGACTACCAAGCAGTTCCCTATGGAAGAGGGAATGCAGAACCTACTTTGGGAACAGGGTCTGCAGTACTGCTGTGCCAAACCTAGCATAACTCCTAGCTTGGATGTCCAGGGAGTAAAGCTTGGTGAATGTATGTACTATTTTCCAGGTGGCTGCTTTACTCTAACAAGGGTCTATCTCTGGCCACAGCTAGAGAAGCAGCTGTACCCCTAGTCGAGTGAGTCCTCAGGCCTGAAGGGGGTGTCCTACCCAATTTGTCATAACAGAATTGTATACAAGAAACAATCCACCTGGCAATAGTTCTTTTAGTGGCAGGCTTACCCTTCCCCACTTCACCATAAGTGAGAAACAATTGAAGACAGTCATTTATATGTGCCTTAGTATGCTCTATGTAGTAGCTAAGAGCCCTTTTAACATCCAAACTATGTAATCTTCTTTCTCCTGAAGAAGAATGGTCAGTGAAAAACATAGGGAGAGATATAGACTGGTTCAGATGAAAATCCGATACCACATTGGGCAAGAACCTCCTATGGTTCTTAGAACCACTTTATCCCTAAGGAAGGATATGAAGTCATATTCCACTGACAAGGCCTGTAATTCACTAATCCTCCTGGCCGAAGTAATGGCTACCAGGAACATGGTTTTCCAGGTCAAGTATTTCAGCTCAGCAGAAGCCATGGGTTCAAAGGGGGGGCTGCATGAGCTGTGCAATGCAGACATTAAGATCCCAAGCAGGGGTTGATTCTCTAAATGGAGGGTTTGTATGAACCAGACCCTTGAAGAACTTTTTAAACACATAATAAGAGGCCAGGGAAGAACCCTTCCCTGCTGAAAGGAAAGCAGAAACTGCTACTAGGTGAACCTTTAGAGTTGCAGGCCTAAGGCCTAGGCTATTGAGGTGAACCAGATAATCTAAGGCCGTGGAGATGCCTGCAGAATCAGGGACAATGTCTTTTTGAGAACACCAAATGGTAAACATCTTCCATTTGGAATCATAAGTCTTTCTAGTAGATGGTTTCCTGGAAACCTTCAGGATATCCATGACTGCCTGAGAAAGATGCAGGTCTACATATTCTAGCTCCTCAAGAGCCAGGCCTTGAGATTGAGAGACTGGAGATCGGGATACCTGATCCTCCCCTGGAAAGAGGACAGAAGATTGTGTCTCTTGGGAAGGGACAGAGGACGAGACACTGTCAGGGACAGGAGCAGAGGGTACCAAGGCTGTCTGGCACAGTCTGGAGCCACTAGAATCACTGTGCAAGGCTGAGTTCTGATCTTGATCAGGACTCTGAACAGCAGAGGGAATGGAGGGAAGGCATAGAGGAACCTGCCCTTCCAATCTAACATCAGGGCATCCTGGGATACAGTTCCTAAGAGTGGAGATCTGCAACAGAACAGAGGGAGTTGGTGATTGTCCAGGGCTGCAAAAAGATCTATCTCTGGAGTGCCCCATCTGGAGAAGATGATCTGCAGTATGAGGGGATTCAGGGACCATTTGTGATGTCCCTGGGATATTCTGCTCAGAGCATCTGCCAGTACATTGTCCTTCCCTGGAAGGTGAACTGCTACTAGGGAAGTCTGAAGAAAATAGGCCAGATACCACAGTTTCATGGCTTCTGTGCACAAGGCCGAGGACCAAGTGCCTCCGTGTTTGTTGATGTACCACATTGTGGTGGTGTTGTTGTCTGTTCTGACCTGGACCACCTTGCCCCTGACTGAACCTGAAAAGTTCTGAAGGGCTAGGAAGACTGCCCTGAGTTTCAGGAGATTGATATGAATGTAACCCCCTTGCAAATGGGGGTTCCTAGAAATGCCAGTCTGGGTTTACCTTAACCCAGTTTGTTCTGTCTTTCCCCGCTGTCTCTCGGGCTTCTCCTGACTTGGCCTCTAATTTTTCTGGCTTCCCAGGTCCTGTTTGCCTTCATGTGTGCCCCAGCTTGCAGTCAAATGAAAATCCAGCCCCTCGGGGCTTAAACTGCTGACCGCGGGCTCCCGCTGCAAAAGTGTTACCTCCAGGGCAGCGGGAGTCGCGTCTGCGCACAAAGCGCCTTTGATGTGGAGCTGCTTGTTTTGCTGTCACTTCGAGGACTGTGCTGTGGGTCCCGGGATCCCTTCCACCTATTTGGGACCCGGTGACCACGGACAACCTGCTGGGGGACCGCTCAGATGGGAATCAAAGGAGTTTTGACCGAGGCTCATTTGAATATACCTGTGCAGGGCCCCGGTCATCTGAATAATGCATAACAGTGTATCTAGTTGCCTCCAGGGTAGCTATGTTCAACTTCAGCTGAAAAGTAAAGAATTAAAATGTTTTACATAATGGAACTGTTGCTGCTTGTTGGGAATATACTGTGCATGTGGGGAAAAGTGTTTAAAGTTAAAATGAGTACTGTTTCCCTGGCAATTCCAGTATCTGGAACTCTGTGTGTCAGCCTGTCAGCTGCTGCAAGGGGAGCGTGCATAAGTGCAGTAACGAAAGGAAACGTAAAATAGCCATGTTTTTCATCTGTGCAGCGACTGCAAGTACAGCCTTTAAGCTATAGAACTGTGGGGTATTTGAGGCAAATAATTACTTCTTTCTGGCTGCACCAGGACATTATTCATGACTGTATCTAATCTGCTATAAGGAACAGTGGGTTAAGCAGCCATTGCCAGCAGTACAGCCAATTGGAATTGCAGCAATGGATAACCAGGACTTGTGGGACATTCACTGCATCTCATGGGTAAGCACCCAAGTGCTTATGGGGGCTTACAGGGACATTATTTTAGGCACAAATTCCACAACCCAATTGTGCCTCGAGTGTTCTGATTGACAGGTCCTTCAGCAACTTGGAGACATGTCACCCCATCCCTGCTACCAATCAGGAGTCGAGCTAGGAACTCTATAAAGAGACAATGTTGCCAGTTTGTCTGAAGCTTCAGAGGGAGATTCAGAGATGCAGAGCTGAGAGAGAGAGCAGCAGAGCAGGCTCCAGCCTGCTGGGAGCCCCCCATGGGGGAGGGGCTCAGGCTCCAGCCATGCCATCAGGCCTGGGCCACTTAATTCAAGTCCTTTCAGTCTTCAGAGGTTATTTATTTTCTTCAGTTAACAGTTAACTAGTTACAGTAATTGTGCTTTCTGCAGCAGCTAGTCTGGAGGTTGCCAGTACTGTCCTCCAGAGGCTAGCCTTCCCTCCCACGTCGGGGAAAGATGTGGACTGAAGAATCAGATATCCAGCAGTGGTGAGAGCGCTGACCAGACCAGATGACATCATGCAGTGGTGAGAGCACTGATCAAGTACCTCAGCAGTGAGAGAGCTGAAGAAGTCTTCAGGATGCCTTCGATTGCGGATGAGATCCGTGGAGGACCTGAGTGAGTACTCTCATACCCCCAGGTGCGAGGGAGAAGCTAAACAAGTAATCTTGGGGGCACCATGCCCCATTAAGAAATGTGTGCCGTTACGTGTGAAGTATTGAAGTCATCAATCTGGGCTACTAACCCCATAAGAGACTGCCTAGTTCAAGTAATGGATGCATCTTGTCTATGGCCCAAATGGCTAAGTTGCAGGTGCAGAAAGATGCTGGGCTTAGTGAATCATATAAATGTGTAGCTATGGGTTAGAGTCCTGCCATCATGGAGCTGTCTGCCAAGACGCACTTGCCACTCATGAGACAGGAGGCCCTAGAGCATATTAATGTCTAAGATACCTTAAAGAGAATGTACCTGTGTCTGCACAGAATTTCGTCTAAGAGTGCTTGGTATAAGTGTTAAATGGCTAGAAGTGCTGGATAGGACTCCGCTTGTGGATAATGTTCTAGGTATATAGAATGTACTGGATGTGACTGTCTGTGACTAAAGTATGGGATGCTTGATAAAAGTATAATTTCCAACTTACTCTGGATGGATGCCTCTTTTGGTATATAAAGTACTGGATATGACTGCATTTGAACTGCATATAGGATGCTTGACAAAAGTATCACCTTTATTGCTTTGGATGGGACTTTCAAGTATTGTGCTGAATGTTCTGGATGTAAGATCCACATAGTTTGTTCGGGAATGTTCAGAAGTCTGCGAGTGCAGGGCAATCCCTGATTTGTCTGCAAGTGCAGGGCAATCCCTGCTGTGGTTGTAAATAGTAATTTGCTGCTTTACAAAAATCTGTTTCCAAGTTGCCCCCACCCTCAAATTAATAGCCGGCCACCTCGACCAGCTGCAGCTCCATCAGGCCTGCAACATCTTGGACTGTGGTATCTGTTTAACCAGTATGGTATGAGATTGCAGGGTTTCTGCTGTAACTGGGACTGGTACCAGTGTGGGTATTATTAATTACGTTTAACATCTGATTTTTCAACAGCTTGATAGCCAGGGCTCTGGATGTCTTAAGTCAAATGGTAAAATGTGATTTATATCTGCCTGTTAATATGTAGCCACCCAGCTGGAGGGTTTACCAGCAAAAATCCAATTGATCTCTGTACATGTGTAAATACAGTAAGATAACCTCTACTCCTCCTGTTTCCCTTTCCTAGCTCCTTTATTCCCCCCCAAAATAAATATCTTGTTGTTGTTGTTTGAAATCCTGTGTGAGCATATTATTAGAGAGAGCCTTTAATTAAAAATGTTGAAATGTGGGGAGCTGTGTCTTGGGGCATGTCTGGGGAAGGTAATTGGTTACCATGGGTGGTGTAGCAGCTCAGGGGGCTACACCCAGTACCATCTCACCCACGTAAAGCACCCTGAGTGGAGGCACTGCGCAAAGGTTTTAAAAAATTTTATTAGCTAGCGAACCCAAACCCCTTAACCTATGTCCAGGGTAGTAGGCAGTGGTGTAACACTGGGGGGTGGCACCACCCAGGGGTTACATGAAGAAGAGACTCCTGTGGAGACCAGACCCCTTGAGCTGTCAGGGCTCCCAGGTGGGCTCCCCAACCTAGGAGGGAGGCATCCGTAGTTAGAACTACTGATGGGACTTGAGGGAGAAATGGAACCCCTTGTCTGAGGTTGTCCTGGTCCAGCCACCACTGGAGAGCTTGGACTAGAGTCTGAGTCATTGGAATTAGTTTGGTAAGTGAATCCTTCTTTTGAGCCCAGAAGGACCTTAGTTGAAACTGAATGTCCCTCATCTGGAACCTTGCTCCCTGCAACACTGCGTTGGAAGCTGCCATATGGCCCAGAAGCTGGAGGAAATGTCTTGCTGGGTGGGAGACCTGAGGTAGAAAGGATGAAGCGAGATCCACCAGGGCTTTCACCCTTGCCAGGGGAATTAAAGCTTTTTTGTTTGTACAGTGTCCAACTCTATGCCTATAAAGGTGAGAAGTTGAACTGGTTCGAGGACAGACTTTGGAAGAAGAAACCCCAGGGAGCTGAGTAGATCCTGGGTAATCTGTAGAGCTGACTTGACCTGTAGAGATGACTGCCCCATGATGAGCCAGTCATCCAGATATGGGAATATGGTGATACCCTGTCTTCTGAGGAAAGCCACCACTACTGCAAGGCACTTTGTGAACGCCCTTGGAGCTGATGTTAGACTGAATGGCATGGCTCTGAATTGGTAATGGCCTGAAGGCAACTCGAACCTGAGGTATTTTCTGTGGGAGCACCTGACAGGAATATGGAAGTAGGCATCCTTGAGGTCCGGAGATGCTAGCCAATCTCCTTGCCTTAGAGAGGGAAGGATTACTCCCAGAGCTACCATTTTGAATTTTGGCTTTAAAATGTGTTTGTTCAAATACCTTAAGTCTAGGATGGGTCGCCACTCCCCTGTTTTCTTTGGGGTAAGAAAGTACCTGGAGTACAGTCTTTTTCCCCTGTGTGGAGCAGGAACCTCATCTACAGCTCTGAGAGCTAGAAGAGAAGAAACCTCTGTCTCTAGGGCAATGGGTTTTAAGGCTTATGCAGGTGGAAAAGACTTGACCCTCTTTTTTGGAAACTTTTTGAAGCTGAGGGCCAGTCCCTGGCTTACTACTTGTCTGAAGTCACAGACTTCCAGGCCTGAAAGTAGTAAGTCAGCCTGCCTCCTACTGGAAATGGGGAGTCAACCCAGGCTGACACATCGGGGTGTCTGCTTTGTAGGAGCCTTAGACTGAGAAGAGGAGGGAGCAGACCTGCTCATCCCCCTCCTGCCCCTTCCTCTGAAGAACCCCCTCTGTGGGAAGGGAGAGGAGGCCTGGGCTTGGTAAAAAGGCATTTGAAAGGGCCTGCCCCTACCCCTAGACTGCTGCTTTTGAGGAGTGGCTTGCCTTTCCTTGGCCTGTGCACTCCTGTACATGGTCCTGTATTCATCCATTTTCTTCATGTAAGCCTCTGTTTGCTCCCCAAACAGAGAGTTACCCACTACAGGAAAATCCATAGCCTTAGTTTGGGTATCCTGTGAAAGGCTAGTACATCTGAGCCAAACATGTCTCCTGAGAGACACAGATGTAGCCATGACTCTAGATGCCACATCATTGGAGTCCACAGCAGCATGAAATTGCATTTTTGATGCCTCAATTCCATCAGCAGCCACCTCCTCTAGCTCCTTGGTTAGCTGGGTAGAGGCCTGTTTAGCCAGTTCCAGAACCGTATCACATCTGGATTTCTGGTATCTGGCTGTGTAGGCCATATAAGTAGCCTGTCTGAGTCCCAAAGAGGATGCCAAATATTGTTTTTTGGCCATGGCATCCACTTTCCTGGAGTAACTCAGTTAAGAAGGGGGATAAAACCTTTTATGGGTACATCAGGGAGTGAAGGAAGACCAAGGGAGGGCTAGTGAGGCTTAATAAAGAGGAGGGAGGGTGGGCAGAGGGTGACTGTGAAAAGGCAGAGATACTAAATAAATATTTTTGCTCAGTATTTACAAAGGAAGTGGGGGAGGTACCTAAAAAAACCAGTAGAAACACTCAGGATACAGAAGTTGATACCAGCCCTTTTACAGAAGAAAGGTTCTGAAAGAACTCGTAAAACTGAAGGTGGACAAAGCAATGGGGCCTGATGGGATTCATCCCAGAATTCTAAAAGAACTAAGGGTAGAACTAGTGACACCACTGACTACCCTCTTTAACAAATCATGGGAGGATGGGGTGGTACCCAAGCACTGGAGAAGGGCAGATGTGATTCCCCTTCACAGAAGTGGGAGCAAGGCAGAAGCAGAAAACTACAGACCTGTTAGTTTAACCTCAGTGGTAGGGAAAATGATGGAATGACTTCTGAAGGAAAGAATTGTTGAGTATCTAGAGGCCAGAGGGGCTCAGGACCCAAGGCAGCATGGATTCACAGTGGGAAGATCATGCCAGATGAATCTGATAGATTTCTTTGACTGGGTGACCAAAGTAGTAGATCAGGGAGGGGCTGTGGACATGGCCTACCTTGACTTTAGAAGGCATTTGACACAGTCCCACACAAAAGATTAATATACAAGTTAGCCAGCCTGGGAGTGGGTCCCAAGATGACAGCCTGGGTAAAGAATTGGCTGGAGAATAGGACACAGAGGTAATAGTAAATGGAGTCCACTCTGAAGAAAGGGGGTTACTAGTGGGGTACCATGAGTTCAGTATTAGGACGGTCCTCTTCAATGTCTTTATAAGTGACATTGCAGAGGGACTGGAAGGAAAAGTATGTCTCTTTGCAGACGACACAAAGATCTGCAACAGAGTTGTTGCACAAGGTGGGTGGAAAGGATGAGAAGGACTTGGAAGGTTAGAGGAATGGTCAAATGTAGGCAGCTTAGATTCAATGCTAAGAAGTGCAAGGTAATGCACCTGGGAAACAAAACCCAGGGAAGAGTACACAATGGGGGTGAGATACTAACAACAACAAAATGGAAAGGGACCTGGGGGTAGTCATATCAGATGACCTAAAGGTGGGCAAGCAATGTGAGAGGGCAGCAAGGAGGGCTGGGAGATACTGGGATGCATAGGGAGAGCATCACTAGTAGAAAACAGGAAGTTATTATCCTCTGTACAGGCAGTTGGTGAGACCCCATCTGGAGTACTGCGTGCAGTTCTGGAGACCCAGTCTCACAAGGACATAGACAGGATGGAGGCTGTCCAGAGGAGGGCAACTAAAATGGTGCAGGGTCTGCACCGGAAGACATATGAAGAGAGACTTAAGGAGCTGAATATGTATAGCCTCGAGGAAAGGAGGGAGAGGGGGGACATGATAGAAACTTTCAAGTATCTCAAGGGAATCAACAAAGTCCAAGAGGGTAGCATCTTTCAAAAATAGAGGTATGCAAGAACAAGGGGGCACAATTTGAAGATAGAAGGGGGGCGGCTCAGAGGTAATTTAAGGAAGTATTTTTTCACAGAGAGGATTGTGGATGCATGGAACGGCCTTCTGGAGGAGGTTGTGGAGTCAAAAACAGTGGTGGAATTCAAGCATGCATGGGACAGTCATAAGGCAATTCTAGGGGGTGGGGGTAGGAAGAAGTAGGCTGCTGGTTAACTAGGATCTGCAGCTTATCCATTAGGTAGGGAAATGGGCAGACTGGGTGGGCCAAGCGTCCTTATCTGCCATCAAAATCTATGTTTCTATGTCCTTATCCAGGGGGTGTGAAGACAAAGGAATGTTAACCCTCTCACAGGCTGCAGCCTGCACTACCCCAATATGGCTGCTATGACTATAAAGGAACTCCGCAGCTGAGCCTGATAACATATACCTCCTGTCCATTCTCTTGTCCACAGGAGGTATAGAATTAGGAGTTTGTAAAAGTTTTTGTGTCTGCTTCCCCAAGGATTTATGAAGAGGGATAGACAACCTTTTGGACTCTGGGATGTCCATCATTTCCACAAAATCAGGCTCTTCCTCCTCATCTGCAGCTTCAACCAAGGGAAGCTGCAGGGTTTCTGCCACCTTTCTGTAGAACAAAAAATGTGAAGGGGACTCAGAGAACCTGGGAGGAGAGACACCCGGGGGCCTGTCTGGGGAGATGTCCGGTTCAATGGGCACATCCAGACCCCCCTGGTCATCATCATCATCACCTGGATAGTCTTCGTCTCCCTCCCACTCCTCATAATAAGCATCTGGATCATAATACGGAGGAGACGGATCCGACCGAACCGATCGCATAACCGGTGGTACCGATTCAGACAGAACTGGTCTAAGCGATTGAACAATGCTAATCGCTTTGGCTATTTCGTCCATGGTTGGAGATTGTGGTACAGGATCCGAACCGGCAGACTTACGTTTCTTTTTTGATGGAACCGACCCCTCGGGGTCAGCTCTCCTTTTGCCTGAGGAGGTATCGCCTAGGTCAGTAGGCACCTCCTCAGGTTCGGCCGCATCCAAACCGGGCTGGCCATCCGGATCTACGGACTTCTCGGCCTCCCTTTCCTTCAGCCTACTCAGTCTTTTGTCTAGAGTGGATTTAGAAAAGTTTTTACAAATTTGGCAGTCTGACTTGAGGTGGTCAAACCCCATACAATAAACACAGATGATGTGGGGGTCAGCCTTAGCAAAGGCCTCTCCACACTCAGTACAGTGTTGAAACCCAGTGGGACCGGGTTTCTTCTTGGGTTTCTCAGACATGGCAAGCCTAACAAATTACCCTATTGCAATTTTCAAGCCAGGTAATACAATAACCGATTGGTTACAAACCATGTCACTGGCTTTTTAAAAGAACCAGCAAAAGGTCTGGTTCTTTTGAAACTGATCGGTACCGGAACACCACTCTAATCCCAGAAATAAAATTAAACAGAATGTAACAGGGTCGGTTCCACACTGGACCGACCGGAAAGAAACCAAGGAAAAGAACAATTTCCAGCTTTTTCACAGAAATAAAACACAGTCACTACCTATCTACACACTACCTGTACCGTAGACAGAGGCTGGAATCCAAAATGACAAAATATATGGTTTAAACCGAACGCTTTTACTTTTACCGAACAGAGCAGAGGAAATCTCCAGAGTGACTTCACTGTTAAGCGGAGTAAAGAATCTGACGGTTACACTGGGAAGTACCACAGACAGAGGTTTGAAAACAGAGCTTGAGCTCAATGTTCTATGCTTCTGCATAGAGTTAACTCTTTCCTCTCCGGGGCAGTTCAAGTGCTGGGGCTAACTGCATTATGTCAGAATACAGCAAGACTTCATGTTGTTTGAAGGCAGTTTTTTTTGAAATTGGAAGGCTGACTTTAAATTCATCAAATGCTTTGGAACCTCATTTAGGTAAATTATGTAAATGGAGTTTCAGCATTAATGAATACAGCAGCCTTTCCTTTAGTCCCCTATGAAGTCAGATTTTGTAACAGTTTGTTGTCAAAATGTTGTTTAGGTATCCTTTAAGCAGATCCATATTGTCAATTAAACTTCTTGCATTATCACTTTGTTCACTTGGGAGCTTAAGCAACAGGTTGGTAGAAAAGAGGACAGGAGTTATATTTTGTTTTTAACTGAAATATTTGAATAGTTTGTAAGTGAAATTAGTTCTATGTGTTAAAAATTATTACCTTGAATTTGAACTGATACTTGGGCTGTGATATTGTAGGTTTGGGGATAGTTGTTTGGCAGGGAAAATTAGAAGGTAATTTAAATGTGTTGTTTGCCTGGTGTTAGGGGGAAGGGACATTAGCTGAAATTAACTTGTCTTTAAACAGGAATTACTGTGGCTTTCATTGTTCACTTGGGAGCTTAAGCAACAGGTTGGTAGAAAAGAGGACAGGAGTTATATTTTGTTTTAACTGAAATATTTGAATAGTTTGTAAGTGAAATTAGTTCTATGTGTTAAAATTATTACCTTGAATTTGAACTGATACTTGGGCTGTGATATTGTAGGTTTGGGGATAGTTGTTTGGCAGGAAAATTAGAAGGTAATTTAAATGTGTTGTTTGCCTGGTGTTAGGGGAGGGACATTAGCTGAAATTAACTTGTCTTTAAACAGGAATTACTGTGGCTTTCATTGTTCACTTGGGAGCTTACAGCAACAGGTTGGTAGAAAAGAGGACAGGAGTTATATTTTGTTTTTAACTGAAATATTTGAATAGTTTGTAAGTGAAATTAGTTCTATGTGTTAAAATTATTACCTTGAATTTGAACTGATACTTGGGCTGTGATATTGTAGGTTTGGGATAGTTGTTTGGCAGGAAAATTAGAAGGTAATTTAAATGTGTTGTTTGCCTGGTGTTAGGGGAGGGACATTAGCTGAAATTAACTTGTCTTTAAACAGGAATTACTGTGGCTTTCATTGTTCACTTGGGAGCTTAAGCAACAGGTTGGTAGAAAAGAGGACAGGAGTTATATTTTGTTTTAACTGAAATATTTGAATAGTTTGTAAGTGAAATTAGTTCTATGTGTTAAAATTATTACCTTGAATTTGAACTGATACTTGGGCTGTGATATTGTAGGTTTGGGGATAGTTGTTTGGCAGGAAAATTAGAAGGTAATTTAAATGTGTTGTTTGCCTGGTGTTTGGTAGAGCCCTCCACCCACCCTGTTTTGTAGGCTTTCTTAAATACTGAAAAGCCACTGGGGTTGGGATTGAAGGGCTGAGTATTTCTGTTTGGGACTGAAATTTGAAGCAACAGGAGTTGGTGGGCCTGTGACATCATATGGTACTTGGTGTCTGCTTACACACACTGTTAGTGGGACCGAACACATACTGGACTGTATGTGTTTGTGAGACTTGGGAACTTTGTTGGTGGGGTTGAAATTGGGTTTGTAAATAATACAGTCAGTATAGAGAGAAACTGTACTCCAGGGAAAGGGACTGAGAAAAGGGTGTGCTATTATAAACAGAGGGGATAATCAGGGTGGCCATATTCCACCATGGCAGGCATCTTCAGGAGGTTGTAGGCTGCACAGGCTGTGGGATGGCAATAATTCTAAATTGGGCCTGGAGAGAGGGAGGCTGCCCACTCTGTAGACAGCTATCTTGTATCAGGAGTGAGGTATATTGGTTAAGGAGTAAGCTGTGGGAGCTGTCCAAGGATAGGGGGTGTGGATATGGGCAGCAGAAGGGTGGGGCTGAGGGGAGGCTGGGGCAACGCTCTGAAATTACAGGACATTATGCTACAGCAAGCAGAAGGGGGGATATTAGGGACAGAGGACCCTTAGATAGGGAAGTTGATGCTAAGGGGAAACCGTACAGGGTGAAAATTCTGAATTCAAGGAGACTGGAGGGGGAAGAGTCAGGAGGGGCTGTTGTGCGGAAGCCTAAAACAGCAGACTGTGGGAAGGGAGCTCCTAAGGTGAACAGTGCAAGAGAGGAAGAAGAGGGTCAGTTTAGAGATGCAGTCAGGGGAAACTCGGGTTACTTGATGGAGGCTGACATAGAGTGTCACAATAAATTTGAGATACTAAGCATCCTAGAGGGGGAGGAAGGTTGGTGGAAATGAGGAAACTTATACAGAGGCCCGGGAGGAGTCAGATACCCATAGGGCATCACAGACCAGCTATGGAAAGGATAGACATAGTCCCAGAGGGAGAAGGGAAACATATATGTTAAGCAAATGGGGGAGATGCAACATATTCCAGACATGAGGGAGGAGAGCATGATTGGAGAGAAACTGGGAGACAAGGAGATGGGAGAGGAGCCCCCCTTCAGCAGGGAGGTCAGTACCAAGGATGGGGCCCTAGCTAAAGGGGACCAACAGAGAGCCTCTGGAGACAGGGGTACTATTACAAAGGGGGATGGAGGTGCGGGGGAAGGGGAAACCATCAGGGCCAGGATAAATGGTTCAGATAAGAGAGGGTTAAAGGGACACCTATTCAGAGGGGTTTGAGTTAAGTGGGCAAAATAGCAAGGGAGGCAGAAAGGGAGGGTGACAAGGGGTCTCTAATAAGGCAGGAAGACTCCATGAAATTGCGATCATGAATAAAGTGGGGGGCTGAGAGGGCATAGTGGAGGTAACCATAAGGATGATGGCGGTGTTAAGGTTCTGTTACTGGGAGACTCGATGATTAAGGGTATCCATTGGGAGGGACAGGGGGGTGGATGCCATAGCCAGGTGAAGGTAGTGAGTATCTCTGGGCTGACAGTGCACAGAGCAAAGTTCATGGTGTATGAAATGGTTAGGGATTGTGGAGGGAAACCGGATCTCCTGGTGCATTTGGGAACTAATGATCTAGAGGGAAATAGCATTATGGAAATCCAAGCAAGGTGCCAAGAACTTGCCAGAGTCTGTCGGGATAATGGATGCAACATTTCCTTTCTGGAGATATTGCCAGTACCAAAGGCCTCAGTGGAGAAAAAAATGAAGCTCACAGAGGTTAATGACTGGCTCAGGAAGTGGGGTGAAGAGAGTGGGTTGGGGGTGTTAGGGAACTGGAATGGAGTTTGGGAGGATAAGGACTATATGCCAAGGACAGGTTTCATCTTGCCCCATTAGGGAAGGAAGTCCTTAAACAGGGATGGCTGACTACATACAAGAAAGGTGGGGTTTAAACTTGTAAGGGGGAAGGGATAAGGGAGGGCTGACCAGAGCCCTCCCTCCAGATGAGGAGTAGCCTTCAGCCCAAGGGGAGGGGAAACAGACTGGAGGTGGAGGTTTCAGGAGGAGCAGGGGAGGATGGAAGTATAAGGAATCTGGGTGGGGTTCGACAAAGAGGATCAGGGATAAGGGGTGGGGTTAGTGTTAGTTAATGCCAGGAGCTTGAAACAAGTTGCCAGAGTTCCAGGCCATGCTGTTCGGGGGTGGATGTGGGCAGTCACGAAACGTGGCCAACAAAACCATGACTGGGACCTAAATGTAATGGGGTACACTATGCTTAGGAAGGATAGAAAGGAGGCAGAGGGGTGGAGTGGCTATGTTCATTGGAGATGACATAGAAATTGCTATGGTAGAAGAGGCAGAGGGAAATGGAGGCCTTATGGGTCACCTACGATCCCCAGCAGGAGATAAGGTCAAGCTGGGAGTAGCATATAGGCCCCGGGATGAGTGATGTTCTAGAGGATGGTTTGCTGGACAACATCATTGCTCAGTGTGGTCCAAAAGAGGAAGGAGTGGTGTTGATGGGGGACCTTAATATGCCAGGTACAAACTGGGGAACCATGTCCTCTAAGGTGGCCAAGGAGCAGAGGCTGCCGGATGGCTTCAGGATGTGTTCTTAACACAGCATGTGATGGAGCCCACAAGGGAGGGGCATGTCCTGGATGTGGTTCTGGCAGATGGGCATCTGGTAAGGTACATGGTTGTACAGGACCCCTGACTGGGAGTGACCACAATACTGTCTGGTTTCAAATAAGCATTGGGGGAGTGGGGTGAGATCTAGGACACTGGCAGTGGACTCTAGGGGGCAGACTTATGGGCATGGGAAATATTCTCAAGGATCACTTGAAGGGATTACCTCAACGCACAAGTGTGGAAAGGAGATGGGAGGTCATAAAACGGGACTTCATGAGGCAGTCAGGATCTGCGCTAAGTTGAAACGTAGGAGCAAGGTCACATAAACCATGCTGGTGGTCCAGTGAGGTCCAGGTAGCAGTCAGAGAAAAGAAGGCGGCTTGCAAAAAATAAAACAACAAGAGGGGATAGGGATAAGGAAATGTACCAGCTTGCATCTAGAAAAGTCACCCAGTATGGTGAGGGAGCAAAGTCCAGTAAAGAGCAACGGCTGGGTACAGGGGATACATGGAGGAAAAGGGTCTTCCGTACATTGGGGAGTGGAGAAAACTAAGGGCCATCTCAGCAGATTGAGATCAGAAGGAGGGTGGGTGGAAGAGGCGAGGGACCAGGCAGAAGTATTTAATTAGTACTTTGTCTCTGTGTTCACTAGGAGGGATGGGATATCTACAAAGCAAGGCACAAAGGGATAGAAGCGGCAGGAAGTGGGATCAGGGGAGCAACAGAAATGGAGCAAAGGGGAGGAAAGGTACCCCAGGGGTGTCACATCTGGATAAGGATAAAAAGACCAGTAAGGTGGAGGGGATGGATGATGCCATCCCGCCAAAAATTATAGTTTTGCCTCAAGGCCCTAAAGAAAGACAAATCTCCTGGGCCGGATGGCATTCATCCAAGAGTACTATGGGAATTGGCGGACATACTGGCTGCACCCTGGCGGAGCTTTTCAGCAGGTCACTTGAGACAGGGAGGGTACCTAGGGATTAGCGTAGAGGCACATGGTACCAATCCATAAAGGGGGTCAAGGAAGTACCAGGAAACTATAGACCCATCAGTTTAACCTCGGTGGTGGGAAAATTAATGGAGAGTATACTAAAGGAACGATTGGGGCTTTACTTGGAGGAGGTGGGAGGTCTGGATAGTCAGCAGCATGGGTTTGTGCCAGGTAGATCATGTCAAACCAACCTTGTGGAGTTCTATGAATGGGTAACATCAGAACTGGACAGGGGTAAGCCTGTGGATGTATTATTCTTGGACTTCAGCAAGGCGTTTGACTCTGTCCCTCACAATGGTCTGGTGGAGAAACTGATGGGGTTAGGAGTAGGCCCTTGATGGTCAGATGGATTGAAACTGGATAGCTGGACGCACTCAGAGAGTAGTGGTCTGTGGGGAGCTCTCGAACCCTACAGAGGTTGGTAGTGGGGTACCACAGGGCTCGGTCCTGGGTCCAATCCTGTTTAATGCATACATATCGGACATCAGGGATGGTATAGGGTGTGAAATGAGTCTCTTTATGGATGACTCCAAGATGGGAGCAGTAGTTGAGGGAGAAGAGGGAGGTTGGCCCTGCAAGGGACCTGGACACCCTGGAAAGCTGGGCTCACACATGGAAATTAATTTCAATATCGCCATGCAAAAGGTGTGCATCTTGGTGGAAACCCTAAACACAGGTACACCCTGGGAGGAGGTGCTGGAAGCCTCAACAGGGGAAAAGACCTAGCGGTCATGGTGGATACATGTATGAATAACTCTGAGCAGTGCAGGAGGCAGCTAGCAAGGCAAACAGGATGTTGGGATGCACCATGAGGGATCACCTCTAGGAGCAAGGAAGTGATTCTGCCGCTGTACAATGGACTGGTTAGACCACACCTTGAGTACTGTGTACAGTACTGGAGACCACACTGAAGAGGGACATACAGCTCCTGGAGAGGGTACAGAGGAGGGCAACAAAGATGATACGAGGGCTAGGGATTTGACTTACGAGGACAGACTTGAGGAGCTCTGCCTGTTTTCATTGGAGGAGAGGAGAGACAGGGGGACATGATTGAGGTCTTCAAGTACCTCAAGGAATAAATAGGGTAAACATGGATGGGATCTTTAGACTAAAGCAGGAGGTATCACCAGAGGACATGGTTTGAAGTTGGAAGGTGGAAGGTGAGGGGAAAGGGAGGAGGTTTTTCACTGAGAGGGTGGTGGACCCTTGGAATGCACTGCCTGGTGAGCTGGTTCAGAGATCCACAGTGGAGGGCTTCAAGAGAGGGTGGGACAGACACAGAAAGTGGATGTATCAGATGATGGCCTGTCCCAGGGGGGTGGGGATGGATGATAGGGGGTTTCTGGAGCACAAGGGATGGGAGGGTCTCGGCACCCAACTAAGGATCTAGGTTCGAGCAGACTCGATAGACCATAAGGCCTAATCTGCTGGCAAATAGTATGTTAGTATGTTAGTATCATGCATTATTTTTAAACATCTGTCTTCAGGTCCTGAGTTGAGCTCTATGTCCCCGAAAAGAATTAAGGACATCGATAGCACATAGCTTTTTTGATTATTTGGAAATAAACTTATTTTTATTGGCTTATTTTCCAATTAGGTTTTAATTTTTGCAAATGGATTTCTTCTCTTTATTATACCAGAACCTTTTTGGTTAGATTTAAAATAGATGCCAGTGCATTCAGATGTCTGTATTCTCAGGGAGGAGTATTCCATATCTGCAGGACTACAGATTTGTACTGTAGCAGGCATGTTATCCCTAGAAGAACTCCCAAAACATCTGACAGTGTTATTCTCATGTTTGCTAGTGATGTAATAGAAACATAGAAACATAGAAGTTGATGGCAGATAAGGACTGCAAGACCCATCCAGTCTGCCCATTTCTTTTTCTACCTTATGGATATGCCATCGGTATTTGCTCTGTCAATGGCCTATCTATTCATACTTATCTGTATTGCTCCCTTATCCCTATCCCATGCCTGTTTGAAGCCCTGCACTGTATTCATATCCACCACTTTCTGAGGTAGACCATTCCATGCATCCACCACCCTTTCTGTGAAAAAGAACTTCCTCACATTACCCCTTAATCAGCCTCCTCTAATCTCATGCTGTGTCCTCTTGTCCTGCTATTTTCTTATATTGAAACATGTTAGACTCTTCACCTTGTTAATGCCCTTAAGGTGTTTGAATGTTTCAATCATATCACTTCTCCCTCCTTTGCTCCAGGGTATACATATTGAGTTCCGTTAATCTGTCCTCATATGTTCTCTGATGCAGTCCCTGCACCATTTTGTTTGCCCTTCTCTGGACTGCCTCAATTTGGTTAATGTCCTTGTGAAGGTGTGGCCTTCAGTACTGCACGCAGTACTACAGATGGGACCTAACCAGTGTCTTGAAAAGAGGGATTATTACCTCCCTCTTACGACTTGTGATACCCCTACTAATAGTCAACTATTCTAAGTAAGGCACTTAGGCTATATCTAATTAGCCCAATCAACAGAACTAGCCCTAAAGGAACTGCATAAATAGCAAATACTTCTTGTTTAATTTCTATTACTATCTACTTAATTGACAGAAAATTGATTTACAACCTTAACTAGATCAATAAAATACAGCTAAATGGCTAAAAAACACTATTAATCTCTATAATACTACTGAGGTTGATAAACCAGTTAAGCAATACAGCTGCGTGGTACACAGCCAATATCCGAGCACTATTTAATCAAATAAATTAAATCTTAGTCAGTTTGAATACTATTATGAATTAATGTAATTCTGTTCTGACTTACCAGTGCACCAGGCTGCTTGGTATGCTCCCAGAGGATCAAACTACAGGTATTAAGCTACAATATAGCAAGTGCTAAACTTAAATGGCAATCGGAGATTTGTTAACCATACTTTGAAGTCTCAGAAAAATCCAAAACATTATTACAGGGGGAACTAAATGGCTCAGTTGATTGGCAGCGGAATAAGGAGTCGTTCACTTCTAGGTCATGGGTTCAAATCCAGCACAGGTCAGTAGTGGTTGAAAGCCATCATCACCTGAGGGCTGTTCAGTGGCCTATGTGAAATGAACTGTGGTGGCCTCGGTCCACTGTAATCCCTTCCCCCCACCCTCATGCCAAATACACTCCCCCCACCTCCCTCCACTGTCTTTAAAGGTCAAATGCCAATGTTTTACAGATTTACAATAAACACAGAAATTGAAGTCCCTGTGTCATGATTAGTGTTTCCTGAAAATATGCTGTTTGGATCGTTCTGTGGGTGTGGCCTGACTGTGCTGAAGATGGCTGCTTAATTTTGCTTCTCCCTGGGACTACCATCTATCATCGTCCATCGTCCTGATCCCAGATTGTCAGTGTTTACCAGCAAGTGGAATATAATTTTACTAACATCATAGCTCAGCTCTGATAAATTATTTTCTCTATATCATAACTCTATAGCTATAATTTTTCTGCATTTATACTGCTTCTCTGTGAAGGCCACTACAATGGCTGAGCAACTCCTGTAAAACAGCTCCCTCAGCAGAGTGAAAAATGTTTCAACAGCCCATCTGTGAAATTAACAACTTAAAAATAACATCTCAACAAAACATCACTAACGTGCAAGTGTTAGACCAAAAAATCAATGATGCAGGAGTTAAAGTTGCTCAAAATGAAAGTTCTATTAGCATCCTGCAAGCCACCATCAGAGAGCAAGACAGAGTTATCAGAAGCCTACAAGATAAAATCAATGACATTGGAAACAGAAACAGATGCAATAACCTGAGATTTTTGGGTTTTCCTGAAGGTGCCGAACTAGGAGACACTAGTGCATTTCTATTACATGTGCTGCCAGCCCTGCTCAAACTCTCACCTGGTCAAGACCTTACTATTGAGAGATCACACCGTACTTTAAGCCAGAGGCCTGGTCCAGATCAGAAACCTAGGCCTAACATTGCAAGATTCTTAAACTATGCCCACACTGAACTGATTATCAATAGAGCAAAACAAGTGGGAACGCTTATTTGGCAAGATCATAGAATTTCTATTTTTAGAGACTTCTGTAAGGAACTCGTTAATAAATACAGAGCTTTCAATCCTATTAAAACTACCCTACACCAACGAGGAATCAAATTTGCTCTGCGCTATCCTGTCATCATGCGCCTGTTTCTGAGTGACTCAACCAAAGATTTCAACACTTCCGAAGCCTTGGCTGCACTTCTTGGTGAGCCCCAGTCTCCAACTGCCCCGTTAGAAAATACTGATATGACCCGTCCTCCCACTGTCTCTGCAACTTACCAATCAGACCAGGACACTCACATTGTTGCTTCAAATCATGAACGCACTGAGAAACCCGTATCTCTCCAGGCTGATGCAGCACCTTCTGTCTGAATCTCAGCCCACTTGCTAGACAAAAAGAACTTGAATCCACCTTCTTCTAAACATGCCTGTTGTGCAGATGCTACTCCTTCTAGGCCTATCTCTCAGCACGAGCGACATGTTGGCTTCACTACACCCCAACCCTCTCCAATAAGTTTTCTTTACTACAAGAGGACTTAAACTCGTCTCAGGAAGACCTCCCGGAATCAGCTGTGGATCCTGTCAGCAATGACCTTGGAGATGCTTTAAAGGGCGGCAGGTCTTCTGATTCCTCTTGGGCTGAATTGATGACCAGCTCCCCTTTCAAATCAGCAGAGCCTCCTAAAAAGAATCGGAAGGGGAAGCTCAAAAAGAAATCAAACCTATAAATGATGCCTTGGCATGTGTTTATATTAGTACCTCTCGAGGTTAGTGCCTAATTAACCTCAGCTCTCTGATCACTATCAGAATTTTTCTGCCTTCCAACCACGCATTGCATTCCTTATGTGTGCATACTATCGCACCCAGCTGGTTTGGAAAGCTATAAGCTGTACATCGCAGTTACAGGCTTCTAGTTTAATAGCATATCATATTATTTAGGCATCTCATTGTGACAATCTTGGAGTTTTCTATCTCAATGTAATGTCTGCTACATTATACATCCAGTTATTTCTGCATATATTACTCATAATGTCAATTTTTGAGTATCTCTAATGTTGGGCTATGTTCTTCTTTTAAAGGGACAGTTCTTATATAATGTTAGACTAATTCATATGTGCTCAATGATTTTCTATATTCATTTTGAGGTGTCTACCATCTTTTTCATCAGTATGTCCTTCTCACATAACCATTAAGGGAGGTTGCCTGCTTAACTAATGTGTGATCCAACATCACCCCACACATTTGTTACCATATATAAATATTATCAATTTACAGTACTGTATCTTGGGGTTATATTAATGAGGTCCTCAACTAGTTATTCCCTTTGTCCACTACTACATCCCAGACTAACATTTAACACTTTAATATTTTTCTCTAGTCTTCTTCCCACTCCAACCCGCCTTTATCTAACTTTTAAATTCCCTTTTCTTTAACCATGGCATACCAACTTCTTATACTGTTTTATTTATCTATCACTTAGTCTTTAGTTTTACCCTACAATTAGGCATTGCAGGCTATATTCGAGATGTCTCATCTTTATTATTTTACTCAATGTGCTGCAATCAATAATAGATAGCACAGTCTGACTCAAAGCCCTTATGATATGGCTTTTTAAGCCTGTGTTGTAATCTTATAGCTGAGCTCATTTGACCCTCTCCAGGTCTTGAAATCTCACTATGTTAAAGCAACTACTTCCCTAGGGGCGATTTTTGGGTCTGTGCTACTATTAAATACCTAGTACTTATCAATAATATATGCAGTACCTCAAAGCCTAAACAAACTCAGCTTTTATAAATGTCATATTGCCAGAATGACTATGTATTCCTGTTCAATATAAGACTTTCAACAGATACCCCACCCCCCCCCATAAAATTTGAATCTTGTAATGCCTCGACACCTCATAAATCCTTATACTATTTGGACCCTACATGCTCCATTTTACCTGAACACTCCTCCTACATAAACACTTCTGTGTCTAAGCATTATGATTATGTGAGTAAGTATACAGTAGATGGCACAAGTACAGCTGTTCTTATAACTTTAGGACTTAACCAACCATGATGGCATACTGTTTGTATTGCCATAATAGTGTTGCAGCTCAGTTCATTTTTCCAGCCTAACTTAGGTTCAAGATGTATTACTATGTCTGGGATTGCATATACTTTCTGTAATCCCCTTTTCATATTTGGTCAGATGTTCATGGTTCCCCCCAAGGAATTATTATCTTCACTTTAGCTCTCGTCAGAGTTATAACTTGATGGAACTAATTGTTTACAGTTTGTATCTTGGGTTTAAGATAATTTTCTCCCAATATTTACTTACTATTTAAATGCTGTGTAGTATAGCGAGAGAGTCTTGGCAATTTCACCAACTCATATCTTGCTATATTACCTAAAGACTTCATAGTGTGTTAGTATAACATGCATAGGTTTGTTTAGTAACTGTATATATGTCTTCTATATTCTTTTTATTGTAGTTAATCTTTTTATTGTAGTTATTGTGATTATACATACAAATACATTACATTCTCCAGTATACAGTTACATAAATTCTTAATGGGAGAAGGAAAAAAAACATGTCTGTAGTATTACAGAATGATATCAAAGGGGAAAACAAATGTTGAGAAAACAATATGTAGCAGTACAATCTGTATGATAGAGAGAAAATATGGCAATTTATGGTTCAAGGGGTAAAAGGAGTAGATACAAACAAGAAATATGAGTAGTTGTGATTGTACTTCTATTATGCTATAATTTAATACGAGTATGTGTAAGACTGTATAAAGCAAGAACATAAAAAAGAGAAAAATATCTAAAAAAGTGAACAAGAATGAAGAGGGAAAGGGAAGAAGAAAAGGAGATAAAAAAATAGAAAGGGAGGAGATGAAAAAGGAACGAAAGAGCTAGAAGCGAGATTCCAATGTGAACATATAACAACGCATGGATTAAGTGACAATATGTGTAGACGTGTTTAAATATTTAAAATAGTCCTGCCAGCATTTATTATATAAATTAAGCTGGTCGGAGGCTAAGTGTGACATATGATCAAGGATGGCGTATTGAGATAGTTGTTTGAGAATATCCGTGAGGGTGGGAATGATGTTGGATCTCCAGTGCATTAGTCTAAGGCATTTAACTTGAAGGAATAGTAGGGATAACCACCTATTCTGAGAATGGGATGTTTTGTATAAATGAGCATTGAAAATACAAAGTATGCAATGTTTTGAATCTAATGCAAAGGATAGACCAATCACTTTCATTGCAAAGTAATGAATATGATGCCAAAGATTGTGTATGGCAGGACAATGCCATAAAATATGCAGCAAATTGCCATTGGGGGAGTTACAGTGCCAACATTTATTGTTGTTTATTAAACCCATTTTTTTGCAAAATCTCAGGAGTTCTGTACCGTAGATGTAGAATTTTGGTTTGTATGAGTGAACTGCGATTATCCTTGAAAGAGTTATGGCAGGATAGCCAGCAGTTATGCCATTGTGAATTGGTTATGTTATAATTTGAAAGGGTACTCCATTTATTTTTTGCAATGATAAATTGATCTGGAATTGTATTTCTGATATGATTGTAAATGATACTATTTAATTTAGAGTTTGTTGTGATCCATATAGAAATAAAAGTATCATATATAGATTGATGAGGAATAGTAGGAAGATAAAGGTTTCATGCCGTGCGTGACTGTCAATATTTCCAGAAATCGTGCTGGGGAAGATTCCACTGTTTGTGCAGGTCAGAAAAGGATTTTAATTTGAGAGTCTGAGGTATGAGTATATTCTCCAAGAAAAAAATGCGTCTGTTTTTCCAATTACAACAAAAAATTGGGTGGTTATCAAGAGTGATGTTGTGGTTCCCCCAAACAGGGGCATATATGAGAGGGGTTGGGTTGGATTTAAGGCATTTATGAATTATTTTCCAGTAGTATATGGATGATGCTATAGTAGGGTGATATTTTAAATTTGGGGGAGAGGATTATTAATGAAGGAAGTGGCGACATTGCCCGGACATAGAGATGTTTCCATATTGACCCACAATGGTGATTTGTTGCTGGGTTTATTAAACCATTTGACAGTATGGGCAGTGCGGAAGGTACAAAAATATGCTTGGAACCAGGGGAGCCCGAATCCCCATTTGGACCAGTGGGAAAGCAGTTTGTTATGACTAAATCTGGGAATTTTGCCTTCCCATAAAAAACTGCCAATTATATCATCAATTCTGACAAAAAAGAAAGTAGGGAGGGTTAAAGAGATATTAGAAAATATATACAGTATTTTTGGAGCTATTGTCATCTTGATAGCAGAGATTTTCCCATTAAAGAGAGGGTAAGCAATTTCCATCTGTTGAGAGTGTTTTTAATATTTGCTAATAATGGGGAAAGATTGGCATCCCATATTTTGTCTAATTTAGAGGTGATCTGTATTCCAAGGTAAGAGATACCTTGAGGGGCCCAATGAAAACCTAATATTGTATTCTTAGATGGGTTACAAAAATTGTTCAATGGCATTGTTTCTGATTTGTTTAGATTCAGAGCTAGTCCAGAAAGTGAAGCAAAATTACTAAGTAACTTAGTTAAAGGTGGTCCCGAAATTTCAAGATTTTCAAGTAGAATGAGGAGGTCATCAGCATAGGATAGTGAAGTATAGCGAGAATTACTGATAGGGATACCTTGGATCATGGAGGATTGATGAAGAGCAGCTGAAAGGGGTTCCATAGCTAGATTAAAAAGAGTAGGGGATAAGGGGCACCCTTGCCTGGTACCTCTTGCTAGATGAAAGAATGAGGACAGAGTACAGTTAGTAAGAACCCGGGCAGAGGGGAGGGTGTATAGTAATTGAATCCATGTACAAAATGTATTAGTGACACCAAAGTAGGATAGAACATGATACAAATAAGTCCAGTTGTGAGAATTGAATGCTTTTTCAAAGTTGATGGCTATAGCTGTGGCAGGTGATTTAAGAGATTTAGCTTTGTAGATTAAATTAAATAATGAGTGGAGATGATCAGAAACAGTTCTATTTTTGATAAATCCAACTTGGGAGGTATGGACAAGTTTCAAAATTATTGATTCTAAACAAATATTTCATATTTTGGCAAAAATGTTCTCGTCCGTATTAAGTAATGATATAGGTCTGTAACTGGATGGGAGAGGAGGGTCTTTATCTTTTTTTGGTAGGATGGTTATAATGGCTTCTGTTATAGAATAGGGAAGTTTGCCATGTGAAGCTGCCTCTTTAAAGACCTTAAACAGTAAGGGACATAAAATGTCAGCTAGGGGTTTATAACAGTCTACGTAAAAAACGTCACTCCCAGGAGCTTTAACAGGTTTAAGGGAATTTAGCGCTGCTTGTATCTCTTTTACTGAAAAGGGTTCATCTAGCAAAGCCATATCTTGTTGGGAGAGGTGTGGTAACTGTAAATTGTCCAGAAATTGTTGTATATATTCAGGTTGTGGGGGAGTGGGGTGAGAGTATAATTTTTGGTAGAATGATTGCATAATATGGTTAACTGAGGGATTATCTGTATGGATGTTGCCTGAAGGATCTTTCAAACCAGCAATATGTCTCTCCATCTGTTGATTCTTGAGTTGATAAGCAAGCAGCTTCCCGCATTTAGCCCCTTGTTCCCAATAACGGTGTTTAAGTCTAAGGAGGGCAAGTTCAGCTTTCCTGGATATTAATTCGTTGATTTTAATTCTAAGTTGAAGAATTTCAAGGTGAAGTTGTGAGTTATTATCTGGATTTTTTGTTTTATAATATTGGGTTTCTTTTTCTTTAAGAGATTTCTCTAAATCGGCCAATTGCTGTTCCCTTACTTTTTCTTGTGTGCTGCATAGCTTATAATTTTCCCTCTAACTGTTGCTTTAAGTGCTTCCCAGATGGTACCTTGAGATACATCAGGAGTGTTGTTAAAGGAAAGAAATTCTTGGATTCGGGATCTAATCCAAGGTAAGAAATCGGGGTATTTCAATAAGATTGGGTCTAGATGCCAGGAGGGGGATTTAGATGGGGGCCGGCCTCAAATAAGATGTAATTTTACAGAAGAATGGTCTGATATAGTAATAAGAAGGACAGTTGTGTCAATAATTTTTTCAGTGATGAATGGGGAAGAAAACCAGTAGTCAATTCTGCTATAAGATTTATGAAGTGGTGAGCAAAACGTATAGTCGCGCTGTCTAGGATGATGTAGTCTCCAAATGTCGGTGAGACCGAAGTCTTTCATTAGCATTAAGAGTGCAGAAAAACAGTACTTCTGGGGTGGGAATCACACGAAGAGTTACTTCTGTCTAAATATGCTTCCAAAGCTAAATTGAAATCCCCACCTACAAGTATAGGAGAATTGTTAAAGTTACTGTTCATAATTTGTTGGGCCATATTATGAAAGAATTCAGGTGAATCAGAGTTAGGGGCATAAACACTGACTAACATAAGGGGGCCTGCAGGGGTATTTAAGTGGGCTATAATCCATCTGCCATCTGAATCGGAGATGGATTTGATAAGGGTCCAGTTAAGGGATTTATGTAATAGAATAGCAACCCCCCGGTTTTTAGAAGTAGAGGACAACGCATATACTTGAATGACCCAATCCCTTCTGAGTCTGTCGACATCCTCTATTGAAAGTTTTTTTTCTTGCAAGAAAGCAATATGAGTTTTATGCTTTTTGAGGTAAGAAAGTATTTGATTTCGTTTACAAGGTGAGTTGAGTCCCTTAACATTCCATGAATGTAGAATTAGATCACTCATGATAATGGGGAGATGAGTATGAAAACACAAATAGGAAGTAAGGGGCTCATACTGAAAGGGCTAGAGGATGTTACAGACTCAGAAGGGAGAGGGCTAGCACAGTCAAATGCGTGCAGGATATTTAGTTTGTGGAAATACTTAAATCCTGGGTGAATGCTTCCATTGGGTCGCACAAGGAAGAGTTCATACAGTACATGTTCCTGAAATAGCAAAGTGTGGCAGACACCTGGTTGTCAGTCTGACATAACAACAATATTGTTCTCACATGAACATATGTAAGGAGGCTACATCAAATACACACTACTTCTATGACTTAACAAACTTTTAGATTTATTTTATATCCATTAAACAACCCTGGGTTTATATAGATAAAAAACAATGCAGAGTGTTTATGATACAGACAGGAGATTTCTCACAAACATTCATTTACTGTATACCACTTCAGTTACCCATTGAAACACAAATGACCAAATCTTCATGAGAACAGAATGATACAATCTATCTAAACACAAACCAGATGGGTTAGTAACATACTTGGCATAAAGACAATTAGCCCTACAGATTGCTCTGACCGGGAAGTGCAACAGCTACTATAGGCAATTAAGGATTTCATTGCTGCAGCAACAGGACAGGAATAATGCCATCACTCACTGATAGGGACAGAAAAATCTTAACTGTTTCTTCACTGTTTTCTGCAGAGCACATAAACAGATGCTGATTTACAGAAAACCGCAAAACCAAACAGCATGATATTTTCAGGAAACACTAATCATGACACAGGTACTTAAAGTCCTGCGGTTATTGTAAATCTGTAAAACATTGGCATTTGATCTTTAATAGAGTTACTCTCAGTCCACCACCCAACCTCCTTCTGGTCCCACAACCATCTTCCCCCAACCAACTCCCACAAAATACAGCAGAAGGCTGCAAATAAAGAAAACAGTCTTGCGGTGTAGAGCTAAGACATCAGCATTCATTCATTAAAGCCATTATGAGATGGGAGTCAGAACTGAATAGAGCAGACACTCTCCATTGGGTGACTGTTTTCTTTATTTGCAAGTTATATTTTGTGGATGCTGATAGGAGAAGGAGGGTGGTGGGGACCTGGGGTGTTGGGAGGGGACTGAGAGTAACTGTTAAAGTCAGTAGGACACTAGTGGGGAGGTGGGGGACATATTTGATGCATGGATGGGGGGGAAGGGATTACATTTCATTACAGAAAAACAAAAGTAGTTGTGTGATGTTCGCTGAGGTGAGGGGAGGGAGGAGGTTGCTAGGGGGGTTTGGAGGGGGTGTAACCATGTTTTAAACCCAATTCACCTTGGGATTCACAAGTTAATTGACCATTCACTATACGAATTTTGGCCAACCTGCTTAGCAAATAACTATGCGAATTACACTAACCAGCACTGTCAATTTGCTGAAACTCATGGATTATGCTGCAGAGTGAATTTCAGCAACTTCCCATATCTTTAACTACCACTCAAGATGATGGTGACCCGTATTCAGGAACAATCACAGACCATCAAGTGCCAGCTTGGGAGGAAGGATTGAGCGTCCTAAGGACTGTTCTCTTTCCTTGGAGGGGGATCACTGCTCCTGCTGCTTGCTTGTCACCTGGTGAAGACCAGGTGGGCACAGACAGGAACACAGAATGGGGAGGAGTCACCACCGGATGCCTGTCGTGCATGCGTGCATGTATTATAGCATGCTAGAACCCTGCAGGAGGATGGAAGAAAATGCCTGGTCTGGTCATGCAGGCACCACCCCACAGCCTCTTGCATGCCCAGCATGGCAGCTCACCCTCCACAAGATGGTCCTGGGTAAGCAGAGGTTAGCTGATAAGTCCATAAGAAGGTCAGTGGCATGGCAGGAGATTGCTGTCAGCAAAACCAGGGATGAGAAAAAGCTTGATGAAAAAAAAAAAAGTATGGATGTCTGGTTTTCCTGCATGGTGAATTTGATATGGTCTGTGCAGTTGTTAAAGTAATGGTTTTTCACCCATTATGTCTCCTATGATACCTGACATAACACAAGAACATCATCAATAAGGCACCCCACCCATACTATGCTACAGTAATAACAGTTGTACATCAGATTCAACGTGAATTGGGACTCAAATCCTGCTGTATATAAGTTGGCATACAATTGGAGCATAAAGAACCACATCACAGTGCCTCGGAGATGATAAAAATTACTTTTCTCAGATTTAAAGTAGTTAAGTACCAGATATGCTAGTTCCATTGGGAAGTCACTCATTCCTTTACTGGTACTTTCCTTGTATTTCAAGGATTCCACCAAGTTATTGAGACCTTCTTTGTGGGGGATGGATGTATACAAATTTCTAACATGCAGTGTTGTGAGAGTAATGTTCTGTAGATCTAAACCTTTTGAGTTCAAGTCTTCTATGATTTCTAGTACATGTGTTGTATTCCTAATAGAGTAACTTGTTTTGGTGACTATGAAATTCCATGAAAGTGGAAAGAGACTCTAAAACTGACCCAATACCTGCCACTATAGGTCTCCCTGGTGTTTTTTTAAAGGTTTTTGTGCACCTCTGGTGTACGGTATAGAAAACCGTTGTAATGGACTTCTTGTTGTGCAATCCCTTCCTTTCCCAGTCTCTGACAAGACACTGTGATAGTCCTATAGCAAGTGAGATAACACTCTTTCTTACTGACCCCCTTGAGTAAGATCATAAGTAATTTTCCTATTATTTGTAGTGTTTAGAAGTTGTCTGACACACTCGTCTCGGTAGCCTTCATAATTTTGTTTCTCCTCTGCACCCCTTCTTGTCAGCTGGTTTAATCACTATACTATGATCGGTAGCCCGTGACAATGGCAACCACGACTGAACACTTTCAAAAAGGATGACTCAATTGTGGCACCTGTCCACAGGGCTACCGGACAGGAGGGTGACCGGATGGGGGTCTGCAAATATAGTGACAGGATGTCACCATATGTACACGTGCGTGGGGGGGAGTGAGCATGCCATGCGATGGGCAGAAGGGGAGGGAGGGTTTGTGAGGCATAGTGCAGCAGTGGGCTGGCGAGCTGGCCCTGTGGCATGGTGGGTGGGTGGCAGGCTAGGGTTACGAGGGTGCTGGGTTCTGTTTTCTGGGAGTGCGTTCCTTTTGTTGTGCCCAGCTGTTTTTTTTTTTTTTTTCCAATTTGCACCCCCCCCGACATGCACCCTCTAGAGTTGATAATCCTTTAGTAGGGGCGTGCAGAGAACGAAGCACCCCGCGGGTGTGTGTGCAGGGGGGCACAGCCCTCTGAATAAAAATTTAAAAAAAAAGTCCCCAGGACCCTTTTGCTGTGTGCTGGGAGTGTACATTGCCAAAACTGATTTTCAATGATTTACACTCGCCCTAATGGTGATCGCCTTTTTGTGATCGCCGTTATCACATGGAACCCTATTATCATTTTCCAGTCTCCTGAGGTGGCTAAATAATTTTCCTGTCAGGCTGAAAGTCTTTCTCCTACCAAAAGTCATCCTTTTTATCAAGTCATCAGTTTCTTCTTCCATCAGACTGATATATGTCTCAGTTGCTGCAGGTATGGGGCCTAGTGGTGGGAAAGATGATTTCACTTTTAGTGCCTCACCTGATTCATACTGTTTCTGTTGTACAGTAGGTGAAATGGAGTAAGGCTCCTTTGTGATTTTCAAATAGTCAAAACAAAAACAAAACTGCCAAAATGTAAATTTTCTACAAATAACTTAAAACAAATCTTATTTTAATTAAAAAAAAATTGTTTTCTGCTGTAGGAAAAATGATCGTTCCAAGGCCAGCCCAGTGGCATGGAGGGCTGAGGTGCTCTTTGCCTTACCTCTGCCTATGCTGGTGACCCAAGTTTGGGAATGAGCTCAGGTCACTGGGGGTTGGCCAGGGAGGGAGAGGATTGAGCGCTGGAGGACTGCTCTCCTCTCCTCTCCTGGGAAGGGGAGGACTGGCATCTCAGCCCTTGACTGCCCCCAGCTGGAGTCCTGGGAGACATTGCAGAGTCTGAGCACTGAAGTTGGGAGGGGGCCACAGTTCTATGACACACCTACACCTCCACACACGCACACAAATGTGTCACTGCAGCCGGGGGATGGGGGCACCAAGAACATGGAAAAGAATGGGGAAACTAGGCTCCATGACATCGTACCCACTCAGCCTCGATCCGCACAACCACCCAAAACAGCCAACCCACTACTGGATAATGCTCCAAATGGTGGGAGGATGGCCCCTTCCCCTTCCTGGCCACACCACAGGGGGAAGGGGGATCATGGGGGTCCTGAATCAGACAGGTGCCAGGGAGGCAGTAACCAGTCGGGGTTTGGGCAGGGACGAGACCAAACAGCCCTGCCTGGCAGCCCCAAGGTAACAAAGAGAACAAAGGAATATGGGAATAAAAAATTAAAAAAAAATGACAGTTCCTTCCCTAATACCTTCTCTTCTAGTTCTGTTAGTGGATAGCTGGACAAATTATATACTATGATTTCAACTTAGCTGTTTTGTTCTGTCTGGTTTGTGTCTGTTTGCTTTGTTCTTTCTACTCTTCTTTGTTTTTCCTTGTCCTGTGAGGCTTCCCCCGAGGCCCCTCCTGCTTCTTCTGGGTGTAAGTCCCTGGCCTCCTTTCTCATAGGTGGCTGGTCTCAGAAATGATTTCTTGGCAGTTGTTTCCACTTCCTCCAAAGTTATACCCTCCCCCATGCTCAACCTAAAGAATGTCATCCTTGTCACAACCATCCTCTGTAGTCCCCTTCTATGGTAGAGTCACTTGAACAGAGGGAACAGTTTAAGTCTAAATCCTTTGGCCTCCTTTAATTATCAGTGTGACAAACCCCACCAGCTGCCTTTTCCATGCCAAGGAGGGGGGAAGAGCATTAAGCTAGGAGCGACTCCTGTGTCTAGGGGTATTTAGGCTGGTAACTTCTCATCATGAACCACACCTTGCCAACCATTCCAGGTCTTGCTGCTTCACACCCTCTTGCCATGACCCTCACCATGCCTTCTACTTTAGTCCCTGCGCCAACCCAATGGAGCTGATCTGCACTCCTGAACCCAGACTCTTGTGAGGAGGTTCTACCAGTTTTCCTGCTTTTCCTCTACACTACTTTTTACTTCCACCTGCACATGAGAACCTGTCCGTGATCACCCTTTTTACTTTGGCACTGAGGACAATTGGTGTCAATAGATTTTACTGGCACCTCACCATACACAGACCCCAGCAAGGCAGTTTGGACTGGTGACAGCAATTTAATTAACTTAAAAAAAACTTTATTTAAGCATACAGTACTTCAAAGTCTACCAGACTCTGTTACCACACTTTCCATTTGTGTAGAAATGACACTGGACACAGGGCACCACCCTTGAGGCATAAACTTGCTTGCAGAACACCAATATTTATTTACAGGGTGCAGGGCATGACACCAGTTAACATGAGATTACGCAATTATAGCCCCAGCTGAATCCCCACCAAGGTCCCAGTCATACCCATATTAACAGATCCCAAGCCAGTAAGCCATAGGTTCAGATTTAAGTAATTAAACATATTTACATTTCGTACTGGCTCCCTCACAGCCACGAGGGGCTAAGCCCTAGAATGTACCCTTAAAGGCATAGCAATCCACATACAGTCCTGTACATAAATATGTATGTGTGTCTGGCAGTATAGCCTAGAGGTTAGAGTAATGAGCGGTGAATGAGCTTGGTTCAGCAGACCTGGGTTTGATTCCTCCAGTCTCGATTTTCATACTGTGTGACTCTGAGTAAGTCACTTAAAGCTCCAGGGTCACCCCTGAAAACAGGCAGTTGTGCCTAATGGGCCTTACCAGGTTAACAAAGAATAAAAAATAAAACATGAGGAGGCATATACCCTCCTGGATATTAGGACACAGTAACTGGGCACTGGCAGCTAAGCCAACTGAGGTAGAATGGCCACTGCACCTTACCCCTACATCAGGTCTTACAATCTCAGTGTCTGGCAGGCACAGATTCGAGGCTTATCAGACTCACTGCATCTTACTCTTGCTCTCGGTTCTGATGTCACAGTGACATATCCTCTGTTCTTCCAGTCCCATGGGTCTGGATTGTTTGTGTTCGGTTTCTCCACCAGGAACTTCACGATACCTTCTATTGATGGAATGGGACATTTAGTACAAAAAACATCAGGTGGCTGTCCTTGCAGGTGATCCAAGAACAGATCCTCACTGCCCCCCACATCAGACCCCTGTTAACATTTTGTGGGATGGGGGATTTGCTTTATTTGATGCATTTTGTATTTTGTAATTTGCAATATGCACCTTTTGTATATTGCTATTTAATATTTTTTATACATGATTTTATGATCATGCGTGCCATGCGGGAGTATTTATGGTATCTTTGTAATCACCATGATGTCTTGAAAAAGCATTAGGGTGACGAGAAACATTGACGCTTGGCTTGTGTGAGGGGGACTTTACTTGTCAATAAACTTATTGTTATATCGTGCTTTAGTAATGAGCTTTTTTCGATCTGGAGGAGTAGACGATTTTTCTCTGTTTTCAGTTTAGACCCCAGGTGCAATCTGAGTCTCTGGAGACCTAACTGGAAGGGCCCATCCTGAGCCTACAAGCCTGTTCTACTCAGCTGCAGCCAGAGAATGCCCCCACTGATGCCTGAGCCTCCTTGGGTTCCAGTACATGAAACAGGCACGGGATCATAATGTCACAAGACATTCTGCTGCACCAATATATTGCACTGTCAATACAGCACAATATATTGCCAGCAGCATATCTCTGTGTTTTGCAGAGGGCTCTGTTCCTGCACCCCCGTTACAGAAGGCTGCACCCCCCCCAACCACCCCCAACTAAAATAACCAACTCCGGGGGTGGTTAGACACTTAATTCGCAAAAAGTGTGAATAAAAGAAAAATTCCATGCATCTGTGACCGGGATACAATACCCAGTCCACAGATGCACCACCTCCATTTCTGCCTGTGGCTCATCCTGTCGAGCCACGGCAGCTGCTCAGTGGACCCTCCTCCCAGCAGAGAAGTTATCCTGTGCTAGGGAACAGTGATCAGGTGCACAACCACGTATAGACCATTTAGCGGTTTTTCACCCTATCACTATTCCCACCCACGCTGTCTGTGTTGTGCGGTTTTAGCATACTCTGTCTTGCTTATGGTGAACTGACCCGGTAGGCATGGAACACTAGTCTCTGGTATGCACTTTTGGTGGGATCAGGGCCTCATTTATAGGCCCTGGGTGGGCAACCAGAAAAACCTGGGAAAGTGCTGAGCCAATGGGCATGGTAAGCTTTCAATGCAAGGTGATACCCTTTTGCTAGGGCAGAATATTGCAATAACAGGAGACAACAATTACATTTCCAAGCAGGCTAGAACATTTATACTTTAGTTCCAAAATGATTCTGCAGAATCTAGAGGCCACCAAGTAACCCTCTTTTGCAATTTTTGGGTTACATTAGTCATATTTTCACCCAAGTGTTAACTTTATTTTTTTTTTTTTTACCATTATTCAAATCTTGGTCTGAATTTACGGCTTAGCTGGTTCTTTATGCCCTCTTCAAACTCCTCCAGATGTTTGTTAGCCCATCCAAATAATCCTTTAGTTCTTCCACTAAGATTTTACCAGTCAATTGCTCTGTTACAGTGTTAATCTCTTCCGCTACAGTCTGTTGCTTAACTGGTATTGCTTCAGTGATCAACAGCATAACAAATCTCAGGAACACCGAATTCTAACACTATTCCATCTCTTTTCCCTGATCTGGATTAGTGAACTACGAATTTGGTTCCAGGAAAACACAGAGTCCTTTTGGAAGGAATTTAGATGTATGTATTCTGCTAAGGTGATCACATGCCAGTCTAATCACGAAGCACTGGGTTTCAACTTTTCTAGCCATGTAGTCATGCTTTGCATGTTGTTAGGGGTGAAAATTGTTTAAACTCGAGATACTGCCCAGAATTTGCTCTTATTCAGCTGGAGTTATATGAAGTGGGACGGACCTTTCCTATATATTGTAAATGACCCCAGTTCACTTAATGGGTTCATACTGTGAGTGTAATAAAGTCCATTCAAAAATGCAATGCAAAAATTATTTTATGGGATACCCTTAATATGAGAGTTCCCAGAATCTATTACAGACCACTGTTATTTTAGTGTTATATCCCATTAGGCTTTATCCATGTTTTAAATCACCAGCCATAATAGCCAAAGAGGAATAGTAAACGATGGAGGAGGAACTGTGTGGTATCTGAGGCAGATCTTATGTCCAGGTAGTAAAAAATGAATCTCAGTAATCGCTCACACTAGTGATTTCTACATACAGTACTTTCTGTTTGGTGAGTTTCACCATCTGTCTGCTAGAACAGATGCTCATCTGGGGAGAATCAGCCTCCTGGATGGGATGAATCTGGCACTTCATCCTCTATGTAAAATCCATGGAGAGTCCAGTGTGGCTGCTACCCTATCTGTGAAAAGAATATAGAAGCAGGAGAGATCCTTTCCAATATAATTAATTTTATCGAAGTGCTCCTTAATGTTTAGCCTACCAGATGCCTTGAAGGAAAATGTATGCTGTCTGGTGAGTGAGTACGAGCACATTCCTACAATTATGTATTCAAACAAGACTCTAAATGTGAAACAGACTGAAGTTTATAGCAAGGCTTATATCATTGTTTTGCAGGATGACCCTGTGAAGATCATGGGTTGCCAGATGAGATGGGCAGTGAAAAAGCATCAGTTAGGTAATGTGCTTTTCTCATACAACGGTGCTTATTTTGATGCCCAGTTCGATATAATGAGTGAAGTGAGTAATAGAAACTATTGCGAGTAATGTATTTTTCTGAATCATAAAAAGTATAATTTAGTACCCAGTGAAGGGATGTTATTGAGCTGTCTCCCTAATTCACTAGGAATGAACAGAATACAAGTGTGTCTTTCAATATTATATCATCTGTTTTAGTAAGTGGATTGGTGGGGTATAATATTTAGGTTGGCATGACAGGCACTGTTTAGGACAACATTTCTTGGAAAAGGACTGCATCAGACAAAGCTTAGTTTTCAAAGTACTGAATATCTGGTCTGTTAGCTTTTTTATTTTAAATCACAGAATGATATTTTTTAAGCTGTCATTAGACAAGGGTGTATTTGATTGCCCTGGATCACATAGAGCAGTAACATAAAATATTACTTTTTCTTTACCAGAATATACAGTATGTCACTGATACTGCACTGCTAAACATGTATTTATGTTGCTTTATTTGACCTGCCATTTAAGAAAAATAAATAATGAATAGAGTTTACCTTAAAGATGTACTTATCCAGTGGTATTAAAAACAACAATATTAGTTGTCTGCATAATGGATTGCGTGTAATAACCTTATAATCTTAAGTAACTATTGAATATATGCTTGTTGCAAGAATCAGATCTTCAAAGATATAACACCTAGAGAAAGATAATTTGCGTAATGGGAGAGCAATATTATTTTATTATATGAAATACACCTATGTGCATTTTCTTTTAATATAGTAACTGCATGCCCTGAGGAAGAGGTTTGCCCTTGACACATTGATTCTGAAGTGCAGTACTGGCACCCTTAATGGTGCAATTTAAAAAATGAGAAAATAAAGACATCTATGAACTGTTAAATCCTTGTGGTGAATGGGTCATTTTCCAACATCTGATAGAAGGTCTAGGTGACTATATTGGAACAGACTACTCCCACTTCTGTTTTCTTTTCACAGACATAGTGGTGACCACACTAGACTCCCCATGAGCTTCTCATCTTCTACATGCTGAAGGGACAGTTGTATGTGGATCTTTCCCAAGTTTCTCCACATTCCCATGCATGCATGCCAGAGTGGCCAGATTATCCTTCAAAACAGCATCAGTTTTGTGAAGCCAAAACCTTCCACCCACTCTCCACCTCTTTTGTCCATTAGGCATCTGTGATGTTCATTCCTGCTTCATTTTGCCATTTGTCCTGTACCTCTAGCAGGGCTGCCCCCCCCCATCTGAGAAGTATTTTGTACATTATAGATATGTACTTTACCCAATCTTTAAGTATAGTAGACCAATAAAGATGTTCCTCCCATTTAGTACGGGCCCTGGTGAGGAGCTGCACTTCATTATTCTCCAGAAGAAGGCTGTGGGCCTGCAGGAATCCTAGAAATCTGACCTGACCATAGGGTACTTAACTTGAAGTGATTGGTACGTGGCACAATGGTCACACACATTAATTGCCCAGAACTAGTCAGATCATACCTATTCCACAGTTTGAACCCTAGGTCCTGGCATCCTAGCTGGAATTCCATGTCCCCTATTATCAGGGTAAGAGGGTCAATTTCACTGGGGTATTGAAGCAGGTTCTCAGCTTTATCAGGATATTCAGGGAGTGCTTAACCCAGCAAATTAGCACTTACTTTTTCAATTCTAGGGTAATCTTAGCTGTCAATATGGCATGAAACGGCATGGACAAGGCGCTATCATTCACCACTGCAAACCATTTGGAATCTGAGCGCTGTTTGGCCCATGTAACCAGTGAGGTAGCTTGCGCTGCCAAATAATATAATTTAAGATCTGGGACCCCCCCCAACCCGTGGCAGGGATAGAATCTTATGCTCCACTCTTGCCTTTTTTCCTGCCCAGATAAACTTGTATTGGTGTTTCTCTAGCTTAGTCCATTATGAGGAAGGTATAGGAATTGGCAGCATTTAAAAAAGAAACAACAGTCCGGGATGGATATTCATTTTTACTATCCCTACCCTACCCAGCAGTGAGAAGGGCAGCAGGTGGCATCACTATAAGTCGGACAATACCTCCATCAATATTTTATCATAGTTGAGTTTGAATAGATATCTTAGTTTAGGGGTTATTCTAATGCCTAAATATCTTGTGGTACTGCTCTTAGCTCCCAAGGGCAGGGGAAGATTGCCTTCAGAGCCAAAGGGCAGTTGCCACTACTGTATACTGCTTCAGATTTTAAAAGATTCACTTTGTATCCTGAAACCCTTCCATATTCCTTCAGGATCTCCTGTAGCACTGGGATGAACTTTTCAGGGCTTGCTGACAAACAGCAGGACATCATCTATATATAATGAAATCTTATGCTGTTCACCCCCTGCCTCTATACCCTGAATGTCTGCTGCATCTCTTACCCTAACCACCAATGGATCTTCTCATAAATCAAAGAGCAGGGGGGATAGGGAGCAACTCTGTCTAGCCCCTCTTGTTGGAGGAACTGCTGTTAATTAACCCCATTCACCTTAATAATTCCCTCTGAGTTTCTCTACAGTGCACTAATATAGGCCTTGAAGCCCTGGCCAAAGTTCATCTTTGTGCAGAACTTGCTTAAAATATTCCCATTTCACCCTGTCAAAAGCCTCCTCGGCATTTAATGAAATATCAGCTGAAACTCCTTGCAGTTGGACTGGGATGAGAAAATATTTAGCACCCATCTAATGTTATCCTGCAACACCCTCTGTCTGATGAAGCCGGTTTGGTCCAGGCCTACTAGGCCATGTATGTACCCCTGCAGCCTATTGGCCACGATGGTTTTAAATATTTTCATATCAACTTGTAGCAACGATATGGGCCTATATGAACTGTAGTTTTCTGGGTCCTTTCCTGGCTTCAGAAGTATTGTGATTTGTGCTTGCTGCCATGTATCTGTAGCCCACTCTTTTTCCAATATTTTGCTGTAAACCCCCTGCAGAATTGATATCAGCTGGTCTGCATATTTTTTGTAGAATTCAGTAGGCAGGCTGTCTGCACAGGGTGATTTGCTACTTTGGAGGTTCTGTATAGTTAGCCTGATTTCTGATTGAGAGATGGGAGAACCCAGGGAATCCCCATTTTCCTCTGACAAATGTAGAGTGACAGTAGACAAGAATTGCTGCAGGGTTGCCTCATCTCCCTTCCCCAGTAGTCTGCTTACAAACTGGAATAATAAGAGGCAAATATCTTAGAAATGTCCACAGGGTTGGTATGTTCTGACCCTCCTAGCTCATCATCCCTAATGTTCTGTATTGCTTTGCTATGGGCTAGTTGATGAAGCTGCCAGGTTAATAATTTCCATGCCCAGTTTCCAGTTTCATAGTATTGTTGCTGGGTACACCTTAACCACTCTCAATTTTTGTTTTGAAGAGGTTGGTTTTGCCTTTGTTTTGTGAGCTGTTCTTTGAGCACTGGATCTAGGGTGATTTTATGCTCGGCCTCTATATCAAATATTTTATTCTCCAGCTCTAACCTCTGTTTGGTTTGTTCCTTCTTCTGAGAGGCATGTGTTATGCACACCCTAGTTAAGGTAGCCTTGAGGCCATCCCATCTGGCAGCCTCTATGGGTGCGCCCTCCCTGTTAACTAGCAGGTATTTATTGACCGCTTGAGTCAGCTGTTCACAGAGTACAGTATTATTTAAGTGAGTGGCATGGAATCTCCAGAGGGGTTTCTTATGTATGTGCTCTACAGTCAATTCCAGGATCACCGATGCATGGCCTGAGGCAGTAATCTGCTTTGTACAACTAGTCGGAACCACATGAAGCCAATCCTATGGTATCAGAAAGTAATACAAAGAAGCCAGCAAATAGAGGCCTCACGGGCTATCAGAACTGCTCGAGTGTGCAGCTCTCAGTTTTGAATACTGATGTTGCCCCCCCCCAATCCCCCTAGCTTTCCACTTGAATACATTGTCTGTGTTACCTCCTCCTTCCCCCTCCTTCTCCATTCTGATTTGGACCTTGACCCTGTCCCTCCCCCTCTTAAATCCTCCAAGTGATGTTTGCATTATCAGTTCCACAGGCAAAGCATTCCATGGTGCCACCACCCTCTCTGTGAGAAAGTGCTTCCTCATCTCCCTCCTGAACCTCCTCCCCCTCCAATTTCTGAGTATGCCCTCTTGTGATCTCTTCCTTTCTATACATGAATAGACCCTCCTGGTGAACTGTATTTATGCTCTGCAAATATTTGAAGGTCTCAATCATGTCTCCTCTGTCCCTTCTGTCCTCCAAGGAGTACATATTTAGCCTCCATAGTTTCTCCTCATAGGTCCTTTCCCACATCCCACTTAGCATCCTGGTTGCCCTTCTCTGCACCCCCTCCAGCAGCCTGATGTCTCTTTTTAAGAAGGGGCACCAGAACTGCACACAGTATTCCAAGTGTGACCTCACCAGTGCCCTGTACAGTGGCAGAATCACCTCCTCACTCCTTGAGGTGATTTTCCTCACTACATATTGCCACCTTCCTACACTGTGCACAGTGATTCATGTGGCCTGTGATCATCACACCCAGATCTTTTTCCTCAACAGATACCAATAACTGCACTCCTCCCAGCTGGTAACTGTATTTAGGATTCTTGTTTCCAAAGTGCGTAATCCTGCGCTTCTTAGTATTGAAACTCAACTGCCAGCTGTATGACCATCTCTCCAATGCCTCTAGGTCTTTCTGTAGTCCCCCCAACCCACTCACCACTGCTCCCAGTTTGGTGTCATCAGCAAACAGGCTTATTTGGCTCCCAATCCCGTCTACCATATCTGCTACGTAGATGTTGAATAACACCAGTCCCAGCACTGAGCCCTGCAGTTTCATAGTTTCTTATACAAGTTCAGTAGGTTTTCACCTGTAATGAACTTGCCACCCTGTTATTTCCTATGGGTGGAATTCATACTTCTTGTTCCTCATGTAATCATCCAAGTTATTTTTGAATTTAGTAATGTTGTCACTTAATATTATTTATACCACGGGATGAGAGATTTCTCAGTAGGATATACTGTGTTATTTCCGCTACAGTGAGGATAAATCCTGATGACATCAGCAGATTGTGAGGATATTGACATTTATCCACACTCTGCTGATATCACCAGAGTGAGAATATCTTCACTGCAGCTTGCATTTTAGCTAAAACAGCTTCATAAAATAATTTCTCTTTCTCACTGAAGCTGCAACTTACTCAATTAACTTTGCAAAACACTCTCACCTGTGTCCCATTGTGTTTCTAACACTCCTAGTCCATTACTGTGCTGATCTCAGCTTCAAAACAACCTGAATTCTAAATGAAACTCTTTTACAAAGCAGTTTATCTTTCTCAGTGCTACCTGCAGCAGTTTCTCTTTCTCACTGAACCTACAGCTTACTCAATTAACTTTGCAAAACACACTCACCTGTGTTTCTGACTCCCAGTCCATTCAGAACACATACACACACACACACACTGACAGTACACACATAATGAGCAGGAAACACACAAAAACAGAAAAAAATGTCCTAAAGCTCTCACCCCTGTGGTATAAATCATACACATGACATGCAGATCGTGGGATATGGAAAATATTCTCAGTCCTGCAGAGTGAGCTGTGCATTCGACTCACTCTGCAGGAGTAAGAATATTTTCCATATCCCACTCCTGCCCATCATGTATTCCCTATGTATCCAGGTAATGTATTCCAATCAGTTAACGCTGTCTGGGAAAACCATTTTCCCCTTCTTGTTGTTATATTCTTTTCTCCCATTAGTTGATAGTCATGAGATCTTGTATGTTTTCCTCTTTTTTTGTTAACTAAACCTATGGTTTCTTTAAGATATGGGTCATTATTTGCTCTGAAAGCCAGGCATAGATCACCTCTGGTTCTTTGGTACTCCATACTATACGTTCCAAGTTTTTGTAACCTTTCATGATAACTAAGATTTTGCATGTTCTTAACCTTTCTTGTAGCTTTTCTCTGAACTTTCTCAATAATCATTGAACCCTGCTTAGTTTGTAGTGCACAGAACTGGGATCAATACTCCAAGTGAGAATATACCAAGCTTGTGTATAGTGGGACTATTATTTCAGGTATTCTGCTTTTAATGTTTCTTAATATACACCTAAGATTTTATGTGCTTGTTTTACTTTTTGTCTTGTATGAGTCTCAAAGGATAAATCATTGGTCACAGCGATTCCTAAGTCTTTTTCATTTGTTGTAACTTGAAATTGCTCATCATTCAATGTATAGGAAAACTGTGGATTATTATGGCCCAAGTGCCTAATTTTACAGTTGCTTATATTGAATTTCATATGGTTGTTTTTAGCCCAGTCTTCAAGTAAATTAATATTTTCTTGAAATGATTTTTGAGATTCAATATCTGATACTATAGCACCTATTTTATAGTCATCAGCATACTTGCTCATCCAGGCTAATCTATTCGTTCCCATAGATGAGACAACTATATTGAAGAATGTTGGTCCTAAAACTGACCCTTGTGGAACTCAACCTGTAACATATCCTCTAATTACAACCTTCTGGGTTCTAGCTTCTAACCATGATATTATCCAATTAATTATTTTGGGATGTAAGTTGCACTCTATAAGATGTTCTACTAGTATTTTGTGTGAGACTGTGTCAAATGACTTAGAATAATCCAAAAACAGGATATCTACAAGCATTCCTTCATCAAGTGCAGCACTGACTGGTTCAAAAAATTAAGAAGGTTTGTGAGACATATAGTTTCACTTATGACTGACTGTGACATTAATAGTTCTCCCCCCAATCACCTACATCTGTTGTCAGTTTTCCAGCCAGCTCCCAATCCATCTGACCACCTTATCCCCCACCCCCAGGTCCCTCAGCTTGCCTATCCACCTCCCATGTGGCACAGAGTTGAAGGTCTTGCTGAAGTCTAAGTATAGAACATCAGCCACTTTGCCTTCATCCAGAGTTCTAGTCACCCAGTCATAAAAGAACACAAGGTTGGTCTGGCAAGATCTTCCCATGGTGAACCGATGCTGCATCTCATCAAGAAGACCATCCTCCTCCAGAAATGTCATTATTCTTTCCTTCAGGATTGTCTCCATTAATTTCCCCACAATCGATATGAGGCTTACCGGCCTGTAATTCCCTAATTCCTCCCAAAAGTCATCCTTGTGGACAGGCATCACATGTGCCATTCTCCAATCCAGGGGTACACATCCTGTTAGAAGTGATGTGTTGAACACCTCTGCCAGAGACACTGCCAGGACCCCTGCTATCTCCTTTAGGATCCTGGGGTGTATCCCATCTGGCCCTGGTGCTTTATCTTTTCGCAGAGACCTTAGTCTCTCTAGCACTCTGCACAGGGATCTCCTCTTCCATCACCCTCGACCTCCCTTCTTTCCTTACCCTACCCTGCTCCTGTTGACCAGGTGCCTCCCGCTCCCTTGTAAAAACTGAACAGAAGTATTCATTTAACACCTCTGCCTGTTCCGCCCCCCGCTCCACCCATCCACCTTCAGTTTTAAGCCTAGAAATCTGCTCCCTGCAGCTCCTTCTATTCCTGATATATTTAAAGAACCCATTTTCACCACTTTTAATCCCTAGAGCAAGCCTTAGCTCCTTCATAGCCTTAGCTGCCCTTACCGCCCATGTCACCTCCATGGAGCACCTGATATAATCTTCCTTATCCATTACTCTACTGGTCCTCTTATAGTTTTTAAAAGCTGCCCTTTTTTTCCTCACCTTAGTTTGTACTTCTTTGGTCCACCAGCTTGATTTATTAGACTTAGCCTTCTTACTCCTCTACTCAGCATAGGAGTTTGTGGCCTCCACCGGTCACAGCTTTATGATGACTCATTTCTGGGTGGTGTCCATGTCTGGCCGTATGGTGGCCACATGTCTCCCTAGTACTTTAGCCATCTTACCAAAGTTGGCCCTATTAAAGTCCATGACCCTGGTGGCAATACATGTCTCCTCTCTGCCCAGGTCTGGGGAGAACCATACTGAACTATGGTCGCTCACCACCATGGGGTCTTCCACCCTCATCTCCCTTACCAAAGCCTCATCCGATAAGACTAAGTCTAAGATTTTCCTTCCCTTGTTGGATCTCTTACCAGCTATGTCAGAAATGCATCCTGGAGTGCATCCAGGATTACTTGTTCTCTACTGCTAGATGATGTCATAGTGTCCCAATCTACCCCTGGTAGGCTAAAGTCCCCAATTACCACTGTGTTGCCCCTTCTGCATTTCTGTTGTATAACCCCCACCAGCTCCCTGTCTTTCTCCTCCAACTGGGAGGGTGGTCTATACACCACCCTTAGCCAAACCTTCCTGTTTTTCATCTTAGTTAAAGTGACACAAGGTTTCCGTACTCCCCTATCCCTATTCTTCCCTACTACTCTGTATTCCCTCCCTTATGTAAACAGCTACCCCTCCTCCCTTGCCAGTATCCCTTTCCTGCCCATACAGCCAAAATTCGGGTTTTATTAAGTCCCATTCCCTGTTATGATTTGCCCACATTTCTGTGATTGTGGCAATATCTACCCCCCCCCTTCTGCCAAGAGTGCTTGAAGCTCAGGCATCTTATTACCTAAGCTCCTTGAATTCACGGGGACTACTACCCATTCTTTCCCATGTTCCCCATCCTCCCTAACCATTTCTACATATCTTCCATCTTTGAAAGCTTCCCAGTTGCTTATATCACCATCTGGGGGGAAGGGCAGCAGTCCACTCTTGACTTGAGCTTCTGACTGTTTGATATGAATTGCCCCTCCCCCTCATAAGTTTAAATTGAAGTTGTATGTCACAGACTCCTCTAATTTCCCCATTAGGACTGCTGTACCCTCCCTGCTGAGGTGCAGCCTATCTGGGGCATACAAGTTATTGTTCGCCTATGTGTCCCCCCAATTTTCTACCACCCCAAATCCCATAGACCCACACCACCCTCTCAACCATTCATTAAACTCCTTAGTTTTTTGCTTCCCTCCACATTTTTCCTAGGTACAGGCAGTACCTCTGAGAAGGCAGTTGACCTCGCTTCTCTACTATACACCCTTGCCAAGCTCCTAAACCTAGCCTTGACCTCCTGAAAACTATTTATTTTTTTTTTTTATTTATTTCAGTTTAGGATTAATACCTTTGAGTCCAGAACTTGTTTTCAAAGGTTCCAGGTCATTGTTGAACAAATATTACAAATATAACAGTATTTACAGAGAACAGAAAACAGTTACTCAGACATTCAAATACCAAAGAAATATTATATATCCAACTAAAAGTTGAAGAGGATAGGGTAAATAGGATTCAGCCTTGTAGTTCACTATTTAGTTGGTCAGTCTAGCCTAAGGAGGGTAGGGGGTCAGCCAGGGATGGCGTCGTCATGGTGGAAGTGGTTTGTCAGCCGAGTGGGCCTCGTTCAGGGATAGGGGTCTTGATGAGATAAAAAGGGAGGGGTGAAAGGGAGAGGGTTGGATGGCTGAAATTATGCCATATTAGTGCAGGCAAACACAATTCTTTTTTGTGTAGAGAAGGGATCTGAGACCAGATTTGAAGGTACTAATCTTAGGTGATTCTGTAAGGTTAGCAGGTAACTAATTGTACCATTTTGGTCCTTGGTACAGGATGGAGTTCTGGGCGAGTTTTGTCCTTTTGAAGGCAATCACCAACCTGTCTGTAGCCATGCTTCTTGTTGATTTGGTGGGAACTGCGGGCATAAAGAGGCAGCCCAGTGCAGGGGGAAGCCCAAGAAGCACTTTTTTCAGAAGTAGGCAGGTTTGGTATTGTGCTTTAAGATGAAATGGGAGCCACCCAGTTTTGGTGTAGAGCGTGCAGGTGTGAGTGTCCTGGGCAGCCCCTAAGGCTAGTCGACAGGCCTTATTTAGTAGTGTACTAACCCTGTTTAGGGCAGTTTTAGTGCCTGCCCCATAGATAGGCAGCCCATAATCTATGGAGGACATCATTGAACTACTGATGGCAAGTTTCAGAGCATCTGGTGTCATAGAGTGCCTATGGTGGTAGAGGACCCCGAGTTTTGTATTCGCTAACTTGACGACTGAGTCTATATGGCCGGAGAAGGTGATGCCCAAGGTATGCCCAAGTATTTGAACTTTGTTACTTGTTCCAGTGTTTCACCATTATGGTTCTGGATGAGCAAAGGCTGGTATTTCTTTTTGCTTTGGGAGGTAGAGAAGAGTTGACTTTTCATTTTTTATGGTTTAGTAGTAGTTTGTTTTGTGTGAACCAGGATTCAAGCTTGAGGAAGCTGTCTTGGAGTTCAGTTGTGATGTAGTTGTGATCTTTCCCAGCGACCGATATCACTGCATCATCAGCATAGAGAATAGTGCATGCTGTACATGCAGATGGTGCAGAGTTGATGAAGAGGCTGAAAAGCAGTTGGCCAAGAATAGAGCCCTGTGGGACCCCGAGGGACACTTCCTTAGCAGATGATAGGGTGTCTCCAATTTTGACTCATTGTGACCTGTTTGTGAGGTAGCTTCTGAACCACAGCACCGTGTCCGGGATAGACCTGTCGAATGGAGGCAGTTTAGGAGTAGCTTGTGGTTAACAGAGTCAAAGGCCTTTGTAAGGTTGATGAAGACAGAGCCAACTGCCTCCCCATTATCTAAGGCATCATAAAGCTGGGAAGAGTAATCAACAAGGGCGGTAAGTGTGGAGTGATTTTTTCCGAACCCATGCTGCTGTAAGCAAAGTAGGTTATATTTATCAATATACTCTGTAAGCTTCTCTGAGACCATTCTTTCAAGTGCTTTAGAGAGGGGTGGTAGAATGGATATTGGTCTGTAGTTGGACATTAGAGTTTTGTCCCCAGCTTTAAAGACAGGTGTGACATTGGCTAACTTCCATAGTTTTGGAAGCACCCTCATTTTTAGAGACGCATTAAACACCATCGGAGGGGACCAGCTAATTCATTTAGGAGAAGACCCACAAGTTTCATATCCACTAGATCAGCCCCCATCCTGGTCTTGCCAAGAACCCTCTTAATGTGCTTGGTGGTTTCGGACTTGGTGATCTGCTTAAAGTAGAATGGTGGTATTGCATGCTTTGAGGGGTTAAGAGGAGTAGTGGGGTGTTGTTGCCCGAACTGATCTTTAAAGTAGTCAGCAGGGAGTACTCTAGATATGTCTGTGAAAGCATTGTTGAGCTCATATGCGATGTCAATGTGTTCCTATAGGGGACCCTCCTTTGTTACTAGTAGATTGGGTGGGGCCTTAAGGGTCTTTCCTGTTAAGGATTTGATGGAGTTCCAGAATTCCCTACTAGAGCCCCAGCTCTTGCTTAAGAGGCCCTTATAGTAGGAAGCCTTTGCCTGCCAACTGATCTTGTTGCAGGCGTTTCAACTGTAGCTGCGCTGTAGTCAATGAGTGATGCAGGAGTTTAAGATGATTTTGCAATGTGCCAGAGATTGTCTCTATTCTTCATTAAACTGATCAGGGGGTTAGTGAGCCATGGGTTGGAGGTACCCCTGACTTTCTTTGTTTTGTACGGAGCAAAAATATCACAAGCAAGGTTGAAGTTCATTATGAAATAATTCAAGGCCTCGTTATCATCAATATCTCCTGCCAAAGGAGACCAGTCCAGTTGTGATAGATACTGCTTGAAATGGTCACGTAGCCCCTGCCTCAGGCAGCGATCTTTGGACACCTTAGTTAGGCCTTTGGTGAAATTGTTTGTTCAGGTGCATTTCATTGGGGAGTGATCAATGAGGCTGTCAGGCAGGATGGTGATATCTAATATATTCCCTGCTAAGTCATTAGTGCAAAGATGCACTACAAAGTGTGGCTTCCCCCCATTTCCTGTCTCCTGTGGGGTTGATGTGCCTCGCTTTATGCACAGTCATACCCAGCATACATGTCACCCAGACTGAACTCTTCCTGTTCCGATTCCCACCCTATCTGATGCCCTTGATGATGGAGTCACCAAATATGATGACCCTTACACTCCCTTCTTGCTGGTCAAGCCCTAATGCAACCTTTGCGTCCCTGCTCCTGGTTTCTTGCATCCCCGGTATTACTCCTCCAGCTGCTTCCACTAACCCTCCTACATGCACCTCCTACCCCCCTGGAAATCTTGCCATTCCCATGAGATCAATTATTTTGGTTCCCCCAAATCCCTTTCGTAGAATCCCTCCTGGAGTTTTGATTATCTCCTCAATTCCCTCCCCCTTTTCCTGCTGCCCTTCTGTTTTCTTAACTCTCCTAGTCACCCCTTGCATCCGTTTTATGTCTGCATTGATGGTTAACCAGCTATTAATTATAACCTCTCCTCCTAAATTCATGTCCCTTGCACCTTCCTCCTTGTCCCGTCCTGGTACATCTAATTTGTCAGCCACAGCCCCCTCTTCCCCCCCATCAGTCTCTCTGCTCTGGCTTCTTTTTTTCCCCTCCCAACTTCTCCTCACCTCCCCCACATTGTTCTTATTCTCTATGTCCCCAGCCCCTTCCAGATTGTCTGTCTCCTTTATATTTCTAAAGGGAGCATACCTATTTTGCACCCTACCTATAGTTCCAGTGCCTACCCCATTTCTTCCGTCTCCCTTCATAAATCCCCACTTCTCCATTCTCCCTCTCCCACCCACCACCTGCCATCTGTCTTTCCTCCAACCACTTTGCTCATACCCACACCTTGTCTCCTCCTTTCTTGCTGCCTCCTTCTCCCCACTCACAATTCACTCCTCCCACCGTCCCCATTCCCTACAACAATTCGGTCTACCTCTCACTCTGGAAGTGACTTCTGCCCTTCCCCCATACATCTGCCCATCCGCCCTCCCTTGATTGATAGCCCCAAATACATTTCTCTCACCCATACTTCCTCCCCTGCTCCTCTCCACGAACTCCCTTCTCAGGCTGATAATTTCTGTCTCAAGCTGAGACAATCTTCTATAAACTGGACAAACCCCACTCACCACAGCATAGCCATGTACACTGTAGCACCACAACCATTACACCCACTCGCCACAGCATAGCCATGTACACTGTAGCACCACAACCATTACACCCACTCGCCACAGCATAGCCATGTACACTGTAACACCACAACCATTACACCCACTCGCCACAGCATAGCCATGTACACTGTAGCACCACAACCATTACACCCACTCGCCACAGCATAGCCATGTACACTGTAGCACCACAACCATTACACCCACTCGCCACAGCATAGCCATGTACACTGTAGCACCACAACCATTACACCCACTCGCCACAGCATAGCCATGTACACTGTAGCACCACAACCATTACACCCACTCACAGCATAGCCATGTACACTGTAAGACCACAACCATTACACCCACTCGCCACAGCATAGCCATGTACACTGTAGCACCACAACCATTACACCCACTCGCCACAGCATAGCCATGTACACTGTAGCACCACAATCATTACACCCACTCGCCACAGCATAGCCATGTACACTGTAGCACCACAACCATTACACCCACTCGCCACAGCATAGCCATGTTCACTGTAGCACCACAACCATTACACCCACCTCGCCACAGCATAGCCATGTACACTGTAGCACCACAACCATTACACCCACTTGCCACAGCATAGCCATGTACACTGTAGCACCACAACCATTACACCCACTCGCCACAGCATAGCCATGGACACCGCAGCTCCACACCCGTTACACCCCACTAATCTACCTGTACCTCCACCTGCCCCCTGTGACCAGTGTCCTTTTCCATTGCCCATCCATCCTCCCTTATCATCATGCTACTGCCCTTCCCCTCCCCTTCCCCCATCTGCACACATACCCACCTTCAAACTGCATGGTAAGCCCTTACTAATATCCCTCCTAATTTGCTTTTAGTATAGCCTGGGCTTTTGGCTTAACATGTATTTTCCTGAAGTTTTACCTGCAGCCTAGTTTATAGCCTTGGTTTCTGGCTTAATAGGTACTTTTCTGAAGTTTTACCTACAGCCTCGGTTAGATTTCTAATCAATCAATCCTTTCTCATTTATATCTTAACATATGCACTTATGTACACAGTACCCTAATAGTTGTACCCAGTCATGAAAAGCATAGTCCAGAATGCCTAAACCCTCCCAACTTCATACCCATTAATACAAAAATCTTAATGCTTTAACTCATCAGCCTAGAATCCTTATAGCTGTAACCAATCATGAAATTCTTAGTCCATAACACCCAAACCTCCCCAATGTCATACCCACGCATACTAAACTCTAATTGCTATAAATTATCAACCTATAACATTACAGTCTAACATACAGTAAAAAGTTCCACGTTAACCTTCCTTGAGGATTTCAGAAGAAACCCCAAACTGTGCTTTAACTCCCTTCATCGACAGTGCCCCAAATACATCAGCAGCCTATTTTATTACCGTCTATCAATAAAATCCCCAAGCTGTCCTTCCCCGAGGATTACAAGTGAAATCCCAACTGCGCTGTATCCCCCCCAACAATGCCCCAATTACCATGTAGGATTCAAATATAGTGTCTATAAAAACATCTAATGTAATCTACTGTATATGGGAATATTAGGAGTGAGGGTGATTGAAAAAGGTGCAATTTTGGTCATTGCCATTCAGTCAGTGCCAATCATCTATTAGGCCTTTCAGTTTTTTTCTCTGTTCCTCTGAGTTGCCTCCTCCCTTTCCACTCCTATCCATCTGGGGCTGGAGGACATAGCTAAAGTCACCTCCTACCATTTCTCCATGGTCTGTGACCTATCTAAGCAGGTTTCTTATAAAAAAACTGAATTCTGTCAGTCCTTTCATTGAGTGCATATAAGCTAAGTAAGAGGCATGGAACTCCCCTGTATAACCCCCTCACCTGGACAGTCTTGCCTTCTTCATCCTTTGTCACCTCTGATATTGATAAAGGGTATCCCTTCTCACCAGGACAGCCACTCCCCTCCTGTTGGGATGCATTTTATAGGAGAAGGAAAATACTGTGCCCACCCGCTCACCCAGCCGCCTCCTGCAAAGCTTTAGGTGCTACTGCTGTGAGAGTACAAAAGCAATGAAACCCCCATAGACACATAGAAACATGGAAGCTGATGGCAGATAAGGACTGCAAGGCCCATCAAGTCTGCCCATTGTTTCTGCCTTATGAATGTGCCATAGGCCTTTACTCTGTCAATGGCCTATCTATTCATACTCATCTGTATTGCTCCCTTATGCCTTTTCCATACCTGTTTGAAGCCCTGCACTGTATTCATATCCACCACTTCCTGAGGTAGACCGTTCCATGCATTCACCGCCCTTTCTGTGAAAAAGAACTTCCTCACATTACCCCTTAATCGGCCTCCCTCTAATCTCATGCTGTGTCCGATTGTCCTGCGATTTTTCTTGTATTGAAACATGTTAGATTCTTTCACCTTGTTAATGCCCTTAAGGTGTTTGAATGTTTCAATCATATCCCCTCTCTCCCTCCTTTGCTCTAGTCTAGGGTATACATATTAAGCTCCATTAATCTGTCCTCTTATGTTTTCTGATGCAGTCCCTGCAGCATTTTGGTTGCCCTTCTCTAGACTGCCTCCATTTTGTTAATATCCTTGTGCAGGTGTGGCCTCCAATACTGCACGTAGTGCTCCAGATGGGGCCAAAACAGTGTCTTGTAAAGAGGGATTATTACCTCCCTCTTATGACCTGTGATACTCCTTCTAATACTCCCCAACATCCCTCTAGCCTTACTTATTGTTTTAGTGGTCTGCTTGGATGATTCAGGTCATCTGTGATGATAATGCCTAAGTCTCTTTCTTCCCTTGTGATTGCCAGCAACTCCCCTCCCAACCTATAGGTAGCTTCAGGGTTTCTCTTCCCTATGTGCATGATCCTGCACGTCTTTGCGTTAAACCCCAGTTTTCACTCTTCTGACCATTTTGCCAGTTGATTCAGATCTCTTTTCATTCTACCCACCCCATCTGGATCATCTACTCTGTTGCAAATCTTGGTGCCATCTGCAAACAGACAAACCTTACCCTCCAGTCTATCTGCAATGTCACTGATGAAGATATTGAAGAAGACTGTCCCCAGGACTGATCCCTGAGGTACCCCACTTGTGACTTGCATCTCTTCTGACTGTATACCATTTACCACCACTCTCTGTTTTCTGCACACCAACCAGTTTGCCACCCAGTTGACCAACCTCTGACCCACCCCGAGCCTACCCAGCTTATTAATCAATCTTCTATGTGGAACAGTACCGGAAGCTTTGCTGAAGTCAAGGTAGGTGACATGGCAAGGCAAGGCAAAGTTTATTTAAAAAACGCCCAATCCCGGAGGCTCTGGGCACTGTACAAAATAAATACATACAGCTTCAAAATAACACAAGATGCATAACACATTTAAATACAAAAAAAAAAAAATTATAACCCATCATATCATCATCCACTTTCTGTGTCTGTCCCACCCTCTCTTGAAGCCCTCCACTGTGGATCTCTGAACCAGCTCACCAGGCAGTGCATTCCAAGGGTCCACCACCCTCTCGGTGAAAAACCTCCTCCTCTTTTCCCCCCTCACCCTTCCACCTTCCAACTTCAAACCATGCCCTCTGATGATACCTCCCTGCTTTAGTCTAAAGATCCCCTCCATTTTTACCCTATTTATTCCCTTGAGTACTTGAAGACCTCAATCATGTTCCCCTGTCTCTCCTCTCCTCCAATGAAAACAGGCAGAGCTCCTCAAGTCTGTCCTCATAAGTCAAATCCCTAGCCCTCGTGTCATCTTTGTTGCCCTCCTCTGTACCCTCTCCAGGGCTGCATGTCCCTCTTCAAGTGTGGTCTCCAGTACTGTACACAGTACTCAAGGTGTGGTCTAACCAGTCCATTGTACAGCGGCAGAATCACTTCCTTGCTCCTAGAGGTGATCCCCCTTACGATGCATCCCAACATCCTGTTTGCCTTGCTAGCTGCTCTCCTGCACTGCTCAGAGTTATTCATACATGTATCCACCATGACCCCTAGGTCTTTTTCCCCTATTGAGGCCTCCAGCGCCTCCCCTCCCAGGGTGTACCTGTGTTTAGGGTTTCCCCAACCAAGATGCAACACCTTGCACTTGGTGATATTGAAATTTAATTTCCATGTGTGAGCCCAGCTTTCCAGGGTGTCCAGGTCCCTTGCAGGCCACCCTCCCTCTTCTCCCTCAACTACTGCTCCCATCTTGGAGTCATCCGAAGAGACTCATTTCACACCCTATACCCTCCCTGATGTCCGATATGTATGCATTAAACAGGATCGGACCCAGGACCGAGCCCTGTGGTGCCCCACTACCAACCTCTCTAGGGTTTGAGAGCTCCTCACAGACCACTACTCTCTGAGTGCGTCCAGCTAGCCAGTTTTCAATCCATCTGACCATCAAAGGGCCTACTCCTAACCCCATCAGTTTCTCCACCAGACCATTGTGGGGGACAGAGTCAAACGCCTTGCTGAAGTCCAAGAATAATACATCCACAGGCTTACCCCATACAGTTCTGATGTTACCCATTCATAGAACTCCACAAGGTTGGTTTAACATGATCTACCTGGCACAAACCCATGTTGCCGACTATCCAGACCTCCACACTCCTCCAAGTACACCCCCAATCGTTCCTTTAGTATACTCTCCATTAATTTCCCACCACGAGGTCAAACTGATGGGTCTATAGTTACCTGGTACTTCCCTCGACCCCCCTTTATGGATTGGTACCACATGTGCCTCTCGCCAATCCCTAGGTACCCTCCCTGTCTCAAGTGACCTGCTGAAAAGCTCCTCCAGGGGTGCAGCCAGTATGTCCGCCAATTCCCATAGTACTCTCGGATGAATGCCATCCGGCCCAGGAGATTTGTTTTTCTTTAGGGCCTTGAGGGCTAACCACACCCTTTTGGTGGAGATAGCATCATCCGTCCCCTCCCCCTTACTGGTCTTTTTATCCTTATCCAGATGTGACACCCTGGGGTACCTTTCCCTCCCTCTTGCTCCATTTCTGTTGCTCCCCTGATCCCACTCCCTGCCACTTCTATCCCCTTCATGCCTTGCTTTGTAGATATCCATCCCCTCCTAGTGAACACAGAGGCAAAGTACTCGTTAAATACCTCTGCCTGGTCCCTCGCCTCTTCCACCCACCCTCCTTCTGATCTCAATCTGCTGAGATGGCCCTTAGTTTTTCTCCGCTCCCCAATGTAGCGGAAGAACCCCTTTTCCCCTCCATGTATCCCCTGTGCCAGCCGCTGCTCTTTACTGGACTTTGCTCTCCTCACCATACGGGTGACTTTTCTAGATGCAAGCTGGTACATTTCCTTATCCCTATTCCCTCTTGTTGTTTTATATTTTTTGTAGGCCGCCTTCTTTTCTCTGACTGCTACCTGTACCTCACTGGACCACCAGCATGGTTTATGTGACCTTGCTCCCTTACGTTTCAACTTAGCGCAGATCCTGACTACCTCATGAAGTCCCCGTTTTATGACCTCCCATCTCCTTTCCACACTATCAGCTAAATTCCATAATTCAGTCCCAGAATGCTTGGGAGAATAGGAGGACCTTCAGGCAGGCCTTAAAATGTCTACAGTAGGGGCTCCCCTAACCCCAGATGGCAGCGAATTCCAAAGAACGGGCGAAGCGACACTAAAAGCTCTGTCGCCAGCAGATCTCAACCTCGTTCTAGGAATCGCCAGGGGGTCCCACCTGGAGGAGCAGAGGGGAAGGACAGAGAGAACAAGTACAAGAAGGTCTAACAGATAACCAGGGCCCTGCCCGTGTAGGGCCTTGTAGGTGGGAAGACCCACCTTAAAAAGGATCCTCCACCTAACCGGCAGCCAGTGCAATTCACGCAGCACCGAGGTGATATGGCAACATTTTTGCTGCCCAGTAAGTAGCCAGGCAGCTGCATTTTGCACTAGCTGCAGCATACGGAGAGATCCTCCTGCGACACTGAGGTAGAGTGCATTACAGTAGTCAAGCCTTGATGTAACTAAGGCATGTATCAAGGTAGGGAGGTCCAGAGGTGGCACAAGGGGCTTTATCCTGGTGATATTTCTAAGATGGAAAAGCAGGAGCGGACTGTGGAGGATATTTGCGCCCCCATAGTCAAATTCCTGTCCAAAATAACACCAAGATTTCACACCCAAGAGGAAGCCTTCAATGAAACAGCTCCCAGAACAAGTCCAGTAGCTGAATCAGAGGCCATCCTATCACGCACTCTGTTCGACTCCACCACCAATGCCTCCGTCTTATCGAGGTTCAGTCGCAACCAGCTGGAGGCCATCCAGTTGCTAATCTCAGCAAGGCAGCTGTTTAGCACATCCACCGCGTTGGATGTTCCCGGGGCAAAGGAAAGATATAGGTGGGTATCATCGGCATAACAATGAAAACCCAAGCCATACTTCCTAATGATCCCTCCCAGGAGTAGCATGTACACTGAAAACAACATTGGGGCCAGTACCGATCCATGAGGAACTCCGCATGATAGGAAGCTAGGAGTGGAGGAGAAATTCCCCATCACAACCCGCTGCCTCCTGTTGGTAAGAAAGGACTCAAACCAGTTGATGACAGTACTGGTGAGTCTGAAGAGCTCCCTAAGGTGGTCAAGCAACACACAATGGTCCACAGTGTCAAATGCTAAGGAGAAGTCGAGGAGAACAAGAATTGTCTTATTCCCACAATCTCTCACCCTGAGGACATCATTCTGCACCCGAACAAGTGCAGTTTCTGTGCTATGCCTAGCCCAAAATCCCGACTGGAAAGGTTCATACAACTCATGAGTCATGAGGTGCTCTTCCAACTGAAGCGCCACCACCTTCTCAACTATCTTTGCCAAAAAAGGAAGGTTGGAAATAGGTCGGTAATTTGCCCTGACCTCCGGGTCCAAAGATGTTTCTTTAAGAGGGGTCTCACTAGTGCCTCCTTCAAGGCATCAGGGAAGACTCCCTCAGATAAGAAACACCGGAGAATCAGAGCAAACCCCGGGCCGACAGTGTCAATGCATCTCATCAAGAAACGTGTCAGCACCGGGTCCAGTTCACAGAAAGTGTGCTTCAGATTGGTTGCCACCTCAATGACCTCACTTATCTCCACCAGTCTAAACTCTCCCCAACCAGATGAAGTGCTCTCAGAACACTTTAGGCGACCACTGCCAGCTACGACATTGCTGGTTGAAGAAGCCACCTGCCGGATACTGGACAGTCTGTCCGAGAAGAACCGAGCAAACTCTTTGCATTCAGCATTAGTAAAAACCTTCTTGGGCTGTAGACAGGCAGGATGGAGTAGTCTGTCCACAGTCCAAAAAAGTATAGCTGGTCGGTTCTTCCCGACAGCAATCTCCCTGGACAGGAACACTGCCTTCTCATGGTTGATTGCCCCCTGGTATGCATTATAATGTACACGAAGGGCCAGTTTGTTCCTCTCCAGGCCAGATCTCCTCCAGCAGCGCTCTAACCTATGACCCTTCCTCTTCATTTCCCTGAGAGCCCCATCATACCACTGGCACCTCAGGTAAGAAGATTTGGGTCGCACACGGACAGGTGCGAGGGAGTCAATGGTGTCTGATAACACCTTATTATAGGTATCAACCCCAGCACTAATGCCTCCGACGCATGCATCACCCACACTAGATAGATGAACTGCCACCAAAAACCCTGAGAACATCAACTGCACCCCCTTGGTCCACCATTCTGGTTACCCAGTCAAAGAAATCTATGAGATTAGTTTGACAGGACCTTCCTGTTGTCAACCCATGCTGTCTTGGATCCTGTGCTTCTATGGATTCCAGGTGTTGCAATATCCTTTCCTTAAGGAATGCCTTCATAATCTTGCCCACTACTGAGGTAAGACTGATTGGTCTGTAGTTCCCTGCCTCCTCCCTGCTGCCACTCTTGTGGAGCGGGATCACATGAGCCCTTCTACAGCCTTCTGGGATCTCTCCTGTGCTCAGAGACTCACTAAACAGTTCTGCTAATGGCTCTGCTAGTTCCACCCTTAGCTCCTTTAGTACCCTGGGATGTATGCCATCAGGCCCTATTGCCTTGTCCACCCTGAGCTTAGCGAGCTCTTATAGGACCCTTTCTTTTGTGAAGGGACTAGTGCATACCTCCCCCCCCATGTCTATGGTGCTGAGCTGTGGGCCCTGCCCTACCTTCTCCTCAGTAAATACTGAGCAGAAGTATCTATTTAGGATAGAGGCTTTCCCTTGGTCTTCCTCCACACACTCCCCCTTATCCACTTTGATATGAGGAATACCCCCTCTGGACTTTCTCCTTTCACTAATGTATCTATAGAAAGTCTTGTCCCCTTCTTATACTGTTTGTGCTGGTGTTTCCTCAGTTTTGGCCTTTGCCTACCTTACTGCCTTCCTTGCTTCCCGTAGGGAAGTTTGGTATGCCTCCCTATCTTCATCCCACTGTGTTCCCTTATATTTCCAGAAGACCAGCCTTTTGACTCTAATCTTTTCTGCTACTCTTTTTGAGAACCAAAGTGGTTTCCTCTTTTATTTGCTCTTGCTTTTCTCCCTAACACAATGGGATGTTGCTTCAAGTATTGCATCCTTAATGCTTGCCGACTTTGCCTGACCCCTCACCTGTATTTCTTCTTGCCAGGGCTAGCTTAACTCTGTTGGCCATCTTATCAAAGTCAGCTCCTCTAAAGTCCCATATTTTTGCCTTGGAATGGGATAATTTAGTTCTAGTGGCCAAATTGAACCACACCACATGATGGTCACTGGCCCCAGGTGATCTTCTACCTGGAGATCTGTGATCCTTTCCCCATTAGTCAGTACTAGATCCAGGATAGCCCTGTCTCTTGTGGGTTGTTGTACCAATTGTTTGAGGCCCTCCCCCTGCAGGGAATCCATTATGTGTCTAGTTCTGGTGGATGTTCCTGCTGGTATTGACCAATCTGTATCTGGCATGTTGAAGTCTCCCATTATCAGAACCTCCCCTTTAGCTGTCATGTTTTGTATATCTTCTAACAGTATTGTGTCTATGTCCTCCTCCTGGTCTGGAGGCCTGTAGACAACCCCAGTTCGTAGGGCTGTCCCACTTCCTGTTTCCAAGGTGACCCACAGTTCTTCTGGCTCCTTATGTGTATTCTGAATTTCTGTAGCTTTGATATTTTCATTGACATAAAGGGCCACTCCCCCTCCCATTTTCGCACTTCGGTCTCTTCTGAACAGTACATAGCCGGGTACTGCAGTCTCCCAAGTGTGGTTACTGGTGAACCATGTCTCGCTAATGGCTACTATGGCCAGTTTAGCCTCTGTCATTGTAGCCTGCAGGTCTGGGATCTTGTTTCCCAGACTGCGGGCATTTGTGTACATGATTTTCCATTGGCCAGATTTCAGTGCGTTAGTTGTTGGGTGAGGCGTGTTGTTGGCGTTTCCCCTGCACGTCATATGGGGAGCCGGACCTTTTTCCTTACCTGGTGATGCAAATGAACTACAAACATGCTGAACTCCTGTTTGATCACTAGCTGAGGGGGGAAGGTGTACTTCCCAATCAATGTATCAGGTGCTGCACCCCTCTCCCCATTTGCTAGTTTAAATATTCTTTTCAATTCCTGTACAATTTCTGAGTCAGTCATCAGGTTTAATCATTCAGTCTCCATTCCAGTGGTCGCCTCCAAGATGCACCACATCAGTAGAAAAAACATCAGAACTCTCATCAAACATTGACATTAACAGTGCAGACCTCTCAGGTCACACAGCACAAATTCGCTGCCCTGGCCAGGGGGAGGATGCCTGTTCCCTTTTGGAATGTGATGTAGGTTCTCCCCCACCTACAGCTCCCCCCAGAGGATGTACACCTATCAGCACAAGTAACACCATTTTCCGCCTTGACAACATGTTTCAGTCCCCCCCCAAAAAAATACCCCCGTTTGTTCCACCAGGGTTTGTCAGAGTTCAACATCATCAACCATGCTTAAGGGCTTCACATGGCTAAACTGAATAATGCCCTCATCTTAGAAAGGTCCCCCCTTACCCTGGTCAGAGTTAAGTTATGACCCTGACCTCAACATTTGTTGGTGTGAACTTTTCCCCACCATTTCAATCAGGCAGCCACACTCACCCCCTCCATCCCCCGGCTGTTTAGAGGAAGCAAGATTAGGCAATCCAGCATTTTACAAAAATGTTCCCCAACCCCAGATAGGAGTTGAGACCAAGTGAGCAGGCAGTATTCCCCTTATAAACATCAGTCTTGACATTTTTCACCCAGCGCAAGGTTACCCCCAAAAGGAACCATGACCGTGGAAAGTACAGTGCATCAGTTCCATGTCCCCAGGCAGTCTGGGGAAATAGTTCATTTGAGAATGTTCCTGAGTGAGGTGTACTGTTAGACATAGTGCTAGACTGCACCATTCAAGCAAAAGGTGACCTTTCTGCATATGTGAAGAAAGCCTAAAAAGTCAGAACAGTCCCAGTCTTCAGTGATGGTGCCTGAGGGGTAGATTGGGTGCACCCCCACCTGTCTGCCAGAGCTGAGTCTGCCATTCTTTCTTTTTTTTGCGCACTCATTTTTGCTCTGGTCACTGGCAGTGGGGTATCTCTTAGGTGGGGCCCGCTCATTCGCTTCTCTACCGCTCCACCTGAACTCCTTCCCCCGACCGAGGAATCGGGTGCTGGGTCCTCCCCCCCTGCGAGCTCCATACAGGGAGGTGAGGACCACAGAGAGTCAAGTCGGGGTCGGAGCCAGCACTGGAGCATGTGGGAGCGGCTCTGGAGCATCTGCCATCACCTCCCCACCAACTGGGGTTTTTCCACCTTGTGTGTTGCCACCGAGACACCAGACATGCAATGACATTCCTGCGAGAGATATGCCTTCACTGACATCTGCCGGTGCCTCCCCCAAAACTGCACACTCCTTGCAGTACCTCCCAGTCTCCACCAGGTGTCACCGAAGAGCGAGGCATCCTGCAAACCCACCCCAGGAGAGGAGAGCAGTCCTCCAGATGCGCAATCCTCTCCTCCCCTCTGCCGGCCCCCAGCAACCAGAGTCCATTCCTGAACCCCGGTAGCCAGTGTGGTGCGAGGTGTGGTGTTCAGCACCTCAACCCTCAGCGCCACTGGGCCAGCTGAGCCTGCCATTCTTACTACAACAAATCATTCCAGCCTTATTTTAAGCAGACCTCACAGAGAAGTCCCTCCCCCACCCCAAAAGTTCATTTCTCCCTCCAAGACATCCCTAGGTTCCAGTATTTTATGTAGACTAAAAGTCCCTGGTTCCCAAATAAAGTTCGAGTACTGTACATAACAGTCAGAAGATGTCCAGCACCATTACCTCTCCCACTACATTACGTTCCCAGATAGGAATTAGGTACTAACAGCTGCCTCTTTCAATCTGCTGGGTCTGGCTGATCTGCTGCTGAAGTAAATGGTTTGTCTTTTTTGTGAAAGATGGCACTCCAGCTTTAAATTGTGCTTGGTGAGATTTCCTGTTGCTTCCTTTGAGGCCCTGACTGAGACATTCCCTCTGGACTAGCTCTTTCTCTATGTGGGAAGCATGTTGTCCTCGTGCCACTTGAACTCCCAGCTGTTGAATAAACCCTCTGGTTTCCTCCAAGTTGTGGTAGAATTTGATGCCATTTCCTGTGAAAATCTTGATTTGGGCTGGTGCTATCAGTTGAACTTTTATGCTTTTGTTTCTTAGTTCTTTTATTATACTCAGGATGTGCCTGGGCTTCTCCATTACTAATGGCGTAAAGTCGTGCTCAAGGTATATCTTCGTGTCACCAAACGGGAGCTACATTTTGTCCAAGCTGCCCTCAGGACATGCATTTTAACAGAGTAGTCTATAAAGTGAGCTACTGTAGAGTAGGGACTGGCTTTAATGTTCATAGGCCTTAGGGCCAGTGCACAGTACACTCTCTCAGTTTGGAGCACGGTGCCCTTCTCCCAGCCCAGCAGCTTGATGAGGAAAGAAGCTACAAACTGCTTCATCTCTCCTTCTTTCGTCTCCTCCAGCACACCATGCAGAGGCAGATTATTCTGCCTCAACCTGCTCCAGATCATCAACTTTTCAGATCGTTCTCTCTCTCCCTTTTACAAAGGTGGAGGAACACCACACTATGATGATCCCCCTGCTCGGCCACTTCAACAAGCCCTTTTCCAAGTTCGCTGTGCAGGCCCGTATCTCCTTAATGTCCTGACAGGTACAGTGTCTGCTAAATCTGTTTGCAGGGATTTGAATATAGAGTCAATTTTTTTGCAGTTCATTTATCAGTTTTTAGAAGTGATGGTGCAGGTCACCTCCTCCTCCAGATCGCTGAGACAGTTGAGGGATTCACTTGGCACTGGGGATGCCAGGCCAAGCAGGCCATTCTTTTTAGCCAACAGACATTTGTTAGGTTGCAGACTTGCCACAGGAAAAGTTTTGAGTGCTGTTGTGCTGACCTCTTAATTGACTGGACCTTGTGCAGTTTGAGTGACAAATTTGTCTCTCTTTGGAGGATTGCGGTGAAATAGGGAGACACGGAGACAGAGATGTTCAGATTTGCTGTGCGTGGTCCAGTGACATCACCAGAAGTCCAAGGGGCTTTGTTTTTACAACTGACTGCTGTGATGGGTTTTCAACCCTCAGTGGCTTCATTATTACAACTGCCCCCACCGTGGGTCTCCAGCCCCTGAGAGGCCTAACTGAAAACAATGCCCACCATGGTGGGTCTCCAGCCCTGAGAAGATTGTTTGAAAATGATGCACACTGTGGTAGATCTCCAGCTACAGAGGGGCTTGCATAGAAATTATGCCCACCATGGTGTGTTTCCAGACCCTAAGGGAATCATTTGAAAATGATGCCTGCGATGATGGGTGCACAACCAGTGAGGAGCTTGCTTAAAAACACTGCCCACTGCAGTGGGTCCCCAGCCCCCAAGGAGCTTGCTTGAAAATGATTCCTACCACAGTGGGTCCTCAGTCCTAGAGGGGCTTGCATGAAAACAATGCCTACACAGTGGGTTCCCAGCCCCTGATGGTCTTGTTTCAAAACAATGCCTGCTGATGTGGGTCCCCAACCACTAAAGGGTTTGCTTAAAAACAGTTCCCAACAATGGCAGGAATTACACTGTTCCTGCAGCCTACTGCAGCACTCTGCAGGAATGTTGCAAAGTACTCCACAGCATCCTGGCTAGCAATGAGTACAGCAGACTGTCCCCTCCATATTCTCAGAAAATGCCTTTAAATAAAAAGGAATAGTTAATGCTGGCATGAAAAATCTGTATCTGCAGTCTGATGAAGACTGTGGTAAAAGGGGTATAACATCTGAGTTTGTAAAGTCCATGATGTGAAGCTTAGTTTGTATTTCCTCTGCATGCAGAACTTCTTTAGGTTGCAGAACTGGAAAAGTCATCTCTTAGAACCAGATGTCTCTGCATAGGGGCTTGGAAACAGTGCCGTAGGAAGGCATTTTGGTGCCCTGGGCAAGAGACAAATTTTGCGCCACCCCTCCCCCCAGGAAATAGCTGGGGGTCTGGGGGCCACAAGGTCCCCAGAAGCTCTAAGGTGTTTACTTGCTCTGTGGTGAGTTTTGGGGCTTTTCTTGAAGAAAAAAAAACATACTTTTGTTACATGTTCCCTACCCCTTGACTTCAGGGACTATTGTGCTACCATGGAATATGAGATGTGGGATACACCAGCTGGCTGGCATCAGAGTATATAGCCACATTGTTGTGGACAAGTGACTGACCAACAAAGTTCATGTTAGTCAAGCAGTGCCTTTCATTACTGTGTTACTGGCTATTCTTGATGTTAAAAATAAATGAAAACTCTAGCCCCATTCATTTCAATTGAGGCGCACCCAATCTCTCCCTGGCCACGTCATTTAGGTGCTTGAGCATGGGGGCTCTAAAATGCATCAGCAGCCAATGCTGAAACTAATTTATGAGTAAAATATCTGGATTATTAGCTGCACACAGTATATCTAACCTGGCTAGAATGACTGCCTCGGAGGGCAGCTACAACACCATGTGAGAGGTAGCTGCCATAGGGTAAGTCGGAAATTCACTTTAAGAAATAAAGATCTAGTGTTCTTGTAGATTTCTGCAGATACACGCAATACAGATACTGAATTATGTCTAAAATCTAAATATCATGTTATGTTTTTGAAAGTTTTCTCTGAGGTATCAGTATATCTATAGATAAAAAAAAAAAACGTTATGGCTGGCCCCTTGGCACAACTGTAGTGCTACCTGTTGCGATGTTGGTGACCTGAGTTTGGGAGCTAACCTGGGGTTGCTGTGGGAGGGAGGAGGAGGAGGATCGGGTGTCCATGAAGAAACTCTCCTCCTCCTCCTCTTCTGGGGAGTGTGGGCTGTCAGTGCTGGTGCAATACTGCCACATGTCACATGTGAGACAACAGGTAGCAATGCACAAGTAGGAGTAAGGAGTATATGGGAGGGGAACACCAACAGTGCTGCAGTCTGTATGCTTGTGCATCACAGCCTGGCACACTACTGGCATCCACCAGGGGACTGGGCATGTTAAATCATTGATAACCCAGGCAAGATAATGAACTGAGTCCAGGCAACCTGTCACAGTCAGACAGTGAGAGCAGAGCAAACACAAACAAGTCAGGTGGGCTGGCCGCCTGGCTGCCAGCAGGTCAAGTTCCAGTTCTAACATAGTACCAACAGCCAACTAACTTCAACTAAACTTGACTTCCCTTGGCTGCAGCTGCTTCCCCACAAGAAAACAAACAGTACATACAGTACTTCTATATAAATAGAATGTAAGGGCGATTGCCCTCACAGTGGGTGAATGCCATCACATTCTATCTATTTATAAACAAAACACAAAAGTACTGTAGGTACTGTTTGTTTTCTTGTGGGGAAGCAGCTGCAACCAAGGCCACATTCTATTATTTAAATAAGACTAAGGAAGAGTGGTGAACAGACTGCCCTGGATGAGCCAAGTAGTCCTTATCTGCTCTCAAATCTAAGTTTCTATGTTTCAGAGGAGACACTAGTGTAAAAGGAAGGAGATAATGCTGTAACTGAAATACTGAGAGGTGTAACTGGAAGCTGCTACTGGCATAACTGTAACTGGAGTGGGAAGAGAAACTGCTGTAATAAACAAGACACTGTTTAACTGTAACTAGGAGGAACTACAGTCTTTGACTAGGTAACCAATGTGACAGACCAGGGAGGGGCAATGGATATGGCCTGCCTAGACTTTAGCAAGGCATTTGACCCAGTCCCACACAAAAGAGTAAGAAACAAGTTAGCCAGCCTAGGAGTGGATCCCAGGGTAGTAGCCTGGGTGACAAGCTGACTGGACAACAGGTCCCAGAGGGTAATACTAAACCAAATGGAGTACATTCTGAAGAAAGGGAGGTTACTAGTGGGGTACCACAGGGTTCAATATTGGGACCAGTCCTCTAATGTCTTTATAAGTGACATTGCAGAGAGGCTGGAAGGAAAAGTATGTACCTTTGCAGATGACACAAAGATCTGCAATAGGGTTGATACACAAGAAAGAGTGCAAAGGATGAGAAGGGATTTGGCAAGATTGGAGGAATGGTCAAACATATGGCAGCTTAGATTCAATGCAAAAAAGTGCAAAGTAATGCACCTGGGAAACAAAAACCCAGGGGAAGAGTACACAGTGTGGGGGGGTATAAACAACAACACAAATGGAAAGGGACCTGGGGGTAGTCATATCAGATGACAGTCAATGTAAGGTAGGTAAGCAATGTGAGAAGGCAGTAAGAAGGGCTACGGGGATACTGGGATGTATAGGGAGAGGCATCACCAGTAGAAAACAGGAAGTTGTTATCCCTCTGTACAGACAGTTGGAGAGACCCCATCTGGAGTACTGCATCCAGTTCTGGAGACCCCATCTCCACAAGGACATAGATAGGGTGGAAACAGTCCAAGGAGGGCAACTAAAATGGTGCAAGGTCTGCATCAGAAGCCATACGAGAGAGACTAAAGGAGCTTAATATGTATACCCTTGAGAAAGGGAGGAGAGGGGGACATGACAGATACCTCAAGGAATCAACGAGGTCAAGAGGTAGCATCTTTCAGAAAAAAGATGTGCAAGAACAAGGAGGCATAATTTGAAGATAGAGGGATGGCTCAGGGTAATGTGAAAGTATTTTTCACAGAGAGGGTGGTAGATGCATGGAACGGCCTTCCTCAGGAGGTTGTGGGGTCAAGACCAGTGGGGGAATTCAAGAATGCATGGGACGGACAGACAGACAGAAGGCAATTATTGTGGGGGGGGTAGGAAGAAATAGGCTGTTGGTTAACTAGGATCTGCAGCTTATCCAGTAGGGGTAGGGAAATGGGCAGAATAGGTGGGCCAAGCGGTCCTTATCTGCTGTCAAAGTCTATGTTTCTATGTGTAATGGGACACTGCCATGCTAGCATAAATGTGAGCAAAGTCTGATATAACAGAGCAGACATTGCTGTAACTGGTATACTGACTTACTGTATATGTTAGGCTAACACAGTAAGTCAGTATACCAGTTACAGCAATAGTTTAGTGACTGATACACCTGGTGGGGTACACACTGGTATTGCTGGCAGATGTCTAGTAGCTACAGACTAGTAAGCAGTTAATTTAAATAGGGCAAACATTAAACAAATACAGAACTTCAAAAAAGTAAGAAAATCTATATAAAAAAAATTACAAATAATAACACAAAATAGCAACAGTATGCTTATTTGCAATGAAATTTGAATTCCTGGCTAGAAACTTTTGGTTCATACTCTCTCTTTCTCAGTGCTGGAAAAGCACACTCACACAGAGAAAGAGTGCGAACCAGAAGAGCCTTCTAGCCAGGAAGTTGGCATTTTGTTTGTAATGATGACTACTATTCTTGTCTCTCCTGCTGCTCTGCTGGAGCCTGTCCCCCCTCCGAGTAAAGTCAGACAGCAATTCAAACACTGTACACACCAAAATTCATTAATTTTATTACATTTTTTCAATCGGATACCTCCCACCCCGCCTGGTCAAAGATCCGAAGAAAAGATCGAACTAAGGCAGGCGATGATCAATTCACCAAAAAGATCCAGGCACTCGGGCAGGCACGCACAGGGAGGCACACACACAAGGAAATAAAAATTTTAATTTTTATTTTATTCATCAGGCTCAGTAAGATGACAGTTGAAAAACTTGAAAGCAAGTCTAGTCATCACAGACTGACTCAGTCTCAGTAGTAGTGCCCTTTCAAAATTTGCACAATGTATTTATTCACTCACACTTCACTTGGGACTAGGGAGAATGGATTTTAGACCTGTCCTGGCCTCCAGCATAGACAGTACCCAAAGAAAGGATGGAACGAAACTACAAAAGTATCTAGTGGGGGCAGGCCTCCTGACCTCAGCAGTCGGCAAGACGGGGGACCGGGATCAAGAATCAGGAGGACGGAGTCAGGGTGCGGGGGAGAATGCAGCTATGCCAGACAACCCAAGGTCCAAACTACAATTGAAACAAACACACTGTAGTCAAATAATCCTGTTCCTATCCTAATCTCTTTGTCTTCTCAAACAGATCGGTAGTTTACTTTACTGTTTTTTCCAACCCACTCCACAGCACAGATCGCTAATATAATTTATTAAATAGACGTGCTCATTCACTATCCTGTAGCACAACACTGTCTCTACTCCGACCTCTCTCTCTCTCTACTTTCTCTCATCTCAAACAGTTTTAGACTGCAGCACACACATTTCTCTCACCTCATGTACTTGCATAGCGAGACACATGGCTGTCTGAAACTGTACAAACAATTCTTCTTGCTGAGGCTGCAACGCACCGTGTGACTCCCACCCCAACACTGGCCCTTGGATGCACCTACTACTGGCAGCAAGTAGTAATTACTGTTAAAGTAATTAACTTTTTTTATTTAAGGGCAGTACTCACTTTTGAACTTATAGTACTCTGACTGAAACTGCACCCCTAGGAGGCTTGCGCCGGCGGACTGCCCCACCACCCCCTTCCTACAGTACTGCTTGGAAATGCATCTTTCAGTGAGATTTAATTGTTTAGGTCTCTGGTTTTAACTTCTTTTGGTCTTTTTGTGTTCACATCTTCATGCCATCATCCAGAGAGAAAGAGATTCTCTTTCTTTGTATATCTTAAAAAATCAAAGAGAAAGACAAAGACTGGAGCAGTAGCAAGGCCGTGCAAGCGGGTATTGGGCAAGTAACTTGAAGCTGGCAATGGGGGTTGTTGGAGGAGTGGAGTTTATACTGGTGGTGGTGGTGGACTTAGTCAGTTCATGGGAGGACCGGGAATGGAGGCCAACTAGAGCCTAAATTCTCATTTGGGGTTATAATAAATAAAAATATTATTACTTTTTTTTATGATTTATTTTATTCTTTGGTAACTGGGTAAGGCCAACTAGGCAGAGGTACCTGTCTTCAGGAGCCACCTGGGAGCACTCGGGAGGTTAAGTGACTTGCTCACAGTCACACAGTATGCAAGTGGAGGTTGTGGAAATCAAATTCAGGTCTGTCTGCTGGCTGTACCAAGCTCATTCACAGCTGCTGGATGTACCAAGGTCATTCACAGCTGCTGGATGTACCAAGCTCATTCCACAGCCTGTTACTCTAACCTCTAGGCAGTACTGCCAGTGTTTGAGAGAGAACCTGATTTAAAAGGTAAAGGCTGAACTAGAGCCTAAAATCATATTTGGGTCTATAAAATAATATTACTTTGTGTATGAGAGAGAACCTGATTTAAAATATTAGAGGCTTGGTGGAAGTGGGGACCTAGTGTGCCTGGTTGCCTGCTGTCACATCCACTTGGGTACTACTGTGCCAAGTCAGTCAGTGTAATACCCTTCTGCGTGTTGCCACCTAGTGTGCCTGGCTGCCTGTTGTCATGTCCATGTACTGTAGGTATTGCTGTGACCCAGTTGCCCGAAGGGCTAGCTGCAGTTTAAGAACGTGTGTATTTTCCTTGAAAAAGAAAAAAATATAGGATCAATCAGTCAGTGTAGTACACAGGGGTGTAGTGGGGGGGGGCAGGTCAGGCAAATTCCCGACCGCCATTGCAGCCAGACTTCTGTTGGGAAATTCAGGCAGTCTTGGGTCGGGAAATTGCAACTCCTTTTTTTTTTCCCCTTTTTTTAATCCTCATCTACTCTCATCCCCATCACAGCCCAGACATTTGTTCCCTTCTCGCTCCGTCCCCGATGATCACAGCCCACACCAGTCTGTCTGACATGCACAATGTGACTTTCAAAGCAGCTGTGCTATAGTAAGCAGTACATGTCATGTTTATCGGCTTCACCAGATGGGTGGGGTGGCGAGCGTCGTGAACTTCAGCTTAACTTACCACATGACTCTGTTAGTGGACTGCTGTGACAGTCATGTGGTAAGTTAGTAGACACTACGGGCTATACAGCACATGTCAGTAGTTGTTAATTCATGCCATTGGTCTCATTATCCTCCTCACTATTGAGGAGCGAGAGAGTGGGGTACAGTGTATCTGTCTGTTGGTTGTTTGAAGTAACTCGCCTCATTGTCGCTTACACTGCACTTACTTACTTTGTTAAATTCATCAGTAAGTTGCAGTCTTTCTTGGAGTGACTAGAGATGATTTTAGTGTTAGCACTGTAGCACAAGTTAACATACATGGTTTAAATTGTGTAAAACTGTGCAGCCCATTTGATTTTAAAATGACAACCTGGACTTCGTCTGGCAGAGGTTTGCACTGAGTGAAGTGACAGAAGTTATTGCCTTTACTGATGTGGTTGCCCGGGATGCCAAGTGTCATGACTTGCATTTTGCAATGGCTTGCAGTCACTAGTGACACTTGAGTTCCCTCCCTGTCATTGTCTCGTCACCTATCCAATCCTCCCACCTGACCCATTAGTCCAGTGTGAGAGGGCATCGGGCTGGGCAGTGTTTCAAGGGAACCCTCACAGACAAGTATTTTGCATGGACACCGGTTTTGAAGGGAATAAATTCAACATTACTTCAGCAAAGACGCAAAAGATAATTAAGGAGTTTACATTCAGTGTGAGGTACAATTTAACCCAACAGATTCGGGCACAAGTCCCCCCCAACAATTCAGCTCATCACTGTTGTCCCCCACCTCAACTTCGGCCCCTTCCTTTTCCTGCTGGTGGGCAGGGAGGCTCGGGAGCCTAGAACGGGAGTGGGTCAGTGGGACTTTCAGAGCAGAAGAAGAGCACACAGGCAGAGGCAACGTCTACACAGCATGGCAGGAGCAGCAGGCAAAGCAAGCAGTGTGTCAGAAGAGAGCCACGGGAGAGTGCGACACGGCCAACTTAGACAGAGTGGGGGGGCAACAGTGCTGCACAAAGTAGGCTGGCAGAATGGGGATGGAGCAGCAGTGAATGCAGCAGAGAGGGAGAAAGTGATGGACCACACCCGGAAGTAACACAAGCATAAATGCGAATAGCGAGGATAAGCGGGAGACTGCTGACATTGGGAGAGAACTATGGTGCTTCGCTTCCTTCTATCCGTGCCACATTTTTACTTAAAAATGAATGCTGCCTCTGCTGCCTGGCAAATGGGATGAAGGAGCTTGAGTCCATCAGAGGAATCAGAATTGGAAGATGAAGCTGGGAGCGCCCATGATTGTGGGAGATTTATTCTTTCTTTCCCAGGCCAGAATCCTACCTTATGCTGCTGTGCCAGATGGAAGTTGCGGGAAGCAGTGCTGGAGCTGAACTATGAGTCTTGGGGAGGTAGGAGGTTACTGGTGGTGGTGGTGGTGAGTGAATAGATGCTTTGCTTGGTGGGTGTGGGGGGCCACATCCATCATGCCGCAGGTATCATGCAAAGGAGGTGGTAGGAGGGAATTCTATCAGTGAGTTTGCACAGGCATTCTGTCAGCTGGCAGGGGCCACCCACACGCTATTGGCCATTAAACTGATTTGGCACAAGTCAGGGAGTGGGATAGAAGCCTGCTGCAATCTGTGACCTCTTTCTGCTGGCATTCATTCCCTGCTACTTTAGTGCCTGGCTCTGCCAGTGACCAGCACAACCAGTTCCCTCCAAAAGATTCTCAGCTTGAGCTAACTTAGCTCTAGTCTGCAAGAAGAGAAGGGGGTGGCGTTTATGTGTATTAGTGGCCTGCTGTGTTGGTCCTGTGAATGTCTGATTTACAGTGCTGTCTAGTATCTCTCTTGCGTGCCACTTGACTATGTCTGCTTCGGTAGGGGCTGCTGAATGGGTGGGGTGGGTGTTATGGTTAGCCTAACATGCAATTCCATTCTCTTAGTTTTTCTTTGAGCTAGTGTTTTCTGTGTTACCAAAGTTAAAGTAATTAAAAAACATCAAACCTTGTAGGTAGGTGGATGAACAGTCTGTGGTGTGGACAGGTGGAGGGCTTGAAAGACAGGAGTACGTCTTTTCTGTTGTTTTAAAAAACAATCTACCCAGTGTAGCTGTTTCTCCTTCCATAATATGTTTAAAGCTGCGGTAACTTGTGCTTTAAACTATAAAGCTGCCAACTTTCTGAGGCCTAAAACTGGGACGGTCCATCCTGACCAGGATCCCCTCTCCCCCACCATGTCACTCCCACAGCCACCGCCGCAGACAACGCTGCACACAATCAATTACATTTTTCAGCTTGCTCTGGCCATGTTGCCCCACAGTAACACCAGTAGCAAACATCCAGATTAAAACAATACATCATTCTGCTGCAGCAAGTTCCAAATCATGATGTACAGAAAGTTCATTAGAAGCAAATCTGCTTTAAATTGTGATCAGACATTCGAGCTGCATGTATTGCTCCTCCTTACAGTCCCATCCAACCCATTTACACTCACCTCATTTGCTGAGCAAACTTCACTTCAGTGACTCCCACCACCACACCAGATTGTTTTCACACACTTCCCTACAGCTGATCAGGTTCGGGTACCTTAGTTCACTGCTCCCGGTCTCTTTTCTATCTGGAGTCCCTTTTAGCTGCTGTCAGGCAGACATCCACATGCACTTGTTTGCAGTACTACCCAGTCTAATCTAACAGGAAGGGACATGCTTTACTGTGCTTCCACTGGCATGCTTGTGGTGCAACACAGGCACAGGGGTTGAACTTGGAAACTGCTGTCTAGCCCGAGCAGCACCACAGTGGTGCTGAAATAACTGTCACTCACGGACTAGCAGTCAGCAAAACAAAAAGGGGGACAAAACTGGGACTAGTAAGCAAAAACCAGGACAAAAGTGAGATTTTACAAAACTTGTGAGGACACTGGGATGTGCAGCCTAAAATAGGGACTGTCCTGGGAAAATAGGGACTGTTGGTAGCTTTATTTAAACACAATAAGGACTCAGAGCAGCCAGCCACACCATGTAATTTTTGCTGCTTGTAAACCAGAATAATATTAAGGGAGTAGGCTGGAGCAGGCAAGCAGCTGCATTGCAATTTATTTTATTGCTCCATTATGGGCACATTTGCTTTAGAAGCAGCAGCAGGCTTGTGCCTCATGACAGGCCCCACCTTACCCTGATTGCTTGTCTAGTAGTCCCTACCCTCTGATTTCCAGCCCATATATGTGAAATTATGTCCCTAGTGTCCACTGGTTCCCCCTTGCCCTCCGATCGCTGGCCCCAGTATCATAACATACCTCCTTGGTATCTAGTGGCACCCCCTGCCCACTGATTCCCATTCCTATAGCAAGTTACCCATTCTGTGGTGTCTAGCGGCTCCCCCCTTCGCACTGCGGGCACCGACTAACTCACCCTGCCAACTCTTCCTTACTTAAAGGGCCTTGTATCTGTATAGCCAAGTTAACAAGCTATTATTATCAAGGGCAAATCTGAAAGTCCCAGATCAGATTGGCAGGGAACAGATCCTATTAAGTGATGCTGGAAAAGAGAAAAAAATGAATAATCAAACCAGATAATCATTATCCAATCCAACCAAAATATCTGGTTTTAAGTTGTATCGGAACCAAACAATGGCATAATTATGTATCTGCAGTATCCAAACATCTCTATTCAAATTACTTTGCCACAGATCTTCAGAGTAACCTTAACTTCCCTGATAAGTTCTACCCCTTTCTGACCCCCTATCCAGTTGCTTGCCACTGTTCACAAACCAGGGAACTTACCCATCCTCTGACCCACCATATGACCTGATAAACACTGACATAGAATTACTTAACTTGAATGCTGGATACTGTTTATTGCCAATGCTGGTATGTTGTTGAGAGGGGGGGATTCACAGGTAGAGTGCCACAGGGATTGGTCCTACGACCCATCCTATTCAATATGTTCATTAGTGACATGGGGAAGTTATCCAGGGCAAGATGTGCCTCTTTGTTCTGAAGATGCAACACTATGCAGCAAGGTAGATATCATAGAAGGGGTGAGAGAACTTCAGGACTTAGAGATGCTAGAAAGGGGGGGTCACAGATCTGGCAGCTGACAGCAAACACCAAGAAGTGCAAGGTAATGCACTTAGTTCAAGTTCAAGTTCAAGTTTATTGCAGGAAAACTCCATTGAGCAAGCTCATTCACAAGGAGGTCCTGTGACATAAACACTTAAAGTACAAACACAGATAGGTAATAACAGTATATACATGAAATGCATGTTACATGATACAGGCTGGATATACATACAAGGGTACCGCATAGGGTGACCGCAGGTGGTAAACATTGATATGAAACAGGGAAGCGACTTACAGGTTGCATACTGATAAATGAAACATGATGACTTGTGTGCAATACATATATTTTGGCAGCTAGAACAAACAACAGACTACAACTGATATGGGGGGGAAGAGTGATTTGATAGAGTAGCAGTGGAGCGTAAGCATAGATAAAGCCAGGAGTAGAAGGGGAAGGAAAAGCAGTTAATATGACAAATCAATTATACCTTACCAGTGGATAAATATGGCACACATGGGGAAGGAAGAGACTTAATGACAGTTACAGGTGTCTTTTATTTTGGCTGAACTTAGCGATTTGTAGAAGTTTATTGAAACTGTGCTAGTTAGTTTCAGTACGGTTTATAATTGGTTCCAAATGGAGGGAAGGGCATATGCAATAGCACATTTACCAAAGGAAGTCCGCGTCCTTGGTATGTCAAGCATCATAAAGTCAGATTTTCTTAACGAGTATGCACTATGTGAGATACTAATAAGGAAGAGATAGCTTGGCAATTTCTGCAGGAGCAGTTTAAGAGTCCATAGCCCAGCATGGAGCAGGCGTCTAGTAGTAGGGATGTCAAGCAACAGCTGCATATAAGTCACAGTGGTGTGACAGTGAGGAGTTGGTAATGAACCGTGGCGCATGGTGATAAAGGATGTCAGTTTACTTAGATTTGCAAAGAGTGATGGAGGAATAGATTACATGCCGCCATGTTCAGAGTAGGGAGAAAAGTGGCCTGTACAAAGCTTGTTTCGGTTTCAAGGGGAAAAGAGGCCTATTTCTGTAGAAGAAACCTAACCTTGCCTTTAACCTTCTAGAGACATCTTTGACGTGGTCATTGAAAGATAATTTATTGTCGATCCAGATACCCAGATACTTAAATTTGGTTTCAACTTCCAGAGGCTCGTTTAGCGTGGTGACAATGAAGTCTTGGGCAAGAGTATTGGGGGGGCCTGTGACAGCACTACGGGAGAATATCATTGCTTTAGTCTTCTTAGCATTGAGCAGAAGCTTTGTCTTTATTAGATTATGCTCAAGTTGTGCGAAGTCCGCTTGAAGCACTCCCTTGACTTCAGATAACGATGAGCCAGAAGTATGCAACACAGTATCATCTGCAAAAAAGTGCAGACGTAGATATGTTAGCATCTAAGTCATTAATGTACAAAGAAAACAAGATAGGGCCTAAGATGGATCCTTGGGGGACTCCTCTTGCAACTGGCAAGGCAGCAGAAAAAAAGCCTTCCGCCTTTACTTTTTGGAATCTTCCAGTTAGGTAGCTAGAGAACCACTGGGTGGTATGGTATGTGGCACCCAACTTTGCAAGGCAATTGACTAATAGTTTGTGATCAACAGTATTAAAAGCTTTGCTGAGGTCCAAAAAGACTGCACCAGTTACCTTCTTAGCATCTATAGCAGAGATCCAATAATTGGTTACTTTTGCTAGTGCAGTGATTGTGCTATGATTAGCCCGGAAGCCAGATTGAGCTGGGTTAATGAGAGAGAAGGTTTCAAGTGAGATTTTAACTGAATATGGATCAGTTTTCGAGAACTTTAGAAAGGACAGGCAATATGGAGATGAGCCTATAGTTGTTTACATCGCATGGGTCACCAGATTTAAATAGAGGAGGATATGTGCTGATTTCCAGCAGGACAGCACAGTAGCAGATGTAATGGAAAGATTGAAGATGTGGAGAATTGGGGCAGTGAGATGGTAGCCTGACCTTAGGAAAAAGGGTTCAAGCCATCATCCCTGTGCTTTTTGGTGTCTAAGTTAAGAAGACAATCTTCTACTTCTTTATAAGTTATCTCACGCGCAGTTGGAAGGGGCTGGGTGCAGGACTAGATGTGGGGAGGGTATGCTGGCTCACGCAGCACCAGCATAAGGTGACGAGTCAAAGCTAATCCAGCTGTGGCAAAGTGGGAGTTAAGTTCCTCCAGGATTAGGGACTTGTTTTCCACAATCTTGCCACTTGCAACTATCTTTGTTGGGACAGAGGGGCCATGGGCGTCCTTCTATAGCTTGATAGTCTTCCATATTTTATGAGGGTTACTTTAGCTTGTTCGAGTAGAAATATAATAGTTAGCTTTAGCAGAGCAAGTTTTTCACACAGTTATTCCTGGCTGTTCTAAAGGCCTGCCAATCCAAGATTCTTTGGAATGTCTAGCTTTAGCCCAGAGCTTATCTCGAGCTATAAGGGCTGCCTTGAGATCCGAGGTGAACCAGGGGTTGGAATTGTTCTGCACTTTACTTTGATGAAAGGGCATGCTTATTTATTATTGTAGTGAGTTTGTCATTAAGGATGTAAGCTGCCTTGTTGACATCTTTGGCTAGGTAGAGATCTTGCCATCTGATGATGCTCAGGTCAGATAGGAAGTTTACTGCACTGAATTTGCAAAAGGATCTTTTTGTTATAAAGATGGATTGAGGCTGGGCCTTAATTTGAGATCTTATGCAAGCAACAATTCCATGATCGCTCATGTTGTTGTGAAACACTGTCGAATGAGATATTTTGTGTGGATGGGTGGTTAGTACCACATCTAGAATGGAACTGTTGGCAGTATTTAGAGTGTTGTTCCTAGTAGGTTCACTGACTAATTGCTCCAAGACCTAGTTCGTCACAAAGGGATTTGAGGCCGTGTGATTTAGGTGACAGCCAGTCCATATTTAGATCTCCTAGAAATATTGTTTCAGTTTTTGCATTTACGAACATGGATTTCAAAAGATTAAGGACTTCATCACCACCAGACGGGGTCTATAGCCACCTAGGATAGTGATACATTCCGAGGAGGAGAATGAAGGCTCAGCGAAACTAACTCAAATTCCTTGGCTAGAGATTTGCAACTAATATTGGTGACCAAGTACTTAGATTTGGCAGAGATAACCACCCCCGCTCTAGACTCTCTATCTGCTCTAAATAAATTGTAGCCCTGCAGTGATATTTGTTGATCAGTGTTCATCTTTTTAACCATGACTCAGTGATTATGATAAGGTCAGGGTTAACGTGTGCAACCAGGCTTGCAGCTGTACCAGTTTTTAGGCAGGCTTAAAATGTTGACCATCATCATTTTGAGACCTGTAGCCTCAGCAAAATCGAAGGCAGGTAAGTTGTGGGGGCCAGGTTGAGCTCCACATTTCCTGAGCAGAGAAGAAGCAGAAGTATAACTTTCTTTAAGGAGCTTATAAGAATGGAGACTGCTTTTATTTCTTCACGGCAATCCATATCAGGTTGCGCAATAGGGCGTGGCATTCACTGTAATGACAGCTGATCGTGGATCAATGTAAGTGCTTGAGTAGACATAGGTGAGGACAGTAGCAAGGGGTGTAGGCTAACCGGGGAATAGGCTAAAGGGAGGGAGAATGACATAGTGTCTGCACGGTGAACCGTTATAACATTAGGTATTGATAAGATACGTTGGAGAACTTAATTGCATTGAGGTGCTTCGAATTGCACTGTATTGCTGAAAACTCTGCCTTAAGAGCAATAAAAACACAATAAGAGCCATGGTCCCAGATTGAGTGGTCTCGTGATTTGTATTAGTGCAATATTTTCTAGGCAAGTAATTTGCCCACCTAGGTACTCACTTAAAACCTAGATGAGAAAATACAGCAGAAGGGGAACAAGGAGAGCAGGAGCAGCTTAGTTAGTGGCGTGGCTCAAGAGATTCACACAGGGCAGTCTTATTGGCCACACTCAGATACCAATCATAGGTTGGCAGCAGTCGAAACTAGGCCAATGAAGCAGTAAATGATATAGGAGGCGGATCATGAGTGTATTTAAAGGAGGCCTGGGAGAGGGGTGGGGTGGGGTGGGAGAAATTTCAGGTCAGAGCAAGAGGAGAAGTCAGAATTAAGAAGGGAACACTGTAACAGGCTATACAGAAGGTGCTCCAATCAGAGCAAAGCAGGCAAGTGGGCGTACCAATCACAATCCCCCTATGGCAGTGCAGCACTAATCAAGGGTACCCAGGCGTGCTGGCTCTCTGCAGAGGATTCTATCGGTATCTATCGGTATGACAGCGCAGCATAGGTAATAATAGGGTGCTCAGTGTCTATCTGACTTGAGTCTGAGGGGTGGATGGCAGACACTGAGGGCTTCCTGTTTTCAGCTGCAGAGCTGTTTCTACAGCAGTTTTAAGGAAGTTGTCAGCCTGTTGAGTGAAGCTTAGGGGAACCTCAACTACAACCACCCTTGTAGCAGCACCAGGAAAGAAGTAGAATGATAATGCAGGCCATATTGCCCATGAATGAGTACAGGGAGTTATGTAGAAGACCAAGAATCCCTCTAGTGGCAGGTCTGTATAACCTGCTAATGGAAAACTAGCCACTTAAGGAAAAGTAACCCATGCATGGAGTATTGGATATGAGCAGTCAGGCTGACAACTACAACAAAAGAAAGGATCTGCATTTCATCATCAGTGACTGCCTCAAGCAAACTAGCCAGTGCACCTAGGCATGCTGGGGTGTATTGGAGGGGTTTTAATAGCAGGAGAAGTGAGGTGAAGTGATACTTCCCCTAAACAGATCTTAGCTGAGGCCTCACCTGGAATACTGTACCCAGTTCTGGAGCCCTCACATGAGAAAGGACACAGACAGGCTGGAGTCAGTACAAAGAAGGGTCACCAAAATCAGTCATGGCCAACAAGGTAGATGCTATGAGGAATGGCTAGTGGTCCTGAACATGTACTTGCTGGAGGCCAGATGCGGGGGGGGGGTATGATAGGGACATGTGTTTTCTGAGTAGTATAATGAAGGTGAAAAGTGAAGACTTGTTTGTTTGAAACAGGGACAGTTACAAGAGGACACGATAGGAGGTTAACGTCCGGTGGGAGTATAGTCAGGAGGGATGCAAGGAAGGTCAACTTCACTGGAGAGTTCTGGAGCCATGGAACAGCTATCTAGTGGAAGTGGTAGGGCTGGTACCCTTAAAGTATTCAACCGTGACTGGGACAGCACAAGAGTGCTCATAGTCCCGCTGGGTAATCAGGGGGTCTGTTATTTGCAAGAAGAGGAGAGAGGGGGGGCAACCCACCAGGCCACTAGGTCTAGAGGTGAGGTATAGTAGTATAATTTGTGCAGACTCGATGGACCATTGGTATCTTTCTGCCAACAGACTCTATATTTCTACAGTATGTATAATGCAATGATGGAGTTGTATTGTGTTTACTTCTATTTAATTCAGAGGTGACAGAATTAATTTATATTTTTGTAGGCGTTGAGTAACCTTTATATATAATGTGTTACCTTTTGTACCTAGAATAAATGAATCATCATAAAGGACACTATTAAAAATAAGCCATGGCTAAATAGTTGTAACCTCTTTCCTTGATTTTCAATAAACTGTTGAATTGTAAATTTGAAGATACTATAATGTCTGCACTTTGTCATTTTTATCAGCAATAATATAATACTGTACAGTACCTGCCAGCATTGCTGTTCCTGTAATCTTTGAATATTGTGTAATACTATTTATGATCTGTCTTCATAACTCTTAAATATTGTCGCATACTGTCCAATTGCTCCCCAAATCAATTATAGAAACACAGAAGGTGACAGCAGAAGGAGACCCTGAGATCCAGCTAGTCTGCTGAATACTGTTTGCTACCCCCACCCTATTTGTCTTCACATCTAGTAAAAAAGTGAATCTGTAAATGAGGTTTATTGTGTACTTTGTCTCTGTATGTTTACCTGGTAAAACATTTTTTTTGCTATCAATTTATGCCACTGCATTTCTATCTTCTCCCTATCCTCCTACTCTCCCCTCTAAATCTATCACCCCACCTTCTCTGAGACATTCAGTATGTTTCAGAGGGTGAGTTCAAACAAATTACAGCCACTGCTCAACTAACAATGGCTTTGTTAGTTGAGCAATGGCCGTAATTTGTTTGCAATTACCCTCTGAAACATAACAAAATGTAGTTTAAAATGCCCCGATAGAAACTAATGGAGCGCGCCCCTCGTGCTTTACAAAAGGAGGCAGTATAGCACAGTCGTTTAAGGCTCTGAGCTACAAATCTGGTGACATCCAGCAGACCAGACCTGGGTTTGAATACCACAGCTTCCACTTGCATACTGTGTGACCCTGAGCAAGTCACTTAACATCCCTGTGCTCCCAGGTCGCTCCTGTAAAGAAGCTTTCAGCTTAGTGTGCTACTCCTGGTTAAACAAATAAATAAAATATTGCAGGACAAGTTGTGTGGTTGCAGGGGCGTGGCTCTCTCAAGTGACTTCCAGGGCTTGGTGGCTGAGCATCTCAGAGACTTTAAAAAAAAAAAAAAACACAAGCGTCCCAACGCACAAAAAGTGAGTAAAGGATGTGGATACCCACGTCGCCAAGAGCCCCAGGTAATGCCCACTAGGCACAGGTGCCTGTTTTCAGGGATGACCCAGGAGCACTGGGGAGGTTAAGTGACTTCCTCAGAGTCACACAGTATGCAAGTGGAGGTTGAGGGAATCAAACCCAGGTCTGCCTGCTGGCTATACCCAGCTCATTCACAGCTCGACACTCTAACCTCTAGGCTATACTGCCAGCCCCAGTGTCACAGAGTACAGAATTCCAATGACTAGGTTACCACAACATCTAGTAAAAAGTGAATTACTGGAGCTACTAAAAATATAGATAAGTATGTAAGTCAATGGTACATTTTTGGAGAGAAACACTAAACAACTCAGGTGCTGAAAAATGTGGGTCAACTGTTTCTTGAGAGGTATTCCATAGCATCTAAATATTCACTTTAAAAGCAGATTCATAAGCCGGCCCGGTGGCGCTGAGTGCTGAGGCACTGGACGCCTTATCTCATGCCACGGTGGTGACCCGTGTTAGAGAACGAACATGGGCCTCTGGAGTCAGCAGGGGAGGAAAAGGATCAAGCATCCTATGGACTGCTCTTTTTGTCTGGGGAGGTGGGTTGGCAGCACTCAGCAACCCTTGCCCCCTAGTGGAGGCTGGGAGGCAGCACGCCAATGCTAGAAGATGTGGGCGGGGGATTGTGTCTGACATTTAAAGGAGTGCGCATGGGAACATGCACACTGCCACTGCTGGCATCCTTGCATGCTGCATCCTCCAAAGGGGCACAAGAAAAATGGGAAAAGGAGTCCTCTGCATGGATGACGATGGTCCCCCATCGCAACGGCCTGGGATGGCACCTCCCTCACTACTGCTAATCTGGTCTGGTGGGTCAAGAAGCTCCCCACCCCCTGCCACAAAGGGTAAATCATGGGAGTTTGGGGGAGGGAGTCTAATACCCGGTGCCTGCGCGGGGGGGACGTCAGATGGACAGCAGAGGACTCCGGGGGGTGGGGAGTAATAACTGTAAAAAAAAAGAAAAAAGCAGATTAATCTTCAAAAATATCCATTATGGAATAAATCAATGGTGCAGGAAGCCAGATTACTATAAACCTGTCTGAACAGAAACAAAGGGGCTAGAGCAAAGGTATGAACTAATAGGCACTAGTGTCAGCACCTTTCAACCTTTTAAATACTGAGCCAACAGTACTGAGTTTTATCTGATGTTAGAGAACTTTGAATGTGTTTCTTAATACAATGTAGCCTTTCTGAACATTTAAAAGCAGGTTTTTAGAATTGGAGGTTGCCCACCCCCCAACCAACATATATGGTAGCTTACCTTGCCCCAGTGCTAGTGTGCCAAATAGTTTTTGTTATGTCCAGCCCATTTTTAATAAAAACACTCATAATTTCGACACAGGGTCCCCACGGCCAAAATACCCCAATTTTGATACTTTCAGGACATAGCAAAGCACGTTTGTGAGAAACAGTAAAGGATTAGCGCAGCGCAGTTCTCCATAGACTGTAATGGAGCAGTCATTAACCTTGTTTTTTTAACTTCACTGTTCTGAGTTTCACAACCCGCCATCGGTCAACTAACAAGGACCTTGTTAATCGACTAGTGGCTGAGATTTGTGAAACTCCTCTTCCATAAAAGTAAAATAAAACCAGGTTAAAGACTTCCCCATTACAGTCTATGGAACACACCCGTCTTCATCCTTTACTGACCTTTAAACGTATATGCTGGGGGAGCATGTCACAAAGTCAAGAAGTCGGGCATTTTAGCTGTGGGCTCCACTCCCAAAAATACAAGTGTTTTATTAAAATGAGCTGGACATAAAAATCTATTTGGTACACTAGCGCTAGAAAGATAAGGTTACCATTTATGTTAGAGGGGGCGTAAGTAACCTCCGATTCTAAAACTCTTTAAAATCTACCAGCTACAACATGTGAAAAGCTGTATAAAATGTAAGATGTGAGGTGACATAGGTTTTGTTTATGGACTTGAAAAAAGCGAAAGAGGGAAAAGTAGCATTTTGGATGAAATTTTACTCAAAATTGCAATTTCGGATATACTATCTAATTTAAAGCAATTTCGGAAACACTGTGGTAATTTCAGCAATGTCCGGAAATCACAGAACCTACTGATAGCTCTACAGCTATGCCAACAGCACAGTTAGCAAAACATTTTCAATTAATAAATTTACCAGGGCCAAATAACTATGGCCACATTCATCGACTTCACTCCATTACTGTTATTTTACATGCATTTTTGCTTTGACACTTTTTGTTGCTACATTCCCCCCCCCCCCACCATTTCATTTCAATTCATTTGTTTACCGGGGTGACACACTGCTACAAAGGCTCTTTTTCAGGTGCAGCCTGGAGCCCCAGTAAAAAGCAGCCATAGTTGATAAAGTACAGTTACGTAAGAACTTACCATAACAGCAGATCTTCGAGAAGAGCTCCTGCAGCAGGCTACACCATAAGAACTATGCCGTCAGGCACTAGGACTCCACAGAAAACTTCTAGCCATCAGTACCCAGCTGTTGCCCACCCCTTACATCGGTCCGCCCACTGACATCACCAGCTGTATAAAGGGGGCAGTCCCCAGCCCCATCTCAGTTCACCCACCGGAGACCCGAAGGTTACTTAGCAGGAGAGCTCTGAGGCAGGTGCCAAAGCAAATCCCAAAGGGAGAAACATAATAGGGGGATGGAGGGAAGGGAAAATAGCACCTGCTGTAGGAACTCTTCTCAAAGATCTACTGTTACGGTAAGTTCTTACGTAACTGTATTATCTTACTTTGAGTAAGAGCTCCTGCAGCAGGTTACACCATAAGGACCAAGTCCCAAGCAGTGTCCCCAAAGGGAAGAAAAAGGGAGGAAGAGATATAAACCCCTGAAATATTTGATTTTAGTTATTCATGAGATAAGGCCTTGGAGCACAGCGAGGCTGAATCCTGCTCTCTTTCTGGAAGCAATATCCAGGGTGTAGTGCTTAACAAAGGTATGCACAGAATTCTATATTGCGGCAGCACGTCTGCCGTTGAAACATTTTTATGGCTACAAAGGATGCAGCCATCCCCTCATGCAATGTCCCTTAACTGGTCCCAGTAAGGGATTTTCGTACTTGTTGTAGATGAAAGTAATGCAATTGGTTAACCATTTGGACATGATTTGCCTCACAACTGGTTTCCCCAGAACCCTGGGAGCAAATGACACAAACAACTGATCCGATTACTGGGTCAGTTTTGTACGGTTCAAATAATACAGAAGAATTCTGTGTATGTCTAGAGTGTGAAGGAGGGCTTCCCCTTTATTCAAATGCTCAAGATAGTAAACTGGAGAGGGACTGTCTTGATTCAAGGTTAACTCAGACACCACTTTTGGAAGAAACTTAGGATTAGTGCGTAGAAACACCCTGTCTCGGTGGAAAATCAAATAAGGTTCTTTACACATCAAGGCTTGCAGCTCGGAAACCCATCGAGCTGAAGTGATGGCAACTAAAAATAACGTTTTCCAAAAGAGAAAATATAGGTTGCATTCCATGGCAGGTTCAAAGGGAGGTAATGTCAATTTCTCTAGAAAAAAAGTAAGTCCTATGGGGGAACAGGATCCCTAATAGGAGGCTTCGTATGAAGCATACCCTTAAGGAATGTGTGGGCAAGGTCCAGCTGGGCAATATTCTTACCCTCCACAGGTGCATGATAAGCTGAAATGGCACAGAGATGCACCTCTATGGAAGAGTATCTTAGCCCCACATCTGAAAGTGATAGGAGATATTCCAGGACTGATTTCACCGAGCAAGACAGTGGGTCCAGGGAATGTGCAGTTGCCCATATACAGAAACGTTTCCATTTCATGGCATATGTTGCCCTTGTAGAAGGTTTCCTTGCAGTACCCGTAGGAAGGGTGGGGCGGGTGGGGCAGCACTTGAGGCATAACCTCTGATGCAGTTTCAGTCAGAGTACTATAAGTTCAAAGTGAGTACTGCCGCTTTAAATAAAAAAAAAGTTAATTACTTTAACAGTAATTACTACTTGCTGCCAGTAGTGGGTGCATCCAAGGGCCAGCAAGTTGGGGGGGTGGGAGTCACACAGTGCGTTGCAGCCTCAGCAAGAAGAATTGTTTGTACAGTTTCAGACAGCCATGTGGTCCGGCGGCGGCAAGTACATGAGGTGAGAGAAATGTGTGTGCTGCAGTCTAAAACTGTTTGAGATGAGAGAAAGTAGAGAGAGAGAGAGAGGTCAGAGTAGAGACAGTGTTGTGCTGCAGGATAGTCAATGAGCACATCTGTTTAATAAATTATATTAGCGATCTGTGCTGTGGAGCGGGTTGGAAAAAACAGTAAAGTAAACTACCGATCTGTTTGAGAAGACAAAGAGATTAGGATTGGAATAGGATTATTTGACTACAGTGTGTTTGTTTCAATTGTAGTTTGGACCTTGGGTTGCCTGGCACAGCTGCATTCTCCCCCGCACCCTGACTCCGTCCTCCTGATTCTTGATCCCGGTCCCCCGTCTTGCCGACTGTTGAGGTCAGGAGGCCTGCCCCCACTCGATACTTTTGTAGTTTCGTTCCATCCTTTCTTTGGGTACTGTCTATGCTGGAGGCCAGGACAGGTCTAAAATCCATTCTCCCTAGTCCCAAGTGAAGTGTGAGTGAATAAATACATTGTGCAAATTTTGAAAGGGCACTACTACTGAGACTGAGTCAATCTGTGATGACTAGACTTGCTTTCAAGTTTTTCAACTGTCGTCTTACTGAGCCTGATGAATAAAATAAAAATTGAAACTTTTATTTCCTTGTGTGTGTGCCTCCCTGTGCGTGCCTGCCCGAGTGCCTAGATTTTTTTGGTGAATTGATCATCGTCGCTGCCTTAGTTCGATCTTTTCTTCGGATCTTTGACCAGGGCGGGGGGTGGGAGGCATCCGATTGAAAAAAATGTAATAAAATTAATGAATTTCTGGTGTGTACAGTGTTTGAATTGCTGTCTGACTTTACTCGGAGGGGGACAGGCTCCAGCAGAGCAGCAGGAGAGACAAGAATAGTAGTCATCATTACAAACAAAATGCCAACTTCCTGGCTAGAAGGCTCTTCTGGTTCGCACTCTTTCTCTGTGTGAGTGTGCTGGTCCAGCACTGAGAAAGAGAGAGTATGAACCAAAAGTTTCTAGCCAAGAATTCAAATTCATTGCAAATAAGCATACTGTTGCTATTTTTGTGTTATTATTTGTAATTTTTTATATAGATTTTCTTACTTTTTGAAGTTCTGTATTTGTTTAATGTTTGCCCTATTTAAATTAACTGCTTACTAGTCTGTAGCTACTAGACATCTGCCAGCAATACCAGTGTGTACACCAGGTGTATCAGTCACTAAACTATTGCTGTAACAGTATACTGACTTACTGTGTTAGCCCTAACATATACGGTAAGTCAGTATACCAGTTACAGCAATGTCTGCTCTGTTATATCAGACTTTGCTCACATTTATGCTAGCATGGCAGTGTCCCATTACACAAAGAAACATAGACTTTGACAGCAGATAAGGACCGCTTGGCCCACCTATTCTGCCCATTTCCCTACCCCTACTGGATAAGCTGCAGATCCTAGTTAACCAACAGTCTATTTCTTCCTACCCCCCCCCTCACAATAATTGCCTTCTGTCTGTCCGTCCCATGCATTCTTGAATTCTCCCACTGGTCTTGACCCCACAACCTCCTGAGGAAGGCCTTTCCATGCATCTACCACCCTCTCTGTGAAAAAATACTTCCTCACATTACCCCTGAGCCATCCCCCCTCTATCTTCAAATTGCGTCTCCTTGTTCTTGCACATCTTTTTTCTGAAAGATGCTACCCTCTTGGACTCCGTTGATTCCCTTGAGGTATCTGTCATGTCCCCCCTCTCCCTCCTTTCCTCAAGGGTATACACATTAAGCTCCTTTAGTCTCTCCTCGTATGGCTTCTGATGCAGACCTTGCACCATTTTAGTTGCCCTCCTCTGGACTGTTTCCACCTTATCTATGTCCTTGTGGAGATGGGGTCTCCAGAACTGGATGCAGTACTCCAGATGGGGTCTCTCCAACTGTCTGTACAGAGGGATAACAACTTCCTGTTTTCTACTGGTGATGCCTCTCCCTATACATCCCAGTATCCCCGTAGCCCTTCTTACTGCCTTCTCACATTGCTTACCTACCTTACATTGACTGTCATCTGATATGACTACCCCCAGGTCCCTTTCCATTTGTGTTGTTGTTTATACCTCCCCCACTGTGTACTCTTCCCCTGGGTTTTTGTTTCCCAGGTGCATTACTTTGCACTTTTTTGCATTGAATCTAAGCTGCCATATGTTTGACCATTCCTCCAATCTTGCCAAATCCCTTCTCATCCTTTGCACTCTTTCTTGTGTATCAACCCTATTGCAGATCTTTGTGTCATCTGCAAAGGTACATACTTTTCCTTCCAGCCTCTCTGCAATGTCACTTATAAAGACATTAGAGGACTGGTCCCAATATTGAACCCTGTGGTACCCCACTAGTAACCTCCCTTTCTTCAGAATGTACTCCGTTTGGTTTACTATTACCCTCTGGGACCTGTTGTCCAGTCAGCTTGTCACCCAGGCTACCCTGGGATCCACTCCTAGGCTGGCTAACTTGTTCTTACTCTTTTGTGTGGGACTGGGTCAAATGCCTTGCTAAAGTCTAGGCAGGCCATATCCATTGCCCTCCCTGGTCTGTCACATTGGTTACCTAGTCAAGACTGTAGTTCCTCCTAGTTACAGTTAAACAGTGTCTTGTTTATTACAGCAGTTTCTCTTCCCACTCCAGTTACAGTTATGCCAGTAGCAGCTTCCAGTTACACCTCTCAGTATTTCAGTTACAGCATTATCTCCTTCCTTTTACACTAGTGTCTCCTCTGAAACATAGAAACTTAGATTTGAGAGCAGATAAGGACCACTTGGCTCATCCAGGGCAGTCTGTTCACCACTCTTCCTTAGTCTTATTTAAATAATAGAATGTGGCCTTGGTTGCAGCTGCTTCCCCACAAGAAAACAAACAGTACCTACAGTACTTTTGTGTTTTGTATATAAATAGATAGAATGTGATGGCATTCACCCACTGTGAGGGCAATCGCCCTTACATTCTATTTATATAGAAGTACTGTATGTACTGTTTGTTTTCTTGTGGGGAAGCAGCTGCAGCCAAGGGAAGTCAAGTTTAGTTGAAGTTAGTTGGCTGTTAGTACTATGTTAGAAGTGGAACTTGACCTGCTGGCAGCCAGGCGTAGCCACCTGACTTGTCTGTGTTTGCTCTGCTCTCACTCTCTGACTGTGACAGGTTGCCTGGACTCAGTTCATTATCTTGCCTGGGTGATCAAGGATTTACCTTGTGCACCCAGTCCCCCTGGGTGGGATGCCAGCAGTAAGTGTGCAAGCTGTGATGCACGCAAGCATACAGACTGCAGCACTGTTGGTGTTCCCCTCCCATATACTCCTTACTCCTACTTGTGCATTGCTACCTGTTGTCTCACATGTGACATGTGGCAGTATTGCACCAGCACTGACAGCCTTACACTCCCTAGAAGAGGAGGAGGAGGGTTTCTTCATGGACACTCGATCCTCCTCCTCCTCCCTCCCACAGCAACCCCAGGTTAGCTCCCAAACTCAGGTCACCAACATCGCAACAGGTAGCACTACAGTTGTGCCAAGGGGCCAGCCATAACGTTTTTTGTTTTTTTTTATCTATAGATATACCGATACCTCAGAGAAAACTTTCAAAAACATAACATGATATTTAGATTTTAGACATAATTCAGTATCTGTATTGAGTGTATCTGCAGAAATCTACAAGAACACTAGATCTTTATTTCTTAAAGTGAATTTCCGACTTACCCTATGGCAGCTACCTCTCACAAGGTGTTATAGCTGCCCTCCGAGGCAGTCATTCTAGCCAGGTTAGATATACTGTGTGCAGCTAATAATCCAGATATTTTACTCATAAATTAGCTTCAGCATTGGCTGCCCGATGCATTTTTAGAGCCCCATCCCCGTGCTCAAGCACGTAATGACGTGTGGCCAGGGAGAGCATGGGGTACGCCCAATTGAAATGAATGGGGCTAGAGTTTTCATTTATTTTTAACATCAAGAATGGCCAGTAACACAGTAATGAAAGGCACTGCTTGACTAACATGATCTTTGTTGGTCAGTCACTTGTCCACAACAATGTGGCTGTATACTCTAATGCCAGCCAGCTAGTGTATCCCACATCTCATATTCCATGGTAGCACAATATTCCCTGAAGTCAAGGGGTAGGGAACATGTAACAAAAAGTATGTTTTTTTTTCTTCAAGAAAAGCCCCAAAACTCACCACAGAGCAAGTAAACACCTCAGAGCTTCTGGGGACCTTGTGGCCCCCAGACCCCCAGCTATTTCCGGGGGGGTGGGGGGTGGCGCAAAATTTGTCTCTTGCCCAGGGCACCAAAATGCCTTCCTACAGCACTGCAAACCCAGGTCTCCATGTTTGCAGCTCAGTGCCCCTTAACCACCAAGCTATACTGCCTCCTGCCTATGGGCCCATCCTCCTCCTCCTCTTCATAAAATATGTCAGCCTCCTCCACCACAGGCTTTGCTACAGACTGTGGAGCCTGGGTGGGGGTGCGGGGCTAGGATGGCCATAAAGGCTCCCATAGTTTGGAAAGCCTGGAAGAACTGCCTAGCCTTAGCCATGTCCTCAGCCGAGGGCATTCTGTTTCTGTCAACTGGTGTCTCCTTTGCTTCTTCAGCTAGAGGGGCAGTGACATGTTTTTCTTTCTGCTTTTTTCTTGGCAAGCACAGGTTCTGATGCCTGCTCTGCAGATCTTTTTGTTTTGTTAGACTCAGGGATCTCCCTGTTCAACACCCTGGCCTATGAGTCCCTTTTAGCAGCTTTGGCCGTCTGCTTCTGTTGAAGAACCTCACTCTCCCCAGAACCAGGTTGTGAAGAGGAGGCAGACTGAGAAGCCATGATTTCCTCAAAATTTTTGGCCCTCTTTTTTAATGTTTTAGGGCAAAACCTGATGCAAAGCTCACAGCTGGAAAAATCGTGATCAGAATCCAAACAGGAAAAACACAAATCATGGCAGTCTGCCTTAGCAAGGAGTTTAAAGCATCGGGTACAATTTTTAAAACCTGTGGGTCCTATCCTTTTCTTGGGCTTGTCAGATATGCCGATCACTGACAGCCCAGAGGAAAAAATGGAGGTGTGATTCCTAGGGTTAGCGGTTTAGTTCCCACCACAACTAAGTGTTTTTTTTTTATTTAAAATGCCCAATGTTCAAGCAAAAACAGTAATAAAAATAGGCAAAAAGTCATCACTTCGGTTCCCCACAGGGAACTGGGAGAAGAAAAACAAGAATCGCTAAGCGGTAACTTTAAGAAATTGGTACTGCTCTAAAATAATGGGCAAGACACTACAGAAGAAAGAAAAATACTTATTAAAAAAGGGTTTAAAAATGTGTTTTCAACGCAGGAATCACATTCAAACAATCTATTCTCAGCTCCCTGGAACTGCAGGAAACTGAGAAAAAACACAATACAGAATAAAGTACCTAACCAAATACAGAGTATTGAAAACTAACTAAAACAAACACACATACACTGAAATAAACAATAGTAATGGACCACAAATGTCAGCACTTTGAAGAGTGACTTCAGGGTGATGTTTTTTCTCAAGCGAAGAAATAAATCTGCTGATACAGGGCAAGGGAGAGCATGACCACAGTAGAGTTTAGAATTTCATTCTAAAGTTCTCTAATTAGCATAGAATTCTAGGCACCAGGGCAGCTCACTCCAGGGGAATGATTGCACTTGTCAAGCATAGTGAGGGATTCCTGGGGTTTGAACCATTATTCTATGAGTGGCATTTAGTTTACATCCACACACAGACAACGGGAGTCATCAGAATGTCTTCAAGCAAAGCTACTCCCACTACCTGGGTGGTATATTCTCTGGCTCCACCCCTTCACATCAGATCTTTGCATGATGGAAGCAGGGATCTGGGTGCCACACTTCCAGGGGAGGTTGGGTAGGTGATGTGGATGCAAATTGAATGCCAATCTTCAAACTACGGTTACAGGTGAGTAACCTGTATTTCTGAGGGTGTGCATTCATTTCACTATCCACAAAGGCAGACCCTTAGCAGTCCTCTGGGAGGAAGGGGCAAAGTGCACACACCTATGTGGTGATTAGACAGAGGGGGGACAGTGGCCCCAAAAGCAGCATCCTGATGGCTCATTACATCGATGTTGTAATAGGAGATGTAGGTGTATGCTCTAGACCAGGTTGTAGCCCTACATGTTTCCCCAGTGGGGGTATCCTTGGAAGTGGCCACTGAGGCAGTGGTATGTCTGGTGGAGTGAGCCCTAAGCCCCTTGGGCGACTCCCTACTAGCCAACCTATGGCCAAGGTCAATGTAGGATGTGATCCTCTTGGTAATCATCCACTTGGCTCCCCGTATGCCTCAAACAGCTTCAGCGTAGGTGACAAACAGCTGGCAAGTCTTTCCACAAACTACTGCTGTGTGCTCCTTATAATAACAAAGCACCCTCCACAGATCCAAAGAACGGAGCAATGTGATCAGCATCCAAGGTTAGATTCTGGAAGTAAACCAGAAGGCTAATCACCTGATTCAGGTTTTCAGGTAAAACTCTGACATGACCTTTGTAAAGAACATTGTACTGGGGAGAAGGACCACTTTGTCCTTATGGAAGAACAAGTAAGAAGACTCCACCAAGAGTGCCTGGAGCTCACTGAATCTTCTGGCTGAAGTAATGGCCATCAGGAAGGCAGTCTTCCATGACAAGTGTGACATCTCACACTTATGCAAAGGATCAAATAGCTTGCCCATGAGCATAGCCAGCATCAGCAGCAGGTCCCACATAGGCAGTGGTTCTTGCACTGCAGCAGACAGGTGATATAGGCTGTTGAAAAAGAGACCAACCACTTTCTCTTGCATCACTATCAGCAAACCAGCCCACACCTGGTATACAAAGATGACTGCCAGGTTTACCTTAAGGGTCATTGCTTCCAGTCCCAGTTGAGACAGGGACCAGAGATAGTCAAGAATTCTCGCTAACTGGGCAGGCAAGGGGATAAAGCTCTTGCCCTTTCACCAAACTGAGAATCTCTTCCACTTAAATGCCTAGCATTTGTGAGTTGACCCATATGGGACACCTCCATATAGTAATGGAGAAGGTCTTCCAAAAAGCCCAGAGCCTGGAAATCTAGCCATTAAGGAACCAGGCTGAGAGGTACAGGGGCAGAAGTTACAGGAGTAGGACTTTCCCTTGTAGTTCTGTAAGCAGGTTGGGCAGTGACGCAACCTCCATGGCGACCTGCTGCTGAGGTTGAGGAGATCCGGGTACTAGAATTTCCTGGGCCAGTCTGAAGCTATCAGGCTCTTCCATACCTTGTCCTTCCGGACCTTGATCACCACCTTGTGAACCAAGGGGAAGGAAGGGAAAGCATACTGGAGTCCAGCGGTCCATGGTTTCAAAAAGGCATCCCCCTGCAGTGTCCCAGACTAAGGGGGCTGGACACAAACAACCTTAGTTTTCTGCTCTCCCACAAGGAAAACAGATCCATCACAGGAGTGCCCCACTGGGAAAACAGGTGATCTACCATATTCTGATTCAGGGACCACTTGTGGAACGTCTCTCCGACCTTGCTGAGAGTATTTGCCAGCTGGTTGTTCTCTCTCTCATGACATAGTTTGCCAGGAGATCCACCTGAAGGCTGTGCATGAGGGTCCTGGTGTGGAGAGCCTCATGACACAAGGGAAAGGAGTGTGCCCCTCCCTGCCTCTTCAAGTAAAACATGGTGGTCGTGTTGTACATCTGAACGTTAATGACCTGACCCCAAATCAACCAAGAAAATTCCATCAGAGCCAGTTGCATTGCATAGTGCTCCAACAGGTTGATATGGTATCGGGATTACGAACATACGAAATTTGCCAGCAGATAAAGGCCTAGAGGTCTATCAAGTCTGCTCAAATGTGCAGCTAGCACCCCTTATTCTGCAGCTGCCCCTTCCTTCCACCCTTCCCCTTCATTAACCCTCCCCCTTGTCCTGTCCCATCCTTGTTTGAAGCAGTCCACTGTTCTACTGCATACCACTTCTGCAGGTAACGCATTCCACCCAGCCACCACCCTCTCTGTAAAAAAGTGTCTCCTCATCTCCCTCCTGAACCTTCCTCGCTCCAGTCTCATATCATGGCCCTGGTGGCCTCCCCTCCTTACTTTGAACAGCCTCTCTGTACCTGTCTTGTTTATTCCTTTCATGTATTTAAAGGTTTCAATCATGTCACCCTGTCCTCCTCTCCTCCAGTGAGTACATGTTCAACTCCTTCAACCTCCTCTCGTATGATAAGTCCCCCAGTCCCTTGATCATCTTTGTCGCCCTGCACTGCACCCCCTCCAGTAACTTAATGTCCCTCTTCAGATATGGACGCCAGTACTGCATGCAGTACTCCAGGTGTGGTCTAACTAATGACCTATATAGTGGCAGAATCACCTCCTCCCTCCTCGAGGATATACCCCTTGCAATACAACCCAGCATTTTGTTGGCCTTTGCAGCTGCCTTCCTACACTATGCCGAGTTGTTCATTGACCCTGTAATGAGCACACCCAGATCCTTCTCCTCCTCTGTCTGGGCTAGCTGCACTCCCCCTAGCTGGTAAGTCCTCCTTGGGTTCTTCATCCCAAAATGCAGCACCTTGCACTTTTTGGCATTAAAGCCCAGTTGCCAGGTGTCTGACCAGGTTTCAAGCTTTGCCAGATCATCCTGCAACCCCTGCCATCCCCTAGGTCATCCACCACCGCCAACCTTGGTATCATCAGCAAACAGACTGATCTTGCTCTTGATGTCCCATGATATGTCTGCAATGAATATCCCAAACAACACTGGTCCCAACACCGAGCCCTGTGGGACACCGCTCATCACTGCCCTTGGGTGTGAGAGCTCCCCACCCACCACCACCCTCTGTTGCCTTCCCTGCAGCCAGTTTCCTACCCATCTCACCAGCTTTGCACCTGCCCCTGTGCCTACTAACTTCCTTCCCAGCCTTCCATGTGGCACCGAGTCGAATGCCTTACTGAAGTCCAGATACAGGACATCCACTGCATGGCCCCTGTCCAGTTGCCTAGTTACCCAGTCATAGAACTCGACCAGGTTGGTTTGGCAGGATCTGCCACGTATGAAGCCATGCTGTCTGCTGTCCTGTAGTCCTTTGGCTTGTCAGGGTGATCGGAACCCACAGGCACTGTGGTCTCCCAGGTGAGCTCCCCACCCACCAGAGATGCAAACATCATGAATGTGATGTACGGTTCAGTGGAAACAGCCTCCACTGGGTAGCATCCTACATCAGTTGATTAACTGAGACCAGCTGGTCCCTGTGAGCTAGGCAATGGAATCACCAACTCCTGCTGCAAGGGGCGCATCCTCCAGTGGGCCCAACAGACCAGGTCTAGTGGACTATGCTAGTAGAAGCTGTCATTAGCCTTGGCAGCAAAAGGAGATCCGGGGGCAGGGCATGAACACCCAATCTGAAATGACTGGGCAAAAGACATAAGGTTCTATGCCTGGTCTGTTGTGAGGTGGGCCTTGGCCTGCAGGGTGTTCAGTTCTGTTCTGAGGAACCTGATTACATGTGAGACCAGCCCTAATTTGGCGGGGTTTAATCAGAAGGTCCATGTCGCGACAGTTCTGAAGGGCCAGATCCCTGGACTGGTCCACATCCCCCTTGAATGGTAGGGGGCAGCAGACAATCATCTGGGTATGGTTATACCATAATGCTTTTGCACCTGCAAGAAGGCCACCACCACTGCCATGAACTTGATGAAGATCTTCAGCATGGACGAGACACTGAAAGGCATGACATGGAACTAGTATAACACCCCATATGCATAGAATCTAATGTACTGGCGATGAGACAAACAGACTGGGATGTGGAAGAATGTGTTCTGGAGGACCAGAGAGCAGAACCACATGCCCTGCTCCAGAAATAGTAAGATCTGATTCAGGTCCAGTATGGAGCTCCAGCCCACTGTCCATTTCAGAAACAGGAAGTATCTGGACACGTACCCAGAGTGGCCAAGCATCTGGGACATGAGTTATCACCCCATGCTCTAAAAGCAGAGCTATGTTCTCCTCCTCTTGGGTGAGGCCAGGGAGAACTGTGGACTGGGAGATCAACTCCTTGACAACCTCCTCCAATAGCCAGTCAACTGACTTCAGAAAAAACTCAACCACTTGGTCGACTGGAGGTGAGGTTGACGTGCCTGACAGGGTTACCATCAAGCATTGTATCAGGCACGCGACCTGAGAAAGCTTGACCAGAGTTGAGCAATTGGGGGAGTCAAAGGAATGGGAAAACGATTGTTCCTGGTCCCATGACCCGTGGTGACAATGCTTTTTGTGCTTTTTTGTTGTGGTGAGAAGAGATCTCCCCAAGGTCTGGAGGGTCATACACATTTGCCGAAATCCTCAGAGAACAACCCTCCGATGCTGACCCCGGCCAGGAACAGTGTTGAGACCAACGAGGTCCCAGCCAAAGCCAGAGCCACCACTTCTTCCATTACTACAAGCTGAGCAGCTGGCCTGGCAGTTGCAGAGGTGGATCTGTGGTCTTTATGCCTACTGAGGGCTAACCTGACCTTCTGTTCTTCAACAGACGATGGCAGCATGGCACAGCTTTAACTGCAGTTTTCAACATTTTCTGCAGAGAGGATAGGAGTGTGCTTCTCCCAGATTGTTGATGTAGTACATGAAAAACTTGTTGTCTGTCTGGAAGAGGACTATTTTGTGGCTGACTAGGTCCACTAGGGCTCACAAGCCATACAAAACAGCTTGCATCTCCAACACACTGATGTGGAGATGAGTCTCTGATGGGTCCCAGACACCTTATGTTCGAAGACCCTGACAGTGCCCCCCCCCCACCTCAACAAGGAGACATCCATGGTGAGTGCACCTGAGGCTCCGTTAAGGAGAAGGGGAAGCCTTGGAGGAGACTGTCCTCCACCAACCACAATGTGAGTGACCGAACCAGGTGCTTGGTCCCCTGAACTGGGCAAGTCTGAGGGTGCAGTGCTTGTGACTACTGTGTACTGAGCATCCACTGAGTCACTCTCATGTGCAACTGTGCCAGGGGCACTGTGAACACTGAGGAAGCTATTAGACCCAGCATGTGCTGCAAGAAGTGGACTTGCACAGTCTTGCGCGCCATTAACATGCTATCTGCAGAACTACCTGCAGCTTGCTCTTTGGAAGAAACCTAGGCCTTGATTGTATCCAGATGAGCCCCTATGAACAGCAGTTGCTATAAGAGTTGGAGCTGAGACTTCCCAGGATTCAGCAGAACTTCCATCGAGGTGAGGAACTGAGAAGCAGTGTCACTGCCTTCTGTCTCCTGCCTGGGTGGGCTGGCAATGAGCCAGTCATCCAGGTATGGAAAGACTTGGAGTTCAAACATTTGCATTTGTGCCGCAAGTACTGCAAGGCACTTTGTAAAAACTTGTGGTGCTGAGCAAAGCCCAACGTGCAAGACTCTGAACTGGTAATGCTGCCCCAACATGACGAAGCAAAAGTATCTGTGTTGGCGGAGGTGTAACAGTATGTGCTGGTATGCACCCTGCATATCCAGGGATGCCAACCAATTCTGAGGTTTCAGGAAAGGAAGAGAGCCCAGAGAAATAATTTTCAATTTTTCTCGATCCATGAATTGTTCAGATTTCTGAGGCTGAGAATGGTGTGCATGGTCTGATTTCTTTGGTACCAGAAATTAGTGGGAGTAGAAACCTGTGTTTCATTCTGACTAGCATTACTTCCACTGCCCTGTTGCTGAGAAGGCCCACAATGTCTGGCAACAGAAGCTGTGAAGTGTGAGCTAATAAGAAGGGCTGCCTTCTGGGCAGATAGTCCAGAGAGACTTCTGTGAACCTCAACGAATATCCCTCTCAGGTGATCCTAATGACTCACTTGTCCATTGTAATGAATTCCCAATGATGGCAAAACTGGGTCTGTTGTCCACCCATGGGGAGGAGAGGTTTGACTCAGGCAGCTGAGGCAAGACCAGGGCTGGAGCTTCAGATGGTAGTTCTAGGTACATTTGGCACCATTCTCTGAGGCTGGGAAAGCTGGGATTTGCTTTGGGCTCCCCTGCCCTTGCCACAAAAGGACTGCTTATTGTGAAAGGAACCAAGTCCTTTACCCTTCTGAGGGTTAAAAGAGTTGGCCTGGAAGTCTTTAAGTCTCATTCTAGTTTCATTAGATGCTTTTAAGAGATTTCTCTGCTTGCTGTCCAAACAGGTAAGTTCCATCAAAGGAAAAATTCATAACCGCTGTTGGATGTCTAGGGGAAAAAAACAGATGTTTGCAGCCAGGAAATCTGTCTGATACAAATAAATGCCAGCAGCAGCAGAGCTGGATGCAGTGTCAAAGGCATCCATAGAGGCTTTAAGCTGGTGACTACTGGGCTCAATACAATGTTTGACAGTCAGCAGAATATCCTGTTTAGCCTCCGACTCTGGCAGAGACTCTACCAGGGATTTCAGCTTGGTCCAAAGGGTAACCTCCGACGGTTGCAGCTAGTGCAGAACGCAGCCGCTAGGCTGCTGACTGGGCAACCAAAATTCTGTCATATTACTCCGGTTCTGCATGACCTGTACTGGCTGCCAGTGAGGCGGAGGATCCTCTTTAAGGTGTGCTTGCTCACCTTTAAAGCCATACACGGGCTGGGACCTGGCTATCTGTTGGACCTTCTTACACCTGCTGTCACGGTCCGCTCCCTCCTGTCCTCCTCTAGGGGCCTCTTGGTGATTCCCAGGATGAGGCTAAAAACCACCAGTGACAGAGCCTTCAGTGTTGCTGGCCCCATCCTGTGGAGCTTGCTTCCTCCATCTATTCGGGAGTCCTCTTCGGTTGAGGTCTTTAGGGCCCGCCTCAAGGCCTTCCTGTTTAATCAAGCCTTCCTGGACCCTGTATATTAGTCCTACCTGAGTGCCCAGTCTTATCTTTCTAGAGTTTCAATTTTAATATAGATACTTAGTAACTGTATTTATTTATGCTGCCATTTTATTGCTTTATCTAATTAATGTATTTGTATTGTTAGTATGTTTTTATTGTACGGCGCCCAGAGCCTCTGGGATTGGGTGCCTGAAAATAAAATTTGCCTTGCTTGCCATTCATACTTAGAAAAATGTCCTGGTAGCTGGCAATTCTCATGCCCAAAGGACCTGAAGCATAAGCATGTCTGCCCATAGTGTCAAGCTTGTGTGACTCCTGGTTAACAGAGTGCACACTGACCTCTTAGGAATAATGGTCATGTTATTCTAAGTGAGAATAACAATGGCATCAGTTATAGGTTGGGAGCTATACACTGGCTTATTCTTGGGTGCAGTATATTTCTTCTCAGTCTGCTTGCAGACAGAAGTGACTAAACAGGCCTACTCCAGACCACATCAGACAGGGTTTCAAATGTGGCTGAAGGAACCAAACTGACCAGTATACTGGAAATATTAAGCCACTTCAGTCAAAGGCGTTAACCCTGGTCAATAGTTGTAGGCTCGAAATTAATGGCAGAATGTATATTTCTGAGCAAAGCCTGAAAGGTTAGATCCTTCTGATGCACAGACAGAGAACCTGGGTTAGAAGTGTCTAGGTAAAGAAAGAGTCATTGTTGCCAACCTCAGAAATAATGAGGTCAGGGTCAGACTCATTCCCCTCTGCACCCTCCCCAGAAGGAGTCTCAGAGGGTTAGGGTCTGAGCCCCTAATCCAGACTGCAGCTGCAGCAACACGAAGACAATGGCCTCAAATGACAAGGGGCCAGAGCAAGGGCAACACTGTGGAAATCCCTGGTGCTGGGCCCCGAAAGGCCAAAGCCCCGCACTGAAACTAGGCCCAGCATCAATGACCTAGTTGGCACTGGAGTGACCGGCAATGGCACTGCAGCCAGCCTCATTCCTATCTGCGCAGGACAGGGGGGTGACCAGTGTGACAGAGGTCAGCAATGTGGTCACTGGCAAGGACCCAAGGGCTGTTGACAGAGCCAAATGCTCTACCCGGCCTAACACCCTCACCTGCAGCTCCAGTTCCACCGTTCGATGGCCAGGGCCGGCTCCACCAGCAGAGGCACACAGACCAGACACTGCACCCACTTCTCCATAAGAGCTGCTCAGTGGTGGAACTGCTCACTGGAGTCCCCACTTACAGACAGAGGAGGGGCTCCAGGCCCAAGATTCTGACCTCCTAGAACCAGAGGTCTTCAAAGACAACAAAGGTAATGGTGAAGGCCTCTGGTGCCTAGAGACCAGAGTTCCCATGGCAGACTTCACAGAGGGTGACCTTGACTGGTGCTGTTTCTTCCATTTCTGGCATGAAGAAGACAAAGTCGGGGCCAAGTGGTGCCAGGACCCTGACTGGGATTGGACCCGCTTCTTTTTGTTCTTCTGGGAGGACTGTCCCTCCTCCCTGGCACTGGACAGCTCATGGTTAGAACCCTTCCTCAATAGGGAAAGTGGACTGGACATGGCCCCACTGCTGAAGCAGCTTTACTTTACAGGCTCCCTACATCCTCTGTGGCCTTCAACCGTTGATGCTCGGTGAGGGCTGAGAGAACTGACAACAGACAAATAATTTGTGATGAATACACTAAATTGACAAAATAACATACTGTAGCTTTAAACACTAAAACTGAGAAGAACTGAAGGCTGCTGTTGTATAGACATGAAGTTCTAACTCTTGGAGGGTGAGCAACATCATCACCACTGATAAGCACCTGACAGCAGGGAAAAAAGGAACTGAGGTGGTTGAGGGCTGGTGCTGAGGTAAGCCTGTGCCCGGGAGCTCATTTTCACAGAGTCCCGTACGTGTGCAGTTTACCTTGATGCCAGTCTTCTGAAAAGTTCTGGCTCCCGTGGGTTATTGCATCTCTGGCTCAGACCCACTAGAGGGAATCAATGGTGAAGACTGATTCCTGGAAGACCACCTGAGAAAAGGTGCTCCTGCAGGTCAATAGAGACCTGTGATTGGTACCATTGAGATGGGAGATCCTGTGGCATAGAAGTAGGATGGTTTCCTGAAAGCTATCTCCTGACCCAAAAAGAGAAGAAATAAGCCCCTTAGCTGTGTGAGTTCAACACCTTTCACTGGACCAACAATGCTAGCTAAGATAGGCAAAGCCACGCTGTCCGCCTGAGGCAGACTGTGGTTCCTACAAGCCTAGAAGCCACCTCACTGGCATCATAAGTTGCCCTCAACTGGTGCCACACTTCTTCTAGGCCTTGTGCAGAAAGGTCAATGGCCTACCTGGCTAACACGCTTTGTGGTATAGCAACTAACACCCCATGAGATACAATCATAGGCGGTGACTGCAGGCCGCCATGTGGACCTGATGAGCAGGAATGCACTTGAGACACAGTGCTGAAGTAAACGTCTTCCTCCCAGAAGCATCTTAATCCACTGAGTGTGAGTCAGGCGGTCCTTCATGCTAAGAGTAATGTGGCCCAGTATGAGTCTGCAAAGCCTGGATCCCCAACATGGAGTGAGGAATGTCTCCTGTAGACCAAGTGGGTGTGTGATACTGCACATGGAGGTCCCTAAGGACAGGAGGTGTAGAGAAGGGACATCTCCAGTGAGAAAGAGAGGCTCTGGGCCATGAAGGCATGACAGTGGTGTCTGTATTGGGAACTCCAAGAAGCCCCATTAACAGGGCGACCGAATCACGGCTTGTGTAAGCAGGGAGGTCTAACACCTGAAGCGTTTCTACCACTAAACACTGACACAGCACGTATTCAGCAAAACAGTCCAGGTGGACAGAAGTCTGTTATTCTCAGACGAAGATGTCAGTGGATGTGAGGCACAGGCCCTAGGTGGATTTGGTGTCAGAGAAGGGCCCTGTCTGACTCCCTATACCACTGCTCCATGGCGCCAACCCAGACGTGGTGTCATTCTGACATTAAGAGCCTCAGTAGAGTGAAGACTGAGGTCAACCTTTCGAAGATGTGCCAAGGGCCCTCTAGGGGTGGCTGAGGCTCCTGGCTTCCTTGACTTAAGCTGTGAAATTCAGGCAACATCATTTCTCTAGGGAAGGATTCAGCAGAGATTCCAGATCTTGGCACATATACATCCAAGGAGTTGCCAGAACAGTGGGCTCAGGGAGATCCCCATGAGTGAGTTAGAGACCGCAGTCAAATGGGCTTCGCAGGGAGACCTCATTCCTCACCCAGACTGACAATGGGAGATGGCTCCAGAGAAACCCAGGGTCTGGGTCATCACTATGCTCCAGGCTGGAGCTGCCTCAAGCACTTATCTCTGAGCTAGTAATGTCCTTGACACCAGGCTGCTCCCATCTTCGCTAGCCATGACACTGTCCTTGACACTGACATCAGGCTTAGTGTCATCTCCTTCCTGGTGCCGTGGTTGGAACCATGGGCAGGAGCGGTACCAAGCCAAGCCAAGCCAATTGAGGCAATGTTGTCGATGTTTTTGTTCTTTTGCTCCCTCAAAATCTGGTTAATGTTTTTCCAAAGATGTCTGGGGTCCATATAGCTATTGACCTGTTGTTGCTTGAATATTCACTAACAATTCCACATGCAGTCTATGCAACAGCCGAGGGGTCCGATACCTGCACTCAGGGGGGTTGAAGTGCATTTGCTGCCATCTCCACATTTTATCAGCATATTTTCACTTGCACTGCACTTTAAAAGTTAATCAAATTGAGGTTGTACTGATCTTGACCTGTGTGCCAGTCTTCTGTGTTTCTCCTGTATTCTGCTAATATTTGGCGGCATAAGCTGAGGTGGCGCACTGCTTTGTGTTTGTTATAAGTCTGTACCTTGCCATGAAAAATTACTACAGCCTTCAGGGCAGTACACTGGTATGTGCGGTAAGGATTCACATGTACCTGCTGCACTGCTTGCTGCAACATGAGTTGGTTTATCTTGGGCTTGAGTTCATTTTTGTGTCAAAAATTGAAATAGTGCTAAAATGGATAAAGAATCATGATTCTGAAAAACAGCTGATTTTGTATAAAATCAATCAAAAAACACAATTTCCCTAGTGTAACCCAAATCCACCAAACAGAGAAAAAAAGAGCATTCACTCACCGCTGAGGAAAGGAATGTTTTAAAAGGAAAAAAAAAATGACCCCAGCTTACCTCAGACACCAAGCTATGAGGCAGACCAAAAGCAAAGATTTATAATGGTTTACCTTGTTCTCCTAGACCCATAATCATAGAAAAGAAAAGTCAGGCAGGTAGAACAACCAGACGTCCAGGAGGACCTGGGGTTAAAAAGCTGAAACCATATGAACTTTTCAAACAGGCACAGTTTAAACTTAAAATTTTGTCTGTTAAGCCAAAGATGATTCTCTGCAGTTACCACACTCAAAGAATAAAAAAAATGTGAAGTAATTATCAAGCAGGGTTGAAAGCCAGAACTGCCTGACCCTAGACCCACACTAAAGAACTGATGAGAAAATGGGGGCGAGACACAATCTTAGCTGCCAGAGGAACACTCACTCTCCAGGATTCCATTGGTGATGCAACATCTTTGGCATTCACGAATATGTGTTAAGTGTTGGTCCCTAGCTGGATGACACCACATTTACCCAGCAGTAAATGACTTTCCCAGTTGCAACCTGGAATGAAACAGAACATTTTTATTCCCAGGCCTCTACAGTATCATTCATTTAATGACAGAACATTCTGTTACCCAGGCTCTTGTAGCATCATTCGCTTGCAGCAAATTACCCTGCCATCTGCGCCATTATTCACTAATAGTGACAGTATATCCTGTTACACTTGCCTCTGCTTTACTGTTTGCTTGCAGTGATAGAATATTCAGTTACCTCTGCATCTGTAGTACTGTTTGCGTAAAATGACAACAATTCTGTTACCCCTGACCTCTGCACCACTGTTGATTTACAATAGCAGTTCTGTAACCCTGGCATTTGTAAGTACTGTTCACTTACAGTGATAGAACTTTGTTACCCTGGCCTCTGCACAAACATTCACTTGCAGCGACAGATCACTCTGTTGCCCTCACCTCTGTAGTACTGTCAACTTATAGTGATGGAATTTTCACTTATAGTGACAGAACATTCTGAGACTGTGACCCTAGCCTCTGCACCATCGTTCATTTACAGTGACAGTATATTCTGTTACCTCTGCACCATTGTTCACTTACAGTGACAGTATATTTTGTTACCCTGGCCTCTGTAGCATCATTCACTTACACTGACCAAACATTTGGTTACTCTGGCCTCTGCTGCACCACCGTTCACTTACAAAACAAAAAGGAATAGTCTGTTACCCTGGCCTCTGTAGTATTGTTCACTTTCAGTGACATAATATTCTGTCACCCTGGCCTCTGTAGCATTGTCCACTTACAGTGACAGAACATTCTGTTAAATCAGCATCTATAGTATTCTGACTTACATTCACATTCTGTTACCCTGGCCTCCATAGTATTTTCTTTACAGCAACAGAATATTCAGTCAGCTTGGCCTCTGTGTACTGTTCACTTACAGCGACATAGCATTTGGTTACATTAGTCTCTGAGGCATCATTCACTCACAGTGACAGAACAACCTGTACCCTGGCCACCTTAGCATTGTTCACTTACACAACATTCTGTTACCCCTCTGTAACATCTTCACTTTCAGTAATGGAACATTCTGTTACCCTGGCATCTGTACCATTGTTTTCTTATAATGACAGATCATTCTGTTGCACCTCATCTTTAGCACTGTTCACTTACAGAAACAGAACATTCCGTTACCCTGGGCTCTGTAGCATACTTTACTTAGAGTGACAGAGCATTCTGTTACCCTGGTCTCTGTTGTGTTGTTCACTTATAGTAACAGAACATGTTGTTACCCTGGCCTCTGCAGCATTGTTTACTTAGAGGACAGAAATGAGTTACGTACTTAACAGTAACTGCTGATCTTCCAGAATATCTTTACCACTGATTACTACTTGTAGATCTGTGCTGGAGGGCTAGGTCCCTGCAAGAGCCAGAACTCTTCTGGTGGAAGCTGGTTATGCAAGTAGGCCCCACTTGCGCATCACCACAAGAGTCCACTGGTATACAGAGACACCAGCCTCCAACTGCCTCAGTACCTTTTTTACTGAGGAGGTGAGCAGCATGGAACCTAATGAGTAACCTATGCAATTAACCTAAGGGCATAAGATTGCCCTGGTGGCCCATGTAAGAAGGGCTACTAAACCAGTAAAACAGTGTATTCACAGCCCAAACCAAATACAAAGGGGTGAAGACCAACAGAAGAATACTAGAGTGAGTCCGGGGGTGATGGGCTGGTGTGATAATCAGTGGTAAAGATATTCAGTGGTTACGGTAAGTAGGTGACTTTCATTATCTTCAAGAATCAGTTTTCACCATTGATTCCCACATGTGAGTCAGAGTACCAAGCTCAGTGAAAGTCCTCCAGACTAAGGAGGCTGGAGTTCAGGGCTCACTCGGTATAGTAATCCATTCAGAATTTTCCTACCAAAGGTGGTATGTTGCCTGGCATGGACATTCAAGGCATAATGCTCGGAAAATATCAGTGGCCCACTTGTGAGTGACACCAGGACAGAAACAAAAACAGACCATTATAGCGACAGTTGATACAATGGTCTGTTTTCAGTAACGTCGCTTCTCTGGTGTTCTGCCCTCCCAAAACAACTCTGACCTGGAGTTGATTATAAATAAATGTGAGGGTGCAGGGCAAAGTCCTGCAAAAGCTTTTCCTTTTCTGTGGCACAATACTGGTGTTGGCATTGTGCCATCGCTGTGCAGGGCGTGGGGAATTTGCTGTGAGCACAAGTGTTACTTCGGTAAAGGTATATACAGTACTGTGCTCCAAGCTGCAGCTCTGCGGATCTCTCAATATGCACAGAGTGTATTTCTCCCAGAGAAATGGCAGCTGCTCTGGTGGAGTGGGCATGTACCTTGTCCTCCAGTTTAACCTTCACCATAGCATAGTAGTGGTGAAGGCAGTTTACAATTTAGGCAGAAATGCACTTGGTTGTGACAGACTGTCCCTTTCACCTGGGGTCGAAAAAGACAAACAGCTGTTTTAACTATCTGAAGTCCTTAGTTTCATCCAGGTAAAACCTTAGGACCTTCTTAACATCCAGTGAGTGGAGAGTCCTTTCTTCCTTGTTCTGGAAGTTGGCAAAGTATGTAGGCAGGCGTATAGCCTGATTAAGATGGAACTCTGACACTGCCTTAGATAGAAACATGGGGTGTGTACATAGAACTACCTTATCTTTATGTAAAACCGCATATGGAGGATCTGTGATCAAAGCACAAAGTTTAAATACTCTGCGTGCTAAGGCGATAGCCACAAGGAATGCTGCTTTACAAGTGAGAAACTGCAAGTCACAAATCACTATAGGCTTAAACAGCTTATAGGTGAGCATATCCAGCAAGTTTGATATCCCAGGAGCCACCAGCTTCCTGATGTGAGGCTTCGTGTGCAGAATACCTATGAGGAACCCCTTAAACAGTGGCAGCTGTGTCAGGTAGGGAGTACCTACAGGTTCGTGGTATACTGAGATAGCACATAGATGAACCTTAAAGGAGATAGGAAATTATTTTTGCACAATTAACTGTCCCTCAATCTTCCTTTCCAAGCCAGTTATGTATTCTGATATGCTTGGACCAATTTTTGATAAATACTGTAAATGAACCAGCTATTGTGTGCCCTCATATTTACATTGGGTTCCATTCTCCTCACCAGTTACTGCTCTTTCTTTTCATATTTCTAAGACATTTTATGGCATCAATAACACCATTCCATGTTACTCATCTTAATGGCCTGAAATGATGCCATTGAAGTCTCAGAATGTTTAGGCAGTATGAAGAAAGAGCAGCAACTTCTGAGGAGAGAGGGATTCAGGGTAGTTACAAAGGCAAAATAATTACAGTATTAATTTAACAAAAAAGGTCAAAAACATAGAATATTGGATAGCCACTGAAGAACAAAAGGAGGACATTTCTCAATTCTTCCCCCACTTTCTAAAGCCCTTGAAAAAATCATGGCTGACCAGCTCGCCGAATATCTTCTCACGCACAGCCTACTGTGTGAGAAACAACCTGATTTCAAGACAGGTCACAGCACTACTACCGCCCTTATGGAATTTTCTAAATTCACTTCACTCTGCGCTGGACAAAGGCCGTGTTCATAGACCTCTCTAAGGCCTTTGACATGGTTTCCCACCCACTTCTACTTAACACCCTACAACACATTGGGGTTTCCCAGGGCCCCCTTATGGTTCTCCAGCTACCTGTCTGCCAGAACCCAGTGTGTTAAAATTAACAATAGCCTATCTACCACACTTCTGGTTTGCTCTGGTGTCCCCTAGGGATCCATACTGGGTCCCTTGCTTTTCAGCATATATCTCAATGCCTTGCCTAAGTCCTGCTCTGGGGACATTCTCCTGTATGCGAATGACACAGTTCTTTATGCCTCCTATCCTGATCCTTCCTCACTCCAGCTCTCGCCAGACTCCTTCAAACAAACAGAAAACTGGTTTGCTGAACACAGACTAGCTGTCAATATTAAAAGACCAAAACTATGCTCTTCCAACCGACAGAACAGGGCAAGGATCATCACCTGAATATCCTCTCCAGTTCATTCCTCCCTCTGGAGCAGGTCCAAACCTGTAAGTACCTAGGTGTCACCTTCGACACCACCCTCTCATTCCACGACCACATTAAAATTCTATTCTCAGTCACCAATGCCCTTATTGGTCTCTTATATAGGCACAAAGACTACCCACCACCAGAAGTGCTTCACCTGGCCGTAACGTCCTCAGTCCTGTCACTGGTGGACTATGGACTCACAATCTATGCTGCCTGAGACCCAACAGCACTCCACCAAATCCAACTAGCTATCTATAAGGCATGCCGGCTCCTCTCTGATGCAGACAAGTGTGCACACACCTGCACCCTCTATGCACTCACCAATGTTCTCACACTAAATGAAAGCCTGCAGTATCAAACCTGTCTCCTCAACAAAAAAATCCACCTGGGCTTAACCCCAGCAGATACTACGGCCTCCCTTCAGTCAGCCACCCTCTCTGTGGTCACTTGCACAGCCACCAAAACTATCTGGAAGATACCCAGGGTCAGGACCTTGTTAGCATAAAGATCCTTCCCTTTCAGAGCCCCGTCATAGTACAATGCCCTCCCCCCTGCCATCGCTGCAACCACCAAGTCAGGTCTATTTAAGGCAGCCCTAAAAGCCCATATTTTATCAGCACGTAGCTGCCAGTGCGACCGCTAGCCTTACCCTAGGCCCTGCCCTATCACTATATGCCATTCCTGGCACTGACAATGTCTCAAACAAGGCTGCATGCATTTCCTCTGCCTCTGGGGCCCTGTGCCCTAGGCCTATCCTGGCTAACTCGTAGCACATTACTATTTTAGGATCTTGACAATGCCTCCCTGGAGGCTGCACCTTGCAAAACATCCTTCGAGACAGCACCCTGCAATTCATCTGTAACCTGTAATGCTGCATCTGTTAGCTACCTCATGTATCATAATCTCCTAAATATGTACACTGCACATCCATAGTTTCTGTATGCATGTGCTGCCTCTTCTTTTTCTCTTAGCTACCAATTGTATAGGCAATTACCCTATGTATGTTGTATTCACATTAGTATTACCTGTTTGCTCACTCTCACTTGTATGACTCTTCACCATTGTTAACTGTAATCACCTGTTGTTGTCCTTGTCTTTGTAACTCCCTGTACTTGATGTGGAGCCTTTGAAAATGAGTCTATGACCCAAAGGGTTGCAATTCCTATGCTATAAATAAATAAATAAAATTCAGATATGTAAAAAACTGTTTCCTATTACCTTTAACTGTGGAATACTGCAGGCCAGCATCAGAGAGGTCCCGTAAGTACTCCAGAACTTTTTCAAGAGGACACCTGAAGGGGTCCACTGGAGTTTGGGGGCACCAGATGAAAAAACATTTCCTGTGTATGCCTTCCTACTAGAAGGTTTACATGCAGCCAAAAGTATTTCAGAGACCCTCTAAGATACCTTGTACCTGTTCACTTCTGTCTCTTCAGGAGCCAGACCTTGAAGTGAAGGGAGCACAGGCTGGGATAGACCAGTTGACCCTGAGTCAACAAGTCTGTCAAAGAGGCAGAACCTATGATTTGCTGACTGAAAGTCAGTTCAACAGAGGAAACCTATCTGCTGAGGCCAGCAGGGGTCACTAGGATTATCTTGCCCTGTGTGCCTCCAGCTTGAATACCACCCTCTGATCAGAGGACTGGAGGAAATGCATACAGAAACAGACTTTACCATTGAAGTCTGAATGCATCCTGACAGAAAACACCATGTTCTGGAGTTTGGGAGCAAAATCGAGGCAGTTTGGCATTGGGTGGGGATGCAAGAGCTCCATATCTGGGGTGCCCACTTGTTTAATAGCGATCTCATGATGTCAGATGCTAGTGACCACTAGTGAGGATCTGCCTCTGTCCAACTTAACTCATCTGCACTGCCAGTGTGTTCTGGTCATCTGGCAGGTAGTTTGCTTGGATCAGGATCCCTGTTCCAGGCCCCATTCCACACTCTCATCACCTCCCACAGAGAGGGTAGGAGTGATCCTCCTTGTTTGTTGATATAGTACATGGTAGACTTGTTGTCAGTCTGGAGAAGAATTGCCTTTTGGCTGACCAAGTCCACTAGGCTTTCAGTCCGTACAGAAGTACATGCATCTTCAGCACACTGAAGTAGAGATGTGTTTCTGATGGGTCTCAGACACCTTATGTCTGAAGATTCTGGCAGTGGCTCGCCACCACAGCAGGGAGGCATCTGTGGTGAGGTCACCTGTTGCTCTGGTGGGAGAAAGAAGCCCTGGAGATTGTCCCCACTGACCACCATATCAGGAACTTCACCAGGGGTTTGGTCACCAGAATGGGGTAGTTTAAGGGTGTGATGCCTGTGACCACTGGATACTGAGCTGTCCTCAAGTGCAGCTTTACCAGAGGCACTGTGAACACTGAGGAAGCTATTAGTACCAGCATGCATTGCATAGAATGGGCTGCCACAGACTTGCATTCTATGATGTGACATGCCATCTGCAAATGCACATAACCTGTTGTTTGGGAGGAAGACCTCAGCCCGGGTCATGTCTAGAACATCTTCCATGAATTTGTTTCTGGGAGGGTTCCAGATGAGACTTTGAGGAATTCATCAGGACTCCCATGGATATTAGAAACTGAGAGGCACTGGCCACTGCCTGCTATGTTTCCTGCCTAGACAGGCTTGAGATAAGCCAGTCATCTAGAAATGGGAAGATTTGGAGACCTAGCTTTCTGAGGTGTGCTGTGAAACACTTTAGGTGTGTTTACCCAAAGGAAGCTGCTGGGTTGCCAACTGTGCCACTAGTCCACCGCTCGACCCACATCAATACCTACCACCGTTTACATGCATGGCAATGTGCATCATTGCAGCTCCATGACAAAACTTCCACCACTTGCACTGTATTTCTAACGGGGCACACATGACAGTTAAACTGTCAGATTAGCTGGGCATGTGTGCATGGTATGTGTCCAAACCGCTAAGTTGGCAGTCAATTCTCGGGTGCTTATTTTTTTTTTTTTTAAAGATTACAGAAAATGACAAGTTAATTTGGTTGCAATAGGCTCAGCTGTATGTATTTTGTGATTGAGAGGAAAGTAATGCAGTTGGAATCGGAAGGAGGGGCAGAGTGAGTAAGTGCTGGCAGTGGAGCTCATGATTGGTCAAACTGTGCGGCAAGCTATATGTCTGAGAAGTCAAGAGACTTGAGGTTCGGAGGTCTGGCATAATACAACTAAATTTGTGGGCATGTGTAAATTTGTGAGAGGTCGACATGCAGCAGCCAGTGAGGGTGAGCTGTCAGTTGGGTTTGACATGGCGCGGGTAGCATGAGTGCTGTACTGGTGAAGGTAAAGCAGCATATTTACATGCTGGTGAAAATGCCTGCACCAGTATGAGAACTCAACAAACCAATGATCATCCTCGCCCCATCAGAGCGATTTACAATGCCCACCAGCTGTTCACACAGCCTGATCTCTGCACTGGTGCAACTCATCTACACCGCTTCGCACAAAAGCAGATCAGACCATGTAAATGCACCTTTGTAAAGATTTGTGGTATCAGAAAAAGCCCAAAGGGTAGGAATCTGATCTAGTAGTGCTGCCTCCCCTCCCAGAACTGGAGGTACATGTGACGGCTGGGTGCACAAGCATGTGCTGGTATGCATCCTGCATATCTAGTGATGCTAGCCAATCCAGATGTTTCAGGTAGGGTAGCAAAAGATTCCAAGAAATTATCTTAAAATTTTCTGGAGGTTGAGAATGGGATGCATGTCCCTAATTCTTTGGTACTAGAAAGTAGTGGAATAGAACCCTGTGTCCCATTCTGACTCTGGCACTATTTTCACTGCTCTGTTTCTCAGAAGGCCTGCAATCTCCTGTGAAGAATCTCTGACATGTGAGCTGACAATGGGAGTTGCCTTCTGGGAGGACTGTCTGAAGGGATTTCCAACAGTTCCAGGGAGTACCCTTCTCGGATTACCCTGAAAACCTACTTGTCCACTGAGATGGATTCCCACTGATGGTAAAACTGGGTCAGACACCCCTTTCTGGAGAGGAGAGAGGTCCACCTCAGGCAGACTGAAGAGAATCTGGGGCCAGAGTTTCAGATGGTGGCACTGAGCACTTTCGGCACATGTACCTTTGGCTGTACTTCCTTCTGGGGCTGGGGAGGTTGGACTTTTTTGGTTTTGGATCTCCTGCCACAGAAAGACTGCTTGATGTGAAAAGAACCATGGCCTCTACCCCTCTGTGGGTGACAGAGAGCTGGCCTAGAAGTTTTAAGTGTCATTCTCATTTCATTAGACTCTAAGAGACTGCTGCTCCTGCTGTCCACACAGATAAGTGCCATCAAAGGGCACATTCATGATCTGTTGCTGGACATCCTGAGTAAAGCTATCAGTCTGCAGCCATGAGTACCATTTGATACAGTACCTACAACAGTGGAGTGACCTGCTGCATCAAATGCCTCCATAAAGCTTTAAGCTGGTGGTTGTTAGATTCAGTACCTTGCTTAACAGCAAGCCAGCAAGTCTTGTTTTGCCTCCATGTCTGGCAGGCCTGTGCTAGAAACTTAAGCTTGCTCTAGGGTGCATGCTTCTACCTAGAGAAGTGACCCTGGTAGCTAGCTACCTTCATGCCAAGAATTACTGAGGCATAGACCCACTTGGCCATGGTGTCCATACTGTGTGACTCTTTGTTAGCAGGGTGTGCAGTGATCTCCTTAGGCACTATGGTTTGTCACTCTCAGCGAAATATCAATGGCATCCACTACTGGCTGAGTAAAATACATAATAAGACCACGAGGGTATGCATTAGACATTTCTAACACACGACCAGGAAATTGTGAGAACAAGGCCGCAGGCTAGTGCCTTGACCCCTGGTCATGCATTAGAAATGTCTAATGCACACCCTGAAGTGTCATATTTCACTTATAAAATGGGTCCCTTTACCTTAGATACAAGAAACAATATATACTGGCAGATTTAAGTATTTAAAACTTAAATATTTGACTAAATTTTACCTAAAATGGTTCCTCTGCCTGCTTGTACTGTATTTTTTAGGCCCTCCACCCACCATTTGTTTAGTTCTGAGTACTCCCCTTCTTTGTTTATTGTTATTTTTATTAGGTACAGTTCTGCCTTCTGACAGATGTTTCTGTTCATAATTGGGATATGAAGAAAGAAGTGGTGCAAAGCAAGTTAGTGGGCAGGCAACACAGCAATGTGTCATGAGATCAGTGGTGAGCGGCTGGAAGAATCATAAGCACAGAATTCTGACTGCTGGTAAGCGATTAATAAAATGCAGAAAAACACAGAGCCTGCTCATCAGCAGCAGCTATGAAATATGCAGTATTCTGAGCCCATCTCCCTCTTTTCCAGTCAGTGTGTGAAATGTGAGGTCATTTTTAAACTGAGCGAGCTGTGGCAGCGGCTTTGGGGAGGGCAGTGAGCAAGAGAGTGGGTGGGAGGTGAAAAGAGCATAATAATACATAATGCTATAAGCAGCAAGGGAGGGATTCTGCCAGAGGAGATGATTTCATTAAAAATAAAAATAAAAACAGAGCAGAAGGAATGATTACTCGTGTCGGCAACTTGTTAGTGAGGATGCATACAGCGGAGAGAGAGCAGTACTGAAGTGCTGTTACAACAGTAATTACAGTGCAAGGGAGAAGAATGTAAACAGCAGGCTTCCAACAGGTTTTCAGGACAGCACATAGAGGAATACTTTAGTTTTGGTCATTGTCTTTGTTTGTTTTTAATTGAGTGGTGCTGAACTTACAGTGAGGAGTGGCGATTAATGAGAGACCGAGTGAGCGGGCGAGTGGACAAGAAGCAACCAAGAGGAATAAAATGAATTTGTGAGGAGCCACAGTCTTAATGCCATGTGTGGGTAAAATTAAACAAAAAAAAAAAACGAACATTGGCAGTGACAGGGAAGGGAGTATAGGCAGGACATTGTAGAGACTGGGGAGAGGTACAGCTGACTCTCTTCTGTGGGAGAAAAGAAATGGTGGCTGTTCAAACATCAAAGTTCTATGTGGCACAAGATTTGTTTTTTGGTTCTCCCCTTAGGCAGCACTTGTTTTACCTGTGCATTAGATAACAGCCAATTAGAGTGAAGGATTTAATCTGCACATTTCATAAAGGGACTTAAGATTTAGGCATCATGTATTTCTTGTCCACCTGTTTGCGGACAGCTACCACAGTAGCAAGCCTCCTCGCTGCCTCTGAGAGTTTCTCTAGGGGTGGCTGGATGGGAGGAAGTAAGGTGACTGGGATATTAGGCAGATTTAGAAACTCCAGTTTGAGGTGCCTACTTGGTCTACGGCTGCTGGCTTGAAATCGAATGCAGAATGCATTTTTATGAGCAGAGCCTAGAAGGAGAGATCCACAGGGTCACAGGAACTGGTTCTGAGTTCTCTTGACTATAACAGTCATGCTCTGCACCATCAGATGATGGGGTTAGGGTCTGACTCATCCCTGCTATTCCCTCCTCACTTGGACAGTAGTAGAGAGGAAGGGTCAAAGAGACAGCAGCAGCATAGGTCATGGCCTTGTAAACATCAGACCAGGCCCCAAATGGGGCCTGGAAACAGAGTCAGCAGTGGCGCAAGGGCTTCCCCAAGGCCATCCTGGAGAGAACAATCCCAACACCAAAAGCTCATGTGGTACTGTTGAAAGAACAGATGCAGGGCCCAAGAAGACTGACCCTGGCACCGTACGCAGCACCAACGGGGTCGACTCTGCTGGCACCGAAGTAATCAGCAGCGGCACCATGGCTGCCCCTGTCCCTGGAGTGTCTCAGAGCAAAATGACCAGAGGATGACCGCAACTAGTTCCATTTCTTCCCCTTACTGTGAGAAGAGGTCAAGGCTAAATGGTGCAAAAACCCTAACACTGAGCATGTGTGGGATATGAACTTTTTTTTTTGTGTCTCCAGCAGGACTGTCCATCCTCCCAGGTACAGGACTGCTCATTGCTTGAGCACCTGCCCAGAAAGGTTGTGGCCACACAAAGCCCGCTGCCAGAGCAAGTAGACTTTTCAGACTCCTTACATACTTCCATGAGCGTCACCGCTGGCACGAGGTATGGCTGAGTAACATTAAAATTTTGTGTGCTAAACTAACTAAACTGACACAAAATTACAAACCCTAGTGTAGTTTTAAATCTAAAGCTGAAGAGCTGAATGCTGTTGGCACGTAGATGGTAAAGTTCTGGCCAGGACAAGGAGAGCAACAATGCTACTGATGACACACACAATGGTGGGAAAAAGGAACTAAGGTGGTTGAGGGCTTGTGCTACTGTACACCAGGAGGCACATGCAACTGCACGGTGCCTACTTCTGTCACCAGCTCCCACCAGAAAGTTCTGACTCCTGCAGGGTCCTAGCACCTCTGGTAAAGCCCCACAATTTGGAATCTTGGTGAAGACTTATTCTTGGAAGATCATTCTGTTACCCATGGCTCTGTAACACTGTTTACCTACAGTGGCAAAACATTCTGTTATCCTGGACTCCATGCATCATTTCTTACAGCAACAGAATCTTCTGTTGCCCTGGCCTCTGCAGCATTATTTACTTATAGTGACAAAACATTCTGTTACCCTGGCCTCTACAGCATCAGCCCCTTAGAGCAACAGAATATTGAGTCACCTTGGATTCAGCAGCACCTTCACTTACAGCAACAAAGCTGCCGACGTCTGAGTTTTTTATGGATGTAGTTAAAACTTACTAATTTAGATCAACATAACTTTATAGTAAAAATCTGTTAAAAGCATTTAGTTAATTTACAAAAATCATTCAGGTCAAGCATTTACAAATTTTCAAGTATTTAATGTGAAACACCTTTTCCTGTATTTTCTGTTGGAAGACTCACTTAACCATCTTCTTAACCAACTGCCTAAAATTCTGGCAGGGTATCCCTCCCTGACCCCACAGAACATGCACTACCTCTGCCAAAATACTGCTGTCTGCCAGATATCTCAGTAGTAATGAGTGCTGATGTCTTGTAAACTGTCTGTGTGGTCGAACCCTCAGGGTGGTTTTTGCATTAAGGCTATGTGTCCCCCTCCCCCTCCTCACCCAAAACTCCAAATAGTTGTCAGCATGCTCTTACAGGTAAGAACAGATCCCCAGCCCAAAACTGATAAAATTTAACTGTAGCAAGAGTACAGAGGTAATCAAACATGGAAATTCTTCTTGTTCAATGTCCAGTAAGCAAGCAAAAATACAGAAGAATGCTAGTGGGTTTGGAAGCTGCTTACAACAGGCCTCCGATTAGATGTTACCACTGAGAGGTCAGAGGTCATCCTTGCAAATTTTGGATTGAAAACAATGTACCCTTTTTGGTTATCTTTGGCCACACCAATTAAATTACAAAAACATTTCCGTTTGTGACTCTGCGCTCATCTGCATCTTCAGAGAATATGCAGCATGTGGACTTCAACCGGCCTGGGTTCTGGAAGTCTTCCCACATGCTGAGGCTGGTCTCAGTCCCTAGAGCCTACCCCTGGGTGGCACCTAAGGGACTCTTCAGGTTCTACTGGTCTTGGATGGGTGCAGGAAGAAGGCTCTGGATACCTGACCATCTCAGTCACATTCTCTTCAGCTTCCAGGCACCTTCCATTTAAAACATGCAGAAGTGATTGCAAAGTATAAAGAAATGTTTCTATAGGATAGGAATCTGCTCTCTCCATCATGGATCCTTGGGTACACAGTAGGGTCATACCAAACCAGTAATCTCAGGGCTCTGTATTGCATCAGATTTACACACACAGGATGGGTGTCAGTCAAGAGTTTATTGCATGAGGAAGTGTAGTCTATACCGGCAACTGGTCTCCACAGGAGTCATGTTTTGTGCGTGAAATGAGCCCAGACTTGCTGCAGCTGTGATCGAGAGATGCGGAGCACTGATGGCATAAGTCTGTGATTTCCAGGCATCAAAGGCATGTGCCTGCGTTGAGGCATGCGTGCTGGGCTACTCTCAGCGACGACTACGCTGGATGAAGCTACTGCCAGGATGAGGTAATGTTCTGTTTCCAATGTTGTGAGGAGAACACAGAGGATGCCAATCTTCTCAGGGGACTGTATCTTGGGAGTGATTGTTGGGATTGCCTGTCCTCCTCCAACTGAAAAAGACGAACAAAAGTGGAGGAAAGGCGTCAGGTGGAAATTCTCGCCCCGTTTACTCTCTGCATGCTCTGGGTGTCGTCCTTGTTGGTCAGAAAGCATAAATCATTGTGAACTCTTAAGATGTAATGGGCCATCTTACACCCTATTTACAACCTTAACTAGACTTGGGCAGGAGGGCTTCTTAATGGACACAGACTGTGCCTGCAGTAAGGTGACAAGCTTTTGTTAAACCAGAATACCTGTTTATCTAAAGAGGACTTAAAAAACTAAACAGCTTTCCTCAGAGTTTTACAAAATAAAGAAAGAAAGAGGGCAGTATGATGACTCAGGTAAAGTTTATAGGAGTTCCATATCTGGTCTCCATTCAACTGGTCACCATGTCAGTTACATAGCACGACACACAGCAGACACTCATCTGGAACAAACAGAACCAGCTGGTCGCCAAAGCTGTAGGCATGGAAGTCATTATATGTAAGAGCCATCAATCGGTGGCCACCTGTATTGATCACAGTATGGTAGCTACAGTAAAATCCAATCTCCCAACCCTAGTCTTTGCTCAACATCAATCCATTTGTATGGCTTAAGTTCAGAGAGGGGAAGGGGAAGCCCATAACACAAAAACCTAGCCCATATAGGTAGCCCCATTTTAGAACCACACAGTAGGGACCACAACACTGTCCCTTTCACCCAGTCCATGAGGGCAGCCCAATTTTAGAATGACACAGTAGGGATCACGTCATTGCCCACCACCCTACCAGCCCAAGATAGCAGCCCTATTTCAGAAGCACACAGTAGGAATCACAGCGTTACTCCATCCCACCCCACCCAGCCCATACAGGGAGCCTCAATTTAGAACTGCATAGTACTGCCCCTCCCAACCAAAAGGTTACCCCCATCTTAGAAACACACAGTAGAGAACACAGTGCTGTCCCCACCAAACTCAGCCCATACAGGCAGCTCCATTTGAAACAACAAATTTGGCATGACAGCACTGCCTCCACCCCACTTAGACCATCTGGGCAGCCCATTTTAGAAACACATAGTAATGATTACAATACTGTATCCCCAGCCAATGAGGGCAATCCCATTTTGTAATTATACAGTAAGGGTCAGCGCTGCCCTCAATCAACTCAGCCCATAGAGGCAACCCCATTTTGGAACTACACAGTAGGGATCACTGTGCTCTCCTCACCCCACCCCACCCCACCCCACCCCACACATCCCTGCCTTATTTTTAAATGCTAGCCTGCACTTATAAAAGAAAAACAAGAAACCTGCTGAGGAAAGGGTGAGAAACACATTAACTGACTTTGAACACAGACCGTTAGGACTTCTTTCTATTGATGGAAGATTTTTGGGTGTTTTATGTCTAGATCAATACATCATATGAGAGCTGCAGTATTTTATCCAAGTCATTACACTCAACATGTTCATCTTCAGCATTCATTCAGAAGGATTTGCTCTTCTCATTTTAATGTAGCTAAAGTTTATCATAAACTTGACTTAAAATGAAGCTCAAAGTCCGTTCAGCACAGAGAGAAGAGCTTTCAGCTACAATCTGGGCAGGCAACCTCGGCAACACCTGACCAAACATGTATTTTTTTTTTTATTATTATTTTTGACCAGATAAGGCACAGTGAGCTGTTAAAGCTCATCCAGAGCTGTACTACAGTGTCAGTTTTGGGCATTAGCAAAAGTTTCTCGTGCAGGCCTAGACCCTATGGACTTCTGATTTTCTGGCCTTAAAGATGACTGTGCAACATATGGAGTCACTTACACTGCTATAATGCAAGCTAATTAACACATGGGTAAAATGTGAAACAGCGCTAGTAATAGTTGCAGTTTGAGGAAACAAGAAGCCCTGGTGACTGCTGTAGTGTGAAGACGGAAGACATAGCAACTAATGCAGTATGAGGATACAAGAAGACCTGGCATCTGCCATACTGTGAGGCCAGAGCAGGTGACTGCTGTAGTGTGATGATAGAAGAAGACCTGGTGACTGCTGTAGTGTGAGGACAGAAGAACTGGTAACTGTGTTGTAGTGTAAGGAAAGAATAAGAACTGGTGACAGCTGTAGTGCGGGGACAGAACAAGCCCTGATTATTGCTAGAATGTGAGTGCATAAGAAGACCTGGCATCTGCCATAGTGTGAGGACTGGAGAGGAACTGGTGAGTGCTGTAGTGTGTGAACAGAAGACGACATGGTAACCATCTGGTGAGTGTTGTAGTGCATGAACAGAAGAAGACATGGTGATTGTTCTAGTGCGAAGACACAGAAAGACCTGGTGACTACTGCAGTGAGAGGACAGAAGAAAGGCCTGGTGACTGATATATTGTGATGACATAGGAAGACCTGATGATGACTGCTGTGTAAGGACAGAAGAAGACCTAGTGACTGCTTAAGTGAGAGGATAGAAGAAGCCCTGGTGACTGCTGTAGTGTGAGGACAGAAGACCTGGTATTTGCTGTAGTGCAAGGAAATAAGAAATGGTGACTGGTCTAGTGTATCTTTTTCAAGGAAGGCATAGAGATGGTAGAGAAGGGAGCCATTAAGAGAGTAAGTGTGGAGTCAGAAATGAAAATTATATACTCACCGTAATTCTTGATCTTCCAGAATATCTTCACCATTCATTACTTCATGGGTCTGTGCGGAGGTGTTAGGATCCTGCAGGAGCATGTAGCTTTAAAATTTTAGAGCTAGGGGATCTACATCGAGGATGGCGCTGCCCGTGAGGTGGACACACAACATGGAGCTCATGGGCTGGTCAGTAACCAATGCCAGCCCCCTGCTCATCACAGCTCTGTTCATCAGGAAAGGAAACAAAGTATAAGAAAGAAAAAAAGAGAAAGGGTGGGGTAAGATGCCCAAGGGATAGAAAAAGGATGCAGGATATCAAAAGAACAAAGCAATGAAATCTGACTACCAAAGAAAAGAAAGAAGAGGTTGGGAGAGAGTGCTTGAGTAGCGGGTTAAATAATGACCAGGGCAAACTTGACAGCAGAGAGAAATGAATGCACAGGATAAACATAAGAGTACTCTCAATAGGGAACAGAGGGTAAGCCACAGATCAACTAAGGTCAGTGGTAATGCATTATTACATAGGGAAAAGGGGCAGAATAGGTGAGCCATACAGTCCTTATCTGCCGTCATCTTCTATTATCTATGTAAACTGCAAAGACAGAAAGTGTAGCGGGGATCGACGAGCTCCTAGTAGGAAAGTAATGATTTTAATAGAGCTGGCTTTGCTTGCAACTCCAGGACAATTTACCTATGTTTTCCTACAAGTTACATGATTCTCAAAGGAAGTCAAAGGACTCTGAGATTCCATATAACCATTGCAAACATATGGGATTACGTTTTTGAGGAAGGTCCACTTTCCTGTAAAACACAAGAATCCCAGTAGAGCTAGGAACCCAGAAATGTGTTCCCAGCAAGGTTCTCCAACTGAGGCGACACCTAGGACTTTGAAAACTAACAGAGCAATCCTGAGGTGGGGAAAAAAAAACAAGCTGGGAGGAGAGGATACTCACTAGAAAGGAAGGAGCCCAACTGAGAATATCGAAAAGATATTCTACGATTCTCTGATCATTTCTCTCTCTCTTTTTTTCTTTTTTTTTTTAATAAAAACTTCTCTAGAGAGAAGGAAGTAAGAGAAAGAAAAATATAGAAGGCTGTCTGGTCTGGTAGTGCAGGACACCTACTGCCAAGAAGAAGGGAGAAGTCCACCAGGTGAAGGAGTCTGACCGAGATTCTATCATATTTCTCCAGGTCCTCTTCTACAGCTGACTTTCTGTTTCCCTTTTTTTATAAAAAAAAAAAGATGACAGAGAGAAAGAGCTCCTTCAACAGCAAAGAAGCTTACAGATTCCCGGTCGGGGGTGGGGGGGAGAGATGAAAAGGAGTAAGGAAGGTAAATATCTCTTTTTTAAATAGAAACATATACTTTGACGGCAGATAAGGACCGTTTGGCCCACCCAGTCTGCCCATTTCCCTACCTATTGGATAAGCTGCAGATTCTAGTTAACCAACAACCTACTTCATCCTAACCCCCACTATAATTGCCTTTTGTCTGTCCCATGCATGTTTGAATTCCCCCACTGTTTTAGACCCCACAACCTCCCCAGAAAGGCGGTTCCATGCATCCACCACTCTCTCCGTGAAAAGAAATTTCCTCATATTGCCCCTTAAACGTCTCCCTTCTATCTTTAAATTGTGCCCCCTTGTTCTTACACATCTCTTTTTCTGAAAGATGCTACCCTCTTGGACTTTGTTGATTCCCTTGAGGTACTTGAAAGTTTCTATCATGTCCCCTCACCTCTCCTTTCATCTAGGGTATACATTTTAAGCTCTCTCAGTCTCTCTTCATATGGTTTCTGATGCAGACCCAGCACCATTTTTGTTGCCCTCCTCTTGATTGCCTCCATCCTGTCTATGTCCTTGCAGAGATGGAGTTTCAAAACTGCACGCAGTACTCCAGATAGTGTCTCGCCAACTGTCTGTACAGAGGGATAACCACTTTTTCTACTTGTGATGCCTCTTCTATGCATCCCAGTATCCCTCCGCCTCCTACTGACCTCTCACATTGCTTGCCCACCTTTAGGTCATCTGATATGACTACCCCCAGGTCCCTTTCCATTACTGTTGTTGTTAGCATCTCCCTGCCATTGTGTACTCTTCTCCTGAGTTTTTGTTTCCCAGGTGCATTACTTTGCACTGCTTTGCATTGAATCTAAATTGCCATAAGTCTGACCATTCCTCCAACCTTGCCAAGTCCTTCTCCTTCTCATCCTTTCCACTCCCCCTTGTGTATCAACTCTGTTACAGATATTTGTGTCATCTGCAAAGAGGCATACCTTTCCTTCCAGACCCTCTGCAATGTCACCTATAAAGACATTAAAGAGCACTGGACCCAGTACTGAACCCTGAGGTACTCCACTAGTAACCTCCCTTTCTTTGGAGTGAGTTCCATTTACTATTACCTACTGTGTCCTGTTGGGCAGCCAGTTTGCTACCCAGGCTACCACCTTGGGACCCACTCCCAGGCTGGCTAACTTGATTATTAATCTTTTGTGCGGGACTGTGTCAAATGCCTTGCTAAAGTCTAGGTAGGCCATATCCACAGCCCCTCCCTGGTCTATTATTTTGTTCACCCAGTCAAAGAAATCGATTAGATTAGTCTGCTATGACCTTCCCACTGTGAATCCATGCTGCCTTGGGTCCTGTGCCCCGCTGGCCTCTAGATACTCAACAATTCTTTCTTTCAGAAGTGATTCCATCATTTTCTCTACCACTGAGGTCAAACTAACAGGTCTGTAGTTTCCTGCTTCTGCCTTGCTCCCACTTTTGTGAAGGGGAATCACATCTGCCCTCCTCCAGTCCTCAGATAACACGCCATCCTCCTATGATTTGTTTAAAAGGGTGGTCAGCAGTGTCACTAGGTCCCCCCTTAGTTCTTGTAGGATTCTGGGGTGAATCCTGTCAGGCTCCATTGCTTTGTCCACCTTGAGTTTTAGGAGTTATTTCAGGACTCTTTTTTCTGTAAATGGACTGGTGTCAACCCCCCTGCCCAGAGTGCTTCTATTGTTTGGTTTAGGTAACTCCTCTTCTTCTTCTTTTGTGAATACTGAGCAAAAGTATTCATTCAGTATCTCTCCCTTTTCACTGTCTCCCTCTGCCCACCTCCCGTCTCCTTTATTAATCTTCACTATCCCTTCCTTAACCTTTCTATGCTCCCTAATGTACCAATAAAAGGTTTTGTCCCCCTTTTTAACTGAGTTGGCTATATTTTCCTTGGTTTGGGCCTTTGCTATTCTGACTGCCTTCCCCACTTCTTTCTGCTTTAACTGATACACTTCCCTGTCATGCTCATTTTGTGATTCCTTATACTTTTTGAATGCTACCTTTTTCTCCCTAACCTTCCCTGCCACCTCATTTGAGAACCACAGTGGTTTTTTACTCCGCTTTGTTTTCTTTATTTGTTTCACACAAAGGCTTGTTGCCTCCATGATGGCAGTTTGACTTTTCTCCATTGTTCTTCCACCCCTCCTTTCTAGCCATTTGCTAGTGCATTCCTTAGGTATGCACCCATTTTGCCAAAGTCAGCCTTGAAAGTCCCATATCCTTGTTTTAATATGACTTGTCTCATTGGTTGTGCTTATTGTGAACCACACTGTGTGGTGGTCATTTGTTTCAGATGGCTACTCACTTCTAAATCTGTGATCCTCTCTCCATTTGAGAGTACCAGGTCTAATATTGCTCCCTCCCGAGTGGGTTCCAACACTAGTTGTCTAAGGCATCCCCCCTGTAGGGCACTGAGAATGACCCTGCTCTTGGATGTGGTTGCAGTACATGTCGTCCAGTTAACATCTGGCATATTCAGGTCCCCCATCAACAATATTTCCCTTTTTTCAGCCATTCTGAGAATGTCTTCTATCATTTTCTTGTCCATTTCCTCCCCGAGATGGGGGTCTGTATACAACCCCTGTGCGGATTGTGATGTCACTCCCTGTCTCCAAGGTGACCCACAGTGCCTCCTGTCCTCCCCTTTTACCTTTCAGTTCTGTAGTTTTGATCCCTTCCCTTATGTAGAGAGCTACTCCACCTCCTCTTTTACCCTCCCTGTCCCTTCTGTAGATTATGTACCCTGGTTTGTTGACATCCCAGTCATGGTTCTCCCTGTACCATGTTTCCGTGACTGTCACAATATCCAAGTGTTCCTCTTCCATCAGGGCTACTAGCTCAGGAAGATTGTTTCCCAGACTACAGGCATAGGCACTCACTGCCCTCCATTTAATGTTGGCATTATCCTTTTTTCCCCCCATCCCTGCCCTTATTGCCTTTGTCTATTCTTCCATTTACCGCTGTCCTGCCATCTGTCAAGCTCTGTACCTTGGTGTTTACCTTACTACCTGCCATGTTTTGTGGGGGGAGGCTTGAAATTTCCTGCTTCCTATCAGCACCTCCTCCCTTGGCTAGTTTAAAAGCTTGCAGAGGAAGCATTTAAACCTATCACCTAGGAACTTGGTTCCCTTCCTGGACAGATGCAGACCATTGTGCCAGTATAGACCTACATCTCTCCAGGTGGACCCCCAGTCCCCAATGAAGCCAAAGCCCTGTGCTCTGCACCAGTTTTGCAACCATTCATTGAACTGCATGGTGTGCAGTACCCTTGTCTCACCCATGCCATAGACTGGCAGCACCTCTGAGAAGGTTACCGTGCTTGCTACCTGTCTGAGGCCCCTCCCCAGCTCCACAAACTCATCCTGCACTGCACTGATCTCATACCCAGCTAGGTCATTTGTCCCAAGATGGACCATGATATCGAGTTCCCTCTCCTGTGATGCTGCTTCTGCAATCCTGATGATTCTTCCTGTCCCTCAAGCCATGGCATCAGGCAAGCACCTTAGCTCACTCTCCCTTCCTTCCCCAGTTCTACCCCCTAACAATTGAGTCCCCTACCAGAAGCTGTTTCCTTCCCTGTGGTGTTCCTTACCATCCTTTTGTTTTGTTTTAGGCAACAAAATGATAGCAAGGAGCCTGAACACATCCAGAAAAAAAAAATTACTCACCGCAGTAATCTTGTTTCTTTCAATGTATTCTTCAATATGATTAACTCTAGCAGTCAGCCTCCTGAGTTGCACTGCCCCGGAGAAATTTGGAATGGTATGCAAATGATGGAACATGGAAATCAATGACACACCACGTATAGCATCATGAGCATCAGCATAAACACTCGCTCCAGCAACTGCTCGGTCATTCGAAAACAAACAAAATACAATTAAAAAAAACTCAAATTAAACAAAAAGTAATAAAGAAATGAATGGCATTACATAAATGGAATATGTGATAGGCCAGACAAAAATATCTGCCATATCTTTCCTCATGTATTTTGACCTGTGACATCACTTGTGGCTCTGCCACTCGTGATGTCATAAGATCAAAATACACTCAGGAAGGATATCACAGATATTTTTGTGTGACCCATCACATATCCCATATGTTTGTCTGGCTCATCACAGAGAAGGTGGAGAGAACACAGGGAACCCTGTGTCATCCCTATCTCCCTGGGGGTTCTATGAAGACCCTTTTAAAACAGGAGGGTGACCTCGGGAAGGGAGAAGAAGGGGTGAAGGGGAGGTCCCAGGGGACTGGAGGATGGCCAATGTGATTCCACTCCACAAGGGTGGAAGCAAGGAGGAGGTAGGTCACTACAGACCAGTTAGTCTTACTTCAGTCATTGGAAAGATCATGGAGACACACCTCAAGGAAAGGATAGTGGAACACCTGGAAACCGTAGGGGCACAGGATCCAAGACAACATGTATTCACAGCAGGAAGGTCCTGTCAGACTAATCTAAGAGAATTCTTTGACTGGGTAACCCAGGAGGTGAATCAAGGACGTGCAGTTGATGTAGCCTACCTTGACTTCAGCAAAGCGTTCGATACCGTTACACACAGAAGATTGATTAACAAGCTAAGCAGACTCGGGGTATGTCAAAAATTGGTCAACTGGGTGGCAAACTGGCTGACAGGTAGAAAGCAGAGAGCGGTGGTTAATGGTATCCAGTCCGAAGAGATGCATGTCACAAGTGAGGTGCCTCAGGGATTGGTCCTAGAGCCAGTCCTCTTCAACATCTTCATCAGTGATATTGCAGTCGGACTGGAAGGTAAGGTTTGCCTGTTTGCTGATGACTCCACAATCTGCAACAGAGTGGATGATCCAGATGAGGTGGGTAGGATTAGACGAGACCTGGAAAAGCTAGAAAAATGGTCCAAAAACTAGGGTTTAACGCTAAAAAGTGCAAAATTATGCACGTGGGCAGGAGAAATCCTGAAGTTAACTATAGGATGGGGGGGGGTTTGTGCTAGCAACCACTACAGAGGAAAGGGACTAGGGCATCATCATCACCAATCACCTAAAAGCCTCCAGGCAGACCATAAAGGCAGTGGGAAGAGCTAGAGGGATGTTGGGATGTATCAGTAGGGTAACACAAGCTGAAAGAGGGAGATAGTGATTCCTCTTTACAAGACACTGGTTAGTCCCTAGCTGGAGTACTGTGTCCCGTTCTGGAGGCCACACCTGCAAAAAGACATTAACAGGATAGAAACAGTCTAGAGAAGGGCGACAAACATGGTGCAGGAGCTGCAAAAAAAGCCATATGAGGACAGACTGAAGGACCTCAATATGTACACACTAGAGCATGGGAGGGAAAGGGGAGATATGATAAACTTTCAAATACCTTATAGGCCTAAACAAGGTGAAAGAGTCTAACATGTTTCAGTATAAGAAAAATAGCAGGACAAGAGGACATGATATGAGATTAGAGGGAGGCCAATTAAGGGGTAATGTGAGAAGATTCTTTTCACAGAGAGAATGGTAGATCCATGGAACAGCCTACCAAAGAGGCAGTGGAATTGAGTACAGTAGAGGGCTTCAAGGCAGCATGGGATAGGCACAAGGAATAATACAGATGAGTAAGAATAAAATAGGCTAATGTTCAGAATAGAGACATATGCAGCAACAATCAGGTAGAAAAAATGGGCAGACTAGATGAGCCTGGCGGTTCTTATCTGCTGTCAACTTCTATGTTTCTATGAAAGGCAACCTGAGGCCTTCTTTTTTTTTAATTATATTCCTGAGGACCCTATCACTGTGCCTCTAAAGCTTAGGTCATGCCAAAGGGAGGCAGAAATGCCAGTGTGGCGTGAAGGAAGAGTTTTCCCTAAAGAAAAATACCATCCCCCTTAACTCTCACCCTTGAAGAATCAAGGGAGTAGGAAGAGAAGCGAGAAAATAGAGGAAAGCGCTGCCCTGGAGAGGTGTCTTGTGAGCTACAGGCCCTGTGCAGAAAGGCTACTGGCCTGCCAGATTTCCTCACAATCAGGCATTGCTGCTAGGAGCTGACCTGGCAGTGTCCAGAGGTGCCTGGCATAGGCTACCTGACGTGCCTGATGGGTCGCTATACACAAAAGGCGGCACGCCACCAAAAACACCTCTTCCCCAGCGGTTTAAGTCAGACTCGGGGGCGGATTGTGCTGTGGAAACAATGCCCGGATGGGTATCCAGGAGCTCCACCCCCGATGAGGGGTGGAACATGGCATCTGAAGACCCCATAGCAGTGCAATACATGCGCATGCAGTCCCTAGGGGCAGGAGCTGGGGCAGCAGGATGTTGGCAGACAGCATATAAGGCCTCCGCAAATGGCCGGGAGCCAGGGAGGTATGACCAAGTGGTCAGCATTGTATTCCCCAAGAAATGACAGTGCCATATGGGCAGGATAATGTCCGGTGAAATGGGAGATGTGTAGCTCCTCCAACATCTCCGCTGGGAAGCGTTGATATGACTTGAAGTCTGCATCAGCAGAGTAGTGAAGGAAAGTCTCCAGGGGCTCCCCAGAGCTGGGCAACCAGTCGGGAGCATCCTAATCTTTGCCCTCCGAGGTGGAGGATGAGATCAAGGAGATCTCCAGTCCGGCCATCCCCTGGATCCTAGGCCCTCCAGCACCGAGAGTGGTGCCGGAGGGGAGTCCGGGTGCACATTCAGCACCGCCTTGCTCATCAGTGTAGAAGTTGGTGTCGGGAGCTGAGACGGCACCGGGCTGCGGCACCAAGGGGATCACTGGAGCTGGCCCAGTGTATAGCTGTGGCACCACACCCAGGGTTGTCCGTGTCTCCGAGGCGACCCAGGACTGTGAGGGGTGCCCAGTCATCCCCCCCAAAGGAAGACAACTGCCCCACCAACCCCTTGCTGAGACCCCTTGTTTCAGTAAGCTTTGAAATGGAGGGGGTCTTCTCTTCATTGGCCCATATATTGCCAGGGAGGGGCTATGGGGAGGAGCCCAGAGATCTTTTCTTGGCATCCTGAGTGCGCTGACAATCACTGAAGATTGGGGGTCTCTCCCCTACTTCACCACGCAGATAACTAGCGTGCGATAATCCACTGAGAAGCAGGCGTCGCACTCATCCATCGCATGCTGGGGACCCAGACAAGAAAAACAGCAGACTTTGAGGTCTGTCACAGTCACGGAGTTGTCACAGGGGCACTGATGCATGGGGGCAACTCCCGCTTACCTAGATTTTTTTATGCCCCGAACCCGACATTGCCACTGTACAGAAAGAAAAACAAAGGAGAAAAAGTTCTCAGTGCCGAGAAAAAAACAGACAAATAAATAAAGAATGGTGCCATAAACAGAACCGAACTTACAGCATTGAGTATGTCATCGAACTGTCAATGATCGGTTAAACGAATTGAGTAGGCCGAATGGAGCAGAGCTGATGCAGTACATCCTGAGACTTCCTTCACTGAGATCCTTCCTCGACGGTGGGAAAAACAGAACTGAGAAGCTGGGAGGAGTCGGCGTCAGTTACTGGCCACTCCACGAGCTCCATGTAATACATCAGCCTCATGGGCAGCGCTGTCTCTGATGTCGGCTCCCCAGAACTGAAAAATTTAAAGAGGCAAGCTCCTGAGCAGAGTCCAGACCTCCGCCTAGACCTAAGTGTAACCCTAGATGGCGCTATCCCAGGGGCTACTACCCTGCCTGATTTGCTACCAACAGGTTGAGGGGCCTGGATCCAATGGCGGTGCCTCCACCCAGAGGTCAGGGTTTGCAATAGTTAAACTAACTTGGTCACAGCCCTCTGGGACACTGCAACCCCTTTCTTCCCACTAGTGCCCACACAATATATCAGAATTACCTTCACAATTATACACTTACCCCCAGGTCTGGTTCCGGCACTGGGACCTCCTGTGAATGAGATACAGTGCAACAATCACAGTACAGTACTTTAACATAGACAAATACCTCAGGCAGTATAACTTTGCTGAAACAAGCAGCTCTGATTTATTTAGGGGATATAACAAGGACAGGGGAAATCAGGTTAATTAGCTTATCACTCTAATAATCTATCTATGGCTCTGTGCACAGGCCTATCCCTATCAGTTACTGTCCCTGGGTACCCAAGCCCTAGTGGCTAGTCCAAACCGTGGCAGCTGGTAGGGGCCCTTTCACACAGAGAAAAGGAGAATTAAACAGTCAGCAGTACAGTAATTCCATTTGGATTTAATGTGGCAATCCAACAGGAGCGACTCTGAATTAGTACTCACGACCTCCAAATAAGATAGGGTCCTTCAATGTCAGCAGGGCTCACTTGAGGTACACAAACCTCTTCACACATCCATATAAAAGAAAGCACTATACCAGGCAGGCTGCATCTGTTCCGATCGTAATTACTGCACAATACCAGGAGAACACACAGCAGATTCAGTTCCTGACAGACCGTGCAATTTTCAGCAATTCCTCCAGTCTTCTACAGGGTGAGCCTGGTTTCTACTCTTCAGAGATCCTTTGATTCTTTTCACAGGACAGATTCAGTCCTAACAAGCTGTTACACAAGCTGCAGACCGGAACTCTGGGTCTATACACGTTTTTGACTAAAACTGCACACTGAAAAGCACAGGGCTCCTTCCTTCTTCACTGCCAAAGCTCAACTCAACTCCAACCGACAAAACCGGCACTTCTTTGAGTTCCTCCCAGTTCTTGACTGGATTGGCTGTCACTCACAATAGACTGCTGCTGTTGGTCCAAAAGGCACTGAAGTCTAAACTACATCTCCCAGAGTCACTGCCCATACAATCCTCTTGTGGCTGGCTCAGATTATGAGTCCAAGTTCTGATTCGTCCAAGGCACCATTTTAGAGCTAGCTTACCCCACACTGTTTGGTCCAGTTCAGCAGTTCAAAACTAGAATGGGGAACTAGCAGACACAGTTCTGACTGCAAAGAAAGCAGGTTAGACAAACTGTAATTTCATTATTACTCTAAATAATTTCTGGCAAACAGTTACATCTTTCAGATAGGTTCCTTTGCACTCTAGTGACTGCAAAATGAAGTGAATTGGCAGCAGCTTGAGTGGTACTCAATCAAAGAAACACACAGTCCCCATACAACTAATTATGTCTGCAAGCAGACAGCTCTTAAAGAGACAGTACCAGAGGTTCTAAAACACTCACTGATAAATGGCTTAAATGCCAAACACCATTCAGGCTTGGGGCATTCAAGCAAGCTCCTGGAAGTCTTTTGGGAACCCCATTTGCAGGGGTTACACCCTTCCTGGTTTGGAAAGCTTGACGTCCGCCACAAGTAAGTACCCCATAAGTTTCAACTGCAACTATATACATTTGCATTAGGCTCGCACATGTAATCATCAGTCAATATATCATTTTACCAAGAACACATTTCTGAAACATTGCAGTACGTCACTCTTTACACAGTATTACATACACATTGTACCATAACTCAAGTTACCTCTTGTACATGAAACCTGAAAGAGGGGGCCCTTCCTATCAGTTACCTTGGGGCTGGATGGGGCAAGGGCACCATACTAGAGAGGCAACACAAGTAACTTGAGTTAGCACTGATGCTCAGTTTGGGCAATGAGCTCGGGACACATACACTCCTTTATGGACAACATTGAGAGGCAAATCCACAGGCCTCCCAAGGGAATCATAACTGAGGTGCACCACAGGCTTTACAGCTCGACCAGTCTTTCTAGGGGAACTGTTATAATCTCTGCACTCTGAGCCTCATTTTCAGCATTGTCCTCACTTGTCAGGAGTTCTCCATGGGGGTAGAGAGGCTAGAACTTGGGCACTTTCAGCTCCAGGAGTTACAGTTTCTGAGTCCACAACATTTGGCCTGCATGGAGAGCTTTGACACGCAGTGGACTGTCAGGGCACTCAAAATACTCTTCTTGTTCGGTGTATCACCAGTCTGCCCCAATCTATCATTTTCTCCCTGAAAGCTCAAACAGTTCAACCATGCACAATGATTCCATTTCATCTGATCTGATGCTTTGCACTTCACTTTCTGGGAGCATTGGCTCCAGGGACGAAGCTGGGGCTTGGACAGTCCAGAAGGCCCAGCTTCATCTCCAGTATTGACTAGGGATTGCCCAAACAATTGACTCAGTTCGTAAGAAGGATAGTATTCAAAGTCACTCTCACTTTCTTCTGATATGGACTGACAGTCATGCTCAACTGGGACTTGTAGTAGGAAACACTTTAACTCTGCTTCTGTAGGTGCAGACTTCCTTGGTCTTTTCTTAGCAGCAGCTCTAGTCACTGGTCCAGAGGAGCATCTTCTAGGGTTCAGACTCACTAAGATTTGTCCAATGGGCAGTAAATGATTTCTATGCATTGTTTTTACATCTTTTGAATTATTCTCAGGCCTTACTTTGTACACTGGCAGATCATCTAGTTTGCCCACTACAATGTGAGGGAGATGGTGCCATCTGTCAGCAATCTTGTGCTTGCCATGCAGTCCCAGATTTCTTAGCAATACCCGATCTCCTCCTGGAGTTCCTGTGCTTTCACCTTTTATCATACCTTTCTTTGTTGGCCAGATTTCTTTGGCAGCCATGGTTTGAGCCAGTTAGTACGCATGAGTTAACTGGGCCTTTAACTTTTGCACATACTGTAAATAGTTGTCAGCTTGAACCCCATCAGAGAGACCCCAAAACACACATCTACTGGTAGTCGAGCTTCTCTTCCAAACATCAGGTGGTAGGGGAGAATCCAGTGGCATCACTTTTGGTGCAGTTATAAGCATGTACCAGGGTGCTAATTTGTTGGCTCCATCTAGGCTTGTCCTTTGGGTGCAGGGTGCCTAGCATATCTAGCAAAGTGCGGTTGAAACGTTCAGGCTGTGGGTCCCCTGGGGTGGTAAGGAGTGGTTCTGGACTTCACTCCCCACAGAGAAAGCATCTTTGATCAGACGACTCTCAAAGTCTCTCCTTGATCAGAATGGATTCTTTGTGGAGCCCCATAGTGAACAAAAGTTTTCTACAAGTACTTTGGCTACAGTGGATGCTTTCTGTCTTTGCTGGGAAAGCTTGGGCATATCTCGTGAAATGGTCAGTGACCACCAGCACATTACTGATATTTCTTTGATCTGACTCCAAACTTAGAAAATCAATACAGACCAGCTCCATGGGTGCACTGGTGGTGATGTTAACAAGGGGCAGCCCTCTGGGGCAAAGCTTTCCTCTGTAAGCAGCGACTACAAGTTCGAATGTGTTGCTCCACATCAGCCCCCATCTTAGGCCAATAGAATCTGGATCTCACCAAGTCAAGTGTTCTGTCTATACCAAGGTGCCCCATGTGGTTGTGCAAGGACCTCAGTACTGAGTCTCGAAAGGCAGTGGGCAGCACTAGTTGTTGTTTGTCTACTTGTCCCCTCTGTCTACTGTTTCTCTGATAACAGTTTATTGATCAGTTTCAACTTAGGACCTTCTTTGTATAACAGTGCAGTTCTCAAATCAGTGAGGCGTAATTTGGACACATCTTTTCCTGCATAGAGGGCTTCTAAAGCTGCTTTGATCATGGGATCGCGGGATTGAGCCCGCGAATACTGTCATTGTCCAGCTGAGGCAGTGCACCAATGTCTATTGCAGAAAAGTGGCAATAAGCAGCAGGTATGCAATTCTCAGAGGCTCCCAAGCAATCCACCATGCAGTCCACTGCGTCCGTGGACATTTGTTCCTCCCTGTCAAACTTCCGCAGAGTGCCCGAATGTCAGGTTCTGCCAATCGGACCCAATCATTCTGGGGAACAGGCCTCCGGAGAGAGCATCAGCATCTATGTGGTTCAGACCTGCTCGGTATTCGAGGCATAGTCATATGTAGATAATGCAGAAAGCCACCTATGGCCAGTGGCATCCAACTTAGCTGAGGTCTGCACATAGGTCAAAGGATTATTGTCAGTTTTACTAGTATTTAGCCCCATACAAGTACTCATGGAATTGGTCAACAATAGCCCACTTCAAAGCTAGGAACTCTAACTTATGTACAGGATAGTTCTTTTCGGATGGGGTCAGGCTTCTACTGGCAAAGGCCACTGGTCTCAGGCCATTCTCGTGCTCTTGGTACAACACAGCCCCCAACCCTGCAAGCTAGCATCAGTGTGCAGGACGTAAGGTTTTCTTGGATCGGCATAGGCCAGCACTGGAGCATGGGTAGTTGATATGATCTCATGAAAAGCAGTCTCACAATCAGGAGTCCAGCGGCTCCAAATACTTCACCGGATGAAAATACACTCTTTCAGTCTTGAGGACGCTGACTTTTGGTATTTTTGTGGGTTGGGGGATACCCTTGAGTAAGGTTAAGTAAAGGCGGATCACTCTTGAATAGTCCTTGATGAAGCGCCGATAATAACCACAGAATCCCAGGAATCTTTGCAGTTCTTTAGATTTTTGGGCTGTGGCCAGGTGGTCAAGGCCTCAACTTTACTTGGGTCGTCTCTATTCCTCGGTGGATACTATATGTCCCACATACTTTACTGATGTTTGAAAGAATTGACACTTATCAATGGACAGTTTAAGACCAAAGTCCTCCAGTCGGTCCAATACCTTAAATAATCTGCTCTCATGTTCCTCCAGTGAGCTGCCAAACACAATAACATCATCTAGGTATACCAGGCACTCTAGTAAGTTCATGTCCCCCACTGCACGCCCATCAATCGCTTGAAAAGTGGCTGGGGCACCTGAAATCCTTGAGGCATCCTCATGAATTCATAGAAGCCAAGCGGACAGATAAAGGCCGTCTCTTCACGGTCTTCTGGGGCCATCGATCTGGTAGTACCCACTGCGGAGATCCAGCACAGAGAACCACTTGCTCCGCTAGGCAGTCCAAAGCATCCTGAATGCGGGCATTGTGTACTGATCAGGATAGTCCCGTTTACAGTGCGATAATCCACACATCCTTACTGTTCCATTCTTTTCCCTCACTACCTACAATGGGGAAGCATAAGGGCTTCTGGATTCTTGTATTACACCAGCAGCTAACATCTCTTGCAGATGCCGTCTCACATCATCTATGTCAGCAGGTGCCAGGCTGCGAGACCTCTCACAAATGGTTCGTCATGCAGCCGGATATTGTGCTCAGCTCCTGCACGCATCCTACATCCCATTCCTTTAAAGAAAACACCTGGTCTCTCTGGGCAAGCTTCTCACTGATCCTCACTTTCCATTCAGCTGGCAGCGGGAGTCGCCGAAATCAAACAAGTCAGGCTCATCTGTCATTCTTCCTTGAACTCTTGCTGCTGGGTAGCACTGCAGTGTCTGCACAATGCACATTAGCCAGGATGCAACCTCTGTTTACTCGAATGTCTCTTTCAGACACATTATGAACTTGACCATTACCCTTCTGAGTATAGCATGGGCTCTAGCGGGCAAAATACTAGGCTTGACCAGCAGTCCCTCTGGCAATTTTCCATCGCCTGGTGCATCCAACATTAATATTTTATTCTTAACATCCTTTCTGATACGGACTCTCCCTGTAAGGTACACTGGGCATTTGGCGCCAGGATCAGAGACTCAGGATCCTTCTTCCATACAATTCCGACCGGTTCCTCTGGTTCTGTTTTTCAGCATCTCTGTGCCTCATAGGCCTTCTTAATTAAAGCCGAACTCTAAAGCTCTACTAGTCTTTGACCCCTGTTTTCATAACACAACTGTGCCAGCCTTCCGAACATATGAGCATTTGTTCCAATCAACAAAGGAACACCATCATACAGTCCAGTGGGGGGACACACTAAGGCTAGGGTCTCTACTTGTTCGGCCACTCCAGCCACGGAGGTGGGAAAGACAGCCAAATTGAGATATACCTGAATAGGGTAGGCCTTCACTTAACCCCCATACATGCAGTCCTTCTAATGGTTGTAAGGGTACGCCTGACAAATGCTTCTGATACCAATCCTGGAACATAATTGTCACTTGGGAGCCACTGTCTAATACAGCTCTTGTAGACACTCCATTCACCTTTACAGTGGTCTCCATGGAGGGACCCACTATTCTGGACCAGTCTGGAGAGGCGGTAGTGGGGGCCTGGGCAACTGACCTTGCCACAAAGGACGTGAATTAGCATTTTGGTGCCCTCACTGGGATCATGTCGTGCACCTCTTAACCACTGATTTCTTCTCCAAGTCTCCTTGTAGCCTATATGCAACTTTGTCAGTGTCTTTGGGACTGGCATTCCCTTTTCATGTGCCCATCTTTCCCACAATTATAGCAAAACATACTTTCTGGAGTTTGAGCTGGCCGAGGCGCGACACTGGGAGCCAGGGCGGGGGTATTACTAACTGGAACCTAGGTGCCATCTCTGTCTGGCGTGATAAGCATTTGGAGACATCTCGTCAGTTTCTCCACTTCCATGGTCAAGGAATCGAGTTCGAGCTGTTATCAGCAGGAGATACATGGTGGGTACCCCACCCCATAGCAGATGCAGTCGGATATAGGTCAGGGCCCTGTACTTGCAGGTGGCCTTCATAAAGGGACTGTTTTTGAATTCCCGGATCTCTCTCAACAGTTCGCCCCATTGTGACATATCTTTTCCTTGTCAGAGCACTCATTGACTGCCAACCTCTGCCCCTGAACTTCACTTGATGGGTCACCTCAGTCACCGGGTCGAGCCGCAGCTATTGGTGCAGGTCCCTCCCGAGGTCGTTTTTCTCAACCTCGAATTTCTCTCATTAACTCATCTAGGAGGGTGGGATTCCAGTCGATCTGCCAGGCGAATTGAAGCAACAGCAGTTCTGAGAAGGGGCACACTTAAGGATCCTGTCCAGCCTGGTTCGGTCCAGTTCAATCGCTGGCAAACTACCTTTCTGAGGCATTCTTGCAACAATTTTTCCAGCCGAGATATATACACAGACAACAACTCCCCTTGGTACTGTTGTGCATCTCTTACTCTCCACCATAGGTCCTCATCAGAATCTGGGCTCCCACACATCCTCCAAGGCCTCAAGATAGGCCTGTGCAGTCGCTTCAGGGTTACTGGCCCGTTAGCACGGATGGTAGCCAGGGCAGGACCTCGGAGGCTCTCACTAACCCTCTTCTTTCGCCTTCCCAGCATTGCCATTCTAGCACTTGGGGGCAACATAGTCTATCCAGGTCTCCCAGTCATCCTTCCCTTGGGGGTGGGGAGGTGCCAGAGAAGATCCTCAACCTTCGTAAGAGTTGTGACTAATGGCAGGTGCAGAAATAGGAGTCTGCATTGGTTCAGCCACCATTACGGGCACTGGAGCAGGAGAGGTGTTGGGGAGGAACACCCCAGGTGGCAAGAATAGTTTCTTCAAGTCCTCCACAGTTTTCCTCTCCCAGCAACCATTCAGCAAATTTCTCCTCAAAAGTTTCAGATAGTGGTGGGGCTGATTCTCCCGGTCTTTACTGTCCTTAGTTATCACTCTCAAGCAGTGAGGGCTCCCTCTGGGGTAATGGTCTGTGGCACTTTGGAGCTATCTATGGGATCCTTAAACTCTACTAGGGCCAGGAAAGTGTGGGTGAGCAGATTAGCATGCCGACCCACCACCACAGGGTTTTGTAAACCTTCCACCTTGGAAAGTACTCCTGCACAGTGTCCGTATTGATACCCAGGGGATGTCCAGGATAAGCATAGCATTTTGGGGGTCGATCTCCTCCCAGTACACCACTCCACCAGCCGGGCACAGCCACTTCTGTCGGGTACCCATTTTTTCTTAACAGTGGTTCAGAATATGGCCACTAGAGGACACACAATCCCAGCGGTGAGCCTCCAAGATGTAACCCTAGATGGCGCTATCCCAGGGCTACTACCCTGCCTGATTTGCCACTAACAGGTTGAGGGCCTGGATCCAATGGCGGTGCCTCCACCCAGAGGTCAGGGTTTGCAATAGTTAAACTAACTTGGTCACAGCCCTCTGGACACTGCAACCCTCTTTCTTCCCACTAGTGGCCCACACAATATATCAGAATTACCTTCACAGTATACACTTACCCCAGGTCTGGTTCCGCACTGGGACCTCCTGTGAAATGAGATACAGTGCAACAATCACAGTACAGTACTTTAACATAGACAAATACCTCAGGCAGTATAACTTTGCTGAAACAAGCAGCTCTGATTTATTTAGGGATATAACAAGGACAGGGGAAATCAGGTTAATTAGCTTATCACTCTAATAATCTATTTATGGCTCTGTGCACAGGCCTATCCCTATCAGTTACTGTCCCTGGGTACCCAAGCCCTAGTGGCTAGTCCAAACCGTGGCAGCTGGTAGGGGCCCTTTCACAGAGAAAAGGAGAATTAAACAGTCAGCAGTACAGTAATTCCATTTGGATTTAATGTGGCAATTCAACAGGGAGCGACCCTGAATTAGTACTCACGACCTCCAAATAAGATAGGGTCCTTCAATGTCAGCAGGGCTCACTTGAGGTACACAAACCTCTTCACACATCCATATAAAGAAAGCACTATACCAGGCAGGCTGCATCTGTATCCCGATCGCAATTACTGCACAATACCGGAGAACACACAGCAGATTCAGTTCCTGACAGACCGGTCAATTTTCAGCAATTCCTCCAGTCTTCTACAGGGTGAGCCTGGTTTCTACTCTTCAGAGATCCTTTGATTCTTTTCACAGGACAGATTCAGTCCTAACAAGCTGTTACACAAGCTGCAGACCGAACTCTGGGTCTTACACACGTTTTTGACTAAACTGCACACTGAAAAGCACAGGGCTCCTTCCTTCTTCACTGCCAAAGCTCAACTCAACTCCAACCCGACAAAACGGGCACTTCCTTTGAGTTCCTCCCAGTTCTTGACTGGATTGGCTGTCACCACAATAGACTGCTGCTGTTGGTCCAAAAGGCACTGAAGTCTAAACTACATCTCCCAGAGTCACTGCCCATACAATCCTCTTGTGGCTGGCTCCAGATTATGAGTCCAAGTTCTGATTCGTCAAGGCACCATTTTAGAGCTAGCTTACCCACACTGTTTGGTCCAGTTCAGCAGTTCAAAACTAGAATGGGAACTAGCAGACACAGTTCTGACTGCAAAGAAAGCAGGTTAGACAAACTGTAATTTCATTATTACTCTAAATAATTTCTGGCAAACAGTTACATCTTTCAGATAGGTTCCCTTTGCACTCCTAGTGACTGCAAAATGAAGTGAATTGGCAGCAGCTTGAGTGGTACTCAATCAAAGAAACACACAGTCCCCATACAAACTAATTATGTCTGCAAGCAGACAGCTCTTAAGAGACAGTACCAGAGGTTCTAAAAACACTACTGATAAATGGCTTAAATGCCAAACACCATTCAGGCTTGGGGCATTCAAGCAAGCTCCTGGAAGTCTTTTGGGAACCCCCATTTGCAGGGGGTTACACAAGCATGATGAATGGTGAAGACTGACTTGGGAAGATCTATATGTTACTTCAGCTACAGGGCTGACTACAGCTTAGTTTGCTAATCTCCTTTCTCACTGCTAAATACCAATTACAGTATTGTTTTATTGCATCTGTGTGACAAGTTAATGCCCCTGCATCTTATTCTCCCGATTCCCACCATTCCCAAGTAGCTCTCTACCTGCTGGTAACTATCTTCCTAGCCTCCATTGCCCTCCATTTCCTAGACTGCCTTCGCTCTACTACTCCCCCTCTCCTTATACAACTGCTCTCACCCCCACTCAGGGTTCCCTTCTCCCTCTTTTTTTCTCTCCCCAGTTGCTTTCTCTTACTACTTCCACCCTCCCTCTTCCCCTATGCTTGATACTGCTATCACTCTCTGTTCAAATCCCCCAACCTCTCTTCCTCCCTGTGCTATGCTTCCCTGAGCAGCTCACCCTGCTACCTTATCCCCAACACCCACAACCCTCTTTTATTTCACTGTGGTACTATCCCAGTATGGCCTCCTTCACCTTCCTGCTTCACTGCTGCAACTCCTTGCTCCCCCACTCCTACTCTCTGAGTTGGTCTCCTCTCTCAACCCTTCCCTTCTATCTAGCTCAGACCTCCAAGCCTCCTGTCTCTCCAACATGCTCTAAATTTCCCTGTTTCTCCTTCCCCTCATGTTTAACCTTGCTTCCCTCCTTCCCACTGACTCTCCCTCTCTTCCTGCCTCCCTCTCCATCCCCCCAACCCTTTCTCCAATCCTCCCTTCCTCCTGCCTTCCCTCTCTTTTCCATTCCCCCTGGCTTCCTAACTGCTCTCTTCTCCCATCATACAGCCTCCATATTGCTACTCTTAGATCCTTGCTGTCCCTCTCTCTCCATCCCTACTCTCCCCATCAACTACCACACAAACTCTCCTTTGTTCCAATTTAGCTCCTTGTCCATCTGTTGCTTTTATTTGCAGGTCATATACAGTCCAATCCCAGCTCTACCCTTTCCCCACCACCTGGATCCCCAAAGGGCTAAGTGTGGTATGTCAATGTCCATAGCCTACTCCCAAAATTGACCTGCTACAACCCTTCATGATCAACATTCAACCGGACATGTTATCTCAGAATTCTGGCTTTTATACAAGATCCCAGATACTGCAGATGCCATCCCGGTACTCACCCAACAGGACTGAGCTATGAGGATGGTGGTGTTGCCATTTACCTATCCTCTGCCATCTAGTTCATCCCTATACTCACTATCTCCTCCCTCTCTGCATATGAACCCCTACTCCTCATACTCCCTCTCTCCCTTTCTCTCTCCCCATCTTTGTGGTTGGTGTTTATTGCTGCCCAGGCCTGCCCTCCTCCACTATCGCTGACCTTCTCACCACTATCTCCTCTCATGCCTCATCTGGTGAACTACTCATCCTTGGGAACTTTAATAAAAATTGGCTCTCCCTATCACTATCCAAATTCTGCCATAATGTCAGATCACTTAATCTCACCCAACTAGCCTTTAGTCCCACCCACCTCAGCCACAAATCCCCAGTTCACACATTACTGGACTGGGCTCTTGCCTCCCATCCACACTGTATTATTGCTGCTGGCACCCTCCCGGATGTCCTCAGTGACCACCACATGGTCTACTGTGTACACAAAATACACCCACCCAAAGCCCCACCCAAACGCCTCCTGATCTGATCCTCCCGGTCATTGGACTTGTCCTCCTTCATGAGGACTTAGCAGCTACCGACTGGTCACCTATCTCCTCTGCCAGCACCATCTATTCTGCCTCAGTTATTTCTAGGCCATTTTCCTGTCTACCTGGGATCATCACGCCCTCAGGAAAGCTAGGGTCTGAGGTTCCCACCTCCCCTGGGTCTTAGCCAAACTGTTGGCATGCCTTCGTGCTCAGGCTCCCCTGCTAACTTACTCAAACACCATGCCATTCGAAATGTCTGCACCAGAGCCATCAGACTTGAAAAGGCCGAGTACTTTTCCTCCACCTTCCAAAACAACATTATTCACCCCTCCAAGTTTTGGAAGGTCATCCACGCACTCTTCTCTCCCCGCAGCCCAGTCCACCACCCTGGTCCTCAAGGTGAGAGGCACCACCACTATAGGATGGGGGGGGGGTTGTGCTAGCAACCACTACAGAGGAAAGGGACTAGGGCATCATCATCACCAATCACCTAAAAGCCTCCAGGCAGACCATAAAGGCAGTGGGAAGAGCTAGAGGGATGTTGGGATGTATCAGTAGGGTAACACAAGCTGAAAGAGGGAGATAGTGATTCCTCTTTACAAGACACTGGTTAGTCCCTAGCTGGAGTACTGTGTCCCGTTCTGGAGGCCACACCTGCAAAAAGACATTAACAGGACAGAAACAGTCCAGAGAAGGGCGACAAACATGGTGCAGGAGCTGCAAAAAAAGCCATATGAGGACAGACTGAAGGACCTCAATATGTACACACTAGAGCATGGGAGGGAAAGGGGAGATATGATAAACTTTCAAATACCTTATAGGCCTAAACAAGGTGAAAGAGTCTAACATGTTTCAGTATAAGAAAAATAGCAGGACAAGAGGACATGATATGAGATTAGAGGGAGGCCAATTAAGGGGTAATGTGAGAAGATTCTTTTTCACAGAGAGAATGGTAGATCCATGGAACAGCCTACCAAAGAGGCAGTGGAATTGAGTACAGTGAAGGGCTTCAAGGCAGCATGGGATAGGCACAAGGGAATAATACAGATGAGTAAGAATAAAATAGGCTAATGTTCAGAATAGAGACATATGGCAGCAACAATCAGGTAGAAAAAAAATGGGCAGACTAGATGAGCCTGGCGGTTCTTATCTGCCGTCAACTTCTATGTTTCTATGAAAGGCAACCTGAGGCCTTCTTTTTTTTTAATTATATTCCTGAGGACCCTATCACTGTGCCTCTAAAGCTTAGGTCATGCCAAGGGAGGCAGAAATGCCAGTGTATGGAGGAAGAGTTTTCCCTAAAGAAAATACCATCCCCTTAACTCTCACCTTGAAGAATCAAGGAGTAGGGAAGAAGCGAGAAAATAGAGGAAAGCGCTGCCCTGGAGAGGTGTCTTGTGAGCTACAGGCCCTGTGCAGAAAGGCTACTGGCCTGCCAGATTTCTCACAATCAGGCATTGCTGCTAGGAGCTGACCTGGCAGTGTCCAGAGGTGCCTGGCATAGGCTACCTGACGTGCCTGATGGGTCGCTAGACACAAAGGTGGCACGCTACCAAACACCCTTCTTCCCAGCAGCGGTTTGTCAGACTCGAAAGGATTGTGCTGTGGAAACAATGCCCGGATGGGGTATCCAGGAGCCCACCCATGAGGGGTGAACATGGCATCTGAAGACCCCATAGCAGTGCAATACATGCGCATGCAGTCCCTAGTCCCCCCACACTGCCTCTTGAATTCAATGCTTTGTTCACCTCCTGTGCCTCATCCCTGCTCCTCCTTCCACCCCACCTTCCCTCTCCCACCATGTCTCCTCCTTTCTTCTATCTTACCAGCAGACACCCTCAAGGCCCTCCTAGCTCTTAACCCTCTCAAGGGCTGGAGCCCTGATGGGCTTGACCCCAAACTCTCCATCTTTCTTTCCCTGCTGTCATTCGACCAATCACCTCCTTCTAAACCTCTCCTCTCCTTGCCTCTGTACCCAGCACTTGAAACATACCAGAGTCATACTCCTCCCAAAGGTAGTGACTCCTCCACTCCTGGCAACTACCACCCTATCTCCCTGCTTCCTACCCTTGCTAAACCTCAGGAACACTTAGTGCTTTCCAAGATCTTTCCCTTCCTTGATTCATCCTCCTTCTTCATCCCTTTCCAGTCTGGATTCCGTAAATCCCACTCCACCCCCTCCTCCCTCCTCCGGCTTACTGACTCCATTCTCTCAGGCATGGATCAGGGCCAGATCACCTCCGCCATCTCTGTCGACTTGGCCAAAGCCTTTGACACCATAGCCCACCCCCTTCTCCTTGTTATGTTTGCAGCAGCTGGACTTTCTGTCTCTGCTACTAACTGGTTCCATTCTTACCTTGTGGACAGGACTCAATCAGTTATAACTGGAGATTCCCTGTCCCCCCCCACTCCTTATCAACATTGGTGTCTCCCAAGGATCTATCCTTGGCCCTATACTATTTTCTGTCTTCTTAAACAACCTCTCTGCTGCTTGCACATCTACGTCTGCACATATGTACGCAGATGATACAGTCCTATTTGCCTCTGGCTCCTGCCCTCTGATCTGATGACCAAGCTTCAGCTGGACTTTGACAATGTTCAGCACTGGTTCGATTGAATCAGCTGTCTCTCAATGATAAAAATGGTCTCCATGACCTTTGATTCATAGAAACATAGAATTTGATGGCAGAGAAGGACCGCTTGGCCCACCTAGTCTGCCCATTTCCCTACCTAATGGATAGGCTGCAGATCCTAGTTAACCAACAGCCTACCTCCTCCTCCCCACTAGAATTGCCTTATGCCTGTCCTATGCGTTCTTGAATTCCCCACTGTTTTTGACTCCACTACCTCCTCAGAAAGGCTGTTCCATGTATCCACAACCCTGTCCATGAAAAATACTTCACATTACCTCTGAGCCGGTTCTGGCAAAAGCTCTCCAGACTTACCGCCCCCTCCTTTCACATCCTAGATGGATCCTCCATCAAGAAGGTTCCCTCTTTCAAGTACTTTGAGGTTTGGCTTTGACCATCACCTCGACTTTTCAGGGCAGGTGGACACCATCCACAAAAACAGCATCCAAAACTAGGTGCATTGTACAGAAACTGTGGTGCACCCCTGCCAGCTCGCATAGAGCCATTCTTCAGAAAATTATTCTCCCTATCTTCGACTATAGAGATACTGTTTGCAATGCTGCTCCTAAGTCTACTCTAGCCAGACTGGATCCCTCTATTACTCCTTCTGCTGCTTTGCCCTGGACTGTCTGCCCTGCACCCACCATTGCTCCTTTATACCTCCCTCTTCCTTCCCTCCCTTGAAACCAGGTGTGCCTCCATTGCTAAATACTGGCCAGGCTCTCCCTCTTGCTTCTCCTCCCCCCCCCTTCCTTTTACACCCTTCGCAACTCTGGCTTTCACACCCTAGCACTCCCTTCAAGGTTATCCTTAGCTGGTCAGGCAGCTTTCTCCTGTCACTTCCCTAAACTATGGAATTCTCTCCCCCTATCCATCCACTCTGCCTCTTCCCTTCGCTCGCTCTCCTCTCTTCTCCGAGACTTCATCTCTCCCTCCCGCAAATGCACCTGATCTCCACCTGTCCTCCTCCACTCAACTACTCCCCCTACTATCACACTCTTGTCTCCTCTTCCCCCATATAAACCTGCCCTAGCCCCACCTGTTTATCCCCACTCATAAACCTAATGTTTAGCTTCCACTGCCTCCACATGTATTAGTCCGTGATGCACTTCAATTGTTTCCTCTGTTATATACAGGCCTAACTTACCTATGTTAAAGTTGCCAATCATTGTTGTTTGTTCTTGATACATATGTTATTTCTTCCTGCTTGTAAATATTGATTTGATCTGTTCTATTTTGATTTGTTATGCTTTGCCTCCCTTCCCCAGGATGCATCTGAGAACAAGCTGCTACCCAGCTGAGTATGTCTTTCCTGGTGAAACTTTGAAAATAAATAAATAAAATTTCCTCTAGAAACATAAGTTGTCAGCAGATAAGGACAACTTGGCCCATCTAGTCTGCTCTAAATCATGGGTGTAGCCAGGCATACTCCAAGTACTCCATGGTGTGCATGTGCAATTTTATTTAAGGGGGTAGCAAATAGGCTCTGAACTGCTTCCTTTTTCCATGAAAACTAACAAAGAAAATGCTGAACCTTTCTATAATTTTATTCATAGGAGTTGAAACTAGAAGGACTGGTCATTAATACCGTCTTTGCATCCCAAGAACAGTACAACTTTATAGGCTCTGGGCTGGTATGTGGCTGTCTTAAAGACCAATGCGTGGCATTTGTATTTGCCTATGCATGGCAACAACCACTGTCATGAGATACAAAAGTTGTATTTATTTTGCCAAATGAGGCAACAAACATGGTCCTGGTGTACATTTGTATATTGTCTGGCTACAACCCTGCTCTAAATTCCCCACTGGTAGTGCCACTGGAGACCCTAGCCTATTGTATCTCAATTTTATATATCCCATCCACCTTGTGTACTGTTTTGCTTTGCAGAGTTTATGATTATGCTCCTTTGTCATATTGTATTGCTTGAACAGACTATTATTTATATAACTCTGTTAATTACTAATACTTTTTTTCTAATTGCGCTATGTTCAATACCCCTCCATAGAACACATCTGGTAATGAGCTGTTATCAGCTCAGTATGTCTTTCCTGGTAAAACATTTTAATTAAATAAAACATAAATAACATGGCAGACTGGATGAACTGATGTTCTTTCTCTGCCACCCCTGTCAATATTTCTATGAACTGATAAATGCTGTAAAAAGAGGACAAAGAAACATTTAGGGACTGCTGTTGTGTAAAGACACAAGAAAAACCTGGGGCCAGATTCACAAAACCTTGACCCAGCACAAACCGGGTTTTGCACTGAGGCCAAAAGCCCAGTTTGCGTGCAGAAACCGGGTTTGCGCTGGGGTAAAGTGAGGAAGGGGCTGCAATGCAAATGAAGGGAGACCTGCATATCAGTGTGGTCCCATTCACAAAGCATTTGCTCCACTCAAGGGCCTTTTGTTGGTCCTCTTACACGGAGCAAATACCGACCAAGACCTTGTTTTAATCCCGCGAAACCCTGGTGGTTGGCAGAGGTACTGCGGCACCCCCCACATGCTATTCTCTGGGGCCATGCTCCTGGCTGCATGTCGGGATGGTGCTACTTGGGTTACCACTGCTCGACTTCTTTCTATTCACAGTCAGATAGTGCACAAGTGCTATCTGACTGTAAATAGCACTTTGATCCCTTGCAACCGCAACACAAAGTTTTTTGTTGCCTTTGTGAATTGGGGCCCTGGTGACTACTGTAGTGCAAAGTCAAAAGAACTGGTGACTTCTGCAGTGTGAGGACAGAAGAAGACCTGGTCACTGTTGCAATGTGAGAACAGAAGGGGAACTCGGGCAGACTAGATGGACTGCTAGTCTTTTTCTACCATCATTGTCTATACTTCTATTTGTGGTGGTGTGCGAGCACCAGAACTGGTGACTGCAGTAGTGTGAGAACAGAAAATGAACTGGTGACTGCTGTAGTGTGAGAATGAAAGACTTGGTGAATGCTCTAGAGTGAGGACAGGAAAATACCTGCAGACTGTTGTAGTGTGAGGACAGAATGAAGACCAGGTGACTGCTGTATTCTGAGAACAGAAAAGACCTGGTGACTGGAGTAGTCTAAGGAAAGTGTGAGGAGAGAATAAGCTGTAAGGACAGAATAAGAAGATCTGGTGATTGTTGTAATGTTAGGATAGCTGATCTGGTGACTGCTATAGTGCAAAGACAGACGATGACCTGGTGATTGCTGTAGTGTGAGGAGAGCAGAACACCTGGTGACTGCTGTAGTGTATAGACAGAAAAGACCTTGTGACTGTAATAGTATGACAACAAAATGAGACCTGATGACTGCTGAAATGTGAGGACAGAAGAAGACCTGGTGACTGCTGTAATATAAGAACAGAAAATAACTGGTGACTACTGCCGTGTGAGAACAGAAGACATGGTGACTGCTGCAGGGTGACAACAAAAGACAACCTGGTGACTCCTGAAATGTGAGGACTAAAGAAGACCTGGTGACTACTGTAGTGTGTGGACAGAAGAAGTGCTGGTGGTAGATGTGGAAGTACAGACGAAGACCTGTGATTGCTGTAGCCTCTGGTAAGACTAAGACCTGGTGATTTCTGTAGTCTGAGGACAAAAGGGACACTTTAGTGGCTGCTGTAGTGTGGAGGACAGAGGATGACCTGGTGACTGTTGTAGTGTGAGGATAGAAGAAGCCCTGCTTACTAATAAGATATAAGGACAGGAAGACCAAGAGACTGCTGAAGTGTATGGACAGAAGAAGATCGGATGACATCTGTAGTGTGAGGGCAAACAATGACCTGGTATCTGCTGTAGAGTGAGGACAGAAGAACATGTGACTGCTGTAGTGTAGGGACAGAAAAAGGCCTGGTGACTGCTGTAGTGTGAGAAAAGAGAAAGATCTAGTGACTGAAGTACTGTCAAGAGAGAAGAAGACTTGGTGACTGCTGTAGTGTGAGGATATAAGAAGACCTGCTAACTACTGCAGTTTGAGGACAGATGAACAGCTAACTGCTGTAGTGTGAGGAGAGAAGACTTGGTGTCTATTATAGTGCAAGGAAAGAAGATGATCTGGTGACTGCTGTAGTGTGAAGACAGAAAAAGGCCTTGTAACTATTGTAGTGTGAGGACAGAAGAAGACCTGGCGGCTGCTGTAGAATGAGAACAAAAGACCTGGAGATGGCTGAAGTGTAACGTGAGAAAAATAACTAGTGGCTGCTGCAGTGTGAGGACAGAAGAAAGAAGAAGAATCAGCATTCATATAGTGCTTTTCTTACACATTGTATCCCAAAGCGCTTTACAAGCAATGCTATGACTGGTAGTGAAGTGACTGAATATGTAGTGGCAGCCATATCGCACATCAACATCCACACAAAGCTTTGGACAGTTGCATGAAATGATTTTATGGTAAGGCAAATATTGGCCAGGACACCGGGAATGTCCCTACTCTTTGCGAAGAGAACCTTGGGTTCTTTTGCTTCCACCTGGACATCCACCAGGACAGCACTAGGATGGGTAGAAAGGACCTGGGTTTAACGTCTCATCTGAAGGATGGCACATCCCAACAGTACAGCTCCCCCCAATGCTGATCTTGGGTACCAGCATTTAGGTATGAGCCCAATCCCAGCATGGGACCAGAACCCACAACCTTCTGGTCCAGAGGTGGATGTGTTATCAACTGAGTCAAAGCATGGTGACTGCTGGAGGGCGAGGACAGAAGAAGACCTGGTGTCTCCTAAGCATGAGGACAGAAAAAGAACTGATGACTGCTGTAGTGGGAGGACAGAAGAAGATCAGTTGACTGCTGTACAGTGAGGACAGAAGAAAATCTGGTGACTGCAGTAGTATACGGACAGAAAAAAGACCTGGCAACTGCTTCTTTGTAAGGACAAATGATCTGGTAACTGCTATAGTAAAGACAGAAGAAGACCTGATGACTGCTGTAGTGTGAGGACAGAGGAGGAACGTGACTGCTGTAGTGTGAGGACAGAAGGAATACCTAGTGACTGCTGTAATATGAGGACAGGAAATGACCTGGTGACTGTTGTAGTACAAAAGGAGAAAGGGATATCTGCTGTTGTGTGAGGACAGAATAACTAGTGACTGCTGTGGTGTGAGGACAAAGGAAGATCTGGTGAATTGTGTAGTGTGATGACAGAAGACCTGGTGATTGCAGAGGTTTGAGAACAGAATAAGACCTAGAGACTGCTGTAGTGTGAGGACAGAAGAAAGACCCAATGACAGCTGTTGTGCAAGGACAGAAGAAGACCTGAATCTGCTGTAGTATGAGGACAGAAGACCTGCTTACTGTAGTTAGAGGACAAAGAAGAACTGTTGACTGCTGTAGTGTGAGAAGACCCGATGAAAGCAGCACTGTGATGACAGAACAATTCCTGGTGACTGCTGCAGTGTGAGGACGGAAGAGAACTTGATAACTGCTGCAGTGTGAGGATAGATGAAGACCAATATCTGCTGTAGTGTTAGGACAGAAGAACTGGTGTCTGTTACAGGGGGAGGACAGAAGAAAATCAGGTGACTGTGGAAGTGTGTGGACAGAAGAACTGACAGAAGAAGACCTGATCTCTCAACTCCGAAGCCGGTGACAAGCGGGTGCCACAGGGCTCTGTGCTGGGACCAGTATTATTTGGCCTCTTCATATCAGACGCTAAGACGGGTGGTGAGCAAGGTAAGTCTATTCACAGACGATACCAAAATGGGAGACAGTCGTGACAGAGGGAGGGATGGAAGCAGCTGCAGGGGGACCCTAAGCAAGCTAGAGGAGTGATCAAAGAGGTGGCAGCTGGGGTTCAATGCAAAGAAGTGTAAGGTTATGCACTTCGCCAAGAACCCAAGGAGAGAATACTGGAGAGAATACCTAGGGAAAGAGCAGCTGCAAAAGCGAACAAAATGCTTGGGTGCATAGCGAGGGGGTTTTCATCCAAGTAAAGAGAGATGATCTTACCCCTCTACAGGTCACTGGTAAGGCTGCACTTAGAGTATTGTGTGCAGTTTTGGAGGCCATACCTGAAGTGTGATATCAGGCTACTGGAGGAAGTGCAGAGGATGGCAACGAAGATGATATGTGGAATGGAGGGGAGAGACTATGAGAGCAGGCTGAGAGACCTGGAGGGACATGACAGAGACATTCAAGTATCTGAGGGGAATCAATAAGGATGGGGCAGATGTAGTCTTTAAGCTAAGGAGGGGGAGGGACACCAGGGAGCATGGGCTAAGAATAAAGGGGGGAAGATTTAGGAAGGAAATGATGAGACACTATTTCACGGAGAGGGTGGTAGCAAAATGGAACACACTACCAGAATGGGTGAAATCATGTAAATCTGTGACTAGCTTTAAAAGGGTATGGGACAGGAGAGAGTGAGGGTGGGGGAGCTGGGGGCGGCAGTGGAAAGACAAAGGGGAGGGGGTGGGGCAGGTGCCAACTAGGGGTGCAAGCTGCATACTCGAGCAGACTTAGACGGAGTGATCTGTTTCTGCTGGCACATTCATATGTCCATTTGAAGAGGACAGAGTCCTAAAGGAACTTGCAAATCTGAAAGTGGATAAGGTAATGGGACCAGACGGGATATATCCAAGGATACTGAAGGAGCTCAGAGAGGAGCTGTTTAACAGTCCTGTTAAACCAGCCACTGGAGACAGGAGAGGTCCCAGAGGACTAGATGAGAGCAGATGTAGTCCCACTTCACAAAAGTGGTAGCAGGGAGGAAGCTGGCAATTACAGGCCAGTCAGCTTGACTTCAGAGGTGGGGAAAATAACGGAATCACTGCTGAAGGAGAGGACTGCAGAATATCTTGTAACCAGCGGCTTACAGGATCCAAGGCAGCCTGAATTCACTGAGGGAAGGTCATGTCAAACAAATCTGATAGATTCCTTTGAGTGACAAAAGAAGCAGATCAGAGTGGAGCAGTGGATATGGCCTACCTAGATCAGTAGGGCCTTCGACACCATTCCACATAGCTGGAGACTCCTAAACAAATTGGGTAGCCTGGAAGTGGCTCCAATAGTGGTACAGTGGGTAAGAAATTGGTTGGGGGATCGGTGATAGAGGGTGGTGGTAAATGGGATTCACTCAGAGGAAGGAAGGAAGGGTGATCAGCGGGTGCCACAAGGATCAGTACTGGGACCGGTATTCTTTAATGTCTTTAATGCTGCACCTGAGTGGGGAGGGGAAGGGGGTATTAAAGCAGAGGTCTGATGGGTACATAGCATCAAGGATAGATTTAAACTAGGTGGGGGGTGGAGTAAGGACAGCTAGTAGGCAGGGATCCCAGAGGGGAGCTGAGCACGCCACCCCAAGCTATCAGAGATGTATTTGGGTGGGGACACAAGAAGGGGTGGGGGAACCCAGGATGGGGAAGGCACAGGGTGGATGGTGGTCACGCTTGAATGTGAAAAGCTTGGGTAACAAATCAGCTGTGCTACAGGATCTCTTGGCTGTGGGAGGGTGGACACTGCACATCACAGAAACATGGGCCACCCAGAACCAGGACTGGGATATGATGATCCCAGGGTACAGGATATTCAGGAAGGACAGGGCTAGGGAAAAGGGAGGTTGCGATCTATGTGAGGGAGGGATAAGGTGTATAAGGGAGGAGGGGGTGGAGAGCAGGACAGAGGCCCTATGGATGCAGTTTCAAGACTCCAAAAGAAAGACACTGAGGGTGGGGGTAGCGTACAGGCCACCAGCTCAGTGGGATGACCTGGACAGGGAGTTGGCTGAGCAGATTAGAAGGGTTTGTAGGAAGGGGAACACAGTAGTGGTAGGGGACTTCAACCTCCCTGGGGTGGACTGGAACACCCCAACCACCACATGTGCAAAGGAGCACGTATCACTAGATGCATTTCAGGACTGCTTCCTGGTGCAACTGGTCCACAAGCCGACTAGGGTGGGAAGGACTCTGGACCTGGTATTAACAAAGAAAAAATTACTCGCCATAGTAATGTTTCTTCTAATGGAGTCTTGCTGTATTCTGACTATATGCAGTTAGCCCCAGCACTTGAACTGCTCCGGAGAGGAAAGGGTTAACTCTATGCAGCAGCATAGAACGTTGAGCTCGAGCTTGGTTTTCAAACCTCTGTCTCTGGTACATCTCAGTGTAACTGTCAGATTCTTACGAGTAAAACTAACTAAAGTTATGGAAATTGTTTAGTTTTATGCCAAAAGGCAACAAAATTTGGGTCTGAAAGACTCAAGTCGAGAACCCAAGAAAAAAATAGAGCAGATAGTGAAATAAACAACAACCACCCCACCCTGAATAGAGGGAAGGGTACAAGGTACACCCCTGAGGTGCAACACTGTGCCTGCCAGCCCACATCCCAAAAACTAGATTCTGAGAGGGGAGGCAGGGAAGGAGGTCAGAATACAGCAAGACTCCATTAGAAGAAACAACATTAATATGGTGAGTAATTTTTTCTTCAAACAACATGAAGTCTTGCTGTATTCTGACTATATGTAGACTACTAAATAGTTCCCCACTGAAGGAGGGAACACAGAACCTTACTTTGGGAACAAGCTCTGCAACACTGCTGTACCAAACCTAATATCACTCCTAGTCTGGATGTCCAGAAAGTAATGCTTGGTGAATGTATGGACTGTTTTCCAGGTGGCTGTTTTACATATTTCCACCAAGGGGATATCTCTCAGGCCTGAAGGAGGTTGTTTACCAAATTTGGCATAGCAGAAATGGATACAAGAGACAATCCACCTGGCAATAGTTTTTTTAGTAGCAGGTTTACCTTTACCCACTTCCCCATAAGTGAGAAATAGCTGGAGACAATCATTTCTATGTGCCTTACTATGCTCTATGTAGTAGCTAAGTGCCCTTTTAACATCCAGACTGTGTAATCTTCTCTCCCCTGAAGAAGAATGGTCAGTGAAAAACACAGGTAGAGACAGATTGGTTCAGATGAAAATCTGATACCACTTTAGGTAGAAACTTTCTATTCTTCCTGAGGACCACCTTATCTCTGTGGAAGGAAATAAAGTCAGGTTCAATTGACAGGGCCTGTAATTCACTAAACCTCCTGGCAGAAATAATAGCTACCAGGGACACCGCTTTTCCAGGTCAAGTACTTAAGCTCGGCGAGCTAAAGGTTCAGAGGGTGGCTGCATAAACTGTGTATGCAGACATTCAGATCCCAAGCCGGGTAGGCTCTCTAAAAGGAGTGTTAATGTGAACGGAGCATTTGAAGAACTTACTGAAGACAGGATGTGATGCCAGGGAAGAGCCCTTCCCTGCAGAAAGAAAGGCAGACACAGCTGCTAGATGAACCTTAAGGGTTGCAGGCCTAAGGCTTAGGCCATTAAGGTGTACCAGATAATCTAAGGCTGGGACAAAGCCTGAAGCATCTGGTTGTATGCCTCTCTGAGAACACCAAATGCTGAATCTTTTCCATTTAGAATTATAAGTTTTTCTGGTAGAAGGTTTACTAGAGACCTTCAGAATATCCATCACTCCCTGAGAAAGATGCAGGCCTGCATATTCTAACTCTTCAAGAACCAGGCTTTGAGATTGAGACTGGAGATGGGGGTACCAAATCCTCTCCTGAGAGGAGGTTAGAAGACTGTGTCTCCTGGGAAGAGACAGGGGGAATGACACTGACAGAGACAACAGCAGAGGATACCAAGGTTGTCTGGCCCAGTCTGGAGCCACGAGTATCACTGTGCAGGGATGAGACCTGATCTTGATCAGAACTCTGAACAACAGAGGAAAGGAAGGAAAGGCATACAGAAACCTTCCAATCCAATAGGAGAGCATCTAGAGGAACAGTCCCTAGGACTGGAGGTCTGCAGCAGAACAGAGGAAGCTGATGATTGTCTGGGGCTGAAAAGAGATCTATCTCTGTGTACCCCTCTGGCGAAGATTATTTTCAGGATGTGAGGGTCCAGGGACCATTCTTGATGGCCCTGGGAAATTCTGCTCAAAGCATCTGCCAGCACATTGTCCTTCCTTGGAAGATGAACTGCTGTCAAGGAAGCCTGAAGAGAGTAGGCTAGAGACCATAGTTTCATGGCCTCTGTGCACAAGGCCATAGACTGAGTTCCCCCTTGCTTGTTTATGTACCACATTGTAGTGGTGTTGTCTGTCCTGACCTGCACCACTTTGCCTTTGACAACTCTGAGAATGCCTGAAGAGCTAGGAACACTGCCCTGAGTTCCACAAGATTGATATGAAGGAGAGACTCCTGTTGTGACCAAACACCCTGAACAGTGAAGGCCCCCAGATGGGCTCCCCAACCTAATAGCAAAGTATCGGTGGTCAGAACCACTGTGGGAGCTTGACTGAGAAATGGAACACCTTGTCTGAGATTGTCCTGATCCAGCCACCACTGGAGAGCTTGCACCAGAGTCTGAGTCACTGGAATCAGTTTGGTGAGAGAGTCTTTTTTCTGAGACCAAAACAACCTTAGGTGGAACTGAATGTCCCTCATCTGAAACCTGGCTCCTCGTACCACTCCAGTCGAAGCTGCCATGTGGCCTAGGAGTTGAAGAAAGTGTCTGGCTGGGCGAGAGACCAGAGGCTGAAAGGAAGAAGCCAGATCAGTAAGGGCCTTTACCCTTGCTAGTGGAGAGGAAGACCTTTGCCTGGACAAAATCTAACTCTACTCCTATGAAAGTAAGAAGTTGCACTGGTTCAAGAACTGACTTGGAAAGACTGAGAAGAAATCCCAGGGAACTGAGCAGATTCTGAGAGACTTTCAGAGCTGACTTGACCGGGTCTGAGGACTGACCTACAATGAGTCAGCCATCCAGATAAGGAAAGATTGAGATACCCTGCCTTCTGAGGAAGGCTACTACTACTGCAAGGCACTTGGTAAATACTCTTGGAGCTGATGTTAGGCCGAAGGGCATGGCTCTGAACTGGTAATGACCTGAGGTACTTTCTGTGGGAGCACCTGATAGGAATATGGAAATAGGCATCCTTGAGATCCAGGGAAGCTAACCAATCCCCTGGCCTTAGAGAGGAAAGAATTATTCCCAGAGTCACCATTTTAAATTTTGGTTTTGTGATATGTTTGTTTAGATATGTCAAGGCTAGGATGGGTCGCCACTCCCCTGTGTTTTTTAGGGTAAGGAAGTATGTGGAGTACAGACACTTGCCCCTGTGCTGTGTAGGAACTCTCTCCACAGCTCTGAGATCTAGTAGGGAGGAAACCTCTGCCTCTAGGGCAATGGTTTCTGAACTTGTTGCAGGAGGAAAAGACTTGACCCTCAATTTGGGAAACGTTTTGAAACTGACAGCCAGTCCCTGGCTTACTACCTCCAGGACCCACTTGTCTGAAGTAACAGACTTCCAAGCCTGCAAGTAGTAAGCCAGCCTGCCCCCTACTGATATAGCGGAGGCAACCCAAACTGACACATCAGGATGTCTGTTTGGCAGGAGCCTTGGGCTGGGAGGAGGAAGCAGCCCTGCTCATCCCCCCCCCACCTCTCCCTCGAAAGAATCCACTCTGTGGGAAAGGAGAGGAAGCCTGGGCTTGGTAAAAAGGCCTCGTGAAAAGGCCTGCCCCTGCCCCTAGACTGCTGCTATTGAGGAGTGGCTTGCCTCTCTTTGGCCTGTGCACTCTGTAGGTGGTCCTGTATTCGTCCTTTTTCTTCATGTAAGCCTCTGTCTGCTCCCCAAACAGAGAATTACCAACCACAGGGAAATCCATGGCCTTAGCCTGGGTATCCTGGGAAAGACTAGTACATCTGAGCCAAACAAATCTCCTAAGAGACACAGATGTAGCCATGACCCTGGATGCCACATCATTAGAGTCCACAGCAGCATGAAATTGCACTTTTGATGCCTCAGTTCCGTCTGCAGCCACCTCCTCCAGCTCTTTGGCTAGCTGGGGGGAAGCCTTCTGTGCCAGTTCCAAGACAATGTCCCACCTGGACATCTGGTACCTGGCTGTATAGGCCATATAAGTTGCCTGCCTGAGTCCCAAAGAGGATGGCAAATACTGTTTCTTTGGCCATGGCATCCACCTTCCTGGAGTCTTTATCTGGGGTGTGTGAAGCCAAAGGAATATTAGCCCTGTCACATGCTGCAGCCTGCACTACTCCAACATGGCTGCAGTGGTTGTATTAAAAACTCTGTACCAGAGCCTGATAACATGTACCTCCTGTCCCTTTTCTTAAAGGAGTTAGGCATTTGCAAAATCTTCTTTGTCTGTTTCCCCAAAGATTATTGTGTGGAGGGATAGACATCCTCTTGGACTCTGGGACATCCTTCATTTCAACATAATCAGGCTCTTCTTCCACTTCAGTAGCTTCCACCACTGGGAGCTGGAGAGTTTCAGCCACTTTTTTGTAAAACAAAAAATTGGAAGGGGACTCAGAAAGCCTAGGAGGGGAGACATTGGTAGGCCTGTCTGGGGAGATGTCAGGCTCTATAGGCTCATCTAGGCCTCTAAAATTGTTGCCATCATCATCAACATCAGGACAATCTTCATCTCCTTCCCACTCCACTTCATAATATGCATCTGGATCATAATCCAATGGAGTTGGATCCGACCAATCTGACCACTTAACCGGCAGTGTCGGTTCGGATGGAACCGGGCAAAGCGACTGAACAATACTTATCGCTTTGGCTATTTCGTCAGCAGTTGGACTTTGCGGTACTTGATCTGAACTGGCAGACTTTCTCTTTCTCTTCACCGGAACCGACCCCTCAGAGTCGGATCTCCTTTTGCCTGAGGAAGTATAGTCGGGGTCAGCTGGCACCCCCTCAGGTTCGGTCGAAACCGAACTGGGCTGGCCATTCGGGTCAGCGAACTTCTAGCCCTCCTTTTCCTTTAGCCTACTCAATCTTTTATCCATAGGGGCTTTAGGAAAATTCTTACAAATTTGGCAGTCTGTTTTGAGGTGGTCAAACCCCAGACAATAAACACAGGTGAGGTGGGGATCAGCTTTAGCAAAAGCCTCCCCACAATCAGTACAGTGTTGAAAACCAGTGGGTCTAGTTTTTTCTTGGGTTTCTCAGACATAGCCTTACTAACAAAATTACCCTTTACAGCTTTCAAGCCAGGTAATACTCTCCTATTGGTTACCAACCACGTCATGGGCTGTGGAAAAAAATTAATAAAGTTTGTTTTTTTAAAACCAGTAGGAACCGGACACCACTACTAACCCAGAACAATTCACAAAAACACAAGATGTTTCAGTATTCAACCGGACCTACTGATCGGAAACTGAAGAAAACAATTTCCAAACGATTATATTCCACTACCTATCTACTTACACTACCTGTACCGTAGACAGAGATTCGATACCAAAAAAATAAAGAAATCGGTTGATGAAACCGAACGATTTTTACTTTAACCGAACCGAAGCAAAGTAGAAATCACCAGAGCGACTTCACAATTAGGAGGAGTAAAGAATCTGACAGTTACACTGAGATGTACCAGAGACAGAGGTTTGAAAACCAAGCTCGAGCTCAACGTTCTATGCTGCTGCATAGAGTTAACCCTTTTCTCTCCGGAGCAGTTCAAGTGCTGGGGCTAACTGCATATAGTCAGAATACAGCAAGACTTCGTATTGTTTGAATCAGGAGGCTGTAAAGGATCTGGGCATGGAGGACCCCCTGGCTGTTAGTGACCATCACATGGTGTAGTTCACACTCAATATGGGCAGGGAAACAGGAGGTATGGGTACCAGAGTGATCGATTTTAAGGGAGCGGACTTTAAAAGGATGGGGGAAATTTTGGTTGAGCTCCCGGTGGGAATTCAGACATGCATGAGTGCTAGTCATAAATGGAACATCATTAAAAATGGGATAGCAGAGGCAACTGAGGCTTGTACCAGAACACAAAGCAGGAAGGGTAAGGCAAAAAAGCCAAGCTGGCTGACTAAGGTGTTCATGGAACGGGTGAGGGCCAAGAGAAAGGCATTCCACAGGCTTAGGAAATCGGAAGGGCAAGGGAATAGAGACGAGTACACAAAGAAGTCCAGGGAGGTTACCAGGCTAGTCAGAGTGGCCAAGGCTTCCAGAGATCTGAGACTGGCACAGGGAATCAAAGATGGGAAAATGGACTTCTTCAAATACACTGGCGAGAGAAAAAGAAACAAAGACCAGATTGTGAGGATTAAGAAGGATGGGGGGTGGGTGGAGAAGGGGAGGACCAGGCAGAGGCACTGGATGAGATACCCCAGGGGAAAGGGGTGTGGGCAGGGGGCAGGGGTGACTGATATCAGGATTACAGAGGACAAGGTGCTGAAAGGACTAAGGGTGCTGAGGGCGGACAAGGCACTGGGACCAGACGGCATTCACTCTAGGGTACTTAGGGAGACAGCAGAGATCCTGGTGGGACCACTGGCAGACCTATTCAGTACATCACTGGACACAGGATGCGTGCCACAGGACTGAAGGATGGCCCATGTGGTGCCCATTCATAAAAGTTGCCAGAAGGATGATCCAGGCAACTACAGACCAGTGAGTCTCACTTCAATCGTGGTGAAGCTCATGGAGTCAATCCTAAAAGAGGGGCTAGTGACTTTTTTGGAAGACAGTGGTCTCCTAGACGGTCATCAACATGGTTTTGTCTCGGGCAGATCCTGCCAGACAAACCTAGTTGGGTACTATGACTGGGTTTCAGGAACTGGACAGGGACATGCAGTGGATGTCTGTATTTGACTTTGGCAAGGCCTTTGATTCGTGCCATGGGAGGCTGGGGGAAAACTGGAATATAGGGTAGGAACAAAATAGTCAACTGGATCACCAACTGGCTGAGGGTAGGCAGCAAAGGGTGGTGGGGAACTCTCATCAAGAGACATTACAAGCAGGGTGCCCCAGGGATTGTTACTGGGACCAATGCTGTTTGGGATATTCATAGCTGATATCTCAAACAGGATCCAGAGTAGGATCAGTCTGTTTGCAGACGACACTAATATCGGAGCAGTGGTAGATGACATAGAGGGGTGGAGGGGGCTGCAGGAGGACCTGACCAAACTACAGGAGTGGTTGGAGAAATGGCAATTGGGGTTCAACGCCAAGAAGTACAAGGTCCTGCACTTCAGAGCAAGGAACCAAGGAGGAAATATCAGTTGGGAGGGGTACAGTTGGAAAGCACCGTGAAGAAAAAGGATCTAGGGGTACTGATGACAGGTAGTATGAACCACTCACCTCAGTGTAGGAAGGTGGCTGCAAAGCCGAACAAAATGCTGGGGTGCATAGAGAAGGGAAGCTCCTCTAGGTACAGAGAGGTGATCCTTCCCCTGTACAGGTCGCTGGTCAAGCCGCACCTGGAATGCTGCGTGATGTACTGGCATCCATTCCTGAAGAAGAACATCTGATTGCTGGAAGGGGTGCAGTGTAGGGCAACGAAGATGATCCAGGGACTGGAGGGAAAATCCTATGAGGAGAGGCTGGAGAGCTGAACAAGCATTCCCTGGAGGAGAGGAGGGATGGGGGATATGATCAAAACCTTTAAATACTTAAAGGGAATGAACAAGACTAATGCAGAAGGGATTCTTCAGATCAGAAGGGTGAGGGACATGAGAGGGCATCGGCTGAGATTGGGGGGGACATTCAGGAAGGAAATCAGGAGACACTTTTTCAAGGAAAGGGTGACAGACAAGTGGAATACTCTGCTCGAGGAAATGGTATCGTGTAGAACGGTGGGAGGATTTAAGAGGGTGTTGGACAGAGTGAGGGGGGTTGTTATGAAGAGGGGAGGGTGGGGTAGCTGCAAGTTGAGGGGCTAGCTGCACAATCAAGCAGACTCCATAGACCATGAGGCCTGTTTCTGTTGGCATTTCGTATGTTCAAATGTTTATAAGCGACATAGCAGAAGGGCTAGAAGGGAAGGTATGCCTTTTTGCAGATGATACTAAAATCTGCAACAGGGTTGATGGGAGTGTGTGTGGAAAAAATGAATAGGGATCTAAGAAAGCTTAAAGAATGGTCAAGAGTGTGGCAACTAAGTTTTAATGCAAAGAAGTACAAAATCATGCACTTGAGGCACAAAAACCCAGGGGCAGGATACAAATGGGGAGTGGTACTGATGACCACTAAACAGGAAACAGACCTGAGGGTAATCATATCTGATGACCTAAAGATGGCCAAACAGTTTGACAAGGCAGTGGGAAGAGCCAGTGGGATGCTAGGATGCATAGGGAGGGGTATTACCAGAAGAAGGAGGGAGGTGACGATACCATTGTATAAAACATTGGTGAGTCCTCATCTAGAGTACTGTGTCTAGTTCTGAAGGCCTCATCTCCGAAAGGACATACACAGGGTGGAGGTGGTCCACTGGAGGGCAACTAAAATGGTGTAGGGTCTGCACCAGAGACCCTATGAGGAGAGCCTAAAAGACCTCAATATGTACACCCTGGAAGAAAGGAGGGAAAGAGGGATATAATAGAGACTGTCAAATACCTCATGGGTATAAATAAGGTACAGAAGAGGAGCATTTTTCAGAAAAAGATGCTCAAGAACAAGGGGTTTTATAGCAGAGCTGGAGAAGAGAAGACTCAGGGAAACATGAGGAAGTACTTCTTTACAGAAAGAGTAGTGGATGCCTGGAACAGCCTCCCTGCAGAGGTGGTGGGAGCAAAAATAGTTAAGGGATTCAAGAAAGCATGGGATAGGCAAAAAGGGAACCTTAATGGTTACGGAAGGGAGGGCTACCTCGGAGATCGAGTAGGGTCTACGGTACTACCGTAGGTAGGGAAAATGGGCAGACTAAGTGGGCCAAGCAGTCCTTATCTGTTGTCAACTTCTATGTTTTTGTTGTAGTGTGAGGACCGCAGTGAGACAACAGAAACAAGACCTGGTGACTGTTGTAGCATGAGGACAGAGAAAGACATGGCGACTGCTGTAGTGTGAAGACAGAAGAAGACCTGTTATGTGCTGTTGTGTGAGGACAGAAGAAGACCCACATGACAGCTGTGTTTAAAGGGTACAAGACCTGGTACGTGTTGTAGTGTGAGTTCAGACAAACTAGTGTTACTGCACACGCCTGTAGGTATACAGTGGCGCCAGCCCTCAACTGCCTCACTACCTTCCCATCTATGAGATGAGCAGCATATACCTAAAGAGTACCCTATGTACTTAACCTAAGGGCACAAGATAGCCCTAGTGACAGCTGTATTCTGAGGGCAATATGTAATGCAGTGTGATAACAAAAGAACTGGTGACTGCTACAGTGTAAGGAAAGAGGAACACCTGCTGACTGCAGTAGTATGAGGATGGAAGAATACCCGGTGACTACTGTAGTCTGATGACAAATGAACTGGTGATTGCTGTAGTGTATGGACAGAAAAAGACCATGTGATTGTTGAAGTGTTTGGACAGAGCACCTGTTTACCACTCTAGTGTGAGGAATGAGGAAGACCAGCTGACAACTGTAGTTGGACGACAGAGGCAAGACCTGGTGTCTGCTGTCTTGTGAGGACTGAAGAAGACCTGATTACAGCTGCTGTGTGAGAACAGAAAAAGACCAGGTATCTGCTGCAGTGGGAGGACAGAAGAACTGATGACTGCTCTAATGTGTAGACAGAAGACCTGGTGACTGCTGTAGTGTGACACCAGAGGAAGACCTGATGACTGCTGTAGTGTGAGGACAGAAAGAAAACATGACAACTGCTATAGAGTAAGTACAGAGGTAGATCTAGGGACTGCTGTAGTGTGGGGACAGAAGGAACACCTGGTGACTGTTGTGTTAGGACAAAAGACCTGGTGGCTAGTGTAGTGTGAGTACAGAAGAAGCCATGGTGACTCCTGTAGTGCAAAGACAGAAAACTTGATGACTGCTGCAATATGAGGACAGAAGACCTGGTATCTGATACAGTGTGAAGACAGAAGAACTTGTGACTGCAGAGGTGTGTGGACAGAAGGTCTGGCGACTGCTGAAGTGTGAAGATGGAAAAAACTGACAGCTGTAGTGTGAGGACAGAAGGTATCGCGTGATTTTGGCAACCGCGATTGGGTGCCTGCCGAAAGGGTGACTCAATCGTGGTGCCTGTCATTGGAGTGACTGGGGAAGGTGGGTGACAGGATGGGGGGTGCGCAAAATAGCGACACACTGTCGCTACATGCCTACATGCATGGGGGGAGTGAGCACTGAAGCCGCAGTGGGAGGGACGGAGGGTTGTAGGGGGTGAGACCGGGTCGCTGCCGAGCTGCTTCTGTGGCATGGTGGTGGTTCAGGGTCAGGCAGGAATGGTACTGTCCGGGTCCAGGTGCAGGTACTTTTGTTGTGCCCAGCCCAAACTTTTTATTTTTCCGTGTTTGTACTCCCCTGGAGTTGAGAATCCTAAGTAAGAGGTGTGGGGGAGGGTGGAAGCACATAATGTGGAAAAATCCCAACTCCACGGTGCTATTTTGCTGTGCACCGGGAGTACATCGCTGAAATATTCTTTGCCAATGTGTTAGTCGCTTCTAACGACGATTGCCCATCGGCAATCGCCGTTATCACATAGATCCAGACAGAAGACCAGGCATCTGCTGCAGTGTGAGGATAAAATGACTAGTGACTGCTATAGTGCGTGGACAGAAGACTTGGAGATTGCTGTAGTGTGAGAAAAGAGGAAGACGTAGTGACTGATGTAGTGTGAGGACATAGAAACACAGGTTTTGTCAGCAGAAAAGCACCTTTAGGCCCATCTAGTCTACCCCTTGTCCCTGCCTATTCATCACCACTGAATCTAGCTGGTCATAGGGATCACTTCCTCCCTCCGTTCCTCTGCCTAATATGTCTGTGTGCCTATCCCATGCATGCTTGAAGCTTCACAGCATCTTCACCCCACCACCTCTTTCTGGCAGGCTGCCCCAGGCAGTCTCCACCCTTTCTGTGAAGTATTTCCTCACATCCTCATAAACTCCCACCCCCCCAGCTTTACTGCATGCTACCATGTTCTGGTGCTTTTCTTCCTCTGCAAGAGACTCCCACCTGCACGTTCCCCCTGTGAGGTATTTATAGGTTTCAATCATCTTCCCTTTCACTATCCCCTCCTCCAGGGAGTACATGTTAGGATCTTGCAGCCTCTCCTAGTATGGCTTCCATGCAACCTGTGCACCATTCTGGTAGCCCTCCTCTGGACTGCTTCCATCCTGTCAATATCCTTATGAGGTGCAGCCCAGAACTGGACTTAGTACTCCAGGTAGGACCTCACCAGTGAGCAATACAGTGGCAGAACCACCTCCTTTTGCTAGAAATCATCTCCTATCGCACCCAGTGTCCTGCTAGCTTTTTCCACTGCTTTATCACACTGCCCAGCTAACTTGACATCATCAGGTAAGATGACCCCTAGGTCATTTTCCTGCTTGGTGACTTCCCCATCTTATACACAAACTCCTGGGTTCTGGCAGCCCTAAGCACATAACCTTGCATTTTATGACACTGAAACCTGCCTGCCACCCCAGACCATTTGTTTAGTTTCCTCAGAACCCTCTGCATTCTCTCCACCCCTTCCTGTCAACCCTCTTGCAGATTTTTTATCATCCACAAAGAGGGACACCTTACCCTCAAGCTCCTCTGCAATGTGACTTATGAAGACAATGAAGAGGACCGGTCCCAGCACTGAACCCTGTGACACCCCACCAGTCCCTCTCCTAGCACCTGAGTGGCTACTGTTTATCACCACCCTTTGCCTCCTATCCTTTAACCAGTTTGATACTCAGCTTGACACTTTCTCCCCCACCCCAAGCTGCTTAGCTTCTTAACTAGCTTCCCGTGCGTACAGTGTTGAAAGTCTTACTGAAGTCCATATAGGCCACGCCCAGTGCTGTTCCTTGATCCACTTTCCTGGTAACCCAGTCACAGAAATCTGAGATTAGTCTGACACAACCTGCCCCTGTGAAACCATGCTGCCAGTGGATCTGCAGCCCTTTGTCTTCAGGTGCTCCACGAACCTCTCCTTCAGTAGTGTCTCCATTAACTTCCCCACCATTGATGTGAAAGTGATTGACCTGCAGTTGCTAGCATCCTCCCTATTGTCCCTTTTGTGCATAAAGACCACACTGGCACTCCTCCAGTCCTCTGGAACTTCCGCATCTCCACTGAGGTGCTAAAAATCACTGCCAGTGGGAAGGTCACCACTGTGCTCAGTTCCTTTAGGACCCTTGGATGAATCCCATCCAGTACCATCTCCTTATTCTCCTTAAAGCTCCAACCTTCCAGACCCCTCCACTAAGACTGGACTTGTGTCCACTCCCTCCTCTCCCTGGTGCTTACTGCAGCATGCTGGTCTGTCCTCCCCACCTCTACCATGAAGACCGAGCAAAAGTAATTGTTTAGTATTTCAGCTTTTGATCTTGCTCTGCACAGTCTAACCCTGCCCTCCTGGTTCTCACTATCCCTTGTCTTCCTCCTTTCTCCATATACCTGAAGGGCTTGTCCCCTTTTTTGACCTCTTTACCTATTTTCTCCTCTGTTAGTGCTTTTGCTGCACTCACCCTCCTTCCTGTCTCCCTTTGTTTTGCCAGATATGTACTTTCTAACTGCTGTTTTCTTCTCCTTACCTGCCTTTGCTCCTTAGAGAACCACAGCAGCCTCTTTCTCATCTGTCCCTTGCTCACTTCCTTCAAACAGCATGCCACTGCCTGGACTATACACTCCTTAATTTTCCTTCACTGTGTCTCCCTTTCCCTCTGCCTTCCCCTCTTTCAAGGCATTCTCTTTGGCAGTTTCCCATTTCTTTTAAATCTGCCCTCCTGAAGTCCAGGACCCTCATCTTAGTGTGTTTTTTTCCTGCCCTATCCGATGCCAAACCACACAGTACAGTGATCACTTGTACTCAGGGACTACCCACTGTGAGCGTCAACAATGTTGTCTCTGTTTGTAAGTACTAGGCCCAGCACTGCTATCCTAGTGGGTTTCAAAACAAGCTGCCTGAAATACCCCTTGTATAAGAGTCGAGGATGGCTCCTGCCTCTTGATGTAGTTGGCCCGAATGTCTAAATCTACATCTGGCAGATTAAAGTCCCAGAATCAAAACTTCCTTTCTGGCCATTTTGCTAATGGCTTCCCTTAAGGCTCTGTCTAAATCATGCCCCTATACTGGAGGGCTGTACACCATTCCCGTGCAAATAACGCCTCCGACCCTATTTCTAGGCTGACCCATAGTACCTTCATCCCTTCACTGTCCCCCTGTTGCCCCTGTATCTCAGTGGCCCTTACACCCTACTCTACATACAAAACAACCTTCCACCTTTCCTCCCTGACCTGTCCTTCTGAAACACGGTGTAGCCTGGGATGGCCACTTTCCAGCTGTGGTTGTCCATGTACCATGAGTCTGTTATGGTCACCAGATCCACATCTTCCTCTGCAATGATTGTTTCAAGGTTGCGAATGTTGTTTCTTAGACTCCTTGTGTTGCTTTTGCTCTCCATTCTCTTCATCCCTCTCTCCCTCTAATCTGCCTCCCCTTGCCCACTCTGTTACCCCAGTCCTGTCCTCCTTTGTTACGTTGTCTTCCTGCCTTCCCTCCTTCTCCACTCTTCTAACTGAAATTCTTCCTCCAGACTTACCTGCCCCCTCCTTCTCTTTGTTTTTATCATCCTCCAAGAAATGTCTTGTCCCTGGGTTACCCTTCCCTGTTGTACTAGTCTATGGGGGGTAGGGCAATCTCTGTATCCTTATGACTTTCTGTCTCTCCCCTTGACTAGTTTATATGCTTGTCAAAGTAGCATTTAAACCTTCCATCCAGGACTGCCATTTCTCTCCTGGATGGATGGGGTCATCTCCCTTGTACATGTCTCCATCCACCCAGGTGTGACCCAGTCCCCGATACAGCCAAAGCCCTCCTCACTGCACCATGCCTTCAAATACTCATTGAAGAACCTGGTGCTGAGTTCCCTAGCCTTCCCCTGACCGTGTACAGGTAGCACCTCAGTGAAGGCCACTGTGTATGCTACCTGCTTCAGGCCCTTCCATAGCTCCCTAAACCTACCCTGCACTATACCTACAGCTTCACTTGCCAGATCACTCATCCCCAGGTGGCAACAACATCCAACACCCTCCCTGCTGAAACACCTAGAATGCAGTGTATTACCCTGTCCCTCCCTTCCCCTGTCCCCAACTCAATCCCCCTGACTATGGAGTACCCCACCAGCAACTGCCTCCTCCTGGTTGGGGATTCTCTCTATCCTTGGGGCTACCTTTGAGAATAACCACCTCCTCTCTTACTCCTTCCTTGGGTTCCTCCTCTGGCTTCCCAACCTGCCAAAATGTCAAAGGAATTATGCAGCTGTAAGGTCTGAGAGGTGCTCTCCATCCTTCCTCCCACCACCCTCCCAGAGTCCACCAAAGTCCAGCCGCTCTGCTTCGTTGCTGACATCCTTTGAGGGAGCGACTGCAAACTAGTTGGCCACTGGGTGAGGCAGATGGTGCCCTGTGCTCATGCTAGTTCAGCCTGCAGTTCAGCAACCTCTGCTCCCAGTCCAGAGAGGTGCCTGCATATGGGGCAACACCTCAGTCTCCAAAACATGTCTCTGAAGTTTGGGGACCCACGGCCATTACACAGCACCACTCAAATGCCTGATGATTTGTTTATACTAACATACTATTTGCCAGCAGATTAGGCCTTACGGTCTATCGAGTCTGCTCGAACCTCAGATCCCTAGTTGGGTGCCGAGGCCCCCCCCCTTGTGTTCCAGAAACCCTTATCATCCATTCCCACCCCTGGGACAGGCCATCATCTGATACATCCACTTTCTGTGTCTGTCCCACCCTCTCTTGAAGCCCTCCACTGTGGATCTCTGAACCAGCTCGCCAGGCAGTGCATTCCAAGGGTCCACCACCCTCTCAGTGAAAACCTCCTCCTTCCCCTCACCCTTCCACCTTCCAACTTCAAACCATGCCTCTGGTGATACCTCCCCGCTTTAGTCTAAAGATCCCTCCATGTTTAATTTATTTATTCCCTTTGAGGTACTTTGAAGACCTCAATCATGTCCCCTGTCTCCTCTCCTCCAATGAAAACAGACAGAGCCCTCAAGTCTGTCCTCATATATCAAATCCCCTAGCCCTCGTATCATCTTAGTTGCCCTCCTCTGTACCCTCTCCAGGAGCTGTATGTTCCTCTTCAAGTGTGGTCTTCAGTACTGTACACAGTACTCAAGGTGTGGTCTAACCAGTCCATTGTACAGCGGCAGAATCACTTCCTTGCTCCTAGAGGTGATCCCCCTTACGATGCATCCCAACATCCTGTTTGCCTTGCTAGCTGCTCTCCTGCACTGCTCAGAGTTATTCATACATGAATCCACCATGACCCCTAGGTCTTTTTCTCTTATTGAGGCCTCCAGCGCCTCCCCTCCCAGGGTGTACCTGTGTTTAGGGTTTCCCCGCCCAAGGTGTAACACCTTGCACTTGGTGATATTGAAATTTAATTTCCATGTGTGAGCCCAGTTTTCCAGGGTGTCCAGATCCCCTTGCAGGGCCAACCTCCCCTCTTCTCCCTCAACTACTGCTCCCACCTTGGAGTCATCAGCAAGAGACTCATTTCACACCCTATACCCTCCCTGATGTCCGATATGTATGCATTACAGGATCGACCCAGGACCGAGCTCCAGCGGGCACTTCACTACCAACCTCTCTAGGGTTCGAGAGCTCCCCACAGACCACTACTCTCTGGGTGCGTCCAGCTAGCCAGTTTTCAATCCATCTGACCATCAAAGGGCCTACTCCCAACCCCATCAGTTTCTCCACCAGACCATTGTGGGGGACAGAGTCAAACGCCTTGCTGAAGTCCAAGAATAATACATCCACAGGCTTTCCCCTGCCCAGTTCTGATGTTACCCATTCGTAGAACTCCACAAGATTGGTTTGACATGCTCTACCTGGCACAAACCCATGTTGCCGACTATCCAGACCTCCCACCTCCTCCAAGTACACCCCCAATCGTTCCTTTAGTATACTCTCCATTAATTTTCCCACCACCGAGGTCAAACTGATGGGTCTATAGTTACCTGGTACTTCCCTCGACTCCCCTTATGGATTGGCACCACATGTGCCTCTCGCCAATCCCTAGGTACCTCCTGTCTCAAGTGACCTGTTGAAGAGCTCCACCAGGGTGCAGCCAGTATGTCCGCCAATTCCATAGTACTCGGATGAATGCCATCCGCCCAGGAGATTTGTCTTTCTTTAGGGCATTGAGGGCTAACCACACCCTTTTGGCGGAGATAGCATCATCCGTCCCCTCCACCTTACTGGCCTTTTTATCCTTATCCTGATGTGACACCCCTGGGGTACCTCTCCCTTCCTCTTGCTCCATTTCTGTTGCTCCCCTGATCCCACTCGCTGCCGCTTCTATCCCCATTGTGCCTTGCTTTGTAGATATCCCATCCCCCTCCCTAGTGAACACATCCTCTTAGTTATCCTCTTGACTTTTTGCTTCTTTGCCTTTCCCCTGCCTTTAGGCTTCACTTATCACTAACTCCCCTCTTGGCTTCCCTTTACCTTTCCCCTTCTGACTTTGTCTTTGACCCTTTACCCTTTTTTTTTAGTCAATTCTATTTTGGTCTGGTCACCGATGTCCTGGGCTTCTCTCTGGCGGGACCCACTTGGCGTTGCCTCTACCATCCACCATGCTCTTCCCCCAACCGAGGAATTGGGTGTTGGATCTCCCCCCTCCCACGGCCCTGAACAGGAGAGGTGGGGACCACGGACAGTCAAGTCAGGATTGGGGCTGGCATTGGGCGTGTGGGCTCAGCCACTCGAAACCCACCATTGCCTCTCAGGAAACCAGGATTTTCCACCTTGGTTACATCCCCAATGATGCGCGGACATGCAATGACGTCTGCACTGAGGGTGGACCCTCAGCTGATGTCTGCCGCTGCCTCAGCCCTGTAAGTGGCATGCTCCTGTGATATCCCTGGTCTCCACCGAGGGCCGCTGCAGAGCAGTGTGCCCCCAAATACCCACCCCAGGAGAGGAGAGCAGTCCTCCGGACGCTCAATCTTCCCCTTCCCTGCCAACCCTTGTCGACCCAAGTCTGCTCCTGAACCTGGATCACCGGTGTGGTGCAAGGTGTGGCGTACAGCGCCTCAACCCTCAGCGCCACCGGGCCGGCGACCCCTTACCCATGATAGGGTTTTTCTTCAATTCCCTTTTTTTGGTCCATTGGTAATTTAGGATAGTTGGCTTCCTATGTTCACCATCTCCCCCTTCCCTAGATAGAGGGTTGCCGCTATTCCACCCTACTGTGTGTTTCAGTTGCCCTTGGCTTGACCTTTGTAGATCTTACCCTCTTTATCCTGCAACGTTGTTCACCTTTATCCTTCTGATTTTTACACCCTTTTAAACTGGCAGCTACCAGTACACAGGTAGTCTATCTTATCTTACTGGACCAGCAAATTTCCCTGCATGTCTGCTGTCACGACTGCTGATGCCTGCCAACGCCTAAGATGCCAATCTTACTCCTGTTCCACTCCTTTGCTGTTCCCCTCAATTGCTGGGATACAAATGTGCTGGATGCATTAGGAGGCAGTCCTTTTACAGTGATCTTGTAAGAAGGCTAGAGAAGTCTAAATGCAGACAACTGCTTCACTTCTGCCTAAGCCACACCTCCAATTCACAGTTATCCTCCTAACTCAACTAACTGCAAGAATAACGGTAGGTAAAACCAGACCACTTGCAGCACTGAATGCATCCAAAAACCAACTTGTCTCACACAGTTGTAAGTGCTAGGTGCAAATGTAATTCTTCAGCAGCAAACAGGTACAGCCAACTAAGCAACTCAACGTTTCACTCACAATTCGTAAGCTTTGTTAAGAGTACCGGGACTGCCACCAGTTGCCCCATATATACATCATCAAGGAGGTCAGGTGCTGGTTGCTCCACTGATTAGCAAAATCTTTAAAAGTGACATACATAAACTATCATGATACAAAGAGTTAAGTGCAAACAGTGAATAAATAAAAGGTATAAAAACAGTGGAGCATCATTATCATAACATCTATGTAGCACTGATTTCATCATTAAGATTTAAATTGTATATCTATAATCTGATAGATCATATGTATACAAATAGATTTAAATGCACATACAATAAACAATGCATTAACATAGAACGCTATCCAGTCCCATGATAAAGTTTATAGAAAGGCTGTCAAATTGAACCTGTCATTCAGTTCTGGAAACGTTCTGGCATTCCATTCAGTTCCACAAGTGGCCCGGTTTTACCTACAATCTGTTCAAGATGCTTACTGTGTGATGCATCGTGCCTGCCGAGTGTCCCTTTCTTTCTTGGACTGTTTGTAATTTGGGCTCACTTTTGGGAAAGCACTATATGACTTTACAGCCACTGAAGTCAATTTTACAGCATGAGTGACAAGCAAACACCCACGTCCTCTGCTGCAATTCAAGGTATGGCCAAATTGTTCACGGACACGTTATTATTAAACCGGGTTTCAGTTCTGTTATCGTTTCTACTGCTGAAGCCATACATGCTGCATCAGATTCTGTTCCAAATCCTATTGAACAACCATTAATTATCAAACAAGCCTTTATTTGATATGATAGGGTTGTCCTAAAAGCACACACTGCTTGGTTTGGCAACAGGTTACTCTGGAACATTATTTTCAGGTGGGTTGTGTTCCAAGTACCCTCAGAATTTTTCAGTTACCATCATTTGGTACAGACCATGATACATTTTATTGTCCATGAAAGGACGATATACATGATTCAACACTGAGACTAATGAGACTTATAATTACGGATTCCATATTAGCGCAAGAGCCGTTTGGCTGCAAATTTAAAAGAAAAGAAAAGGTATTACAAATTTGAGAATTCAGCTGAATTCAATACATATAAGGAAAATCAAGCATTGTTTGCTGCTGAAGAATTACATTTGCACCTAGCACTTATAAATCTGCAAGGCAGTTGTTTTGGATGCATTCAGTGCTGCAGTGGACTGGTTTTGCCAACAGTCTGTTCAAGCGACACCATGATTCAACGTGCCTACTGAGCATCCCTTTCTTTCTTGGACTGCAAGGATAATTATCAGCTCCCTTCCCTCAACTCAGATTAGCACACTGATAACTACTGTGCAGAACTGCAAGTTCAGTTCTCAAAAAGAATAGAACACCTCAAACTTTGAGTGTTCAATTCTTTTGGACCATGGTGAACTTTTAAGGGAGATAAGCAGACTTTTGGTTTGACTGGTTTACCATGGTTGAACTGCACACCCTAATGACTAAAAGTGGTGCACACACCACTGCTAGAATGAAAATATATGATTTATTTAAATAGCAAACCTCACGGCCTACACACCCCTATGTAGCGCCTTCTCAGGCTTCCTCAGTGCCTGGCAGCCTTGCTAGTGTCTCTCCCCTCCCACGTTCCTGCCAGCCCTGCTGCCCTCTCCAATGGCTCACAACTTGCATCAGTGGTTGCTAATATTTTTAACTTACCTGTTGCTTCCCGAGACCTCGGCACTCTGCTCCACCACCATAAATGACAAGTACCTAAGGACTCCGACATTAATCCCCCTCCAAAAAAAACTGCGCCATATCGCCGAGCTGCCCATGGCCATCTCGCACACGCCAGGGTGGCTTCTGTTTAGGGGGTATAAGCAAAGAGGGCTACCAACCAATTGCAGAGTTGGTAGCCCACATCAGCATACCCCACGCAATGGATGCCATCTGGTGTGTGTGAGATGGCCATGGGCAGCTAACTGATTAACTACTTTGCCATTTTGGCAAACTTTCTGAGGTTCTACCACCAATGTTCGTGCAGTCGAACTTTGGGAGATTTGCACAGCTCTATTACTGTCTTTTGTTTTTACCCTGACTGAATGTCCTAATTTACCTTGCAGGCCCTACACTTCTAATAAATTATCTGTTTACTTACCCCCTAGTTATAAATGTTCTAGCTGCCTCATTCAGCTGCCTCCTTGCTTTGATGGCAAGACTGCTCTGTGAGCAAAGGCTGACTATAGGGACATCTGGGTCAGACAAAGAACTGGAAACTGCTGTAGTGTAAGGACAGACTACGAGCTGGTGACGGCCGTAGTGTGAAGACAGAAGACCTGGTAACTATCATAGTTTGAAGAAAATAAATCTGGTGACTGCTGTAGTGTGAAAACGGAAGAATTTGTGAGTACTGTAGTATATGGACAAATTAAAGAATTTATTTATTTATTTAAGCACATAGGAATTACAACCATTTGAGTCACAGACTCATTTTCAAAGGCTCCGCGCCACAGAAAACATTCTGATACATTAATAGAGGAATAATAGAAAGCAGAGTACATTGGTGTATCATACATGTGAGGTACAATAAGTTTGAGCCGATTTGAAAGAAGCAGCCTAAGTGGCTCCACACAGACAGTCTTGGTACATACATTCAAAAACAGGGTAGGTTGCCTATACAAGTGTTAACTAGGTTGTAGCTACATTATTGATACAATGATACATACAGATGCTACCTCTAAGAGGTACTGTCACATTTTTATGACAGAACTTGAGATCTTTTAGAGAAGCTAGATGGACCTTTGACTGGCGCCTAAAAATAGCTGCTGACTGCTGCAGTGTGAGGAAAGAAGAGGACATGGTACTATATCTGCTCAGTGTAAGGACAGAAACACTAGTGACTGCTGTTGTGTGAGGACAGAAAGAAGACATGTTGACTGCTGTAGAGTAAAGGCAAGGAAGATCTGGTGTCTGCTGTAGCACGAGGGACAGAGGGAAGACCTGGTGAATGCTGCTGTGTTAGGACAGAAGACTTGGTGACTGCTGTAGTGTGAGGGCACGATAAACTCTAGCGACTGCAGAGGTGTGTGGAACAGAAAGAAGACCTGGTGACTGTTGCAAAGTGAGGGCAGAGGAGGAACAAGTGACTGCTGTAGCATGAGTAAAGGAAGACCTGGAAATTGCTTTGTGTTAAGACAGGAAACCTGCTAACTGCTGCAGTGTGACAGAAGAGGAAGGCCTCATGACTACTGCAATGTGAGGGTAGAAGATTACCTGGTATCGACTGTGGTGTGAGGGCAAAAAGCACTGGTGACTGCAGAGGTGTGAGAGTAAAGAAGACCTGATGACTGCTTTAGTGTGAGCACAGAAGACCTGATGACTGCTTTAGAGTGAGCAGAGAAGATGAACTGGGATCGCATTTCAAACCCTGATATTGCCACAAGCTCCTAGTGCACCAAAGATAGGGTGTACCAGGTTTGTGGCACTCTAATGGGATTTTCTATCCCACTTGTCAACTGGACACAAGGAGGCCATCTTTTGTGGTCTTACTTGCATCAATCCTGGGGACTGTTTTCATGAAGACTGCACCTGAGATTTGGTGCAAGCTGCTGTAAAGCAGATAAACTGTTGCAAATGCACTCGGACTTTGAAAATCTGACGTAGCTGTGGCAAAGGGGTATGGCGCATCGAAAGAGTCTGATGCAAGGCTTAATGCAAGCACTGCTCCACTCTTAGAAAATCTGGCCCTGGTATCTGGTGTAGTGAAAGGACAGAAAAAGACTTGGTAACTATAGTAGTTTGAGGACATAAGGATAACTGCTGAATGCTGTACTGTGAGAACAGAAGACCTGATGAAAGCTGTACTATGAGGACAAAAAAACCTAGTGACTGCTGTAGTGTGAGGACAGATGAAGATTAGGTAACTGCTGTAGTGTGAGGACAGAAGAAGACTTGATGACTGTTGCAGTGTGATGATAGATGAAGACCTGATATCTGCTGTAGTGTGAGGACAGAAGAACTGCTGACTGCAGTAGTGTGAGGACAGGTGGAGACTAGGTGACTGCTGTAGTGGGAGGATAGAAGAAGACTTGACTGCTGCAGTGTGAGGATAGACAATGACCTGATATCTGCTGTAGTGTGAGGACAGAAGAACTGGTGATTGGTCTAGGTCATATATGGACTGGTGCAATGGCATCGAGCGCTTCGGAGACAGCCTTATTATAGGCAGCCACCGCCTCGCTCGTGCCAACCGCACATGCAGTACTCACACCAGATAAATCAACTACTGCCAGAAATCCCTCTGGGGACAATCCCCTTAAAGGGCGATAGCTGACCATCTTGACAAGGGAGGGACTATTGGGGGGGTGCCCAAAAGAGAACTCTATCATGCAATGATCAGACCAAGTGACCTGATCAGTGCTGAGGTTCGTGACCTCAAGCCCCAGTGAAAATACCAAGTCCAGGGTGTGGCTGTGGTAATGGGTCGCAGAAGCAACTGATTGTGCAATGCTCAGTGATGTCATCAACTGGAGGAGGTTGTGTACAAGATGTGAGGATTCATCATTGTTCCAGGCGTTGAAGTCCCCCAGAATTAACCATCTATTTTTTTTATTTTATTAATGCAAATAAAAGATACATATACAAAATAAATATTATCATAGCAGCATCATCCAAACCCATAGCACTTAAATACATAAACTACCCCAGACATGAATTGTACTGCTTAGATTAAGAGATTTAAGCTGTTACACTTAAAGTGTAATGATTTCAATAAAAGCAGAATTAACCATCTAGGCGACTCCAACACCCTGTCAACGGTGAAATCCGGTAGAGAGACAAGTGAAGTCAGGGCTAGTAAAGGTGCACCCTAACACTGAACTGCAGGAGGTAATGGTGTTCGAGGTTTACCAGGATGTGCTGGAAAAAATTCTATATGTCCAGCAGAGGCAGCCAGTGCTGGGACTGATGCATAAGCAGGGACCCCTGAGGCTTTCCAGAAACTCGTTTGACTCGTGAACACATGCAGTTCCACACCTCCCTAGGAGGTGGATAGGAATGTTCTATGCTCCTAGAAGCCCTAAAAAGGGATGTCAGGCAATATGCTGTGCAGATGGGGTCATGAGTAAGAGGGATGGAGCCAGAAATACAGGTTATTCACCTGTAACAGGAGTTCTAGGACTGGTGTATGTTGCTCTTCCACACTTGTTGGCAGGTACCTTTCCGCTTTAAGATGTGTCGAAAAGACTTCAAGCTGGCTCCTCCCACCCACTCGGGTGGTAAAACCCTCGGCTCTGCCCCATGACGCCTGCTCTAGCCTGCTGGAAGCAGGTTGCAGCGCATTTCGGGAGGTCAGGGTGGGTCGTGTGGATGAACAACATATACCACCAGAGAACTCCTGTTACAGGTGAGTAACCTGTATTTCTAGGGACGTGGATAAGTTGTTCAATCCACACTTGTTGGCAGACTCCTAGCAGTTCTCCGGGAGGAGGGAGGCAAGGCGTGCACCCCCGATACTTACTTGGGGAATAAGGACTGGAGAACCGAGGTCCCAAAACCAGCATCCTGGCGTGACTCAAGGTCAATGTGGTAATGGGAAATAAAGGTGTGTGCTGACTTCCAGGTAGCAGCCCTGCAGATTTCCTGGATAGGGACATCCCTAGAAGCAGCCACCAAAGCAGCGGTATGGCGGGTTGAATAAGGTCTTATCCCTCTAGGTGGCTCCATGCCCGCCGACCTATAGCAAAGATCTATGCAGGAGGTGACCCACCTGCTTATCGTCTGCTTGGCTGCAGGTCTGCCAGGTGTGGCTTCAGTGTAGGTGACAAACAGCTGGCGAACCTCTCCCAGAACTTCAGCCGTCCGCTCCTTGTAATAAGCCCGTGCTTTCTAGGGTCCAGAGTATGGAGCCTATATTCAACCTCTGAGGTGTGACTGGGGTAGAACACCGGCAGAGTCAACACTTGATTCAGGTGAAACTCCGACACCGCCTTCGGAAGGAATTTCGTGTGGGGGCGAAGGACAACCATGTCCCTGTGGAAGACCAGATAAGGAGATTCAATGGAAAGCGCCTTGAGCGCACCAATCCTTCTGGCTGATGTTATAGCCACCAAGAAGGCGGTCTTCCACGACAGGTGGGGGATATAGCACCTGTGCATTGGTTCGAATGGCTTGCCCATGAGCTTGGCCAATACCAGTAGTAGATCCCACGGAGGTGGAGGTTCTCGCACTGAGGGGATTGTGATCAAGGCCTTTGAAAAAGCGCCAGATCACCTTCTTCTGTGCCACCGACTGCTTGCTGGCATGCACCCGGTAAGCAGAGATGGCTGCCAGGTGCACCTTAAGAGTGGTCGACTGAAGCCCTAGCTGAGAAAGGGACCGCAGGTAGTCCAAAATGCTAGCCAACAGACAGGAAGAAGGTCCAACCCCTTGCCCTAACACCAAATGGAGAATCTCTTCCATTTAAAAGCATAACATTTTCTGGTCAACTCCTTACAGGACGCCTCAATAATGTTTAGGACCTTGTTAGAAAGACCCAAGGCCTGGAACTCTAGCCGCTCTGGAACAAGGCCATCAGGTGCAGGGACTGAAGGTCTGGATGGAGCATCTTCCCCTTGTTGACTGAGATTAGGTCCGGGTGGGCTGGAAGCTGCCTCGGGAGCTGGAGCTGAGGCAGAGGAGATCTGGATACCAGAACTGGCGAGGCCAGTCTGGGGCTAGCAGAATCACCTGCGCATTGTCCCTCTTCACCTTGAGAAGCACCTTGTGGATCAAGGGAAATGGAGGAAAGGCGTAGAAGAGGGCCGGGGTCCACGGCCTCGAGAAGGCATCCCCCTGCAGTAAGCCCTGTTGAGGGGGGCCGCCATGAAACAGCCTCAGCTTTGCATTCTCCTTGGATGCAAACAGGTCCACCTGAGGGGTTCCCCAATGGGAGAACAGGTCTTGAACTACCTCTGGCAGGAGAGACCACTCATGAGATGCAGCGCCTATCTGGGTGAGGGCATTGGTCAGACTGTTCGAGGCTCCTGCCACATGGATGGCTAGGAGATCCGCCTCCAGGCTGATCACAAGAGACCAAATGTGGAGAACTTCCTTGCACAGAGGCAAGGAGTACGTCCCACCCTGACGGTTGAGATAGTACATAGTCGTGGTGTTGTCCGTCTGGACCTGAACCACTTGACCCTGTACAAACGGAGCGAAGGCAGTGAGGGCTAGCCATACCGCTTGAAGCTCCAGCAGGTTGATGTGGCATCGGGACTCCTGACGGGACCAGAGGCCGTGGGCCCGGAGCTCCCCCAGATGGGCACCCCAACCCATCAAAGAGGTGTCGGTCATAAGGATGACCGTCAACTTGGGGTGGACAAATGGGATACCCTCCTGCAGATGAGCTGGGACGAGCCACCACTGCAAGCTGTCCCACATCTTCTGGGTCACGGTTACTGGCTGGTCCAAAGGACCGGAGCGCTGAGACCACTGGCGGGCCAGCCCCCATTGCAGGGAACGCACATGCCAGCAGGCCCAACAGACCACGCTGGTGCAAGCCGCCATGAGACCCAGAAGGTGCAGGAAGTCCCAGGCAGGGTGCAATTGCCCAAAATGAAATGATTGGGCAAAGGAGGAAACGACCTCGGCCCTGTCCACCAGGAGCCGGGCTCTGGCTCGAAGAGAGTTGAGCTCTGCCCTGATGAACTGAATCACCTGCGATGGCATGAGTTCCAATTTGGCCTCGTTGATCAGGAAACCAATTTGAGAGCAGACCTGGAGCACCAGATCTCTGGACCACTCCACCTCCAACCTGGAGGGGGCTGCTATCAGCCAGTTATCCAGGTAAGGGTACACCTGGACCCCTTGGCACCGCAAGAATGCTGTCACCACTGCCATGCATTTGGTAAAGACCCTGGGAGCTGGAGAAAGGCCGAAGGGCATGGCCCGGAACTCATAGAGGGCTTCCTCCACTCTGAAGTGGAGGAATCGCCGATGTGACGGACGGATTGGGACATGAAAAAATGTGTCCTGGAGATCCAGAGAACAAAACCACATGTCTAGTTCCAAGGATGGTATGATATGAGCCAGACTGACCATCCTGAAGGTGCACAGCCTTATGAACTTGTTCAGGTCATGCAGATGGAGAATAGGGTGCCAGCCCCCCATCTGTTTTGGGACCAGAAAGTACCTGGACACAAATCCTGGGCTTGGAGGAGGATCCGCCACCTTGCTGATCACCTCCTTCTGGAGGAGCAGAGCTATGTCGGCTCGACGAGCCAACAGAGAGGCTGTGGAACCAGTAGCCCCGAGGGGCAACGGCTCAAAAGGGAGGGGTCTGCTCGAATGCCAGATGCAGACCCTGCCGCACCACTTCCAACACCCAACAGTCCATGGTTATAGCGACCAGGCAGAAAGGGAAGTGGCTTGAGCCGTCTCTGCCAGGGGACCCGGGAGGAGGACGGGTGGGGAGGCACCTCAACCTGTCACCTGGGCAGGCTTGGAGGAAGGGCAAGCTAAGGAGCCACCTGGACCTTGCCTCCAGGCTGCCTGTTGGAGGAAGCAGCAGACTTGGCCTTGGGCGCCAAGCATGAGCCTGCTGGCCCTGCTGCTGGTGCTGCTGGGCGGATGTGCTGGGCTGGAAGGGTGAAGAAGAGCTTACACTGTTGCTGGTGGCCTTTGTCCTTCTAGGCAGACGTGACCGAGTCCAAGGTGGCATTGAACTTCTCAATCCTCTGGAGATGGCCCTTCACCCCGGGCCCGAACAAGTCAGTGCCCAAGAAGGGGACATCTGCCAGCTTGTGCTGGGTATCTACCGTGAAGGTAGAGATCTGCAGCCAAGCTCTGCTACTGCAGCCGCTACTGACCGGGCACAAGAGTCTCTGATGTCCAGAGCAGTCTGGAACTGTTGCTTGGCCACCGCCCTTCCCAGATCCCACACCTGCTTGACTGTCATTTGAAGGTCAGCCGGGAGATGAGGAAGCATCTCATCCAGGGAGCCCAAAAGGGCATATGAAAAGTGTGCCATCAGTAGAGCCGAGCTAGCCTGTTGAAGGCCTAGGGAGGAGGCAGCATAAACTTTGCCCAGAATAGTCCAGCTTTTTGGACTCCTTGTCCGGGAGCTTCTCTACGTCCCTGGCATTTCCAGAGCACTGGAAAACGCTATCGGTTACCAGCCCTTCAGCCAAGGGGTGCTCTGAAAAACCAGAGAGGGAACCGGTCGGGACTGCATACTTGCAGGCCATCCTGGCTGAAGGCGAGGACAGGGGCAGACCGCTCCACAACTCCAAGGCTAGACCAACAATGGCCTCGGCCACGGGAAGGCCTCCATGGGGAATCCCTCGGTACAAAATCTCCGTGCAGGGTATCTGGCTCATTTCTGCACAGGTTCAAGCTGCATCCCAGTAGACTCTGAGATGAGCCAAAGAATACCAAGGAACGAGGATGGGCTCTCGTCCACCGACAGACCCCCGGAGGATTCCAGGTTGAGGGCCCTGGAATACAGGGAGGAGTCGTCAGACTCCAAGGAGTCCGCGAACAGCTGCCGAGTGCCTGGGCCACCCTCCACTCACCAATGCTGATCGGGGGTTAGGGTGATTGACAACCTGTGGGGCAAGCCCTGACCCGACCGAGAATCCTTGGTTGGGGCCCCAGTTTTTGGTTGCGGGGGCGGTGGTTCCACCACAATGGGAGAAGCAGCCAGTTTCGGCCGAGCAAATGGTGCCGGAGTCGGTTCCTCGACCAAGAAGCCGAGGGCAAGAGGCTGCTTCGGCCATTAGGGCAACAGCCACTTAACTGCCAGGGAAGACAATGGAGTCAGCTTGTTGCCGGCCAATAAGAGCTGCTGCCACATCATATCCTCATAGCGCCGACACAACTTGCGCTGGAGCCTATCCTCCAAAGAGGATGATGAGGAAGAACAGTGGCGTCGCTTTCCATGATGTCGGGACCGAGACCGCGGGACTTACCCGACATGGAAGAGAACAGAGACCGAGACCGAGACTGAGACCATTGGGGTCACCGACGGTGGGTCGAAGAGGGGGCGAGGGAAACCCGCTCATCCCCCAGCTCAGGGTCCTTGACCGGGGACTTCGGCTCGGAAGGCTAAGGCAAGTCCTTGGCAAGCACCGGGGGTACCAGTGAAAGGGAGTTGTTGGCCTCTCCAGTCGACAGCCCGTCCAACGGGTCGAAAAAAATCTCGACCGCATCGACGGGTGTCTCGGCCGGCTGACCTGACAGGGACACCGAAAGCCAGTGGCCTTAGCCAAACCTTGACCGAGGTCGGTAGAGATGTCTGGAGCGAGATCTCTCCCTGCCCCATGAACGTCGACGGTGGGACTTACCTTTCCGTTCCTTCTTCTTTGACCAACTGAAGTGAATCCCTGAGGGCCCCTCTCCCTTGGTGGAGAGGGACTGACAAAGCTCCCGAAAGGAAATAGTATAGGAGGAGCCCAAGGAGAGTGGCATAAACGCTGATGCTGAGGAAGAAGAACACGTGGCCTGGGCCGCCTCCTCCTCGAGGATGATTAACTGCTCCGTGGAGCCTGCAGCCCCGGACACCGTCCAACAGGCCTCCTTCGACTTCACCGGTGGAAACCTTTTTCGGGGCACCCCAGTTTGAGTCAGGCAGTGCGGTCTTCAAGAACAGAAGCCAAAAAGGACTTGCAAAGATCGCAGGCCTGTGGATTATGGCCAAGCCCAAGGCAGTAGATGCACATGGTGTGCGGGTCGGTCCAAGACATCTTCTGCCTGCAAGGGCACCGATGGAAGACGGGAGTAAATTCAGAATCCATCGCAGCCACAAGGGAAGGAGAAGACTTAAGTCTCATGAATTTAAGCACGATTTTCGGTAAAACTGAAGGTTTAGGATCCAGGCCTAGAGACGCAAGAGCGCTAAGGAGGGAACCTGAGCTTCCAAGCAGCAAGGAAGATCTGGCATCATGCGGTGGAGCAGAGGGTTTTACAACCCGGATGAGTGGGAGGAGCCAACTTGAAGACTTTCCGGCACATCTTAAAGCGGCAAGGTACCTGCCAACAAGTGTGGATTGAACAACATAACTACGTCCCTAGAAAGTACAGTTATGTAATAACTTACTATAACAGTAGATCTTCGAAAGAGGCTCTTGCAGTAGGCAATAACCACAGGACTGAGCCACCAGGCGCTAGGACCACATGGAAAACTTAGCTAGCAGTGTCTGGTGGGGGTTCACCCACCCGACATCACGTGACTGATGTCGGCCCAATGGTATATAGTGAGCGGTCCCCACGCCTCCCTCCTGTTCTCCCGCTGGAGATCTGTGAAAAGGTCCAACAGGAGAAGGAGTAGGCTCCTGGAGCCATGAGCAAGGCTAAGAAACAAAGAGAAGCAGCAGGGGGAAGGAGGGAAGGAAAACTCTTGCCTACTGCAAGAGCCTCTCTCGAAGATCTACTGTTATGGTAAGTTCTTACGTAACTATACTATCTTACTTCAAGAGGGCTCTTGCAATAGGCAATAACCATAAGAACTGAGTCCCAAGCAGTATAAGTCAGAGACTGAACACAGGAGACAGAAAAAGGTCTGCAGTAGGCAGAGAATTAAGACAGAAGGCCTTGAAGAATGGCTAGCCTAAAGCCAGCCCTGCACCTGGAGGCAATGTCCAGACTGTAATGCTTTGTGAAGGTGTGGATAGAGTACCAAGTGGCTGCCACACAAATGTCTGCGGCAGAAAAATTTCTGAAACAAGCAGTAGATGCAGCCATGCCTCAGGTTGAATGCCCTTTAACTTCCTCTGAAAGGGGTTTGTTGTACTTTGATAGCAAAACAGAATGCAGTTTGCTAACCATTTAGGTAAACACTGTTTCGAAACTGCTATGCCTTCCCTTTTGGGCACAAAGGAAACAAAAAGCTGATCCGTTTTACGGATTGATTTGGTCCAATTCATATAGTAATGCAAAATTCTGTGTACATCCAGAGTGTGCAGAATTGCCTCCACCTGATTAGAGTGCTCAGGATAATACGCTGGCAAGTGTACAGTCTGATTCAAAGTAAACTCAGAAACAACCTTAGGTAGGAACTTAGGATCTGTATGCAGAGCCACACAGTCTCTGTGGAAAATCAAGTAAGGCTCCTTCCACATGACAGCCTGGAGCTCAGAAAGCCTTCGAGCAGAAGTAATAGCAATTAAAAACAGCGCTTTCCAAGACAAATAGCGCAGGTCGTGGCTCGCAGCTGGTTCAAAAGGAGGCAGAGTGAGCTTCTCAAGGATAAAGTTCAGATCCCATGGGGAACAGGGTTCCTGACTGGGGTTTCATATGGAGTATTCCCTTCAGAAAAGTACGGGAGACCTCTAACTGAGCCAAAGTTTGACTTTCCACTGGAGTGTGATAGGCGGATATGGCAGATAGGTGGACCTTCAAAGAAGAATAGCTGAGTCCCAGGTCAGAGAGATGGAGCAGATACTCTAAGACCTGAGGAACAGGGCATGAAAAAGGGTCCCAACCCTTGGAGGCTGCCAAATAGAAAATCTCTTCCACTTCATCGCGTAAGTGGTTCTTGCAGATGGCTTTCTGGCCTCCGCAAGGACTTCAGTGACTCTAGGAGAGACCCCAAAGCGAGAGACAACTATGTCTGCAGGCACCACACATGAAGTTGAAGGGACTTGAGGTCCGGATGGACCAGCCTGCCCTGATCCTGGGTCAGAGGGTCCTGGCAGAGGGGAAGAGGAACCGGAGGCTCCACTGCTAACTGCTGGAGAAGAAGGAACCATATTTGGAGAGGCCAATATGCAGTGATAAGGATCATCTGAGCTACCTTTACTTGTAGCTTGAGGAGAACCCTCTGCAAGAGCAGGAAGAGAGGGAAGGGGTACAGGAACCTCCCTGTCTGGCAAAGAGAAAGTGCATCTCGCCAAAAGACACCAGGCCTGGGACATGCTAGCAAAACTGGGTAGTTTTGTGCTGTATGGGGAGGCTTAACAGATCGAGATCTGGATGACCCTAAAGATCAAAGATGTCCTGACAACCAGCTGACACAGTTCCCACTTGTGAGCCTTGCTAGAGTGTGACTGAGACTGTCTGCTAGGACATTCTGGATACCCGGATGTGCACCGCAGTTAGCTGGAGCTGGTGCTGAACTGCCCAATACCACACTCGCATCACTTTCCTGCACAAGGATACGACCGGGTGCCTCCCTGTTTGTTTAGATACCAGACCACGCACATGTTGTCTGACTGGATCAGAAGTGGTCCCAGGAGGAGAAGGGGCTGAAATGCCTGGAGGGCATGCAGCACAGCATGCATCTCGAGCACATTTATGTGCACTGAAAGCTCCCACTGAGACCAGTATCCCTGGGTTCTATGATCTCCCAGATGCGCTCCCCAGCCCTGACCTGATTGCATCTGTCATCAGGATTTGAACTGGAAGGGGAGGCTGGAAGGGAACCCCTCGGCAGAGATTTTGCAGATCCTGCCACCACAGGAGATCCTTTGCATAGGGCTGGACACCAGAACCTATGATCCAGATTGTCCGACCTCAGATCCTACTGTACCCTGAGGGTCCACTGCATAATGTGCATGTGAAGCCAGGCCAGGGTACCACTGGAATGGCCACTGCCATAAGACTGGACTGTTCTGGCCATTGTCCAATGGCTGAGACCACAAACCGAGCTTCAGTTTCCGCAGCATTTCCCGCCCTGTCCAAGGGGAGAAGGTGTGGCCCTAGGAAGTATCCGGTACCGCCTCCTTAGGCTTGGGGTCTTAAGTGGAGGAGACTCAGAGCCTGAGGAAGAGGAGGAGCTGGGTAGGCATGAGGTAAGATTTGGGGTAATTCACCGTGACCCACACCCCGTGGAACAGATCCAGGGTAGCCGCTAGAGAAGCCTCCAGTTGGCCCTCGATGAAGCTGACAGAAGCCAGTCATCGAGGTGCGGGAAAAATTAGCGGCCCCAATGCCATAAAGCTGCTGCCACCACTGCTAGGCACTTGGTGAACACCCTGGGTGCCGAGGAAAGGCCAAAGGGGAGAGCCTTGAATTGGAAATGCTCTCCCTGGAAGGTAAATCTGAGAAAGTGGTGGTGGGCAGGGAACATAGGGATATGCAGGCAGGCATCCTGCATGTCGAGGACACCAAGCCAGTGTCCTCGATGGAGCAGTGGCAACAGTCCTGGGAGGGTCAGCATGCGAAACTGTGTGTACTCTACATATAGGTTGAGACTGCTGAGGTCCTGTATCGACCGAAGGTCTCCTATCTTCTTTGGGACCAGAAAGAAGTGGGAGTAATACCCCTTTCTTACCTGGTCCCAAGGAACTGGCTCTATGGTGGACTTTCGCAACAGAGCTGCACTCTCCTCTCTGATGAGTGGAATGTGACCTTGTGGGTAATGAGAGTGACATGGAGGATTTTCTGGAGGTCTCGCTATGAATTCTATCATTTGCCCTGGAGCTACTAGCTGAAGCACCCAACAATCTTTCATGATCACCTTCTACCCTGACAGGTGGCTGGCAAATCTGCCCCCAACTGGTTCCTCCGAAACTGTGGGTAGAGGAGTGGGGGTGAGCCCACAGTCAAGAGGCAGAGGGAGGGTTGGGGAGCGCGCCCCAGAAGTTCTGTGTGACTTGGCAGGGGAGGCATGAGGGAGCCCTTACGCTTGCCTGATGCTTACAGGTTGTTACCTTGTCTGGCACCTTTGCTGCCGGGCAAAAGGAGGCTGAGACTTGGGATTGGTATGGTACAGGGAGTGCACTGAATGAAGAGCCTTCCCTCACTCCTGCAGCTCAGTCAATATGTCCTTGATGTCCCTCCGAAGAGCACTGAGCCCCTGAAGGGGCATCTAGAATGGATGCTTGAAACTCTGGGCTAAACCTGCTACTGCAACCAGGCATGTCTGCTAAGACAAATTTCTGTTGCAGTGCTTCTGGCAGAAGCGTCGATGGTGTCAGTCACCTGTAAGGTATGATGGGTATAACGCAGGTAATCTCTGCCATCTTGGCTGTATGCTGAATTTTGGTCTTAGCCTCAGAGTCCAGCAAAGCCTCAAATTCTGCTTTTAGTTGGCTAAGGATGGCCTTTTGATAGCAGACCAGGTGGGCTACATAATTCAGAGCCCGCAAAGCCAAAGTGGAGGATGAGCAGACCTTCTGGCCAATATGCTTCGGCTTTGTAGAGCCAAGTTGATAACTACTGAATCAGCTTTGGGGTGGTTAACTAGGTGATCCTTCCCTTCTGGAGCATGGTACAATCTGTCTGTCTTCTTGGAAATGGCTGTGATAGATGACGATTGTTGCCATATGGTAGTGGCCAAATCATTGTGGGTCCCTGTCCATGGGGGAATGAGGAGGGGGTTCAGCTCCAGGAGGTCAAGATGCTCTGCCAACCTCCATCTCTGGGGATATTGATCTTCGGTCTTTCAGTTGTTAGCCTCCTGAATTTTTTGAGGATATCCAAAAAGGAGGGATCCTCTGAGAGAGACTTAGCAGTCTCCTTAGGCTTGGGGTACTTGGTGGAGGGGACTCGGGGCCCAAGGAAGAGGAGGAAGAGTCAGACTCTGAGTCTGGCATAGGGCTCCTGTGGGGAGACAGGGACCTCCGACGGGGGTCCTCTGTCTGAGGATCAGCCAGCTCATGACCCCGGTCTTCCCCTGTGAAGACACCCAATGTGCATCCGGAAGCTGGGGAATGGACCCTGATAGGGGGCAGGGACCATGGAGTAGGGGTTGCTTGGACCAGCATGCGAGCTATGTTCAGCTGGTGTCGGTCCAACTACGAGGTTAGCTGGTGCCTAGCTTTGTTCCACCAGGAACTGAAGAGAGCATCTTAATCCACTGGGGCTTGTGGAGGAGCCTGTGGAGGATATGGGTAGGCCGGCAGTTGATACTCCAATGGCGGATAGCCCAGCATTGTGTACCCTAGGCGTAGGTGCCCAGCATTGGATACCCTGGCATTGGATACTCCTGTGTTGGGTAGCCTGGTGTCAGGTACCCTGATGTTGGATAGCCTGGTGTTGGGTAACTGGGAGAAGGACCTGATGGCAGGGCTGAGGGACCTGGCTGAGGACCAGAAGGGAGGCCAGATGACCCAGTTACTGCAGTATCTGGCTGCAGACCAACAGGAGGACCCGGCGTCAGCCCAGACAGGGCGACGGGTGCCTCTGGGGTTCAGGGTGTGGGAGGTGGCCCAAACGGAGGGATCAAAAGCCGGTTGGCAGGGAGGACCCCGGGAGGGTCCGATGTAGGGTGGTCCAATGCTGGCTGATCAATCGAGTCAGCGGGCAGTAGCTCCTCTGGCTCCGTGGGAAGGAGAGTCTGAGGGCTCTACCGTAGGAGATGAAGGAGAGTAACTCTTGGGGCAGCTGCGGCCGAACTGGCAGTGGACGCTGGTCCAAAGGACTGGCGTCAGATCTCAAGTCGGGATCTGACGTGAGTGCTGGGGCTGTGCGGTCATTGGCAGAGCCGGCATCTGACTTACCAGCCAAACCACATGACTTAGACCCTGGTTTAGGTTTGAAGGGCCTAAGGGTGGACTTAACCTCCAAATCCCCATAGGTCCCCGCTGGAACCATTAGCAGCTCGGGGGGGCAAAGGCTGTTGCGTAGCTAGAGGAGCAGGCTTGGCCAGAGTGGCACCTCCCGTACTGGTAGAGGGCCGTTCGATGGCCGCAGCCTCTGAAGAGAGCCACGGCTAGAGGGAGACTGATCCTCGTCCTGGTTCTTGTCCTTGTCCCACTTGTTCTTCTTCTGCTTGGAAGAGTGGGAGCCAAAAGAGCCCCTGAGAGATGAAGAAGCACTCCACACCTGCTGTAGCTCCTTTTCCATCGAAGCCAGTTTCTGTTTCAAAAGGTGAGCTTCCAGGACTTGCTGATGGCGTTTCCGTGTGGCATGGTTGAACTTCTGGCAGGCCTCACAGTCCTCGATATCGTGGTCAGGCCCAAGGCAGAGGAGACACGAGGTATGGCTGTCTTTGCCCAGTATCTGCTTGCCGGAGGCGTACTTGTTCTTGTGGAATTTGGATGAAGTTGGAGAAGACATGAAATCTGATGTCGAAATTACTGATTTATGTCAGGAAATAGAAAGGTAGTACTTATCAAAAATGACGGTTGACTTCAGCAGTGTTCCATGAGATCCAACGTGTGCAGGTCAATGGCGGGAAAGAACTGGGGCGGGCGTGGGGACCACCCACTATATACCGTTGAGCCAACGTTGGTCACGTGATGTCGGGTGAGCGGTCCCCCACCAGACATTGCAAGCTAAGTTTTCCATGTGGCCCTAGCGCCTCAGTCCTTATGGTTATTGCCTACTGCAAGAGCCCATTCGAAGTAAGATCTGCAGAACACACTAATGAAGTCCACATAATCCGAGGATAGGGACAGGCTTGTCTTGGGTGCTGCATGTGTCTCATCTACCTAGCATAGAAGGAAAGGGACAGTCTGATCCAAGCAACCCATGTAGAATGTTGGAACAGCCCAGATAGCAGACCTAGGACACAGGCATGCTAGGCACAGTAACTCTGCAGCTGGAAGCACCTTGCTTGGTCAGAGCAACTGACTCAGAGATGGACGGATTCTGAAAAGTGCTAAGCGAGCAATCCTCCTGAGGTGCCTAGAGAGCCAGGGTTGACTCAGAATCTCTGGCAAGAAGACACTAAATATCATTACTGGAGATCACCAATAACGTTGTGGTTAGGAAGGCTCTTTCTGAAAGGATGGCACTGAATACAATGTCGTCCTTGAAGTCACAGATGACACCTATATTGAGGTGAACCCAAAGGATCTGTTCTTGGTGCCAAGCTTGGCACTGCACATGACACCAGTGTCCCTGTCAGCCCAGTACAGAGGTCCATCTGTGGCACCAGAGTGTGGATGGTACCAAGGCCGAAAACAACACCAACACCAGCATCATGTCAGCACCAAAGGGCTCAGACTCAGCACATGGTGTCATATATGGTCCCGTACAGAGATCTGCCTGTGCACCATTTCAACACTGAGGGCAATACCGAATGAATAGCCTCCATGACCCAAGGCTGACTCTGACTGAGTCAGGATAGAGGGTGCCACCATACATTGCAGCACCAGGCCTAGTACCGACATCAGGGTCGGTGTGCACAAGAGCGATGGCAGTGACACCATCATCAGCCACAACTGCAAGGGTACACGAGCTGAAGGAATGACTGCTGACACCGCTCACTGTTCCATCAATCTAATACTGAACCACCGCTCAATGGCAAAATGCTCACATGAGAGCTCCCCTGAGGACAGGGGGAGGCTCAAGTATGGAGGCATCTGACCTCACAACATCTGGCACCACTGATGGACCAGCAGTGGAAACTACAGATCTGTGGGCACCAACAGTCCCTGCACATAAGGCCTGAGAGTGACCTCAACCTGTGCCTAGCCCCTCAGAGAGAAGAGGTCAATGATTGACAGTCAGCAGAACCCACCGTGAATGCATGAACAGGATACAGACCGTCTTCTGCAACTTTAGGAGGACATCCCTTCCTCCTCGTGCAGGACTGCCCATTGCCAAAACACATGTCCAGAGAGGTGTGGTGGCCAGGCACAAACCCACTGCAGGAGCAACTGGTCTATTTAGGTTCCTAACTTCCATGGTTGCCGGCAACGGGTTAGGGCTGAGAGAAACTGAGAGAAACTATTGACTTTTTCTGTGTGTGTAAACTAAACTGACACAAAAATAACAAACACTAGTGTATCTTAAAATAATCATAATGGAATGCTGTCATTTTATAGACATGAAGTTCTTGCCCCAGTAAGGACAGCGATGACCCTGCTGCACACTCGACCACAGAGGAAAAAAGGAACTAAAGCTGTTGGGGGTTGGTGCTACTGTATGTCAGCAGATGCTTGCTTGTTATTTGCCTGGCTCCCACAGCTTCAGAGGAGGCCTCATACCTCCTCCTACTCCGTCCACCAGGGCAATCCCCAAGGCATCCCCATCCCCGTTTCATTTATGCATGTAGGGCCAGTGGTGTTACATTTTTCCCCTGTTTCTCTCCCACCTCCCTTGGACGCCTGCATGTAAGACATATGTCCAGGCTGACGACGTGCTGACACACGCCAACTGCCATGTGCTTAGCAGCGTCCCCCCCTCCCTGATGCCAGTAGAGCCGCCAGTGCCCTGAAAGCCTGTGCTTCCACCAGCTTCAGGGGCGTCGGGTGCTAGAAGCACCCCTGGTATCCCACCCCAGAGGGAGGACAGCATCCGCTGGGACACTCAATCCTCCCTCACCCCACCGATCCCCAGCAACCCAAGTCCATTCCTGAACCCGGGTCGCCAGCGTAACGCGAGGTGTGGCGTCCAGCGCCTCAACCCTCAGCGCCATCAGGCCGGCCATCAGAAGACACTTGTGGTGATGCATGTGCTGGGCCTCCTCACCCCATCAGAAATTTTTTGGCTCCTGTGGGGTCCTATCGCTTCCAGCTCAGACCCATAAGTAAGACTCTATAGAGAAGATTGATTCTTGGAAGCTTAACTGGTGACAGTTGTAGTATGAGGACAGAAAAAGACCAGGTGACTGCTGAACTGTGTGGATGAAAGGCCAATTGACTACTCTAGTGAGAGGACAGAGGAAGCACTGGTGATTACTGTACTGTAATGACAGAAGCAAAACATGGTGCCTGCTGTATTGAAAGGACAGAGGAACACATGGTGAGGTGACTGCTGAGTGTGAGAACAAAAGAAGACCTGGTGTCTGCTGCTGTGTTAGGACTGAAGAAGACCTGATATAGATACAGATGAAAAAGACAAAAGATAAGGTATCTGCTACAGAGTGAAGACAGAACTGGTGACTGCTGCAGTGTGTGGACAAAAGAACTGTTGACTACAGTGGTGTGATGACAGAGGAAGACCTGATGATTGTTGTAGTGTGAGGACAGAAAAGAAAAACTGGTGACTACTGTAGAGTGAGGACAGAGGAAGATTGGACGATTGCTGTAGTATGAGGACAGATAGAAGACCTGCTGACTGCTGTTGTGTTAGGACAGAAGAAGACCTGGTGACTGCAGCAGAGTGAGGACAGAGGAGGTGATGACTGCTATACAGTAGTAGCGCCGAATTTGTCAAGCAATTTTGTGAGATTCCCTATTTATCCTTCACAAAATTTAGGGAAAAAAATCCTCTAAAATTCTTTTTGTTATACCTACAGAAAGAGGCCAGTTCCTATTACAGTACTTAAGTGCCATCTAGTAGATTTTCAGCTACTACACTATCAGATGAGACAACCCTCTCTGCGTAGCAGTGAGCACACTAACAAACAAAACAAAATCCCTAACTAAAGGTTTCACAGTTCTCAATAGGGATTTTTAAAAATCCTTAAAAATCCTTTGACTAATTCGCTGCTACTACAGTAGTTTGAGGAATCAAGGAAGAGGAATGAAGGAAGACCTGGTGACTGCAGTAATGTAAGTACAGGGGAAGGCCTGGTGACTGGTGTAGTATGAGAACAAAAGATTTGGCCACTGATGTAGAGTGAGGATAGAAAAAGACCTAATGACAGTTTTAGTGTGAGGATAGATGAAGCCCAGTGACTGCTGTAGTGTAACGACAGAAGATTTGATGACTGTTGCAATTTGAGGACAGAAGAAGACATGGTATTTGCTGTAGTGTAAGGGACAGAAGTGGTAACTGTGGAGGTGTGAGGACAGAAGAAGACTTGACAGCTACAGAGTGAGGACAGAAGAATACCAGGTTTTTGTTGTAGTGTAAGGACAGAAGAACTAGTGACTGCAATAGTGTGTGGACAGAAAAAGACCTGGAGGGAAGCGCTGCTGAGTGTTGAGCTGATCGGATGTACACTGGAAGAACTCAGCAGTCTGAAGATATAAAAAGCTGATTAAAGTTGTTTAAGACACTTTTTTCTGTATTGCACACTGCTACATTGTGGCGTAAGACTATTGTGTCACTATCAGTCTTTTTCAGCATTCTATGAATAAATACATTTCCCTAAAAACTGCCAGGAGAGGTGTTTTGAACCAGGTGCCTGTGAACCCCCTCAGAGTGGTTGGAAATGAAAATTACATACTCAGTGTAATTATTGACCTAGGAATATCTTCACCATTGATTCACACTAGTGGGTCTCAGCTGGAGATGCTAGGACCCTGCGGGAGCCAGAACATTTCAGGAGGCCAGTGCTGAGGTAAGCTACGCACATGCGGTGCTCTGCAAGTCTGAACTCACAGGCACAGGCTTACTTCTGCACCAGCCCTCAACTGCCTCATTACCTTTTTTATGGAGAAGGTGCAACATACCTTAACAAGTACTTTTGCACTTAACCTAAGGGCATAATATAGCCCTGGTGACCCGTGCAAGAAGGTCCACCAAACCAGTAACACAGTCTCTTCACAGCCCAAACTGAACAACCAACACAAAACACTGGAATGACGTCAGGAGATGGAGGGCGGTCATGTGAATCAGTGGTGAACATATTTCCAGAAGATGAAGAATTACGGTGAGTACGTAATTTTCATATCATCCAGGAATCAATCTTCACCATTGATTCACACTAGTGGATCAGAGTACCAAGCTCAGACAAAGTCCCCTGAACTAGGGAGTTAGGAGAGGAGCGTTCACTCAGGATAGTAATCCATTTAGGATTGCCCTGCCAAAGGTGGCATGTGGCCTGACATGGACATCCAGGGCATAGTGCTTAATTAAAGTGTCCAATGCACTCCAAGTTGCAGCTCTGCGAATATCACCAACAGGCACAGAGCAAATCTCTGCCAGGAATGTGGCAACTGCTCTGGTGGAGTGGGAACATACATGGCCCTCCAACTGACCTGAGTCATGGCATAGCACTGGCACAGGCAGTTCACAATCCAGACAGAAATGCACTTGACTGTAACAGGCTGTCCCTTCTGATTAGGATCACAGGAGACAGCTGTTTGGATTGCCTGAAGTTCTTAGTTCTGTCCGTGTAAAACCTAAGGACCCTCTTAACATCCAGAGAATGGAAAGTGCACTCTCCTTCATTCTGGAAGCTGAAAAAGTAGGTAGGCTGCACTAGTTGCTGGTTAAGGTGGAACTCCAACACCACTTTTGGGAGAAACTCAGGGTGCATGCAGAGAACCACCTTGACATTATGGAAAAAAGTATACAGGGGATCTTTGACCAAGGCATGTATTTCAGACAGTCTGTGAGCAGAAGTGATGACCACTAGAAATGCTGCTTTCCCAGTTAAAAATGTCAGCTCACAGATCATAAGGGGCTCAGAAGGTTTGTGAGTGAGTACGCCCAGCACAAGGTTGATATCTCAGCAGTCTCCGGCTTCCCAAAGGGAGATCTTGTGTGTGAAATGCCCTTCAAGAGCTAGTGGAACAAAAACAGGCAGACAGGAAAATAGTACAAATTTTAAGAAGTAGTCAGTTGTAATGTTTTATTTCTGAAGTATTTTTTTCCTTTTTCTTTTGCTCATTAGGAAGTTTCCCAAGTGTGATATTTTGCTGGATGCGTGGAAAAGCTCTGTCTGACAGCTGACATATCTATCTCTACTACCCCCACTACATCATCAGCATTGTGATCTCACTGACAGTGACATCACATGTGACTGACCTGACAGCTACTAAGTGGCTGTTCCTAAGCAGCAGTGATGTCACAGTTAGTGAGATCACAATGCTGATAATCTAGTGGGAGTGACAGAGCTAGATATGTCAGCTACCAGGTAGAGTGCTGTCCCACACATCACACCTACTAACATCAAGTAAACAATCTTCTAATTAGTAACAGGGAAAAGAAAAATAACTTTAAATATAAAAAGTACTGGTTAACTGCTTTTAAAAACTAATATTAGTTTTAGGCATTACACTAGCTCTTTAAGGAACCTTTTGAACAGTGGCAGATGTTACAGGTAAAGGGTACCAATGGGCTTGTGATATGCAACTACAGCACACAGGTGGAAGTTTACTGTGAAATACTATAGGCCAGCATCAGAAAGGTCCAGCAAGTACTCCAGAACTTTGTCAGGTGGACACCCAAAAGGGTCCATTCAGGGATGTGGAGCACAAGATGGAAACTCTTTCCATTTGGCTGTGTAAGTTTTCCTACTGGAAGGCTATGTGCAGCCCAAGTATTTCAGAGACCCTCTGAGATATCTTGTACCTGTTCACTTCTAGGAGCCAGGCCTGAAGATGAAGGGCACACAGGCTGGGATGGACTAGGTGACCCTGAGTCAGCAAGTCCATCTTGAGTGGAAGAATTCTCTGTTCACTGACTGTCTGCTCAACAAAGGAAACCATATCTGTCAAGGCCAGTAGGTAGCCACCAGTATCATTGTGCTACCATGTGCCTTCAATTTGAGCAATACCCTCTACATGAGAGGGACTGGTGGTAATGCTTAGAGAAACAGATTTGCAAGTGCAGTCTGAATGCTTCCTGACAGAAAACCCCATGTCCTGGATTTCTGGAGCAGAATCGAGGCATTTTGGCATTCAGTGAGAATGCAAAAAGGTCCACATCTGGGGCACCTCATTTGTCGAACAGCAACCTCACGATATATGGAGCTAGTGACCACTCTTGAGGACTGACTTCTGTTCGAATGGGCTTACCTGCCAGGGGGTTCTGGACTGCTGGCAGGTAACTGCTTGGAGCAGGATTCCCTGCTCCAGGTACCACTCCCACACTCTCACTGCCTCCATGCAAGAGAACATAAGAGTATGCTCCTCTCTGCTTGCTGACGTAGTACATGACAGACTTGTTGTCTATCTGGAGGAAGACTGTTTTTTGGCCAAGTCCACTAGGACTCTCAGGCCATACAAAACAACTTGCATCTCCAACATACTGATGTGGAGACGAGTCTCTGATGGTCACACACACACACTTTGTGTTTGGAGGCCCTGACAGTGAGCCCCCACCCCAACTGTGAGGCATCTATGGTGAGTGTCACCTGAGGCTCCAGTTTGGAGAAGGGGAAGCCCTGAAGGGGACTGTCCTCCACCAACCATGTGAGTGACCAAACCAGGGGCTTGGTCACCTGAATGTGGTAAGTCTGAGGGTGCAATGAGTGTGACCACAGTGCACTGAGCATCCACTGAGTCGTTCTCGTGTGTAACCATGCCAGGGGCACTGTAAACACTGTGGAGGTTATCATACCCAGCATGAATTGCATGGTGTGTGCTTGCACGGTCTTGTGCTCCATGATATAGAAACACAGAATCAGATGGCAGATAAGGATCACTTGGCCTACCTAGTCTGCCCTTTTCCCTACCTACTGTAACACCACAGATCCTACTCAATCTCCGGCTTTAAGCCCACCTTCCTTACCACTAAGTTTCCCTTATGTCGATTCCATGCATTCTTGAATCCTCTTACCATTTTTGGCCCCACCACCTCTGCTGAGTGGTAGTTCCAGGCGTCCACCATTTTTCACTGTTTTTGCCCCCACCACCTCTTCTAGGAGGCTGTTCCAGGCACCCACCACTCTTTATGTGAAGAAGCACTTCCTCACATCTCCCAAGTCTATCCCCTCCAGCTTCATAGCATGTCCCCTTGAGCATCTTTTTTTTTTCTGAAAAATGTTTCCCTCTTGAACCTTATTTATACCCATGAGGTATTTGAAAGTTTCTATAACATCCCCTCTACCCCTTTCCTCCAGGGTGTACATATTGAGGTACTTTAGTCTCTCCTCATAGGATATTTGATGCAGACCCTGCACCATTTTAGTTGCCTTCTTCTGGACCGCCTCTACTCTATGTCCTTCTGGAGATGTGGTCTTCAGAACTGGACACAGTACTCTAGATGAGGTCTCACCAGTGATCTATACAGCAGTAACACCATCTCTCTCTTTCTGTTGGTGATAACTCTCTCTATGCACCCTAGCATCCCACTGGCTCTCCCCACAGCCTTGTCACACTGTCTGGCCACCTTTAGGTCTTCAGATATGATTACCCCCAGGTCTCTTTCCTGTTTGGTGACTGTTAATACTACTCCCTCCATTTTGTACTCTGCCCCTGAGTTTCCGTGCCCTAAGTGCATGATTTTGCACTTCTTTGCATTGAAACATAGCTGCCACACCCTTGACCGGTCCTCTTGCTTTCTTATATCCTATTCCCTTAGGTGTCTACCTAGTGCAGATTTTAGTGTCATCTGCAAAAAGGGCATACCTAGCCCCTCTGTAATGTCACTAATAAAGACATTAAAGAGGACAGGTCCCAGTACTTAGCCCTGTAGCACCCCGCTGGTCACCCTCCCTTCCTCAGAGTGAACTCTGTTTACCACTACCCTCTGTCTCCTGTCCCCTAACCAATTTCTTACCCAGTTTACCACCTTTGGACCCACTCCTAGGCTGCCCAGCTTGCTTACGAGTCTCCTATGTGGAACGATGTCAAAGGCCTTACTGAAATCTAGGTAGGCCACATCCACCGCTCCACCCTGATCTAATTTCCTGATCATCCAGTCAAAGAAATCCATTAGATTTGTTTGACATGACCTCTCCCCAGTGAATCCATGCTGCCTCGGATCTTGTAAGCCACACTGGATTCAACATACTCTACAATATTTTTCTTCAGTAGTGATTCCATTAATTTCCCCACCACCGAAGTCAAGCTGACTGGCCTGTAATTGCCAACCTCCTCCCTGCTGCCACTTTTGTGAAGTGGGACTACACCTGCCCTCCTCCTGTGCTCCGGAACCACTCCCGTCTCCAGTGAGTGGTTGGACAGGGCTGTCAGAGATGCAGACAGCACCTCTCTGAACTCCCTCAGTATCCCTGTATGCACCCTGTCTGGCTCCATTGCCTTGTCCACTTTCAGATTTGTGAGTTCCTGCAGGACTGTCTTCTGTGTAAATAGACTATTGTTCACCACCCTTCCTTCAATGCTCCTGGCACTTATCTGTGGTCCCTCACCTTCCCCTTCCTCTGTGAACACTGAACAAAAGTATTTGGTCAGGATTTCCACTTTTTCCTGGTCTCCATCCACACACTCCCCCACTCACCCCCTTCCCTCCTAAGCTTTACTATCCCTCCTGGTCTTTCTCTTTTCACTTACATACCTGAAAAATGTCTGTCCCCTTTTAGCTCTGTTTTCGCATTTGCGCTCCTAATTGCTTTCCTGCCTCCTCTGTTTCTCCTATACACCTTTCATCCTCTCCTCTGTGTCTCCTTATACCTCCTGCATGCTAACTTTTGCCCTTTCCTTCCTGGCTACCTTTTGAGAATCATAGTGGTCTCTTTTTCCTCTTGCTTTTGCTTACTTGCCTGATGCAGAGGTTTGCTGCCTTCACTATCATCTCGTTTGTTTGAACACTGTTCCTCAGCTCCACCCAGCAATCCGCCACCCCCGCCAGGGCATCCCTGAGGCATTTCCCCCATCTTTTTAAAATCAGCTCTACTGAAGTCCAGGACTTTCATCTTTGTGTAGTTCGATTCTGCCACAGTGCTTACATTGCACCACACCATACAGTGATCACTGGTCCCCAGGTGACTACACATTATGACATCTGCAACACTGTCCCCATTGGTGAGTACAAGGTCCAGTACTGCCCCCTCACGAATGGACTCTTTCACTAGTTGCCTGAGGAAAGCCCCTGCAGGGAGTCCAGAATGTCCCTGCTCCTAGCTAAAGCTGCAGCTGGAATGCTCCAATCTATATCCACTAGACTGAAGTCTCCTACCAGCAGCACCTCCCCCTTATTTGCCATCTTTTGGATGACTTCCACCAGATCCTTATTCACCTCACCCCCAGTGCTGGAGGTCTACAGATCACACCAGTGTGAATTGCAGCACTATTCCCTGTTTCCTAGGGTAACCCACAGTACCTCTGCCCTCGCTGTATTCCCTGTATCTCTGTTGCTTTTATGCTATCCCTCACATAAAGAGGGAATCTTGCTTTCATAGCAAGCAGCTGACTAAAAAAGCTACAGAATTTCTTACTGATAAATCCCTTCTGTCTCAGCAGGAGTCAGTGCCTGTTGGATTAAGCAAACAGATACTTTATTAGAAGCAGGGGGTCTCATGTAAGTAAAAAAAGGCAGAAAGTCATTGTGTGTTTCTCTGTTTGGGGAAGGGGGCTGTATCAACTAAGCTTGCTAAATCAGGAGCAGAGGAGAGAAGTTAATTGGGGGTGTGGCTTGAGCAGTTTAATAGCAGCTGTCTCCAATTACAGCTTCCTGCTGCTAGTTTCTGGCAGAGGGAATCTTGCTTTCAGAGCAAGCAGCTGACCAAAAAAGCTACAGAATTTCTTACTAATTGCCCTCTTTCTCACTCCTCCACCCTTCCACCCTTCACAAGTTCTACTTTTATAGCCACTGGATCTGACTGACAACAGGAACTTCCTGTTTGGCAGTAGGAAGGGAAGGATCACTGAGACACATTAGTTTCATCAACCTTGAAGGAAAAAAAAATAGCTCTTTCTCTCCCCTTAGCTGCTGGTGGTCTGAGTCCAAGCAAGGAGGAAAGAGACTACTGAAGACTACAGGAAGTTCTTCTTCCAGAACAGGAAGGGCAGTAGCAAAGTAGGTGTAAAAATACATAGAGGGAGGAGAGAGTAAGCATAAAAAGCAACAGGAGAGGGCATACAAAATAAGTCATGATGGAAGTGGTGCAGTGCAGTGGCTGTGGGGAGGCAGTGTTCCAGGAGAAATTCTGGAGGCTGCGATGCTGCTCTATTTGCAGGCACCTCTCTGGTTTGAGGGAGGAGGTTGCCTGTCTCCAGGCTGACCCGGCTAGGATTCGTGAAACCTCTTCCCCTACCCAGGGACCACCAGGGCCACTGCCACTACCTCAGAGGCTGCCAAGAAAGAGGAGCAGTTCGACCAAGGTGGGCTCAGGAGGAGAGGGTGGTGGAACAGAGGTGTATCCCTCCAGCTGTACCTCTCCACAATTCATATGCTCTTCTGGCGAAGACTGGTTCCTCTATGGAGGCACCTGTAGTAGAGACCAAGGAGGATGTTGGGAACCTCCACAAAAGAGACCAACAGGAGGGTGGCACGAGACCCCATAGGGGAAGGAAACAACTCCTTGTGGGGGACTCGATTATTAGAGGGTAAAAGTGGGGGAGGAAGGGCAGAGGGAGGTAAGGTGCCCGACTGGCACCATGGCTCGGAGGGACAGGAAATGAAACCTCAAGATCACGGGAGCAGCTGCACGAGGGAGGGAGCTGGATGTAACTGTCCACCTAGGGACAAGTGACCTGGCTGGGAATGGGATCAGAGCAGTGCAAGAGGAGATTGTAGAGTTGATGAGGGGCCTTAGACAAGTAGCACGTACAGTAACCTTTCACGGAGGTGCTGCTTGTCTATGGCAAGGATGATGCTAGGGTACTGCGCACCACGGGATTCAATGAATGGTTGAAAAACTGTTGTGGTGCTCAGGGTTTTGGCTTCATTGGGGACTGGGGAGCCACCTGGAGGGATGCTGGCCTATACTGGCGTGATGGTCTGCATTTGTCCAGGGGGGAACTAGGATCCTAGGTGATAGGTTTAAATGCTTTATTGGCAAGCATTTAAACTAGCCAAGGGGGGAGGCACTGAAAAGGAGCAGGGAAATACCAGCCTCCCCCACAAAACACAGTAATTAGCAAGGTAAACACCAAGGTAGAGAAGTCATTCGGAAGCAGGACAGGGGTAAATGCAAAAAATGGCAAAGGCAGTAAGGACAGGGATGGGGCTAAAGGGTGAAGCCATCAAAAATGGAGGATGATGAGTAGCAATGCGTTGTCTGTGTAACAAGCTCCCTGAACTAGTGGCCTTGATGAGAGAGGATGCTTGGATATTGTGGCAGTCACTGAAACATGGTATACAGAGAACTATGATTGGGATGTCAACATAACAGGATACATAATCTACAGGAGGGACAGGGAGGGTAAAGAGGAGGAGGAGTAGCTCTCTATGTAATGAAAGGATTAAAGCAACAGAACTAAACAGCAAACATGAAGTAGATGAGTCACTATGGGTCACCCTGGAGACAGGAAATGGCACCACAATCGCATGGGAGTTGTGCAGACCCCATCTCAGGGAGGGAGTGGACAACGAAATGATAAAAGGCATCCTTAAAATGGCAGAAAAATACAGGTTACTCACCTGTAACAGGAGTTCTAGGAGTGGTATATGTTGTTCATCCACACTTATTGGCAGGTTCCTTGCCGCTTTAAATCTTGCCGGAAGGTCTTCAAGCTGGCAAGGGGTGGTAAAACTCTCGGCTCCACCCCATGATGCCAGATCTAGCCCGCTGAAAGCCAGGTTGCACGTCAAAGCCGGGGAGGTGGGTTGTGTGGATGAACAACATATACCACTCCTAGAACTCCTGTTACAGATGAGTAATCTGTATTTCTAGGGACGTGGATATGTTGTTCAATCCACACTTATTGGCAGACTCCTAGCAGTTCTCCGGGAGGAGGGAGGCAAGGCGGGCACCCCTACTTATGGAATAAGGACTGGAGAACCAAGGTCCCAAAACTAGCATCCCGGCGTGACTCTAGGTCAATGTGGTAATGGGAAATGAAGGTGTGTGCTGACTTCCAGGTAGCAGCCCTTCAGATTTCCTGGATAGGAACATCCCTAGAACCAGCCACAGAAGCAGCGGTATGGCGGGTAGAATGAGATCTTATCCCTTTGGGAGGCTCTATGCCTGCCAACCTATAGCAGGGATCTATGCAGGAGGTGACCTCCTGCCTATCATCCGCTTGGCTGCAGGTCTGCTCAGGGCGGCTTCAGCATAGGTGACAAACAGCTGGCAAACCGCTCCCGAACTCTAGCCATTGCTCCTTATAACAAGACAGCGCTCGCTAGGGTCCAAGTATGTGGCAGGCTCATGGTGAACAGTTGGAACAGATGATCGCTTCTTCAGGAGGAAGTTGCCCAGGCCGCTTCTTTCTTCCTTCTCGGTCGCAGTATTTATCCTGCTCTCCTTGGCTTCTTCCTACAGCTTCTTTTAAGGAGCTTTGTTGATCCCTTCCACCAGTGGAGAAAGGACCATCGGACATTCCAGTCGGTCCAAGAAGAAGGACTCAAAAGGTAAGTCTCACTGCTGACATTCGTGGGAGCGGGAGATCCTCTCACCAGCCCATCGACTTTCACTGGTCGAGAAGCTGTGTGCTAAGGCTCATTGGTCACCTCGTGTGCCTGGCTAGGTCAGCTGGCTGAGACACCCGCGACACAGTCGAGATTTTTCTCGACGTCGGATGGTTTGTCGACTGGAGATGCCGACAACCCGACTTCACCGGTTCCCCTAGTGTAGGCCCGAGGACTTGCCTGTGCCTCTGTGCCAGAGTCCCGGTTAAGGTCCCTGTACCGAGGGAGGAACGGGTTCCCCACCATCCCCTCTCAGACCCATCCTCTGAATCCTCCGAACGCCTCAGTCCTCCATCCTCTTGGTCCAGCTGATCCCACCGGACGCCAGCAGTCTTGCACCATGGAAAGCGCGTGTCCACTCATCCTCTTCGTCCTCTTTGGAGGATAGGCTCTGCACAAGTTGCACCAGCGCTTCGAGGATTTAATGTGGCAGCATCTCTTCTGTCCAGTAACAAGCTGACTCTGTCGCTTCTCCGCCATTAAGTGGCTGACATCGAGCAGCTGAAACAACCCCTCGGTAGTCGAGGAATGCCACGGCGCTGGTTGTTCAGCCGAAACTGGCTGCTCCACCTCATTGTGGTGGAACCTCCGCCCACAACCAAAGACTGGGGCCCCGACCATGATTCTCGGTTGAGTCAGGGTTTGCCCATAGCTTATCGGTCACCCTCACTCCCGATCGCATTTGGCACATGGAGGGTGGCTCAGGCGCCGATAGCTGTTCGCAGACCCTTGGAGTCTGATGACTACCTCCTTGTTCTCCAGGCCGCCCAACCTGAAGTCTGCAGGGGGTCAGTGGTGGGCGAGAGCCCATCCTCATTTTGGGAATGCTTCAACTCATCTCAGAGTCCACTGGGATGAAGGTCAACTCAGTTTCAAATGGGCCAAGTATTCCCTCACGGAGATGCTGGACTGAGGGTTCCCCCACGGGAGCTTTTCCTGTGGCCGCCATTGTTGGCCCGGCCCTGGAGTTGTGGCAGTGGCCAGCATCTTGTCCCACACCTTGGCCAGGATGGCTCAAAGTATCTGGCCCCTACCGGTTCACCTCTGGTTTCTAAGCACCCCTCTGCGGAGGGGTTAGTGACCAATAGCGTTTCTGGCATTCCGGAATGCTCGGGATGTGGACAAACTGCCTGATAAGGAGTACAAGAAATTGGACTACTCAGGGCCCGGAAGGTATGCGCTGCTTCCTTCCCTAGGCCTTCGTCAGGCTAGCTCGCTTGATGGCACACTTTCACACATGCCCTTTGAGCTCCCTGGATGAGGTGATTTCATCTCCCGGCTGACCTTCAGATGATGGTCAAGCAGGTGCTGGATCAGGGAAGGGCGGTGGCTAAACAGCAGCTCAAACTTCATTGGGCATTGCTGATTCATGTGCTTTCGGTCCTGGTAGCAGCCGCGCGGTGTTGCCTCGCCGCGCACAGCTTGGCTACAGATCTCCACCTTCACGCAGATACCAGCACAAACTGGCAGATGTTCCTCCTGGGTACCGACTTATTCGGACCCGGGTGGAGGGTCATCTCCATGGACTTGAGAAGTCCAATGCCACCTTGACTCGGTCACGCCTGCCCAGAAGGACAAAGACCACCAGCAGCAGCGTAGCTCCTTTGCATACTTCAGCCCCTGCAGCATGTCCAGCCCAGCAACACCAGCATCAGGGCCAGCAGGCTCACGCTAGTGCCCCAAAGCCAAGCCTGCTGCTTCCTCCAGCAGGAAGCCTGGAGGAAAGGTCCAGGAGGTTCCTTGGCTGGTTCTTCCTCCAAGCCTGCGCAGTGATGGGTTGAGGGGACGCTCCCGACCTGCACTCTCCTGGTTCCCCATGGGGACGGCTCCCACTTCCTTTCTGCCTGGTCCACCTCACAACGGACTGCTGGGTGTTGGAAGTGGTAGGCAGGGTCTGCCTCTGGAATTCAAGCAGTTCCATTGTAGACGCCTCGCCCCTTGGGTGGCTATGGGTTCCTGCAGCCTCTCTGTCAGCTCATTGAGCCAACATTGCCTTGCTCCTCCAGAAGGAGGTGATCGGCAAGGTGGTGGACTCCCCTCCAGACCCAGGGTTTGTGTCCAGGTACCTCCTGGTCCCAAAACAGACGGGGGGGGGCTGGCACACCATTCTCGAACTACACGACCTGAACAAGTTCCTAAGGTCTCGCACCTTCAGGACGGTCACTCTGGCTCAGATCATTCCATCCTTGGAGCCAGGTGTGTGGTTCTGTTCTCTGGACCTTCAGGACATGTTCTTTCACTTCCCAATCCATCCGTCTCACCAGCGATTCCTCCGCTTTTGAGCAGAAGGATCTCTTTACGAGTTCCGAGCCATGCCCTTCAGCCTCTCTCCAGCTCCCAGGGTCTTCACCAAATGCATGGCAGTGGTGACAGCATTCCTGCAGTGCTGAGGGGTCCGGGTGTACCCTTACCTGGATGACTGGCTGATTGCAGCCCACTCCAGATTGGAGGTGGAGCGGTCCAGGGATCTGGCCCTCCAGGTCTGCTCTCAGACTGGCCTTCTCATCAATGAGGCCAGGTCGGAATCTGACCATCGTAGGTGATTCAGTTCATCGGGGCAGAGCTCACCTCTTCAAGCCAGAGTCCTGCTCCTCCGCGGACAGGGCCGAGGTCCTTTCCTCCTTTGCCCGGTCATTTCTGGTTGGCACTACGCCTGCCCGGACTTCCCTACGCCTTCTGGGGCCTCATGGCGGCCTGCACCAGCGTGGTCCATTGGGCCTGCTGGCATATGCTCCCCTGCAATGGGGACTGGCCCGCCAGTGGTCACAGTACTCTGGTCCTCTGGACCAGCCAGTGACAGTGACCCAGGAGATGTGGAATGGACTACAGTGGTGGCTCATTCCAGCTCATCTGCAGGAGGGTATCCCGTTTGTCCACCCCGAGCCAATGGTCCCTCTGACGACCGACGCCTCTCTGATGGGTTGGGGTGCCCATCTGGGGGAGCTAAGAGCCCATGGCCTCTGGTCCCCTCAGGAGTCTTGATTCCACATCAACCTGCTGGAGCGCGAGTGGTCCAACTAGCCTCACTGCCTTCGCCTCCGCTTGTTCGGGGTCAAGTGGTCCAGGTCCAGATGGACAACACCACGATCATGTACTACCTGAACCGACAGGGCGAGATGCACTCCTTTCCCCTGTGCAAGGAAGCTCTCCGCACTTGGTCTCTCTGATCAAGCCTGGAGGCGGATCTCCTAGCCATCCATGTGGCAGGAGCCTCCAGTGTCTGGCCGGGTCCCTCAGCCAGGATAGGCGCTGCTTCTCACGAGTGGTCTCTCCTGCCGGAGGTAGTACAAGATCTCTTCTCCCATTGGGGCTACCCTCAGGTGGACCTGTTCACCTCCAGGGAGAATGTGAAGCTGAGGCTGTTTCATGCCTACCCCCCTCAGCAGGGCTCGCTGCAGGGGGATGCCTTCTTGAGGCCGTGGACCCATGGCCTCTTCTATGCCTTCCCTTCATTTATCTTGATTCACAAGGTGCTTCTTAAGGTGAAGAGGGACAAGGCGCAAGTGATTCTGGTAGCCCCAGACTGGCCCCGCCAGTACTGGTACCCAGATCTCCTCAGCCTCAGTTCCAGGCTCCTGAGGCGGCTTCCAGCCTACCCGGACCTGCTGTCAGTCGACAAGGAGAAGGTTCTCCACCCGGACCTTCAATCCTGCACCCAACGGCCTAGTTCCTGAGTGGCTGAGTTCCAGGCCCTTGGGTCTTTTCCGATGAGGTCCTCAACGTAGTTGAGGGTCCCGTGAGCGACCAGAAAATGCTATGCCTTCAAATGGAAGAGATTCTCCATTTGGTGTCAGGACAAAGGGCTGACCCTTCTTCCTGTTCCTTGGCTAGTATTGGACTACCTGTGTCCCTTTTCTCAGCTAGAGCTTGGTCGACGACCCTCAGGTGCCCCTGCAGTCATTTCTGCTACCGGCGTGATGGCAAGCAGTCAGTGGTGCAGGAGAAGGTGGTCGGGTGCTTTTTCAGAGGTCTTGATCACATATCCCCTCTGGTACGAGAACTTCCACCTCCGTGGGATCTACTGCTGGTATTGGCTAAGCTCATGCGCAAGCCATTCGAACCGATGCACAGGTGTGACATCTCTCACCTGTCGTGGAAGACCGCCTTCTTGGTGGCTATTATGTCAGCCAGAAGGATGGGAGAGCTCCAGGTACTTTCCTTCGAGTCTCCTTATCTGGTCTTCCATACGACAATGTTGTCCTTCGCCCCCACCCAAAATTCCTTCCGAAGGTGGTGTCAGAGTTTCACCTTAACCAGGTGTTGACTCTGCCGGTGTTCTACCCCAATCACACCTCAGAGGCCGAATATAGGCTCCATACTTTGGACCCTAGAAGAGCGCTGTCTTGTTATAAGGAGCAAATGGCTAGAGTTCGGGGAGCGGTTTGCCAGCTGTTTGTCACCTATGCTGAAGCCGCACCTGGCAGACCTGCAGCCAAGCGGATGATAGGCAGGGAGGTCACCTCCTGCATAGATCCCTGCTATAGGTTGGCAGGGCATAGAGCCTCCCAAAGGGATAAGATCTCATTCTACCCGCCATACCGCTGCTTCTGTGGCTGGTTCTAGGGATGTTCCTATCCAGGAAATCTGAAGGGCTGCTACCTGGAAGTCAGCACACACCTTCATTTCCCATTACCACATTGACCTCAGAGTCACGCCGGATGCTAGTTTTGGGACCTTGGTTCTCCAGTCCTTATTCCATAGTAGGGTGCACGCTGCCTCCCTCCTCCGGGAGAACTGCTAGGAGTCTGCCAATAAGTGTGGATTGAACAACATATCCACGTCCCTAGAAATACAGATTACTCATCTGTAACAGAGTTCTAGGAGTGGTATATGTTGTTCATCCACACAACCCACCTCCCCGCTTTTGACGCAACCTGGCTTTCAGCGGGCTAGATCTGGCATCATGGGGTGGAGCCGAGAGTTTTACCACCCCTTGCCAGCTTGAAGACCTTCCGGCAAGATTTAAAGCGGCAAGGAACCTGCCAATAAGTGTGGATGAACAACATATACCACTCCTAGAACTCCTGTTACAGGTGAGTAACCTGTATTTTTCTGCCATTTTAAGGATGCCTTTTATCATTTCGTTGTCCACTCCCTTCCCCTGAGATGGGGGTCTGTACACAACTCCCATGCGGATTGTGGTGCCATTTCCTGTCTCCAGGGTGACCCATAGTGACTCATCTACTTCATGTTTGCTGTTTAGTTCTGTTGCTTTAATCCCTTTCATTACATAGAGAGCTACTCCTCCTCCTCTTTTACCCTCCCTGTCCCTCCTGTAGATTATGTATCCTGTTATGTTGACATCCCAATCATAGTTCTCTGTATACCATGTTTCAGTGACTGCCACAATATCCAAGCATCCCTCTCTCATCAAGGCCACTAGTTCAGGGAGCTTGTTACACAGACAACGGGCATTGCTACTCATCATCCTCCATTTTTTGATGGCTTCACCCTTTTAGCCCCATCCCTGTCCTTACTGCCTTTGCCATTTTTTGCATTTACCCTGTCCTGCTTCCGAATGACTTCTACCTTGGTGTTTACCTTGCTAATTACTGTGTTTTGTGGGAGGAGGCTGGTATTTCCCTGCTCCTTTCAGTGCCTCCCGCTATGGCTAGTTTAAATGCTTGCCAATAAAGCATTTAAACCTATCACCTAGGATCCTAGTTCCCCTGGACAAATGCAGACCATCACGCCAGTATAGGCCAGCATCCCTCCAGGTGGCTCCCCAGTCCCCAATGAAGCCAAAACCCTGAGCGCCACAACAGTTTTTCAACCATTCATTGAATCCTGGTAGCGCAGTACCTCAGCATCATCCTTGCCATAGACAAGCAGCACCTCCGTGAAAGGTTACTGTACGTGTTCTGTCTAAGGCCCCTCATCAACTCTACAATCTCCTCTTGCACTGCTCTGATCCCATTCCCAGCCAGGTCACTTGTCCCTAGGTGGACAGTTACATCCAGCTCCCTCCTCGTGCAGCTGCTCTCGTGATCTTGAGGTTTCATTTCCTGTCCCTCCGAGCCATGGTGCCAGTCGGGCACCTTACCTCCCTCTCCTTGCCCTCCTCCCACTTTTACCCTCTAATAATCGAGTCCCCCACAAGGAGTTGTTTCCTTCCCTATGGGGGTCTCGTGCATACCCTCCTGTTGGTCTCTTTGTGGAGGTTCCCAACATCCTCCTTGGTCTCTACTACAGGTGCCTCCATAGAGGAACCAGTCTTCGCAGAAGAGCATATGAATTGTGGAGAGGTACAGCTGAGGATGACACCTCTGTTCCACCACCCTCTCCCTCCCTGAGCCCACCTTGGTCGAACTGCTCCTCTTTCTTGGCAGCCTCTGAGGTAGTGGCAGTGGCCCTGGTGGTCCCTGGGTAGGGGAAGAGGTTTCACGAATCCTAGCCGGGTCAGCCTGGAGACAGGCAACCTCCTCCCTCAAACCAGAGAGGTGCCTGCAAATAGAGCAGCATCGCAGCCTCCAGAATTTCTCCTGGAACACTGCCTCCCCACAGCCACTGCACTGCACCACTTCCATCATGACTTATTTTGTATGCCCTCTCCTGTTGCTTTTTATGCTTACTCTCTCCTCCCTCTATGTATTTTTACACCTACTTTGCTACTGCCCTTCCTGTTCTGGAAGAGGAACTTCCTGTAGTCTTCAGTAGTCTCCTTCCTCCTTGCTTGGACTCAGACCACCAGCAGCTAAGGGGAGAGAAAGAGCTATTTTTTTTTTCCTTCAAGGTTGATGAAACTAATGTGTCTCAGTGATCCTTCCCTTCCTACTGCCAAACAGGAAGTTCCTGTTGTCAGTCAGATCCAGTGGCTATAAAAGTAGAACTTGCGTAGGGTGGAGGAGTGAGAAGGAGGGCAATTAGTAAGAAATTTTGTAGCTTTTTTGGTCAGCTGCTTGCTCTGAAAGCAAGATTCCCTCTGCCAGAAACTAGCAGCAGGAAGCTGTAATTGGAGACAGCTGCTATTAAACTGCCAAGCCACACCCCAATTAACTTTCTCTCCTTCTCCTGATTTAGCAAGCTGTTGATACAGCCCCCTTCCCCAAACAGAGAAACACACAATGACTTTCTGACTTTTTTTACTTACATGAGACCCCCTGCTTCTAATAAAGTATCTGTTTGCTTAATCCCAACAGGCACTGACTCCTGCTGAGACAGAAGTGATTTATCAGTAAGAAATTCTGTAGCTTTTTTAGTCAGCTGCTTGCTATGAAAGCAAGATTCCCTCTTTATGTGAGGGATAGCATAAAAGCAACAGAGATACAGGGAATACAGTGAGGGCAGTGGTACTGTGGGTTACCCTAGAAATGGGGAATGGTGCTGCAATTCACACTGGTGTGATCTGTAGACCTCCAGCACTGGGGCTGAGGTGAATAAGGATCTGGTTGAAGTCATCCAAAAGATGGCAAATAAGGGGGAGGTGCTGCTGGTAGGGACTTCAGTCTACTGGATATAGATTGGAGCATCCCAGCTGCAGCCTTTGCTAGGAGCAGGGACATTCTGGGATCACTGCAGGGGCTTTCTCCCAGGCAACTAGTGAAAGAGTCCATCCTGTGAGGGGGCAGTACTGGACCTTGTACTCACCAATGGGGACAGTGTTGCAGATGTCATAATGTGTAGTCACCTGGGGACCAGTGATCACTGTATGGTGTGGTGCAATGTAAGCACTGTGGCAGAATCGAACTACACAAAGATGAAAGTCCTGGACTTCAGTAGAGCTGATTTTAAAAAGATGGGGGAAATGCCTCAGGGATGCCCTGGCGGGGGGTGGGGGGCGGATTTGGGTGGAGCTGAGGAACAGTGTTCGAAACTAAACGAGATGATAGTGAAGGCAGCAAACCTCTGCATCAGGCAAGTAAGCAAAAGCAAGAGGAAAAAGAGACCACTATGATTCTCAAAAAAGGTAGCCAGGAAGGAAAGGGCAAAAAAGTTAGCATGCAGGAGGTATAAGGAGACACAGAGGGAGAAGGATAGAAAGGTGTATAGGAGAAACAGAGGGAGGCAGGGAAAGCAATTAGGAGCGCAAATGCGCAAACAGAGCTAAAAAAGGGGACAGACATTTTTTCAGGTATGTAAGTGAAAAGAGAAAGACCAGGGGAGGGATAGTAAAGCTTAGGAGGGAAGGGGGGAGTGGGGGAGTGTGTGGATGGAGACCAGGAAAAAGTGGAAATCCTGACCAAATACTTTTGTTCAGTGTTCACAGAGGAAGGGGAAGGTGAGGGACCACAGATAAGTGCCAGGAGCATTGAAGGAAGGGTGGTGAACAATAGTCTATTTACACAGAAGACAGTCCTGCAGGAACTCACAAATCTGAAAGTGGACAAGGCAATGGAGCCAGACAGGGTGCATACAGGATACTGAGGGAGTTCAGAGAGGTGCTGTCTGCATCTCTGACAGTTCTGTCCAACCACTCACTGGAGACGGGAGTGGTTCCGGAGCACAGGAGGAGGGCAGGTGTAGTCCCACTTCACAAAAGTGGCAGCAGGGAGGAGGTTAGCAATTACAGGCCAGTCAGCTTGACTTCGGTGGTGGGGAAATTAATGGAATCACTACTGAAGAAAAATATTGTAGAGTATCTTGAATCCAGTGTGGCTTATAAGTTCTGAGGCAGCATGGATTCACTGGAGAGAGGTCATGTCAAACAAATCTGATGGATTTCTTTGACTGGATGATCAGGAAATTAGATCAGGGTGGAGCGGTGGATGTGGCCTACCTAGATTTCAGTAAGGCCTTTGACATCGTTCCACATAGGACACTCGTAAGCAAGCTGGGCAGCCTAGGAGTGGGTCCAAAGGTGGTAAACTGGGTAAGAAATTGGTTAGGGGACAGGAGACAGAGGGTGGTGGTAAACAGAGTTCACTCTGAGGAAGGAGGGTGACCAGCGGGTGTTACAGGGCTAAGCACTGGGACCTGTCCTCTTTAATGTCTTTATTAGTGACATTACAGAGGGCTAGGTATGCCCTTTTGCAGATGACACTAAAATCTGCACTAGGGTAGACACCTGGGGTGAATAGGGATATAAGAAAGCAAGAGGACCGGTCAAGGGTGTGGCAGCTATGTTTCAATGCAAAGAAGTGCAAAATCATGCACTTAGGGCACGGAAACCCAAGGGCAGAGTACAAAATGGGGGGTGTAGTATTAACAGTCACCAAACAGGAAAGAGACCTGGGGGTAATCATATCTGAAGACCTAAAGGTGGCCAGACAGTGTGACAAGGCTGTGGGGAGAGCCAGTGGGATGCTAGGGTGCATAGAGAGGGGTATCACCAACAGAAAGAGAGAGATGGTGTTACTACTGTATAGATCACTGGTGAGACCTCATCTAGAGTACTGTGTCCAGTTCTGAAGACCACATCTCCAGAAGGACATAGAGTAGAGGCGGTCCAGAAGAAGGCAACTAAAATGGTGCTGGGTCTCCATCAAATATCCTATGAGGAGAGACTAAAGTACCTCAATATGTACACCCTGGAGGAAAGGGGTAGAGGGGGGATGTTATAGAAACTTTCAAATACCTCATGGGTATAAATAAGGTTCAAGAGGGAAGAATTTTTCAGAAAAAAAAGATGCTCTAGGGGACATGCTATGAAGCTGGAGGGGATAGACTCGGGAGATGTGAGGAAGTGCTTCTTCACATAAAGAGTGGTGGGTGCCTGGAACAGCCTCCTAGAAGAGGTGGTGGGGGCAAAAACAGTGAAAAATGGTGGACGCCTGGAACTACCACTCAGCAGAGGTGGTGGGGGCCAAAATGGTAAGAGGATTCAAGAATGCATGGAATCGATATAAGGGAAACTTAGTGGTAAAGAAGGGGGGGCTTAAAGCCGGAGATCGAGTAGGATCTGTGGTGTTACAGTAGGTAGGGGAAAAAGGGCAGACTAGGTAGGCCAAGCGATCCTTATCTGCCATCTGATTCTGTGTTTCTATATCATGGAGCACAAGACCGTGCAAGCACACACCATGCAATTCATGCTGGGTATGATAACCTCCACAGTGTTTACAATGCCCCTGGCATGGTTACACACGAGAACGACTCAGTGGATGCTCAGTGCACTGTGGTCACACTCATTGCACCCTCAGACTTACCACATTCAGGTGACCAAGCCCCTGGTTTGGTCACTCACATGGTTGGTGGAGGACAGTCCCCTTCAGGGCTTCCCCTTCTCCAAACTGGAGCCTCAGGTGACACTCACCATAGATGCCTCACAGTTGGGGTGGGGGCTCACTGTCAGGGCCTCCAAACACAAAGTGTGTGTGTGTGACCATCAGAGACTCGTCTCCACATCAGTATGTTGGAGATGCAAGTTGTTTTGTATGGCCTGAGAGTCCTAGTGGACTTGGCCAAAAAACAGTCTTCCTCCAGATAGACAACAAGTCTGTCATGTACTACGTCAGCAAGCAGAGAGGAGCATACTCTTATGTTCTCTGCACGGAGGCAGTGAGAGTGTGGGAGTGGTACCTGGAGCAGGGAATCCTGCTCCAAGCAGTTACCTGCCAGCAGTCCAGAACCCCCTGACAGGTAAGCCCATTCGAACAGAAGTCAGTCCTCAAGAGTGGTCACTAGCTCCAGATATCGTGAGGTTGCTGTTCGACAAATGAGGTACCCCAGATGTGGACCTTTTTGCATTCCCACTGAATGCCAAAATGCCTCGATTCTGCTCCAGAAATCCAGGACATGGGGTTTTCTGTCAGGAATTATTCAGACTGCACTTGCAAATCTGTTTCTCTATGCATTACCACCAGTCCCTCTCATGTAGAGGGTATTGCTCAAATTGAAGGCACATGGTAGCACAATGATACTGGTGGCTACCTACTGGCCTTGACAGATATGGTTTCCTTTGTTGAGCAGACAGTCAGTGAACAGAGAATTCTTCCACTCAAGATGGACTTGCTGACTCAGGGTCACCTAGTCCATCCCAGCCTGTGTGCCCTTCATCTTCAGGCCTGGCTCCTAGAAGTGAACAGGTACAAGATATCTCAGAGGGTCTCTGAAATACTTGGGCTGCACATAAGCCTTCCAGTAGGAAAACTTACACAGCCAAATGGAAAAGAGTTTCCATCTTGTGCTCCACATCCCTGAATGGACCCTTTTGGGTGTCCACCTGACAAAGTTCTGGAGTACTTGCTGGACCTTTCTGATGCTGGCCTATAGTATTTCACAGTAAACTTCCACCTGTGTGCTGTAGTTGCATATCACAAGCCCATTGGTACCCTTTACCTGTAACATCTGCCACTGTTCAAAAGGTTCCTTAAAGAGCTAGTGTAATGCCTAAAACTAATATTAGTTTTTAAAAGCAGTTAACCAGTACTTTTTATATTTAAATTTATTTTTCTTTTCCCTGTTGCTAATTAGAAGATTGTTTACCGGATGTTAGTAGGTGTGATGTGTGGGACAGCACTCTACCTGGTAGCTGACATATCTAGCTCTGTCACTCCCACTAGATTATCAGCATTGTGATCTCACTAACTGTGACATCACTGCTGCTTAGGAACAGCCACTTAGTAGCTGTCAGGTCAGTCACATGTGATGTCACTGTCAGTGAGATCACAATGCTGATGATGTAGTGGGGGTAGTAGAGATAGATATGTCAGCTGTCAGACAGAGCTTTTCCACGCATCCAGCAAAATATCACACTTGGGAAACTTCCTAATGAGCAAAAGAAAAAAGGAAAAAATACTTCAGAAATAAAACATTACAACTGACTACTTCTTAAAATTTGTACTATTTTCCTGTCTGCCTGTTTTTGTTCCACTAGCTCTTGAAGGGCATTTCACACACAAGATCTCCCTTTGGGAAGCCGGAGACTGCTGAGATATCAACCTTGTGCTGGGCGTACTCACTCACAAACCTTCTGAGCCCTTATGATCTGTGAGCTGACATTTTAACTGGGAAAGCAGCATTTAGTGGTCATCACTTCTGCTCACAGACTGTCTGAAATACATGCCTTGGTCAAAGATCCCCTTATACTTTTTCCATAATGTCAAGGTGGTTCTCTGCATGCACCCTGAGTTTCTCCCAAAAGTGGTGTTGGAGTTCCACCTCAACCAGCAACTAGTGCAGCCTACCTACTTTTTTCAGCTTCCAGAATGAAGGAGAGTGCACTTTCCATTCTCTGATGTTAAGAGGGTCCTTAGGTTTTACACGGACAGAACTAAGAACTTCAGGCAATCCAAACAGCTGTCTCCTGTGATCCTAATCAGAAGGGACAGCCTGTTACAGTCAAGTGCATTTCTGTCTGGATTGTGAACTGCCTGTGTCAGTGCTATGCCATGACTCAGGTCAGTTGGAGGCCATGTATGTTTCCCACTCCACCAGAGCAGTTGCCACATTCCTGGCAGAGATTTGCTCTGTGCCTGTTGGTGATATTGCAGAGCTGCAACTTGGGTGCATTGGACACTTTAATTAAGCACTATGCCCTGGATGTCCATGTCAGGCCACATGCCACCTTTGGCAGGGCAATCCTAAATGGATTACTATCCTGAGTGAACGCCTCTCCTAACTCCCTAGTTCAGGGACTTTGTCTGAGCTGGTACTCTGATTCCACTAGTGTGAATCAATGGTGAAGATTGATTCCTGGATGATATGAAAATTACGAACTCACCGTAATTCTTCATCTTCTGGAAATATGTTCACCACTGATTCACATGACCGCCCTCCATCTCCCGACGTCATTCCAGTGTTTTGTGTTGGTTGTTCGGTTTGGGCTGTGAAGAGACTGTGTTACTGGTTTGGTGGACCTTCTTGCACGGGTCACCAGGGCTATATTATGCCCTTAGGTTAAGTGCATAAGTACTTGTTAAGGTATATTGCACCTTCTCCATAAAAAAGGTAATGAGGCAGTTGAGGGCTGGTGCAGAAGTAAGCCTGTGCCTGTGAGTTCAGACTTGCAGAGCACCGCATGTGCGTAGCTTACCTCAGCACTGGCCTCCTGAAATGTTCTGGCTCCCACAGGGTCCTAGCATCTCCAGCTGAGACCCACTAGTGTGAATCAATGGTGAAGATATTCCTAGGTCAATAATTACACTGAGTATGTAATTTTCATTTCCAACCACTCTGAGGGGGTTCACAGGCACCTGGTTCAAAACACCTCTCCTGGCAGTTTTTAGGGAAATGTATTTATTCATAGAATGCTGAAAAAGACTGATAGTGACACAATAGTCTTACGCCACTATGTAGCAGTGTGCAATACAGAAAAAAGTGTCTTAAACAACTTTAATCAGCTTTTTATATCTTCAGACTGCCGAGTTCTTCCAGTGTACATCAGATCAGCTCAACACTCAGCAGCGCCTCCCTCCAGGTCTTTTTCTGTCCACACACTATTGCAGTCACTAGTTCTTCTGTCCTTACACTACAACAAAAACCTGGTATTCTTCTGTCCTCACTCTGTAGCTGTCAAGTCTTCTTCTGTCCTCACACCTCCACAGTTACCACTTCTGTCCCTTACACTACAGCAAATACCATGTCTTCTTCTATCCTCAAATTGCAACAGTCATCAAATCTTCTGTCGTTACACTACAGCAGTCACTGGGCTTCATCTATCCTCACACTAAAACTGTCATTCAGGTCTTTTCTATCCTCACTCTACATCAGTGGCCAAATCTTTTGTTCTCATACTACACCAGTCACCAGGCCTTCCCTGTACTTACATTACTGCAGTCACCAGGTCTTCCTTCATTCCTCTTCCTTGATTCCTCAAACTACTGTAGTAGCAGCTAATTAGTCAAAGGATTTTAAGATTTTTAAAAATCCCTATTGAGAACTGTGAAACCTTTAGTTAGGGATTTTGTTTTGTTTGTTAGTGTGCTCACTGCTACGCAGAGGGTTGTCTCATCTGATAGTGTATTAGCTGAAAATCTACTAGATGGCACTTAAGTACTGTAATAGGAACTGGCCTCTTTCTGTAGGTATAACAAAAAGAATTTTAGAGGATTTTTTTCCCTAAATTTTGTGAAGGATAAATAGGGAATCTCACAAAATTGCTTGACAAATTCGGCGCTACTACTGTATAGCAGTCATCACCTCCTCTGTCCTCACTCTGCTGCAGTCACCAGGTCTTCTTCTGTCCTAACACAACAGCAGTCACCAGATCTTCTGTCTGTCCTCATACTACAGCAATCATCCAATCTTCCTCTGTCCTCACTCTACAGTAGTCACCAGTTTTTCTTTTCTGTCCTCACACTACAACAATCATCAGGTCTTCCTCTGTCATCACACCACTGTAGTCAACAGTTCTTTTGTCCACACACTGCAGCAGTCACCAGTTCTGTCTTCACTCTGTAGCAGATACCTTATCTTTTTTGTTCTCGCACAACATCTGTAATCAGGTCTTCTTCAGTCCTAACACAGCAGCAGACACCAGGTCTTCTTTTGTTCTCACACTCAGCAGTCACCTCACCATGTGTTCCTCTGTCCTTTCAATACAGCAGGCACCATGTTTTGCTTCTGTCATTACAGTACAGTAATCACCAGTGCTTCCTCTGTCTTCTCACTAGAGTAGTCAATTGGCCTTTCATCCACACACTTCAGCAGTCACCTGGTCTTTTTCTGTCCTCATACTACAACTGTCACCAGTTAAGCTTCCAAGAATCAATCTTCTCTATAGAGTCTTACTTATGGGTCTGAGCTGAAGCTATAGGACCCCACAGGAGCCAAAAATTTCTGATGGGGTGAGGAGGCCCAGCACATGCATCACCACAAGTGTCTTCTGATGGCCGGCCTGATGGCGCTGAGGGTTGAGGCGCTGGACGCCACACCTTGCGTTTCGCTGGCGACCCAGGTTCAGGAATGGACTTGGGTTGCTGGGGATCGGTGGGGTGAGGGAGGATTGAGTGTCCCAGCGGATGCTGTCCTCCCTCTGGGGTGGGATACCAGGGGTGCTTCTAGCACCCGACGCCCCTGAAGCTGGTGGCAGCACAGGCTTTCGGGGCACCGGTGGCTCTACTGGCATCAGGGAGGGGGGGACGCTGCTAAGCACATGGCAGTTGGCGTGTATCAACACGTCGATCAGCCTGACATATGTCTTACATGCAGGCGTCCAAGGGAGGTGGGAGAGAAACAGGGGAAAAATGTAACACCACTGGCCCTACATGCATAAATGAAACGGGGATGGGGATGCCTTGGGGATTGCCCTGGTGGACGGAGTAGGAGGAGGTATGAGGCCTCCTCTGAAGCTGTGGGAGCCAGGCAAATAACAAGCAAGCATCTGCTGACATACAGTAGCACCAACCCCAACTAGCTTTAGTTCCTTTTTCCTCTGTGGTCGAGTGTGCAGCAGGGTCATCGCTGTCCTTATTGGGGCAAGAACTTCATGTTCTATAAAATGACAGCATTCCATTATGATTATTGTAAGATACACTAGTGTTTGTTATTTTTGTGTCAGTTTAGTTTACACACGCAGAAAAAGTCAATAGTTTCTCTCAGTTTCTCTCAGCCCTAACCCTGCCGCAACCATGGAAGTTAGGAACCCAAATAGACCAGTTGCTCCTGCAGTGGGTTTGTGCCTGGCCACCACACCTCTCTGACATGTGTTTTGGCAATGGGCAGTCCTGCACCAGGGAGGAAGGGATGTCCTCCTAAAGTTGCAGAAGACGGTCTGTATCCTGTTCATGCATTCGCCGTGGGTTCTGCTGACTGTCAATCATTGACCTCTTCTCTCTGAGGGGCTAGGCACAGGTTGAGGTCACTGTCAGGCCTTATGTGCAGGGACTGTTGGTGCCCAAGATCTGTAGTTTCCACTGCTGGTCCATCAGTGGTGCCAGATGTTGTGAGGTCAGATGCCTCCATACTTGAGCCTCCCCCTGTCCTCAGGGGAGCTCTCATGTGAGCATTTTGCCATTGAGCGGTGGTTCAGTATTAGATTGATGGAACAGTGAGCGGTGTCAGCAGTCATTCCTTCAGCTCGTGTACCCTTGCAGTTGTGGCTGATGATGGTGTCACTGCCATCGCTCTTGTGCACACCGACCCTGATGTCGGTACTAGGCCTGGTGCCGCAATGTATGGTGGCACCCTCTATCCTGACTCAGTCAGAGTCAGCCTTGGGTCATGGAGGCTATTCATTCGGTATTGCCCTCAGTGTTGAAATGGTGCACAGGCAGATCTCTGTACGGGACCATATATGACACCATGTGCTGAGTCTGAGCCTTTTGGTGCTGACATGATGCTGGTGTTGGTGTTGTTTTCGGCCTTGGTACCATCCACACTCTGGTGCCACAGATGGACCTCTGTACTGGGCTGACAGGGACACTGGTGTCATGTGCAGTGCCGAGCTTGGCACCAAGACCAGATCCTTTGGGTTCACTTCAATATAGGTGTCATCTGTGACTTCAAGGCTGACATTGTATTCAGTGCCATCCTTTCAGAAAGAGCCTTCCTAACCACAACGTTATTGGTGATCTCCAGTAATGATATTTAGTGTCTTCTTGCCAGAGATTCTGAGTCAACCCTGGCTCTTTAGGCACCTCAGGAGGATTGCTCGCTTAGCACTGTTCAGAATCCGTCCATCTCTGAGTCAGTTGCTCTGACCAAGCAAGGTGCTTCCAGCTGCAGAGTTACTGTGCCTAGCATGCCTGTGTCCTAGGTCTGCTATCTGGGCTGTTCCAACATTCTACATGGGTTGCTTGGATCAGACTGTCCCTTTCCTTCTATGCTAGGTAGATGAGACACATGCAGCTCTCAAGACAAGCCTGTCCCTATTCTCGGATTATGTGGACTTCATTAGTGTGTTCTGCAGATCTTACTTCGAATGGGCTCTTGCAGTAGGCAATAACCATAAGGACTGAGGCGCTAGGGCCACATGGAAAACTTAGCTAGCAATGTCTGGTGGGGGACTGCCCCCCTGACATCACGTGACCAACGTTGGCCCAACGGTATATAGTGGGTGGTCCCCACGCCCACCCCAGTTCTTTCCCGCCATTGACCTGTGCATGTTGGACCTCATGGAACACTGCTGAAGTCAACCGTCATTTTTGATAAGTACTATCTTTCTATTTCCTGACATAAATCAGTAATTCGACATCAGATTTCATGTCTTCTCCAACTTCATCCAAATTCCACAAGAATTAAGTGGCCCGCAAGCAGATACTGGGCAAAGACAGCCATACTCGTGTCTCCTCTGCCTTGGGCCTGACCACGATATCGAGGACTGTGAGGCCTGCCAGAAGTTCAACCATGCCACACGGAAACGCCATCAGCAAGTCCTGGAAGCTCACCTTTTGAAACAGAAACTGGCTTCGATGGAAAAGGAGCTACAGCAGGTGTGGAGTGCTTCTTCATCTCTCAGGGGCTCTTTTGGCTCCCACTCTTCCAAGCAGAAGAAGAACAAGTGGGACAAGGACAAGAACCAGGACGAGGATCAGTCTCCCTCTAGCCATGGCTCTCTTCAGAGGCTGCGGCCATCGAACGGCCCTCTACCAGTACGGGAGGTGCCACTCTGGCCAAGCCTGCTCCTCTAGCTACGCAACAGCCTTTGCCTCCCCGAGCTGCTAATGGTTCCAGCGGGGACCTATGGGGATTTGGAGGTTAAGTCCACCCTTAGGCCCTTCAAACCTAAACCAGGGTCTAAGTCATGTGGTTTGGCTGGTAAGTCAGATGCCGGCTCTGCCAATGACCGCACAGCCCCAGCACTCACGTCAGATCCCGACTTGAGATCTGACGCCAGTCCTTTGGACCAGCGTCCACTGCCAGTTCGGCCGCAGCTGCCCCAAGAGTTACTCTCCTTCATCTCCTACGGTAGAGCCCTCAGACTCTCCTTCCCACCCGGAGCCAGAGGAGCTACTGCCCGCTGACTCGATTGATCAGCCAGCATTGGACCACCCTACATCGGACCCTCCCGGGGACCTCCCTGCCAACCCGCTTTTGATCCCTCCGTTTGGGCCACCTCCTACACCCCGAACCCCAGAGGCACCCGTCGCCCTGTCTGGGCTGACGCCGGGTCCTCCTGTTGGTCTGCAGCCAGATACTGCAGTACCTGGGTCATCTGGCCTCCCTTCTGGTCCTCAGCCAGGTCCCTCAGCCCTGCCATCAGGTCCTTCTCCCAGTTACCCAACACCAGGCTATCCAACATCAGGGTACCTGACACCAGGCTACCCAACACAGGAGTATCCAATGCCAGGGTATCCAATGCCGGGGTACCCTACGCCAGGGTACACAATGCTGGGCTATCCGCCATTGGAGTATCAACTGCCGGCCTACCCATATCCTCCACAGGCTCCTCCACAAGCCCCAGTGGATTAAGATGCTCTCTTCAGTTCCTGGTGGAACAAAGCTAGGCACCAGCTAACTTCGTAGTTGGACCGACACCAGCCGAACATAGCTCGCATGCTGGTCCAAGCAACCCCTACTTCATGGTCCCTGCCCCCTATCAGGGTCCATTCCCCAGCTTCCGGATGCACATTGGGTGTCTTCACGGGGGAAGACCGGGGTCATGAGCTGGCTGATCCTCAGACAGAGGACCCCCGTCGGAGGTCCCTGTCTCCCCACAGGAGCCCTATGCCAGACTCAGAGTCTGACTCTTCCTCCTCTTCCTTGGGCCCCGAGTCCCCTCCACCAAGTACCCCAAGCCTAAGGAGACTGCTAAGTCTCTCTCAGAGGATCCCTCCTTTTTGGATATCCTCAAAAAAATTCAGGAGGCTAACAACTGAAAGACCGAAGATCAATATCCCCAGAGATGGAGGTTGGCAGAGCATCTTGACCTCCTGGAGCTGAACCCCTCCTCATTCCCCCATGGACAGGGACCCACAATGATTTGGCCACTACCATATGGCAACAATCGTCATCTATCACAGCCATTTCCAAGAAGACAGACAGATTGTACCATGCTCCAGAAGGGAAGGATCACCTAGTTAACCACCCCAAAGCTGATTCAGTAGTTATCAACTTGGCTCTACAAAGCCGAAGCATATTGGCCAGAAGGTCTGCTCATCCTCCACTTTGGCTTTGCGGGCTCTGAATTATGTAGCCCACCTGGTCTGCTATCAAAAGGCCATCCTTAGCCAACTAAAAGCAGAATTTGAGGCTTTGCTGGACTCTGAGGCTAAGACCAAAATTCAGCATACAGCCAAGATGGCAGAGATTACCTGCCGTTATACCCATCATACCTTACAGGTGACTTATGACACCATCGACGCTTCTGCCAGAAGCACTGCAACAGAAATTTGTCTTCGCAGACATGCCTGGTTGCGAGTAGCAGGTTTCGCCCAGGATTTCCAAGCATCCATTCTAGATGCCCCCTTCAGGGGCTCAGTGCTCTTCGGAGGGGACATCAAGGACATATTGACTGAGCTGCAGGAGTGAGGGAAGGCTCTTCATTCAGTGCACTCCCTGTACCATACCAATCCCAAGTCTCAGCCTCCTTTTCGCCGGCAGCAAAGGTGCCAGACAAGGTAACAGCCTGCCAAGCATCAGGCAAACGTCGGGCTCCCTCATCTGCCTCCCCTGCCAAGTCACACAGAACTTCTGGGGCGGCACTCCCCAACCCTCCCTCTGCCTCTTGACTCGTGGCTCACCCCCACTCCTCTACCCACAGTTTCGGAGGAACCAGTTGGGGGCAGATTTGCCAGCCACCTGTCAGGGTAGAAGGTGATCACGAAAGATTGTTGGGTGCTTCAGCTAGTAGCTCAAGGGCAAATGATAGAATTCATAGAGAGACCTCCAGAAAATCCTCCATGTCACTCTCATTACCCACAAGGTCACATTCCGCTCATCAGAGAGGAGAGCGCAGCTCTGTTGCGAAAGTTCACCATAGAGCCAGTTCCTTGGGACCAGGTAAGAAAGGGGTATTACTCCCACTTCTTTCTGGTCCCAAAGAAGATAGGAGACCTTCGGTCGACACAGAACCTCAGCAGTCTCAACCTATATGTCAAGTACACACAGTTTCGCATGCTGACCCTCCCAGGACTGTTGCCACTGCTCCATCGAGGACACTGGCTTGGTGTCCTCGACATGCAGGATGCCTGCCTGCATATCCCTATGTTCCCTGCCCACCACCACTTTCTCAGATTTACCTTCCAGGGAGAGCATTTCCAATTCAAGGCTCTCCCCTTTGGCCTTTCCTCGGCACCCAGGGTGTTCACCAAGTGCCTAGCAGTGGTGGCAGCAGCTTTATGGCATTGGGGCCGCTAATATTTTCCGCACCTCGATGACTGGCTTCTGTCAGCTTCATCGAGGGCCAACTGGAGGCTTCTCTAGCGGCTACCCTGGATCTGTTCCATGGGGTGTGGGTCACGGTGAATTACCCCAAATCTTACCTCATGCCTACCCAGCTCCTCCTCTTCCTCAGGCTCTGAGTCTCCTCCACTTAAGACCCCAAGCCTAAGGAGGCGGTACCGGATACTTCCTAGGGCCACACCTTCCCCCTTGGACAGGGCGGAAATGCTGCAGAGGCAAGCTCGGTTTGTGGTCTTCAGCCATTGGACAATGGCCAGAACAGTCCAGTCTTATGGCAGTGGCCATTCCAGTGGTACCCCTGGCCTGGCTTCACATGCACATTATGCAGTGGACCCTCAGGGTACAGTAGGATCTGAGGTCGGACAATCTGGATCATAGGGTTCTGGTGTCCAGCCCTATGCAAAAGGATCTCCTGTGGTGGCAGGATCTGAAAAATCTCTGCCGAGGGGTTCCCTTCCTGCCTCCCCCTCCAGTTCAAATCCTGATGACAGATGCAATCAGGTCAGGGCTGGGGAGCGCATCTGGGAGATCATAGAACCCAGGGATACTGGTCTCAGTGGGAGCTTTCAGTGCACATAAATGTGCTCGAGATGCATGCTGTGCTGCATGCCCTCCAGGCATTCCAGCCCCTTCTCCTCCTGGGACCACTTCTGATCCAGTCAGACAACATGTGCGTGGTCTGGTATCTAAACAAACAGGGAGGCACCCGGTCGTATCCCTTGTGCAGGAAAGTGATGCGAGTGTGGTATTGGGCAGTTCAGCACCAGCTCCAGCTAACTGCGGTGCACATCCCGGGTATCCAGAATGTCCTAGCAGACAGTCTCAGTCACACTCTAGCAAGGGCTCACAAGTGGGAACTGTGTCAGCTGGTTGTCATGGACATCTTTGATCTTTGGGGTCATCCAGATCTCGATCTGTTCGCCTCCCCATACAACGCAAAACTACCCAGTTTTTGCTCGCTTGTTCCCAGGCCTGGTGTCTTTTGGCGAGATGCACTTTCTCTTTGCCAGACAGGGAGGTTCCTGTACCCCTTCCCTCTCTTCCTGCTCTTGCAGAGGGTTCTCCTCAAACTACAAGTAAAGGTAGCTCAGATGATCCTTATCGCTGCATATTGGCCTCTCCAAATATGGTTCCTTCTTCTCCAGCAGTTAGCAGTGGAGCCTCCGGTTCCTCTTCCCCTCTGCCAGGACCTTCTGACCCAGGATCAGGGCAGGCTGGTCCATCCGGACCTCAAGTCCCTTCAACTTCATGTGTGGTGCCTGCAGACATAGTTGTCTCTCGCTTTGGGGTCTCTCCTAGAGTCACTGAAGTCCTTGCGGAGGCCAGAAAGCCATCTGCAAGAACCACTTACGCGATGAAGTGGAAGAGATTTTCTATTTGGCAGCCTCCAAGGGTTGGGACCCTTTTTCATGCCCTGTTCCTCAGGTCTTAGAGTATCTGCTCCATCTCTCTGACCTGGGACTCAGCTATTCTTCTTTGAAGGTCCACCTATCTGCCATATCCGCCTCTCACCTCCAGTGGAAAGTCAAACTTTGGCTCAGTTAGAGGTCTCCCGTACTTTTCTGAAGGGAATACTCCATATGAAACCCCCAGTCAGGAACCCTGTTCCCCCATGGGATCTGAACTTTATCCTTGAGAAGCTCACTCTGCCTCCTTTTGAACCAGCTGCGAGCCACGACCTGCGCTATTTGTCTTGGAAAGCGCTGTTTTTAATTGCTATTACTTCTGCTCGAAGGCTTTCCGAGCTCCAGGCTGTCATGTGGAAGGAGCCTTACTTGATTTTCCACAGAGACTGTGTGGCTCTGCATACAGATCCTAAGTTCCTACCTAAGGTTGTTTCTGAGTTTACTTTGAATCAGACTGTACACTTGCCAGCGTATTATCCTGAGCACTCTAATCAGGTGGAGGCAATTCTGCACACTCTGGATGTACACAGAATTTTGCATTACTATATGAATTGGACCAAATCAATCCGTAAAACGGATCAGCTTTTTGTTTCTTTGTGCCCCAAAAGGAAGGCATAGGAGTTTCAAACAGTGTTTACTTAAATGGTTAGCAAACTGCATTCTGTTTTGCTATCAGAAGTACAACAAACCCTTTCAGAGGAAGTTAAAGGGATTCAACCTGAGGCATGGCTGCATCTACTGCTTGTTTCAGAAATTTTCTGCCGCAGACATTTGTGTGGCAGCCACTTGGTGCTCTATCCACACCTTCACAAAGCATTACGGTCTGGACATTGCCTCCAGGTGCAGGGCTGGCTTTAGGCTAGCCATTCTTCAAGGCCTTCTGTCTTAATTCTCTGCCTACTGCAGACCTTTTCCTGCCTCCTGTGTTCAGTCTCTGACTTATACTACTTGGGACTCAGTTCTTATGATTATTGCCTACTGCAAGAGCCCTCTTGAAGTAAGATAGTATAGTTACGTAAGAACTTACCATAACAGTAGATTTTCGAGAGAGACTCTTGCAGTAGGCAAGGGTTTTCCTTCCCTCCTTCCCCCTGCTGCTTCTCTTTGTTTCTTAGCCTTGCTCATGGCTCCAGGAGCCTACTCCTTCTCCTGTTGGACCTTTTCACAGATCTCCAGCCGGAGAACAGGAGGCAGGCGTGGGGACCGCTCACTATATACCATTGGGCCGACATCAGTCACGTGATGTCGGGTGGGTGAACCCCCACCAGACACTGCTAGCTAAGTTTTCCATGTGGTCCTAGCGCCTGGTGGCTCAGTCCTGTGGTTATTGCCTACTGCAAGAGCCTCTTTCGAAGATCTACTGTTATAGTAAGTTATTACATAACTGTACTTTCTAGGGACGTAGTTATGTTGTTCAATCCACACTTGTTGGCAGGTACCTTGCCGCTTTAAGATGTGCCGGAAAGTCTCCAAGTTGGCTCCTCCCACTCACCCGGGTTGTAAAACCCTCTGCTCCACCGCATGATGCCAGATCTCCCTTGTTGCTTGGAAGTTCAGGTTCCCTCCTTAGCGCTCTTGCGTCTCTAGGCCTGGATCCTAAACCTTCAGTTTTACCAAAAATCGTGCTTAAATTCATGAGACTTAAGTCTTCTCCTTCCCTTGTGGCTGCGATGGATTCTAAATTTACTCCGTCTTCCATCGGTGCCCTTGCAGGCAGAAACATGTCTTGGACTGGACCGCACACCATGTGCATCTACTGCCTTGGCTTGCCATAATCCACAGGCCTGCGATCTTTGCAAGTCCTTTTTGGCTTCTGTTCTTGAAGACTGCACTGCCCGACTCAAACTGGGGTGCCCCGAAAAAGGTTTCTGCCGGTGAAGTCGAAGGAGGCCTGTTGGACGGTGTCCGGGGCTGCGGGCTCCACAGAGCAGTTAATCGCCCTCGAGGAGGAGGTGGCCCAGGCCACGTGTTCTTCTTCCTCAGCATCAGCGTTTATGCCACTCTCCTTGGGCTCCTCCTATACTATTTCCTTTTGGGATCTTTGTCAGTCCCTCTCCACCAAGGGAGAGGGGCCCTCAGGGATTCACTTCAGTTGGTCAAAGAAGAAGGAATGGAAAGGTAAGTCCCACCGTCGACGTTCATGGGAGTGGGAGAGATCTCGCTCCCCGGGACATCTCTTACCGACCTCGGTCAAGGTTTGGCTAAGGCCACTGGCTTTTCGGTGTCCCTGTCAGGTCAGCCGGCCGAGACACCCGTCGATGCGGTCGAGATTTTTTTCGACCCGTTGGACGGGCTGTCGACTGGAGAGGCCAACAACTCCCTTTCACTGGTACCCCCGGTGCTTGCCAAGGACTTGCCTTGGCCTTCCGAGCCGAAGTCCCCGGTCAAGGACCCTGAGCTGGGGGATGAGCGGTTTCCCTCGCCCCCTCTTCGACCCACCGTCGGTGACCCCAATGGTCTCAGTCTCGGTCTCTGTTCTCTTCCATGTCGGGTAAGTCCCGCGGTCTCGGTCCCGACATCATGGAAAGCGACGCCACTGTTCTTCCTCATCATCCTCTTTGGAGGATAGGCTCCAGCGCAAGTTGTGTCGGCGCTATGAGGATATGATGTGGCAGCAGCTCTTATTGGCCGGCAACAAGCTGACTCCATTGTCTTCCCTGGCAGTTAAGTGGCTGTTGCCCTAATGGCCGAAGCAGCCTCTTGCCCTCGGCTTCTTGGTCGAGGAACCGACTCCGGCACCATTTGCTCGGCCGAAACTGGCTGCTTCACCCATTGTGGTGGAACCACCGCCCCCGCAACCGAAAACTGGGGCCCCAACCAAGGATTCTCGGTCGGGTCAGGGCTTGTCCCACAGGTTGTCAATCACCCTAACCCCCGATCAGCATTGGTGAGTGGAGGGTGGCCCAGGCACTCGGCAGCTGTTCGCGGACTCCTTGGTATCCGACGACTCCTCCCTGTATTCCAGGGCCCTCGACCTGGAATCCTCTCGGGGTCTGTCGGTGGACGAGAGCCCATCCTCATTCCTTGGTATTCTTTGGCTCATCTCAGAGTCTACTGGGATGCAGCTTGAACCTGTGCAGAAATGAGCCAGATACCCCGCACGGAGATTTTGTACCGAGGGGATTCCCCCATGGAGGCCTTCCCTGTGGCCGAGGCCATTGTTGGTCTAGCCTTGGAGTTGTGGCAGCGGTCTGCCCCCTGTCCTGCGCCTTCAGCCAGGATGGCCTGCAAGTATGCAGTCCCGACCGGTTCCCTCTCTGGTTTTTCAGAGCACCCCTTGGCTGAAGGGCTGGTAACTGATAGCGTTTTCCAGTGCTCCGGAAATGCCAGGGACGTAGAGAAGCTCCCGGACAAGGAGTCCAAAAAGCTGGACTATTCTGGGTGCAAAGTTTATGCTGCCTCCTCCCTAGGCCTTCAACAGGCTAGCTCGGCTCTACTGATGGCACACTTTTCATATGCCCTTTTGGGCTCCCTGGATGAGGTGCTTCCTCATCTCCCGGCTGACCTTCAAATGACAGTCAAGCAGGTGTGGGATCTGGGAAGGGCGGTGACCAAGCAACAGTTCCAGACTGCTCTGGACATCAGAGACTCTTGTGCCCGGTCAGTAGCGGCTGCAGTAGCAGAGCTTGGCTGCAGATCTCTACCTTCATGGTAGATACCCAGCACAAGCTGGCAGATGTCCCCTTCTTGGGCACTGACTTGTTCGGGCCCGGGGTGGAGGGCCATCTCCAGAGGATCGAGAAGTTCAATGCCACCTTGGACTCGGTCACATCTGCCTAGAAGGACAAAGGCCACCAGCAACAGTGTAAGCTCTTTCACCCTTCCGCCCCGCGGCACATCCGGCCCAGCAGCACCAGCAGCAGGGCCAGCAGGCTCATGCTTGGCGCCCCAAGGCCAAGTCTGCTGCTTCCTCCAACAGGCAGCCTGGAGGCAAAGGTCCAGGTGGCTCCTTGGCTTGCCCTTCCTCCAAGCCTGCCCGGTGACAGGTTGAGGGGTGCCTCCCCCAACCCGTCACTCCTCCCCGGGTCCCCTTGGGGGGACGGCTCAGCCACTTCCTTTCTGCCTGGTCTGCTATAACCATGGACTGTTGGGTGTTGGAAGTGGTCGGCAGGGGTCTGCATCTGGCATTCGAGCAGACCCCTCCCTTTTGAGCCGTTGCCCCTCGGGGCTACTGGTTCCACAGCCTCTCTGTTGGCTCGTCGAGCCGACATAGCTCTGCTCCTCCAGAAGGAGGTGATCAGCAAGGTGGCAGATCCTCCTCCAAGCCCAGGATTTGTGTCCAGGTACTTTCTGGTCCCAAAACAGATGGGGGGCTGGCACCCTATTCTCCATCTGCATGACCTGAACAAGTTCATAAGGCTGTGCACCTTCAGGATGGTCAGTCTGGCTCATATCATACCATCCTTGGAACTAGACATGTGGTTTTGTTCTCTGGATCTCCAGGACACATTTTTTCATGTCCCAATCCGTCCGTCACATCGGCGATTCCTCCACTTCAGAGTGGAGGAAGCCCTCTGTGAGTTCCGGGCCATGCCCTTCGGCCTTTCTCCAGCTCCCAGGGTCTTTACCAAATGCATGGCAGTGGTGACAGCATTCTTGCGGTGCCAAGGGGTCCAGGTGTACCCTTACCTGGATGACTGGCTGATAGCAGCCCCCTCCAGGCTGGAGGTGGAGTGGTCCAGAGATCTGGCCCTCCAGGTCTGCTCTCAAATTGGTTTCCTGATCAACGAGGCCAAACTGGAACTCATGCCATCGCAGGTGATTCAGTTCATCAGGGCAGCGCTCAACTCTCTTTGAGCCAGAGCCCGGCTCCTGGTGGACAGGGCCGAGGTAATTTCCTCCTTTGCCCAATCATTTCATTTTGGGCAATTGCATCCTGCCCGGGACTTCCTGCACCTTCTGGGTCTCATGGAGGCTTGCATCAGCGTGGTCCATTGGGCCTGCTGGCATGTGCGTTCCCTGCAATGGGGGCTGGCCCGCCAGTGGTCTCAGCGCTCCGGTCCTTTGGACCAGCCAGTAACCGTGACCCAGAAGATGTGGGACAGCTTGCAGTGGTAGCTCATCCCAGCTCATCTGCAGGAGGGTATCCTATTTGTCCACCCCAAGTTGACGGTCATCCTTATGACCAACACCTCTTTGATGGGTTGGGGTGCCCATCTAGGGGAGCTCCGGGCCCATGGCCTCTGGTCCCGTCAGGAGTCCCGATGCCACATCAACCTGCTGGAGCTTCAAGCGGTATGGCTAGCCCTCACTGCCTTCACTCCGTTTGTACAGGGTCAAGTGGTTCAGGTCCAGACGGACAACACCACGACTATGTACCATCTCAACCGTCAGGGTGGGACGTACTCCTTGCCTCTGTGCAAGGAAGTTCTCCACATTTGGTCTCTCGTGATCAGCCTGGAGGTGGATCTCCTAGCCATCCATGTGGCAGGAGCCTCGAACAGTCTGACCAATGCCCTCACCCAGATAGGCGCTGCATCTCATGAGTGGTCTCTCCTGCCAGAGGTAGTTCAAGACCTGTTCTCCCATTGGGGAACCCCTCAGGTGGACCTGTTTGCATCCAAGGAGAATGCAAAGCTGAGGCTGTTTCATGGCCGCCCCCCTCAACAGGGCTTACTGCAGGGGGATGCCTTCTCGAGGCCGTGGACCCCGGCCCTCTTCTACGCCTTTCCTCCATTTCCCTTGATCCACAAGGTGCTTCTCAAGGTGAAGAGGGACAATGCGCAGGTGATTCTGGTAGCCCCAGACTGGCCTCGCCAGTTCTGGTATCCAGATCTCCTCTGCCTCAGCTCCAGCTCCCGAGGCAGCTTCCAGCCCACCCGGACCTAATCTCAGTCAACAAGGGGAAGATGCTCCATCCAGACCTTCAGTCCCTGCACCTGATGGCCTTGTTCCAGAGCGGCTAGAGTTCCAGGCCTTGGGTCTTTCCAACAAGGTCCTAAACGTTATTGAGGCATCCTGTAAGGAGTTAACCAGAAAATGTTATGCTTTTAAATGGAAGAGATTCTCCATTTGGTGTTAGGGCAAGGGGTTGGACCTTCTTCCTGTCCATTGGCTAGCATTTTGGACTACCTGCGGTCCCTTTCTCAGCTAGGGCTTCAGTCAACCACTCTTAAGGTGCACCTGGCAGCCATCTCTGCTTACCGGGTGCATGCCGGCAAGCAGTCGGTGGCACAGAAGAAGGTGATCTGGCGCTTTTTCAAAGGCCTTGATCACAATTCCCCTCGAGTGCGAGAACCTCCACCTCCGTGGGATCTACTACTGGTATTGGCCAAGCTCATGGGCAAGCCATTCGAACCAATGCACAGGTGCTATATCCCCCACCTGTCGTGGAAGACCGCCTTCTTGGTGGCTATAACATCAGCCAGAAGGATTGGTGCGCTACAGGCACTTTCCATTGAATCTCCTTATCTGGTCTTCCACAGGGACATGGTTGTCCTTCGCCCCCACCCGAAATTCCTTCCGAAGGCGGTGTCGGAGTTTCACCTGAATCAAGTGTTGACTCTGCCGGTGTTCTACCCCAGTCACACCTCAGAGGCTGAATATAGGCTCCATACTCTGGACCCTAGAAAAGCACGGGCTTATTACAAGGAGCGGACGGCTGAAGTTCTGGGAGAGGTTCGCCAGCTGTTTGTCACCTACACTGAAGCCACACCTGGCAGACCTGCAGCCAAGCAGATGATAAGCAGGTGGGTCACCTCCTGCATAGATCTTTGCTATAGGTCAACGGGCATGGAGCCACCTAGAGGGATAAGAGCTTTTTCAACCCGCCATACCGCTGCTTTGGTGGCTGCTTCTAGGGATGTCCCTATCCAGGAAATCTGCAGGGCTGCTACCTGGAAGTCAGCACACACCTTTATTTCCCATTACCACATTGACCTAGAGTCACGCCGGGATGCTGGTTTTGGGACCTCGGTTCTCCAGTCCTTATTCCCCAAGTAAGTATCGGGGGTGCACGCCTTGCCTCCCTCCTCCCGGAGAACTGCTAGGAGTCTGCCAACAAGTGTGGATTGAACAACTTATCCACGTCCCAAGAAATACAGGTTACTCACCTGTAACAGGAGTTCTAGGAGTGGTATATGTTGTTCATCCACACGACCCACCTGACCTCCCCGGCTTCGACGCGCAACCTGGCTTCCAGCAGGCTAGAGCAGGCGTCATGGGGCAGAGCCGAGGGTTTTACCACCCGAGTGGGTGGGAGGAGCCAGCTTGAAGTCTTTTCGACACATCTTAAAGCGGAAAGGTACCTGCCAACAAGTGTGGAAGAGCAACATACACCAGTCCTAGAACTCCTGTTACAGGTGAGTAACCTGTATTTCTGGCTCCATCCCTCTTACTCGTGACCCCATCTGCACAGCATATTGCCTGACATCCCTTTTTAGGGCTTCTAGGAGCATAGAACATCCTATCCACCTCCTAGGGAGGTGTGGAACTGCATGTGTTCACGAGTCAAACGAGTTTCTGGAAAGCCTCAGGGGTCCCTGCTTATGCATCAGTCCTAGCACTGGCTGCCTCTGCTGGACATATAGAATTTTTTCCAGCACATCCTGGTAAACCTCGAACACCATTACCTCCTGCAGTTCAGTGTTAGGGTGCACCTTTACTAGCCCTGACTTCACTTGTCTCTCTACCGGATTTCACCGTTGACAGGGTGTTGGAGTCAACTAGATGGTTAATTCTGCTTTTATTGAAATCATTACACTTTAAGTGTAACAGCTTAAATCTCTTAATCTAAGCAGTACAATTCATATCTGAGGTAGTTTATGTATTTAAGTGCTATGGGTTTGGATGATGCTGCTATGATAATATTTATTTTGTATATGTATCTTTTATTTGCATTAATAAAATAAAAAAAATAGATGGTCAATTCTGGGGGACTTCAATGCCTGGAACAATGATGAATCCTCACATCTTGTACACAACCTCCTCCCGTTGATGACATCACTGAGCATTGCACAATCAGTTGCTTCTGTGACCCATTACCACAGCCACACCCTGGACTTGGTATTTTCACTGGGGCTTGAGGTCACGAACCTCAGCACTGATCAGGTCACTTGGTCTGATCATTGCATGATAGAGTTCTCTTTTGGGCACCCCCCCCCCAATAGTCCCTCCCTTGTCAAGATGGTCAGCTATCACCCTTTAAGGGGATTGTCCCCAGAGGGACTTCTGGCAGTAGTTGATTTGTCTGGTGTGAGTACTGCATGTGCGGTTGGCACGAGCGAGGCAGTGGCTGCCTAGAATAAGGCTGTCTCCGGAGCGCTCGATGCCATTGCACCAGTCCATATATGACCCAGACCAATCACCAGTTCTTCTGTCCTCACACTACAGCAGATATCAGGTCATTGTCTATCATCACACTGCAGCAGTCAAGTCTTCTTCTATCCTCCCACTATAGCAGTCACCTAGTCTCCACCTGTCCTCACACTACTGCAGTCAGCAGTTCTTCTGTCCTCACACTACAGCAGATATCAGGTCTTCATCTATCATCACACTGCAACAGTCATCAAGTCTTCTTCTGTCCTCACACTACAGCAGTCACCTAGTCTTCATCTGTCCTCACACTACAGCAGTCACTAGGGTTTTTTGTCCTCATAGTACAGCTTTCATCAGGTCTTCTGTTCTCACAGTACAGCATTCAGCAGTTATCCTTATGTCCTCAAACTACTATAGTTACCAAGTCTTTTTCTGTCCTTTCACTACACCAGATACCAGGGCCAGATTTTCTAAGAGTGGAGCAGTGCTTGCATTAAGCCTTGCATCAGACTCTTTCGATGCGCCATACCCCTTTGCCACAGCTACTTCAGATTTTCAAAGTCCGAGTGCATTTGCAACAGTTTATCTGCTTTACAGCAGCTTGCACCAAATCTCAGGTGCAGTCTTCATGAAAACAGTCCCCAGGATTGATGCAAGTAAGACCACAAAAAGATGGCCTCCTTGTGTCAGTTGACAAGTGGGATAGAAAATCCCATTAGAGTGCCACAAGCCTGGTACACCCTATCTTTGGTGCACTAGGAGCTTGTGGCAATATCAGGGGTTTGAAAATGCGATCTCAGGTCATCTTCTCTGCTCACTCTAAAGCAGTCATCAGGTCTTCTGTGCTCACACTAAAGCAGTCATCAGGTCTTCTTTTACTCTCACACCTCTGCAGTCACCAGTGCTTTTTTTGCCCTCACACCACAGTCGATACCAGGTAATCTTCTACCCTCACATTGCAGTAGTCATGAGGCCTTCCTCTTCTGTCACACTGCAGCAGTTAGCAGGTTTCCTGTCTTAACACAAAAGCAATTTCCAGGTCTTCCTTTACTCATGCTACAGCAGTCACTTGTTCCTCCTCTGCCCTCACTTTGCAACAGTCACCAGGTCTTCTTTCTGTTCCCACACCTCTGCAGTCGCTAGAGTTTATCGTGCCCTCACACTACAGCAGTCACCAAGTCTTCTGTCCTAACACAGCAGCGTTCACCAGGTCTTCCCTCTGTCCTCGTGCTACAGCAGACACCAGATCTTCCTTTGCCTTTACTCTACAGCAGTCAACATGTCTTCTTTCTGTCCTCACACAACAGCAGTCACTAGTGTTTCTGTCCTTACACTGAGCAGATATAGTACCATGTCCTCTTCTTTCCTCACACTGCAGCAGTCAGCAGCTATTTTGAGGCGCCAGTCAAAGGTCCATCTAGCTTCTCTAAAAGATCTCAAGTTCTGTCATAAAAATGCGACAGTACCTCTCAGAGGTAGCATCTGTATGTATCATTGTATCAATAATGTAGCTACAACCTAGTTAACACTTGTATAGGCAACCTACCCTGTTTTTGAATGTACGTACCAAGACTGTCTGTGTGGAGCCACTTAGGCTGCTTCTTTCAAATCGGCTCAAACTTATTGTACCTCACATGTATGATACACCAATGTACTCTGCTTTCTATTATTCCTCTATTAATGTATCAGAATGTTTTCTGTATGCGAGCTTTGAAATGAGTCTGTGACTCAAATGGTTGTAATTCCTATGTGCTTAAATAAATAAATAAATTCTTTAATTTGTCCATATACTACAGTACTCACAAATTCTTCCGTTTTCACACTACAGCAGTCACCAGATTTATTTTCTTCAAACTATGATAGTTACCAGGTCTTCTGTCTTCACACTACGGCCGTCACCAGCTCGTAGTCTGTCCTTACACTACAGCAGTTTCCAGTTTTTGTCTGACCCAGATGTCCCTATAGTCAGCCTTTGCTCACAGAGCAGTCTTGCCATCAAAGCAAGGAGGCAGTTGACTGAGGCAGCTAGAACATTTATAACTAGGGGGTAAGTAAACAGATAATTTATTAGAAGTGTAGGGCCTGCAAGGTAAATTAGGACATTCAGTCAGGGTAAAAACAAAAGACAGTAATAGAGCTGTGCAAATCTCCCAAAGTTCGACTGCACGAACATTGGTGGTAGAACCTCAGAAAGTTTGCCAAAATGGCAAACTAGTTAATCAGTTAGCCGCCCATGGCCATCTCACACACACCAGATGGCATCCATTGCGTGGGGTATGCTGATGTGGGCTACCAACTCTGCAATTGGTTGGTAGCCCTCTTTAGCATACCCCACTCAACAGAAGCCACCTAGCGTGTGCGAGATGGCCATGGGCAGCTCGGCGATATGGCGCAGTTTTTTTTGGAGGGGGATTAATGTCGGAGTCCTTAGGTACTTGTCATTTATGGTGGTGGAGCAGAGTGCCGAGGTCTCGGGAAGCAACAGGTAAGTTAAAAATATTAGCAACCACTGATGCAAGTTGTGAGCCATTGAGAGGGCAGCAGGGCTGGCAGGAACGTGAGGAGAGACACTCAGCAAGGCTGCCAGGCACTGAGGAAGCCTGAGAAGGCGCTACATAGGGTGTATACGTGGAGGTTTGCTATTTAAATAAATCATATTTTCATTCTAGCAGTGGTGTGTGCACCACTTTTAGTCATTAGGTGTGCAGTTCAACCATGGTAAACCAGTCAAACCAAAAGTCTGCTTATCTCCCTTAAAAGTTCACCATGGTCCAAAAGAATTGAACACTCAAAGTTTGAGGTGTTCTATTCTTTTTGAGAACTGAACTTGCAGTTCTGCACAGTAGTTATCAGTGTGCTAATCTGAGTTGAGGGAAGGGAGCTGATAATTATCCTTGCAGTCCAAAAAAGAAAGGGATGCTCAGTAGGCACGTTGAATCATGGTAAGCCGCTTGAACAGACTGTTGGCAAAACCAGTCCACTCGCAGCACTGAATGCATCCAAAAAACAACTCGTCTTGCAGATTTATAAGTGCTAGGTGCAAATGTAATTCTTCAGCAGCAAACAATGCTTGATTTTCCTTATATGTATTGAATTCAGCTGAATTCTCAAATTGTAGCAATACCTTTTCTTTTTCTTTTAAATTTGCAGCCAAACGCTCTTGCGCTAATATGGAATCCGTAATTATAAGTCTCATTAGTCTCAGTGTTGAATCATGTATATCGTCCTTTCATGGACAATAAAATGTATCATGGTCTGTACCAAATGATGGTAAGTGAAAAATTCTGAGGGTACTTGGAACACAACCCACCTGAAAATAATGTTCCAGAGTAACCTGTTGCCAAACCAAGCAGTGTGTGGTTTTAGGACAACCCTATCATATCAAATAAAGGCTTGTTTGATAATTAATGGTTGTTCAATAGGATTTGGAACAGAATCTGATGCAGAATGTATGGCTTCAGCAGTAGAAACGATAACAGAACTGAAACCCGGTTTAATAAATAACGTGTCAGTGAACAATTTGGCCATACCTTGAATTGCAGCAGAGGACGTGGGTGTTTGCTTGTCGCTCATGCTGTAAAATTGACTTCAGTGGCTGTAAAGTCATATAGTGCTTTCCCAAAAGTGAGCCCAAATTACAAACAGTCCAAGAAAGAAAGGGACACTCGGCAGGCACGATGCATCACACAGTAAGCATCTTGAACAGATTGTAGGTAAAACCGGGCCACTCGCGGAACTGAATGGAATGCCAGAACGTTTCCAGAACTGAATGACAGGTTCAATTTGACAGCCTTTCTATAAACTTTATCATGGGACTGGATAGCGTTCTATGTTAATACATTGTTTATTGTATGTGTATTTAAATCTATTTGTATACATATGATCTATCAGATTATAGATATAGGCCCAGATATTCAAACTGCGCTCAAAAGTAGCGCAACAGCAGGAGCAAGCACAAACAAGTTGCGCAAATGCGCAACAGGTGCGATATTCAAACATGGAGCAGAGCAAATAGCGCAAGCAACCAACGTCTGAATATCGCACATACTGCGCCATCGCGCAACCAGGAAGGAGAAGCTGAGCTAAAATGTTGCGCTATGGCGCAACCATGGAAGCTCAGCTGAGCATTCCAGAGCTGCCATAGCCAAGCACAGCCCCCCAGAGCAATGGAACTGCACATCCAGGAGGCAGGCTGGGGCCCACCGCCAGCCATGCCACACATGGGCACAGGAACACACTGCAGAACCCACACCACACCGGCACACCCCAAGCACAGCATCACTGGGGGTGGGACGGATGATCCACGTGCCCATGGGGACAAGCCAACAAAGCATAGCAGAGCCCTGACACCCCAGCACAACCACTGGCAGGCAGAGAGTGCCACACACAGGGGGTTGACAACCACAGTGCACATCAGCCCCCCGTATGCACAGCGCACCCTGCACTGTGACCCCAAGACACCACCCATGTGCAGTGACTGGCACTTCAGGAACCATGCAGTCCCCCAGCACTCATCAGCCCGTGCAACACAGAAGCCTAAAGCCAGACACACCCTGTGCACCCAGCAGTGGTGGCAGCACGGCAAGACCAACCAAAAGGCACTGCCATGCTGGAGATTCCTCCCCATGCACACACATGCACACACACACACACACACACATACCCAGGACCATACCAGCCCAGATGGCATGTACACCCCTGCAACTGAGCACCCATAGCCAGCTGCAAATCAGAGACCAACACAGTATTCATATCAAAATAGAAATGTATATTTAAAGGACTAATCACAAAACCAAGTGAAACTATGTACAAGTGGGGGGGACAGGTAAAAGGCAGGGGTGTTCAAGGGGGAAGGAATAACAACTTGGAGAGGGAAGACAGGGTGATAGGGATGGGAGAAGTGGGAAGGAATGGGCTATGGGCCCAGCTGGCTGCTGGTCCTCCCCCTGCTGGCGCCCCCTCCTGTGGCTCCTTCACCGATCACCCTGGCGCTGTATGGCCTGCAGGACCTCCTGGTTTTGATCTGCAACCTGGCTGAGGTGCTGAAGATCCTGGGACATCCTCCTGAGTACCTTGAGGCCTAGGAAAATGGGAACACAGTCAATGGCTGAGACTGACCACAACCCTGAACACCACCCAACCTGCAAGCCATATAGCCCAATGTCCCGCACCTGTGATGGCATGCACCCACCCACAGTGAACATGCACATGGCCATCACAAACAGGCGGCACCAGCTATGCGCACCACCGCCCACACACACTGCCCACGCCAATCACAGTACAAACTAGGCTGGCAAGTGATGTGGCAACTGGCAGCGATGCCAGTTACACAGCTATGTGTCCAGTGCATGCCTGACCACCAGTGATGCATACACAGATGTGCCGTGATACTGCACTGTGATGCAGGTCACCTGTGTCATGCCTACATACATGGATACATAGACAGTGTCGGCAGATAAGGGCCTATGGGACACCCAGTCTGTCCATTTGACCTTGTACGTTCACTCTGTTGTCCTATAAGTCCGTTCCCCCTTACCCCTGACCTCCAGAATTCCGTTATGGCTAACCCATGCATTCACAAATCCCGTGACCAAGTCAGCCCCCACCACTTCCTCTGGCAGGGTGTTCCACTTGTCCACCACCCATTCTGTGAAGAAATACTTTCTCATGTTTCCTCTGAATCGTCCCCCCTCCAACTTCATCCCATGCCCTCTACTCCTGGAACATCCTTTACGCTTAAAAATATTGTTTTCCTGCACTCTGTTCCCCTGTAAGATACTTGTATGTCCCCATCATATCCCCACACCTCCTCCCTCCAGGGAGTACATGTTCAGTTCCGTCAACCTGTCTGCATAGGACTTGTGAATGATGCACATCCATGTCACCCTCTGAACCCTCTCACCCAGTCCATGTCCATACGTAGGTATGGTCTCCGAACTGTACACTGTACCCAGTGTGGGGACTCACTAGTGTTTTGTATAGTGGAATTATGACCTCCCCTTTGGTTGTGTCCCGCATGGCTGGTGGTCTTGCCCCCAGCATGCAATAGCATCCATGAAGTAATGATACCTACTCCTCCAGCAGCTGGGTCTGACGCTGCTGTGTTGTTGCTGCTGCTGCTGCGGCACAACACCCCCGGCACCGGGCCCTGGCATGGCCCACGCCACCCTGGTCCTGTGTCCTCACAATCCGCCTGTGGGAGACATATGTTGAGACAAACATCAGTGTGACTCAAAAGCAGAGTGCCCCCTGCCCCAGTGAGAGTGCCTGCCCACACAGCCATAACCAACCATCGCACAGCTGCACACACTGACACACCTATGCACAGCCACCCAAGCACACACACACACCCCTACAGAGAATATAGGTGCATAGATGGTACACTCACCTGGCCTAGGCACCACGCCCCACCTGGCACATGAACGCAGCCGTGTCAAGAGTTCCGGCTCCCTCCGGCGGAGGTCACTGTACCGGTGCCAGCACTGCTCAGCAGACCGGCTCCGGCCAGTGACCTCCACCAGGTCAGTGGCCACTTGCTGCCACACGTTGGTCCTAGGCATGGTGAGGGGGGCCTCACCATACAGTGCCTCACAGTGGGCTCCACCAGGGCCACCAGGTTGGCCACTTCAAGCTGGCTCCAGGACACCGCCCTCCTCCACAGCCATGGCATAGCTTTACAGCAGGCAATGGCCCGCTGCGCCCGTAACCCCACGTGGAGTTGTTGCGTAGACACCACAGGCTCCAATCCGCTGTTCGAACAGCGCCGTCACTTTATGGCGCTGTCACCGACAGCGCCAATAGGGACATACATGGCATGCCAACAGCGCCAGGGGTCAGAGGGCATCATAAGGTCACGGCAATGACGCAGGCTACGCACAGCGCCATGGGATGTATAGGCATCCCGTGACTGCCAAGCTGAGCACCAGTGCCACAGTGGACTACTCGGCGCAGTAGTGCCACAGCGCCATATAGTGCCCAGTGCTGTAGCGCCACTGGCACAATGGTGGCCATGGCCTGAATCGCCTATCGCGCTCCAGCAGGTCTGCAGCACGATAGACGATGCATAAGCTGCTCACGCGCACGCGTGTGGGTGGCGCAGCCGCCAACCCGCGCCATTGGCCTGTCGATTCTCAGACAAGTAAAGCGCAAATACGCTATATTCAGCTGACATATGCAAATCATCCGATCAGCTATCGTAAAGGCGCAGGGCGCGATTAGCATGTCATTAGTGTTGAGCCACACCTCATTTGCATGTGTTGCGCTATAAAAATGCGACTGTGGGTTGTGCTGGCCAGATTTGGTTACTGCAGGTGAGAGGTGAGTTACATGCTGTGTGATGCTCAGGACAATGCTCATGGGCGGAGGATGATAAAGGCTGAGGGGCTGAGCATGAAAAGGGCACTAGAAAGGGACAAAGGGCACCTTTCTATCAGATTGCCATGGCGGAGAGGAAACGGGGCTCTGCACCCCCGGGCCGGCAGCTATGCTCATGGGGAAATGCTGTCGACTGCACAGTGACAGGTGTCCACTTCCACCCACAGATCACCATGACTGACCAGAGCCAAGCTGAGGGTGTGGACGGCGGGCGAGGAGGAGGCCGAACTTCACCACGCAGAGACAGAGGCCTCTTCAGGCCTACCTGGAGGATGAGCCAACATTGAGTGGACGGAGGGGCACCCTCAGGAGCGTGCAGCTGCATGAGAGGGGTAGCTCGGGCGACAACCTGCACAGAAGCCACCAGCCCTGCAGGAATGCAGGAAGAAGATGGGGACTGACCGCGAGGAGGCTGAAGGAGAAGGTGGCAGCCTCAGGGTGGCACGTGCTGGCACTGGTGGGGGGCCCACCAGTGGTGTTGCAGCTGACCCCACAGAGGAGACACTGGTCGCGCCATGCAGCCGAGTGCCATTGCAGGCGTACGGCGGAGGATTCAGACAGGTGGAAGCCCATCACTGCACGGTATGACATGGTGATGTTGGGGGGGCTGTTGTTCACATGCACTCACATGTACTCTCTTTCTGTTACAGATCCTGTCTGCCTGCAGGAGACGGTGGTGGTGGTGGGTCCAGACAGTGAGGCAGACCTGCTGGGCGGAGGAGGGAGCATCCACCTGCCACCAGCCTGCAGGCACTGCAGCAGCATGCAGCTGGGCCAACAACCGTGTCAGTGATACGGGCATTAGCTCAGTCACAGCAGTTCAAGCACGCAGGTATGCCAGCATGTTGTGCCTATGGCAGGGCACGCACTCGACCATTGATGATAGCAGGCCTGCAATGGGCAGTGATAGGTGTGTGTCCCATGACGGACACATGGCAGGCCAGCACATGCCCTGGGCCTTCCTGGTTCACACCTGTACCAGCATGCTGGCACAGTCCCAGGCTGTGCCTGCCAGCACTGGTGGGCAGCACCGTGGCTGTGCAGGTGTCTGGCACTGTTGTCAGCACGAGGTGGAAACAGGTGGACCTGGGGCTCAGCAGTTGGAGGAGCGGCAGCAGCAGTTGCACACCAGGTCTGGGGGTACAGTGTCAAGCAGTGGCACATGTCCACCGCCTCTGATCCGCCCATACCTGGTCCTGGCGAACAGCGCCACCCTCAGGGGTGCTGTGCACCAGGACCGTCCCACACCCTGGGGGTCACGATGCCATTGGGGCACAGTACCATTGGACGCAGCACACCCACCTGCTGCAGGACCTCGTACAGCTGCAGGGCGGGTTGCAAGGTCCGGAGGCATTGTCTGTGTCCGGGAGCGGCATAGCAGGGAGTGTGCTCGGACCGAGCGAGCTGGTCCTGCGCGGACGGATGTGACCGCTTGCCATTGACAGGCTGACCCAGGCAGTGGTTCTTCGTCGCGACGATTGGCTACACTGTCAGGTGCCCCTGTACCACACACCCACACAGTGCGCCTTCTCCACTCCCGTTCCCGCGCCGCCGTGCGACACCAGGCCTGTCGACGCCGGGTTCTGTTGTGGGCATCCCAAGCACCCCTGGTGCAAGTTTGTTTGGCAGGATGCAGACCCCTGTGCGGGCAAGGTCGCGTTCGCGCAGTGGGACCCCTGGTGGTGCACCAGCGCCACCCGATGTGGCCCCTGCTCAGCCTGCCAGTGCTGCTGGGCCACGGCGGGGCCGCCCACGCATCTGTGGTGGCCGTGGGACAGTGCTACCTGACTGAACTGTCTCCCAGTGCAGGCCCTGTCTGGTGCTGCCCTGTGTGCAATGTGTGTCATGGTGGGCAGTGCACTGCTGGGTGCTCTGCTCACCAAGCTGACACACGGACCACCTGCACACTCTCCCAATTGCTGTCCACAGGTGCGTGTGCATGATGATGCCTGCATTGCACTGTACACCAAGGTGCAAGGGTGCCCAGGTCCTGACACACGTACATGGACAGTCCAGGTGGTGGGGGTGGTTGGTGGTGCTGTGTGTTGGCAATGTCATTTCCGCAGTGCTGTGCTGCTGCCATGTATGCTGCCTGGTGTGTGTGTGTCCATATGAGTGCTCCCTCTCTGATGGTGTGTTGGTATGCCTGGAACCTTCAACTCCCCTGACCTTCATGCACGGTGTGTTCCCCTGTGTGCCTGTGGTTTGCGCATGGACAGTGTTGCCTGCACATGTCCCTTGACTTACCTGTGTTGGGCGAGTGCTTCTTCTGCAATGGTGTCCCGGTGCAGCTGGGCCTCGCCGGGTCAGTCGGGGTCCTCCATCCTGGGGCTGCTCATCACCCACATCACCGGCGCCACTGGCGCCCCATCGCTGTCCCCTCTTGGACCTGTACGGCTATCCCATGGTCCTTGGCCATGTTGTGCAGGATGCAACAGGCCAGGAATATCCCACAGGCCTTTTGGGGGTTGTACTGTAGGGCTCCGCCGGAGGTGTCCAGGCATCGGAAGCGTGCCTTGAGCATCCCAAACACCCACTCTATGATGTTACGTGTTGCGGCATGTGCCTCATTGAAACCCAGCTGCGCTGGGGTCGGGCGCGGTATGTGTGTGAGCAGCCAGGGACGGAGTGGGTATCCGCAGTCACCTGTGTGGAGATAGTGGAGATCAGTGTCATGTCAGAAACCATATTGCCCATATCCTTGTGTGCCACTACCATGGCACCTGTGTCATTCCCACCCTTGCACAGAGTTTGCATTCCATACATGTGTACTCACCCACTAGATGACCCGTGGGGATGTTCCCACTCTCGAATCGATGGCACAGTGCAGACTGGTGCCATATGAAGGCATCATGTGCTCCGCCAGGGTGTGTGGCACAGACATTGATAATGCGCCCAGTGGCATCACACACCACCTGGCAGTTGACACTGGAAAAGCCCTTTCGGTTCCAATACGCCTGGCCATCGGGGCCAGGTGGCGTGCGAATGGCCACATGGGTGCAGTCTATGGCCCCTAGCACGCCAGGCATATGTGCTACCCTGTGGAACTCCTGCATGTTTGTTGTACGCTCTGCCGCGGTGCTGGGGAAATGGATGTACTCCGCAGCATGAGGCAGCAGTGCGCTGAGGAATTGGGTGAGGATGCGTGACATGGCCGACTGTGTAATGCCTGTGGTGTCCCCTGTCGGCCTCTGGAAGGTGCCCGTGGTGAGCAGGCACATGCAGGCTGTCACCTTGGTCTTCATGGACAGAGCATGACTCCGTTGTGAGGGTGCCTGCATCACATCACTGCACAGCTCGCAGAGCCGTCTCAGTATTGCCCTGTTCAGGCGGTACGGGCCACAATCTCGACATCTGTGTACAGCTCGAAGCTGATGCGGGCACGCGATACCACCTGTCGGGGGCATACGCCCGTGGGCCCCTCCTGTGACCACGTCCCCCCCTGCAGCATGGTGTTCACCCCCTCATTACAGCTTCCATGTGGAAGCTGACACTGTCCATCTCCTGGCTTCTGCCCCCGGCTGCTGTTCCTGTGTTACCCCGCGGCCCCCTGCTGCTTCCACTGCACCGGGCACCCCCCACTGGCCTCTCTGTCCTCCTGGACCCACTGTCCCTCTCTGCCCTTCCAGCTCTGTCTCTCTCTCTCTCTCTCTCTCTCTCTCTCTCTCTCTCTCTGTCTCTCTTCCCCAGTTTGCGGCCTGCTAGAGTTCTTGCTCCGCTTCCTTGAGCCTTTTTATTTTGGCTCAAATCCGGTACTGCGCAACTTCCGGCTAAGCCACTCTTGAGCATTGCGCAAGTGTTCGGATATCGCATTGCGCACTTTATGCATGGACCCACCCCCTTCAGTTGCGCATGCCTTCATTTCCATTGCGCTGTTGCTCAGCATGTTTTCGGTGGCGCAACTGGCCCCTTCTGAATATTGCAGAATGGCGTATTTTTGGAGTTGCGCACGCGCAACCCTGTTGCGCATGGCACAACCCTTTTGAATATCTGGGCCATACAATTTAAATCTTAATGATGAAATCAGTGCTACATAGATGTTATGATAATGATGCTCCACTGTTTTTATACCTTTTATTTATTCACTGTTTGCACTTAACTCTTTGTATCATGATAGTTTATGTATGTCACTTTTAGAGATTTTGCTAATCAGTGGAGCAACCAGCACCTGACCTCCTTGATGATGTATATATGGGGCAACTGGTGGCAGTCCCAGTACTCTTGACAAAGCTTACGAATTGTGAATGAAACGTTGAGTTGCTTAGTTGGCTGTACCTGTTTGCTGCTGAAGAATTACATTTGCACCTAGCACTTACAACTGTGTGAGACAAGTTGGTTTTTGGATGCATTCAGTGCTGCAAGTGGTCTGGTTTTACCTACCGTTATTCTTGCAGTTAGCTGAGTTAGGAGGATAACTGTGAATTGGAGGTGTGGCTTAGGCAGAAGTGAAGCAGTTGTCTGCATTTAGACTTCCCTAGCCTTCTTACAAGATCACTGTAAAAGGACTGCCTCCTAATGCATCCAGCACATTTGTATCCCAGCAATTGAGGGGAACAGCAAAGGAGTGGAACAGGAGTAAGATTGGCATCTTAGGCGTTGGCAGGCATCAGCAGTCGTGACAGCAGACATGCAGGGAAATTTGCTGGTCCAGTAAGATAAGATAGACTACCTGTGTACTGGTAGCTGCCAGTTTAAAAGGTGTAAAATCAGAAGGATAAAGGTGAACAACGTTGCAGGATAAAGAGGGTAAGATCTACAAAGGTCAAGCCAAGGGCAACTGAAACACACAGTAGGGTGGAATAGCGGCAACCCTCTATCTAGGGAAGGGGGAGATGGTGAACATAGGAAGCCAACTATCCTAAATTACCAATGGACCAAAATTGAAGAAAAAACCCTATCATGGGTAAGGGGTGCCTGACCCGGTGGCGCTGAGGTTGGCGCTGACGCCACACCTTGCACCACACCGGCGACCCGGGTTCAGGAGCAGACTTGGGTCGACAAGGGTTGGCAGGGAAGGGGAAGATTGAGCGTCCGGAGGACAGCTCTCCTCTCCTGGGGTGGGTATTTGGGGGCACACTGCTCTGCAGCGGCCCGTGGTGGAGACCAGGGATATCACAGGAGCATGCCACTTACAGGGCTGAGGCAGTGGCAGACATCAGCTGAGGGTCCACCCTCAGTGCAGATGTCATTGCATGTCCGCGCATCATTGGGGATGTAACCCAGGTGGAAAATCCTGGTTTCCTGAGAGGCAATGGTGGGTTTCGAGTGGCTGAGCCCACACGCCCAATGCCAGCCCCAATCCTGACTTGACTCTCCGTGGTCCCCACCTCTCCTGTTCAGGGCCGTGGGAGGGGATCCAGCACCCGATTCCACAGTTGGGGGAAGAGCATGGTGAATGGTAGAGGCAACGCTAAGTGGGTCCCGCGAGAGAGATGCCCAGGACATCGGTGACCAGAGCGAAATAGAATTGACCAAAAAAAAAGGGTAAAGGGTCAAAGACAAAGTCAGAGGGGGAAAGGTAAAGGGAAGCCAAGAGGGGAGTTAGTGATAAGTGAAGCCTAAAGGCAGGGGAAAGGCAAAGAAGCAAAAAGTCAAGAGGATAACTAAGAGGATGTGTTCACTAGGAGAGGGATGGGATATCTACAAAGCAAAAGCACATGGGGATAGAAGCGGCAGCGAGTGGGATCAGGGAGCAACAGAAATGGAGCAAGAGGGAGGGAGGTACCCCAGGGTGTCACATCAGGATAAGGATAAAAGGCCAGTAAGGTGGAGGGGCGGATGATGCTATCTCCGCCAAAGGGTGTGGTTAGCCCTCAATGCCTAAAGAAAGACAAATCTCCTGGGCCGGATGGCATTCATCCGAGTACTATGGGAATTGGCGGACATACTGGCTGCACCCCTGGTGGAGCTCTTCAACAGGTCACTTGAGACAGGGAGGGTACCTAGGGATTGGCGAGAGGCACATGTGGTGCCAATCCATAAAGGGGGGTCGAGAGAAGTACCAGGTAACTATAGACCCATCAGTTTGACCTCGGTGGTGGGAAAATTAATGGAGAGTATACTAAAGGAACGATTGGGGGTGTACTTGGAGGAGGTGGGAGGTCTGGATAGTCGGCAACATGGGTTTGTGCCAGGTAGAGCATGTCAAACCAATCTTGTGGAGTTCTACGAATGGGTAACATCAGAACTGGGCAGGGAAAGCCTGTGGATGTATTATTCTTGGACTTCAGCAGGCGTTTGACTCTGTCCCCACAATGGTCTGGTGGAGAAACTGATGGGGTTGGGAGTAGGCCCTTTGATGGTCAGATGGATTGAAAAACTGGCTAGCTGGACGCACCCAGAGAGTAGTGGTCTGTGGGGAGCTCTCGAACCCTAGAGAGGTTGGTAGTGGGGTACACCGCAGAGCTCGGTCCTAGGTCGATCCTGCTTAATGCATACATATCGGACATCAGGGAGGGTATAGGGTGTGAAATGAGTCTCTTAGCTGATGACTCCAAGATGGAGCAGTAGTTGAGGGAGAAGAGGGAGGTTGGCCTGCAAGGATCTGGACACCCTGGAAAACTGGGCTCACACATGGAAATTAAATTTCAATATCACTAAGTGCAAGGTGTTACACCTTGGGCCGGGAAACCCTAAACACAGGTACACCCTGGGAGGGGAGGCGCTGGAGGCCTCAATAAGAGAAAAAGACCTAGGGGTCATGGTGGATTCATGTATGAATAACTCTGAGCAGTGCAGGAGAGCAGCTAGCAAGGCAAACAGGATGTTGGGATGCATCGTAAGGGGGATCACCTCTAGGAGCAAGGAAGTGATTCTGCCGCTGTACAATGGACTGGTTAGACCACACCTTGAGTACTGTGTACAGTACTGAAGACCACACTTGAAGAGGAACATACAGCTCCTGGAGAGGGTACAGAGGAGGGCAACTAAGATGATACGAGGGCTAGAGGTTTGATATATGAGGACAGACTTGAGAGCTCTGTCTGTTTTCATTGGAGGAGAGGAGAACAGGGGGACATGATTGAGGTCTTCAAGTACCTCAAAGGGAATAAATAAGAGTAAACATGGAGGGATCTTTAGACTAAAGCGGGGAGGTATCACCAGAGGGCATGGTTTGAAGTTGGAAGGTGGAAAGGTGAGGGAAAGAGGAGGTTTTTCACTGAGAGGGTGGTGGACCCTTGGAATGCACTGCCTGGCTGAGCTGGTTCAGAGATCCACAGTGGAGGGCTTCAAGAGAGGGTGGGACAGACACAGAAAGTGGATGTATCAGATGATAGCCTGTCCCAGGGGGGTGGGAATGGATGATAAGGGTTTCTGGAACACAAGGGGGGGCCTCGGCACCCAACTAGGGATCTGAGGTTCGAGCAGACTCGATAGACCGTAAGGCCTAATCTGCTGGCAAATAGTATGTTAGTATAAACAAATCATCAGGCATTTGAGTGGTGCTGTGTAATGGCCGTGGGTCCCCAAACTTCAGAGACATGTTTTGGAGACTGAGGTGTTGCCCCATATGCAGGCACCTCTCTGGACTGGGAGCAGAGGTTGCTGAACTGCAGGCTGAACTAGCATGAGCACAGGGCACCATCTGCCTCACCCAGTGGCCAACTAGTTTGCAGTCGCTCCCTCAAAGGATGTCAGCAACGAAGCAGAGCGGCTGGACTTTGGTGGACTCTGGGAGGGTGGTGGGAGAAAGGATGGAGAGCACCTCTCAGACCTTACAGCTGCGCAATTCCTTTGACATTTTGGCAGGTTGGGGAAGCCAAGAGGAGGAACCCAAGGAAGGAGTAAGAGAGGAGGTGGTTATTCTCAAAGGAGTAGGCCCCAAAGAGGATAGGAGAATCCCCCAACCAAGGAGGAGGCAGTTGCTGGTGGGGTACTCCATAGTCAGGGGGATTGAGTTGGGGACAGGGGAAGGGAGGGACAGGGTAGTACACTGTATTCCAGGTGTTTCAGCAGGGAGGGTGTTGGATGTTGTTGCCACCTGGGGATGAGTGATCTGGCAAGTGAAGCTGTAGGTATAGTGCAGGGTAGGTTTAGGGAGCTATGGAAGGGCCTGAAGCAGGTAGCATACACAGTGGCCTTCACTGAGTTGCTACCCGTACACGGTCAGGGGAAGGCTAGGGAACTCAGCACCAGGTCCTTCAATGAGTATTTGAAGCCATGGTGCAGTGAGGAGGGCTTTGGCTGTATCGGGGACTGGGTCACACCTGGGTGGATGGAGACATGTACAAGGGAGATGGCCCCCATCCATCCAGGAGAAATGACAGTCCTGGATGGAAGGTTTAAATGCTACTTTGACAAGCATATAAACTAGTCAAGGGGAGAGACAGAAAGTCATAAGGATACAGAGATTGCCCTACCCCCCCATAGACTAGTACAACAGGGAAGGGTAACCCAGGGACAAGACATTTCTTGGAGGATGATAAAAACAAAGAGAAGGAGGGGGCAGGTAAGTCTGGAGGAAGAATTTCAGTTAGAAGAGTGGAGAAGGAGGGAAGGCAGGAAGACAACGTAACAAGGGAGGACAGGACTGGGGTAACAGAGTGGGCAAGGGGAGGCAGATTAGAGGGAGAGAGGGATGAAGAGAATGGAGAGCCATGTGTGCCAACACAAGGAGTCTAAGAAACAACATTTGCAACCTTGAAACAATCATTGCAGAGGAAGATGTGGATCTGGTGACCATAACAGACTCATGGTACATGGACAACCACAGCTGGAAAGTGGCCATCCCAGGCTACACCGTGTTTCAGAAGGCAGGTCAGGGAGAAAAGGTGGAAGGTTGTTTTGTATGTAGAGTAGGGTGTAAGGGCCACTGAGATACAGGGGCAACAGGGGGACAGTGAAGGGATGAAGGTATTATGGGTCAGCCTAGAAATAGGGTCAGAGGCGTTATTTGCACGGGAATGGTGTACAGCCCTCCAGTATAGGGGCATGATTTAGACAGAGCCTTAAGGGAAGCCATTAGCAAAATGGCCAGAAAGGGGGAAGTTTTGATTCTGGAGGACTTTAATCTGCCAGATGTAGATTGGGGCATTCGGCCAACTACATCAAGAGGCAGGGCCATCCTCGACTCTATACAAGGGGTATTTCTCAGGCAGCTTGTTTTGAAACCCACTAGGGATGGGGCAGTGCTGGGCCTAGTACTTACAAACAGAGACAACATTGTTGACGTCACAGTGGGTAGTCCCCTGAGTACAAGTGATCACTGTACTGTGTGGTTTGGCATACAGATAGGGCAGGAAAAAAACACACTAAGATGAGGGTCGTGAACTTCAGGAGGGCAGATTTAAAAGAAATGGGAAACTGCCAAAGAGAATGCCTTGAAAGAGGGGAAGGCAGAGGGAAAGGGAGACACAGTGAAGGAAAATTAAGGAGTGTATAGTCCAGGCAGTGGCATGCTGTTTGAAGGAAGTGAGCAAGGGACAGATGAGAAAGAGGCTGCTGTGGTTCTCTAAGGAGCAAAGGCAGGTAAGGAGAAGAAAACAGCAGTTAGAAAGTACATATCTGGCAAAACAAAGGGAGACAGGAAGGAGGGTGAGTGCAGCAAAAGCACTAACAGAGGAGAAAATAGGTAAAGAGGTCAAAAAAGGGGACAAGCCCTTCAGGTATATGGAGAAAGGAGGAAGACAAGGGATAGTGAGAACCAGGAAGGCAGGGTTAGACTGTGCAGAGCAAGATCAAAAGAAAGCTGAAATACTAAACAATTACTTTTGCTCGGTCTTCATGGTAGAGGGTGGGGAGGACAGACCAGCATGCTGCAGTAAGCACCAGGGAGAGGAGGGAGTGGACACAAGTCCAGTCTTAGTGGAGAGGGTCTGGAAGGGATTGGAAGCTTTAAAGGAGAATAAGGAGATGGTACTGGATGGGATTCATCCAAGGGTCCTAAAGGAACTGAGCACAGTGGTGACCTTCCCACTGGCAGTGATTTTTAGCACCTCAGTGGAGATGCGGAAGTTCCAAAGGACTGGAGGAGTGCCAGTGTGGTCTTTATGCACAAAAGGGACAATAGGGAGGATGCTAGCAACTGCAGGTCAATCACTTTCACATCAATGGTGGGGAAGTTAATGGAGACACTACTGAAGGAGAGGTTCGTGGAGCACCTGAAGACAAAGGGCTGCAGATCCACTGGCAGCATGGTTTCAGAGGGGGCAGGTTGTGTCAGACTAATCTCAGATTTCTGTGACTGGGTTACCAGGAAAGTGGATCAAGGAACAGCACTGGTCGTGGCCTATATGGACTTCAGTAAGACTTTCAACACTGTACCGCACAGGAAGCTAGTTAAGAAGCTAAGCAGCTTGGGGTGGGGGAGAAAGTGTCAAGCTGAGTATCAAACTGGTTAAGGGATAGGAGGCAAAGGGTGGTGATAAACAGTAGCCACTCAGGTGCTAGGAGAGGGACTGGTGGGGTGTCACAGGGTTCAGTGCTGGGACCGGTCCTCTTCATTGTCTTCATAAGCCACATTGCAGAGGAGCTTGAGGGTAAGGTGTCCCTCTTTGTGGATGATACAAAAATCTGCAAGAGGGTTGACAGGAAGGGGTGGAGAGAATGCAGAGGGTTCTGAGGAAACTAAACAAATGGTCTAGGGGTGGCAGACGGGTTTCAGTGTCATAAAATGCAAGGTTATGTTCTTAGGGCTGCAGAACCCAGGGGTTGTGTATAAGATGGGGGGGGGGTCACCAAGCAGGAAAATGACCTGGGGTCATCTTACCTGATGATGTCAAGTTAGCTGGGCAGTGTGATAAAGCAGTGGAAAAAGCTAGCAGGACACTGGGTGCATTAGGAGATGGATTTCTAGCAAAAGGAGAGAGGTGGTTCTGCCACTGTATTGCTCACTGGTGAGGTTCCTACCTGGAGTACTAAGTCCAGTTCTGGAGGCTGCACCTCATAAGGATATTGACAGGATGGAAGCAGTCCAGAGGAGGGCTACCAGAATGGTGCACAGGTTGCATGGAAGCCATACTAGGAGAGGCTGCAAGATCCTAACATGTACTCCCTGGAGGAGAGGATAGTGAAAGGGAACATGATTGAAACCTATAAATACCTCACAGGGGGGGAAACGTGCAGGTGGGGAGTCTCTTGCAGAGGAGGAAAAGCACCAGAACATGGTAGCATGCAGTAAAGCTGGGGGAGGGGTGGGAGTTTATGAGGGATGTGAGGAAATACTTCACAGAAAGGGTGGAGACTGCCTGGGGCAGCCTGCCAGAAGAGGTGGTGGGGGTGAAGATGCTGTGAAGCTTCAAGCATGCATGGGATAGGCACACAGACATATTAGGCAGAGGAACGGAGGGAGGAAGTGATCCCTATGACCAGCTAGATTCAGTGGTGATGAATAGGCAGGGATAAGGGGTAGACTAGATGGGCCTAAAGGTGCTTTTCTGCTGACAAAACCTGTGTTTCTATGTCCTCACACTACATCAGTCACTACGTCTTCCTCTTTTCTCACACTACAGCAATCTCCAAGTCTTCTGTCCACGCACTATAGCAGTCACTAGTCATTTTATCCTCACACTGCAGCAGATGCCTGGTCTTCTGTCTGGATCTATGTGATAACGGCGATTGCCGATGGGCAATCGTCGTTAGAGCGACAGCACATTGGCAAAAGAATATTTCAGCGATGTACTCCCCGGTGCACAGCAAAATAGCACCGTGGAGTTGGGATTTTCCACATTATGTGCTCGCCCTCCCCGCTCCGCCTAAGTTCTCAACTCCGGGGAGTACAAACACGGAAAAATAAAAGTTTGGGCTGGGCACAACAAAAGTACCTGCACCTGGACCCGAACCAGTACCATTCCTGCCGCACCCTGAACCACCACCATGCCACAGAAGCAGCTCGGCCTCACGCCGTGCCACCCTACACCCCTCCGTCCTCACCCCACTCAAGCGTGCTCACTCCCGCCCCCATGCATGTAGGCATGTAGCGACAGTGTGTCGCTATTTCACACCCCCTCATCCTGTCACCCACCTTCCCAGGTCACTCCATGACAGGCACCACGATTGAGTCACCTCTTTCGGTAGGCACCCAATCGCGGTTGCCAAAATCACGCGATACCTTCTGTCCTCACACTACAGCTGTCAGTTTTTTCCATCTTCACACTTCAGCAGTTGCCAGACCTTCTGTCCACACACCTCTGCAGTCACAAGTTCTTCTGTCTTCACACTGTATCAGATACCAGGTCTTCTGTCCTCATATTGCAGCAGTCATCAAGTTTTCTGTCTTTGCACTACAGGAGTCACCATGGCTTCTTCTGTACTCACACTACACTAGCCACCAGGTCTTTTGTCCTAACACAACAGTCACCAGGTGTTCCTTCTGTCCCCACACTACAGCAGTCCCCAGATCTACCTCTGTACTTACTCTATAGCAGTTGTCATGTTTTCTTTCTGTCCTCACACTACAGCAGTCATCAGGTCTTCCTCTGGTGTCACATTACAGCAGTCTCAGGTCTTCTGTCTACACATTAGAGCAGTCATCAGTTCTTCTGTCCTCCACTGCAGCAGATACCTGGTCTTTTTTGTTCTCACACAGCAGCTGTAATCAGGTCTTCTTCAGTCCCTCACAAGACAGCAGACACCGGGTCTCGCTCTGTCATCCAACTACAGTTGTCAGCTGGTCTTCCTCATTCCTCACACTAGAGTGGTAAACAGGTGCTCTGTCCAAACACTTCAACAATCACATGGTCTTTTTCTGTCCATACACTACAGCAATCACCAGTTCATTTGTCATCAGACTACAGTAGTCACCGGGTATTCTTCCATCCTCATACTACTGCAGTCAGCAGGTGTTCCTCTTTCCTTACACTGTAGCAGTCACCCAGTTCTTTTGTTATCACACTGCATTACATATTGCCCTCAGAATACAGCTGTCACTAGGGCTATCTTGTGCCCTTAGGTTAAGTACATAGGGTACTCTTTAGGTATATGCTGCTCATCTCATAGGTGGGAAGGTAGTGAGGCAGTTGAGGGCTGGCGCCACTGTATACCTACAGGCGTGTGCAGTAACACTAGTTTGTCTGAACTCACACTACAACACGTACCAGGTCTTGTACCCTTTAAACACAGCTGTCATGTGGGTCTTCTTCTGTCCTCACACAACAGCACATAACAGGTCTTCTTCTGTCTTCACACTACAGCAGTCGCCATGTCTTTCTCTGTCCTCATGCTACAACAGTCACCAGGTCTTGTTTCTGTTGTCTCACTGCGGTCCTCACACTACAACAAAAACATAGAAGTTGACAACAGATAAGGACTGCTTGGCCCACTTAGTCTGCCCATTTTCCCTACCTACGGTAGTACCGTAGACCCTACTCGATCTCCGAGGTAGCCCTCCCTTCCGTAACCATTAAGGTTCCCTTTTTGCCTATCCCATGCTTTCTTGAATCCCTTAACTATTTTTGCTCCCACCACCTCTGCAGGGAGGCTGTTCCAGGCATCCACTACTCTTTCTGTAAAGAAGTACTTCCTCACGTTTCCCCTGAGTCTTCTCTTCTCCAGCTACATAGCACGCCCCCTTGTTCTTGAGCATCTTTTTTTCTGAAAAATGCTCCTCTTCTGTACCTTATTTATACCCATGAGGTATTTGACAGTCTCTATTATATCCCCTCTTTCCCTCCTTTCTTCCAGGGTGTACATATTGAGGTCTTTTAGGCTCTCCTCATAGGGTCTCTGGTGCAGACCCTACACCATTTTAGTTGCCCTCCAGTGGACCACCTCCACCCTGTGTATGTCCTTTCGGAGATGAGGCCTTCAGAACTGGACACAGTACTCTAGATGAGGACTCACCAATGTTTTATACAATGGTATCGTCACCTTCCTCCTTCTTCTGGTAATACCCCTCCCTATGCATCCTAGCATCCCACTGGCTCTTCCCACTGCCTTGTCAAACTGTTTGGCCATCTTTAGGTCATCAGATATGATTACCCTCAGGTCTGTTTCCTGTTTAGTGGTCATCAGTACCACTACCCCATTTGTATCCTGCCCCTGGGTTTTTGTGCCTCAAGTGCATGATTTTGTACTTCTTTGCATTAAAACTTAGTTGCCACACTCTTGACCATTCTTTAAGCTTTCTTAGATCCCTATTCATTTTTTCCACACACACTCCCATCAACCCTGTTGCAGATTTTAGTATCATCTGCAAAAAGGCATACCTTCCCTTCTAGCCCCTCTGCTATGTCGCTTATAAACATTTGAACATACGAAATGCCAACAGAAACAGGCCTCATGGTCTATGGAGTCTGCTTGATTGTGCAGCTAGCCCCTCAACTTGCAGCTACCCCACCCTCCCCTCTTCATAACAACCCCCCTCACTCTGTCCAACACCCTCTTAAATCCTCCCACCGTTCTACACGATACCATTTCCTCGAGCAGAGTATTCCACTTGTCTGTCACCCTTTCCTTGAAAAAGTGTCTCCTGATTTCCCTCCTGAATGTCCCCCCAATCTCAGCCGATGCCCTCTCATGTCCCTCACCCTTCTGATCTGAAGAATCCCTTCTGCATTAGTCTTGTTCATTCCCTTTAAGTATTTAAAGGTTTTGATCATATCCCCCCATCCCTCCTCTCCTCCAGGGAATGCTTGTTCAGCTCTCCCAGCCTCTCCTCATAGGATTTTCCCTCCAGTCCCTGGATCATCTTCGTTGCCCTACACTGCACCCCTTCCAGCAATCAGATGTTCTTCTTCAGGAATGGACGCCAGTACAGCACGCAGCATTCCAGGTGCGGCTTGACTAGCGACCTGTACAGGGGAAGGATCACCTCTCTGTACCTAGAGGGCTTCCCTTCTCTATGCACCCCAGCATTTTGTTCGGCTTTGCAGCCACCTTCCTACACTGGGGTGGGTGGTTCTACCTGTCATCAGTACCCCTAGATCCTTTTCTTCACGGTGCTTTCCAACTGTACCCCTCCCAACTGATATTTCCTCCCTTGGTTCCTTGCCCTGAAGTGCAGGACCTTGTACTTCTTGGCGTTGAACCCCAAATGCCATTTCTCCAACCACTCCTGTAGTTTGGTCAGGTCCTCCTGCAGCCCCCTCCACCCCTCTATGTCATCTACCACTGCTCCGATATTAGTGTCGTCTGCAAACAGACTGATCCTACTCTGGATCCCATTTGAGATATCAGCTATGAATATCCCAAACAGCATTGGTCCCAGTAACAATCCCTGGGGCACCCTGCTTATAATGTCTCTTGAGGATGAGAGTTCCCCCACCACCCTTTGCTGCCTACCCCTCAGCCAGTTGGTGATCCAGTTGACTATTTTTGTTCCTACCCCTATGTATTCCAGTTTTCCCCCCAGCCTCCCATGCGGCACCGAATCAAAGGCCTTGCCAAAGTCCAAATACAGACATCCACTGCATGTCCCCTGTCCAGTTCCCTGGAAACCCAGTCATAGTACCCAACTAGGTTTGTCTGGCAGGATCTGCCCGAGACAAAACCATGTTGATGACCATCTAGGAGACCACTGTCTTCCAAAAAAGCCACTAGCCTCTCTTTTAGGATTGACTCCATGAGCTTCACCACGATTGAAGTGAGACTCACTGGTATGTAGTTGCCTGGATCATCCTTCTGGCAACTTTTATGAATGGGCACCACATGGGCCATCCTTCAGTCCTGTGGCACGCATCCTGTGTCCAGTGATGTACTGAATAGGTCTGCCAGTGGTCCCACCAGGATCTCTGCTATCTCCCTAAGTACCCTAGAGTGAATGCCGTCTGGTCCGGGTGCCTTGTCCGCCCTCAGCACCCTTAGTCCTTTCAGCACCTTGTCCTCTGTAATCCTGATATCAGTCACCCCTGCCCCCTGCACACCCCTTTCCCTAGGGATCCCCCTTTCCTCATCCAGGGTCTCATCCAGTGCCTCTGCCTGGTCCTCCCTTCTCCACCCACCCCCATCCTTCTTAATCCTCACAATCTGGTCTTTGTTTCTTTTTCTCTTGCCAGTGTATTTGAAGAAGTCCAGTTTCCCATCTCTGATTCCCTGTGCCAGTCTCAGATCTCTGGAAGCCTTGGCCACTCTGACTAGCCTGGTAACCTCCCTGGACTTCTTTGTGTACTCGTCTCTATTCCCTTGCCCTTCCGATTTCCTAAGCCTGTGGAATGCCTTTCTCTTGGCCCTCACCCCTTCCATGAACACCTTAGTCAGCCAGCTTGGCTTTTTTGCCTTACCCTTCTTGCTTTGTGTTCTGGTACAAGCCTCAGTTGCCTCTGCTATCCCATTTTTAATGATATTCCATTTATGACTAGCACTCATGCATGTCTGAATTCCCACCAGGAGCTCAACCAAAATTTCCCGCATCCTTTTAAAGTCCGCTCCCTTAAAATCGATCACTCTGGTACCCATACCTCCTGTTTCCCTGCCCATATTGAGTGTGAACTACACCATGTGATGGTCACTAACAGCCAGGGGGTCCTCCATGCCCAGATTCTTTACAGCCTCCTGATTCAAACAATATGAAGTCTTGCTGTATTCTGACTATATGCAGTTAGCCCAGCACTTGAACTGCTCCGGAGAGAAAAGGTTAACTCTATGCAGCAGCATAGAGCGTTGAGCTCGAGCTTGGTTTTCAAACCTCTGTCTCTGGTACATCTCAGTGTAACTGTCAGATTCTTTACTCCTCCCTAATTGTGAAATCGCTCTGGTGATTTCTACTTTGCTTGATTCGGTTAAGTAAAATCGTTGGGTTTCATCAACCGATTTCTTTATTTTTGAGTATCGAATCTCTGTCTACGGTACAGGTAGTGTAAGTAGATAGGTAGTGGAATATAATCGTTTGGAAATTGTTTTCTTCAGTTTCCGATCAGTAGATCCGGTTGAATACTGAAACATCTTGTGTTTTTGTGAATTGTTCTGGGTTAGTAGTGGTGTCCGGTTCCTACTGGTTTTAAAAAAACAAACTTTATTAATTTTTTTCCACAGCCCGTGACATGGTTGGTAACCGATAGGAGAGTATTACCTGGCTTGAAAGCTGTAAAGGGTAATTTTGTTAGTGAGGCTATGTCTAGAAACCCAAGAAAAACTAGACCACTGGTTTTCAACACTGTACTGATTGTGGGGAGGCTTTTGCTAAGCTGATCCCCACCTCACCTGTGTTTATTGTCTGGGGTTTGACCACCTCAAAACAGACTGCCAAATTTGTAAGAATTTTCCTAAAGCCCCTATGGATAAAAGATTGAGTAGGCTAAAGGAAAAGGAGGGCTAGAAGTTCGCTGACCCGAATGGCCAGCCCAGTTCGGTTTCGACCGAACCTGAGGGGGTGCCCGCTGACCCCGACTATACTTCCTCAGGCAAAAGGAGATCCGACTCTGAGGGGTCGGCTTCGGTGAAGAGAAAGAAAGTCTGCCAGTTCAGATCAAGTACCAAAAGTCCAACTGCTGCAGAAATAGCCAAGCATAAGTATTGTTCAGTCGCTTTGCCGGTTCCATCGAACCGACACTGCAGTTAAGTGGTCAGATTGGTGGACCAACTCCATTGGATTATGATCCAGATGCATATTATGAAGTGGAGTGGGAAGGAGATGAAGATTGTCCTGATGTTGATGATGATGGCAACAATTTTAGAGGCCTAGATGAGCCTATAGAGCCTGACATCTCCCAGACAGGCCTACCAATGTCTCCCCTCCTAGGCTTTCTGAGTCCCCTTCCCATTTTTTGTTTTACAAAAAAGTGGCTGAAACTCTCCAGCTCCCAGTGGTGGAAGCTACTGAAGTGGAAGAAGAGCCTGATTATGTTGAAATGAAGGATGTCCCAGAGTCCAAGAGGATGTCTATCCCTCCACACAATAATCTTTGGGGAAACAGACAAAGAAGATTTTGCAAATGCCTAACTCCTTACCTCCTGTGGATAAGAAAAGGGACAGGAGGTACATGTTATCAGGCTCTGGTACAGAGTTTTTAATACAACCATTGCAGCCATGTTGGAGTAGTGCAGGCTGCAGCATGTGACAGGGCTAATATTCCTTTGGCTTCACACACCCCAGATAAAGACTCCAGGAAGGTGGATGCCATGGCCAGAAACAGTATTTGCCATCCTCTTTGGGACTCAGGCGGGCAACTATATGGCCTATACAGCCAGGTACAAGATGTCCAGGTGGGACATTGTCTTGGAACTGGCACAGAAAGCTTCCCCAGCTAGCCAAAGAGCTGGAGGAGGTGGCTGCAGACGGAACTGAGGCATCAAAAGGCAATTTCATGCTGCTGTGGACTCTAATGATGTGGCATCCAGGGTCATGGCTACATCTGTGTCTCTTAGGAGATTTGTTTGGCTCAGATGTACTAGTCTTTCCCAGGATACCCAGGTTAAGGCCATGGATTTTCCTGTGGTTGGTAATTCTCTGTTTGGGGAGCAGACAGGGCTTACATGAAGAAAAGGACGAATACAGGACCACCTACGGAGTGCACAGGCCAAAGAGAGGCAAGCCACTCCTCAATAGCAGCAGTCTAGGGGCAGGGGCAGGCCTTTTCACGAGGCCTTTTACCAAGCCCAGGCTTCCTCTCCTTTCCCACAGGTGGATTCTTTCGAGGAGAGGTGGGGGGATGAGCAGGGCTGCTTCCTCCTCCCAGCCAAGGCTCCTGCCAAACAGACATCCTGATGTGTCAGTTTGGGTTGCCTCGCTATATCAGTAGGGGCAGGCTGGCTTACTACTTCGAGGCTTGAAGTCTGTTACTTCAGACAAGTGGGTCCTGGAGGTAGTAAGCCGAGGACTAACTGTCAGTTTCAAAACGTTTCCCAAATTGAGGGTCAAGTCTTTTCCTCCTGCAACAAGTTCAGAAACCATTGCCCTAGAGGCAGAGGTTTCCTCCTACTAGATCTCAGAGCTGTGGAGAGTTCCTACACAGCACAGGGCAAGTGTCTGTACTCACATACTTCCTTACCCTAAAAAACACAGGGGTGGCGACCCATCCTAGCCTTGACATATCTAAACAAACATATCACAAAACCAAAATTTAAAATGGTGACTCTGGGAATAATTCTTTCCTCTCTAAGGCCAGAGGATTGGTTAGCTTCCCTGGATCTCAAGGATGCCTATTTCCATATTCCTATCAGGTGCTCCCACAGAAAGTACCTCAGGTCATTACCATTCAGAGCCATGCCCTTGACCTAACATCAGCTCAAGAGTATTTACAAGTGCCTTGCAGTAGTAGTAGCCTTCCTCAGAAGGCAGGGTATCTCAATCTTTCCTTATCTGGATGGCTGGCTCATTGTAGGTCAGTCCTCAGACCCGGTCAAGTCAGCTCTGAAAGTCTCTCAGAATCTGCTCAGTTCCTGGGATTTCTTCTCAGTCTTTCCAAGTCAGTTCTTGAACCAGTGCAACTTCTTACTTTCATAGGAGTAGAGTTAGATTTGTCCAGGCAAAGGTCTTCCTCTCCACTAGCAAGGGTAAAGGCCCTTACTGATCTGGCTTCTTCCTTTCAGCCTCTGGTCTCTCGCCCAGCCAGACACTTTCTTCAACTCCTAGGCCACATGGCAGCTTTGACTGCAGTGGTACGAGGAACCAGGTTTCAGATGAGGGACATTCAGTTCCACCTAAGGTTGTTTTGGTCTCAGAAAAAAGACTCTCTCACCAAACTGATTCCAGTGACTCAGACTCTGGTGCAAGCTCTCCAGTGGTGGCTGGATCAGGACAATCTCAGACAAGGTGTTCCATTTCTCAGTCAAGCTCCCACAGTGGTTCTGACCACCGATACTTTGCTATTAGGTTGGGGAGCCCATCTGGGGGCCTTCACTGTTCAGGGTGTTTGGTCACAACAGGAGTCTCTCCTTCATATCAATCTTGTGGAACTCAGGGCAGTGTTCCTAGCTCTTCAGGCATTCTCAGAGTTAGTCAAAGGCAAAGTGGTGCAGGTCAGGACAGACAACACCACTACAATGTGGTACATAAACAAGCAAGGGGGCACTCAGACCATGGCCTTGTGCACAGAGGCCATGAAACTATGGTCTCTAGCCTACTCTCTTCAGGCTTCCCTGACAGCAGTTCATCTTCCAAGGAAGGACAATGTGCTGGCAGATGCTTTGAGCAGAATTTCCCAGGGCCATCAAGAATGGTCCCTGGACCCTCACATCCTGAAAATAATCTTCGCCAGAGGGTACACCAGAGATAGATCTCTTTTCAGCCCCAGACAATCATCAGCTTCCTCTGTTCTGCTGCAGACCTCCAGTCCTAGGGACTGTTCCTCTAGATGCTCTCCTATTGGATTGGAAGGTTTCTGTATGCCTTTCCTTCCTTTCCTCTGTTGTTCAGAGTTCTGATCAAGATCAGGTCTCATCCCTGCACAGTGATACTCGTGGCTCCAGACTGGGCCAGACAACCTTGGTATCCTCTGCTGTTGTCTCTGTCAGTGTCATTCCCCCTGTCTCTTCCCAGGAGACACAGTCTTCTAACCTCCTCTCAGGAGAGGATTTGGTACCCCAGTCTCCAGTCTCAATCTCAAAGCCTGGTTCTTGAAGAGTTAGAATATGCAGGCCTGCATCTTTCTCAGGGAGTGATGGATATTCTGAAGGTCTCTAGTAAACCTTCTACCAGAAAAACTTATAATTCTAAATGGAAAAGATTCAGCATTTGGTGTTCTCAGAGAGGCATACAACCAGATGCTTCAGGCTTTGTCCCAGCCTTGGATTATCTGGTACACCTTAATGGCCTAAGCCTTAGGCCTGCAACCCTTAAGGTTCATCTAGCAGCTGTGTCTGCCTTTCTTTCTGCAGGGAAGGGCTCTTCCCTGGCATCACATCCTGTCTTCAGTAAGTTCTTCAAATGTCTCGTTCACATTAACACTCCTTTTAGAGAGCCTACCCCGGCTTGGGATCTGAATGTCTGCATTACACAGTTTATGCAGCCACCCTCTGAACCTTTAGCTTCGGCCGAGCTTAAGTACTTGACCTGGAAAACGGTGTCCCTGGTAGCTATTATTTCTGCCAGGAGGTTTAGTGAATTACAGGCCCTGTCAATTGAACCTGACTTTATTTCCTTCCACAGAGATAAGGTGGTCCTCAGGAAGAATAGAAAGTTTCTACCTAAAGTGGTATCAGATTTTCATCTGAACCAATCTGTCTCTACCTGTGTTTTTCACTGACCATTCTTCTTCAGGGGAGAGAAGATTACACAGTCTGGATGTTAAAAGGCTAGCTACTACATAGAGCATAGTAAGGCACATAGAAATGATTGTCTCCAGCTATTTCTCACTTATGGGGAAGTGGGTAAAGGTAAACCTGCTACTAAAAAAACTATTGCCAGGTGGATTGTCTCTTGTATCCATTTCTGCTATGCCAAATTTGGTAAACAACCTCCTTCAGGCCTGAGAGATATCCCCTTGGTGGAAATATGTAAAACAGCCACCTGGAAAACAGTCCATACATTCACCAAGCATTACTTTCTGGACATCCAGACTAGGAGTGATATTAGGTTTGGTACAGCAGTGTTGCAGAGCTTGTTCCCAAAGTAAGGTTCTGTGTTCCCTCCTTCAGTGGGGAACTATTTAATAGTCTGCATATAGTCAGAATACAGCAAGACTTCATGTTGTTTGAAGAAAAAATTACTCACCATATTAATGTTGTTTCTTCTCATGGAGTCTTGCTGTATTCTGACCTCCCTCCCTGCCTCCCCTCTCAGAATCTAGTTTTTGGGATGTGGGCTGGCAGGCACAGTGTTGCACCTCAGGGGTGTACCTTGTACCCTTCCCTCTATTCAGGGTGGGGTGGTTGTTGTTTTATTTCACTATCTGCTCTATTTTTTTCTTGGGTTCTCGACTTGAGTCTTTCAGACCCAAATTTTGTTGCCTTTTGGCATAAAACTAAACAATTTCCATAACTTTAGTTAGTTTTACTCATAAGAATCTGACAGTTACACTGAGATGTACCAGAGACAGAGGTTTGAAAACCAAGCTCGAGCTCAACGTTCTATGCTGCTGCATAGAGTTAACCCTTTCCTCTCCGGAGCAGTTCAAGTGCTGGGGCTAACTGCATATAGTCAGAATACAGCAAGACTCCATTAGAAGAAACATTACTATGGCGAGTAATTTTTTCTTTGTTAATACCAGGTCAGAGTCCTTCCCACCCTAGTAAACATGGACCAGTTGCACCAGGAAGCAGTCCTGAAATGCATCTAATGTCGTGCTCCTTTGCATGTGGTGGTTGGGGTGTTCCAGTCCACCCCAGGGAGGTTGAAGTCCCCTACCACTACTGTGTTCCCCTTCCTACAAACCCTTCTAATCTGCTCAGCCAACTCCCTGTCCAGGTCATCCCACTGAGCTGGTGGCCTGTACGCTACCCCCACCCTCAGTGTCTTTCTTTTGGAGTCTTGAAACTGCATCCATAGGGCCTCTGTCCTGCTCTCCACCCCCTCCTCCCTTATACACCTTATCCCCTCCCTCACATAGATCGCACACCTCCCCTTTTCCCCTAGCCCTGTCCTTCCTGAATATCCTGTACCCTGGGATCATCATATCCCAGTCCTGGTTCTGGGTGGCCCATGTTTCTGTGATGGTCGCAGTGTCCACCCTCCCCACAGCCAAGAGATCCTGTAGCACAGCTGATTTGTTACCCAAGCTTTTCACATTCAGCGTGACCACCATCCACCCTGTGCCTTCCCCCCCATCCTGGTTCCCCCCCAACCCCTTCTTGTGTCCCCACCCCAAATACATCTCTGATAGCTTGGGGGGTAGGCGTGCTCAGCTCCCCCCTCTGGGATCCCTGCCTACTAGCTGTCCTTACTCCACCCCCCACCTAGTTTAAATCTATCCTTGATGCTATGTACCCATCAGACCTCTGCTTTAATACCCCCTTCCCCTTCCCGCTCAGGTGCAGCATTAAAGACATTAAAGAATACCGGTCCCAGTACTGATCCTTGTGGCACCCGCTGATCACCCTTCCTTCCTTCCTCTGAGTGAATCCCATTTACCACCACCCTCTATCACCGATCCCCCAACCAATTTCTTACCCACTGTACCACTATTGGAGCCACTTACAGGCTACCCAGTTTGTTTAGGAGTCTCCAGCTATGTGGAATGGTGTCGAAGGCCCTACTGATCTAGGTAGGCCATATCCACTGCCCCACCCTGATCTGCTTCTTTTGTCACTCAAAGGAATCTATCAGATTTGTTTGACATGACCTTCCCCCAGTGAATACAGGCTGCCTTGGATCCTGTAAGCCGCTGGTTACAAGATATTCTGCAATCCTTTCCTTCAGCAGTGATTCCATTATTTTCCCCACCTCTGAAGTCAAGCTGACTGGCCTGTAATTGCCAGCTTCCTCCCTGCTACCACTTTTGTGAAGTGGGACTACATCTGCTCTCATCTAGTCCTCTGGGACCTCTCCTGTCTCCAGTGGCTGGTTTAACAGGACTGTTAAACAGCTCCTCTCTGAGCTCCTTCAGTATCCTTGGATATATCCCGTCTGGTCCCATTACCTTATCCACTTTCAGATTTGCAAGTTCCTTGTAGGACTCTGTCCTCTTCAAATGGACATATAGAATGTGCCAGCAGAAACAGATCACTCCGTCTAAGTCTGCTCAGTATGCAGCTTGCACCCTAGTTGGCACCTGCCCCACCCCTCCCTTTGTCTTTCCACTGCCTTCCCCAGCTCCCCACCCTCCTCTCTCCTGTCCCATACCCTTTTAAAGCTAGTCACAGATTTACATGATTTACCCATTCTGGTAGTGTGTTCCATTTGCCTACCCTCTCAGTGAAATAGTGTCTCATCATTTCCTCCTAAATCTTCCCCCCTTTATTCTTAGCCCATGCTCCCTGGTGTCCCTCCCCCTCCTTAGCTTAAAGACTGCATCTGCCCCATCCTTATTGATTCCCCTCAGATACTTGAATGTCTCTGTCATGTCCCTCCAGGTCTCTCAGCCTGCTCTCATAGTCTCTCCCCTCCATTCCACATATCATCTTCGTTGCCATCCTCTGCACTTCCTCCAGTAGCCTGATATCACACTTCAGGTATGGCCTCCAAAACTGCACACAATACTCTAAGTGCAGCCTTACCAGTGACCTGTAGAGGGGTAAGATCATCTCTCTTTACTTGGATGAAAACCCCCTCGCTATGCACCCAAGCATTTTGTTCGCTTTTGCAGCTGCTCTTTCCCCTGGGGTATTCTCTCCCAGTATTCTCTCCTTGGGTTCTTGCCCCGAAGTGCATAACCTTACACTTCTTTGCATTGAACCCCAGCTGCCACCTCTTTGATCACTCCTCTAGCTTGCTTAGGGTCCCCCTGCAGTGTTTCCATCCCTCCCCTCTGTCCACGACTGCTCCCATTTTGGTATCGTCTGTGAATAGACTTACCTTGCTCACCACCCCGTGCGCAATGTCTGATATGAAGAGGCCAAATAATACTGGTCCCAGCACAGAGCCCTGTGGCACCCCGCTTGTCACCGGCTTCGGAGTTGAGAGATCAGGTCTTCTTCTGTCAGTTCTTCTGTCCACACACTTCCACAGTCACCTGATTTTCTTCTGTCCTCCCCCTGTAACAGACACCAGTTCTTCTGTCCTAACACTACAGCAGATATTGGTCTTCATCTATCCTCACACTGCAGCAGTTATCAAGTTCTCTTCCGTCCTCACACTGCAGCAGTCACCAGGAAGTGTTCTGTCATCACAGTGCTGCTTTCATCGGGTCTTCTCACACTACAGCAGTCAACAGTTCTTCTTTTGTCCTCTAACTACAGTAAGCAGGTCTTCTGTCCTCATACTACAGCAGATTCAGGTCTTCTTCTGTCCTTGCACAACAGCTGTCATTGGGTCTTTCTTCTGTCCTCACACTACAGCAGTCTCTAGGTCTTATTCTGTTCTCAAACCTCTGCAATCACCAGGTCTTCTGTCATCACAGTACACAATTCACCAGATCTTCCTTTGTCCTCACACCACAGCAGTCACTAGTTATTCTGTCCTCACACAACAGCAGATATCCCTTTCTCCTTTTGTACTACAACAGTCACCAGGTCGTTCCCTGTCCTCATATTACAGCAGTCACTAGGTATTCCTTCTGTCCTCACACTACAGCAGTCACGTTCCTCCTCTGTCCTCACACTACAGCAGTCATCAGATCTTCTTCTGTCTTTACTATAGCAGTTACCAGATCATTTGTCCTTACAAAGAAGCAGTTGCCAGGTCTTTTTTCTGTCCATATACTACTGCAGTCACCAGATTTTCTTCTGTCCTCACTGTACAGCAGTCAACTGATCTTCTTCTGTCCTCCCACTACAGCAGTCATCAGTTCTTTTTCTGTCCTCATGCTTAGGAGACACCAGGTCTTCTTCTGTCCTCGCCCTCCAGCAGTCACCATGCTTTGACTCAGTTGATAACACATCCACCTCTGGACCAGAAGGTTGTGGGTTCTGGTCCCATCTGGATTGGGCTCATACCTAAATGCTGGTACCCAAGATCAGCATTGGGGAGCTATACTGTTGGGATGTGCCATCCTTCAGATGAGACGTTAAACCCAGGTCCTTTCTACCCATCCTAGTGCTGTCCTGGTGGATGTCAGGTGGAAGCAAAAGAACCCAAGGTTCTCTTCGCAAAGTGGGGACATTCCGGTGTCCTGCCAATATTGCCTTACCATAAAATCATTTCATGCAACTGTCCAAGCTTTGTGTGGATGTTGATGTGCGATATGGCTGCCACTACATATTCAGTCACTTCACTACCAGTCATAGCATTGCTTGTAAAGCGCTTTGGGATACAATGTGTAAGAAAAGCACTATATGAATGCTGATTCTTCTTCTTTCTTCTGTCCTCACACTGCAGCAGCCACTAGTTATTTTTCTCACGTTACACTTCAGCCATCTCCAGGTCTTTTGTTCTCATTCTACAGCAGCCGCCAGGTCTTCTTCTGTTCTCACACTACAACAGTTACAAGGCCTTTTTCTGTCTTCACACTACAGCAGTCACCAGATCATCTTCTTTCCTTGCACTATAATAGACACCAAGTCTTCTCTCCTCACACTACAGCAGTTAGCTGTTCATCTGTCCTCAAACTGCAGTAGTTAGCAGGTCTTCTTATATCCTCACACTACAGCAGTCACCAAGTCTTCTTCTCTCTTGACAGTACTTCAGTCACTAGATCTTTCTCTTTTCTCACACTACAGCAGTCACCAGGCCTTTTTCTGTCCCTACACTACAGCAGTCACATGTTCTTCTGTCCTCACTCTACAGCAGATACCAGGTCATTGTTTGCCCTCACACTACAGATGTCATCCGATCTTCTTCTGTCCACACACTTCAGCAGTCTCTTGGTCTTCCTGTCCTTATATCTTATTAGTAAGCAGGGCTTCTTCTATCCTCACACTACAACAGTCACCAGGTCATCCTCTGTCCTCACACTACAGCAGCCACTAGGTGTCCCTTTTGTCCTCAGACTACAGAAATCACCAGGTCTTAGTCTTACCAGAGGCTACAGCAATCACCAGGTCTTTGTCTGTACTTCCACTACATCTACCACCAGCACTTCTTCTGTCCACACACTACAGTAGTCACCAGGTCTTCTTTAGTCCTCACATTTCAGGAGTCACCAGGTTGTCTTTTGTTGTCACCCTGCAGCAGTCACCATGTCTTCTGTTCTCACACGGCAGTAGTCACCAGTTATTTTCTGTTCTTACATTACAGCAGTCACCAGGTCTTCTTCTGTCCTCACATTTCAGCAGTCATCAGGTCTCATTTTGTTGTCATACTATTACAGTCACAAGGTCTTTTCTGTCTATACACTACAGCAGTCACCAGGTGTTCTGCTCTCCTCACACTACAGCAATCACCAGGTCATCGTCTGTCTTTGCACTATAGCAGTCACCAGATCAGCTATCCTAACATTACAACAATCACCAGATCTTCTTATTCTGTCCTTACGCTTATTCTCTCCTCACACTTTCCTTAGACTACTCCAGTCACCAGGTCTTTTCTGTTCTCAGAATACAGCAGTCACCTGGTCTTCATTCTGTCCTCACACTACAACAGTCTGCAGGTATTTTCCTGTCCTCACTCTAGAGCATTCACCAAGTCTTTCATTCTCACACTACAGCAGTCACCAGTTCATTTTCTGTTCTCACACTACTGCAGTCACCAGTTCTGGTGCGCGCACACCACCACAAATAGAAGTATAGACAATGATGGTAGAAAAAGACTAGCAGTCCATCTAGTCTGCCCGAGTTCCCCTTCTGTTCTCACATTGCAACAGTGACCAGGTCTTCTTCTGTCCTCACACTGCAGAAGTCACCAGTTCTTTTGACTTTGCACTACAGTAGTCACCAGGGCCCCAATTCACAAAGGCAACAAAAAACTTTGTGTTGCGGTTGCCTAGGGATCCAAAATTGCTATTTACAGTCAGATAGCACTTGTGCACTATCTGACTGTGAATAGGGGTAGTCCGAGGCAGTGGTAACCCCAGTAGCACCATCCCGACATGCAGCCAGGAGCATGGCCCCACGAGGAATAGCATGTGGGGGGGGGGTGCCGCAGTACCTCTGCCAACCACCAGGGTTTTGCGGGATTAAAACAAGGTCTTGGTCAGTATTTGCTCCGTGTAAGAGGACCAACAAAAGGCCCTTGAGTGGAGCAAATGCTTTGTGAATGGGACCACACTGATATGCAGGTCTCCCTTCATTTGCATTGCAGCCCCCTCCTCACTTTACCCCAGCGCAAACCCGGTTTCTGCACGCAAACTGGGCTTTTGGCCTCAGTGCAAAACCCGGTTTGTGCTGGGTCAAGGTTTTGTGAATCTGGCCCCAGGTTTTTCTTGTGTCTTTACACAACAGCAGTCCCTAAATGTTTCTTTGTCCTCTTTTTACAGCATTTATCAGTTCATAGAAATATTGACAGGGGTGGCAGAGAAAGAACATCAGTTCATCCAGTCTGCCATGTTATTTATGTTTTATTTAATTAAAATGTTTTACCAGGAAAGACATACTGAGCTGATAACAGCTCATTACCAGATGTGTTCTATGGAGGATTATAACATAGGCAATTAGAAAAAAGTATTAGTAATTAACAGAGTTATATAAATAATAGTCTGTTCAAGCAATACAATATGACAAAGGAGCATAATCATAAACTCTGCAAAGCAAAACAGTACACAAAGGTGGATGGGATATATAAAATTGAGATACAATAGGCTAGGGGTCTCCAGTGGCACTGCAAGTGGGAATTTAGAGCAGGTTGTGTGACAATATACAAATGTACACCAGGACCATGTTTGTTGCCTCATTTGGCAAAATAATACAACTTTTGTATCTCATGACAGTGGTTGTTGCATGCATAGGCAAATACAAATACCACGCATTGGTCTTTAAGACAGCCACATACCAGCCCAGAGCCTATAAAGTTGTACTGTTCTTGGGATGCAAAGACGGTATTAATGACCAGTCCTTCTAGTTTCAACTCCTATGAATAAAATTATAGAAAGGTTCAGCATTTTCTTTGTTAGTTTTCATGGAAAAAGGAAGCAGTTCAGAGCCTATTTGCTACCCCCTTAAATAAAATTGCACATGCACACCATGGAGTACTTGGAGTATGCCTGGCTACACCCATGATTTAGAGCAGACTAGATGGGCCAAGTTGTCCTTATCTGCTGACAACTTATGTTTCTAGAGGAAATTTTATTTATTTATTTTCAAAAGTTTCACCAGGAAAGACATACTCAGCTGGGTAGCAGCTTGTTTCAGATGCATCCTGGGGGGAAGGGGAGGCAAAGCATAACAAATCAAAATAGAACAGATCAAATCAATATTTACAAGCAGGAAGAGAAATAACATATGTATCAAGAACAAACAACAATGATTGGCAACTTTAACATAGGTAAGTTAGGCCTGTATATAACAGAGGAAACAATTGAAGTGCATCACGGACTAATACATGTGGAGGCAGTGGAAGCTAAACATTAGGTTTATGAGTGGGGATAAACAGGTGGGGCTAGGGCAGGTTTATATGGGGGAAGAGGAGACAAGAGTGTGATAGTAGGGGGAGTAGTTGAGTGGAGGAGGACAGGTGGAGATCAGGTGCATTTGTGGGAGGAGAGATGAAGTCTCGGAGAAGAGAGGAGCGAGCGAAGGGAAGAGGCAGAGTGGATGGATAGGGGGAGAGAATTCCATAGTTTAGGGAAGTGACAGGAGAAAGCTGCCTGACCAGCTAAGGATAACCTTGAAGGGAGTGCTAGGGTGTGAAAGCCAGAGTTGCGAAGGGTGTAAAAGGAAGGGGGGGGGAGGAGAAGCAAGAGGGGAGAGAGCCTGGCCAGTATTTAGCAATGAGCGAGGCACCTGGTTTCAAGGGAGGGAAGGAAGAGGGAGGTATAAAGGGAGCAATGGTGGGTGCAGGGCAGACAGTCCAGGGCAAAGCAGCAGAAGGAGTAATAGAGGGGATCCAGTCTGGCTAGAGTAGACTTAGGAGCAGCATTGCAAACAGTATCTCTATAGTCGAAGATAGGGAGAATAATTTTCTGAAGAATGGCTCTGCGAGCTGGCAGGGGGTGCACCCACAGTTTCTGTACAATGCACCTAGTTTTGGATGCTGTTTTTTGTGGATGGTGTCCACCTGCCCTGAAAAGTCGAGGTGATGGTCAAGCCAAACCTCAAAGTACTTGAAAGAGGGAACCTTCTTGATGGAGGATCCATCTAGGATGTGAAAGGAGGGGAGGGCGGTAAGTCTGGAGAGCTTTTGCCCGGAACCGGCTCAGAGGTAATGTGAGGAAGTATTTTTTCATGGACAGGGTTGTGGATACATGGAACAGCCTTTCTGAGGAGGTAGTGGAGTCAAAAACAGTGGGGGAATTCAAGAACGCATAGGACAGGCATAAGGCAATTCTAGTGGGGGGTAGGAGGAGGTAGGCTGTTGGTTAACTAGGATCTGCAGCCTATCCATTAGGTAGGGAAATGGGCAGACTAGGTGGGCCAAGCGGTCCTTCTCTGCCATCAAATTCTATGTTTCTATGAATCAAAGGTCATGGAGACCATTTTTTATCATTGAGAGACAGCTGATTCAATCGGAACCAGTGCTGAACATTGTCAAAGTCCAGCTGAAGCTTGGTCATCAGATCAGAGGGGCAGGAGCCAGAGGCAAATAGGACTGTATCATCTGCGTACATATGTGCAGACGTAGATGTGCAAGCAGCAGAGAGGTTGTTTAAGAAGACAGAAAATAGTATAGGGCCAAGGATAGATCCTTGGGAGACACCAATGTTGATAAGGAGTGGGGGAGACAGGGAATCTCCAGTTATAACTGATTGAGTCCTGTCCACAAGGTAAGAATGGAACCAGTTAGTAGCAGAGACAGAAAGTCCAGCTGCTGCAAACATAACAAGGAGAGGGGTGGGCTATGGTGTCAAAGGCTTTGGCCAAGTCGACAGAGATGGCGGAGGTGATCTGGCCCTGATCCATGCCTGAGAGAATGGAGTCAGTAAGCCGGAGGAGGAGGAGGGGTGGAGTGGGATTTACGGAATCCAGACTGGAAAGGGATGAAGAAGGAGGATGAATCAAGGAAGGGAAAGATCTTGGAAAGCACTAAGTGTTCCTGAGGTTTAGCAAGGGTAGGAAGCAGGGAGATAGGGTGGTAGTTGCCAGGAGTGGAGGAGTCACTACCTTTGGGAGGAGGTATGACTCTGGTATGTTTCCAAGTGCTGGGTACAGAGGCAAAGGAGAAGGAGAGGTTTAGAAGGGAGGTGATTGGTCGAATGACAGCAGGGAAAGAAAGATGGAGGAGTTTGGGGTCAAGCCCATCAGGGCTCCAGCCCTTGAGAGGGTTAAGAGCTAGGAGGGCCTTGAGGGTGTCTGCTGGTAAGATAGAAGAAAGGAGGAGACATGGTGGGAGAGGGGAAGGTGGGGTGGAAGGAGGAGAGACGGGATGAGGCACAGGAGGTGAACAAAGCATTGAATTCAGAGGCAGTGTGGGGGGGACTAGGGACTGCATGCGCATGTATTGCACTGCTATGGGGTCTTCAGATGCCATGTTCCACCCCTCATCGAGGGTGGAGCTCCTGGATACCCCATCCGGGCATTGTTTCCACAGCACAATCCTCCGAGTCCGACTTAAACCCTGGGGAAGAAGGGTGTTTTGGTACGTGCCACCTTTGTGTATAGCGACCCATCAGGCCGTCAGGTAGCCTATGCCAGGCACCTCCTGGACACTGCCAGGTCAGCTCCTAGCAGCAATGCCTGATTGTGAGGAAATCTGGCAGGCCAGTAGCCTTTCTGCACAGGGCCTGTAGCTCACAAGACACCTCTCCAGGGCAGCGCTTTCCTCTATTTTCTCGCTCTCTTCCTACTCCTTGATTCTTCAGGGTGAGAGTTAAGGGGATGGTATTTTCTTTAGGGAAAACTCTTCCTTCACGCCACACTGGCATTTCTGCCTCCCTTTGGCATGACCTAAGCTTTAGAGGCACAGTGATAGGGTCCTCAGGAATATAATTAAAAAAAAAGAAGGCCTCAGGTTGCCTTTCATAGAAACATAGAAGTTGACGGCAGATAAGAACCGCCAGGCTCATCTAGTCTGCCCATTTTTTTTCTACCTGATTGTTGCTGCCATATGTCTCTATTCTGAACATTAGCCTATTTTATTCTTACTCATCTGTATTATTCCCTTGTGCCTATCCCATGCTGCCTTGAAGCCCTTCACTGTACTCAATTCCACTGCCTCTTTGGTAGGCTGTTCCATGGATCTACCATTCTCTCTGTGAAAAGAATCTTCTCACATTACCCTTAATTGGCCTCCCTCTAATCTCATATCATGTCCTCTTGTCCTGCTATTTTCTTATACTGAAACATGTTAGACTCTTTCACCTTGTTTAGGCCTATAAGGTATTTGAAAGTTTATCATATCTCCCTTTCCTCCCATGCTCTAGTGTGACATATTGAGGTCCTTCAGTCTGTCCTCATATGGCTTTTTGCAGCTCCTGCACCATGTTTGTCGCCCTTCTCTGGACTGTTTCTGTCCTGTTAATGTCTTTTGCAGGTGTGGCCTCCAGAGCAGGACACAGTACTCCAGCTAGGGACTAACCAGTGTCTTGTAAAGAGGAATCACTATCTCCTCTTTCAGCTTGTGTTACCCTACTGATACATCCCAACATCCCTCTAGCTCTTCCCACTGCCTTTATGGTCTGCCTGGAGGCTTTTAGGTGATTGGTGATGATGATGCCTAGTCCCTTTCCTCTGTAGTGGTTGCTGCTAGCACCCCCCCATCCTATAGTGGTGGTGCCTCTCACCTTGAGGACCAGGGTGGTGGACTGGGCTGCGGGGAGAGAAGAGTGCGTGGATGACCTTCCAAAACTTGGAGGGGTGAATAATGTTGTTTTGGAAGGTGGAGGAAAAGTACTCGGCCTTTTCAAGTCTGATGGCTCTGGTGCAGACATTTCGAATGGCATGGTGTTTGAGTAAGTTAGCAGGGGAGCCTGAGCACGCAGGCATGCCAACAGTTTGGCTAAGACCCAGGGGAGGTGGGAACCTCAGACCCTAGCTTTCCTGAGGGGAGCGTGATGATCCCAGGTAGACAGGAAAATGGCCTAGAAATAACTGAGGCAGAATAGATGGTGCTGGCAGAGGAGATAGGTGACCAGTCGGTAGCTGCTAAGTCCTCATGAAGGGAGGACAAGTCCAATGACCGGGAGGATCAGATCAGGAGGCGTTTGGGTGGGGCTTTGGGTCGGTGTATTTTGTGTACACAGTAGACCATGTGGTGGTCACTGAGGACATCCGGGAGGGTGCCAGCAGCAATAATACAGTGTGGATGGGAGGCAAGAGCCCAGTCCAGTAATGTGTGAACTGGGGATTTGTGGCTGAGGTGGGTGGGACTAAAGGCTAGTTGGGTGAGATTAAGTGATCTGACGTTATGGCAGAATTTGGATAGTGATGGGGAGAGCCAATTTTTATTAAAGTTCCCAAGGATGAGTAGTTCACCAGATGAGGCATGAGAGGAGATAGTGGTGAGGAGGTCAACGATAGTGGAGGAGGGCAGGCCTGGGCAGCAATAAACACCAACCACAAAGATGGGGAGAGAGAAAGGGAGAGAGGGAGTATGAGGAGTAGGGGTTCATATGCAGAGAGGGAGGAGATAGTGAGTATAGGGATGAACTAGATGGCAGAGGATAGGTAAATGGCAACACCACCATCCCTCATAGCTCAGTCCTGCTGGGTGAGTACCCCGGGGATGGCATCTGCAGTATCTGGGATCTTGTATAAAAGCCAGAATTCTGAGATAACATGTCCGGTTGAATGTTGATCATGAAGGGTTGTAGCAGGTCAATTTTGGGAGTAGGCTATGGACATTGACATGCACCACACTTAGCCCTTTGGGGATCCAGGTGGTGGGGGAAAGGGTAGAGCTGGGATTGGACTGTATATGACCTGCAAATAAAAGCAACAGATGGACAAGGAGCTAAATTGGAACAAAGGAGAGTTTGTGTGGTAGTTGATGGGGAGAGTAGGGATGGAGAGAGAGGGACAGCAAGGATCTAAGAGTAGCAATATGGAGGCTGTATGATGGGAGAAGAGAGCAGTTAGGAAGCCAGGGGGAATGGAAAAGAGAGGAAGGCAGGAGGAAGGGAGGATTGGAGAAAGGGTTGGGGGATGGAGAGGGAGGCAGGAAGAGAGGGAGAGTCAGTGGGAAGGAGGGAAGCAAGGTTAAACATGAGGGGAAGGAGAAACAGGGAGATTTAGAGCATGTTGGAGAGACAGGAGGCTTGGAGGTCTGAGCTAGACAGAAGGGAAGGGGTGAGAGGAGACCAACTCAGAGAGTAGGAGTGGGGGAGCAAGGAGTTGCAGCAGTGAAGCAGGAAGGTGAAGGAGGCCATACTGGGATAGTACCACAGTGAAATAAAAGAGGGTTGTGGGTGTTGGGGATAAGGTAGCAGGGTGAGCTGCTCAGGGAAGCATAGCACAGGGAGGAAGAGAGGTTGGGGGATTTGAACAGAGAGTGATAGCAGTATCAAGCATAGGGGAAGAGGGAGGGTGGAAGTAGTAAGAGAAAGCAACTGGGGGGAGAGAAAAAAAGAGGGAGAAGGGGACCCTGAGTGGGGGTGAGAGCAGTTGTATAAGGAGAGGGGGAGTAGTAGAGCGAAGGCAGTCTAGGAAATGGAGGGCAATGGAGGCTAGGAAGATAGTTACCAGCAGGTAGAGAGCTACTTGGGAATGGTGGGAATCGGGAGAATAAGATGCAGGGGCATTAACTTGTCACACAGATGCAATAAAACAATACTGTAATTGGTATTTAGCAGTGAGAAAGGAGATTAGCAAACTAAGCTGTAGTCAGCCCTGTAGCTGAAGTAACATATAGATCTTCCCCAAGTCAGTCTTCACCATTCATCATGCTTGTGTAACCCCCCTGCAAATGGGGGTTCCCAAAAGACTTCCAGGAGCTTGCTTGAATGCCCCAAGCCTGAATGGTGTTTGGCATTTAAGCCATTTATCAGTGAGTGTTTTTAGAACCTCTGGTACTGTCTCTTTAAGAGCTGTCTGCTTGCAGACATAATTAGTTTGTATGGGGGACTGTGTGTTTCTTTGATTGAGTACCACTCAAGCTGCTGCCAATTCACTTCATTTTGCAGTCACTAGGAGTGCAAAGGGAACCTATCTGAAAGATGTAACTGTTTGCCAGAAATTATTTAGAGTAATAATGAAATTACAGTTTGTCTAACCTGCTTTCTTTGCAGTCAGAACTGTGTCTGCTAGTTCCCATTCTAGTTTTGAACTGCTGAACTGGACCAAACAGTGTGGGGTAAGCTAGCTCTAAAATGGTGCCTGGACGAATCAGAACTTGGACTCATAATCTGAGCCAGCCACAAGAGGATTGTATGGGCAGTGACTCTGGGAGATGTAGTTTAGACTTCAGTGCCTTTTGGACCAACAGCAGCAGTCTATTGTGGTGACAGCCAATCCAGTCAAGAACTGGGAGGAACTCAAAGGAAGTGCCCGTTTTGTCGGTTGGAGTTGAGTTGAGCTTTGGCAGTGAAGAAGGAAGGAGCCCTGTGCTTTTTCAGTGTGCAGTTTTAGTCAAAAAACGTGTGTAAGACCCAGAGTTCCGGTCTGCAGCTTGTGTAACAGCTTGTTAGGACTGAATCTGTCCTGTGAAAAGAATCAAAGGATCTCTGAAGAGTAGAAACCAGGCTCACCCTGTAGAAGACTGGAGGAATTGCTGAAAATTGCACCGGTCTGTCAGGAACTGAATCTGCTGTGTGTTCTCCCGGGTATTGTGCAGTAATTGCGATCGGGATACAGATGCAGCCTGCCTGGTATAGTGCTTTCTTTTATATGGATGTGTGAAGAGGTTTGTGTACCTCAAGTGAGCCCTGCTGACATTGAAGGACCCTATCTTATTTGGAGGTCGTGAGTACTAATTCAGGGTCGCTCCCTGTTGAATTGCCACATTAAATCCAAATGGAATTACTGTACTGCTGACTGTTTAATTCTCCTTTCTCTGTGTGAAAGGGCCCTACCAGCTGCCACGGTTTGGACTAGCCACTAGGGCTTGGGTACCCAGGGACAGTAACTGTAGGGATAGGCCTGTGCACAGAGCCATAAATAGATTATTAGAGTGATAAGCTAATTAACCTGATTTCCCCTGTCCTTGTTATATCCCCTAAATAAATCAGAGCTGCTTGTTTCAGCAAAGTTATACTGCCTGAGGTATTTGTCTATGTTAAAGTACTGTACTGTGATTGTTGCACTGTATCTCATTTCACAGGAGGTCCCAGTGCGGAACCAGACCTGGGGTAAGTGTATACTGTGAAGGTAATTCTGATATATTGTGTGGGCCACTAGTGGGAAGAAAGAGGGTTGCAGTGTCCCAGGGGTGTGACCAAGTTAGTTTAACTATTGCAAACCCTGACCTCTGGGTGGAGGCACCGCCATTGGATCCAGGCCCTCAACCTGTTAGTGGCAAATCAGGCGGGGTAGTAGCCCTGGGATAGCGCCATCTAGGGGTTACATCTTGGAGGCTCACCGCTGGGATTGTGTGTCCTCTAGTGGCCATATTCTAGAACCACTGTTAAGAAAAAATGGGTACCCGACAGAAGTGGCTGTGCCCGGCTGGTGGAGTGGTGTACTGGGAGATCGACCCCCAAAATGCTATGCTTATCCTGGACATCCCCTGGGTATCAATACGGACACTGTGCAGGGAGTACTTTCCAAGGTGGAAGGTTTACAAAACCCTGTGGTGGTGGGTCGGCATGCTAATCTGCTCACCCACACTTTCCTGGCCCTAGTAGAGTTTAAGGATCCCATAGATAGCTCCAAAGTGCCACAGACCATTACCCCAGAGGAGCCCTCACTGCTTGAAGTGATAACTAAGGACAGTAAAGACCGGGAGAATCAGCCCCACCACTATCTGAAACTTTGAGGAGAAATTTGCTGAATGGTTGCTGGGAGAGGGAAAACTGTGGAGGACTTGAAGAAACTATTCTTGCCACCTGGGGGTGTTCCTCCCCCAACACCCTCTCCTGCTCCAGTGCCCGTAATGGTGGCTGAACCAATGCAGACTCCTATTTCTGCACCTGCCATTAGTCACAACTCTTACCGAAGGTTGAGGATCTTCTCTGGCACCCTCCCCACCCCCCAAGGGGAGGATGACTGGGAGACCTGGATAGACTATGTTGCCCCCCAAGTGCTAGAATGGCAATGCTCGGAAGGCGAAAAGCGAAAGAGGGTTAGTGAGAGCCTCCGAGGTCCTGCCCTGGCTACCATCCGTGCTAAACGGGCCAGTAACCCTGAAGCGACTGCACAGGCCTATCTTGAGGCCTTGGAGGATGTGTATGGAGCCCAGATTCTGATGAGGACCTATGGTGGAGAGTAAGAGATGCACAACAGTACCAAGGGAGTTGTTGTCTGTGTATATATCTCGGCTGGAAAAATTGTTGCAAGAATGCCTCAGAAAGGTAGTTTGCCAGCGATTGAACTGGACCGAACCAGGCTGGACAGGATCCTTAAGTGTGCCCCTTCTCAGAACTGCTGTTGCTTCAATTCGCCTGGCAGATCGACTGGAATCCCACCCTCCTGATGAGTTAATGAGAGAAATTCGAGGTTGAGAAAAACTGACCTCGGGAGGACCTGCACCAATAGCTGCGGCTCGACCCGAGTGACTGAGGTGACCCATCAAGTGAAGTTCAGGGGCAGAGGTTGGCAGTCAATGAGTGCTCTGACAAGGAAAAAGATATGTCACAATGGGGCGAACTGTTGGAGAGATCCGGGAATTCAAAAACAGTCCCTTTATGAAGGCCACGCCTGCAAGTACGGGCCCTGACCTATATCCGACTGCATCTGCTATGGGGTGGGGTACCACCCATGTATCTCCTGCTGATAACAGCTCCGAACTCGATTCCTTGACCATGGAAGTGGAGAAACTGACGAGATGTCTCCAAATGCTTATCACGCGCAGACAGAGATGGCACCAAGGTTCCAGTTAGTAATACCCCCGCCCTGGCTCCCAGTGTCGCGCCTCGGCCAGCTCAAACTCCAGAAAGTATGTTTTGCTATAATTGTGGGAAAGATGACATGAAAAGGGAATGCCAGTCCCAAAGACACTGACAAAGTTGCATATAGGCTACAAGGAGACTTGGAGAAGAAATCAGTGGTTAAGAGGTGCACGACATGATCCCAGTGAGGGCACCAAAATGCTAATTCACGTCCTTTGTGGCAAGGTCAGTTGCCCAGGCCCCCACTACCGCCTCTCCAGACTGGTCCAGAATAGTGGGTCCCTCCATGGAGACCACTGTAAAGGTGAATGGAGTGTCTACAAGAGCTGTATTAGACAGTGGCTCCCAAGTGACAATTATGTTCCAGGATTGGTATCAGAAGCATTTGTCAGGCGTACCCTTACAACCATTAGAAGGACTGCATGTATGGGGGTTAAGTGAAGGCCTACCCTATTCAGGTATATCTCAATTTGGCTGTCTTTCCCACCTCCGTGGCTGGAGTGGCCGAACAAGTAGAGACCCTAGCCTTAGTGTGTCCCCCCACTGGACTGTATGATGGTGTTCCTTTGTTGATTGGAACAAATGCTCATATGTTCGGAAGGCTGGCACAGTTGTGTTATGAAAACAGGGGTCAAAGACTAGTAGAGCTTTAGAGTTCGGCTTTAATTAAGAAGGCCTATGAGGCACAGAGATGCTGAAAAACAGAACCAGAGGAACCGGTCGGAATTGTATGGAAGAAGGATCCTGAGTCTCTGATCCTGGCGCCAAATGCCCAGTGTACCTTACAGGGAGAGTCCGTATCAGAAAGGATGTTAAGAATAAAATATTAATGTTGGATGCACCAGGCGATGGAAAATTGCCAGAGGGACTGCTGGTCAAGCCTAGTATTTTGCCCGCTAGAGCCCATGCTATACTCAGAAGGGTAATGGTCAAGTTCATAATGTGTCTGAAAGAGACATTCGAGTAAACAGAGGTTGCATCCTGGCTAATGTGCATTGTGCAGACACTGCAGTGCTACCCAGCAGCAAGAGTTCAAGGAAGAATGACAGATGAGCCTGACTTGTTTGATTTCGGCGACTCCCGCTGCCAGCTGAATGGAAAGTGAGGATCAGTGAGAAGCTTGCCCAGAGAGACCAGGTGTTTTCTTTAAAGGAATGGGATGTAGGATGCGTGCAGGAGCTGAGCACAATATCCGGCTGCATGACGAACCATTTGTGAGAGGTCTCGCAGCCTGGCACCTGCTGACATAGATGATGTGAGACGGCATCTGCAAGAGATGTTAGCTGCTGGTGTAATACAAGAATCCAGAAGCCCTTATGCTTCCCCATTGTAGGTAGTGAGGGAAAAGAATGGAACAGTAAGGATGTGTGGATTATCGCACTGTAAACGGGACTATCCTGATCAGTACACAATGCCCGCATTCAGGATGCTTTGGACTGCCTAGCGGAGCAAGTGGTTCTCTGTGCTGGATCTCCGCAGTGGGTACTACCAGATCGATGGCCCCAGAAGACCGTGAAGAGACGGCCTTTATCTGTCCGCTTGGCTTCTATGAATTCATGAGGATGCCTCAAGGATTTCAGGTGCCCCAGCCACTTTTCAAGCGATTGATGGGCGTGCAGTGGGGGACATGAACTTACTAGAGTGCCTGGTATACCTAGATGATGTTATTGTGTTTGGCAGCTCACTGGAGGAACATGAGAGCAGATTATTTAAGGTATTGGACCGACTGGAGGACTTTGGTCTTAAACTGTCCATTGATAAGTGTCAATTCTTTCAAACATCAGTAAAGTATGTGGGACATATAGTATCCACCGAGGAATAGAGACGACCCAAGTAAAGTTGAGGCCTTGACCACCTGGCCACAGCCCAAAAATCTAAAGAACTGCAAAGATTCCTGGGATTCTGTGGTTATTATCGGCGCTTCATCAAGGACTATTCAAGAGTGATCCGCCTTTACTTAACCTTACTCAAGGGTATCCCCCAACCCACAAAAATACCAAAAGTCAGCGTCCTCAAGACTGAAAGAGTGTATTTTCATCCGGTGAAGTATTTGGAGCCGCTGGACTCCTGATTGTGAGACTGCTTTTCATGAGATCATATCAACTACCCATGCTCCAGTGCTGGCCTATGCCGATCCAAGAAAACCTTACGTCCTGCACACTGATGCTAGCTTGCAGGGTTGGGGGCTGTGTTGTACCAAGAGCACGAGAATGGCCTGAGACCAGTGGCCTTTGCCAGTAGAAGCCTGACCCCATCCGAAAAGAACTATCCTGTACATAAGTTAGAGTTCCTAGCTTTGAAGTGGGCTATTGTTGACCAATTCCATGAGTACTTGTATGGGGCTAAATACTAGTAAAACTGACAATAATCCTTTGACCTATGTGCAGACCTCAGCTAAGTTGGATGCCACTGGCCATAGGTGGCTTTCTGCATTATCTACATATGACTATGCCTCGAATACCGAGCAGGTCTGAACCACATAGATGCTGATGCTCTCTCCGGAGGCCTGTTCCCCAGAATGATTGGGTCCGATTGGCAGAACCTGACATTCGGGCACTCTGCGGAAGTTTGACAGGGAGGAACAAATGTCCACGGACGCAGTGGACTGCATGGTGGATTGCTTGGGAGCCTCTGAGAATTGCATACCTGCTGCTTATTGCCACTTTTCTGCAATAGACATTGGTGCACTGCCTCAGCTGGACAATGACAGTATTCGCGGGCTCAATCCCGCGATCCCATGATCAAAGCAGCTTTAGAAGCCCTCTATGCAGGAAAAGATGTGTCCAAATTACGCCTCACTGATTTGAGAACTGCACTGTTATACAAAGAAGGTCCTAAGTTGAAACTGATCAATAAACTGTTATCAGAGAAACAGTAGACAGAGGGGACAAGTAGACAAACAACAACTAGTGCTGCCCACTGCCTTTCGAGACTCAGTACTGAGGTCCTTGCACAACCACATGGGGCACCTTGGTATAGACAGAACACTTGACTTGGTGAGATCCAGATTCTATTGGCCTAAGATGGGGGCTGATGTGGAGCAACACATTCGAACTTGTAGTCGCTGCTTACAGAGGAAAGCTTTGCCCCAGAGGGCTGCCCCCCTTGTTAACATCACCACCAGTGCACCCATGGAGCTGGTCTGTATTGATTTTCTAAGTTTGGAGTCAGATCAAAGAAATATCAGTAATGTGCTGGTGGTCACTGACCATTTCACGAGATATGCCCAAGCTTTCCCAGCAAAGACAGAAAGCATCCACTGTAGCCAAAGTACTTGTAGAAAACTTTTGTTCACTATGGGGCTCCACAAAGAATCCATTCTGATCAAGGAGAGACTTTGAGAGTCGTCTGATCAAAGATGCTTTCTCTGTGGGGAGTGAAGTCCAGAACCACTCCTTACCACCCCAGGGGACCCACAGCCTGAACGTTTCAACCGCACTTTGCTAGATATGCTAGGCACCCTGCACCCAAAGGACAAGCCTAGATGGAGCCAACAAATTAGCACCCTGGTACATGCTTATAACTGCACCAAAAGTGATGCCACTGGATTCTCCCCTACCACCTGATGTTTGGAAGAGAAGCTCGACTACCAGTAGATGTGTGTTTTGGGGTCTCTCTGATGGGGTTCAAGCTGACAACTATTTACAGTATGTGCAAAAGTTAAAGGCCCAGTTAACTCATGCGTACTAACTGGCTCAAACCATGGCTGCCAAAGAAATCTGGCCAACAAAGAAAGGTATGATAAAAGGTGAAAGCACAGGAACTCCAGGAGGAGATCGGGTATTGCTAAGAAATCTGGGACTGCATGGCAAGCACAAGATTGCTGACAGATGGCACCATCTCCCTCACATTGTAGTGGGCAAACTAGATGATCTGCCAGTGTACAAAGTAAGGCCTGAGAATAATTCAAAAGATGTAAAAACAATGCATAGAAATCATTTACTGCCCATTGGACAAATCTTAGTGAGTCTGAACCCTAGAAGATGCTCCTCTGGACCAGTGACTAGAGCTGCTGCTAAGAAAAGACCAAGGAAGTCTGCACCTACAGAAGCAGAGTTAAAGTGTTTCCTACTACAAGTCCCAGTTGAGCATGACTGTCAGTCCATATCAGAAGAAAGTGAGAGTGACTTTGAATACTATCCTTCTTACGAACTGAGTCAATTGTTTGGGCAATCCCTAGTCAATACTGGAGATGAAGCTGGGCCTTCTGGACTGTCCAAGCCCCAGCTTCGTCCCTGGAGCCAATGCTCCCAGAAAGTGAAGTGCAAAGCATCAGATCAGATGAAATGGAATCATTGTGCATGGTTGAACTGTTTGAGCTTTCAGGGAGAAAATGATAGATTGGGGCAGACTGGTGATACACCGAACAAGAAGAGTATTTTGAGTGCCCTGACAGTCCACTGCGTGTCAAAGCTCTCCATGCAGGCCAAATGTTGTGGACTCAGAAACTGTAACTCCTGGAGCTGAAAGTGCCCAAGTTCTAGCCTCTCTACCCCCATGGAGAACTCCTGACAAGTGAGGACAATGCTGAAAATGAGGCTCAGAGTGCAGAGATTATAACAGTTCCCCTAGAAAGACTGGTCGAGCTGTAAAGCCTGTGGTGCACCTCAGTTATGATTCCCTTGGGAGGCCTGTGGATTTGCCTCTCAATGTTGTCCATAAAGGAGTGTATGTGTCCCGAGCTCATTGCCCAAACTGAGCATCAGTGCTAACTCAAGTTACTTGTGTTGCCTCTCTAGTATGGTGCCCTTGCCCCATCCAGCCCCAAGGTAACTGATAGGAAGGGCCCCCTCTTTCAGGTTTCATGTACAAGAGGTAACTTGAGTTATGGTACAATGTGTATGTAATACTGTGTAAAGAGTGACGTACTGCAATGTTTCAGAAATGTGTTCTTGGTAAAATGATATATTGACTGATGATTACATGTGCGAGCCTAATGCAAATGTATATAGTTGCAGTTGAAACTTATGGGGTACTTACTTGTGGCGGACGTCAAGCTTTCCAAACCAGGAAGGGTGTAACCCCTGCAAATGGGGTTCCCAAAAGACTTCCAGGAGCTTGCTTGAATGCCCCAAGCCTGAATGGTGTTTGGCATTTAAGCCATTTATCAGTGAGTGTTTTAGAACCTCTGGTACTGTCTCTTTAAGAGCTGTCTGCTTGCAGACATAATTAGTTGTATGGGGACTGTGTGTTTCTTTGATTGAGTACCACTCAAGCTGCTGCCAATTCACTTCATTTTGCAGTCACTAGAGTGCAAAGGAACCTATCTGAAAGATGTAACTGTTTGCCAGAAATTATTTAGAGTAATAATGAAATTACAGTTTGTCTAACCTGCTTTCTTTGCAGTCAGAACTGTGTCTGCTAGTTCCCCATTCTAGTTTTGAACTGCTGAACTGGACCAATCAGTGTGGGGTAAGCTAGCTTTAAAATGGTGCCTTGGACGAATCAGAACTTGGACTCATAATCTGAGCCAGCCACAAGAGGATTGTATGGGCAGTGACTCTGGGAGATGTAGTTTAGACTTCAGTGCCTTTTGGACCAACAGCAGCAGTCTATTGTGAGTGACAGCCAATCCAGTCAAGAACTGGGAGGAACTCAAAGAAGTGCCGGTTTTGTCGGTTGGAGTTGAGTTGAGCTTTGGCAGTGAAGAAGGAAGGAGCCCTGTGCTTTTCAGTGTGCAGTTTTAGTCAAAAACGTGTATAGACCCAGAGTTCCGGTCTGCAGCTTGTGTAACAGCTTGTTAGGACTGAATCTGTCCTGTGAAAAGAATCAAAGGATCTCTGAAGAGTAGAAACCAGGCTCACCCTGTAGAAGACTGGAGGAATTGCTGAAAATTGCACGGTCTGTCAGGAACTGAATCTGCTGTGTGTTCTCCTGGTATTGTGCAGTAATTACGATCGGAACAGATGCAGCCTGCCTGGTATAGTGCTTTCTTTTATATGGATGTGTGAAGAGGTTTGTGTACCTCAAGTGAGCCCTGCTGACATTGAAGGACCCTATCTTATTTGGAGGTCGTGAGTACTAATTCAGAGTCGCTCCTGTTGGATTGCCACATTAAATCCAAATGGAATTACTGTACTGCTGACTGTTTAATTCTCCTTTTCTCTGTGTGAAAGGGCCCCTACCAGCTGCCACGGTTTGGACTAGCCACTAGGGCTTGGGTACCCAGGGACAGTAACTGATAGGGATAGGCCTGTGCACAGAGCCATAGATAGATTATTAGAGTGATAAGCTAATTAACCTGATTTCCCCTGTCCTTGTTATATCCCCTAAATAAATCAGAGCTGCTTGTTTCAGCAAAGTTATACTGCCTGAGGTATTTGTCTATGTTAAAGTACTGTACTGTGATTGTTGCACTGTATCTCATTCACAGGAGGTCCCAGTGCCGGAACCAGACCTGGGGGTAAGTGTATAATTGTGAAGGTAATTCTGATATATTGTGTGGGCACTAGTGGGAAGAAAGGGGTTGCAGTGTCCCAGAGGGCTGTGACCAAGTTAGTTTAACTATTGCAAACCCTGACCTCTGGGTGGAGGCACCCGCCATTGGATCCAGGCCCCTCAACCTGTTAGTGGCAAATCAGGCAGGGGTAGTAGCCCCTGGGATAGCGCCATCTAGGGGTTACACTTGGGTCTAGGCCGGAGGTCTGGACTCTGCTCAGGAGCTTGCCTCTTTAAATTTTTCAGTTCTGGGGAGCCGACATCAGAGACAGCGCTGCCCATGAGGCTGATGTATTACATGGAGCTCGTGGAGTGGCCAGTAACTGACGCCGACTCCTCCCAGCTTCTCAGTTCTGTTTTTCCCACCGTCGAGGAAGGATCTCAGTGAAGGAAGTCTCAGGATGTACTGCATCAGCTCTGCTCCATTCGGCCTACTCAATTCGTTTAACCGATCATTGACAGTTCGATGACATACTCAATGCTGTAAGTTCGGTTCTGTTTATGGCACCATTCTTTATTTATTTGTCTGTTTTTTTCTCGGCACTGAGAACTTTTTCTCCTTTGTTTTTCTTTCTGTACAGTGGCAATGTCGGGTTCGGGGCATAAAAAAATCTAGGTAAGCGGGAGTTGCCCCCATGCATCAGTGCCCCTGTGACAACTCCGTGACTGTGACAGACCTCAAAGTCTGCTGTTTTTCTTGTCTGGGTCCCCAGCATGCGATGGATGAGTGCGACGCCTGCTTCTCAGTGGATTATCGCACGCTAGTTATCTGCGTGGTGAAGTAGGGGAGAGACCCCCAATCTTCAGTGATTGTCAGCGCACTCAGGATGCCAAGAAAAGATCTCTGGGCTCCTCCCTAGCCCCTCCCTGGCAATATATGGGCCAATGAAGAGAAGACCCCCTCCATTTCAAAGCTTACTGAAACAAGGGGTCTCAGCAAGGGGTTGGTGGGGCAGTTGTCTTCCTTTGGGGGGGTGACTGGGCACCCCTCACAGTCCTGGGTCGCCTCGGAGACACGGACAACCCTGGGTGTGGTGCCACAGCTATACACTGGGCCAGCTCCAGTGATCCCCTTGGTGCCGCAGCCCGGTGCCGTCTCAGCTCCCGACACCAACTTCTACACTGATGAGCAAGGCGGTGCTGAATGTGCACCCGGACTCCCCTCCGGCACCACTCTCGGTGCTGGAGGGCCTAGGATCCAGGGGATGGCCGGACTGGAGATCTCCTTGATCTCATCCTCCACCTCGGAGGGCAAAGATTAGGATGCTCCCGACTGGTTGCCCAGCTCTGGGGAGCCCCTGGAGACTTTCCTTCACTACTCTGCTGATGCAGACTTCAAGTCATATCAACGCTTCCCAGCGGAGATGTTGGAGGAGCTACACATCTCCCATTTCACCGGACATTATCCTGCCCATATGGCACTGTCATTTCTTGGGGAATACAATGCTGACCACTTGGTCATACCTCCCTGGCTCCCGGCCATTTGCGGAGGCCTTATATGCTGTCTGCCAACATCCTGCTGCCCCAGCTCCTGCCCCTAGGGACTGCATGCGCATGTATTGCACTGCTATGGGGTCTTCAGATGCCATGTTCCACCCCTCATCGGGGGTGGAGCTCCTGGATACCCCATCCGGGCATTGTTTCCACAGCACAATCCCCCCCCGAGTCTGACTTAAACCGCTGGGGAAGAAGGGTGTTTTTGGTGGCGTGCCGCCTTTTGTGTATAGCGACCCATCAGGCACGTCAGGTAGCCTATGCCAGGCACCTCTGGACACTGCCAGGTCAGCTCCTAGCAGCAATGCCTGATTGTGAGGAAATCTGGCAGGCCAGTAGCCTTTCTGCACAGGGCCTGTAGCTCACAAGACACCTCTCCAGGGCAGCGCTTTCCTCTATTTTCTCGCTTCTCTTCCTACTCCCTTGATTCTTCAAGGGTGAGAGTTAAGGGGGATGGTATTTTTCTTTAGGGAAAACTCTTCCTTCACGCCACACTGGCATTTCTGCCTCCCTTTGGCATGACCTAAGCTTTAGAGGCACAGTGATAGGGTCCTCAGGAATATAATTAAAAAAAAAGAAGGCCTCAGGTTGCCTTTCATAGAAACATAGAAGTTGACAGCAGATAAGAACCGCCAGGCTCATCTAGTCTGCCCATTTTTTCTACCTGATTGTTGCTGCATATGTCTCTATTCTGAACATTAGCCTATTTTATTCTTACTCATCTGTATTATTCCTTGTGCCTATCCCATGCTGCCTTGAAGCCCTCTACTGTACTCAATTCCACTGCCTCTTTGGTAGGCTGTTCCATGGATCTACCATTCTCTCTGTGAAAAAGAATCTTCTCACATTACCCCTTAATTGGCCTCCCTCTAATCTCATATCATGTCCTCTTGTCCTGCTATTTTTCTTATACTGAAACATGTTAGACTCTTTCACCTTGTTTAGGCCTATAAGGTATTTGAAAGTTTATCATATCTCCCCTTTCCCTCCCATGCTCTAGTGTGTACATATTGAGGTCCTTCAGTCTGTCCTCATATGGCTTTTTTTGCAGCTCCTGCACCATGTTTGTCGCCCTTCTCTAGACTGTTTCTATCCTGTTAATGTCTTTTTGCAGGTGTGGCCTCCAGAACGGGACACAGTACTCCAGCTAGGGACTAACCAGTGTCTTGTAAAGAGGAATCACTATCTCCCTCTTTCAGCTTGTGTTACCCTACTGATACATCCCAACATCCCTCTAGCTCTTCCCACTGCCTTTATGGTCTGCCTGGATGCTTTTAGGTGATTGGTGATGATGATGCCTAGTCCCTTTCCTCTGTAGTGGTTGCTAGCACAAACCCCCATCCTATAGTTAACTTCAGGTTTCTCCTGCACGTGCATAATTTTGCACTTTTAGCGTTAAACCCTAGTTTTTGGACCATTTTCTAGCTTTTCCAGGTCTCGTCTAATCCTACCCACCTCATCTGGATCATCCACTCTGTTGCAGATTGTGGAGTCATCAGCAAACAGGCAAACCTTACCTTCCAGTCCGACTGCAATATCACTGATGAAGATGTTGAAGAGGACTGGCTCTAGGACCAATCCCTGAGGCACCTCACTTGTGACATGCATCTCTTCGGACTGGATACCATTAACCACCGCTCTCTGCTTTCTACCTGTCAGCCAGTTTGCCACCCAGTTGACCAATTTTTGACATACCCCGAGTCTGCTTAGCTTGTTAATCAATCTTCTGTGTGTAACGGTATCGAACGCTTTGCTGAAGTCAAGGTAGGCTACATCAACTGCACGTCCTTGATTCACCTCCTGGGTTACCCAGTCAAAGAATTCTCTTAGATTAGTCTGACAGGACCTTCCTGCTGTGAATACATGTTGTCTTGGATCCTGTGCCCCTACGGTTTCCAGGTGTTCCACTATCCTTTCCTTGAGGTGTGTCTCCATGATCTTTCCAATGACTGAAGTAAGACTAACTGGTCTGTAGTGACCTACCTCCTCCTTGCTTCCACCCTTGTGGAGTGGAATCACATTGGCCATCCTCCAGTCCCCTGGGACCTCCCCTTCACCCCTTCTTCTCCCTTCCCGAGGTCACCCTCCTGTTTTAAAAGGGTCTTCATAGAACCCCCAGGGAGATAGGGATGACACAGGGTTCCCTGTGTTCTCTCCACCTTCTCTGTGATGAGCCAGACAAACATATGGGATATGTGATGGGTCACACAAAAATATCTGTGATATCCTTCCTGAGTGTATTTTGATCTTATGACATCACGAGTGGCAGAGCCACAAGTGATGTCACAGGTCAAAATACATGAGAAAAGATATCGAGATATTTTGTCTGGCCTATCACATATTCCATTTATGTAATGCCATTCATTTCTTATTACTTTTTGTTTAATTTGAGTTTTTTATTGTATTTTGTTTGTTTTCGAATGACCGAGCAGTTGCTGGGGCGAGTGTTTATGCTGATGCTCATGATGCTATCGTGGTGTGTCATTGATTTCCATGTTCCATCATTTGCATACCATTCCAAATTTCTCGGGCAGTGCAACTCAGGAGGCTGACTGCTAGAGTTAATCATATTGAAGAATACATTGAAAGAAACAAGATTACTGCGGTGAGTAATTTTTTTCTGGATGTGTTCAGGCTCCTTGCTATCATTTGTTGCCTAAAAACAAAACAAAAGGATGGTAAGGAACACCACAGGGGAAGGAAACAGCTTCTGGTAGGGGACTCAATTGTTAGGGGGGTAGAACTGGGGAAGGAAGGGGAGAGTGAGCTAAGGTGCTTGCCTGATGCCATGGCTTGGAGGGACAGGAAGTGAATCATCAGGATTGCAGAAGCAGCATCACAGGAGAGGGAACTCGATATCATGGTCCATCTTGGGACAAATGACCTAGCTGGGTATGAGATCAGTGCAGTGCAGGATGAGTTTGTGGAGCTGGGGAGGGGCCTCAGACAGGTAGCAAGCACGGTAACCTTCTCAGAGGTGCTGCCAGTCTATGGCATGGGTGAGACAAGGGTACTGCACACCATGCAGTTCAATGAATGGTTGCAAAACTGGTGCAGAGCACAGGGCTTTGGCTTCATTGGGGACTGGGGGTCCACCTGGAGAGATGTAGGTCTATACTGGCACAATGGTCTGCATCTGTCCAGGAAGGGAACCAAGTTCCTAGGTGATAGGTTTAAATGCTTCCTCTGCAGGCTTTTAAACTAGCCAAGGGAGGAGGTGCTGATAGGAAGCAGGAAATTTCAAGCCTCCCCCCACAAAACATGGCAGGTAGTAAGGTAAACACCAAGGTACAGAGCTTGACAGATGGCAGGACAGCGGTAAATGGAAAAATAGACAAAGGCAATAAGGGCAGGGATGGGGGGAAAAAAGGATAATGCCAACATTAAATGGAGGGCAGTGAGTGCCTATGCCTGTAGTCTGGGAAACAATCTTCCTGAGCTAGTAGCCCTGATGGAAGAGGAACACTTGGATATTGTGACAGTCACGGAAACATGGTACAGGGAGAACCATGACTGGGATGTCAACAAACCAGGGTACATAATCTACAGAAGGGACAGGGAGGGTAAAAGAGGAGGTGGAGTAGCTCTCTACATAAGGGAAGGGATCAAAACTACAGAACTGAAAGGTAAAAGGGGAGGACAGGAGGCACTGTGGGTCACCTTGGAGACAGGGAGTGACATCACAATCCGCACAGGGGTTGTATACAGACCCCCATCTCGGGGAGGAAATGGACAAGAAAATGATAGAAGACATTCTCAGAATGGCTGAAAAAAGGGAAATATTGTTGATGGGGGACCTGAATATGCCAGATGTTAACTGGACGACATGTACTGCAACCACATCCAAGAGCAGGGTCATTCTCAGTGCCCTACAGGGGGGATGCCTTAGACAACTAGTGTTGGAACCCACTCGGGAGGGAGCAATATTAGACCTGGTACTCTCAAATGGAGAGAGGATCACAGATTTAGAAGTGAGTAGCCATCTGGAAACAAATGACCACCACACAGTGTGGTTCACAATAAGCACAACCAATGAGACAAGTCATATTAAAACAAGGATATGGGACTTTCGAAGGGCTGACTTTGGCAAAATGGGTGCATACCTAAGGAATCCACTAGCAAATGGCTAGAAAGGAGGGGTGGAAGAACAATGGAGAAAAGTCAAACTGCCATCATGGAGGCAACAAGCCTTTGTGTGAAACAAATAAAGAAAACAAAGCGGAGTAAAAAACACTATGGTTCTCAAATGAGGTGGCAGGGAAGGTTAGGGAGAAAAAGGTAGCATTCAAAAAGTATAAGGAATCACAAAATGAGCATGACAGGGAAGTGTATCAGTTAAAGCAGAAAGAAGTGGGGAAGGCAGTCAGAATAGCAAAGGCCCAAACCAAGGAAAATATAGCCAACTCAGTTAAAGGGGACAAAACCTTTTATTGGTACATTAGGGGAGCATAGAAAGGTTAAGGGAGGATAGTGAAGATTAATAAAGGAGCGGGAGGTGGGCAGAGGAGACAGTGAAAGGAGAGATACTGAATGAATACTTTGCTCAGTATTCACAAAAGAAGAAGAAGAGGAGTTACCTAAACCAAACAATAGAAGCACTCTGGGCAGGGGTTGACACCAGTCCATTTACAGAAAAAGAGTCCTGAAATAACTCCTAAAACTCAAGGTGGACAAAGCAATGAGCCTGACAGGATTCCCCCAGAATCCTACAAGAACTAATGGGGGACTTAGTGACACTGCTGACCACCCTTTTAAACAAATCATAGGAGGATGGCGTGTTATCTGAGGACTGGAGGAGGGCAGATGTGATTCCCCTTCACAAAAGTGGGAACAAGGCAGAAGCAGGAAACTACAGACCTGTTAGTTTGACCTCAGTGGTAGAGAAAATGATGGAATCACTTCTGAAAGAAAGAATTGTTGAGTATCTAGAGGCCAGCGGGGCACAGGACCCAAGGCAGCATGGATTCACAGTGGGAAGGTCATAGCAGACTAATCTAATCGATTTCTTTGACTGGGTGAACAAAATAATAGACCAGGGAGGGGCTGTGGATATGGCCTACCTAGACTTTAGCAAGGCATTTGACACAGTCCCTCACAAAGATTAATAATCAAGTTAGCCAGCCTGGGAGTGGGTCCCAAGGTGGTAGCCTGGGTAGCAAACTGGCTGCCCAACAGGACACAGTAGGTAATAGTAAATGGAACTCACTCCAAAGAAAGGGGAGGTTACTAGTGGAGTACCTCAGGGTTCAGTACTGGGTCCAGTGCTCTTTAATGTCTTTATAGGTGACATTGCAGAGGGTCTGGAAGGAAAGGTATGCCTCTTTGCAGATGACACAAATATCTGTAACAGAGTTGATACACAAGGGGGGGGGGAGTGGAAAGGATGAGAAGGGAGAAGGGACTTGGCAAGGTTGGAGGAATGGTCAGACTTATGGCAATTTAGATTCAATGCAAAGCAGTGCAAAGTAATGCACCTGGGAAACAAAAACTCAGGAGAAGAGTACACAATGGCAGGGGAGATGCTAACAACAACAGTAATGGAAAGGGACCTGGGGGGGTAGTCATATCAGATGACCTAAAGGTGGGCAAGCAATGTGAGAGGTCAGTAGGAGAGCCGGAGGGGATACTGGGATGCATAGAAGAGGCATCACAAGTAGAAAAAGGGAAGTGGTTATCCCTCTGTACAGACAGTTGGCGAGACACTATCTGGAGTACTGCGTGCAGTTTTGGAAACTCCATCTCTGCAAGGACATAGACAGGATGGAGGCAATCAAGAGGAGGGCAACAAAAATGGTGCTGGGTCTGCATCAGAAACCATATGAAGAGAGACTGAGAGAGCTTAAAATGTATACCCTAGATGAAAGGAGAGGTGAGGGGACATGATAGAAACTTTCAAGTACCTCAGGGAATCAACAAAGTCAAGAGGGTAGCATCTTTCAGAAAAAGAGATGTGTAAGAACAAGGGGCACAATTTAAAGATAGACTCCAGCTGCCAGCTGAATGGAAAGTGAAGATCAGTGAGAAGCTTGCCCAGAAGACCAGGTGTTTTCTTTAAAGGAATGGGATGTAGGATCGTGCAAGGAGCTGAGCAATATCAAGCTGAATAAAGACCATTCGTGAGAGGTCTCGACGCCTGGCACCTGCTGACATAGATGATGTGAGGCGGCATCTGCAAGAGATAGTAGCTGCTAGTGTATAAGAATCAGAAGCCCTTATGCTTCCCCATTGTGGTAGTGAGGAAAAGAATGGAACAGTAAGGATGGTGTGGATTATGCACCTTAAACGGCGGACTATCCTGATCAGTACAATGCCCGCATTCGGATCTTTGGACTGCCTAAGCGAGACAAGTGGTTCTACATGCTGGATCTCCGCAGTGGGTACTATCAGATCGATGGCCCCAGAGGACCGTGAAAGACAGCTTTATCTGTCAGCAGCTACTATAATTCATGAGGATACTCAAGGGTTCAGATGCCCCAGCCACTTTCAGCGATTGATGGAGGATGCAGTGAGACATGAACTTACTAGAGTGCCTGGTATACCTAGAGGATGTGGTTTGGCAGCTCACTGGAGGAACATGAGCAGATTATTTGGTATTGGACCGACTGGAGGACTTTGGATAAACTGTCCATTGATAGTATCAAATTTTTTCAAACATCAGCAAAGTATGTGGAACACATAGTATCACAGGGAATAGAGACCGACCCAAGTAAGTTGGGCCTTAACCACTGGCCAGCCCAAAATCTAAAGAACTGCAAGATTCCTGGATTCTGTGATTATGGTAACTTCATCAAGGACTATTCAAGAGTGATCAACCCACCTCAACCTTACTCAAGGTATCCCCAACCCACAAAAATACCAAAGTCAGCATCCTCAAGACTGAAGAGTGTATTTTCATCAGTGAAGTGTTGGGGCCCTGGACTCCTGATATGGACTGCTTTTCATGAGATCATATATCAACACCATGCTCCAGTGCTGGCCTATGCGATCCGAAAACCTTCGTCTGCACACTATGCTAGCTTGCAAGGGTTGGGGGCTGTGTTGTACAAAACCAGAGAATGGCCTGAGACCAGTGGCCTTTGCCAGTAGAAGCCTGACCCATCCAATATCCTGTACATAAGTTGAGTTCCTAGCTTTGGTGAATATTCTTGACCAATTCCATGAGTACTTATGAGACTAAAATACGTAAAAACTGACAATAATCCTTTGACCTATGTGCAGACCTCAGCTAAGTTGGATGCCACTGGCCGAAATTGCTTTTCATTATCTACATATGACTATGCTCTCGAATCCGAGCAATTCAGAACCACATAGATGCGATGCTCTCTCCCGGGCCTGTTCCCCAGAATGATGGGTGACTGGCAGAACCTGACATTGAACTCACGGAAGTTTGACAGGAGGAACAAATGTCACCGGACAGTGGACTGCATGGTAGATTGCAGGAGCCTCTGATTACATACCTGCCTTATGCCACTTTTCTGCAATAGACATTGAACTGCCTCAGCTGGACAATGACAGTATTCGCGAACTCCAATCGCGATCCCATGATCAAGCAGCTTTAGAAGCCCTCTAACAGGAAAAGATGTGTCCAAATCGCTCCTGATTTGAGAACTGCACTGTGTACAAAGAAGGACCTAAGTTGAAACTATCAATAACTGTATACAGAGAAACAGTAGACAGGGGAACAAGTAGACAAACAACAACTAGTGCTGCCCTGCCTTTGAGACTCAGTATTGAGGTCCTTGCACAACCACATGGGGCACCTTGGTATAGACAGAACACTTGACTTGGTGAGATCAGATTCTATTGGCTAAGATGGGGACAGAACTGGGGCAACACATTGAACTTGTAATCGCTGCTTACAGAGGAAGCTTGCCCCAGGGCTGCCCCATGATACCACCACCAATGCACCCATGGAGCTGATGTGAATTTTCTAAGTTTGGAGTCAGATCAAAGAAATATCAGTAATGTGCTGGTGGTCACACCATTTCACGAGATATGCCAGCTTTCCCCACCAAAGACAGAAAGCATCCACAACAGCCAAAATACTTGTGAAAACTTTTTGTTCTATGGGCTCACAAAGAATCCATTCTACAGGGAGACTTTGAAAGTCGTCTGATCAAAGAGATGCTTTCTCATGGGGATACGAAGTCCAGAACCACTCCTTACCACCCACGGGACCACAGCCTGGCGTTTCTTGCGCACCTTTAGATACCGGCACCCTGCCCAAAAGGACAAGCCTAGATGGGCCCAAATTAGCACCCTGGTACATGCTTATAACTGCAAAGTGATGCACTGGTTCTCCCTACCGCCTGATGTTTGGAAGAAGCGACACCAGTAGATGTGTGTTTGGGGTCTCTGATGGGTTCAAGCTGACAACTATTTACAGTATGTGCAAAGTTAAAGCAACTAACTCATACGTACCAACTAGCTCAAACCATGGCTGCAAAAGAAATCTGGCCAACAAAGAAAGGTATGATAAAGGTGAAACACAGGAACTCCAGGAGGAGATCGGGTGTGCTAAAAAATCTGGGACTGCATGGCAAGCACAAGATTGCTGACAGATGCCATCTCCTCACATTGAGTGGGCAAACTAGATGATCTGCCAGTGTACAAAGTAAGGCCAGAGATAATTCAAAGATGTAAAAACAATGCATAGAAATCATTTGCCATTGGACAAATCTTAATTGGTCTGAGCCCTAGGTGCCCCTCTGGACAGTAACTAGAGCTGCTAAGAAAAGATCAAGAAAGTGCACCTACAGAAGCAAAGTTAAGTGTTCCCCTCCACAAGTCCCAGTTGAGCGCTGTCAGTCTCTCGGAAGAGAGAGTGACTGAACTATCCTTCTTACGAACTGAGTCAATTGTTCGGGCAATCCCTAGTCAATACGGAACAAAGCTGGGCCTTCTGGACTATCTAGCCCCAGCTTCATCCTGGAGCAATGTCCAGAAAGTGAAGTGCAAGCATCAGATCAGATGAAATGGAATCATTGTGCATGGTTGAACTGTTTGAGCTTTCAGGAGGAAAATGATAGATTAGGGCAGACTGGTGATACCCGAACAGAAGAGTATTTTGGTCCCTGACAGTCCTGCCAGTATCCAGCTCTCATACGAGCAAATGTTGTGGACTCAGAAACTGTAACTCCTGGAGCTGAAAGTGCCCCAAGTTCTAACCTCTCTACCCCCATGGAGCTCCCGGCAAGTGAGGACAATGCTGAAAATGAGCTCAAAGTGCAGAGACTATAACAGTTCCCTAGAAGACAGTCGAGCTGTAAAGCCTGTGGTGCACCTCAGTTAGGATTCTTGGAGCCTGTGACCTCTCAATGTTGTCCATAAAGGGTATATGTGTCCCGAGCTCATTACCCAAACTGAGCATCAGTGCTACTCAAGTTACATGTTGCCCTCTAGTATGGTGCCTTGCCCCATCAGCCCCAAAATAACTGATAGGGAAGGGCCTCTCTTCAGTTTCATGTACAAAAGTAATAACGAATTTAATACAATGTATGTAATACTGTGTAAAGAGTGGCGTACTGCAATGTTTGAAATGTGTTCTTGGTAAAATAATATTGACTGATACATATGCGAGCCTAATGCAAATGTATAGGTTGCAGTTAAAACTTATGGGGTACTTGCTGGCGGACGTCAGCTTTCCCAACCAGGAAGGTGTAACCCCTGCAATGGGGGTTCCAAAGACTTCAGGGCTTCTTGAATGCTCCAAGCCTGGTGTTGGCATTTAAGCCATTTATCAGTGAGTGTTTTAGAGCCTCTGGTACTGTCTTTAAGAGCTGTCTGCTTGCAGACAATTGAATTTGTATGGGAGACTGTGCTTCTCTGGTACCACTCGAACTGCTGCAATTACTTCATTTGCAGTCACTAAGTGCAAAGGAACCTGAAAATGTAACTGTTGCCAGAAATTATTAGGAATAATGAAATTACGGTTTATCAACTACTTTCTTTGCAGTCAGAACTGTGTCTGTAGTTCCCCATTCTAGTTTTGAACTGTGACTGGACCAATCAGTGTAGGTAAGCTAACTCTAAAATGATACCTTGGGCGAATCAGACTTGGACTCATAATCTGAGCCACAACAAAGAGGTATGGGCGAGCTCTAGGAGATGGTTTGACTTCAGTGCCTTTTGGACCAACAGCAGCAGTCTATGTGGTGACAGCAATCCAGTCAAGACAGGAGGAACTCAAAGTGCCAGTTTATCGTTGAGTTCAGTTGAGCTTTGGCAGTGAAGAGGAAGGGCCCAATGCACACCAGTGTGCAGTTTAGTCAAAAAAGCGTGTAAGGCCCAGAGTTCGGTCTGCAACATGTGACAGCTTGTTAGGACTGAATCCGTCCTGTGAAAGAATCAAGGATCTCTGAAGTAGAAACCAGAGCTCACCCTGTAGAAGACTGGAAGAATTGCAGAAAATTGCACTGGTCTGTCAGAACTGAATCTGCTGTGTGTTCTCGGGTGTGTGCAGTAATGCGATCGGATACAGATGCATGCCTGGTATGTTTTCTTTTATATGGATGTGTGAAGAGGTTTGTGTGCCTCAAGTGAGCCCTGCCAGCATTGAAGGACCCTATCTTATTTTGGAGTCGTGAGTACTAATTCAGGGTTGCTCCCTGTTGAATTGCCATTAAATCAAATGGAATTACTGTACTGCTGACTGTTTAATTCTCCTTTTCTCTGTGAAAGGGCACCTACCAACTGCCCACGGTTTGGACTAGCCACTAGGGCTTGGGTACCCAGGGACAGTAACTGATAGGGATAAGCCTGTACAGAGCCATAAATGAGTATTAGGTGATAAGCTAATTAACCTGATTTCCCCACTGTCCATTGTTATGTCCTAAATAAATCAGAGCTGCTTATTTCAGCAAAGTTATACTGCCTGAAGTATTTGTCTATGTTAAAGTACTGTACTGAGTTATTGGCACTGTATCTCATTTCTGCGAGTCAGTGCGGAACCAGACCTGGGAGTAAGTGTATACCGTGAAGAGTAATTCTGATATATTGTGTGGGCCACTAGTGGGAAGAAGGGGGGTTGCAGTGTCCCAGAGGGCTGTGACCAAGTTAGTTTAACTATTGCAAACCCCTGACCTCTGGGTGGAGGCACCCGCCATTGGATCAAGCCCTCAACCTGTGGTGGCAAATCAGGCAGGGGTAGTAGCCCTGGGATAGCGCCATCTAGGAGTTACACTTACATACCTGAAAAAATGTCTGTCCCCACTTGGCTCTGTTTAGCATTTGCGCTCCTAATTCTTTCCTGCCTCCTCTGTTTCTCACACACCTTTCTATCCTTCTCCTCTGTGTCTCCTTATACCTCCTGCATGCTAACTTTTGCCCTTTCCTTCCTGGCTACCTTTTTTGAGAATCATAGTGGTCTCTTTTTCCTCTTTTGCTTACTTGCCTGGCCTTGAAGTTTGCTGCCTTCACTATCATCTCAGTTTAGTTTTGAACACTGTTCCTCAGCTCCACCCAAATCAACCCCCCCACCCCCACGAGAAGCATCCCTGAGGCATTTCCCCCATCTTTTTAAAATCAGCTCTACTGAAGTCCAGGACTTTCATCTTTGTGTAGTTCGATTCTGCCACAGTGCTTACATTGCACCACACCATACAGTGATCACTGGTCCCCAGGTGGCTACACATTATGACATCTGCAACACTGTCCCCATTGATGAGTACAAGGTCCAGTACTGCCCCCTCACGAATGGACTCTTTCACTAGTTGCCTGAAGAAAGCCCCTGCAGGGAGTCCAGAATGTCCCTGCTCCTAGCTAAAGCTGCAGCTGGGATGCTCCAGTCTATATCCAGTAGACTGAAGTCCCCTACCAGCAGCACCTCCCACTTATTTGCCATCTTTTGGATGACTTCCACCAGATCCTTATTCACCTCAACCCCAGTGCTGGAGGTCTACAGATCACACCAGTGTGATGCAGCACCATTCCCCATTTCTAGGGTAACCCACAGTACCACTGCCCTCACTGTATTCCCTGTATCTCTGTTGCTTTATGCTGTCCCTCACATAAAGAGGAATCTTGCTTTCTAGTAAGCAGCTGACTAAAAAGCTACAGAATTTCTTACTGATAAATCACTTCTGTCTCAGCAGGAGTCAGTGCCTGTTGGGATTAAGCAAACAGATACTTTATTAGAAACAGGGGCCTCATGTAAGTAAAAAAAAAAGTCAGAAAGTCATTGTGTGTTTCTCTGTTTGGGAAGGGGCTGTATCAACAACTTGCTAAATCAGGAGCAGAGGAGAGAAGTTAATTGGGGTGTGGCTTGAGCAGTTTAATAGCAGCTGTCTCCAATTACAGCTTCCTGCTGCTAGTTTCTGGCAGAGGAATCTTGCTTTCAGAGCAAGCAGCTGACCAAAAAGCTACAAAATTTCTTACTAATTGCCCTCCTTCTCCTCCTCCACCCCTCACATAAGTTCTACTTTTATAGCCACTGGATCTGACTGACAACAGGAACTTCCTGTTTGGCAGTAGGAAGGAAGGATCACTGAGACACATTAGTTTCATCAACCTTGAAGGAAAAAAATAGCTCTCTCTCCCTTAGCTGCTGGTGGTCTGAGTCCAAGCAAGGAGGAAAGAGACTACCAGAAGACCTCTTCCGAACAGGAAGTTCAGAATTCCAGAACAGGACAGGGCAGTAGCAAAGTAGGTGTAAAATACATAGAGGGAGGAGAGTAAGCATAAAAAGCAACAGGAGAGGGCATACAAAATAGTCATGATGGAAGTGGTGCAGTGCAGTGGCTGTGGGAGGCAGTGTTCAGGAGAAATTCTGGAGGCTGCGATGCTGCTCTATTTGCAGGCACCTCTCTGGTCTGAGGGAGGAGGTTGCCTGTCTCCAGGCCTGACCCGGCTGGGATTCGTGAAACCTCTTCCCCTACCCAGGGACCACCAGGGCCACTGCCACTACCTCAGAGGCTGCCAAGAAAGAGGAGCAGTTCGACCAAGGTGGGCTCAGGAGGAGAGGGTGGTGGAACAGAGGTGCATCCCTCCAGCTGTACCTCTCCACAATTCATATGCTCTTCTGGCGAAGACTGGTTCCTCTATGGAGGCACCTGTAGTAGAGACCAAGGAGGATGTTGGGAACCTCCACAAAAGAGACCAACAGGAGGGTGGCACGAGACCCCATAGGGGAAGGAAACAACTCCTTGTGGGGGACTCGATTATTAGAGGGGTAAAAGTGGGGGAGGAAGGGCAGAGGGAGGTAAGGTGCCCGACTGGCACCATGGCTCGGAGGGACAGGAAACGAAACCTCAAGATCACGGGAGCAGCTGCATGAGGGAGGGAGCTGGATGTAACTGTCCACCTAGGAACAAGTGACCTGGCTGGGAATGGGATCAGAGCAGTGCAAGAGGAGATTGTAGAGTTAATGAGGGGCCTTAGACAAGTAGCATGTACAGTAACCTTCTCAGAGGTGCTGCCTGTCTATGGCAAGGATGATGCTAGGGTACTCCGCACCACGGGATTCAATGAATGGTTGAAAAACTGTTGTGGTGCTCAGGGTTTTGGCTTCATTGGGGACTGGGGAGCCACCTGGAGGATGCTGGCCTATACTGGCGATGGTCTGCATTTGTCCAGGGGGAACTAGGATCCTAGGTGATAGGTTTAAATGCTTTATTGGCAAACATTTAAACTAGCCAAGGGAGCACTGAAAAGGAGCAGGGAAATACCAGCCTCCCCCCACAAAACACAGTAATTAGCAAGGTAAACACCAAGGTAGAGAAGTTATTCGGAAGCAGGACAGGGGTAAATGCAAAAAATGGCAAAGGCAGTAAGGACAGGGATGGGGCTAAAAGGGGTGAAGCCATCAAAAAATGGAGGATGATGAGTAGCAATGCCCATTGTCTGTGTAACAAGCTCCCTGAACTAGTGGCCTTGATGAGAGAGGGATGCTTGGATATTGTGGCAGTCACTGAAACATGGTATACAGAGAACTATGATTGGGATGTCAACATAACAGGATACATAATCTACAGGAGGGACAGGGAGGATAAAAGAGGAGGAGGAGTAGCTCTCTATGTAATGGAAGGGATTAAAGCAACAGAACTAAACAGCAAACATGAAGTAGATGAGTCACTATGGGTCACCCTGGAGACAGGAAATGGCACCACAATCCCATGGAGTTGTACAGACCCCCTCTCAGGGGGAGGTGGACAACGAAATGATAAAGGCATCCTTAAAATGGCAGAAAATACAGGTTACTCACCTGTAACAGGAGTTCTAGGAGTGGTATATGTTGTTCATCCACACTTATTGGCAGTTCCTTGCGCTTTAAATCTTGCGGAAGGTCTGCAAGCTGGCAGGGGTGGTAAAACTCTCGGCTCCACCCCATGATGCCAGATCTAGCACGCTGAAGCCAGGTTGCACGTAAAGCCGAGGAGGTGGTTAGTGGATGAACAACATATACCACTCCTAGAACTCCTGTTACAGGTGAGTAATCTGTATTTCTAGGGACGTGGATATGTTGTTCAATCCACACTTATTGGCAGACTCCTAGCAGTTCTCCGGGAGGAGGGAGGCAAGGCGTGCACCACTACTTAGGGAATAAGGACTGGAGAACCAAGGTCCTAAAACCAGCATCCCGGCGTGACTCTAGGTCAATGTGGTAATGGGAAATGAAGGTGTGTGCTGACTTCCAGGTAGCAGCCCTTCAGATTTCCTGGATAGGAACATCCCTAGAACCAGCCACAGAAGCAGCGGTATGGCGGGTAGAATGAGATCTTATCCTTTGGGAGGCTCTATGCCCGCCAACCTATAGCAGGGATCTATGCAGGAGGTGACCCCCCTGCCTATCGTCCGCTTGGCTGCAGGTCTGCCAGGTGCGGCTTCAGCGTAGGTGACAAACAGCTGGCGAACCGCTCCCCGAACTCTAGCCATTTGCTCCGTATGTCAAGACAGCGCTCTTCTAGGGTCCAAAGTATGGAACCTATATTCGGCCTCTGAGGTGTGATTGGGGTAGAACACCGGCAGAGTCAACACCTGGTTAAGGTGAAACTCCGACACTACCTTCGTAAGGAATTTCGGGTGGGGGCGAAGGACAACATTGTCGCTATGGAAGACCAGATAGGAGACTCGAAGGAAAGTACCTGGAGCTCTCCCATCCTTCTGGCTGACAATAATAGCCACCAAGAAGCGGTCTTCCACGACGGGTGAGAGATGTCACACCTGTGCATCGGTTCGAGTAAACTGCGCCAGGCTTAGCCAATACCAGCAGTAGATCCCGGAGGTGGAAGTTCTCGCACCAGAGGGGATATGTGATCAAGACCTCTGAAAAAGCACCAGACCACCTTCTCCTACGCCACTGACTGCTTGCATGCGCCCGGTAGCAAGAAATGACGCAGGGGCACCCTTAAGGAGTAGATGGGCCGAAGCTCTAGCTGAGAAAGGGACCACAGGTAGTCAGAATACTAGCCAAGGAACAGGAAGAAGGGTCCAGCCCTTTGTCCTGACACCAAATGGAGAATCTCTTCCATCTGAAGGCATAGCATTTTCTGGTCGACTCCTTACGGGACGCCTCAACTACGTTGAGGACCTCATCGGAAAGACCCAGGGCCTGGAACTCTAGCCACTCAGGAACTAGGCCGTTAGGTGCAGGGATTGAAGGTCCGGGTGGAGAACCTTCCCCTTGTCGACTGAGTGCAGGTTCGGCCAGGCTGGAAGCCACCTCAGGAGCCTGGAACTGAGGCTGAGGAGATCTGGGTACCAGTACTGGCGGGGCCAGTCTGGGGCTACCAGAATCACTTGCGCCTTGTCCCTCTTCACCTTAAGAAGCACCTTGTGAATCAAGATAAATGAAGGGAAGGCGTAGAAGAGGCCCTGGGTCCACGGCCTCGAGAAGGCATCCCCCTGCAGCGAGCCCTGCTGAGGGGGTGGGCATGAAACAGCCTCAGCTTCGCATTCTCCTTGGAGGTGAACAGGTCCACCTGAGGGTAGCCCCAATGGGAGAAGAGATCTTGTACTACCTCCGGCAGGAGAGACCACTCGTGAGAAGCAGCGCCTATCCGGCTGAGGGCATCGGCCAGACTGTCGGAGGCTCCTGCCACATGGATGGCTAGGAGATCCGCCTCCAGGCTGATCATGAGAGACCAAGTGCGGAGAGCTTCCTTGCACAGGGGAAAGGAGTGCATCTCGCCCTGTCGGTTCAGGTAGTACATGATCGTGGTGTTGTCCATCTGGACCTGGACCACTTGACCCCGAACAAACGGAGCGAAGGCAGTGAGGGCTAGTTGGACCACTCGACGCTCCAGCAGGTTGATGTGGAATCAAGACTCCTGAGGGGACCAGAGGCCATGGGCTCTTAGCTCCCCCAGATGGGCACCCCAACCCATCAGAGAGGCGTCGGTCGTCAGAGTGACCATTGGCTCGGGGTGGACAAACGGGATACCCTCCTGCAGATGAGCTGGAATGAGCCACCACTGTAGTCCATTCCACATCTCCTGGGTCACTGTCACTGGCTGGTCCAGAGGACCGGAGTACTGTGACCACTGGCGGCCAGTCCCCATTGCAGGGGACGCATATGCCAGCGGGCCCAACGGACCACGCTGGTGCAGGCCGCCATGAGGCCCAGAAGGCTTAGGAAGTCCCGGCGGGGTGTAGTGCCAACCAGAAATGACCGGGCAAAGGAGGAAAGGACCTCGGCCCTGTCCGCGGAGAGCAGGACTCTGGCTTGAAGAGAGTCGAGCTCTGCCCCGATGAACTGAATCACCTGCGATGGTACGAATTCCGACCTGGCCTCATTGATGAGAAGGCCAGCCTGAGAGCAGACCTGGAGGGCCAGATCCCTGGACCGCTCCACCTCCAATCTGGAGTGGGCTGCAATCAGCCAGTCATCCAGGTAAGGGTACACCCGGACCCCTCAGCACTGCAGGAATGCTGTCACCACTGCCATGCATTTGGTGAAGACCCTGGGAGCTGGATAGAGGCTGAAGGGCATGGCTCGGAACTCATAAAGAGATCCTTCTGCTCAAAAGCGGAGGAATCGCTGGTGAGACGGATGGATTGGGAAGTGAAAGAACATGTCCTGAAGGTCCAGAGAACAGAACCACATGCCTGGCTCCAAGGATGGAATGATCTGAGCCTAGAGTGACCGGCCCTGAAGGTGCGAGACCTTAGGAACTTGTTCAGGTCGTGTAGTTCGAGAATGGTGTGCCAGCCCCCCCGTCTGTTTTGGGACCAGGAGGTACCTGGACACAAACCCTGGGTCTGGAGGGGAGTCCGCCACCTTGCTGATCACTTCCTTCTGGAGGAGCAAGGCAAAGTCAGCTCAATGAGCTGACAGAGAGGCTGCAGAACCCATAGCCACCCATGGGGCAAAGGCTTGATGGGGCGGAACTGCTCGAATTCCAGAGGCAGACCCCTGCCTACCACTTCCAACACCCAGCAGTCCGTTGTGATAGTGGACCAGGCAGAAAGGAAGTGGCGGAGCCGTCCCCCCATGGGGGGAACCAGGGGAGGAGTGACGAGGTCTGGAGCGACACCCCTCAACCCATCACTGGGCAGGCTTGGAGGAAGAACCAGCCGAGGAACCTCCTAGACCTTCCCCTCCAGGCTTCCTGCTGGAGGAAGCAGCAGGCTTGGCTTTGGGGCACTAAGCGTGAGCCTGCTGGCCCTGATGCTGGTGTTGCTGGGCTGGACATGCTGCAGGGGCTGAAGTAGGAAAGGGCTTACGCTGCTGCTGGTGGTCTTTGTCCTTCTGGGCAGACGTGACCGAGTCCAAGGTGGCATTGGACTTCTCGATCCATTGGAGATGACCCTCCACCCCGGGTCCGAATAAGTCGGTACCCAGGAAGGGAACATCTGCCAGTTTGTGCTGGGTATCTGCCGTGAAGGTGGAGATCTGCAGCCAAGCTGTGCGGCGCATGGCCACTGCGGCTGCTACTGACCGAGCACATGAATCAGCAATGCCCAATGAAGTTTGGAGCTGCTGTTTAGCTACCGCCCTTCCCTGATCCAGCACCTGCTTGACCATCATCTGAAGGTCAGCCGGGAGATGAGAAATCACCTCATCCAGGGAGCTCAAAAGGGCATGTGAAAAGTGTGCCATCAGAACGGCCGAGCTAGCCTGATGAAGGCCTAGGGAGGAAGCAGCGTATACCTTCCGCCCTGAGTAGTCCAATTTCTTGTACTCCTTATCAGGCAGTTTGTCCACATCCCGAGCGTTCCCGGAATACCAGAAAACGCTATTGGTCACTAGCCCCTCCGCAGAGGGGTGCTTCGAGAAACCGGAGAGTGAACCGGTAGGGGCCGCATACTTTTGAGCCATCCTGGCCGAAGGTGTGGGACAAGATGCTGGCCGCTGCCACAACTCCAGGGCCGGGCCAACAATGGCTTCGGCCACAGGAAAGGCCTCCGTAGGGGAATCCCCTCAGTCCAGTATCTCCGTGAGGGAATACTTGGCCCATTTTGAAACGGGTTCGACCTTCATCCCAGTGGACTCTGAGATGAGTCGAAGCATTCCCAAAAATGAGGATGGGCTCTCGTCCACCGACTGACCCCCTGCAGACTTCAGGTTGAGCGGCCTGGAGAACAAGGAGGAGTCGTCATCAGACTCCAAGGAGTCTGCGAACAGCTGTCGAGCGCCTGAGCCACCCTCCATGTGCCAAGGTCGATCGGGAGTGAGGGTGACCGATAAGCTATGGGGCAAACCCTGACTCAACCGAGAATCCTTGGTCGGGGCCCCAGTCTTTGGTTGTGGAGGCGGAGGTTCCACCACAATGGGTGGAGCAGCCAGTTTCGGCTGAACAACCAGTGCCGGTGGTGGTTCCTCGACTACTACGAGGGGTTGTTTCGGCCGCTCCGGTGTCAGCCACTTAATGGCCGGAGAAGGCAACGGAGTCGGCTTGTTACTGGACAGTAAGAGCTGCTGCCACATTAAGTCCTCGTAGCGCCGATGCAACTTGCGCCAGAGCCTATCCTCCAAAGAGGACGAAGAGGATGAGTGGAGACGCCGCTTTCCATGGTGCTGAGACTGCTGACGTCGGTGGGATCAGCTGGACCTCGAAGAGGATGGAGGACTGAGACGTTCGGGGATTCAGAGGATGGGTCTGAGAGGGGACGGTGGGGAAACCCGTTCCTCCCTCGGTACAGGGACCTTAACCGGGGACTCTGGCACAGGAGGCACAGGCAAGTCCTCGGTTTCCACCGGGGGAACCGGTGAAGCTGGGTTGTCGGCATCTCCAGTCAACAAACCATCCGACGGGTCGAGAAAAATCTCGACTGTGTCGACGGGTGTCTCAGCCAGCTGACCTGATGGGCACACCGTGAAGCCAGAGGCCTTAGCCGCAACCTCGAACGAAGTCAAAGTCGATGGGCTGGTGAAGGGGATCTCTCCCGCTCCCACGAATGTCGACGGTGAGACTTACCTTTTGAGTCCTTCTTCTTGGACCGACTGGAATGTCCCGATGGTCCTTCTCCACTGGTGGAGAGGGATCAACAAAGCTCCTTAAAAGAAGCTGTATAGGAAGAGCCCAAGGAGAGCAGGATAAATGCTGCGACCGAGAAGGAAGAAGAAGCGGCCTGGGCCGCTTCCTCCTGGAGGGCGATCATCTGTTCCAACTGTTCCGTGGAGCCTGCCACCACAGACACTGCCCAACGGCCTCCTTCGACTTGACTGGCGGGTACCATTTCTCGGGCGCCCCAAAGTAGTCAAGCAGCATGGTCCTCCAAGACCGGCGAAGACGAAAGGAGCTGCACAATTTGCAAGCCTGCAAATGTGGCCAAAGCCCAGGCAGTAGATGCGTGGGTGTGGATTGGTCCGGGACATCTTCTGCCCACAGGGGCACCGACGAAAGCCAGGAGTCAATTTGTCCATCGCAGCCACGAGGCAAGTCGAAGACCGTAGTCTTGCAAATTTTAGAATTAGTTTCGGGTTAACCGAAGAGTGTTGATCCAGGCCTAAAACGCAGAGTGCTAAGGAGAGAACCTGAGCTTCCAAGTGGTAAGGAAGATCTGGCGTCATGGGGCGGAGCCGAGAGTTTTACCACCCGGGTGGGTGGGAGGAGCCAGCTTGAAGACCTTCCGGCAAGATTTAAAGCGGCAAGGAACCTGCCAATAAGTGTGGATTGAACAACATATCCACGTCCCTAGAAAAAGGGGAGATATCATTAATGGGGGACCTGAATATGCCAGATGTTAACTGGAGCACTTTTGCTGCAGACACATCCAGGAGCAGGGTCATTCTTGATGCCCTACAAGGGGCATGCCTCAGACAGCTAGTGTTGGAACCCACTCGGGAGGGAGCAATCTTAGACCTGGTACTCTCAAATGGGGACGGAGAAAAGATGTTGGATTTAGAAGTGGGTAGCCATCTGGGAACAAGTGACCACCAAACACTGTGGCTCACAATAAACACAGCCATAGAGTCAATCCATACAAAAGCAAGAGTACTGGACTTTAGGAGGGCTGACTTTGGGAAAATGAGAGAGTGCCTCAGAAAAGCACTAGCAAATGGGCAAGAAGGAGGGGTGGAAGAACAATGAGGAATAATCAAAACAGCCATCACAGAGGCAACAAGCCTTTGTGTGAAGCGAATCAATAAAACAAAACGAAGGAAAAAAAACACTATGGTTCTCAAAAGAGGTGGCAGGGAAGGCTAAGGAGAGGATAGCATTCAGGAAATATAAGGAAACACAGAAGGAGCAGGACAGAGAACTTTATCAGTTAAAGCAGAAGGAGGCAGCGAAGGCAGTCAGAATAGCAATGGTCCAAATTGTGGAATGGATAGCCAATTCTGTTACGAAGGGGGATAAAACCTTTTATAAGTACATTAGGGAGCGAAGAAAGACCAAGGGAGGGATATGGAGACTTAATAAAGGGAAGGGAATGTGGACAGAGGGTGATAGTGAAAAAGCAGGGATACTGAATGAATATTTCTGCTCAGTATTCACAACAGAAGAGGAGGGGGAGGTACCTAAACCAAGCAAGAGAAACACTCTCGATAGGGGGGGTCGATACCAGTCCATTCACAGAAGAAAGGGTTCTGAAAGAACTCTTGAAACTGAGGGTGGACAAAGCAATGGGGCCTGATGGGATTCACCCCAGAATTCTAAAAGAACTAAGGGTAGAACTAATGACACCACTGACTACTCTCTTTAACAAATCATGGGAGGATGGGGTGGTACCTGAGGACTGGAGGAGGGCGGATGTGATTCCACTTCACAAAAGTGGGAGCAGGGCACAGGCAGGAAACTACAAACTGGTTAGTTTCACCACAGTGGTAGGGAAAATGATGGAATCACTTCTGAAGGAAAGAATTGTTGAGTAAATAGAGGCCAGTGGGGCACAGGACCCAAAGCAGCATGGATTCACAGCGGGAAGGTCTTGTCAGATGAATATAATAGATTTCTTTGACTGGGTGACCAAAGTAGTAGACCAGGGAGGGGCTGTGAATATGGCCTACCTAGATTTTAGCATGGCATTTGACACAGTCCCACACAAAAGATTAATATACAAGTTAACCAGTCTTGGAGTGAGTCCCAAGGTGGTAGCCTGGATAAAAAATTGGCTGGACAACAGGACGCAAAGGGTAATAGTAAACAGAGTTCACAGTGAAGAAAGGAGGGTAACTAGCGGGGTACCGCAGGGTTCCGTACTGGGACCGGTCCTCTTTAATGTCTTTATAAGTGACATTGAAGAGCACCTGGAAGGAAAAGTATGTCTCTTTGCAGACAACACAAAGATCTGCAACAGGGTTGATACACAATTTGGGGTGGAAAAGAAGAAAAGGGACTTGGCAAGGTTGGAGGAATGGTCAAATGTATGGCAGCTCAGATTCAATGCAAAGAAGTGCAAGGTAATGCACCTGGGAAACAAAAACCCAGGGGAAGAGTACACAATGGGGGGGTGAGATACTAACAACAAAAATCGAAAGAGACCTGGGAGTAATTATATCAGATGACCTTAAGGTGGGCAAGCAATGTAACAAGGCAGTAAGGAGGGCTGGGGATATTGGGATGCATAGGGAAGGGCATTAACAGTAGAAAACAGGAAGTTGTTATCCCCTCTGTACACAGTTGGTGAGACCCCATCTGGAGTACTGCATGCAGTTCCGGAGACCCTATCTCCGCAAATACATAGACAGAGTGGAGGCTGTTCAGAGGAGGGTAACCAAAATGGTGCAGGGTCTGCACCAGAAAACATATGAAGAGAGACTAAAGCAGCATAATATGTATACCCTCGAGGAAAGGAGGGAGAGGGGGGACATGATAGAAACTTTCAAGTGCCTCAAGGGAATTAACAAAGTCCAAGAGGGTAGCATCTTTCAGAAAAAGAGATGTGCAAGAACAAGGGGGCACAATTTGAAGATAGAGGGGGTGACAGCTCAGAGGTAATGTTAGAAAGTATTTTTTCACAGAGAGGGTTATGGATGCATGGAACAGCCTTCCTGAGGAGGTTGCGGAGTCAAGAACAGTGGGAGAATTCAAGAATGCATGGGACAGACATAAAACAATTCGAGTGGGGGTTAGGAGAAAGTAAGCTGTTCGTTAACTAGAATCTGCAGCTTATCCATCAGGTAGGGAAATGGGCAGACTAGGTAGGCCAAGCAGTCCTTATCTGCCGTTAAAATTCAATGTTTCTATGTTTCACTCCTCCCCCTTTCTTTCCCACCCTGTCCTTCCTGACAAGGATAAGGGGTTTGGGTGAGAGTCCAAGTCTCCTTCAAATAAATTACATTTTACGAATAATTTTGTATTTTGTTTCTTGCTGGAGTGCTGTGTACCTGGAATCACCGAACAGAGTATAGCCTGGTACCGCTATATCCCAGTCATGGTTCTCATTGTATCATGACTCGATAATGGCGACAATATTCAAGTCAGCCTCTGTCATAATGGCCTCTAGGTCAGGGGTTTTATTTCCCAGACTTTGAGCATTTGCACACATGGCCTTCCAGATTCTGCTACCACTATTTTTGTCAACCCCCTCACACCACCATTTTCCCTTTTGCCTTTTCTCCTTACCCCCTCTACTCTCATTCCCATCTCTCTTAATTTCTACCATTTTGTTTTACTTGTTGCTGGGTAACCTTGGGAATTTCCCTCCCTTAGGGTTCTCACTACTGGCTACTCCATCTTGCTGTAGGGGGTAACAGTTTATGTATCCCTGCTTCCTTCTGCCACCCCCTCAGCTAGTTTAAATGCTCATCAATGTAACATTTAATTCACTGAGGACTGTGGTTTCCCTCCTGGATGGATGCAGGCCATCTCCTCTGCATAGGCCCCTATCCCTCCAGGTGGGACCCCAGTCCCCTATGAAGATGACCCCTCCTCTTTGCACCACTCCATCAACCATAAGTTGAAGCTCCTGGTACGTAGTACCCTGTCGTCCCCCTGTCGTACACAGGCAGCACCACAGAAAAGGACACTGAGTGTGCTACCTGCTTCAGACCTTTCACCAACTCCCTGAGCTCATCCTGCACTATCCTAGCCTCATACCTAGCAAGGTCATTAGTTCCTAGGTGGAAAATGACATCCAGCTCTACCTCCCTGCCATAGCGATCCTCAGGATCAGCTTCCCATCCTTCTGAGCCATGGTGCCGGGTAGGCACCTAACCTCCCTCTCCCCTCCCTTTCTGTCCCTAAATCTATCCCCTTTGCAATGGAGTCCCTCACCAGGAGTTGCTTTCTCCTCCTATAGGGTCCTCTTCCTCCCTCCTTGGGATCTCCACTACGAAGGACCCCCACTACAGGCGCTTCCATGTGACAGTCCCACCCTGCCAAAGCGGCATAGGAATTGTGTAGTGGTACCATGCGGGGAATGTGACTGACCCACCACCCTCACCCTTCCCTGGCACACTATAGTCCAGCAGCTCCTCCTCCTTGGCATCTTTTGAGGTAGCAGTGGCAGATTTGGTGGTCCCTGGGTGGGGAGGAGACCCCTCAATCCCAGACAACTCAGCCTGGAGTCTAGCAACCTCCTTCCTCAGCCCAGAGAGGAGTATCCAGATGGGGCAGCCCTACAGTCTCCAGAAGATCTCCCTGAAAATTGCTGCCCCACTGCCACTGCACTGCACCATTCCCACCATAATTTCTACTCTGTTACCCCTGGAAATACTTGGTCCCTTGCGTCCTGACCTGGATAGATTTCTAGCTAGCATCTCCTCTCAAGTTTTTTAATGTTTTTTTTTTTTTAACAAAATCCCTTTTGTACTCCTACCCTAGATATGGTGTTTCACTCCTGCTTCCAGTCCAACCCTGCCTTCCCTTACTGCCCTCCTGCTTTCCTGATACCTCCATGGTTGCCTGCTTTACTCACTCACTGTTGCAGTGCAGAGTGTCCAGCTGCTGGCTGTCTCATTGGGCTGACACCAGTGGGCAAACTCTGATGTCCTTTGCGCACTGTGGAGGCCGCAGCGCAGGGGGCTGCTTGATGGCCTAGTCCTTAAGAAAGTCCATGCCCACTGCCTGGTTCCCAGGCAGTGCCCCAGATTGGCTGCAGATCGAGCATGCCATCTGCAGAACTGCCTGAATTCTGCTCACTGGAAGGAAGGCCTGAGCCTTGGTCATATCCAGAAGTGCTCCTATGAACAGCAGTTGCTGTGATGGTTGAAGCTAAGACTTCTCAAGGTTCAGCAGGACCCCCACTGAGGTGAGGAACTGAGAGGCAGTGCCTAGTCGGGCTGTCAACCAGCCAGTATATGTCCAGGTGTGGAAAGACTTGGAGTCCTAACTTCCTCAGGTGTGCTCCGAGCACTGCAAAGCACTTTGTATAGACTCGTGCCAAGAAAAACCCAAAGGCAGAACTCTGAACTGGCAATACAGCCCCAGCATAATGAAATGGAGGTATCTGTGGTGGCTGGGGTATGAAAGAACGTGCTGGTGTGCATCCTGCATATACTGGAATGCTAACTAATCCTGAGGTTTCAGGAATGGAAGCAGAAAGCCCAAAGAAACCATCTTGAATTTTTCTTGATCCATGAATTTGTTCAATTTTCTGAGGTCAAGAATGTGGTGCATGCCCCCTGATTTCTTTGGTACCAGGAAGTAGTGGGAGTAGAAGCCTGTGTTTTGCACTGACTCTGGCACTATTTCCACTGCCCTGTTGCTAAAAGGCCTGCAATCTCCTGCACCCGAAGTACTGATATATCAGCTAACAAAGGAGGTTGCCTTCTGGGTGGATAGTCCAGAGGGGGTTCTGTGAAATTCAGCGATTATCCCTCCCGGATGCTTCTGAGGACCCACTTGCCTGTTGTAATGGACTCCCACTGACAGTAACATAGAAACATAGACTTTGATGGCAGATAAGGACCGCTTGGCCCACCTAGTCTGCCCATTTCCTCACCTATAGGATAAGCTGCAGATTCTATTTAACCAACAGCCTATTTCTTGCTACCCACCCCCACAAAAATTGCCTTATGTCTGTCCCATGCATTCTTGAATTCTCCCACAGTTTTAGACCCCACAACCTCCACAGGAAGGCTGTTCCATGCATCCACCACCTTCTCTGTGAAAAAATACTTCCTCACATTGCCCCGAGCCGTCCTCCCTCAATCTTCAAATTGTGTCCCCTTGTTCTTGCACATCTCTTTTTCTGAAAGATGCTACCCTCTTGGACTTTGCTGATTCCACTGAGGTACTTAAAAGTTTCTATCATGTCCCCCTCTCCTCCTTTCCTAAAGGGTATACATATTAAGCTCCTTTAGTCTCTCCTCGTATGGCTTCCCTTGCAGACCCTGCACCATTTTAGTTGCCCTCTTCTGGACTGCCTCCATCCTGTCTATGTTCTTGCGGAGACAGGGTCTCCAGAACTGGATGCAGTACTCCAGATGGGGTCTCACCAACTGTCTGTAAAGAGGGATAACAACTTCCTGTTTTCTGCTGGTGATGCCTCTCCCTATACATCCCAGTATCCCCCAGCACTCCCTACTGCCTTCTCACATTGCTTGCTAACCTTAAGGTCATCTGATATGATTACCCCCAGGTCCCTTTCCATTTTTGTTGTTGTTACTACCTCTCCCCCATTGTGTAATCTTCCCCGGGTTTTGTTTCCCAGGTGCATTATTTTGCACTTCTTTGCATTGAATCCAAGCTGCCATACTTCTGACCATTCCTCCAACCTTGCCAAGTCCCTCCTCATCCTTTCCACACCTCCTTGTGTATCAACCCTGTTGCAGATCTTTGTGTCATCTGCAAAGAGGCATACTTTTCCTTCCAGTCCCTCTGCAATGTCACTTATAAAGACATTAAAAAGGACTGGACCCAGTACTGAACCCTGCGGTACCCCGCTAGTAACCCCTCTTTCTTCAGAGTGGACTCCATTTACAATTACCTTCTGTGTCCTATTTTCCAGCCAATGTTTTAACCCAGCTATTACCCTCGGACCCACTCCAAGGCTGGTTAATTTGACTATTAATCTTTTGTGTGGGACTGTGTCAAATGTCGTGCTAAAGTCTAGGTAGGCCATGTCCACAGCCCCTCCCTGGTCTACTACTTCGGTCACCCAGTCAAAGAAATCAATTAGATTCATCTGACATGACCTTCTGCTGTGAATCCATGCTGTCTTGGGTCCTGCACCCCACTGGCCTCTAGGTACTCAACAGTTCTTTCCTTCAGAAGTGATTCCATCACTTTCCCTATCACAGAGGTCAAACTGACAGATCTGTAGTTTCCTGCCTCTGTCTTGCTCCCACTTTTGTGAAGCAGAATCACATCCGCCTTCCTCCAGTCCTCAGGTACCACACCACCCTCCCATGATTTGTTAAAAAGGGTAGTCAGTGGTGTCACTAGTTCTCTCCTTAATTCTTTTAGAATTCTGGGTGAATTCCATCAGGTTCCATTGCTTTGTCCTCCTTCAGTTTTAGGAGTTCTTTCAGAACCCTTTCTTCTGTGAAAGGACTAGGATCAACCCCCCTATCCGGAGTGCTTCTGTTAATTGAATTAGGCACCTCCCCCTCCTCCTCTTTTGTGAATACTGAGCAGAAGTATTCTTTCAGTATCCCGGCTTTTTCACTGTCCCTCTCTGCCCACCCACTGTCCATTCTATTCAGCTTCACTATCCCTCCCTTTGTGTTTCTACGCTCCCTGATATACCTATAAAAGGTTTATCTCCCTTCTTAACCAAGTTGGCTATCTTTTCCTTAGTTTTGTCCTGTGCTATTCTGACTACCTTCCCTGCTTCCTTCTGCCTTAACTGGTACAGTTCTCTGTCCTGCTCTTTCTGTGTTTCCTTATACTTCCTAAATGCTATTTTTTTCTCTGTATCTTCACCACCACCTCTTTTGAGAACCATGGTGGCTTTTTCTTTCATTTTGGTTTATTTGCTTCACACAAAGGCTTGTTGCCTCTGTGATGGCAGTTCTGATGTTTCCCCATTGTTGCTCCACCCCTACCTTCTAGCCTGTTTGCTAGTGCTTTTCTAAGGCACTCTCCCATCTTGCAAAGCCAGCCCTCCTGAAGTCCAGAACTCTCACTTTTGTATGGCTTGAATCTGTAACTGAGTTTATCATGAACCACACTGTTTGGTGGTCACTTGTTCTCAGATGGCTACCCACTTCTAGATCTGAGATCCTCTCACTGTCCCCATCTGAGAGTACGAGGTCTAAGATTGCTCCCTCATGACTGGGTTCCAAAACTAGCTGTCTGAGGCATGCCACCTGAAGGGCATCGAGAATGGCCATGCTTTTGGATGTGGCTGCAGCAAAGGTGCTCCAGTTAACATCTGGCATATTAAGTTCCCCCATCAACAGTATCTTCCCTTTCTCTGCCATCCTATAAAATCCTTGTCCATTCCCTCCCCCCTGACATGGGGGTCTGTATACAACCCCTGTGTGTATTGTGGTGCCATTTCCAGTCTCTAAGGTGACCCACAGTGCCTCCTCTCCTCCCTGTTTACTCTTTTGTTCAGTTGCTTTTATCCCTTCCCTTACATAGAGAGCTACTCCGCCCCCCTTCTCCCCTCCCTGTCTCTCCTGTAGATTGTGTACCCTGGTATGTTAACATCCCAGTCATGGTTCTCTGTGTACCATGTTTCTGTGACTGCTACGATATCCAGGCATCCCTGTTCCATTAAGGCCATCAATTCAGGGAGCTTGTTGCCCAGACTATGGGCATTGGGACTCATTACCCTCCATTCCTTGATCGCCTTACCCCTTTTTGCCCCATCCCTGTCCTTACTGCATTTGTCATTTTCTCCATTTATTCCTGCCCTTCTCCCTATGGACATCTCTGTCTTGGTGTTTACCTCACTTGGTACACTGGTTTTTTTTTGGAGGCTAGCATTTCCTTGCTCCTCTCCAGTGCCTCCCCGCTTGGCTGGTTTAAATGTTGGCAATGAAGCATTTAAACCTATTACCTAGGATCCTGGTTCCCCTCCTGGACAGATGCAGACCATCATGCCAGTATAGGCCTGCATCCTTCCAGGTGGACCCCCAGTCCCCAGTGAAGCCAAATCCCTGAGCTCTGCACCAGTTTTTGAACCACTGATTGAATACCATGGTGTGGAGCACCCTAGCCTCACCCGTACCATAGACAGGCAGCACCTCTGAGAAGGTTACCGTGCTTGCTACTTGTCTAAGGCCCCTCCCCAGCTCCACAAACGCTTCCTGTACTGCTCTGATCCCTTTCTTAGCCAGGTCATTTGTCCCTAGGTGGACAATGACAACCAGCTCCCTCCCCTGTGCAGCTGGTCTGACAATCCTGAGGATTCGCTCCCTTTCCCTCCAAGCCATGGCACCAGGCAGGCACCTTACCTCCCTCTCCCCTTCCTCCCCCAGTTCTACCTTCCTAACAATGAAGTCCCTCACCAGGAGTTGTTTCCTTCCCCTGTGGGGTTCCATGCCACCCTCCTGTGGGTCTCCTTTGTGGAGGTTCCCAGCATCCTCTTTGTTCTCCACTGTGGGTGCCTCCATAGAGGAACCACTCTTTGCCAGAATGGCATATGAACTGTGGAGAGGTACAACTGGAGGGATGCACCTCTGTTCCACCACCTTCACCCTCTCTGAGCCCACTGTGGTCCAATCGCTCCTCTTTCTTGGCAACCTCTGAGACACTGGCAGTGGCCGACACCCACCCACCTACTGGGGAGGAGAAGTCTGCCTCAGGCAGCTGAGGCAAGACTAAGGCTGGAGCTTAGAGGGTGGCAGTGGGTGCTTTTGGTGCCTTCGATTGCACCTTTTTCAGAGGCTGGGGAGGCTGAGGTTTGTTTTGGGCTCCCCTGCCCTTACCCCGAAAGGACCTTGCTGCGAAAAAAACCATGTATTCTGTCCTTCTGAGGGTTAGAAGGACAGAGTACAATTTGCCGCTACCTGCACATTATAAATGTATCGCTAAATTGTATGAATAGTATGTATATTTTTTGTATATATATGTTTTTTGTTCAATACTGCTCCTTACCTGTCAGTGTTAATTCTGAGCTGCGACTGTTGCTGCCAAACACGGTATAGCTACTAGATCCACACTGCCTGCAATTTGTTACTGTACAACTCTGTGTATTTACTGTGACCTTTCTGTATATGCCAGTCTCTGGCCCGGGCCGTGCCTGAAAAATGTCCTCAGATCAGTGCACCAACACTGTTAACAAAGGAATAAATAAACAGAAGGGGCTGACCTATAAGTCTGGCCTAAGGGTTGTCCTAGTTTCATTAGGCACCTCGAGACTTCTCTACCTTCTGTCCGAACAGGTAGAAACACAGAAACATAGAATTGGCCGGCAGATAAGGACTGCTTGCCTACCTAGTCTGCCCATTTTTCCCTGCCTATAGTACACTGCAGATTCTACTTAAATCCAGCCCGTTCTCCCCTTTTCCTAAGATTCCCTTATGCCTATCCCATGCATTCTTGAACCCCTCCACTGTTTTGTCCCTACCACCTCCACTGGAAGACAGTTCTAGGAATCCACCACTCATTCTGTGAAGTACTTCTTCACATCTCTCCTGAATCTACACCCCTCCAGTTTCTTACTGTGCCCCCTTGTCCTTGAGCACCTTTTTTCTGAAAAATACTTCCTCCTGTACCTTATTTAACCCAGTGAAGTATTTAAAGGTCTCTATCATATCTCCCCTTCCTCCTCTTTTCCAGGTGGTACATATTTAGGTTCTTAAGTCTTTCCTCATAGGGCTTCTGATGCAGACCCGGCACCATTTTAGTTGCCCTCCTGTAGACCGCCTCCACTCTGTTTATATCCATCCAGAGATGTGGTCTCCAGAACTGGACACAGAACTGTAAGCGGGATCTTACTAGCAATCTATACAGAGACAATACCACCTCCCTCGTTCCACTGGTGATACCCTTTCCCATGTACCCCAGCATCCCAACAGCCCTCCCAATTGCCTTGTCACACTACCTGGCCACCTTTAGGGTATCTGATATGATTACCCCCAGGTCACTTTTCTGTTTGGAGATGATCAGTACCACTCCTCCCATTTTGTACTCAGCCCCTGGGTTTCTGTGTCCCAAGTGCATTATTTTGCACTTTTTCACATTGAAACCCAGCTGTAATACTCTTGACCACTCCTCGAGATTTCTCAGGTTTCTGCTCATTCTTTCCACCCCCTCAGAGTATCCAACCTATTGCAGATTTTGGTATCATCTGCAAAGAGGCAGACCTTCCATTCTAGCTCCTCTGCAATGTCATTTATAGAGACATTTTCTTTTTTTAGTCTTTTGGTAACCGGGTAAGACCCACTAGGAACAAGTGTCTGTTTTCAGGGGTGACCTGGAACCACTGGAGTGGTTAAGTGACTTGCTCAGTGTCACACAGTATGCAAGTGAAGGTTGTGGGAATCAAACCTAGGTCTGTTGGATGTACCAAGCTCATTTACAGCTTGTTACCCTAACCTCTAGGCTTTACTGCCAGCCACATTAAAGAAGACCAGTCCCAGCACTGTTCCCTGAGGCACCCAGCTGGTTACCCTCCCTTCCTTGGAGTGAACTCTGTTATCACCACCCTCTGCAGCCTATCCCCTAACCAATTTCTTACCCAGTTTACCACATGTGGACCTACTCCTAAGTCACCCAGCTTGCTAACTAGCCTTCTATGTGGAACAATGTTTAAATCCTTACTGAAATGTAGGTAGGACACGTCCTCTGCTCAACCCTTATCTAATTCCTTGGTCACCCAGTCAAAGAAATCTCTCAGATTCATTTGGCATGCAGAGGTTTGTTGCTTTCCCTACAGCCCTTTTTAGCTTCACCCACTGTTCCTCCACCCCACCCAGGTAATCCCCCCTCCAGATCATCCTGGAGGCATTCACCCATCTTTTTAAAATCCACCAAAGGGAATATTCATAACCTGCTGTTGGACGTCTTGGGGAAAAAACAGGCATTCGCAGCCAAGAATGCCTCCTGATGTAAGTGTGTTTCAAGTCAGCAAGACTGCACAATAGTGGTCTGAGTGGATCCATAGTGAGGAATCAATAAGTCAAAAAACACAGTAGCTGGTCTCTACACTTGACCCCAATTCATCACAGAAGTCCAGGATACTTCATAGGATATAACATTTATTTAAAGTTGAAAAACATGGTAAAAACACCTAAAACGTGTTCCAAGCTATTATGTGGAGCACATTCTGGGTGTTTTTATAATGCTTTTTAACTCTGAATAAATGTTATATCCTAGGAAGTATCCTGGACTTCAGTGATAAATTGGGGTTAAATGCAGAGACCAGCTACTATGTTTTTTGACTCCTGATGCAAATGCCTGTGGCCACAGAACGAAATGCAGCATCAAAGGCATCCATAGAGGGTTTTAGCTCATGACTGTTGGACTTGATACCTTGTTTGACAGTCAGCAGAATAGCTTAATTAGCCACTGAACCTGACAGAGTAGCCTCTGAATCTGGCAGAGACTCTGCTAGAGACTTATGTTTGCTCCAAATGTATACTGGTACTTAGAAAAATGCCCTTAGTAGCAGGCAGTTCCCATACCCAGGGTGGCTGAAGCACAGACCCGGTGTCCCGTCCCAGTTAACAGGGTGCGCAGTGACCTCTTGGGGAATAATGGCCTTGTTATTCTTAGTGAGATAACAATGGCATCAGCTACAAGTTGATACACATACGCTGTCTTATCTTTGGGGGCAGTGTGTTTCTTGTCGGCTTGTTTGCAGACAGACATCGCCATCACAGGCCTACCTTCAAGCTGCATCAGAAAGAGTTTAATGTGGGAGGAAAAGGAGGAACTAAATTGACCGGAATATTGGAAATGTTTAACCACTCCAGATGGAGATGTTTACCCTGGTCAAAAGCAGTAGGCTTGTAATTCAGTGCAGTTTGCATATTTCTGAGCAAAGCCTGGAAAGATGGATCCTCCTGGGGCATAGACACAGAATCTGGCTCTGAAGTATCTAGGCTAAAGGAAGTGTCATCGTCATGGCCCTCAGAAATGACAAGGTCGGCGTCAGACTGGTCCACCCTTCCAAATCCTCCTCATAAGGAGAGTCATAGAGTGGTGTGGGTCACAGGTCCCCAATACAGAATGCAGCTGCTGCATCATCGGCCACACAGGCCCCAAAGGACAAGGGCAAATGCCAGGGCAGCATGGAGCTGGAACTGAATCCAGTGCCAGGAGGATCCCCAGGGCCAGAACTGTCTCCAGCACCAGCCACCTCCCAAAGGTCCCAAGCTCGGCACCAGAACCAGGCCTGGCATTGATGATCCAGCCGGCAATGGAATGACCAGCAATGGCACCACAGTTGGCCCCATCCCAACCCAGGACAGGGGAGCAGTCAGTGGGACAGGAGTCAGGGGCGCATTCACCACCGAGGACCCAAGGGCTATTGCCAGAGCCAAATACTTTACCTGGCCAGAGGGCCCTGTGTGCATCTCCAGTTCCACTGGTCCTACAGGGCAAGGGACTGGTTCTGCAGGCAAAGCCAACTGGGCCAGACAATTAAACTTCTGCTGCACAAGAGCTGCAACTGTTCTAATCATCAGAGTCCCTACTTACAGACAAAGAGGGACTCCAGGACCAAGACCTCGACCCCCTAGAACCAGAGTCCCTCAACAGCACTGAAGGTGACAGCAAAGGCATCCGGCTCACAAACATTGAAGAGCCTGCAGCAGACCCTGAAAAGGGTGACCTTGACAAGTGCTGTTTCTTCCCCTCCTGGTGGGAAGAGGAAGAAGTTGAGGCCGAGCAGTGTTGAGACCCTGTCCGGGATTGGGCCCATTTCCTTTTGTGCTTCTGGGAGGACTGTTCTTTCTCCCAGGCACTGGACTGCCCATGGTCAGAACCCTTCTCCGATGGGGAAAGTGGACTGGACACAGCCTCGCTGTATTAACAGCTTGCCTGAACAGGCTCCCTACCATCCTCCATAGCCTTCGACTGTTGCCGCTCAGTAAGACTGAGAGAGACTATTTATTTATTTATTTCATTTTGGTAACGGGGTAGGCCCACTGGAACCAGAGGTCCCCTTTTCAGGAGCGACCCAATATTCTGTGAAAAAACACTAAACTGACACAAAAATAACAAACTCTTGCTTTAAACATTAAAACTAAGTGGAACTGAATGCTGTTGTCATATAGATGTGAAGTTCTGACTCCTGGTAGGTGACTGATGTTGTCACTGATATGCAGTCAGTGGCAGGAAAAAAGGAACTGAGGTGGCTGAGGGACAGTATCGAGGCAAGTCTGTGCCTGCGAGCTCAGTATTGTGAAGCCACGCATGTGCATAACTTACCTCGGCACCAGCGCTCTGAAAAGTTCTAGATCCCACAGGGTCCTAGCACCTCCAGCTCAGACCCACTAGTGTGAATCAATGGTGAAAATTGATTCCTGAAAGATCAGGTGTCTCACTGGCTATAGCTCACCCAGATGCGAGTACAAAACCTGAACAGGTTAAGCCAACACTATTATCTATACAGACATTTCTGGCAAAGTTCCAGGTACAAGTGCATCAGTCATCCCAGAGAATGCAAATTAAGTGTGAAAACATTTCTAAAAGATGTGTTGCTATGGAGGCGAGAAATGGAAATTACGTACCTACCGCAATTCTTGATCTTCTTGGACAAGTCTTCACCACTCATTCACACTAATGGGATCTGCACCGGAGGCACTAGGACCCAGCGGGAGCAAACTTTTTTGCTAGAGGGTCGGCACCAGAGATGGAGCCATGAGGAGCGGCACCACGAGCCCTGACTATCTCAGCAGTCAACCCTCCAACCGCCTCAGTACCTTTTTTTCCGAGGAGGTGCAGCGTAACTTACGTAGAAGGATAGCCTAACCAAAAACCGGAAATAAGATAGTCCGGACAACCCGTATAAGTAGGGTCAACAATGAAGTCCTCACAGCCTAAAGATTGAGGGAGTGAAGACCAACAACAGAGGTGAGCTTGGGGATGGGGAGGATGGTGAATGAGTGGGGAGACTCTCCAAGAAGATCAAGAATTACGGTAGGTACGTAATTTCCATATCTTCCTGGACATAAAGTCTCCACCACTCATTCACACTAATGGAAGAGTACCAAGCTAATAATCCCCCGAGAGGGCAGCAGGAGAGACCAAGAGCTCACAGTTTTAGGACAGGAGTCCATTAAGGATGGTTCTGCCAAAAGAAAGATGTCGTCTGGCATGGACATCCAGGGCATAGTGTTTGACAAAAGTATGCACTGAGCTCCAGGTGGCCGCATTGCAAATATCCACAAAGGGCACATTGCGGATTTCTGCTAGGGATGCCGCGACCGCTCTAGCAGAGCGAGCGTACACTCTGCCCTGTAGCTTAACCTGCGCCATGGAATAACAGTGGCGAAGGCATGCCACCAGCCATGCAGAAATACATCTGATAGCAACAGGCTGACCCAGCCGGGTCTCGCTGAGGGAAACAAACAGTTGTTGAGCTTTACGAAAGTCTTCTGTTCTGTCTAGATAGAAACACAAAGCTCTTTTGATATCCATGGAATGAAGAGAACGCTCTCCTTCATTTTGGAAGTTCGCAAAGTAAGATGGAAGGACCAGAGGTTGGTTTAGATGGAATTCTGAAACAACCTTAGGGAGAAACTTAGGATGGGTCCTAAGAACTACTTTGTCTTTATGAAACACAGTATACGGAGGGTCTGTGACCAAGGCATGTATCTCAGAGATCCTGTGGGCTGAGGTAATGGCCACTAGGAAGGCCGTCTTCCAAGTGAGAAATTTTAACTCACAGGTAGCTAGAGGCTTGAAAGGTTTTCGAGTGAGCATGTCTAGCACCAGATTAATGTCCCAGGCTGTGACTGGATGTCTTATAGGAGGCCTGGTATGCAGAATTCCCTTAAGAAACCTCTTAACCACAGGTAACTGAGCCAGTGACAAGGAAAGTCCTGGTTCATGATAAGCTGAAATGGCACAAAGGTGAACCTTAACTGCAGAGTATTGTTGACCTGAATTTGAGAGGTCTAAAAGGTACTCTAGAACTTTATCTGGTGGGCAGGAAAAAGGATTCAAAGAGGATTTTGCACACCAGAGCGAGAAACGCTTCCATTTGGCTGTGTAAGTTTTCCTAGTGGCTGGCTTGCACGCAGCCAGAAGAATATCTGAAACCCTGCGAGAGACATTGAACCTGTTCACTTCTATCTCTTCAGGAGCCAAGCGTGAAGGTGAAGCGACCTCAGATTGGGATGGACCACAGGCCCCTGAGTCGTCTGAAGGGGAAGCGGTTTCGGAGGAGCTTCCAACATACTGTTGAATAGTGGAAACCATATCTGTCGAGGCCAGAAGGGAGCAATGAGGATCATTTTGTCCCCCTGGGACTCGAATCTGAGAAGTACTCTCTGAATTAGAGGAAGAGGCGGAAAGGCGCATTGAAAGAGTTTTGTCCACCGCAGCCTGAACGCATCCTGACAGAAAATGCCAGGCCCTGGATTTCTAGAGCAGAAGAGAGGCAGTTTTGTGTTGAGTGGGGATGCAAAAAGGTCCAGGTCTGGAGTTCTCCACTCTGCGAATAGTGACTGAGATATGGCTGACTCGAGAGACCATTCGTGAGGATCTGTCTCTGTTCTGCTGAGACGGTCTGCCAGTTTGTTCTGCACCCCCGGCAGGTAGACTGCATGAATTTGAGCCTTGTGCTCTAAGCACCATTCCCACATCTCATCGCTTCCCTGCATAAGGGGTAAGACTGAGCACTGCCCTGCTTGTTGATGTAATACATCACTGCTTTGTTGTCCATTTGAAGGAGAATATTCTTGTGACAGAGAATGTCCTTCAAAGCCAGCCAGCATAAAGGACAGATCTCATTTCTAAGACATTTATGTGAAGCTGGGACTCATCCTGAGACCACGTACCTTGAGTGTGGAGAGTCTGACAGTGAGCTCCCCACCCCATCAGGGACACGTCCGTGGTAATGGAAATCTGATGATCCAGAGGAGCAAAGGGGCATCCTTCCAGAAGATTGTCCTCTTGCGACCACCAGGTGAGTGATCTCTTCAGAGGTTCTGTCACCTTGATGAGAAAAGGACTGAGGGTGAGTGGTCGGGGACCACTGAGTACTGAGCATCCATTGAGAGGTTCTCATGTGGAGGCATGCTAGGGGTACAGTGAACACAGAGGATGCCATGAGACCTAGCATCCGTTGCATTGAGAGAGCTGTCACCGAGCTGCTTTCTCTGATGTATCAGGCCATCTGAAGGATATCGCTCCTCCTGTAATCTGGAAGAAGTGCTTTCACACAGGTGGTGTCCAGGAGAGTTCCTATGAAAGGGAGCCTCTGGGAGGGCTGCAGCTGTGATTTTTTGAGGTTTAGCAGGACTCCCACAGACGTAAGAAAGTGAGAAGCCGTGGCTATGGCGTCTAGAGTTCCCTGCCTGGACGGACTTGCTAGAAGCCAATCATCCAGATATGGAACAGTTGTATTCCAATTTTTCTGAGATGCGCTGCGAGAATTGCACAACACTTTGTACAAACTCACGGCGCAGAGGATAGCCCAAAGGCAGGACTCTGAACTGATAATGCTGTCCCAAAGCCATGAACCTTATGTATTTGTGATGCTTTGGGTGTATAGGAACGTGCTGGTAAGCATCCTGCATGTTCAGGTATGCTAGCCAGTCATGTTGATGAAGCAAAGGTAACAGGGTTCCTAGTGATATCATTTTGAATTTTTCTTTGGGAAGGAATTTGTTTAATTTTCTGAGGTCCAAAATGGGGCGCATGCCCCCAGTTTGCTTTGGAACCAGAAAGTAATGGGAGTAGAACCCTGTGTTCCATTGATCCAGCAGAACTACTTCCACTGTCCTGTTGTTCAGAAGGCCTTGTATCTCAGAAGCGAGAAGTTCTGACTGAAGAACTGACAGCCTGGGCTGTCGTCTGGGGGGACGATCCGGAGAGGTCTCCACAAGATTGAGGGAATACCCCTCGCGGATTATCAGGATGACCCATTTGTCCGAGGTTATGGACTTCCACTGATTGTAGAAGTGAGTAAGACGACCTCCCACCACTGAGGAAGAGTCCCCCTCGGCCAGCTGAGGTGGGACTTGGGCCAACAACTCAGAAGGTGGCTGTAGGTGCTTTGGGTCCTTGTGCCTTCTGCTGCATTTTCTTTTGAGGCTGGGGGGCTTGGTTTTTATTAAAACTTCCCCTGTCTTTGCCTCGAAAGGCCTGATGGTTATGAAACTGGCGTTTGTTAACACCCCCTCGGGAGGGGACGGGAGGAGGTCAAGCCAATTTAATGGCTGACCTAGTCTTTTGTGTGGCCTCTAGAGCCTGTTCTACTTGAGGGCCAAAGAGATACACACTATCGAAAGGCAGCGCCATTACCTGTTGCTGGGCATCATTCGTGAAACCTGAAGTGTGCAGCCAGGAATGACGGAGGGTACAAATGCCCGCCGCTGCTGCTCGGGAGGCAGTATCGAAGGCGTCCATAGCTGCTTTAACCTGCTGGTTGTTGGACTCGATACCCCTGGTTATGGTTTGAAGAAGCTCTGAATTAGTGTCCGATTCTGGTAGAGCTTCAACCATATGTTTGAGCGAATGCCAAAGGATATACTCATATTGAGAGAAATAGCCTTGGTAGCTGGCAATATGCATACCTAGGGTGGAAGCAGCAAAGACTCTCTTACCTAAAGTGTCTATCTTATGAGATTCTTTGTTAATAGGTCGAGCTGTAGTAGTCTGGGGAAGGACGACCTTATCATTCTCTGCCAAGACTACAACAGGATCCACAAAGGCTTGGGATGCCAAAATGATTCGATCCTTGAGAGCAGCATATTTCCAATCTATGGACTTAGCCACAGAAGGAATGAGAGCAGGATTATTCCATACCATTTGAGAAAGCGTCTCAAAGGAGGGCTGTACCGGAGGAGTAAAATCCATAGGGATCTCCAGAACATGGAGGTATTGGAGTCTTAACAGTTTCCCAGGATCGATATCTGTAGTTTGGAGATACAGAGTGGAATTCAAGTTTTTCAGCAGAGACTTAAATGACAGGTCCTCGACTACAGGCACTGCAGCAGAAATAGATCCTGTTCCTTCCACATCGTCACCCAGGTCTGGGTTAGGCTCAATGTCATCTCCTGACAGCCCAGGATGGACTGTATCAACAGGAAAGGAGTGAAAGTCAGAAGGAAATGAGGAAGGAAAAGGATTCAAAGAAGAGGAGCCCTGAAGACTGGATGACGCCCTAACAGGTCTTGGTGCCGAAGAAGTGCACAGCGCCAAAAACACGCACGGCGCCGAGGAGCCTCACGGCATTGAGGACGGCGCCGAGAAACTCAACGGCACCGATAGACGCGTCAGCGCCAAAGATAGCGCCGAGCATGCCATCAACACCAAGGGCATCGAAAACATCCCAAGACTCCAAAACACAGGATTTGAGGAAAAAGAAGGATGAATACCAGGAGATAGAGGCATTGGTGTGGCCCCCCGCGCCGTAGCCATGTGGGGGGGACACCTAAGCGCGGGTTGACGGCACTGAACACGGCGCCGCGCGACTAGGGAGGCTCAACCGCCTACCTGATCTCCCAAAAGCACGAAGGCCCCTGAGTGACCGGGCCAGGCAGCTGGACCAACCTCTGAGCCCATTGCTCCATAACAGCAGCCCGCTGATGAAACTGCTCATCTGAAGACCTACCAGAGGGCAGGGTGGGGCTCCGATGTCGAGCGTCAGCTGCCAGAAACAGAAACCCGGCGACTCCAAGGAGAGACAAATAACTAGCAACAAGTGACCGTCTGGCGCAGACATGTCAGAGGCGACCTCAGTGATGCCTTCTCTTTTTGACCTGTGGGCCGAAGAAGAGAGCTTGAGGCTGAATGGTGCCAGAGTGCGACCGTTTACTTTTATAGAAACATAGACTTTGATGGCAGATAAGGACCGCTTGGCCCACCTAGTCTGCCCATTTCCCTACCTAGAGGATAAGCTGCAGATCCTATTTAACCAACAGCCTATTTCTTCCTACCCCCCCAAAAAAATTGCCTTATGTCTGTCCCATACATTCTTGAATTCTCCCACAGTTTTAGACCCCACAACATCCTCAGGAAGGCTGTTCCATGCGTCCACCACCCACTTTCGAGGGGACCGCCCACCCTTTCGGGCATTGGACTGTCCATTGTCAGACCCCCCCCCCCCGGAGAAGGCAGCAGACCGGACCCAGCCCGGCTGACTGAACAGCTTTCATACGAAGTCTCCCTACCGTCACCTGACCCGCTCATGGTCGACTCCGACAATGTAGGCTGAGACTTCTTCCTTAAATAAGAATAAATAAACTAAGCAATACTTTATTGAAATATTACTACAAAACAATAAAACTGAAAACTAAGCTGCTAGTTTGAACTTTGACTCGGCGGGTGAGCGACGCCATCACTGAAGTGCACTCGATGGCGGAAAAAGGAACTGAGGCGGCTGGAGGGTCGATGCTGAGATAGTCATTACTACCCAGCTGGGTTTCAGCGGGGTGCTACCGCGGCTCCATCTTTGGCGACGACCTTCTAGCAAAAAAAGTTTGCTCCCGCTGGGTCCTAGTGCCTCCGGCGCAGATCCCATTAGTGTGAATGAGTGGTGGAGACTTTATGACCAGGAAGATCAGAAGTTTTGGGGAAGGTGGTGAAAGCAAACGACACAGAGATCAAAGGAATGAGCAGGCGTATTCTACCAGAGGAAGGTGCCATCAATCCAGCTCCACATGAGAACTTGTAAAGGCAGTTAAGGTGGAATGGCTGGAGAATATGATGCTCTTCTGCTCTTAAAGAACTTAACAGTTCATTGGTTTCCCAGCCCATATCCCAGATCTGGATTTTATATCTGAGACAGAGACTGCCTTGACTTCTAATTTTTTCTTCGGAGCCTCCAGTTCAACTAGATTCAGACTTTTGGCCAACAATCAAAGAAAAAGTACTGAGAGAGGTGGATACACCCATGGAGGCATCTGGTCCAGTCAGTGGAGAAAGATATGTTTGTTATTCTTTCATTTGAATCTCTGCCTGAAAGAAATAAGATTCTTCAGCTTATCAGGCAGAAAAAAATCTTTTCTATATAGGACCACGTCTCCATCTTTACCCGGATTTTTCTCTGCCCACGCAACATATGACGTAAAAATTTCTTACAATCATGTCAGAATTGTTTTTCTTTTGCATTTATATTTTACTGTTTTATTTCCCCGTTTTCTCCCTACTGTCCTAGCACCCAGCACAATGGCAGTGTCTGGCGCATGTGGAGGGTACCTGCGATGCTCCGTGGCACTGGTTCCAGACCCTTCTGCCCCTTTCCTGGCAATCACCAGGCTCCTCATAGCATGACACTACCATACGTCCCCCACCGGATGGCAGGCAAGGGCCAGGGAAATCCCTCATCCCTCCCCAGGAGAGGAAAGCTGCCTCGCGGCAGCTCAATCCTGTTCCTTGCCCTCCCCACTCTGCCAATCCCCAACAACCCAGGCTCATTCCTGAACCTGAGTCACCAGCATGGTGCGAGGTGTGGCATCCGGTGCCTCAACAATCAGCATCACCGGGCCGGCTCAGTCATGTCAGGATTTAAGGAAGCACACGTACTTGTTGCACTGCTGGCGCCTGCCAGATTGAAAATAACTCATCAGGGCAAAGACATTTTTTTACAAGGACCCAGACCAGGCTAAAGCTTTTTCTGAAGTTAATGTGCAACTCCCTTCTTATCAGACTTCAGGGAGGACAAAACTAATATAACTATCGCCCTCAGATTCTTGGACAATCTGCTTGATCTCTAGTTGTGCCTTAGCTTTCCCTTTTTTTCCTTATGTTTTATTTTTTTTCTGCCTTGTTAAGCCCTTGTCTACAGTGAATTTGAAAGATGGTATTTCTTTTTGCATATACAGGTTTCTAACTATGGCTTGGCCTATGGAAGGGCTGATACATAATTTAAGTATTCCGTTAGATTGGATGATTAAGCATTGAGTGCATCCTTTGTTTATATTAATATGTATTTAATTACTTGGGAGCTCTAGTACATAGCTTTAAATATTTCTTTTTTAATCCCCCTAAACAATATTAGTTTTGTGCTCCATTTAATTATGTTACTGAATGCTAACTATATCGGAATGTATCTTTTTAGATGCATTATCTGTTAATGTTTGTGTTTAATCTTTGAATAAAAATAAAGTATTAAAGAAAAAGACCTGGAGACTGTCATACTGTGAGAAAAGAGGAAGACCTAGTGATTGATGTAGCATGAGGACAGAAAAAGACCTGGTGGCTGCTGTAGTGTGAGAACAGAAGATCTGGTGACTACTGCAGTAGGTGGACAAAAAAAGACCTGGTAACTGCTGCAGTGTAAGGAAACAAAAGGACCTGGCATCTGCTAAAGTGTGAGGGCAGAAAAACTGGTGACTGCTCTAGTGTGAGGACAGTAGGAAGACCTGGTGACTGCTGCTGTGTTACAACAGAAGACCTGATGACTGCTGTACTGTGAGGGCAGAAGACGACCTGTTGATTGCAGAGGTATAAGGACAGAAGACCTGGTGACTGCTGTAGAATGAAGATAGAGAAAGATCTGGTGACTGCTATTATGTGAGGAAAGAAGGAAGACCTGGTGACTGTTTCTGTGTTAGCACAGAGCACCTGGTGACAGTTTCATATGAGAGCAGAAGCCCTGGTGACTGCAGCAGTGTGAGGGCAAAGAAGAAGACTCAGCATTTATATAGCACTTTCTTCATACAGTGTATCCCAAAGCACTTTACAAGCAATGCTGACTGGTAGTGAAGTGACTAAATGTGTAGTGGTGGCCATATCGCACATCATCACCCACACACAGCCTGGATAATTGCATGAACTGGTTTATGCGAAGAGGAATGTTGGCCAGGACACCAGGAATGTCCCCTACTCTTTGCAAAGAGTGCCCTGGGTTCTTTTACTTCCACCTGGACACCCACCAGGCAACGCCAGGATGGGTAGAAAGGACCTTGGTTTAACGTCTCATCAGAAGGAAAGCACACCCCAGCAGTACAGCACCCCCCTAATACTGCACTTGGGTGCCAGCAATTTTTTAGGTGCAAGCCCATTCCCGGTGTGGGATGAGAACCCACGACCTTCTGGTCCAAAGGCGGATGTGCTAACAACTGAGCCACACTGACACCAAAGGCCTGATGACTGCTGCAATGTGAGGATAGAAGACCTGGTAACTGCAGAGGTGTGAGGACAGAGGACTTGGTGACTGTTTGCTGTAGTGTGAGGACAGAAGACTGGAAGTCAGCTGTGGTTTGAGGACAGAAGAAGACCCGATATCTATTGTAGTATAAGTACAGAAGAACTGGTAACTGCTGTAGTGTGAGGACAGAAGGAAGACCTGGTGACTGCTATTGTGTTAGAACAGAAGACCTGTTAACTACTGTACAGTGAGGACAGAGGAATATCTACTGACTGCTGTAGGGTTAGCACAGAAAGAACACCTGGTGACTGCTGTTGTGTTAGAAGACCTAGTGACTGCTGTTCTGTTTGAACAGAAGACCTGGTGACTGCTATTGTGTTAGGACAGCAGACCTGGTGACGCTGTAGTGTGAGGACATAAGATGACATTTTGACTGCTATAGTGTGAGGACAGGTGAAAACCTGATAACTGCTGTAGTGTGAGTATAGAAGACTTGGTGACTAATGTAGTGTGAGGACAGAAGAAAGACCTGACAACTGCTGTGATGTGAGGAGAGGGGAAGACCCAGCTGCTGCTGTAGTGTGGGACAAAAGAAGACATGGTGACTGTTGTAGTCTAAGAACAGAAGACCGTAGGATGGTTTCATTGTGATGATAGAAGTCCTAGTGACTACTGTTGTGTAAGCACAGAAGACCTGATGACTGCTGCAGTGTGTGGACAGGAGACCTGGTGACTGCTGTAGAGTGAGAACAGAAGAAGACCTAGTGACTGCTGTAGTGTGAGGAGAGAGGAAGAACTGTGTGAAGCAAATAAACAAAACAAAACGATGTAAGAAACCACTATGGTTCTCAAAGGAGGTGGCAGTGAATGTTCAAGAGAAAAAGAAAGCATTCAGAAAGTACAAGGAATCACAGAGGGAGCAGGACAGAGAATTGTATCAGTTAAAGCAAAAGGAAGCTGGGAAGGCAGTCAGAACAGCAAAGGCCCAAACTGAGGAAAAGATAGCCAACTCAGTTAAGAAGGGGATAAAACCTTTTACGTACATCAGGGAGCAAGGAAGACCAAGGGAGGGATAGTGAGGCTTAATAAAGGGAGGGGGTGGTCAGAGGGTGACGGTGAAAAGGCAGAGATACTAAACAAATATTTTTGCTCAGTATTTACAAATGAAGAGGGGGAGGTACCTAAAACAAACAATAGAAACACTCTGGATACTGAAGTTGATACCAGCCCATTTACAGAAGAAAGGGTTCTGAAAGAACTCCTAAAACTGAAGGTGGACAAAGCAACGGGCTTGATGGGATTCATCCCAGAATTAAAAGAACTAAGGGTAGAACTAGTGACACCACTGACTACCCTCTTTAACAAATCATGGGAGGATGGGGTGGTACCTGAGGACTGGAGGAGGGCAGATGTGATTCCCCTTCACAAAAGTGGGAGCAGGGCAGAAGCGAAACTACAGACCAGTTAGTTTAACCTCAGTGATAGGGAAAATGATGGAATCACTTCTGAAGGAAAGAACTGTCGAGTACCTAGAGGCCAGAGGGGCACAGGACCCAAGGCAGCATGGATTCACAGCGGGAAGGTCATGCCAGACGAATCTAATAGATTTCTTTGACTGGGTGACCAAAGTAGTAGATCAGGGAGGGGCTGTGGACATGGCCTACCTAGACTTTAGCAAGGCATTTGACTCAGTCCCACACAAAAGATTAATATACAAGTTAGCCAGCCTGGGAGTGGGTCCCAAGATGATAGCCTGGGTAAAGAATTGCTGGAGAACAGGACACAGAGGGTAATAGTAAATGGAGTCCACTCTGAAGAAAGGCGGAGTTACTAGTGGGGTACACACATGAGTTCAGTATTAAGTTGGGGTCACTTCAATGTCATTATAGCGACATTTCAGAGGGGCCGGAAGGAAAAGTATGTCTCTTTGCAAATGACACAAAGATCTGCAACAGAGTTGATGCACAAGGTTGGGTGGAAAGAATGAGAAGGGACTTGGCAAGGTTAGAGGAATGGTCAAATGTATGGCAGCTAAGATTCAGTGCTAAGAAGTGCAAGGTAATGCACCTGGGAAACAAAAACCAGGGAAGAGTACACAATGGGGGGTGAGATACTAACAACAACAAAAATGGAAAGGAACCTGGGGGTAGTCATATCAGATGACTTAAAGGTGGGCAAGCAATGTGAGAGGGCAGTAAGGAGGGCTGGGGGGATACTAGGATGCATAGGGAGAGGCATCACCAGTAGAAAACAGGAAGTTGTTATCCCTCTGTACAGACAGCTGGTGAGACCCCATCTGGAGTACTGTGTGCAGTTCTGGAGACCCATTCTCTGCAAGGCCATAGACAAGATGGAAGCTGTCCAGAGGAGGGCAACTAAAATGGTGCAGGGTCTGCACCGGAAGACATATGAAAAGAGACTAAAGGAGCTTAATATGTATAGCCTCGAGGAAAGGAGGGAGAGGGGGGACATGATAGAAACTTTCAAGTACCTCAAGGGAATCAACAAGTCCAAGAGGGTAGCATCTTTGAAAAAAAGAGGTGTGCAAGAACAAGTGGGCACAATTTGAAGACAGAGCGGGGTGGGGGGGGCTCAGAGGTAATGTAAGGAAGTATTTTTCTCAGAGAGGTTGTGGATGCATGGAACGGCCTTCCAGAGGAGGTTGTGAAGTCAAAAACAGTGGTTGAATTCAAGCATGCATGGGACAGTCATAAGGCAATTCTAGAGGGTGGGGGTAGAAAGAAGTAGGCTGCTGGTTAACTAGGATCTGCAGCTTATCCATTAGGTAGGGAAATGGGCAGACTGGGTGGGTCAAGCGGTCCTTATCTGCTGTCAAATTCTATGTTTGTATATTAACTGGTGACTGTTGTAGTGTGAGGGTAAAAGGAAGACTTGGTAACTTCTGTAATGCAAGGACATGGTGACTTGATGTAGGATGAGGACAGAAGAACAACTTATGGCTGATCTAGTGTAAGGACAGAAGAATACCCAGTGACTGCTTTAGTAGGAGGACCAAAGAAGATCTGGTAACTGCTGAGTTTGAGAAACATAAAACTGCCGACTGCTGTAGAATGAGGACAGAAGACCTGGTGACTGATAGAAATGTAGAAAAATAGACTTTGACGGCAGATAAGGAACGCTTGGCCCACCTAGTCTGCCCATTTCCCTACCTAGAGGATAAGCTGCAGATCCCATTTAACCAACAGCCTATTTCTTCTTACCCCCCATGATGTAATGTGACGACAGAAGGAAGACCTGGTGACTGATGTAGTGTATAGACAGAAGACCTGGTGACTGATGTAGTGTAGGGACAGAAGACCTGGTGAGTGATGTAAGTGTGAGGACAGAAGGAAGTCTTGGTGACTGTTGTTGGATTAGGACAGAGGAAGAACGGGTGACTGCTGTAGTGTGAAGACAGCATGAAGACCTGGTGACTGCTATAATGTGAGAACAGGGGAAGACCTGGCGACTGCTGTAGTGTGATGACAGCATGAAGACCTGGTGACTGCTGTAATGTGAGAACAGAAGAAGACCTAATGACTGCTGTAGTGTGATGACAGCATGAAGACCTGGTGACTGCTGTAATGTGAGAGAAGGGGAAGACCTGGTGACTGCTGTAGCATGAGGACAAAAGAAGACATGCTGGCTGTTGAAGTTTATGAATTGATGAATCACCACGCTTCACTTAGAAATAAGAGCTCATAAAATAATTGTTCCATGGTTTACCAAATTAATAGGGACTGCAATACAAAACAAGAATGTTGCTCGGAAAAAGGCAAGAAAGACTAAAGATCCAATACACCTACAACACTTTAGAATGTTAAGAAATAAATGTACTGCAATTGTCAGAAATGCAAAAAGTGAAAATGTCTTTGCTCAGCTTGGTAATGCATCAGAAAACATACTAACACACTGGTGCACAGGTTTGTGACTTTGAGGCTTGATTACTGTAATGCTCTGTACCTTGGAGTCAATGGAGGGCGCTGTGATACCTGCAGTTGGTGCAGAACACAGCTGCTAGGTCGCTAATTAGCCTTCAGGGCGTGCCATGTCTCCCTGGCACTGTGTGATTTGCACTGGCTGCCAGTTAAGTAGCGATCTCCTTCAAAGTTGGTCTTCTAACTTATAAAGCCCTACAGGGCTGTACCTCTCTCTCCAATCCGCTGAGGAGGGCCTCCTGGTAGTTCCTAGGGCAAGGCTAAAATCTTCTGGGGACCAGGCCTTTGAGGCAGTGAGCCCGGTCCTCTGGAATTCCTTGCTGAGAACTTTGAGAGGGGCCCCCTCAGTGGAGGCCTTTAAGAGGAATCTCAGAACTTTTCTGTTTATCCAGGCACTTGGGGGCTAATTTTCCCCTAGCTGCTGAAGTCCTAGTTAAAGTATTTAGTGATTATTTAATGATTATTTATGAATTTATTTATTTATTTGGTATCATTTATTGATATCTATCTATGCTAGTTAAGTTTGGAATATGTCTATATGATTTTATCTAATTTGCTTTTAATGTACTAGGCTGTACTGGCATCCTAAGCCTCTAAGGAAGGGTGCCAGATATAAATAAATAAATAAATAAAGGCTAATCCAAGGAAAATGTGGTCTAGCATAAAGAAATTATAAGACAATGGGGGTTGGGCTGTGAATGGTAGTGGCAGTTCCCTACCTTGAATCTGAGGTATTTTCTGTGCATGGGTCTGACTAGTATGTAAAAGAAGGCACTCAAATCTAAAATGGGTTACCACTCCTCATTTTTCTTGTGGATCAGGAAGTACCTGGAATAAAGCCCCTTCTCCAACTGTGAGGGGGGACTTTCTCCATTGCGTCTACTTTTAACAACTTCTCTACCTCCAATTCCAGCAGGAGTTTTTCTGTTGGAGTAGGAATGTGAAGTTTCTGTTAGCCTGCAGTTTTGGAAACTTCTTGAACTGCAGGGTCGAACCCTGTTTCACTATTTCCAGGATCCATCTGTTTGTGGTCATTTTTTCCCATGCCTGCAAATAGTGAAACAGCTTTCCTCCCACTGGCAAATGGTTGGGCAATCTGCACCAATTTGTCTGAGATTCTGCTCTGCCTGGACCATGGTGGGGGGGGGTCATATGCATGCTTAGAACCCCTCCTGCCTCTACCCCTTAAGAATCCTCTCTGGAGGGCAAAATTATATAAAACAACATTATTTATTTATTTTTTAAAAAATCGGATTTACAAACCTTTGAGTCAAAGACTCATTTACAAAGGCACCTCGTCACAGGGAGGGGAGACAATATATTTGTGAAGAAAGACAGTGGAGAACAATACAGGTGAGATACAGAAGAGCATACAGAGCAAGGCATTTCAGAGAGCAAAATAGGCGAGATACAAACGAGCATACGAAATTAAGCTATTTAGTGTCCCAGTGGAGCACTCAGGTTACAGTGTGTGGTGTACAGACTACAACAAGCTATTTTAAGTGGACTAGTACATATGTAATGCTATAAGAGGCAAATTGGTTCCGAACGGCGTACTTGGAAAGTCCTATAATGGGCATTTACAGCTCTGAGTGTCAGTGAGGTGTTTGCGTAGGGCAACTCTGAAGGGGCCGATTTTGGGAATGTTTGTAATGTGCAAGGGAAGGGAGTTATACCAGGAAGGTGCTCTGTAGTGAAAAACCTTTGGGCGAGCGAGGTCCTAGCTCAGGGCACCTGGAAGGTGGCTTTGGTAGTATTGCGAGTGATGACCAAGTGGGAGGCCCGTTGAAGGGGTGTAGTGACTCCTGGGAGGCAGAGCACAAGTAAGGCCTTTTTTGCCAGTATACAGGTGTGGTATTGCAGGCGTTCTTCAAAAGTGAGTATGTTTGAGGCAGAGTACAGCTGGCATGTGTGAGTACTGCTGGGAGCACCGGAGAGGAGCCTGCAGGCTTTGTTGATAGAGGTTTGGACATTGGTGAGGGCAGTGGGGTCAGCAGCTGCATAGGTAGGAGTCCATAATCAACCAAAGACAGGATGGAGGAAGTGATAGCCAGCCATAGGGCAAACTCAGGGAGGCAGTCTTTGTGGCGGTAGAGGAGTCCAATCCGGGCATTCATGGCAGAGGACAGAGAGTTAAGATGGACATGGAAGGAGAAAGCCGAATAGAAGGTGATGCCCAGGTATCTGTATGTTGATACCTGTTCAAGGGGGTGGAGGGTCTGGGAATGATGCGAAGGGGAGCATTTCTGGAGTTACTTTGGCAGTGTGCAAAAATCATAGACTTCGTCTTCTTGAGGTTCAGAACCAGATTATGGTAGAGGAACCACTTTTCAGCCTGGCTGTAGGTGAACTGCAGGGAGCTCTGGAGTGTGAGTGGGTCGGGGTGTGAGGCGATGAGGACTGTGTCGTCGGCATATAGAAGCATTTTGCCTGTGCAAGAGCTGGGGAGGGTGTTTAAAAAGAGACTGAACCTTGTGGGGCCCAGGATGGAGCCCTGAGGGACCCCGGAGCGTACAGGTAGGGCCGTTGATAGGATACCATTTAATTTGACCCGTTGGGATCTATCCCTGAGGTAGCTGGAGAACCAAGCCAGTGGGCCAGATGAGAAGCCCAGCTGATGGAGGGAGTCAAGCATTAGTGGGTGACAGACAGTGTCAAAGGCCTTGGATAGGTCAATGAATACTGCCCCGGCGAATCCGATCTCCCCAGCATCAAGTGCAGAGTGTATTTGGTCGGAGAACTCCAATAGGGCTGTAGTGGTGCTGTGATCAGGGCAGAAGCCATGCTGCTCTGGGCATAGTATGTTGTACTTGGATAGATAATCCACGAGTTGGGTGGATACTACTTTCTCCAGGGCTTTTGAGAGGGGGGGAGAGCATGGAGATAGGTCTGTAATTGTTTGGTGATGTGCGATCTCCATTTTTATGGATAGGGATAATTTCAGCCAATTTCCATGCACTCGGGAATTGGCCGAGGCATAGGGATCGGTTAAGAAGGTCAGTGAGGGGGGCTAACATGACATCAAGTGTTAGGTGGAGTATCCTGGAGTCAAGGGGGTCACAGCTTGGGTTGTGGGAGGAGAGGGCTTTTATGAGGAGTGACTTGGTGTCATGGGGAGAGATGGTCCTGAAGAGAAATGGGGGACGGGAAATAGCTGGGTGGTTGGATGCATGGATAGGGTCAAAGAAGTGGCCAGGAAGGACTGCACTTAGGTCAGAAAATGTTGTGTTGAGGCAGTCAGCAACACGTGGTAGGTCAGTATTAATTGTGCCATTAATAACCATCTGAGAAGGGGGGTAGCGGGTCTTCCCATTAAACTCCTTTACGTTATCCCAGAAAGCTCGGGCAGAGCCCCTGGATGAGGTCAAGGCGGTTTGATAGTAACTGGCCTTGGCTTGTCTTATGGCCCAGGTGCATTGGTTGTGAGCGGCATTATAGGCTTGCCTGTCAGCTGTCCTGCAAGACTCAACAGCAATGTGCCACAGGTTATCCCGCTGCTTCAGTTGCTGGATCAGAGAGGGGGAAATCCAGGCAGCATTGTGTCTCTTGGAGCGGTGTTGTGACAGGGGCAAAGATGTCACAAGCCTTGCAGAAGGCACTGGTGAGGAAGGCTAGAGCAGTATCTTTATCCGTTGCGAGGGAGATCGGGGACCACTCGAGCTGGGCAAGGTACTGCTTTAGCTTATTAAGGCCCCTGGGGCGGAAACAGCGACAGGGGGTGGCTTTGTACGCAGGCTTGAGCATGGCGGAGGACCAGAAACAGAGAATTGGTGAGTGGTCGCTAAGGGAGTTGGCTAGGACGTTAACAGACTTGATTTTGTGTGGGCGGTTTGTGAGTACTATATCTAGGAGGGAGCTGGACCCACTTGATTGGTTAAATCTGGTGGGCTGGGTGACTAATTGAGATAGGTCAAGGGACGTGAAGTTGTCCTTAATGTGTGTTGTAGTGGAGCCAAGTCAGTTGATGTTGAGGTCTCTGAGGATGAGCTGTTCAGCCTTGTGTGGCAGGATGGAGAGATAGTCAGTGAGAGAGCGGATAGCTAGACTTTGTGCCCTCGGGGGTATGTAGGTGGTTGTGAGGTAAAGAGGACCATGGCCCGGGTCCGGGGTGATTTTTAGGGTGATGGCTTGGGCCCCGTGGTCGAGCTTGGGGGTAGATAGTATGTGACCCAGGAGGGAGTCACGCAGGTAGACTGCACACCCGCTGCCATGCTTACCCACACGATCTTCTCTAAAAAGGGTGAAGCCGGGAAGGGAGACAGCAGAGTCTGGAGTTGATTGAGAGAGCCAGGTCTCCACTATGGCAAGAATGTCAGGTGTGTGTTGGGAGACCTAGCACTGGAGTGCAGCCATCTTCCTTGGGAGACTGCAGATATTCAGAGAGGCAATGCTGAGGCCATGTCCAGTAGGGGGCGATGGTGGGGTAGTGGGTCCCGGTCCTGGGTTAGGGTGGACATTCCCAGAGAGCAAGAGGAGTAAGGTGATGAGGAGGAGAAAAGGACTACGGCGGTTGTGGTAGAGGTGCTTGGACAGGTACAAGGATTGGGGGGGCAGTGCAGGGGATGGGTAGGGAGTTAAGGGCAGGAATGGCTAGGACAGAGGGGGACCACCTTCCACTGTGTACTGGGGCGGGGGGTGGACGTCGGTGGTGGGTGTGGGGGGGGCGGTGGGGTGGTCCAGCATGTGAGGTGCGTTAGTGGTGAGCGGAGAACAGATGGGAGGGCTAGGAGCAGTAGGGGGATGAGCCAGAGGAGGCTGGGGTTCTGGCAGATGTGCACTTACAGTGGTGCTGGAGAGGTTCTTTGCAGGAATAGTGGGGGGGGACAGGATCGTGAGGAGTAAAGCAAGTATAGAGAACATTACTAGAGACATGTTGGTGTATGGGATGAAGGGAGGGAGATCAGTGTTGGCAGGCAGGATCCCCCTAGTGTTCAACGAGTATAATCTGCAGGTGGTAAAGTGGGCTGATTGGTTCTGCAGCCTCACATGACACCACGTATAAAACAAAGAGCCGACCAAAGGTGGTGGTGGGGGTGGTGGGGAGCGGCAGCGATGGCGGGCAAACAAAGCGCCCTGTGCAGCAGGCTGGTGCTGCTCCTGCAGCGCGTTGCGGTGTCCGTACTTTTGGTAGTCCTGGGGGGTGGGAGCATCCTCATGAGGCGGCTGTGAGGGGAGGGCAGGCACGCCTTCAGCCCTCATGACCTCTGAGCTTCTGCAGATGAAAGAGAGAGGGGGGGACACAGTTATATGCTTGTTTCGGGAGGTGGGGCTAAGGTAAAGAGAAAGCAGAGCTATGTGGCTAAACTGCAGCCGAATAATGTTGTGCAGGGTTCTAAATACTTTAACAAATTAGAACTGTATCGACTGTAAACCAAGTGAGCTCAATTTTGAACAGAAACAGAAATAGTTGTGAATAGTAAGGTAAACAGGTTTGGGCTCCAGACTATGCATTTTCAGCAACCGATTTAAAGTCTCTTAAAGTACTTTTCATTACATTTAAAATTGTGGCTATGGGAAAAACTCAGCGCAGAAAAACTATCTGCAGTGCTGCACCGACTTCCCGACTGTTAAAGGCAACTGTTTGGCAAGGTTCTTTGCAGAGATTTTAAAATGCTTTGGCGCTAAAAGACAAGCACCCTGTGCAGTAGGCTGGCGCTTGCTCCTGCCAGCGCATGTTGGGTGTGTCTGTACCTTTGCAGTCCTAGGGGTGGGGGGCGCCCCTATGCAGGTGTGATGTGAGGGGAGGGCAGGCACTTCTTCAGCCCTCACGACCCTCGGAGCTTCTTTGGTAGTCCTGGGGGGGGCGGCCCTTATGAGGCGATGTGAGGGGAGAGCAGGCACTTCTTCAGCCCTCATGACCCTCGGAGCTTCTTTGGTAGTCCTGGGGGAGGGAGGGCCCTACAGGCGATGTGAGGGATGGGCAGGCACTTCTTCAGCCCTCACGACCCTCTGAGCTTCTTTTGGTAGTCCTGGGGGTGGGGGCGTCCTTCATGAGGCGGTGTGAGGGGAGGGAGGCACTTCTTCAGCCCTCACGACCCCTGAGCTTCTTTTGGTAGTCCTGGGGGTGGGGACATCCTTAGAGGTGATGTGAGGGAGGGCAGGCACTTCTTCAGCCCTCACGACCTTCGGAGCTTCTTTTGTAGTCCTGGGGGTGGGGGCGCCCCATGAGGCGATGTGGGGAGAGCAAGCACTTCTTCAGCCCTCATGACCTCGGAGCTTCTGCCACTATATTGGTTGGGGATATTAATTTGAATTGGTCTTTAGGGTAAACTTGGGACTGTAGTCCTTGTTATCTGCTTATGGTCAATTTCAATGTATAAATGAGCCTACTTGTCTTAACTCACACACATTAAACCATACTGTTTTGGACTGTTATTACCAGAGAGATTATATAACTGCCTCAGGTGTTTTATCTGATGCAGTTAGTGATCAAATGGCAATATTTGTGGTGTTGAATTTTGCCGCCTGAAAGTTGCCTCGCCTGGCCCAAGTTCGCTTTTTAAAATGTCAGTTTGGTCATTCTTTACGCTTTATTTATCCCAGATTGATTGGTCATATTTGGAATGTATCCCTCATATTGATGGAGTTTTTCTTAATCAATCAATCATCTTTCTTTGTAAAAAAGTGCTATTCACACTGACCATAGTGCTTGTACAGAAAAATACAATAAATACAATACTTAAAAGCTTGAAAATACAAAACAGACACCTTCAGCTATATTCAGGAAAGGCAAGATCGAACAAATACATTTTTAGAGCAGTTTTAAAGCGCTCCACAGTCAGGCAGTCTCGTATCTGACGAGGTAGAGAGTTCCACAGGGTTCTGTAGTCAACTTCTTCCCATTCAGGAGTCCTTGTTCCCTATGCGTACCATGAGGTTAAGAGATGTCCCCAATCCTTGGCTCACCCCGGCCATCAAGGCCTTGATTAAAGAGTGTGATACTGCCTTGGTTGCATACAAGATGAATCCTTCTGTTTTGCTCCTTAACAACTACCGCTGTATTAGAAATAAGGTTTCCAACTTGTTACGAAAAGCAAAAAGAGATTTTCATAAGGAGTTTCAGTCTAATTGGTCAAATCCAAAGAAATTTTGGGAAAACAAACTCCCTACTTTCCCTAAATCGACTTCCTCAGTTAGGAACTTGGTAGTAAATGATGTTGCTATTGCTGATCTTGTTGAGATCGCTAATCTTTTTAATAAACAATTCTCTGATCTGTCCAGCTTTCGTAAAACGGGAACATGTATCTATTTATTTTTTTCACCAGGAGAGACACACTAAGCTGAAGCTTGTTTTCAGGTGCTGCCTGGGAGCACAAGGAAGTTAAGAGACTAGCTCAGGGTCGCATAGTATGCAATTGAGGGCTGTGGGATTCAAACTCAGGTCTCCAGGTTTGCAGCTCAGAGCCTTAAACCACTGCACTATACTGCTTCCAAATACTGCCTCCGTATGGCTGATGGGACTCCCAAATATGTTTCTCCCTTGTTGGACAGACCTGAATTTGTATTTAAGAAGGTCCCTGAGGTTGATGTCTATAATTTGAGCACTCTACCTAATACATATAGTAACTGTGGGGGCGGGCTTGATGGCCGCTTTCTAAAGCTGCCGATTCCTTTTATAGTTAAACCTGTATGTTACCTTTTTAATCTTTGTTTGGAATCCTGCCAGTTTACCTCTAACTGGAAACTGGCAAGGGTTGTACCAATTCCCAAGAAAACTCATGCAGTCTCTCTTGAGGACTTTCACCACTTCAGTTCTCAACCCATTAAGCAAAAAACTTGAAAAGATTGTGGCTTACCAAATCAGTGAATACCTTACCACCTATGGGTTACTTTCACCTCACCAACATGGTTTTCATAAGCATTACAGAACAGAGACTGCCTTGGTCAGGTTCACGGACTCTGTCCAAAGGGGATTTGAGAAAGGCCTAATGACTGGGGTGGTATTCATGGACCTGACCAAGGCATTCAACCTTATAGATGATTATCTGACATGCTCAAAGTTGAACATTCTGGGGTTTTGTAAGGCAGCTGTTTCCTGGATAGGGAAATGAAAATTACGTACCTACCGTAATTATTGATCTTCTCTTGTATCTTCACCATTCATTACTGATGGGTGTAAGCCGGAAGCGCACACCCGCTACGGGAGATTTATTTATTTTTTTGGAGAGAGGAGTCAGCACTGATGGTGCCGCCCACAAGAGTGACGCACTGCGTGGTGCGCAAGGGGTGGCCGTTAGGCACCACAGACTCCTCCTCCATCTCAGTTCTGTAAGCTGGAGAGGCGAAATAAAAAGATTTTGGAGACTAAGAGTGAGGCAAGAGAGCCGAGGGATAGACAAAGGAAAAGAAACAAACTGAAAAAGGAATAAGCCGGAAGAGGAAAGGAAAGATGAGAACCCTACCCTAAGGGACCGCAGGACCTCAATCCTAGGGTGGCTCCAAGGGAGGAACAGATAAGGGAGAAGAAGAAAGAGGGAAGAGGGAGAAGAGAAGGGGATATTAGGAGAAGGGAAAAATTCTGCCACAAGTTGTGAGTAAAATTGGCATTAAGGGTTATCAGCTCAGAACTTAAAAGCAAGGAAGCAAGGATCCCTTCGAACAAGACTGGTCTAGATGGTCCGACCGAATCTTCTGCACAGCTTGGCATGAGAGGGGCAGATTTCCCTACACATCCCACTGTCGAATTACCCATCACTCAAGCTGAGAGCTCACAGATTGCCAAGGCAAATAACCTGTTACAGGAAGGAAGAGCCCCCAACTAGGTAAAGGGAAAAAGGCCCCACTAGCATACAGACATGTATTAGTACGGGGGGGAGGGGAAGCCCTAAGAGAGGACAACCTCTTGGTAGGGTGAACAGAGATAGAGAAGGAAACTCATTCTGACTCCCTGGAGGAGGCAGGGAACAAAGAAGCCAGACCACCCATTCAGGAAAGCAATTTCCGAGGGAAGAGGACTGTCTTAAGAAACGAGCCCTGTTGGCTGGTGATTGAATAACCTGGCCTGAAGGTAAGGTCCCTGAAGGGAGACCTTCAAGGAAAACCAGAAAGAGTTCCCTCAGAGAAAGGAAAAACCTCCACTCACTCACCTTCCTTTCCAAATCCTTCACTGCTCCCCTGTAGAGAAGAACAGAAGGTCCCAAGAACCAGGGGATTTAGCCCCCAAACTGCCTCGAGAGGGGAAGGAGGAAGAGGGGGAGCAGGACAGGGAAGACACCCAAGAAATAAGGCCCATGAGGGGAAGGTGGGCAGGATTCAGTAATGAATGGTGAAGATACAAGAGAAGATCAATAATTATGGTAGGTACGTAATTTTCATATCTTCCCTTGTCAGTCTTCACCATTCATTACTGCTGGGTGAGTACCAAGCCCCCCCAGAGGGAGCCTGATGTTCAGCCCCAAGGGACTACATCCCTCAGCCCCTTACTGGTGCAGTCTAAGGTTGCTGAGGACGAGTGGGTGTCCCCTGTGGCCGGAGGGATGGAGGATGCCCCTGAAGAATCCTCCTCACCCCGCGGAAAACAGGCGGGTCCCTCAGAAAGCGGAGGAAGTCACCCTACATTGGGCAATGGGTGACAGTCTGAACAGACAAAGCCATGCCGTCTGTCTTATGCAGATCACTGTCCCTACCAGTCTGGAAGCCACCTCGTTGGCATCATAGGACGACCTTGCCTGGTGCCTTGCAAGCTCCAGACCCTGTGCAGAGAGGGCAGTGGCTTGTCAGGACTGCTCCATATCAGGCATAGATGCCAGAACCTGTGCCAGCATCGACCACAGATGCCTGTTGTAGGCAGCATGGTGTGCCTGATGTGAGCCTATACACATTAGAAAATGAGCCGAAGAAGACTCTTTGTCCTCACCAGTCAAATTCAGCGGAATCCGGATCCGGGGTCAATTGTGCCAGGCGCCAAGGCCGGAAGGGCGGTCTAGGATGTCAAGCCCAAGGTGGGTGAGTAGGGAGCCTAGAGACTTGTGGGGGTGCAATACCGGCTCCTGCAGTCTGCGGGGCTGGAGAAGGGCTGCTGGAGACTGCCAGGTGTGGATAGATGTCTCCTGGAAAGGGACTGGCCAGGAAGGCACCACAAGGTGGCGAGCACTGAATTCACTAAAGAATGCACGTGTCTGCCACTCGGTATTGTTCTTTCGAATGAAGTAAATACGAAGCTCCAAGACCAACCTTGAAAGGAACCGCTGATATTCTGTGAAATTAACGTCAGTGGACAGGAGGTTCCTCTTCCTCAGGAAAGGAGGATGAGGAGGAAGTGGAGCTCGATCAGTAGACTCCTGCGGTGGGGGGGGACAACTGGAAGACCTGTTTGTCCATGGCCCTGACATATGAAGGGAAGGCTGCCGCATTAGCTCTGAAGTCTCCCAAGTTAAGGGCCCCATAGGACCCACATGGCCTGGGAGAGAAAGGGGGGTGGCTGCAGAGGGATGGGCAAGGGCACTTAAGAGAATGCGCCTGGCCTCTGCTGGGGCTCTGAGATCCAGGGAGCGATGCCACCATGACTGGGGGCCCTGAGACCATACCGGGTTGCGGAGAGGTAACTTGAGAAGGCAAACTCCGGAAGAGCCCAGAAGGGGAACCTACCCTGTGACGCAACTGAGGTTGCATGTGTCCAGAAGAAACCCTCTACGCCACCACTAGAGGGTGCTCTCGAGACTTGGAAGGAAAGGCAGGGTTCAGCACTGCAACTCCTCCCCACAACCCGCGGGGCAGTGGGAATCGCCACCACTCCTCCCCGACCTCTCAACCCCTCCGACTCTGGGCAGCCTCTTCCTCGACAACAGTGTAGGAGCTCCCCACTCTGCAGACCCCCAGAGGGAGGTCACAGAGGCAGGGTTCTCCACCCTTCCCAAGGGCCCCAGCAGCACCAGAAATGCAGCTGCCTGGGCCTTCTCAGAAAGGTATCTTCTCCCGAATCCCAGAGCTATCGCTCTAGGGGATCCCAGGCCACCCCTAGTCATGGGGTCCCCATGAGGAACATGCTCCGGGGACTCAGGAAGAGGAAAACTGTGCCGCCTGACACCCTGGCCTATAGAGTTCCGATTCCAAAGAATTGGGCTGCCAGTCTGGGTCCAGCTGTGAGTCATCCTCCTCGAACAGGAGTCGAGCAGAGTGACCTCCACAGAGGCAGCCCACGAAACATTTCCAATGATGGCACCAGGAACGGCGCCGACGTAGGCCGCAACATCACCAATGGTGCCGCTTGACTCCTTAGCCCCGTGGACAATGCCAGAACTGCCAACAGTGCTGCCCGAGTCCCCGGTGCTGTGGATGGTGCCAGAACCCAAAGCAGCACCACCAACAGCGCCACCCGAGTCCCTGGTGCTGTGGATGGCGCCAGAACCCAAAGCAGCAACACTAATGGCAACACCCGAGTCACCGGCGCCGCGGACGGCACCGGAACCCAAAGTGGCACTGCCTGAGTCTCTGGAGCCGCGGATGGCACCAGAACACAGAGTGTCACCGCTCAGTGGCATTGAGGGTCCACTAGTGCCGGGCCCTGCAATCCGCGGCCGTGATATTGGGGGTGGCTGCCGGGACGGCGCCAGCGATGCAACCCTGGGAGGAATCGCACCACTCCTCCGATGCCAAAGAAGAAACCTCCTTCTCAGAAAGGCTGGAAGTGGAGGAGGTCTCCTCCTCACCGGGCCGTATAGACCAGGGAGGGGACCCAGAGGAAGGGTCAAGAGATCTGGCCTGGGAGGACCGCGGGCAATATCATCCTCCAAAAGTCGGCGAACCCTGACAATCTTAAACACGCGGATTTCCAGTACATGGCGGTCCATGGAAAAACAGGCATCGCAGTGATCCATATCATGGTTGGGTCCCAGGCACCGAAGGCAAACATTCTGTTGATCCGAGACGGAGAATTGCCGGCCACATGGGCACCGACGCATAGGAGCACAGCCCACCTTGGATTTATGCTTGGTCCATGAATCGGACATGATGCGAACAAAAACAGCAAAAGATACCAGCACTGTAGAAATATAACAAAGAACAGTTTTACCGGGTCAACGGTGTCGGGATGAAGAACCGGGATGAAGGAGCGGTGTTGAGAAACTTGGCATCGAAACAAGGCCTAATGGCATAACAAACTTCTGAACTTGCACAGCAGGTGCAGCCTCGACAGTGGGAGAAACAGAAACTGGGATAGAGGAGGAGTCTGTGGCACCTAAATGCCACCACTCGCATACCACGCGGTGTGTCACACTCATGGGTGGCGCCGTTGGTGCAGATTCCTCCCTCAGAAAAAAAAAAAAAAAAAAACTCCTGTAGCAGGTGCGCGCTTCTGGCTTACGCCCAGCAGTAATGAATGGCGAAGACTGACAAGAGAAGATCTATCTATCTGATCATGCTCAATTTGTTATTGTAGGTTATGCAGTGTCTGATACCTTCTGATTAGTTGTGGCGTTCCTCAGGGGTCCATTTTGGGCCCCTTATTGTTTTCTTTATTTATTAATGAACTTCCTTCTTTTTGTAGGACTTATGATACTATATTTTATGTGGATGATTTGATTCTTTTTTATCAATCTAGTTCCCTCTCCAAGTTAACAGCTGACTTGAATCACAATTTTGAGGGAGTTTGGACAATGCTTTAGTCTTAAATTCAAATAAAACCAAATCTATGATTTTTGGTACTCCTCCTATGCTTAGGGATAACGCTACTTTATCTTTACATGATTTAAATGGTTTAGCTATTGAACAAGTGTACCAATTTAAATACCTAGGGGTCCTTTTGGATCCTGGGTTGACACTCTTGTTACAGGTTCATACTGTTGTACGCACTATAAACCAAAAGTTAGGCTTGTTGTATAAATGTAAGAATTACTGTACTTTTCTTTTGAAGTAAGAAAATCTACTGCAGTAGGGTCACTGTTACCGCATTTTGATTATGTCTCGAGCATCTACTTGAATCTTGGGAGTAAGGAGTTGCATACATTGATGGTTGTTAATAATAATGTCTGACGCTTTGTTCTACAGGTACCATTGCGCACTCATCACTGCGTTCTATATTCTAATTTGGGTTAGCTGGCTCCTATCTCTAGAATGGAATATTTTTATGGTTCATTTATTTTTAAATGTGTTTTTCTTAAATCCTTGTTTCCATTGACTAATCTTGTAAAACCCCAGGCTATTCTTCCAAGTCTGCGTTCCTCTAATGGTATCTTGTTAGACTCAGTGTTACCCAAACTTAAAATTGGGTCTTGAGCTTTCTCTATAGCTACCCCTCGATACCGGAATACATTACCCTTAGCTGTACGTCAGGCCACATCTATATTTGACTTTAAAGTAAAATTGAAGCAACATCTATTGATGAAATCTTTATGTAACTGTTCTTTGTAATTGTTGTTGTTTATGTATCAGTCTTGTTTGATCTGTTTGTTTGTATTTGTATTTACTGTCTCCAGGTCAGGCCGGAAGAAGGGCCTTTGGTCCAGTGCTCTTATCCGGTTAACAAATGAAATAAATAAATAAATAAATAAATAAAAAATAGGTAAGGTAAGCATGGGGGTAGTAACCCCGGCCCCTACCTCCCCTTCCGTGTGGCCTTTGGGAACTGAAGACCTTTTCTTTCTCAGTTTTGCTCTTGGTGGTCTTATACTAATCCACCTTTTTCATGTAATAATAATAATAATAAATTTATTTGATATAGCGCCTTTCACATATCAAGGCGCTGTACAATCGAATAAAACCAAACACAATAAATACAGATAAAATCAAGAGAATACAGAGTAGGCTTTTCCCCACAAAAAGGTCTTCAGTGCCCGCTTGAAACACTCCACTGTCCTGCACTCCCGAAGCTGACGGGGCAGAGAATTCCAGAGGGTAGGTGCTATAAACCCAAAGGCACGCACAAGATAACTTTAAACTTACCCTCGGAATCTCCAGCAATCCCTCGTCAGCCGAGCGGAGCTGTCGCAGAGGGGTGTAGGGAACCAGGAGCTCTTTCAAGTAATCAGGACCCTGTCCATGTAGGGCTTTGTAAGTCAATAGACCTACCTTAAAGGTGATCCACCACTGAACAGGCAGCCAGTGCAGATCGTGCAGCACAGGGGTAATATGTGTTCTCCTAGAAGCCCCAGTCAACAAACGTGCTGCAGCATTCTGCACTAGCTGTAAGCGGTGGATATCAACCCCAGGAAGCCCTAAGTAAAGGGAGTTGCAGTAATCAAGGTGCGATGTCACAAAGGTGTGGACCAAAACAGGGTGGTCACTAGACGGAACAAGGTGCCTAATCCTAGCAATGTTCCTAAGATGGTAAAAGGCCAGCTTGATGACTGCCGACACCTGATGACAAAGGGTCAGGCCATTGTCAAGCACCACTCCTAGGTTACACACCCATTTAGGGGTAAGAACCTGGGTCCCCCCAGGACTAAACCGGAGGGGAAATTAGTCCTCAACCCCTCTGACCTACGACCCGGGTCCACAACCAAAACCTCAGTCTTACCTGGGCTCAACTTTAAACCGCTGGTACTCATCCAATCTTGGATTTCTACGAGGCAGCTGTTCAGTACCGAGATAGCACTAATCTGGTTGGGGGCAAAAGACAGGTAGAGCTGGGTATCATCTGCATAGCAGTGAAACCTCAGCCAATACCATCTTACAATGTCTCAGAGGGGCAGCATATACACTGCGAATAATATGGGAGACAGCACCGAGCCCTGAGGTACCCTGCAAGGCAGAGAGAAAGCCCCAGAAGAAAAAATACCCGAGACAACTCTGCATTCTACCAGCGAGGAAAAATGTAAACCATCTGAGGACTGAACCCGACAACCCACAAATGGGCCTCAAACGCTCAAGCAGAATCCCATGATCCATAGTGTCAAAAGCTGATGATAAATCAAGGAGAACCAAGATGGAACAGTATCTCTGATCTCTCGCCACCAGGAGATCATTGAGCACCCAAACTAGAGCAGTCTCAGTGCTGTGCCTCTTCCGAAAACCCGATTGGAGAGGTTCATATAAATTATGGATGGTTAAATGGTCCTCTAGTTGAGCTGGCACAACTTTCTCTATTTTGTCGCCAAACAAAGAATTCCCCTCAGAAGGGAACTCCATTGCTTTTTGTTTGAGTTTCCTGAGGGAGGTTCGTGGTTCTGAGCCAAGCAAACCTTCTTAGGGATACTGCATGTGCCAAGACCCTAGAAGCAGTGTCATTGGCATCTACTGCCATGTGGAACTGATACTTGGTGGCATCCATGGCAGTTTTTGCTGTGTCTGCCAGATCTTGTGCCAGGTCACCTGTAGCTTTTTTGCTCATTACCAAAACAGAACTCCACTGAGCCTTTTGGTACTGAGCTGTATAAGCATGTACACTGCCTGCCTTAAAGCAGGGAAGCTGTTATATGAACTTTCTTGTCCATACTATCGATCTTTGTGGAATCCTTATCCAGAGGCTGGGAAGAAAGGGGCACTCTGGCCTTGTCACAGGCAGCAGTCTGGACCACTGCCTGTCAGGCTGGGAGTACAGGTACTCAACACCCAGCTTGTCCAACTGATATCTTGTCGATGCCAGCAGCACAGCTTTGCAAGTAGCATTCCTGAGGGACTTAGGAATGGGCAAAAGCAACCTCTTAGTGGGGGTTAAGCCCATCATATCTAGAAACTTCAACTCTCATCTTCATCTTTAGAAGTCTCCTGTGATGAGATGTTGAGGGTACTGACTATTTGCTTCACAAAAGAATAGTAAGAGGTGTAGTCCTCAGAGGGACGAGGAGAACCAAACTCCTGTTTAGGGGAACCATAAGGCTTTATAGGTTCCCCTTTCTCTTCCTCCTCCTCATAGTAAAACAGCCTCCTTCTCTGCAAGCCCTGGGATAGGTCCTGGAGCCGGGGGGTGGGGCATACCCATAAATGTCCTAGCCTGGAATGCTATGCCTTAGTCATGCTCTCTAAAGAGAGCATCTTATTCCTGTGCACTGGTGTCTCCTTTCTTTCTTCAGGAGGTGGGACAGCAACATGTTTTTCTTTTTGTTTTCTTCTTAGCAGGCACTGTCTCTGGCGTCTGCTCATAGTAACATAGTAAGAGGCTCTTTTATGCTTACTGGATTCAGGGTTCCCTTGTTCAGACACTCTGATTTCTGAACCATCCTTAGAAGCCTTATCATACTGCTTACTTTGAGGGGCTGGACCCTCCTCTGAGCCTTTAGGTGATGAGGAGGCAGACTGAGAAGCCATAAAATCTTCTAATTTGTTTAGCCCTTTTATTTTGTGTTTTAAAGCAGAACTTAACACAGAATTCACAATTGACAAAATTGGCATCCGGACCCAGGCACCTCAAACACAACTTATGACAGTCTGCCTTAACCAGGAGTTGAAAACAAATTTTACAATTTGTAAAGCCTGTAGGTCCTGTCCTCTTTTTAGGTCTGTCAGTCATGTTAAACTCTGACAAACAAAAAGCATTTTAATTCCTTAATATTGGTAAAAGTGAATTGCATTCCGGTTCCTTATAATAAAAGCATGACCACACAGCAGAGTTTTAAATTTCATTCTAAGATTCCATCATTAGCATAAAATTCTAGGCTCTGGGACAGGCTCAGCTCATTCCAGGGGAATGACTGCAGCTATTAAGCATAGTGAGGGTTTCCTGGGGTTTGAAACATACTTTACCTTCTATGTTACAATCTGATTCTTTAATTGTTACAGATTATTTAAAGTAGATTGCTGTCCTTAATAATCAGTTTGCAAAGGCAAGTCTTGTTATTGATCAAGAGGATCCTGACCTTTCTTCTACTACACTGAATTTAAATTATTCCACATCTTTTTCTAGTCCACTGTTGTATTTCAAATTAATGAAAATGAGGTGTATGATGAACTAATCTAGCCTGACTGTAGTAAAGGTGCTGATATTGATGGAATTGAGCCAATGGCCCCTATGCAATAAGGGGCAGATTACCTACGCACTGTGTATCTACGGCGTATAGGCAACCCTAAGTTGGAATGCCACAAACCAGGGGTCCAGTGGACCCTGGCAACATTCACGGAAGGGCCGCATGCCCCTTGTGCACATGATCCCTTGGTCGATTGTGCGGCTACAGGCCATGGGCGGTCCAGAGGTGTGTCTAGGGGGTGCCTGCACTAAGTGCCATGCACTAAGGGGTGGAATGCCGGGTGAGGGAGTGCAGCATACCGCAGCAGAGACACTGCCATATCTTTTGTGCACCCCCAATGACACCCATCAACTGCGGTGGGACAAGGAATCCCTCTCAGCGTCCTGCCCCAGCCGACCAGGTTGACAGGGAACACTTGGGGCAGCTACTTGGGCACTCACCCATACTTTTAACACTGTCAGGTCCTGCACTTTCCAAGAATCCCCTGCTGGCATGGATGCCTGCCTGTATCCCTTGATCTGCCCCCTGCGCAGCTGAATGCGGGGGGAGGGGTTGCAGACAGGCAACCTGCAGGGGCATCCGGTTGTGTGTACTGCATCCCCAGATGCATAGCTACGTGGGTCGGGTATGCCCAAATCACACGTACCCGGTCTGCAATACTGCACAGCCCCCATTATTCTTGAGTGGTCAATGATATTTATTTCATTTTTTACAATGGATGTGTTACTCATATGATGTTCCTGAATCTGTCAAAACTCTTCAGCACTATCAACCACAATCTATTACCCAACAGACTGTGTTCCTTTAGGGTTAGTAACAATTTGCTACTTTTGTTTGTGGCTTACCTCATAACACAATGTAATGTATTTCAGCTAATGAACTTTGGTCAGATCATGTTATAATCAAAAGGGGAGTGCCCCAGGGATCAGTGCAAACACATTGTTATTTTTATTGTATATTAATGATTTACCAACATTTTGTACATCTGACACTAAGCTTTATCTTTATGTTGACGATAACATATTGTATTCTGCTTACAATGTTCACGACAGTTTCAATACTGGACAGGAAGCCTTATTCCAGTTAAGGCTCCTTCTGAATACAAAAAAAGGATGCTATTTAATAAAGCTAATGTAAGTAATTTCACAAAATTGAGCATTACTGCCAAGGATGTTTCAACTCTTGATTTAGTTGACTCATACAAGTATTTGGGAGTCTTCATAAATGGTGTCCTTTCATTTAATATTCATTTTATATTTATCAGGTAAATTAAAGATAATTTGGGGCTTCTTTTATCACAATAGAGTGCTTCTTAGCTCTTTTATTAGGAATTATACAATGGCAAGAAAGAATCCTGGCTTCTGATTGGTCAGTTGGCTGTCACAGCAGGGATGTTATCCTGGCATAACATCCCTGCTGATTGTTTGTAGGATATGGAGCATGCTGATGTGCTTTTTTTTTTCTCTTGAGAAACAAAAATATTTTTACACACTAACAAAAACATTCTTTAAAATTATTTTTTTAACTATGAAACAATAAGCCATTGTATAATAGGAATAATGCCCTCCAGGGTGGGTGTTATGCTGGGATAACATCCCGGCTCAGGTGTTGGACGCTCTCGGCCGTTGGCCTCGGGCCCAACCACCTGAGGTGGGATGTTATCCCAGCATAACACCCACCCTGTCGGGCATTATTCCTTTAACACCTACTAACTTATTTGTGTATGTCTCATTTAGATTATGGGGATATTATCACCGTAATGTGTCTACCACTGCTCTAAAATTACTTGATACACTGTATCATAGTGTGTTACGTTTTGTAATTGGACTTCCTTGGCAAACACACTACTGTGTGTTATTTGCCTAGGTTGACTGGCTCTCTGAGTGCTAGAAGGCTCTTACATTGGTACAACTTTGTTTATAAAATTCTGTGTGGCCCAGTTCCTACTTGTTTGACTGATTAACTGGTGTTATAACATGGGTTGCATGAAGGTGAGATGCTGATTCGTCAAACACAATCAGGTTATCGTGGATTAAATTCCCTTTTTAATCCACAATTAGGTGACCTAAACTACTTCCAGCAAACCAAGTATTGTGATTATGCCAATAAAAGCATATCCAAAATTCCCTAGCGGCCCCCATGACTGGGCAGCATTTTTTTTTCAAAGTAAACCCTAAGTTTCAAGTTTTCTCTGGCCCATGAGCAAGTGGTAGGAAATAAAAAAAAATACAGAAAAATAATCTGTACACCTTGTCTTTGTTTTTTTATCCCCCAGCCATGCCCATGCCACAGTAGTGTGCCCTAGTCTAGTCCCTCGCTCGCTCGAAAGTTGTCACCATGCACTTTGCATGTGTGCCAGAACAGTTGCTTCCAGCTTCCCTGAACGTTACCAGAACCACGCATGTGCATGTTCCCAGCAGCAGTCCTTGTAGCTGAGTATGTTCTGGTGTCTATTGCCTTCATTTCCATTTGCTGCTGTCACTGGAGCGTGGGAGGAGTACATAGTGGGCTATGGGCTGGCTTCTCTTAATCTTCGGGCTAGCTGCTAGCAGACAGTGTCATGACTTGAGTAGTTGACGCCGGATTCGGTTGGAAGGAGTCGGGGGATGAACGGGCCAGGCCCAGAGACTTGGGGAGTTGAGTCAGGAGAAGGATTGTGAAGTGAGATGGTCGGTCGGTTGAGGTGAGGAAGTTGGTGAATTTTTTCAGAGTACCCCAGCAGGCCAGGCCCCCAGCAGTGATGCCGTGACAGCGAGAGGCTCCACTCAAGGAGGCGAGCCAGGCCAGCCATCAGTGGTGCCGCCCACTGCGCCGCTGAAGTTCCAAATGATGGCTTGTTGACTCTGCTCTGAGCTCTTTGAATTACACCTTGACTGGTGGCCTAGTGGCCTACCCTGTTTGCAAATAGTTGGAGGACCACTGGGGAGTGTCTTGTGGGAGTGGGACACTACAGCCAGCCCAGGGGGTCTGGGGACTCGGAGTGGGTCAGGGTCAGTCAGAGACTCTCTTGGAGATGGAAGGAGCCACTACTACAGCACGCCACACACCCCAGAGGAGTCTGAGGAGTAAAGTAAGTAGACTGCTTTTTAAAGCTAACCCCCACAAAGAAAGGCTTTTAGGGCAATAGACAAATTCTGACAAAAAAAAATCTCTTTTCTCACCACTGGTGGCGGAAAAGGATTGGAAACCAATTAGCAAGCATGGATGCTAGACCGCTGAGCAGGTTAGGGAGAGTGACTGATGCTGCTGGCGTGGAAACCGAACACAAGTAAAAAAATTCCTGCAATTAAAAAGCATGCTCTCTAATGCCACACATCTAGGGTCTCATCCCTGGCATAATGCACAACTTAGGTAATTAAATTACCCTCAGGGCATTTTCAAATGGCCTTAATGCCAATATGCCAAGCCATTTCCAGGTTGTACTCAGACAGCAGTCTTTGACTCAGCCCTAACAAGAATATGTGGGAGGGAGTAGGCCACTAGCGGGTTTGTCCCAATGGCACTTAAAACTGGTCATGGAAAACCATCTGGGAAGGGAAACTGTGCATACATATTTGAAAATGGGCAACTTATGGCTTATACAGTACAGGTCCAAGATTTTAAATAACTTCTACTTTACAGCCCATACTGTAGGTTCTACAAAATGGGGCATTTTGACATCCTTACATGTACAAGATGTGGAGAGCATGAAGGATCCCTCCTGCGTATATTATGGGAGCACTCAAAGGTGTGGTCAGTAATTCAAGCAAACTTAGTCCCCTTGCTGGGACTGCAAGATGTGTTAATCCTTGAAATCCCTTGAAATTTGTTTGCTAGGGAACTATGGAGACCTCCTGGTTATTGGTGTGCAAAAATACCATGTGGCTATGGTGGCAGCTGTAGGCAAGTAGAATTCACAAGACACTAGTTGGACTGAGAGGTCCCCTTGTACAGGTACTGGCACAATGAAATGCTGGATACTCTGAAAACAGAAACAATTTTATTGCCTGTGTCAATAATAGGTACAAGATATATTTTAAACAATGGGGGAGGTTGCATATGTTAATTTCAGTGGAACAGTATGGCAGGGTACCGCCAATATTAGAGGGGAGATAAACTTCCACTTATTGTACTAAAATTTTATGTAGAATAGTGCTTGGTCTCACTTTTTGTGGGCGTGTATGTTTTACCTGATGGCTGCTTCCTGTGTATTTGAAACTGGAAGTAGCACTGTTGTTTTTTATGTATTATGCATGAAGTAACTGCCTGTAAGTCTGCTATCACTGACCTATAATGCAATATTTCATTCTTAGAGTATGTGTGCTGTGTTGCTGATTTGTTTATATATTTAATGTTGCCCTATTCCCTCCAATCGGGAGGTACTAATGGTGTGTGTGGGGAAGAGGGCGCTACACTACGCTAGTATTTTATTTCAAGAGAGGCCGCATGTAGCCTAGGTAGGCACAGGCTGGTGCTAGCTAGTAGCCTGCTGTGTATTATTGTTTGTTTTTTACTTCTAGCCTATGTCACTGTGTGGAGACTGGAGACAGTTGACTGTTTTTTTTGGGGAGACCTTGTGGGCTTGTTATTGAGTTGTTGCGATTTAAAATAATATTTATCTTTATAGTTCCTGTTGTTCCTCAGTCTTACTACCAGGCCAACACTGACTTTAGTCTTTAATTTAAAATGGCGTGGAGTGGCTGGCCCAGTGGCATGGAGGGCTGAGGCATTGCTAAGTTACCTCATGCCACACCGGCAACCCATGTTCGTGGTGCAAGCGGGTCGCTGGGGGGTGGCCGGGGAGGGAGAGGATCAAGCATCTGGAGGACAACTCTCCTGTCCCGGGGAGGGTGGGTTAATTGGCAGTCCTACTGAATGACTGCCCCAAGTTGTGAGAAGAACAGGATGGGGACGCCAATAGAAGAGAGGGTGCTGCGGGAGTCCGAGACTCTGCAACATGCATGCGCCTCTAATGCATATGTAGGATTTTTGCGTCTGCCATTGTGAGGGGGGGGCCCCTTGTCTACACCTTCCCTCAGGGCCCTTACATGCCCATTCCAACCCTGCTTGTTTATGCATGTTGTAATAACCAAAATACTTTAATGTTCTTTATTTTTAGTGTTCAAAAGACAGGAAAGCAAAGTAACATAGCCCCTTTCTATTTTTTTAATCTCCTCGATTTTATCCTCCTGCAGCCACAGTCCCTGCTTACCTCCAGCCACCGCTTCTCCTCGCTGCTGACCCCGGAGTTGTGCGTGCCCAGCTGGCATACGCATCTGTACCATCGAGAGGGCCCCCCTTCAATACCCACGCGCCAGGCCAGGATCCATTACCAGCAAACACCTCTGTTCAGGCATTCGCCGGCCGGTGAGTGAGGCTGTGGCTATCACGCTGCCATGGGCTTTGTGCTGCCATTTTCATCCCTATTTTTTGGTCCCCTGGAGTGCGAGCGTGCAATGACGTTGCGAGCGTGCCGACATCTGCCACACTCCACCCCTTGCTGCACCACTCTAGTAGTGCACCCAGTCGTCACCAGGGGCCGCTACAGAGCAGTGGTTCCCTGGCTCTTTCCCTGGGATAGGAGAGCAGTTCTCCGGACGCTCAATCCCATCCCTCCCCTGCCGACCCCTGACGTCCCGGGCTCGCGTCCGAACCTGGGTCACCAGCGTGGAGCGAGGTGTGGTATCCAGCACCTCAACCCTCAGCACCACCGGTCCGGCAACACAGCCTCTTTCTTAAAGTAATCAATAAGTGTAGGAACATGTTAGAACATCTGTTTTACTTGCTCTTTACCATGTATGAGAATACATTACTTCCATGAGTTGCAAGCACTGCATCATGGGTATGTGAGCTACTATTTGAAGTTTATTTCTCAGGGGATGACAGAGCTATTGCATAACCCATGTTATTTACATACCCATGATGCAGTGCTTGCAAGTTATAGAAGTAATGTATTCTCATACCTGGTAAAAATCAAGTAAAACAGATGTTCTAACATGTTTTATGGATTACTTTAGGAAAGGAGCTGTGTTACTTTGCTCTCCTGTGTTTTGAACACTAAAAGGAAGTACTAAAGTATTTACATCACTACAATATAAATAAACAATACTTTAATCATATGCTCCAGGAAGCAAATGAATATGTTAGAAAAAGTGTTACATAGTTATTCTTCTAGTGATTAAAAATAGAACTAATTTTCCACAGAATTCTTCAGTCTACAGCAAGCTTGCCAATGCACAGTTGTATTTTCAACATGTTGTGTTTCACTTAGTTTACATGTGAGCATTAGCACTAATGTGTCTACAATGCTTCTGTACTTTACAGAAACATCTACGTTAACCATAAAATGTTTATCCTCAGTCTACATGTGGAACTATTTTTTTCAGATGGAAGAATACACACTAAAAATTGTCTTTCCCAGCCTTAAAATCACCCTTTCTGAGTATTATTTGTGTCCTTCATGCAAACCATGTTATAAGCGCAATAACACACTCAGGGTGTGGGGTAACAGGCCTTAATCCACGCCTGGGGTGCCGTGAGGACACGCTGCCTGCGGCCTCATGCCTCACAATGCACCCCAGGCGTGGATTAAATGCCTATAACCCCACACCCTGTTGTGGGTTATTGCTAATGTAAGACCTACTGATCAGAAGTTTTTGTTGATTACTGTACAGCTGATCTAAGTGCTACAAATGAAAATACACTTTCTATTCACACATGCTTTTTGTACTACTTAAACGGTATATTGTGACTGGTTACAATCGTAAAAGAGGAGTTCCCCCTCAATTTGCTTACTTTATCAAAAATATTGTTTGATTGATTGACTGATAGTTTGAGGACAGAAGACCAGATGATGGTTTTAGTGTGAGGATAGAACAAGCCCTTGACTAGTGACTTCTGTAGTGTGAACACAGAAGACCTGATGACTGCTGTAACGTGAGGACAGAGGAAGGTCTGTTGACTGCTGTAGTGTGAGGACAAAAGAAGATCTTGTGAATGCTGTAGTTTGAGGACAGAAGGAAGGCTTGGTGACAGCTGTTGTGTTATGAAAGAATACCTGGTGTCTGCTTGTAGCGTGAGGATAGAAGAAAACTTGATGACTGATGCAATGTGAGGATAGAAAAATACCTGATATCTGCCGTAGTATAAGGGACAGAAGAAGACCCGGTGACAGCAGAGGTATGAGAACAGCAAGAAGATCGGGTGAGTGCTGTAGAGAGATGACTGAAGAAGATCTTGGTGATAGCAGTAGTGTGAAGACAAAAGGAAGGTCTGGTGATGGCTGTTGTGTTAGGCTAGAAGACCTGGTGACTGCTGTAGTGTGAGAAGAGAGGAAGAACTGGTGACTGCTGTAGTCTGAGGACAGAAGGAAGACCTGATGACTGCTGTAATGTTAGAACAGGGGAAGGCTTGATGACTGTAGTAGTGTAAGGACAGAAAGAGACCTGAAGACTGACCTAGTATGAGGACATTGGAAGACCTGGTGACTGCTGTAGTGTAAGGAAAGAAAAAGACCTGGGGACTGATCTAGTGTGAGGACAGAAGAAGACCTGGTGACAGTTTTAGTGTGAGGATAGAAGCCCTGGTGACTGCTGAGTGTAAGGTCAGAAGATAGGATAGGAATGTGTTCCTGAGACAAAAACAGAATGATATTGTACAAAAATTGCCAGTCACACTATCAATAGAATGTATTCAGGTGGCAAAACACATATGGGACTTGGTACACTGGAACTGATCCACCCTTCTTGGTGAGGACAGATAACATAGGCCAGAGACCAAGAATCAGTTTTAGGAGCGCTCTCGATTTGAGAAACTAACTAGTTAACATTCAATACCGGCCCAGAACTGTGAAAGGAATTCACTGATGCAAATGCTATAATGTGTGCCTCATTGGTAAAAATGACAGTACCCTTGAGTGCTCTGCAACTGGGTTGAAATACAAGGTCAGGGAATTTTATTACCTGCAACACCATGTTCATAGTATATGTAATCATCAGCCTATGTCAGAAAATGTGTGTTGGTAGAACTATCTGATCAGTAAAAAATGCATCCAGGAACATGTAAGGGATATTTTAAAAGCCAACCAGATAGTCCACTGGATATGCATTTCAAATTCCACCATAACTCCTGCACTAAAGGTTTGCTCTGCATGGGTCTGGAGCATATCAAAATTCACTGCAGAGGAGGCGAGTGTCTGAATAAATGGCTGCAGTGAGAGAAGCAATGGATTTTTAGGCTACAGAGCTGAAAACCACAAGGTCTCAATGATGAGTTTGATTTTAAAACTTTTCCTGCAACGTTAAAATGTATCTGACTATTTGATTCATAAATTGTAGTGAGAAAGAAATAATGTAATCTACTGGGAATTGAATCCAGGTCCTCAGAATACTGTGCCAGTACTCTAACCACTGAGCTATAAGCTCACATGGTTGGACCTGGAGTTCACGGACACACTTCCTTTCTCTGGTATTGCACAACCTGCAACTAGGAATAATCATACAGATGGGGTATCATACAGACGAGGCACACTGATGAGTCCTGGTAGGACGAAACATGTGGCTGTGTCTTTTGTTGGCACCCTTTGCAGACTGTGTGAAAGGCCTTTTGGCACCATGCATTTCTGCTTAAAGTTGCACCAGCATAATATTTTGTGGTGATTTGCATATACAGCCCATGATGCTTTGCATTATGGGGGTATGTGTGATTTTGTATTTCTTTGAAACTTGGCTTCCTGGCCAGTGCCCTTTGGGGTAACCACTGCCTCAGTGCTTGCACACTAAGGTTCTTTGTCTTTTAGCTTGTTTTTTGTTTTTATCGGGATTACCACAACCCAACACAGACAGATCAACTTAGGGCAGCTGGTTCATTCCACTGGGGTGTTATACAGATGAGGCACACTGATGAGTACTGGTAGGGTGAAACACATGTCTGTGCCTTTTGTTGGCACTCTTTGCAGACTGTGTGAGAGGCCTTTCGGCACCATGCATTTCTGCTTAAAGCTGAACCAGCATAACACTTTCTGGTGATTTGCATATGCAGCCCATGATGCTTTGCATTATGGAGGTATGTGTGATTTTGTATTTCTTTGAAACTTGGCTTCTGGCCAGTGCCCTTTGGGGTAACCTTTGCCTCAGTGCTTGCACACTAAGGTTCTTTGTCTTTTAGCTGTTTTTTGGTTTTTATTGGAGTTACCCCAACCCAACCCAGATACACCAACTTAAGGTAGCGTGTTCATTCCATTGGGTTGTCATACAGACAAGGCACACTGATGCGTCCTGGTAGAATGAAACATGTGTCTTTGTCTTCTGTTGGCACCCTTTGCAGACTGTGTGAGAGGCCTTTTGGCACCATGCATTTCAGCTTAAAGTTGAACCAGCATAATATTTCGTAGTGATTTGCATATACAGCCCATGATGCGGTGCATTATGGGGATATGCGTGATTTTGTATTTCTAGGAATAATCAAAATGACAGATGTTTGTTGGTGCAGTGTCAGCCACTGCTAACCAATTTAATGCACAAATTGTAGTGTGAAAGAAATAATGTGACCAGAGAAAGGAAGTGTGTCCATGAACCCAAGGTCAAACCATGTGAACCTGTAGGTCAGTGGTTAGAGTACCAGGATGGTACTCCAGGGGCCTCAGTTCAGTTTCCAGTAGATCACAGTATTTCTTTCTCAGTACAATCTATGAGTTAAATTGCTTAGCCGTGGCTAATACTACACCAAAAAGACATCTAATTTTCATCCTGACTATTTGATGATGGCCACAGGGTTTATTTTAGCTTACTATATGATTGTATATTGATTCTCCCTTTGCTTCTCTTCTGTTGAATGTGGCCATTGTGACATGATGTGAAGCTCCTGATCAGTTGTACTTACAGAAGCATTCTGCACAGATGAAATAAGGGAAGATACCGAACTGACAGAACAAATCCCTCTTGTTGTAATGTTGCTTCTGTTATTGTATGACCAGTATATATTTAAATAGACAGTAGAATATGTAATATCAACATAATAACCAAAAAAAGCGTGTACTAAATAGTACTATGCTCACATGAAATCCATGCTTCAGTATATTATAAATAACCATCTTTTTTGTATTGCAATGTTTATATATGCCTTTTAACAATGAAACTATGTAAATACAAGTTTCTGCTGTTTAGAAGATAAATCTGACAAGGGAATCACTAGGCTGGGTTAACTACTTTTGTAACATAAGATTTTTGGCACGCATGATTACTGGGTGGGTATAAATGTTATGATTTCACTCCTTTCTACCATGCCCCCATAGTAGCCCATTTGGGCAAGGTGCCAGGGTTCTGATTTTTGCTGTCTGCTAAGATGTAGATGAGATATACCCTTATTTTAAGTCCATTTGGCACTTTATAAGCTGATTTTAGCTGCTGCTTTCAATGGTGCTACTTTGCTGTTTACACAAAATTTTGAAACAATCTTGTACCTTATATACTGATGACTCTGATGTTATTGGCTTGACATAACACAGTATGCCACCGATTGCTATGTAATACCTTATGGAGACATTTCTAACACGTCTATAGAAAATTAAATGGATTAAATAAAAAAATAAAAACTTAATCATAAAAAACTGCTGTGCTCCTGTAATTGGGATTTGTTTAAATCACCTACCACTGAACGTGTTCTCTTTTTGTTGTTGTTTATGAATATGGGGACAGAAGAAGACTTGACAACTGCTGCAATGTGATAACTGAAGAATACCTGGTTATCCTCTGTAAAGTGATGACAAAAGAACTGGTAACTTCTGTAACTTCTGTAATGTTAGGACAGAATAATGCCTGGTAATTGCTGTAATGTGAGGACAGATGAAGTTCTGGAGACTGCAGAGGTATAAGGACAGAAGACCTGGTATATGTTGTAGTGTGAGGACAAACTAATGATTCCTATAGTGTGTGGAAAGAAGGCCTGAAGACTGCTGTAGTGTGACGAAAGAAAAAGACCTAGTGACTGATGTAGCATGATGACAGAAGAGGAACTGGTGACGAAAAGTGTAAGGACAGAAGAAGGTTTGGTGACTACTATAGCATTAGGATAGAAGACACAGTAACTAATGTAATTTGAGGAAAAAAGACGCACTGGTGGCTGTTGTAGTGTAAGGACAGAAGAATCATTGGTATCTTCAGTAGTGTGAGGACAAAAGACCTGGTGACTGCTGTAAAGTGTAGTGTGAGGACAGAGGAAGACCTGGTGACTGCTGTAAGCTGAGGGCAGAGGTAAATCTGGCAACAGCTTTAGTGTGAGGGTAGAATAAAGACCAAGTGACTGCTGAAGTGTGAGGACAGAGGAAGAACCTGTAACTGCTGTAGTGAGAGGATGGAAGACTTGGTAACTGCTGTAATATGAGGAGAGGTAAATACCTGCTGACTGCTGTTTTTTGAGGACAAAAGAAGAGGTGAGAACGGTTTAGTGTGAGAACAGTAAGAAGACCTGGTTCTGCTGTAATGTGAAGACCGAGGAACACCTGGTGACTGCTGTTGTGGGAGGGCAGATGTATGTGACAGATGTACGTGACCAATGTAGTATGAGAACTGAAGGAGCTCTAGTATCTGCTGTACTGTGGGGACAGAAACATTGGTGATTGCTGCAGTGTGATGACAGAAGAGGACCTGGTAACTGCTGTAGTGTAAGGGCAGAAGAAACACCAGGGACTGCAGAGGTGTATGGACAGAAAAAGACCTGTCGATCGCTGTAGTGTGAATACTGAAGAAGACCTGGTGTCTGCTTTAGTGTGAGGACAGAAGATCAAGTGCCAGCTCTAGTGTGCAGATAGAAGATGCAGAGACTGCTGTAGTGTGAGGCAAGGGAAGGAAGGGCAGGTGTGTCTGTTCGCAGATGACACCAAGATATGTATAACAGGGTGGGCATCTCAGAATGAGTGAGCAAGATGGAAGCTGACCTCAAGAAACTAGAAGAATGGTCTGGAGTGTGGCAGCTGAGATTTAACACCAAAAGTGCAAGGTCATGCACATAGGAAAGAAAAATCAAAGAAAGGATTATTACTTAGGAGATGAAAGACTGGCGGCCTCAAACCAGGAACAAGATCTGGGAATCATAATCTCAGACGACTTGGAGGTTAGTAAGAAGTGTGAGAAGGCAACATTAAAAGCCAACAGAATGCTGGCTTGCATTGGGAGGAGAATCACAAGCAGGAGGAGGGAGGTAGTACTACCACTGTACAGATCGCTGGTCAGGCCTCACCAGGAATACAGAGTCTAGTTATGGAGGCCTCACCTCAGGAAGGACATTGACTGGGTGGAAACAGTACAGAGAAAGGTCACAAAAATTATTCAGAGTCTACAGTACATGTCCTATTGGAAGGACTTAGGGAACTGAATATGTACTCCCTGGAGCACAGAAGAGAGAGAAGAGACATGATTGAAACATTCAAGTACATAAAAGGCATTAAAAAGGTACAGGCACAGGAACTTTTTCACTTCAAGAAGGGCTCCAGGACCAGAGGACATGACCTCAGACTGCAAGGAGGACAGTTCTCTACCAACACCAGGAAGTTTTTCTTCACAGAAAGAGTGGTGGATGCCTGGAACAGCCTGCCCCAAGTAGTTGTGGGGGGATTCAAGAATGAATGGGATAGACACAAGGGAGCCCTGACTACAAAGGGCAACTAGAGTGTCAAAATAGGTCTAAAATAAATGGACAGACTAGATGGACCTAGCGGTCTCCTTCTGCCATCAATGTCTGTGTTTCTATGTTTCAATGAAAGAGGAAGACCCAGTGACTTATGTAGTGTGAGGACAGAAGAAATGGAAATTACGTACTTACTGTAATTGTTGATCTTCTTGGACAATCTCCATCACTCATTCACACTAGTGGGATAGCGCCGGAGATGCTAGACCAAGCGGGAGCCAACATTTTTCAGAAGGGTCAGTGCCAACATAGGACCACACATGCACGGCACTGAGAGAGACTAGCTCGTGTCTGTGTAGGCTATCTTGGCATCGACCCTCCAACTGCCTCAGTACCTTTTCAACTGAGGAGGTGCACCGTAACTAATGAAAATAACTTATCCTGAGTTTCTGGGCCTGAGAAGGCCCAGAATGCCCTTGCAAGAAGGGTCAAAGAACAATGCCTTCACAGCCTGAACCAAAGGACCATGAAGACCAAGAAAGAAAATGAGTGAACCCAGGGGATGGTGGGTGGGTGTGTGAATGAGTGATGGAGACCGTCCAAGAAGATCAACAATTACAGTAAGTACATAATTTCCATATCTTCCTGGGATAAGTCTCGATCACTCATTCACACTAGTGGGAGAGTACCGAGGTAAAACCACCAACCCTGAGTAGGGTGGTAGGAGATAGGGTTCACTCAGAAAGGATGGCCAAGGACTGTCCTACTAATAAAAAGAGCTGTCTTGAAAAGAGCATCTAGAACATAGTCCTTACAAGATAAGCGCTTGACGACTGCAATGGATACAAAATTAAACTCTGCCAGGAAGCCACAACCACTCTAGGAGAGTGGCGAGAATCCAGCCTCACAATTTGGTCTAGGACCAAAATTAACAGTGTCAAAGACATGTACTAATCTAACATAAATGGACCTCAGGAACTGAAAGAGCCAGAGGTAAAGTCTGCTGGTTCAGGGTAGACCGAAAAGCGTAGATGGAAACCCCCACTACCAAGTATAGCTGACCTGCAAACAACAGGTCCAGAAGCACTTGAGCCCATTACTTGGTGAGCAAAAGAAGGTCCAGGTGGGGTTAGCCCATCAAGGAGAATGGTTTCCACTTAGTCACTGAAACCTTCCAGATGGAAGGCCAAAGCACGACTTAGAAGCCTCTTGTGGTGGCCTAGTAGAACCAGATCCTACCCACTTCATATTCCAAAAAGGAATCATTGTGCACCTGTGTGTACAACTGTACTTGCAGTCTCTAAAACTCAGGGAAGAAAGGAAAAGTGTACAGGAGGATGTGTCCACTGCGGAAAAATATTCTGACAGAAAAAAAACGGGCTGGATTTCTAAGGCAAATAGAGGCAGATGTTCATCGAGGAGGAACACAGCAGGACCAAGTTAGAGCTAACCCATTCGTTGAAAGTGACTGAATAGCAGCAGAAGTGACTCAGTGCGGTGAGGCACCACTCAATCCAGCGTTCCTGAAGGGAGCAGGAAAGGACTCTAGTTTGCTTGCTGAAAAACAAACATCACAGCTCTGTCACGCACTTGGAGAGGATAACTTTGTGAGCGACTGGCACAGAACCAGTACGCAGGAACCAAAGGTGTGAATATTTGAGAAGCCATCTCAGAAAAAGACCAACTTGACCTACGGTCAAGAAAGGAGCATGTCATCTGTTAAGTTGAAGCAAGCAAGGAAGTAGGAACCTGAGTTCCGACTCGCTGGAGAGTCACTTCTGTTGCTGCGAGGTTCTGATCAAGAGAAGAAAGCCTAATAAAAAAGGGAGAACCAGCAGACTGGTCAGTCGCCTAGGTCTAGGAAATATCTCAGAATAAGAGAAATCTCTCTTGGAGAAAAGAGATGATCCATGCCTCCACTGGATCGGACTCCCCCTAGGGGTAGTAGAAGTCAGGTACTCCTTACCGTAGTTTTGAGATGACTGCCTCAGGGGCTGAGGCAGAACCTGACCAGATCCAACAGTGTGGTATCGGGTAATTTCGGCTAGGCCCTGTGCTGTGATAATTTTAACTTTTTTTTTTTTACCATTAGTCCAAGCCTGACAAGGTTTCATGCTGCTATCTCACAAGGATTGCCTGATACAAACATGACAAAGATGTCATCCCTCTGAGGGGCAGAAGGAGCCTGAGCATCCATAACTGAAATCATGACCAGACTAATAATCACAGCTGAAGAGATGTTAACCACTTGTGTCGAAGAAGCCACCGAAGGGGCAATATCAGAAGGGGGCTATATATCCCTATCAAAGGAGTGGAAGAGTCGGTGCGGCTCCCGACCATTGGATTAGAATGTTCCACAGAGTATAATTGTCTTAAAAACTAAAAGAGTCTAGATGCAGAGGTGTATGGTCCACGGATGCAGTCTGAATACTACAGTGGACCCCATCACTGAGGAACTACTGAAAAGATCTTCCATCACGGACTCTGATGATAGAGAGGGCATGCCCTTCAGTATATAAAATGAGTCATCCACTGTATCACTGACCAGAAGGACAGGGAGAGACTCATCTAGATGCACTTCTACCCCAGAAGGACCCCTAAGAGAGGTCTATATCAGAGCCACTAGAGACTCCACCACCAGGAAGGATGTCGAGGAGCACCACGGAGGGAGCAGAGAAAGTGCTGAGCGGAATGAGAGATTCCGCTGGCAGACCAGTACAGAAGAGTTCCATCAGTGGAAAACCTCTGGATGTCACAAGATCCCACGCAGACCGCACTCACTAAGATGTGTGGAAAAATAATCCGCAAAACAAGACTTCATTCTGAGGAAAACATCTTGCCACAAGTTCTGCAGAAGAAGAGGTCTGCAGAAGGAAAATCCGTCATTAGTTCTGCCGGACAGCACCAACTGGCACCCCTGCGGCACCAGCATCACTCGTGGCACAGAAGGACACCAAGCAGTGCCTATGCCAACCTGGGTGACACCCGAGGGCATCCAACCAGTACCCACAGGTACCCCCAGCACCCATGGCAGCAATGGCACCCGAACGCTCCCCCGACACCCATGACACCCATAGTACCCATGGCAGCAATGGCACCTGAGGAAACCCGTGGTACCCATGGCACCCATGGTACCATGGTAGGTGCCCATGATGGCATCTGCGGCACCCGTGGGTGCCCATGGTGCTGTCTGTGGAACCCATGGGTGCCCATGGTGCCACCCGCAGCACCCATGGGTGCTCAACTCTGCCCGTGGGGCCACCCATGGGTGCCTGGTACTGTCTGCGGCACCCATGGGTGCTCGCAGGTGTCAGCAGCACCTCAAGACACCTTCGGCACCGCCAACCAATGGCTCCACCAACAGCACATGTGGCGCCACACAGAGCGATGGCGCCAAGCCAAGGTGCTGAGCTATGGTGCCGACCAACAGTGCTGACCCAAATGAAAAAATTACTCACCTTAGTAATGTTGTTTCTTCTAATGGAGTCTTGCTGTATTCTGACTATTGCAGTTAGGTCCTGCCCTTCAACTGCCCCGGAGAACAAAGAGTTAACTTTCAATGGCCAGCATGGAACGTTCAGCGCGAACTTGGTTGAAGCCCCCGTCTGCTGTTGTTAAAACTCCAACCATCAGATCTTTACGAGCAATACTCACTAGAAGTTCTGTGTGGAAACTGTAAAACTCACACTAGCCAACTGGCAACTAAATTTATTAAAAAGGGTTTTTTGGTTTCAAAGCAAAGACTCAAGTCAGGAAACCCAAAATCAAAACACAATACACACCCAAAGTAAAGGAGGGTGAAAAAGAGGGGCACCCCTAGTGTGCCAACACTGCTCCTGCCCATCCACATCCCAAAAACCAGGTTCTGAGAGGAGGAGGGGAGGTCAGAATACAGCAAGACTCCATTAGAAGAAACAACATTACTAAGGTGAGTAATTTTTTCTTCAAACAACATGAAGTCTTGCTGTATTCTGACTATTGCAAACTACCAAGCAGTACCTCCATGGAGGAGGGACAGAACCTACTTTGGGAAAAGGATCTGAAGTACTGCTGTGCCAAACCGAGCATCACTGCTAGCCTGGATATCCAGAGGTAATGCTTGGTGAATGTATGGACTGTTTTCCAGGTGGCTGCTTGACAAATTTCTAAGATAGGAATATCCCTGGCAGCAGCCAGGGAAGTAGCTGTACCTCTAGTAGAGTGAGCCCTCAGGCCTGAGGGTGGGTTCTACCCAGTTTTTCATAGCAGAATTGTATACAAGAGACAATCCACCTGGCAATAGATCTCTTAGTGGCAGGTTTGCCCTTACTGACCTCTCCATATGTGAGGAACAACTGGAGGGACTCAAATCTGTGACCCTTGGTGCGCTCTGTGTAGTAGCTGAGGGCCCTTTTAACATCCAAGCTGTGCAGCCTCCTCTCTCCACAGGAGGAATGGTCAGTGAAGAAAACAGGGAGAGAGACATAGACTGATTACAGTGGAAATCTGAAACCACCTTAGGCAAAAACTTCCTGTTAGTTCTTAGGACCACTTTATCTCTGTGGAAAGAGATGAAATCAGCCTCCACTGACAGGGCTTGCAATTCACTGATACTCCTGGCAGAGGTAATGGCTACCAAAAACACAGTTTTCCAAGTCAAGTACTTAAGCTCTGCAGAGGACAAAGGCTCAAAGGGAGGTTCCGTAAGCTGAGCAATGCAAACATTAAGGTCCCATGCAGGAGCAGGATCCCTAAAGGGGGGATTGGTGTGCAGAAATCCCTTGAAGAACTTAAAAAACACAGGATGAGCTGACAGAGGAGAGGGCTTGCCTACTGACAAGAAAGCAGAAACAGCTGCCAAATGCACTTTACGTGTAGCAGGCCTAAGTCCTAAGCCATTAAGATGGACCATATAGTCCAGAACTGTAGGCAACCTGGTAGATTCTGGAGAAATGTGCTTATTAGAGCACCAAATAGTGAACCTTTTCCATTTGGAGTTGTAAGTCTTTCTGGTGGAAGGCTTTCGAGAGGCCTTAAGGATATCCAGAACCCCTTGAGAAAGATGCAGATCAGCAAACTCTAACTCTTCAAGAGCCATGCCTTGAGATTGAGAGACTTGAGGTTCGGATACCAAATCCTCCCCTGAGAGGATGTCAACAGGTTGTAATTACTGGGAAGAGACAGGGGAAGGTGGACTGCTAAGGACAGCAACAGAGGGTACCAGGGCTGCCTGGCCCAGTCTGGAGCAGTCAGAATCACTTTGCATGGTTGTGACCTGATCCTAACACTTTGAACAGGAGAGGGAAGGGGGGAAAAGCATACAGAAATTTCCCTTCCCAATCCAGAATCAGAGCATCCAGGGGAACTGAGCCCAAGACTGGGGGTCTGCAACAAAAGAGAGGAAGTTGGTGATTGTCTGGGGCTGCAAAAAGATCTATCTGTGGAGTGCCCCATCTCCAGAAAATCACTTTCAAAACTAGGGGATCTAGGGTCCATTCGTGATGGCCCTGGGATATTCTGCTGAGAGCATCTGCTAGGACATTGTCCTTCCCTGGGAGGTGAACTGCTATCAGAGAGGTTTGCAGGGAATAGGCTGAGAAAGGAACTCCGTGTCCGAGCCTGAAAGGGTGTACCTCTTGTCTATTCGTCTGTCCACAGGAGGTATGGAGTTAGGAGTCTTTAGAATTTTAATTGTCTGTTTCCCAAAAGATTTATGGAGGGGTATAGACAGTCTCCTGGACTCTGGGATGTCCATCATTTCAACAAAATCAGGCTCCTCCTGATCCTCTACTGCTTCTTCCATTGGAAGCTGGAGGGTTTCAGCCACTTTTCTGTAAAACATAAAGTGGGAAGGGGACTCAGAAAACCTAGGAGGAGAAACACCTGAAGGTATGTCTGGGGAGATGTCCGGGTCAATAGGCACATCCAGACTTTCATAATCACCATCATCATCCTCATACTCTCCCTCCTCCTCCTCCGGTTCCTAAAATTCTTCTGAAGTGTAATCCGGAACCGGGGGAACCGACCGAACCGAGCCCCTGCCAGATGGCGCTGGTTCGGCTGGAACCAAAGTTAGCGATTGCACTATCCTTATCGCTCTGGCTATCTCATCAGCAGTCGGAGTATGAATTTCTGGATCCGAACTGGATGATTTTTCTCTTCTCTTCCTTTTAACCGGAACCGACTCCTCAGAATTGGCTCTCCTTTTGCCCGAAGAAGTTTCGCCCTGGTCAGAGGGCACTCCTTCTGGTTCGGTCGGAACCGAACAGGGCTGCTCATCCGGGTCAGCGGACTTCTCGGCCTCCCTTTCCCTCAATCTACCTACTCTCTTATCCAGGGTAGCTTTGGGAAAATTCTTACAAATTTGGCAGTCTGAATCGAGGTGGTCAAGTCCCAGACAATAAATACAGGTGGTGTGGGGATCAGCCTTAGCAAAGGCTTCCCCACACACACTGCAGTGTTGAAACCCAGTGGGCCCGTTTTTTATTGGGTTTCTCAGACATGGCCAATCCTATCCAAAACTTACCCTTTTTCCGGCAATCCGCCAGGCAAGACTTCCCTATCGGTTCCTGACCGTGTTACGGGTCTTGGAAAAACGTAATTAAATCCGGTTTTTTTTAGAACTGATATGGACCGGTTACCACACTCTAAATAATTTCACAAACTTTTTAAGACTAAACTGATCGGTTCAGCCGAACCGATCCGAAATTTACAAGTTCCACACAGAAACTAAATGTAAAACCTATCTAGTACTCACGGTACCACAGACAGAGACTTAAACCAACAGATTCGGTAGCAGAAATTCGGTAGAAACCGAGCGAGAAACGACACTTTAACCGACTTTTTTGAACCAAGCAAAGGAGAAATCTCCGGAGCGACTGTTCAGTGAGGCGGAGTAAAGAATCTGACGGTTGGAGTTTAAACAACAGCAGACAGGGGCTTCAACTGAGCTTGCGCTGAACGTTCCATGCTGGCCATGGAAAGTTAACTCTTTGTTCTCTGGTGCAGTTGAAAGGCAGGACCTAACTGCAATAGTCAGAATACAGCAAGACTTTATGTTGTTTGAAACCACTGGTGCCACCTACGGCACAGATGCCAAAACCAGCGGCCATGGCGCCAGACCTGCGGCGCCACCCATGGCATCAGGCACGGCGCCAGGCCAAACACCACCGTGGAAAATGCCAATGGAGAATCCTGAGTAGAATGGAAGAAGGAAAAAGGCGGTGCCCGTGCACGGCCTGCATGGAAAGGGGGGTAGACACAAGGGAGTCGACTACGGCGAGAAGGCACAAAGAGGGCACTGCGCTCATCTTGATCCAATCAACCCGACTCCAGTCCAGCGGCTCCGAGGCCCAGAGGCCCCGAAATCAGGAACACTGGCCAGGAAAACTGGATAGAAGTCAAACTCCCTGCTCTAGAGGAGCGGCCCAGAGGTGAAACTGCTCGCCGGAGCTCCGAGGACAGAGATGGAGTCCGGAGTCGAAGAACATGGCCGTTAGGAGCGGGGCCAAGGGGAACCCACCGAAGTCAGTTCAGGCCTATCACCCCTCCGGACAAACAATCCACGTGCAGACATACCAGAGGGCAGCCTCGAACGGCAACGATTCTCTTCCCCCAACAAGGAGGAAGAGCTCGAGGTTAAGCAGAGCTGGATTCCCGGAACTTCTAATTCATGCTTCGGTGGACTATCCCCCACCGAGCACAGGACTGTCCATAGTCAGAACCCCCGTTTATCAAAGGGCAGTGGGCAGGACAGCCCTCTGCCATAATAACTTTCAAACAAAGTCTTCCTACGTCACCGCTACCATCTAAGGATGACTCCATTGATGGCAGGTGAGAATTTCTTCTTCTTCATAATCTTCTTTTCTTGTTCATAAAGTAAGAAACTACTACTAAAATGTTAAATTAAACACTAAAAGCTGCTGTCATATAGATGAAAACTTTGTTCTCCAGCAGATGAGCGACGTCGACATCCAAGCGCACTCAACGGCGGGAGAAAAAGAACTGAGGCAGTTGGAGGGTTGACGCCGAGATAGCCTACACAGGCACGAGCTAGTCTCACGGTGCCACGCATGCGTGGTCCTATCTCAGCACCGACCCTTCTGAAAAATGTTGGCTCCCACTTGCTCCTAGAGCCTCCTGCGCTATCCCACTAGTGTGAATGAGTGATGGAGACTTAGTCCAGGAAGATCTGGTAACTACCATAGTGTAAGGACAGACAAAGAACTGGTAACTGCTGTAGTGTGAGGACATAAGAAAACCTGGTAACTACTGTAGTTTGAGACAAAAGAACTAGTGACTGCTGTAGTGTGAGGGCAGAAGAATCACTAGTTATCTACTTCAGTGTGAGGATAGAAGAAGATCTGGTATCTGCTGTAGTATGAGGACAACTGGTGACTGCTGTAGTGTGAGGACTGAAGAAGACCTGGTGATTGCTGTAGTGTGAGGACAGAATAAGAAACACAAAACAGGTGACTGGTGCTAATGGTAAGTGTGCTGGTGCAACCACAGGGGGAGGCCACCCTCACTTGGCTTCAAACTAGGTAAGAAAGTGGTACACTCAAGTGACACTGACAAAAGTGCAATATTTGCAAATAAACTTTTAGTGTGTATTTAACACAATGCAGAAATAGACAGCTGAGTAAGACCGTGTAGGTGCCCTGGCATTTCTCTCATTAAAGCTTCATCAAGGGGCAGTGGGAATACAAGCTGAAGGTACCCCTTAAGCAGGGCAAACCTGCTGATGTCAGATATAATTTACTTGACATTTATATTCATTCCACATGAGGCTGGCTTGGAGAAACTCCTCTATTTTTTTACTAATGAATATGAGCCTCAGTTTGGTAATTTTTTGATGAAATTAATGGAAATGGTGTTAACGTGTAATTAATTACTTTTTTTTTTGGAAAATGTTACCTACTGACCCAGGAACTGCAATGGGTGCATTGTTTGTGCCAAACTACATGGATATTTACCTGGGTTTCTAGAAACAATAGGTAATATTTAATCAGAATGTGAATCCTGTTCTTTAACAAAATTTTATAATATCAAGGGTATATAGATGATTTACTGTTTGTTTGGAGGAGACTGGTCACACAGAACTTTGTCAATTCAAAATATACTCAGGGCTTAAAATTCAGGGGATTGCACAAATCGTGCTATTTTTGGCCCCTGCCTCCAAATTCTGGCCTCCCTATGCGGGCCAATCCAGCTCACACACACCCTTTAGAGCGCAGTGGCAAAGTGCCATAGAAACATAGACTTTGACAGCATATAAGGACCACCTGGCCCACCTAGTCTGCCCATTTCCCTACCTATTGAATAAGCTGCAGATTCTAGTTAACCAACAGTCTACTTCCTCCTTCACTCCACTAGAATTGCCTTATGTCTGTCCCATGCATTTTTGAATTCCCCCACTGATTTTGACCCCACAACCTCCTCAGGGAGGCAGTTCCATGCATTCACCACCCTCTCTGTGAAAAAATACTGCCTCACATTGCCCCTGAGCTGCCCTCCCCCATCTTCAAATTGTGCCCCTTGTTCTTGCACATCTCTTTTTCTGAAAGATGCTACCCTCTTGGACTTTGTTTATTCCCTTGAGGTACTTGAAAGTTTCTATCATGTCTCCCCTCTCCCTCCTTTCCTCAAGAGTATACATATTAAGCTCTTTTAGTCTCTCTTCATATGGCTTCTGTTGCAGACCCTGCACCATTTTAGTTGTCCTCCTCTGGACTGCCTCCATCCTGTCTATGTCCTTGCAGAGATGGGGTATCCAGAACTGCATGCAGTACTCCAGATGGGGTTTCACAAACTGTCTGTACAGAGGGATAACAACCTCCTGTTTTCTACTGGTGATGCCTCTCCCTATAAATCCCAGTTTCCTCCCAGCCCTTCTTAGTGCCTTCTTACATTGCTTGCCTACCTTAAGGTCATCTGCTATGACTGCCCCAGGTCCCTTTCCATTTTTACTGTTACTACGTCCCCCCATTGTGTACTCTTCCCCTGGGTTTTTGTTTCCCAGGTACATGACTTTGCACTTTTTTGCACTGAATCTAAGCTGCCATACTTTTGACCATTCCTCCAACCTTGCAAAGTCCCTTCTCATCCTTTCCACCCCCTCCTTGTGTATCAACCCTGTTGCAGATCTTTGTGTTGTCTGCATAGAGGCATATTTTTCCTTCCATCCCCTCCACAATGTCTCCTATAAAGACATTAAAGAGGATCAGTCCCAGTACTGAACCCTGTGGTACCCCCCTAGTAACCACCCTTTCTTCAGAGTGTACTCCGTTTACTATTACCCTCTGTGTCCTGTTGCCCAGTCAATTTGTTACCCAGGCTACCACCTGGGACCCATTCCCAGACTGGCTAACATGCTTATAAATCTTTTGTGTGGGATTGTGTCAAATGCCTTGCTAAAGTCTAGGTAGGCCATATCCACAGCCCCTTCCTGGTCTACTACTTTGGTTGGTCACCCAGTCAAATAAATCAATTAGATTTGTCTGATATGACCTTCCTGCTGTGGATCCATGCTGCCTTGGGTCCTGTGCCCTGCTGGCCTCTAGGAACTCAACTTTCTGTCAGAAGTGATTCCATCTATTTCCCTACCACTGAAATCAAACTCAATTCTGCCCCCAAGGCACTAGAGAGGATAGTATACGATCAGTTAGGTACGTACCTTGATAAGTACAACCTTCAATGCCAGGAACAGCATGGCTTTTGGAAGGCACATAGTACTTCAACGGCATTGGTTGACTTTACCGGTCATATCCATGAAGTACTTGACCGAGGGCTCTTGGTGGGGGCCACTTCCATCGACCTCACCAAGGCCTTCGACACGGTCAACCAAAAACTTGCTTCTCACACAACTCTCTAACATTGGTATATCCTGTCTCTCTCTAGGCTGGTTCCAGAGTTACCTCTCTAACAGGACCCAGCAGGTCAAGATTGTAGACATTCTATCCGACCATTGGCATGTCAACACAAGGGTGCCCCAAGGTTCCCTTTTGGGCCCCCTGCTGTTCAGCCTGTTTCTAAATGAGCTCCCCAAAGTCTGCCAGAATAAGATCCTTCTATATGCAGATGATGCTGTTCTCTACACGTGTCACTCTACTCCGGAAGAGCTGGAAAAAGGCATGCAAGACGACTTTACTGCTGTGGAAAAATGGTTCCTTCAGTCTAAGCTCTTGCTCAACTATACTAAGACTAAAACAATGTTGTTTACCTCCCATCAAAACCGTCATAAGTTCCATCACCTCAATATCTACAATAACAAGTTTGATACACTCAAAATGGTCACCACCTTTAAGTACCTTGGTGTCTACCTTGACAGCTCTCTCTCCTACAGCCAGCACATAGACCATGTTGCCAAGGCAGCTAGTGCCAGACTAGGTCAGCTCTACCAGCATAGGCAGTGCCTCACCGAAAGTGCCATCAAGCTTGCAGTTAACAGCCCTGTGCTCTCTACCATAGATTATGGTCTGGTAGTCTACGAAGTCGGTACCGATACAGCACATAGGCGAATCAAGATTGTCTTAAACAAAGCCTGCAGACTAGTCCTGGGTGCGGACCACTTAACTCACACTTGTGAACAATACTCAAGCACTGGTTGGTTAAACTTGAATAGCAGAATACAGTACAAAGTCTGTCAATTAGCTAAAAAATCCACCCTAGTTCTTGCTCCCCTTGGAGTGAGGCAACTGCTAAGAAATTCCACTTCCTTCAGATTAACTGGGGGGGTCGAGTAAAGCTGCCTTCATTATTCCATTTCACCGGATCTCACTAGGGTAAGGTCCTTCAAATACAGGGCCCCCTGCTGGCTAAATTCCCTTAACTCTGAGCTGATTGAGGAAACAAAACTACCTGGCCACGCTTAGTAACTGTGACTGCGTCACCTGTGCCTAATCCTACTGTTACTGATAGCATATCTGTCCTGCATAGCACCCACCCACCCCCACTTTCTCCCATGCCTGGTGTGACCCTACTGAGCACTTACCCCCATGCCCCCTCTTTATCTCCCCCGCCATCCTGCTTACTCTTCACAAATATTACCCCCAGTTTCCCCTCACCTCACTCCCCCACATTAAAAACCGTTTTCCATATCCCTCCCCACATTACCCAGCCCTGCCCTATCACCTACTTATGTAACCCTGGGTAGATTCCTATCCAATCCCACCCCTCTGACCACTCTACCCCTTATCTGTTGCCCCTTTTGTCTCTGCCCCACCTTCCCCCTGCTCTCATCTATTCTGTCCTCCCCCTCCTTTTGTCACCACCACGTCTGACCCTCCTTAACTCTACCTGCACGTTCTAAAGCTAATCTACCATTATAAATTGCTTGTCCACCTTAGGTATGCTCTAAGTACTGTTGTAATAAAGTTGACCTCTCCTACCTGATGTATTTTAACTGTACTTGCTTGAATCTGTATCTGTATGTACCATAATGTACTTGCCTGCTGTATATACATTTTGTAATGTCTACGTATCTTGTCTATTGCCTTACAACGTGGAACCTTTGTATACGAGCTTTTTGCTCAAAGGTGTTAATCCGAGATTCCAATCAATAAATAAAACTAACAGGTCTGTAGTTTCCTGCCTCTGCCTTGCTCCCACTTTGTGAAGGGGAATCACATCCGCCCTCCCTCCTCTTCCAGTCCTCAGGTACCACACCATCCTCACATGATTTGTTAAAAAGGATAGTCAGTGGTGTCACTAGATATCCCCTTAGTTCTTTTAGAATTCTGGGGTGAATCCCGTCAGGCCCCATTGCTTTGTCCACCTTGAGTTTTAGGAGTTCTTTCAGGACCCTTTCTTCTGTGAATGGACTGGTATCAACCCCCTTGCCCAGAGTGCTTCTATTGTTTGGTTTAGGTACCTCCCCCTCTTCTTCTTTTGTGAATACGGAGCAAAAGTATTTGTTCAGCATCTCTGCCTTTTCACTGTCACCCTCTGCCCACCTCCCTTCCCCTTTAATAAGCCTCACTATCCTTCCCTTGGTCTTCCTTCACTCCCTGATGTACCTATAAAAGGTTTTATCCCCCTTCTTAACTGAGTTGGCTATCTTTTCCTCGGTTTGGGCCTTCACTATTCTGACTGCCTTCCCCGCTTTCTTCTGCTTTATCTGATATAGTTCTCTGTCCTGCTCCTTCTGTGATGCCTTATGCTTCCTGAATGCTACCTTTTTCTCCCTAACCTTCTCCGCCGCCTCTTTGGGGAACCATAGTGTTTTTTTTACTTCATTCTGTTTTCTTTATTCGCTTCACACAAAGGCTTGTTGCCTCTATGATGGCAGTTTTGATTTTTCCCCATTGTTCTTTCACCCCTCCTTCCTGCCCATTTGCTAGTGCATTCCTTAGGCATGCTCCCATTTTGCCAAAGGCAGCTGTTCTAAAGTCCAGTATCCTCACTTTTGTATGGCTTGACTCCATGGTTGTTTTTATCGTGAACCACACTGTGTGGTAGTTGCTTGTTCCCAGATGGCTACCTACTTCTAAATCCGTGATCCTCTCTCCATCCCCGTTTAAGAGTACCAGGTCCAAGATTGCTCCCTCTTGAGTGGGTTCCAACACTAGTTGTCTGAGGCATGCCCCCCTGTAGGGCATCGAGAATGACCCTACTGTTGGATGTGGCTGCAGTAAGCATGCTCCAGTTAACATCTGGCATATTCAGGTCCCCCATCAACAATATCTCCCCCTTTTCTGCCATTCTGAGGATGACGTTTATCGTTTTCTTGTCCATTTTCTCACCCGGAGACAGGGTCTGTATACAACCCCTGTGCAGATTGTGGTGCCACTACCTGTCTCCAAGGTGACCCACAGTGTTTCCTTTCCTCTCTGTTTACCCTTTAGTTCCATTGCTTTCATCTCTTCCCTTACGTAGAGAGCTACTCCTCCTCCTCCTCTTTTACCCTCCCTGTCCCTCCTGAAGATTGTGTACCCTGGTGTGTTAATATCCCAGTAATGGTTCTCCATGTACCATGTTTCTGTGACTGCCACAATATCCAGGTGTCCCTCTTCCATCAGGGCCACTAGCTCAGGAAGCTTGTTACCCAGACAGTGGGCATTGGTACTCATTGCCCTCCATTTTATGATGGCCTTACCCTTTTATGCCCCATCCCTGCCCTTACTGCCTTTGCCTTTTTCTCCATTTACCCCTGTCCAGCTCCTTATCAACTTCTGTACCTTGGTGATTACCTCACTCACTACCTTGTTTGTGGGGAGGCTTGGAATTTCCTGCTTCATATCAGCACCTCCCCTCTTAGCTAGTTTAAAAGCTTGCCAATGAAGCATTTAAACCTATCACCTAGGAGCCTGGTTCCCCTCCTGGACAGATACAGACCATCGCGCCAGTATAGGCCCGCATCCCTCCAGGTGGACCCTCAGCCCCCATTGAAGCCAAAACCCTGCGCTCCACACTAGTCTTTAAACCACTCATTGAACTGCATGGTGCAAAGTACCCTATCCTCACCCATGCCATAGACAGGCAGCACCTCCGAGAAGGTTACCGTGCATGCTACCTGTCTAAGGCCCCTCCACAAACTCCTCCTGCACTGCTCTGATCCCCTGCCCAGCTAGGTCATGTGTCCCAAGGTGAACAATGATGTCTAGCTCCCTCTACCACCGTCTATGGCACTCTGCCACTGACTTATTTTTTTTTTGTCTTCTGGGTCCCTTGATCCTTTGCAGCTGCCGTAGCCCCTGGTGGGCTAGTGTGCGTGCCTCTCGTCCCTCCACTGCTCTTGTGAGAGTGGCTCACATGGAAGGACTGGAGAGACATCACAGCATAGAGCGGGAAATGCCATTTAGTGAGGAGACCAGGACAAGGGAATAGCCAAGAGAAGTCAATGAGGAGAACCAACACAGCAGATGGCGACGACTCGAGGATGACTTAGTGTAGGATGGCCAGGCGGCAGCAACATAGTGTAGGACGGCCGGGCGGCAGGAAGAGGGTCACCAATGATCTTGAAGCCGGTTACCGGCAACAAAAAAAAAGATTTACAACAACGAACTTGCAGAGCATCAGCAGCAGGAAACAGAGGGTAAGTAGTCAGCAGAGAACACTCGGTCAGTTGGCAGTCGTTGAAAAGTGCTGAAAATGAAAAAAAAAAAAAAAAACACTCGATGCAGCAGGCACAGACATTACCATGACATGGCAGTCACAGAGGCAGACAAATTAACGAAGACACAAAATACTGAGCTAAAAAAGTTCTGGTGAGTGAAATAGAAAGGGGCCTTTGGCATAACTTTACCCTTGTCATTCAGAAGTTGACAGAGTTATTAGTAAGATGCTCAGTGCCACAAAACATTTTTAGGGGGTGAAATTAAAGGGTCAGAATGTCCATGACCTGGGTGTATTCCACGACAAGCTGGATTTATCACAAAAAGAATAAAAGAAACAAAAAAAACATACAAAAAGTTGTGCAGCTGTGAGGAAACAAGTGAAAGGGTAGGTGGGAAGGTCTGTGACCTGGGTATATACCAAGCCAAGCTGAATTTATTACTAAAGAATAAAAAAAAACATAAAAAAAGGTTGACCAGTTGTGGTGAAACAAGTGAAAGGTGTGGGTAGGAAGGTCCATGATCTGGGTATATTCCAAGACAAGCTGGACTAATTACAAAAAGAACACAGAAAAACAGGAAAAAAAGTTATGCAGCTATGTGGAAACAAGTGAAAGGGGTGGGTGGGAAGGACCGTGACCTGGGTACGTCCCAAGACAAGCTAGATTACAAAACGAATAAAGAAACAGAAAAAAACATGAAAAACAAATTTCAAGAACTGTGTGGGGGAAATGAAAGGGGTTTGAAGGAATGTGCCCTGTCGTGTGTGCCCTGACTGTGTGCCAAGAAAGAAAAGCTGGTCCCTGAGTGTGTATGTGCCAAGAAAGCCTGTTGCCTGTATGGAAAGGTCTAGCTGGGCGAGTCCAAAGAAAAAGTTTCTTTGTTATATTAAAAAAAAAAAGTCTGAGTGAAGCAACTGTATGAGTCCCAAGACAATGGTTATTTTTTATAACAACAAAAAAAGGGCGATCATGTGATGCCTTCCTTGTAAATGGGATGCTTGTGCACCTCACTCCCACCTCAAGGCTTTTAAAAACTAAATTTTAAAGTTTTAACATGTGCTAACTAGCCTACACCACATTTATCGCTTGCTAACAGCATCAGGACACCTCCGGTGCCAAAGTTAAGTAAAGAAGCTAGAAAATAGAAGAATGGAAGCTGAAATGAAACAGGCCCCATCATCACGTATGCCGCCTACAACACCACATAAGCAGTTTAAGCGGGCCAAGACACAAAGCACTTCTACTGGTAAGACCTCCAAGCCTCCGGTTGCCGCAGCACCATTCTCAGAAGATACGTTTCTGGCAGAAATGGCCCTGCTAAAATCTGCATTCCTGGAATTTGCATCGGATCTAAAGTCTGTTAAAGCAGAGCTAAAAGATACTAACAGAGCTCTTGCGGATGTTGCAGCTCGCACTACCTCCCTTGAAAAGTGGCAGTCCTACATTGAGCCTGATATTTATGTAATAAGACAAAAACTCAGCAAACTGGAGCTCAAATTGGAAGATCTGGAAGGCCAAAACAGGCGTAATAACCTGATTATTTTCGGCCTTCCAGAAAACGCTGAAGGGCATTCCCCTGTCGTTTTTGCTCAGAGGTTTCTTCAAAAGATTGCAGGCCCTCCACCTCACTCTGCCTCCTACATCGTTGAGAGGGCCCACAGATCCCTAATGTCTAGGCCATCTTCAGGATCTAAGCCTTGACCATTCATTCTTCACCTCTTAAGCTACACTGACCATCAACATTTCCTTTCTACAGTTAAGAGTCTACAAGAAATTAAGTGGGAAGACTCAAACCTCAGAATTTCTCAAGACCTCCCAGTAGCCACCCGCCAGAAACGCGCTGGATATCACCCCAGTATTACTAAATTGATTGCTGCTGGCATTCAATTTTGAATGCTTTATCCGCCAGGCTATCTGTATTACACCAAGGTCTCTGGAAGTCTTTCAATAATGCCGAATAGGCTGCTCGGGATCTAACATCACTATTGATTAGAGATTATGGATTAGAGAGTGCACGACGGTGGAGGGTTTTAAAAAAGGCCTACAATCCTTTTTATGGACAAAGGCATTTGGTGACGACACAGATTTTAATTAATGCTGTATATTTTGGCTTGGTTTTTAACTTGTTTTATGATGTTTTTATGATGTTATTTTGTAATGCGCCTTGATTTTAGAAAGGCTCAAAAGAAACAAAGTTTGTTATTATTATTATTATTATTATTTCCTGATTTATTTAGTCAGTGTTGATCCTACTCTACTGTATGGACCAGCTGATTTCAATATAGCAATTACTTTTCTAATATTTTCAGTGTGCATCCCCTGCCTGAGTTGATTTTGCCATCTTTGCACCAACCTATTGTTTTTCCATCAGTCTCTCTCCTTTCGTCTTCACCTTTTGGGCGGAAGATAATTAAGCTGCTGCTACTGTCTGTGTTCGTGGCAGCCTTCTGTGTGGCCCTTCCCTGGAACCTTAGCTGGCTTATCCCAGTAACTGTATCCGACTCCTGCATCAGGAACTTTCGCCTGGCCCCTTAGACTTTAACCAGCGTGGACTGCTTGGACAGAGATCCAGCTGCCCTAATTGTAGCTTCGGTCCTGATTTTGCTTGCTTCTCTATGCGCGTGTGCGACCTAGTGACCCACTCGAATGTGCGCACAATTACAGTCCCACCGCACGACTGTGCGAATTGCTTCCACTGCGCACCACCACCAGAGGACAGAACTCCGCTGATGTTAGACTGTTTTCAACAACAGGATTTTTTTCTCACTAATTGAGCACAGTTTAATAATTTTAATTAGAATGTCTGTTTTGGGGGGTTTTATTTTACCTTTTTTCTTTTTCCTCTGCTAACTTAACTAACACAAAATCGGGCATGCTGTTGCCTGAGCCATATTCCTATATGGCTCACACTGTTGATTTAATTTTTACTGATATGCCCACTCACTCTACCCACAGTTTACCTTCATATTCCCAGACTTATCAGTTCAGGATGATTATTTTTCCGGGCATGCCTGCAATTATCTAATTTGTAATATAGGCCGGTATAATGGTATTTCGTGTGTTCCCTTTTTTTTTTCTCTCTCTCTACACGATCCACTACCGTCATGAACTTTAATCAAGGGATCCTTTATGTATCTTCAGGAAATGTGGAATAATTTAATTAACTGTTGAGGTTTAGGTAACTTTCTACTAATTAATATCTAGTTAATGGTTATAAAGGGTAGTACAATTCTATTACTGTGTCTATAGTTTATAAACCGAAAGTGGGCGCTGGGCCTAACTAGTGTAGCTGAATTTCATTCTGTGAGTTGATGACTGTTAATTCAATGCTTAACTATCGGCTTGGGGTTGGGGGGGGGGAGTACATGACTGTCTAATTGTTGGGGAAGTAGTCATGTTTCGGACATTGGGGTTTAAACCTCCACCACTGTCATCCCAGTGTGAGAATTTTTCCACTTTGATTATTATTTTTACGTTGTGGGATTCACAGCTGGGATGTCTGAGATTTGGTTATACAGATTCAGGTTTCTTGTGTGGGAGGGGGGTGGGGGTTGTAGGGTCATAATAAAGGGGATGTCTGCCATTAGGAGGGGGTGGATTACAGTTATTTTAGGTAGTCTGGACTGGTGGACTGGTTGCTTTCCTATAAATTACTTTCCACTTTTTTTCACCTCAACATTTTTTATGGCAGGGTTTAGATACTGCTCTTGGAATATAAAAGGGGCACAGACTCCAGCCAAGCGAACTAAAGTTTTACTTCATCTTAAAAGCCTGCAAATTGATATAGCCTTTCTACAAGAGACACATCTATTGGCTAATCAAACTCATCTATCTATGTAGAAACTGGGTGGGTCAGGTGTTTGGCTCTGGTATCGATTCCCATAGAAGAAGGGTAGCCATCATTATATCCCGTAGAATTCCATTCCGCCTCATACAAGAAACTGCAGACCCCGAGGGTAGATTCATTATTTTGAGGGCCCTTCTGGCTCACTCCGAAGTGATACTAGGTTCCATTTACGGATCCAATTGTGATGACCCAGAATTTTTTGCTACTGTTATGGCCACACTTGCTCCCTGGATCACGTTTCCAATAGTTCTGGGTGGTGATTGGAACCAGGTCCTATCTAATAAATTAGATAGAACCGGTCAGGTTAGGCAAAGTTTGTCACCAGAACAAAAAGCCATTCATGAGTTAATGCATTTCCTTGGCCTCACTGATCCTTGCAGGCTTATGCACCCAGACAGCAAAGAAAAACAGGTTACTCACCTGTAACAGTAGTTCTAGGAGTGGTATATGTTGTTCATCCACACTGTCTGGCATTGTCCCTTTCCCCTTTAAATCTTGCCGGAAGTCTTCAAGCTGGCTCCTCCCACCCACCCGGGTGGTAAATACCTCGGCTCCGCCCCATGACGCCAGATCTAGCCTGCTGGAAGCCAGGTTGTGCGCCTAAAGCAGGGGGTCGGTGGAGTGTGTGTGGATGAACAACATATACCACTCCTAGAACTACTGTTACAGGTGAGTAACCTGTTTTTCTAGGAGCGTGGATATGTTGTTCATCCACACTGTCTGGCAGACTCCTAGCAGTTCTCCGGGAGGAGGGAGGCAAGGCGCACACCCCCTACTTAGGGAATAGAGACTGGAGAACCGAGGCCCCAAAACCAGCATCCCGACGTGACTCTAGATCAATGTGATAATGGGTAATAAAGGTGCTCGCTGACTTCCAGGTAGTGGCCCGACAGATTTCCTGGATAGGGATGTCCCTGGAAGCAGCCACCGAAGCAGCCGTATGATGGGTAGAATGAGCCCTTAGCCCTTTGGGAGGCTCCTTACCCGCCAACTCGTAGCACAGACCTATGCATGATGTGATCCATCTCGCAATAGTCCGCTTGGCTGCAGGTCTGCCAGAAGTGGCTTCAGCGTAGGTGACAAACAGCTGGCGAACCTCTCCCCAAATTTCCGCCGTCCTCTCCTTATAATAGGAGAGAGCACGTCTGAGGTCCAGAGTATGGAGCCTATACTCGGCGTCCGAGGTGTAATTAGGGTAATATACCGGCAGGGTCAACACCTGGTTAAGGTGAAACTCTGACACCACCTTCGGAAGGAATTTCGGGTGGGGGCGCAGGACAACTTTGTCCCTGTGAAAGACCAGATAAGGGGAGTCCACGGAAAGCGCCTGGAGCTCCCCTGTCCTTCTGGCTGACGTGATAGCCACCAGGAAGGCAGTCTTCCACGACAAGTGCAAGAGCTCACACTTGTGCATGGGTTCGAATGGCTTGCCCATGAGCTTTGCCAAAACCAGCAAAAGATCCCATGGAGGTGGAGGTTCACGCACCGGAGGGGATATGTGATCCAGGCCTTTGAAAAAGCGCCCGATCACCGTCTCCTGAGCCAACGTCGGCTGACGCACGCCGGTAGGCAGAGATGGCTGCAAGGTGCACCCTAAGTCGATGACCGAAGACCCCTTTGGAAGAGACCAAAGGTAGTCCAGAATGTTAGCCACCGAGCAGGATAAGGGTCCAGACCTTTACCTGACACCAAATGGAAAATCTCTTCCATTTAAAGGCATAACATTTCCTGGTCGATTCTTTTCAGATGCCTCCACCACGGTAGACATCCTCAGAAAGACCCAAAGCCTGGAACTCTAGCAGCCAGGAACCAGGCTGTGAGGTGCAGGGATTGAAGGTCCGGATGAAGGACCTTCCCTGGTTCAGAAAAATCAGGTCGGCGTGTACTGAGCAGCTCCAGGTTCCCGTAGCTGAGGCTGAGGAGATCTGGATACCAGAACTGGCGTGGCCAATCTGGGGCTACCAGGATCACCTTCGCCTTGTCCTTCCTCACCTTGAGTAACACCTTGTGGATCAAGGGAAATGGAGGAAAGGCATAAAAGAGGCCTGGGGTCCACGGCCTCGAGAAGGCATCCCCCTGCAGCGAGCCCTGCTGAGGGGGGCGGGCATGGAACAGCCTCAGCTTGGTGTTCTCCCTGGAGGCAAACAGGTCCACCAACGGTTTGCCCCAACGAGAGAACAGGTAGTAAGCTACCTCTGGATGGAGAGACCACTCGTGGGATGTCTGGCCTAAGTGGCTGAGAGCATCCGCCAGTTGGTTCGCGACTCCTGCCACGTGGATGGCTAGGAGATCTGCCTCCAGTCGGCTGACGAGGGTCCAGATCCAGAGCGCCTCCTTGCATAGCAGACGGGAGTGCGTGCCGCCCTGTTTGTTGAGGTAGTACATGGTCGTGGTATTGTCCATCTGGGCTTGAACCACTTGACCCTGGAGCTGAGGAGCAAAAGCTGACAGAGCCAGTCTGACTGCCCTGAGCTCCAACAGGTTGATGTGGCATCGGGACTCCTCTGGGGTCCAGAGCCCATGAGCTCTGTGGTCCTCCATGTGGGCTCCCCAGCCCATGAGAGAGGCATCGGTCGTGAGGATGACCGTCGGCTCGGGGCGGACGAAAGGGATCCCTTCCTGCAGATGACTCGGGACGGTCCACCATTGGAGAGCGTCCCACATCCTCTGGGTGACCGTGACCAGCTGGTCGAAAAGACCCTGACGCTGAGACCACTGGGCGGTGAGCTCCCACTGGAGGGGGCGCATGTGCATTCTGGCCCAGCGGACCACCGGCGTGCACGCTGCCATGTAGCCCAGGAGGCGCAGGAAGACCCGGGCAGAGCGTGAGTGCCCAACCAAAAATGATTGGGCAAAGAAGGAGAGAACCTCCGCCCTGTCCGCCAGGAGCCGAGCTCTGGCTTGACGAGAGTCGAGCTCTGCCCTGATGAAGCCCATCACCTGGGAAGGTACGAGTTCTGATTTGGCCTCGTTGATCAGAAGGCCCAAGTGTGAGCAGGTTCGGAGGGTCAGGTCCCTGGACCTCTCCACCTCCTGAAGGGAGGATCCCGCCAGGAGCCAATCGTCCAGGTAGGGGTAAATACGAACCCCCTGACGCCGAAGATGGGCTGCCACCACTGCAATGCATTTGGTGAAAACCCTTGGGGCCGATGACAGGCCGAACGGCATGGCTCTGAACTCGTACAGGGTCCCTTCGACCCTGAAGCGGAGGAACCGCTGATGAGACGGACGGATAGGGACGTGGAAAAAAGCGTCCTGAAGATCCAGTGTGCAGAACCACATGTTTCGCTCCAGGGATGGTATGATCTGATTTAGAGTTACCATCCGAAAGGTGAGAGACCTGAGATACCGATTCAGGTCGTGCAGATCTAGAATGGGGCGCCAACCCCCCGTCCGTTTTGGCACCAGGAAATACCTGGAGACAAAGCCTGGGTCTGAAGGAGGATCCATCACTCGGGCCACCACCTCTTTGAGGAGGAGTAGCGCAATGTCATCTCAGAGGACAGACTGGGCGACTGAGATCCGCTCCTCTCGTGGGGCACGGGCTCGGCTGCTCGGGTACTGCTCGAATTCTAAGGGCAGACCCTGCCTGACCACTTCTAGGACCCATCTGTCCGTGGTGATACGGACCAGGCGGAAGCAGAGTGGCGGAGCCAGCCTCGGGAGGACCCAAGAGCTGAAGTGGCGGGTACAGGGAGGACACCCCGGCCCGTCACTGGGTAGGCTTAGAGGAGGAGGAGGCACCTGGACCAGCGCCTCAGCCTCCTTTGCGTGGTTGCTGGGGACCTTGCTTGGGCCTAGGGCACCAAGCCTGAGCCTGCTGCTGTTGTTGACCCCCCTGGAAGGGTGGTTGTCTGACCGCAGGGGAAGACTGTGCAGCATAGACCTTTCGGGCCGAGTGGTCCATGAGTTTGGACTCTTTGTCTGGAGGGTGGTCAGTATCGGCTGAGCTGCCCGTCCGCCTGAATACTGAGGCAGTCACAAGGCTTTCCGCCGAGGGGTGCTCAGTAAACCCTGCCAAAGACCCTGTGGGCACCACGTACTTGCGTGCCATGCGGGCAGATGGAGCTGGGCAGGAGGCTGGACGCTGCCAGAGTTCCAGGGCCGGACCCATAATGGCTTTGGCGACTACAAAAGCCTCCGTGAGAGGTATCCCCCTCTTAAGGATATCCGTAAGGGATATTCCGCCTTTCTGGATAGGCTGTGGGACATCCCGTCGATTCAAGAAATGAGCGGAGGATGCCCTGGAAGGAGAAGGCCCTTCTTCAAGCCTGGCCGCGAGCTCATCGGAAGAGTGAAGGCCAGTGTTATCGGAATCAGAGGGTCCCGATATAAAGGCTGCCCACCTAAGTCCCCTTCAATATGCCTAGGGCATCAGGGGTAACCGTAATTGACAGTCTGTGGGAGACCCGAAGACTGCGGAGCCTCTTTGGAGGAATCCCTCGAGGGGCAACTTAGGTGGAGGTTCCACCAAAATAGGTGGGAACCCGAGACCGGTTGCAGCGGAAGACGCACTAGAGCCCCGAAGAGACCGGCACCGGAGCAATCGGTGTCTGAGGCGGCTGAAGAGGCTGAGGCCAGAAATGGCCAGGGACCCCAGGGGACGGCTTCTGACCTTCTTGGGAATTGCTGCCACATGAGATGCTGCATGGCGTCGATGAATTTTTAAATCGAAGCTCTCCTCGTCCGAGGAGGAAGAGGAACGGTGGCAGCGCCTCTTGCGGGAGTGCTTGTGTCCTTTTTGAGGTCGATCGACCGAAGAGGACTTACTCCCTGATCGAGACCGACAGCGTCGGCTTTGTCGATTGGGAGAGACTGGGCTCGGTGAAAACCGAGGCTCCGGTTCTTTTCCCTCGATCGGGAGGCCCGCAGGGCGGGTCTCCTCGTCGGGGAAGGAGAGAATCGGTGTTCTCTCCAAGGAATCATCGACAGGAGTCGGTGATAACGGCTCGATCGGGTCGAGGATAATCTCGGCCGGATCAGCTAACTCCTCAGCTTCTACGCCCGGTACAGACGGGAGGTCTGAAAACTCAGCGGCCGAGGAGGCAATTTCGACCGAAGTCGAAACTTCGGACCGCTCCTGATCCCAGGAGCGTCTTCCTCAACTCGAAGAAGATTTAGGATCCTTTTTCTTCGAACGGGAAGAGTGCGAGCCCGAGGGCGCCTCACCCTTGGTAGGGAGAGACTGGCACAAATCCCGAAAGGATCCTGAAAAGGAAGAGCCCAGGTTGAGCGGCACGAAGAAACCTCGGTTAGCCGAGGCTTGAGCGGCTTCTTCCTCGAAAGCCGCCATGCGCTCGAGCTGCTCGGCGGATCCCGCAGCCGCGGAAACCGCCCACCTGGCCTCCTTGGATTTTACCGGTGGGTTGCGGAGCTCTGGTCTACCCAGCTTCAGGCGCGCCTGACGATCTTCCAGGACGTTGGGTTGGAAGGAAGCGCAAATGGAGCACTACGGTATCGTGAATCGGACCGAGGCAAAATGCGCGCCACGAGAGGTGGGGATCGGTGCGACATTTTCTGTCCGCAAGGACACAGCGAAACAGGGGATGACTTGTCATCCATGTCGAATCAGAGCCATAAACTCTAACGAGTTTTAAGCGAGAAGATGCGGTGAAAACGTCGAAAAACGAATCCAGGGCCTCAACACTGCAGAAAGCACAAGAGAACCTGAATCTTCCAGCGGAAAGGAAGATCTGGCGTCATGGGGCGGAGCCGAGGTATTTACCACCCGGGTGGGTGGGAGGAGCCAGCTTGAAGACTTCCGGCAAGATTTAAAGGGGAAAGGGACAATGCCAGACAGTGTGGATGAACAACATATCCACGCTCCTAGAATATTCATTTCAACTCCCTTCCCCATCATTCCTTTTCCCATATAGATTCTTTTCTCATAACTGTTGATCATCTTCCAGGTGTTTCCCTAGCTTACTATTCATCTAAGGTTATTTCATACCATCCTATTGCCCATCTCCATTTGGATCTCTTACCCAATATACATAGAGACAGAATTTGGAAACTTAATCAACTTCTGAAATCTGACGAACACGTACAACTTCTCCAAATTTTCATCAATAACTTCATGGGACTCAATGCCCCTTCCATGCATAAAAAAAGATTTTCTATGGGGATCCCTGAAATGTGCATTAAGTGGCAAACTAATTCGCTTAGCGATTAAGTGTAAAAAACAGAGGCCTTCAGCTCTCTCCTCTATACTGGATCAGATAGATCTGCAGAGTCATCTCTTTCTCCTTCTTCCCCTATAGATGAATGGGAGAAGGTGGAGTCTCTCTGTGCCCAATATAACCAACTATTAGCTGAAAAAGCTGAATTCCTTATGCTTCGTTCCAAAATTTCCTATTTTGATCATGGGGAAAGGGCTGGTAAACTCCTGGCTTTTCGTCTTCACACTCAAGCTGCTGATAGAATAGTCTCCTCTATTTACTCAACGTCAGGTGTGCTTCTCACCTCCTTCCCCCCAGACATTGTGAATGCATTCCGAGACTATTATCAGCAATTATTCTTGGCCTCTGCACTCCCCCTTCTGCCCCAACAACTAGACACTTTCAGTCAAGATATTGACCTCCCAGTGCTATCTGATCTTCAGATAAATAGTTTAAAGCTCCTATTACCTTAACAGAAGTTTGTGATGCCACAGACTCCCTCTCCTCGGATAAATCACCTGGCCCTGATGGCTTTTCAACCAATTTCTATAAAACATTCAAGGTAAACATTCATTATAACCCCCATTCTTCTAGACACCTTTCACTACGTTTTCAAGAAGGGTATATCTGACACCTCTCTGACCCTAGCCACTATAGTTGTTCTTCCTAAACCCGTCAAGGATCCCTTTCAGATTCCCAACTACAGACCTAACTCCCTATTTAATGTGGATCTCAAAATCCTTGCCAAAATCCTTTCTTCAAGACTAGGCCAGGTTTGGGAATCCCTCATCAGTGCAGCGCAGGTTTGGTTCGTCAAAGGTAGACTTTCTTCAGATCACCTTAGGAAGTTAGTATATCTTTTTTCTGCATACAGGGACTCCTTTACGCTAGCAGCTCTTGTTTCCCTGAACACAGAAAAAGCATTTGACTGGGTGTCATGGGAATACCTTTTTATGTTACTACCTAAATACCATATTCCATTGGGATTCATACAGTGGGTTAAAATTCTATACGCATCTCCAACAGCTCAAATCCAATGTAATGGAGTTTTCTCTACCCCCCTTTTCCTTTATTTCAGGGTACCTGTCAGGGCTGTCCCCTCTCCCCCTATCTTTTTAATTTGTATCTAGAACCCCTTATCAGAAAACTGAAAAACTCTTTACTTGTAACAGGTATATCAATAGGTAACACGGAATATAAAATCTCTGCTTATGCGGATGATTTACTCCTGCATATCTCTAATCCTACCCAATCCCTTCCTGCTGCTTTTCGAATCATTTCCCAGTTCGAGTCAATTTCGAATTATAAGTTGAATCTGGCAAAAATGGAAGTTCTTCCCCTTAATAAATATACTCTAAGGGCTGATGTTGTTCATCTGGGGTTACATTGGAATGTCGACAAATTGAAATATCTTGGGATTCAACTTCACCCCTCTCCCATATTATAAAAAAGCTTAATTTAGACGCTCTTGTTAATACATTAACAGAAGACTTTAAATGCTGGTCAAAACTACCTTTAACCTTGTGGGGACGTATGAGCATAATAAAAATGATTATACAATGGCAAGAAAGAATCTTGGACTGTGATTGGTCAGTTTGGGGCTGTACCCCTGGCATTAGCCCAGCACAATGTCACGGGTCTAGTCTCAGCACTGTGAACCAATGTAGAGGACCACGATGACCATTAGTTACTCTTTTTCTGCATCTCCTCTTAAGAAACGAAAATATTTTCCACACTAATAAAACATTTTTTAATTATTTTTTATTTTATATATAACAACAAGCCATTGTACAATAGGAATAATGCACTCAGGGTGTGTGTGGTACTGGGATAATGCCACACCTGGGGCATTGGATGCACTCGACCTGCGGCAGGTGCCCAACCCCAAGTGTGTTATCCAGCAGACAAACACCCTGTCATGCATTATTCCTTTAATATCTTACCTCATTTTATATCCCCTACAAATGTTCAATTGGGCCCTCCCACTATCATGGTTCTCGCAAGTACATAGAATTCTTAGTACCTTTATATGGCAGGGTAAAAAAGTTAGACGGAATTATCTTAAGCTTACGCATTGAAAAGATAATGGTGGCCTCCAAGCCCCAAACTTCTACATACATTACTTAGCTATTCACCTGGCTGGATACACCATGAAGCTCCCTGCTTCAAACATAACATCAGCTAAACGCCTTCCTTAAAACGGATGCATATAGAGATACAGGCCAACCCTGTTTCAAAATCCTAATCTCTTAATTTCGGGTAAGATAGTTAAGCCTCATCATTTCTGGCCGGATATGGGCGTAGAACGAGTGGGCCAGTTGGTTCAGGAACAAAAACTGCTCTCTTTTCAAGAAGACCATCATCTTTTCAACTGGTCTACTACTTCTGTTTTTAAATCCTTTCAGATATCTCACATGTTGATACAACACGGTGGATCAGGAGTATGGGCCACCTCTTTCCCGTCTACTTTGCTCACATACATCAGCTCCATTCCTACATCTCATTTGATATCCTATTCATATAAATTCCTCTTATCAGATGTTGCCATTTTAGAAGGCCAGAGGTTTTATTGGTGAGATAACATCCTACCATCGGCTACCCCTTTCAGGACCTGACCTAATCTTTGGAGCCACCTATATAAGTATATTAAATGGGACAGATATAGATACATGCAATTCTATATCAATCATAATCTATACTGTACACCCGTTTAAACTCTACCAAATGGGTATGCTACCCTCTAATCAATGCCCCAAATGTCAACAAGCTCCCGGTGACTTATTCCATATGTTATGGTCCTGTGAGAAAATTGCTCCCTTCTGGCACAGTATTCAAAACAGGCTCAACCCATTACTTACACTGTCCGATAGCTTCAATCCAGAAATTTGTATCTTGCGAGACTATAGGCAACTACAAGGGCATAGACAGAGAGCTCACATAGCCTGAATTTTAGCCTGCGCTAAGAAAGTAATATTGAGGCATTGGTTAGCTTCAACTACCCCCAGCCATGTAGAATGGTTTTAAGGAAATCATGTTTGCTCTACAAGCTGAGCTCAGCATTGCAGGAATTACTAATGGAATGGGTAAATACAAACAAAGATGGGACCCACTGTACACCCTTATTTCGATTCACTAGACCTCTGTCACTTATACCCAAGAGACAGTTTTTTCTTTCCCCTTGGTGAAATTTCCAAACCCGTCCCTCATCATTTCATTCCTCTGCAACTGTCCTTAAACAACAACTAGTGGCAGACTGGGGTGAGTAGGGAGGGTAGGCAGGGTGGTGGGCGGGAGTGCAGACAACTTTAACCAGTTATAGCTTCTCAATACTGTAGTTCATCACTGAATGCTATATAATTATATATCTGGATTGTATCAACTGAACTTTATTCCAGCATTATCATGTTGTCTATATATAGTATTGCTTGTTCAAAAACAATAAAGCATAATAAATACAAAAAAAAAAATTAAGAAAGAAAGAAAAGAAAGAAAAAAGAAAAAAAAAAAACTTTTCTGAGTGAAGCAACTGGATGGAAAGGTCTTTTATCTGGATGAGTCCCAAGACAAGGGTTATTTTTTTTTACAAAAAAAGAAAAAGGGCAAGAAAAAAAAACTTTTCTGAGTGAAGCAACTGAGTGGGAAGGTCTTTTACCTGGGTAAGTCCCAAGACATGGGTTATTTTTTTTACAAAAAAAAAAAGAAAAAAAGTGCCCCCACCCAAAAGAAAATTTCTGAATGAAGCAAAGAAGGTCCATAAAGGTTGTCTACACTGGTTTGGTGAAAAATAGTAATCCATTCCAAAGTTATTTAATTTTAAAACTTTTGTTCTGAGCATGCTCAGTTCATGCTTTTGGATAGATTCCTGGAAAGAAAAAAAAGGAATTTGGCCTGATGAAAAAGCATTCTTTTTTGAGGGGCCAATCCTTTTTCTTGAGAAAAAATTCCTTTTTCATCAGCCACCATCTTGTTTTTAACTTTTGCCCAGAACAAAGTGTTATAACTGTGCCCAGAGATGTCTTATTCAGACATCCAAGCATCTATCTTGCTCATCAGGACTTCCTTTACTGCACTGAGTTTTCTAATATTTTATATGGGCTCCAAATGTTTTTTATTAATAAAAATACTTTTTCGTGACTTGCTAACTTCCTTTTTCATCATGGCAAAAAAGGAATTCATCTTGCGAAAAACAGATTAGGGACTTAGATTTTTAAATCCTTTTCGTCAGACAAATTCCTTTTTAGCCATGATGAAAAGGATGGCGAAAAAGGAACACAAGTCTGTGACGAAAAGGGTGTAAAAAAATTACCTAATCACAGACAAATTCCTTTTTCACCATGACAAAAAAAGGTGTCAAAAAGGAATTGCTGTGGCGAAAAAGGATTTAATGGTATGGCCATCTGGTCGGGAAAATTGATTCCTTTATCGCCATGATGAAAAAGGATGGCAAAAAAGGAATTTATCTGGCAAAAAAAATTTGTGGCATGGGCACCTGGTCGGGAAAAAGGCTTGACAGCCATCTGGTCCCGAAAAACAGAGGCATCTGGTCGTGAAAACGTTCCCGTTTCAATTATGTCAGTAAATGAGCCGAGTATAAACATCCCTGGTGTCTAGTGGTACCTCCCACTCTGAATTCCCATATCTTTCTTTTTTTTTACCTTTTTTTTAATTTTATTGATTTTATTCTTTCTGTTTCTGTATTTCTTTATATATTTTTTTTGTGGCACTCTGCCACTATGCCCTGTTCTTGCTGGCATCTAGTGGTCTCCCCCACTCTCTGATGCTTATGGTTTGTATATATAATTGCTGATTAGTGGCAACCCCCCCATCTCTGTTTATTGCTGAAAATAAGAAAACCGTCACTCAATGTCTTTTTTTTACGCTGTAAAAAAAACAGTCCATCGCCAATCACTCCTGCACCCCCCACCAGTCACCCACTGTGCACCCACCTCCCCACACCCATCCTGACTCCCCCATACACCCTCACTCACCTGAAGAGGTCACAGGTTTGAGATCCGTTCTCCCGAAGACACGTCTTGCTGCTGGAACCGGCAATTGCAATATGAGAAACTAAGGTAAATGTGGTTCAATGTATTTCAGTTGGGGTTTCAATTATGATGCACAACTCTGCTGTTTTTGAGATTTTGACTCCAAATTTTAAACATGGCCTTTTGGGGATCCCACCTCATGAACAACACAACTGTCAGTTTGCAACTCCTGCCCAAAAGGTGATTTCGTGGTCACTTGGCAAATTCACCTTTCGGGTGGGATTTACATAATGACAGTTACATTGTTCATGAGGTGGGGTCCCAAAAGGTCCATGTTGATAATCTGTGGTAAAATGTAAAAAAATGGCTGAGATATGACCATTTGTTGCAATTTATTTATTTATTTTGTTTTTGTTGACCGGGTAAGTGCACTAGACAAATTCTGCCTATTTTCAGGCACGACCTGGGAGAGGGGGATACAGATGAATGCCAACTGGCCTTGAACCAGATTAAGCTAATTTCACCATGCATGCTCATAGCTTTGTTAATTTAACATATTTTGACACCAAATTTTCAACATAGACTTTTTATTACTCCACCAAATGTATGACACAGCTGTAATTTTTCAAATCCTAGCTGAAATGTCTTTTCACACCTGTGGTGCATAATGACATTGCACTTGCGCAGACTTACATTTCAGCGGGGATTTGAATATTTTCTGTAGTTTGTACATCAGGTGGAGTAATAATGTGGCTATGCTCACAATGTCATCACTCTTGTCCTATAAATGAAAGACAGGGTCCAGAGGCCCTGCACTTCCACAGCTATGTACACAGACACATCTACGGAGGAATGGGGGTCCTGTGCTCTGACAAGCAAATTAGGATAGGATTATACTAGCTCAAAAAGTAGGGAAATAAATTGCAAAAAACATTATTAATGCATCAGTTAGGGTTGATAGCACAGTGACAAATGTTTGGAAATTCGATGTTAGGGTGTATGTGTCTATATATATATATATGTGAAAAAAAAACTTTTCTGACTGCAGCAACTGGGTGGGAAGGTCTCTTACCTGGGTGAGTCCCAAGAGAATGGTTATTTTGTCCCAAAAAAAGGGGAAAAAAGAGTGAAGCAACTGGGTGGGAAGGTCTTTTACCTGGGTCCCAAGACAAGGGTTATTTTTTATAAAAAAAAAAAAAATTGAAAAGACAAAAAAAAAAACTTTTCTGAGTGAAATGACTGGGTATGAAGGTCTTTTACCTGGGTGAGTCCCAAGACATAGATATTTTGTAAGGAAAAAAGAAAGAAAATAACTTTATTCTGAGAAACTGAGGGTTGGAAAGGTCTGCAGTTTACCTGGGTGCAGACAGTGACATGGCAAATGCATCCTTATTGACCTGGCTGAAAAGAAAGCAACCAAATGTGCAAGAGGCCTCTGAGGAAGAACAAGTACCAGAAAAAAGGCTATATGATGAAGGAGAAGTAGTAGATGCATAAGACCCTGCACCAGAACTCGAGCCACAAGACTTAACAGTTGAGCAGCTCCTCTCAAAACAAGATAAATTCCAGCAAAAGTGACTAACCATATACAGCTGTTTGTTGTTTGACAAAGACAGCGGTCAGATGAGCTGTTCTGTTTGTAAGTTTTATGCATCCTTTTAAAAACACTTGTTACAAGATATTGACCCTAATAAGACATTCTGGTAGCAATGCTCATACCGAAGCATTAAAAAAAAACTCGGGTCAGAGCCAACAAAGTTGTTATACTGCTTTAAAGCATTCTGAAAGGTAACGCGGACACGGTTTCACAAACCAAATAGTGCCACGACTTCAGTTGTCTTTGCACAGGTTTTGGAGCTTTCCTGTCATTTCTCACTCCATGCAGACAGCTGAACAATTCAGATAAGTGTGTGCGCTATCTGAATTGTTCAGCTGTCTGCAGGGAGAAATGACAGGAAAGCTTTTGATCTGTAAAACCACGGCAGCATTACCATTCAGCCTGTTTTAAAGCAACATAGCAGCCGTGTTGGCTCTGGCCAGAGGTTTTCTTTTGCAGCAACTGCAGAAGTGAACCGGAAGTGATGGGCAGCAAGACAATAGTGCTCGTGGAGGGAAGGGCAGTGGGGAAACAAAAGAACAGCACTGACGCATGTGCTTAAACTCCACTGTGGAAGGATACAGTGGAGTATCCAGTCACGTACTTCCACTATCACTTCTCTCTCTCCTACATTATTGCAATACATCAGCATAGCTCTGCCCATGCAGCCATAAAAATGGACTGTGAATCAAATCAGTTGGCACTGGCAAAGGCAATAGATAAGGCTACTGCACAGAGTGATGAGCAACTTTAAGGGCTTTTGAGAACCGCATATTTTGTTGCTGAAAATGAACTACCTAACATGATGTTTGTCAAGTTTTCAAGTTCTGAAGGAAATGGAATGTCCATTCATGAAAGACTTCAAAACAGATGGGACTTACGGAACCTACATGAATGCAGCTGGACTGTCTGAAATGCATGAGCCCATTGTACAGACTATGGCGGAGAAGCTGGACACTGCTGTGAAGAATACCCCAGTTGTAAGCTTGATACTGGAGGAGTCCACAGACATCAGCAATAGCAAGAGACTCACAGTTTAAATACAATACTTAGACAACAATACCCCACATACTTGCTTTTACTGCAGTGTAGAAGTTAGTGGTAGAAAGGCTGAGACTATTTATGGGGCACTTTGTCAACTTCTGAATGACAAGGGCATTACTGCTATAACAGTTGCTGCTTTCTGTAATCATGGCACATCAGTTATGACCGGCTGTCATCAGGGTGTAGTGCAAAAACTAAGACCTGATTATAATCCTGATCTGACTGGAGTACACTGTACAGCCCATCGGTTGGCCTTGTGTGCCAATGATGCAGCTCAGTCCATGGAACAAGTGAAAAAATAACAAGGAGACTTCAGGTCCATTTTTATTTTCATTTTTTTCAGTAGTTCTGCTGTCAGAAGTGACTACAGTAATTGCATGAACTACAGAAACATCTGGAAGAACCAATTCTGAAATACTGTCAGACTCATGCAGTTCGGTGGCTGTCCATTTATGGTGCAGTGTCTGTTGTTTGCAGGACTCTTAAAAATGTTAATAGATGTGTTAGAACATATGTCTTTTTGCAGTTCACCTGTTAGTGGCAAAGTAAAAGGAATGTTGCTGTCTGTACATCAGTTTAACTTTGTGGTGCTTTCTCACGTAATGCTGGACATATTGCCACATACTGTTTCTCTTTCAAAACATTTACAAAGGAAAAATCTTGATTTCTCCACTATGCTACCAGTGGTCATGAGTAAAAAAGAGGCTGTAAGGTCTTTAATTGAAAATCCAGGTCCATCAGACAGGCATTTTTTCACTACTGATCTTGAAGGCAATACATACAAAGGTGATAAACTCTTAGACATTCACACTCAGAGACCAATTTTTGACAACTTAAAAAGCACATACAGTACATCAGTGCGTTAACTGATGAACTGGACAGGCGTTCCCAAGAGACCGTGTCGAAACAACAACGGCTGGATGATTTTGGTACATGTGGTGAAGACTCTAAATACTTATAGAAACATAGAATTTGACGGCAGATAAGGACCGTTTGGCCCACCCAGTCTGCCCATTTCCCTACCTAATGGATAAGCTGCAGATCCTAGTTAACCAGCAACCTACTTCTTTCTACCCCCACCCCCTAGAATTGCCTTATGGCTGTCCCATGCATGCTTGAATTCAATCACTGTTTTTGACTCCACAACCTCCTCCGGAAGGCCATTCCATGCATCCACAACCCTCTCTGTGAAAAAATACTTCCTTACATTACCTCTGAGCCACCCCCATCTTCAAATTGTGCCTCCTTGTTCTTGCACACCTCTTTTTTTGAAAGATGCTACCCTCTTGGACTTTGTTGATTCCCTTGAGGTACTTGAACATTTCTATCATGTCCCCCCTCTCCCTCCTTTCCTCGAGGCTATACATATTAAGCTCCTTTAGTCTATCTTCATATGTCTTCCGGTACAGACCCTGCACCATTTGAGTTGCCCTCCTCTGGACAGCTTCCATCTTGTCTATGTCCTTGCGGAGATTGGGTCTCCAGAACTGCACACAGTACTCCAGATGGGGTCTCACCAGCTGTCTGTACAGAGGGATAACAACTTCCTGTTTTCTACTGGTGATGCCTCTCCCTATGCATCCCAGTATCCCCCAACCCTCCTTACTGCCCTCTCACATTGCTTGCCCACCTTTAAGTCATCTGATATGGCTACCCCCAGGTCCCTTTCCATTTTTGTTGTTGTTAGTATCTCACCCTCCATTGTGTACTCTTCTCCTGGGTTTTTGTTTCCCAGGTGCATTACCTTGCACTTCTTAGCATTAAATCTAAGCTACCATACATTTGACCATTCCTCTAACCTTGCCAAGTCCCTTCTCATCCTTTCCACCCCACCTTGTGCATCAACTCTGTTGCAGATCTTTGTGCCATCTGCAAAGAGACATACTTTTCCTTCCAGTCCCTCTGTAATGTTGCTTACAAAGACATTGAAGAGGACCGGTCCTAATACTGAACCCTGTGGCACCCCACTAGTAACCCCCCTTTCTTCAGAGTGGACTCCATTTACTATTATCCTCTGTGTCCTATTCTCCAGCCAATTCTTTACCCAGGCTATCATCTTGGGACCCACTCCCAGGCTGGCTAACTTGTATATTAATCTTTTGTGTGGGACTGAGTCAAATGCCTTGCTAAAGTCTAGGTAGGCCATGTCCACAGCCCCTCTCTGATCTACTACTTTGGTCACCCAGTCAAAGAAATCTATTAGATTCGTCTGGCATGACCTTCCTGCTGTGAATCCATGCTGCCTTGGGTCCTGTGCCCCTCTGGCCTCTAGGTACTCGACAGTTCTTTCCTTCAGAAGTGATTCCATCATTTTCCCTATCACTGAGGTTAAACTAACTGGTCTGTAGTTTCCCGCTTCTGCCCTGCTCCCACTTTTGTGAAGGGGAATCACATCGGCCCTCCTCCAGCCCTCAGGTACCACCCCATCCTCCCATGATTTGTTAAAGAGGGTAGTCAGTGGTGTCACTAGTTCTACCCTTAGTTCTTTTAGAATTCTGGGATGAATCCCATCAGGCCCCATTGCTTTGTCCACCTTCAGTTTTAAGAGTTCTTTCAGAACCCTTTCTTCTGTAAATGGGCTGGTATCAACTTCTGTATCCAGAGTGTTTCTATTGTTTGTTTTAGGTACCTCCCCCTCTTCATTTGTAAATACTGAGCAAAAATATTTGTTTAGTATCTCTGCCTTTTCACAGTCACCCTCTGCCCACCCCCTCCCTTTATTAAGCCTCGCTATCCCTCCCTTAGTCTTCCTTCACTCCCTGATGTACCTAAAAATGTTTTATCCCCCTTCTTAACTGAGTTGGCTATCTTTTCCTCAGTTTGGGCCTTTGCTGTTCTGACTGCCTTCCCAGCTTCCTTTTGCTTTAACTGATACAATTCTCTGTCCTGCTCCTTCTGTGATTCCTTGTACTTTCTGAATGCTTTCTTTTTCTCTTGAACCTTCACTGCCACCTCCTTTGAGAACCATAGTGGTTTCTTACATCATTTTGTTTTGTTTATTTGCTTCACACAAAGGCTTGTTACCTCTGTGATGGCAGTTTTATTATTCCCATTGTTCTTCCACCCCTCCTTCCTGCCCATCTGCTAGTGCATTCCTTAGGCACTCACCCATTTTGGCAAAGTCAGCCCTCCTGAAGTCCAGTGCTTTTGCCTTTGTATGGCTTGACTCTATTGCTGTGTTTATTGTGAACCATACTGTTCGATGGTCGCTAGTTCCCAGATGGCTACCCACTTCTACATCTGTGATCCTCTCTACATCTCCATTTGAGAGGACCAGGTCTAAGATTGCTCCCTCTCGAGTGGGTTCCAATAGCGCAGGTTAATAAACAAATGAGCTTCAGTTGAAAATTGCGCCCCCCTTGAAGGTTGCGCCCAGTGCCAGAGCACCACCCGCCCCACCCTTCCTACGGTACTGTTCTATGCTTTTTGTCAGTTTGCCTCCAACTTTCCCCTGCTAACACACCACTGCGACCTATACTCCGCCATCTCTCCAGTCACTTACGCAGAGCTGGTAAACTCTCTTTCTCCTACAAGTTCCCCTCCCTCAGGAGTAACCTTCCCCTCCCAACCCATCTTTCACCCTCCTTCTACTATCTAAAGTGCTTACTCAGACCAACCCCAGTCACCTCCTGCAGCTGCACCTCTTCCTAGCCTATGACCACAATATGCCTCAATTCCAATCCTTTCTAGGACAAACCACTGTAAAATAGCTGTGCTCTTCATTGTATTTACTGTATATAGTTTCAGATTTGTATCTTTCTGTACACAGTTTCCAAGTTTGCATATGATTGTACATAGTTTCCTAGTTATATATTACTGTACTTTTTTACCTGGTCCGTCTTTTTTGTCACTGCCTGTTACTGTGTTTATATTTGCTGTTGTATCTGTACCCCTCCTTTTACCACCTCCCCACCCCCACCCACACCCCGGGTCGCACCTGGAAGCGAGCTTGACTCATGGTGCCTTTCCTGGTTATCAACTTTTAATTAAATAAATGTCTATAATCAAGGTCCCTAGAATTCTGTGGCTGCAGAATTTTGTGCAGAACTTGCAACCTACCGCAGAGCTTCTGCAGTGCTGCAAAATTCACTGTTCTTGGTAATTCTTTATTATTATGTCTGTTTATCCATAGAATTTGGTTCTCTTCCCCTCTTTTTATATCCAAAACCCCTCTATGCTCAGAACGTGATGTTATCAGTGCTATAACATCATACATTAGCTAATGAAATGGCTGCATTCTGCCACAGAAATGAATCGTCACTTATCTACCACAGCTCCCACTGCCAGAGGTGGTGGCACAGCAAATCAGGCATGGGGATATTTGTTCAACCTGCACTATAGCCCAATACAGTTTTCAGTCTTACGTTATGATACTAGGGCCAACTTAAACAAAACCTTCACAATAGCATACACCTGTTAAGTCTGTACCTTACTTTGTACAAACTTATTTTTGCCTTTAAGGTATAGAGATGCCATCTGAAAAGAATAACTGGTAAAATGAATCTGTCATTTTTAAGAAAAATAAAGTAAATATGCCAGAAAAGTGGAATATAATAATGTGGAGACCTGTTAAAAGAATAGACCTGTTAAATCAATAATTGCTGAACTGGCCCTTGACCTTGGTTGGATTTCCACTTGTGGCCTTGACAACTTAGGTTCGGGAACAGGCCTGGGTTGCTGGAGGCCCGGCCGGGGGGAGTTGGATTGAGCATCCTAAGGACTGCTCTCCTTCTCCAGGGGGTGGGTGTGGGTCGCGCTCGATGAACCCCTGGAGGAGGCTGGGGGTTTGCGCAGCTACCTGCGCCAACATCTGAGGGCCGGGGCGGATGGTGGACATCAATGCATGTCCCTGCCCCTGGCAAAGCAGGAAAAACTCCCTCTGCAGCTGGCCATGCTTGTGAAGCCTGCCCCTGGCTTCAATTAGCCTGTGGGATCCCGCTCTCTCCCAGGCAGTTACTTGCCATGCGACACTTGGGTGCCGCATCCCCGCCCTCTGGGGGGGTAAGCCAGGGGTTCTGGGGTGGTAAAGAGTGTAAGGAGTGCTTGGAGGTGGAGGCTTGGGGGCGCTGTGACCAGGCCAGCTGTGGGGGCAAAAAGAGAGAAAAATAAAAATAAATAAATAATTGTGCTGTACACATTTATTTTTTTTGTTAGTTATTTAACCAGGACTAACACACTAAGCTGAAAGCTTTTTTTACAGGTGCGACCTACGAGCACAGGGAAGTTAAGTGACTTGCTCAGGGTCACACAGTATGCAAGTGGAAGCTGTGGGGTTCAAACCCAGGTCTGGTCTGCTGGATGTCACCAGATTTACAGCTCAGAGCCTTAAGCCACTGTGCTATACTGCCTTCCCTTTTGCCAGGGTTGTGATTACATATTGTCATTGGTTGATAGACTCACCTAAGCGTTATTGAGGAATGTTGTGTGGTGGGCCAGCTGTTGGGCCAGAGGGTAGCCTGTAGTGTTCCGTGCTGACAACTCTGGTTCAGAGATGAGCTCTGGGAGCTGGCTGGGCAGCACAAGGATTGGGAACACATCACTGCTCCTGAGCCTGGGAAGGTGCGGCGGTGTTCTTTCACACTGAGGAAACATTGTGATTGGCTGGAGAGCTTTATCTTACAATGGGTTCATATGCATGGCATGGCCTGATGGTGTTACAATGTGTCGAGGAAGCAGGTTGGCATGAAAAATTAGTTTTGCAGTAGCTCCTCTATTTTGTTCATTCCATTTCCAAAGGACCTGTATGAATGAGGATACAATTTCATGGAAATTAAAAAATAAATATATATGTGTGTATATATATATATATATATATATCATAATATCACATACATAATACATACTCTCTCACACTATCTATCTATATATATACATACTCACACACACACATACACACATTTGTATGTATGTTATAGATTGCATATAAATATCTAAGTGATATGTAAGGGACCTCATGAGTGGTATACACAGCATGAGTATAGAAATACCTTATTTATCACATAAGGTCCCCTCTGCATATTTCACTTATGCAATAGGCTAGGACCTTAAGGGATAGATATATATTTTTTTTTTTTAGGCATAAAATTATTTCTATAAGTCTGTTATTTTTTGAACTAGTGTTACTGTGCTTTCCCCATCCTGATTGCTATAACCATTACCATGGACGTGAAGTCAGGATACTAAGCTGACACTGTGATGTGGTAGACAGTTCATTAGTGCCACAGAATTTCCACAGAAATTACAAACCACTGCTGCAGAAGTTCTGCGGCAAATGGTAATCCTGCCGCAGAACTTGGTCCCAATGTGCTGCAGAAAAGTAGGGGCCTTGTCTATAATTGTTTGACCTTAACATGAGAATGCATAACTGTAATGTTTTTAATCTGCCTTGCCTGTTAATTGTTATGTAATTTTGATTCCTTTACTGTGTATTTACTGCGCTTGATGACCATTGTTCTTTTACTATGATTTGTACTGTTGCTGTAGTTATCTTTCTGTGAGTTTGCACTGTATTGGAACTATCCCCTTGTGGAATTGTTGAAACTGTTCTGTACTGTACTTCCTTTATTGTTTCTCTCTTTGGTCGTCCCTGAAAAAGGGACTGCTATTGTCTCAGTGGACTTACCCGGTTACCAAAATTCAAATAAATAAAATGGTCCGTTGCCTCTGGGCCATTTCGTGCAGGGCCTGAGGTGGGAGGAGGGTAGGTAAGGCAGAACTGGCTGCCCATTTACCTGGGCCCTACAGCCCGTTCCGGACTTTTGGGACACCTTACGAAAGTGTGGCCTCTGTCTGCTCTGAGACTGGATATGGTAGAGCAAGTAGACAGATTTGAGGGCCCAGCCAAAGGCCTGCAAATCATTGATTATGTCCTGGACATCTGTCCCGAAGAGTTTCGAGCCATTGAATGGGGCATTCAAAATCAGATACCCTAAACCAGGCATGCATATGAAGGCAAATACCCATGGCAGCAGCATTGGCAACTGTGTCTGACATATACAAAGCCCTGAGGAGGTGCTTACCGACATCCTCTGCAGCCAAGAGGACCTCCTGCTTCTGGGAATCCTCTGGGAGGGCCTCAGCAGCTACCCTGCCCTTTTTCCAAATGGTGTTTTGGTACTTGACTATATGGGACATGTAATTTGCAATCCAGAGTCCCAGAGTAGAGGAGGCATAAACCCTCTTGCCCCAGAGGTCATTCCTTCTAGATTTCCTGGCAGGGGTGAGGGAGCTAAGGTGTTTTGGCACCTTAGACCAAACATGTGCCGCTTTGATGACCATGGAATCCGTCTCAGGCTGGGCAGCATAATACGGCAGGCCCTGGAGGGCAGGACAGAACTTGTCTGTCTTCCTAGGCATGGCAGGGACCATGTCCAGACAGTGCTACACAGCAGTGGTGGCACTCCTCAAAGCTGGCAAAATGGGAGGAATGACCCATGGTGGAGGTACTGGGATCTCAAGAAGTCCACCAGGTCCCTCCTGGTGGCATCCTCTCTTGGTGTGGAACTCCATTGCAGCAGACAACTGCTTCAAAATGTTGAAGAAGGTGGGGTTCTCAGGAGCTGACCTGGAATGTGTTTCACAGAGTCCTCGCCCATCAAACAGGCTGTAGATCTGTCTGAGGAAAAGTTTCCCCTCCTCCTCGGGGGATGAGATCAGATGGTACTCTCTTCTATGTTGACCCATTCTAATTCAGGGTCTGATAAATGAGAGACCAACGGCTCCTGAAAGGGCATAGCCTGAAAAGGCCACACAGGCATTGGCGACTACAGCGTTACGCGGCACCAGGATGCCAGTCCATGAGCACCAAGCTGGTAGGCGAGGCCATCGTCAGATGAGTTAGAATAGTACTGAGATCAATAGCAGGTGAAGGCTGCATCAAGGCAGATGTATTATCGTGCAGGCGTAACGAACCATATATCGGGTCTTGAGAGCACAATGGGCCCAGCGTGCCTGAGGGCCTGGAGAGGTGTCAGGCCTCGATGGAGGGCGAGGTCAACGACCGAGCAGCCGATGACCCGAGGGTCGAGCCAGCCTCCCTGTGAAGAGGAAGTAGGCTGTCATTAGGTGCTTGTAGAGCAGAAGTCGTCAGTGCAGTGGCAGCTGACAGAGTGCCCCTAGAAGAAGAGGAAAAGCCGTCAGGGAACGGGAGCACTTCTGGGCAGAGCATTCCCAGTCACAGTCCTTCTTGTGCCTTTCCCTGTGGACTTGTCTCAGGCCTTCAAGGTCTAGGAGCCTGATGAAACCACTGGCGATTGGGAAGGAGATACCCCAGAGGACTCCTGCCCAAAACTGACTACCTGCTGTTCCATTAGGAATTCTAATGAGAGCCTTTTTCCAACACCTTTTGGCTGTAAGATTGAATTTCTGGCAGATCTCACAGGCAGGAACATCATGGTCAGGCCCAAGACAGCAGACAAAGAGGTCGTGGTCATCTGAAGAGGCAATCTTCTTTCCACAGCGGCAGCAATGGAAGAGAGACATGGAGGGAGAGACTCTCGACATAAACAAGGTAAAAGAATCTCTTTATTAAAAAGAGATTCCAAACTAAATGCTAAAGAAAAAAAAGTGTAGCCATAAAAGGCGCAAACTGTGACAGAGCTTCTACGGAGACCCATGCAAGAGGAGTCGACAGCGGGAAAGAACTGAGGAGGAAGCAGGGCCGCTCACATCTTTATAGGGTTGATGATGTCAGCAGGTGACATCAGTGTGGGCGGCCCCAGTTGTACTGCTGGAAAATTCGTCCATGTGGATCCTGCTGCACCAATGGTGAAGTTCTGTGGTGACCCGATGACTGAGATACCCCAAAGAAGATCTGTAGATTCTGAATGAGCTTGCCTCATGGCAAAACATGAAGAGCAGAAGAAAAGAGAGTTAAGACCATTGGCTATTCAGTCACCAGACCAAGGGGCCAATTCAAGTTTAAGGAGGGAAGTTTTATCTCAGTATTTTGCGTTTTTATTAATTTGGCTACTATTTCACCGGCTGTCCTGCTGTGTTTAGTCTCTCTTTTATTTTTACCTACTGTCATTACAGTCAGTCAAGTTGCACCTGACATCTTCTGAGTCTGTCAACTTAAAAGCCCAAAAAGGAAGAAAAGGAAGACCAGAAGATAGAGAATTATTAAGTACAATGTTTATTAACACTGACACACATCAGCACACAAAATCTCAGCTTTTTTAGTGAAATACCCCCCAAATGCCTCCTCCTCCCAAAAATTTGAGTTCCTCCCATTTGTAGACCCAGGGTTGGGGAGTACCCCATGGACCAAACTGAATTTCAAGCTTCTGATACTTAGAACAGTCCAATTTCTGATCTTAAGTTTACTGTTAACTATGACAGAGAGTGACTGAATAGGTAGATTTGTTAATTTTCCAGAGCAATGGAGGCAGGTTACTCTCAGATTTACACAGAAAAAAAATGGATAAAATTCAGTACTTTTAGTTTCCAGTCACCATCCAGCACACATTGAATTTCATTCCATTTTTGTTTCATCAGGAACCTCTATTGGAGCAAGCTCATTTACAAGGTGATACATAACATCTCCCGAGTCAGTTTTTAAGACTACCCCAATTGTGTTACTGATGATTTATATGACACCAGAGTGAGAGAGATGAGGAAAGATTTTTAGTATAGGGTACAGCCATCACATAGTGGGGGAAACTAATATGTGGGCTAGAAGTCAAAATAGGACAGAATGTCAGCAGCCAAGACAAGGTGTTGTGAGAGGTCAGGCTGGAACTCACGTGAGGAGTCAGAAATCAAGTAGACTTAAATTTATTACAACATACACGCCACAACATTATGCAGTGTGTAAGATTCTGAGAAATAACTGGTTTATCATACAAGTTGACCCAGTATCAGGTAAAAGGGTGTTTGAGCCACAACAATGTGTTTATAGACGTTCCCAGAATTCAGGAGTTGTATTGACTTACCCTCTACAGCCAGTGAAAATGGAGGTTGAAAATTCATAAATTACAATTATGAATCTTCCCCCACCAGTAGGTTGTTGCCCATGTCTATGTATTTATTGCAAACATATTAAAAACACTAAGGTATTTGCACATCCAACAATGGGAAAGGAATACAAGATTAGGAACTTGATTAGCTATGATACAAACAGTGTGGTCTATTTAGCTCAGTGCTGGTGTGGAGCTTTTTACATTGGTAAAATGATCAGACTATTTAAACTCAGAATCAAGGAACAAACATGGGAAACTGCAGCAAGTGACACTACAAACATGCTGGCAGCATGTGTCAAGTTTGTTAGATCAGGAGACGTGCATGCATGGAGCTTTATAGGGATCGAGTGGGTCTGGTTGGGACCAGAGGGAGGTAATCTGAATGATCTCTTAGAAGAAATGCATTCTGGACATTTACGGATACCAGACCCCGGGTTTAACTGAAAGGTCTAAAATAATACTATTTTGTAATAAGCCTTGTGGTTGACATCAAGAGTGATAGCATCTGTTCATGTAATTTAGCTAGACTTGTAATCCCTGAGGTGAGAGAAAGTAGTAGTTTAGCTAGACTTGTAATTCCTGAGATGAGAGAAAAAAAAAAAACATTTATTTTGATATTTTAGTTGCTGTTTCATATTTAACTACTGCAATAGTTCATACCGCTAGATGTGGTCCATATATTTATCCTCCTTCATCCCCCCCTTTTCTTCTATTCCCCTTTTCCTTCCTGCTTCTCCCTTCTCCCCTTTTTTCTCACAATCTTCCTTATTGGCATAGATTTCTCAAATCCTAAATTTTAGATTAGAAAAAAATAGTCTAGCTTTATTTTCTAAATTATATTGTTTTTCCTTTTATCTCCTTATTCCTTATGTCTACATATCTGATATGAATCATCAGTCAGAAGGCAAGTAACACCTGTAGTAAAACTGCTCACAGCAAACAGTACATTTAAAACCAATTTATTGGAATGAAGTGCAAATACATACGTGCAAGAAAAACTATTCACCGTAGTAATCTTCTTTCTTCCAAGGTGTCCTTTAGCATCAGTAACTAATGCAGTTAGCTGGATAGCTATCACTGCCCGGAGGTGGAATGTATGGTAATGAGTTTATGTACTTAGCCAATCAGGAAGAAGCTGGAATGTGCTGAGCAGAGAGGGAGGAGGCTTCAGAACTTTTTGAAGATAGGATAGGCAAATGCCCAGGAAGAACCAACAGGAGTAAAAACATTTATAATAACCAGAACAATAAACTTTCCAAGTGCCATCCAAAGTTAACATATTGAAAGATTTATTGGAAAAAGCAAAAGACGAGCTTTCTTCTGAAGGTTATCTGGGGAGGATGAGTGGGAGCTTACTGATGCTAAAGGACACATTGGAAGAAAGAAGATTACTACGGTGAGTAATTTTTTCTTCTTACCCCAGGGGTCCTTTAGCACCAGTAACTAATGCAGACTACAAAGCAGTATAATGGGAGGCGGGTAGAGAACCTATTTAGGAAAAAGGCTGTGCAAAACTGCTCTACCAAAACTGGCATCAGATCTGGACTGCACATCGAAGCAATAATGCTTAGTGAAAGTGTGCAGAGTCTTCCAAGTTGCTGCTCTGCAGACTTCCAACAGTGGAATGTCTCTCACCGGTGCCACTGACGCAGCAGTACCCCTGGTAGAGTGGGCTCTAAGGCCCTCTGGGGGTTGCTTGCCAGTCTTGTTATAACAGAATCGAATACATGAGACTATCCAATGAGAGAGAGTTCTCTTAGTAGCTGGTCTTCCTCTACCCTCTTCCCCATAGGTGAGGAATAGTTGTGTGGAAGAGCCCCTAGCCTGCTTGGTGTGCTACAAGTAGTAAAGCAGGGCCCTTTTGACATCCAGGATATGGAGCGTCTTCTCCCCTGGAGTGGACTTCTCTGTGAAGAACACAGGTAAAGTGACCAATTGATTAAGGTGGAATTCAGAAACCAACTTGGGCAAGAACTTTCTATTAGTCCTGAGCTCAATCTTGTCCCTGTGTGGGATGAAGTCATTGGGCTCAGTACAGAAGGCCTGCAACTCTGAAATCCTTCTAGCAGAGGTAATGGCCACTAAAAATACAGTTTTCCAAGTCACATACTCAATATGGGCTGTACCCATGGGCTCGAAAGGAGGCTCCATAAGCTTGACAATACAGAGATTCAGGCTCCAAGGAGGAACAGGCTCCCTGAGTGGGGGCTGAACATGAAGGAGACCTCTGAAAAACTGCTTGAATGCTGGCTGTGAAAAAATCAACTTGGCCTTTCCCACAGAAAGGTAAGCTGTTATAGCAGCCAAATGAAGTTTCAAGGAAGAAGACCTTAAGCCTGAGTCCTGTGGGTGTGCCAAATAATCTAGAATACTAGGAATATACACCTTGAAAGGGTTGAAATGCTTCAGCTTACACCAAATGGAAAATCTTTTCCACTTGACTGCATAAATCTTCTTTGTACTAGGTTTTTTGGACATCCTTGGTATCTTCAGAACTTGCTCCGAGTACTAAGAGTCTGGAAACTCCAACTCCTCAAGAGCCAGGCTTTGAGGTGAAGGGGTTGCAGATCTGGATAAGCCACCCCTGTCTGGGGAAGAGACAGAAGGGAATGGCTGAGGGGGAGAGAAATAGGCTCGCTGCAGGACATGGACATCAGAAGAGGATACCATGCCTGTCTCAGCCAATCCTGTGCCACCAGAATCATTGTTGTAGGCTGATTTCTGAGCTTTAACAAAGTTCTGAAAATCAGAGAAAAAGGAGGAAAGGCATACAGAAACTTTCCCTGTCCATTCCAGAGTTAAGGCATCTGTTGGAAGGGTTCTCAGAACTGGGGGCCTGCAACAAAACAGAGGAACTTGATGGTTTAGGGTAGAGGCAAATAGATCCACTTCTGGTGTGCCCCATCTCCTAAACACTGTGGTAACACTTGTTTGTTAGGTACCATTGCTGTGCCCATGGTTGATACAACTGAGAGCATCAGGATGTTGTCCTTTCCTGGAAGGTGTATGGCTGGCAGACTGACTCCCAGGGAGCAGGACCATACTCCAAATCCCCATGGCCTCTAGGCACAGGACAACTGACTTTGTCCCCTCCCCCCACTTGTTTATGTAGAACATAGCAGTGGTGTTGTCTGTTCGGATATGGATGTTTATTCCTTTTATTTGAGGAGCAAATGCTTTGAGAGCCAGGAATATGGCTCTGACTTCCAGCAAACTGATGTGAACCTGTGATTTCTGTGGAGTCTAGGAGCCACTGACAGAACAGCTGTCCATGTGAGCTCCTCATCTAAGCAGAGAAGCATCTGTAGTAATGATTTTTGAGAGTGTGGAAACCTGGAAGGGAACCCCCACTGACAGGTTTTGGAGTCCTTTCACCAGTCCAAAAAACCAAAGTAGGTCTTTTGAAACTGGAATCAACTTGGACAGAGTATTTTCTTTGAGACCAGCGAGATCTTAGATGGTGCTAAATGTCTCTCATTCCTGAACTTAGTCCTGGGACCACTGCTGACATGGATGCCACGTGGCCCAGGAGCTGTAGAAAATGTCTGGCTGGCCTGGGCTGACCCAGGACTAAGGAATTTGCCACAGTTAGAAAATTTTCTATCCTTTCTCTGGGGAGAAAGGACCTTGTTATACAGTGTCCAGCTGAGCTTCCTATGAATGTGAGGAGCTGGAGCTGGTGTTAGTGTGATTTCTTCAGGTTTATGATTACTCAACCCTTGCAGCAGGGTGTCTCTACTTAAGAGAGCACACCTGTTCCAAAGGAAAGAGACTTTGCTACAATTAGCCTGATCATCCAAAATGGGTATACTGATATCCTTTTTTCTTAAGTGAGCTGCCACTACGGCTAGACACTTGGTGAACACCCTTGAGCAAATGTCAGGCCGAAGGGCATAGCTGCAAACTGGTAGTGCCCTGAAGGAAGCTTGAACCTGAAACTTCCTGTGGGCCTGCCTGATGGAGTTATGAAAGAGGCGTCTCTGAAACCTAGGAGGCTAGCCAGTCTCCCTGCTGTAAGGCCTGACTCACCAGATTCAGGTGACCATCTTGAATTTTGGCTTTAGAAAGTGCCTTTTTAGGTACCTGAAGTCTAAAATAGCCACCACTTCCTGTTTTCTTTTGAGTCAGGAAGTAACTGGAGTAGAGACCCTTGTCCCTTTGATGGTCAGGCACTCTTTCCACTACTTTTGCTTCAAAGATGCTTCCTCCAAATCCAACAGGATTTTTCTGTTGAAGTTAGAGGTTTGGAAATCTGAGTTCTTTTTGGGCTGGCATCTTTTGAACTGAAAGAGACATGCCTTTTCACTACCCTCCAGGGCCCACTTCTCTCAGGTAATAAGGGTCCAGGACTGGAGGTATTGGGAGATCCTGCCCCCTACAGGCAGAGGAGGCAACATGGGCTGAGGAGTCAGGGCTTCTGCTGGAGTGCAGAAGTAGGGAAGGAAGAAGATCTTCTTTGACCCCTCTTGCATCTTCCTCTATAATAACCCCTGAACTGTGATATGTCAGACTGAGGGAAGAGTGTAAAGGTTTGGGATAAAAGTTCTGCCTCTGTTACTCCTATGTTGAGTTTGTGGGACCCTTTGGGCCTAGTCTTAGCTGTGTTACTCTGATAGGTTGATTTGTATTCATCAACCTTTTTCGTCGTACTCCTCAGTCCGGGAATCAAAAGGAGATTTCTGTCGCAGGGAAAATCACTGCTTTAGACTGGGTGTCCTGTGACAGGTTTGTTGATCTAAGCCAGGAGTATACCAAAGAAATAGCCTGAGCCATTACCCTTGAGGTTGCATCATTGCTATCATCCGTCATGTGAAATTGGTATTTAGTGGCTTCCAAAGCTGTTTTAGCTTTCTCCACTAAATTCTTAGCTATGGAATCTGACCCACATTTGACAATGGCTAACACAGAGTTCCACAGGCCCTTCTGATATTTAGCTGTACAAGCCATATAATAGGCCAGGTGAATAAGGATGGAGGCTGAAGTGTATGTTTTTCTAGCCATAAATTCCAGCCTCTTAGAATATTTTTCTGGAGGGTGGGAGGAAAGGGAACCACATCCTTATCACAAGCTGCTTGCTGCACCACCCCTTCATGACTTGGGTGAACAAACAGAAAATCTCTATCAGTTTTAGAAAACTGATATTTCTTGTCAGCTCTTTTTTCAAGCCCTGGGGCAGAAGCAGGGGTTTGAAAAATCTTCACAGTGTTCTTCCTGAAAGGTTTATAAATGGGAACAACTAGTTTCATAGGGGGAGGAAGACCCTTCATCTCTCTATAGTCCTGGTCTTCCTCCTCATCCTGGCTGGACTCTTCGGAGGGAAGATCAAGAGTGTCTGCCATATGTTGCAAAAAAGAGAACACAGAGGAATTATCCTCCTGGTCCAGGGATGCCTCAAAATTAGGGTCAGGAGACAAGTCTGGTTCTGGGACCTTACCCTCTGAAATGTCACCCCGGGGCTCATCAAAATCACCATTGTCATCCCCCTTGTCCACCCCTACAGCAAAGGGAGCATTAGAAGGGTGTCTAGGATGTCAGAGGAACCAAAAATAGAACTCATACCTTAAATAAGCTGATAAAGGTGCCAAGTGTTTGCCATATCCTCCATAGAGGGGAGGTCCCCTGGAAAGTATTGGGGCCCACCCTCCTGGAGTTCAACATTTTTTGTTTTATCTTTATACCTTTTCTCCCGCATCCCTACCTTTGGCACCACCTGGACGAGCAGCAGGATTTTTCTCTTTACATATCGTTTTAGATGCCACTTCATCAGTGACTTGTTCAGGTTTTCTCTTGGAATTAGACACTTCGTCAGTGCCCTTTGAATTTTTTAATTTAGGGACTTCAACAACCCCTTTAGCCTTAGTTTTTGAAGACACATCAGTGCTAGGCTTAGTGTCCTTTGTCATAAAAGGCACTTCATCTGCACCTGTACTAGGCTTAGATTTTAAAGATGCCTCATCAGCACCTGCATTATTTTTATTTTTAATAGGCCCCTCAACGGTAGCCTTGGGACTATGCTCAGGACAAGATGAAGACACTTCTGCCATTTCTCTAAGCCTTTTTGCTCTATTTCTAAATGTTTTTGAACAGAATTTGGAGTAAAGAATACAGTAATGATCTGGACCCAAACACTTCAAACACAGGTCATGAGTATCAGCTTTAGCTCAAACTCTTTCGCAGTTCAAACAATTTTTAAAACCTGTGGGTCCAGTCCTTTTCTTAGGCCATTTCTTAATCCACGCCCACATCCCTTTCCCTTCCTCCCTTAACCCATACCTAACCTCCACAATGCTACTTTGCTTCCTTTTGCTCCTGAGCCTCGCATCTCACCCAATCCCTTATGATATTAATGTTGTGCCCAGTGTCAAGAGATAAATAACTCAGTTAATACGACCTGCCCACTTCTGCCATCCACATGGCCAACCACGGATTCCTTATTCACCCTGAACCACATTTACATGCAACTCTGGGATATCCCACATAAGGCCACCCTAACAATTCAGCACAGCCCTGGCACTTTTACTTGTATCATGGCTTTTTATTAACCCACTATGCTCTGTCCATTAAATTATTATGCTATGATAAAATTCACATCTATATACCAGAGACCATCATTCACAGCAGGCACCCAGGATTAGGAGGAAACGCCTGACCACTCACTATCCCTGTCCTTGGTGCCCTCAAATTAATCTTCTACCTTCTGATCTGTTTTGGTACCACTGAAATAAATCCTGATCCCTATTGAAAGTTTATTTTCCCCGTTGATCTATCCTCTGCAAATGGCCTAAGCTTCCTACACTTCAATGCCTGCAGCCTCTTAAAAATTCTCCATAGACACAGGCCTGGTGGCACATACCCTGCCTGACTTTCTGGTCATCTCTGAATCTTGGCTCAGACCTTCGATCAAAGACAGTGTTGTAAACCTACCAACTATCAGCTCTTCAGAGCAGATCGCCCTTCCAGGGGTGGTGGGTGGCCATATACATTAAGGACACCATCTCTGCTACCTGCCTCATCAACACATCGCAACCAAAGGAATTTGAATGTTTGTCAATCAAAATATCCCTTCCTAACTTGTCTTCATTTAAATTGATTGGCTGCTATAGGCCCCCCGCAGGCCTCAAATTGCTATCTCACCTGGGGTCAATAACCAATCTAGGCCCTGAAGATACCATCATCCTTGGTGATTTGAATTTAAACTGGCTATCTAATGCATCTGCTCCATTGGTAACCTTTGTGACACCTATGGCTTTACACAGCTAATTAAAGACCCAACCAGGGTTAACCTAAAAAATTCCAGCAACAGCTCACTCCTGGATATTATGTTGGTAAACAAGCTCCACTTATATATATGCATGGGGAGTACTACCAAATGATGTAAGTGACCATTGTCCCATAGCTGGCATAAGATCTTCACTCAAACCACCCAACCCTGCTGAATTTGTCCTCAAAGGTCAAAAGAAGTTCAACATACCAGGATACCTCCATGACCTGAGTAACACAATATATTGGCAAGATTTCTACCTCAACCTCAGTGGAAACAGCTCTCAGATCCTAAAGGACATTATCACTAATGCTTTCAATATTCATGCACCATTCACCAATATCAGAACTAAAGCAAGGTCCTGCCCTGGTTCACCACCGATCTTAAAACAGCCTTGCTAGCCAGAGACAAACTGTGGAAAAAGGCAAGAAAAACTAAGGATTCCAGAGACTGGCTAAATTTCAGAAAAGCAAAAACTCATGTACAACACAAATAAGATCTGCCAAAGCTGCCTATTATAGAGCTGAATTGGATGCCTCCTATAATAACCCAACCAGGCTCTGGGGAACTATAAAGGGTATCTTGGGCCAAAACTCTACTCCTGCCTTAACCTGCAAACTGCTACTAAATAACACAGAAATTACGGACAAACAAGAAATCCTAAATACCTTCAATGACCACTTCACCACAGCTGGATTAGCATTTGACTCTTCACCTGCAAACTCCTGAGATCTTCCTTGAACCTTCAATCCACCGTGGGTCAAAGGCTACATCAACCTTCTCCTTCAACCCAATATCCTTGAAAGAAGTGGAAGATCTCCTCCAATTTAGATACTTCAAAAAGTGCAGGTACAGACTCCCTGGACCCTACTTCCCTCAAAATTGCATCTCAAGTCTTATCTGCCCCCTCACTCATCTTTTCAATCTTTCCCTCACCACTGGATCCATTCCTCCACTTGGAAACAGCTCAAGTAGTTCCTTTACTCAAATCTGATCCCATGGACCTCAATAATTACAGGCCCATTTCCATCCTATCAGTTCTATCCAAGATGCTCCGAAAAGTTAGTAAACTCACAATTAAGGGACTACCTGGATAACAATAATCTCCTAAATACAGCACAATCCAGAGTTTAGATCAAGGCATAGCACCATTTCGACCCTAGCCAAAGTAACCAGCGACTGGCAGATTGCTATGGATAAGAAGAACAGTACCAGTGCTGTGTTCCTGGATTTGAGCAAAGCATTTGACACAGTGGATCATGAATCATTAATCACCTCCCTTGGCTCACTAGGGTTGGATTCCCCTTCACTCAATTGGTTCAAGTGCTATCTATCAGATAGATCACAACTGGTAAAAAATGGAATCTACCTATCCACCTTAAAACCACTGTTAAGAGGTTTGTGCGGCACAAACACAATTGTACAAGGCTCTATTCTTGGCCCCATCCTCTTTGCCATCTATATTAATAATATTGATGCTAACCTCACTCAATCCAACATCCATCTGTTTGCTGATGATACTGTATTATATGTTAGCAATCCTTCATTATCTAAAGCCTGTGAACTGCTACAATCTGAATTTTCCATCCTACAACACAACCTACTGGATAAAAAACTACTTCTAAATGCCAAAAAAACAAAAGCTATGTTCTTTACCTCAAAGAGTTGCTCTGCCACTACCCCACCATCCACCACCCTACAACAAACCACCTTACTTGGAGAGAAGCTGGAATTCGTTGATAACTTCAAATACCTTGGAGTCTGGATTGATAACAAGCTTGACTATTCTGTCCATATTGAGGAGCTACTAAAGAAACTGAGACAAAGGCTTGGTTTATTTTTTAGAATAAAGCACTACCTCAACAGAGACTCCAAAAAAAGATTAATCCAGGCTTCATTCCTATCCCTCATTGACTATGCTGACTTTCTGTATGGACATTGTTCACTCCCCCTCTTAAATAAACTGGACACCCTATACCACAGGTCCATCAGATTCATTACTGACCTTCCCTTCAGCACCCATCATTGCTCCTTTATAAGGCAGTTAACTGGACATCATTACAACACAGAAGAAATAGGAATGCTGCAATTTGATATTCAAAGCCTTATTCAGCTACCTACCTATATCTCAGACTGTTTTACTCAAATTACTTCTAGGCCATACAACCTAAGGATCAGCAAAATTATCATTCTTAAGGTCCCCAATGTCTGCACCAGTTTGGGAGGGCTGCTATCAGCTACTCACTAGCAATTGTTTGGAATTCACTCCAAAACCATGAAGCTAAATAACCTCCTACCCTTAATATCCTTCAAAAGATTATTCACCACCCTATTCCCAGAACTCTGCAACTGCTTCCACAAGGCCTAAACCCCGTGTTCCTATATGCTGATAAAACTCCCGTTTCCAGGCCCAAGATTCACCTCAAAATGCCTGCTAGGTCCTATAATCTACATATTACTCCTGATGTGCTCCATTACCTTCTGTCTCACAGATTAAAAGTTTTAATGCCTTGTACATATGTATATTGTTATATATTAGCACTTATGTCATTGTATTACTGTTTATGTTACCCCTGTCATTGTATTACTGTTTATGCTACCCTTGTCAATGTAATAACACTTGCACTTCTTGACCACTCAGGTCCATCTTGTAAATGAGCTATGCTCAATGATGTTCGCCTGATTAAATAAAGATTTTGATTGATTGATTGATTGATAGGGATTTCTGACATGCTCAATTAACAGAAAACCCTTAAAAAAAATGTTAGACCATTTAAAAGTGAGGTCCAACGGTCGGTTCCCTTGCAATAAGAACCGTGACTTTTCTGAGGTAAAAATCAAAACAAATCAAATCAGTTTTATTTATAAAAGGCGCCTTTCTAAAACCAAGGTGCCAGTACAATAAAATACATAAAATACAATAAATTATTATAAAACAAGCATATAATTCCACAAAAAGCAATATAATAGCAGCATAGTAAAGTAAAATAACCCCATCAATCAGCAAAAGCCAGGTTAAATAAATAGGTTTTTAAAGCAATTTTAAAACTCTGGACTGTTAGGCAATCTCGTACCCGATGAGGTAGAGAGTTCCACAGGGACTAAGCAACAAAACTAAATGCCCTTGCTCCCGATGTCTGCAAACGTACCCTGGGAACCTCTAGCAATCCCTCATCGGTGGATCAGAGAGGATGGAGGGGAAGTAGGGACAAAGGAGATCTTTCAGGTAACCCGTCCCTGGTCGTAGGGCCTTATAGGTTAACAAAGCTACCATAAAGGTGATCCAATCATCAGATCGGGTAGCCAGTGCAGACTCATGAGCACAGGCGTTATATGACTGGCCTCAAGCACCAGTCAGCAACCTGGCTGCCTCGCTCTGCACTAGCTGCAGGCGATGGATATCAACCCCTGACAGCCCTAGGTAAAGGGCATTGCAGTAGTCAAGGCAGGAAGTAACAAAGGTGTGAACCAACGCTAGAAGATCATCAGGAGGAACCAGATGTTTCACCCGGGCGATATTTCTCAGATGGTAAAAAGAAGTTTTAACGGCAGTCACAGAAACATAGAATGTGACAGCAGATATGGACCATTTGGCCCACCTAGTCTGCCCATTTTCCTACCTAACAGATAAGCTGCAGATCCTAGTTAACCAACAGCTTACTTCCTCCTACCCACCACTAGGACTGCCTTATGTCTGTCCCATGCATTCTTGAAGTCCCCTACTGTTCTTGACTCCACGACCTCCTCAGGGAGGCTGTTCCATGCATCCACAACCCTCTCTGTGAAAAAATACTTCCTCACATTGCCTCTGAGCCATCCCCCCTCTATCTTCAAATTGTGCCCCCTTGTTCTTGCACATCTCTTTTTCTGAAAGACGCTACCCTCTTGGACTTTGTTGATTCCCTTGAGGTACTTGAAAGTTTCTATCATGTCTCCTCTCTCCCTTCTTTCCTCAAGGGTATACATATTAAGCTCCTTTAGTCTTTCTTCGTATGTCTTCTGGTGCAGACCCTGCACCATTTTAGTTGCCCTCCTCTGGACAGCCTCCACTCTATGTCTTTATGGAGATGGGGTCTCCAGAACTGCAGGTCTCCAGAAACATGGTACACAGAGAACTATGACTGGGATGTCAACATACCAGGGTACACAATCTACAGAAGGGACAGGGAGGGTAAAAGAGGAGGTGGAGTAGCTCTCTACATAAGGGAAGGGATCAAAGCTACAGAACTAAAAAGTAAAGGGGGAGGACAAGAGGCACTCTGGGTCACCTTGGAGACAGGGAATGGCATCACAATCTGCACAGGGGTTGTATATAGACCCCCTCTCAAGGGGAGGAAATGGACAAGAAAATGATAGAGGACATTCTCAAAATGGCTGAAAAAGAGGAGATACTGTTGATGGGGGATCTGAATATGGCAGATGTTAACTGGACAACATGGACTGCAGCCACATCCAAGAGCAGGGTCATTCTCGATGCAATACAGGGGGCATGCCTTAGACAGCTAGTGGTGGAACCCACTAGGGTGGGAGCAATATTTGACTTGGTACTCTCAAATGGAGAGAGGATCACAAATTTAGAAGTCCGTAGACATTTGGGAACAAGCGACCACTGCACAGTGTGCTTCACAATAAACACAACCATGGAGACAAGCCATACAAAGACAAGGATACTGGACTTTAGAAGGGCTGACTTTGGCATAATGGGTGAATACCTGAGGAATACATTAGCAAATGGCCAGAAGGGAGGGGTGGAAGAACAATGGAGAAAAATCAAAACTGCCATATCAAGAGGCAATAAGCCTTTGTGTGAAACAAATAAAGAAAACAAAGCGAATAAAAACCACTATGGTTCTTAAAAGAGGTGTCAGGGAAGGTTAAGGAGAAAAAGGCTGCATTCAAAAAGTATAAGGAATCACATAAGGAGCATGACAGGGAACTGTATCAATTAAAGCAGAAAGAAGTGGGGAAGGCAATCAGAAAAGCAAAGGCCCAAACCGAGGAAAAGATAGCCAACTCAGTTAAGAAGGGGGATAAAACCTTTTATAGGTACATTAGGAGCATAGAAAGGTTAAGGAGGGATAGTGAAGATTAATAAAAGAGAGGGAGGTGGGCAGAGGAGACAGTGAAAAGGCAGAGATATTGAATGAATACTTTGCTCAGTATCTCAAAAAGAAGAGGAGGATGAGTTACCTAAACCAAACAATAGAAGCACTCTGGGTAGTGGGGTTGACGTCAGTCCATTTACAGAAGAAAGAGTCCTGAAAGAACTCCTAAAACTCAAGGTGAACAAAGCAATGGGGCCTGACGGGATTCACCCTAGAATCCTAAAAGAACTAAGGGAGGACCTAGTGACACCACTGACCACACTTTTTAACAAATCATGGGAGGATGGGGTGGTACCTGAGGACTGGAGGAGGGCAGACGTGATTTCCCTTCACAAATGTGGGAGCAAGGCCAAGCAGAAAAATACAGACCTGTTAGTTTGACCTCAGTGGTGGGGAAAATGATGGAATCACTTCTGAAAGAAAGAATTGTTGAGTACCTAGAGGCCAGCGGGGCACAGGACCCAAAGCAGCATGGATTCACAGCAGGGAGGTCATGTCAGACGAATCTAATCAATTTATTTGACTGGGTGACCAAAGTAATAGACCAGGGAGGGGCTGTGGATATGGCCTACCTAGACTTTAGCAAGGCATTTGACACAGTCCTGCACAAAAGATTAATAATCAAGTTAGCCAGCCTGGGAGTAGGTCCCAGGATGGTAGCCTGGGTAGCAAACTGGCTGCACAACAGGACACAGAAGGTAATAGTGAATGGAACACATTCTGAAGAAAGGGGGGTTACTAGTGGAGTACCTCAGGGCTTAGTACTGGGTCCAGTCCTCTTTAACGTCTTTATAGGTGACATTGCAGAGGGTCTGGAAGGAAAGGTATGCCTCTTTGCAGATGACACAAAGATCTGTAACAGAGTTGATACAGGGGGTAGAAAGGATGAGAAGGACTTGGCAAGGTTGGAGGAATGGTCAGATATATGGCAACTTAGATTCAATGCAAACAAGTGCAAAGTAATGCACCTGGGAAATAAAAATCCAGGAGAAGAGTATACAATATCAGGGGAGGTACTAACAACAACAGTAATGGAAAGGGACCTGAGGGTAGTCATATCAGATGACCTAAAGGTGGGTAAGCAATGTGAGAAGTCGGTAAGGAGAGCAAGGGGGATACTGGGATGCATAGAGAGGGGCATCACAAGTAGAAAAAGGGAAGTGGTTATCCCTCTGTACAGACAGTTGGTGAGACCCCATCTGGAGTACTGCGTGCAGTTTTGGAGACCTCATCTACACAAGGACATAGACAGATGGAAGCAGTCCAGAGGAGGGCAACTAAAATGGTGCAGGGTCTACATCAGAAACCATATGAAGAGAGACTGAGAGAGCTTAATATGTATACCCTTGATGAAAGGAGGGACGGGGACTTGATAGAAACTTTTAAGTACCTCAAGGAATCAACAAAGTCCAGGAGGGTAGCACCTTTCAGAAAAGAGAGTAAGAATAAGGGGCACAATTTAAAGATAGAGGGGGATACAGGGTAATGGAGGAAATTTTTTTCATGGAGAGTGGTGGACACATGGAACCACCTACCTGGAGTGGTTGGGGTCTAAAACAGTGGGGAATCAAACATGCATGACATAAGGCAATTATAGTGGGGGTTGCAGGAAGTAGGCTGTTGGTTAACTAGAATCTGCAGTTTATCCAATAGGTAGGGAAATGGGCAGACTGGGTGGGCCAAGTGGTCCTTATCTGCCATCAAAGTCTATGTTTCCATGTTTCTATGTAACTGCTGACACTTGTGATTTTAAAGTCAGACAGTCATCAAATATAACGCCCAGGTTCCGCATTCTGTCTGAGGTAGCTAGCTGGACACCTCCAAGCCACAGACCCGAAGGTGAACCTGCCAGCATACTCGCCTCACGACGATCCGGGTTCACAACCAACACCTCAGTTTTTTCAGGGTTCAACCTTAGCCAGCTCATATCCATCCAGGCCTGAATTTCAGTTAGACAGCTGTTGAGCACTGAGACAGCATCATCTTTTTCAGGGACAAAAGACATGTATAGCTGAGCATCATCCGCATAGCAATGAAAAGTCAAGCCATACTGTCTAATAGTCACTCCCAACGGCAGCATATACACTGCAAATAACATGGGCGCTAAAATGGATCCCTGTGGAACCCCACAGGGCAGGGAGAATGGAGCTGATGTACAAACCCCAGACATCACTCTCTGAGTCCTGCCCATGAGGTAAGATTGAAACCATCTGAGGACAGTCCCCGTAAGTCCACAGATAAACCGTAGGCGATCCAACAGCACACCATGGTCCACAGTATCAAATGCTGCAGAGAGAGATCAAGAAGGACCAAGATGGAACGAGTCTTTTGATCTCTCGCTATCAGGAGGTCATTTAGTATCCGAACAAGAGCCGTCTCAGTACTGTGTCTCTTCCTGAAACCGGACTGGAGAGAATCATAGATATTGTGGCTGGTCAAATGGTCCTCCTGCTGTAAAACCACCACCTTCTCAATAACCTTACCCAAAAAGGGGAAGTTAGAGACCGGCTTGTAGTTTGTAAGACAGTTGGGATCCAAGGAGGGCTTCTTAAGAAGAGGCCGAACCATGGCCTCCTTAAGGAAAACTGGAAAAATTCCCCTCTCCAAGGATAACCAGACTATCTCGGCAAGGACCGGGCCAATGACCTCAGCGTAGCCAACAAGCAAGCGCGTAGGGCCCGGATCCAAACTACAGTTGGTAGGTCGTAAAGACTGGATAACCATGACAATATCACTGACTGTAGGCTGGCCAAAGTCGCACCACTCAAACCGGGAGTCCGACATTTCCTGCCGACCACTGCTACTCCCTAGAGAAAGGGTCAGGCGGATGTCAGACCTGATCGTGGCAACCTTATCCGTAAAGAAATGAGAAAACTCCTCACACTGCATTTGTGAAAAAGCATTTCTGGGCTGAAGAAAGAGTGGATTGCACAGCCTGTCCACAGTCCGGAAAAGCTGAGCTGGTCGATTCTGCATGGCAGCAATCTTCCTGGACATGAATTCTGCCTTCTTATGGGAGATTGTTGATTGATAGACCAAATAATGGTCCATCAAACAAAGCCTGTCACCCACCAGGCTGAACCTCCGCCATCGCCTTTCTAGCCTTCATCCAACTCTCCTCAACCCCCTCAAGTCCTCATCAAACCATGGAGACCTAGGGTGAAGAGACAGTGGATGAAAGTGAACAGGAGCAATGGAATCCACGGCCTCTGTCACCGCCTTATTATAGGCAGTACAAGATCCCTTGGATCCATGAATTCCCTCGGCATGCACAATAGGTCCAGCACCGCCATCAGGCCATCTGGGGAAACACCCCTCAAGGTGCGGTACTGGACCATCTCCATAGGGGCAGGCCTCTTGGGGGCCTCAAAACTGAAGCTGATGGTATGATGGTCTGACCACCCGACTGGTTCCACCACCAGATCGGATATCTCCATCCCCAGGAGAAACACCAAGTCCAATGAATGACCACCAATGTGGGTTGAGGAGGAAACAACCTGTGTGAGGCCCAGTGAACTCACTAGCTGGAGGAAGTCTTGTCCAACCTGCGAGAGTTCATCGTCGACACAAACACTGAAATCCCCAAGGATCAGCCATCTATGGGTTCCCAATCTTAGGTCGGCAATGAAATCTACGACTTCTCGCAGGAAAACATTCCCGTCTCCTGGTGGACGGTAGGTGAGAAGAATCCTGCACCCCACACCCTCGCCCACGATATATTCAAATGAGTTGGTGACTCCCACTGGAATTTCTCTCAGGTTCAGTTCTGATTTAAAACAAAGGGCTACCCCCCCCACCCCTACGATCGATCCTCGGGCGGTGTATCACAGCACCGGATGGAACCACTGAAGCCAAAATAGGGCCAGCATTTCCATCCAACCAGGTCTCGGTGATGCAAGCCAGGTCAGTTGAATTAACAAGATCCCCAATTATGGAGGTCTTGTTTTTAATCGACCTGGCATTGCATAACACCACCCATGTTCGATGAGCAGCCGAGGAAGACCAAGTTTCCTGTCTGCAATAAGCAGAACCCTTGGGTATGGGAACAAGACAGGGAAGACCCCTCTCCTGGACCCATTTCGCCCCAGGGCATCTCCTTGTTCCCACAGTCCCAATCCGCCCACTCCTCTCCGTTCCCCCAACAGGTCAAGTCCCCGCCCTAACCCTCCTTGTTACTGCCAATCCTCTACACTGTCTATAGACCCGGGACAAAGGGTGGTAGTAAGGGCTGAGATCCTCAGCCTGAGGGGGAATAATGCCACCGTCAACCCTGGCCAACATATTTTCTAAAACAAATAACCCCAAACCAAGTAATAAATAACCATACAAAACAACACAATCTAACAAATACAACCCCCAAAATTAAAACCAACTAACTAAAACAGGGTGCAAAGGATTAAAGGCAGCTGCAAAATAATCTAAAACCAGCAATTTGTCTCTATCTAGGGAGCTCCCACCTCCTTGGAAGATAACATAGTTAGATTTCCCAAACAAAACCTCTCATGTTTGTCAGGGTAAAATCATTAAGTAAGATGAGACTTTGACACTCTCACTATTCAAAGTCAAAACTTTAGGCTCTCTCACTGCCCATAATCATAATGATACTCTGGCCAAAACAATAGAAAATGGGGAAAAGTCAAACCAGGCTGTAGTCCGATCTTCTAGTTCAAATCCAATTCAATCCGATCTGGCGCCCAGGGTCTCCAGTACGATTCGAATAAGGAACCTTCAAGACATCCCAAACCGGGCTTACAATAATCCACAACAATCCTCCTCCCTCCTCAGTCACCAGCACTCCACACCTCAGCACACCATAGACACGGCCCACCGGCTGAATCCCTGGAGAGCTTAGGGATAACAGGTTTTAGGGCCAACCTTCGGGCAGCACCCCCAAACCCAACCCCTGTGTGAGCACTGATAAGGGAGAGAAAGAAGAGAGCAGGGCCATGAATATCCAAGCCAGCCACAGTCCAGGAAGAAACGATCTAACAGGCCTCTTCGATCCTACAGCAGCCCCAGAGTTCTCTCGAAACAGTTCCGGACCAACAAGTCGTCCAACAGCCGACCAGATCCGAAGGTGCATAGTCTCAGCACACTTCACCACCAACCCAGCCTCCGAAACAACAGTTCCAGCACAGGGCGGAAAACAAAAGCAACAACGCATTTGTCGTTAGAATCCCAATAACAAACTCCTCATCAAATCCCAATGCAAGTCAACAAAACCACAGGATCAGACAGTAAGATGGACGGACAAACAGGTAAATGAACAGTTACACCACCTTTTCCATTTTCATTATATGAGCCAGAGAACTTTAAACAGTAGACCCCAACTAAGAAGTCATTCATGTAAATGATGCTAACTGTTTCTAAAATGCACTGCAATAACTACACTCACTTTAATGCCTCACTAACTAAACTAATCACTAACTAAAATCGATAATGCTAAAAATAAAAAAGAAAAAGGAAAAAAGAATAGATAAAACAAATGAACTATGCTGCTACTCCAACATTCGGATGGTCAACCCAGCGTGGTCGCCATCTTGGATGAGATACTTAGTGGTAGTTCAAGCACAGGGATGGAGAACACAGAGTCTGAGATCTGAAAATAAAGTGAACATTGTTGGTTCCCCGAAGAAAAAGGGAACTTCGATAAAAATACAGTAAAACTGTATTAAAGGAACGGCAGAAACACCAAACGTGGTACTTATTTAAAAAATAAAGAAAAAACGGAACCGTGAGGAACCGCAGTACCAGTTAGATTTCCTGGGAACTGAGGGGAACCGCGAAAACCAAATAAAAATACTCTGCACACTCAAAAAACTGAAAAAAACTACATAAATGTTAACAGTCTTGAAGAAGACAACTTTTTCTAGTCAGGAAATAGAGCACCTCAAAGGCAGTGTTGCTCAGTCCAGTGAAGAAAAAATTCTGAAGCCTCCTTCCCTCCCTCTGCTCAGCCCATTCCACAGCTTCTTCCTGATTGGCTAATTTATAAATCTCATTACCATACATTCCACCTCCGGGGCAGTGATAGCTATCCAGCTGACTGCATTAGTTACTGATGCTAAAGGACCCCTGGGGTAAGAAACATTAGATACGGTAAAACCATTGGATCACATACTACAAGATATTAGTGGATTAGAAGATACAACTAACGTTTACTCTAGGAACTACAAGCGCCATCAGTGCTGTGATGAAGCTTGTAGTTCACGGGTAAAACATTAGTTGTGTCTTCTGTTCACTGCATCTTGTAGTATGTGGTCTAATGGTTTTTACCATATCTAGTGTTTGCATGGTATGTATTTGCACTGTCTTCCAATAAATTGGTTTTAAATGTACCGGTTGCTGTGAGCCATTTTTACAACTGTGGGTGGAGCCTACAGGAGTATTGCATGTACAAAAGGAGTGATGTCATGTTTTCTGTCCGTGAAACTGACTGAAGGTGTAAATAGTCTCCTCCACCTTACTCTCCTCCAAGAACTGTTTCCCACCCTCAAATAAATACGCTTTCATGTTAGTCAATGGTTGCAGGGTACTATTTTCTTTCTTAAATGGGTGTTACAAGAACTGGAACCTGAGAAGTGGGAGGCAGCATTGTTTTTTGGGGGGAAGTAAGATCCAACCCACCTCCACCAAGAAGCTCCTAAAAATCCAGCCACCTTTTTTCTTTTATTCATGTAGGAGAGGCATGAGGTGGATCTTATCATGCTGAAAGAAGAGTCACTAGTTTGGTATCTGGCCAAGTAACAGAACATATCTGTGCAGTCCCTGCATTTTGTTAAGGACTAGGAAAACAGATATTATTTAATGCATTCAAACTAACTTAAAAACCCTTGGAACAAATGATTATCAGAGTCACCTGGTGTCTCAATATGAAAGACTCAGCTTTCAGGTATTTCTTAAACATTTATATACTAAAAACAAAGTTCAGCTTTTGGGATTAACAATATTTGTTTACCATAGTCAGTCTATCTATATATATAGTTTATTTTAGTAATGCATTTAGAAATATATTTTTAATTGTCTTTACAGATAAATCATGCAGGTTCATGTACTTGGTATACACAGTCTGTGATGAAATGCAATTTACTATTTTCCTGGCTCAGTTTCTATCAGTGAAAAGAAAGACTGGAACAGCTATCAGAGCTGCCATCCCCCTAACATTCCTGCTGAGTTTATACTCCTTGGAACCTGTTATTTCAGTTTCTGTGCCTGTGTGTAGTATATAGCAAGATTTAGAGCATTATTTTTCTTCTGGCTTGAGGAGTTAATTGAGACCACAGAAAGTTAAAGGAGTAGTCCACCCAGAATGTGCAAAAAAAGTACAGTTAGGTAAGAACTTACTGTAACAGTAGATCTTCAAGAGAGGCTCTTGCAGTAGGTAATTACATATAGGACTGAAGCTGGCAGGCGTCAGGACCCCACGGAAAAATTTCTAGCAAGCAGTTTCTGGCGGGGGACCGACGTCATGCGACATCAGTATAAAGGGGCGGTCCCCAACGCCTGCCTTCTAGTTCTTTTACCACCAAAAGCCAAAGGCAAGATGAGAGAGAAGTGGATATTCCCCCCCTGGAAAAGGAGCTGAAAAAGCTTAGGGGATGGAGGGTGGAGAGAGTATTCATTGCAAAGCTCTCTCAAGATATACTGTTACGGTAAGTTCTTACGAATCGTACTATCTTACTTCGAGAGGGCTCTTGCAGTAGGTAATTACATATAGGACTGAGTCCCAAGCAGTCTGGAATAAAGAGAAGCTCACGGAAGGAGGAACCTACTCATACACAGATCCTCTGACTGTGAAGGTCTTAGGAAAGGATACCTTGCAAAACAGCGAACCCGAAGCCAGCTCTACGGTGAGAGGCAATGTCCAAACTGTAATGCTTCGTGAAGGTATGGACAGAAGTCCAAGTTGTGGCTGCACAAATGTCAGCCGCCGACACATTCTTGAAACAAGCAGCAGAGGCAGCTACACCCCTAGTGGAGTGACCTCTGACCTGACCTGGCAAGGTGTTGTGATACTTGTCATAACAGAAAGTGATACAATGAGCCAACCATTTTGAAAGGCATTGCTTGGAGACAGATTGTCTCTTTTGAGCAAAGAGACAAACAGTTGATCAGTCTTTCTGAGATCCTTTGTCCTGTTGGTGTAGTACCTCAGAATCTGGTGAACATCCAGAGTATGCAAGAGGTACTCCCCTTGATTGGAATGTTGCATAAAGAACGCAGGCAAATCCATGGACTGATTCAGCGTAGATTTCACTACTACCTTAGGGAGAAACTTAGGGTTGGTACGCAGAGCCACACGCTCCTTGTGGAAAAGCAAGTACGGGATTTTGCACATTAAGGCCTGAAGCTCGGAGATTCGCCGAGTGGATTTAATGACCACCAGAAAGAGAACCTTCCAGGAAAGGAACTTAAGGTCTGCTGATGCTGCCGGCTCAAAGGGAGGCAGGGTAAGCTTCTTGAGAATGAAATTTAAGTCCTAAGGAGGGGCAGGTGCACGAGAGGAGGACCCCCCTAAGGAAAGTCTTAGCTACTTCCAGCTGCGCAAAAGACCTGTCCCCAAAAGGAACATGGTAAGCGGAAATAGCCGCCATGTGAACCTTCAAGGAACAGTGACTGAGACCCAGGTCAAAGAGGTGATGCATGTAATCCAGGAGCCTCCCAACAGAGCAGGAGAATGGCTCGAAAGCTCTGGAAGAGGCCCAAATACAGAACCTTTTCCATTTCATGGCATAAGTGGAATGAGTGGAGGGCTTCCTGGCCTCCACTAGAATCTCAGCCACCTGCGACGAAACCCGAACCGGGTTCGAATCATGTCTGCAGGAGCCACGCATGCAGCTGAAGGGATTTGAGTCCTGTATGGACCAGGGTCCCCTGATCCTGGGTCAACAACGGCTGTGACAGAGGAAGAGGAAGAGGAGGTTCCTCTGAGTATTGTTGCAGAAGAGAGAACCAAACTTGCTGGGCCAGAATGGAGCGATGAGAATCATCCATGCTCCTTCTGAACAGAGTTTGTGTAGGACCCTCGGAATCAACGGGATCGGGGGGAAAGCATAGACGAATCTGCCCTTCCAGTTTAGAGACAGAGCGTTTCTCCAAAAAACTCTGCGCCCTGGAGCGAGCGAGCAGAAGACAGGAAGTTTTGCATTGAGAGGAGAGGCAAACAGGTCTACCTGAGGGGTTCCCCAGCATAGGAAGACGTCTTCTACTACCCCCTGATCCAGTTCCCATTCATGCGCTTGGGCGGACGACCGGCTGAGGTGGTCTGCCAAAGTGTTCTCGACCCCCGGAAAATGAACCGCCGTGAGGTGAAAGTTGTGAAGTATCGCCCAATCCCAAACCCGCATCGCTTCCCTGCAAAGAGGGTGGGAACGGGTTCCTCCCTGTTTGTTGATATACCACACTACGCACATGGTGTCGGTCTGAACAGCCAGATGACCGGGAAGCAGATACAGATGCAGAGCTTGTAAGGCATACAGGACGGCCCTCAGCTTGAGTACATTGATGTGAAGAGTCTGCTTGAGCCTGGACCAACAGCCCTGGGTCCGTTGAGATCCCAGGTGGGCTCCCCAACCCTCACCCGAGGCATCTGTTGTTAGAATTTGGGAGGGGTGAGAAAGACAGAAGGGAACTCCCCAGCAAAGGTTCTCCTGGACCATCCACCATTGCAAGTCACGAACCATCGGAGAGGAGACCAGGATCTCGCGATCCAAGTCATCCACCAATTGATCCCACTGAGACCGAAGCATCCACTGAGAGATTCTCATGTGGAGCTGAGCACGAGGCACCGTCGGATGGCAGCCACCATGAGCCCGAGGAGGCGAAGGACTGACCTGGCAATGACCCGCCTGCGGCTGGACAAAAGGCTGGCCTAAGCCTGAAGGGTGGCCACCCTGTCCAGAGGCAGAAAGGCAATACCGGAAGTCGTATCCAGGATTGCCCCTGATAAACTGCAGTCTTTGAGATGGGATCAAATGGGACTTGGCCTGGTTGATGGTAATACCCAAGCTGGTGAAAACCTGCAGAGTAAGGGAAAGGGAGCACAGGAGAGCCTCCCTGGACGGGGCCGCCAGGAGCCAATCATCCAGGTAAGGGAAAACCTGAACCCCTGGGTATGCAGGTGGGCTGCCACCACAGCAAGGCATTTGGTAAAGACTCGGAGGGCCGAGGAGAGACCAAATAGGAGGGCCCTGAACTGGTAGTGGTCCCCCTGAAAGGAAAACTGGAGGTATTTGTGGTGGGATGGGTGAATAGGGATATGCAGGTAGGCATCCGCATGTCCAGGGTGCACAGCCACTGTCCCGGCCAAAGGAGGGGCAGAAGGCTCTGCAGAAAGAGCATTCATAACCTCTTGTACTCCACGAACAGGTTCAGGGAACTGAGGACCAGGATTGGCCTCACTTCGCCTGACTTCTTCGGAACCAGGAAGAAATAAGAATAGTAACCCGTCCCCCTGAGATGGAGGGGGATGGGCTCTATCACCGCCTTCCGGAGGAGGACGGAAAATTCCTCCCGAACCAGAAGAAGGTGTTCCAGGGAGTAAGACGACCTTGGAGGGGGGTTTCTGGGAAGTTTCTGAAGAAACTCTATTGAGAGTCCTTCCACTACAAGCTGGAGCACCCAAATGTCTGACGTGATCCTCTCCCAACCCGGTAGATGCAGGGAGAATCTTCCCCCTACTGGTTCCTCTGGAAGAGCCAGAGGCTGTGGGAGAGGAAAGGAGTCAGGTGGTGTGAGGCAGCACCACAGCTGGAGCTCCCGCTGCTCGTTTGGATGGGGAGCTTTTGCAGACTGAGGGGCCCAGCGTTTATTGGCCTGCTTCCCATGTGGTTTCGCCTTGGCCCATGCCCGCCTGAAAGGGATGGCGCTGCGGTTGCGGGGCTCTGTACAAGTCGTCGACCTCCTTGAGAGCAGTGCCCTTCTCACGCAGTCCAGTGATTGATATCCTTGACATCACCACCAAACAGCACCGAACCCCTGAAGGGCGTGTCCTGGATTGCAGACTGCACTTCAGGGACCAGACTCGACACTCGGAGGAAGGTGTGCCACTGCAAGCCTATGGCAAATGCCGAGCTCCAACCAGCGGCATCCACTGCATCGTATGAAGCACGAAGCATATGCCTACTGGCCGGACGAGCAAATTGGACCAGGTCTTCCACTTCCTGTTTGGTCTGAGACTAAGGAAGGGAGGCCAGTTTAGCTTCCACCTTGCTAAGGACGGCCCTGTGGCAATCCCCCATATGGGCAATGTAGTTCAAGGCCCTAATACCCAGAGTGGAAGAAGTGAAGACCTTCTTCCCATACTGTCCAGAAGGCGGATTCCTTATCGGGTGGTGACGAGCTCAAATGCTTAGTACTGGCTGTCCGCCGTGGCGGCACTGATCGCGACGAGTCAGCCTTGGGGTGAGAGGTAGGAACTCAACACCCTCAGGAGCCTGATATAGCCTGTCTGCCTTCCTCGAAAGGGGGGCTATGGCAGAGGGTTGCTTCCAGATAGTGGAAACAAGGTCCGCGTGAGGCTCGATCCAGGGTGGAACCAAGGTAGGAGCGACCTCGGGCAGGTTCAAATAGGCAGCTAGCTTCTGCCTCTGTGGATCTGGCTCCAAAGAGTGCCACTGATGGATAGTCTGGATTTTGCGCAGCAACTCCGTAAAGGAAGGAGACTTCGGAGGAGTCCTCAGCCTGGGCTTATCTGGAGAGCGGGGCTCATCGTCCAAGTTGGAGCGCCCATCAGAGTCATCCAAAGGCTCCGAGGAGGAAGAAGAAGAGGAAGACACCACCTCCTAACGCGGGGGAGGAACGGGCACCTGGGGAAGTGCTCGGGGAAGCATATCCAACCCCGCTTTGGAACTGGAAGGCTCACCTCTGGTATCTGGAGTAGGGAAGGGAGTCTCTTGTCTCCAGCGTAGGGGGTCCAGAACCGGGACCGGCATTGGAAGATGACTCTCCACCTCCCTGGTGAGCTGAGCCTTGGCCTCAGCCCACCAGGAAGCCAGAGTCTCCTTCAAATCCACCGGCAACTGGGGTGGCGGTGGAGGAGGAGAAGGAGGGGGAAACGGATACTGAGTGTATCCGTAAGGAGTGTATCTGTAACCAGACAGTGGGTAACCCGGCGTCAGGTAATGAGGCACCATGTACTGTGGTGTCAGATAGGCCAGCATCAGGTACTGGGGCACCGGATACTGCGGATCCAGTGATGACGGTGTCGGATACCCAGGAACCGGGGAGTCTGCCGGGGCAGATGGCCCGCCGGGGTGCCCAGCAGGCAGACCTGGCGGGCCCGGCGTGGGAGCGGCATCCGGGAGGGAGATGTCGCCCAGTGTAGGCAGGACCAGCGTCGGGGCTGGCATCCGGGGAACCGACGTCAGGTCATCTGGCCCAGCGGAAGGGAGACCTGACGGGAGTGCTGAAAAATCCTTAGCATCACCCTGGGAAAGAGGGGAAAAATCCCTAAGGTCAAGCTGAGGAGACCCAGGGTCCCCGGAGAGCAGCGAAGACTGCGAAGAGCCTGGAACGGTAGAGAAGAAAGGTCAGGCATCGGCTCAGTCACCGCACGGGCGTTGGGCAGTCCGATGTCCAACTTATCAGTGGAGTCCGGGCGGACGATGGAGGAGCCGACATCCAAGTTAGCGGACCCTTCGCCCGAGGTAGGCCGCAAAGGAGGGGCAGTCTGGTCGGTGGGAAAAGGGGCCGTGTGCCGCCCGAAGGGTCAGGCGACTTAGCGGCTGATTTCAGGTGGCGTCAGAGGAGCTTATAGTCCGGCTTACCGGAGCTACTCATATCAGTAGGCCACACGGCAGCAGCCTTACTGGGAGTGGTGGCGTCCAAAATCCCGGAGGCACCCAAAGAGCCCAAGCGCGAGCCAGACGGGCGGGCCGACGCCGTCTTGGAAAGATGGCCATAACGGAGCGGTCCCCGGGGGGGGGGGACATTATCTGCAACACGGTGACTCCAGCCAAAGTCGCGATGGAAGAGGATTCCCGGTCCCGATGCTTCTCCTTGTTCTTCTTATGATGGCCTTCAGGGGAAGTAGAAGCCTGACCGAGCTTTTTCAACTCCTTCTCCATGGAGGTCATTTTCTTCTTTAGGATGTGGGCCTCCAGGGACTGCTGCCTCCATCTACGGGTGGCGGTGCTGAATTTCAGGCAATGCCTGGCACTTCTCCACCTAATGGTCAGGGCACAGACAGAAGAGACACTGGGAATGGCCGTCCTTGTGCGGGAGTTGGGTGTCGCACAAGTCGCACTTGTTCTTGTGCTCAGAGGGTGTAGGGGATGACATACACCAATGAAAAAGTAAGCTATTTATCGAATAAATCGGGAAAAAAACAACGGTATAACTACCGACAACAGGCTGATGAGCACTGAACTTTACCGCGGCGCTCACACAAGCTAACGGCGGGAAAGAACTGAAAGGCGGGCATGGGGGACCGCCCCTTTATACTGATGTTGCATGACGTCGGTCACCTGACGTGGGGTCGGTCCCCCGCCAGAGACTGCTAGCTAGACATTTTTCCGTGGGGTCCTGACGCCGGCCGGCTTCAGTCCTATATGTAATTACCTACTGCAAGAGCCCTCTCGAAGTAAGATCATATATTTATGTAGAGTGTTTTGATATGTATGTTAAATCCTAGTGTGTCTTTCCCTTTGTCTGCTATTAGGAGTTTTTCCTAAATTAGCTTGCTAGCTGTATGGTAGTTTTACGACCCCTGGGGATCTCCATAACAAATAGTTTTATTGGCTTTCTTTCTCCTATGATGCCCCCTGTCTCATGTGACAGTGACGTAGCCATGCCCTTAGATTTAGCATGTGTACTGCTTTAAAATTAGTGTATACAACAGCCTTCATGTAAACACTCTGGGCTTCTCTTTGACTCTTGATGTCTATTTGCTTTAGCTATTGCATATTGTTTGAACTGCTTTGGTCTTCTTGATGTGGTGCCTGTGTAAATGAGTATCTGACTCAAAGGTTTGTAAATCTGATATTTTTAAATAAATAAATGTTTATGTTTAAGCCATGAAACACCCTTATCTAGTTAATGCATTCACAGTCGTAGTGGCTCTGCCAGAGTTTGTTACTATGGGTGCTACTTGCCTCCTGACTGATGATACTTGCTTGCATGTTAGAGCACCATAGCAAGTGTTCCTGGTGCTGTTTCTGTTCTCATTTTAATATCTGATATGAAGCATCTGATTTATGGAAAATACATTTTCCAAGTTGCCATGAAAGCCCATGATGATTTGAGCAATGATAAATCAAGAAAAAAGTCAGGTTCAGATGAATTGAAGCTGCATATTCTTCTGCTTGAATTTAGCTCTATGGTCGCTGTCAATCTACAAAAGACTATAACGTGCATATGTGTGGCTAGTGTGTATATCTAAAAGTATCTGGTTTATGTAAGTGGCTATACTCTTAAAGTATTTGGATTAGGAAAGAAGCTTTACCCTGAAAATATCTGGATTAGTAAAGTAGCTATATTATTATTATTATTACCCATATTGATTACTTTAGTTACTCCTCTACCTGGCCCTTCTCTCCCTCCATCCCTGTGCCCCATCTCCCGTCTGGCCTGTTCACTCACTTCTCATCCCTATCTACCCCTTCCTTTATTCCCTTCCATACCTCACCATCCCCACCCCTCCTTCCTCTTCTCTCCCACCCACCCTCTCCTGTACCCCTTCTCCCATCCATTCCGGACTGCTACATTCTCCCTCCTGAATACTGAATCCCTCCATTGAACCTGTCTCTTCTTCCCTCGCTCCCATCTCCCCCACCCCATTCAAAGGGCAGAAGTCTCACTCTACTCTCCTTCTCCTCTTCCTTCTCCTACTTTTTGCTGGTGATGCTGAACCCAGTCCCGGCCCCTCCTCTTCCTCCTCTCCCCTGCTCTACCCAAATGCCTCACTTTCTTCCACCTCAGCATAAGAAGTCTCTTCTCAAAACCTGACTCCCTTAAAGTCTGGGTCTCCCAACATTCCCCCGACATTTTGTGCATCACTGAAACATGGCTATTCTCAAGGGTACCTGGTTTCAGCTTAGCTCTCCCTGACTTCCACCTTTTTCGACAGGGCTGAGGCAGGTGTGGAGGTGACCCTGCACTCTATGTTCGTCAAACCCTATACTGTTCCATCTCTTTCTGTGAGTCACTCCCCTCCTCACATGAGCTCCTGCTAGCAAAGCTATCCCTCCCCTCCACCCTCCCCATCTTTGTTGGTGTTATCTATGCCTCCCCCAAGCTCTCTCCCCCTTTCCCGATAAACTCCCTCTCATCTCTCATGCTGCCTCCGATGAGCTCATATTCCTTGGGGACTTCAACTTAAATTGGCTCTCCCCTGCTTCCAAACCTACTCTTCACAAGACTGAGTCCTTGAACCTCACCCAACTAATCGCTGGACCCATCCAACTCAATCCACACTCCCCTAACCACTCCCTATAGGACTGGGTGCTCTCCTCCCACCCTCACTATACTACAGCTGCAGGCATTCTCCCAGATGCCTTCAGTGACCACTGCCTACCCTTCTGTGTCAGGAAAGTGCATCTCCCTCAATCTGCCCCAAAGTACATTTGGTTTGGCCTCTCAGATTAATAGACACTGATGCCCTCCTAGATGACCGTGCATTCTCTGATTGGTCCCCCGTGTACTCAGCCCCTGACATTGAGTCAGCCCTGTCTCTCTTCATTACTATTTTCAACAATACCTGGAACATCCATGCCCCCTCAGAAAAGCCAGGGTATAACGCTCCCACCACCCAAGGGTCACAGCTGACCTTAATGACTTGTGCAAGTCCCAGAACTTGCGTGGGCACGCTTTATATCCTCACAATCCCTGGCTGACCTCCAGTCTTACAGGGCACTCAGAAACACCTGTACAAAGGTTGTTTGCATCACTAATGCCCTTTATTTCAAGGTTAACGTCCAATCAAATCTCTCTCCTATCCCTCAACATTTTTGAAGGTTATCATTCCCTATTTGATTCCCCACCCCAGTCTACTCCTTCCACCCTTTTGGTGGATGACTCACTGGTCTCTGACCCCCTAGCTGCTCTTTGTTAACAAATTCTTCACTATCTGTGCTCTACCCTGACACCCTCCTTCAGATACTACTGTCTCACCCGCACCCCAATCGTCTGAAGGTTTCCACTTCTCTCCTGTCTCCCCCAAGAAGGCTACCTAGCTCTTATGTCACCCAACCCCTCCAAGTCCAGTCCTGACAGTCTGGACCCCAAACTCATATGAACATACAAACATAAGAACATAGGAAATTGCCAGCAGACACAGGCCATTCGGTCTACCTAGTCTGCTCGAGTGTGCAGCACTTCAGTCCACTAGACTGCAGCTGCCCCCCATATGCCTCGCACTCCCTCCCGGTTTGTACCTTCCCCTTGAAACTGTCCCACCCCCTCTTGAAGCCAACACTCTGTAGTGATACGACTTCCTCTGGCAGAGCATTCCACCTTGCCACCACCCTTTCTGTGAAATAGTGCCTCCTCTGCTCCCTCTGCCCCCTTCCAACTTCCTAGAGTGTCTCCTGGTTTCCCTTCCACCATTAAGACCGAACATACACCTAGTGTCTACTCTGTTCAAATCCTTCAGGTACCTGAAGGTCTCAATCATATCCCCTCTCTCCCTTCTATCCTCCAGGGTATACATATTGAGCTCTCTGTCTCTCCTCATATGGTCTGTTCCCCAACCCCAGGATCATTTTTGTTGCCCTACTGCCCCTCAGTAGCTTGATGTCCCTTTTCAAGTAGGGGCACCAGAACTCTGCATGATACTCTAGATGTGGTCTCACCAGGGACCTGTACAGGGCAAGATGACCTCCCACTCCTGGAAGTAATCTCCCTTGCTATGCAACCTAGCATCCTGTTTGCCTTCACTGCTGCCTTCTTGCACTTAGCAGAGTGGTTCATCTCCCCAGTTACCAGCACTCCCAGATCCTTCTCCTCCTTGCATACGAATCTCTGCTCCAGCCATTGCTCTCCCTCTCTCTCTCTCTCTCACCTTCTGAACATATCCTTTTCCCTCAGTGCAGTTCCTCAGGCCTGGCAAATTGCTAAGGTTCTTCCTCTGCACAAAGGGGGTGACCCCTCTATAGCAGGCAACTACAGGCCAGTATCACTACTCACCTCTCTTGCTAAACTCCAGAAATTTATAGTCTGCTCTAGGCTTGCTGATTTCCTTACCTCCTCAAGCTTCCTCTGTCCATTCCAGCCTGGTTTTAGGAAGAATCATTCCACCATGTCATCCCTGCTGTGCGTAACTGGCGCTATCCTCACTGGGATGGATCAGGGGCACATCACTGCAGCCATATTCATCAATTTAGCCAATGCTTTTGACTCTGTGTCCACCTACTCCTACTGAACAAGCTAGACTCAGCAGGCCTGTCAGCATCCGCTGTGGCCTGGTTCTGTTAAATGCTATGCAGACCATTAACAGTCTGTTCAAGTGGGTGGAGTCCTGCCCCCAGTCCCTAGCAGGGGTCCCACAGGGCTCCATCCTAGGCCTGATCCTTTTTTCTGTCTTCCCAAATGACCTCCCCTCTGCATGTGTTACTTCGCACATCCACAAATATGCAGACGACATAGTTATCTACACCTCCGGACCCTCAACCTCAGCTGTAGAGGTCCCACACCAGCATGACTTCCACAACATGCTGCGCTGGTTCCAGGCTAACCAGCTAAAGGCAAATACAAAGAAGACTTTATCCATGACCTTCAGCACCTGCCAGAAATTGGCAAGGCATTCACCATCCCCTGTCTTCTCCACATTGGATGGCACCCACACTGATGCTGTCCTTGCTTTCAAATACCTTGGGGTTTGGCTTGACAGCAAGCTTGATTTCTGTTCTCATATTGATGCCATGCACACCAAACATCACCCCAGCCTTGGTGCTTTGTAGCATAACAAGGACTGCCACTCCCCCACAGGTCCACCAGGAGTTGGTTACTAAAATGATCCTCCCCGCTGTTCAACTACATGGATGTGATCTACAGCACTGCTCCCACCTCTTTCCTAGCCATACTGGACACCCTCTGCATTTTCTTCTGTCATTTTGCCACCAACTTCCCATCTCACATTCACCACTTCTCTCTTTATTCATCCCTTTCTATCCTCTCTCTACCTTAACATTGCCTGTTCCACTGTACCTTCTTTATTGCCACATAGTAGGTTGGCTCCCTTCCTTTCCTCACGCCTCTCCTCTGCTCTTTATGCACCAGAGACTCATAAACTTTCGTCATTCCTCATCCTCACTCATGTGCTGGGCAAGCCACCTTCCCGACTGTCTCCCCTTCCTCTGGAACCAACTTCCCTCTCCCTTCATTTCTCCCCTTCCCTCCATGCCTTTAGATGCATGCAAAGAGCTACTCCTGCCCCCCGTGCCTGTCGTGCCATCTTGTGAATCCTTTTCCACTCTCTCCTCACGTCCTCCCCCTGCTCCCCCGTTTATCTCCTATAACTCACCTACCTGGTATGTTACCACTCATAGCTGTCACTTCACTCAATGTTTGGTTTTTACTGCCTGTGCAGTTTATAGTTTTGTATGCTCCACTTTGGATGCTTAATATAACTGCTCTTTATTTTATGTACCTTCACTCTCGCACCTGGAAATGAGCCTTGGCTCAGTGTGCCTTTCCCATTTATCACATTTTAAGTAACCAACTAAATAAGTAAATAAACATTGGACATATACCTTTTGGACTTTGCTTCAATTTTGCTAACTGTAGCTAGCCACAGAATATACATTAAACTATGTCTGTAATCAGAGTGGTGGGAATTGAAGTCCCACTGACATGCTGTTTATTGGCAACTATGTATTAAAGAGAACGGAACTCATTTCTAATTGGCAACTGTTTACAAAGTTCTCATTTTCAGATATTCTCTTTCCCAAAATTATCTATATTTAACTTTACTTGAATAAAAAGTCATATGAAAAGCTGTGTTTTACATTGTTTTGTTTTTATGGACATCATTCTTTTACAGTTCTCTTCCTGGAACCTGTGATCTAGAGTTTTAACTATGTCACAGTTTGTGAACAGAACTCTGAGCAAGGTTCTGATAGGTCAGCAGCTCATAATTAGCATTCTGTACACAAATTGTGACATAGTAAAAACTCCAAACTACCAGTTCCATGAAAAGAACTGTGCAGCATGTTGTCCATTAAAAGAAAACAATTGAAAACACAGTTTTTCACATTAGTGTTCATTCAGGTACTGTCAGATATGGACTATTTGTAGATACTGAATGCAATGGCGGTAAACAGGAACATTACTAACTTCTGCCATTTAGCACAAATTTCCTGTCCCCTTTAACTTTAATTTGGGTATGTGTAGTCAGGATTTTTTTTGTATACTCAGTATTGATCTTTGATTGGTGCACCTCTGAAATTTATAACACTAAACTTAAATACTACAATGACGATTTCTGGTGACCTAAAAATTCAGAAAGGTATGGGCTGGTGTTAAAACTCTCCAAGGCAAGCTCTCCAAATTGATGCTACCCACAGTTTTACACTACAAGAACACTATACTGCATAACCCCAAGGATCAAGCAGCAGCATTTAACACATTTTTCGCTGAGGCAGGCCTAATCTTCGAAAAGGAAAATCCCTATATGTTACCAACCCAATTAGATATGGACTTTGCTGGTGGCACTCAATGGCCCCTGTCTGCTTTCAGCAGCATTGGAGAGAAGGATGTCCTGAGGGAGCTCTCTCAACTGGAAGCTAAACAGGGAGCTGGCTATGATAGAATAGAACCAATTTTCTATAAAATTGCTTCAACACTTCTAGCAAAGCACTTATCTCATCTGTTTAATTTGTCGCTGACAACATCCCAGATACCTGATGACTGGAAAACTGCCTTCATAATACCAATCTTCAAAGGGGGTGATCTTTCTGACCCTGGGTGTTATAGACCTATATCTATACTCTCTCCCATAGTTAAAATACTCGAGAAACTAGTACATAAACAACTAATCTCTTACTTTACTACATTCAATGTATTAACCGAATACCAGTCAGGCTTTAGGAAAGGGCATAACTGACGTGTGCAGTGTCCAGGTTAACTGACGACATGTTTTGTGCCTTTGATAAAGGACTAGCTTCCCCTGCAATTTTTAGACTTGTCAAAGCTTTTGACACTGTCAGCCATGCTATTCTACTAAACAGGCTCAAATCTTTTGGCTTGGGCATCAACGTATTACTGTGGGTCTCAGCCTATCTGTGTTCCAGACAGCAGTGTTAGGGCAGGGGATCACTGTTCTGATCTGGCCTCTATCAATGAACGAGTCCCCAGGGTCAGTCCCAGGGCCCTTTTAATTTTTGATTTGCGTCAAAGATGTACCATTGCAAAGTTCTGAAGATACAAAGTTATTTCTGTATGCAGATGACACTATCTAATACATGCACAATAAGTATGCCAATTCTGCAGTGAACACAATCCAAGGCGATTTCCATAAAATTCAGAAGATACTAACAGAGTTGAAAGTGTTGCTCAGCATAAAAAAAACACAATGGATGCTGTTCAGCAAGAAGGCCATAGACTCTACCCAATTTTCACTAAATTTCGTAGGGGGAGAAGTAATTTCTAGAGTAGCTACCAACTGTATAAATGCCAGGGTATTTACTTTGATGAGCAGCTAACATTTGGCTCCCATATCCAAAACCTATCTAACAAACTGAAAGGCCTATCAGCATTCTTCTATTGAAACAAGGTATTTTTTTTTGCCTACCAGTTAGAAAGAATCTGGTCAACTCCTTATTTTTGTCCACACTGGGCTACAGGGATTACCTTTATAGAAATGCCTCAGAAACACTCCTGGGAGTACTGGACCCACTCTTTCATAGTGCCTTAAGATTCATAACAGGTCTGCCCTGGAATACCCATCATTGTTACTTATATGAAGCTGTGAGCTGAAGCTCTCTAGCCATGCCGAGACAGCTGATTCATAACAAATTCAGTCCTATCCTACTTACTGAGCAAGCTAAACACAAGATCACTAAACACCCACAAACTCAGAACCCACATTGTCAAATTTTGTGATGCCAAGATTTCATATGAAGTCTGGGAGTACACTCTTACAATAATGGTCCCCACACATGAGACCATTCAGAAGACATACAGATGACTAACATTATACCTATCACCAGCTGAAGGCATGTTTAAATAGATTGTTGCACTGCTGGTGTGACTGTTACAGTTGATCTCTGACCTTCTTTGTGCACCTACTGTAACTGATATTTTACCATTTGTAATTATGTGATGCAACTGTATGCATTACTTAGTGTTCCACGCTGTTGATGTCTGTGTACTGGACACAGTTGTAAAGAGAGCTCTTGCTCTCAATTTGCCCCACATTTGGAACCCTCTCCTGTGGACCTGGCAAACTGTCACACTATTCAAGGATTCAAGTCTGGCTTGAAAGTATACCTGCTGGAGCTTAGTCTCTGTGGTTGTAATCGTTACTCCACTTTATGAACCCATGGTGTGAGTGTATTATCCTGCTTATTGCTGGTACTACCTCTCCCTCTAAACATTTTGTGTTAAGTTGTCACATGTATGATGTAATGCTACAGTAAATCTGTGTATGTAACTGACACGCTCTGTAATGTACTCTATGCCTTATCCAATGAATGTTTAATCTACAGTATACATCCTGCCAATGTATGTACTCTATGTCTGTAACTAATCCTTTCCCTCTTCCCCCCTTCTTTTACCTCCCTTTTGATGACAATATGTGTACATGTCTTTGTGAATGCTTGCAAAATAACTGTAGCCAGTACTTGCTCTATATTTATAAAGTTGGTGCTATATCCTTGTTAGCGTCTTCTACAAATGTATTTTTTAAGTAAGATCTGCTGTTCAAGGACATAGATGAATACTGGTAAAAAAATAGAAATTACTTTTTCCTCCTTTATCCCCCTCAGAGGAGGGGAAGAAGAAGCATTTTATAAGCATAACTTACAGTCCTTTTACTAGTTAAAAATGGAATTCTTGTGAATTTCACAAGAATAGGACATTAGGCATAGCTTTGAGAAATTTATCCCTTTAAGAAATGTTTACTATTGACATCTGTGTTGTGCTTTATTTAAAATGCTGCCACTTTTTCTTTTTAAGTTCTGAAGTTTTCCTTTTCCTCTTTTTTTTTGTTTTATTATTTCCCTGTTTGGAGTACCCACATATATAATTTCTAAAAGATGTCTTTCCACAGAAGGCAATTTCTTTTAAATGAAAATAACTTTGGACCTATAAAATGGCTAAAAGACAACAATATAGTGGAGATATAGAAATGAGGAACTAATTGTTTTAAATATAGGAAAACACTGGATGTGTCACCTTGGTTCTTAATTATTATAGATGTGATATGTTAAGATGTATAAAAGAAATATTTATACATATGAATTCCTTCCTCCCCCCCCCCCCTTTTTTTTGATGGGAACGTCACGACTGCTCTGTGCCAGAAAATGCAATGTCCTGGATATCTGAAGCAGAATCGAGGCAGTTTGGTGTTGAGTGGGGACACAAGAAGGTCCACATCTGGAGTACCCTGATCATCGAATAGTGATTTCATGATAACTAGTGCTAGTTACCATTCATGAGGTTCCGCATCTGTTCGGCTGAGACCATCTGCCACAGTGTTCTGGACTCCTGGGACACAAGATTATTTGGAGAAGGAACCCCTGCTCCAGACACCATTCCCACTCCCACACTCTTATCACCTCTTTGAAGAGAGGGTAAGTGTGTGCTCCTCCTTGCCTTTAGACATAATACATGACAGATTTTTGTCTGTCTGGAGAACACTGTCTTCCAGATTACCATGTCCACTAGGGCTTACAGACTGTACAAAACTGCTCACATCTCCAGCACACTGATGTGGAGATGAATACGAACATATGAAAATGCCAATAGATTTAGGCCATAAGGTCTATTGCCTGTGCTCGAACACAGCTCACAGTTAAGACACTGCTGCTGCCCCCTCCCCTTATCCCTCCCTCCCTCCCTCCATCGGTTGCCTCCCTGAGTACCCCCTCTGTTCATTTCCCTCCCTACTTATAACTTGCCCATTAACCTATCCCATCCTTTCTTAAAAAAAAACACTGATTCCAGTGAGATCACCTCCTCAGATAGCGCGTTCCACAGTGCCACCACCCTTTCCATGAAGTAGTGCTTCCTCAGTTCTCTCTTGTACTCCCCCCCCCACCACCACTACCACCAGTTTCAGGCTGTGTCCTTTCGTGGTCCCTTCTCTCTTTAATCTAAACAAACCCTTAGTGTTAACTCTGTTGATTCCCTTCACATACTTAAAGGTCTCAGTCACATCCCATCTGTCCCTTCTGTACTCCAGGGAGTACATGTTGAGCTCCCTCAGTCTCTAAGGCCCTATCCACACTTGCATTCTTGTAATGTTACCGACAGTCTGTAACGTTACAAGAATGGCAAACTCGGTTCACGTCCACACTGTAGTTCGGTAAAACCGCGGTCCAAACCATGTTTAAAAACCATGCTAGAAACTTGACTGAAGCAGGTTTCTAGCATGGCTTCAGACCAAAATGGTTGCCTTAAACCATGTTAACAGTAGTGTGGATGCAAACCGTGCAGTAACACGGTTTAAGGCAACCTCCGCCAACTTCCAGTGGCTTTTTTAATGCTGCCCAAAAGAAAGAGGAATAATTTACTTACATCCCAGGCCTCACAATGATCTCCAGAATTCAGAGGTGTTATTTTTAATGGGAACCATTACCATGCCCGTTCATTAATATCCCAGCATGCACTGCGGTGTCCGCAATGTTTTGCAGTATTGATGCAAGCATGCCTGGGAACTTGGAACAGCAAGCATGGTGTTGGATCACAGTGTGGACGCACCGACAACCGTGCTCTAACATGGAACACAAAATGTTTTGAAAAACGTTTTGAAAAACAAGAGTAGTGTGGATAGGGCCTAAGAAGTCCCAGACACTTAGGCCCTGTACACACTACAGAATTGTTTTGGAAAAACATTCTTAATCAGGGAAAGAAGGTCCAGAAAGTGTAACCTATTACCTGAACTTAATTTTAAGATGAGATTTTGTACTGTGAAAATGTCTATCACTTATACTTGTACTGCAGGAGTGAAAATAGTATTACTTTTATACTGTATAATAAAAAAATGGAAATGACATACCTACCGTAATTTTTGATCTGCTTGGACAAAGTCTCCACCACTCATTCACACTGATAGGAGTATCCTGGAGGTGCTAGGACCCAGCAGGAGCAAACTTTTTCAGGAGGGCTGGCACCAAGATGGAGCCGTGAGGAAGTGGCATCGCAAGCCAAACGCGTGTGGTCTAGACTTTCTCGGTGTCGACCCTCCAACTGCCTCAGTACCTTTTTTTCTGAGGAGGTTCAGCGTAACTAACCTAGAGAGGACTAATCTAAAAACCGGACATAAGATAGTCCAAATGACCCGAGTAAGAAGGGTCAACAACAAAGTCTTCACAGCCCAGCTATTGAGGGAGTGAAGATCAGAAATAGAGACGTGAGCTCTGGGGATGGTGGGTGGACGTGTGAATGAGTTGTGGAGACTTCGTCCAAGAAGATCAAGAATTACAGTAGGTACGTAATTTCCATATCTTCCTGGACATAAAGTCTCTACCAGTCTTTCACACTGATGGGAGATTACCGAGCTAAATAATCCCCGGAGACAGGCGGCAGGAGAGAAAGGAGTTCACTTTTTAGGACAGAAGTCCGTTAGGAATTGTCCTGCCAAATGACTGACGTCGTCTGGCATGGACATCCAAGGCATAGTGCTTAACAAAAGTATGCATGGAGCTCAGGTAGCCGCGTGCAAATATCTGCAATTGAGACATTACAGATTTCCACCAGAGATGCTGCGACTGCTCAGGTAGAAGTAGCGTACACTCTGCCTTCATGCTTAACCAGTGCCATAGAATAGCAGTGGCAAGGCATGCCACCAGCCAGCTGAAATGCACCTGATAGCAACAGGTTGACCCAGCCTGGTCATGCTGAAGGAAACAAACAGTTGTTGAGCCTTGCAGATTTCCTTCGTTCTATCGAGATAGGACAGCAATGCTCTTTTTACATCCAGGGAATGAAGGGTATGCTCCCCTAAATTCTGGAAGTTTGCAAAGTAGGTAGGAAGGACTAAAGGTTGATTCAGATGGAATTCTGAGACAACCTTAGTCAGGAACTTAAGATGGGTCCTAAGAACTACTTTGTCCTTGTGAAATACCGTATACGGGGGGTCTGTGACCAAGGCGTGTATTTCAGAAGCCCTATGAGCAGAAGTAATGGCCACCAGGAAGGCTGTTTTCCAAATGAGGAATTTCAACTCGCAAGTAGCTAGAGGCTCAAAAGGTTTTGAGTGAGCATGTCTAGCACAAGGTTAATGTCCCAGGCTGCAACTGGATGCCTAATAGGAGGTCTGGTATGCACAATCCCTTTAAGAAACCTCTTAACTACAGACAGCTGAGCCAGCGACATGGAGAATACCAGTTCATTATATGCCGAAATGGCACAAAGATGAACTTTGACTGTGGAGTATTGCAGACCTGTGTTTGAGAGATCTAAGAGATACTCCAAGACTTTATTCATGGGCAGAAAAAAAGTTCCAAGAGGATTTTGCACGCCAGATAGAAAACACTTCCATTTAGCTGTGTAGGTTTTCTGGTGGCGTTTGCACAGTCAAAAGAATATCAAACTCTAAGAGAAACATTAAACCCATTAACCTCTACCTTTTCAGGAGCCAAGCATGAAGGTGAAGTGATCTCAGGTTGGGATGGACTACAGGGCCCTGGGTCAAAAGATTCACCTGAAGGGGAAGCGGTTGTGGGGAGCTTTTCGATAGTCTGTTGATTAGAGGAAACCAGAATGGGGCAATGAGAATCATTCTACCCCCGAGTCTACAGTTTGAGCAGTACCCTCTGAATTAGGGGAAGAGGAGGAAATGCGTATAGAAAACGTTTTGTCCACTACAGCCTGAATGCATCCTGACAAAAGAAGCCAGGTCCTGGATTTCTGGAGCAGAAGAGAGGCAGTTTTGCATGGAGTGGGGACGCAAAAAGGTCCAGGTCTGGAGTTCCCCACTCTTTGAAGAGTGACTGAATGACAGTTAAGTCTAGAGACCATTAAGTGAGGATCTGTCTCCGTTCTGCTAAGACAGTCTGTCAGCTTGTTTTGTACTCCTGGCAGGTAAACCACCTGAATCAGAGCCTTGTGCTGTAGGCACCATTCCCACACTCTCATTGCTTACCTGCATAATGGGTAAGCGTGAGCAACGCCCTGCTTGTTGATGTAATACATCACTGCCTTGTTGTCCGTTGGAAGGAGAATAATCTTGTGACAGAGCATGTCCTTCAAAGCTCAGACTGCAAAGAGGACAGCTCTCATTTCCAAGACGTTTATATGATGTTGAGACTCGTCCTGAATCCACGTACCCTGAATGTGGAGATCTTGGCAATGAGCTCCCCAACCCATCCAGGATGCATCTGTGGTAATGCAGATCTGATGATCCAAAGGGGCAAAGGGATATCCTTCCAGAAGGTTGTCCTCCTTGAGACCACTAGGTGAGTGACCTCTTCAGAGGTTCCGTCACCTTGATGAGAAAGGACTGAGGGTGAGTGGTTGTGGACCACTGAGTACTGAGAATCCACTGAGAGGTTCTCATGTGGAGATGAGCCAAAGGTACAGTGAACACTGAGGATGCCATGAGATCCAGCATCCATTGCATTGAGAGAGCTCATACTGAGCTGTGCTCTCTGATGAATCGGGCCACCTGTAGGATATCGCTCCTTCTGTCCTCCGGAAGAAATGCTTTCGCACTGGAAGTGTCCAGAAGGGTTCCTATGAAGAGGAGCTTATGTGAGGGCTGCAACTGTGACTTTTTGAGGTTCAAGACTCCCATGGACGTGAGAAAGTCTGAGGCCATGGCCATGGCCTCCAGAGTCTCTTATCTGGAGGGGCTTGCTAGAAGCCAGTCGTCCAGATATGGGAATACCTGAATTCCAATTTTCCTTAAATGTGACGCGAGAACTGCATAGTACTTTGTAAAAACTCAAGGCACTGAGGACAGCCCAAAGGGCAGGACTCTGAATTGATAGTGTTGACCCAATGCCACGAACCTTAGGTATTTGTGATGCTTTGAGTGTATAAGAATGTGCTGATAGGCATCCTGCATGTCCAGGGAGGCTAGCCAATCGTGTTGATGAATCAAAGGTATCAGGGTACCAAGTGATATTATCTTGAACATTTCCTTATAGAGGAATTTGTTTAACTTTCTGGGATCGAGAATAGGGTGCATGCCACCAGTTTTCTTTGGAACCAGAAAGTAAGGGAAGTAGAAACCTGTGTTTTGTTGACCCAGCGGAACTACTTCTACTGCCCTGTTGTTCAGAACGCCTTGCACCTTGGAAGCAAGAAGGTCTGACTGCGCAGCAGACAGCCTGGGCTGCTGCTTGGGAGGATGATCCGGAGGGGTTTCTGACATGTTGAGAGTACCCTCACAGATTATCCTAAGGACCCATTGTCTGATGTTATAGACTTCTACTGGTCGTAGAACTGAGTCAGATGTCCTCCTACTGCTGAGGAAGAGACCCTCTCAGACAGCTGAGGTGAGACCTGGGCCAGAAACTCAGAAGGTGGCACTGGGCACTTTTGGGCCCTGTGCTTTCTGCTGCATTTTCTTCTGCAGCTGAGGAGTTTGGTTTCTGTTAAAACCTCCTCTGCCTTTGCCACAAAAGGACTGACGGTTATGAAACTGACGCTTGTTCCCACCTCCTCGAGAGGAGCAGGTGGGGTCTAGCTGTCTTAATGGTAGACCTAGTCTTTGGAGTAGCCTCTAGTGCTTGCTCCACCTGAGGCCCAAACAGATACATACTGTCGAAGGGTAAAGCCATGACTTTTTGTTGGGTGTCATTCGTAAAGCCTGATGTACGCAGCCAGGAATGGTGACGGGTGCAAATGCCAGCCACCACCGCTCTGGAAGCAGTATCGAAAGCATCCATAACAGCTTTAATTTGTTGATTATTGGACTCAATACCTCTAGTTATGGTCTGTAGTAGCTCTGAGTTGACCTCCAACTCGGGCAGAGCTTCTACCATTGCTTTGAGCGAATGCCAAGAACATACTCGCATTGAGAAAAATAACGCTGGTAGCTAGCAATACGCATGCCCAGAGTTGAAACAGCAAAGACTCGCATACCCAACGTATCGATCTTGCGAGATTTTTTCTTTATAGGACAGTCTATGGATTCCTGAGGGAGGACAGCCTTATCATTCTCTGCCAGGACCACTATGGCATCAGCAAAGGCTTGTGAGACCAAGATGGGATGATCCTTGGGAGGGGCATATAGAAACACAGAATTTGATGGCAGATAAGGCCGCTGGCCACCTAGTCTACCATTTTCCTACCAACAGATAAGCTGCAGATCCTAGTTAATCAACAGCTTACTTCCTCCTACCCCCACTAGGACTGCCTTATGTCTGTCCCATGCATTCTTGAATTCACCACTGTTCTTGACTCCATGACCTCCTCAGGAGGCTGTTTCATCCATCCACACCCTCCATGAAAAAATACTTCCTCACATTACCTTTGAGCCATCCCCCCTCTATCTTCAAATTGTGCCCCCTTGTTCTTGCACATTTCTTTTTCTGAAAGATGCTACCCTCTTGGGCTTTGTTGATTCCCTTGAGGTACTTGAACGTTTCTATCATGTCCCCTCTCTCCCTTCTTTTCTCAAGGGTATACATATTAAGCTCCTTTAGTCTTTCTTCGTATGTCTTCTGGCACAGACCCTGCACCATTTTGGTTGCCCTCCTCTGGACAGCCTCCACTCTGTCTATGTCTTTGCGAAGATGGGGTCTCCAGAACTGCACACAGTACTCCAGATGGGGTCTCACCAACTGTCTGTGCAGAGGGATAACAACCTCCTGTTTTCTACTATTGATGTCTCTCCCTATGCATCCCAGTATCCTACCAGCCTTCCTTACTGCCTTCTCACATTGCTTGTCCACCTTTAGTTCATCTGATATAATTACCCCCAGGTCTCTTTCCATTGTTACTGTTGTCAGTCTCACCCCCATTGTGTACTCTTCCCTGGGTTTTGTTTCCCAGGTGCATTACCTTATACTTCTTTGCACTGAATATGACTGCCATACATTTGACCATTCCTCGAACCTTGCCAAGTCCCTTTTCATCCTTTCCTCCATCTTGTGTATCAATCCTGCCACATCTTTGTGTAGTCTGTAAAGAACATACTTTTCTTTCCAGTTCCTCTGCAATGTCCTTATAAAGACATTAAAAGGACCGGTCCCAGTACTGAACCCTCACGGTGCCCTGCTAGTAACCCTCCTTTCTTCACTGTGGAGTCCGTTTACTACTACCCTTTGCGTCCTGTTGTCTAGCCAATTTTTTATCCAGGCTACCACCTTGGGACCCACTCCAAGGCTGGCTAACTTTTGTATTAATCTTTTGTGTGGGACTGTATGAAATGCCTTGCTAAAATCTATGTAGGCCATGTCCACAGCCCCTCCCTGGTCTACTACTTTGGTTACCCAGTCAAAAAACTCTATTAGATTCATCTGACATGACCTTCCCATTGTGAATCCATGCTGCCTTGGGTCCTGGGCCCCACTGGCCTCTAGGTACTCAACAATTCTTTCCTTCAAAGTGAGTCCATAATTTTCCTACCACTGAGGTCAAACTAACTGGTTTGTAGTTTCCTGCCTCTGTCCTGCTCCCACTTTTGTGAAGAGGAATCACATCCCCCTCCTCCAGTCCTCAGGTACCACCCCATCCTCCATGATTTGTTAAAGAGAGTAGTCAAGCGGTGTCAATAGTTCTACCCTTAGTTCTTTTAAAATTCTTGGGTGAATCTCATCAGGCCCCATTGCTTTGTCCACCTTCAATTTTATTAGTTCTTTCAGAACCCTTTCTTCTGTAAATGGACTGATATTGGCCCCCATCTTCAGAGTGTTTCTCTTGTTTGGTTTAGGTACCTCCCCTCCTCTTCCGTTGTGAATACTGAGCAGAAACATTCGTTCAGTATCCCTGCTTTTGCACTGTCACCCTCTGCTCACACTCCCTCCCCTTTATTAAGCCTCAGTATCCTTCCTTTGGCCTTTCTTCGCTCCATAATGTACCTATAAAAGGTCTTATCCCCTTCTTAACAGAGTTGGCTATCTTTCCTCAGATTAGGCCTTTGTTATTCTGACTGCCTTCTCTGCCTCTTTCTGCTTTAACTGATAAAGTTCTCTGTCCTGCTCCTATATATGGACTTGTCCACAGAGGGAATAAAAGCCGGATTCTTCTACACCATCTGGGAAAGAGTCTTGAATGAGGGCTGTACTGGAGGGGTTAAATTCATGGGGATTTCTAAACATGTAGATACTGGAGGCACAGACGCTTCCCAGGATCAATTTCCATGGTCTAGAGAGAAAGAGTAGAATTTAAATTCTTGAGCAGAGACTTAAGGAAAGGTCTTCCACCACAGGCTCTGCAGGAGGATTGATCCCTGCCCCCAGGGCAGAATCGCATCAACATCATCACCCAGCTGAAGATCATGATCAGGCTCAAATCATCTCCTGACAGTCCGGAACTGTGTAGACAGGAAAGGAATGAAAACCAGGAGGAAGAAGAGGAGGAGGAGACAGAATCAAAGTCGAAACCATTGGAAACTATGCACCACCGTAAACATCCCGTCACCATCCAGTCAGGCTGATTGCCGAGTACAGGAACATGTCGGCTGGAAAACAGCACCGTGCATGGTGCTGGCGAGGCATGACAATGCACATGGTGCCGACACCACCCCCAGCACCGAGGACGGCGCCGACAGAGAGCGAACCACCACACACAGTGCCAATATCAGACCCGGCATCAAGGACAGTGCTGACAGGTCATGGGGTGCCATGGACAGCGCTGACAGCACATGTGGCACCGAAAAGGACCTCAGCACCAGAGAAGCAGGCACCGCAGGCAGCGGCACTGCCACAGAAGCCTGTGAATTGCAATTTGAAGGTAAAGAATGGAAAATGGCAGGAGATAAAGGCATCGGTGTGGACCCCTGCACTGCAGCTATATAAGGGGGATAGACACCGGGGTGCTGAGTCGATGGCACCGAAGAAGGTGCCGCATGACCAGGAAGTCCTAACCACCCAGCCTGCTGATCTGAAACCGACAGGCCTGAAGGCCCCGGTGATGGACTGGCTAGTTTGGGCAGTCGGGACACCTCTGAGCCCACTGCTCCATAGGGGCTGAATGGTGAAACTGCTCATCCGAAGCCCTCCAGCAGGCGAGAGGGGCTCGGTGTTGAAAAGTTGGCCAGAGGACAGAAATCAGTGACTCCAGAAAGAAGCAGAGACTGCCCTATCCCCAACAACTGACCGTCTATGCACAGGCGTACCACAGCGTGGCCTCGGGTGATGCCGTCTCTTCTTGAATGGTGGGCCAAGAAGAACTCAAGCCAAATGGTGCCATGAATGGGACCATTTCTTTTTATACTTCTGAGGACCACCCCCCCGAGCAATGGACTGTCCATTGTCAGACCCCTCCCCTCCAGAGAGGGCAGCGGACCAGAGCCGGCCTGTCTGACTGAAGAGTTTTCATACAAAGTCTCCTTACCGTCACCTGCCCCACTCATGGTCGACTCCGTCAGTGGAGGGCTGAAGGCTTCTTTCTTGTACAAGTAAGTTATTTTATTAAAAAGTAATCAGTACTTTTTGTAATAAAATATAAAATAATAAAACTGAAAACTAAGCAGCTAGTTTGAAGTTTTCTCCACATGGAAACAACATTGTCACTGAAGTGCACTTGACGGTGGGAAAAAGGAACTGAAGGCGGTTGGAGGGTCGACGCAGCGAGATAGTCTATACCACGTGAGCCTGGCTATGGTGCCACTCCTGCTGCTCCATCTCGCGCCCGTCCTCCAGAAAAGTTTGGCTCCCACTGGGTCCTAGCACCTCTGGCGTACTCCCATTAGTGCGAATAAGTGGTGGAGACTTTATGTCTGGGAAGCTCTGAAGTTTACCATGTAATGAGATGAACATTCATTGATACCCCCTCCTTACCAACATGTCAGAAGGCAGTAGAGTGACTAACTTAAAGGAGAACAGTCAGCACTAAGAGCCCCACAACCAACTGTGGGGCTGGTCCCTATTACTGTAGAACTTCGTGTGCAAAAACATTTTTTTTAGTTACTGTTTACTGCAGTATAGTAGACTGCATCAGACTTATTCTGCTGACTTCCATGCATGCTGCTATTTTCTGTATCCAGAAATCACAGAATCCCCTGCAGCTGACATCAGAGCAGGGCTGCAGCAGTGGGAGATTCAATAGTCTGCAGTGCACATTAGAGTTTTTATAAGCTCTGATCTTTTTGTTGCTGGTCCCGCTGTCCTCTTGGGGCAATAAAGTCACAGAGGATTGTATTTAGCCCTAGGAGAACAGCGGGATAAGAAAGCATCTGATCTGAGCTTATAAAATCTCTTAACATACACGGCAGGCTGTTGAATCTCGCATTTGCTGCTGCCCTACAGCCCTGCTATAATGTCAACTACAGGGGATTCTGAGAATTCTGGTACAGAAAATGCAGCCTGGAAGTCAGCAGACTCAGTACTCCACTAAACTGTAGTAAATATAGGTCAAAATGTTTTTTTTACACACACAGTGTAATCTGGGACCAACCCCAACCTTGAGTGAGGGGTCTTAGTGTTGACTGTCCTCTTTATGACACCATGTGCCTTAGATACAGTGACACTGTAACAGACTAAGGAAAACAACTAAAGTTATGCACTTACTGTAACTGTTGATCTTCCCAAATATCTTCTCCACAGATTACCAATAATGGGTCTGTACTAAGAACTTTTCTGGAGGGCTGATGGTGCGAGTAGACCCAATGCGAATATCACTGCATGCTTCTGCTGCTATAGAGTGGTGTCAACCCCCATCCGCCTAAGAACCTTTTTTCACCAAGGAGGTCAGCAGCAAGAACCTAACAAGTAACCTATGCACTCAAACAAAAAGCATATGATAACTTTGGGTGCCTAGGTAATAAAGGCCACCAAACCCATTAACACAGTCTTCAAAGCCCAATCCAAGTTCAAATGGTGATGACAACACAACAATACAGGAGAGAGTCTGGGGTATGGGAAAAGGGTGTGTTAATCTATATAGAATACATTCAGGAGGATCAACAGTTATGGTAAGCCTGTAACATTCATATCTTCCAAGAATCAGTCTTCATAGATTCCAACTAATGGGTCAGAGTACCAAGCTCATAGAATGTCCCACAGACATAGGTAGGCTACAGCTCAGGGCTCACTTGGATAGTAAGCCATTCAGAACTGTCCTGTTAAAGGAGGCATGCCACCTGGTATAGACATTCAAGGCATAGTGCTTAGTAAAATTATGAACTGTGCTTCAGGTTGCAGCTCTCCAACTTTCTTCAATAGACACATAGCGTATTTCTACCAGGAAAGTGGCAACCACTCTGGTAGAGTGGGTACATAATTTGCCCTCCAGTTTAACCTGAGTCATAGCAGTGGCAAAGGCAATTCACATTCCAGGCAGAAGGTATAGTACTTCAAATACTACATAAAAAATAATTGATTTAAGGAATACCTATATTCCAACTAGATCAAAAAATTCATCTAAACAATATTTTTATTTAGTTAGTTTTTGTTGACCGGTAAGTGCATGACAAATCCTGCCTATTTTCAGGCATGACCGGGGGAGGAATACAGATAAATGCCAACTGACCTTGAACCAGATAGAAACTGTTGGTGGGTTTTAGTGAATATAAACCGAAATGGATGAATAAATCAATAAAAACTGTCATTAAAAAAAATAAATGTTATGCAGCCTATTTGAAATATAAACTCCAACTAACTGGTGTCTATCCCTTCATATTCAAAAAAATGTAAAATTGTACCAGAAAAGAAAAAAAACCTGGGAGCTCAAATTAGCAACTAATGCAAGTAAGGACAATAGTAAATCCTTCTTTGCTTATATTAATTCTCTCAGGAAACCCACCTGTCAAGTAGGCACATTCCAGGTAAATGATACCCTAATCCATGACCTTCTCGATGTGGCCAACCTATTTAATACTAACTTTTGCAGAATAGTTTAAGTAATCAGACAGCTGACATAATCAAAGATTCACGGGTTGCCATATCACTATTTCTGTATCAAGTTCATGCAAAATTAATCACACTTAAAGGGAAAATCAGTGCCTCTCCAGATGATGTATCAGGCCACCTCCTGCATCTACTGCTGACAGCTTGTCCTCCCTCTCAAACTACTTTATGAACATTGCATAAATCATAACTTTGTCCCTGAACTTTGGAAAACTACACATGTGGTTCCTAGCCACAAAAAGGGCCAAGAAACCATTGAAAAAGGTACAGACCAATTAGCTTAACCTCCTCTATGTGCAAAATCCTGGAAAGTTTGATTAAAGACTTGATTGCCTCTTCCCTCTAAATCGGATGCTGAACAACACGGTTTTAAGAAGGCCATAGTTAGGACCAATTTACTATGTTTTCAGAGGTCAGTCTACAGCTTGACAACAGACACCCACATATAGAATGAGCTATATTGATTTCAGTTAGGCTTTTGACCTTCTTCCTCATTGGGCACTACTACATAAACTTTATTCAGTTGATATTAACACACTATTAGAGATGGATGGCTAACTGGCTGACAAACAGAAAACAGCAAGTTCAAATTAACAGACAACATTCTTGGCTTGGGTCTGTCACTAGCAGAGTTCCACAGGAGCTCTGGTTTTGGACCCCTGCCTTTTCAGCTTTTATAGTTGATATAACAAACAGCTGCTGTTCAAACACCAATAAATACGAGATGACATCAAAATCGGTGGACTGTGTTCCAATTCAGAGCAGATTGCATCCAGTCAAAATGACTTGGACCACATGTCTAAATGGATCAATTCTTGGGGATGAAACTGAATCATAGTAAGTGCAGGATTATGCACTTGATCAATGATCCTCTCACGTATAGACTAGAAACAGAGTGTTTGACCAGTACTGGTATAGAGAAAGATTTAAGGGTCATGTATCAGATGATTTTCAGCCCAATTCAGCAAATTAATGGAACTACCATAAAAGGACAACAGGATTATTTGGTCAATCAAAGAAACATTAAATCACAGAGACAGTAAAGTGCTAATGCCCCTATATAGAGCCTATGTTAGCACATCTAGATTTCTCCTCTCAGTTATGGTGCCCCTTAGGAAACATGACATTATGCAACTGGAAAAATTAAAGAAGTTACACTAAACTTGTAAGAGGTCCGCATAATGCCACGTATGAAACTAGACTTGGTGCTTTGAACTTAATGTCCCTCAGCAACTACCACAATTAGAGGGGACCTCCGTCTTACGATGTGACATCATGAAGGATCCTACTTACTGACCCAACCTAGGGCTAGTGTTTAAGGATGACATCTATAATTTTAGAGGTCACCCACTCCAGTTACAACATAGGAGATTTAACTTAATGCCACAAATTCTTTTATACTCTATATGTTATTAAGCCCTGAATGCATTACCATTGAGTGATTACCAGCAGTTCCAAGTCAATATTCAAATCCGATTGGATACTTTGATCCTTTTGCTATTTGTTACTATTAGACAAAAGGAGCAATTATAAACTACGGCTCTCTGGCTTCTGGTCGATCTTAGTATGAATCTTAGTATGAAATGCATGACTTGTGACAAGCCGTCCCTTCAATTAAGGTCGAATGAGATAAAGAGCTCTTGAGACTGTTGAAGTCCTTAGTCCTGTCCATATAAAACCTAGGACCCTCTTAGGATCTAGTGAGTGAAAGTCCTTTCTCTTTCATTCGAGTAGGTAAGCAGTATTATAGCTGATTAGATGGAACTCCAAAACCACCTTAGGTAGAAAGTTGGGGTGTTTATGGAGAACTACCTTATCTTTATGGAAAACTATGTATATGGAGGGTCTGCACCATAGAAAAATTACTCACCACAGTAATCTTCAAGGGATTCTTCAATATGATTAACTATTGCAGTCAGGTTCCTGTGTTGAACTGCCTCAGAGACAGTGGAACACCTGCAACTAATGGTACATCTAATTGCTCGTGCACCATTCAAACCGCTGCCCTAGTAACTGCTGCATTCTATAATACTTTAGATTCATGAAAGCCTGTGGGGTAAGACCCCAATTAAGCTATTCTAATAATAACAACTATTAAATCCTTATAAAATGTCCTATATATTATTTATTTATTGTTTTTGTTAACAGGTAAGCACACTAGGCAGTGCCTATTTTCAGGTGCGACCGAGGAGGTTACAGTACAAGAACAATAGTACAATTACAGGGTGACATACAGGCCCGCAACTACAAGTGGACCAGGATGGGGTACAGTAGACAGCACAATGTAGACAAGGAACAATCACCCACACACAGGTGGAACAGCATAAGGACAATAATATGTAATGATCAACAAACTAGAGAGTGACTACAGGCTCAAAAGCGCAAGTGCATATTGAAGCAGTAGTGGGAAGGGGTAGGAAGCAAGAATTAGCAGTGGGCAATATAGGGCTAGAACCAGGGGGAACCACTAGGCAGGGGCAAGCACTGCAGCAGGGGAGGGACTGGCTGGTCCAGGGACCGGCCCCAGTGAGTGGTCTGGAGATGGCGAGGGACCCCTAGGAGCCACTAGGGTGGGGATCCGAGATGACATGGTGGGGGAAGAGGTGCACCTGGTGAGGCAGTGGGGCAGGGAGCTGGAAGAGGGCAGGGGGCAAATAGGTGCAGGTAGTTGAAGAGGTTGGGCCAGGCCCAACGAGGTGGAAGAGGAGTCAGGCACAGGGTGACAACTACACGTTCCACATGGGCAGGTGGAGGCCCTTTGAGGAATTTCAGAGGGACATTTGAAGCCAGAATGTGAAGGGGCAGCACGCACAGGGGAAGGAATGGAGTTCCAAAAATCTGGGGGCGAAGACAGAGAAGGCCTGATCCCCAGTGAGGGAGCGGGTCCTGGGGACTTGCAGGCGGTCCAAAGAAAAGGAACAACACCCTTCTGGTTTCAAAAAGCTTGTTAACACAACTAGGGTATGACCCCCAACAACATAGTAAATCTAGCTGGTATGCAGAGCCAAGCTGGTTCTGGAAGGGGAGGCAAGGTGGGAGATTTAATCATACTGAAGAATCCCTTGGAAGAAACAAGATTACTACGGTGAGTAATTTTTTCTTCTAACCCCAGGAATTCTTCAATATGATTAACTAATGCAGACAAAGAAGCAGTACCTTGAGGAAGGTACAGAACCTACTTGGGAACAGGCTCTTTAGTACTGCTGTGCCAAATCTGGCATCACTTCTGGATTGGGTGTCCAAACAGTAGTGCTTTGCAAAAGTGTGTACTGTTTTTCCATGAAGCTTGCTTTACAGAGGAATATCTCTGGCTGCTGTATTGTAGCAGCTGTGCCCGCTGTGGAGTGGGTCCTCTCAGCCTACTGGGGGCTTCTTACTAGCTTTACTGTTGCAGAATTGGATACATGCCACTATCCAGCATGCAATGCACCTCTTGGAAGCTGGTTTTCCTCTTTCACTTCCCACAGGTCAGAACAATTGCTGTCTGTCCTGCCTATGGGCCTTGGTGTGGTCAAGGTAGAAGCTCAGAGCTCTCTTGACATCCAGGCTGTGGATCCTGCACTCACCTGAGCTAGAATGGTCTGTGAAGAAGACTGGCAGGGTGATTGACTGGTTCAAATGGAAGCAGAGACTACTTTGAAGGAATTTCCTGTTAGCCCTGAGAACTACTTTATCCCTGTGAAAGGAGATACAGTTTAGATTCAATGCTAAGAAGTGCAAGGTAATGCACCTGGAAACAAAACCCAGGGAAGAGTACACAATGGGGGGTGAGATACTAACAACAACAAAAATGGAAAGGGACCTGGGGGTGGTCATAGCAGATGACCTAAAGGTGGGCAAGCAATGTGAGAGGGCAGCAAGGAGGGCTGGGGGGATACTGGGATGCATAGGGAAAGGCATCACCAGTAGAAAACAGGAAGTTATTATGCCTCTGTACAGACAGCTGGTCAGACCTCATCTGGAGTACTGCGTGCAGTTCTGGAGACCCAATCTCCGCAAAGACATAGACAGAATGGAAGCTGTTCAGAGGAGGGCAACTAAAAATGGTGCAGGTGTCTGCACCGGAAGACATATGAAGAGAGACTTAAAGAGCTTAATATGTATAGCCTCGAGAAAGGAGGAGAGGGGGACATGATAGAAACTTTCAAGTACCTCAAGGGAATCAACAAAGTCCAAGAGGGTAGCATCTTTCAAAAAAAGAGGTGTGCAAGAACAAGGGGGCACAATTTGAAGATGGGGAGGGCGGCTCAGAGGTAATTTAAGGAAGTATTTTTTCACAGAGAGGGTTATGGATGCATGGAATGGCCTTCCGGAGGAGGTTGTGGAGTCAAAAACAGTGGTGGAATTCAAGCATGCATGGGACAGTCATAAGGCAATTCTAGGGGGTGGGGGTAGGAAGAAGTAGGCTGCTGGTTAACTAGGATCTGCAGCTTATCCATTAGGTAGAAATGGGCAGACTGGGTGCAGCTGGTCCTTATCTGCCGTCAAATTCTATGTTTCTATATTTGAGATGTGCTGTAGCCATGGGCTCAAATGGGGGTTCCATGAGCTTGGCAATACAGATGGTACTGGTTCCCTGTGGGGAGGGTGCAGGTGAGCCAAACTCCTGAAAAAATTTTTGAAAAAGGGGTTAGAGGTCATAGAAGCACCCTTACCAGCCGAAAGGTAGGCTAAGACTAATGCCAGGTGAACCTTGAGGGTAGAGGTTTGGGGGCCCAGTGAATGCAGGTGGGTGAGGTAGTCCAACAGGACGGATAACACCACCTGAGAAGGCACTATACTGTTTCTTGTCACATCAGATGGAAAACCTTTCCATTTGGAAGCACAGGTTTTCCTAGTTGTTTCTTCGATCCCCTGAGAACACTGAGGACACTGGAGAGATGCAAGTCTACATACTCTAAGTCCTCAAGAGCCATGCTCTGAGCTTGAGGACCAGAAGTTTGGTTAAAGGATCCTCCTCGTGAGGAGGTTACGAGATTGTGCCTCTGAGGAAGATGGATGGGCTGGGCCACTGAAAGGAGAGCAGGAGGGAGTACCATGGCTGTCTGGCCCAGTCTGGAGCTATCAGGATCACGGTGGCTCGCTGGGATCTGAGCTTGATCAGGACCCTGAGCAGCAGGGGAAATGGAGGGAAGGCATAGGGTCCTTCCTGACCAATTCAGCACTAGGGCATCAACTGGCACTGTGCCCTTTACTGGGTCCTGCAGCAGAATTGGGGTAGCGTGATTTTCCAGGAGGCAAACATATCTATCTCTAGAGTGCCCCACTTCTTGAACACTGTCTTCAGCACCTGCCTGTTGAAAGACCACTCATGGTGGTCCTGGCTGATTCTGCTGAGTGCATCTGCCAAGGTGTTGTCTTTTCTTGGCAGATGGATGGTTGACAGGGACACCTGGGGAATAGGCCAGACTCAAACTTTCATTGCCTCTGTACACAGCAAAGTGGACCTTGTTCCCCTTGCTTGTTAATGTAGTACATGGTGGTGGTATTGTCTGTCCTGACTTGTACCACCTTGTTCCTTACTAGGATGTGAGGACTGCAGGGCCAAAACCATTGCCCAGAGTTCTAACAGGTTTATGTGCAGAAATGACTCTGCAGGGGACCATGTGCCATGTATAGTATGGTCTTTCCAGTGTGCTCCCACCCTAAGAGGGATGCATCTGTTGCGAGGAACAGTGTGGGGACTCCTGCTGGAATGGGACCCCTTCTGAAGTTGTCCCGTCCTGCCACCACTGCAAGGCTTGGAGGAGGGACTTTGTCACTGGTACAAGTTTTGAGACTGAGTCCCTTCTCTAGGACCAATGTGCTCTTCAGAAGAACTGGAGGTCCCTCATCTGGAACCTGGTCCCTTGTGCAGTTGCTGTGGATGTGGCTATGTGGCCTAGTAACTGGAGAAAGTGCCTTACTGGCCTGAGTGTGTTGAGACAGAAAGAGACTGCTGTTTGCAGGATACTGTTTACTCTGTCCTGAGGAGAAATGCCCTTCCTGTCAGAGTGTCCAGTTCTGCTCCTATGAAGTTCAGCAACTGAACTGTTTGGAGCACTGACTTTGGGCATTTACCAGGAACCTAGGGTCTCCATGGTACTGTGATTGAGTGAAAGGGCGGCCGTTACCTGCTGTGGTGACTGTCCCATGACCAACCAGTCATCCAGGTAAGGGTATACTGCGATGCCGCGTGGTTTCAAGTGTGCCACCACCACTGCCAAGCACTTTATGAAAACTTGAAAACTCTGGGAGCAGAGGTGAGGCCGAATGGCAGGGCTGCAAACTGGTAGTGACCCAAGGTAACCTGAACCTGACGTACTTTGTGGGATTCCCGATGGGAATGTGGAAGTAAGCATCCTTGAGGTCCAGAGGACACCAGCCAGTTTCCTTGCTGGAGCGTAGGGAGAATCATTGCCAGAGTCACCATCTTGAACTTTGGCTTGGTGAGGTGTCTGTTCAAGAGCCTGAGGTCCAAAATGGGTCACCACTCCCATTTTCTTCAGGGTTAGAAGTATCTAGAACAGAACCCTTTTCCCCTTTGAGAAAGGGGACAGATTCCACTGCTTGCCTGTAGGAGGTTGGACACCTCTGATTCCAGAAGTGCCCTTTCTACTGGTGCAGCTGGACTGAAAAGTCTTGCCCTCATCTTGGGAAATAACTTGAAGCTGAGGGAGAGACCCTGGCTCACTACTTCTAGGACCCACTTGTCTGTGATAATGTTTTCCCAGGCCTGGAAGTAGTGAACCAGTCTGCCACCCACAGGTAGTGGGAGGTGACCCTGGCAAGCATGTCAGGGGTTCTGCTTTGTCTGGGCTTGGCTTGGGGAGCTGAGTCTGAGCGTCAGCCCCTCTCCTGCCCCTGCCTCTGAAGTGCCCTCTCTGCTGTTGGTAGTCAGGGTAGTCTGGGCCTGGAAAATGATCTATTATAGGCCATTCTACCTCTGCATCCCCTTCCCTGTGGTCTGTATGAAGTGGAGACTTTTCTTTAGCCGATCTACCCCACTAGGACTGCCTTATGTCTGTCCCATGCATTCTTAATTCATCCACTGTTCTTGACTCCACGACCTCCTCAGGGAGGCTGTTTTGTCATCCACAACCCTCTCCATGAAAAATACCTCACATTACCTTTGAGCCATCCTCTATCTTCAAATTGTGCCCTTGTTCTTGCACATTTCTTTTCTGAAAGATGCTACCCTCTTGGGCTTTTTTGTTGATTCCCTTTGAGGTGCTCTGAACATTTCATCATGTCCCTTCTCTCCTTCTTTTCTCAAGGGTATACATATTAAGTCTTTAGTCTTTCTTCAGTGTCTTCTGGCACAGACCTGCACCATTTTGGTTGCCCTCCTCTGGACAGCATCCACTCTGTCTATGTCTTTGCGGAGATGGGGTCTCCAGAACTGCACACAGTACTCCAGATGGGGTCTCACCAACTGTCTGTGCAGAGGGATAACAACTTCCTGTTTTCTACTATTGATGTCTCTCCCTATGCATCCCAGTATCCCACCAGCCTTCCTTACTGCCTTCTCACATTGCTTGTCCACCTTTAGTTCATCTGATATAATTACCCCCAGGTCCCTTTCCATTGTTACTGTTGTCAGTATCTCACCCCCCATTGTGTACTCTTCCCCTGGGTTTTTGTTTCCCAGGTACATTACCTTACATCTTTTGCACTGAATCTGAGCTTTCTACATTTGACCATTCTCGAACTTTAGCTCCCTTTTCATCCTTTCCACTCCATCTTGTGTATCAATCCTGCTGCACATCTTTGTGTCGTCTGCAAAGAGACATACTTTTCTTTCCAGTTCCTCTGCAATGTCACTTATAAAGACATTAAAAAGGACCGGTCCCAGTACTGAACCCTGCGGTACCCTGCTAGTAACCCTCCTTTCTTCACTGTGGAGTCCGTTTACTACTACCCTTTGCGTCCTGTTGTCTAGCCAATTTTTTATCCAGGCTACCACCTTGGGACCCACTCCAAGGCTGGCTAACTTTTGTATTAATCTTTTGTGTGGGACTGTATGAAATGCCTTGCTAAAATCTATGTAGGCCATGTCCACAGCCCCTCCTGGTCTACTACTTTGGTTACCCAGTCAAAAAACTCTATTAGATTCGTCTGACATGACCTTCCCATCGTGAATCCATGCTGCCTTGGGTCCTGGGCCCCACTGGCCTCTAGGTACTCAACAATTCTTTCCTTCAGAAGTGAGTCCATAATTTTCCCTACCACTGAGGTCAAACTAACTGGTTTGTAGTTTCCTGCCTGTGTCCTGCTCCCACTTTTGTGAAGAGGAATCACATCCGCCCTCCTCCAGTCCTCAGGTACCACCCCATCCTCCCATGATTTGTTAAAGAGAGTAGTCAGCGGTGTCAATAGTTCTACCCTTAGTTCTTTTAAAATTCTTGGGTGAATCTCATCAGGCCCCATTGCTTTGTCCACCTTCAATTTTATTAGTTCTTTCAGAACCCTTTCTTCTGTAAATGGACTGATATTGTCCTCATCTTCAGAGTGTTTCTCTTGTTTGGTTTAGGTACCTCCATTCCTCTTCGTTGTGAATACTGAGCAGAAACATTCGTTCAGTATCCTGCTTTTGCACTGTCACCTCTGCTCACACTCCCTCCCCTTTATTAAGCCTCAGTATCCTTTCTTTGGTCTTTCTTCGCTCCTAATGTACCTATAAAGGTCTTATCCCCTTCTTAACAGAGTTGGCTATCCTTTCCTCAGATTAGGCCTTTGTTATTCTGACTGCCTTCTCTGCCTCTTTCTGCTTTAACTGATAAAGTTCTCTGTCCTGCTCCTATATATGGACTTGGCCACAGAGGGAATAAAAGCCGGATTCTTCTACACCACCATCTGGGAAAGAGTCTTGAATGAGGGCTGTACCGGAGGGGTTAAATTCATGGGGATTTCCAAACATGTAGATACTGGAGGCACAGACGCTTCCCAGGATCAATTTCCATGGTCTAGAGAGAAAGAGTAGAATTTAAATTCTTGAGCAGAGACTTAAAGGAAAGGTCTTCCACCACAGGCTCTGCAGGAGGATTGATCCCTGCCCCCAGGGCAGAATCGGCATCAACATCATCACCCAGCTGAAGATCATGATCAGGGTCAGAATCATCTCCTGACAGTCCGGAACTGTATAGACAGGAAAGGAATGAAAACCAGGAGGAAGAAGAGGAGGAGGAGACAGAATCAAAGTCGAAAACCATTGGAAACTATGCGCCACCGTAAACATCCCTGTCACCGTCGAAGAGAGCGGTGCCGAGTACAGAGACATGTCGGCACAGAAAACAGCACCGTGCATGGTGCTGACGAGGAGCCCAGCAACGCACATGGTGCCGGACACCACCCCAGCACCGAGGCACGGCGCGACAGAGCGCTAACCACCACACAGTGCCAAGATCACACCCGGCATCAAGGACAGTGCTGACAGGTCATGGGGTGCCATGGACAGCGCTGACAGCACATGGCAACGAAAGGACCTCAGCACCAGAGAAGCCGGCACCGCAGCGGCAGCTGTTACGCCACAGAAGCCTGTGAATTGCAATTTGAAGGTAAAGAATGGAAAATGGCAGGAGATAAAGGCATCGAGTGTAGACCCTGCACTGCAGCTATATAAGGGGGATAGACACCGGGTGTCTGAGTCGATGGCACCGAAGGTGCCTCATGACCAGGAAGTCTCTAACCACCCAGCTTGCCGATCTGAAACCGACAGGCCCAAGGCCCTGCGACGGACTGGCTGGTTTGGGCAGTCGGGACAACCTCTGAGCCCACTGCTCCATAAGAGCGCCAATGGTGAAACTGTCATCGGAGCCCTCCAGCAGGTGGAGAGGGGTTCGTGGAAGAAGTTGGCCACCAGAGACAGAAATCAGTGATCCGAAGAAGCGGAGACTGGCCCTCGACCCCAACAACTGACCGTCTCTGGCCAGGCGACCAGGCGTGGGCCTCGAGTGATGCCGTCTCTTCTTGTAGCGGTGGGCGAAAGAAGAACTCAAGGCCAAATGGTGCCATGAATGGGACCATCTTTTTATGCTTCTGAGGGACCACCATCCCCGAGCAATGGACTGTCCATTGTCAGCCCCCTCAGAGGGCAGCAGACCAGAGCGACCCTGTCTGACTGAAGAGTTTTCATACAAAGTCTCCCTACCGTCACCTGCCCCACTCATGGTGACTCCGTCAGTGGAGGGCTGAAGAGCTTCTTTCTTGTACAAGTAAGTTATTTTATTAAAAAGTAATCAGTACTTTTTGTAATAAAATATAAAATAATAAAACTGAAAACTAAGCAGCTAGTTTGAAGTTTTTCTCCCGGCGGGCGAGCGACATTGTCACTGAAGTGCACTTGACGGTGGGAAAAAGGAACTGAGGCGGTTGGAGGGTCGACGCCGAGATAGTCTATACCACGTGAGCCTAGCTCATGGTGCCACTCCCTCGCTGCTCCATCTCGGCCCCAGCCCTCCTGAAAAAGTTTGGCTCCCACTGGGTCCTAGCGCCCGGGCGCATTCCCATTAATAGCTAAAAGTGGTGGAGACTTTATGTCCGGAAGCTCTGAAGTTTACCATGTAATGAGATGAACATTCATTGATACCCCCTCCTTACCAACATGTCAGAAGGCAGTAGAGTGACTAACTTAAAGGAGAACAGTCAGCACTAAGAGCCCCACAACCAACTGTGGGGCTGGTCCCTATTACTGTAGAACTTCGTGTGCAAAAACATTTTTTTTAGTTACTGTTTACTGCAGTATAGTAGACTGCATCAGACTTATTCTGCTGACTTCCATGCATGCTGCTATTTTCTGTATCCAGAAATCACAGAATCCCCTGCAGCTGACATCAGAGCAGGGCTGCAGCAGTGGGAGGATTCAATAGATCTGCAGCAGTGCACATTAGAGTTTTTATAAGCTCTGATCTTTTGTTGCTGGTCCGCTGTCCTCTTGGGGCAATACAGTCTCAGAGGATTGTATTTAGCCCTAGGAGAACAGCGGGATAAGAAAGCATCTGATCTGAGCTTATAAAATCTCTTAACATACACGGCAGGCTGTTGAATCTCGCATTTGCTGCTGCCCTACAGCCCTGCTATAATGTCAACTACAGGGGATTCTGAGAATTCTGGTACAGAAACTGCAGCCTGGAAGTCAGCAGACTCAGTACTCCACTAAACTGTAGTAAATATAGGTCAAAATGGTTTTTTTACATACACAGTGTAATCTGGGACCAACCCCAACCTTGAGTGAGGGGTCTTATGTGACTGTCCCCTTTATGACACCATGTGCCTTAGATACAGTGACACTGTAACAGACTAAGGAAAACAACTAAGTTATGCACTTACTGTAACTGTTGATCTTCCCAAATATCTTCTCCTGAATTACCAATAATGGGTCTGTACTAAGAACTTTTCTGGAGGTCTGATGGTGCTGAGTAGACCCAATCACGAATGTCACTGCATGCTTCTGTTGCTATAGAGTGGTGTCAACCCCCATCAGCTAAGAACCTTTTTTTCACCAAGGAGGTCAGCAGCAAGAACCTAACAAGTAACCTATGCACTCAACCAAAAGCGTATGATAACTTTGGGTGCCTAGGTAATAAAGGCCACCAAACCCATTAACACAGTCTTCAAAGCCCAATCCAAGTTCAAATGGTGATGAACACAACACAACAATACAGGAGAGAGTCTGGGGTATGGGAAGAGGGTGTGTTAATATATGTAGAATACATTCAGGAGGATCAACAGTTATGGTAAGCCTGTAACATTCATATCTTCCAAGAATCAGTCTTCTCCATAGATTCCAACTAATGGGTCAGAGTACCAAGCTCACAGAATGTCCCACAGACATAGGTAGGCTACAGCTCAGGGCTCACTTGGATAGTAAGCCATTCAGAACTGTCCTGTTAAAGGAGGCATGCCACCTGGTATAGAACATTCAAGGCACAGTGCTTAGTAAAATTATGAACTGTGCTCAGGTTGCAGCTCCAACTTTCTTCAATAGACACATAGTATTTCTACCAGGAAGTGGCAACCACTCTGGTAGAGTGGGTACATAATTTGCCCTCCAGTTTAACCTGAGTCATAGCAGTGGCAAAGGCAATTCACATTCCAGGCAGAAGGCATAGTACTTCAAAATACTACATAAAAAATCATTGATTTAAGGAATACCTATATTCCAACTAGATCAAAAAATTCATCTAAACAATATTTTTATTTAGTTAGTTTTTGTTGACCGGGTAAGTGCACTTGACAAATCCTGCCTATTTTCAGGCATGACCCAGGGGAAGGGGAATACAGATAAATGCCAACTGACCTTGAACCAGATAAAACTGTTGGTGGGTTTTTAGTGAATATAAACCGAAATGGATGAATAATTCAATAAAAACTCTCATTAAGAAAAAAAAATAAATGTTATGCAGCCTATTTGAAATCGCAAACTCCAACTAACTGGTGTCTATCCCTTCATATTCAAAAAAAAATGTAAGAATTGTACCAGAAGAGCAAAAAAAAAACCTGGGAGCTCAAATTAGCAACTAATGCAAGTAAGGACAATAGTAAATCCTTCTTTGCTTATATTAATTCTCTCAGGAAACCCACCTGTCAGGTAGGCACATTCCAGGTAAATGATACCTTAATCCATGACCTTCTCGATATGGCCAACCTATTTAATACTAACTTTTGCAGAATAGTTTAAGTAATCAGACAGCTGACGTAATCAAAGATTCCATGGGTTGCCATATCACTATTTCTATATCAGAAGTTCATGCAAAATTAATCACACTTAAAGGGAAAATCAGTGCCTCTCCAGATGATGTATCAGGCCACCTCCTGTATCTACTGGCTGACAGCTTGTCCTTGCCTCTCAAACTACTTTATGAACATTGCATAAATCATAACTTTGTCCCTGAACTTTGGAAAACTACACATGTGGTTCCTAGCCACAAAAAAGGGCCAAGAAACCAGTGGAAAAAGTACAGACCAATTAGCTTAACCTCCCCTATGTTCAAAATCCTGGAAAGTTTGATTAAAGACTTGATTGCCTCTTCCCTGTCTAAATCGGATGCTGAACAACACGGTTTTAAGAAGGGCCATAGTTGCTTGACCAATTTACTATGTTTTTACGAAGATGTCAGTCTACAGCTTGACAACAGACACCCATATGATGTGAGCTATATTGATTTCAGTTAGGCTTTTGACCTTCTTCCTCATTGGGCACTGCTACATAAACTTTATTCAGTTGATATTAACCACACTATTGTGAGATGGATGGCTAACTGGCTGACAAACAGAACACAGCAAGTTCAAATTAACAGACAACATTCTGGTTTGGGTCTGTCACTAGCAGAGTTCCACAGGGCTCTGTTTTGGACCCCTGCCTTTTTCAGCTTTTTATAGTTGATATAACAAACAGCTGCTGTTCAAACACCATTAAATACGCAGATGACATCAAAATCGGTGGACTGTGTTCCAATTCAGAGCAGATTGCATCCATTCAAAATGACTTGGACCACATGTCTAAATGGATCAATTCTTGGGGGATGAAACTGAATCATAGTAAGTGCAGGATTATGTACTTTGGTACCAATGATCCCTCTCACGCGTATAGACTAGATAACAGAGTGTTGACCAGTACTGGTATAGAGAAAGATTTAAGGGTCCTGGTATCAGATGATTTTCAGCCCAATTCACAAATTAATGGAACTATACTTACAGCCAACAGGATTATTTGGTCAATCAAGAGAAACATTAAATCACTTAGACAGTAAAGTGCTAATGCCCCTTATATAGAGCCTATGTTCACCACATCTAGATTTCTCCTCTCAGTTATGGTGCCCTTTAGGAAACATGACATTATGCAACTGGAAAAATTGCAAAGAAGTTACACTAAACTTGTAAGAGGTCTGCATAATGCCACGTATGAAACTAGACTTGGTGCTTTGAACTTAATGTCCCTCGCAACTCGACAATTAAGAGGGGACCTCCGTCTTACGTATGACATCATGAAGGATCCCTACTTACTGACCAACCTAGGGCTAGTGTTTAAGGATGACATCTATAATTTTAGAGGTCACCCACTCCAGTTACAACATAGGAGATTTAACTTAATGCCACAAAAATTCTTTTATACTCTATGTATTATTAAGCCCTGGAATGCATTACCATTGGAGTGATTACCAGCAGTTCCAAGTCAATATTCAAATCCCGATTGGATACTTTGATCCTTTTCACTATTTGTTACTATTAGACAAAAGGAGCAATTATGGCTTCACGCTCTGGCTTCTGTTCGATCTTAGTATGAATCTTAGTATGAAATGCACTTGACTTGTGACAAGTCGTCCCTTCCAATTAAGGTCGAATGAGATAAAGAGCTCTTGAGACTGTTTGAAGTCCTTAGTCCTGTCCATGTAAAACCTAAGGACCCTCTTAGGATCTAGTGAGTGAAGAGTCTCTCTTTCATTCCGAAGTAGGTAAGCAGTATTATAGCCTGATTAAGATGGAACTCCAAAACCACCTTAGGTAGAAAGTTGGGGTGTTTATGGAGAACTACCTTATCTTTATGGAAAACTATGTATATGGAGGGTCTGCACCAAGAAAAAATTACTCACCACAGTAATCTTCCAAGGATTCTTCAATATGATTAACTATTGCAGTCAGGTTCCTGTGTTGAACTGCCTCAGAGACAGTGGAACATACGCAACTAATGGTACATCTAATTGGCTCTGTCCACCATTCAAACCGCTGCCCTAGTAACTGCTGCATTCTATAATACTTAGATTCATGAAAGCCTGTGGGTAAGACCCCTAATTAGCTATTCTAATAATAACAACTATTAAATCTCTTATAAAATGTCCTATATATTATTTATTTATTTGTTTTTGTTAACCGGGTAAGCACACTAGACGAGTGCCTATTTTCAGGTGCGACCCGGGAGGTTACAGTACAAAGAACAATAGTACAATGACAGGGTGACATACAGGCCCGCAACTACAAGTGGACCAGGATGGGGTACAGTAGACAGCACAATGTATAGACAAGGAACAATCACCCACACACAGGTGGGAACAGCATAAGGACAATAATACATGTACTGATCAACAAACTAGAGAGTGACTACAGGCTCAAAAGCGAAAGTGCATATTGAAGCAGTAGTGGGAAGGGGTAGGAAGCAAGAATTAGCAGTGGGCAATATAGGACTAGAACCAGGGGGAACCACTAGGCAGGGGCAAGCACTGCAGCAGGGGAGGGACTGGCCGGTCCAGGGACTGGCCCCAGTGAGCGGGTCTGGAGATGGTGAGGGGACACCCTCGGGAGCCACAAGGGTGGGGATCCGAGACGGCATGGTGGGGGGGAAGAGGGTGCACCTGGTGGGGGAACGGTGGGGCAGGGAGCTGGAAGAGGGCAGGGGGAGCGAATAGGTGCAGGGTAGTTGAAGAGGTTGGGGCCGAGCCCAACGAGGTGGAAGAGGAGTCAGGCAGCCAAGGGTGACAACTACACGTTTCCACATGGGCAGGTGGAGGCCCCTTTGAGGAATTTCCAGAGGGACATTTTGAAGCCAGAATGTGAAGGGGCAGCACGCACAGGGGAAGGAATGGAGTTCCAAAATCTGGGGGCGAAGACAGAGAAGGCCTGATCCCCAGTGAGGGAGCGGGTCCTGGGGACTTTGCAGGCGGTCCAAAGAAAAGGAACAACACCCTTCTGGTTTCAAAAAGCTTGTTAACACAACTAGGGTATGACCCCCAACAACATAGTAAATCTAGCTGGTATGCAGAGCCAAGCTGGTTCTGGAAGGGGAGGCAAGGTGGGAGATTTAATCATACTGAAGAATCCCTTGGAAGAAACAAGATTACTACGGTGAGTAATTTTTTCTTCTAACCCCAGGAATTCTTCAATATGATTAACTAATGCAGACAAAGAAGCAGTACCTTGAGGAAGGTACAGAACCTACTTGGGGAACAGGCTCTGCAGTACTGCTGTGCCAAATCTGGCATCACTTCTGGATTGGGTGTCCAAACAGTAGTGCTTTGCAAAAGTGTGTACTGTTTTCCATGAAGCTGCTTTACAGAGGAATATCTCTGGCTGCTGTATTGTAGCAGCTGTGCCCCTTGTGGAGTGGGTCCTCAAGCCTACTGGGGGCTTCTTACTAGCTTTACTGTTGCAGAATTGGATACATGCCACTATCCAGCATGCAATGCACCTCTTGGAAGCTGGTTTTCCTCTTTTCACTTCCCCACAGGTCAGGAACAATTGCTGTCTGTCCTGCCTATGGGCCTTGGTGTGGTCAAGGTAGAAGCTCAGAGCTCTCTTGACGTCCAGGCTGTGGATCCTGCACTCACCTGAGCTAGAATGGTCTGTGAAGAAGACTGGCAGGGTGATTGACTGGTTCAAATGGAAAGCAGAGACTACTTTTGGAAGGAATTTCCTGTTAGCCCTGAGAACTACTTTATCCCTGTGAAAGGAGATACAGTTTAGATTCAATGCTAAGAAGTGCAAGGTAATGCACCTGGGAAACAAAACCCAGGGAAGAGTACACAATGGGGGTGAGATACTAACAACAACAAAATGGAAAGGGACCTGGGGTGGTCATAGCAGATGACCTAAAGGTGGGCAAGCAATGTGAGAGGGCAGCAAGGAGGGTGGGGGGATACTGGGATGCATAGGGAAAGGCATCACCAGTAGAAAACAGGAAGTTATTATGCCTCTGTACAGACAGCTGGTCAGACCTCATCTGGAGTACTGCGTGCAGTTCTGGAGACCCAATCTCCGCAAAGACATAGACAGAATGGAAGCTGTTCAGAGGAGGGCACTAAAATGGTGCAGGGTCTGCACCGGAAGACATATGAAGAGAGACTTAAAGAGCTTAATATGTATAGCCTCGAGGAAAGGAGGGAGAGGGGGGACATGATAGAAACTTTCAAGTACCTCAAGGGAATCAACAAAGTCCAAGAGGGTAGCATCTTTCAAAAAAAGAGGTGTGCAAGAACAAGAGGGCACAATTTGAAGATAGAGGGGAGGGCGGCTCAGAGGTAATTTAAGGAAGTATTTTTTCACAGAGAGGGTTGTGGATGCATGGAACGGCCTTCCGGAGGAGGTTGTGGAGTCAAAAACAGTGGTGGAATTCAAGCATGCATGGGACAGTCATAAGGCAATTCTAGGGGGTGGGGGTAGGAAGAAGTAGGCTGCTGGTTAACTAGGATCTGCAGCTTATCCATTAGGTAGGGAAATGGGCAGACTGGGTGGGCCAAGCGGTCCTTATCTGCCGTCAAATTCTATGTTTCTATATTTGAGATGTGCTGTAGCCATGGGCTCAAATGGGGGTTCCATGAGCTTGGCAATACAGATGGTACTGGTTCCCTGTGGGGAGGGTGCAGGTGAGCCAAACTCCTGAAAAAATTTTTGAAAAAGGGGTTAGAGGTCATAGAAGCACCCTTACCAGCCGAAAGGTAGGCTAAGACTAATGCCAGGTGAACCTTGAGGGTAGAGGTTTGGGGGGCCCAGTGAATGCAGGTGGGTGAGGTAGTCCAACAGGACAGATAACACCACCTGAGAAGGCACTATACTGTTTCTGTCACATCAGATGGAAAACCTTTTCCATTTGGAAGCACAGGTTTTCCTAGTTGTTTCTTCGATCCCCTGAGAACACTGAGGACACTCTCGGAGAGATGCAAGTCTACATACTCTAAGTCCTCAAGAGCCATGCTCTGAGCTTGAGGGACCAGAAGTTTGGTTAAAGGATCCTCCCTCGTGAGGAGGTTACGAGATTGTGCCTCTGAGGAAGATGGATGGGCTGGGCCACTGAAAGGGAGAGCAGGAGGGAGTACCATGGCTGTCTGGCCCAGTCTGGAGCTATCAGGATCACGGTGGCTCGCTGGGATCTGAGCTTGATCAGGACCCTGAGCAGCAGGGGAAATGGAGGGAAGGCATATAGGGTCCTTCCTGACCAATTCAGCACTAGGGCATCAACTGGCACTGTGCCCTTTACTGGGTCCTGCAGCAGAATTGGGGTAGCTGGTGATTTTCCAGGGAGGCAAACATATCTATCTCTAGAGTGCCCCACTTCTTGAACACTGTCTTCAGCACCTGCCTGTTGAAAGACCACTCATGGTGGTCCTGGCTGATTCTGCTGAGTGCATCTGCCAAGGTGTTGTCTTTTCTTGGCAGATGGATGGTCGACAGGGACACCTGTAGGGAATAGGCCAGACTCCAAACTTTCATTGCCTCTGTACACAGCAAAGTGGACCTTGTTCCCCCTTGCTTGTTAATGTAGTACATGGTGGTGGTATTGTCTGTCCTGACTTGTACCACCTTGTTCCTTACCAGGGATGCGAAGGACTGCAGGGCCAAAACCATTGCCCAGAGTTCTAACAGGTTTATGTGCAGAAATGACTCTGCAGGGGACCATGTGCCATGTATAGTATGGTCTTTCCAGTGTGCTCCCCACCCTAAGAGGGATGCATCTGTTGCGAGGAACAGTGTGGGGGACTCCTGCTGGAATGGGACCCCTTCTCTGAAGTTGTCCCTGTCCTGCCACCACTGCAAGGCTTGGAGGAGGGACTTTGTCACTGGTACAAGTTTTGAGACTGAGTCCCTTCTCTAGGACCAATGTGCTCTTCAGAAGAACTGGAGGTCCCTCATCTGGAACCTGGTCCCTTGTGCAGTTGCTGTGGATGTGGCTATGTGGCCTAGTAACTGGAGAAAGTGCCTTACTGGCCTGAGTGTGTTGAGACAGAAAGAGACTGCTGTTTGCAGGATACTGTTTACTCTGTCCTGAGGGAGAAATGCCCTTCCTGTCAGAGTGTCCAGTTCTGCTCCTATGAAGTTCAGCAACTGAACTGTTTGGAGCACTGACTTTTGGGCATTTACCAGGAATCCTAGGGTCTCCATGGTACTGTGATTGAGTGAAAGGGCGGCCGTTACCTGCTGTGGTGACTGTCCCATGACTAACCAGTCATCCAGGTAAGGGTATACTGCGATGCCGTGCCGTTTCAAGTGTGCCACCACCACTGCCAAGCACTTTATGAAAACTTGAAAACTCTGGGAGCAGAGGTGAGGCCGAATGGCAGGGCTGCAAACTGGTAGTGACCCGAAGGTAACCTGAACCTGACGTACTTTTTGTGGGATTCCCTGATGGGAATGTGGAAGTAAGCATCCTTGAGGTCCAAGGACACCAGCCAGTTTCCTTGCTGGAGCGTAGGGAGAATCATTGCCAGAGTCACCATCTTGAACTTTGGCTTGGTGAGGTGTCTGTTCAAGAGCCTGAGGTCCAAAATGGGTCACCACTCCCCATTTTTCTTCAGGGTTAGGAAGTATCTAGAACAGAACCCTTTTCCCCCTTTGAGAAAGGGGGACAGATTCCACTGCTTTTGCCTGTAGGAGGTTGGACACCTCTGATTCCAGAAGTGCCCTTTCTACTGGTGCAGCTGGACTGAAAAGTCTTGCCCTCATCTTGGGAAATAACTTGAAGCTGAGGGAGAGACCCTGGCTCACTACTTCTAGGACCCACTTGTCTGTGATAATGTTTTCCCAGGCCTGGAAGTAGTGAACCAGTCTGCCACCTACAGGTAGTGGGGAGGTGACCCTGGCAAGCATGTCAGGGGTTCTGCTTGGTCTGGGCTTTGGCTTGGGGAGCTGAGTCTGAGCGTCTAGCCCCTCTCCTGCCCCTGCCTCTGAAGTGCCCTCTCTGCTGTTGGTAGTCAGGGGTAGTCTGGGCCTGGAAAAATGATCTATTATAGGCCATTCTACCTCTGCATCCCCTTCCCTGTGGTCTGTATGAAGTGGAGACTTTTTCTTTAGCCGCATTACTTTTGTATGTAGCTTTGTACTCGTCCATCTTTTTCATGTAAGCCTCTGTTTTGTCCCCAAACAGTGAGTTATGCTCACACAGGAAATCCATAGCTTTGGTCTGAGTGTACGAGAGAGATTCGTGGCCCTGAGCCATGCAAACCTCCTCAGTGACACTGTTAATGCCATCCATCTGGCTGCAGTGTCACTGGCATCTACGGCCATATGAAATTGGTATTTAGTGGTTTCCAGTCCACATCTGGCTGTTTCTGTTAAGTCAGCAGCCAATCACTGAGGAGATTTGTCAGCAAGAGCCATCACTGAATTCCAGAGTGACGTTTGGTACTGGGCAGCACAGGCCATGCAGTTTGCCTGCCTAATAATTAATGAAGCGGCCAGGTAACCCTTCTTGGCCATGCTGTCCATTTTCCTGGAGTCCTTGTCTGGAGGATGAGTTGCAAGTGGTACCTTGGCTCTATCACAGGCAGCAGCCTAGACCACCCCTTCATAGTCAGGATGGGCACAGAGAAACTATGCCCTAGTCTTAGACAGTTGGTACTTTTTGTCCACATTCTTGTCCATAGGTAAGACAAAGATGGGAGTCTTCAGCACCTTTAAGACTTGCTTTTCAGGGATCTATTAATGGGAAGCAACAGGCATTTGGTGGGTGTTAACCCCATCATGTCCAGAAATTCAGCTTCCTCCTCATCTTCCACAGTTTCATTACTGGAGAGATCTAGGGCTTCCACCATCTGCTTTACAAAGGTATAATGGGAGGAGTAATCCTCCAGCAGTCTGGGAGGGGATTTGTACTCCTGTTCTGGAGAGACTTCTGGGTCTATCGGTTCCCCCAGCTCTTCCTCCTCCTCTTCTTGAAAGTCCTCATAGGAGGGGGACAGGTTCCTGGGAATACGGAACTGATGGTGGAACCAATGCTGGAACTGTTATCAGAACCGATGACTGAACCGGTGTTTGCTGTTGCAGAACTGGAGTTGAGTCTTGTGAGGCAGCCAATTACAAGGCCTGTAAAACCTTAAGGGCCTGTGCAATTTCCTCGGCCAAAGGCATGGCCAGTTTGTCAACTGAGAGCTCCTTTGCTTTCTCAGCAGGAGGTGCAGTGACATGCTTTTGCTTGTGCTTCTTTTTAGCTAGAATCGGCTCTGTGGTCGGTTCCCCATTACGTTTAGACTTAGAGGACTCACCCTTTTCAGCTGATTTTGGTTCCAGTTCCTTAGGTTTGTCTTTTTTTTGAAAGGGAAGGACCCAGTTCTTCCGTGGACTGCTTGGTCAGTACAGCAGGTACCGGGTCATAATCTTGCATGCTTAATAGTGTACGACATTATGGCTAACACAGTGCAGCACTGCACCAGTGAGCGAATGGTGCAATACTGCGTATACTGCTGTATGCTGTATTGCACCATTCTCACTCTCCCAGGCAGAGGATAAGACCTCTGCTGGGAGTGGGTTCCGCTGATCAGCTGCTGTGGCTCAACGGACTGAGCCACAGCAGCAGGGAACCCAGGCAGTACTTCTGGAACCGGATTTGATTCCTGGTCCCAGAAACATTTATTTTGTTGTACGCTCCTCGACTTGAACCTCCCCAGAGTTGAGAATCTATAGTGGGGAGGTTTGGGGGGTGCAGGCCCCTGTAACGGAGGCGTGGGGGGCAGAGCCCCCACAGAAAAAAGAGATATGCCGCATGGCAAGAATCGTGTTGGATTGTCAGCATGATTTTGCCATGCAGCATAGTACCGTGCAACGTTATGACCCCGTGCCGGTACAGCACGGGTAGACATCCTTTTCCTGTACCGGTCAGCTCTTTTTTTCAATGGTTTATGCACAGAACATTTTACAAATATCACAATCTGCCTTGAAATGGGAAGTGCCAAAGCAGAACAAGAAGAGATTGTGTTTGTCGGCTTTGGCGAAAACCTCCCCACACTTCAAACAATTTTTAAAACCAGTAGGCCCAGTTCTTTCCTTTGGCGTCTCAGACACAACATCCGCAATGACACCTACTTCACAAAGTGAAGAACTTATGGTTGATTCCCGCACCAAAAGTTTAAGGATATAAAATAGAAATACATGGTGGTTTTTAGTCAGAAAGACTCGCAATGGTTGACACGATCGGTTCCCAGGAGGAAAAAATACTGCAAACTGACTAAAACCCAACCCAAAGTAAACAATGATCAGGAACCAAAGATAAAATACAAATTATAGTAAAATAAAACTGAAAAGTTAACTTTTATTGGTTCCATTTTGGTTACACAGAACTGCTGAGGAACCACAGACTGAAGCAAAACCCACTAAAACTAGGTTATACTTAACCTAAAATTCTAAAATAGGGGCAGCACTTATAAAAAAATATACAACAATTACTTTTTAGTGGAAAAGAAATCAAATAATCAGCTAAGCTGAGGAGTGATCGCTGAGGAGTCTTAACTAGGCAAGCGGAGAAATAAGTCTGAGCATTACAGAACACAGCAGTTACTAGGGGCAGCAGTTTGAATGATGGCATGAGCCAATTAGATGTTCCATCATTTGTATATGTTCCCCTATCTCCAGGGCAATTCAACACAGGAGACTGACTGTGTTAGTTAATCATATTGAAGAATTCCTGTGGTCAGAAGCATGGATTTCAGATATGGCATGTCACAGTGTGACCAATCATGTTATTACACCTTACAATAAGGAGATGTGCACTGGTATATGGAGGAATGTGAGTCTACAAACTTTACACGTACATTAACGTAAATATAAATAAAAACATCAAAACAACATTTGCAACATTTTCTTAATGTAAATTATTAATTCATCATCATCATTCAGGTTCAATTTCTGTCAAAAAGATTTTCTGTATCAATTAAATACAGTCTCTTGTATACACATGTGAATTTTCTGCTTATGTATGTAACCCCTTGGGGTTAGAGCATCAAGATAGTGTACGGGGTTGTGCACTGTTAGGTTTTTAAATAGAGTTTTCACAGTCCAGGCCCTTAAAGGGTCAACATTTTCGCCTCCAGGGGACTCACGTAACCGGGAGTGCCTGGGGGGGGAGGGGGGGAAGACCTTGCTAGTCGGGGCAGGAGCACGCAGGCGGAAGGTGCGAGTTGGTGGTGTGAGGAGCGGGAGCAACTGCCTACTCGTGGGTTCATCCTTCTGATTCTTGGGAACTGGAGAAGAAAAAATCTGCTCCTGCCGTGGTGGTGGCCACATTCAAGGTTCCTTGCGGGGGCATCTGTCCTATGCCCTAATATGTCACAGGGTGAATAGCCACAAGGGAGAATTGAACCTGAGTCATAGGCAAGAAACAGAGCAAAGAGAGAGAAAATGGACCACGTCTATGGGAAGTTGCCACACACAGAGAATCCCGAGAGTGTCCAGAGGAGCCAGTCAGTATAAGATGGGATCTCAGGCCTGAAGGGGATATGTACAGCCAGGGGTCCAAAGACTGAGCACTGGGAGAGATGGTGAGCTTAGACCCCATGGAGATGTGCTGCCCATAGTTTCAGGGGGGTATTGCCCAGGAGTGTGCCATGGGATGAGGGGATCAGCTGCTCTGAGGTGTGCGGTCAGCAAGTCCTGAGTAGCCTGGGACCAATCAATTTCAGTTCGTTATAGTCTGGAGGTGTGGGCAGTCACTGAGGGAATTGTGCCTACACTGCTTATACAAACATACGAAAATGCCAGCTATTGAGCCTGCTGAAGTGTGCAGCTATCCGATCTTACTCAGTAGCTGCTCCCCCTCCCTTTCCAGTAGTAACCCCCCCAATACGAACAAACAAAAAACACCAGCATATGGATGTGTATACTGCCTAATTTAAAGGGGTCATCTGTCTAATGCCCCTCAGTATAGACAGTGAATCAAATACCCCAGTATGAACACTGAGTGTGGACTTTGATCAAATGGGACCTCCATGGTCCACAGTGTGATGTCCCACAGCTAATTATCAACTCAACAGCTCCATGGAGTTGCTTCTTTTCATTAAAAGAATCTCACTGTTTATTTGAATGAAGTTTCATCTCTAGTTCTTTTAATGCCTGTTGTTTGCAGTTAACTTAACTTCACTTTCTTCCTTGCCAAGCATCCCAAAGAGCTAAGAGGCCACCCCTGACAGAAGAATCTGCAAACATAAAGTCACTGTGTAGAGTTTCTGCTGTGGTTCTCCCTCCCCACGGACATTACCATCAGCATACCCCTAGACACCAGGGAGGGGAAGGGCCACACGTGGGGGCTCATCTGGGATGTGGGATATTTGGCAGTATTGTGGCCCCATGGGTGCTGGGTAAAGCTATGGACTATTGTGCTATGAACTGGACTGATCAATGTGGCACTGGAGGGCCAAGCAAATTCATGCCTTTCGCTGGATGTAGGTGCCTGGGGTCCTTGAAGAGAAACTTATGTCTAGTCCATGTGAGTGTTATGTAAATGGACTGGGACCCGGGGTTACGACTGAACTGACTAGACTCGCCTGGGCAGGGCGGATGCTTCCTGGCACTTTGTGGCTGTGGTATTGTTCAGTGGATCCTTGAGAGTACCCATGTCTGCAGTTACATTCTGCCCCATTCATATTATTTTGTTTTTCAGACTGATCTAAACCTAATTGGCAAAGATGGCACAAGCCTCCTCAACCTCTGATGTTACAGTGCCATCCCAGACGTTCAAGTGGATGTGGAAGATGGTGGCCAAGTCGATGACTGCCAAGGAGTGTGCCCTGTGCCAGTGTAAGGGCCTGGAAGTGGAGCTTCTCCCAGTGTGGAATCAGTGTTGTTGTGGTCGATCAATGGGGCACAGATATCGGTCACCTCTGCCATCCCATGGGTGGGCAAGCCAGTCAGCCAATTCCTTGGAGTCTGAGGGATGGGAGGATGTGATTGTGCAGTTTGGTCCCAAAAATGAAGCTGAAGCTGCCACTCCTAGCAAGCCATCAGAGATTGCCCCTTTGGTGAATTCACTGCCCCCAACAATAACAGAGCAAGTCCAAGTCTGCAGCTCTACAGCCCATCAGCTGGAATCGACAACATGGATCCTGACCCCAGAGGACTTTAGTACACCTCGTCAGGTTAGCAGAGGCGAGCGACCAGTGACAACCAAGGCAGCAAAGGCCCAGTAGCTTGCAAGTTCTGAGCCACATAACTGAACACTACCAGTAAGAGTGCCACCAGATCACAGTCAGCAGACAAAGCCCCCAGTTGAGCAACATGAGGCGAACCCCCCCTTCAGTGAGCAGGAAGCTGGAGGTCAACAAGGTCAATCAGACCATGCAGTGGTGGACATTTGGGAGAAGGGAGAGTTGGTGACTGATTTCCCGATGGACTATACCTCTGTGGTGCTGTTGTCTGGAAGTGGTTCACTGGTATTGTGTGCAGCTCTCCCAGGGACTACTGAGACCATCAGTCAGATGAAGGAGAAAGAACACTGTGAAAGGGAGTACAAAGAAGGCATGTGGCTCCCAGATGGACAGGCTCTTAGAACGACTATGTGAAGTCTGCCAGAATGGTCTCAAGCAGAGCGCATTGTTTGCAGGTATATTCATCAGGAGTATCCACGTTATGCATACCCTTATTTGCCCGAATGAGTACAGAATGTGACAGAGGAAAAGCAAAAAGACTGGGTATACAGAGCCACCCTCTGGAAGATCTACCATAAGCATGGCCTGCATGAGAATAATCCCATTGTGTCACTGCAGGAGGCTCAGCGAGCCGCCAAGAGAATTTACGAGACAAGTGCATGTGAGGGACTGAAGCTGAGCAAACATTATGCTGTGTTGCAAGATTTGGACACAGGACATGTTTGGTATTGCATGGAGGCAAGCAACTTCTATGGTCATCTATGCACCAATCCGGAACCTCGCTACTAATTTGCCAGGCGATGAGCTGTGATGTCCAGAAGCCCTCTATAGCATTTGTATATTAAGATTCCCACTAGAAGACTACAAAATGGGTGAGATTAACCCTTTCTGTTTCCCTTTTTTTCATTATGAACTATATTTTGGGACTTGTTTAAATTGTTTCCGATTGCCATCTTGGGACTTAAAAGCATATGGGACATTTGTGCAATAGGGAAGTATCATGTGGGTTAGGGCTATCTGCTGTTACTGTAATATACTCTGTTTAACCAACAAGAAAAGTCGAGCTTACAAGGAAAATACTATGATTATCAAATTGTGAAAGTTTGCTGTATTTTTCAGTGAACACTACTGTTATATTGTATAAGAATCACTGTTGCATTTCGGTATCAGCCCCATTGGGTTATCATCATTGAGTCAGTCTGTTTATTGTTTTATTGCAACCATTTCATGCTGTAAAATGATGTTGGGGGATGCAATGCTGGGGAAGTGTCCAAGGTTAGGCAGGCAGCAGCTATTTTGGGGAAGATGTGTAGTTTTGGTTAGGTGAGTAATAGGCCTGGGACACCACTCCCTAGAAACTTAGGCAATTAGCCATGAGGGTCCAGGAGTGTAGGTGGCCAGAGCTGAGCTCGAGCGGTTCATGGAGAGTCGAGTTCAAAGGGGCCCTGATTTTGATTAGTTTAGTTAGTCCACTTTTGTGGAGAGGCAGCCAGAGTCCTTTTGGTGTTTGGTAGTGGGGGAGTGCACAAACCCTTTTCTGTCTGGGCCCTGCAGGGGTGGCTGGTGGCACTCCGGAGCATGCTGAAGGCATCAAGCTTTTAAAGAGGGGAGAGCTGTAATCCCCCCTTGGGGTTAGAGCATCAAGATAGTGTATAGGGTCGTCCACCATTAGGTTTTAGGTAGGATTTTAAAGCCCAGGCCCTTAAAGGGTTAACATTTTCACTTCCAGGGGACTACGGGCTCTCATAGAAACATAGAATTTGATGGCAGATAAGGACCACTTGGCCCACCTAGTCTGCCCTATTCTGTCTCGGTAGGGATTTTCTGTTTGGGGGTCCAGGACTTCCTGGGGAAAAATGAAGGTCCACAGCTAAAAGTGGAGTCCCTGAACATTTTGGGAGTCCCCACTAAAAATAAATGTGAGCCATGCCCCCACATCTGCAAGTTTCATGATGTGAGAATCTGGAGAGCGTGGGGGTGTGCTCTATTGGTTTCTATGGGGCCTTTTTAAAACTATGAGTTTTAATGTTTTAGAGGGACAATTCAAACAAATTAAGGTCACCGCTCAACTAACAAGGCTCTTGTTAGTTGACTGGTGAGCTTAAAGCAGTAGTGCAATGAACAGTTTTTTACACATTTGTGTGGAAATACCTATGTTATGAATGGGCCTTGAAAAAAAAAACCTCTTAAATTACTGTTTATTTTTTTTTTTCCTTTTCAGGTGTAACTCGCCCCTCAACCAGCATAGTCCCTCGCCAGGATCACCATTTGTAAACAGAGTGCATCGTGGTTACTATGAGAGACAAAATCTTAACCATAGTACACCACTATTTACCCATGATACAAGTCTTGGTTTATGTTGTTGTGCTGTGCACGTTCACAGCCACTGTCAACAATCAATGCAGTGTCAACATCAACTGAAGTACCACTGTCAAGCCGCAGCACTATAGCACTATACATGCAGAAGCTCCGATATAGTTATCCATGTTTCATGTAATTTTGTCACCACAAAAGAATAAAAAATGGAATATCACATAAGTTTAATGTTTATTTATATTTTCAAATAGCTCACGAGTGCTGAAACCCCCCTCACACACACACACACACACACACACACACACACATTTTTTCCGAACCAGTAGTCTCACCCACATTATGTACATACTGTAGTTGGTAAATCAGCATGACTGGAGGCAGCAGTTACATCAGCGTTGCAAGGCAGAATTTCGTGCTTGAAAATCTGGCAGTATCAGCAACAACAGCCACTGTGAATCTAAAGTTAAACTTTTAAAGCCAAACCATAGGAAAAAAAAACGAAAGAGCACTCCGCTCATCGAGCATGCTACCAACTTCCTGTGGTAGCTACAGGCATACTTATCGAACGGCTAGTATGTCACCATCAGAGCTCTGAAACTGCCGATTTTTCAAGCACAGAATTCTGCCTTGCCATACAGATGTCTTTACTGATTCTTCTGATGTACAATAAAGCTTTTTGCTAAAGACCACGGTCTCCTTTGGTGTGGTACTGACCGTGATCCACATAGTGGAGTTACCTGTGCTACAATTCAAACGAGACTCCTGGGCATGTGCATCAGCAAAGGAATGTAACAAGAATACCATAAACCTCAGTTTTACTGCTATTATAGAAAAATAAAGCATTCCAAGATCTGAAGTTAGAGTGTGAGCCTCCAATCTGTGTACTCTATTAGCGGGTTTTCATCATGTATTTTGTGCTCTGGTAGTGCTCAGCGTAATCATTCACTTTGTTTAGGGGATCATGGGGGGCAGTTAAGTGAGTGTAACTCTGAGGAAAACTTGAAAAGGGCAGTCATTTCCCGTGCGCCAGCTCTATTTATAAGAAGTTTTCTACTGCCTGATTCTTATTAGCACATTTAAGTGGGTGAAACAGGGTGCAATCGTCCTGCTCAATGTGCAGCCGAGGGGGGCAGTATAGCGCAGTGGCTTAAGGCTCTGAGCTGCAAATCTGGAGACCTGGGTTTGAATCCCACAGCCCCCACTTGCATATACTGTGTGAACCTGAGCAAGTCACTTAACTTCCCTGTGCTCCCAGATTGCACCTGTAAAAAAGCTATCAGCTTAGTGTGTCTCACCTGGTTAAACAATTGGAAAAAAAAAAGTTGCTGTTAAAAAATAAATAAATAAAATTTGCTCCTGAGTTTGAGTAGCTTTCACACCAGTACACAAACATTCACCCAGCTAAGTCACAATGCAGCAATGCCTGCTATTTAGCATAATGTCTGAGCGTACTGCTGTAAACAAATGAGATGCTGCAGTTACAATTACTATAAAATTTCCCACTGACAGCTTGGGGTCGACCACGCATGCACTACAGCAAATGTGCACAGTGGAACTGTGGGATGATTCCCGAAAACAAATATGACGAATGGTTATTTAATTTGCGTGAATTAATGTACTATTTTTAAAAAAATATGCATGCAGGCACAATTTAAAAACAAGCATTTGTCAATGCCGAATGTTGCTTGCTTGTATGTGCTGTTTAGGTATTTGGAAGTGATAGTTCCATGCCTTCCTCCCAAGTCATCCACTGTGTCTTTCCACTCAGTAGTCATAGAAGAGTGGGAGGGGCAAGGGCCACAGCAGTACAGCAGTTGCCAAGGGGGTGAAGAGGTGGACAATAGTCCATTCAAAGGCAAAAGAGTCCTGCAGGAGCTCACTAAACTGAAGGTGGACAAAGCGATGGAACCAGATGGCATACGCCCAAGGATATTAAGAGAACTGCGAAGGGAGATAGCAGTACCTCTGGCAGCCATGTTCACTGAGTCATTCAACATAAGTGAATTGGAGGAGGGCACATGTGGTCCCTCTACACAAATGCAGCAGCAGGGAGGAGGCAGGGAACAATAGGCCATTCAGCCTCACCTCAGTAGTGAGGAAGATCATGGAAGCATTGCTTAAAGAAAGAATAGTGGGGCATCTAGAAGCCATCGGAGCCCAGGACCATAGACAACATGGATTCACAGTGGGGACATCATGTCAGACAAATCTGGTTGATTTCTTTGACTGGGTGACAAAGGAAGTGAATCAGGGTGGGGCAGTGGACAACACTTACCTTGATTTCAGCAAAGCCTTTGACACCATCCCACATAGGTTTCAGAGGTTTCATAGGTTTATTCAAGCCGAGGATGGAATTACCATCCTATGAGGCTCGCCTTCCAGTTATTATTGACTTAAAAATTTACTATCTCTAAAAAATAGGTCTATACCATTCTTAAATTCCTTCATAGTTGTACTATTAACAATATCGTTTGGTAAGTTATTCCAGAATCGCACAACTCTTAAACTGTACCAATATTTCCGAAAATTGTGTTCCCAGATTTGTTGATACATTTGTTTATTATGTTTCCTTAAACTAGTCTTCCCTAATTTATATGTGAACCCTAGTGCCTTTAGTAGCTTGTCATCCTCAATACTCTTGTATAGGAAGCATAGATCTCCTCTTATTCTACGATAGTGTAATGAATAAAGATTTAGACTAACCAATCTATTAAAGTATGTTTCATTTTCTAGTCCTTTTACTTTTTTGGTAAATCTTCTCTGGACTCCCTCGATAATTGATATGTCCGCTTTATTATAGGGTGACCAAACCCTTGCACAATATTCAAGGTGGGGCCTGACCAATGCGACATACAGGGGCATCAACACACTCCTATCTCTACTTACTATATGTTTAAGTATACAGTTTAAAATCTGGTTTGCCTTCCTCAGTTGCTTTCTACAATGTACTCTAAACTTCAAGTCCTTTGTAACTGTGATTCCCAGATCTTTTTCCTCAGTTACAACCCCTAATACAGTGTTATCTATTTGATAAATAGCTTCTATGTTATTTTTCCCCAAATGCATAACCTTACATTTGGTTATGTTTAGCTCTAGCTTATTACTAATTGTCCAATCATTTATTGTATTCAGTGCATGCTGGAGTTCTAGTATATGTTCATCTTTATTTGTGACCACACCCAATCTGCAATCATCAGCAAACTTTTGCATCCATATATTTTTGTTGCTGATCATTAATGAGGAAATGTATATATTAAACAGACTGAGGCCCAACACAGATCCCTGAGGCACTCCACTGGTCACCACAGCCCACTCAGAGTAATCCCCATTTATGACCACCCTCTGTCTTCTATCTCTCAACCAATCAGTTATCCACCTACATATATTGATGGGTATTTTTACATTTTCTAACACCAACAATAATTCCTTATGTGGCAATTTGTCAAAAGCCTTAGCAAAATCAAGAAAGACCACATCCACAGGGTTCCCAATGTCCAATTCTCTATTAACTTTTTCATAAAAGGTCAACAAGTTGGTCTGACATGATCTATTTTTCACAAATCCGTGCTGTATAGGGTCACTCATATCCTGTGCCTCCAGGTGTTCTTTTATAATATCTTTTATTATATTCTCCATGAGTTTTCCCAGTATTGATGTCAAACTTATAGGCCGAAAATTTTCTGGTCGAGTGTTAGGTCCTTTTTTTGGGATGGGTATAATATTTGCCATTTTCCAATCATGCGGGACAGTACCAGTATTAATAGATGTTTGAAATATGTATGTCAAAGGATGGATCAATTCACATACCAGTTCCTTTAGAATTCTGGGGTGCAAACCATCTGGACCTGGAGATTTATTTGGATTTATGCCAAGTAACTGTTTATAAATATTATCTGGGTTTAATCTTATTGTTTCTAACTCAAGAGGTAATAATGTATTAAATGTATCCATATCGTTTGAATTATACACCGAACAAAAGTATTTGTTTTTGAATATTCGCCATATGTTGATTAGAAGCTGTAGGACCTTCATCGGTAAGAAAGGGACCTATACCAGTTGAAGTCTTCCTCCATTTATTAATATAAGAGAAGAAGGCTTTTTTGTTATCCTGTACTCTCTTAGCAATGTTATACTCAAATATGGATTTAGACTTCCTAATATCCATTTTAACTTTTTTTTTGACATTCCCTATATTCAGTGTTTAATTTCACTGTTTTATAAACTTTTAGCTTCTTAAATAGTCTATTCTTTTTATTTATCAATTTTTTAATTTTTGTGGTGAGCCAGGCAGGTCTTATAGATCTGTCCTTATGATATTTGGTAGTTACAGGAACAAATTCGGTAGTTAAGTCCTCCAGTTTAGCTTTAAGAGAATCCCACATACTTTGAATGGGTTTATTGCCAAATTCAGAAGTCCATTCCCAACATCCTAATTTGGTTTTCATATTATGGAAATCAGCTTTACCCATATTTAGTTTTACGGTAGTTCCCATAGGTTTCCTAATTTCGGTTTCCTTTATATTAAAAGATACAATATTATGATCACTGGTACCTAATGGGGCACCTACTACCACAGAGGTTACTATGCCTTTCATATTAGTAAAAATCAAATCAAGAATATTATTGCCTCTTGTGCCCTCTCGGACCATCTGGTCAAGACCCCTGTGATCCATTATATCAATATATTGCCTTTCTAGGGGACAAGTACCCATGCCTTTTACCCAGTCAATATTTGGTAAATTAAAATCACCAGTTATCAATAATCTAGTGTTTGGGTCCAATTTCTCAAAAATGTTCATTAATATTCTGTCATCATCACGTGACATAGATGGTGGTCTATAAAGTAAACCTAATATAATTTTTGGTCTATTAGTCGGTATTAGTTGAACCCAAAGGAGTTCAATTTGACCTACATCCCATTTTAGTTCTTCTGATGCAATATATTTGCAATATCCTATGCAATATAGTAGGCTGATAAACTAGCTGGGTAGCCTGGGCATAGGGGAAAGGGTGGTAAACTGGGTTAGAAACTGGCTAACAGACAGGAGGCAGAGAGTGGTGGTAAATGGGGTGCAGTCTAGGGAGAGGGGGTGACCAGTTGGATGCTGCAGAGTCTTCATTAGTAACACTGCAGAACGGCTGAAGGGAATTTTTTCACCAAATTTTCAACATAGCCATTTTAAGACCTCCATGCTCATGAACAGTGTCACTGTGATTTTCTTAATCTGTCCCAAACATTGATTGCGCACACTGACTGCGCCATTGTGCGCTACATGCACAGAAACACATTTTGGGCAACATGTGAAAAATGACAGCTGTACTGCTCATAAGGAGGTGTGGTAAAATGGCAATGTTGAAATCTGGAGTGCAAATATTAAAATTTGGCGAACTTACGAGCTGCAGTAGGAACCATAGAACGCACGGTCATAAAGAGTCATTTTAGAATTTTTCACCAAATTTTCAACATAGCCATTTTAAGACCTCTGCTCATGAACAGTGTCACTTTGATTTTCTTAATTTGTCCCATACATTGATTTGCGACACCGACTGCGCCATTGTGTGCTACATGAGGGAAACGTTTTGGGTGAGATGTGAAAAATGACAGCTGCACTGCTCATAAGGAGGTGTAGTAAAATGGCAATGTTGAAAATCTGGAATGAAAATATTGAAAATTAGCGAACTTACAAGCGGCGTAGGAACTGCATAGCATATGCTAATAAAACAGTCATTTTGAGAATTTTTTCACCAAATTTTCAACATAGCCATTTTAAGACCTCTGCTCATAAACAGTGTCACTGTGATTTTCTTAATGTGTCCCATACATTGATTTCGCACACCGACTGCGCCGTTGTGCGCTACATGGGTGGAAACACGTTTTGGGTGAGATGTGAAAAATGACAGCTGTACTGCTCAAAAGGAGGTGTGGTAAAATGGTAGTGTTGAATATCTGGAGTGAAAATATTGAAAATTTGTGAACTTACGAGCGTGTGTAGGAACTGCGTAACGCACGCTCGTAAAAAAGCCATTTTTAGGAATTTTTTCACCAAATTTTCAACATAGACTTTTTGAGAGACCATCTTATGAACATTGGCAGTGTCGTTTCATTATCTGGTCCCGAAAGGTGATTTCACGCAGTGACTGTGAAATCACCCTTTGGGCCAGATTAACGCCATGACAGTACAAGAATTCATGAGGAGGGGTCCTAAAAACCCCATGTTGAAAATCTGGGCCCAAAATTCCCAAAATGCCTGAGATATGCAACAAAGTTGAAAAAACCCTATTTATTCCATTATACAGCTTACCGGCATTTCCTCAGTTCGCAGTCGGCTTTGAAGAGTGCAGATGTGTTCCCTAGTCCACGAAGATCATCACGCTGAGCTCCGGAGGTAAGTATGGGGTGAGGGGTGTGGGGAGGCAGGGTGCGCAGTGGGTGGAGTGCGGGTTGTGGGGGGCAGGGAGATGGCGAGGACGTTTTCTTGTTTACAGGTGTGTTTTTATTAAGGCAGCGGGGCGTTTGCCATGCTGGAGCAGCTGGAAAGGCTGTTTGGGGCTGGAGCTGGCGGGATTGGGCACCCGTCGGCCATACGCTTGCCATGCTGGGGTGGGCTCAGCGTGGCACCTGGAAAGCTTTTTGGGGCGTAGCCGGGAGCTGCACAGGGGATTGGGCACCCCTGCCGGCTATAATAGTTTTTGCCACGCTTGGGTAGGCTCCCAGCTGGCACCTCGACAGCTTTTGTGGGGAGGAGCTGACAGGGATTAGGCACCCACTCGGCCATACAGTGTGTGTGTGTGGGCACATCAGCACGCAGTATGCTGTTGCATGTGTGTGTGGGGAGCTCTGCTCACTGAAGTGGAGCTCTCCCTTTCAACTGTACGACCACTGCATTTTCAACTGCTGTCATAGACAGCTGCAGCAGTGATTGGGGAACTGGGGCCGTGCCTGCAAACACACTGACTGAACTGGAAGACGGGTGCCACACCTCCGAAAACTCAGATGATGGCACTATGTTTCTTGCACATGTGTGCAAGCAACATAATGAACGGAACAGAAAAGAGGAATCGAATGTCACACTGAATCCGACACACAGGTTAGAGACTAACCCATTTTTTATGCTAAATGTTCGTTGCACTGCTGCTTTAATTTGTTTGAATTGGCCCAATAAAACATTAAAAATCGTAGTTAAAGAACAGCCTCATAGAAACCAAAGGAGCACGCCCCCGCACTCTCCAGAATCTTATATTACAAGACGTGTGAGTGCAGGGGCATGGCTCGGTGTAGGGAAGTCAGGGCCTCACAAGTGAGGGTCTCTGAGACTTTCAGGGAAAAATCGGGCCGCACAGAAGCACAAATGTGTGTAAAGGATGCAGCACCTGTGTCCCCAAGACCCCTGGGAGTACCTTGGGGGCCGGGCCTTGCTAATCGATGCAGGAAGCAAGCAGGTGGGAAGGTGCAAGTGGGTGGTGTGAGGAGCGGGACTGATTGTCCTCTCATGGGGTTCACTCTTCTGATTCTTGGGAACTGGAGAAGCAAAAAACCTGCTCCTGATGTGGCGGTGGCCACATTCAAGGTTCCCCAATTGGGAGACATCTGTCCTATGTCCTGATGTATCACGGGGTGAGTGGCTGCAAGGAGAATTCAACCTGAATCCTAGGCAAGAAATGGAGCAAGAGAGAGCAGGACCACGACCATGGGAACATGCCACATGGAAGAATCATGAGAGTGTCCAGAGAAGCCAGCCAGTATCAGATGGGACCTCAGGCCTGAAGGGGATATGTAGGGCCAGGGGTCCGAGGACCGAGCACTGGGAGAAATGGTGAGCTTAGACCCCATGGAGATGTGCCACCCATAGTTCCAGGGGGCATCGCCCTGGAGTGTACCACAGGATGAGCGGATCAGCTGCCCTGAGTTGTGCGGTCAGCAAGTCCTGAGTAGCCTGGGAGCAATCTAATTTCAGTTCGCTATAGCCTAGAGGTGTGGCCAGTCAGTGAGGGAACTGTGCCTACAATGCTTATGGATGTGTATGCTGCCTAAATTAAAGGGGTCATCTGAAGCACTTAATAACTATTTGTGTCAATATTCAGCCAGGAATTAAAGGGGACATGGTGAGCTGGGGTAGAAATTACGGGAGAGGTGCAGACCGAATAGAAAGCAGTGCTGATTATGCCAGAATTAGGCAAACCATTGGACTATGATAGCACTCAAATAGTTCTGGCAATAAACAGGTAATCACAAAAATATGTAGTATTCCCCCAAACATATGCTCCAACTCCTTTGTTGAAAGTATAGACAAAGAGCCTCAGTGCTTCGCGTCGAAACATGACATTTCATCAGGGATGTGACTAAACACAGACAGTGCTCATTCTTAAATCTTAGGTTTAAAGGTATATTTCCTTATTACAGGTGCACCATCCATGTAATGCACACAGTAAGGACACAGTTAAGATCACAGGCTCCAGTCTCAAGTTCAAAAACAAAACAGTGTTACATGTCACCCAATACAATTAATAACAAAAAAAAAAAAGGAAGTGCTCAGAACAGAGCTAGTGAAAACTAATAACTAAATGGCAGCTGTTAGTTTCAAGACTGAAGATAAAAGCACAGGATAGTTAGAAGGGGGGAATTAGGGTGAAAGTTGGAAAAGTAAAATTATACTGAAGAAATGAAACTCTCGCAAGGTCTTTATAACAAACTAACAAAGGTCGGAGTGATGTATGTCTGTAGCCATGCCCGCTGACGAAGAATCGCGTTTACGACATCAAGAGCCAGGGCTTCGTGTTTGTTATTTCAACGAAGGAGCCTGAATAAATGTTTAGTGGCATACTACATATTTTTGTGAGTACCTGTTTACTGCCAGAACTGTGTGAGTGCTATTGTAGTCCACTGGTTTGCCTAACACCTGTTTGACGTAGCACCCATACCCAGCAGTGAGTGTCTGTTTTTGTTTGTCTCTGAGTTATGCCTCCTGCACTTTTTTCCACACTGTCCTGATCTGCTGTCAGCATACTGAATGTAATTTTATTTAAAGCACCAACACTGTAACTTATTTCACACTCCTGTAAAGTTTATTTAAGCCCCAGCTGTTTGTTTACTGCCTTTCGGGGTTTTCTTTGCATTGGATATATTCTGTGTGTCAGCCGGAAGAGGATCTCAGAACCGGAGCCTCTTACCTACTCCCGCTTCAGCCCAGCACTGATTCAGGAGCACCCGGACTGTATCTGTGGCCCCGAACGACGGCTCAGCGGCAGAACCAGCAGCTCCCCCTCATCCTCCTGACAGCCAGCCATCTCTGAACTGAGGCACCAGCTGTCTGCCCCGAGCGGGGTCCACGGAGGTATCTGCCACCATCCCTGGTCAGCCAAAAGAGGATCTCAGAACCGGAGCCTCTTACTTGCTCCTGCTCCAGCCCAACACTGATGCAGGAGCACCCGGACTATATATGTGACTCCAAAAGATGGCTTAGCGGCCGAACCGGCAGCTCTCTCTCATTCTCCCAACAGCCAGCCATCTCTGGACAGAGGCACCAGCTGTCTGCCCCAGGTGGGGTCCACGGACGTATCGGCCACCATCCCTGGTAGGCCAAAAGAGGATCTCAGAATCAGAGACTCTTACCTGCTCTCACTCCAGCCCAGCACTGACTCAGGAGCACCCAGACTGTATCTGTGGCTCCGAACGACAGCTCAGTGGCAGAACCGGCAGCTCTCCTTCATCCTCCTGACAGCTAGCCATCTCTGGACAGAGGCACCAGGTACGGAAACATAGAAACATAGACTTTGATGGCAGATAAGAACCGCTTGGCCCATCTAGTCTGCCCATTTCCCTTCCTAGAGGATAGGCCACAGATCCTAGTTAACCAACAGCCTATTTCTTCCTACTCCCCACAAGAATTGCCTTATGTCTGTCCTATGCATTCTTGAATTCTCCCACAGTTTTAGACCCCACAACCTCCTCAGGAAGGCTGTTCCATGCATCCACTACCCTCTCTGTGAAATAATACTTCCTCACATTGCCCTGAACCCCCATCTTTAAATTGTGTCCCCTTATTCTTGCACGTCTCTTTTTCTGAAAGATGCTACCCTCTTGGACTTTGTTGATTCCACTGAGGTACTTAAAAGTTTCTATCATGTCCCCCCTCTCCCTTCTTTCCTCAAGGGTATACATATTAAGCGCCTTTAGTCTCTCCTCATACGGCTTCTCTTGCAGACCCTGCACCATTTTAGTTGCCCTCCTCTGGACTGCCTCTATCCTGTCTATGTCCTTGCGGAGATGGGGTCTCCAGAACTGGACGCAGTACTCCAGATGGGGTCTCACCAACTGTCTGTACAGAGGGATAACAACTTCCTGTTTTCTGCTGCTGATGCCTCTCCCTATGCATCCCAGTATACCCCAGCCCTCCCTACTGCCTTCTCATTGTTGCTAACCTTAAGGTCATCTGATATGATTACCCCCAGGTCCCTTTCTTTTTGTTGTTGTTACTACCTCCCACCCATTGTGTATTCTTCCCTGGGTTCTTGTTTCCCAGGTGCATTATTTTGCACTTCTTTGCATTGAATCCTAGCTGCCATACTTCTGACCATTCTTCCAACCTTGCCAAGTCCCTTCTCATCCTTTCCACCTCCTTGTGTATCAACCCTGTTGCAGATCTTTGTGTCATCTGCAAAGAGGCATACTTTTCCTTCAGTCCCTCTGCAATGTCACTTATGAAGACATTAAAAGGACTGGACCCAATACTGAATCCCTGAGGGTACCCACTAGTAATCCCTCTTTCTTCAGAGTGGACTCCATTTACAATTACCTTCTGTGTCCTGTTGTCCAGCCAATGTTTTACCAGGCTACCACCCTGGGACCCACTCCCAGGCTGGTTAATTTGACTATTAATCTTTTGTGTGGACTGTGTCAAATGCCTTGCTAAAGTCTAGGTAGGCCATGTCACAGCCCTCCCTGGTCTACTACTTTGGTCACCCAGTCAAAGAAATCTATTAGATTTGTCTGACATGACCTTCCCGCTGTGAACCCATGCTGTCTTGGGTCCTGTGCCCCACTGGCCTCTAGGTACTCAACTATTCTTTCCTTCAGAAGTGACTCCATCACTTTCCCTACCACAGAGGTCAGACTGACAGGTCTGTAGTTTCCTGCCGCTGTCTTGGTCCCACTTTTGTGAAGGGGAATCATATCCGCCTTCCTCCAGTCCTTGGGTACCACACCATCCTCCCATGATTTATTAAAAAGAGTAGCCAGTGGTTAAACTAGTTCCCCCCTTAATTCTTTTAGAATTCTGGGGTGAATTCCATCAGACCCCATTGCTTTGTCCACCTTCAGTTTTAGGAGTTCTTGCAGAACCCTTTCTTCTGTGAAAGGACTGGGATCGACCCCCCTATCAAGAGTGCTTCTGTTAATTGGATTAGGCACTTCCCCTTCCTCTTTTGTGAATACTGAGCAGAAATATTCACAGCCACCTCTTTTGAGAACCATAGTGGCTTTTCTTTCGTTTTGATTTATCTGCTTCACACAAAGGCTTGTTGCCTCTGTGATGGCAGTTTTGATGATTCCCCATTGTTGCTCCACACCTCCTTCTAGCCTGTTTGCTAGTGCTTTTCTGAGGCACTCTCCCATCTGGCCAAAGTCAGCCCTCCTAAAGTCCAGTACCCTCACTTTTGCATGGCTTGACTCTGTAGCTGAGTTTAACGAGAACCACACTGTTTGATGGTCACTTGTTCCCAGATGGCAACCCACTTCTAGATCTGAGATCCTCTCACTGTCCCCGTTTGAGAGTATGAGGTCTAAGATTGCTCCCTCACGAGTGGGTTCCGAAACAAGCTGTCTGAGGCCTGCCACCTGTAGGGCATCAAGAATGGCCCTGCTCTTGGATGTGGCTGCAGCAAATGTGCTCCAGTTAACATCTGGCATATTCAGGTCTCCCATCAACAGTATCTCCCCTTTCTCTGCCATTCTAAGAATGCCTTCTATCATATCCTTGTCCATTCCCTCCCCCTGACATGGGGTCTGTACACAATCCTGTGCGGATTGTGGTGCACTTTCCAGTCTCCAAGGTGACCCACAGTGCCTCCTCTCCTGTTCTACTCTTTTGGTCAGTTGCTTTTATCCCTTCCTTTACATAGAGAGCTACTCCTCCCCTCTTCTCCCTGCCTGTCTCTCCTGTAGGTTATGTACCCTGGTATGTTAACATCCAGTCATGTTTCTCTGTGTACCATGTTTCTGTGACTGCTACGATATCCAGGCATCCCTCTTCCATTAAGGCCACCAGCTCAGGGAGCTTGTTGCCCAGACTATGGGCATTGGTACTCATTGCCCTCCATTTCCTGATGGCCTTACTCCTTTTTGCCCCATCCCTGTCCTTCTTGCCTTTGTCATTTTCTCCATTTACCCCTGCCCTTCTCCCTATTGACACCTCTATGTTGGTGTTTACCGCACTTACTACCGTGATTTTTTTTCAGTCAGCTCCCAAGTCATGCCTGTGACTGGTCCACATACATTGCAGCAGGCCTCCCATTGGTTGCGGCAGCTCTCCCTGTATCAGGACTAAATTTTACTTTTTGGCGACTGCTGAGACTATTTCCCTGGTGCTCCTTATTACTCAAAAATTTGTCTCAGCCTTTACTTTGCTGCGTTTGCTAGCCTGAATTGTTTTTCTTTATTTAAAGCAAGTTTCTAGTGAATTGCTTCTTTTTTAAAGCAAGTTACTACTGAACTGTTTCTCTTAACCTTAAGCAAGTTTCTACTGTATAATTGAGACGAGGTATACTAAAACTGTTGAAAAGCTATATTTTTTAAAAACAGGAACTGATGAACTGCAGAACTACCATTTGCAATGTATTTGTTGCAAACGCTACTTTAAATCAGTGCACACACTTTACCTAACTGCGCTCCCACACGGCTCCACACCCCTGAACACTCTGCCATTTGTACTCCTAAATTGCCTTCTCTCTAAATATAAAATCCTCCCTTCCCAACACTCGCCGCTCTCGTTGTCTGCTCTAAGCCCACTTCATACCCCTGTATCCCTTACCATTTATTTTCTTTAATTTTTGCCTTCTCTCTCTCTCACTATAACCCCCCCACACACACACACACACTCTCCACTTTCAGCTCCCTTTGTCTGCTTGAACCCTACCACTGAATCTAGTGCCCTACCCTACAACATTCCCCACTGTCCTCTGCTACACCCCGTTAGCACCTATTTTATGCAAGCAATCTGCAGTTAGGTGTAGGGCCCCACATTTAGCAACTTGCTGACCCGCACTGTTTCTGCACCTCTTTGTTCTGTCCTCCGTTTAACTTCCTGCCTCTCCCCTCTCTTACAGCTGTCTGCCCCAAGCCAGGTCCACAGAGTTATCAGCCACCATCCCTGGTCAGCCGAAAGAGGATCTCAGAACCGGAGCCTCTTACCTGCTACCACTCCAACCCGGCACTGACTCAGGAGCACCCGAATTGTATCTGTGGCTCCAAACGACGGCTCAGCACCGGAACCAGCAGGTCCCCCTCATTCTCCTGACAGCCAGCCATCTCTGGACAGAGGTACCAGGTACGCCCAACAAACGGAGCTTCAGTCAGCTCCCAAGTTGCGCCTGTGATTGGTCCACATACACTGCAGCAGACCTCCAACTGGTTGAGGCAGCTCGCCCTGTATCAGGACTAAATTTTACTTTTTGGCGCCTGCTGAGACTATTTCCCTGGTGCTCCTTATTACTCAAAAATTTGTCTCAGCCTTTACTTTGCTGCGTTTGCTAGCCTGAATTATTTTTCTTTATTTAAAGCAAGTTTCTAGTGAATTGCTTCTTTATTTAAAGCAAGTTACTACTGAACTGTTTCTCTTAACCTTAAGCAAGTTTCTACTGTATAATTGAGACGAGATATACTAAAACTGTTGAAAAGCTATATTTTTTTTAAAACAGGAACGGATGAACTGTAGAACTACCATTTGCAATGTATTTGTTGCAAACGCTGCTTTAAATCAGTGCACACACTTTACCTAACTGCGCTTCCCACACGGCTCCACACCCCTGAACACTCTGCCATTTGTACTCCTAAACTGCCTTCTCTCTATATATAAAATCCTCCCTCCACAACACTCGCTGCTCTCGTTGTCTGCTCTAAGCCCACTTCATACCCCTGGTATCCCTTACCATTTCTTTTCTTTAATTTTTGCCTTCTCTCTCTCTCTCACTATAACCCCCCCAACACACACACACACACACACACACTCTCCACTTTCAGCTCCCTTTGTCTGCTTGAACCCTACCACTGAATCTGGTGCCCTACCCTACAACATTCCCCATTGTCCTCTGCTACACCCCGTTAGCACCTATTTTATGCAAGCAATCTGCAGTTAGGTGTAGGGCCCCACATTTAGTAACTTGCTGGCCCGCACTGTTTCTGCACCTCTTTGTTCTGTCCTGCGTTTAACTCCCTGCCTCTCCCCTCTCTTCCAGCTGTCTGCCCCAAGCCAAGTCCATGGAGTTATCAGCCACCATCCCTGGTCAGCCGGAAGAGGATCTCAGAACTGGAGCCTCTTACCTGCTACCACTCCAGCCCGGCACTGACTCAGGAGCACCCGGACTGTATCTGTGGCTCCGAACGACGGCTCAGCACCTGAACCAGCAGCTCCCCCTCATTCTCCTGCCAGCCAGCCATCTCTCGACAGAGGTACCAGGTACGCCCAACAAATGGAGCTTCAGTCGGCTCCCAAGTCGCGCCTGGGATTGGTCCACATACACTGCAGCAGGCCTCCCATTGGCTGGGGCAGCTCTCCCTTTATCAGGATTAAATTTTACTTTTTGGCACCTGCTGAGTCTATTTTCCTGGCGCTCCTTACTACTCGAAAATTTGTGCCACACCACCTTCCCCCAACCCCCACCTTAAGTAAATACTCTGGCTCCAGCAATTTAATCCCGCCCATTGTCTCTTTCTGAGGAATTCCTAATCATTTGTTCTCTTCTCTTAAAGGGGCTTTCTCCCCCCCTTCCTCCACTTTGTTACTTTATCAGCGCAGGAGCTCATATCCACCCTCTCATTCTACTTTCCTACTGGTGGCTGGGAACTGCTGACTGGATAAAAACTGCCACTCTCCCTCTGCAACTGGGACAGCACCCTCCTATAAAATACATTGGATAAGTGGCCAGCCACAAACCTCTGAGCAAAGCAGTGGCACACACAAACAAGTGCCCATACAACTCTGGTGGTCCATGCAGCATAGCACCTGGCTCAGGCAGTTTCTAGCTTAGCAGTATAGCACTGCTGGTATTAGCAGCTGCATTCACCTTAAGGTTGTCTGATAACCCCTCACTATGCAGAGACACCTGAAGCTCATCTTTGTGATGTCACTTGCAGTCTACCTTGGGGTAGATGTACGCAGGAAAGGAGGCAGCACCCCCCCTGACCCCCCCCACTACCCCCTCAGTTATTTCCTGGCCGGAGATGGGCAATTTGAGGGGAACAATTGCTGACCTCACCCTGTCACGAGCTTTCAAACCTCCCCTGCAAAACCGCAAAAAGGAGGGCTCCTCCTCCATCCCCATAGCCAGTCTACTCTATGGTCGGTATCTAGGAGTGAGCACCTTGGACCAAAAGGGCTACAAGACGAAGTCCAATAGCATATATAGGGTGCATTGGGCTCACCCTCCTCAGAAAACTGATCCTCTTGATTCTTATGGTATCTGGGAATGTACACCCCAACCCCGGTCCACCTTACCCTGGACCTTCCCCAAGGTTAGGACAACTCAAGATCATCTCACTAAACATAGGAAGCTTCCTCTCCAAGTTCACGCAATTCCAGGCATGGGTTATACAACACACACCTGACATCACTGCTCTAATGGAGACCTGGCTCTCCCCCAAAATCGCAGATGCCTCTATCTCCCTTGATTGATATACCTCCCTCAGGCAGGACAAGCTGTCCAAAAGGGGGAGTGGCTGCTTAGTCTATCTCAGTAGCGATCTAAAAGCACAGGCACTGCTCTGCAGTCTGCACACCAGAGAGGCCCAAATTCTTAATCTAAAGCTGTCCACGGGGCTGCAAAACAAGGTCCTTCTACTCACTATGGTATACTTACCCCCTGGCCAGCAAACCGCCGGCCTCAACCAGTTCATTGACAACCAACAGCATCTGGGGAAAAGATGGGAACAGATTGTTGTCGGCAACTTTAACATTAACTGGCACTCCAAGAGTGAAAAACCTGCCATCGACCAATATCCAGCCTCTACCTCACCCAGCTGGTCAGTCACCCCACTAGGCAAAACTACCAAACCGGCAAAAGCACCCTTATCAATTGGCTCCTTTCCTCCCACCCGGAACACATCTCTGAGGTATCTGCTCTGCCAGATAGCCTCAGTGACCATTCCCCCTGTCACCTGCACTTGGACTAATAAGTTTACTAAGTGCCGACCAAAGGTCTCCAGAAACCGGACCCTGAGAACATAGCTTCTGGATACCTTCAAGTCATTCCTGAGAGTCAAGCTGACTGGTTCCCGCTCAACAGAGCCAAGGATGGCAATCAAGTTCTGAATTACTTCCTCATGATCTTCTCATGGGCCTGCAACATCTTTGCCCCTTTCAAAACCAAAAAAGTAAAACGGAGCATTAACCTGTGGCTATCAGGATCAGTAACTGTGTTCATGCATCTTTGGGACAACCTGTGGTTGAGGGCCAAGGCATCTGGAAGGCAGGCTGGCCTCACTGCCTACAAGGCAGCCAGAAACAGCTGCACTAGGCTCATTCGACAAGCCAAAGCCAATTATTACAAGGACCTTCTTAGCAAAAGCTGGGGATCCGGAAAGGAGTTCTGGAACTCCACAAACTCACTGATGGGTAAGGCGCCCAGGACACCACCTGATCTGATAACAACTGCATCAGGGACACTACAGGAACCCCTTAACACTGCACATGCATTCAACGCTGCCTTCACGGATCTCACAGGTGAGTTACCAAGTGATTACCTCATACCCCCAGCAGATCCCACTGGCCCGCACAACCTCACTTTTTCCAACAGAATACTACCATTCTATTTCAAACAGATCACAAGATCTGATACCATCAAATACGTCAAGCAGGTCCTCGGTAAAACTGGAATGGGGTGTGACCAAGTCGATATGAAGCTGATTGCTTTAACACTGGACAAGTCAGCTACCCCACTCACCAAGGTGTTTAATGCCTCACTAAGATCTGGTGTTTTCCCCTGACAGCTGGAAGTCTGCTCTTGTCACCCCTGTCTTCAAGGCGGGAGACAGAACAAGCACAAGCAACAAACGACCTATATCTATACTTCCACCCCTCTCCAAGGCCCTGGAGAGGGTGGTCTCTGACCAACTCACTGAGTACTTGGATAAATACAACCTCCTCAGTCCACAGCAACATGGGTTCCACAAAAAGCACTCCACACTCACTGCTCTGGTCGAATACACCTCCCAGCTCTATGATGCCTTGACTAACGGGTCTGCTGTGGGGTCTATATTTATAGACCTCACCAAGGCATTGGACACCGTTAATCACCACCTCCTCCTTTGCAGCTTGCTGACTATTGGCCTATCCCCTAACACTGTGGTCTGGTTTGAGAGCTACCTCTCCCATCGAATACAATGCGTCAAGATAGATGGAATACTCTCAGACCCCAAAAAAGTGAGTCTAGGAGTCCCACAAGGATCCATCCTTGGCCCACTCCTCTTCAGCCTCTACTGTACATAAACACCCTTCCTTCTGTCTGTCTAACTCATATCATACTTTATGCTGATGACACTGTCATTTCTGTATCTGGCAGGGATCAATCCGCAATCGCTACTGGACTGCAGGACAGTTTCCTTAAGATTGAATCCTGGTTCACCCAAAACAAACTCCTGCTCAACAATAAAAAAACTAAATCCATGTTATTTGCTACCCAACAGAAGAAAAAGAAGTTTAGCCCCTTACAAATACAGACCAATAAGGGAGATACCTTGGAGCAGGTTTACTCTTTCAAGTACCTTGGGGTATACCTAGACGATTCATTCAACTTCTCCTTCCATGTTGACCACGTTGTCAAAATGCCAACATGGAAACTAGGTGTTCTTACCACCAAAGGCACTCAGTGATGCCTGCGTCCTGAAACGAGCCACGAGCAAGCTCAGTCCTTGCCTCCATTGACTCACGGCTTATCCATTTATGGTGCTGGCTCAGATATCACACTCAAGAGGGTAACAACCATCCTTAACAAGGCCTGCTGACTGACTCTAGGTGCTGACCCCTCGCGCACACATGTGACCTGTACAGGTAGACTGGGTGGCTCCCACTGCACCTCACAGCTCAATACCAGACCTGCGTGTTGGCAAAAAAATAAATTCTAGAACTGATGCCTGAATCCATAAGCAGACTATTTAAGCAGGCACAACCCTCTAAACAAACTAGAAGTGCGACCAAAGGAGGTCTCCTGGTGTCATTTAAACAAACTAAACTGGCCCAGAAATCCCTCTCCTCCCTGGGCCCCAGGTGGTATAATGAGGTACCTACTGCTCTCACTGAATGCGTAAAGATCAGCCTTTTCAAAACTGGGCTGTGTTCCCACTTGGATCTTGATAACAGCTGCCAATGCCCTAGCTAAATCACCATGCACTGTTGGCTCCTACCCCACCCTCTCCCACCCCATCCTACCTTTCTATCCCCTACCCCCTCCTCCACATACACCCCTACTGATAGGTACTACCTCCCCCACTTCACCCCCTCCACCCCCACTATGCCTCTACTTATAGGTACTATCTCCCCCTTCACCCCCACAACCTTCACCCTCCATACCCTCTTGAACCCACCCCTACTTTTGACTACCTTCCCCTCACTAATTCCCACCGACTACATTTTAGAGAGCACTATCAATGCTACAACCAAAGGGCAAAGTCTGAATCGAGCAAAAATTAACAACAAAGCCTGATCTGGACTGCTCTTCCCTCCACTTACCCATGACCCCATGTCCCCCTACAACGAGCTACTACCACCTTCAGCTATTCCTCCTGTCTAGACAGGACACTCACCTTTGGATTGTAACTAATGCCTCCAAGAATCAAGGCCACACACAGTCATGCTGACAGACTAATGTTTTAACTCATTGCATCTAAGTGTTTGTTCATCACGTAATGTATATGACTGACTTGGAACCTTTGAAAATGAGTCATGGACTCAAAGTATTAATCCCAAACTGAAATAAATAAATAAAATATATCCAAAAGATGGGCACCATGTGGGCTGAAAGGAGTGAAGAAAACACCCACTGGGGGTTTCTTTAAAGAAATTTACCAAACTAAATGGGTGCAAGCCCTCAAAACGTGCTCAGAAGAACTTGTCAGCATCTTGGCAGATCAAAATGAAGAGATCTATGAATCCATACCCTGATATAGATACTCATAGAAAATATTCTATGAAGATCCTCCACACTTCAAAAATTACACAGGGAATCTGCAGAAGACACTTCAACAATATGAAAGAGAGATTGCTGAATGCAAAAAAAGGAACATTTCAAAGTGACTCTAAAGATACTGAGTCAGATAAAGTCTTCTCCTGGCAAAGACAAACCAGATCACTAAGTAGAGGACAAGTACAGAAGAGATCTAAGTCTAGAACGAGAACAGTATTATGAAAATCAAATAACAACATCACTGAGAGGCATGAATCTTTTTTAGAGCAAAGGACGGCTACAGAAACAATCTGCAAGAAGGTACCTAATCAAAATACTAACATACTAACATACTAATTGCCAGCAGATTAGGCCTTACGGTCTATCGAGTCTGCTCAAACCTCAGATCCCTAGTTGGGTGCCGAGGCCTCCACCCCCATTGTGTTCCAGAAACCCCTATCATCCATCCCCACCCCCCTGGGCCAGGCCATCATCTGATACATCCACTTTCTGTGTCTGTCCCACCCCTCTCTTGAAGCCTTCCACTGTGGATCTCTGAACCAGCTCACCAGGCAGCGCATTCCAAGGGTCCACCACCCTCTCAGTGAAAAACCTCCTCCTCTTTTCCCCCCTCACCCTTCCACCTTTCAACTTCAAACCATGCCCTTTTGTTATACCTCCCTGCTTTAGTCTAAAGATCCCCTCCATGTTTACCCTATTTATTCCCTTGAGGTACTTGCAGACCTCAATCATGTCCCCCATGTCTCTCCTCTCCTCCAATGAAAACAGGCAGAGCTCCTCAAGTCTGTCCTTATACTAGCAAAAAAGCACAAAACATGAGGGGAAGAAAGGAGGGCGAATATAGAATGCACCCTGGTGAACAACTTATGGACAGAGTCACAATCAGAAGTGATTACTTTATCTGCTGTAAGTTTAACATCTATTCGGACTGGACTACTGCAAAAGAGACTTTCTTTCGTACTGGACCCCATGGTAAACAAATCTGAGCTCTTCATAGATCTGAAGTGTTTCTTCAGAAAATTAAATTTAAGAAATTTTTACAGCAAATGTGGCAATATGGGGTATGGAAATTCTGAAGACACACTGAGCCAGAATATTTGTGCAAGCACTGACTGAACTGTTAGCAGATTCAGAGACCAATTAACTAATTTCTCCAATGGACAGTGATTTTGATGTCCTGGATTATGAGGAGACTGTACATTTGACTGAAGATCTGTATTCAAGACAACTACTATGTCACGCTAGTTTCAGGTCGCATTCTACTTTTCCCCCTGAAAATTCTGAAGCACTATGTACTTATAAAAATTTAGTGCTGAATGACATTAATAAGCTTTTCCAGTCACAGTGGAATTATCTCCGAAAAAACATAACTGAAGAAGAATGAGAAGCCTTGAGAGAGTTGCAGTGTCTGTACAGTGTATAGATAAAGGCTGCAGACAAAAGTGGCAAAATTGTTGAGCTTAATAAGCAACGGTATGAGAATGACAGTTATTGTCAACTTGATGACCACAACAGTTACAGAAGACTTCAAGAAGACCCCATCAAGAAAGCTGAACTTTGAACTGACATTTTCCTGGAAGACAGTGTTTTAGCTGGAAGGATTACTAAAACCGAATGTCAATTCATGCATGCAGGTGAATGTTCTGAAGGTACCAACTGTATATGTTTTGCCTAAAATACACAAGAACCAGACTGATCAACCAATCCACACACTCATCCCTCTGAAGACCAATTTTATCTGGCCAAGGGCCTGACAGAAAAAATGCCTTTTTGTGTGTGGATAGTTTCCTATAACAGTTGGTAATTTTACAGCCTTCCTATGTCAGGGACTCCAAATGCTATGTAAATAAGAGGATCTGACCTGGTCCTCAGATTATCTGTGACTTTCTATTGATGTTGTGAGTTTGTGAACTAGCACCAGCCATGATTTGGGCCTAATGGCACTGAAGCACCATATATCAACTATCTCAACTACAGCACAGTTTCTTGATGCTACAAGAATTATTCTTACTAGCAATTACTTCTTATTTTTATTTTTTTATTTTGATTTATTTTGATTGTGGATTTAACACCTTTGAGCCAGAAGGCTCTTTTACAAAGGTTCCATGTCAAGTGGACGAGAGACAACATTTACAAAAAAGGTCACATAACATTCTAAAAACAGGTTACATAACATTCAAAGTAAATAAGAGGTTACATGCTGAATAGGTAGCAATCAAATAGGCTGTTTACGGTGTCAGCAGTATTACTATAGGATTAGGTGCATTTCGACATACTGAGCTAGTATCAGTATAAACCTGGGAAAGGAGTGATACAAATGTATGCTCAGGGCATGGTGGGAGCAGCCTGATGTGGCTTAGTCACAGAATGAGGAGGGGGAGATAAGGAAAAGGTCAGGGGTTGAGGGCAGCCACCAGAGGGTTTTGTCAGAGAGGGAGGTGGAGGGAAGGGAGTTAGAAGAAGGAAGCGGGAGGTAGGCAGGGGGGTGAATTAGTTATGAAGGTGATTGGCCACAGGTATTTGCTAACTGCAATCACAGAGGGTCTTTTAGGCCAAGAGGGTTTTCAGTTCTCTTCTAAAGGGTGCAATTTTTGTGTACTCCCAGGTGGTAGCAGGGAGTTCATTAAGCCAGGTGGGCCCATGGTAGGAGAGTGAGTGCTGTGTGAGGTAGGTTCTTTTGAAGGGGACCTGGAGCACACCCTTAGCCAAGCTCCTAGTGACTTTTGTGGAGAGGGTGCACTGGAACAGAGTGGTGGTGGAGGAGGGGGTGAGTCCAAGAAGGGCTTTTTTGCCTATTAGGCAAGCCTGATATTCAGCCCTTAGGTGTAAGGGGAGCCACCCAATGGAGGAGTAGAGGGTGCAGGTACGGGTTTGGTGATTTACACCCAGGACCAGGCAGCACACCTTGTTCATTGGTACTTTTACCCTATTTAAGGCAGGGTCTGAGGCAGCACTGTAAATGATGAGGGCATAGTCAACGACCAACAGGATTTGACCAGAAGTACTGTCTCCAGATTTGTGGCACTGTCATGGGGACCACGATGGCCCTCTCTTATGCAGACTTTTTCTGACTTGGTGGGCGGGGGCCATCATGTTTAGCCATGGTAGAAACACTCTTCTGCCCCAGATTAAATTCTGGAGCAGATTTATTGACAATATTTTGATTGTTTGCAAGTGGGACACATTATCTGCCACTGCTTTTGTGAGTCAGCTGAATGACAAGAACTTTGGACAGTAATTTACATATATTTGCAATCCAAACACTATCACATTCCTAGACATGAACTTCTCAGCTAGTGACAACCCATCCAGTCGCAGACATACAGAAAACCTACCTTAGGAAATGCCCTTCTCCATGCTGCAAGTGCCCATCCTCACCACTTGAAGAAGGGAATTCCATTTGAGCAATGTGTCCGTCTCTGACACAACTGTTCCACTTTGAAGAAGTTCGAGGAACAAGCAAAAAATTTAAAAGCAAGGTTCCTTGAATGAGGGCATTCACAGTCTATACACTTAATGAAGCTCATCAAAAGGTGAGACAAATGCATACAGTCAACCTTTTGACCCCAAAGCTCAAGAAAGATGTAACACTGGTCACTGATTTTAATCAAATATGTATTTAGTTTGGTTGACCTGGAAAGGAGGGATACACAATTCTGCCTATTTTCAGCCTCATTCTGGGGCAAGGGGAGGGCTGACATATTGCATCGGGTTAAGCTGTCGGTTGTATTAATAGCACTACTACTAAATTCAGAAAAAAAATGGTCTTGATTAAACTACTTTTTTTCCGGTGGGATGGTTGGGGGTCTACTTGCATTAGCACAACTGTTATGCAGAGCCCAGTGCTGTCACCAGAACAAGGATCCCATTTGTGATCTCACACCAACACCCACACTTTGCTCTTCCATCTTCAGATGCTGCTTGCATAACACACACAGCCAGCCGCTATATAACCTGCCACCAAAGCAACAGCAGAAACATTCTCCCTGCACTTAACAAATCAACAGTACAGAAAACTGCACACCCTGTGGAATTCAAACACTCAGTGTGGCACACAACAGCAGCTGTAGTAATGCACTGCGTATTGTGGCTACCGAAAGGTTTTACTCCTAAATATTCTACACATTTTACAACAAATTTTCTGCTGTAAGCCAGCTTCCTTCCCAAGATATTTCATTATGTCATTTCTATAAGGGACACCACATTTCACCTCAGGAGCACCCTAGGATTTATGATGACTCTGCTCTCAGTTGCAGGACATTAAGCATCTCAATTTCCAATATTCATGGGTGCTCCTGGATGATATCAGAATTTAAGCCATCAACCTAAAAATAAAATAAATGCATCCTTCCCTGTAGAATTAGACTGCAGATTTCCTTCCTGTCCCCTCAGTTCCACTGAAGCCCTTTTTTATGCAAATGGCCAAGGAAATGGCCCACCCCAGATACTGCAGGGGATTAGCACCCTCGCCCCTCAGATGACTGGAGAAAGGCCCGTGTCACTTAAATGGGTGGAGACTTGCACTGACCGTAGTTATGCAGGTTTTCCTTTGGATGAGTTTTGTTTTTGTACTTGGTGAATAGCTGTTCTGCCTAAGGGGAAATGGTATAACTAGAGACACAGCATATGTGAGCACAGAATTTTCACCACTGAGATTAATGACTCGTGATCCAACTTGGCCAGTCACTGACCTCAGTAGCAATGATGGGTTGTAAAACATTCACTCTCTTCTTAAAGGAGAACTGTATTGAACCTGTACTCCATTTTGTTCTGCAGTGTGACTTCCAAATATTGGTTCCAGCTCTGCCACTGCTCCACAAGTGGAATAAATAGCAAGTGGGGAAGAAAACAAGTGACAGAAATTGTGAATCGCCACTGGCACATACTAGATGGTGACCCAGTACTTAAAGCAGTCATAGGCAAAAGGCCTTTAATTTCATACAAAAGAGGCAACAATCTCGGAGATGTTGTTATTAACAGTTTCTACAAGAGACTGCAAACTACAGTTAGACCAAACTGGCTACCAAAGCAGCCTAAAGGCAGCTCAATGTGGCTGCTGCAACATTTGCCATGTATGTATCCAAGAAAATAATTCCCAGCACCTTGCTAGCACAAAAACAGTCATTGTTAAGCATTTTATAAACTGTAGTTATAAACTGCAGCAATTCACTTTGTTTGTGGTTTATGTTCTTGTCTGCCCATGCCTGAAAATCCATGTGGGTAAAACCATCAGATCTCTAAGAGTGTATTCAAGAGCATGTATGCTTGATTACAAAAGTCAGTCTTAATACCCCTGTAGGAAATGAAAAGTATGTACTCACCGTAATTCTTGATCTTCCAGAATATCTTCACCATTCATAATGAGCGAGTCTGTGCCAAAGGTACTAGGACCCCACAGGAGTAACTTCAAGAGCTTTCAGCAAAGGGGCTGACATCAGTGATGGTGCCACCCATGAGGCCAATGCATGACACAGTGCTCATGGACTGGCAAGTAACTAATGCCAGCCCTTTGATTACCTCAGTTGAGTCCACCAGAAAAGGAAGAAAGTGGAAGACAAAAGAAAAAAGGGGAAGATTGTTCAAGGAATAGAACAAAGGATATAAGATATAAAAGGAACAAAAAAAATGAAAATCTGTCCACCAGAAAGGAAGAAGAAGAGAGGATGGGATGGGGGCCTAGGTAGCAGGAAGAGAGGGTGACCAGGGCAATCTGGGTAGGATGGAGAGAAAACTTCCCCTGCAGGGGAGAGGAATAATGGGGATCCGGATGCTCCTACCAGTGTTGTTGTTTCTTCAGGAAAGCAGCCTCCATAAATGGAGGTAAAAAGGGTTCCTAGAGATGCAGAGGAACACAGGCTTGGTATCCCGCAAGAGGCGTATACTGACTGGGAGTAGATCCCCATTAAGTAAGAAGAAAAGGAAGAACCTGAGAGAGCAGAAGGTGTCTTTATTTTTGTTTTTTTGATAAAATGACAGGACATTTTCCTTCTATTTACCAGAGGGCTATCTAAAGGGAAAGAAAGGAGTATAATACTGGAACAAGGCTAGCTGGAAGGCTAAATGCATGGAGTAATCTTGGAGAAGGAAAAGAAAAATGGAGGGAATTGGCTAGGATAAGGAGTTACAGCTGACTCCTCTTTCTTCTGTACAAGCTTATCTTTTTTTTTCTTTCTTTAAAAATGAAACCAGGGGAAAGGGGTATAGAAAAACCATTATACCAATGATCAAAGTTTTGTAGATGCCTTTCTCAAAAAAGAAAATAAGGAAATGAAGGAGAGCCACCCATGCTCTTCTACAAGGGAAAGTCAGACTCATTTTTTTTTATTTTATCCCATGTGTGTGTGTGTGTGCGTGTCTGTCTGTCTAGGAAGCAGAGGTGAACTAAAGGCCCCAAACATGTTTTCTGCTCCATTCAATTTTTCTTTTGTGGGGGCCTAGAACTCCAGACAAAAGAAGGAGCAAGGGGCCAAACAAGGAGACAGGAAAAGATAGAGAGAGAGATAGGGTGGGCTACCCAGATGTCTTGTCATTTATGGAGGATGGTGGGAGGGTTGTGGTAATGAAAGGTGATGATATTCAGGAAGATCAAGGATTACAGTGAGTACATAATTTTCATATCTTCCAAGAACCAATCTTCACCATTCGTTACCAGTGGGTGAGAATACCAGGGTTATGACCCACAAGGTAGTGCTGGCTTACACTAAAGGAAACAATTATTTCCTCAGCCTCATGTGGACAAAAACCACAAAGAGGTAATGGACCCTTAGAGGCCTGGTGAGGCCCAAGACTGATCAGGGCAGGCAGAGGCTCCTGTGGCCTGGCAGCAAGAAGGCACCCCACAAGCCTACGTCTGGCTCTGTGGGAGAAGAAGTGGGTCCCCTGGAAAAGGGAGGCAATCACCCTATGCCAGGCCAAGGGTGACAATTGGTAGAGACAGAGCCATGTCATCCGCCTGATGCAGACTTCAGTTCCCACCAGCCAGGAGGCCACCTCACTGGCATCATAAGATGCCCTCACTCGGTGCGTTGCCAGCTCCTGGTCCTGGGCAGAAAGATGAATGGCCTGTCTGGCTGCCTCACAATCTGGCAGAGATGCTAGAAGCTGACCAGTCATCAACCACAAGCGCCTACCATAGGTCATCTGGTGTGGCTGGTGTGACGAGATGCACAACATGGTGTGTGCTGCCGAGAAAACCCTATGACTCCAGGCATCTAACTCTGCAGAGTCCGACTCTGGGGGATAGTCATGCATGAGAAGCCTATGCCCAGAGGGGGTGTCAAAGACCTGGACCCAAAAGAGGGATGCGGTATGGCTCTTGGAGACCCCAGGAGTGTGCAACACCTGCACTTGGCATCCTTCAGGACTGGAGAAGGGGCTGAAGGAAAAAGCCAGAGATCTCTAGACACCTCTGCAAAAGGTCTAGGCCATGGAGGTATGACAGTGAAGTCATGACTGTACTCCCCAAGGAAGGAGAGCATCAGATTAACAGGACTGTGCCCTAACATTTGTAGATTTACAGCTTTCTCATCATCTCCGAGAGGAAGTGCTTGTACCCTGTGTACTCAGCATCACAGGAGATATGCCAGGAAGTGTCCTCTTCCTCAGAGGAAGAAGATGAAGAGCTGGAATCAGGGGACAGTGGTGCTGAGGTGGCAGACCAGAAGATGGCCTTATCTAGTGACCTTAGGTATGTAGGGAAAGCACTCACTGATGCCCTGAAGTGTTCCCAGGTCAGGGCCCCTGAATGACCCATAATGCCAAGGAGCAGAGTTGAAGGAGACAGGTGAAGAGGCCAGGTCCTCTCCCAGGGCTGCAAGAACAAACAGCGGACCTCACAGTAGGGGAGAGCCTGACAGACTCACCCACCATAGAGCACTCAAGCATAAAGGAATGGTCTAGGTGGTGCCCTTGAGGCGAATCCTCGGGGGGGGTTGGAGCTGTAAGGTCCCACAGGGAGGCTTCTATCCCACCTACAACAGACCCAGATGGTTCCAGCAGGGCCTGAGGACTCAAATCAATGCTATGACTGCTGCCACTTACCCTGGGCATGGACTGAGCTGCTGAAGGAGACCTGCCAGTTCCCACCTCACCTAAAAGGCTCTGCCCATTGGGCTAAGGCTCAAGCAGGTTCCACATCTACCACTGGAGCAGAAGAGAGTGGTTCAGGAATGGTACCAGAGCCTTCATTGACACATGAATGGTTCTGGAATCCCACAACACTGGGCATGGTGCCAGAACCCTGTCTGGTGCTACGGCCAGCACTGACCCTCTTCCTGGCACTGGAATTAGCACCGGGGCCATCTCTGGTGCCACAGATGGTGCCAGAAGATGAAATGGGAACGGTGCCACAACCAGCACCAGAAAAAGAGGGAACTCCCAACAACGATGCTGATCGCAGCTTAGGTCTAGAACCAGGTCCAGAAAAAAACCCATCACAAGCAGAGTCCGGGAGCCAGTCAGGATCACCCTGGTCCTCATCATCTGGGTCATCTGACAGCTTATGGATGAAATCCAGAAGATCTCCATGGAGTGTCTGATGCCAGGGGCTTTTCCTCAACAAGCACTGCAAATGGTGTCTAGAGGGGACTTGGTCTTACGGTGTGCAACACCTCACTCACTGGCACTGGCCTTAGTGCCAGGAGCTGAGGCAGCACTGGACCACAATTATAAAGAGCCTACCAATGTAGGCCCAGTGTATAGCTCCAGCCTTGGCACCGGGAGCATTCATTGCCCCGGAAGGGGTCAGTAACTAGGTGGGGTGTGCAACCAGTCCCCCGGGATGGGGGGCTGAATGTCCCACAGACCCCTCCCCCAGGTCATCTGTCTCGGTGAGATGAGGTCTAGAAGAGGCCTGGTCACCCTCAATAAGTGTAGTATTGTGGAGGGACCCAGGGGAAGAACCCAGGGACCTTACATTGGAGTCCCTCGTGCACCCCCTGTTGCCAAAGGTGTGGGGGGCAATCAACCCCACCTCATTGCACAAATTTCAAGAGTGTGAAAGTCCATAGATAAGCAGGCATCACAGTGGCCCATATCATGGTCATCTCCGAGGCAGGTCCAGCAAGAGTCATGGCAGTCCTGAATAGATATAGGCCTCCCACAGAGGCATCAACGCATGGTGGGTGTCTTTCTTCTTCTTGGACTTATCCTTCTTCTTAGGCCCCAGGAGCCTAACATGACTGAATAAAGCAGGAAAATAAAAAACAGCAACAACAACAAAAAAGAGAGAGCTCGGCACCATAAAAGAAGACGGAGAGAAGAAAGTGGTGTAGAAAAAGGCAAGAAAAATTATTACAGAATTGTGCTAAATAGCAATGAACTGAATGAAGCAGCAAGTTGAGAATCACTCATACGGAGCTGCAGCCTCGACAGTGGGAAAAACAGAGCTGAGGTAATCAATGGGCTGGCATCAGTTACTAGCCAGTCCACGAGCACCACGTGATGTGTCAGCCTCGTGGGCGGCGCCATCATAAATGTCAGCCCACTAGCTGAAAGCTCTTGAAGTTGCTCCTGCGGGGTCCCTGTGCCTATGGCACATACCCACTAGCAATGAATGGTAAAGCCTGATTCTTGTAAGATCACATTTTGCCAAGTTCCATTTCCTTCTTTTTTCCTTCGTTTTCTATTTTTTTCTTTGCTCTTTTACTCCCTCTAAAATATACATATTTAGGTAACTGCAACCATTAATTTTGGTCTGTAAGCGCTTTCAGACCAAACCAAAACTTTAATCTTGTTGTGAACTTTAAGGGCATTTTCTTCCTCCTTTCTTGCTTCCATCCCCCGCTCCTCCTCACCCCATCCCCCTGTTTTCCTTGTTTTCTCTGTTTAATCCTTTCAATATAGTATAGTAATTACCAGACCCTCCCTAAAGGGGAAATGTTGGTGTTTATTACTACAATTAGCATTTACAAATGGTCTAGAGCTCTACTTTAGCAGCTAAGACCTTTGTTATTTCCTTATAAAAACCTTGCGAGGGTTTACTTTCTTTACTATGATTTTACTTTTCTCACTTTCATCCTACTATTTTTTCCCTCCCCTATTCTAACTGTCATGTGCCTTTTTCTACAGGCCTGAAACATCTGCCTTCTAGTTATTAGTTTCACTAGCTCTGTTCTAAGAACTTTTTTGTATTAATTGTATTGGGTGACATGTACTGTAACACTGTTTTGTTTTAAACTTGAGACCGAGTCTGTGATTTTAATTGTGTTCTTACTGATGTGCATTACATGGACAATGCACCTGTGATGAGGAACTATACCTTAAAACCTGAGATTTAAAAGTGAGGGTGGTCTGTGTGAAGCCACGCCCGCTGATGCAGCATCACATTTATGATACGGAGCGCAGGGACTCTGTTCTGTACTTTCAACAAAGGAGATGGAATAAATGTTTGGTGGAATATTGCATGTTTTTGTGAGTACCTGTTTCTTGCCAGAACTGTTTCAGTGCTATCCTAGTCCAATGGTTTGTCTAATGTCTGTTTGATGTAGGATCCATTCCCAGCAGTAAGCGAGTGGTTTTGTTTGTCCTAAATACCAGAATTAGTTAGATAAGTAACTAGAGGGTGTAAATCTAGAAAAATCAGTGGGTCTTGATGGCATCCACATGACGGTACTAGTATATTCAAAAGAAGTTCTGACTGGACCCCTTGTTAACAACTTTAGGACTTCTTATAAGACAGGGATAATACTAGATGAGGCAAAAACAGTGAACGCCATTCCACTATAAAAGAACGGAGTGAGGTCAAGACCCAGACTACTACACACCTGTGAGCCTTGCATCAGTAGTTGGCAAAGTGAGCCTGTCACAAAAGATGTGGTGGATCAACACATGGACTGTTTTCTAGCATACAACATGGTTTTACAAAAGGAAAACCTGCCAAATCAACCCGATTGCCTTCTTTGATGTGATAACTAGGGAGAAGAAAAAGGGCCATGCAGTCGATGTAGTCTACATGAGCTTCAGCAAGGTCTCTGACACTGTACCACACAGAAAATGTGTGGAAAAAAGCACAATGTGGAATCCATTAAGTATACTGAAAGTAGATAGTCAATTGGCTGACAGGTAGGAAGCAGAATGTGGTGATGGATGGTACCTTTCAGAGAGGAGTGCCTCGGGAGTCAGTTTTCAATTATTTTCCCCTTATTTGATGGCCTAAAGGAGGGGGTCAGCAGCAAGCTGCTGAAGTTTGCTGATGTTGCTTAATTGTCAGATTGCGTGGACATGGTGGGGGGGTCACTACAGGGTGATAATGGGTATGGGTGAAGAAACTGGGCTTAATCTAAATGTGGGGAAGAGAAAAGTACTACACCTAGGGATATAGAATCAGAGTTGCATATACTCCTGAGTGATGCAACAGCTAACAGAACAACTGAGGAGAGGAATCCTAGGATAACTGCGAACAGTAAGCTGAAGTCAGATGGGCAATGTGCTGCTGCAGTCAAGAGAACAAACACAGTGGTGGGTAGCATTAGGATGGGGTTAAGGAGCAGGTCAAGCGGGGGATAATCCACTACCTGTACAATGCCCTGCTTGGACCATACCTGGAATACTGCATTCTGTTCTGGTCACTGCAGTACAAAAAATACATTGAAAGGATCAAGAGTGTCCAGTAGTGGGTCATTAACCTGATTTGTTGCCTAAGAGGCAAGGGCTATGAAGAGAGATGTGACATACTCTAGTTATTTAGCCAAGAAAAGAGAAAGCCAGCAGGGGATATGATAATGGTGTTCAAAAAAATAATGGTGTAACAAGAGTGGAGTTTGTATACACTGATGTTTGAGTCGGTGACGGATAGCAGAACTAGATGATATGTACCACAACTACGCAAACTGATGGGGGACAGGTTAAGGAAAAGCATTAGAAAACATATCTATGAACACATGGGTAGTTAACATGTCTAATAGCCAAGCCGGTGAGGTTGTGGAAGCTGGCACTAGTCAGGCTTTAAAATCAAGAGTAGGTAAGATTCCTTAGGGAGAATAGCTTTGAGGGTTACACAGCATGAGAAGATGAAGCATTGCAGCTAATAAGCTTGGATGTGTGTCCATGCTCAGATCTGGTGTAGACACTGCTGTGTGGCTGGATTGGTGTACAAGATGGACCCTAAATCATCACCACAGTAATACAGTATGTCACTATATTACACTGGGAGGCTGTGGCAGCTGCCTTGACCATTCCTTTCCTGTTCACGCTGAGTCTTAGTGTAGATCTGTTTCCTCAAATCTGCACCCATGCATTTATTTATTTAAAATTTGGTAACTGGGAGAGTCACACTGAGCCGAAGTTCTGAGCCAGGTGCAACCCAGGGGAAAGGGGTTGGAAACAAGTGAACAGTCAGTTTACAATTAAATATGATATAAAAATATTAAAAATAAAAGGTAATATCTGACCTCAAAATCTATGTTTCTATGTCAATGTCACTGCAATAAATTTGGTCAAACTGAAAGGGAACTGAGACTAAGAATCTTAGAACATAATTATAATCTCAGAATATAATAATTTATGAGACTCAGGTGATTTATACTGAATGCAGTGGCATCTATTCGGAAGGTTCATATAGGTTGCTTGTTGACCGAAGAGTTACTGGAGTAGAAACTCCACTCTGCAGTTGTACTTAATTACAAAATTTAGTGGCATTTGAACTGATCTACATGAAAATTTTAACCCAACAATGATGCATCTGCTATAGTCCTCAACTTTGGGAAGAGACAGCTTCATGGCTCTCCTACCGTCTAGGGTTCACCTGTATTCTTGAGTGACCCACCCTTGAAACCAGCTAAAGACAACAACAAAGGCCAGAGAATATGATATGAGATGCTTGGAACTACATGTCTGATTTTTGGTTACAGCCCTTACCTGTCTGTGTGGACCTGCAGGTTCCGATTCTCGCCTCCTCTGTCGTGTAACTGGTGCCGAGTGTGAAGGTGATGGAGTGGGGGTCCCTGGTTGGAGTTCATGTTTGCTCTCAGATGAAGACAGACACTGTCCCCTGTTTCGACGAGAGGTGTCCTCCTCTATCACAACCTGCATTACCCTGGCTCTCCCATCATATGTTTTTGGCCTTACTGCAGCCTCAGCTACCACTCGCCTCCTTTCCTCCATTTCATCAATGGGGCGCAGTTCCTCTGGCTCCTCATCAGTGGTCCCCGAGGTACTGGGTTCAGCTCCAGGGTGGAAGTCCTTGAGTTCTGTCTCTTTGTCAATAATAACCCATTCTTTACTGTCAAAGTCTTCCTCTTCAGCCAGAGGCACAGATTTGAAAGCATTGCTGAGTGCCTCTTGCTCCACTGAGGCTGACACCTCCATCCTCCCACTGGCCTGGCGATCACACTGAGCAGTGTCAACAGACAGCATCTGAGCAGGCTGTGAGGAGTAAAGAAGTCTTGAAGGAGAACCAAGCAAATCCACCCGAGATCTACAGGAGAAAAAAAAACAGGGAATGGATGATGCAGTTATTCCTGTTACAGGGAACACAAAAACAGAATTTGCCAGCAGATAAGGACTACTTGGTCCACCTAGTCTGCCCAATTTTCCTTGCCTATTAGATCATTGCAGATCCTACTGGATCTTAGGCCCATTCACCCACCATTCCTCCCCTTTAACTAAGATTCCCTCATGCCTACCTCATACACTCTTGAACCCCACCACTGGTTTTGCTCCCACCACCTCTGCTGGAAGACTGTTCTAAGAATCCACCACTCTCTGTGAAGAAGTACCTCCTCACATCTCTCCTGAATCTACACCCCTCCAGCATCTTATTGTGCCTCTTGTCTTTGAGCACTTTTTGTTCTAAAAAATATTTCCCTTCTGTACCTTATTTATTTATGTATTTATTTATTAATTAAAAACTTTAACCAGGAAATACATACTGAGCTGATAGCAGCTCATTTCCAGATGTGTCCTGGGGGAGAAGGGAGGGAGAGAGAGATAGCTGAAAGTACAGTTACGTAAGAACTTACCATAACAGTAGATCTTCAAGAGAATGTCTTGCATCATACCGTACCTATGAACTATAGCCTCCAGGCATTTGGACCACACAGAAACTTTTCTAGCTAGCAGTCTACAAGAGGCCACCCACAATGAATCGCACACTGGTGATGTCCCTGCCATATAAACATGAGCGGCCCTGCGTCCTCCTCAGTTCTCCTGCTGGAGACCATATACTGAGTATCTCCTGCTGGGGAATCGAGAGGAGCCAGAGGTTCCTGCCATGAAGAAAGATGAAACAGAAGGTGAACCATCCTGGAGAAAGAGTGACAGACACAGAAAAGCCCTAAGATCAAGGGGGACGGGGGGTGGGGTGGGATGGCATGGCCTGATGCAAGAGATTCTCTCGAAGATCTACTGTTATGATACGTTCTTATGTAACTGTACTATCTTCATTGAGGGTATCTCTTGCATCAGGCCACACCTATGGAATGAGTCCCAAGCAGTTACAGACAGAGAGACAGTCTGGGTGGCTGGACACTATGGAACTAAAACAAGAGGACTTGAAGTACAGCCAGACCGAAACCTGCCCTTCTCCTAGAAGCAATATCCAGACTGTAGTGGGTTTTTTTTTACACTTTTTGCCATTCACTCTGTGGCTGGGGGTGTTACCTATGGTTCCCCCAGTCCGGTTGGTCTCACAGCTCCCTTGCCGCTCCAAGTACTTTGTTTCTCTACCGTCTTCTCCACTCTGTGCTGCGGCCGCATTATGGTGGGTACGTACCCCACCACCGTGGAAGCTGGGGATCAGGATCCAGGGGGAGCGACCTGGAGTTGGAGTGGCGAGGCGCTGTCGGACCTCCTTCATACAGCGTGCTGAGAAATTATTTTTAGATGCTCCCTGGTTCCCCTCAGCCCAGGCATGCAATGGCACCAACTCCACCACTGTGCATGCTCCCATGCACCACGCGTCAGATGCCGCCCAAGCCACCTGTCTGTTTTGAGCCGCCACATGCAATGACCCCCACCCGCCACCAGGAGTCGACACAGCTGCGGCTTCCCCATCCCTCCCTCTCTGAGAAGGAGAGCAGTCACTAGGATGCTCAATCCTTCTCCCTCCCCGATGACCCCCGACAACCCAGGCTCGTTCCCAAACCCGGGTCACCGGTGTGGTGCGAGATGTGGCGTCCAGCATCTCAACCCTCAGCACCAATGGGCTGGCTAGAGACTGTAGTGTTTAGTAAAGGGGTGGACAGTACTCCAGATTGCAGCAGCACAGATCTCTGTAGCTGAAATATTCCTGAAACAAGCAACTGAAGTGGCCATGCTTCTGGTTGAAAGGCCACAAACAACACCAGGAAGTTCCTCACCATACTTTCTATAACAAAAAGTAATACAGCTGGCTAACCATTTGGACAGACACTGTTTAGAAACAGGTACGCCCTCTTTCCCAGGGCCAAAAGAAACATACAGCTGCACGGACATCCTGCAGTCCTTCATACGATGTGTATAACAATGCAGAATTCGATGTACATCTACGGTGTGGAGCAATGCTTCCCCTGGACTGGCATGTTCTGGATAATAAACAGGTAGGTGGATGGTTTGATTTAAGGTAATCTCAGACACACCTTAGGAAGAAACTTAGGATTCGTACGCAAAGACACCCTGTCTTCATGGAAAATCAAATAAGGAGGCTCACACAACAGAGCCTGAAGCTCAGAAATCCTTCGAGCCAAAGTAACAGCGACTAAAAATAACGCTTTCCACAACAGAAAGCATAGCTTGCATGTCATAGCAGGCTCAAAAGGAGACGAAGTAAGCTTCTCCATCATAAAATTCAAGTCTCTAGGTTGGACTGGATTGCAGATAGGAGACTTCAGATGGAGAATTCCTCTTAGAAAAGTATGGGACACCTCTAGTTGAGCTACCGTACAGCCATCAACAGTCACATGGAAGGCTGAAATGGCTGAAAGGTGCACTTTAATGATGGAGTATTGGAGGCCAGAATCTGAAAGGGACAGTAAGTACTCCAGAATCTGATTCACTGGAAAACTGAATGGGTCCAAATGATGTGAACCTGTCCACAGAGCAATGTGTTTCCACTTCATGGAATAAGTTGCTCTAGTGGAGGGCTTCCTAGCAGCCACCAGGGCATCAGCCACCTTTTGGGATAACCCCAAATCTAGCCATGGCTATATCTTCAGGAGCCTTGCATGGAGGTGCTGCGATTTGAGGTCGGATGGACCATGGTGTCCTGCCCCTGTGATAATAAGCCTTTGCACAGGTGCAGGGGCACGGGAGGTTCCACTGCCAGGTGCTGCAGCAAGGGGAACCAGATCTGATATAGCCAGAAGGAGGCAATGAGGATTACAGTGTCACCTTCCATCTGGAGCTTGATCGGTACTCTTTGGAGTAAAAGGAAGGAAGGAAAGGCATAGAGGAATCTCTCTTTCCAAGAGAGGGACAATACATCTGACCAGAAAACTCCAGGCCCTGGAGTGAGTGAATGAGTGAGTAAGCAGAAATATGGCAGTTTTGTATTGTGTGGGGATGTAAAAAGGTCTAAATCTGGATGACCCCACCTGTCGAATAGGTCTTCTACAACCACGGTCTGCAGCTCCCATTTGTACATCCGAGACTGCAATCAACTGAGCCTGTATGCCAGGACTTTTTGAATGCCTGGAACATGGATGGTCAATAGTTCTAGACTGTGTTCTAAAGTCCAGTACCAGACCCTCCTCGCTTCCCAACACAGAGGGTATGAGTGAGTCCCCCCCTTGTTTGTTGAAGTATACGCTGATGTCCGTCTGCACCAGAAGATGGCCCAGGGACAGATGGGTCTGGAAGGCTTGTAAATAATACAGAATGGTTCTCATCTCCAGGATGTTGATGTGTAGAGCAGTTTTCACTCTGGACCATGTCCCTTGAATCTGGTGAGGTCCCAGATGTGCCCCCAGCCCAACCCCGAAGTGTCTGTGGTGAGAATCTGTTGAGGGGAAGGAATGAGAAAGGGAAACCCTTTCAACAAGTTGCTGGGTACCATCCACCAAAGCAGCACCTTTTTGACCAGAGAGGAGACTAGAATTTGCTGATCTAAGTCGTCAGTGTGCTGGTCCCACTGGATTCTCAATGTCCACTGGGAGATCTGCATGTACAGCCTGGCGAAAGGTACCATGACAATAGCTGCAGCCATCGGGCCCAAGTGCCTCAGGAAGGTTCTGGCCGAGACATATCTGCTGTTGTAAAGCAGCTTGGCCTGAGCCATCAGGCAGCCCACCCTGTCCTGTGGCAAGAACGCAAAACCCGAGCCGTGTCCAGTACTGCCCTGATGTACTGAAGGTGCTGGTAAGCGGTCAAGACTGACTTCGGCAGACTGACCATGATTCCCAGGGCATGGAACAACTGCCTGGTATGCTTTAGGGTCTAGAGCAGTTGCTCCCTGGACTGTGCTTTGAGCAACCAGTCATCCAGGTAAGGGAAGACGTACAGCCCCTCTCTCCTGAGGGCGCTGCTACCACCACCAAGCATTTGGTAAAGACGTGGTCAGAGGACCAGCCAAGGGCAATGCTCAGAACTGGTAGTGCTCCCCTGGAACTGGAACCTGAGGTACTGCCAGTGGGGAGCACACACCCTGATATGCAGGTATGTGTCCTGCATGTTGAGGGAGCATATCCAGTCTCCTGTGCAGCAGTGGCAGCAGGTCAGGCAGGGTCACCATCATGAACTTCTTGTACTGGATGTAAAAATTCAGGGTTCTCAGATGTGGATGGGCCATAAATCCCCTATGGATTTGGGGACTAGAAAGAAGTGGGAATTGAACCCGCTGTTCCTCTGATCCTCGGGAGAGGTTCTATGGCCCTTTTCTATAGCAATATGAATTTCCAGCAGCACTGAACTGCGGTCTGGAGGGTAGTTTGAATGAACTGAGGTAGATCTGGGCACAACTCCAGAAGTTCTAGAGTGTGGCCTTGTTCTATGAGCTGCAGAACCCAAGCATCTGTAGTGATCTCCCTCCACCTGTGTCATGTGGAGGGAGAAATGACCCCTACCACTGCCTGTGACAGGGTTGAATAAGGCCCTTTCCCATTTGTTATGCAGAAAGAGTTAAATGCAAGGATCTGTCTGGCCATCTGGTAGTCTTCAGCCAAAGAAAATGAAAATTACATACCTACTGTAATTCTTGATCTTCCTGTATATCTTCACCATTCATCATTGGTGGGTACCAGCCAGAGGCGCTAGGACCCTGTGGGAAGCTTTTTTAGCTAAAGCTTTCTATCTGGAGGAGGAGGAGCTGGCGTTGGAAGCGGCACACCCTCGAGGTTGATGTATTACAAGGAGCTCGTGGGTTGGCCAGTAACAGACACCAGCCCCTCCACCACCTCATATCTGTTCGCCGGAGTAAAACAGACAGAGAAAAAAAGGGTTGGAGGGTGGGGCAAGGGAGCCCAAGGGACAGGAAAAGGAAAGGATGTAAACTTAAAGGAGGTATAAGCCAACAAGAGGAAGGGGACAGGCTCTAAGTTTTGTGGGACGGAGGCCCCAACCACTGGGCATGCTAGAAGGGGTTGAGAGGATGGTCAGGGAGTGAAAATGCAAGAAAGAGAATCAGCGAGAGAGAGAAACAGTAAGATAACAAGGATGAGGGAGGGAGAGTGGAGAAAATTAAAGAGAGAGAGAAAAAACAGAGAGGGAGAATGGACCCCAACAGGCTAACAGTGCAGGGGATCTTCCGCTGCCTGAGGCCTAAGGGAAGGAGATCGACTAACTGCTCTTTTTTATATGGATCCTAAGCCGAGTCCAAGGACAGACACAAGAACCTATAAAGGCAGTGCAAAGAAGGTGCCTTCCACTGCAGAAAGAGTCATCACTGAACCCAGGACAGGTCTGACCAATTACTCCTCTCTCCCGCTCTGACATTCTACATAGGGGTGAGGATAAAAATGATCCATCTCAGGGAAGTCCCTCCAGCACAATGGTAGGGGTCACTTGTTAAATGAACCCTTCTTGAGATCTAATGGGGAGCTGTTGCACCTAGATCTACCCCTAGGAAGGAAGATAGAGTTTACCTCTGCAAGAGGTAAGAGATCAGAAGGATCTTGCCCCATGGATACCCACTGGTGCTCACATGAGCATAAAGAAACCACGTGGCCCCACAGACAGAGGAAGAAGATGATGATAGGGATCCTCTGAGCCCTGCTAACCAAGCCCAGGACCCAAGGGAGGCAAGAAGGCCCCACACAAAAGGAAGGATCCCCAAGATCAGGACTCTGGTATAGGATGATGTCCCAGGACGACCCCACCAGGTCGTATGGAGCTCCAAGAATTCCTCTGGCCAAAGAGGGCAAGAGCTCCTGCTCGCCCTCCCCCAGAAATGGGCCCCTGTTGCTTCAAAGAAGGATCAGTGGACCCAGAGGTGCCAGTGGGACTATGACCTCAATTGGCCTCAACTGGGGGGAAGGAGAGGCAAGGAGGCAGTGCCCAGGAAGCTGAGGTCCAAGATGGGATGGTGGGCAGGAAGCAGTGATGAATGGTGAAGATATACAGGAAGATCAAGAATTACAGTAGGTAGGTAATTTTCATATCTTACCTGTATCAATCTTCACCATTCATCACTGGTGGGTGAGTACCAAGCACCACAACTGTGGCGCTGGCACCTCCTTGAGGGCTAAGCTTTCCCCTCAGCCTCTTGTGGGGGACTTACAAAAGGAGGGGGCCCATCACGGGTCTGGCCAGATCCACAACTGGTCAGGGTCAAGTCGAGGCCCCTGACATGCAGGAGAAGCAGGGTGCCCCGACAGCTCTCGCCTGGCCCTGCAGGAGAAGAATCTGGCCCCCTGGGAATGGCAAGGCAATCACCCTACGCTGGGCCAAGGATGACAATGGAGATAAGCATAACCATGCCATCCACTAAATGCAGACTGCAGTTCCTACAAGGCTGGAGACTACAGTGCTGGCATCATAGGATGCCTTTTGCTTGGTGTCTCACCAGCTTCAAGCCGTGGGTAGAAATGGTTATGGCCCGCCTGGTTGCCTCTCTATCAGGCATGGCTGCCAGGATCTGACCCAGTGTAGCCTACAGACACCTTTCATAGGCAAGCAAGTCTGCCTGATGTGCAGAGATAGAGAGCAAGGGCTGCATTGAAGAGAAGACCTTTCTGCCCCAGCAGTCAAACGCCATGAAGTCAGCCTCTGGGGGTGGTCTCTTGAAGGGCGTAGACACCCTGAAGGGGTATCCAGCCACTCCAGTCCAGACTCAGGATGGGGCAGAGCGCCTGGAGACCTGTAGGGAGTGTAATACCTGCACTGGCAGTCCTGAGGAGCTGGAGAAGAGGAAGTAGGAAGCTGCCAGATGCTGTGTGACTCCATGAAAGGACGAGACCATGGAGAGATCACAACGGATTCTTGACTGTACTCCCCGAGGAAGGCCAGTGTCGCACACACAGATTGTGGCCTAGTGATGGGGAAGATGAAGCTCTTCCAATATCATTGTGAGGTCAACATCCGTAAAGGTGAAGGAAAGGTGAGGGAGTCCTCTTCCTCAGAGGAGGAAGCTGATGATGTGGAAGAAATCTGTACAGGGTGCGATGGTGCCAAGATGGCCCTATGATAAATGGGGAATGCACCTACTGTCAGCCTATACTGTTCTCAGTTGAGGGCCCCAAGGGACCAGAAATACATGGGAGTAGGGAGAGAGGCTGAAAGAAAGGAGGGGACAGAATGGTCCTCTGCCAGGGCTGTGGGAGAAAGCAGGAGACCTCTCCTGAGGGAGGGAGCTGCACTGGTCAGCCACAGACTGTTACCCAACACTCTCTGAGCTAACAGGGTGGTGCCCTAAAAGAGAAGACCCCTGGTGAGGAAACTTAAGCCATAAAGGCCCAGAAGGCCGAATCCTGTACCCACCCACAGCACGACTCCAACCCCTAGCCGGAGAGGGAGAGCCCAGATCAGCACTCTGATTCCGTCCCAGAGTGGCCAAGGTCAGAGGGACAGAACAGGATGCAAGACAGAGGCCCCCCACCCAACCCAGAGAACTGTGACCTGCCCCTCGAGAGAAAGAGAGAGAGAGAGAGAGAGGCCTCACCTTGGCCATCGCTCCAAGAGAAGGGGGAAGACAAAAACCGGCATCTGGGTCAGCTTTCAACTCCCCCTCAGACTCCGGGTTGGCATCAACTGCCGACATGATGCCAAAGACAGCATCAGCAATGGGAAAGGCACCTGAGGCACCCGAAGCACCACCACAAGAGGTGGCACCAACATTCAAAGTGGCACCGACAGCACCAACTCAAGGGTAGCGCCACCTTCAGAGGCGGCGCTGACTCGCGGCACCAACCTCAGAGGCAGAGTTGAAAGCGCCACCATCACCAGAAGACACCTAGCTGAAATGGCACTGGAAATGATGCCAGAGGCCTCTGTGGCACTGAGGGTGGCACCAACAGAGGGAGAAGTGGTGTCCATAACGGTGTCAGCCTGAGAACCGGACAAGTAGAGAACCACCTGCTGAGCCCAGGGAGCATCTGTAGTGCTGGAAAACTGGGATGCCAGTCCGATCATCCTAGTCATCCTCCAATTCCTGGGAGGAGACCACGGAGATCCCAAGAAAGGCAGCCCGGACACTCCACCCTCCTGGCACCAGGGACGGTTTCAGGAGGGGACCCAGTGGCAACGGCGGTGCCACCTTGTTCATCAGCACCAGACTCTATGGCAGGAGTCGAGGCTGTGCCTGCCAGCACCTCTGAAGGAACCACCAGTGTAGGTCCTGTATATAGCTGAGACCTCAACACTGGGGTGACCCGGTTCCCCAACAGGGAACTAGACTGCAAGGAGTGCCCAACTGGTCCCCTGGAAGACGCCAACTGTCTGCCCGACCCCTCGACCAGACATCTAGTCTCAACAAGACCTGAGACAACAGAGGCCTGTTCTCCCCTGGTGCATAGAGCAGTGGTGGGAAGCCCGGGGAAAGGGCCCAGGGACCTTACCATAGCTGCACTCGTATTACACAGACCACCAAAAGTTAGGGAGGCCCACCCGAACCTCGCCGCATAGTTGACCAAAGTGCAAAATTCCATTGAAAAATAGGCATCACAACATTCCATATCATGGTTCAGCACTAGGCAAGTGAAACACAGGTCATGCGGGTCAGTTACGGAAAAAAGACTACCACAGGGGCACTGATGCATCGGGATAGTCCCCACCTTCGAATGTTTTTGCCCCGAACCTGACATGATCAGCCTTACACAAAAATAATAAAATGAAGAAAAGACTCGATGCCGCACTCTAAACAAAAAGAAATAACGATGCCTGAAACAGCGATGGAAACGGCGTTGAGTATGTTAACGAATGAGCAGAACCGAGTAAGACAAGGCTTTCTGGAAGATTCTGAGAGTTGTCCCATGGAGCCGTGCTGTTCTCAACGGCAGGAAAAACAGAACTGAGATGATGGAGGGGCTGGTATCTGTTACTGGCCAACCCGTGAGCGCCACGTAATATGTTGGCCTTGAGAGCGGTGCCACTTCTCGACGACAGCCCCTCCTCTAGATAGAAAGCGTTAGCCAAAAAAGCTTTCAGCTGGGTCTGAGCAGCTCTGGCTGGTACCCACCAGTGATGAATGGTGAAGATTAATACAGGTAAGACTGGCCTTTTCCCATTTTCTAACTGGTGTTCTCTACCCAAAGCTGCATGTCTGTAGGCAGGATGTTGATGAACTGCTCCACTGCAGGTGTGTTGATGATCTGTGGGACTGTTTTGCCCACCCTCTGGTTGGAGCCATTTAGTAAGGAGTTCTTTTAGTCGGGTGAAGGCTTCTTGAGGATTATCGACTGAGTGATACTTCAGGGACTTGAGTTTTGCCTGTAGGTCTCTCCTGAGATGTCATACCTTTTCAGGATTTCTGTTTTCACTAGGTCATAGTTTTTTTAGTCATTTTTATGCTACTCCCCAGCCTTCCAACTCGACACTCCTTTGGGCTGCCTAGGCCACTGCGCCACCATACTCCAATCACAATTTGCTGCCATCATCGCTGGTATTCTCCAGGTAACCCGACATAACCTTTTGTCTAGTGGGTTCCCATCCTCCAAAGGAGAAGTGCCCTTATGCACAACTACATATCCCAAGGCCAGTGACGGTCAGCTTGGGGCTATCCTAGGCTACCGTGAAGCCAGGAACTGGCGGCAGTTATCTGGCCAGTTGAAGGGAGATTTTTCCATTTTTTCTTGGCCCACCCACTCTACCCAATTGGCCTGTGTGGGAGTGGCATCCTGAGGCAGGGATGTGCAGGACAGCTTGTCGAGGCTCTACGCATCCCTAGCTCATCTCCAATCTGCCTCCAGGAGCTAAGGCCCAACCTGCCCTCAGGAGGGAAGTGTCCAATGGACGCTCTGGATCCCCTCCCTGCCGGACTCCACTCCTGGTACCCTTGCTCGGAGAATGAACCCAGGTCACCAGCATGCCAAGCGAACCCCTTCACTTGGCGCCATGGAGCCAGCTTGCAGTCATAATTTTCTGACTTTGCAATGTCCATACTGCTGTAGGCAAGTTGGGCTTTACCTGTTAGGTAAGGTACCAGCCTGACTGCCCATTGCTGCTTTGGTCATTGGCAGGCTGTGGCAACCCTTTCAAAAGTTGTCAGGTATGTTTCAAAATCATACAAGGGACACAACTTTGTAAGGTTAATGTTTATCTTTGTTTTTTATTGCATATTTTATCCCCATGGCCGCCCGGCTCGATGGCGATACTGCCTATCTGCAGCACCCATCTCCCCATATGGGATCATGCTGCATGGCCTTGGGGTTGAGGTGTTTGCATGGTTACTTTCGGTAGCTGCGTGGGGTCCCTCAACCCCACCCCCGAGGATGTTGGCACGAAGGACCGAAGTCCAGGCAGGGTGCAGTGCGGAGACACTGCTTCCACCAAAAGCTTAACAGCGTCCTCCCTTCCCAACACCACCCACTAGTCAGGACAGTGCCTAGCCCTCCCTAGAAGAGGAGAGCTTCCCGACAGATCCAGCTCAATCCAGCTCCTCCCTCCCTCCGCCAACCTGCAACTACCCAGGCCTGTTCCCGAATCCGGGTCACCGGTGTAGCGTGAGGTGTGGCGTCCAGCGCCTCAACCCTTAGCGCCAATGGGCCGACAAGTTGTTTATGTTTTGTTGCTGTGCTGGACCTGTGCCAGATCCTCCTGCTTTGATTGTTGCTGTGCTGGACATGTGCCAGATCCTCCTTGCTCCTTGCTTGCAAGGCATCCAGCCATTGCCGCTCCTGTCGTTGCATCTCTTCTCTGCTGCTCTGTCTCTCTTTGTTGTATAGCCCATCATTTGAAAAAGGCAGTCAGGCTTTCAGGTTCTATCACTGCCTGTTCTTTTTTTTATCACTAGTGCTGGCTGTACAGTCTTAGCTCAGACTTCTGTCTCTGCTACCAGCCATTCGCAGAGGTGAAAAAGTTTTTTGGGGGATGATCAGAATAAACAGGCTACTCACCTGTAACAGTAGTTCTAGGAGTGATATATGTTGTTTATCCACACTTGTTGGCATGTCCTTTCCCTTTAAGACTCTTGCCGGAAGGTCTAAAAGCTGGCTCCTCCCACCCACCCGGGTGGTATATGCCTCAGTTCCACCCCTCAACACCAGATCTTGCCCGCTGGAAGCTTAGATTGTGCGTCGAAACCGGGGAGGTCAGGTGGGTCCATGTGGATGAACAACATATACTACTCCTAGAACTACTGTTACAGGTGAGTAACCTGTTTTTCTAGGATCATGGATATGTTGTTCTATCCACACTTGTTGGCAGACTCCTAGCAGTTCTCCAGGAGGAGGGAGGCAAGGTGCAAACCCCCTCAATACTTACTTGGGGAACAGAGATTGGAGAACTGAGGCCCCAAAACCAGCATCCCGGCATGACTCTAGGTTGATGTGGTAGTGGGTAATGAAGGTGTTTGCTGACTTCGAGGTAGCAGCCCTGCAGATTTCCTGGATAGGCACGTCCCTGGAAGCAGCCACTGATGCAGCAGTATGGCGGGGTGGAGTAAGCTCTTATCTCTACAGGAGTCTTCTTGCCCGCCAACCTATAGCAGAGATCAATGCATGATGTAATCCATCTGCCAATCGTTCACTTGGCTGCAGGTCTACCAGGTTGCGGCTTCAGCATAGGTGGCAAACAGCTGATGAACCTCTCCCCAAACTTAAGCTGTCCACTCCTTATAAGAGAACACTCTTCTCAGGTCCAAAGTATGGAGCCTGTACTCGGCCTCCAAGGTGTAACTGAAGTAGTACACTGGCAGAGTAATCATCCGGTTAAGGTGAAACTCTGACAACACCTTTGGAAGGAATTTCGAGTGGGGGCGCAGGACAACCTTGTCCCTGTGAAAGACCAGGTAAGAAGACTCAACAGAGAGCACCTGTAGCACAGTCCTTCTGGCTGACGTGATAGCTACCAAGAAGGTGGTCTTCCACGACAGATGTGACATCTCACACCTGTACATTGGTTCGAATGGCTTGCCCATGAGCTTTGCCAGTACCAGCAGTAGATCCCATGGTGGTGGTGGTTCATGCACCGGAGAGGAAATATGGTCGAGGCCTTTAAAGAAGCACCAGACCACCTTCTCCTGTACCACCATCTGCTGAATGGCCTGCACCAGGTGCACCTTAAGGTTGTAGACCAAGACCCCTTTGGACAGAGATCAAAGATAGTCGAGGATACTAGCCACTGGACAAGACAAAGGGTCCAAACCCTTGCCCTGACACCAAATGGAAAACCTTTTCCACTTGAAGGCATAACACCTCCTGGTTGACTCCTTTCTGGATGTTTCATGTTTCCATGACTATGAGTACATCCTTAGAGAGACCCAAAGTCTGGCACTCTAGATGCTCAGGAACCAGGCTGTCAGGTGACGGGATTGAAGGTCCGGATGGAATACCATCCCTTCATTGACTGATGTCAGGTCCGGGCATACTGGAAAATGCCTTGGGGGCCTGGAGCAGAGGCTGAGGAGATCTGAATACCAGAACTAGCGAGGCCAGTCTGGGGCTACCAGGATCACCTGTGCCTTGTCCCTCCTGACCTTGAGGATCACCTTGTGAACCAAGGGGAGTGGAGGGAAGGCATAGAAGAGGCCTGGGGTCCACGGCCTCGAGCAGGCATCCCCCTGCAGCGAGCCCTGCTGAGGGGGGTGGGCATGAAACAGCCTGAGCTTCGCATTCTCCCTTGAGGTGAACAGATCCACCGGAGGTTTGCCCCAGTGGGAGAACAGGTTGTGTACTACCTCTGGATGGAGAGATCACTCGTGGGACATCTCGCCCACATGGCTGAGAGTGTCCGCCAGTTGGTTCAAGGCTCCTGCCACATGGATGGCTAGGAGATCTGCCTCTAGTCGGCACACTAGGGTTCAGATGTGGAGCGCTTCCCTGCACAGAGGCCAGAAGTGCATGCCACCCTGCTTGCTAAGATAGTACATGGTCGTGGTACTGTCCATCTGGACTTGCACCACTTGACTCCAAAGAAGCGGAGCAAATGCTGACAGTGCCAGTCTGACTGTTCTGAGCTCCAGCAGGTTGATATGACATTGGGATTCTTTGGAGGTCCAGAGCCCATGGGCTCTGTGATTACTCATATGGGCACCCCAGTCCGAGAGAAAGGCATCAGTCATGAGGACGACTGTCGGCTCAGGACGGACAAATGGGATCTCTTCCTGCAAATGTGCTAGGACGGTCCACCATTGGAGAGCATCCAACATCTTCTGGGTCACCGTGATCAGCTGATCGAAATGACCATGGCACTGAGTCCACTGGCTGGCCAGCTCCCATTGAAGGGGACGCATATGCCACTGGGCCCATCGGATCATGGCGGTGCAGTCCACCATGTGCCCCAGAAGTCACAGGAAGTCCCGGGCAGGGCACAAGTGTCCAACCAGAAATGATTGGGCAAAAGAGGAGAGAACCTCCGCCCTGTCCGTCGGGAGCCTGGCTCTGGCTCAGCAAGAGTTGAGCTCTGCCTTGATGAAGCAGATCACCTGCTGAAGTATGAATTCCAACTCGGTCACGTTGACCAGGAAACCAAGATCGATGCAAGTCTGGAGGGCCAGGTCCAGACCTCCCGTCTGGAGGAACCCGCTATGAGCCAGTCGTCGAGATAGGATTACACTGGACCCTTAGATGCCGAAGATGGGCCACCACCACTACACCACTGCAGTGCATTTGGTGAAGACCCTGGGGGCTGATGACAGGCCAAACGGCATGGCTCAGAACTAGAAGAGGGCTCCCTCTGCCCAAAAGTGAAGAAACCTTTGGTGAGACGGACAGATCGGGATGTGAAAGAATGCGTCCTGGTGAGCCAGAGAGTAAAACCACATGTTTTGCTTGAGAGATGGAATGATCTGCGACAGAGTTACCATCCTGAATGTGCGGGACCTGAAAAACTGGTTCAGGTCATGCAGATCTAGAATGCGGCGCCAGCCCCCCCACCCCATCGTTTTGGGACCGAAGTACAGAACAACCCTGGGTTGATGTGGGTGGGGGGTCTCCTGCTGGAGGACTTGGGCGATGTCGCCTTGGAGAGCCAACTGAGGTGTTTACTGGACACCATTTCCTCCCATGGGGCGAGGGCTCTGCTTGGTGGGTACTGCTCGAATTCCAGAGGCAGTCCCTGGCCTACCACTTCTATAACCCACCTGTCCATTGTAACAGCAGATCATGCAGAAAGAAAGTGGTGGAGCCGGCCCCCAAGGGAGAACCTGTGCTGGTGTGACAGGTATGGGGTGCCACCCCATCCAGTCACTGGGCAGGCTTGGAGGAAGAAGGTCCAGCTTGGGGACCACCTGAACCCCATCCTCCAGGTTTACGGTCGGGGCCCAGACTTGGGCCGAGGGTGCCAAGGTTGAGCTTGCTGCTGATGCTGCCCGACTGGAAATGGGGAGCTTGGCTGCAGGGGCAGAATGCTGAAAAGGCTTCTTCTTCTGCTTTTTGGAACCCTGGGATTCTTTCTGAGCAGAAGTCACAGAGTCCAAGGTGGCACTGGACTTTTCGATGTGTTGGAGGTGGCAGTCCACACCTGGGCCAAAACGGTTGGTACCCAGGAAAGGGAAGTCGTCAGCTTGTGCTGGGTGTCCATCGTGAAGGTGGAGACCCACAACCAAGCCCTGCAGCACATGGCAATTGCGGTCACCACCGAACGGGAACAGGAATTTCTGAGGTCCAAGGCCATCTGGAGCTGCTGTTTTGCAACCGCCCAACCCTGGTCACGGACCTGCTTGACTGTGGTCTGGAGGTCTGCGGGGAGATCAGCAAGAGATCCCAGTAGGGCATGAGAAAAGTGTGCCATGCTGACAGCCGAGTTTGCCTGATGGAGGCCCAGCGAAGAGGCAGCATAGACTTTCCAGGCCAAATGGTCCAATTTTTTGGCCTCTTTGTCCAGAGATCTATAGGTGTCTCCCGTATTACCCGAGCACCTGAACACAGACCCAGTCACCAGTCCCTCAGCCGAGGGATGTTCTGTGGATCCCGAAAGGGACCCAATGGGCACCGCATACTTGCAGGCCATGTGGGCTGAAGGCGTGGTGCAGGAGGCAGGGTGCTGCCATAGCTCCAAAGCTGGGCCAGCAATAGCCTTGGCCACTGGCAAGGCCTCTGTCAGTGAATCCCCTCATTTGAGGATATCAGTGAGGGGGTATTCGGCCCATTTCTGAATGAGTTCTAAGGGCATCCCTGTGGATTCGGGGATGAGACAGAGGATGCCCATGAAGGAAGAAGGGCTTTCCTCTACAGAAAGACTACCGATGGATTCCTCATCCAAAGGACGAGAATGTAGCTCAGAGTCCTCAGACTCTGAAGAGTCCGGATAAATCAGCTGGCCACTAGAGTCGCCCTGTACCCACCTGGGACTGTCACGCATGAGGGTGATGGACAGCCTACGCGGTAGGCCCGGAATGGTCAGAGACTCCTTAGAAGGAGTCCCCGAAGGAGGCTGCTTCAGTGGCTGCTCCACTACAATCGGTGACTGGTTTTGGCTGAGCTGGAATGGTCTTGACCGACTCCGTGAGTGGAAGAATGAAGGACCAGCTCCTGAGGAGTAGGCGTTCTCAAGGGTGACAGCCAAGTAATGGCCAGGGTACAAGCTGGCGCCACTTCTGGCTGGACAAAATGAGCTGTTACCACATTAAATCCTTGTAGCGTCGATGGAGTTTCCACTGAAGCCTCTCCTCATCCGAGGAGGATGAAGAAGAATGGTGGCAGTGCCGCTTCCTAGAGCACTTATGCACCTTCTTCGGCCTCTCAGTCGAAAGTATCCGAGACCATGACAGGGGCTGATGGGGTCACTCGGAAGGCACCGGGAGGAACCATTGCTCTCCTGGTCAGGGATCTGGGCCACAGGGGGATTCCCAGTGGGCTGGGTCTCCTCCTTGGTGGCAGGCAGGATCGGGGTCCTGAATAAGGAGTTGTCGGCCTCATTGAATGACGATGGGTCGATGGAGTTGAGGATAATCTCAACCGGATCGTCGTCCTGCATCTTAGCTGGCTGGCCTGACGGGGGTACCATGAAGCCAGCGGCTGAGGCTGCAACCTCAACTGAAGTCGAGGCAGTAGATTCCTGGGACCGCGATCTCTCACGCTTCCAGGAGTGTCATCAGCAAGATGAAGATTCCTTAGGCTCCTTGTTCTTCTTACGGGACCGAGAGACGTGTGCACCTGAAGGTCCCTCTCCCTTGGTAGGGAGGGACTGGCATAACTCCCAAAAGGAGCCTGAGAAGGTGGAGACCAGATTGAGTGGGACAAAGATGGACATGGAAGTAGACCGATCAGCAGCCCGAGCCACCTCCTCTTCGAAGATCTTCATCTGTTTGAGCTGCTCAATGGACCCCGCAGCCTTGGATTTGACCATTTTTTCTGGTCTGCCCAGTTGTAGTGGTGCAAGACGATTGTCCAAGACGTCTGGATGAAAAGCACAACACATTTCGCATGCCTGTGTGTCATGACCGGATACCCAGGCAATAAATGCATGACGTATGCGGGTCAGTGCGGAGACACCTTACCCAAATGGGCAGCAGCAGAAACTGGGTGAGGACTTATCCTCCATCATGGTCGAGAGCCAGTGATTGGGAGAAACTCTAACTAGTCAGAGTTTGCAACCAGATTTAAGCACCAGGGCCTACAGTAACGCATGAGAGAAGGAAGGAACCTGAATTTTCCAGTGGAAAGGACGATCTGGCATCAAGGGGTGGAGCATATACCACCCGGGTGGGTGGGAGGAGAAAGCTTTTAGACCTTCCGGCAAGAATCTCAAAGGGAAAGGACATGCCAACAAGTCTGGATAGAACAACATATGCATGATCCTAGAAACCAAAATGACTTTAAAATAAAGTGATTACCAAAAACTAGAGTAAGAAAAGAAAACAAAATTGAAAGGAATAAATCTTGCAGTCGAATGGAGCAGTGGTGTCTCCGTGGAGTACGACGTGCAATGGTCGACAGCGGGAAAAGAACTAAGGAGGGTGCAGTGCTGCCCACGTTTATATGGGAGAGAAGTCACCAGTGTGCGATGTCGTCATGAGTGGCCCCTTGTAGACTAATAACTAGAAAAGTTTCTGTATGGTTCTAGTGCCTGACAACTACAGTTCCATAGGTGTGGCCTGATGCAGAGATACCCTCGATGAAGATCAATAATTACTCGAAAATAAGAAGTCAAATACAATGGTATAGTATTACAGGCAGAATCATAAATATTAGAGGCAAATTAGTAAATGAATGCATTTAGAAAATATACAGTAGCACAGACTTATAAGTATAGAAGGGAAAAATAATGGAACAGCATGAATAAGGCAAGACTAGAGAATGGGAGTAAGAAGAGGAGAATGTCATAGACTTTAGGGAGGAAGAAGAAGAGGAAGCAGATCGAATAGAAAAGGGAAGGGAGGACCAAAGTTTAGGAAAGTGGTAAGAAAAAGCACATGGACCAAAAGTAGATTTTCTAGAAGCAATAGAGACAGAATGTGAAGTAATGTTGCAAAGAGTGTAGGAGGAAGAAGAAGGAGAGGATAGAAGGAAATGAGATAAGAGTGAAAGGTGCTGAAGCAGAATTTGGATAAAAATGACACATAATGGGAAAGGCACCTAGCATCAAGAGATGGGAGAGAGAGGGCTGAGTAAAGAGAGCAGTGATGAGTATGAGGAGGAGGTTATTAACCCCATGAGGTACTTAAATGTAACCCCCCTACAAATGGGGGTTCCTGAAAAGTCTTCCTAGGGCTTGCCTAAATGCTTACTGCCAGGCAGGTGTCCTGTGTTTAAGCAGTTTAAATGTGATTGCCAGAGAGTGCCTGTATAGCCTCTGTGTACTGTCTCTTTAAGAGCTGCCTGGATTGCAGTCATAATTAATCTGAGAGGGAGCTCTGTTAGAAGATGTACTTGTTTGCTGATAATTTGTTAAGAGTAGTAATAATATTGCAGTTTGTTCTAACCTGCCTTCTTTGCAACATGGACAGTTCTGTTTGTTTCCATCATCTTGGTCCTGTACTGCAGAATGGGCCAATCAGTACATTTGGGACTCTAAAATGGAGCCTGCCTACAGGGGCTTGTCGGAGCCAAAACTTGAAGGAATTGTAGTTTTGGGCTTTTGGTGCCTAAAATAACCTGGAGAGGGAGCCTTTGCTGTGACTGACAGACAGATCAGCCAACCAAACCTTTTGGATCTTGGGGAAAGTCCCAGACTGCTTGCAGTTTCAGTTAGATCTGAGTTGGGAAGTGAAGAACAGCTCGAGATAGTTCAAGCAGCAATCCATAGTGGATTCACATGGGAGAACTGTAGAAAGGCCTGAGTTTGGCCTGCATGCCTGCCGTTCCTGAGAGGGAACTTGTGTTTTTTTTCGGACTGATCCAACCTGGAGAGCGAATTAAGCCACTGAATTGTGACTAGGCTTTAACCTGAAGAAGACCGAAGATTTGTTGAATGCGATTGGCCTGTCAGGACTTCCAGCTACCTCTGAACTCCTGTATTGTGCAGAGACTCTGTAATTGCAATCGGAGAGCCATTTGCCTGGTACAGTGGAATTTCCATATATGTGAATGTGTTGTGTGCTTATAGTGGGTCATGATTTGGTTCCCCACTGTGTGTCTGAACTGTGTTTTGCTTGCTAAAGGCTGTATCCAGCTCCACGGATGGAATCTGTAACCATTTCCATTTGCCTGGGCCCTGCTACACTGGCCCAGCCAGAATATCTGCTACGCAAAGAAAGTCATTGATGAGAGACCGACCTGGGGATCAGCCCCCTGCTCAATGCCTTGAACAGGAACGATGCCTCGGTGATTCGTGTGGGCCCTGCTTCTCCAGCACTCCAGCTCAACAGCCTGCAGTCTCAATTTCGTCTTGCCTATGTCCAGCATTGAGTATCGTGAGTGAACATCAGGGTAGCTCCCTGCAACAACAGCTAAATCTAAAAGTGTTGTCATCCGATTGTCTTGTTGCATTTTCTTTCACGAACTGAGCCCTCTGGCTCCAGATTACAAATAGTGTGTGTTGTGCATGTTGCTTTCTTCCATCACAGGGCCCCAACCAGCTGCAACGTCCCTGGCTAGCCCACCGTTTTTCTACCTGTGTACCCAGAGTGTGTGACTGTGTAGGGACTCTGAACTGCATGCATAACTGTCTGATTAATATAGCTTTTAAGCAAATCAACCTGATTATGCCCCTCCCTTGTTCAAGTCCCCTGAATAAATCAGATTTAACTTTGTTTGCATTTAACCTAACTGTTGTTCCAGTTTGTGCCAAGATTATTGTACTGTTGTTATTTGCTGTGCTTAACCTTGTTTTACAGGGGGTCCCCAGGGTCAAGCTAGAGGAACCAGTCCTGGTGGTAAGTGCAAACAGTGTAGGTAATTGCCTGGTGAATAAGAGTCATTGTGAAAGTGATTATTGTGTACTGTTCAGACCACTAGAAGGAGAAGAAAAAATGACTCACCTTAGTAATTGTGTTTCTTCTAATGGAGTCTTGCTGTATTCTAACAATCTGCAGTTAGCTCCAGCCTTTAAACTGCCGCGGAGAGCATAGGGTTAATTTTCTATGCAGTGCATAGAACGTTGAGCTTCGAGCTCGGTTGAGGTCTCTGTCTGCAGCCCTTAAACCCAACCGCCAGATTTGTACGAGCAAAAACTCACTAACTATACTATGCTGACATTGTAAAATGTTTAACTAGCTAACTGGAACAGAAAGTTTTGGATTCCCAAAGAAGACTCAAGTCAGGAAACCCAAAACCAAACCCATCTAAAATAAGGATAATAATACAAAACGCCCAAATAAAAAAAAAGGTGCAAGAAGCACCCTGGGTGCAGCACTTCACCTGCCCACCCACTTCCCAAAACCAGGTTCTAAGAGGGAGTAGGAGGAGTCAGAATACAGCAAGACTCCATTAGAAGAAACACAATTACTAAGGTGAGTAATTTTTTCTTCAAACAACATGAAGTCTTGCTGTATTCTGACAATCTGCAGACTACCAAGCAGTACCTCCATGGAGGAGGGAGAGAACCTACTTTGGGAATAAGCTCTGAAGTACTGCTGTGCCAAACCGAGCTTCACTCCTAGCCTGGATATCCAGAGAATAATGCTTGGTAAAGGTATGGACTGTTTTCCAGGTGACTGCTTGACAGATTTCTAACAGAGGGATATCCCTGGCAGCAGCCAGGGAAGCAGTTGTACCTCTTATAGAGTGAGCCCTCAGGCCTGAGGGTGGAATCTTTCCCAGTTTCTCATAGCAGAATTGTATACAAGAAACAATCCACCTGGCAACAGTTCTCTTGGTGGCAGGTTTGCCCTTCCCCACTTCCCCATAAGTCAGGAACAACTGGAGGGAGTCAAACCTGTGACCCTTGGTACACTCTATGTAGTAGCTAAGGGCTCTTTTAACATCTAAACTGTGTAGCCTCCTCAATCCTGAGGAAGAGTGATCAGTGAAGAAGACAAGAAGAGACATAGACTGATTCAAGTGGAAGTCTGAAACCACTTTGGGCAAGAACCTCCTATTGGTTCTAAGGACCACTTTATCTCTATGAAAGGAGATAAAATCAGGTTCCACTGACAGGGCCTGCAATCCACTGATACGTCTGGCAGAGGTAATGGCTACCAAAAACACAGTTTTCCAAGTCAAGTACTTAAGCCTGCTGAGGACATAGGCTCAAAAGGAGGTTCGTAAGTTGAGCAATGCAAACATTTAAGTCCCAGGCAGGGACAGGATCCTAAAGGAGGTTTGGTATGACTCAATCCCTTGAAAAATTTACAGAACACAGGATGAGATGATAGTGAGGAAGACTTCCCACTGACAGAAAAGCAGAAACAGCTGACAAGTGTACCTTGAGAGTAGCTGGTCTGAGGCCTAGGCCATTAAGATGGACCATATAATCCAGAACTGTAGGCAATTCAGCAGTGTCTGGGGAAATATGCTTCTTGGAACACCAAATGCTGAATCTTTTCCATTTGGAGTTATAAGTCTTTCTGGTGGAGGGCTTTCGAGAAGCTTTGAGAACATCTAGAACCCCCTGAGACAGATGCAAATCTGCATACTCTTAACTTTCCAAGAGCCATGCCTTGACATTGAGAGACCGAAGACTGGGGTACCAAATCCTCCCCCGAGAAGAGATTAACAGGTTGTAATTCCTGGGAAGAGACAGGGGAAGATGGACTGCTAGAGACAGCAACAGAGGGTACCAAGGTTGTCTGACCCAGTCTGGAGCAATCAGAATCACTTTACAAGGTTGTGACCTTATCTTGACCAGAACTTTGAACAGCAGAGGAAAGGGAGTGAAGGCATACAGAAATTTCCCTTCCCAGTTCAAAATCAGAGCATCCAGAGGGACTGAACCCAAGACTGGGGGTCTGCAACAAAACAGAGGAAGTTGATGATTGTCTGGGGCTGCAAAGAGATCTATCTCTGGAGTGCCCCACCTTGAAAAAATCACTTTCAACACTAGGGCGTCCAGGGACCATTCATGATGGCCCTGGGAGATCCTGTCAGTGCATCTGCTAGCACATTGTCCTTTCCTGGAAGGTGGACTGCTATCAGAGAGGTCTGCAGGGAATAAGCCAGGGACCACAATTTCATGGCCTCTGTGCACAAGGCCGTAGACTGAGTGCCTCCCTGCTTGTTGATGTACCACATGGTGGTGGTGTTGGCTGTTCTGACCTGAACCACCTTGTTCTGCACAGACTGAGAGAAGGCTTGCAGGGCCAGAAAAACTGCCCTGAGTTCCAGGAGATTGATATGAAGAAGGGACTCCTGAGGAGACCAGAGTCCCTGAGCTGTGAGAGTCCTCAGATGAGCTCCCCTCCCCAAAAGGGAAACATCCGTGGTAAGGACCACCAAATGAGACTGAGTGACAAGTGGGACCCCTTGCCTTAAATTGTCCTGATCCTGCCACCATTGAAGAGCTTGGATCAGTGTCCGAGTCACTGAAATCAGCTTGGTAAGAGGGTCCTTCCTTTGGGACCAAAAGGCCCTCAGATGGAACTGAATGTCCCTCATCTGGAACCTTGCCCCTTGGAGCACTGCTGTAGAAGCTGCCATGTGGCCCAAGAGTTGAAGGAAGTGCCTTGCTGGTCGGGACACCTGAAGGCTGAAGGAAGAAGCCAGTTCTATAAGAACTCTTGCCCTCTCCAGGGGAAGATAGGCTCTTGCTTTGACAGTATCTAGCTCTGCCCCTATAAAGGTAAGGAGCTGCACTGGTTCAAGGACTGACTTGGGGAGGCTGAGAAGAAACCCCAGGGAAGATAGCACTTGCTGGGTCACTTGCAGGTCTGACTTGACTTGGCCTGGAGACTGACCCACTATGAGCCAGTCGTCCAGATAAGGAAACATGGAAATCTTCTGCCTTCTTAAAAAGGTCACTACTACTGCCAGGCACTTTGTAAAAACCCTTGGAGCTGATGTTAGGCCAAAGGACATTGCTTTGAACTGGTAATGGCCTGAGGGAAACTTGAACCTGAGGTACTTTCTGTGGGAGCACCTGATGGGGATGTGAAAGTATGCATCTTTGGGGCCCAGGGAGGCTAGCCAGTCCCTGGCCCTAGAGAGGGAAGAATTATTCCCAGAGTCACCATCTTGAACCTTGGTTTTAAAAGATGTTTGTTCAGGTATCTTAGATCTAGCATGGGTAGCCACTCCCCTGTCTTTTTTGGGGTAAGGAAGTACCTGGAGTACAGGCCTTTGCCCCAGTGTAGGGTAGGAACTCTCTCTATGGCCTCCAAGGACAGAAGAGATAAAACCTCTGCCTCTAGGGCAACGGTTTCGGAGAGACTTGAAGGTGGAAAAGATCTGGCCCTCATCTTCAGAATTTTTTTTAAGCTGAGAACCAGTCCCTGGCTTACTACTTCCAGGACCCACTTGTCTGAAGTAACGGACACCTAGTCCTGGATGAAGTAAGCCAGCCTGCCCCCTACAGGGATAGGAGAGTCGACCCGGGCAGACCCATCAGGGTGTCTGCTTGGCAGGGGCCTTAGGCTGAGGAGTGGATGTAGCCTTGCTCATCCCCCTTCTGCCTCTCCCTCTGAAGAACCCCTCTGTGAAAAGGGAGAAGAGGCCTGTGCTTGATAGAAAGGCCTATGAAAACCCTGCCCCTAGAATGCTGCCTTTGAGGAGTTGCCTGCCTCTCCTTGGCCTGTGCACTCCTATAGGTGGTCCAATATTCCTCCATCTTCTTCATGTAATTCTCTGTCTACACCCCAAACAGAGAATTACCTTCCACAGGGAAACCCATGGCCTTAGCCTGGGTGTCCTGTGAGAGGCTAGTACATCTGAGCCAAGCCATTCTCCGAAGAGCCACAGATGTAGCCATGACTCTTAATGACACATCATTGGAGTCCACAGCAGCATGGAACTGTACCTTAGATGCCTCAATCCCAAGCTGATTTGTCTTTCCTTTTCCTTTTTGCAGGAACCAATCCCTCAGGATCTGCTCTCCTCTTGCCCGAAGAAGTATCGCCCTGGTCCGAGGGCACGCCTTCTGGTTCAGTCGGAACTGAACCGGGCTGGCCATCCAGGTCAGCAGACTTCTTGGCCTCCTTTTCCCTAAGTCTACCTAATCTCTTTACCACGGTAGACTTAGGAAAATGTTTACAAATTTGGCAGTCTGTATCGAGGTGTTCAAACCCCAGACAATAAACACAGGTGGTGTGGGGATCGGCCTTAGCAAAGACTTCCCCACACTCACTGCAATGTTGAAACCCAGTGGTCCCGTTTTTTTTCTTGGGTTTCTCAGACATGGCCAACCTAACCAAACTTACCCTTTTTTCGGCAACCGCCAGGCAAGACTCCCTTATCGGTTCCTAACCGTGTTACAGGTATTGAAAAAAAACGTTTAAAACACGTTTTTTTAGAACCGACAAGGACCGGTAACCACACACTAAAGCAAAGTAAGAGAATTCAATATATAGGATCGGTTCAGCCGAACCGATCGAAAAAGCTTACAATTTCCACAAAGTAAATCAGAAAACTATCTAGTACTCACGGTACCACAGACAGAGCCTGAACCACAGTGCAAAATAATTTTGGCTTAAAACCCACACTTTACCGACACTTTGACTTTTGAACCGAGCTGAAGGAGAAATCTCCGGAGCGACTGTTCAGTGAGGCAGAGTAAAGAATCTGACGGCTGGGTTTCAAAGGGCTGCAGACAGAGACCTCAACTGAGCTCGAGCTCAACATTCTATGCACTGCATAGAAAATGAACCCTCTACTCTCCGGGGCATTTTAAAGGCTGGAGCTAACTGCAGATTGTCAGAATACAGCAAGACTTCATGTTGTTTGAAAAGGGGGTTACAGTGTCCCGGAGGGCTGTGCCCAGGTCAGCTTGACCACTACTAAGCCTGACTTCCGGGTGGAGGCACCCGTATCAGAACCTAGGCCCCTTAACCTGCCACTAGCCAAGCAGGCAGGGGTAGTAGCCCTTGGGATAGTGCCACCTAGGGGTTACATCTTGGAGGCTCACCGCTGGGATTTTGTGCCTTTTAGTGGCCAAACATTATGAGTTATTGTTAAAGATTAATGGCTACCCCAGTAGAAATGGTTGTACACCAGATGGTGGGGAGGTGTACTGGGCAGGAGACTGACCCCCAAAATGCTCTGCTTGTACTGGATATTCCCCTGGGTACCAGTAAGGACACTGTGGAGGGAGCACTCTCCAGAGTTGAATGTTTAAAAAACCCTGTGGTGGTGGGTCGACAGGCTGATTTGATGGCCCAAACTTTCATAGCCTTGGTAGAGTGTAGTGACTTCATGGACAGCTCTAAAGTGCCACAGACTATTGCCTCAGAAGGGGTCCTAGCCGCCTGGAGAGTGATAACAAAAGACAGTAAAGACCCTGGGGAGGAAGAGCTCCCACCATTATCTGAGACTTTTGAGGAGAAATTAGCTAAGTTGTTGCTGGAGGAAGGGAAAACCGTAGAGGATTTTAAGAAACTATTCCTGCCACCTGGGGGTGTTCCTTCCCCAACACTCTCTCCCACTCCAGCACCTGTTACTGCCCCACCTTTTGTGCCCATGTCAATGACGGCCCCTATATCTGTACCTGCCATTAGTCATGACTCCTACCCAAGGCTGAGAATCTTCTCGGGCACCCTCCCCACCCCCCGGGGGAGGATGACTGGGAGACCTGGATTGGCTATGTTGCCCCCTTGGTACCCGAGTGGCAGTGTGCAGAGGCTAAGAAGTGGAAAAGAATCATAGAAAGTTTGAGGGGCCCGGCCCTTGAAGCCATTACATTTGTGAGGTCCACGAACCCTGATGCATCTGCTCAGAAGTACCTATCTGTACTTGAAGGCAATTTTGGGAGCATTGAGTCAGGGAAGACTTTAATGTGGAAATTCCAAGGTACCAAACAATGGAAGGGGGAAAGTTTGTTTGTGTATGTTACTCACCTAGAAAGAGCGCTGCAGAAAGCTTACCGGAAAGGTTGGGTAGCCACCAGTGATTTGAACTGTGTGAGATTGGGGCACATACTGCAACATGCCAAGCATTCTAAACTGTAGATCATCCAGTTAAGGCTCCAGGATAGGAGAGGTAACCCACCTGACTACTGTGACTTGATAAAATGATAAAAAAAACTCCAGAGGTAGAAGGTGAAGAGGGAGATTGTAATTATGGGGTGAGTACAGCCCAAGTGATCATGGCACCGCAAGGCCCTTCCAAAATGGAGACCACTAAGTGTCTCTTAGTGGCTAAACGTGGTGGTGGAGGGGTTGCTGAAGGAAGTCAGAAAAGTACAACCGGGTGCATTCACTGGGGTATCCCCTGCTCACAGAGACCCTGGCCCCTGTCAGGATATGACTGTTATGGGGGTGGGGGTGCACCCTCAGGCATCTTTCTACTAAGGGTGGCTTCTCGGCTGAGCTCAAGGAATTGACTGCCACCCTATAGGAACTTTTGAGACATAGTACACTACCAGCAGAAGTCAGATCACAATCTCCCATCGATGCTCCAGCATCCCCTGCTATGTTTTCCCCAAGGATGCACCAAGAGCCTGTCATTTGTCACAATTGCATCAAGGATGGCCATATGAAGAGGAAATGCCGGTCTCAGAAGGACTTAGAGAAAGTAGTGAACTGGCTTCAAGGAGAGCTTCGGAAAACGAGTCAGTGGTCAAGGGGTGCACGAAATGACCACAGTGAAGGCTTCGGCCATCCTAACTCAAACACCTCTGTGGCTAAATCATCTGTCCAGGCCCCTGCTGTTGTCCCTCCAGACTAGTCCAAAATAGTGGGCCCTTCATTGAAGACTACTGTGGCTGTGAATGGTATTCCTGCTCAGGCTGTGCTTGACAGTGGGCAAGTGACCACTGTATTTCAGGACTGGTATGACAAACACTTACCTGATGTGCCATTACAATCCCTGGAAGGTCTAAATGTGTGGGGCTAGCTGACAAGTCTTATCCCTACCTAGGATATGTCTGCCTCTGGTTGTCTCTTCCCGCAACTGTAACTGGTGTAGAGAGAAAGTAGAGACACTGGCCTAGTGTGTCCCCCACCAGACTGTATGATGGGGTTCCCTGTTAATTGGAAGAAATGCCCACATGTTTGGGAGACTAGCACAACCTGCCATGAGAAACAAGGGCAACTGACTGGACGGGCCCTAAGATTCCAGCCTTAGTAAAAGGGCATACGACTTACAACAGAAATCCAATGAAGAGGACCCAGATGAGCCAGTGGGGATAGTGTGGAAAAAGGAACCTGACTCCTTGGTATTGGCCCACAACGCCCAGTGCACAATCTATGGAGAAGTCCACCTAAAGAGGAACGTAAAGAACAAAATATTAATGTTGGATGCACCAGGTGATGGAAAGTTGCCAGAAGGATTATTGGTTAAACCCAGCATCTTGCCTGCCCATGCCCATGCCTATGCATGATGAGTGATGGTCCAGATTCAAAATGTGTCAGATCGGGAGGTCTGAGTGAACAGAGGGTGCACTCTAGCTACAGTACAATGCACAGACACTGCAGTATTACCCAATAACAAGTACTCTGGCCAAAAGGAGAGAGTGACCCCGGACTTATTTGACTTTGCTGATTCCCCGCTGCCAGCTGAATGGAAGGCTAGGATTAGCAAGAAACTCGACCAGAGAGACCAAGTGTTTTCATTAAAAGAATGGGACGTGGGGTGTGTCCAGGGTGCAGAGCATCATATACGCCTGCATGATGACCAGCCATTTCGAGAGAGATCCCGACGCCCTGCTCCAGTGGACATAAATGATGTGAGGAGACACCTGCAGGAAATGCTCGCTGCTGGCATGAGACAGGAATCAAGGAGCCCATATGCCTCTCCCATTGTGGCTGTGCATAAGAAGAATGGGTCGGTGAAGATGTGTGTTGATTATCGAACCCTGTACCGATGAACCGGCCCAGATCAATACACCATGCCTCGTATACAAGATGCACTGGATTGCTTGAATGGGAGCAAATGGTTCTCAGTATTGGATCTTTGCAGTGGATATTGCCAGGTTCTGATGACCACAGAGGACCATGAGAAAACCACCTTCATCTGTCCTTTGGGGTTCTACGAATTCCTGAGAATGCCACAGGGGATTTCAGGTGCCCCGGCCACCTTTCAGCGACTGATGGAACGTGCGGTGGGGAGATATGAACTTGCTGGAATGCCTAGTGTACCTAGATGATGTCACTGTGTTCGGACGCACATTAGATGAGCATGAGACCCGACTGTTTAAAGTCCTAGACCGATTGGAAGACTTTGGCCTCAAGCTGTCCATTGACAAGTGCCATTTTTTTCAAACCTCCGTGAAGTATGTGGAGCACATTGTATCTGCAGAAGGGATAGAGACCGATCCCAGTAAGGTCAAGTCACTCACTACTTGGCCCCAGCCCCATAACTTGACAGAACTACAATGTTTCCTGGGGTTCTGTGGCTACTACCACAGGTTCATAAAAGACTATTCCAAGGTGATTCGCCCACTCCTGAATCCCACCCATGGTTACCCCCCTACCAACTGTAAATACAAGAAAGGGGATGTCAAGAACCTGAGAAAGTATACTTCCGAACAGGTGAACCTTTTGGGCCCCGCCGGACACCCGAATGTGAAGCAGCCTCCCACAAAGTCATATACCAGCTCTCTCATGCCCCCATCCTCTCCTATGCTGACCCTACCAAGCCCTATGTGCTGCATATGGACGCTAGTCTGCAGGGCCTAGGAGCTGTGCTGTATCAAGACCATGAGGGTGGTTTAAGACCAGTGGCTTTTGCCAGCAGGATCTTGACCCCGTCAGAACGAAACTATCCTGTGCACAAGCTGGAGTTCCTTTCCCCAAAATGGGCCATTGTTGACCAGTTTCATGAGTACCTCTATGGGGCAAAGATATTGGTGAAGACCGACAATAACCCGTTAACCTATGTACAGGCTTCAGCTAAGTTGGATGCCACTGGGCACTGGTGGCGCTCTGCTTTATCAAACTATGATTATGCCGTCGAATACAGGCCAGGACTGAACCATATTGATGCTGACGCCCTGTCACGAAGGCCAGTCTCCAAGAGTGATTGGGTCAGGTTGTCTGAACTTGACATCCGAGCATTGTGCCAAAGGTTTGACAGAGATATGAAAATTATGTACCTACCGTAATTATGATCTTTCTGTGTATCTTCACCATTCATCACATTTGGGTATAGGGCCAGAGGTCATGACCCCGTGGGAGCTCTTTTTTTTTTTGAATGGCGGAGTTGATGCACCATCGGCGCCGCCCTCAAGACCAACACACTGCGTGGTGCTCACGGGTTGGCCGTTAGGTGCTGTCGGCTCCACCCTCCTGCCAGTTCTGAGTTGCTGGAGAGGTGAGGAAAAGGGTTGGGAGGGTGGGACAAGAAAGTCCAAGGACAGATAAAGGAAAAGATATAACATAAAGGAGAAATAACGACTGAGAGGACAGAATAATAAGGAAGTCTAAGGGGATTGGTAGGGGCCCCAATCTCTGGAAATAGGAAAAAGGAGAGAGGAAAAGGAAGGATTTAGGATAAGTGTGAGAGGGGGAGGAGAAAGGTGACAACCATACCCTGGACCTTGATTTATCTCCAGATTGTATAGGAACTGCAAGGAGTAGCCAAAAGGCTTATTGTCAGAATTCAAGGCACGGAATTACTGGCAAACACTCCAAAAGCAGAAACCGGCTATTCTGGAAGAAAGACAGGACACAAAGAATTCTCCTCCTCTCAAGGGAAAAGATTTTTGGTGAAAGAAAATGTATTCATTTTTTTTTTTTTGTAAAATAATAAACGATATGTCCAACGGACAAAGAAATCTAAAGATGGATGGGAACAAGGAGGAGGAGAGAATGGAGGGCAACTGCCAACTCCCACCCCACAAGGGTGGAGCTAGAGCACTGGAGAAGGAGTGCCCCCCCATGCTGACCACTCTCCCCTTAGAAACAATATCCCCCTATGTGTCCTTGTCTACCCCACTCCTGACAAAGAAAGGAGGGGGGTGAGGCTGGACAGAGAGATGGAGGGGGACCCAGAGACTGAGGCCCCAGGGGGATGGAGGGCGGGATTGTGATGAATGGTGAAGATACACAGAAAGATCATAATTACGGTAGGTATGTAATTTCCATATCTTATCTGTGTCAATCTTCACTATTCATCACATTTGGGTGAGTGCTGAGCCCCCCCCCGAAGGGGGGGGGGTTCATTTTACCCTAAGGGACAGAGTCCCTTTACGCTCAGTGGGTGACACACTAACAGGGAGAACCTTCGGGGCCTAGAGAGGCCCAAGAGTGGGGAGAGTGAGATGGGGACCCCCCGGAGGGGGAAGGAAGTTGCCACGACAAACGCCGTCTCACTCTATGGGAGAAGAGATAGGTTGTCTGGTGAGCGGAGTTAATCACCCTACGCCTGGCCAAGGGTGACAACCGGGAAAGACGCAGCCATGCCATCCGCCTAGTGCAGATCGCTGTTCCTATGACCCTGGTAGCTACCTCGTTGGCATCGTATGATGCCCTTGCTAGCTCCAGGCCACGTGCAAAGAGTGCAATGATTTGTCTGATTTGCTGCATGTCAGGCATTGAGGCTAGGAGTTGACCGAGCCTTGACCACAGGAACCTGTCATAGGTTGCGTAGTGGGCCTGATGTGCTGCGATAGAGAGCAGCAACCGTGCCGAGTAGAAAGTCCTCCTACCCCAGAAGTCAAAATCCGAGGAGTCTTGATCTGGGGGCCGGTCATGGTGAAGGGTGCAAAGCCCATCGGGAGTGTCCAGTTGTCAATCCTGACTGAGGATGAGGCATGGAACCTGGAGACTCTGGGGGGAGGCGCAATACCGCTGGCAGAGATCCCTGGGGGCATGAACTCTGGAAAAGGGTCTCTGCCAGGAATCGCAACGATGCCTCCTGAAAGGGAGCAGGCCAGGGAGGCACCACAAGGGTGTTCTCGCCGAAATCACCTAAAAAGGCATGCGCTGAGTGCTCCGGATTGCTTTGAGTGGGAGGGGTGATACACAGGTCCTTCAACATCCTCACAAGGAATCACTGATACTCTGCGAGATCAGCAGCTGGAGAAATGTGGACAGAAGGCTCCTCTTCTCCAAGAAGAGGGGGATGAGGAGTCAGAGGACCTAGGCTGTTCGGAGCGCGGCTGCTCAGGGGGAGGTTGAAAAACCTGTCTGTCCATGGCCCTGACGTAAGCGGGGAACTGAGCAGCCACAGCTCTGAACTGCTCCCAGGTGAGAGGCCCGGAAGGACCAAGTATACTAGGGAGCACAGGAGAATGCGGCAGAGGGATGGGGACAGAGCCAAGAAGAGAAGTCGACTGACCTCCACCTGGGCTAGGGAGTGGATCAAGAGCTCCAGAAGAAGAAGGAGCTCTGGAAGACTCCACAGCCAACAGCTGAACAACCATTTCGGAACTGCCTTGGCTGCGCCCAGAAGAATCCCCCCTGTGAGGTGACCGGGGCCGTGAAGATCCAGAAGGACAGTCCCCTACCTCCAAAGAATGGGGCCCTCTCAAAGAAATCGAGGGGGAAGAGCAGAGATCCGCACTACGGCTCCTCCCAAGGCCCGGGTGGGTTCCGGAAAAAGGCTGCTGAACAGAAATCACTCCCCTCGACCCCTTGGAATCTGAGAGTGCCCTCCTCCTACAAAGAGCCAGCCTAGGCAGCTGGAAACCCTGGTCAGCCCCAGAAGGAGCTATCCAAGGAGCACCGCCCTCCCCTCCTGTGGGTGCTCTGATCGGCCCCAAACTTGGGTGATCTAGGCATACCACTCGAGGGGGTACCACCACTGAGGGGTCAGCGAACCCTCCAAGGCTAGGCTGCAGAGCAATAGTGGCCTGCACCACTGCCTGCTGGTCAGCACCCCTGACCCTTGCCACAGTAGCCGCTGTCTGGTACTCAGAGGGGGGCTGGTCGTGGCCTGTCGAGGATACTACTAGAGTGTTCACCTGGGCAACTAGCTCTGAGGAGCCAGACTGCCTGTCCGACCCAGAATCCGACTCCTCCTCCTCCTCCGAAGTGGAAACCGAAGTACTGTGCCAGACAGTGGGTGGGCGCTCTGCGCCATCTTGACCAAATGGGGCACCAGAAAAGGAGACTGCACCTGAGACGGTTCTAATGCCCCCCTCAGCACCATGAACAGTGGCAGGAGGAGGCACAGCTCCAACAAGGGCAGCAATCCCGTTGTCAAAACCTGACATGGCTCCGTCCAGCCCCACGGCACCGTGAACGGCTCCAGGGACAGAGACGGTGCCAACGTCGGCTCTGACAGCCCCATCGTCGCCGAGAATGGTGCCGCCCGGCCCCACAGTGCCGCAAGCGGCGCCGAGGGCAGAAGCGGTGCTGACAACGGCACTGACAGCGGTTTGCGACGCCAAGATCCGGAACCCCCCACGGCGCCGTGAGCTTGCTTGGAGCCGCGAATGACTCCTGAGGAAGAAATGGTGCATATGCTTATCGGCGCCATGGATGCCAGGCGAGAGAAAGGAAGATGCAGTAGAAACTCCAGCGGCAGCCACTAGGCACTATCGCCCACGAACAGCGCCAACAGCAGCCATGGTGCCCGGCGACTGCCGGCACTGGCGATGGCCCCATCAGGGCCCACAGCACCGTGAATGGCGCCGAGGCCCAAAATGGCGCCGACCGACAGTGTCGAGGACGGCGTCGACCCAGGCCTTCCATGCCGCGGGTCTGACACTGTGGGAGCCTTCACCCCTGAACGGGCAATTGCCATAACGGTGCCTTCCCTTCCGTCCACCAGAGAGAACAGACTGGGCCTCCTGCACCGTGGGAGGAGCCTCAGCCATGGCTAGGCTGGGAAAAGCCAAGGCTCCCTCCTCCTCAGTTCGTATAGAACCGGGAAGGGACCTGGAGGAAAGCCCGATAGAACGTGGCTTGGCCAAACGAGTGCGAACCCGACCCCTGAAAGTCGGCAGGGCCCGCCCCACTTTCCACGCGCGTTGTTCGATTACTCTCCGATCCATGGAGAAACAGGCGTCACACAAATCCATGTCGTGAAGCAGGCCAAGACATGTAAGGCAACAGTCTTGCTGGTCGGTGATGGAATTTTGCCTCATGGCACCGGTCGCATGGGGGCCGACCATCCTGAAGTTTTCTTGCCCTCCGACTGAGACATGACCTACGGAGCAAAAACACCAAAACAGACTCGATGTCACAGAAAATAGAATAATTGGAAAGGTCTTACCGGGCGATGTCGAGTGTGGCAAAACAGAACTGGCAGGAGGAACCAACAGACTTCGGCACCGAAATTAGCAAATGGTGTAGTTGAGAAACTGCGAGCAGGCCTCAAAATCTTACTCTAGTGTCCCACAAGGTGACCTCAACAGCGGGAGACAAAGAACTGGTGGGAGGCGGGCCGACAGCACCTAACGGCCAACCCACAAGTGCACGCAGTCTCGGCCCAGCCAGTGCGCTGATGGTGCATCGACTCCTCCCATCAAAAAAAAAAAAGAGCTCCCGCGGGGTCATGACCTCCAGCCACATACCCAAATGTGATGAATGGTGAAGACTGACACAAATAAGATGAACAGATGTCTGTGGACATAGTGGACTGTCTAGTAGATTGCTTGGGCCCTCCTGATACCTGTATACCGGCTGCCAATTGCCATTTCTCTGCTCTAGATATTAGTGCACTACCTCAACTTGACAATGACAGTATTCAGTGGGCTTAATCCCAAGATCCTATGATTCAACCTGCACTTCATGCCCTGCGTGTGGGGAAAGATCTGTCTAAGTTGCGTTCCCCGACTTGCGAACTGCCCTATTGTTTAAAGAAGGCCCCAGGTTGAAGTTACTCAAACAGTTGTTATATAGAGAGACAGCGGATCATAGTGGTAAGTAGACAAGCAACAATTGATCCTGCCTCACGGCCTTTAAACACTTGGTACTGAGGTCCTCCACAATCACATGGGGCACCTTGGTATTGACAGGACTCTCGACCTGGTACAATCTCGATTCTACTGGCCCAAGATGGGAGCCATGTTGAGCACCATGTAAAGACCTGTAGTCATTGCCTCCAAAGAAAAGCCCTGCCTCAGAGGGCTGCCCCCTTGTCAATATCACTACCAGCGCCTCCATGGAACTGGTCTGCATAGATTTTTTGTGTTTAGAACCTGATCAACGGAATATTGGCAATGTGTTAGTGGTTACGGATCATTTCACACGGTATACACAAGCTTTTCCAACTAAAGATCAAAAAGCCTCTACCGTGGCCAAGGTGCTAGTGGAAAAATTCTTAGTCTCCTATGGTGCCCTCCAGCGGATCCACTCAGACCAAGGCAGAGACTTTGAAAGTAGGCTAATCAAAGAAATGCTCTCCCTTTGGGGGGGTGCAGAAGTCAAGAAATGAAAATTACGTACCTACCGTAATTCTTGATCTTCTTGGACGAGTCTCCACCACTCATTCACACTAGTGGGATTAGCACCGGAGGCACTAGGACCCATCGGGAGCAAACTTTTTGCTGGAGGATCGGTAGCGAGGCGGGCGCCGCGAGCCTGGTCGCGACAGCCTTCGGCGCCAATGACTATCTCGACGGCGACCCTCCAACCGCCTCAGTACCTTTTTTACCAAGGAGGTGCAGCGCAACTAACGTAAGAGTAAATCAACTCAAAAAACGGACATAAGATAGTCCGTATGACCCGTGCATGAAGGGTCAGCAAAGAAGTCCTCACGGCCTAAAGATTTGAGGAGTGAAGACCAACACAGCGGTGAGCTCGGGGATGGAGGGTAGGCGTGTGAATGAGTGGTGGGGCGCTGGTCAAGAAGATCAAGAATTACGGTAGGTCGTAATTTTTATATCTTCCTGGACATAAGTCTCACCACTCATTCACACTAGTGGGAGAGTACCAAGCTGATAATTCCCCAAAAGGGCGGCAGGAGAGTCAGAGCTCACGCGTCTAAGATAGAGGCCCATTAAGGATAGTTCAGCCGAACGCGGAATGTCGCCTGGCATGAACATCCAGTGCATAATGCTTAACGAATGTATGCACTGAGCTCCAGGTGGCGGCATTGCAGATATCTACAATTGGAACATTGCGAATCTCCGCTAAAGATGCCACGACCGCCCTAGTAGAGTGAGCGTACACTCTACCCTCCAATTTAACTTGAGCCATGGAGTAGCAATGTCGAAGGCATGCCACTAACCATGATGAGATGCATCTGATAGCGACAGGTTGACCCAGCCGGGTGTCGCTGAAAGAAACAAACAGTTGCTGAGTCTTGTGAAAATTCTTGGTTCTATCTAAATAGAACCATAAGGCTTCTTAACATCCAAGGAATGAAGAGATCGTTCCCTTCATTTTTGGAAATTAGCGAAGTAAGAGGGAGTACCAGAGGTTGGTTTAGATGGAATTCTGACACAACCTTGGGAAGAAATTTAGAATGAGTACGGAGAACTACCTTGTCTTTATGGACTACAGTATACGGAGGTCCGTACCAAGGCATGAATCTCCGAGACCCCTGTGGCTGAGGTAATGGCCACCAGGAAGGCAGTCTTCCAGGTAAGAAATTTTAGCTCATAGGTAGCTAGGGCTCGAAGGCTTCCGGTGAGCATGTCCAGCACCAGGTTAATGTCCCAGGCTGCAACTGGACGCTTAACAGGGGTCTGGTATGAAGAATCCTTAAGAAATCTCTTCACTAGGAAGCTGAGCCAGAGTCAAGGAAGAAACCGGCTCATGGAACGTGAGATGGCACTAAGGTGAACTTTAACTGTGGAGTACTGGAGACCTGAGTTTGATAGGTCCAAAAGATACTCCAGAACTTTGTCAGGAGGACAGGAAAAGGATTCAAAGAGGACTTTGCACACAGAGAAAAGCGTTTCCATTTAGGCGTACGTTTTCGGTGTGGCTTCAGCGCAGCCAGAAGGATGTCCGAGACTCTCGAGGCGTTGAACCGATTCACTTCTACCTCTTCAGGAGCCAAGCATGAAGGTGAAGTGATTTCAGGTTGGGATGGACCATCGAACCCTGAGTCAAAAGATTGATTTGCAAGGGAAGTGGTCTCGAGAGGCTGCCAACATACTGTTGAGCAGAGGAAACCATAGTTGCCGAGGCCAGGAGGAGTAATGAGAATTTTGGTCCCTGAGACTCGAACTTGAGGAGAACTCTCTGGATTGGAGGAAGCGGTGGAAAGGCGTAAAGAAAGCGTTTTGTCCACCGCGCCTGAGCGCATCTGACAGAAAATGCAGGCCCTGGTTTCTGGAGCAGAAGAGAGCAGTTTTGCGTTGAGTGGGGATGCAAAAGGTCCAGGTCTGAGTCCCCCACTCTTCGAATAGTGACCGGAGCTCGGCTGGATCGAGAGACCACTCGTGAGGTCTGCCTCCGTTCTGCTGAGGTGGTCTGCTAGATCGGTTTGTATACCTGGCAGATAAACCGCCTGAATCAGAGACTTGTGCTCAAGCACCACTCCCACACCCTCATTGCTTCCCTGCAAAGGGTAGAATGAGCACCGCTTGCTTGTTGATGTAATACATCACAGCTTTGTTGTCGCTTGAAGGAGAATGTTCTTGTGACAAAGGATATCCTTCAGAGCTCGGATCGCGTGAGGACCGCTCTCATCTCCAGGACATTTATGTGGAGATGAGTTTGAACTGAATCCATACACCTTGAGTGTGAAGGGAGCGACAGTGAGCTCCCCATCCTAATAGCGATGCGTCTGTGGTGATGGAGATCTGATGATCCGGGGGGCAAAGGGAACCCTTCCAGGAGATTGCTCTCTTGAGTCCACCAGGTGAGAGACCTTGAAGGGCTCCGTCACCTTGATGGGATAAGACTGGGGTGAGAGGTCGGAGACCACTGAGGAGAGCATCCATTGGGTGGTTCTCATGTGCAACCGGGCCAGGGGTACAGTGAACACCGAGGATGCCATGAGACCCATTGTTGCATCGAGAGCTGTAACCGATTGGTTCTCCCCGATGTAACGGGCCATCCGAGGGATGTCGAGTCTTCTGTCCTCTGGAAGGAAAGCCTTGTGGAAGAGGTGTCTAGGGAGCGTCCTATGAAAAGGAGCCTCTGGGGAGGCTGCGGTTGTGATTTTTCAAATTCAGCAGAATTCCATGGACGAAGGACGAGAAGTCGTTGCACGGCTTCCAAAGTCCCTTGGCTGGAAGGGCTTGCTAGAAGCCAATCGTCCAGGTAGGGAAACACTCGGAGTCCTATCTTCCTGAGATGCGCTGCGGAAACTGCACAACACTTTGTTAAAACTCGCGGCGCCGAGGATAGCCCAAAAGGCAGGACTCTGAACTGATAATGCCGACCCAGAGCTACAAACCTGAGGAACTTGCGGTGGGTCGGGTGGATGGGGATATGCTGGTAAGCGTCCTGCATATCCAGGGAGGCCAGCCAGTCGTGCTGATGCAGCAGGGGTAACAGGGTACCTAGGGAAATCATTTTGAATTTCTCCTGGGAGAAATTTGTTTAACTTTCTGAGGTCTAGAATGGGCGCATTCCCCAGATTTCTTTGGAACCAGGAAGTAATGGGAGTAGAACTCCTTAGCCAGAATGCGGGGCACTAGTTCTATTGCCCTGTTGCTTAGAAGGCCCGGATCTCGGCGGTGAGGAGGTCTGACTGAGAGGCCGACAACCTGGGTTGTCGTCTGGGAGGACAATTCGGGGGTTCCAAAAATTGAGAGAATAACCGTGAATTATCCGGAAGGACCCATTGTCGAGTTATGGACTTCCACTGGTTGTAGAAGTACATCGGGCGACCTCCCAGAGGAGAAAGTTCCACCTTGGGCAATGTGGATGGAACTTGGGCCAGCAATTCATAAGGGCGCTGGGGCTTTAGGCCCTGCTCTTTCTGCGCGCTTTCTTTTGAGGTTGGGCAGGTTGGCTTTTATGGAAGCTTCCCCTGCCTCTGCCTCGAAAGGACTGACGACTATGAAACTGACGTCTGTTCACATGCCCCCGAGAGGGAGCAGGCGGAGGTCTGGCCAACTTAATGGCCGACCTAGTCTTCTGAGTGGCCTCTGAGGCTTGTTCCACCTGAGGCCGAAAAAGGAGCCATCAAAGGCAGCGCCATTACCTGCTGCTGAGCATCATTCGTGAAGCCAGAATGCGCAGCCAGGAATGGCGCCGGTACAAATACCTGGCTGCTGAGCGAGAAGCAGTGTCGAGCGTCCATAGCGGCTTTGACCTGCTGGTTATTGGACTCAATACCTCTAGTACAGTGAGAAGAAGCTCTGACTTGGAGTCCGAATCCGAAGAGCTTCAACCATTCTTTTCAAGAGTGCCACAGGATATACTCATACTGAGAGAAATAGCCTTGATAAATGGTCACATCGCATACTTAGAGTGGAGGCAGCAAAGACTCTCTTACCTAATGTATCAATCTTACGAGACTCTTTGTTAATAGGTCGAGCTGTAGTAGTTTGAGGAGAAGAGCACCTTATCATTCTCTGCCAGGACTACACTAGGATCCTGAAAGGCTTGGGATGCCAAAATGTGACGATCCTTGGGAGCTGAATACTTCTTATCAATGGATTTAGCCACTGAGGGAATAAGAGCAGGATTATTCCATACCATTTGAGACAGCTCCTCGAAGGAAAGCTGGATCGGAGGAGTCAAATCTGAGGGATCTCCGAGGCATGAAGGTATTGAGTCTTAATATCTTCCCAGGATCGATGTCTGTAGTCTGGAGAGAAAGAGTGATCTGGCAGGTTCCTTCCAACAGAGACTTAAGGACAGGTCCTCGACCACAGGCTCCTGTAGCAAAGAAAGATCCTGTTTCCTCCACTTCATCACCCAACCCAAGGTCTGGGTCAGGCTCAACATCATCTCCTGATGGTCCAGGAGCCAGAATGGTCTTGACCGACTCCGTGGGTGGAAGAATGGTGCGGACCAGCTCCTGAGGAGTAGGCGTTGGCCTCAAGGGTGACAGCCAAGTAATGGCCAGGGTACAAGCTGGCGCCGACTTCTGGCTGGACAAAATGAGCTGTTACCACATTAAATCCTTGTAGCATCGATGGAGTTTCCACTGAAGCCTCTCCTCATCCGAGGAGGATGAAGAAGAATGGTGGCAGTGCCGCTTCTTAGAGCACTTATGCACCTTCTTCGGCCTCTCAGTCGAAAGTATCCGAGACGATGACAGGGGCTGATGGGGTCACTCGGAAGGCACCGGGAGGAACCGTTGCTCTCCTGGTCAGGGATCTGGGCCACAGGGGGATTCCCAGTGGGCTGGGTCTCCTCCTTGGTGGCAGGTAGGATCGGGGTCCTGAATAAGGAGTTGTCGGCCTCATTGAATGACGATGGGTCGATGGAGTTGAGGATAATCTCAACCGGATCATCATCCTGCATCTTAGCTGGCTGGCCTGACGGGGGTACCATGAAGCCAGCGGCTGAGGCTGCAACCTCAACTGAAGTCGAGGCAGTAGATTCCTGGGACCGCGATCTCTCATGCTTCCAGGAGTGTCATCAGCAAGATGAAGATTCCTTAGGCTCCTTGTTCTTCTTACGGGACCGAGAGACGTGTGCATCTGAAGGTCCCTCTCCTTGGTAGGGAGGGACTGGCATAACTCCCAAGGAGCCTGAGAAGGTGGAGACCAGATTGAGTGGGACAAAGATGGACATGGAAGTAGACCGATCAGCAGCCCGAGCCACCTCCTCTTGAAGATCTTCATCTGTTTGAGCTGCTCAATGGACCCCGCAGCCTTGGATTTGACCATTTTTTCTGGTCTGCCCAGTTGTAGTGGTGCAAGACGATTGTCCAAGACGTCTGGATGAAAAGCACAACACATTTCGCATGCCTGTGTGTCATGACCGGATACCCAGGCAATAAATGCATGACGTATGCGGGTCAGTGCGAGACACCTTTTGCCCGCATGGGCAGCAGCAGAAACTGGGTGAGGACTTATCCTCCATCATGGTCGAGAGCGCAAAGTGATTGGGAGAAACTCTAACTAGTCAGAGTTTGGGTAAATCCGTAGATTTAAGCACCAGGGCCTACAGTAACGCATGAGAGAAGGAAGGAACCTGAATTTTCCAGTGGAAAGGACGATCTGGCATCAAGGGGTGGAGCTGAGGCATATACCACCCAGGTGGGTGGGAGGAGAAAGCTTTTAGACCTTCTGGCAAGAATCTCAAAGGGAAAGGACATGCCAACAAGTCTGGATAGAACAACATATGCACGATCCTAGAAACCAAAATGACTTTAAAATAAAGTGATTACCAAAAACTAGAGTAAGAAAAGAAAACAAAATCGAAAGGAATAAATCTTGCAGTCGAATGGAGCAGTGGTGTCTCCGTGGAGTACGACGTGCAATGGTCGACAGCGGGAAAAGAACTAAGGAGGGTGCAGTGCCTTACGTTTATATGGGAGAGAAGTCACCAGTGTGCGATGTAGTCATGGTGGCCCTTGTAGACTGATAACTAGAAAAGTTTCTGTATGGTTCTAGTGCCTGACAACTACAGTTCCATAGGTGTGGCCTGATGCAGAGATACCCTCGATGAAGATCAATAATTACTCGAAAAATAAGAAGTCAAATACAATGGTATAGTATTACAGGCAGAATCATAAATGTTAGAGGCAAATTAGTAAATGAATGCATTTAGAAAATATACAGTAACACAGACTTATAAGTATAGAAGGGAAAAATAATGGAACAGCATGAATAAGGCAAGACTAGAGAATGAGAGTAAGAAGAGGAGAATGTCATAGACTTTAGGGAGGAAGAAGAGGAAGCAGATCGAATAGAAAAGGGAGGAGGACCAAAGTTTAAGAAAGTGGTAAGAAAAAGCACATGGACCAAAAGTAGATTTTCTAGAAGCAATAGAGACAGAATGTGAAGTAATGTTGCAAAGAGTGTAGGAGGAAGAAGAAGGAGAGGATAGAAGGAAATGAGATAAGAGTGAAAGGTGCTGAAGCAGAATTTGGATAAAATGACACATAATGGAAAGGCACCTAGCATCAAGAGATGGGAGAGAGGGCTGAGTAAAGAGAGCAGTGATGAGTATGAGGAGGAGGTTATTAACCCCATGAGGTACTTAAATGTAACCCCCTACAAATGGGGGTTCCTGAAAAGTCTCTCCTAGGGCTTGCTCTAAATGCTTACTGCCAGGCAGGTGTCCTGTGTTTTAGCAGTTTAAATGTGATTGCCAGAGAGTGCCTGTATAGCCTCTGTGTACTGTCTCTTAAGAGCTGCCTGGATTGCAGTCATAATTAATCTGAGAGGGGCTCTGTTAGAAGATGTACTTGTTTGCTGATAATTTGTTAAGAGTAGTAATAATATTGCAGTTTGTTCTAACCTGCCTTCTTTGCAACATGGACAGTTCTGTTTGTTTCCATCATCTTGGTCCTGTACTGCAGAATGGGCCAATCAGTACATTTGGGACTCTAAAATGGAGCCTGCCTACAGGGGCTTGTCGGAGCCAAAACTTAAAGGAATTGTAGTTTTGGGCTTTTGGTGCCTAAAATAACCTGGAGAGGGAGCCTTTGCTGTGACTGACAGACAGATCAGCCAACCAAACCTTTTGGATCTTGGGGAAAGTCCCAGACTGCTTGCAGTTTCAGTTAGATCTGAGTTGGGAAGTGAAGAACAGCTCGAGATAGTTCAAGCAGCAATCCATAGTGGATTCACATGGGAGAACTGTAGAAAGGCCTGAGTTTGGCCTGCATGCCTGCCGTTCCTGAGAGGGAACTTGTGTTTTTTTTCGGACTGACTCCGAACCTGGAGAGCGAATTAAGCCACTGAATTGTGACTAGGCTTTAACCTGAAGAAGACCGAAGATTTGTTGAATGCGATTGGCCTGTCAGGACTTCCAGCTACCTCTGAACTCCTGTATTGTGCAGAGACTCTGTAATTGCAATCGGAGAGCCATTTGCCTGGTACAGTGGAATTTCCATATATGTGAATGTGTTGTGTGCTTATAGTGGGTCATGATTTGGTTCCCCACTGTGTGTCTGAACTGTGTTTTGCTTGCTAAAGGCTGTATCCAGCTCCACGGATGGAATCTGTAACCATTTCCATTTGCCTGGGCCCTGCTACACTGGCCCAGCCAGAATATCTGCTACGCAGAGAAAGTCATTGATGAGAGACCGACCTGGGGATCAGCCCCCTGCTCAATGCCTTGAACAGGAACGACGCCTCGGTGATTCGTGTGGGTCCTGCTTCTCCGGCGCTCCAGCTCAACAGCCTGCAGTCTCAATTTCGTCTTGCCTGCGTCCAGCATTGAGTATCGTGAGTAAACATCAGGGTAGCTCCCTGCAACAACAGCTAAATCTAAAAGTGTTGTCATCTCATTGTCTTGTTGCATTTTCTTTCTCGAACTGAGCCCTCTGGCTCCAGATTACAAATAGTGTGTGTTGTGCATGTTGCTTTCTTCCATCACAGGGCCCCAACCAGCTGCAACGTCCTAAGCTGTCCACGTTTTCTACCTGTGTACCCAGAGTGTGTGACTGTGTAGGGACTCTGAACTGCATGCATAACTGTCTGATTAATATAGCTTTTAAGCAAATCAACCTGATTATGCCCCTCCCTTGTTCAAGTCCCCTGAATAAATCAGATTTAACTTTGCTTGCATTTAACCTAACTGTTGTTCCAGTTTGTGCCAAGATTATTGTACTGTTGTTATTTGCTGTGCTTAACCTTGTTTTACAGGGGGTCCCCAGGGTCAAGCTAGAGGAACCAGTCCTGGTGGTAAGTGCAAACAGCCTGGTGAATAAGAGTCATTGTGAAAGTGATTATTGTGCACTGTTCAGGCCACTAGAAGGAAAAGAAAAAATGACTCACCTTAGTAATTATGTTTCTTCTAATGGAGTCTTGCTGTATTCTGACAATCTGCAGTTAGCTCCAGCCTTTAAACTGCCGCAGAGAGTATAGGGTTAATTTTCTATGCAGTGCATAGAACGTTGAGCTCGAGCTCGGTTGAGGTCTCTGTCTGCAGCCCTTTGAAACCCAACCGCCATATTTGTACGAGCAAAAACTCACTAACTATACTATGCGGACATTGTAAAATGTTTAACTAGCCAACTGGCAATAGAAAGTTTTGGATTCCCAAAGAAAGACTCAAGTCAGGAAACCCAAAACCAAAACCCATCTAAAATAAGGATAATAATACAAAAACGCCCAAATAAAAAAAAGGTGTGCAAGAAGCACCCCTGGGGTGCAGCACTTCACCTGCCCACCCACTTCCCAAAAACTAGGTTCTGAGAGGGGAGGCGGAGGGAGGTCAGAATACAGCAAGACTCCATTAGAAGAAACACAATTACTAAGGTGAGTAATTTTTTCTTCAAACAACATGAAGTCTTGCTGTATTCTGACAATCTGAAGACTACCAAGCAGTACCTCCATGGAGGAGGGAGAGAACCTACTTTGGGAATAGGCTCTGAAGTACTGCTGTGCCAAACCGAGCATCACTCCTAGCCTGGATATCCAGAGAATAATGCTTGGTAAAGGTATGGACTGTTTTCCAGGTGGCTGCTTGACAGATTTCTAACAGAGGGATATCCCTGGCAGCAGCCAGGGAAGCAGTTGTACCTCTTGTAGAGTGAGTCCTCAGGCCTGAGGGTGGAATCTTTCCCAGTTTCTCATAGCAGAATTGTATACAAGAAACAATCCACCTGGCAATAGTTCTCTTGGTGGCAGGTTTGCCCTTCCCCACTTCCCCATAAGTGAGGAACAATTGGAAAGAGTCAAACCTGTGACCCTTGGTACACTCTATGTAGTAGCTAAGGGCTCTTTTAACATCTAAACTGTGTAACCTCCTCAATCCTGAGGAAGAATGATCAGTGAAGAAGACAAGAAGAGACATAGACTGATTCAAGTGGAAGTCTGAAACCACTTTGGGCAAGAACCTCCTATTGGTTCTAAGGACCACTTTATCTCTATGAAAGGAGATAAAATCAGGTTCCACTGACAGGGCCTGCAATTCACTGATACGTCTGGCAGAGGTAATGGCTACCAAAAACACAGTTTTCCAAGTCAAGTACTTAAGCTCTGCTGAGGACATAGGCTCAAAAGGAGGTTGCGTAAGTTGAGCAATGCAAACATTTAAGTCCCAGGCAGGGACAGGATCCCTAAAGGGAGGATTGGTATGACGCAATCCCTTGAAAAATTTACAGAACACAGGATGAGATGATAGTGAGGAAGACTTCCCCACTGACAGAAAAGCAGAAACAGCTGACAAGTGTACCTTGAGAGTAGCTGGTCTGAGGCCTAGGCCATTAAGATGGACCATATAATCCAGAACTGTAGGCAATTCAGCAGTGTCTGGGAAATATGCTTCTTGGAACACCAAATGCTGAATCTTTTCCATTTGGAGTTATAAGTCTTTCTGGTGGAGGGCTTTCGAGAAGCTTTGAGAATATCCAGAACCCCCTGAGACAGATGCAAATCTGCATACTCTTAACTTTCCAAGAGCCATGCCTTGACATTGAAGACCAAGACTGGGGTACCAAATCCTCCCGAGAAGAGATTAACAGGTTGTAATTCCTGGGAAGAGACAGGGGAAGATGGACTGCTAGAGACAGCAACAGAGGGTACCAAGGTTGTCTGACCCAGTCTGGAGCAATCAGAATCACTTTACAAGGTTGTGACCTTATCTTGACCAGAACTTTGAACAGCAGAGGAAAGGGAGTGAAGGCATACAGAAATTTCCCTTCCCAGTTCAAAATCAGAGCATCCAGAGGGACTGAACCCAAGACTGGGGGTCTGCAACAAAACAGAGGAAGTTGATGATTGTCTGGGGCTGCAAAGAGATCTATCTCTGGAGTGCCCCACCTTGAAAAAATCACTCTCAACACTAGGGGGTCCAGGGACCATTCGTGATGGCCCTGGGAGATCCTGCTCAGTGCATCTGCTAGCACATTGTCCTTTCCTGGAAGGTGGACTGCTATCAGAGAGGTCTGCAGGGAATAAGCCAGGGACCAAAATTTCATGGCCTCTGTGCACAAGGCCGTAGACTGAGTGCCTCCCTGCTTGTTGATGTACCACATGGTGGTGGTATTGTCTGTTCTGACCTGAACCACCTTGTTCTGCACAGACTAAGAGAAGGCTTGCAGGGCCAGAAAAACTGCCCTGAGTTCCAGGAGATTGATATGAAGAAGGGACTCCTGAGGAGACCACAGTCCCTGAGCTGTGAGAGCCCTCAGATGAGCTCCCCCCCAAAAGGAAACATCCGTGGTAGAGGACCACCGAATGAGACTGAGTGACAAGTGGGACCCCTTGCTCTAAATTGTCCTGATCCTGCCACCATTGAAGAGCTTGAATCAGTGTCCGAGTCACTGAAATCAGCTTGGTAAGAGGGTCCTCCTTTTGGGACCAAAGGCCCTCAGATGGAACTGAATGTCCCTCATCTGGAACCTTGCCCCTTGGAGCACTGCTGTAGAAGCTGCCATGTGGCCCAAGAGTTGAAGAAAGTGCCTTGCTGATCGGGACACTTGAAGGCTGAAGGAAGAAGCCAGTTCTATAAGAACTCTTGCCCTCTCCAGGGGAAGATAGGCTCTTGCTTTGACAGTATCTAGCTATGCCCCTATAAAGGTAAGGAGCTGCACTGGTTCAAGGACTGACTTGGGGAGGTTGAGAAGAAACCCTAGGGAAGATAGCACTTGCTGGGTCACTTGCAGGTCTGACTTGACTTGGCCTGGAGACTGACCCACTATGAGCCAGTCATCCAGATATGGAAACATGGAAATCTTCTGCCTTCTTAAAAAGGCCATTACTACTGCCAGGCACTTTGTAAAAACCCTTGGAGCTGATGTTAGGCCAAAGGGCATTGCTTTGAACTGGTAATGGCCTGAGAGAAACTTGAACCTGAGGTACGTTCTGTGGGAGCACCTGATGGAGATGTGAAAGTATGCATCTTTGGGGTCCAGGGAGGCTAGCCAGTCCCCTGGCCCTAGAGAGGGAAGAATTATTCCCAGAGTCACCATCTTGAACCTTGGTTTTAAAAGATGTTTGTTCAGGTATCTTAGATCTAGCATGGGTAGCCACTCCCCTGTCTTTTTGGGGTAAGGAAGTACCTGGAGTACAGGCCTTTGCCCCAGTGTAGGGTAGGAACTCTCTCTATGGCCTCCAAGGACAGAAGAGATAAAACCTCTGCCTCTAGGGCAACGGTTTCGGAGAGACTTGTAGGTGGAAAAGATCTGGGTGTCTGCTTGGCAGGGGCCTTAGGCTGAGGAGTGGATGCAGCCTTGCTCATCCCCCTTCTGCCTCTCCCTCTGAAGAACCCCTCTGTGAAAAGGGAGAAGAGGCCTGTGCTTGGTAGAAAGGCCTATGAAAACCCTGCCCCTAGAATGCTGCCTTTGAGGAGTTGCCTGCCTCTCCTTGGCCTGTGCACTCCTATAGGTGGTCCAATATTCCTCCATCTTCTTCATGTAATTCTCTGTCTGCTCCCCAAACAGAGAATTACCTTCCACAGGGAAATCCATGGCCTTAGCCTGGGTGTCCTGTGAGAGGCTAGTACATCTGAGCCAAGACATTCTCTGAAGAGCCACAGATGTAGCCATGACTCTTGATGACACATCATTGGAGTCCACAGCAGCATGGAACTGTACCTTAGATGCCTCAATTCCATCCGCAGCCACCTCCTCCAGCTCCTTGGCCAGCTGGGGAGGCCTGTTTAGCCAGTGCCAGTACAGTGTCCCACCTGGACTTCTGGTACCTGGCTGTATAGGCCATATAATTAGCCTGCCTGAGTCCCAAAGAGGATGCCATGTTTTGCTTCTTTGCCAAGGCATCCATCTTTCTGGAGTCTTTATCTGGGGGATGTGAAGCCAAGGGAACATTAGCCCTGTCATTGGCTGCAGCCTGCACGACCCCAACATGGCTGCATTGCTGGTAGAAAAACTCAGTGTCTGAGCCTGATAAAGTGTACCTCTTATCCATTCTTCTATCAACAGGAGGTACAGAATTAGGAAACTTTAACATTTTTTGTGTCTGTTTCCCCAAATGATTTGTGCAAGGGAATAGACAGCCTCCTGGACTCTGGGATGTCCATCATCTTTACAAAATCAGGCTCCTCTTGATCCTCTGTAGCTTCCTCCATAGGGAGTTGAAGAGTTTCAGCCACTTTCTTGTAAAACATATAGTGGGGAGGGGACTTAGAGAGCCTAGGAGGGGAAACACCAGAAGGTCTGTCTGGGGAGATGTCCGGTTCAATGGGCACATCAGACTTTCTGCTCCATCATAGTCATCATCTTGTTCATAATCCCTCCTCCTAAAATTCTGGTTCATAAAAATCTTCAGGGAATAATCCGAACCGAGAACGATCAACGGCCCTTAGCCAACGGAGCGATCGACAGAACCGGGCGAGCGTATTCAACAATCCGAATCGCCGGGCAATCTCATCAGTGGTCGGAACATGAACCTCTGGATCTGAACCAGCTGATTTGTCTTTCCTTTTCCTTTTTGCAGGAACCGATCCCTCAGGATCAGCTCTCCTCTTGCCCGAAGAAGTATCGCCCTGGTCCGAGGGCACGCCTTCTGGTTCGGTCGGAACTGAACCGGGCTGGCCATCCGGGTCAGCAGACTTCTTGGCCTCCTTTTCCCTAAGTCTACCTAATCTCTTTTCCAGGGTAGACTTAGGAAAATGTTTACAAATTTGGCAGTCTGTATCGAGGTGTTCAAACCCCAGACAATAAACACAGGTGGTGTGGGGATCGGCCTTAGCAAAGACTTCCCAACACTCACTGCAGTGTTGAAACCCAGTGGTCCCGTTTTTTTTCTTGGGTTTTTCAGACATGGCCAACCTAACCAAACTTACCCTTTTTTCAGCAACCGCCAGGCAAGACTCCCTTATCGGTTCCTAACCGTGTTACAGGTATTGGAAAAAAACGTTTAAAACACATTTTTTTTAGAACCGATAAGGACCGGTAACCACACACTAAAGCAAAGTAAGAGAATTCAATATATAGGATCGGTTCAGCCGAACCGATCAAAAAAGCTTACAATTTCCACAAAGTAAATCAGAAAACTATCTAGTACTCACGGTACCACAGACAGAGCCTGAACCAACTGTGCAAAATAATTTTGGCTTAAAACCGACACTTTAACTGACTTTTGAACCGAGCTGAAGGAGAAATCTCCGGAGCGACTGTTCAGTGAGGCGGAGTAAAGAATCTGACGGCTGGGTTTCAAAGGGCTGCAGACAGAGACCTCAACCGAGCTCGAGCTCAAAATTATATGCACTGCATAGAAAATGAACCCTATACTCTCTGGGGCATTTTAAAGGCTGGAGCTAACTGCAGATTGTCAGAATACAGCAAGACTTCATGTTATTTGAAAAGGGGGTTACAGTGTCCTGGAGGGCTGTGCCCAGGTCAGCTTGACCACTACCAAGTCTGACCTCTGGGTGGAGGCACCCGTATCAGAACCTAGGCCCCTTAACCTGCCACTAGCCAAGCAGGCAGGGGTAGTAGCCCTTGGGATAGTGCCACCTAGGGGTTACATCTTGGAGGCTCACCGCTGGGATTTTGTGCCTTTTAGTGGCCAAACATTATGAGTTATTGTTAAAGATTAATGGCTACCCCAGTAGAAATGGTTGTACACCAGTTGGTGGGGTGGTGTACTGGGCAGGAGATCGACCCCCAAAATGCTCTGCTATACTGGATATTCCCCTGGGTACCAGTAAGGACACTGTGGAGGGAGCACTCTCCAGAGTTGAATGTTTAAAAAACCCTGTGGTGGTGGGTCGACAGGCTGATTTGATGGCCCAAACTTTCATAGCCTTGGTAGAGTGAGTGACCTCGTGGACAGCTCTAAAGTGCCACAGACTATTGCCTCAGAAAGGGTCCTAGCCGCCTGGAGAGTGATAACAAAAGACAGTAAAGACCCTGGGGAGGAAGAGCTCCCACCATTATCAGAGACTTTTGAGGAGAAATTAGCTAAGTTGTTGCTGGAGAAAGGGAAAACCGTAGAGGATTTTAAGAAACTATTCCTGCCACCTGGGGGTGTTCCTTCCCCAACACTCCCTCCCACTCCAGCACCTGTTACTGCCCCACCTTCTGTGCCCATGTCAATGATGGCCCCTATATCTGTACCTGCCATTAGTCATGACTCCTACCCAAGGCTGAGAATCTTCTCGGGCACCCTCCCCACCCCCCAGGGGGAGGATGACTGGGAGACCTGGATCGACTATGTTGCCCCCTTGGTACCCGAGTGGCAGTGTGCAGAGGCTAAGAAGTGGAAAAGAATCATAGAAAGTTTGAGGGGCCCCGCCCTTGAAGCCATTACATTTGTGAGGTCCACGAACCCTGATGCATCTGCTCAGAAGTACCTATCTGTACTTGAAGGCAATTTTGGGAGCATTGAGTCAGGGAAGACTTTAATGTGGAAATTCCAAGGTACCAAACAACGGAAGGGGGAAAGTTTGTTTGTGTATGTTACTCACCTAGAAAGAGCGCTGCAGAAAGCTTACCGGAAAGGTTGGGTAGCCACCAGTGATTTGAGCTGTGTGAGATTGGGGCACATACTGCAACATGCCAAGCATTCTAAACTGTAGATCATCCAGTTAAGGCTCCAGGATAGGAGAGGTAACCCACCTGACTACTGTGACTTGATAAAATGATAAAAAAAACTCCAGAGGTAGAAGGTGAAGAGGGAGATTGTAATTATGGGGTGAGTACAGCCCAAGTGATCATGGCACCGCAAGGCCCTTCCAAAATGGAGACCACTACGAGTGTCCCACCATGGGCTAAACGGTGGGTGGAGGGGTTGCTGAAGGAAGTCAGAAAAGTACAACTGGGTGCGTTCACTGAGGTATCCCCTGCTCACAGAGACCCTGGCCCCTGTCAGGATGTGACTGTTATGGGGTTGGGGGTGCACCCTCAGGCATCCTCTACTAAGGGTGGCTTCTCGGCTGAGCTCAAGGAATTGACTGCCACCCTATAGGAACTTTTGAGACATAGTACACTACCAGCAGAAGTCAGATCACAATCTCCCATCGATGCTCCAGCATCCCCTGCTATGTTTTCCCCAAGGATGCACCGAGAGCCTGTCATTTGTCACAATTCATCAAGGATGGCCATATGAAGAGGGAATGCCGGTCTCAGAAGGACTTAGAGAAAGTAGTGAACTGGCTTCAAGGAGAGCTTCGGAAAACGAGTCAGTGGTCAAGGGGTGCACGAAATGACCACAGTGAAGGCTTCGGCCATCCTAACTCAAACCCCTCTGTGGCTAAATCATCTGTCCAGGCCCCTGCTGTTGTCCCTCCAGACTAGTCCAAAATAGTGGGCCCTTCATTGAAGACTACTGTGGCTGTGAATGGTATTCCTGCTCAGGCTGTGCTTGACAGTGGGTCGCAAGTGACCATTGTATTTCAGGACTGGTATGACAAACACTTACCTGATGTGCCATTACAATCCCTGGAAGGTCTAAAAGTGTGGGGGCTAAGCGACAAGTCTTATCCCTACCTAGGATATGTCTACCTCTGGTTGTCTCTTCCCGGAACTGTAACTGGTGTAGAAGAGAAAGTAGAGACACTGGCCCTAGTGTGTCCCCCCACCAGACTGTATGATGGGGTTCCCCTGTTAATTGGAAGAAATGCCCACATGTTTGGGAGACTAGCACAACTCTGCCATGAGAAACAAGGGCAACTGACTGGACGGGCCCTAAGAATTCCAGCCTTAGTAAAAAGGGCATATGACTTACAACAGAAACCCAATGAAGAGGACCCAGATGAACCAGTGGGGATAGTGTGGAAAAAGGAACCTGACTCCTTGGTATTGGCCCACAACGCCCAGTGCACAATCTATGGAGAAGTCCACCTAAAGAGGAACGTAAAGAACAAAATATTAATGTTGGATGCACCAGGTGATGGAAAGTTGCCAGAAGGATTATTGGTTAAACCCAGCATCTTGCCTGCCCATGCCCATGCCTATGCACGACGAGTGATGGTCCAGATTCAAAATGTGTCAGATCGGGAAGTCTGGGTGAACAGAGGGTACACTCTAGCTACAGTACAATGCACAGACACTGCAGTATTACCCAATAACAAGTACTCTGGCCAAAAAGGAGAGAGTGACCCTGGACTTATTTGACTTTGGTGATTCCCCGCTGCCAGCTGAATGGAAGGCTAGGATTAGCAAGAAACTCGCCCAGAGAGACCAAGTGTTTTCATTAAAAGAATGGGACGTGGGGTGTGTCCAGGGTGCAGAGCATCATATACGCCTGCATGATGACCGGCCATTTTGAGAGAGATCCCGACGCCTTGCCCCAGTGGACATAAATGATGTGAGGAGATACCTGCAGGAAATGCTCGCTGCTGGCATGAGACAGGAATCAAGGAGCCCATATACCTCTCCCCATTGTGGCAGTGCATAAGAAGTATGGGTCGGTGAAGATGTGTGTTGATTATCGAACCCTGTACCGGTGAACCAGCCCAGATCAATACACCATGCCTCGTATACAAGATGCACTGGATTGCTTGAATGGGAGCAAATGGTTCTCAGTATTGGATCTTTGCAGTGGATATTGCCAGGTTCTGATGACCACAGAGGACCATGAGAAAACCGCCTTCATCTGTCCTTTGGGGTTCTATGAATTCCTGAGAATGCCACAGGGGATTTCAGGTGCCCCGGCCACCTTTCAGCGACTGATGGAACGTGCGGTGGGGAGATATGAACTTGCTGGAATGCCTAGTGTACCTAGATGATGTCATTGTGTTCGGACGCACATTAGATGAGCATGAGACCCGACTGTTTAAAGTCCTAGACCAATTGGAAGACTTTGACCTCAAGCTGTCCATTGACAAGTGCCATTTTTTTCAAACCCCCGTTTAGTATGTGGAGCACATAGTATCTGCAGAAGGGATAGAGACCGATCCCAGTAAGGTCAAGTCACTCACTACTTGGCCCCAGCCTCATAACTTGAAGAACTACAATGTTTCCTGGGGTTCTGTGGCTACTACCTCAGGTTCATAAAAGACTACTCCAAGGTGATTCGCCCACTCCTGAATCTCACCCATGGTTACTCCCCTACCAACTGTAAATACAAGAAAGGGGATGTCAAGAACCTGAGAAAGTATACTTCCGAACAGGTGAACCTTTTGGGCCCCGCCAGACACCCGAATGTGAAGCAGCCTCCCACAAAGTCATATACCAGCTCACCCATGCCCCCATCCTCGCCTATGCTGACCCTACTAAGCCCTATGTGCTGCATATGGATGCTAGTCTGCAGGGCCTAGGAGCTGTGCTGTATCAAGACCATGAGGGTGGTTTAAAACCAGTGGCTTTTGCCAGCAGGATCTTGACCCCGTCAGAACGAAACTATCCTGTGCACAAACTGGAGTTCCTTTCCCCAAAATGGGCCATTGTTGACCAGTTTCATGAGTACCTCTATGGGGCAAAGATATTGGTGAAGACCGACAATAACCCATTAACCTATGTACAGGCTTCAGCTAAGTTGGATGCCACTGGGCACTGGTGGCTCTCTGCTTTATCAAACTATGATTATGCCATCGAATACAGGCCAGGACTGAACCATATTGATGCTGACGCCCTGTCACGAAGGCCAGTCTCCAAGAGTGATTGGGTCAGGTTGTCTGAACTTGACATCCGAGCATTGTGCCAAAGTTTTGACAGAGATATGAAAATATGTACCTACTGTAATTATGATCTTTCTGTGTATCTTCACCATTCATCACATTTGGGTATAGGGCCAGAGGTCATGACCCGTGGGAGCTCTTTTTTTTTGATGGGCGGAGTCGATGCACCATCGGCGCCACTCAAGGCCAACACACTACGTGGTGCTCACGGGTTGGCCGTTAGGTGTTGTTGGCTCCACCCTCCTGCCAGTTCTGAGTCACTGGAGAGGTGAGGAAAAGGGTTGGGAGGGTGGGACAAGAAAGTCCAAGGGACAGATAAAGGAAAAGATACATAACATAAAGGAGAAATAACGACTGAGAGGACAGAATAATAAGAAGTCTAAGGGATTGGTAGGGGCCCCAATCTCTGGAAATAGGAAAAAGGAGAGGAAAAGGAAGGATTTAGGATAAGTGTGAGAGGGGGAGGAGAAAGGTGACAACCATACCCTGGACCTTGATTTATCTCCAGATTGTATAGGAACTACAAGGAGTAGCCAAAAGGCTTATTGTCAGAATTCAAGGCACGAAATTACTGGCAAACACTCCAAAAGCAGAAAACGGCTATTCTGGAAGAAAGACAGGACACAAAGAATTCTCCTCCTCTCAAGGGAAAAGATTTTTGGTGAAAGAAAATGTATTTATTATTTTTTTTTTTTTTGTAAAATAATAAACGATATGTCCAACGGACAAAGAAATCTAAAGATGGATGGGAACAAGGAGGAGAGAATGGAGGGCAACTGCCAACTCCCACCCCACAAGGGTGGAGCTAGAGCACTGGAGAAGGAGTGCCCCCCCATGCTGACCACTCTCCCCTTAGAAACAATATCCCCCTATGTGTCCTTGTCTACCCCACTCCTGACAAAGAAAGGAGGGGGGCGAGGCTAGACAGAGAGATGGAGGGGGACCCAGAGACTGAGGCCCCAGGGGGATGGAGGGCGGGATTGTGATGAATGGTGAAGATACACAGAAAGATAATAATTACGGTAGGTATGTAATTTTCATATCTTATCTGTGTCAATCTTCACCATTCATCACATTTGGGTGAGTGCTGAGCCCCTCCGAAGTGGAGGTTTCATTTTACCCTAAGGGACAGAGTCCTTTTGCTCTCAGTGGGTGACACACTAAGAGGGAGAATCTTCGGGGCCTAGAGAGGCCCAAGAGTGGGGAGAGTGAGATGGGGACCCCCCGGAGGGGGAAGGAAGTTGCCACGACAAACGCCGTCTCACTCTACGGGAGAAGAGATAGGTTCTCTGGTGAGCGGAGTTAATCAACCTATGCCTGGCCAAGGGTGACAACCGGGAAAGACGCAGCCACGCCATCCGCCTAGTGCAAATCGCTGTTCCTATGACCCTGGTAGCTACCTCGTTGACATCGCATGATGCCCTTGCTAGCTCCAGGCCACGTGCAAAGAGTGCAATGATTTGTCTGATTTGCTGCATGTCAGGCATTTAGGCTAGGAGTTGACCGAGCTTGGACCACAGGAACCTGTCATAGGTTGCATAGTGGGCCTGATGTGCTGCGATAGAGAGCAGCAACCGTGCCGAGTAGAAAGTCCTCCTACCCCAGAAGTCAAAATCCGAGGAGTCTTGATCTGGGGGCTGGTCATGGTGAAGGGTGCAAAGCCCATCGGGAGTGTCCAGTTGCGTCAATCCTGACTGAGGATGAGGCATGGAACCTGGAGACTCTGGGGGGAGGCGCAATACCGCTGGCAGAGATCCCTGGGGGCATGAACTCTGGAAAAGGGTCTCTGCCAGGAACGCAACGATGCCTCCCGAAAGGGAGCAGGCCAGGGAGGCACCACAAGGGTGTTCTCGCCGAAATCACCTAAAAAGGCATGCGCTGAGTGCTCCGGATTGCTTTGAGTGGGAGGGGTGATACACAGGTCCTTCAACATCCTCACAAGGAATCACTGATACTCTGCGAGATCAGCAGCTGGAGAAATGTGGACAGAAGGCTCCTCTCCTCCAAGAAGAGGGGGATGAGGAGTCAGAGGACCTAGGCTGTTCAGAGCGCGGCTGCTCAGGGGGAGGTTGAAAAACCTTTCTGTCCACGGCCCTGACGTAAGCGGGGAACTGAGCAGCCATGGCTCTGAACTGCTCCCAGGTGAGAGGCCCGGAAGGACCAAGTATACTAGGGAGCGCAGGAGAATGCGGCAGAGGGATGGGGACAGAGCCAAGAAGAGAAGTCGACTGACCTCCACCTGGGCTAGGGAGGGATCAAGAGCTCCAGAAGAAGAAGGAGCTCCGGAAGACTCCACAGCCGACAGCTGAACAACCATTTCGGAACTGCCTTGGCTGCGCCCAGAAGAATCCCCTGTGAGGTGACTGGGGCCGTGAAGATCCAGAAGGACGGTCCCCTACCTCCAAAGAATGGGGCCCTCTCAAAGAAATCGAGGGGGAAGAGCAGAGATCCGCACTACGGCTCCTCCCAAGGCCCAGGTGGGTTCCGGAAAAAGGCTGCTGAACAGAACTCACTCCCCTCGACCCCTTGGAATCTGAGAGTGCCCTCCTCCTAGAAAGAGCCAGCCTAGGCAGCTGGCAACCCTGGTCAGCCCCAGAAGGAGCTATCCAAGGAGCACCGCCCTCCCCTCCTGTGGGTGCTCTGATCGGCCCCAAACTTGGGTGATCTAGGCACACCACTCGAGGGGGTACTACCACTGAGGGGTCAGCGAACCCTCCAAGGCTAGGCTGCAGAGCAATAGTGGCCTGCACCACTGCCTGCTGGACAGCACCCCTGACCCTTGCCACGGTAGCCGCTGTCTGGTACTCAGAGGGGGGCTGGTCACGGCCTGTCGAGGATACTACTAGAGTATTCATCTGGGCAACTAGCTCTGAGAAGCCAGACTGCCTGTCCGACCCAGAATCCGACTCCTCCTCCTCCTCCGAAGTGGAAACCGAAGTACTGTGCCAGACAGTGGGTGGGCGCTCTGCGCCATCTTGACCAAATGGGGCACCAGAAAAGGAGACTGCACCTGAGACGGTTCTAATGCCCCTAGCACCACGAACAGTGGCAGGAGGAGGCATGGCTCCAACAAGGGCAGCAATCCCGTTGTCAAAACCTGACACGGCTCCGTCCAGCCCCACGGCACCGTGAACGGCTCTAGGGACAGAGACGGTGCTGACGTCGGCTCTGACAGCCCCATCGTCACTGAGAACGGTGTCGCCCGGCCCCACAGTGCCGCAAGTGGTGCCGAGGGCAGAAGCGGTGCTGACAACGGCACTGACAGCGGTTCGCGACGCCAAGATCAGGAACCCCCCACGGCACCATGAGCTCGCTTGGAGCCACAAATTACTCCTGAGGAAGAAATGGTGCCGTGCTCAACATCGGCGCCACGGCGAGGCGAGGGAAAGACGAAGACGGCACTGTAGAAACTCCAACGGCACCACTAGCACTATCGGCACCGCGAACAGCGCCAACAGCAGCCATGGTGCCGAGCGACTGCCGGGATGGCACCATCGGGCCCACAGCACCGTGAATGGCGCCGAGGCCCAAAATGGCACCGACTAGACGGGTATGGGGGAGATGAGGCGCCGACCCAGGCCCCTTCCATGCGCAGAGTCTGACACGTGGGAGCCTTCACTCCTGAACGGGCAATTGCCATAACGGTGCCTTCCCTTCCGTCCACCAGAGAGAACAGACTGGGCCTCCTGCACCGTGGGAGGAGCCTCAGCCATGGCTAGGCTGGGAAAAGCCAAGGCTCCCTCCTCCTCAGTTCGTATAGAACCGGGAGGGGACCTGGAGGAAAGCCCGATAGAACGTGGCTTGGCCAAACGAGTGCGAACCCGACCCCTGAAAGTCGGCAGGGCCCGCCCCACTTTCCACGCGCGTTGTTCGATTACTCTCCGATCCATGGAGAAACAGGCGTCACACAAATCCATGTCGTGAAGCAGGCCAAGACATGTAAGGCAACAGTCTTGCTGGTCGGTGATGGAATATTTTCGGCCTCATGGGCACCGTCGCATGGGGGGCCGACCCGTCCTGGAAGTTTTCTTGCCCTCCGACTGAGACATGACCTACGGAGCAAAAACACCAAAAACAGACTCGATATCACAGAAAATAGAATAATTGGAAAGGTCTTACCGGGCGATGTCGAGTGTGGCAAAACAGAACTGGCAGGAGGAACCGACAGACTTCGGCACCGAAATTAGCAAATGGTGTAGTTGAGAAACTGCTGAGCAGGCCTCAAAATCTTACTCTAGTGTCCACAAGGTGACCTCAACAGCGGGGAGACAAAGAACTGGTGGGAGGCGGGCCGACAGCACCTAACGGCCAACCCACAAGTGCACGCAGTCTCGGCTCAGCCAGTAGGCGCTGATGGTGCATCGACTCCTCCCATCAAAAAAAAAAAGAGCTCCCTCGGGTCATGACCTCCAGCCACATACCCAAATGTGATGAATGGTGAAGACTGACACAGATAAGATGAATAGATGTCTGTGGACATAGTGGACTGTCTAGTAGATTGCTTGGGCCCTCCTGATACCTGTATACCGGCTGCCAATTGCCATTTCTCTGCTCTAGATATTAGTGCACTACCTCAGCTTGACAGTGACAGTATTCAGTGGGCTTAATCCCAAGATCCTATGATTCAACCTGCACTTCATGCCCTGCGTGCAGGGAAAGATCTGTCTAAGTTGCGTTCCCTGACTTGCAAACTGCCCTATTGTTTAAAGAAGGCCCCAGGTTGAAGTTACTCAAACAGTTGTTATATAGAGAGACAGCGGATCATAGTGGTTAAGTAGACAAGCAACAATTGATCCTGCCCATGGCCTTTAAACACTTGGTACTGAGGTCCCTCCACAATCACATGGGGCACCTTGGTATTGACAGGACTCTCGACCTGGTACAATCTCGATTCTACTGGCCCAAGATGGGAGCCGATGTTGAGCACCATGTAAAGACCTGTAGTCATTGCCTCCAAAGAAAAGCCCTGCCTCAGAGGGCTGCCCCCTTGTCAATATCACTACCAGCGCCCCCATGGAACTGGTCTGCATAGATTTTTTGTGTTTAGAACCTGATCAATGGAATATTGGCAATGTATTAGTGGTTACGGATCATTTCACACGGTATGCACAAGCTTTTCCAACTAAAGATCAAAAAAGCCTCTACCGTGGCCAAGGTGCTAGTGGAAAAATTCTTAGTCTCCTATGGTGCCCTCCAGCAGATCCACTCAGACCAAGGCAGAGACTTTGAAAGTAGGCTAATCAAAGAAATGCTCTCCCTTTGGGGGGTGCAGAAGTCAAGAACTACCCCTTATCACCCGCAGGGGGACCCTCAATCAGAACATTTTACCCGCACCCTTCTAGACATGCTGGGCACCCTCCACCCAAAAGACAAGCATAAGTGGAGCCAGCAGATTAGTACCTTTGTACATGCATACAATTGCACCAAAAATGACGCTACTGGGTTCTCCCCCTACCACCTCATGTTTGGGAGGGAGGCCCGCCTGCCAGTTAATGTCTGTTTTGGGGTATCTCCAGATGGGGTCTGAGCCGAAAACTACCTGCAGTATGTACAGAAACTGAAAGCTCAATTGAACCATGCATATCAACTGGCCAGAGAACGGCCACTAAAAGAAATCTTGCCAACAAAGAGAGGCACAACAAGAAAGTAAAGGATCAAGAGTTACGGCCCGGAGATGTGTGGTGTTACGCAATTTGGGACTACATGACAAGCACAAAATTGCTGATAGGTGGCACCATCTTCCTCATGTAGTAGTTAGAAAGTTGGATGATCTACCAGTATACAAGGTACGCCTAGAGAATAACTCCAAAGTTGTCAAGACCATGCACCATAACCACTTGCTTCCTATCGTCCAAGTTATTATTGAAGCTGAGCCAGTAGACATTGCCTCCCCTGGGATGGTGACTCGTGCTGCTGCAAAAAAGAGACAGAGACAACCTACCCCAGTAGTTACAGAATTAAGGTTTCCCCCTAAGCAGACCCAGAATGATAGTGAACGTGGGTCCACCTCTGACGATTGTGAGTGTGACAATGCCTATTACCCCTCCTACGAATTGAGTCAGCTGTTTCGAGGTAACCCTGTGACTAATTGTGGGGATGAAGCTGGGCCTTCTGGACTGCCTAACCCCCCAGCTCCATCCTTGGAGCCAATGCTCCCTGAAAGTGAGGTGCAAAACATCACATCTGAGGTTGAGGACTCTGTGTTTAGTGGAACTGTGTGAATTGCCTGAAGAAGGGGCTGATGGTCTGAGTCTCCCTGGTGACACATCAGAACTTGAACAACAATAGAGAGTGCTGACAGCCCCCCTTCAGTGCCACAAAGACTAACTGTGCCAGAACCTTCTCTAAATGAGCCAAGTGTTGTGGAAACAGAGCCTACAGAGCAAGGAGCTGACAGTGCTCCCAGTTTGGACATTCCCATCTGTGCAGAGGCACCCCTCATGAATGACGAAAGCTCCAAAGTTAGTGCTGAAAGTACAGAGACTGTGGCTGTTCCTCCCAGAAAGACTGGCCGAGCTGTCAAGCCAGTATTGTGCTTCTGTTATGATTCTCCTGGGAGGCCAGTGGATTTGCCTCTCAATGTGGTTCACAAAGGTGTTTATATTTCTCAGAGCTCACTACCTAAACTGAGCTTAATGGCCAATTCCAGGTTACTTGTTTTTCCCTCTCAACATGGTGCCCCTGCCCCATCTGGCCCCAAGTTAGCTGATAGGGAAAGGCCCCCTCTTACATTGTTTAATGTGCAAGAAGTTATTACCTGAAGCAGTACTGTGATGTTACTAATGTGTTAATCATAGTGGAATCAGCATTAACTGTATGAAACATGCATAAGTATTGTCAATATGGATGTAGTAATGTGAAGTATATTGAAAGGTATAGTGATGTAACAAGCTAATGATATATACGTCTCGTTTATATTGCATTTTTGATATTGTGATGATACAGACTTGATGTGGACGCCAAGTTTTCTCCAGGCAGGGAAGGGTGTAACCCCCCCACACACACACACAAATGGGGTTCCCGAAAAGTCTTCCTTGAGCTTGCCTAAATGCTCACTGCCAGACTGGTGTCCTGTGTTTCAGCAGTTTAAATGTGATTGCCAGAGAGTGCCTGTATGGCCTCTGTGTACTGTCTCTTTAAGAGCTGCCTGGATTGCAGTCATAATTAATCTGAGAGGGAGCTCTGTTAAAAGATGTACTTGTTTGCTGATCATTTGTTACAGTAGTAACAATATTGCAGTTTATTCTAACCTGCCTAATTTGCAGCATGGACAGTTCTGTTTGTTTCCATCATCTTGGTCCTGGACTGCAGAATGGGCCAATCAGTACATTTGGGACTCTAAAATGCAGCCTGCCTACAGGGGCTTGGCCAAAACTTGTAGAAATTGTAGTTTTGGGCTTCTGGCACCTAAAATAACCTGGATGGGGAGCCCTTGTTGTGACTGACAGACAGATCAGCCAACCGAACCTTTTGGATCTTGGGGAAAGTCCCAGACTGCTTGCAGTTTCAGTTAGATCTGAGTTGAGAAGTGAAGAAGTAACAGCTCGAGATAGATCGAGCAGCAATCCAAAGTGGATTCGCGTGGAAGAACTGTGGAAAGGCCTGAGTTTGGCCTGCATGCCTGCCTGCTGTTCCTGAGAGGGAACTTGTGTTTTTTTCGGACTAAATCCGAACTTGGAGAGCGAATTAAGCCACTGAATTGTGACTAGGCTTTAACCTGAAGAAGACCGAAGATTTGCTGAATGCAATTGGCCTGTCAGGACTTCCAGCTACCTCTGAACTCCCGGATTGTGCAGAGACTCTGTAATTGCGATCAGAGAGCCATTTGCCTGGTACAGTGGAATTTCCTTACATGTGAATGTGCTGTGTGCTTGTAGTGGGTTGTGATTTGGTTCCCCACTGTGTGTCTGAACTGTGTTTTGCTTTCTGAAGGCTGTATCCAGCTCCACAGACTGAATCCGTATCCATTTCCATTTGCCTGGGCCCTGCTACAAAGGCCCAGTCAGAGTACCTGCTATGCAGAAAAAGTCATCGACGAGAGACCAGCCTGGGGATCAGCCCCCTGCTCAACGCCTTGAACAGGAATGACGTCTCAGTGATTCGTGTGGGCCTGGCTTCTCTGGGTGCTCCAGCTCAACAGCCTGCAGTCTCAATTTCGTCTTGCCTGTGTCCAGTATTGGGTATCATGAGTAAACATCAGGGTAGCTCCCTGCAACAACAGCTAAATCTAAAAGTGTTGTCATCCGATTGTCTTGTTGCGTTTTCTTTCACGAACTGAGCCCTCTGGCTCCGGATTACAAATAGTGTGTGTTGTGCATGTTGCTTTCTTCTATCACAGGGCCCCAACCAGCTGCAACGTTCTGGCTAGCCCACTGTTTTTCTACCTGTGTACCCAGAGTGTGTGACTGTGTAGGGACTCTGAACTGCATGCATAACTGTCTGATTAATATAGCTTTTAAGCAAATCAACCTGATTATGCCCCTCCCTTGTTCAGGCCCCCTGAATAAATTAGATTTAACTTTGTTTGGTTTTAACCTGACTGTGGTTCCAGTTTGTGCCAAGAGTATTGTACTGTTGTTATTTGCTGTGCTTAATCTTGTTTTACAGGGGATCCCCAGGGTCAAGCTAGAGGAACCAGCCCTGGTGGTAAGTGCAAACAGTGTGTGTAACCGCCTGGTGAATAAGGGTCATTGTAAAAGTGATTATTGTGTACTGTTCAGGCTACTAGAAGGAGAAAAGGGGGGTTACAGTGTCCCAGAAGGCTATGCCCAGGTCAGCTTGACCACTACCAAGCCTGACCTCCGGGTGGAGGCACCCGTATCAGAACCTAGGCCCCTTAACCTGCCACTAGCCAAGCAAGCAGGGGTAGTAGCCCTTGGGATAGCGCCACCTAGGGGTTACATAAAGGGCTCTGTCATATCCCTCCCCCTCCCTCTCTTCCAGGGTACACATATTTAGGTCCCTAAGTCTCTCCTCATAGGGTTTCTGATGCAGACCCTGCACCATTTTGGTTGTCCTCATCTGGACTACCGTCACTCTGTTTGTTTTTCTTTTGATGCAGCTTTTTGCCTGTTCTCCACCACCTTTTCCTGTCATCAGGCAGCAAGGGGACATGGACTTTTTCCCTGATTTTCTCCCTGTTCCCCCACCCAGGAGCTGGTACATACCAGGTCCAATAGCCCTCCCTTCTATTGCTCTCCTAGACCCACACTACCACCTGGCTTTCACCAGGTGGCAGTCGTTCAGCAGAGCGTGCAGGTACCCCCCTCTGAAAAGGAGAGCAGCTGTCGGGTGCTCAATCCTTTCCCTCCCCGGCCAACCCTCAGCAATCCGTGCTCATCTCCGAACACAGGTCGCCAGTGTGGCAGGAGGTAAGGCGCCAGCACCTCAGCCCTCCAAGCCACTGAGTCAGCCTGCTTCCAATTCTGTCTATGTCCTTCCGGAGATGTCGTCTCCAAAACTGGACACAGAACTCTGGGGGGGTCTTACCAGTGATCAATAAAGAAGCAATATCAACTCCCTCATTCTGCTGGTGACACCCCTCCCTATTTACCCCAGTCTCCCACTAGCCCTCCCTACTTCCTTGTTGCACTGCTTGGACACCTTTAGGTCATCCAATATAGTTACCCACAGGTCTGTTTTCTGGTTGGTGGTCATCAGTACCACTCCAACAATTTTGTACTCTGCTCCTGGGTTTCTGTGCCCAAAGTGCATAACTCTGCACTTTTTCATGCTGAAACCCAGCTGCCTACCCCCACCACTCATTGAGTTTTCTCAGATCCTTGCTCATTCTTTCCACCCCCGTTTGGAGTGTCCAGCCTATTGCAGATTCTGATGTCTCACTGCAAAGAGGCAGCTCTTCCCTTCCAGTTCCTCTACAACGTCACTTATAAAGACACTGAAGAAGACCAGTCCCAGCCCTGATCCCTGAGGCACCCTGCTGATCACCCTCCCTTGCTCTGAGTGAACTCCATTTACTACCAACCACCCTCTGCTGCCTATCCCTCATCAAATTTCTTACCCAGTTTACCACCTTTGGACCCACTCCTAAGCTACGCAGCTTGGTCACTAGCCTCCTATGTGGAATGGTGTTGAAAGCCTTATTGAAATCTAGGTAGGCCATGTTCACTGCTCCAACCCGATCAAATTCCTTGGTTGCCCATTCAGAAAAATCTATCAAAAGACCTGTCTGCCGGTGCAGCAGTAGTGCTACTGCTTGCGAAGCTGATGACCTAAATTTGGAAGACAGCCTGGGCGTCAGAGGGCTGGCCGAGGGGGGAGGAGGACTGATCGTCCTCCAGACTGCTCTCCTCCTCCTGGGAGGAAGGTGGGGAACCTCCCAGCGCTCGACACATCCTGGTAGAAGCCAGGAGTCCAGCAGCCGATGTAAGCAGTTCCTGGAGGTGGGGCAGATGTTGGCATGCATGTCAATGATTTTACTGCATGTCCTACAACCTGAGGAGAAAACAGGAAAACACGGGCAGAGCAGAATGTCGCCTGCCCCATGCCACAGGTTCCGCACCACTGACCCATGGCACCTCCGGAGCCGTATCCCATCATCCAACAGGAGGAAGGGCCCCCTCCCAAATGTTCAGATCTGGGGGACAATCCAGGGCATAACTCCAGGTCAGGTAAATCCTGGGGTGGTTGATAACAGGGATGGGTGCACGGAACGGGCTGATGAGGGCTGGTCCCCTGGCGAGACAAAGTACAGCAAATTAAAAAAAAGCCTCTCAGATTCATTTCACATGACCCCACCACCACCACCACCACGTGAATCCATGTTGCCTTGGGTCTTATAGTCCATCAGATTCAAGACATTCCACAATCATTTCCTTCAGCAGTGACTCCATTAACTTTCCTACCACTGATGTCAGGCTGACTGGCCTACAATTGCCAGCCTCTTCTCTGCTACCACTTTTGTGAAATGGGACTACATCTGCCCTTTTCCAGTCCTCTGGAACCATTCCTGTTTCCAGTGAGTTGTTATCAGTACCTCCCTGAGCTCCCTCAGTACCCTTGTATGCACCCCATCTAGCTCCATTGCTTTGTCCACTTTCAGATTAGCAAGTCGCTTCACAACAGTCTCCTCAGGACACTCTCCTCTGAAAATAGGCTAGTGTCCACCTCCCTTCAATGCTCCTGTTACATTTTAGTGGCCCTTCTCATACTCCTTCCTCTGTGAACACGGAACACAAGTATTTGTTCAGGATGTCTGCCTTTTCCTGGTCCCCTCTGCACAGCCCCCGCCCTTTTCCTTTTTAATCTACCCTCTCACCCGGTCTTCCTCCTTTTGCTTACATACCTTGTTTTGCTTACATTCCTTAATAGTTCCCTGCTGTTAATTTCTACTACTTGTTTACTTGTTGCACACTGTTAAGTTTATGTTATTTGACATGGAACCTTTGTAAATGAGCTTACTGCTCAAAGGTTGTTTCTGAAGATTAAATAAATAAAATAAAAAAATACCTAAAAAAAAAGTCTTGTTCTCCTATGTCACCGCAGCACTATTCTCTTTTCAGTCTGCACCATCATGCTCCTTACTGCTCTCCCTGCTTCCCTCTGTTTCTCCTATACACCTCCCTATCCTCCTCCCTCTGTATCTTCTTATACCTCCTAAATGCTACGCTTTACCTTTCACACATCTTTCAAGAACCACAGCGGTCTCTTTTTCCTCTTGCTTTTGCTCACTTGCTTGACGCAGAGGTTTGTTGTCCTCCCTTTGTTTTTTTTTAGCTTTACCCACTGTTCCTCCACCCCACCAAGGTCATCCCCCACTGCCAGGTCATCCCTAATGCATTCACTAATCTTTTTAAAATCTGCCCTCCTGAAGTCCAGGACCCTCGCACTTGTGTGGTTCAATTCCGCAGTGCCCTTATACTGAACCGCACTGTACAGTAATCACTGTTCCCCAGGTGGTCTCCTAACTTGATATTTGTAACACAGTCCCTGTTAGTGAATACCAGGTCCAGTACTGTCCCATTACAAATAGGTTCACTGACTGACTAGTTGCCTGAGGAATGCCCCTGCAGGGAGTCCAGGATGTCCCTGCTTCTAGCTGAAGCCATAGCTGGGAGATTCCAATCTACATCTAGCAGACTGAAGTCCCCCACCAGCAGCAACTCCCCTTTTTCTGCCATCTTGCCAACAGATTCCACCAGTACCTTATCTAACTCCTCCACTGGTGCTGGAGGTCTGTTCATACCTTTCAACATTTGACCACTCAAATGTGTGACAACTGAACAAAATGTATGACAAATCCTCAAACATGACACTGCAAGCTCAGAACACCATGGATATAAGTGTATTAATGTTTATAATGCTTGCTCATAACGTAGCATCTTATATTATTATAAATTTCTGCTTAAAAGTCTCAGTGGTCAGTGCTTGATGTCACTTTCTCAGTGTGGAACAGAGGGTTTCTGACAGATAAAATGAGTGACATACCTCGTAATGTGTGACAGTTGAGAGGTATGGGTCTGTTGAGCATGCCAGTGTCAACAGAGGCTCCATTCCCCATCTCTAGGGTGACCCACTGTACCTCTGCTCCCCCCCTGTATTCCCTGTATTTCCATTGCTTTAACGCCCTCCTCTCATAAAGTACCACACCCCCTCCTTTCCTTCCCAAACTGTCCCTCCTGCACAGAGTAGCCTGGTATGGCCATATCCCAATCATGGTTTTGGTGCACCGTGACTCAGTAATGAGTACTACTTCAATATTAAATAAATGAGGTTTACTCACCTGTAACCATAGTTCTAGGAGTGGCACATGGTGTACATCCACATTTAGGCAGCTCTTCTTTCTCTTTAATCCTTGCCAGAAGGTCTTCAAGCTAAGCTCCTCCCACCCACCTGGGTGGTATCGTCCTCAGCACCACACCGTAACATCAGACCTTGCACGCTGGAAGCAAGAATCCATGTACCACTTGCCTGGGGAGGTCGGGTGGGTCATGTGGGTGTGCAACATATACCACTTCTAAAACTATGGTTACAGGTGAGTAACCCTCATTTCTAGGGACATGGATAAGGTGCACTATCCACCCTTATGCAGACTCCTAGCAGTTCTCCGGGAGGAGGCGAGGCAAGGCACACTCCCCTACTTGGAAAAAAGGGACTGGAGGACTGAGGCCCCAAACCAACATCCTGGCATGACTCAAGGTTGATGTGGTCATGGGAGATGAAGGTGTGTACTGACTTCCAGGTAGCAGCCGTGAAGATCTCCTGGATAGGGATGTCCCTGGAAGCAGCCACCAAGGCAGGGGTATGTCTGGTGGAATGAGCCCTAAACCCTATGGGAGGTTCCCTACCAGCCAACCTATAGCAGAGGTCAATGCAAGAGACAACCCACCTGCCAATTGTCTGCTTATCTGCTAGTCTGCCAGGTGCAGCTTCAGCGTAGGAGACAAAAAGCTGGCAAACCTGTCCCTGAACTCCAGCCATGCTCTCAGTGTTAAAGTCAGCACTCATCACAGGTCCAATGTGTGGAGCCTGTGCTTGGCCTCAGAGGTTGGGTTGGTAAAGTACACCAGGAGGTTAATCACCTGGTTAAGTTGAAACTCCAAAGCAACCTTCAAGAGGAGCTTTGGGTTGGGGCAGAGGACAACCTTGTCTTTGTGGAAAACTAAATAGGGAGACTCCACCGAGAATGCTTGGAGCTCACTGATCCTTCTGGTGGAGGTGATAGCCACCAAGAAGGCGATCTTCCATGACAGGTGGGAGATGTGACACCTGTGCATTGGTTCAAATAGCTCGCCCATGAGCTTCGACAGTACCAGCAACAAGTCCCAAGGTGGTGGAGGTTCATGCACCAGTGGGAACAATTGGTCAGGGCCCTTAAAGAAGCATCCAACAACCTTCTCCTGCACCACCTTCAGTATACCGGCCCATGCCCGGTAATCGGAGATGGCTGTCAGGTGCACCTTGAGGGTGGCGGACCTCAGGCCCAACTGAGAGAGTGACCACAGGCAGTCCAGGATGCTAGTCATCAGGCAAGACAGTCTAGCTCACTGCCCTGACACCAAATTAAAAATCTTTTCCACTTGGAGGCATTGCACTGGCAAGTCGATGTCTTCCGAGAAGCTTTGACAACATGGAGGACCTCCTTGGAAAGACCCAAAGCCTGGAACTCTGGCCGCTCAGGAACCAGGCTGTCATGTGCAGGGACTGAAGCTTCGGGTAGAGGACCCTTCCCTGAAAGCAAGAGAGCAGGTCAGTTGGGGAGGCAAGCGGCACAGGGGCCTGCTGCTGAGGCTGAAGAGATTGAAGAGATAGGGGTACCAACACTAGCGTGGCCAGTCCAGGGCCACCAAGGATCATCTGTGCCTTGATCAACATCTTGTGGATCACAGGAAATGGAGGGAAGGCATACATGAGTCCTGAGGTCCAGGGCCTCGTGAAGGCATCCCCCACCAGTGATCTGCACTGTGGGGGGCCGGCACAAAACAGCCTCAGCCTTGCGTTCTCCCGGGAGTCAAACAGGTTGATCAGGGGAGTGCCCCACCAAGAGAACAGGAGATCCAACATCTCCTGATGAAGAGACTACTCATGAGATGCCTCTCCCACTCAGCTGAGGGCATCTGTCAGTCCGATTGGAGGTACCACCCACATGGATCGCCAGGAGATTGGTGTCCAGACTGCGTGCGAGGGTCCAGGTGCAGAGGGCTTCCCAACACAATCGGAGGGAATGCATCCACCCTGCTTGTTGAGATAGTACGTGGTCATGGTGTTGTTCATCTGGACCTGCACAACCTGACCCCGCATGGCTGGAGCAAAGGCTGTCAGAGCAAGATGCACTGCACAGAGCTCTAGCAAGTCGATGTGACATCAGGAGTCCTTGGGGTCCAGAGCCCGTGGGCCCTGTGGGCCCCCAGGTGGGCTTCCCATCCCACTGGAGACACGTTGGTAGTGAGAGTGACCATCGACTCTGGGAGTAGGAACAGGACTCCTTCCTGAATATGTTCCGGGATGAGCCACCACTGAATGGCATCCCACATCAGCTGCATCACCGTGACCATCTGGTTGAGGTGACCGAGGTGCTGAGATCACTGATGGGCCAGTTCCCACTGTAGGGGGTGCATCCAACAGTGGGACAACCAGACCACACTGGTAAAGGATGCCATGTATCCCAGTAGAAGCATGAAGTCCCGGGCAGGGTGCAAGTGCCCAACCTGAAATGATTGGGCAAAGGAGGTAAGATCTGCTGCTTGGTCCACTGGAAGTCGGGCCTTGGCCTGAAGGGAGTCGAGCTCTGCCCCAATTAAGTAGGTGGATTGCAAGGGACATAGTTCTGACTTGGCCGGGATAACAAGAAGATCCAAGGCTGAGCATGTTTGAAGGGCCAAATCCCTGGACCACTCGACCTCCTCACGGGATGAACCAGTGATCAGCCAGTTATCCACGTATGGGTAGACACGGACCCCTCAGCACCACAGGAACACTGCCACCACTGTTATACACTTGTTGAAGACCCTGGGGGCCAAGGAGAGGCCGAACAGCATGGTGCAGAACTCATACAGCACCCCTTCCGAGTGGAACCAAATAAACCGCTAGTGGGATGGACAGACTAGAATGTGGAAGAAGGCATCCTGGAGGTCCAGAGGATGAACCACATGTCCCACTCTAGGGATGGAATGATTTGGTCCAGGGTGACCATCCAGAACTTGCACTACCTCAGGTACTGGTTAAGATCGTGAAAATCAAGTATGGGGCACCAGCCCCCCATCCGTTTCAGAACCAGGAACTATCTGGAGACAAAAAACAACAACACAACAAGCACTCCTCTGTATCGGTAAACAATTTTAATTAAAAAAAAATTAAAAGTATACAACATAAAACAAAAAATATAGCATCATTAAAACCACCAAACATGAGTCCCAGTGCTTTGAGGTACAAACCACCTGTTCTTCAGGTGGCGTTTGGAGAGAAAGCCCAGACTGGCCATGGGTATGGGACATGGGCTACAGCAACTTGCTGAAGGAGCTGAGCGATGTCCTCCCATTGGGCATAGGCTCAGAAGGGCTGGAGAGCCTTGAAGTCTCGAGACAAACCGCAACCCGCCACATTGACCACTGATTTGTCCGATGTGATGACAGACCAGGTGTGTGAGAAGTGGCTGAGCCGACCCCCCCCAACAGGAATCCAAGGCTGAAGCAGGACAGGCAGGGAAGTGACACCCCCTGACCCATCACTGGGCAGGCTTGGTGGAGGCTCCAGCGCCGACAGCCGAGGGCTCCCCTGCTCCCCCAGCCTCCAGACTTCTTGCAGCCAGAACCAGCAGACTTAGGCTTGGGCCGACAGGCTTGGGTCTGCCCTACATGGGGCTGTGGTGGTCTGGATAGAGGTGCCAGGTAGGGCAGGAACTGAAAGGGCGTCTTCTTTTGTTTCTGGCCCTTAGGTTCCTTCTGAGAGAACGTAACAGAATCCAGAGTGACGCTGGATCTCTCGAACTGAGTAAGGTGACCATCCACTTCCGGACAAATCAGGTCAGTACACAAGAAGGGGACATCCATCAACTTATGTTAGGTATCTGCCATAAAGGTTGCGATCCTCAACCACGCCTGTCGCTGCATAGCAACCGTAGTGGCCACGGATGTGACGCAGGTGTCGCCAATGTTCAAGGCCATTTGGAGCTGCTGTTTGGCAACCAAACATCCCTGGTCCCAGACCATCTTGACTGCAAACTGCAAGTCTGCAGGGATGTGGGGAAGAACCTGGTACAAACCTCCCAAGAGAACATCATGATAGCCAAACTTGCCTATCGAAGGCCCAGGAAGAAGGTGGCATAGACTTTCTTTGCCGCCTAGTCCAGTTTTCTGGACTCCTTGTCAGGGGGCTTATCAACAGTCCTGATGTTTCCCATCTGCTGAAACAAGGAATATGCCACCAGATCTTCAGTTGAGGGGGGGGATCAGTGAAACCAGACAGAGACCCAATAGCTGCACTGCATACCCATACAAGTCAAAGGCACCAGGCAGGAGGCTGGATGTTGCCACAGCTCAAAAGCGCACCAAGAATGGCTTCCTCCACTGGGAAAGCAACCCAAGGAATCATCCTCACCAGGATTTCATTTAGGGGTATTTGGCCTGCTTCTGGACTGGCTCCAATGGGATCCCCATAGACTCGGAGATCAAGAGGAGCAAAGCCCCAAAGGAAACCAGTCCGTGCTCAGTGGTGAGCTTCTCGAAGGATTCCCGGTCGAAGACCAAAGTGTGAAGGGAGTGTAGGGAGGAGTCATTCAAACCCGAGGACTCCTCGAACACCGCCCTCAACCGAGCTCCCCCTGAACAACTCATGGCTAATCCATGTGAGAGATTTACACAGAGAGTACACCAGAATGGCCTGAAGCAGGGCAAGCAGTCTTGAACGGGGCTCTGTGCAAAGGCTGCGGAGATGTGGGCTCCACCCGAATGGGAGAAGAAGCCAGCGTCGGCTCAGCTGGGGTAACCAGAATGGGCCACGGCAAGGGTGACTATGGAAGCACCAGGGACGGAGATGGGGCTCGGCCATGGCCGAGAATCCAATGCTGCCATACTAGCTTTTCATAACAGCACTGCAATTTGCAGTGGAGCCTGTCTTCGTCCGAAGATGAGGAAGATAAAGAGCACCAATGGTGCTTCTTGGTCAACATCCAAGAGCAGGAATGCCAAGATTCCCTTGCTCTCGAGTGAGAGCCCAACTGAGACCTTGACTAGGACCTCAACCGACGGTCAGGTCGATGGGGAGTAGAGCACCGGAGAAGGTACTGTGTGATCAACCGAAGCCAGGCCCCAAGAAACCCCCAAGGAGTTAATCTCTGGAGGAGACACAGCTGGATTGGCTTTCCTGTCTGGTCCCTCCTGAAAGAGGCCCATGAGGACCGAGTCCTCGAAAGTGAGTCATCCCCACCGTCCTCCGACAATGGGTCAACTGGGTCGAGAAAGATCTCAGCAGGTTGACTGACCCGCGTCTCAAACAGCAGGTTTGAAGGGGACACTGAGGGGCCAGTGGTCTAGACCAGGATAACAGGAGCATCAGCTGAAGCCGACAGCTCAACAGTTGTCAAGCCAGAAGCAGAATCAAGGGAGCGGGAGGAGTGCACCCATTTCTGGTCCCGTGACCTGCGATAGGACCTCTTGGACTTAGAGGCCCAATAAGACTTGGATCCTTGGGAAGGGCCCTCCCCGAAAGTAGGAAGTTACTGGCATAAATCCTGGAATGCACAGGAGAATGCCGTGCCCAAGCCCACTGTGAGATGGGTGGAGACTAAAGTAGCACCCACTGCAGCCTGGCCCGCAGCCTCTTTTAAAGTGTGTTAGCTGTGCCACCAAACCCACCGCTGTGGAAACCATCTTACAGGAGTCCTTAGAACAAATGGGAGGATCCCGTTCATCTGGGTGACATAAGAGGAGGCAGGCATAAAGGTCCTCCAGTGTGGAGGGCTGAAGGGACTGGCATAGGCCGCAAGCCTGCAGATCGTGCTGGGCCCCAAGGCAATATACGCATGAGGAGTGAGGGTCAGTGTTTGACATTTTCTGGTTGTAAGTAGAGCACTACTTAAACTTAGGACAACTTTCTGGTCATCGCGTTTCATTCAAAGTCGAAAATCGAAAGGTGAAAAGGTACTGCACAGGAAAATAGCCTAAGGCCAAAATGGGCCTACACCACATGCAGGCACTGTGAAGGAGGAGACCAATGCTTCCAGCAGAAAGGAAGATCTGATGTCACGAGGCAGTGCAGAGGAGGATACTACTCAGGTGGGTAGGAGGAGCTTAGCTTGAAGACCTTACAGCTAGAATTAAAGGGAAAGGAGGAACTGCCTAAGTGTGGATAGTGCACCATATCCATGACCCTAGAAATAACAGTGACAGATCATGACCAGGGTCACTGGAAAATTGCACCCGCAATTTTTTTTCGGAATCCGCAATTTTCACCATTCTCCGCAAAAACTGACATCTGCAATTTCTTGTAATTTTTGGGGTTTTATATTGAACTGTGTAACACGCACTAACATTTTCAATAAAATACTATCAAATATATTGCCAATTTTGCATGCAAACTTGGATTTGGCTGAAACAATGCAGTGCAAGGTACAGCAAGGGTTTATGTGACACTGATTTCTTTTTAGTCCTAGTCTTGTTTGGTTTCAAAATCCATTGGCCAAGCATACAGTAAGTACACTTAAACACTTAACATTTGTTTTGTGTTGAAGCAGTCTATCAGAAAACTTTTTCTTGCCACACAGACTGAAATAAAAGATGGGAGAAAAGGTGCAAATTATCCCATTCACTTAAATGGGGTGCTAACTATGAAGCCTTTTTGTAATTGGCAGGGCAAGTAATTCCTTGTGAGCAGACTAGTTTTGATTCAAACAACTGAGGATTAATGATGGCCCTGCTGATTTTAAACTTTAAGCTAGTAACTAACAGTGATCTGACTCTTAGCAACTACCCTCTAGATGCTCATATGCAAAGACTACAATAAAACCTGAATAAAGTCTAAAAACAAGCTTATAAAACACAGAATGTATCTTAACATTTATCTTTAACTAAACAAAATCATTGCAGCCAGAGTAAAACAAAGGTAAATTGTAGGGTACCCTGACTACTGTATGATGCAGTAAAATATATTGGTATTTTTACATTTTTGGCAACCACGTAGGCCCACTAGGCACAAGTGCCTGTTTTCAGGTACAACTCAGGAGCATTGAAGAGGTTAAGTGACTTGTTCAGAATCACACTGTATGCAAGTGGAGGTTGTGGGAAACAAACCAAAGTCTGCTAGATGTCATCAGCTCCTTCACAGTTTGTTACTCTTACCTCTAGATTATATTGCCAGCCCCAATAACCCCCAGATTTAATGTTTAAATATGTGATTCAAAGATAGTGTACAGTACCTACACTACAAAGTATGAGCATTAAACACTTTAACAACATTTTACTAAAACTCAATTATTCACCAAATCTACTTATTTTTTCTTGTACCAAAGTGGGTGAACAGCTGGCAGAGCACTGTAAACAGCTGTTGATTTGGCTTCATTATTCTACAACGAGAAACAAAAAGAAATATATTTCTTCTGGATTTATTTAATACTGATTTGCTGTGGTTCACTTTATAGAATCTATTTAGAACTGTATGAGGCAGATGTTTTTAAATTTTGGAAGATAGGCAATGCTTACTTATAGCGTATCAGTTTAGTATTCTTTTAGGAACATAAACTTTTCTTTATGTTTTAAACATATTCAGGTGTCAGCGTATTCAGTTAGCAATTTATACTGACTAATATACAGTATGCTGCAGAAAACATGAAAAGATTTACTGGGAAGCACTCAGGGTCTATAGTAGAACCCCCACAATTTACTGCAATTTTTGCAAAATGCTCTACAATTTTGGGTAACCTTTTCCGCAAATTTCCAGTGGCCCTGATTCATGACACAGATTATGGGGTCATTACTGATGGAAGGTGAATGTGCAGTGGCATGAGGGAAGACAAATCAAATTCTGTGCTGAATTAAAAGGGGCATAATGTCATGAGAGTGACCTGATTTTTCCCCATTGTAGGGCACTAGTGAGGTCACACTTGGGAGTATTGCATGCAGTTCTAGTCACCACAAACAGTATATTGCAGCTGTCGAAAGGGCACAACAAAAAGCAACTGCAATAAGCAAGGAGAGGAAAAGGTTCAGCTGTGCCAAAAGTCTAGACAGGCTGGCCATGTTTTCCCTGGCTAGAAAAAGGCTAATAGGAGATATGTATTTATTTATTTAGTTAGTTTATGTTAACCAGGTAAGCACACTAGACAAAACAGATGCCTATTTTCAGGTGCCACCTGGCAGGTTACATAGAAATAAGGAAGCAGATTACAAAACAGAGCTCAGGTAGATAAATATACAGATATTTCACAGATGAGGCAGGAGAGGCAAAAAAAAAAGAAGCATGCAGTAACGTACACAGGAGCAGGTAACTTAATATACAGACATTACAAACTGAGTGAGCAGAAATTCAAATACCATTTCAAATACCAAAGGGTGCAAGCACGAGGAACACTGTGGGTAGGTAGGGCTACAAAAGTAGCTGAGCACAGAATCCGGATAGGTGCCCCTCAAAGAGGATCAGTGGTATCCAGTGTGTGTCAATAGCTTAGGAGGGCCACTGGTATCATTAAGTGCAACTACAGGCCGAGGAGAGCAGCAAGTGAGCCCAGCGGGAGTTATGGAAACAGGTGTGGGAGGGTGTATTGTGAACAAGCGCAGGAAGGGAGTTCCATAATTTCAGAGCACAAGACGCAAATGCTCTGTCACCCATCTGGGTATGGGTACTGGGGACCTGGAATATCGCAGGACCATGTGACCTTAGGGAGTAGGAGAAGGTGACAGGTTTGAGGAACTCTGCCAGAACAAGATGAGTGGCTGTTCTTGCCACCTTGTCAGTAAAACAACCTAGGACAAAGCTACGATGCTGGCCCTGTGGAAGCCAAGTAAGCTTATTGTAAAGGTCACAGTGGTGGGTGAGACGCCGGGCTGCAAGGGCACAGTGGCATATATTATTGTAGGCCATGTCCCATTTTGAGAAGTGAGTTTTAGCAGCGTGAGCAAATGTGATGAGTCCACAGCAGAGTGTGGGAAGAAACACCCCACTCACCAGGGCAATATGCGCAGCGGGGGTGAGACTATTTTTTGCTCTGCAAGCCAAGCCCAACGTACTATTCACAGCTCTACATATAAGGTGAATATGCTGGGAGGTGTCAAGCTGAGAGTCGAGAGTTACTCCCAAGTATTTAACCGAGTTGGCAACCATCATGGGGGAAACATCAGCGCCAGTAATATGCAAGGGCACAGGGGACACTTTTAACTTAGCCTGGGAACTGAAGAGCATGACTTGAGTTTTACTGAAATTGGGGATGAGCCTATTTTCTTTTAGCCAGGACTGCATATTGCTAAAGTCAGCGTTAAGGCATCAGCTGATGACACTAATGTCACAGGAGTGAGTAAGGATGACCAGGTCACCTGCATATAAGATGGCACTGCAGTGGGATGGTACAGTAGGGAGGCTGTTTACAAATACAGAGAACAGGATGGGCCCCAGGACAAACCCCTGGGGAACTCCAAATTTGATTGGGGTGAGCTGGGAGAGGGCCTTGTTAAATTTTGTAAGTTGCTGGTGTCCTTGGAGATAATTGGAAAACCACCCAAGGATGGGGGTGTATAAGCCAATGGACTGGAGTTGCAAGCACAGAAGTGCATGATCAACCAGGTCGAAGGCCTTGAAAAGGTCAACAAAGATGGCACCAGTGAGTTTACCTTGATCCATGGCAACCCTAACCTCAGAGGTAACCTTAGCAAGGGCAGTCGAGGTGCTGTAGCCCTTATGAAAGCCATGTTGAGCTGCAGTCAGCAACTCATGTGACTGAATATATTTGGAAAGTTGGTAAGCAACAACTTTTTCAAGGAGTTTGCTGACGGCTGATAAGATGGCAATGGGCCAGTAGTTTTAAGGTTTTAGGGTCACCTTGTTTGAGAACCGGGACCACCCTTGACACCTTCCAAAGGTCAGGGACAACCCCAGAGGAGAGCGACGAGTTGAAGATATGGGAGATGGGTAAGGCAATGAAGAGGGGACCAAGGTGGAGGAGTTTGGGTTCCAGGTTATCATGCCCAGCACTAGAGTAAGGGGAGAGACCAGAGAGCAGTCTCTGCATCTCCCACCAGCACACAGCCTTGAAATAAAATGAGGGGCTAGGGACAGATTCTGACTGGAAGCAGTGAGGCACATCTTGCTTACCGGGATCTGGATGAGGAAATAGGGAGGTATATGCAGACAGATCAGAGAAATGAGAATTAAAGGCATTAGCAATTGTGAGCGGATTGTTACAATTTGTACCTGTCGTCATGTCTGAGACATCCCTTTAGAGGACCCACTAACTATGTTTTTGATATTTCACCAAAATTTCCTACAGTCTCTGGCTGTGGATAGCAAGGCAGATTTGCAGAAATTACTCTTTGCTGACCTAATAGCTTTTTGGCACACATTTCTGAGATGTCTGTATTCCTGATAAATAGACAAGTAGTGCGAGGCCTCGAAAGTAGCCTAGCATTTATCCCTAGACTTCATAAGGGTGAGTAGGCTACCGTGGAGCCATTTGGTAACAGTACCCCTTATGCTCCTTTTTATGAGAGGGCATGCTTGTCTTTAGGGCAGTAAAGATGCAAGAAAATTGCTTAGGGTAGTGGAAGTGTCAGGAGATTCCAGTACTGGGACCAACCTGTGTGTCCCAGATCTGCATGGCAGGATTCCAAGTCAAAGTTGGAGAAATCCCTCATAAGGAGGATTTTATGTGGAATCCTTGGTGGGGAGACCTTCCAGACACAGAAGACAGGGGTGTGATCCGAGATAGTCTGGGAATGTACCAGAGAAGGCCACCCTCTCTGGTCGGGTGGACATCACCCAATCAAGGAGAGTACTTCCCTGGTTGTGGAAAGCCTGGTAGGCTCCGGATAAGTTGAGAGGGAGAGTCCAGCCAGCAGGGGTTCATATTGTTTAGCATTTTCCCTAACCAACTGAGGTTAAGGTCACCTAGTAGCAGCAACTCGTTCTCATGGACCACAGGTGTTATGGAGTCAAGGAGGTATGTTAACCCTGCACACCACCCTTGGGAGGATCATACATGCAAATTAAATGCAGTTTTTTTGTATTGCCCAGCAGAAGAAGCACATGAAGGAACTCACATGAGGGCAAGGAGGGCAGCTGGTGGGGTATAGAGGATACATTTAGGTGATTTTTGTAATAGATCAGTGCCCTCCCCCTCATTTTTTACCAACACGGTCAAGCTTGATTTGGCTGAAACCTGGGAGAACACACGCTGAGTCGCGGTAGTGGACTTCAACCACGTTTCATCACACCAAGGATGTCAGGCTTGTAGTGACCAACCAAGCAACAAGTTCAGCTAGGGTCGGCATGAGGCTATGAATGTTTAGGTGTGCTACTTTCAAGCCTTTTTGTGGATAGCCAGCTAGGGGGCTGGAGAATTTAGAGGAGACATGGAGAAGGGGACCAGGGTTACTCTCATGTCCCCTGCCAGGACAAGTAATAACAATAGAAGCAATACGAGGCATGATAGGGAGTGACGACTCCTGGGGGGTCTAGTTTTGCCTAGGTAATGTTTGACCAACTTTGTGGTGAATAAGACAGACTTAAAAGTCATGCACCAGATAGGCCAGAGTTGAGGGTCTGCAGTGGCAAGGAGGTTAGAAAAAGTAAAATCATGCTCCAGGAGCTTCTCAGGACATCCACTGGGGCCCACCTGGAGGGACAGTAATCAACAGTGAGTAATATCAAAAGTAGGGATATAATAAGGGAGGATATGGGACTGTATGCCAAGGACAGGCTTCATCTTGCCCCGTTAGGGAAGGAAGTCCTTAAACAGGGGGTGGCTGACTACATTCAAGAAAGGTGGGGTTTAAACTTGTGAGGAGGGAGGGATAAGGAGGGGCTGACCAGAAGCCCTCTCCTCCAGATGAGGGGAGAGCTTCAAATCCAAGGGGAGGGGAACAAACTGGGGAGGAGGTTTCAGGAGGAGCAGAGGAGGATGGAAGTATAAGGAACCTGGGTGGGGTTCACAAGGGATCAGGGATAAGGGTGGGGTGGTGTTAGTAAATGCCAGGAGCTTGGGAAACAAGTTGGGAGTTCCAGGCCATGCTGTTCGGGGTGGATGTGGGCGGTCACGAAATGTGGGCCAACAAAAACCATGACTGGGACCTAAACGTCGGGGGTACACTATGGTTAGGAAGGATAGAAAGGAGGGCAGAGGGGGTGGAGTGGCTATGTTCATTAGAGATGACATAGAAATTGCTAGGGTAGAAGAGGCAGAGGGAAACGTGGAGGCCTTATGGATCACCTTACGAACCCCAGCAGGAGGTAAGGTCAAGCTGGGTGTAGTATATAGGCCCTCTGGGATGGGTGATGTTCTGAAGGATGGTTTGCTGGACAACATCATTGCCCAGTGTGGACCAAAAGGGGAAGGAGTGGTGTTGATGGAGGACCTTAATATGCCAGGTACAAACTGGGGAACCATGTCCTCTAAGGTGACCAAGGAGCAGAGGCTGCTGGACAGCTTCCAGGATGTGTTGTTAACATAGCATGTGATGGAGCCCACAAGGGAGGGGCATGTCCTGGACGTGGTTCTGGCAGATGGGGATCTGGTAAGGGACCTGGTTGTAGAGGATCTCCTGACTGGGAGCGACCACAATACTGTCTGGTTTCAAATAAGCATGGGGGGGAGAGAGATCTAGGACACTGGCAGTGGACTTCAAGGGGGCAGACTTTGTAGGCATGGGAAATATTCTCAAGGATCACTTGAAGGGGATTACATCAAAGACAAATGTGGAAAAGAGATGGGAGGTCATAAAACGGGGACTTCATGAGGCAATCAGGACCTGCGCTAAGGTGAAACGTAAGGGAGCAAGGTCACATAAACCATGCTGGTGGTCCAATGAGGTTCAGGTAACGGTCAGAGAAAAGAAGGCAGCCTACAAAAAATATAAAACAACATGAGGGGATAAGGAAAAGGAAATGTACCATCTTGCATCTAGAAAAGTCACCCGGATGGTGAGGGGGCAAAGTCCAGTAAAGAGCAGTGGCTGGCACAGGGATACATGGAGGGAAAGGGGTTCTTCCGGGCATTGGGGAGCGAGAAAAACTAAGGCCATCTCAGCAGATTGAGATCAGAAGGAGGGTGGGTGGAAGAGGCGAGGGACCAGGCAGAGGTATTAAATGAGTACTCTGCCTCTGTGTTCACTAGGGAGGGGATGGGATATCTACAAAGCAAGGCACGCGATGGGGATAGAAGTGGTAGTGAGTGGGATCGGGAGCAACAGAAATGGAGCAAGAGGAGGAGAGGTACCCCAGGGTATCACATCAGGATAAGGATAAAAGGCCAGTAAGGTGGAGGGGACGGATGATGCTATCTCCACGAAAGTGTGTGGTTAGCCCTCAAGGCCCTAAAGAAAGATAAATCTCCTGGACCGGATGGCATTCATCCGAGAGTACTATGGGAATTGGTGTCAGTGGACATACTGGCTGCAATTGGCGGATTTTCATCAGGTTTAATGCACACATCTGACATCAGGAGGGTATAGGGTGTGAAATGAGTCTCTTCCTGATGACTCCAAGATGGGAGCAGTAGTTGAGGAGGAAGAGGAGGTTGGCCCTGCAAGGGACCTGGACACCCTGGAAAGCTGGGCTCACACACAGAAATTAAATTTCAATATCACCAAGTGCAAGGTGTTACATCTTGGGCGGGGAAACCCTAAACACAGGTACACCCTGGGAGGGGAGGTGTTGGAGGCCTTAACAGGGGAAAAAGACCTAGGGGTCATGGTGGATGCAAGTATGAATAACTCTGAGCAGTGCAGGAGAGCGGCTAGCAAGGCAAACAGGATGTTGGGATGTATCGTAAGGGGGATCACCTCTAGGAACAGGGAAGTGATTCTGCTCTGTCAGAATACACTGGTTAGACCACACCTTGAGTACTGTGCACAGTACTGGAGACCACACTTGAAGAGGGATATACAGCTCCTGGAGAGGGTAGAGGGGAGGGCAACTAAGATGATACGAGGACTAGGGAATTTGATGTATGAGGACAGACTGAGGAGCTCTGCCTGTTTTCATTGGAGGAGGAGAGACAGGGGACATGATTGAGGTCTTCAGGTACCTCAAGGGAATAAATAGGGTAAACATGGAGGGGATCTTTAGACTAAAGCAGGGAGGTATCACCAGACGGCATGGTTTGAAGTTGGAAGGTGGAAGGGTAAGGGGGGAAAAGAGGAGGAGGTTTTTCACTGAAAGGGTGGTGGACCCTTGGAATGCGCTGCCTGGTGAGTTGGTTCAAAGATCTGCAGTGGAGGGCTTCAAGAGATGGTGGGACAGACACAGAAAGTGGATGTACCAGATGATGGCCTGGCCCAGGGGGATGGAGATGGATGATACGGGTTTCTGGAACACAAGGGGGGGGGGAACGGCCTCGGCACCTAACTAGGGATCTGAAGCTCGAGCAGACCCGATAGACTGTAAGGTCTAATCTGCTGGCAATTAGTATGTTAGTATGTAATAATGCACGACGGGGCATGCGAGTGGCATAGGGGAGCGCGGGCTCTGTGTATACACAGCTCAACAAAGACAAGATTAGGAACACACCTCAGCAGCTGTTTGGAGTCGGAAACTGTACAAGGGGACGAGCTAAATTCAAACCTAGAGGTGCAAGAATGGCAGAGACAACAGAGAATGGGCTAGGTAATAATGGAACATCCTAGGTAAGCCTCAGTTTCGAGCTATTCATGCCCAGCTTACAGTTAGAAGTAACAGAAGGACATCCCTGCTTGTGCACTAGACCATTAAGTAACAACACAAAACCAGACAGTTCCAAGGAAAAAAAAAAACAGTACCAATGCCCATCCCACGCTGTCTCTTCCTGGTGGTGAACAGATTTAGGTCTGAAAGATTTCTCTCTGCCAACTTATCAAAAGAGGATCCCCTTCGTTACAAGGTTACAAAAGGGGTAGAATACTACTAGAAAGATCAAGTATATAAACTATAGCTATCTGCAATAACAAAAGCTGAAAAGTAATCTAGTAGGATTTTTGACAATAATATAAAACACAGTTGTCTGCAATAACAGAAACTGAAAAGTAAGCTAGTAAGATTTATGAGTGCAGACACATCAAACTCGGTACCACTGGAAAGCCCTGCCTTTTCCCTTCACTAACAGCCAACCACCGACTATTGAGGGGCATTTAACAAAGGAAGCTGGAGGGGGTGGGTGTGGAGCTTTTTTCAGCCCGCAGAAGCGCACACTCTATTCTACTCCTGTGGCAGCGGAGCAGAAAGTTAACAAAAACAAAGATTTTGTCCAGCAGAAGGTTGAAAAATAAAGATTAAAGTCTGTCCTGCAGCTGGCTGTGCTGGGGGAGGAGGGGGTCCCAGCGAGGACCAGTCCAGACCTCCTACCCCTGATGTTCTCCATCCAAGTATGCTAGAGCTGCTGCTTCTTGGCTCAATTTAAACTGCTCCAGCAGTTTAAATTTGGCACCTTTTTCCGACCTCTGCCGGCAGACTTTTCAGCCCGCAGAAGCACACACTCTATTCTGCTCCCATAGCAGCAGAGCAGAAAGTTAACAAAAACAAAGAGATTTTGTCCAGCAGAAGGTTAAAAAATAAAGATAAAGATTGACGTCCATCCTGCAATAGGCTGTGCTGGAGGAGGATGGGGTCCCAGCGAGGACCAGTCCAGACCTCCTACCCCCGAAGTCCTCCGTCCAAGTAATATAATAATCTTGTCCAAGGGACCAGGAGTCAAATAATGAAAAATACTCAAATCCACAGGAAATGGTGAACTACTGGGGATCAGTAAACTATTGTTACTGTAGATCAAAGACGTAGAATGTGTTAAATTCCTGAAGGTGATGAACACTGGCCTGGGGCATATGCAGGATGTAAAACTCCTTTGTCAGTGTATTCCCCTTGTTCTCCAAAATGGTCGTGAATAGATCTCAAAAACAAGCACAGATCCTTTAGGAACGGGTCAGACAGAAATGTGGATTCAGTGCAGGACTCCACAACTCAGAGCTTGTATGATTTCAGTTGTTTAAAAATGTAAATGGCTTGGATAGGGTGGATCAGGGAAAAGGAAAGTTACTTACCAGTAAACCTTGATCTTCTTCAGTATCTCCTCCATAGAGTTACACTCCTTGGTCTTAAGCTGGAAGTGCCAAGAGCCTGAGGGAATCAGAACTTTGGGACTGATGGCACTAACGATGGCATGCACAGCTTATGTGCACTACCCCTTTAAAAGGCAGCATCAACCCAAACTGCCTCAATTTCCTTTTCATAATGAGAGCAGAAAAACATAAAGGTATGAGACACTGATAACAGACAGGAAAAGGACACTGCAATGGTGCTGCAAAAGAAAAAGCTAATAGTATAATAGACATGTATCCTCTAGATTGTTTCTATAAAAACAGGGATTTTCAAATGCTGAAATCATGTATAGATATATATATATATTATGGTAGCACGGTAGTGCTACCATAGTTAGGGTTGAGGAGCCATTTATATGTTAAACCCAAAACTTTGCACCTTAATAACTTTGTAACTGTTTGACAGATTTGCCTGAAATTTTGAATACGTGATCAAGACCCATACACCTTGGGATCTGCCAAGTTTTGTACTGGTCGGATACATGGCTGCGGAGTTATTAAGCGTGATCTGCGCGTGCGTTTATGCTTTTTCTGGAATTCTAAGGTCGCATACTACAGGTTGCACGGTTATATGGATCGGTCCGAAATCTTCAGAGAACGTGGCAGCCGGGTCCCCAATGTGCCTTTTGAAGATTTCATGAAAAATATTAAACGGTTCAAAAGTTATTCAAAAACAATCTCCCATTATAAGTCAATGGGAAAAGTTAACAAAAGTTCGACAGTGTCACAAATGCACTTTTTACTGTGTAATTACCATTTTATGTTTTAGTTAGTGATCAGAAAAATGCTTGGCATTTAAAATTGGGACCCTCTAGCAACCTAATTCTTTCTCTATTCACCTAGTCGGGCCCTGAGGATGCTAGACATGTCTTTATTTTGAGGTAAAACACCCCAGAAATATGTTTTTCAAATTTCTGGAAAAAATACTTTCGCAAAGTACTGTCGCTCTTGCGACACTGTCGAATGCATTTGCGAAAGCTTTCGCAAGTTGCGACAGTACTTTTCTAGGCTGTGGGAAAATGACAGCAATTCTTTGGCACCCTGCTGCAAAATAATGGTTTGGTGCTTTGGCCTGAAATTTGAAGGGAACGCAGCCGACATCTCACAGATGTGCCTTTCAGAGTTGCGTTGAAAAAATATTACACGGCGGCAAAGTTACAGCACTCCAAATTTGACGCTTTTCCCCATAGGATAACATTACAGCATCCGACGGATTGCAGCAATCCTTTGGCGCCCTGCTGCAAAATAACGGCTTGGTCTTTTGGGCTGAAATTTGGAGGGAAGACAGCCAACATCCCACAGATGTGCCTTTTAGTGGTTTGGTTAAAAAATACTACAGGGAGCCAAAGTCATGGCACTCCGAACTTCTCCTTTTTTCCCATAGGATAACATTACGGCGTTTGCCATGCCTTTCAGGGCCCGGTATCTTGGAAACGGTCACGAGATACCGACTTTTGTCAAAAACACTTAGGCCCCCGATTAGCTAAGTAATAAACTAGCCAGAAAAGTCATAAATTTTATGACTTTAAATTTTTTCTCGTCATACGGTTCCTGAGATATAAGCAATTTAGTATTCCAACTCCTCATTTTCTGCTCCAAGACCCATTATTATGCATACATTCTTTGTACTCACTGTCTTTCTCTATGCAGCTTTTGAGGAAAACCAGCCTGTGCGCTTACATTACTGTTACCGTTGCCCTTTCCGCTTGCGGTTCCATACCCGTTTCACTTACCGTTCACGTCTACGCCACCATGTGCGTTATCCTTTGCGTTTTCATTTGCACTTGCGTTTCTGTTATTTTTTGCCATTTGTGTCTACAGTACTGTTTCTCTTTCTGTTTCACTTTGCGTCACCATGCCCATTGCCATTTCTGTTTGGGGGCACCATGTTACTATGTGACAAGACATCACATGGCGGACTGTTCCCGTCTACGCCACCGTGTGCGTTACCCTTTCTGCTCTCATTAGCGCTTGCGTTACCATGTGCGCCACTGTTAGCGCTTCTGTTTGCGTTGCTGTTCCTGCTACTATGTCACAAGACATCACGTGGGGGGAGCGCGGGGCCCTCTCCCACCGCTGCATTACATTTACTATTTATCGTTACCATTCTCAAAAGGAAGGGAAATTAGAGGCAAAACTCCATTTAATGCATCAGTTAGGGTTGTTCCACAGCGACAAGTGAGGAAATTTGGTGTTGGGTTGAAAACCTCCCTTGGACCCCAGCTCACCCCCCAACCGCACTGGGGTACATTGGTGTTGTCCTAACTCTCACCCCATTCTCCTATATCTCTGCTGCTTTACACATGATGGAGTGAGAGTTAGGGTCAGACCCCAATGCGCACTCCCAATGCCGGTTGGGCGGTGGGTTGGGGTCCAAGGGGTTTTCAACCCTAATACCGAATTTCCTCACTTTTGTCGCAGTGGAATAACCCTAACTGATGCATTAAACTGAGTTTTTGCCTCTAATATATATATATATATATATATATATATATATATATATATATATTATTGCCAGCACGTAGTGTTACCATAGTTAGGGTTGAGCCATTTACATGTTAAACCCAAAATTTTGCACCTTAATAACTTTGCAAGTGTTTGACGGATTTGCCTGAAATTTGGAATACACAATCAAGACTGATATGCCTTGAGATCTGCCAAGTTTCGTACCGGTCGGCTATACGGCTGCGGAGTTATTAAGCGTGATCTGCGCGTGCATTTACGCTTTTTTGGAATTCTACGGTCGCACCTACAGGTTGCACGGTTTGTGTGACTGGTCTGAAATCTTCAGGGAATATGCGGCCAGGGTCCCTGATATGTCTTTCGAAGATTTCGTGAAAAAATATTAAATGGTTCAAAAGTTATTCAAAAAACAAGTTCCCATCATAAGTCAATGGGAAAAGTTAACAAAAAGTTTGACAGTGTCGCAAATGCAGTTTTAACTTTCGCAAATGGCCCTTTTACTGTCGCAAATCCACCAGTTTGTTTTCAGTTGGTGATCAGAAAAATGCTTGGCATTTAAATTTGGGACCCTTTAGCAACCGAATTCTTTTTGTATTCACCTAGTCGGACCCTGAGGATGCTAGCCATGTCTTTATTTTGGGGTAAAATACCCCAGAAATATGTTTTTCACATTTCTGGAAAAAGTACTTTCGCACTTGTGACACTGTCAAATGAATTTGCGAAAGCTTTACAAATTGTGACAGTACTTTTCTAGGCTGTGGGAAAATGACAGCAATTCTTCGGCACCCCGCTGCAAAAGAACGGTTTGGAGTTTTGGGCTGAAATTTGAAAGAACGCAGCCGACATCTCACAGATGTGCCTTTCAGTGTTTTGTTGAAAAAATACTACACGGCAGCAAAGTTACGGTACTCCAAAGTTGACACTTTTTCCCATAGGATAACATTACGGCATACGATGCATTGCAGCAATCGTTTGGTGCCCTGCTGCAAAATAACGGTTTGGTCTTTTGGGCTGAAATTTGCAGGGAACACAGCCAATATTCCACAGATGTGCCTTTCAGTGGTTTGGTGAAAAAATGTTACAGGGAGGCAAAGTTATGGCACTCCAAATTTCTGTTTTTTTTTCCATAGGATAACATTACGGCATTCACCGCACTCTTTCAGGGCCCGTATCTGGAAACGGTGATTCTGACTTTATGAAAAGTGCTTAGCCCCATAATTAGCCAGGAAAGTGATAATTCATATGACTTTAATTTTTTTTCTATGTTGTACAGTTCCTGAGATATAAGCAATTTACTATTCCAAGTCCTCATTTTCTGTTCGAGAGTCATTATTTTGCATACATTCTTTTGTACTCACTGTCTTTCTCTATGCAGCTTTTGGGAAAACCAGTTCTGTGCGCTACATTACTGTTACCATCACTGTTTCCGCTTGGCGGTTCCGTACCATTTCACTTATCGTTCACGCTCACGCCACCATGTGCTACCCTTTGCATTTTCATTTTGATGTGTTTTTAACATTTCTGTCTATAATACTGTTTCTCTTCTGTTTCGCTTTGCGTCACCAGCGCATTACATTATGCTTTGCGGCACATTGGGCCTTGGGCCCCGCCTCCTGCAATACATCACTATTTCGTTATCATTCTCAAAGAATGGATTCGGGTGTGGCTCAGCTTCAGACACAGTTAAAGCGAGGCTCGATGTTAGTTGAAAGCCCTTGCACCTCTCAGCTACCCCCTGCCCGGACCGGGTTGCGTATTGGGTCTTGTCCAACTCTCACCCATTCTACTATTCCTCGGCTTCTCTCCACATGTGATGGGGTGAGAGTTAGTGCCGATGACCCCAATGCGCACCCGATTCCAGTTGGGGGTGGGCTGAGGATGCAAAGGGTTTCAACCTCAACATCAAATTTCTCGCTTTTGTCGCTGTGGAACAACCCTAACTGATGCATCAAACTGAGTTTTTGCCTCTATAATTATATATATATATATATATATATATATATATATATATATATATAGCAACACTATGTTTTAGCCACTAGGCATAATGTTTCAGCATCTATGTAAATATTGTGCCCCTTTCCTGGTACGTCTTTCCCACCCCTCTTGGGCAATGTTAGAGCCTATAAGAACTTATCTGACTGCTTCTTCCAGCCCAACAATGTGTTTTGTACTTATTGTTAGTTCTCTTTCCGCGTCCCCCTGGCTCCCACCTATACTCCTTGTTTACCCCCCTTTGACACCATCATGGTGTTTTGCATTCCACTCCCTAACTGCTGCCATCCTTCCCCCTGCAATCACTACATACCTTTGTGGGCACTCCATGTACCATGTGCCTCTCCCTACTCACCCTCTTGCATCCCCCCTCCTCACCCCTCCCATGCCTCACCAAGCTCCTTTAAATCAATAATTGTGTTCAAGGATGCTTCAAATACATGCTGTAATTATAGTTGCGTAGGTTTAACCTGTATATACTGTACTACAGCTGCTATACTTTTTAGCTGCATACTCTTCATGGTCTTAGCTTAATGTTTCTTTCTAATACTCTATTTCATGTGTATTATAAACCTCCTATGTATAATTATTGCTCTATGTAAATATTGTAAGTGTGAATTCATTTTTTATGTATTGTTTACTCAATTATGATGTAAGTGAGTATTCCTTTGTATGTATTGTTAACCTCTGCTTTCCAGGTCCATCTCAAAAATGAGCTTGCTCAACGATGTTTGCCTGGTTAAATAAAAATTTTGACTTGATTGATTGATTGTATTTATGCCATTTTTTATGTATGTATGTATGTATGTACAGTCTTCTGTATATAATGTTATATTATTGTCCCTATACCATACCCCAGGTCGGACCTGGAGATGAGCCTTGGCTCAATGTGCCTTTCCTGGTTACCAAATTTCTTAAACGTGTATATATGTATATATATATATATATATATATATATATATATATATATATATAGGATATGCAGGGATTCATTGTGTGATAATGGATTTATTTAGTACAGTTGCCAGTGACCTCAAGTAACCTCATGAGTACCAAAGGCACGAGTGAACGTTACGAGAGATCACTGGCAACTGTACTAGATAAATCCATTATCACACACTGACCCCCCCCCCGGCATTTTTGATTTATGCAACAGGAGAGGATGTGGTGTGACAGTTTGTTTTATTTGTTTTGTTATTTGTTTTGTTATTTTTATTTAAGTTTAGGGGCTTATTTCTAAAATAGTAGATTTTCGCCTGGTTGCAGTAGTTGTGAATAGTATTTGTGTAGTGGTTGCTATGGATGCCTTAGCGTAATGATGTAGGGACCATAGTTGAGGTGTGTTTTAATTGGTGGTCAGGGTCAGATTTCTACATTTGTAGGGAAAAAATGGCATTGCGTGTTAGCGAACGGGTTTTGTACTGTGCGCGAAGAGGAGGCCAATGTGAAAAAAAAGTGTAGTTTCCCAGTTTCTTTTTTCCTTTTTTGTGATGGTTTTGTCTGGCATGAGTAAGAGAGGCGCTGCTGTGGTAATTTGAAGGTTTAAAGTCCAGTGTCCAAGTGCAAGAGGAATGAGGTGCTTAGAAATGACGTGCATGTGTGATAGCGGAGCGGACTGGAGGTATGGAGCCAGACGATGATGGTAACTTGGAGGTACTTAAAAAAAGTTGTAATACTTTTAAAATGTGCTTTATTTGAACGATTAGTAGGAATGGTAGGGTAGTAAGTTGAAGGAAGTGAGCGGGCAGGCAGGTGCTACGGACTGTAGTGAGGTGTGTGAGCTGAGACGTGCAGCAGGTGTATTTTATGAGAAAAGGCATTTGGAAAAAAAGAAGCTGTAGAAGAGGGGCGACGGTTGTTTTAGGGTGAGAGCAAGGAGTGAATATTTGGTTTATGTGTTTTTTCCCCTTGTCATGCAAAGTTCACTGTGATAAGTGAATGTGGAAAGTGAAAGTGGCTGGATGTAGTGCCGAGAGGGGAAGGGGGGGGTGGCATGCTTACTAAGGAATGTGATGTAGTTACTATGTGGATAAATGAATTTAGCCTCATAGTGACTCAGATAAACAGATTTATTACACTCAGTTTATCCAGACACCTGTTGCATAAATATATATACATATATATATATACACACACATATATATATATATATATATATATATATATATATATATATATATTCATTGCAAAAACTGCATTAATGCACCACTTAGGGTTCAGCTTAAAAGCAACAAAAGTAGGAAATGTGGCGTTAGGGTTTTCAACTAACTCCCCACCAATAACAGAACAAGCCCACATAAGCAACCACAGGCAGCCATCATCAGGTGAGACAACCTACATCTGTTTCCTCATGGTACAAATGCAGTAGCACTAATGTGCTACCTTTGTGGATTTGTATCTGTCGTATGCACACCACAAGACACACAGAGTCTCTTGTTGATGCAGACAGAACTCCAGGGCCTTCAAATTACAACACTGCTTATGTGTGCAGATGCACAGGCCACTGCAGCCACAGATATAAAGCTATGACACCCAAATTACAAGAGTTCTTTTGTCTGCAGAAGTGCAGGCACAGAAAGAGCCAGTGCTTCTGTAGCCTCAGGTACTCATGCACATGGTTAAGACATACACACACTTGATGGGCCTATGCTTCTGCAGCAGCAGGTGTAAGACACGCACACTGACCTCTGGCTGCAGAAACATGGCAGCCACAAAACCCATGATACCAAAATTGCAGAAGTACTTCTGCCTGCAGAAACACAGGCCCATGAAGGGCCTGCACCTCTTCAGTCACAGGTATAAGACATACACACCAACTTTTGGTTCCAGAAGGGCAGACTCTGTGGGACCTGCCATTATGCAGATGGAAGTACTGCTGCAATGTGGGTGCTGTTGAGGCAAAAGGTCAGGATGCATAGGAAAACCAGGAGTAGTTCTAAAATTTGCAAGTAGCGTTTTATTATTCTCAATAACAGTAAAATAAAAAAATAAAATTGTTCAGTATAACTGTTTACAAAGGCAGAACAAATTGAGAAAACAAAGTCCTTCATCTGAGGGTTTCTTTTCAATTCCAAATCTAATGTCTCTGTCTCTCACTCTCTAGCAAAAGTATTGCTGCTCTTTTTATAAGTCTTTGCCTGGGAACTCATTAAGAGACATTTTGTTTCTCACAAAATGTTCTTGTCAGTTTCTTTGCAGAGCAGGCTTGAAAACAGAACAGGGTCCCAAGCTGGCATCATGCTGACAGCTCTGCAAAAGAGTCTGCAAACAAGCCTGAGAGAAGCTCAAACTGCATCTCAGGTTAACCCCCCTAAATTCCAAATAGCTTTTCGCAATCATTTCAATAGTATAACCATATACATTTCAAACCAAGGGATCCCAGTATCACTTACAGTCTCACACAAAGATTCACACATATTTTTATAACTGCAGATATGCAAGGGGAAGAAAAGACAGAAACAGCAAATGAAGGCAGAGGGATAGCGAGAGGTGGAGAACTGCGAGAATGTCAGAGTGAGCAGTTCCTAGGTCTCACAAGAACATTTGGTTGCACAACCAGACAGGCAAGACAGAAGAGAAGTGGATAGAACAGATCCTTGCGTTTAACTCTTTCTGCACAACAAATGGGACAGGGCCTTGTTCAACTGTGTCACAGGTGTCATGGTTTCAGCAGCAACATAGAAACATAGACTTTGACGGCAGATAAGGACTCTTGGCCCACCCAGTCTGCCCATTTCCTACTTACTGATAAGCTGCATGCATTCTAGTTAACCAACAGTCTACTTCCTGCCACCCCCACTACAATTGCCTTTGTGTCTGTCCCATGCATGTTTGAATTTCCCCACTGTTTTAGCCCCAACAACCTCCCCAGGAAGGCAGTTCCACGCATCCACCACTCTCTCCGTGAAAAAAGATTTCCTCACATTACCCGAGCCGTCCCCCCTCTATCTTTAAATTGTGCCCCCTTGTTCTTACACATCTCTTTTTCTGAAAGATGCTACCCTTCAGGACTTTGTTGATTCCCTGGAGGTACTTGAACATTTCTATCATGTCCCCCCTGTCCCTCCTTTCAGCAAGGGTATACATATTAAGCTCTCTCAGTCTCTCTCTTCATATGATTTCTGATGCAGATCCTGCACCATTTTAGTTTTCCTCCTCTGGACTGCTTCCATCCTGTCTATGTCCTTGCGTAGATGAGGTCTCCAAACTGCACACAGTACTCAGATGGGGTCTCACCAACTGTCTGTACAGAGGGATAACCACTTCCCTTTTTCTACTTGTGATGCCCCTTCCTATGCATCCCAGTATCCCCCTGGCTCTCCTACTGACCTCTCACATTGCTTACCCACCTTTAGATCATCCGATATGACTACCCCCAAGTCCTGTTCCATTTTTGTTGTTGTTAGTACCTCCCCTGCTATTGTGTACTCTTCTCCTGGGTTTTTGTTTCCCAGGTGCATTACTTTGCACTTCTTTGCATTGAATCTAAGTTGCCATATTTCTGACCATTCCTCCAACCTTGCCAAGTCCCTTCTCATCCTTTCTACCCCCTTGTGTATCAACTCTGTTACAGATCTTTGCGTCATCTGCAAAGAGGCATACCTTTCCCTCCAGACCCTCTGCAATGTCACCTATAAAGATGTTAAAGAGGACTGGACCCAGTACTGAGCCCTGAGGTACTCCACTAGTGACCACCCTTTCTTTGGAATGTGTGCCACTATTACCTTCTGTGTCCTGTTGTGCAGCTAGTTTGCAACCCAGGCTACCACCCTGGGACCCACTCCCAAGCTGGCTAACTTGATTATTAATCTTTTGTGCGGGACTGTGTCAAATGCCTTGCTAAAGTCTAGGTAGGCCATATCCACAGCCCCTCCCTGGTTTATTACTTTGGTCACCCAGTCAAAGAAATCTATTAGATTCATCTGACATGACCTTCCTGCTGTAAATCCATGCTGCTTTGGGTCCTGTGCCTCGCTGGCCTCTAGGTACTCAACAATTCTTTCTTTCAGAAGTGATTCCATCATTTTCCCTACCACTGAGGTCAAACTTACAGGTCTGTAGTTTCCTGCTTCTTCCTTGCTCCCACTTTTGTGAAGGGGAATCACATCTGCCCTCCTCCAGTCCTCAGGTACCACCCCATCCTCCCATGATTTGTTAAAAGTGTGGTCAGTGGTGTCACTAGGTACTCTTAGTTCTTTTAGGATTCTGGGGTGAATCCCATCAGGCCCCATTGCTTTGTCCACCTTGAGTTTTAGGAGTTCTTTCAGGACTCTTTCTTCTGTAAATGGACTGGTGTCAACCCCCACCCAGAGTGCTTCTATTGTCTGGTTTAGGTAACTCCTCCTCATCTTCTTTTGTGAATACCAAGCAAAAGTATTCATTCAGTATCTCTGCTTTCACTGTCTCCTCTGCCCACCTGCCCTCTCCTTATTAATCTTCACTATTCCTCCCTTAACCTTTCTATGCTCCCTAATGTACCTATAAAAGGTTTTATCCCCCTTCTTAACCGACTTGGCTATTTTTTCCTCAGTTTGGGCTTTTGCTATTCTGACTGCCTTCCCCACTTCTTTCTGCTTTAATTGATACAGTTCTCTGTCGTGCTCCTTCTGTGATGCCTTATACTTTTTGAATGCAGTCTTTTTCTCCTTAACCTTCCCTGTCACCTCTTTTGAGAACCATAGTGGTTTTTTACTCCGCTTTGTTTTCTTTATCTGTTTCACACAAAGGCTTGTTGCCTCTATGATGGCAGTTTTGATTTTTCTCCATTGTTCTTCCACCCCTCCTTTTTGCTCATTTGCCAGTGTATTCCTCAGGTATTCACCCATTTTGCCAAAGTCAGCCCTTCTAAAGTCCAATATGCTTGTTTTTGTATGGCTTGTCTCCATGGTTGTGCTTATTATGAAGCACACTGTGCAGTGGTCGCTTGTTCCCAGGTGTCTACCGACTTCTAAATTTGTGATCCTCTCTCCATTTGAGAGTCCCAGGTCTAGTATTGCTTCCTCCTGAGTGGGTTCCAACACTAGCTGTCTAAGGCCTGCTCCCGAAGGGCATCGAGAATGACCCTGCTTTTGGATGTGGCTGCAGTACATGTCATCCAGTTAACATCTGGCATATTCAGGTCCCCCATTAACAGTATCTTCCCTTTTTCAGCCATTTTGAGAATGTCCTCTATCATTTTCTTGTCCATTTCCTCCCCTTGAGATGGGGGTCTGTATACAACCCCTGTGCGGATTGTGATGCCATTCCCTGTCTCCAAGGTGACCCAGAGTGCCTCTTGTCCTCCCCCTTTACTTTTTAGTTCTGTAGCTTTGATCCCTTCCCTTATGTATAGAGCTACTCCACCTCCTCTTTTCCCCTCCCTGTCCCTTCTGTAGACTGTGTATCCCGGTATGTTGACATCCCAGTCATGGTTCCCCATGTACCATGTTTCTGTGACTGCCACAATATCCAAGTGTTCATCTTCCATCAAGGCTACTAGCTCAGGAAACTTGTTTCCCAGACTACGGGCATTGGTACTCATTGCCCTCCATTTAATGTTGGCATTATCCTTTTTTCCCCCACGTCTGCTCTTTTTGCCCTTGTCTATTTTTCCATTTACTCCTGTCCTGCCCTCTGTTGAGCACTGTACCTCAGTGTTTACCTTACTACCCATCATGTTTTGTGGGGGGAGGCTTGAAATTTTCTGCCTCTTATTAGCACCTCCCCCCATGGCTAGTTTAAAAGCTTGCCAAGGAAGCATTTAAACCTGTCACTTAGGATCTTGGTTCCCTTCATGGACAGATGCAGACTATCATGCCAGTATAAACCTTCATCTCCCCAGGTGTACCCCCAGTCCCCAATGAAGCCAAAGCCCTGTGCTCTGCACCAGTTTTATAACCATTCATTAAACTGCATGGTGTGTAGTACCCTAGCCTCACCCCTGCCATGGACTGACAGTACCTCTGAGAAGGTAACTGTGCTTACTACCTCTCTGAGGCCCCTCCCCAACTGCACAATTTCATCCTGCACTGCACTTATCCCATGCCTAGCGAGGTCATTTGTCCCAAGGTGGACAATGATATCTAGTTCCCTCTCCTGTGATGCTGCTTCTGCAATCCTGAGGATTCGCTTCTTGTCCCTCCAAGCCATGGCACCAGGCAGGCACCTTACTTCCCTCTCCTATCCCTTCCCCAGGTCTACCCCTCTAACAATTGAGCCCCTATCAGAAACTGTTTCCTTCCCCTGTGGTGTCCTTTGCCACCTTTCTGTGGGTCTCCCTTGTGGGTGTCCTCAGCATTCTTCTTGGTCTCCACTGAGGGTGCCATCATAGAGGAACCTTGCTCTGCCAGACTGGCATATGGTTTGTGTAGAGGTACAACTAGGGGCTTCACCTCTGTTCCACCACCGCACCTCCCAGAACCCACTGTTGTCCACCTGCTCTTCATACTTGGCAGCCTCTGTGGCAGTGGTGCTGTTTGGGTGGGGAAGCCTCCTTAGTCCTTGCCAGTTCAGCCTGGAGGTGGGCTACCTCCCTCAGAGCTGACAGTTGCCTGCAATAGGATAGCAACTAGTTTCCAGAATGTCTCCCGAAAACTGCTGCCCCACAGCAGTGCATTGCACCACTCCCCACATGTCCCTCTCCCTTATAATATATAATATGTAATATATATATATTTTTTTTCTTCCTTTGTGTGGTGTGTTCTTACCCTTTATGCACTGTGCTGCGTTATTAAGAATATGACAGTTCTGCCCCAAGACCTGTTTAGGAAGTGATGTCAGAACCATGGCTATAAAGGAAATGCCACGCCTGGGGGGTGGGGTGTGGGGAAGGGTGGGTAGTCCACAACCACTGGTGACTGTTAGAAACAATCAAATACACCACTGCTCCACCACCCTGGTCTGTACTGCCCTTTATAGTATTTCAGCTAATCTCCAGTAACTGATTTGTCAACTATTTAAAAGTAATTTGATGCAAACTGTTACAGAATACTAGTAGACAGTCCAGTTAACCACAAAGGAAAATCAAATATGCAGTTATTTCAACCCTTCTGAAGTTGCTCACAAGATAAGTAGTTTTGAAAACCCCCTTCCTGATTTAAAAATGAAATTAAACACAAAGCAATACCAATGTAAGACTGTAAAGTAAGGAAAACTTCCCTCAGATGTAAGTAAGAGAATCAGTTGCAGATTTCTAGTCCAATATAGTATATCCCATGCAGCTTCTCAGTTGTTTCAAAGCACAGCCTGTTACACCACTTGAAGAGAAGGGCTAGAAATTTTTTCTATATGTATTTTGTAGTTTTTACCCATTTTTCTCCCACCCCTGTCTTTGGCACACGTGCACATGTGGAGGCACGCACATGCCATGCATTGAGACACGCTCTCTTCGTGTCGCTCCGTCTGCCTGTGCCGGCATGGATCTCCACCCAGTGGCGGTGGAACTAAAGAGGGCGATCACCTCACCCAGGAGAGGAGAGTTGCTGTAAGGCTGCTCGATCCGGCTCCTCCCCCCCAAGCCGACACCCCAACATCCCGAGGTCATTCCTGAACCAGGGTCGCTGGCGTAGCGCAAGGTAACGTGTCCAGTGCCTCAGCCCTCTGTGCTACCAAGTCAGCTGCAGATCTAGAAATTGTTCAAGGAAGTAGCAGGTTTTCAGATACCAAAATTGCAACAGTACTTCTCTCTGCAGAAGCGCAGATCCTGAAGGGGCCTGCATCTCTTCAGCCAAAGGTGTAAGACATACACACCAACTTCTGATTCCAGAAGGAAGGGGCTTGCCGTTATGCACACAGAAGTACTGCTACAATGTGAGTATTTTGGTTTCAGCAGCGGATCTATAAACTGTTCAAGGGGGTAGCAGGTTCTCAGTTATGCAGCTGCATATAGAAAACCATGCGGTGGTGGATCATGCTATCTAGTGAGGCACCTCATACAGTGTACAAAGAGTAGCTCTACAAGACGCACGCAGATGCCACTGGGCCTTTTCTATAGAACACACTGTACAACATACAGTACATGCACAAGTGTGGCTGCATAAGCACATGCCCCTGTGAGGCCTGGGCCTATGCGCTGCAGATACAAATCCATGAAGGTACTGTAGCACATCAGGGCTACTGCATTTGTGTCATCTGGAAAAAGCTGTATGTTGTTTGTCTCACCTCATGATGGCTGTCTGTGGTTACTAGTGTGGGCTTGTCCTTTTGCTGTTTGGGGTGGGGATTTATGGTTAGAAACTCTAATGCCACATTTCCCTACATTTGTTGCTTTGAGCTGAACCCTAACTGGTGCATTAACGCAGATTTTTGCAATGAATTTCCTTTCTTTTTGAGACAGTGGAATCGTATCCTCATTCATGCAGGTCCCTTCGGGCCCTGTGTTTCTGTCTGGCTACAGATGCAGACGTGCAGGGCCCAAAGGACCCCAGCCAAATAGGAGCCCATCAGGCTGTGGACAGATAGGGCCCTCTGGGCCCTGCACTTCCATGTGGCTACAGATACAGATGCTAAACTGAGGAGTCTGTCTGGCTGCAGAAATGCAGGGGCCTCTGGGCCCTGCACTTCCATGCAGCTACAGATACAGATGTGTAGGGCCCAAAGAGATCTGCATCAAATGTGGAGTCCATCAGGCTGCAGAAGCACAAAAAGGTAAATGTTCACTCACAACTTGGTGATTTTACAAAACTTTTACCAAAATGTTCAACGCAGCCTTCTTATGATCCTACTGTATTTCACAAACCCAGAAGGTGAAAATCAGGAGGCAGTATAGCTCAGTGGTTTAAGGCTCTGAGCTGCAAACCTGGAGACCTGGGTTTGAATCCCACAGCCCCCACTTGCATACTGTGTGACCCTGAGCACGTCACTTAACTTCCTTGTGCTCCCATGTTGCACCTGTAAACAAGCTTTCAGCTTAATGTGTCTCTCCTGGTAAAACAAAGGTTAAAAATAAATAAATAAATGTTCAAATCCCTTCGGACACATCATTCTGCACCACAGGTGTGGAAACACATTTTGGTCAGGATTTGAAAAATCACAGCTGTCATATTCATGAGGTGGTGTGTCGAGTGTGGAAACATTTCAACATATGCTCATAACTTTGTTCTTTTTCAATATTTTCCCCCACATTTTCAATATAGACTTCTTATAACCCCACCTCATAAACAAGGATGGCAAAAATAATAGGTTTATCATCTGTAACCTTATTTCAAGGAGTGGTATTAGGTTCACATCCACACTCTGGGAGTTCCCCTGAAGGCGACTGACTGAACGTCTTTAAGCTAAGCTTCTCCCACCAACCAGGCAGATATATCCCCTGACTCTGCCCTGTGACGTCACGCATGCTGGAAGAGGATCAGGTGCTACTTACCAGGGGAGGCTGGATGGGTTGTGTGGATGTGTACCATATACCACTCCTAGAACTATAGTTACAGTTGAGTAACCTATTCTTCTCGGAGGTGGATATGGTTCACTTATCCACGCCTGGCAGATTGCTAGCAGTTCTCTTGAAGGAGGGGGCAAGACACACACTGCTACTTAGTGAACAAGGACTGGAGAATCGAGGTCCCAAACCGCACATTCTGTTATGACTGAAGGTCAATGCGGTAGTGTAAAATGAAAGTGTGTGCTAACTTCTAGGTAGCAGCCCTACAGATTTCCTGTATGGGGATATTGCTGGAAGCAACCACCGAGGTAGCAGTATGTCTGGTGGAATGAGCCTAAATCCCTACAGGAGGCTCCTGACCAGCAAACCTATAGCAGAGATTGATGCAAGATGTGATCCACCTTATAATCGTTTGCTTTGTTGTCAGTCTGCCAGGTGCGGCTTCAGCATAGGTAACAAACAGGTGGCAAGTCTGTCCCCGGACCCAGCCAGACACCTACATAATAGGAGAGTGTTCCTGCAGATCCAGTGTATGGAACCTGCAGTCCGCCTACAAAGAGGGGCTAGTGAAATATACCAGTAAGTCAGTCTCCTGGTTAAGGTGAAACTGATGCCACCTTCAAAAGGAATTTTGAGTTTGAGTGAAGGACGACTTTGTATCTATGGAAGACCAGGTAGGGAGACTCCACCAACAGCGCTTGAAGCTCCCCAATCCTTTTGGCAGACATGATGACCACCAGGAAGGCCATCTTCCATGATAGGCATGGTAACTCACACCTGTGCATTGGCTCAAATGGATTGCCCATGAGCATAGCCAGGACAAGCAGTAAGTGACCATGGTGGAGGTGGATCACTCACCAGGGGACAAGTGTTTAAGTAGAAACAAAGTTGGTACCAGCACTCCAGAAACAGGAGTTTGAACTTACAAACTCCAGTGAAGGATATCTATACACAGAAATGTTGCAAAATCAAATAGCATTTTTGCGGAGGTAAATTCCTCGACTAGGACTACCGTACCACTGTCTGTGTAAGTCACATAAGTTGTATGAGTTTTGTCTTCTCCTGTACATCTGTATCATTTGTAAACCCTACCCCCAGGGCGCATCTGGAATCGAGCGGTACTCCACTCAGTATGCCTTCCTGGCAAATCTCTTAAATAAATAAATAGGAACAGGACAGGTATAGAGTCGGTCTCCGCTCAAGACTGCCCTGGTGCTTCGACATGTATGGGCTTCATGGCGAAACGCCAGGGAAGTAGAGGAATTAACCTCCGCAATAAAGCTGTTTGATTTTGCTACATTTTTGTATATAGATATCTTTCACTGGAGTTTGTAAGTTCAAACTCCTGGCTCTGGAGTGCTGGTACCAACTTTGTTTCTATATTTCAAGGGTGGGAGCACAGGACTAGCACCCTGATTGACTGCAGAATACAGCATCTACTTCAGTTTGTTTGACAAGTGGTTAAGGCCTTTGAAAAAGCACCCCACCACCTTCTTCTGAACCACCGTTGGCATACTGGCCCATCCCCAGTAAGCAGAGATGGCTGCCAAGTGCACTTTAAGGGTTGTCGCTCGCAGTCCCAGCTGGGAAAGGGACCAGAGATATTCCAGAATGCTAGCCACAGGGCAGGCAAGGGGATCAAGTTCCTTGCCCTAGCACCAAATGGAGCATCTCTTCCATTTAAAGGCACAGCATCTATGAGTCGACTCCTTTCTGGATGCCTCCACAGTGTGGAGGACATCCTCGGATAGACTCAATGCCTGGAACTCTAGCCACTTGGGAAGCAGGCTGCGAGGTGCAGGGAGTGAAGTTCTGGATGCAGGGCCATTTTTCCCAAGGTCTGGTCAGCAGGTCTGGGCCGAGAGGCCTTTGCCACGGAGACCGAGAGCTGAGGCTGAGGAAACCTGGGTACCAGAACTGCCTTGGCCAGTCTGGACCTATCAGGATCATCTATGCCTTGTCCTTCTCTACCTCAACTAGTACTCTGTGGATCAGTGGAAGGAGCAAAGGCAAACATGAGGTCTGGGGTTTAGGGCCTTGGGAAGGCATCCCCCTCAGTGTTCCGGACTGTGGGGGGTGGGCACAAAACAGCCTCAGTTTGCCTTTCTCCCAGAAGGAAAACAGGTCCACCGAGGGTGAACAGGTGCTTCATAACCTTCTGATTCAGAGACCACACATCCAACATCTCTCCTGCCTGGCTGAGAGCATCTGCCAGCCGATTGTTCTGCCACATGAAGTAAATCACCAGGAGATCGGTGCCTAGGCTGCACATGAGAGTCTTGCTGAGGAGTGCCTACCGATACTAGGGAAGGGAGTGTGTGCTGCCCTGTTTGTTCAGGTAAAACATGGTCATGGTATCATTTGTATGGATTTGAGTGACCTGACATTTGATCAGTTGAGCAAATTCCATCAGGGCCAGTTGCACTGCATGGAACTCCAGCAGGCTTATGTAGAGATGGGACTCCTGGGGACCAGATCCCATGGGTCATGTGTTTTCCAGGCACGCTTTCCACCCTACCAAAGGCACATCCATCATCAGCATGACAGTCGACTCTGGGTGGACAAATCGGATTCCTTCCTCCAGACGTTCTGGGACCGGACCACCACTGGATGGCATCCCACATTGACTGGGTCACCATGACCAACTGGTCCAAGTGACCTAGGCACTAGGACCACTGATACCCCACCTCCCACTGAAGGGGGGTGCATCTGCCAGTGGGCCCAACTGACCATGCTGGTGAAGGATGCCAGGTACCTCAGCAGCCACAGGAAGTCTTAGGCAGGGTGCAAGAGCCCAGCCTAAAATGATCGAGCAAAGGAGGTAAGATTCTGTGCCCAGTCTAACAGGAGACAGGCCTTGGCCTGCAGGGCATCTAGTTGTGCCCTGATGAACTTGATCACCTGCTACAGTAGCAGTTCAGACTTGTCCAGGTTGACCAAGAGGCCCAAGTCTCTGCAGGTCTGGAAAGCCAGGTCTGTGGATCTTGCTACAGCCTTTCTGGATGGACCAGCTATCAGCCAATCGTCCAGGTAGGGGTACACTCTGACCATTAGGCACCGCAAATGGACCGCCACCACTGCCATGCACCTGGCGAAGACCCTTGGAGCACAGGAGAGGCCAAATGGCATGACATGAAACTGGTACAGGACCCCTTCACACAGAATTGGAGGCACCAGTGGTGGGACCTGCAGACAGGAATGTGGAAGAATGTGTCCTGGAGGTCCAGGGAGCAGAACCACATGCCCTGTTCCAGGGATGGTATAATCTGGCTCAGAGCGATCATCTGGAACTTGCACTTCCATACGCACTGGTTGAGATCATAAAGATCTAGTAAGAGATGTCAGCCCCCCCCCCCAATCCATTTTAGGATCAGGATGTACCTGGACTCATAACCATGACCGGCCAGGGTTTCCAGGACATGGGCTATTGCTCCATTTGCAAGAAGATGAGCAATGTCCTCCCTGAGGGTAGACGGCATGTCCTGACACATCCAGACTCTCAAGGTGCATGGAGGCAGTAGGGTGGGAGAGCCTCAAACTGAGAGACAGTCCTCTGCCCACAATGTCCAACACCACCTTGTCCATTGTCAGGGCCTGCATTAGCACTAGTAAAGTGGGAGTCAGTTTTACCCTCTGCTTCAAATGCTGAGGGTCAGACCAGAAACTCTTGGGGTCAGAAATTTCTGGAGTGGCTTTGTACAACATTATACAATACTTTTTCTGCCAAGAACATCTGTGCAAACCTTCCAACATACTGGGTCAGTGCTGAAGCACTGCTTTTATTTTTGTGCTTCAAACTCCTCAAAAATCCCATTTGAGGACTTCAATAGGGGTTTAACGTGAGCCCTGTCCATTGTGACAGTGGACCAGTGAGGTAAGAAGAGCTGTAACCTGCCTCCAACAGGGAGAGCAGTCAGGGACAGGATGGGTTGAGGGATGACACCCCCCCCAACTCGTCACTGAGCAGCAACTGCAGGGACACCAGTGGCTACTGCTGGAGGGGCACCACTGCAGGGTGGCACTGGACTTCTTGATCTCTGTGAGATGCCCTCCCACCCCAGGGCCAAAGAGGTGGGTGCCCAGGAAGGGGACAACCACCAACCTGTTAGGTAAATGATACAAAAAAGAAGCTCAGCACTCAAATTCAGTGTTCCAAAAGTGCACAAGTGCAGACGTTTATTCTGGTAAGGTGCCTAGGTTAGAACCTTAGCCCAGGGCTTCAACCCTTCAGCAGGCCTTCCTTAGGGGTGGATCTAACCCCTGTTAGGTGTCTGCCATGAAGGTGAACAATCACAGCCAGGCACGCTCTGCCACCACACAGGCACAAGTGTTACCCATATCCAAGGCGGTCTAGAGCTAGTGTTTAACCAGCATTTGAGTGGTCTCTAATGAGTTCCACCACTACCTGCTGCTCTAGGAAGAGAGGGAGGACAATTTCAGACATTCAGAGCATGGAATGCCCATAACTACTCATCATGATGGCACAGCTAGCCTGCTGGAAACCCAAGGTAGCTGCAGCGTATGCCTTTTTAGCGGTGTGACCAGTCTTACAAGATCCCTTATCTGGGGGCTAGTCTACATTCCCCTAGTGTCCTGACTTACAAAATGCCAAGTCCATAAGCAGTCGTTTTGCTAAAGGATGGTCAGAGAACCCTGGAAGGAAGCTGTTAGGGATCATGTACTTGCAGACCATACTGGCCAAGGGTGCCGGGCAGGATGCTGGACACTGCCAAAGCTCCAAGGCCAGTCCTAAGATGACCTCAGTCACAGGTTGCCTTACCCCAGGAGATTTGTTCCAGTCCAAAATGTCTGTAAGAGGGTACTTGGCCTTATTCTGGACTGTTTCCAATGGGATGGCCACAGACTCTGCAATCAGGCAGAGCAGCACCCCAAATGAGACTGATCATTGATTGGTGGAGGGCTCGTCTACTGCAACCCTGTCAAAGAGCAGAGCCCCAGAGGAGGCCATGGACTCCTGATCCGAGCTATCTGATGACTCTTCAAAGACAGCCCTCTGCCGTATTTTGCCCTGGACTTCCTGGGACTCTTCACTCTGGGTGATCCACACCGAAAACCGGCCTGGCGTGTCGGGATTCAAACAGTCGGCCTCCTTGGTTACAGCGCCAGCCGGCTGCTGTCGAGGTGGTGGCTCCACCATGATCGACAGAGAAGAAAACAATACTTACCATAGTAATCTTGTTTCTTCGAAGGGAATCTTACTGTATTCTGACAAGTGCAATATGGTCTCATCATAGGACTGCCCTGGAGCTGAAATGGTTAATAGAACCTATGCTAATAGTGGAATGTTAGGCTCAAGCTCGGTTTTCAAACCACTCTCCCGGGTTGCACTTTCTGCAACCGTCAGATTCTTACGAAGCATGCAGAAGCTAAAACAAACTAATCTATTCTGATATAACCAATTAACCCTCTTTTTAGGACAAACCCCTTTTCAACAGCAAAGGCATCGCTAAGACTCGAGTCACAGATGCTCAAGAAATTAACAGGTACACCAACAGGTTTGCCAAGGGATATGGATAGCTGACATGCAGTGTCTTCTAGGTTCTATTAGGGTAGGAAGGGTGGACGCTCAGAATACAGTAAGATTCCCTTGGAAGAAACAAGATTACTAGGGTAAGTAATGTTTTCTTCAAACCCCAGTAAATCTTACTGTACTCTGACAAATGCAGACTACCCAAGCAGTACCTTTGGAGGTAGACAGAGAAGCTATTTAGGAAACAGGCTCTGCAGTACTGCTGTGCCAAACCTGGCATCACTTCTAGCCTGTGTATCCATGCAGTAATGCTTCATGAATGTGTGAACAGTTTTCCAGATAGCTGCTTTACAGATTTCCAGCAGAGGAATGTCTCTTGAAGCTGTTATGGAACCAGCTGTTCCTCTAGTAGCGTGGTCTCTTGAGACCCACTGGCGTGGGATCCCTGTGTGTTGGGGGGGGCTGCAAATGCAGCAGCCCCTTTAAGAATTTTCTGATTACTAGGTTTGAAGCAAGAGATGATGCCTTGCCCACTTTGCCATAGCAAAACTGGATACAGGCCACAATCCACCATGCGATGGACCTTTTTGTGACTGTTTTTTCCCCCACTTCCCCGTAGGTTAAGAATTGGGTACTGTCCCCTTGTGACCCTTTGTGTGGTCCAGGTAGTAGCTGATAGCTCTCTTAACATCTAAGCTATGCAGTCTACATTCCCCTGAAGTGGAATGGTCAGTGAAAAAGACTGGCAGTGTAATGGACTGATTAAGTTGAAAGTCAGACACCACCTTAGGGAGAAATTTCTTGTTAGTCCAGAGGACAACTTTGTCCCTGTGGAATGCAATGTAATCAGTCTCCACAGATAAAGCCTGAAGCTCACTAATCCTTCTGGCAGAAGCAACTGCTACCAGGAACACCATTTTCCAGGTTATATACTTGAGATCTGCTGAGGACATAGGCTCAAAAGGTGGCTGAATAAGCTGTGCAATACATATGCTGACATTCCACACTGGCGTGGGATCCCTGTGTGTTGGGGGGGGGCTGCAAATGCAGCAGCCCCTTTAAGAATTTTCTGATTACTAGGTTTGAAGCAAGAGATGATGCCTTGCCCACTGATAAGTAAGCAGAGATGGCTGCCAAGTGCACTTTCAGAGTAGTTAGCCTCAGACCAAAAGAATGAAGGTGGGTCAGGTAATCCAGGACCACTGGCAAGCCTGCCTGAGTGTGGTCTATGTCCTTACTCTGGCACCAAATGGAGAACCTTTTCACTTGGATGTGTAGGTCTTCCTAGTGGAGGGCTTTTCAGAAACCCTGAGGACCTCAATGACCCCTTCCGAGAGATGTAATTCAGCATACTCTAGGTCCTCAAGAGCCAGGTCTTGAGCCTGAGAGACTGAAGGTTGGGCTATAGGATCCTGCCCTGGGAGGAAGTCATCAAATTGTGTTTCCTGGGAAAGGCTGATCGGTCTGGCCACTGACAGTGACAGAATCAGGGAGTACCAGGGCTGCCTGGCCCAGTCTGGCGCAATGAGGATCATTGTTGCCGGCTGGGATCTGAGCTTATTCAGGACTCTTAGCAACAGTGAAATGGAGGGAAGGCATACAGGAACTTCCCTGACCAATCCAACAGTAGCACATCCAGTGGGAGTGAGCCCCTCACTCATGGCCTGCAGCAAAACTGGGGGAGCTGATAGCTGTCTGGGGCAGCAAAGAGGTCTACCTCTGGAGTGCCCCACCTTTTGAACACAATCTGCAACATCTGCTTGCTCAGTGACTACTCCTGGTGGTTCTGAATGATTCTGCTGAGAGCATCTAACAGGACATTGTCCTTCCCTGGTAGGTGGACTGCCTGGAGGAAATTCCCAGAGAGTATGCCAGACTCCAAATTTTCATGGCCTCTGTGCAGGGGGTTGACCTTGTGTCTCCTTGCTTTTTTATGTAGTACATGGCGGTTGTGTTGTCTGTCCTGACCTGTACCGCTTTCCCCTGTAGCATACTGGTGAAGGCCTGAAGTCCCAGGAAGACTGCTCTGAGCTCTAGTGGGTTTAGGTGCAACAGTGACTCCTGCTCGAGCCATGTGCCTTGAGCAGTGTGCTCTTCCAGATGTGATCCCCATCCCAGTAGGGAAGCAGCCATGGTTAGCACCAAGGAGGGGTTTACCTGCAGGAATGGTATACCCTGTCTGAGATTGTCTTTTTCCAGCCACCACTGAAGTGCCTGCAGGAGTGTTCCTGTGACTGGCACCAGCTTTGACATTGATTCTCTTTTCTGATGCCAGTGTAACTTGAGATGAAACTGAATGTCTCTTCTTTGGAACCCTGCCCCTGGCAATGTTGCTGTGGAAGTTGCCATGTGGCCCAGCAAGTGTAGGAAGTGCTTTGCAGGCCTTAGGCTGTGCAGTTTGAAGGTACCTGCCAACTGTACCAGGCTGTCCGCTTCTTATCTGTGGAAGAAAAGCCATTCCTCTCTTGGCGTCTAGCTTGGCTCCGATGAATTCCAGGAGCTGTACTGGTTCCAATACAGATTTTCTCGGGTTGACTAGGAACCCTAGTGACTGTAGGACATCTTGCGTGAGTGTCTTGTTGAGGGGATTGACCCATGACTAGCCAGTTGTCCAGATAAGGAAACACTGCCCATCCCTGTCTCCTTAGGTGTGCCACAACCACAGCCAAGCATTTTGTGAACACCCTTAGAACAGAAGTAAGTCTGAAAGACATTGCCTTGAACTGGTAATGGCATGATGGTAATCTGAATCTGAGATACTTTCTGTGGGACTGCCTGATGGGGAAGCAGAAGTAAGCATCCTTTAGGTCTAGAGATGCAAGCCAATCCCCCCTGCCTTAGGGTTGGGAGGATTGTTGCCAGGGTCACCATCTTGAACTTTGGTTACAACAGATGTCTGTTTAGGTGCCTGAGGTCCAGTATGGGTCGTCACTCCCCAGTTTTCTTTGTTGTGAGGAAGTATCTTGAATAGAGGCCCTTTCTCTTGTGCCCGAGGAACTGGCTGTATTGCCTTTAAAACAGAAGGGTTGATACTTACCCATCTAGCAGTAATGTTTCTGATGGGAAGAGGTCTGAAGACCCTACCCTCAGCTTTGGCAAGAACTGAAGCTGAGAGCAAGGCCTCTGGCCCATACCTCAAGATCCACTTGTCTGTGGTGATGGACTGCTATTCTTGGATGCAGTGTGCCAGTCTGCCCCCTACTGGGGTTGGGGAGGCGATGCAAGCAGACACCTCAGGGTGTCTGCTTGGCTTGAGCTGCTGTTTGGGTGCTGGAGTTAGTACGATTGCTGCTTCTTCTGCCCCTGCCTCTGAAATATACCCTCTGTGGCTGGCACTGGGGAAAAGCTTGAGGCTGAAAAAATGACCTATAGTGTCCCTTACCTCTGCTACCCCCTAGCTTGATGCTTCTGGGATGTAGATGCCTTTTCCTTGGCAGCAGCACTTTTGTAGGCTGTTTTGTAGTCATCCATTTTCTTCATATAAGCCTCTGTCTGCTCCCCGAACAGAGACATAGGCTCACATGGGAAATCAAGGGCCTTGGACTGTGTGTTTTGGGTCAAACTGGTAGTTCTGAGCCACGCAAATCTTCTAATAGGCACAGAAGCAGCCATTTGTCTAGCAGCAGTGTCATTATTGTCTACAGCAATACTGAATTGGGCTTTTGATGCTTCTATACCCCTTTTCGCAACTTCTTCCAGATCAGCTGCCACAGGGGCTGGGACAGATTTTGTTATTTCCATAACGGTATTCCATAGTGTTCTCTGATGTCTGGCTACATAGGCCATATAGAATGCTTGCCTGATAATCAGAGAGGATCCCAGATAAATTTTCTTGGCTACAGAATCCATTTTTCTGGAATTCTTGTCTGGTGGATGTGATGCCAGAGGTATGCTAGCTTTACCACAAGCTGCAGCCTGCACCACCTCTTCATGGCTTGGGTGCCCGAAGAGAAACTCTGCCCCACCCTTAGCCACCCAATATTTCTTGTCCACCTTTCTATCTATCTACAGGTGGCACAGAAGTGGGAGTCTGCAAGCCCTTGTTCACTTGTCTCCTCAAGGACTTATGGATGGGCAGTAACAGCCTTTTATAGACAGGAACGTCCATCATCTTCATACAGTCCTGTTCTTCCTCCTCATCAGTGGAGTCCTGAGTAGGGAGGTCCAGAGTTTGGGCCACTTGCTTTGTAAAAGCAAAGTGGGATGTATAGTCCTCAGTTCCCTTATCGGGGAATCAGGACAGTGGGGATCAGGAGAGATATCCAGTTCAATCTGCTGTCCATAGTCCCCATCCTCATCCTCATCTTCATCTTCTCCAAAAGGTTCTACCCCTTGTTCCAATGAACCGGGAACCGAGGAAGAACTGGAGGTTTGTGTCTGCAACTGCTTCTCAACCAGAACCAGGGTAGTCGGTTGAAGCGACTGGATAATTCTTACAGCTTTCGCTATCTCCTCAGCAGCTGGAATCGGTGTCTTTTTTTATTGCGGTTCCTGTGCTGTATATTTCTCCTTTTTCTTCCTTTTGCCGTGGTTGCTGGTTCAGCAGCAGTATCCTCGGGCCCTTTTTTTACCTGAAGAACCTTCACCCTTGTCAGTGGGCTGTTCCTCCAGTTCTTTATGGCTGGTAGCCAGTTTGTATGTAGCTGGGTCAACGGCTTTCTCAGACATCCTCTCCTGCAGTCGTTTAAGTCTCCTCTGAAGCATCAACTGAGGAAAGTTTTTGCAGATATCACCGTCCTCTTTGAGGTGGTCAAACCCCAAGCAAAATACACAAATCAGATGAGGATCTGCTTTAGTGAACGGTTCCCCACACTCAGTACAATGTTGGAAACCCGTGAGGCCCATTCTTTTCTTGGCCTGTGACACTTATCCCAGAAACACTCTTTTTTGTTTTTGGTCGGTAAAAAACGAACAACGGAGAGTTACTCTAGTAAATGTTTTCTAAATAATAACCAGCTTACCTTAACAGTTGGTATAGAAGAAAATCACTTCAGAAAATAAAGGAAACTACTGGTTCTTTTTTGGTCGAGAAAAACTGATAAGGAACTGAAAAACTTACCTGATGAACACTAATATAGATTAAGTCTACCTGTGAACCGAGGACAGCGCTTTAAAAATCAAAATAGCTAAGCGGACTTCAACAAAACCGAGAAAAATAAACTTTTTCAAGTAAGTGAAGGAGAGCTCTCCAGAGACGTCTTACTGAGGCAAGTGAAGCAAAGAATCTGAAGGTTGCAGGAAGTGCAAACAGGGACAGTGGTTTGAAAAACGAGCTTGATCCTAACATTCCACTATTAGCATAGGTTCTATTAACCATTTTGGCTCTGGGGCAGTGCTATGGTGAGACCATACTGCATTTGTCAGAATACAGTAAGATTTCCTGGGGTTTGAAGTGGGTGTTGGCTGCATCCGTGGGACCTGAGCTGGCAGGGAACCACTGGAGGATGCCAGGGGATCATAGGTCCTGGAGGGAGCCCCCCTACCCCACAATGGCCCACTGGTGCCAAGGAACTCCTCGTAGCACCAGTGCATTTTTCAACAGTACCTCTCCTCAATCACTGACAAGGAGTGCTGATGTTGGAATTCCTGGTCGAGCGTGATCGAAGCGCAAAATGCCTCGACCACAACATTGGACCATCGATCGGGCCAGTTGACAGTGAGTAGGGTCTCTCTGGTTCTGGCCATAGATAACATGCCAGCCCACATTCAGTAGCATGGACATGGAAGACCTGACCTCAGTCAGAGGCCTGTCCAGAACAGGTATGACCGGGGATGCTGATCAAACCACACTGTTCTGGGTGAGGACCAGGAGCACTGAGGTCTGTAAGTCCGAATCCTTGGCCTCGTCTGACAAAGGATCGACTGGGTCGAGAACTATCTCTGCAGGTTGATCGACCGGAGTCGAGTTTGACTGCCTCACCAGCAAAGCCAATGTGCCTTCAACCTTCCTGGCCTGCCCCTCAGTTGACTCGACAGCCACCGAGCACTCGGGGAGTCAAGGGACTGAGAGGACTGAGATCTCTCCCCATCCCACGACCAACGATGGTAGTGAGAAGATTTTTTAGACTTGGCCTTTGACAGAGAGCCATGGTGGGTGGGACTCTTCCCCATGGTCTTTAGGGACCGGCACATATCACAGAACTGGTCCGTGAAGGCCACTTCATTGCTGGCCCCAGGTGGGAACAACGCCGAGACTGAGGAGGTGCCCGCTGCGGTGGCAGCCACTTCCGCTTCAAGGGACACATGCCGTGCTGCAGACCCAGCAGGTGCTGAGGCCTTTTTGCGGCCCTTAGAGTGATCCTTTGGATTCCAATCTGGAGGCCAACCCAGCACAAGCTGGAGCTTCCAATCTTCAAGGGACTCAGGAAGCATGAATAGGCAAAGACCATACCCAGCCACGTCATGTTGCCCGCCCAGGCAGTAAACACATGTGTCATTCAAACTGGTGATTGACATCTTCTGGCAGTACCAAACACAGAATTTAAATCCAGGCTTCTTGCAGTCCATCAAAAATCCAGCGGCAGAGTTGAGAAACTGTAAGAAAGTAGCAATAACTTCAAAAACTTCAGAATACTGGTTCACCAATGGTGCAGAGAAAATCCTAAGCAGAGCACTAAGGAGGTGACCTGTCCTTCCAGTGTAAAGAAGGATCTGGTATCACAGGGGAAGAGTCAGGAGATATATCCGTCAGGGTAGTGGGTGGAGCTTAGCTTAAAGATGTGTGAACAATCCTCACATTCCAGTGGAAATGCCAGAGTGTGGATAAGTGAACTACATCCATGCCCCTAGAACTGTCATATTCCACCCAAAACGTGATTTCATGCAGCGACCACAAAATCGCCTTTCAAGATGGATTTGAATAATTTCACCACCCTTATTCATGAGGTGGGGTCCCAAAAGGCCATGTTGAAAATATGGTAAAGATATTTAAAAATGACAAAATTATGAATAAAAGTTCAAACCCATTGAAATACACTAAACCAGACTTGCCTTAGTTTTTCACATCGCAGTCACTGGTTCCATCAGCTAGATGTGTCTTTGATCAGAGAGTGGATCTACTTTATGGGACATGATCAGGTGAGTGAGCATTTTTGTGGGTGGAGAATGTCGAGTTGGGGGTAGGGGTGGAGTGGATAGGTGCCTGGGGGGGGTCAGATCGCTGATGGACAGTTTTCTTTTTTTCAGGTTAAACTGAAGAAAAACCAAAAAATTCAAGGGAATGTTTTCTTTATTTTAGAACATGCAAGTGGGCACTGGGGATTGGGCACCCCAGTTGTAACTCCCTTACAAATGGGGGTTCCTAAAAGCCTTCCCAGAGCTTGCCTAAATGCTCCCTGCCTAACTGGTGTTCGGCACTATGGTGCCAAAATGCGGGCATTGTGAGGCTTTTAAAGCCTCCAGTACTGTCTCTTTAAGGGCTGCCTGTTCGCAGGCTTCAGTGGGCTAGTATGGGGGGGGACTGTTGTTTCCCTGTTTGAATCCCGCCTGAGCTGCAGTGTAATCGCCTCATCCTGTAGTCGCTGAAAAGCGCAAAGGGAGCCTTCTGATAGATGTGACTGTTTGGCTATAATCCTTTAAAGTATTAGTGGAATTACAGTTGTTTAACCTGCTTTCATTGCAGCTGGGACTTTGTGTACTTGGCCCCTCCATTTTTGACCTGGACTGCTGAGCTGGGCCAATAGGGTAACAGGGGTGATTGAAATGGAGTAATTGGCGACCAACCAGGATCGGGACTCTCAATGGAGCCTGCTGACCAATGGAGACTCAGCTAGTAATTCTGGGAAGTGAAGTCTGGATTATGGCGCCTTGTTTGCACCAATAGGGGCAGTATCAAGTGATTGGCATCTGCAGCCCACCTATGGGATTGGGTGGTGCCCGAATAGAGAGACTCGCCCTAACTGCCAAAGGGCAGAGACGTTGTGGCTGTGAGCAAGGAAGGAGCTCTGGGCTCCTGCGCCGCTGAGTTTTCGCGCGGGAAGCGCGTGTGTGGAAGGCCAGATTCGGGCGGCTCAGTCGCCGGCGAGTATCAGACTAAATCCACTGGGTAGCGGTCAGAGGAGGCTGTGCAGGAGCGCAGCTACTTACCAGGCTCACCCAGTAGAGGACTGGAGAATCTGCTGAATCGCGATCGGTCTGTCAGGAAAAAGTGAAGCTGCGTTGACTCCCTGATTAGCTGCGAGTTCAGTCAGGCCCTAGGAGCAGCTGTCTGGTACGGTACCCCTCTGTTGCTTTTCATATAAATGTGTGGAGAAGTGTCTGAAGTTCAGGCTGGGCCCTGCGAGTGGTGTGAGCGCGCTTTTCCTTCTGGAGTCGTGAGCACTAAATCAGGGTAGCTCCCTGTTAAATGTTCCTAGCAAGGGCAAGATCTTCTGGTTACTTTGCTGACTACACTAACTGAGCCTGCTGGCTCCATCTAATCTTCATAGGAATTAAATGCTCATTTGTGTCAGGGCCCCAACCAGCTGCATCGAGGAACTAGCCTTTAGGGCTTCGGTACCCATAGACAGTAACTTATAGGTTAGGCCTGTGCACAGAGCCCTAGGTAGATACTCACATATTGTAGTGGTAAGGCACTCACCCTGTTTTCCCCCGGTCCTTGTTATCTCCCCTTAAATAAACCAGATTGCTTGTTTTGCAAAAGTACACTGGCTAGTTTGTGTATTAATGGTGAAATACTGCACAGTGAATATTGTGTAACTGTACCTTACTTTTCAGGGGGTCCCTGGAGTGAGCTGAGTGGTTCGAGCCGGGGGGTAAGTGTCTATGGTAAGGACACTGTAACTGAACTGTATGGGCCACTAGTGGGAAGAAAGGGGGCTTGCAGCAACCCAGAGGGCTGTGACCAAATCAACCTCGACTGTTCTAACCCCGACCTCTGGGTGGAGGCACCTGCCAACGGATCTGGGCCCCTCACCCTGTTACAGTTAAGGCAGGCAGGGGTAGTAGCCCTTAGGATAGCGCCCCTTGGGGGTTACACAGTGTTGGGATGATGTTCAGTGTCACCAGGGGTGGGCACCCCCCCAATGCCACCATGTACATTATGAGATGGTGTGGAAGCTGAGGAAAGAGGTGTCAAGAGAAGTGGTCCTGGGGGTGGGCACCCTGGTCCACTTATTATATATTTTTCCAACATATCATAAAAGAAAGAAACACTGGAAGGGTGGGGGTGGCAACCCCGTCGGGAGGGGGGAGAAAGAAGCATTACCAGGGGTGGGCACCCCAGTCTGCTTAAGAAATACTAAATAGCTAGATAGATTAGACAGACAGACAGATAGACAGATTAGACAGACAAACAGATACAGCCACTGAACGAACCTCGGCCTGCTTAAGGCAAGAGCCCCCTCGAAGTGAAATCTGTGACTCCAGCCACATATCAAAGGGAGATGCTTGTGGCCAACTGAGGGAGCGAGTGGTTGCATTCTCTTGGATCAGTTTTGCAACTGATGCCCTGACCCACAACCAGACTTCAGAGCAGATCACTTAAGGATCAACTGGGGCTTGTCGGACTGTTTAAAGGGCAGCAGCCCTAGTCAATTAAACATTTGGGGTCAGTGACCATGAGCAGTATGGCAATGGCCATGTTTGTACCCCCTGACCCAGGCAGATCAACCAATCAGGTTACTGGAGCCTCAAAGGAGAGCCCAGAGATTTCATTAACCCTTAGAATGCAGACAGAATTAGAATGTATAGGAATTTTGGACAGCTATATCAGTACACAGCACAGCAAGGGTTAATACAGGTGTAATTTTTGCCCGTCCATAGCTAATCATAGATTGGACATCAAGGGCTGCCTGGTCTGACAGCTTTGTGAACCAATGGCAGCTGACCTTTTTAAGAGAGAAGAGCAGGAGCTGTGTTGACTTTTGATCAGTGAAGAAGGATTGCAGGCCTAGAGAGATCAAGCTGAGTTGCAACAGAATGTGCATCTGTGTGAAGGAACTGTGAGTAGAGCTGATTGTTTGGACAGAGTAAAAGAGAGGCATTTGAGTGCTAGCCAGAATGGAGGCTAATATACTGACGTACCAGCACAACAGAGAGACTGTGAGATAGAAAGCTGCAGCGAGGTTGCTCTGGGGTCCACTACTGTGACTCATGCATGGCCAGGTGTCAGGCTACTACCACCCTGAAGGTGCAAATGGGCTAGCTCGGTTCTTCAGAGATATGGTTGCCAGCATCAGGTCCAGAATCGGCCTAGTTCTGTCTATGAGGGGTTGTGGAGGTCAATGGGATGTAGTGAACACCTGGTCTGTCTGGACGGATTTCAGCCGACCGGAATTCACGGGCATTGTGAAGATTGTCCAGACCTGCACCCAACTTGCTGTAGTTTGGATCCAGGCCCTATCTCCCTTTTAGTGGGTTGTGTAAATGTCATCTGCCCAATCCTAGCTGAAATTGCATGGAGATTCTTGGAGAAGGGAATCTTTCCAGAGCCTCTAAAGGAGGCGGTCATTCAACCACTCCTTAAAAAACCCTCCTTGGACCCCATCGATCCAGCTAACTACCGACCTGTCTCTAACCTTCCCTTTGTGGGGAAGGTTACTGAGAAGGTGGCTGCACTGCAACTGGACAATCATCTTGTAACTCACGATGTCTATGAAGCTCTCCAGTCTGGTTTCAGGAAGAGGCATAGCATGGAGACTGCCCTTGTTCGGGTATTAAATGACCTCCTAGTGGCTAGAGATCGAAAGACTCATACCATCTTAGTCCTTCTTGATCTCTCAGCAGCTTTTGACACTGTGGACCATGAGGTGCTTCTGGAGACCCAGCGGTTCCTTTGTGGTCTGTCGGGTACAGTCCTCAAATGTTTTTGATCTTTCCTCGTAGGCAGGTCTCAGAGGGTGGTCACTGGAATTTATTCCTCTGACTCCCTCCCCATCCTGTGGGGTGTCGCAGGGTTCCATATTAGTGCCCATGTTGTTCGCAGTGTATATGCTGCCATGAGGAGATATCATCAGGCGATACGGCTTGAGTTTTCACTGCTATGCAGATGATACTCAGCTGTATATGTCCTTTGTGCCCGGACAGGATGATGCAGTCCCTGTGCTAAACAGCTGCCTCTCTGAGATCAAAGACTGGATGAGCTTGAGTTGGTTGAGATTAAATCCGGATAAGACTGAGGTGTTGGTGGTGGATCCAGGCCACCCGTGGGTGTGTTCTGGAGCTGGGCTCATGTCAGGCCTATGGCTTGATGGTGTCCAGCTCACTACCTCAGATCGAGTGCGTAACCTGGGCGTTATTTTGATGATGGCTTGACCATGAAGTCTCAGGTGTCAACAGTGATCAAATCCTCATTTTACCATCTGAGGAATATTGCTCCGGTGAAATACTTGATTCCTCTGAGCGACCTTCCAACATTGATCCATGCCTTCATTACCACCCATCTTGACTACTGCAATGCCCTCTACCGAGGGCTGTCTGAGGCTGATATCCGCCGCTTGCAGCTGGTACAGATGCTATGACCAGGCTACTGACTGGTACCTCCAGGACCAGTCATATTACGCCTGTGCTGCGTGGACTGCATTGGCTGCCAGTTCAGTGGTGGGTCACCTATAAGGTACGCTTGCTTACCTTTAAAGCACTACATGAAGAGGGACCCGACTACCTGAAAGATCTCCTGACTCCCTACTCCCCCAATCGCCCTCTCCGATCCTCTGATGTGGGATTGCAAGAGATTCCCAGGGTTCGTCTTAAGTCATCTGGAGCTCGTGCCTTTTCATTTGCAACATCAACCCTGTTGAATTCTCTACCTCATCAGTTAAGAGAATGTTTGACCATCAGCAGCTTTAAATCGATGCTGAAAACATATTTATTGTCCTTGGCTTTCCCTAACTGTTTATTTTATTGAGTGATTTTAAAATTTTATTATATTACTGTTTTATTGTAACTTATATTGTGTACAGCGCTTTGATTATGAAAGGCACTATATAAATAAAGTTTGCTTGCTTGCTTACTTGCTTATAAAGGCCTTGATGTGGGGGTCAGTGTCGACATGCAGAGGCTGAATTACCAGAGGCCAGATGAACCTTCAGATAGATTACTCTCATTTATCCACTAGTCATCTTCTGATTTCACCCCTTCTCTCAACCGCTTGGTTTCAGTGGCAGATCATGGAGTTTATTCTGATGTGGCATTTTTGTCTCCTCACCCTTTTTTTTTATTTATTCAGTTTTATAAATTTTCTTTTTCATGATCACAGAATATGACTGCTTTGTGAGTTCAGGGTAAGACTTACAGTGCTTAGCAGATCATACATATTTGGGGGTTTCTAAGTGGCTCATTTACACATTTGCTTGTGAATTAAAAAAAACAACTGTAATACTACTTTTGTTACCACTTTATTATTGCTGTGCAGCAAGGATGTTATACATTCATACTAACATACTAAAACACCAGCAGAGAAGGCCCAAAGGTGTATCGAGTCTGCTCGAGAATCAGTACCCTGAAGGGGCACAGCAACCACTGTCATGATTTCTCACCTCATCCCCTGTCCCCCAACCAGGGATCCCCACACCAGGCAGGCAGTCCTATTCTTCACCTCCCTCCTGTACCTGTCCCAGCCCCTCTTGAACCCCTCTACCATGGACACCTCCACCAATTCACCAGGCAGTACATTCCATGAATCCACCACCCTCTCAGAGAAGTAACGCCTCCTCCTTTCTCCTCTAAGTCTTCCTCCTCCAGCCTCTAATCATGCACCCTAGTGGCCCCTACCACCTTCCTCTGAAAAATCCCATGTAAGCAAACCTTGTTCACCCCTTTCAAATACCTGAAGACCTCAGTCATTTCCCCCCTGTCCCTCCTCTCCTCCAGTGAGAACAGGTCCAGCTCCTCAAGCCTCTCTTCGTAAGCCTTATCCCCCAGACCCCGGATCATCCTGGCTGCCCTCCTCTGAACCCTCTCCAGGAGTTGAATGTCTTTCCTGAGGTGCGGGCACCAAAACTGCACAGTATTCGAGGTGCGGCCTAACAAGACAATTGTACACTGGAACAATCACCTCCCTACTTCTTGAGGTGATCCCACTGGCAATACAGCCCAGTATTCTATTTGCCCTGGCAGTGGCCCTCCTACACTGTTCCAAATTATTCATTTTGGCATCCACCATCACCCCCAAATCCTTCTCCCCATTTGAGACCTGCAATATATCTCCCTCCCTCAAGGTGTACACTTGACCCGGGTTTCCTTGACCCAGGTAAGCACCTTGCATTTGGCAGTGTTAAACCTCAGCCCCCAGGTACATGACCATCCCCCAGAGCATCCAGGTCCTCCTGCAGGCCCACCCTACCTCCACCCCATCCACCACCGCCCCCAGCTAAGAGCCGTCTGCAAAGAGACTCACTGTGCTCTTGATCCCCACACTGATGTCAGAGATGTAGGCATTAACCATGAGCGGTCCCAGAACTGAGTCCTGTAGGACCCTGCTGATGACCTCAAACAGCAAATGGCAGACCGTGAAAAGCATGAACGCCAGAGGCGAAATCAACTGGAGAAGCTATGACTCCAATCACCAGCACCAGAGCAGGTAAGTGGCTTGGGTTTAACTTGAACTACAGGACTGGGTTACAAACTAAATTCCAAATTGATAGCCGAATTTAAAGAGGGGGGAGGATATGGATGCCTTTTTAAATTCCTTTGAAAAAGTTTGTATTTAGGCAAAAATTCCTAGAGGGTCCTAGAGCTTCCACCTATCCCCGCTACTTACCGGGAAAGCTCGGGATGCATTGGGTCAAATGGACAATGAGAACAGTAATGATTACAGCAAACTTAAAGCTGCACTTTTAAAAAAGTTTGATTTAACTGCAGAAGCATACAGAGCTAAATTCTGTAAGATCAGGAGAAGCCCTGAAATGAGCTACGAGGAGCTAGCCACAAAACAACGTCAATGTTTAAAACGTTGGTGGGAGGGAATTGAAGCAAACTCTGTAGATAAAATTGAAAATGCTGTATTGTTAGAACAGTTTTTCTGGGCATGCCCAGCAGAGCTGAAAACCTGGCTGGAGGACTGAGATCCCAAAACAGTGCAAGAGGCTGCTGAACTCTCGGACCGCTATACCAAGAGCAGACCTGCTCTGAGAGCGAATGGGGCAGGTGTGGCAGCGAAGAAAGGCAAAAGAACACCTTCAGGGCAGCTAAAACCCTCATTGCCTCCACCGAAACCAGTTAGCCCCAGGTTTCAAAGAAAATATTTTTCTGAGAAAGAAACAAATGTTGGTTCTGTAAAGAAACTGATGTATTGCCAGACAGTGTCTCAAAAGGACGAGCAATACGCAAAATGGGGCCAGAAAAGAAGTGGGTTGTGTCCTGAAGCATGCCTGTGAACATGAGGGAACACATGCATCCAGTCATGGTGAATGGTGTACAGAAACAAGGGTTAAGGGACACAGGGGCATCCCTGACATTGGTAAAAGGGGATCTGGTAGAGCCTGGTCATCTTATACCCAATAAATTTGTAACTGTAGAAGGCTTCACTGGGAAGGAGACAACATTGCCACTTGCTAGTGTTCTCCTAGGCTGGGGTGAAACAAAGGGAACTGTGCAACAGGTGGCTATAGTCAAAACTTTAGCAGTTATCGTCATCCTTGGCAACAATCTCAAACAGGGGATGGTGTATGCAGTTACCCGTAGCCAAGCGGGAAGGGGAAATTGTAGTTCCCCGGACCCCACAGAAGCCATTGTGGAAACCACTGGGAGGCTGGTTCCCCAGCCTGTGTCCCCTAATATGGAGACTAATGAAAATGGGGTAGAAATTTCCCCAGTAGCAGTTAATCAAACAGCTTAGGAGGGTTACTCTGAAGAAGGAGGGGTGACCCACTGTCAGAGGGCTAGGGATAACAGTCATCCTGAGTGCCCAGACACTAGAGCTAGGGACCCTAGTTTAGAGACTGAAAGGGACCTGTCCCATGCCTTGGGAATGTGTAAGGAGTTTGCAGCTGCTCAGAAAAGTGACCCTAGTCTAGAGAAGCTGAGGGCTTGGGCAGACTCTGACAGAGCACAGGGAGGTGACGGGAAACATAAGGTTTATTGGGAAAATGGACTGATGTATACTCAGGATGTGAAAACAGAGGGAGGGGTGATAGGCAGGCAGCTTGTCGTTCCCCAGGTGTACTGTGAGCAGCTTCTCAAGACTGCACATGATATTCCTAGTCTGGTCATCTGGGAATCGCAAAGCAGACTACTTAGCATAGGCCCAGAATTTCATTGGCACAACTTCACCCAGCAGGTGAAGGAGTATTGCAGGTCTTGTCACCGGTGCCAAGAAATAGTGAAGGCAGGTAAGAAAACCCAAGCCTCACTAATTCCACTGCCCATAGTGGAGGAGCCATGGGAATGGATATTGTGGGGCCTTGAAATACCCCCAGCTCCAGGGATCACGTGATGCCACTGAAGGGCTAGAGCTTGGAGAACCTACTCCCACCTCAGCTCTCAAATTCTATTAAAACTCTTCGACTCCACATCACCAAATACAAGGGTCTACTCACCACTCAACTCCCGATAGCTTTCTTGGATCACCTGAGGTGAAGTTGGACACGACTTAAAGTTTTTTTGAAGCGGATCGGACCGATCAATGTTCTGAGGCCTAGCTCTGGCATGTGCCAGGCACCTCCCCCGCACACACCACCGCAGACTCCGGAAAAAACCCTGAAACATTCCAGAGGGCAACCGGGCACTGTCTCTAAGGCTAGCACAGCCTTGACTACTGTACAAGCTGCGGCTCCCCTAATAGAGCAGAAATTCATGGAGGAACTGCAACCGTTCCACACAGCCCTTCAAGACCTCACCTCCGAGCTCAAATCCATGCGTGGAGAGCTCACAGATGCAACCAGAGCGATCAAGGACGTGGTGGCCAGGACAACATTGCTGGAGGGCTGGAAAGCCTCAATAGAGCCGGAACTCCCTGCACTGTGCCAAAAGCTACACCGAATTGATGCCAAACTAGAAGACCTGGAAGGCCGAAGTCGCCGCAACAACATTCTTATCTTCGGCCTTCCAGAAGGCACAGAAGGAGCTGCACCGATCATTTTCCTACAGCGGATGCTAACCAAAATAGCCGGGCCCTCTCCTAGTAATACTACATATGTAATAGAAAGGGCCCATCGCTCACTTTGACCCAAACCGACTGCAGGGAAACCACCAAGGCCTTTGATACTCAAATTTCTTAATTACCTGGATAAAATGCACATCCTGGGACAAGTCAGGGATCTCCAGGAAATCTTGTGGGAGGGTCGGCAGTTACGGTTCGCTCAGGATCTCCCAGCAGCTATCCGACAGCAAAGGGCAGCATACCATTTAATTGTTACCAAGCTGATCGCTGCCAGCATAAAATATAAAGTGCAGTATCCATCCAAGCTATCTGTTTGTTACCAGACCACCTGGAAAAGCTTTGACACCGTGGAGCAAGCCCTTTCTGAGCTTCAGGCCCTGATTCCAGACTTGTTCAAGCCACGCTGAATTTTAGTGCTGGACCTTTGGTTGAATAACAGGAATGTGTGAAAAAATCCCTAATGCCTTCTATCTCCACACGAGGGCGCCAGAGCTCCGCGTTTGCACTGATAGCTCACTCCTTTTGCCTTTCAATTTAGCCATGTTAGCAATTTTCTGTAGTAGAATCAAGGCATCAGACTTGTTGTGACAGTTATGATTTAATTAATATAGCTCTGATCTATGGGTGCAATCCAGTGAGAGATCCCCCTGTTTTTTCATTTTTTTTCTCTCTTCCTCCTGAAGCTAAGGAGGGAATAAATGTTTCTAATTTTTGGAGACCTATTTGGTATGTTCATATAAAGAGGGATCTTGTTGCTTTATATTGCTACAGTTTTATCACTCTTTATTGTTATTTACCAGTATAGACGAGTGCAATTCCATTCCTTTAATATATTAGAGTTAGATGTTAAGATGTTATAAAACTGTTGGAAGAGTTGAGGTGGGAAGGGGCAATCTGAATACTGCAACTGAAGAAGGGTGTTACGAGCCAGAGTAAGGGGTGGAGGGTAATCATGGCTTTTTACTTTGTTATCTCTTGAACAGTCTTTTTGCTTAATTGTTTTTCTTCTGGGTTGCTTACATGTAACCCAAGCCATAGGACAACCTCTAATGGGAGCGTCCCAAATTACTGAGTGTGGGGCTTTGGGAGATAAGCAAGGGGGGAAGGAAGGAAGGGGGGGTAGCTAAGGGTAGGACAAGGGGGGGAGGGCACAGGTATGCAGTAAGACAATGTTTCTCTTCATTTTTATTTCTTTAATCTGAAAAATTTTACTTTCTTAGGCCTATTGATCAGAATTGGCAAAATGCCTCAATAAGATGGGGTCCTATAAAGTGTGTTCATGGAATGTGAAGGGATCTTAGTCTCTGGTCACACATGCCAAGGTATTGCTGTACCTCCACAAATTAGATACTGATATAGCATTTCTTCAAGAAACCCATTTGTCTCCCCCCCCAGGTCCTACAGTTTAGAAGGTCCTGGGTGGGTCAAGCTTTAGGGAGTGGACCTGACACACGTAAAGGGGGAGTAGCAATTCTCGTAGCAAGGAGAGTACCCTTCCATCTTGTGGATACTACTGCAGATCCCCAACACAGATACATTTTGATTAAGGCCCTGCTAGGCCATTCAGTGGTGGTGTTCGGCTCCATATATGGCCCTAATACAGAGGATCCTTCCTTCTTCATTTCCCTCATGAATGACTTGATTCCATGGTCCTCCCTCCCTATTGTATTGGGAGGAGACTGGAACCTAGTCTATTGCAATACCCTGGACCACTCAAGCAGGCACCTCTTGCATCTCTCCCCTGCACAAATTGCCATCAGAGGAATGATGGACTCTGTCGGCCTAATAGACCCCTGGAGGGCTCTTTTCCCACGTCAAAGGGAATATTCCTTTCACTCTATTCCCCATAACTCATTCTCCCGTCTAGATTATTTCCTTCTGGATACTGGGCATCTTTCATCAGTTATATCCTGCAACTACCTCCCTAAAGTGATCTTAGATCACCATCCCACTTTATTATGTTGGAGTCCTGGCCCGCCCCTCTCCAAAGACAAGGTATGAAGATTTAACAGTCAACTTTTTCGATCAGAACATCTGAAATTCTAGCTCACAGACTTTATTATTAATTTTCTTAATCTCAATACCCCCACTATGTCCAAGCTAGATATTTTATGGGGAGCTCTTAAATGTTCAGTGCAGGGAGAAATCATCCGCATGGCCACAGTAAAAAAAAAAAAGATCACCTCCATGGTAACCTCTGCCCTACTACAAGACATCAGGAACTCGGAATTATCACTTTCTACCGATTCCACTATAGATGAGCTCAATGCCTTAGAAATTCTCAGAGACCGTTATAATTCAATTTTAACTGAACAAGCAGAACATCTCCTTACACGCTCCAAAATTCACTACTTCGATCAGGGGGACAACGCAGGAAAACTCCTGGCTCTACGACTCAAGGCACAGGCCTCTGACAGAACTGTTCCAAGCATTTAAAAACCCGGAGGACAAATTGTTACTTCCCCTAGAGACATAGTAAACTGTTTCCAGGAATACTATAAAACCTTATATTCTCAGTCTTCTTCTCCTTTCTACCCAGAAACAGTAGATCAGTTTTTACAGTTGATCCAACTTCCTCAACTTGATGCTAGTCAAGCAAATTCGCTTAAGGCACCTATTTCCCAGGATGAAATAAACCTGGCCTTTGATTCCCTTCCCTTAGACAAATCCCCAGGACCAGATGGATACACCGTAGAATTCTTTAAACTTTTTAAAGCACAAGTGGTACCAGTTCTCCTAGACAGTTATAATTATATCTTCAATCAAGGTATTTCAGATTTTTCCCTATTTGAAACCACAGTTATGGTTCTTCCCAAACCCTATAGGGATCCTCTTCAAATTACTAACTATCGCCCGATCTCTTTAATCAACGTTGATATGAAAATACTTGCCAAGATCCTGGCTACCAGGTTGACTAAAGTGTGGCAAAGTCTCATATGTAGAGGACAAGTTGGCTTCATTGCGGGTAGGGTGTCCTCCGATCATATGTGCAAACTGGTCTATTTGATCTCTGCATCCAGGGAGTCCCGAATTCCAGGGTTTTATTTAACTCTAAAAATTGATTAGCGTTTTGCTCATAAAAGTTCTTAAACACTGTGAAAATGCATAGCATTTGCCTCACTGTGTCTAACAAACATAACACTTCTAGAAAACCTATATAAATACTTTCTGTACAGTTAGTATTGTCCCAAGAAAAAAACTGCTAATCAATTATTTAAAACCCTGGAATTCCATCTGCCTTGGTCTTCCTGGATGTAGAGAAAGTGTTTGACAGGATCTCTTGGGACTATCTATTTTACCTGCTACAGCGCTTTAACATACCAGCACAGTACATCAAATGGATTAAGATTCTCTATACACAACCCTCCGCATGAATACTTTGCAATGGTCACCTATCACAACCCTTCAATTTGCAGCAAGGTACCAGACAGGGATGTCCACTTTCCCCCTTCTTGTTTGATTTATATCTGGAACCGCTCATTAGACGCATCAATTCCCCCAATATCTCTGGCATTTCTATTGGGCCATATCAGTATAAAATCTCGGTGTATGCCGATGATATTCTACTCCATGTTACATACCCCTCTACATCGATCACTGCCACACTTGAACTTATTATGGAATTTGGCAAATTCTCTAATTATAAGCTCAATATAACTAAGACAGAACTAATGCCTCTAAACATAGAAACATAGACTTTGACAGCAGATAAGGACCACTTAGCCCACCCAGTCTGCCCATTTCCCTACCTACTGGATAAGCTGCAGATCCTAGTTAGCCAGCAGCCTACTTCTTCCTACCCCAACCCCCTAGAATGGCCTTATTACTGTCCCATGCATGCTTGAATTCCACCACTGTTTTTGACTCCACAACCTCCTCCGGAAGGCCGTTCCTTGCATCCACAACCCTCTCTGTGAAAAAATACTTCCTTAGACCTCTGAGCCACCCCCCCCATCTTCAAATTGTGCCCCTTGTTCTTGCACACCTCTTTTTGAAAGATGCTACCCTCTTGGACTTTGTTGATTCCCTTGAGGTACTTGAAAGTTTCTATCATGTCCCCTCTCCTCCTTTCCTCGAGGCTATACATATTAAGCTCCTTTAGTCTCTCTTATATGTCTCCGGTGCAGACCCTGCACCATTTAGTTGCCCTCCTGACAGCTTCCATCCTGTCTATGTCCTTATGAGATTGGGTTCCAGAACTGCACGAGTACTTCAGATGGGTCTCACCAGCTGCCTGTACAGAGGGATAATAACTTCCTGTTTTCTACTGGTGATGCCTCTCCTTATGCATCCCACTATCCCCCCAGCCCTCCTTGCTGCCCTTTCACATTGCTTGCCCACCTTTAGGTCATCTGATATGACTACCCCAGGTCCCTTTCCATTTTTGTTGTTGTTAGTATCTCACCCCCATTGTGTACTCTTCCCCTGGGTTTTTGTTTCCCAGGTGCATTACCTTGCACTTCTTAGCATTGAATCTAAGCTGCCATACATTTGACCATTCCTCTAACCTTGCCAAGTCCCTTCTCATCCTTTCCACCCCACCTTGTGCATCAACTCTGTTGCAGATCTTTGTGTTATCTGCAAAGAGACATACTTTTCCTTCCAGTCCCTCTGCAATGTCGCTTATAAAGACATTGAAGAGGACCGGTCCTAATACTGAACCCTGTGGTACCCCACTAGTAACCCCTCTTCAGAATGACTCATTTACTATTACCTCTGTGTCCTATTCTCCAGCCAATTCTTTACCCAGGCTGTCATCTTGGGACCCACCCAGGCTGGCTAACTTGTATATTAATCTTTGTGTGGGCTGTGTCAAATGCCTTGCTAAAGTCTAGGTAGGCCATGTCCACAGCCCTCCCTGATCTACTACTTTGATCACCCAGTCAAAGAAATCTATCAGATTCATCTGGCATGACCTTCCCGCTGTGAATCCATGCTACCTTGGGTCCTGTGCCCCTCTGACCTCTAGATACTCGACAGTTCTTTCCTTCAGAAGTGATTCCATCATTTTCCCGATCACTGAGGTCAAACTAATAGGTCTGTAGTTTCCTGCTTCTGCCTTGCTCCCATTTTTGTGAAGGGGAATCACATCTGCCCTCTTCCAGTCCTCGGGTACCACCCCATCCTCCCATGATTTGTTAAAGAGGGTAGCCAGTGGTGTCACTAGTTCTACCCTTAGTTCTTTTAGAATTTTGGGATGAATCCCATTAGGCCCCATTGCTTTGTCCACCTTCAGTTTTAAGAGTTCTTTCACAACCCTTTCTTCTGTAAATGGGCTGGTATCAACTTCTGTATCCAGAGTGTTTCTACTGTTTGTTTTAGGTACCTCCCCCTCTTCATTTGTAAATACTGAGCAAAAATATTTGTTTAGTATCTCTGCCTTTTCACAGTGTCCCTCTGCCCACCCTGCCTCCCCTTTATTAAGCCTCACTATCCCTCCCTTGGTCTTCCTTCACTCCCTGATGTACCTTTAAAAGATTTTATCCCCCTTCTTAACTGAGTTGGCTATCTTTTCCTCAGTTTGGGCCTTTGCTGTTCTGACTGCCTTCCCAGCTTCCTTTTGCTTTAACTGATACAGTTCTCTGTCCTGCTCCTTCTGTGATTCCTTGTACTTCCTGAATGCTTTCTTTTTCTCTTGAACCTTCACTGCCACTTCCTTTGAGAACCATAGTGGTTTCTTACATCGTTTTGTTTTATTTGCTTCACACAAGGCTCGTTACCTCTGTGATGGCAGTTTTATTATTCCCCATAATCTTCCACCCCTCCTTCCTGTTCATTTGCTAGTGCATTCCTTAGGCACTCACCCATTTTGGCAAAGTCAGCCCTCCTAAAGTCCAATACTTTTGCCTTTGTATGGCTTGACTCTATTGCTGTGTTTATTGTGAACCATACTGTTCGATGGTCGCTAGTTCCCAGATGGCTACCCACTTCTACATCTGTAATCCTCTCTCCATCTCCATTTGAGAGAACCAGGTCTAAGATTGCTCCCTCTCGAGTGGGCTCCAATACTAGTTGTCTAAGACATGCCCCTGTAGGCATCTAGAATAACCCCACTCTTTGAAGTGGCTGCTGCAACTGCACTCCAGTTAACATCTGGCATATTCAGATCACCCATCAGCAATATCTCCCCTTTTTCTGCCATTCTAAGTATACTTTCTATCATTTCCTTGTCCATTTCCTCCCCCTGAGAAGGGGGTCTGTATACAACCCCTGTACGGATTGTGGTGCCATTGCCTGTCTCCAAATTTACCCACGGAGCTTCTTCTCCTCCCTGTTTACCCTTTTGTTCTGTTGCTTTGATTCCTTCCCTTATGTAAAGAGCTACTCCTCCTCCTCTTTTACCCTCCCTGTCCCTCCTGTAGATAGTGTATCCTGGTATGTTTATGTCCCAGTCATGGTTTTGTGTGTACCATGTTTCTGTGACTGCCACGATATCCAGATGTTCCTCCTCCATCCAAGTCACTAATTCAGGAAGCTTGTTACCCAGACTGTGGGCATTGGTACTCATTGCTCTCCATTTTTTAATGGCTTTACCTTCTGTTGCAGCATGCCCCACTGACCTTTCTACCTCGGTCTTTTTCTCATTTAGTACCCTGTTTTGTAGGGAGAGGCTGAGATTTTCCTGCTGCTTATCAGTGCCTCCCCCTTTGACTAGTTTAAAAACCTTGCCAATGAAGCATTTAAATCGACTGCTGAAAAGACTTGTTCCCTTCCTGGACAGATGCAGACCATCCTGCCAGTATAGGCTGGTGTCCCTCCAGGTGGAACCCCAGTCCCCAATGAAACCAAACCCCTGTGCTCCACACCATTTTTTCAACCATTCATTAAACTGCATGGTGCAAAGTACCCTCGCCTCCCCCATGCCATTGACAGGCAGCACCTCTGAGAAGGATACTGTGTGTACTACTTGTCTTAGGCCCCTCCCCAATTCTACAAAGTCCTCCTGCACTGCTTTAATCTCATGAAGAGCCAAGTCATTTGTCCCTAGGTGGACAATGATGTCCAGCTCAGACTCCCGTGCAGCTGTTCTCGTGATCCTGAGGATGCGCTTCCTGTCCCTCCAAGCCATGGCACCAGGCAGGCACTTTACTTCAGTTTTCCCCTGCTCCCCCCAGTTCTATCCCCCTAATAATTGAGTCCCCCACCAGGAGCTGCTTCCTTTCCCTGTGGTGTCCTCTTTCTCCTTCCTGTGGGCCTCCCTTGTGACAGTTGTCCTCAACCTCCTTAGTCTCCTCTGCAAGTGCATCCATAGTGGAGCTATGCTCCCCCCCAGAATGGTGTATGGATTGTGGAGTGGAACAACTGACTGGGTGTGCCTCTGTTCCACCATCCTCACCCTCCCTGAGCCCACTGTGGTCCAACTGCTGTGCTTTCTTCGCAACCTCTGAGGTAGTGGTGGTGGCTCTGGTGCTCCCTGGATGGGGGGGGTTCCCTTCCTACTGTCCAGTGTGGCTTGGGGGAAGGTTCCCTTACTACTGTCCAGTGTGGCCTGAAGAAAAGCAACTTCCTCCCTCAGGGCAGAGAGTTGTCTGCAAATAGGGCAGCATCTCAGCCTCCAGAAAGACTCCCAGAAGACTGCTGCCCCACAGCCATTACATTGCACTACTCCCCACATATTTATCTACTTTTTTTTTGGTGTGTGTGTGTGTGTGTTGCGCGCTCGCGTGTGTGATTGGTTTGTTATATAGAAATATATATATTATACAATGTGTATGCTTATATTGTCAGTGCAGTCTGCTAGAGAGGATACGACAGTGATATGCACCTTGCACTCTTGAGAAATGATGTCAGAACCCCAGGTATAAAGGAACTATTTCCAGGGGTGGGTGGGGTGAGGGTGGGAACGGGTTGGGCCTCAAACTGTGCCCTCATGAAACAATCAGCTAAAGCTCTGACCCACCGCTCATGAGGAGTGCCTTCCTGTCAGCAAGATGCCCTACACAACAATTTGACGGAGAAAATACCCTGCTAATCAAACAGAGAAAAATCCAGACATCCAAGTCAGACACAGGTAAACCTCCCCAGCCCCAAAACAGCCTGGTGGTTTGTTAGCCACAAAGGAAAATCAAATATGCAGTTATTTCAACCCTTCTGAAGATGCTCACAAGATAAGCAGTTTTGAAAACCCCCTTCCTGAATTAAAAACTAAAATAATTAAACACAAAGCAATACCAATGTAAGACTGTAAAGTAAGGAAAACCTCCCTCAGATGTAAGCAAGAGAGAGATTTGTTGCAGATATCTAGTCCAATATAGTATATCCCATGCAGCTTCTTAGTTGTTTCAAAGCACACCCTGTTAACACAACTTGGAAGAAGATGGATTTCTTAAACGTCCACACATTCCCAGCAGATGTCGCTCATCTAGGGCTCCATTGGACTAAGGAAAAACTAAAATATCTGGGGATATATCTTTCTTGTTCTGAAGTGAAGATGAAGCAATACAACCTTGATAAAGTCCTTGCTCAAATTAAAATAGATCTCTCCGGCTGGGCCATGCTTCCACTTTCTCTTTGAGGATGCATAAATGTACTGAAAAGAAAAAATCACTCACCTTAGTAATTATGTTTCTTCTAGTGGAGTCTTGCTGTATTCTGACAATTGCAGTTAGCCCCAGCCTTTAAACTGCCCCGGAGAACAAAGAGTTAATTTTCTATGCATGGCATAGAATGTTCATCTCGAGCTCGGTTGAAGTCTCTGCCTGTTGTTATTCGAACTGCAACCGTCAGATCTTTACGAGCAAAACTCACTAGGTGTTCTGTGTGGAAACTAACATTTTTAACTAGCCAACTTACAGAAAAATAATGTTTTAGGTCCTCAAAAGAAGACTCAAGTCAGGAAACCCAAAAACAAAAACCAATCAAATGAAATAACATTCCACCCAAAGAGAACAGAGGTGTAAAGGGGGCACCTCTAGGGTGCCAACACTGCGCCTGCCCACCCACATCCCAAAAATCTAGGTTCTGAGAGGGGAGGCGGGGGGAGGTCAGAATACAGCAAGACTCCACTAGAAGAATCATAATTACTAAGGTGAGTAATTTTTTCTTCAAACAACATGAAGTTTTGCTGTATTCTGACAATTGCAGACTACCAAGCAGTACCTCCATGGAGGAGTGACAGAACCTACTTTGGGAATAGGCTCTGAAGTACTGCTGTGCCAAACTGAGCATCACTCCTAGCCTGGATATCCAGAGAGTAATGCTTGGTAAAAGTATGTACTGTTTTCCAGGTGGCTGCTTGACAAATTTCTAAAAGAGGGATATCCCTGCCAGGGAAGCAGCTATACTTCTTGTGGAATGAGCCCTCAGGACTGAGGGTGGAGTTTTACCCAGTTTTTCATAGCAGAATTGTATACAAGAAACAATCCACCTGGCAATAGATCTCTTGGTGGCAGGTTTGCCCTTCCCAACTTCTCCATAAGTAAGGAACAACTGGAGGGAGTCAAACCTGTGACCCTTGGCATGCTCAATGTCGTCGCTAAGGGCTCTTTTTACATCCAAACTGTGTAGCCTCCTCTCTCCTGAAGAAGAATGATCAGTGAAGAAAACAGGGAGAGATATAGACTGATTCAGGTGGAAATCTGAAACCACTTTAGGCAAGAACTTTCTGTTAGTTCTAAGGACCACTTTATCTCTGTGAAAGAGATGAAATCAGATTCCACTGACAGGGCTTGCAATTCACTGATACGCCTAGCAGAAGTAATGGCTACCAAAAACACAGTTTTCCAAGTCAAGTACTTAAGCTCTGCTGAGGACAAAGGCCCAAAAGGGGGTTGCATAAGCTGAGCAAAGCAAACATTAAGATCCCAAGCAGAAGCAGGATCCCTAAAGGGGGGATTGGTATGAAGCAATCCCTTGAAAAACTTACAAAATACAGGATGGGATGACAGTGAGGAAGACTTGCCTACTAACAGGAAAGCAGAAACAGCTGCCAAGTGTACCTTGAGAGTAGCTGGTCTGAGACCTAGGCCATTGAGATGGACCATATAATCCAGAACTGTAGGCAATTCAGCAGAGTCTGGAGAAATATTCTTCTTAGAACACCAAATGCTGAATCTTTTCCATTTGGAGTTGTAAGTCTTTCTGGTGGAGGGCTTTTGAGAAGCCTTAAGGATATCCAGAACCCCTTGGGAAAGATGGAGATCTGCAAACTCTAACTCTTCTAGAGCCAAGCCTTGAGATTGAGAGACTGAAGATTGAGGCATCAAATCCTCCCCTGAGAGGATGTTAACAGGTTGTAATTCCTGGGAAGAGACAGGGGAAGATGGACTGCTAGGGACAGCAACAAGGGACACCATGGCTGCCTGGCCCAGCCTGGAGCAATCAGAATCACTTTGCATGGTTGTTACCTTATCTTGACTAGCACTTTGAACAGGAGAGGGAAGGGGGGAAAGCATATATAAATTTCCCTTCCCAGTTCAGAATCAGATCAGTCAGGGGGACTTAGCCCAAGACTGGGGGTCTGCAACAAAAAAGAGGAAGTTGGTGATTATCTGGGGCTGCAAAAAGATCTATCTCTGGAGTGCCCCATCTTGAGAAAATCACTTTCAACACCAGAGGATCTAGGGCCCATTCGTGATGGCCCTGGGATATTCTGCTCAGTGCATCTGCTAGAACATTGTCCTTTCCTGGAAGGTGAACTGCTATCAGAGAGGTTTACAGGGAATAAGCCAGGGACCACAACTTCATTGATTCTGTGCACAAGGCCATAGACCAAGTGCCTCCTTGCTTGTTGATGTACCACATGGTGTTGGTGTCGTCTGTTCTGACCTGAATCACCTTGTTCTGTACTGATTTGAAAAAAGCTTTCAGTGCCAGAAACACTGCCCTGAGTTCCAAGAGATTAATGTGTAGAAGAGATTCCTGAGACAACCACAGTCCTTGGGTGGTAAGTTCCCCCAAATGAGCTCCCCAGCCTAGCAGGGAAGCATCTGTGGTGAGGACCACTGAATGAGACTGAGTGGCAAATGGAACCCCTTGCCTCAAATTGTCCTTATCCTGCCACCATTGCAGGGCTTGGATCAGAGTTCGAGTCACTGGAATTAGTTTGGTAACGGAATCCTTTCTTTGGGACCAAAAAGCTCTTAAGTGGAACTGAATGTCCCTCATTTGGAATCTTGCGCCTTGGACCACTGCTATAGGAGCTGCCATGTGGCCCAATAGCTAAAGGAAGTGCCTTGCTGGTCAAGACACCTGAAGGCTGAATGAAGAGGCCAGCTCTATGAGAGCCCTTGCCCTGTCCAGGAGAAGGAAGGCTCTTGCTTTTACCATATGCAGCTCTGCCCCTATGAAGGTGAGGAGCTGCACTGGTTCGAGAACTGACTTTGTCAGGTTGAGAAGAAATCCTAAAGAAGTGAGCACTTGCTGGGTCACTTGCAGGTGTGACTTGACTTGGTCTGGGGACTGGCCCACTATGAGTCAGTCATCCAAATATGGAAAAATGGAAATTTTTTGTCTTCTTAGGAAGGCAACAACTACTGCCAGGCACTTTGTGAAGACCCTTGGGACTGATGTTAGGCCAGAGGGCATTGCTCTGAACTGATAGTGGCCTGAGGGCAACTTGAACCTGAGGTACTTTCTGTGGGAGAACCTGATGGGAATGTGAAAGTAGGCATATCTGAGATCCAGGGAGGCTAGCCAGTCCCCTGGCCTTAGAGAGGGAAGGATAATTCCCAGAGTTATCATCTTGAACTTTGGCTTTAAAAGATGTTTGTTCAGGTGTCTTAGGTCCAGGATGTGTCGCCACTCTCCTGTCTTTTGGGGTTAGGATGTACAATCCTTTGCCCCAGTGTAGGTAGTACTCTCTATAGCTCTTAGAGCTAGAGAGAAGAAACCTCTGCCTCTAGGGCAATGGTTTCTGAGAGATTTGCAGGTGGAAAAGATCTGGCTCTCATCTTAGGGACATTTTTGAAGCTGAGAACCAGTCCCTGGCTTACTAATTCCAGGACCCGCTTGTCTGATGTAACAGACATCCAGTCCTGGACAAAGTAAGCCAGCCTGCCCCCTACTGGGATAGGAGAATCGACCCGGGCAGACCCATCAGGGTGTCTGCTTGGCAGGGGCTTTAGGCTGAGGGGTGGATGCAGGCCTGCTCATCCCCCTTCTGCCTCTCCCTCTGAAGAACCCCCTCTGTGAAAAGAAGAAGAGGCCTGTGCTTGTTAAAAAGGCCTTTGGAAAGGCCTGCCCCTGCCCCTGGACTGCTGCCTTTGAGGAGTTGCCTGCCTTTCCTTGGCCTGAGCACTCCTGTAAGTGGTCCTGTATTCATCCATTTTCTTAATGTAATTCTCTGTCTGCTCCCCAAACAGAGAATTACCCACTACAGGAAAATCCATGGCCTTAGCCTGGGTATCCTGTGAGAGGCTAGTACATCTGAGCCAAGCCATTCTCTGAAGAGCCACAGATGTAGCCATTACTCTTGATGATGCATCATTGGAGTCTACAGCATCATGAAACTGAACTTTTGATGCCTCAATACCATCTGCAGCCACCTCATCCAGCTCCTTGGCAAGCTGGGGGGAAGCCTGTTTAGCCAGTGCCAGTACAGTGTCCCACCTGGACTTCTGGTACCTAGCTGCATAGGCCATATAATTTGCCTGCCTGAGTCCCAAGGATGATGCCATGTACTGCTTCTTTGCCATGGCATCAATCTTCCTGGAGTCCTTGTCTGGGGGGTGTGATGCCAAGGGAATGCTTGCCTTATCACAGGCAGCAGCCTGTACAACCCCAACATGGCTACATTGCTGATAAAGGAACTCCATATCTGAGCCTGAAAGAGTATACCTCTTGTCCATTCTTCTATCCACAGGAGGTATGGAATTAGGAGACTTAAGAATTTTTTGTGTCTGTTTCCCAGAAGATTTGTGGAGGGGAATAGACAGTCTCCTGGACTCTGGGATGTCCATCATCTCTACATAGTCAGGCTCTTCCTGATCCTCCACTGCCTCCTCCACAGGAAGCTGGAGGGTATCAGCCACCTTTCTGTAAAACATGAAGTGTGAAGAGGACTCAGAAAGCCTAGGAGGAGAAACACCTGAAGGTCGGTCTGGGGAGATGTCCGGGTCAATAGGCACATCCAGACTTTCACCATCACCATAATCATCTTCCAACTCTCCTTCCTCCTCAAACTCCGGTTCATAAAATTATTTCAGGGTATAATCCAGAAGATTCCACAATACGAATCGCTTTGGCTATTTCATCGGCGGTCAGAGTATGAGATTCTGGATCCGAACCGGTCGACTTGTCTTTTCATTTTCTTTTTGTCTGAACCAATTCCTCGGAATCGGCTCTCCTTTTGCCAGAAGAAGTATCGCCCTGGTCAGAGGGCACTCCTTCTGGTTTGGTCGGAACCAAATCAGGCTGGCCATCCAGGTCAGCCGGACGCCCGCCCTTTCCTCAGTCTACCTAATCCCTTTTCCAGGGTAGATTTGGGAAAATTTTGCAAATTTAGCAGTCTGAATCGAGGTGGTCAACCCAGACAACACAGGTGGTGTGGGGATGGCCTTAGTAAAGACCTCCCCACACACACTGCAGTGTTGAAACCCAGTGGGCCCGGTTTTTTTCTTGGGTTTCTCAGACATGGACAACCTAACCAAACTTACCCTTTTTTCAGCAACCGCCAGGTAAGACTCCCCTATCAGTTCCTGATCGTGTCACGGGTCTTGGAAAAAAACATACTAAAACCCGTTTTTTTTAGAACCGCTATGGACTGGTAACCACACACTAAAGTACAAATTTTACCTGAAAATGATCGGTTCAGCTGAACTGATCCACACTTTTACAAGTTCCACACAGAAAACAAAACAAAACCTATCTAGTACTCACGGTACCACAGACAGAGTCTTGAACCAACTATACGGAAACAACAATTTCGGTAGAAAAACCAACCGAAAACTGACACTTCAACCAACTTTGAACCGAGCAGCAGGAGAAATCTCTGGAGCGACTGTTCAGTGAGGCGGAGTAAAGAATCTGACAGTTGCAGTTCAAATAATAACAGGCAGAGGCTTCAACCAAGCTCGAGATGAACATTCTATGCCATGCATAGAAAAGTTAACCCTTTGTTCTCCGAGGCAGTTTAAAGGCTGGGGCTAACTGCAATTGTCAGAATACAGCAAGACTTCATGTTGTTTGAATGAATGTTCTCCCATGAATATTGTATACCTTACAGAGGACGTGTCTTCTTACCCAAAACTTGGTTTATGCAATCCACAACTTATTTCTAATTTTCTATGGGGCAAGACACCCGGTGGCTTCTTTAAACTACAGAGGAGCAGAGCGTAATGGAGGTCTACAACTTCCAGATCTTCTTCATCAGTTTTCCATTACATGCTCAGTCCTTACACATTGGATGAAGGCTGGGACACTCACCGAGCAGACCCAATATCATCTTTTGTGGCTTCAAATAGAAAAGACCCTTGCCTCTCTACATAATATATCTCTCAATACAGTACTCTTACATTTTCTTCTTCTAAGAATTTAATCAAAAGTTTTAGGAATTTACCCATTGGGGTAACACTTTGAGTACATGCCCAACTTTGCAACACATTCCAGATATCCTTGCTAAGAGATGTCTCCCAACCTATATGTGGTAACCTCAACTTCAAGATCAGGGGACAGCCTCTTTCATATAACTTTTGGCCAGGAAACACCCAGCTTTAAGTAATAGACTTACTACAGGAACATAAATTGATGTCATTCCAAATAGCTTGTGCACAATTTAATCTCCCAAACTCTTTCTGCTTTAAATACATCCAACTATAATATATGTTACTACAACATTTTGGAGTTGGGTCTTGGACATAGTACCTAACAGGCCCACTTCTCCCAGCCATTTCCAATTTACCCTCATCCCACCTTATCTCTTTTCTCTATCACCTCCTAAGGGATGGCATAGAGGAACTGCGAGGAACACCATACTATGTCTGGGACCAGGCACTACCCTCAGAATCCCCAATACCACGATCATGGTCTAAAATCTGGCCACATCTATATCAAGATGTGAAGTGGATCAGATATTGCATTCTACAATTTTATGTTTTACATGATCTATACTACACTCCTGCCAGACTTTACCAAATGGGAAAGCTTCCCTCTAATCTTTGTTCCCGCTGCAAGGAATGTCCTGGCATGCTAATGCATATTTTATGGGAATGTAATAAAGTTACAACCTTCTGGTCCGTCATCAAATCCAATTTGGACCATCTGTTAGGTCTCTCTGAAGCCTTTAAACCAGAAATCTGCATAATGGGGGATTATGGGGAACTTTTGATTGGTAATCAACGTAAACACATGGCACTAGTATCCCTATGTGCCAAGAAAGTAATCATGTGACACTGGCTGGATTAGAGCATTCCCACATACACAGAATGGTTAACAGAGACGCTCTTTGCTTTATAAGCAGAATGCACTATCGCCCAAATAACGAAGAGGCCACACTATTATCAGAAAGTATGGGCCCCCTTACATACTCTATTAACCATTTAATCAAACAAGTTACAGACTATAACAAATCTTAACAATTACTACCAGAAAAGTCAACATATCTCTTTAGGTACTTTCCAGTAATTGTATCCAGGGCCAGTATAACCACAGATTAACCTCACTGCATACCTAAGGGTGGGAGGGTGGGGGGATGGGATCAAGGGGAGGATGGGGGAACAGGAGGTCAAATAAGTGCATATTCTTAAAGGGACACTGTCAACCCCTTAGGTCTCAAAGTGCCCTAGTTTAAAAACACATTTTATGATTGCCAACATTCTATAAAGATTTTTGATGTAGCTGGTAGTTCAATTCTGACTCTTATTTTCTTTAAAAAGTAAAAAACAGACTACCCAACACACTGGTGTTATCACACCAAAACAGGTTTGTTTATATTCCTTGATCAGCTCCAAATGCATCTTTCCTGGAATTGGGGAATGCCCACAACACAGTCTAGCCCCCTCACGATGCAGTGGGAGTTTAGGAGGCTATTTTCTTATGAGTGACTGCACTGTTTGGGGGTGTTTCTAGTGCTCAGGAAGTATGCAGTAAGAACAGAAATAGGATTGTAAACAAAACAAGGTTGTTTGTAAATATACATTAGCATGCATTTCAGTTCTACTAAACAAGGAGACAGACAAAACAAAGAGCAAAATCAGTGAATTTTAGAGAAGGTACGCAATCATAAAATGTGGGGTTTCAACTAGAAAATAATATGATGAAAAACAGGTTGACAGTGTCCCTTTAAGTTTTGGAGTGATTTGTAAAGAGAACTGTAATAATATCTATCACTCATCAGACTGCTATGTGAATATCTAGTGTTGTAGAATTTCTCCAACTTACATTACAGGTATGCTGAAATTAAACAAGTAATATTTTCTTTTCAATGTCTGTAACAAATGACAAGAAAAATCTTCCTAACAATAAAACATAGTCAATTTGAAAAGAAATACCCCCAGCTCCTCCGGAAAGAGGTTCATCCTGACTAAGTTGAATTATGCCACCTGGTACCCTGAGGCAGTCGCCCTATCCTCACTGAGGACAGACAAAGTGGCAGATGCCTTACTTGGGATTTTCTCCCATGTTGAGTTTCCGCAGGAGGTTATCACCGATCGAGGGGGTTCCTTCATATTGGACCTGATGAAATGTTTGTGGGAGAGGTGTGGGATGGTACAGAGGCGCGTGACACCTTATCACCCGCAAGCCAATGGGCTTGTGGAAAGATTTAACGGTACCCTGAAGTCAGTGCTCCAAGTGTTTGCTGAACAGCATCGGAGGGACTGGGAGAAATACCTTCCCCACCTGTTGTCTGCATACAGGGAGGTGCCCCAAGAGTCAACAGGGTTTTCCCCTTCGAGCTCTTATATGGACTCCGGCTACGTGGGCCCCTAGACTTGATCCGGGAGGACTGGGAAGGCAAGCATGCCACCCAGGGAACTCCCATAGTGGATTATGTCCTTAGGTTTAGGGAAAGGCTGAAGGAGCTTATGGGGACAGCCCAGAGCAACCTGGCAGCTGCACAACAGAAACAAAAAGTGTGGTACGATCGCAGACCCAGAGCTTGCTCGTACACAGTGGATCAGGAAGTCATGGTCCTCATTCTGATCTGGAAAGACAAGCTGCAGGCTAAGAGGGCAGGAACGTACAAAGTAGTTAGAAAGGTAAATGATGTGAACTGTATCACAGAATTACCTGACAGAAGACATACAGAAAGAATGTACCATGTCAACATGATGAAGCCATATGCTAATAGGGATGACATGGTGTTTGCAGTATGTAGTCCTGGGGAGGGGACGGACGAAGGAGACCCACTTCTGGACTTGCTGGAAGAAAGCAAGTGGGAGTCCTCTGTGGAGACAGCTAAATTGTCACCCCAGCTGGCCCCAGACAAGATCCAGGAGGTAAGGGAGGTTTTAGCAGACTTTGCCCCACTGTTTTGCACCAAGCCTGAAGTAACCCCCTTAGCAATGCACAATGTGAAGACAGGGACACAGACGCCCATACAGCAGACAGCATATTGGGTGTCAGAGGCTGTCCAAAAGGACATTAGGAGGGAGGAGAGGAAATGCTGGATTTAGGGGTAATACAGAGATCCCACAGCCCCTGGGCCTCACCCCTAGTTCTTGTGCCCAAGCCAGATGGCTCTACTCATTTCTGTGTGGACTATCGTGGACTGAATGCAGTCACGAAGTCAGACACCCACCTGATGCCCCGGACGGACAAACTCCTGGACAAGTTGGGAGGGCAACTATACCTACGACTATTGACCTGACAAAGGGTACTGGCAGGTAGAGTTAACTGACAAAGCTGAGAGATCGGCTTTCCTCTTCACTACCTGATAGGCTTATTTGAATTTAAAGTAATGCCTTCGGAATGAAGAATGCCCTGGCCACTTTCCAAAGGTTGGTGAACCCAGTGCTAAATAGTGCTGAGGAGTACGCTGTGGCATACCTGGATGACACTGCCATCTTTAGTGCCAGCTGGGAGGAACACCTGTCCCACCTTAGGGAAATGCTGGGCAGGATACAGAGGGCCGGGTTCACTGTCAAAGCTCAGAAGTGCCAGGTGGCCATGGCTGAAGTGGCATACTTCAGGCATGTTGTAGGCCGGGGGCAGCTCCATCCTAACCAAGTGAAAATAGAGGTGATTAAGGCATGGCCCAGACCAGAAATGCAGAAGCAGGTCAGGAGTTTTCTAGGGACAGCAGGGTACTACAGGAAATTTGTACCCAATTACAGTGCCCTGGCTGCTCCTCTATCTGACCTGGTAAAGAAAAAGATGCCTAAGAAAAATTACCTGGGAATCAGCCTGTGAAAAAGTCTTTACCAGACTGAAGGAGGCACTGTGCAGTGCTCCTGACTATATCAGACCCTTTATAGCCCAGACTGATGCCTCAGACGTGGGTACTGGGGCAGTACTGAGTCAGTCATCCAATCAAGGGAAAGACAACCCCGTAGTGTACCTGAGTAAAAAGTTACTTCCCAGGGAGAAGGCCTACTCTACTGTGGAAAAACAGTGTCTTGCATAGTGTGGGCCCTAAAGAAGTTAGAGTCATACTTATACGGGCAACATTTTGAGGTACAAACTGACCACAACCCCTTGGTCTGGCTGACACAAATGGGAAAAACTAATTGTAGACTATTAAGATAGAGTCTTGCCTTGCATGAGTATGACATGACGATCATACATAGGTCTGGAGCGACCAATCTGAATGCAGCTGGCTTGTCGCGTCTATATGAGGAGTGAACTGACTTAGAGAGCTCATCCCATGCAGGGGATAGAGCACCCAAATTCAGTCTAGGTGGGGAGGATTGTGACACTTGACCAGCTGATTATGATTGTTGTATGATATTTGTAATATAAAAATATCGTATGTGATTGTCTCACATAAGAAAACATGTGCTTCCGTGGGTCTCCCCCCCAGGTTTCAGTAAAGCTACAGGATTATGTAAACTGACCAGGAGATCTCTGTAATGTAATTAACTTCCTTGAGAAATTGTATGTTATGGCCTTTTTATGACCTCATGCTTTGGAAGTTGGAAACTTAATATACATTTTATTACAGAGCAGGACGTAATTTAGCTGATTCCTGTTGGCTATATCGCACCTAGGTGACAGACTGTAGGGTTGTAAACCTCAAAGGAACTGGTTGATGAAACACTCATAATTTGGGAAATGAGTTTTTGCTGATGTCACCTTATTTAATATACCTCCTGATAGGACATCATGTTTGTATTTTTTTTTTATTCTAAAAGGAGGAGCTAGATGACTCACAGAAGGGGTGTGAGAGATTTAAATGGATACTTGTGTCTGACATGAAGGTCATATTATTTTGGGACTCTAGAGAGACACAGTTCTCTAATTTAACTGCACTTACAGAGGTAATACATTAGGTAGAAAAGATCTAAATGTATTGTGGTAGGAGTTTGTTCTACAGTTTTCCTTGTTTTTCTTTTATGTGATTGTGATGCTCTTTGATATTTGTTCTGTATTTTATCTTACTGTTTTCATCCATTTTTAGTAAACATATTCTTTAAGATTCTGCCTGGGTCTCCTCCGTCATTTTTTTGCATGTGGAGTGCCTGTATTTTTAAGTCTGACAGCTGTTCTGAAGGGCTTGATGGTGTTACTAAACTGGGAAAAGGTAAGAATATACCTAAGGTCTCTTATAGAGTTTTAAGGGTTCATTTTGGAAGCCTGGCTTGGTGCCCCTGGCAAAAGATTGTGCTGCAATCCCCAAAGACGGCACGTATCTGAGCCTGTACATTGGGTATGCTAGCATAAGGTTCACAGTTTGACTCCCCCCAGAACTTGAGACTAAAGGTGATTCGGACCCAAAAGCAGACAGGAAGGTTACTCTGTCTGTTACCTGTTTACACTGTTGCACTCAGAGGTTGGCACTGTGGGAGCAGAGGGCCTGACCTGCTGAGTGTGTTTGTGACAGCCCTCTCCTAATGATTTTCCTCCTACTGTCTACATCCATGCCCTGCTGAATCCCAACCAAGTGGTCCCTGAGTATGTGTCCCATGCGCATGAAGTCTGCCCCTATAAAGTCAATCAGTCTAGTTTTAGTGTGATCCCTCCCCTCTCCCAGGTGTACTACAAACCAGACCGTGTCATTGTCACTTCCAGCCAATAGGTCCCCCACCTCGACCTGTTGCACAAGAAATGCATCCTGGAAGGCGTCCAGCAGCTTCTGTTCCCTGGCCACCGGGGACATCATGGTTCGCCAGTCAGTCACTGGCATGTTTAGGTCCCCTAATATCACCACCCATTCCCCTTTCCGACCACAATGATACTTAAGGTTAGCTAGCAGACAGTCCTCCAGAACATCAGCCAGCCCTGGGGGTCGGCAGACCACCCTCATCTTGACCGTCCTGCCCCCTGGGGTACTCACGGTGACCCACAGGGCCTCCACACTGTCAGCAGATTTCTCTACCTTGCATAATCGTATGCCATCCCGGATGAACAATGCCACTCCTTCCCCCCCTGCCCACCACTCTATCTTTTCTGAGCCCAGTATACCCACTGAGGTTAAGGTCCCAGTCATGACCGGGGCCGGCCCACGTTTCAGTGATGGCTACCACATCCACTTGTACTTTCACCAGCACTGCCTGGAGCTCCAGCATTTTGTCGCCCAAACTCCTGGCGTTTACCAGGACCACTCTCCAAACCCCACCCTTGTCCCCATTTTTCACCCCAGAGATTATATTCCTCTGTGCCCATGCTACCCCAGATCTACTTCTTGTTGCCCCATTGTGGGGCCCGCAAGAGTCTGCCTCACAACCCTCCCCCTTCACAACTTTAAACCCTATCTGTCCTGTATGAAAATGGTCAGTTTCTGTTTCAGAACTTCCTGCTCCCCCGGATGAGGTGAAGCCTATTCCTTGCATACAACCCCTTGTCTTCCCAGATTGTCCCCCAGTCCCCCACTACCCCATATCCCCGAGCTTGGCCCGATGCCCTCAGCCACTCATTAACCTCCAAAATGTTCTGTTTGTTTTCCAGGCTGGCCCTAGGCACTGGCAGGATCTCCAAGAAAGATATCGTGCAGCCGTTGGCTTGGCAGACCCTGGCCAGTTCCCAGAACCTAGCCTGAGTCTCTAATACACTGTTTTCCACAATATCATTGGTTCCCAGGTGCACCAAGACATCAGGAGAGCCTCCCCTGCCCACGACAGGGAATAGAGCATGTGGCTTGACTTGTGCACCGTCAGCTCAGGGATGCTCTTGACCCAAACCGGACAAGGTTCTTTCCCTCCCTGCCCCTCCCACTGTATACCCCTAATCATAGAGTCCCCGAGCAGGACCACCCTAGCACCCCCATTTGCCTCTGGGACACCCTCTTTGCCAGGCACCCTTCTGATCCCCATCATTCCTTTATCACAGCCCTGCCAATCTGCAGGGTGGCAGATGACCCTATCATGTGCGAATCCCCTGCTGCCCTGTTCCTCCATCCCTGACAGCCTGTACCTCCCACCTCATCCAATCCTGGTGCTGCTCTGCTAGTTGAACCATCTATCCCAGGCTCCCCCCACCCCTCAGCTCCTTCAACATTAGCCCCCCTCTGTCAGATTGCAGATCTTTTGCATGGCTTCCCCCCGAGATGCCTGAGGTTGTTTCCCTGCCTGCTCCGGACGCACCTGCCCCTTCCAAATCAGATGGGCTCAGCTGTCCCCCAGCTGGATTGCTTCCCTTCATCTGTGCTCTGCCTGTCCACTCTCCTTTACCCAAGTCCACTCAGGTGTAGGCTGGCTCTGTGACTGCCCTTCCATGGACCCCTTTCTGTCCCCTTCCCGGACCTGTGTGCCTCAGGACCTCACTCTGTGGTGCTCCCAAGGTTTTTTCCTCAAACCATCCACCTTCCCTACCTCAGGAGTCCTTTCCCTGGTCCCCAACTCTCCCCTCCTCCCTTTGGTTGTTCCCTGCAAACCTCCCCCTCCAGCACCCTCTCCTTCAGGGGGTTGAGTCATATGTTTTATATCTTTAACAAAATATTTTCAATCTAAATTAAAGCATTTTTAGACACCTATCCTCTTCTAGTATGAATGCAACATTGTCCCCCAGTTCCAGCCAGTCCACTGTCCATCAGTGCTTGTGTTTAATACCCTTTGCTCCCAATTTGTCACAATTAGGCTATCTCACCCATTGAAATTTTTTTCTTACATCTACAGCCGGACAAAAGGGTTAGTATTTTATTTTTTCATAGACTCTATTTTTGCTCCTTGGTTCGGCTGGGAATACACCCCATATCCGCCCACTGGGTTCCCATTCAGGTTCAACCCCTCCTTGTGCTAGCCTCACTGCAACTCATCTGACCCTCCCCACTAGAAGACCGTGGCTTGCCCCAAAGACCAAGATGCTAATCCGGTGGTTCATGGGACAGCAGAGGTGGTGCTGACAGGGATCCTTGGCATCATTCCACTCATCCTAGGGCTTTTCTGGCTTTTTTAAAGTTAATCCCAGTGGAGGAGGGCATGCAATGATGACTGCACAGTCAGGCCTCCTCCGGCCCCCAACCTGCAGCAGTCCATCGGCCCCATCAATCCCAGCTTCAGCATCAGTACCAGGCCCAATGACTTCTAGCTGTCACTAGGGGTCGGTATATTGCTGGGTGCCAGAGCCCTTCCTCCCTGGAGAAGGCAAGAAGTCCACTGGACACTCAGCCTTCTCCCCTGGTCGACCCTCCGATGGCACTAGGTTTGCTCCCGAACCCGGGTCATCAGCATTGCAAGCAGTAGTGCTACCATTGAGCTGGCGGGCCGGTCCAAAAGGGTTATTAAAGTGCTCTTGCTTTGACAAAAAGTAGCCATGGGGGGACTTTAACCTAAGCCCTTCCTATGTAGCTATCCGTGCTCTGTTTCTCCACTTTTCCCACTGCTGATTCTGTATTTTTCAAAGCCACAGCTTTAAACCTTATCCCTTTTACAAGCTTGCTGTCAAAATACCTTACAATAGAAAAATGCAACAGGAGAGATTTATAAAGCCTTTTTTCCAATCAGTTGCAATAGGATTAGAGAATAAATCACGCCATTCTTTGCACACTAGAATGGCGTATGTAAACCTGCCCCTCTCTGATGTATGAAATGGTACACACAACCTAATGTAAGAAGAGGAAAAATGTTATTCTCCCTTGATCATAAAATTCATGGGCATGGCATTGCTTACCATTTCCTGATCAAGCACCTTGCAAATTTATAGAGAGAACATTTTAACAATGTTTGTCTTCCTGTCCCTCGTCAGCAAGTGGCTGTGGTGGGACTTGTGCAAATAATAAATACATATATTGAACTTGGGTTTATAGGCTGAATGTTTCAAACTGAGAGCACACCATCCCAATATTTAATTTTAATGTATCAATTAACTTATCTGTACTGGTTTTTAAAGTCTATTATACATGCATTTGTACACAGAAGCACTTTATTCTGCAATACTACACTTTGTTTCTAAGCATTCTTTCATGTTATACACGGTTTGCCCCATGAATGTTTTAAGCACCTAATTATGGAATAATAAATTTCAGATGGGACTTACTATTTAATCCCACAGTGTAGTTTGGAACAAGTGGCGTGCCTTGTCAGATGTCCTGAGCTGCTTTTTACCTGCAGTAATGAAATAAAGGAGTTGGTAACTATATTATGCTTGTGTGTGCTGCCTTTTTGTTATTTTCTATATTTAAGTGTGTGCCAGTGGCACCTTAATGGGACAGGTATGCACCTCTGCCCACCCTGCCTCCCCTTTATTAAGCTTCACTATCCCTCCCTTGGTCTTCCTTCGCTCCCTGATGTACCTATAAAACGTTTTATCCCCCTTCTTAACTGAGTTGGCTATCTTTTCCTCGGTTTGGGCCTTTACTGTTCTGACTGCCTTCCCAGCTTCCTTTTGCTTCATTTTGCTTGCATTGGCTGTCACCTTTTTATCCAGCGATTGGAAATCCTGCCTCAGGTCTGCCAGGGCAGAATCTGTTTTATTAACAGTGGTAAGAATGTGCTGCAGGGAGCCGGCCCGGTGGCACTGAGGGCTGAGGCGCTAGACACCACACCTCGCGCTGCACCGGTGACCCGGGTTCGGGAACGGACTTGGGTGGCCGGGGGTCGGCAGGGGTGAGGGAGGATCGAGCATCCCAACGGATGCTGTCCTCCCTCAGGGGTGGGAACCAAGAACGCATCCGCGTTCTACATCACCTTCGTAGCCAGTGGAAGCACCGACAATTGAAGGGATGGAGGCGGCTCCATTCAACGGAGTCGGGGAGGGGGGACGTCACCAGTGCATGAGTGGTCTGGCGTGCGTCAGCACGCCACCACTCGGGACGTACGTCCTAGCGCTCGGCGTCCCAGAGGGTAGGGGAAACCAGAGGAGAAAAAGGAAAAAACCTCTCAGTAAGCTCTAGATGATAGCCTCTCAGTACCATCCAGGACCACCAGAAGAGGGACAGACCCCACTGTGCAGGGGGAGAAGGAGGCACTCTAGGGGCAGATCTCCCCGAGGTGGAATCGGAGGTTGAGAGGAAGGAAGGAGAGGGCTCCGAGAGCAGGAAGGTGGATAAAGAAATAAAGTAAAAAAAAAAAAAAAAAAAAAAAGAATGTGCTGCAGGGTGCAGGATTTTCTTGCCAGGGTGTCTGATTCCTCGGGTTCAGGCTCTAGTGAAGATTCGGATGGCGAGTGAACACGAGGTGTGAGGTCCTAAATCCCTCCATGTCATCGCTGAGGAGCAGTTGCTTCAGTTTGCCCCCCTTTGCTCATTGCTTTGCCCGGTTTTGCTCAAAGGGGCTTCCCAGCCATGTCAGGAGCACCGGGTGGTGAGAATTTTCTTTTGTGGAAGCTCGTAGGTTGTTTAATTCCTGCGACTGGAGAGGGATGAGAGCAGAGCTCCTAGGTCTAGCTGCCAACCATTCGGTGATGTCACCTGAAGTCTACACCCCCTTTTTTAAAGGGCAGACTGCTCTTTGTTTGCTGAGGCAGACCTTTTCATACTTGGCACCTCCTGCCCTCCAGGCACCTGACTGGTGACCTTCCCTTGTTGGAAGTACCCTATTGGTGCTTCCACTGGTGCTGGTGATTAGCCACTTCTGGCCCCTGAATCTCAGCTCTCGAGTCCCACAGTCCTGGAACATGGTGGCTTAACATAGTGAAGGACAGCCAGCTGCTTCTGACTCTAGCAATGTGGCTTGATTCCCTGCACTGCGGCAGTCAGCAGGGGCAAGAGAGATAGAAGTGGCCTTTGCCTTTTGCTCACAACACCCATGGCTTCCGAATGTGGTTTTTGTGATTTATAGCCTTTTTTTTTTTTTTAAAGGGCAGGCTGCCTTTTCGCTTGCTGAGGCAGCCCCTTTCAAACTGGGCATCTCCTGCCCTCCAGGAACCATGAGTGCCAGAACTTGGGGAAAAGTGGGGGCACTAAAGTTCAAAAAAGGGTACAGGGTAAAAAAGGTAATTTGTGCAAGCAAAGGGGCATTTCGAATGCTCCTGGGCAAAAATAGGTGCCCTACAGCTCCCTGTGCCCACAGGTTCTGGCACCTAAGCCAGGAACCTGACTAGTGCTTTTCCCTTGTTGGAAGCATCCAATTTGTGCTTTCAGTGGCACTGGTGAATAGCTACTTCAGGCTCACGAGTCCTACATCATGGTGGCTTGGCATAGGGATGGAGGGCCGGCTGCTTCTGGCCCTAGTCCCGCAGCTTGATTCCATGTCCTGTGGTGGTCAGTAAGGGCAAGGGAGACAGACATGGTATTTGTCTCTTGCTCATGACCCCTGTGGCTTCCAAACACTCTCTAAGATGCATGGATGTGATGTGGTAGCACTCAGTGCAGTGGAGCACTGCATCTCAGAGACTGCGAGGTGAAGGAGATGAGTGGAAGGTGTGAGAGAGAGAAGATAAAAGTTGGGACAGGCAAATGACATGGCTGCTGTCACCATGATACGTAGCATGGGCCAGCCTCCTGCTAGGCTCCCTGTGTGGAGAAACTTGCCATCATGTGTGCAGAGTTCTGAGGGGAGGAACTCACCAAGCCTATTTCAGGAGTTAGAAGGGGGGAAAGGTTCCCTGAGGATGTCCACCTTCATGGACCTTGCTTATCTCAAACCACAGCTGATGCACAAGATGGGGGTATGGAAAGGATGAGAAGGGGCTTGGCAAGGTTGGAGGAATGGTCAAAAGTATGGCAGCTTAGATTCAATGCAAAGTGCAAAGTAATGCACCTGGGAAACAAAAACCCAAGGGAAGAGTACACAACGGGGGGGGGGAGGGGGTTACTAACAACAACAAAAATGGAAAGGGACTTGGAGGTAGTCATATCAGATGACCTAAAGGTAGGCAGGCAATGTGAGAAGGCAGTAAGGAGGACTGGGGGATAATGGGATGCACAGAAAGAGGCATCACCAGTAGAAAACAGGAAGCTGTCATTCCTCTGTACACACAGTTGATGAGACCCCATCTGGAGTACTGCGTGCAGTTCTGAAGACACCATCTCTGCAAGGACATAGGATGGAGGCAGTCCAGAGGACAGCAACTAAAATGGTGCAGAGTCTGCACCAGAAACCATACGAAGAGAGACTAAAGAAGCTTAATATGTATACCATCGAGGAAGGGGAGGGGAGACATGATAGAAACTTTCAAGTACCTCAAGGGAATCTACAAAGTCCAAGAGGGTAGCATCTTTCAGATAAAGGGATGTGCAAGAACAAGGGAGCACAGTTTGAAGACAAGAGAGGGTATGGCTCGGGGGCACCGTAAGGAAGTATTTTTTCAAAGAGAGAGAGTGGTGGACCCATGGAACGGCCTTCCTGAGGAGGCTGTGGGGTCAAAAACAGTGGGGAATTCAAGAATGCATGGAACAGATATAAGGCAATTATAGTGGGGGTAGGAGGAAGTAGGCTGTTTGGTTAACTAGGATCTGCAGCTTATTTATTTCATTTTCAGAATCACAACCTTTGAGCCAATTGGCTCTTTTACAAAGGCTCCATGTAGTGGACAACACAGCTGTACTCAACCAAAATGACAAGCAGTGGCATTTAAACAACAGTACAAACAAAATGCACTGCAGTGGTAATATCAATGAGGGTAGTAAGCGGAGTACACAGTAGGGGGACAAAATGTAGCTCAAACATCATATACAGGCTTGTACGCCTGCTCAGTAAAAAAGAAAACTTATCCAATAGGTAGGGAAATGGGCAGACTGAGTGGGCCAAGTGGTCCTTCTCTGCTGTCAAAGTCTATGTTTCTATGTTTCAGTTTGCCGAGAAGGGAAGTAAAGTACAGACTGTGGATGGACCACTGAAGGAAGGAGTGAGTATAATCTCCCCAAGGCTCTGCGTCAGCAGAGAAGCATACAGATGGAGAGGTTATCTCGACAAGAAGGCTGATCCCAGCCGTGGAGAGAGGGAAAAAAAAAAACAATCAAGGAGGAAACAAAAAAGAAATTGGGTTGACAGCTTTAAGTCACTAATACTCTGAACTACTGTACTAATAACCAATAACAAACTCATAATTACAGTTGACAGTCCATCTTATTAGGACCACCAGGATGGAACAGTATATGAGCCCCCCTTAGACAAGCACCAAATTGTTTCACTTTCCAAAGGTTTCTTCTTGAGCATCACCTTGACACATGCAGATGCCCTCATACCTGAAGCCTATTTAAATCCATCACCTGCACACTTCAGGACTTGTATAATGTATGCAAGAATGGGTGTTGTTCACTGTCATAACATTTCGTGCACTGCATTTTGCATCTGTGTTTCCTGTAAGAGTTAGCATCTGTGTATCTTAACATTTTAAATTATTCACTTTTGGGGTCTATTATTACAAAGGACCCCAATGAAAACAAGACATTGTATAACATGGGGGCCATGTCGTAATCTACGTGATGCAAATGTGAATCAATCAATAAACCGGCAACCAGCTATGAGTGAACAACTCATGTAGAAAATGTCCAGTTTTTATTTGGGGTTGGGAAAGCAGGATGTGGAAGTAGGTGTTCTGTATTCAGCTCTCAATTTTCTAGTTCCTACCTAGAATGGTCAGGTACTTCTTCATCCAGGCCCTTGGCCTTGCCCCACTATGAAGAGCAGCTTGCCCTTTCAGGAACTGCCACCTTCCACTGCTGTAACTACCGAAGATAAGGTACACGGGCGGGTGGGGGGGATCTAACAAGGGTGGAGAAAAAGCAATGCTATCTACCTGAGTTTCTCCACCTTCATCTGAAATCTTCATTTTTCCACCCAGTCTAGCCCACCCCACCCCCACCACACTAGGCAGAGACAAACGCTCCACCCAAGCCAAGCAATACTCCACTCGGCCACATTGTGCCTGTCACAACCATACGTTTCAACCCTTTGTTACAAAAAGTGGGACTCTCCCTCAAAATGTGGGACAGTAGCACTCATAATGATGGACACATCATGCATGATGGTACAAGCTCAAAGCACAGTACACTGGGCTACCTGAAGATGACCTGAGTTAAGGAGCAGACTTGAGCAACTGGAGTTTGGTGGATGGGCTGGGGAAAGTTCAGCCGAGCACAGTGCAGCCCAGCCCAGGGTTGGGAGACATCACCCGAGCTGCCACAGTGACCTCAGTTGGCAGGAAGCTTGCTCCTTTGTGAGGGATGCTCCTTCCGCTGTGAGCAGCTGCAGTTATGAGGTCATCAGAGGCAACATGTGATGTCGAGGTAGAAGGAGGGATCCACGGTCATCATACAGTAAAAAGCATGGAGCCCACATTGCATGAGTTTGAGAACAGTGCCTTTTCCATGTGGGACAGAACAAACATGGGTGTTAAATGAGAGAAATCCCTCATAATTCAGGACAGCTGCATGAAACTCATAATTCAGGACAGCTGCATGAGATATGAAGCCCACTCAATACATTGTACTAATCAGAAGATCCCAGGCCCACCCTCTGACACTTTACACTAATTAGAAGCCCACAACCTCATGCTTCCTATTTAAGTACACTTAAACACTTAACATTGATTTTTTATTAAAGCAGTCTGTCAGAAAAGTTTTTGTTGTCACAGAGATTGAAACAGCAGGTGGGAGAGAAGGTGCAAATGATCCCATTCACCTAAATGGGGTGCTAACTGTGAAGTCATTTTATAAGTAGTAAGGCAGTTTCTGCCTAGTGAACATACTTTAATTCAGACTAGTTTTCATTCAAACAACTGAAGATTTGGGATGGCCCTACGGACTATAAACTTGAATAAACTAGTTGGTAACAGTGATCCTGCGCTTAGCAATCTACAACCTAGATGTTCACATGCAAAGAAAACAATAAAAACCCGACTAAAGTCTAAAAACTAGCTTATAAAACACACAAAAAAAAATCTAAACATTTATATTTACCTATACAAAATCATTGCAGCCCAAGGACAACTCAGGTAAATTACATTGTACCCTGCTACTGTATGATGTAGTAAACATATATTGGTATTTTTTTTATATATTTTTTGTAAACTGGGTAAGCCCACTAGGCAGAACTGCCTGTTTTCAAAGGTGACACAGGAGCACTGCAGAGGTTAAGTGACTTGCTCGGAGTCACACAGTATGCAAGTGGAAGTTGTGGGAATCAAACCCAAGTCTTCTAGATGTACTCGGTTCAATCACTGTTTGTTACTCTAACCACTAGACTATACTGCCAGCCATAACACCCATATATAATGTTCTAATATATGATTTCAATAATAGTGCACAGTACCTACAGTGCAAATGCTGAACATTAAACACTTTACAACATTTTACTAAAACTGAATTATTTGCCTCTCCATCTGCTTATGTTTTCTTACACAAAAGTGGGTGTACAGTTGACAGAGCACTGATTGCAATGCCAGGGACTTGGGGTCAAAAGTAAATTCAGGTTGCTAGAGGTGTGGCCAGGGGAGTAGGATCGAGCATATGGGGGGGTGCTTTCCTCCTCTGGAAACGGTGGCCTGCAGGTCCTGCTGCTTTACAGCCACCTGGGTGACCATGGTGGTGGCGCAATGGGACTGCAGAGCAATCGGGAAGAGAGGAAGCTAGCCAGGATCTGGAGCAGTGGCATGTCTCTATGTGCCCTACCTGCTTGGATCCCCTTGAGTGCTGGTGCCCTCAGGGACAGAGACCAGAAAACCAGTAACAATCACCCCACATCGGCTGCTGGCAGAAGGGACCCAGCTGCCCCAGACTTCATAACCAGGTTCCACAAGGGACACACTGGGCTGCCCGACACACATTAAAGGACTGTGGAGGTCCCCTCCCTTCCCACCTGGGGGTACAATCCAGGCAGGATGGGGCAGGCTCACAGGAGTTCCTGAGCATTACCTGGGGTGAAGTTGGGGGATACCCAGCCTAGGGATCTCTGAAAAGTGGAGACCGATGCTGTGAGAAGGAGGCATAGAAAGAGAAAATAAAAAAAAATTTAAAAGATGCTGAAATCCTAGGGATTCTGTGCAGTGAAATGCAATTTCCATGAGGCGCTGGTACAAGAATTCAAAATCCTCAAACCAGGCAGGATTCCGTGATTTTTACCGGTGTTACCAGTAAAAACGTAAAACCAGGGTCCCTGGTCATGAGCAGCAGAAATGACAACAGAGTCAGCCTTAGGGTGCATTTTCAAGAACAGGGCATCCTTTGTCGCCCAGTAAAGTCTCTCCGCCCTCTTGGGGACAGCTGGGAGGGAATAAGGAATCTACCAGATGGTAGAGGTGAGGTCCTGATGAGGTCCAATCCATGAAGGTATGGGGACTGGAGACAGGGACTCTAAATCCAGATGCTCTGCGAGTCTCTGTCTCATAGGGTCCTGATCCTCTGACTCCAGTCAAAGAAATCCTTCATGGACCTCAGAAGGTCCGAAAAGGAAGGGTCCTCTGGTGGGGATTTCGGGGAAACCTTGGCTGATGGGCCCTCAGGCTCCTCCAGGACATCCTCCGCAGAAAGGGAAATCCAAAAGGTAGTGAGGGACAGTTCGGGGTCTGGAGTAGATCCCCGTCATCAGGTCTGGCAGCAGGAGTACCCACGTCGGACCTGCCGTGGTATATATAGTCTGGGGGTCTGGCGTTGGGACAGCCTACATCAGGGGAACCGACATCGGAACCGGCACCACCCTATTCGGTGCCAGATATGTGACCATCGTTGGAGGGGCCGGCGTCAGAACCAGATGAAGGGGCCCTGATGGCAGGACTGGATCTGGCACCGGGGCCAATGACTGAGGCTGACTGATAGGTCCTGGCTGAGGAACCATCATTGGGATGTCTGGCGTCGAGGTCAACGGTTGAGGCCGATCGCTGGGTCCCGGTTGAGGAACAGTAGTCGAGACATCCGGCGTAGGAACAGGGTTCGCCGGGTCCGCTGGTGGGATCTTGGCTGGGGTCAGCTCTACCGGGATCCCGCCCGGAGGAAGAGGGGCCTCCACAGTAAGACCAGCTGGCCGAGGAGGGGCCTCCTTCCCTTTGACCCCAAGAGGAGAGCATGGAGTAGACCCTGCAGAATCGACAACGTCGAAGGGTTCTCCGCTATCTTCATCAGAGGTACCTGCCAGTGAAGTGGAGGGCATGGGTGAAAGGGGGTGGGGAGAGAGTGGCCTTCTCCCCCTGGTTCCACCGGACGTCAGGTGAGGTGCCATTAGGCCCTGACGGGGGAACCACACCTGAGCAGCCATCAGAGGCAGGCATCTTAGCAGGTGGCATCAGGCCTGCCTGCCGATAAGTAAGCCAAGACAGCTGTCGGGTGCACCTTAACAGTAGATGGTCTTAGGCCAAGAGAGTGAAGATGGGTCAGATAATCCAGAATGCCTGTCAAACCCCCCTGACTACGATCTATGTCTTTTCTCTGACACCAGATGTAAAACCTTTTCCACTTAGATGTGTAGGTCTTCCTGGTGGAAGGCTTTCTAGACACCCTGAGGACCTCTATGACTCCTTCAGAGAGGTGCAAGTTGGCATACTCTAAGTCCTCAAGAGCCAGGCTTTGAGCCTGAGGGACTAGAGGTTGGGGTAAAGGATCCTGCCCTGAGAGGATGTCAGTGGGTTGTGATTCCTGGGGAGGCTGACTAGTTTGGCTACTGACAGGGAGAGAATTAGAGAATACCAGGGCTGTCTGGCCCAGTCTGGAGAAATGAGGATCATTGTTGCTGGCTGAGATCTGAGCTTGTTCAGTACCCTTAGCAGCAATGGAAAGGGAGGAAAGGCTTACAGGAACTTCCCTGCCCAATCCAGCAGCATTGCATCAAGTGGGATTGTGCCCCTCCCAGGAGGTCTGCAGTAGAACTGAGGTAGCTGATGGTTGTCTGGGGCTGCAAAGAGGTCCACTTCTGGAGTGCCCCATCTCCTGAAAACAATCTACAGGACCTGCTTGTTGTGTGACCATTTGGGGTGGTTCTGATTGATTCTGCTGAGGGCATCTGCCAGGGCATTGTCCTTCTCTGGAAGGTGGACTGCAAAGAGAGAGATTTCCCGGGAGTATGCCAGACTCCAAATTTTCATGGCCTCTGTGCACAGCAGAGTTGACTTTATGCCTCCCTGTTTATTTACTGTATGTAGTACATAGTGGTTGAGTTGTCTGTCCTGACCTGCACCACCTGGCCCTGTAGCATCTAGGGAAAGGACTGGATGCCCAGGAGGACTGCTCTGAGTTCTAGAAGAGTTATGTGTAACAATGATTCCTGTTTGAGCCATATGCCGTGCGCAGTGTGCTCCCCCAGGTGTGCTACCCAACCCAGGAGGGAGGCATCTGTGGTTAGCACCAACGTGGGGGTTTGCTGCAAAAATGGCACACCTTGTCTGAGGTTGTTCCTCTCCTGCCACCACTGTACTGCCTGAAAGTGCATTCCTGTAACTGGCACTAGCTTTGACAACAAATCCCTTTTTTGATGCCAATGTGACCTGAGATGAAACTGAATGTCTCTGATTTGGAATCTGGCTCCTGACACTGTTGCTGTTGATGCTGCTATATGGCCCAGCAACTATAGAAAATGCCTTGCTGGCCATGGGATGTGCAGCTTGAAAGAGCTAGCTAGCTGCACCAGGCTGTCCACTCTTCCCTGTGGAAGGAACGCCCTTCCCTTTACAGTATCCAATTCAGCTCCTGTGAACTCCAGGAGCTGAACTGGTTCTAGCACTGACTTTTGCAGGTTCACCAGGAACCCTAAGGATTGCAGAGTATTCTGTGTGACAGAAAGAGCATCCCTGACCTGATAAGGTGATTGACTTACGACTAGCCAGTTGTCCAGGTAGGGAAACACTACCACCCCTGCCTCCTTAGATGTGCTACAACCACAGCCAAGCACTTTGTGAACACCCTTGGGGCAGAGGTCAGTCCGAAGGGCATTGCCCTGAAGTGATAATGGCCTCATGGCAATCTGAATCTGAGATACTTTCTGTGGGATTGCCTGATGGGGATGTGGAAATAAGCGTCCTTTAGGTCCAGAGATGCTAACCAATCTCCCTGCCTTAGTGTTGGGAGGATGGCTGCCAGAGTCACCATCTTGAACTTTGGTTTTGACAAATGTCTGTTTAGATGTCTAAGATCCAGTATGGGTCACCACTCCCCAGTTTTCTTTGTTGTGAGGAAGTATCTTGAGTGCAGGCCTTTTGCCCTTTGTACCAAGGAACTGGCTCTACTGCCCTTTGTGACAGAAGGTTGGATACTTCCTCCTCCAACAGAGCTGTTTCTGATGGGGTAGAAGGTCTAAAAACCCTTGCCTGCAGCTTTGGCATGATCTTGAAGCTGAGAGAGTGGGAGGCAGTATAGTTCAGTGGTTTAAGGCTCTGAGCTGCAAATCTGGAGATCTGGGTTTGAATCCCACAGCCCCCACTTGCATAATGTGTGACCCTGAACAAGTCACTTAACTTCCCTGTGCTCCCAGGTCGCACCTGTAAACACGCTTTCAGCTTAGTGTGTCTCTCCTGGTTAAACAATTTAAAAAAAAAAAAAAAGAATCATAGAAGCTCGATGGCAGAAAAGGACCCTTTCAGCACATCTAGTCTGCCTATTCCTTCCATTTCACCCCCAACCGCCACCACCCTCCTCCCCCCTGAGCAAGATCCTGGCCCACTACTTCCAGGACCCTCTTGTCTGTGGTGATGGTTTGCCACTCCTGGAGATAGTGGGCCAGCTTGCTCCCTACCGGGATTGGGGAGGTGACCCAAACAGACACCTCAAGGTGCTTGCCTTGTGCTGGGGCTAATGCGGCCACTGCCTCTTCTGCCCCCGCCTCTAAAATATCCCCTCTGCTGCTGACATTGTGGGAAAGCTTGATGCTGGAAGAATAGTCTATAATGGGCCTTGCCCCTGCCACCTCTGGCTTGGTGCCTTTTGGGGTGTGGATGCCTTTTCCTTGGTAATAGCAATTTTGTAAGCAGCCTTGTAACTGTCTGTTTTCTTCATGTAAGCCTCTGTTTGCTCTCCAAACAGAGATGTGGGCTCACAAGGAAAATCCAAAGCCTTCATTTGGGTATCCTGGGCCAGGTAAGTAGTCCGGAGCCAAGCAAACCTTCTGAGAGACACTGGCATTGCCATCTGTCTGGCAGCAGTGTCACTGGCATCAACTGCCATCCTAAACTTGACCTTAGAAGCTTCTATACCCCTTTTTGCAGCCTTTTCCAGATCAGATGCCTTGGGAGCTGGGACAGCCTTTGCTATTACCAGGACAGTATTCCAGAGTGTTTTCCAATGCCTGGAGATGTAGGCCATATAAGAAGCCTGCCTAATAGCCAGAGAGGACCCTAGGTAAGTTTTCTTAGCCATGGAGTCTATTCTTCTGGAGTCCTCGTCAGGAGGATGTGATGCCATTGGGATGCCAGCTTTGTCACAAGCTGCAGCCTGCACCACCACCCTCAAGGCTAGGGTGCCCAAAAGGAATTCTGCTCCTCCTTGGCTACTCAGTACTTTCTATTCAGCTTTTTTCCACTGGCGGACAGAAGTAGGTGCCTCCAATATTTTGTTAACCTGTTTCTTCAAGGACTTATGGATGGGCAACAGTAGTCTCTTTGACACTGGGACATCCATCATTTTCATATAGCCCTGTACCTCTTCCTCCTCAGTGGACTCCTGGCTGGGGAGGTCCAGGGTTTGAGCAACCTGCTTTATGAAGGCAAAGTGGGATGTGTAATCCTCATATCCCTTGTCAGGGGAATCAGGACGGTGAGGATCAGGAGAAATGTCAGGTTCAATGGGCTCTCCATAATCCTCTTTCTCCTCCTCATCTTCATCATAGAATTCACCACTCTGTTCCAAGGAACCGGGAACAGAAGTTGAACTGGAGGCTTGAACCGGTGTCTGAGACTGCAGCCGCTTTTCAACCAGAACCGGAGTTCCAGGTTACAGTGACTGAATAATCCTGATTGTGTTAGCAACCTCCTCAGTGGTTGGAACCGAGGTTTTTCTCGGTTGCGGTTCCTGCGTTGTATGTTTTTCTTTCTTTTTTCTTTTACCTGCAGTAGCCGGTTCAGTGGCTGTATCCGTGGTGCGTTTCTTTCCTGAAGAACCTTAGCCCCTGTCAGAGGGCTGTTCCGTGCCAACAACTGTAAGGGACCCCCTGCAAAATATTTTGTGGGGCCCACCTCCCACCAGTAAATGTAAAATAACCATTAGCACATACGACATTTTTATAGAGTAAGTTTTTTGTATCAGTACTGCTGAACATATATATATATAGTTTGTCCATGCTGCCCCTCCTCCCCAGTCCCCTTTGCTGGCACCATGAACAATGTAATTTGTTCCTGATCCACCTGGGGACACCAGCACCAAGATTAGATGTTTTGAGTAATGGGCCCTGTTGCTTCTTTGTTCTGTACCTCCCCAAAACCATGTGAAACTGGAGTTGGAATCTTCTGACACCACTGCCGACAAACCCAATTTCAAATGGATAAGCAATTTCCAAAGGGAAACTTGCAAGTTTGTCTATGAGTAAAGGTTTTCTTAATGCTGAATTCTAACCTCTAAGGCAGTGGGCCCCCTAACACTGCGGGCCCTACTGTAACTGCAGTTCTTGCACCCCCCGGTCACTGCCCTGGGCTTCGATTCCTTTTGAGGAGGAGTTGGTTTATCCGAAGCCAGGTCAGGAGCCTTCTCAGACATTCTTTCCTGCAGCCTTTTAAGTCACCTCTCAAGCGTGGACTCTGCAAAGTTTTTACAGATTTCACAATCTGCATTCAGGTGGTCAAACCCTAGGCAGAATACACAAATGAAATGAGGATCAGCCTTAGCGAATGGTTTCCCACCTCAGTGCAATGCTGGAAACCTGAAGGGCCTGTTCTTTTCTTGGTTTTCTGTGACATCTAAACCAGCAAAGAAAAACACCTCTTTTTTTTCTTTTCAGTTAACTTTCAACCATAAAAAAATGAAAATTATGTACATACCGTAATTCCTGATCTTTCTGTGTATCTTCACCATTCATCACATTTGTGTCTTGGCTGGAGGTCACGACCCCACGGGAGCTCTGTTTTTTTCTTTTTTGGATGGGCGGAGTTGATGCACCGACAGCGCCGCTCTCGAGGCCGACGCACTTCGTGGTGCTTGCGGGTTGGCTGTTGGGTGTCGTCGACCCCCACACCAGTTCTGAGTCACCGTAGAATAAGAAAGGGTTAGGAGGAAGGGAGGGACATGGAAGTCCAAGGGACTGACAAAGAAAAAGATATACAAACTAAAAGGAGAAATAAATGATGGAGAGGACAGATAGGAGAGTGAGAAAAACTAAGGGGATTGTGAGGGGCCCCAATCTTTCGAATCAGAAAAGGAAAGGGAAGGAGGGAGGGAAAAACAAGAAATGGGAGGGGGGAGGACATAACCTGGACTGATGACTGTCTCCAGACTGGATTAGTAGCTGCAAAGGAATAGCCAGAAGGCTGAACTGCCAGAATTCAAGGCACAGAATCACTGGCAAGAAACTCCAGCATGAACAGAAGAGGCTATTCTGGAAGAAAGTGACAGGATCCAGGGTTGTCCCCCAAAACCACATAACTGGATATGGGGAAACAATAAGTTTCTTTCATTAAAATTGAGGGATGAGTCCTTAAGGACAGGAATGGAGGAGGACAGAGGAAGAGAGAGAGAAACGAAAAGAGGGGGCAACCACCAACTCCCACCCCAAAGGGCTGAAGCCAAGGCACTGAGGAGAGAAGCGCCCTCTCCCCTGATCCCTCTCCCCCCCTCCCCGCCAGAAGGTAAAAATCCCCATGTGCCCCAGGTCACCCCACTCCTGACCAGTGAAAAGGAAAGGGGGAGAAAGAGGGGCACACAGAGGGAGGGGGACCCAGAGACTGAGGCCCCAGGGAGATGGAGGGTGGGATTTGTGATGAATGGTGAAAATACACAGAAAGATCAGGAATTATGGTAGGTACATAATTTTCATATCTTATCTGTGTCAATCTTCACTATTCATCACATTTGGGTGAGTACCAAGCCCCCTCCGAAGGGGGCACTAGACCCTAAAGGACTAAGTCCCTTAACTCCTAGTGGGGGCAAACACTGAGAGGGAGAACCTTTACGGGCCTGGCGAGGCCCAAGACTGGGGAGAGTGAGACGGTGACCCCGGAGTGGGAGGATGCCCCGACAGTCGCTGCCTCACCCTACAGAAGAAAAGGTGGGTTCTCCGGTGCATGGAGGAAATCACCCTACACCGGGCCAAGGGTGACAACCGGGAAAGACATAGCCATGCCGTCCACCTAGTGCAGATCGCTGTCCCTATGACCCTGGAAGTTACCTCACTGGCGTCGTAAGATGCCCTTGCTTAGTGCCTTGCTAGCTCCAGGACACGTGCAGAGAGTGCAATGGCTTGTCTGGTTACCTCCGAATCAAGCATAGAGGCTAGGAGTTGACCTAGCCTGGACCACAGAAACCTATCACAGGTAGCATAGTGGGCCTGATGAGCAGAAATTGAAAGAAGCAACTGTGCCAAGTAGAAAGTCCTCCCCCCCCAGAAGTCAAAATCCATGGAATATCCAGAGGTTGGCTGCTCAGGTGGAGGGTGGAACACCCGCTTGTACATGGCGCTGACGTATGTAGGGAAGTGAGCAGCTGCACCCCTGAATTGCTCCCAGGAGAGAGGTTCCATAGGGCCACAAATGCCTGGGAGAGCAGGAGATGGTGACAGAGGAGTGGAGCTAAGTCAACAACAGAAGGAGACCGTCCTCTGTCAGGGCAAGAGAGCACACCAGGAGCCTCAAAGGAAGGAGGAACTCCGGAAAGCCCAACAGCCGACAGCTGATCAACCACGCTGGAACTGCCTAGGCCGTGCCCTGAAGAATCCCCCATCAGGTGACCAGGACCGTGAAAATCCAAAAGGATGGTCCCTTCCCTCCAAAGACCAGGGCCCTCTCAAGGAGACCAAGAAGGAAGGGTGGGGGTCCGCACTACGACTCCTTCCCGAACCCGGGTGGGTTCCAGAAAAGGTTGCCAAATTGAACCCTGACTCCCTCAACCCCTCAGAATCCAAAAGAGCCCTCCTCCTTACAAACACCAGCCTAGGCAGCTGACAATCCTGGTCAGTCCCCGAGGGGATCACCCAGGGAGTATTACCATCCCCTCCTGTGGGTGCTCCGGTCGGCCCTAAAGTTGGCGATCCAGGCACACCACCTGAGGGGGTAACCCAACTGAGGTGGCAGAAAACCCTCCAAGCCCAGGCTGCAGGGCAACAGTGGCCTGCACTACTACTGCCCGCTGGTCAGCACCCCTGACCCTAGACTTGGGGGCTACCGCCCACTCCTCAGAGGGAGGCTGGCTCTGGTCAGCCGAGGTAACCACCAGGAGTCCCACATGGGCTGCCAACTCCAAGGTCAGACAGCTGGTCCACACCAGACTCAGAGTCCGTCTCCAAGGGAGAGACCAAAGTCTGGTGCCAGACCGTACGTGGGACGCCCACTCCTGTCTGGACAGAAGGAGGTGCCAGTCGGTGTCCGCACAAGAGCGGCACCGAACTCCCTATGGTACCGTGAACAGTGCCAAGAAGAGATGGTGCCAGGGGCAGCAGAGCCAGAGTTGATGTCTGCCATGGTGCCACCCTGTCCCACAGTGCCGTGAAGGCACCGGAGTCAGGACAGCGCCAACAGTGACACCAACAGCTCCCTTGATGCCCAATGGTGCCAAGGCGCCACCTCCCACAGCCCGTGGTCCTCACTTGGCACCGAGCTAGACACAGCGCCATCCCCAGCCACAAGAAACAGTCAAAGATGGCGCCATAGAACCTCCCACGGCGCTGCCAGCGCTATCAGTGTTGCAAACGACATTGATTGCAGAGATGGCGCTGACGATCCATAGAGAAACAGGCATTGCATGAATCCATGTCATGAAGTGGGCCAAGACACGCAAGACAATGATCATGCTGGTCGGTAACGGAGTACTTGCTGCCGCACGGGCACCGACGCATAGGGGCTGCCCCGCTTTCAGCGACTTTTTGCCCTCCAACCTAGACATGACAGACGGAATAACAATTCAAAAACAGACTCGACATTGCTGAAAAATAACAGGAACAGTCTATCCTGAGCGGCAGAATCCCCAGTTCGCTGACTGAAAGTAGCCAACAGAGGAAACTGTATCTGCTGAGGCCAGCAAAGGGGCCACTAGTATCATCTTGGCCATGTGTGCCAGCACTCTGAATGACAGGTATTGGAGGGGATGCATACAGAAATAGAGTCTGCCATAGCAGTCTGAATACATCCTGACAGAAACGCCATGTCCTGGACATCTGGAGCAGAATCAAGACAGTTTAGTGTTGAGTGGGGATGGAAAAGAGTCCACATCTGGAGTGCCCCACTCATCAAAAAGCAATTTCACAATGTCTTGTGCTAGTGACCATTCATGAGAATTGGCCTTTGTTTGAATGACCTTGTTTGCCACAGTATTCTGAACTCCTGGCAGATGCACTGCTTGGAGCAAGATATGAAAATTACATACTTACCGTAATTCTTGATCTTCTAGGAATATCTTTAGCATTTATCCTCACCAATGGGTCTGTGCCAAATGAATTAGGACCCCACGGTAGCCAGAACTTTCTTTTCAGGAGGTCTGGTGCTAAGACAAGCCATGTGCATGCACGGTGCGGTGAGAGTGGTTCACGGCACCAGGCTTACCTCGGCACCAGACTCTAACTGCCTCATTTCCTTTTTTACCAAGGAGGTGCACAATAAGCCAACTAGCAGTCATGCACTTTCTCGAAGAGCATGATGTGCCCTGGTGACCTGTGAAAGCATGGTTAGTGCATGAGCAGACAGTGTTTTTTCAGCTCAAGCCTTGAACAAGGGAGAGAGCAAAAACACAATGAAGTGAGCTTGGGGGATGGTGTGTGGGCGTGTGAATAAATGGTGAAGATATTTCTAGAAGATGAAGAATTACGGTAAGTACGTAATTTTCATAACTTCCAAGAATGTGTCTGCACCATTTATAAGGTTATGGGCCAAAAAGGCCCCAGTCCCTGGATGGCCAGAAGGGAAGGAAAGAGAAAGAGGGAGAGAAAGAGAGAATTAAGGGGATAGGAAGGTGGGGGGGGCAAAGACCCATCCAGGATATAGAGCTGGCAAGAGCAGATCTTCCAGAAGATAAGAGCCCAACAGGGAAGATTCCAAGGTAACTAAGAGGAATCCTGCTAAGATGGGTAAGGCCCCCCCTCAAACCCTTAACCCCAGGAGGATTTCCCGCCCCTTCACCCCCCCATTACCATTTATCAAAAGAACCCACAGGGTTCTGGGGGGGGAGAAGGGGGATCCTAGTAAATATGTCCCTTCCCAAAGGGAAGGAGACCAAAGGATAGAATAACAAGGGTGGGGGTGGAGGAGTTTCAGTCAGCCCCAGAACCCTGCCATGCTAGGGGGCCTAAAGGTCAGGGCACCCCAAGGGGATTTGCCAACCCCTGAAATGAGGCCCAGGATAAGGGGTGATGGCCCACCAGACGTCCCTGCGTTGGCCCAGACACAGGCCCTACTTGCCGTCCCCTGGGACCCTCTCAGAAGTCTCCTAGAAGACCACCAGGAGAAGGAAGGAGGAAAAACCCCAACAGAATGCCACGGAGAACGGTGAGCAGGGAGGGGGCACGGCTCAGGGACTGAGGCCTTGTGAGGGGAAGGTGAGTGGGATTCAGTGATGAATGATGAAGATACACAGGAAGATCAAGAATTATGGTAGGTACGTAATTTTCATACCTTCCCCACATCAGTCTTCATCATTCATCACTGGTAGATGAGTACTGAGCCCCCCCGAATGGGGCCCAGTAAATCCCTGACAGAACAGAATCCCTCAGCCCACTGGCCAGTTAGGCCTGGGACTGATCAGAGTGAGGCGGGGTCCCCCATCCCTTGGGGGAAGGAAGGTGCCCCTGCAACTCCCATCTTGCCCTGCGGGAAAAGAGCTGGGTCCCCTGGAAGGAGGAGGCCAGTAACTTATGCTGGGCCAAAGGTGACAACCTCAAAAGGCGAATGTCTGCCTAATGCAGATCACTGTCCCTGCAAGTCATGAAGTGACGTCACTGGCATCGTAAGATGCCCTTGACTGGTGCCTTGCCAGCTCCAGACCTATAGCAGAGAGGGCTATGGCTTCCCAAGTAGCCTCTGAATCTGGCAGCAATGCCAGTGCCTGGCCCAGCACTGCCCACAGATGTCTGTTACAGGCAGCGTGGTGCGCCTGATGCAAAACAATGGATAGCACCATCTACGCAGAGAAGAAAACTCTCCACCCCAGACAATCGAACTCCACCAAAGTCAGGATCCGAGAAGTCGACGCGGGACGGACATCTATGCCCAGTAGGGTGTCCAGGCGTGTCAATCCCAAAGTGGGAAAAGCCAAAGAGCATAGTGACCCTGGGGTGCATAATACCTTAGAAGCTCTGAACCAATGGTACAGCCATACCGAGCTGTCAGTCGGTAGGCGGCGTGGTGCCAGGCGGGTGGGTGCTGCCGCCTGCTGGCTCACAGGGGCGGGGTGGTAGGGCTCAGTGGGTGGGTGGGTGGGGTCACTAGATCACCAGGAATTTCAGACTTGGTGGGGGGATAGAGGAATGCCGCCCGAGATCAGGCTAATTGCGGTCCACTGGACCACCAGGAATATTGGACTTTGGGGGGGGATACAGTAATGCCAGCGATCGGGCTAATCGCGGTCCACTGGACCACCAGGGATATTGGACTTTGGGAGGGATACAGTAATGCCCGTGATCGGGGCATGGGGGGCACCACCAGGTGCGGCGGGAACATGTGATGACCACCCACAGGTGGCAGCTGCTGTGTTGCGCCCTGCAATGCGGCAGCTCACCTGTGGGTGGCCCTTGACTTGTTCCTTTTTTTAAGCTTAACTTTGTGCAGGCGCAGGTAGGGGTTGCGCCTGCATAACTCTGCTCGGCCTGGGCTGAATATCGGGCTGTGCAGTTTACGCATGGGCATGCCCCCCCTTACCTGTGCCTGCATACATTACTGATGCGCCCCGGCGCATCGGGATTTGTGCGGCGCACTTTTCCCTTTTAAATATCGCACTGGGGCGCATCAGTGGGATCTGGGCCTAAGTCTTCATCATTCTCATCACCCAAGTGGCTGTATCCTGTAGCAAGTATTAGGAAATGGAGCAACATACAGGTCAAGGAGATGGCGGCATCTGATCCCAGTCACATCAAAGAAAAACAAAAGCATAGTGGGCTTCATTATAGACCCTCTGTCTCTGTTGAAACTACAAGTATACAGTGTTACACGAGGTCCCTGCACCCTAATTGATACCCTCAGGGGTACACCGTAGACAGCTAATGTTTAGGCATAGGCTATACTAATACATAGGGCATAGGGCATCTACCGTACAAGAGTAGATGTCAGGATATGAATACATATTATTGTAACTCACTTTGCTTGCTAATGCACACACATTATACCATGTATTTTCTGTCTATTTCTTACTTGTCAGATGCCAAGACACCTGTCCTTGAAGTAATTATAATGTGTAAGGCAACACTGCCATCTTCGGTGATGGACACCACTTCACCTTGTTATGTAAGACTTTGTATAAGAACGTCTTTGTTCTAAAACTGATGATTTTACAGAATTATATAATGTTATCTTGGACCGTGGAGCCACCTCTAATTTAGCCAATAGGGCTCATCTCTGTAACTAGAAATGTTTCTATCTTTCAGTAACCATAGTAATTATCATAGGTATATAATGTTATGCACAGGCTTTGCACCTCGGAGACCCGAGAGATCCCAAGAGACTACAAAGAAACCTCGAGGTGTAGGGAACGCTTAGCACTGGCTCCTGGTTCGTATTGGTAAGAACTGCTTAGGGCAACTGTGATTCATCCCTGTTTGTAGTAATAAACTTGTTTATTACTTGAATGCAACTTGTTTGTGATTATTTGCATCTCCAATATTGCCAAGAACCTGAAAGTGAGATTTAGACCTCTTATAATTGGCGACCGCATGCAGGCGATATTGGGTGTTGTAAGTTTTCACTTGTTGCTATAAATTTCCCTTTTCCCACGGGGACTGCAGGTGTACATTTCCGTATCACCTCTCCCGTCTTTTCTACCAGTTTGTAGATACTTGCAAGGTCTGGCTGACTTTTCGGGTGTGGTTGATGCTGTCTCGACCCACTCCATAGCAGCTTTGAATTGCAAGCCTACAACTTATACAGTAGCCCGGCTGTGTTTAAAGTACTCATGTTGTGGATCGATACGCAACGCGTGGTCTTTTTCACAGTCTGAATTTTCGTTCCTTCCCACATAAATGGCCACAGTATCAGATATCTGCGCAGAACTAAGACTCGATGTCTCGAACTTTCTTACCTCCCATGGAGGATGGGCTGACTTCGCGCGGGACGCAAGTCAATCCGAAAACCCTGTACTGGGGATTTCAACCAGTATCGCGAAACCCGACAATCAACCAATAAGCGTTGTGCTAAAGGGTTGATGGTCGCTGCTCTCTACGCTGCTTTGGAAGCCTCTGAAGCGAGGTTTCGAACCCTTGATCTGCAGATCGCATCTCTTAAGCAGGAGATGGGTCTGCAGGAAACAGAATGTATTCGGATACAGCAGAACTTGGAGTCAGAACTCCAATCTCTGCGTAATGAAAAGGATTCACTATTGCATCATTCTGCACAGGCTGGTGAACAAGAAATGTGTACTCTGAAGAATGAGTGTGAAAGTTTAAGACAGGATAAGAGTCAGGTGGTATAAATGAATGATTTGCTGAGTGCCGCGAATGCACAATTGAGTGACGAGATGGGTGAACTGCAGGACGAGATCAATCAGGTACGTAATGATTTAGAAATATCCTATAGGGACAATCGCGAATTGAGCGCCGCGTACCGTGTTTTTCAGAAACAGAAACAGGATCAGGTTGATATGAATGTTGCAAGTGTGAGTCATGATGAATGTAGAGCTAAGATGCATAAACTGCCCATCAGCGAGAGGTTTTGACTGGCCATGTTAAGGCAATGGGTGAGTAGCCCTGCCTTTCATTAGGTCGTCGGAGGGGAGCCTTCCACGATGATACCTCGCAGTACAACGCCCAGTCACGCCCTACTATGGCCCAGATTCCCACCCAGCCATCCAGTGAGATGGCGGTGCCTGCCCACCACTCCCCAGGTCACACGTGAGACGGCGTCGTGGCGCTCATCATGGAAAGCGCCATCATGGCGCGCCATGATGAGAGAAACAGGCCAAAGCCTGGTCCCGACCAGCACCTCCAGTAGCCGTTATTAGTGTGGAAGACAGGCAAGAGATTGAAACCATGATTGATAGGGCATTGGGAAATGTTCCTCTTCCTGAAAGAAGTATGAAAGCCATTAGAAGTCAGATTCGACAAATTTTTCAAGAAGCTGGCACTCAGGAAGATGTTGTTCGGACTGCGGCTGAAGCTGCAGCCCGCACAGCATTGGATGGTGCACGAGACACACTACCCTTGCCTGATCGACCACCAACTAATCCCTTGCAAATGGCCTACTCTGTTCAGCAAATTGCTGATAGCATCGGTCGGATGAACCCGTCCGACAACCTCAGCTGCCATTTGGAAAAGGTGCGCTCCAAGTGCGAGATGCTTAGTCTCGCCGCAGAATACCAGGTCCAAATACTACGCCAGACCATAGATCCTGGTTTATGGGCAAAACTCCCCGAAGCAGTTCGCCAAGATGGGAACGCTACCTTTGACGAAGTCAAAGCTGAGTTCATTTCCGTTCACAGCCCTGGTGTGGTTGGAGTAATGCTAGCATACCCCGTGAAGCAAAATGCTAAAGAAAGTCCAGCGACTTACCACCAGAGACTCTGGATGGCCTATCGAGCAGGGAAACATCTGGCACAAGAAGCCGCGGATGTAGATCTTATTGAATATAAGACCCTGTTTCTTAGAAACATGAGTCCCAGCCGTGAGAGAAAGTAGAGCCAACCACATACGAATACGGATAGGTTTGCCGATATTCTTGGAAAACCGAGAGAGTACCAATTGTACATCCATGATTTGGGTTCCGGTTCCAAAGGTTGCTGCTGGGAACCCGCTTCTGGGACCATGACACACTACACGGTGGAAGGACAGGCCCAGCAACAACAGCCCAAACCTCCATCAGCCCCTCCAGCTAGCACCCAACAAAACCCCCAACAACAACAACAGCAGTGGGGTGGGAACCGGAATTGGCATAAGAACAAAAAGTACAAAGGCAAAGGGAAGCCATTACAAAGATCAGGTCCCTCATATAAAGAGATAGCTGAAGAAAACCGAAAATTTGGGGAGCTCCTGGGGCAGGTGCATTCTGTAGCGGATGCCGTTCCCTCACAAACACTTGCAGCAGTACAACCGGCGACCCGTGACACTACTGGCCATGGAGACACTGGAGGTATGGATGCGCAGACCCATACCAGCCTGAACCCGGAAGCCCCGCCTTACACTGCATCAGTGCAACACGGTGAAGTCATCCATGCAAGCCAAGCCCAACCTCTGCATGCCTCCAACAATACGGATTGACAATTACAGGCCCCAGTCCGCATTGTAAACAAGTTGGTCTTGGATACAAACGGAAGGTCCTGCACCGAGGCCGAGGTCGGGGGCCGCCAATTAATTGTCTTATTAGATACAGGTGCAACTGTATCTGTGTTACACGACGACCACCCTGAAACGTCTCCATGGTCTACCGGACGGAAGACCAATATGTCAGGAGTTGATGGTGCTAGCTTACCTGCATACCGTTCTCTGCCTTTACCGGTAGAACTAGGCCATTTGAAGGCCTCACATGCTTTCCAACTGATGGTGTTGCACAATCACCCTAGCATCATTGGGATTGACTTCCTTGCACCACACGGCTGTGTGGTGGATCTAGCAAACAAGCTGTTGATACAGATCCAGGGTCAATACCATACTGTTTTAATTCCTGACTCACATGCTGTGGCAACAATATCCATTAACAACAAAGAGCATGACATCATAGATTTAGTCAAGAACCATGAACTTTTCCCAAAGCTTCTACCTATTCTGCAACGACATTTGGAAACGTTTGCAGTTAACAAACACGATTGTGGCAGAATGCATACCGTTATTGAGGTGCCAGGCCCGGCACATGAGAGACAAAGGCAATACCCATTTTCCTCTGAAGCCTTACCCTCTCTTCGAGAGACAAACAAGTCACTCCTTAAACAAGGAGTAATCAGAACCTGTGTCTCCACTGCCAACTCTCCTGTCTGGCCTGTGAAGAAACCCACAGGTACCTGGAGACTTACTATTGACTACAGGAAACTGAATCAGGTCATTCCCAGTTGCTCCCCAACTGTGGCGTCTGCACCGGATGTGCTTCAACTTTTAACACCAGATCAGAAATGGTTCAGTGCTCTGGATATCTCCAATGGTTTCTGGTCATTACCATTGGCCCTCAAGAGTCAATATAAGTTTGCCTTCACTTTTGAAGGCGACAATACCGTGGACTTGCTTGCCACAGGGTTCCATAACAGCCCATCCCTCTTCCATCTCCATATGATGGATGCCCTACAAGGTTTCTCAACCCCCCAATGTCTCTTACAGTATGTAGATGACCTGTTGCTGGCTACTGCCACACAGGAACAACATCTGGATCTCTTGGATGAACTATTGACTCTTATTCAAAGAGCAGGCTTGAAGTGTAATCCTGCAAAAGCACAACTATGTCAGAAAGAAGTACTCTTTCTGGGTTTGAAAATAACAGATCAAGGTCGGAGTCCTACTTGGAAAAAGATTCAAGGGTTGCAAGATTTGCCATTACCTACCAGTGTGGCAACTCTTAGGAGGTTTCTAGGTATGGTAAACTACTCCAGAGATTTCATTTGTGACTTTGCACAGAAAGCCGCTCCACTGTACGATTTACTCAAAAAGGACGTTCCATGGAATTGGGGCCCTGTCCATACCGAGGCGGTGACGTCACTGAAGCAGGCCTTGGCCTCCGCCCCAGCACTGGTAAACCCCAATCCAACATTACCATTCCATCTAGAGTGTGCCACCTCTGACATTGCTATGTCAGCAGTGTTAGCCCAAAAGGTACATGGCACTTTGAGACCTATTGCATATGCATCGCAGCTCTTGACCCCAGTAGAACAGAAGTATGGCCTTTGTGAAAGGAATCTTCTGGCCACTTACTGGGCGGTCAAGCACTTCCTGTATATCATTGGGTACTCTCCGCTGATTCTTAACACCAATCATGCCCCTACTACCTTTTTGCTTTCAGACAGAGTGAAGGATGGGTCAGTCTCAACACCAGGCTGACATTGGTCACTCCTCCTCCAGGATAAGGGATATTCAGGTCCATCAAACCAAAGTTCCATCTCTACTAGCACATGGCCTCCTCTTTCAGGGGGCCCCATGACTAAGCTTTGCAGTCACCCGATCTTTCAGATCCAGGTCCATTCTTCCCTGCCACCCTGAGTATTAGAAACACACTCCTTATACCGCTTTCACCGATGGATCAGCATCATATTATCAAGGTGAACAAATTGCAGGGATGGGTATCATGGTGGTGTATCCTTATGGGAACACTGTTAAGATATCTAAACGCTGTACTGTAGCTTCATCACAATATGCAGAGCTGGCAGCAGTGGCCCATGCATTAGAGTTTATACAACATGGAACTCAGGACACCATCATTTTTACTGACTCTAATTGGGTTTGTTGCTCCCTTACAGAATTTCTCCCTTTCGATGGAAGAACTCCTTCCTCTCTTCTGATGGCAGCTCAGTGAAATACAAGAATGGTGATTTACATACACGCATTAGGTCAGAAATACCCACACAAACTCTATGTACACAAGGTTAAAGCTCACTCCTTACATGATCCCTACCACGCATTCAATGACACAGCAGACACCCTTGCCAAGGAAGGGGCCCGAGGGGGGGATGTCTGGGTGATGGAACATCTAGAGGCCAATGCGGCTGTACAGGTTGCAGCTCTTAAAAGGAAATCTGAATCTTTTTCCCCCTTGGACCTCTCAGCAGCCCAGAACTTGGACACTGAGCTCAAAGAAGTGTTCAGATTCTTGGACAAGGGTACTGAAGAAAGACTTCCCACGCATAACCCTTACCGTAGGCATGAAGGTAAATTACACTTATCCCCAGATGATAAACTCATTTGGTTCCAGCCAGAGGATACTGCCACCAAATTGTGGGTGGTCCCCAGACATTTGAGATCTGAATTTTTGCACCAGGTACCGACACACCCACTGTGGTGAGGCACCAGGGCTAGAAATACCCTCCAACGCCTCAAAACCACTGCATGGTGGCCTGGGATTACCAAAGATGTTAAACAATACATTGACAATTGCCTTGTTTGTGCACAAAACAATCTGATACCTACAAAACGGAATGCCAAACTTTTACCACAGAGACATACTGGCCCTTGGCATGCCATCCAAATTGATTTTATTGGTCCTTTGACCAATACCAGTAGAAACAACAAGTATACCCTTGTAGTGACCGATCTATTCTCTAAGTGGGTAGAGGCTTTTCCCACCAAGACTTGCACTGCAAAGACAACTGCCAAAATCCTGGTAGAACAGATTTTCTCCAGGTGGGCCTGCCTCTCAAGGTAGACTCCGATAGGAACCAGTTTTACAGGTGAGTTGATGAAAGAGTCCCTTGAACTCCTCGGGGTTCAGCAAAAGTTCCACATACCTTATCACCCTCAATCCTCAGGTCAAGTAGAGAGCGTTAACAGACGGATTAAGCAGATGCTTTCAAATTCATTGAGGACAGTCCCAAGACCTGGGATTCCCTACTGCCTTTACTCCTTATGGCAATTAGGGGTACACCCTCAGCCACTACCCAGCTTACACCCTTTGAGGTAATGACTGGCAGACAAATGAGACTACCTGAACACTTTGACCTGCACACCCCCACTGTGGACCGCGTCTGTAGATCAGTATGTGGAAAAACTTAGAAAAGACCTCATACACACACACTTGGATGCTGCAAATTGCATGGGCAGGGCCCAGCAACAGTCCAAAATACAATTTGACAAACATGCACAAGAAGTGGATTGGCGTTGGAGATCAGGTAATGGTACTTTGATTTGCACATCCCACCCACTCCTTCTCCAACAAGTGGGAAGGCCCTTACCCCATTGTCAACAAGCTCAGCCCAACAGTCTATCAAGTTAGACTCCTCCACAACAATAAACTGACTGAAAAATGGTTACATGCAAACCAATTGAAACTGTACAAAGGAGCTTAAAACTTACTCTTCCTAACCCCATTGGGCGGAACTGTACTAATATACTAATCTTTCATCTTCCTTTTCAGATACATTGACAAGATGGCTGTCTTGTTCCTATTCTACTCCTTGCAGGAGTACTTCCTTTCGCCCAAGGCACGGTACTGGACCTCCTTTGACACCTGATCCTCCTGCACCTCCTAGAGGGAGTTTCCATCAAAATTCCAGACACTATGATTACTGTCCAGGAAGGTTCCGATGCATACCTCACTGCCTCAGCCGTTGCTCCTGACAAATCCACCCTTCAGATTGAGTGGCAAACCACATCACAAGGACAAGTTCTCCCTGTGGCCAAACTCTGTAAGGGAACTTTCCAGGGTTGTCCCAACGCCAAATTGTCCCCTAATGGTTCACTGTCCTTGTTACAACCGCATTAAGACACCTGGCTTGTATAACATTACGCTTTAATTGACCCTTCCTATTGTAACTCTCTTTCTCAGGATTCTGCCCGCAGATTTTGTATTGCTACACTACATGGCCTCTGCTGCCATGTATCTATCTGTGCTACCTCCTACTGAAAACAGCTTTTGAATGTCCAAAAACATACCCTTGGTCCCCGTAGTGGTCTCACAGCCACTGCCTCCCAGGTTCTCTGATTAACAATTTACAAATTTATGCATATACCTGTTTTATTTAACCTTACTTATTGGAATGTGAAAGAATTTGGTGTGTCACAATACCAATACCTCAGCATTTTACAGTGCTTTGTTGCTAGATAGTTTAGCTGCATTTCAGATATCATTCCAGAGATCCCTTTACTGGGGTTTATTCTACTGAACACAGAGGTAATTTTGAGGAAACCTCCTCCTAGTACTCTTACTAATAAACGTGAAGAAGTTGACAGTTCTGATGTCACAGGTGCCACGGAACTGTCACAGGTCGTTTTGGTACTGCTATGTCCATTTAGAACAAAGCAGACATTGCTGCTATCAAAAGTCATTCTGCAAAGTTCTCCACTGGTTTGGTTAATGGTGTTTTACCACCTTTATTGCATGGTGTGGATGGTCTTAGCCAGGAAGAAAGATACACTGTACACAACATGCACGACATTGCAAAAGCCTTCACTGATTCCAAAGATAACATTAATGCACTCATACAACAGAACAATACAGAAGCTGATAGACAATATATTGGTAGAGAAATACTTTGTTCTGCATATGGTTCATACATACTCACTACCATTAACAACCTTTTCAGAGACCTAGAAACTGGTAGGATTCCTGATATTATACATGACAGACGTCTCATCTAAATGGTATTGTCCTAAATGTAAATCCCATCTTGTATTTCCCGTATGTACTAGACTCTGTCCATTCCTCTCTCCACAGCTCGAAATTTGGGGTTTGTGACCAGACATCCGAATACTGGTCCTTGTTTTTCTGCTAAGAAATGTTCTATAACAGATACCATGTTTGTCTCTTTTACTGTCTCCTTACCATGCTTTGATCCCACTACAGCTTTGTTCGACAAGCTGGCACTGGTGCATTCTATAGGGCATTTGGATGAAGACATCTACTGAGAACGCCTGGATCTACCTCCTCTACTGGTCTACCATTCCTTCCTGGATGCCTGGGTGGCACCGCACACGGACTGCTGTGCGAAAAAGCAATATATCTACTTGTGCCGATGTGATGTGTTTGATGTTATACGCCCTGTTTGTGGCTACTCTCCAGACAGCATTGACTGGACTTTCACTATGGATGCTGACATCACTGAGAATGGCACCAACGCTTTGAATCAACGCAGTCACCGGATCTGCTCTACCAGTCCTATCGTGAGGAAGCTCATCGCCTGTCAACACGGATCTCCAAGACGACTCCAACATGCCCTGTCCAGTTGCAAAATGGAGACTCGCTTACTGTCAATCATAGTACAACTCTGACGATGAATACTGCATAGTTACTAATGTCAAAACGTATTCTTATGGTTCTGTTACTTGTGCAATTGATTACCCCAACTTCTGTTTTGTTCCTCATCAGAAAACTGTTATTGAGACACACTGTCATAACCCGCTTGCCCCTTATGAAGCAGATATTATTGATGGTAATCAGATTATACTTACACTTGAAGAATACCTACCCTACTTTTGTATCACATAGATCCACTGACACTTACACTGAAATCACTGTTAGATAGAAAGGACACACACCTCATCCACATCAGCAATAATATAACCAAAGCCAATGAAGCCATTCTTGACCTTATGAATGATGGAGACATGAATAAACGCTTTATTCTTACATTGGTTAGAGATTACTTTTAAAGGTTTGTTATAATACAAGCATTTTTGATATTTACTTTGATTATTATGCTTTGCTGCCTCTGACGTACTCTTCGTAACACCATGAGCAGCGAGTTTCTTTACAAGGCTCGTGCCTCTGGATTTAAGAACCACTGCTCCTACCACTCATATATTAGCCTGTGTTTGCCCTTTTCCAGGCATGTGGGAATTGTTACACGAGGTCCCTGCACCCTAATTGATACCCTCAGGGGTACACCGTAGGACAGCTAATGTTTAGGCATAGGCTATACTAATACATAGGGCATAGGCATCTACCGTATAAGAGTAGATGTCAGGATATGAATACTATTATTGTAACTCACTTTGCTTGCTAATGCACACACATTATACCATGTATTTTCTGTCTATTTCTTACTTGTCAGATGCCAGACACCTGTCCTTGAAGTAATTATAATGTGTAAGGCAACATTGCCATCTTCGGTGATGGACACTACTTCACCTTGTTATGTAAGACTTTGTATAAGAACGTCTTTGTTCTAAAACTGATGACTTTACAGAATTATATAATGTTATCTTGGATCGTGGAGCCACCTCTAATTTAGCCAATAGGGCTCATCTCTGTAACTAGAAATGTTTCTATCTTTCAGTAACCATAGTAATTATCATAGGTATATAATGTTATGCACAGGCTTTTGCTCCGAGACCCGAGAGATCCCAGAGACTACAAAGAAACCTCGAGGTGTAGGGAAGAGCACTGGCTCCCGGTTCGTATTGGTAAGAACTGCTTAGGGCAACTGTGATTCATCCCTGTTTGTAGTAATAAACTTGATTATTACTTGAATGCAACTTGTTTGTGATTATTTGCATCTCCAATATTGCCAAGAACCTGAAAGTGAGGTTTAGACCTCTTACAACAGGAAGACGACAGTGGTGGTCAAATAGTCCATAGAGTATCGCACATTGTAGGTACCACTCGCAGTGGTACTGCAAAGGTTGTATTATGCACAATCAATGCAGAAACAAATTCTGGTCAGAGCCAATATGGCTGTGGAGAGCTTTTAGGAGCGGCAAGAGCAGTGAACAGAATATGTTGTGCTCTTGCTGCACATGAGTCAGCCATAATACTGCAGCGATTACAGTTCTGCACATGTGTGATTCTCATACATGTGCAGTTTGCTCCAGAGTCAGCCCTGCGCAACATGGCGGTGCTGACATAACTACGTGTAACAACCCAGTCCCCTCCGGTTACTAGAATCCCATTAGTACTAGTCTTAAGCAGGTAGGAAAAGGCAGCTGTTGGGAAGTTCATTAGGGACTTTCTACATAATGACATCATTGTTTACTCAGCTAGCCTGAGAGAAGGATGATTATGTCATTTACAACTCTCACAGCAGCATAACCATTTTAGAGTCAGTTGCTCTTGGGGAGCTTAGAATGTTCATCAGTAAGTTCAAGTGTGGCAGTTAGACTGGCAGGAGGTCTGCCATTGGGGCTCTGTCAAGGGAGCCCTGGTATTTCTCACCTCAGTTTGGTAAAATCTTCAGTTTGCCTGCAGGACTCTTTAGTTTCACTACAGGGGAAGTGAGAGGGAATGCAGTTCTTGTGGATCCAAGGTGCAATCCCCTGAAGTTCACTGCTGCCTTAAGGAAGAACAATGAGTAGAATCTGACAGCTACCAGAGAAAGAAAGGTGCCTTTTGTTCTTTCAATGACTGGGAGGAAGGAATAACTAATCTGTGAGTACAGAATTTGAGACTGTTCTCTGTGGGAGTTATCTGAGGTGTGTGTGCCCTAGATAAGACTAGATCACACCGGTCAGGACCCCTTTCACCACAACTGTGCTGAATTTAAAGTTAAAGTTGGGAGTCTTTAGCAATTCACTGGGGACTGGAGACTCATTTGGCGTAACCCTGAAGGAATGAGAAAGGCTGTTTGGGGCAAAGGGTGAGGAACGCCACCTGGAGTTTCAGGCAGGGCTAAGTGGTTCGTGGATGGGCACCAATGTTCTCTGGGCAAGCGACCATGCACCAGTAGGATTTTAAAGTGTGGCACATCCCACAGATAATACACTTTGGAAGAGAGATAGATGTTTTATGAAAAACAGTACTGCCTAGCAAAGTGTCCTGCAAAAGAGAGTGTGCCTGTATTGCAATAATAAACATTTTGGGGACCACCCTTGCTTTAAGTAACATCTGTAAATAAAGCCATATTGTAAATTCCTAGTTACTGCTTTAGACATTCTGCTTATTGCTTTTACTGTGAACGTTATTGGGGCTCCTCAGCAGTTAGGTCTACCATATGCCTAGCATCATCTCCCCTGGACCTGGTTGTAAATAAAAAGGTCAATTTTAGTATGTACCACCACCCCCCTATCCTCTAGAAAATGAGCCTGGTATACACTCCAACACTAGGGGTGGTACCATGAGTGTAGCTCTGCCAAAAGAAAATCGTATGCCATGTAGTTCTCAGTAGTTCTTTTAAGGGGGGATGCCAGGTAGCCAAAGGTGGTGTGGGGGTTACATATATATGCACGATACTTGTGCATGCACAGTTTAAGTCTGTGCCACCATGTTGGACACGGCAGCTGTCACGTCCTCACTTGCAGAAAGGAAAAGGAGGCGCCAGGAAGTAGGTATGTTTATGCAGCGCAGAGGGAAGGGCTGAATAAACAGAATCACTGGAAACTATGCTGGAGCACTGGGGCAGAACATCAGACAGCAGTCCGGTTATGTGCTTCCACAGTGTTCTTTTACAAATCTGATGATGGCATAACATCTGTGCAGCTTGGTCCACACAAACATAAAAGGAGGAGACTATTAACAAACTAAAGATCTGGTCTCGGATTTGCTTGTCATCACAGTCACTTTCTCATTCTTTTCTAAACATTAATTTCTGGTAAATGTGCCTTAACCATATTAACCTCAGTGCTAGTAGACTACTTCTGTTTTTTCCGTAATTGTATTAGGAGAAGGTAGTAGCAGTCTTGAAGTGGTTGCTGCCAGTGGTGACATGCTCTGAAAAAAAGTGGTTCCCATGCTCGTCTGCACATTTTTAGAAATGATCCCCTGAGTTAAAGGAGACAGGAATTGATTACTTATGTGAAGCTGTTTGAAATGTCTCTATTTTTATAAATTACATTCATACCTCTAAAGGATCCCTATTTTAACTCTGCCTGAACAAAAGCTGAAGCTGTCAGTTGTGTTTTGTTTTGTTTTTAGATTTATAGAACTGTTATTTAATGCAACAGCAGATTAGGTACATATGGACACATGTTGATGCATGGACATATTAAGATAACAGTATCTCAATTACAAGGGTGTCTGTGTTAGGTTTGGGTTTTGAATGTACATATACACTAGTCACTTGTTACAGAATTGCAGATATATAATGTTTAAGATAATATAAGTTTGACTGTTCATGAGTAATATGGACTTGTACACACAGTTTAAGAGAAATGCATCTAAACAGTACAATGTGTAAAATTTGATTGACATCACTGTGTGAAACAGCTGGTGAATGCTTAACTTATAGTAGGGTAGGTTGTCTTCTAACCCATTTTTACTTAACACATATATACAGTATTTTCATATTTATAAGACGTTTAACATTATTTACTATGTATTGCTGAAGAGCTACTGACGCCTCAAAGAAAACTTTGAAAAACATAATAATTAGGTAAAATTCTGCTTGTATTACAGATATATTCTAGATTTTTCCTCCCCATTATTTATTACTGAGAAAATGTGCATGAATGCATGATTTTATCCCTTGCAGTTACTTTAATTATTCTGCCTCTATAGCTTACTCCCTATTTCAAGTCATAATGCTCTGTTGTGACATCGCAATCTGTTGCCATGAGAGTAACTGTGATGTCACAAACAGTGCATTATGACCTCAGGTAGGGAGACAGCTACAGAAATAGATGAACTATTCAGGAGCAAAAAGCATGTTTTCATGCAAATGACTTCAGCAATAAATAATGGGGAGGAGGAACAAATAACTAATGTGAAATACAAGCTGAACTTTAAATCTAAATATTGTGTTTTGTTAAAAGTTCTTTTGAAGGTGTCAGCTGCTTTTTAAGCTTATTTTTCCTTGTGTTTTTAATCAGTGTCATTTACTAATGCTAGCACAGACACACACAGAGGGTTTTAAAATTAAACTTCAAGTTGGTTTATAGCTTGTGTCAGGGAATGGACTTTCAAGTCAGTGAAATTTGACCTTGGATAGTCTTCTTTTGATGGAACTAATCCTGTCTTGGCGAAGGAATCTGCACAGCAGAGGCTGTTTAGAAGTGTAGGAGTTATGCTAAACAAATGTAAATACCTCTAAAAGTATACAACTTACAGATACTAAACATGTACAAAAGTTGTTCAGGACAACATGACCTTTCAAATGAGCCCATTCATTAAGCTGCACTAATTATATTTTTTTAAACATGGCCATCTGATTACCTGAATTTTCATTTTTCATCACAATTTTCACCTTTCAGATGATTATATTTAAAAAATCTAATTCAGATTAGTGACTACCTCATTTGTTTGAAGGTGTGCACATTTACTCACAGAAAAGCAGCTTGAGTTCTGTGTCCACCATTCCAATTAAACAGAAAGAAGGAGCATTTCTTTAACTGCCATGGAGATTTGCAAAATGGAAGGATACAGTGAAAACTCCTAAAAGATGTGTTTCACAGAAACACCTTTTTGAAGTGAAGGCAGAATGGCTGTAGGCTCTGCCACAGCCATAAAAACAAAGGAATAAGAAAGTGTGTCAGGTAGTGAGACAGGCAGAGGAGAAGGAAATTGATCTGGTGGAGCTTCTGGGGGACAGAGATTCAGACTGTGATTATATGTGTGATAAATGTGATAGCAGCAGCACCCCGGGAGGGGGGAGGGGGAGGTGGAACAGGTGGGAGTTCAACTTGGGGTAAATGCACGTAAAAGATCCAAAAGTGGTGGTACAGTAAAACTGAAAAAAAGAAAGGCCACAGCAGCTGAAGAAGACATAGGAAAAACGGGTGGCCCAGGACACATGGTAGATGAGGAAGAAGAACCATTCCCTGACCCTGGAGAAATGGTGGAGGAAGAGGAAGAGGTTGATGATGTGGAAACAGCTCCCAGCAGCCCACCCATTAGGCAACAGCTGAAAGTGCAAGTAAGAAAGACCAAACCAGTGACGTCGGTGATGTGGGATTTTGATTAGGGTAGACAAAGAATCACAGACACGTAGTGCATCTTTTATGTAAAAGACCGTCTGAGTTGGGGTAAGCAGGGAACAAAGCTGGGGACATCTACCATGAAAAGGCATTTTCTGAAGTCCCACCCATCTCAGTATGAGAAGGCATGCCAGTGTACGGTGTCAGCAGCAGCACCACCAGGCAGTGAAGCTGATGATGATGGCGGGGGAGGAGACCATTATAACTCCTAGGAGACCAACTAGAGAGAAAACAGAAAAAAGTTCTCCAGGTGGTAGTCGATGAACAACTCCAGCATCTTCCATTCATCACTTCTTTAGTCCATCGACTCCCACACCTTTGAGGGGCTACAAATCCCCAGCCACTCCCCCCCCATGTGGAAAAAACAGTAGGCAACTGTCATGTCCAGGGAAAAAAGCACTCAACTTTCACTGGTCAAGTCCCTGGAAAAGGGCCAGAAATATAAAGGTAGCAGACCAGAGGCAAGAAAGTTAACAAGAGCAATTGTGGAAATGTTAGCTAGACTTGCTGCCATTCTCTTTTGTGAGCAATGCTGGTTTTCTGTTGCTAATTTAAGTTGCAGTGCCAAGGTATCAAGTGCCCAGCCATATCTACTTTTCCACAGTGGCTCTTTCTGATTTTTATCAGCGCATCTACAAGACTGCATCACATGCCTTGAAATCATCATTTGTTCCAGTCATTCACATCACCACTGAGATGTGGACCAGTGGTCAGACTACGGATTATATGGCAGTGACTGCCCATTGGGTCGGTTTCCTCTGTTCCTCCTCCTCCTCGCCCTCCTCCTTTGAGTTAAGTGCCAGCAGCAGCAGTAGCAATAGCAGTAGCCGCAAGTCACCAGGGCCCCCAAACCTCTACAAAAAGGAAGCTTTTTGTATACAGATGTACAAAATTGGAAAATTTCACCTAGCGAAATATTTCACGTAATTCCTGCATTACGTGACATTTTTCACCTAGGCGAAACGTAATTTCGCCTCTGATTTTGCTTTCATGTAATGTGAAATTTTGCCCAATTTAGCTTTCCCGTAAGGCAAAATTTCGCCATTATCCTTAATTTCGCCAATGTTTTTCAATTTCGCAATGCATTATGGATAGATAACCGATATATAATGTGCAGGTTGTTTCCTGCACAGTATATTGTCTGTTGAGTCAGAGAGAAGTTCAGTGCGGTGCATCACAGCCAATAAACTCTTCAAAACTTTTTATTTATGATTTTTGGGAGTCAATTGCTCCCAAAATCTCAATTTAGTTCCTAGTGCTGCTAGTGAACCTTTTTGTTTTGGTATCTTTGAATAATACTTAGTTAAACTTAAGTAGTGTTTTCAGTTTTCTGTATCTGAGGGAACTGAGTGGGGAGGGTCGACCGTGGTGTGCCTGTGTGTGTGTGTATGTGAAAGCACAGCAGGCTAGTTCCTAATATTTTACAGATTTCTCACAAGTTGTGAGTGAGTTTGTGTAATTTCTTTTAAGACTTAATATTTTTATTGGTGAGCTACTTATTTGTTATATTTTTCTTACATATTGACCCATTTTGGATAACTTTATCTGAACAGTTACTCATTCTGAGTAGTGCTGTTCCTGTTTCCCTTAGCGTAATCACTTTTGTGCTTTATTTTTTTATTGAAAGTATTTGTGTACATTGACCACTTGACTTGTCCATATCCAGGTGTGCTGCACTGTTGAATTGCTCACAGAAATTAAAATTGTGATCTAGCCTCTGCATTGCAGCGTTCCTGTTTTTCTATTTAATTTACTTACTATATTAACCTGCTTCCTCCCTGTTACACCACTGGTGTTTACTACCTGACCCTACTATTTATGGGGGCATGTTAGGCAGTGGCACCACCAAGGTTAGGCCTGAAAACGATTTGAAATAGTGCAGAAAACAGTAAATTTGTGTCCTGATGGTGGATGTGAACCATGTAACAGTATGTCTGACACTTGATTTCTGTCTGAATGTACTGTAACATTTTGTGGAAAACATTTCTGGACTTCTGGGCCATGTTAGGCAGTGGCAACACCATGATTAGGCCTTAAACCACTGGTAAACAGTGGGCCAAACAACATGGTTTGGTCCAGGTGGAAGGCATGCAACATATAATAGCATGTCTGACACCTGATTTAGGTCTGAATTTACTGTAACATTTCTTGGAAACATTTCTGGACTTGTGGGGCATGTTGGGCAGTGGCACCACCACAGGTGAGGCCTAAACCATTTGAAACGCTGCAAAAAACAGCAGATTTGGGTCCTGGTGCTGGATGTGAACCATGTAACTGCATGTCTAACACCTGATTTATGACTGAATTTCCTGTAACATTTTCTGGGAAACATTTCAGGAATTCTGGCCTTCTGGGGCATGCTGTCAGTGCTGTCACCAGATTTGTTACATCTTCTTAATGTCGCACACAACAATATGTGATGCAACATCACACAGCATTGTGAAATAGTTTTTTAATAGGCACAATACTTGACATTTGTGGACAGGAAGAGGAAACATGTTAAAGAGCAGGTGATGCCTTCAACATAACTTTAACAAAATATAACACTGACCAACAATTTAGCTGCATCCCCCATATGTGGAGTTTGCAAAGGAAGGGCCGGCACCAGTCAAAGGCTATGGGCCATTAGGGCCCTGTGCACAGAGTCTGTATTTTTTTAATTCAAATACCTTGTGTGAGTTGCTTCGACTCAAAGTAAGAAGCAGTCACCACAAGCACATATCCATAAAAACAGGTTACTCACCTGTAACAGTAGTTCTAGGAGTGGTATATGTTGTTCATCCACACTTGTTGGCTGATCTGCCTTCCCCTTTAAGACCACCGGAACATCTTCAAGCTGGTTCCTCCCACCCACCCGGGTGGCATAACCCTCGGCTCTGCCCCATGATGCCAGATCTTAGCCCGCTGGAAGCCAGGTTTGTGTGTCGGCCAGGGAGGTTGGTGGGTCAGTGTGGGTGAACAACATATACCACTTCTAGAACTACTGTTATAGGTGAGTAACCTGTTATTCCAGGATCGGTGGATATGTTCGCTCACCCACATTTGTTGGCAGACTCTATCAGTTCTCTGGGAGGAGGGAGGCAAAACATACACCCCCTATTTAGAGAACAAGGACTGGAGAACTGAGGTACCAAAACTAGCATCCCGGCGTGACTCAAGGTAGATGTAGTAAAAGGAAATGAAGGTGCGTGCTGACTTACAGGTAGCAACCCTGCAGATTTCCTGGATAGGGACGTCCCTAGACGTAGCCACCGATGCAGCGGTATGGTGGATGGAATGAGCCTTAAGCCCTAGAGGAGGCTCCCTACCTGCCATCCAATAGCAGAGATCGATGCAGGAAGTGATCCACCTGCCAATCATCCACTTGGCAGCAGGTCTGCCAGGTGCGGCTTCAGTGTAGGTGACAAACAGCTGGCAAACCTCTCTCTCTCTTTGTAGTAGGCGAGTGTTCATCTCAGGTCCAAGGTATGGAGCCTGTACTCAACCTCCGAGGTGTAACTGGGGTAAAACACCAGCAGAGTAACCACCTGGCTAAGGTGAAACTCCAACACCACCTTCAGGAGGACTTTCAGGTGGGGGTGTAGAACAACCTTGTCCCTGTGGAAGACCAGGTAAGGAGACTCAATAGAGAGCACCTGTAACTCCCCAGTCCTTCTGGCTGACATGATAACCACCAAGAAGGCCGTCTTCCACGACAAATGTGAGATGACACACTTGTGCATTGGTTCGAATGGCTTGCCCATGAGCTTTGCCAAAACCAGCAGTAGATCCCACAGAGGTGGTGGTTCACACACCAGAGGGGATATGTGATCTAGGCCTTTCAAGAAGTGCCAGACCACTTTCTCCTGCGCCACTGACTGCTGTCTGACCCGCGCCCGGTAAGCAGAGATGGCTGCCAGGTGCACCTTCAGGGTCATCGACTAAAGTCCCTGTTGGGAGAGGCACCAGAGATAGTCCAAAATGCTAGCCACCAGACAGGACGATGGGCCCAAGCCTTTGCCCTGACACCAAATGAAAAATCTCTTCCATTTGAAGGCATAGGATTTTCTGGTCAATTCTTTATGGGAAGCCTCAACGACGTTGAGGACCTTGTCGGAGAGACCCAAGGCTTGGAACTCTAGCCGCTCAGGAACCAGGCTGTCAGGTGCAGGGATTGAAGGTCCAGATGGAGAACCTTCCCCTGACTGATGGAGATCAGGTCGAGGCATGCTGGAAGCTGCCTCAGGAGCCTGGAGCTGAGGCTGAGGAGATCTCGAAATGGGGAGGGGGCACAGTATGCTGCTGGTTGCTGATGCTGGAGCAAAAAGCCTCCTGCTGTGGCATTTCATTTGTGATGATTAGCTGAATCATGTGTACAGGTGCCCCACTGTCTGCACCACCGTACATTATGTCCACAATCCACAAACACCACCAATTGAAAAAACCAAAAAAAGAAACAGAGATAGAGACCCCGAGAGAGTCGGGGGGGGGGGATCACACACACACACACACACACACACACACACACACACACAGGTACTAAAATATGAACTATGACAAAGACAAACAAGAAAATGTTAAAGAAAAATAGCACAAATTCACAAATTAAGCAATTTAGGTGTAAAAGTGCACTGTGCAGTCACAGAGGTTCCTGGACGTATTTATTTTGGCTTAAATAAATTGCTATTATAGCGCTTATCTTTGGATATTTCACCTATCTGGAGTTGCTCTTTCTTTTCCACTTCCTGAGTATAAATGCTGCCTGCTTCCTCATGATATATAGCACAGAAAATGAACCACTCACTTACTGCCTGCTTAGACTCAACCATGTGACCACCAGGAGAGCGAAATGGCCAATTTCACCTAATTAAGCCTCAGATGCGCAGGTGAAAGTAGCGGTGAAATTTCGCTGAAATGCTATAATTTCGCAAAATGCTTTGCTAGGCAAAATTGGTGATTTCTCCATAATTTCACCAGCAAAATAAAATTTCACTGCATCTCTATTCTTGTATTGCTGGCTTTGACAATGACCATCATGCGTAACACTTGTTACACTTCCTTTAACAGACAATAGAGGACTGGCTGACACCACACTTATTGACGGTTCACCCATGCCAGTGCACAAATAAAGAGCGCTCAGTAAATGAGAGCTCAAGGAAAATGGCAACGCAATAGATGAGTGGCACATATGTGGTCCCCCACGTGAGACCGTATGGTGTGTGCATGATGTTCTGTGGGGGTGTAGCCCCATGAACCCCCCCCAAACTATATAAAAGGAACTCCAGGTTGAGCATGCCGTGAAGGGCAGGCAACACAAACACACTGTAAGCGCAGGATGTTCTGAGATCCAGAACACCCCTGTCACTCATGACCTTGTTGCAGTGCCCACATTATGGCACCCTAACAATGGTATATGCTCATTGACACCAGGTTTTATAGTAACAGATAATGCAAAGAACATTGTGAAGGCAATTGATGATAGTGATTAAACACATGTTCCATGTTTTGCTCACTGTATAAATCTGGTAGTTCAGGGATTCCTAGATGAGGAAGGCGCCACGGTAGAGACATGTGCAGGTCTGCCCAAACGTTTGCGATTATTTTAGCCATTCTGTAAAGGCACATAAGCTCTTACATAACATTCAGCAGCGAAACCAACTGCCCCTCCATCATCTGAAAATGGAAATTACTTACCTACCGTAATTCTTGATCTTCTTGGACGAAGTCTCCACCACTCATTCATACTGATGTGATCTATGCTGGAGGCACTAGGACCCAGCAGGAGCAAACTTTTTTGCAGGAGGGCCGGCACCAGAGATGGAGCTATGAGGAGTGGCGCCATGAGCCTCTGCTCGTGTGACAATGACTATCTCAGCATCGACCCTCCAACCGCCTCAGTACCTTTTTCCGAGGAGATGCAGCATAACTAACCTAGAAAAATAGCCTAACAAAAAAAGGACATAAGATAGTCCAGAAGACCCATATAAGCAGGGTCAAAGAAAGAAGTTTTTACAGCCTAAAGATTGAGGGAGTGAAGACCAACAACAGAGGTGAGCTCTGGGGATGGTGGGTGGGCGTGTGAATGAGTGGTGGAGGCTTCGTCCAAGAAGATCAAGAATTACGGTAGGTACGTAATTTCCATATCTTCTTGGACATAAAGTCTCCACCACTCATACACACTGATGGGAGAGTACCGAACTAATAATCCCCCCAAGAGGGTGGCAGGAGAGACCAAGAGCTCATAAATTTAGGACAGAAGTCCATTAAGGATGGTTCTGCCAAACAAAATATGTCGTTTGGCATGGACATCCAGGGCATAGTGCTTGACGAAAGTATGCACTGAGCTCCAGGTAGCCACATTGCAAATATCCGCAATGGGCATGTTGCAGATTTCTGCCAGGGATGCCGCGACCACTCTAGTAGAGTGAGCATACACTCTGCCTTCCAGCTTAACCTGCGCCATGGAATAACAGTGGGGAAGGCATGTCACCAGCCATGCTGAAATGCATCTGATAGCGACAGGCTGACCCAGCCGGGTCTCGCTGAAGGAAACAAACAATTGCTGAGCTTTGCGAAATTCTTTTGTTTTATCTAAATAGAAATGCAAAGCTCTTTTGACATCCAAAGAATGAAGAGAACACTCCCCTTCATTTTGGAAGTTTGCAAAGTAAGTAGGAAGGACCAAAGGTTGGTTTAGATGGAATTCTGAAACAATTTTAGAGAGAAACTTAGGATGGGTCCTAAGAACTACTTTGACTTTATGAAACACAGTATACAGAGGGTCTGTGACCAAGGCATGTATCTCAGAGACCCTGCAGGCTGAGGTAATGGCCACCAGGAAGGCCGTTTTCAAAGTTAGAAATTTCAACTCACAGGTAGCTAGAGGCTCAAAAGGTTTTCGAGTGAGCATGTCAAGCTACAAGATTAATCTCCCAGGCTGTGACTGGACGTCTGATAGGAGGTCTGGTATGCAGAATTCCTTTAAGAAACCTCTTAACCACGGGTAACTGAGCCAATGACAAGGAAAGTATTGGCTCATGATAAGCTGAAATGGCACAAAGGTGAACCTTGACTGTAGAGTATTGCAGACCTGAATTTGAGAGGTCTAAAAGGTACTCTAGAACTTTATCAGGTGGGCAGGAAAAAGGATTCAAAGAGGATTTTGCACACCAGAGCGAAAAACGCTTCCATTTGGCTGTGTAGGTTTTCCTAGTGGCTGGCTTGCACACAGCCAGAAGAACATCTGAAATTCTGTGAGAAACATTGAACCTGTTCACTTCTGTCTCTTCAGGAGCCAAGCGTGAAGGTGAAGTGATCTCAGATTGGGATGGACCACAGGCCCCTGAGTCAGAAGGTTTGTTTGAAGGGGAAGCGCTATTGGAGGGGTTACCAACATACAGTTGAGTAACGGAAACCATATTTGTCGAGGCCAGAAGGAAGCAATGAGGATCATTTTGTCCCCCTGTGACTAGAACTTGAGAAGTACCCTCTGAATTAGAGGAAGAGGTGAAAAGGCATATAGAAAGCATTTTGTCCACTGCAGCCTGAACGCATCCTGACAGAAAATGCTAGGCCCTGGATTTCTGGAGCAGAAGAGAGGCAGTTTCGTGTTGAGTGGGGATGCAGAAAGGTCCAGGTCTGGAGTTCCCCACTCTGTGAATAGTGACTGAACCATGGTTGAGTCAAGAGACCATTCGTGAGGATCTGTCTCTCTTCTGCTGAGACGGTCTGCCAGTTCGTTCTGCACTCCCAGCAGGTAGACCACCTGAATTAGAGCCTTGTGCTCCAAGCACCATTCCACACTCTCATCACTTCCCTGCATAAAGGGTAGAATGAGCACCGCTGCTTGTTAATGTAATACATCACTGCTTTGTTGTCCGTTTGAAGGAGAATGTGCTTGTGACACAGAATGTCCTTCAAAGCCTGGACTGCATAAAGGACGCCCCTCATTTCTAGGACATTTATGTGAAGCTGGGACTCTTCCTGAGTCCATGTACCTTGAGTGTGGAGAGTCTGACAGTGAGCTCCCCACCCCATCAGGAACACATCCGTGGTAATGGAAATCTGATGTTCAAGGGGAGCAAAGGATACCCTTCCAGAAGGTTGTCCTCTTGCCACTACCAGGTGAGTGACTTCTTCAGAGGTTCTGTCACCTTGATGAGAAAGGACTGAGGGTTAGTGGTAGGAGACCACTGAGTACTGGGCATCCATTGAGAGGTTCTCATGTGCAGGTGTGCTAGGGGTACAGTGAACACCGAGGATGCCATGAGACCTAGCATCCACTGCATCGAGATAGCTCTTATTGAGCTGTTCTCTCTGATGTGTCGGGCCATCTGCAGAATATCGGTCCTTCTGTCCTCTGGAAGAAAAGCTTTCGCACAGGAGGTGTCCAGAATAGTTCCTATTAAAAGGAGCCTCTGGGAGGGCTGCAGCTGTGATTTCTTGAGGTTTAGCAGGACTCCCATGGACGTGAGAAAGTCTGAGGCCGTGGCAATGGTGTTGAGGGTTCCCTGCCTGGAAGGGCTTGCTAGAAGCCAGTCGTCCTGATATGGGAACACTTGTATTCGATTTTCTGAGATGCGCTATGCATTGTTGCACAACACTTGTAAAACTTCATGCCGAGGACAGCCCAAAGGGCAGGACTCTGAACTGATAATGCTGGCCCAAAGCCATGAACCTCAGGTATTTGTGATGCCTTGGGTAAATAGGGATATGCTGGTAACCATTCTGCATGTCCAGGGAGGCTAACCAGTCGTGTTGATGAAGCAAAGATAACAAGGTTCCTAGCGATATCATTCTGAATTTCCCTTTGGGAAGAAATTTGTTTAATTTTCTGAGGTCCAAAATGGGGCGCATGCCCCAGTTTTCTTTGGAACCAGAAAGTAATGGGAGTAGAACCCTGTGTTCTGTTGATCCAGCGGAACTACTTCCACTGCCTTGTTGTTCAGAAGGCCTTGTATCTCGGAGGCGAGAAGTTCTAACTGAAGTACTGAGAGCCTGGGCTGTCATTTGGGGGGACGATCCAGAGGGGTCTCTAAAAGATTGAGGGAATACCCCTCACGGATTATCTGGAGGACCCATTTGTCCAATGTTATGGACTTCCACTGTAGAATTGAGTCAAATGACCTACCACCACTGAGGAAGAGTTCCCCTCGGGCAGCTGAGGTGAGACTTGGGCCAACAACTCAGAAGGCAGCACTGGGCGCTTTGGGTCCTTGCGCCTTCTGTTGCATTTTCTTTTGAGGCTGAGGGGCTTGGTTTTTATTGAAACACCCCCTGCCTTTGCCTCAAAAGGACTGACGGCTATGAAACTGGCGTTTGTTAATTCCCCTTGAGAGGGGGCGGGAGGAGGTCGAGCCAATTTAATGACTGACCTAGTCTTTTGTGTGGCCTCTAGAGCCTGTTCTACTTGAGGGTCAAAGAGATACACACCATCGAAGGGCAAGCCATGACCTGTTGCTGGGCATCATTCATGAAACCTGAAGTGCGCAGCCAGGAATGGCGGCGGGTACAAAAGCCCGCCGCCGCCACTCGTGAAGCTGTATCGAAGGTGTCCATAGCTACTTTAAAATGCTGGTTGTTGGGCCCGATATCCCTGGTTATGGCTTGAAGAAGCTCTGAATTAGTGTCCGAGTCCGGTAGAGCTTCAACCATTTGTTTGAGCTTAATGCCAAAGAATATACTCATATTGAGAGAAATAGCCCTGGTAGCTGGCGATGACGCATACCCAGGGTGGACGCAGCAAAGACTGTCTTATCTAAAGTATCTATCTTATGAGATTCTTTGTTTATAGGTCGAGCTGTAGTAGTCTGCAGAAGGACGACCTTATCATTCTCTGCCAAGACTACAATAGGATCCGCAAAGGCTTTGGAGGACAAAATAGGTTGATCCTTGGGAGCGGCATACTTCCTATCTATGGACTTAGCCACAGAAGGAATGAGAGCAGGATTATTCCATATCATTTGAGACAGCGTCTCAAAGGAGGGTTGTACCGGGGGAGTTAAATCCATAGGGATATCCGGAACATGATAGTACTGGAGTCTTAAAAGCTTCCCAGGATCGATGTCCATAGTCTGGAAAGAAAGAGTGGAATTCAAATTTCTCAATAGAGACTTAAAAGACAAGTCCTTGACCATAGACTCTGTAGCAGGATTAGGTCCTGCTCCTTCCACATCATCACCAGTCTAAGATCTGGGTCAGGCTCAATATCATCTCCTGACAGTCCAGGAGGGACTGTATAGACAGGAAAGGAATGAAAATCAGCAGGAGAAGAGGAAGGAAAAGAATTTGGAGAGGAGAAGCCCTGAAGATTGGCTAACGAAAAGCCCGGCCTCGGCGCCAAAAAAAAGAACACGGCGCGGAAAGGCAGCACGATGCCGACAAAGCAGATGGCGCCGAAGAAGAACATGGTGCCAAAAAGCCGCATGGCACCGAAGACGGCGGCGAAAGGGCACATGGCGCTGAGAAACTCAATGGCACCAAAAAACCACACAGTGCCGGGTACGGCACCAACAGGTGCACCAGTGCCGATAGGCGCATCGCTGCCAAAATCAGCACCAAGCAACCTGCCGACGCCGACGGCACCAACACCAACCCAGGGCCCCGAAAATTCGGATTTGAGGGGAAAGAAGAAAGAATACCAGGAGATAGAGGCGTCGGTGTGACCCCCTGCGCCGCAGCCATGTGAGCGGGGGGGGGGACACCTGAGCATGGAGTCAACGGCACCAAAGAGGGCACGGCATGACCAGGTAGGCCCAATTGCCTTGCCTGATCTCCTGAAGAACCCGAAGGCCCCGCAGTGACCGGGCCAGGCAACTGGACCAACCTCCGAGCCCACTGCTCCATAAGAGTGGCCCACTGATGAAACTGCTCATCGGAAGCCCTACCAGAAGGCGGGGAAGGGCTCCGATGTCGAAGAGGCTGGTGAACAGAAACAGAAACCGGCATATGAGACTCCGAATGAGGAGACCGGCAACTGACCCCAATGACCGACTGTCGACGCACAGAAGGCGACCTTGAGTGATGACTTCTCTTTCTTGACCTACGGGCCGAAGAAGAGCTCGAGGCCAAACGGTGCCGAGAATGCGATCGTTTTCTTTTATGCTCCTGGGGAACCACCTTCCCTCGGCATTGACCATCTGTTGTCAGACACCTCCCCGAAAAGGTGGCAGACCAGACCCAGTCCGGCTGACTGAACAGCTTTCATACAAAGTCTCCCTACCGTCACCTGACCCGCTCACAGTCGACTCCCTCAATGTAGGCTGAGACTTCTTTCTTTAATAAGAATAAATTATTGTAAGCGGTACTTTATTCGAAAAATACTACAAAATAAAAAACTGAAAACTATGCTGCTAGTTTGAAGTTTGACTCCCGGTGGGTGAGCGACATCATCACTGAAGCGCACTCGATGGTGGGAAAAAAGAACTAAGGCAGTTGGAGGGCTCCACGCCAAGATAGTCATTGCCACACGAGCAGAGGCTTGCGGCGCCCACTCCTCGCAGCTCCATCTCTGCGCTGGCCCTCCTGCAAAAGTTTGTCCTCACTGGGTCCTAGCACCTCTGGCATAGATCCCATCAGTGTGAATGAGTGGTGGAGACTTTATGTCCAGGAAGATCAGGATGTGGTAATATGATAGAACTCCACCAATTTCATGATGGAACGACTGCTAGGACAACAGAAGGCTGTCTACCAGTATGCCATTGAGCATTGTATAAGCAAAGAAGAGGTAAACATCAGCCCAAATCAGTGGTGCCTGATGGAGACTCTGTGCACTGTGCTAAAGCCCTTTGAGGAGGCCACAAGGGTTGTAAAATGCTAATGCAGCTGGTCTAAGCTAGGTACTCTCCCTACTTGCCCTCATTAACCTACAAAGTCTTCATATGAAAACTCAATATGAGGAAAAGGAGGATAACACTGTTGTCAACCTCATAAAAAGGACAAGGTCATGTTTCTGGAATGATGCACACAATTTAAAATGTGTACAGATGACCACTACGTCCTGTACACTCTTTTGGACTCTCAGTTCAAAGACACATTCGAGACATTCTTTGATGCACAAGAACGCAGTAAAGTTCAGCAGTCCTTTAATGCCTGGCTTATCCATCTGGTCTCTGTACGTATGGCACAAAACAAGAACACAAACACAAATAGAGCAGAAGAACAGCACTCATCAATCTCACTGACAGGCCAGGTGGAGGAGAGGGAAGAAGGAGGATCCACATGTGTTTCACCGCTACTACTGTACATCAAAAGAGTAACTAATTTTTGTCTCCACGTCAACCTGCTACTACTGCTGCTGTTGCTCCTGCTGCACCCCCCAGAAAGACAGCCATTGATGTTAAAGGTTTAGGATGAAAGTAGTATAGACACAATCGCGTGGTACAAAACTAAGCAAGCAACACAGCATGGTGCAATATAGTGTCAGGGAAAAACAGCGAGCCCTACACGCAGTGCTACCACCAAGGGGCTGCCGAGCATGGAGCACTACGGGGGCTTTGCCCCCCACACCACCCACATATTGGGCTTTGCCCCTTGCACCTCCCACATGGGGCGCTTTGCCCACTGCACCCCACATAATATACATAAACATCTTCTGAAATGTACGAAACATAGAAAAGAAAAAAAATTAAAGGAGGGAGGTAGAGTCAAACGCGAGTCCCCCCATCATCCCAGCCTCTCACTCTAACCACTATGCCACAGGGCCAGCCTGCTCAGCCACTGCACAATGGAAATCTTACCTTACTTGGCCTGAGTGAAAACACCTGCAGGTATAACACCAGAATGTCCGCGCTACATTTCCCTGCAGCTGTTCTCACTTGTGCTATTTTGCCTGCGTGGATTTTAACCGTACTATTATCTCCACGTGATCTCGACTGGATACAGATGACAAACCATTATGGGTACAGCTATCTGACTATGGCTTGATGAAAAGCATGGCAGGTCACTTGACACAGTGGTGCCTGAGATGCCTGCAAACAAATGGTGTAGGATTACCTGCAGGAGAATGTGCCACTAGTAGAGGGAGATGAGCCTCTGTTGTACTGGTACCAAAAAGACAATTTGGTCTCTTTGAAACGGGTAGCTGTTAACACCTCAGTTGCCCACCTGCAAGAACATACTCAGTTTTCAGTGCTGCAGGCAATATTGTCACCAACAGGAGAGCATGCCTTTTAACCCAAAATGCAGAGATGCTCAACCTGTTCTGTTTCAAACACCGTTTGCCATTAGTTTTGTTTGGAACCAGTAGTCCCCGCAACACACACACACACACTGTGGGATGCTGCACTGTTGTCTTCTTCACTTGAACCTTAGGTTTTGACTCAGATACGCCCTTCAGCCCCTCAGCATATACATGAGATGAAAGGCCTTATATGAACCTTATTTAAAAATGTCAGCTTGGGGCTGAATGAGTTAATGTTTACATTTTTGACAGGGCTACATAGGCTGCATACATAATTTTCGGAGCAACATTGCCCATGAAATGTGTACAACACTGATCCATGGCAGAACCAGAGGCACTGTCCATGTGTGGCACTGACCCAACGGTCACACAATTTTTGGAACCAGTAGCTCACATTGTGGGATGCTGAACGCTGCACTGTTGTCCTCAGTCCATCTTTAATGTTTGGTGAATTTTTGACAGGCCTACACAGGCTGCATACATAATTTTTTATGTTTTGGGGGGGGTGTCAAGGTTGCCCATGAAACCAGTGTGTACACCACTGATCCATGGCAGAACCAGATGAACTGTCCATGTATGGTACTGCCTCAATAGGCCCACAATTTTTGGAACCAGTAGCTCACATTGTGCGATTCTCTACTCTTTGTGGGCATACATACAGTATAGACCTTATAAACAATTATAAACATTTTAACATTTAGTTTTTATTTCAGCATTGTTACTTAGCCACACATTCTTGTTTATTGCTTGTACAAACACTGTCCACGTTTGGCAGTGACTGAATGGACACAGTTTTGGAACCACTACTCCTCAATGTGGCCCACTGCATCATCCTGCTGTTTTGGATGCTTCTTCAGCCCAGTCATTTGAGATATTCAATTTATTCATTCTATCTCATGATTTTTAATGGTCGAACCAACGTGAACTAGTTCACCCTTAAGAGAACTTTGGCAGACTTTACGTGGGTCAATGGTCAAAGTTCACCAGGTCGAACTTCTGGAGGTTTGCACAGCTCTATCAAAAATGTGCAGAATCATAGTGTTAACTACCTGTTTTCTCACTTAATTGCTTACGCGGTGCTTTATTTTATACAAAGACCCCAGTCATCTCCCCATGTTTTTTACTTGATTACTGTATGACACTGGAAGCTAGCTTTTCTTATGCCAAAAGTAGCCTAGGCATGGAGCCACTTGCCCATGGTATCAACTTTGTACAACTCCTTGTTCATGGGGTACACTGTGACTTCCTTGGGCAGTGTCTCTTTGCATTCCTAGTGAGTATAACAATGGCATCAGACATGGCAGCATGAAATATACTGGCTTTGTTTTAGGTGCAGCATATTTCTGGTCTGCTTGTTTGTGGGCAGCTGCCACAGTAGCAGGCCTACTCCAGGCTGCCTCTGAGAGAGTCTTTAGAACTCACTGGATGGGAGGAATTAGGTAGCCTGAGATAGTAGGCACATTTAGAAACTCCAGCTGGAGGCAACTAGCCTGGTCTACAGCTGCTGGCTGAAAATATAATGCCGAATGGATATTTCAGAGTACAGCCTGAAAGGAAAGTTCCACCTGAGGGACAAACATAGGGACTGGGTCTGAGGCCTGTAGACCACAAAAGGAGTCACTGTCCTCACCATCACAGGTAATGAAGTCAGGATCTGTCTTGTCTTCCACTACACTCTTCTCATTAAGGGAGTAACAGAGAGAGAGAGGGAGGGATCAAGGAGCCAAAACCGCAGCATGCAGCCACAGCAACACCAGGGACACTAGATTTGATCCCAGGGGCCTGAAAAATGGTGTCAGAGATAGCGCCGCTGCCAATGCTGTAAGCAGTACTGGGAGGACTCCCTGCATCATGGGCTAATGCAACATCCCATGGGATGTGGCATGTGGCAAGCCCTGAGGGTCCCAATTCTGGTATGCATGTAATGCCCATACCCAGACAACACTGACGTGATCGGCAAGGCACCATGGCTGCCCCATCCCCAGAAGGGAAACAGGAAACACTACAAGTGGTGCAGGCATCAGTGGGGCCATCCATGACACCAGCCCAGAGATTAATGCCACAGATGGCTGCAGAGAAACTAAGTTAAGCACTGTTGGCGGTACCAGCCCAGTTGACCTGGGGTGAGGGGCCAGCACCAAATGGCACTGCATATTATAAGCTCTACCCACTGCTCCATAAGAGCTGCCCAATGACTTGAACTGCCCAGCCGGGTCCTTCCTAGAAGACAGTGCGAGGCTCTGAGATGAACAGAGCAAACTCACAGGCCTAGGTGTCCCCAGTGTTGCTGCGATGATGGTGGCGACCCCAAGCTCACTGAAGTTAGATGTCTCACAGCCGATATGACAGAGGGTGACTGACTGGTGCTGTTACTTCCCCTTCTAATGACAAGAGGAATAGGATGGTTTCAAGCAGTGCAAAGACCCGAACACCGGGTGGTTGTGGTATCTGGACAGTTTCTTTTCTTGCCACTGGGAGAACTGGTTTTCCTCTAGGAACTGGAAAGCCGATTGTCAGTGCAACTGCCCAGAAAGGTGTTAACTGGACACAGCCTCACTGCCGAAGCAACCTGCCTCTTCATACTCCCTACCATCCTCCATGGTCATAGACCATTAGCACAAGGTTGGACTGAGAAATATTTTGTGTTAATAAAACTAAACTGACACAAAAATAACAAACTCTAAATTTAAACATTAAAAACTGAACGCTGCCATTGCATGGGCAGTGAAGTTCTGACTCCCAATAAGAGAGTGACACTGTCACTGATATGCACTTGACAAAGGAAAAAAAATAACTGAGGCGCTTGGGGTCTGGTGCCGCTGTATACCACTGTGCATGTGTATCAATATGTGTCATCCTGTGCAGTGCCTACTGTATCACTGGCCCCCAGGAAAAGTTCTGGCTCTCACGTGGTCGTAGCACCTCCAGTTCAGATATACTAGTGGGAATCAAGGTTGAAGACTGATGCTTGGAAGATCTAGATTTTTGGAAAACCAATTTTATTGCACTGCTGCTTTAAGATTATTGATGTGGAACCTTTGTAAAAGAACCATTGTTTCAAAGGTATTGTAGTTCCTAGACTTCAATAAATAAATAAAAAATAAAAAAAGATCCATCAGGTGGAAGACATACACTTGCAAAACTTGATGCAAACATTTATTTTAATATATAAACCTCTTTTTTAAATTTCTAAAAAAAAAAACATAAAGAAATCTATTTTTATAACTGCAATATAACACATTCCACGATGCACGTTTAGCTAAATCAAGGCACTTCACAGATGGTTTAAGGCACTAGCCAGCGATTTTGTGCCCCACAGTGGACCCAGGGCATGTGTTGATTTAGCTTGATGCACACCCTGTTGTATATTATTGCTTATGTATTGTAATTGATGCTCTGTATTAGGGATGGCGTGGCCCACCACTCTGCACAAGCCATGGACCTGTCACATAGACCCGCTGGAGTTGGCTGAAAAGGTCATCGCTCACTTCCCCCAGACAAGAGGCAAAACATGTAATTGCAACAGCTGTAAAAGGGGAAGAACACTGGTTCATGTTGGGATTAGTGACCTGTTAGAAACTGGCTGACCTAGAAGTGGCATTGAAGGAGAACTGCTAGCACAAAAGGGGTCATGATAGGGAGAAGCAAAATAACCAGCCTGAAAGACCATAATATGGGTGCTTAATTTGACTGTCCAATGGATGATAAGGGAAAAAAAATAAACAAACCTCTTATCATGTAGATCAACCCTGCCATCATCCCCAGACAGCTGTTCTGACTTGGGACTGTTAACCCTTCGGTATCTGAGGGATCGGACTTGAGTGCTGGGAGATTCTGGAGGGATCCTCACAGGTGAGGTGGGACATGCCCCTCTGCTGTGCTCCTCTTCCAATATTATCTGGGTCTGAAAAATTAAGTAAACACAAAATAAAACCTCGCTGGAAGCAACAGCTGATATGCAGCAGAAAAAATGTAGCAGTAGATATGCAGCAGAAGATACACAGCAGCAGATACAGTACATACTGCAGCAGCTGCCGCTCATTCAGTCTTTCATCATTCAACCCCTTAACTATTGACAGCTAAAAATGCACCACTGCTCTTGTATTTCACCACTCCGAAATCCTGAATAGTAATAATTTATTCAAACTATTTATACATGATAAGCCCATGCAGAATAGACATGTCGTTTATAGATGTGTTCCATTGATAATAGTACAGGAAAGGAACAACTAAAGAAAACAAACACAAAATACATAAATTCAGTGACTGCATAATGAGGGCATTCGAGATAAAAATATATTGGATCTAGTCCTGAGCAGTGTGGGCTGCCAGGTTTCTTCTGTATTGGTGGGCGAGCATCCGGAGTCTGGTGATGATAATATGCTTAATTTCAAATAATTAGGCCTAATGTGGCACCTAAAACAAAAACTATGAATTTCAACAGAGCAGATTTTGATAAATTGAGGAACCGGACTGAGGAGAATTATGATATAGTGTATGGTGTGCCTCTGTCGTGCATGGAAATCCATACACCCAAAATTGTCGTTCTACTATAGTAGTGACATATCTACTGCAGCACAATGATTACTCATTGTGCTGTAGTAGGCACATCATGTTGGAATGTGCTAAATGCTTTTAATGTCTCACATTCAACTGTCGCGTCAGCTCCTGATGGAATCAGCAGGTCAGAACAGCTCGCACTGCAGACTGTGCTTTTCCATTTAAAAAAAAAGAGAAGAAAGTAAATGTAAAGCAGCCTGGACGACTACAGTACTTAAAGGATAAAAACAATCTATAACCACTGAGAAGTGGGATGGCTTAAATGGGCATATAGCCTTTGCCATCCAAAACATAGTATAGCTATAGCATAGTATTAGTGCCTCCTTTTAATTAATCTTTAATAAAACGCTTGTAATACAGTAAACAAAGCAGTAACCATTTCAAGAGCCACCTCACGAGAGTTCAATATTCGTTCTCTTTTGGGAAGGGATTCAAGCTAGTAAATGAAAATACACAGCAGTCACTCCATAAAGCACATCAACAGGACTGCAATAGAATCAGAATTTTGCTGATTGAAAAGACCATTTGGCCCATCCAGTCTGCCGAAAGAGATCCCCCGCTTTTTTTTTATCTCTCACCCCCTTCCTCCCTCACCAAGTCCCATATAGATATCCCATGCTCTCTTGAATTTTTCCACCATATCCACTTCCACAACCCTTTTTGGCAACCTATTCCATGGACCCACCACCCTTTATGAGAAATAACACCCCTTCATGTCCTTCTGAAATCTGCCCCCCTCCAGCTTGAGTGAATGGCCCCTGGTGGCTCTGTTCTTACTTAGTTTTAAGATACTATCCTGCTTTACTTTACTTATTCCCTTCAAGTACTTGAAGGTCTCAACCATGTCTCCTCTCTCCCTTTTCATCTCCAGTGAATACAGACCTAGCTCATCCAGCCTTCCCCCATATGGCCTTCCTTGCTTCCCCCGAACCATTCTGATCACCGTTTTTTGGACTCATTCCATTCTTTCCTTGTCACCTTGCAAATGGGGCTTCCAGAAGTGAACCCCATATTCCAGCTGTGGTCTGACCAGTGTTTTGTACAGCAGCATGATCACCTCCCTCTTCCTACTTGTAAGGCCCCTCCCAATGCATGCTAGCATTCTTGTTGCTTTACCAGCTGCTTGCTCACACTGGTATCTAACCTTAAGGTTGCTAGTGATCCAAATTCCCAGGTCTTTTTCCTGCTTCATTGCCTGCAGGACCCCCCATGCAGTAATTAGCCCCAGGATTATTTCGTCCTGTGTGCATTATTTTGCACTTTTTTGCATTGAACTTCAGCTGCCACTTTTCCAACCACTCCTCCAGCCTGGCTAGATCCTGCTTCATTTTCTCCACCCCCGAGAGTCCACCCTGTTGTAGACTTTGTGCCATCCGCGAACAGACACGCCTATTCTGTTTAGACCCTGTGCCAGGTCCCCTCGCACACTGAACAATATGGGACCCAACACCGATCCTTGTGGTGCCCTGCTTGTCACCCTTACCTCTCTAGAGTGCCTTCCATTGACCACCACTCTCTGCATCCTCCCTCCCAGCCAATCCTCCACCCACCTTGTGAGTTCAGCTCCCACCCCTAAGCTTCCCAACTTGTTTACCAATCTCCTATGGGGGATGGAATCAAATGCCTTCCTGAAATCCAGGTAGGCCACATCCACTGCCCCCCCCTTGGTCATACACTTTTATTACCCCCTCAAAGAATTCAATCAGGTTGGTCTGACATGACCTACCTCCCATGAACCCATGTTAGTTGTCATCCATTAGCCCTTTTTCCTCTAGGTGTCTCACCAGCCTCTCCTTTATGAGAGCCTCCATTAGTTTGCCTTCCACAGAGGTGAGACTGACTGGGTGGTAGTTGCTTGGTTCATCCTTCCTCCCTCCCTTGCATAGTGTTATCATCTTCGCCTGCTTCCAGTCACCCGGGACCCCCCCCCAATTCTAGGGATAGGTTAAACAGTCTGGCAAGAGGGCAGGCCAGCTCTCCCTTAATTCCCTAAGTACCCTTGGACACACCTAATCCAGACCCCTGGCCTTATTGGTTTTTATTTTTCCCAGTTCCTCCAACACCCTCACCTCCGTACAGGGGCTTGTGTCCACCTCCATGCCCATCCTCCCCTTTCTGGTTAATACAGGCCCTCTTCCTTCCTTCCTTCTCAGCCATGAAGACTGATGCAAAGCATCTCGTTTAACAGGGTTGCCTTCCATTTTCCCTCTACCATTACCCCACCCTCTCCTGAAGTCTTGGAACTCTGCCTGCTTTTCCTCCTGTCGCACATACCTAAAAACTCTCCTTACCTCCCTAGCTATTCTCTCCCTGTACTTGCTTTGGCCCTTCTTGTGGCCTTTCCCGCTACCCTGAGCTCTTCCTTGTAGTCTGCCCTTCCTCTAACCCTTGCGACCGTTTGTAAGCTTTGAACACTTTTCTTTTCTCCCTGATGGCCTCCCTAACAGCCGCCTTGAACCACAGGGCTTTTCTCACCCTTTTGCTTTTGCTAATTTTGCAGACGCATTGTTACGTGGCCTTCAGGATTCCTCCCTTTATCGCCCCCCACAGCTGCTCTACCTCCCCAGGAGTTGAGTCCCTTCTAGTTCCCTCCTTAAGATGTCCTTCATTCCCTCAAAATTTGCCCTCCTGAAGTCCAGTACCCTGGTGGTTGACCTGCCTGATTCTGACACTGCCCAGATGGTGAAACTGACCATCTGGTGGTCACTGGCTCCCAAGCTTTCCCCCACCTCTACCCCTCCCACACTGTCCCCGTTAATCAAGCATAGCCTCTCCCCATGTGGGTTCATCCACCATTTGGTGTAGGAGTGCATCCTGCAAGGATTCCAACAAATCCCTGCTCTTATCTGATGTGGCCGATTGTATCTCCCAGTCCACGTTGAGTAGGTTCAGATCCCCCATCACTAGGATCTCCCTTTTACCCACCTTCTCCTGTCTCCTGTATGTCCTTTGCCATTTCCCTATCCACTTCCACACCCTGATGTGGTGGTCTATAAACCACCCCTATCCTTATTGTCCTTACTTTCCTCCTACCCAAGGTGACCCACAGGATCTCCGCAGATCCCTTTTCTACCCTACCCTCTACCGCTCTTATCCCCTGCTTCACATACAGGGCTAGCCCCTCCTTTTTTCCCCCTGTCTGTCCCTCCAAAACAGACTGTACCCTTGTAACTTCACTTCCCAGCTATGGTAATCCAACCACCATGTTTCTGTTATTGCGACTAGGTCCAGGTCTTCTACCCCCACCACTGCCTCCAGGTCTGCTATTTTAATCCCTAGGCTCCTGCTGGTGTTGCCTAGTATACCCTTCCATCCCTCCACACACTTTTGATCCCTTCTGTCCCAGCGTCCCTTGGTGCTCCCAGTGGGAGAGTGCGGTTAGGTTTTCTGCTAGGCTGAGAGTCTCCATTCCCTTAGTGCCACACTCTCCCTACCTAGTTTAAATTTAAATCAACCCCATTCTTTCATCAATATACCCCTGCAATTTCGCCTTAGCAATCTAGCTTCTGCATCACTTATATATAACCTGTCCCCAGCATACAGCTGTTCACCCACCCATGTATCCCCCCCGGTCTCTCAGACATGTAAAGCCCTCCCTCTTGATAAGAACCTCAGCAGGTGACTACAACCCACAAACTTAAAAGAATATCAGCTGCAGTTTGGTCTAAGGAGATGTCACATAGAGAAATACTGTAGAACTTGAAATTTTCACTGTTAAATAATTTTCACTTTTTTTGCTGAAGCACCAATTTGCATGAAAATAAATTTGCACTAATTAGTACTTTTAGTATTTTTTCCATTATAGTGAATGTGGTGATTGTGACTTAGCACTAAAATAAATTTACACAATTATGGTTGCATTTGTGTTTGCACTAAATTGACTTTGCATGAAAATAACTAGTTCTACAGTATGTCTTGTTTTTCACATGTTCGAGTGTCTTATTACCGCTTGTCACAGTGAAGGAAATGGCTCTACAATGCCAGTTCAACTACAGTTTCGTCGACCGGCATCACAGCGACGGTATTTATGTAAACCACAAGTTGCGGTCAACATAAATCCCGTTTCACTCCCAGTCCATTTTTCTATTGGGGCTCTTCCCCCCGCACCCCCCATTCTATTTATAATCAACTCAGAGTCAGAGTTGATTTGGAGAGGGAGTGCAGGACCGGGACACAGTGTGCCCCTGTATCACCTGTTGACGAATTGTCGATTTTGTCGGCAGCGGGTAGGTCGCTGTATTGGTGTCACTGTCAGGGGAATACCAAAGAAAATCAGTCTGACTTAACTGCTGAAATGGTATCCGCTTACATTATTTTAAAGTGTATTTAAGTGTTACACAACACCTTACATTATACAGAAAAGTGTATGGAGAATAGTGCAACAGGGCTGTGTTTCAGCTCGGGGAATTACCACCACAACAAAACGACCTCAAGCTTCGCTTTCAAGATCCCTGTCATTATGGTAGCCCCTCAGAGGAAACACAGCCTTGCTGTGCAGTGTTCTCCATATGCTGTTCTATACATAATACATTTTAAACCTCTTTTCCAAGTGTTCTGAAGTGTTGTTCACAAGAATGTTTAGAGCAACTTTTGTTAGGTGCTGCTGATTAGCTTCCAAAGACTTAGAATGCTAATCAGCAGCAACTGAAACCGAAAACAGACCAATGATATCCCATCTCGACAAAATACTGATATTTCGTCTAGATGAAATATTAACTGACCAGCTCTGTTTCAAGGAAACCCATTTTTTAATTTGAAAAAAAAGAGGCTCACGTTGTATTATACATAACAATCCACTCTCTGAAGTGCAGAACAAGTTGTTTCTCTCACCTTGGAGGGTGAGTGCCATCACAGAGCACTCGTGCTTCGCTCTTGTACTTTATGACATTACCAACTATCCTCTGTTTGAAAATTGGCTTGTTCTTCACACTGGTAAGGAAGGAGTGCATTATTCTCTATATAATGGATAGGGTGAAGGGGATGGAGGAAGGAAATGTTGGGTCTTAGCACACCTCGTTTAGATCCGTAAGTGGGACTCTATGGAGAAGACTGATTCTGAGGAAGATCAACCTAACCATATGACACAGAGAAGGAGGAGCAAATGTTCTCAAATGAAAACTAAAAAGGGCTTACCTATAACACTTATTTTACACCTTTGAAGCATTCTGTCAGAATTTGGGCAAAAGAGAAAGACACCCAGTCTCTGACAGGAATTTGTGGTTGAAGTAGGAGCCAATTAAGCAAATAAACAACAAAAAATCATTTAAATTTATAAATTCTGTATGTAAAACAAACAGAATTCTCTGCTGAGGCCTACTATAGTGGGAGAAAAAATGAAAGGTATGTACTTATCATAACTGTTTCTTCCTGAATATCTTTTCCATAGATTATCACTAATGGGTCTGAACCGGAGGCAACAGGACCCCATGGGAGCCACAACTTTTCTGATGGGGGCAGATGGTGTGAGCAGCCTCGCCGTGCATGGCATTCTTACGTGCCCACTGGTATACAGGGATGGCAGCCCTGAACCCCTTTAAAGGAACAGTGCAATGAAAATGAGCTAAAATGTGACCCCACCTTTTTTCTTCCTAATCGATGCCAGATGCCTTCCAGTTTATTTTGCTACTAACATTTTCAGTTTCTGTTATCATTTAAAGGGGAACTGTCAGCACTAAGAGCCTCCCACCCAAATGTGAGGCTGATCCCAACTTGAATTTTGTGTACAGAAACATTTTTTTTACTTACTGTTTACTGCAGTATAGTATAATATATTTGGCTACTTTTGCTGACTTCTAAGATGCCATTTCCTGTAACCAGAAATCCCATAGTCCTCTGCAGCTGACATCAGAGGAGGGCTGCATAGCTGGGAGCCCACAGCATACATGTAAAGATTTGGAAGCTAAAATCAGATGTTTGCTGGTCTGCTGTTGCTCATGGGGCTTAGTACAGTCCTCTGTGACTGTACCTAGTCCCAGGAGAACAGCAGATCAGCAAACAGAAGATTACAGCTTAAAAAAGCTCTAACATTCACTGCAGGCTATTGAATCTCCCACTGCTGCAGCTCTCCTCTGATGTCAGCTGCAGGGGAATCTGGCATTTCTGGTTACAGGAAATGTCGGCTTACAAATCAATGAAATTAGCCTGATACAATCCACTATACTGCAGTAATCAGTAAGTAAAAAAAGTGGTTTTGCACACAAAGGGCTAACTTGGATCATTCTCACCCTTGGGTGTAAGGCACTTTTTGCTGACAATTTCCATTTACGAATTTTATGAAAGTTTTAAAATAATTATTTCTCAAGAAAAAAAGAGAGCTGCTTCATTTTTGCATAGAAATAATACGAAGGACCTGAGAAGGGTACAAATCCAGACAAAATGCAAATGTATAGTACACAGCTTAGGAAGCATCCAGAAAACCCAGATCAACAGTTCTGCCAATATTTTTCATAAACATAGCAGAAAATTAGCTTTTGGAATAACTTTTTTTCATTGCACTGCTGCTTTAAGTAAGTTGATGAGCAACATTAAAACATAATAAGTACCCTCTGACTTAACTAAGGGAATAAAATAGTCCTGTCGGGCCATATAAGAAGGGCCAACAAACCAGTAAATATGGTGTCTTCACAGCCCAAACCAACAGAAAAGGGTGGGAGACAATACTGCAACAATACTGGAGTGAGTCTGGGGGACGGTGGATAGGCCTGGTAATCATAGACAATGATGGCAGAAAAAGAGCAAAGGTTTAATTAGTCTGCCTGAAGTTCCCTATCTGCCCTGGGACCTATTGTCCATACAGAGTTTATCCCTCCCAGTCCATTCCCCTGCTCCTCTCCCTACTGTTACTGACATGTGAAACCACCAAACCCTTCACTCAGTCCCGGCCATGCTTGAAACCACTTATGGTCTTGGCACCCATATTCCACAACTCCACCACCCTTTCTATAAAACAGAACTTCCTCACATCACTCTTAAACTTTCCCTCTCCAGTTGCACTCATGACCTCAGGTTCTTGACTCTACTCCTGCTAAACAGTTCCCCACAGTTCACCTTGTTTCTTCCCTTCAGCAACTTAAAAGTTTCTGTCATATCCCCCTCTCTCACCTGGTCTCCAGTAAATACATGTTCTGCGCCTTCAGGCAATCTTCAAAAGATCTGCCCTGTTGGCCCTGAATCATCTTGGTCGCCCTGCACTGTATTGTTTCCAGTCTGTCCCTGTCCTTCCTTAGGTGAGGACTCCAGAACTCAGTACAGTTTTCGAGATGCAGCCTCACCAGTGACCTATATAGAGGTAGTGGTACCTCCTTTTTCCTGTCATCAATACCCATTCCGATATCATCCAGCATCGTATTAGCCTTACTATAGACCTTGTTACACTGACTTGATTGCTTAAGGGAGTCACTACTGTTGACTTCCAGGTCCCTTTCCTCTGCCGTAGTGCTCAGTTTAACCCTTCCAATCCAGTATTCTGCCCTGTTTTTTTTTCTAGGCGTATAACCTTGCATTTTTTGGGACTGAATTTCAACTGCCAAACCTTAAATTGCTTCTCTAGCTTTTGCAGATCCCTCTGCATCTCCCTGAGTCCACTGTCCCTATCTACCTTACCACAGACCTTTGTATCATCTGTGAAGAGACACAACTTGCTCCAGACACCCTCTCCAATGTCACTGATGAAGATACTGAAGAGGACAGGACCCAGGACAGACCCTGTGGCACCACACCCATGACCTCCCTCTTCCGATCTGACCCTATTTACCACCACCCTTGGCTGTCTCTCCTTCAACTATTTTCCTATGCAGCTAACTATGTCCCTAGCAGTGCCCAGGTCCTCCAGCTTCTTCAGCAATCTTCTGTGTTGCAATGAGTTAAAGGGCTGGCTGAATTCAAAGTAGAGTAAAGCCACAACATGGCCCTTATCTACTACCTTTGTTACCTACTCAAAGAAAACTATTAGGTTGGTGTGACAAGACCTCACTGCCACAAACCAATGCAGTTTACTATCTTGTAGACCGTTGCTCTCTAGGTAGTCCACAAGGTCCACTTTGATCAGTTACTCCATCATTTTATCTACTACAGAAAGAGAAGGCTGACAGGGCTGTAATTACCAAGTTGCTCCTTGTTACCCCTCCCCCCCATGCAGCAGGACTATGTCCACTACCCTCCAGTCTTTTGCAACTACCTCTGTCTGAACTGAGCTACTGAACAGCCCTACTAGTAGTTCAGACAATTCCGGAGCCAATTCCTTGAACACCCTTGGGTGCATCCCATTCCACCCTGAGGCTTTATCTATGTTTAGGGCTTCAAGCCCCTTCTAGACCCATTCTCTAGAAAATACTGGCTGCTTCATTTCAGGAATGCTCCTGATAGCTGCCCTGATGCACTTCCAGGCAGGGGCATGTGAAGACTGAACATTAGTAATCCTTAAGGATGGTTGCTTTTTTCATTCTCCTGTAGTACCTTCCCCCTCTTGAAGCCTAACAATACCCATTTCCAGCTTCACTTTTTATGTAATATATCTGAAGAATTGTTTTTCCCACACCCTTGACCCCCTCCACAATATGCAGCTCTGCATCTGCTTTTGTCCCATGACCATCCTCTTTGCTTCCCTAGTTTTTCTTTGGTACTTTCCCCATTCCTCCTCCTCCTCCTGCTTTTTCCTTGTACTTGGTGAATGCCTTTTCTTGGCCCTCACTGCTTCTCTGACCCTTTCTGAGAACCATATTGGTCTCTTGTACCTGTTTCATTTTGTAAGAATTCTCAAGAATGACTTTGTTGCCTCAAGAATGGTCCCCTTAATTGCCCAGCTTCTCTCTTCTGCACCACCAATGCTGTCCACACTGGTCAGTTTGTCTCCATCCAGCTCCCTCATCCTGCTGAAATCTGCTCTTCTGAAACCCAAGACTTTCACTTTTAATAGGGGCATTTAAGGTCTGAAACAAATGGAGCTATGGTACGGGGCCTCAGTGGCTCCCCTACCCTCACTTTACTCACCATCTCCAGGTTGGTGAGCACCAAATTGACAATGGCCTCCTGTATAGTGTGTTACTTAACCAGCTGCACCAGCAGGCAGTCCTGCAATGTAGCCAATAGGGCCTGACTTCTGGCGCACATGGCCACTGGAATGTCCCAGTCGATATCTGGCAAGTTCAGATCACCCACCACTACTTGCCCCTTCTTCACTCCCCCCCCCGCAAGCTCTTCCCCAAGCTCCTTATCTCTCTTTCCCTTGTCCTGGTGGTCTATATATAACCACCACCTGTATTTTCTTGCCTGAGGATGCCGAGAGGTTAACCCATAGTGACTCCCCACTTTGCTTCTCCTGATATGTCTGTCCTCCACAACCTCTATGCCCTCTCTGACATATATGGCGATGCCCCGCTGCCCTCCCCCCTATCATGTCTAACTACTGTGTACCCTTGGACTGACAGGTCCCAGTTATTATTCTCTGTGGCCCAAGTTTTTGTGATGGCTATGAGGAATGCCTAAGTGTCTGCCACCAATGCCTGGTGCTCACTGATTTTATTACCCAGACTCCTAGCATTAAGCAGACACCCTTTCAACTTGCTCTGGATCCTCTTTTTCAGTTTTGTGATCCTACACCTGCATTCCTTCCCATTCTCCTTTCCTTCATATTTTTCCTATTGCTTGCAGGCCATGAGAGCTTTACCTCCTTTGCCTCTTCCACTACTCCTTTTTGAACCTCAGCTTTATTTTTATCCACCTTACTGTAACCTGTTCCCAGTATAGGGGGAGCACTAGTTAGGTTCCCTTCCCTCACCTTTGTCATGGTTACCCTAGCCTCAGTGTCCCCTGCAGTCAGTTTAACTGTCTAATGTAGATGTAACTTCTGCCATATTATGCTGGTCCCCTATCTTGTTAGGCAATGACCATCTCCTTTGAAAAGCCTCCTGCACCAGAAGTCCCCCAGCCTCCATAAAGTAGCACCCTTTCTCCTGACACCATCCCTTTAACCACCCATTTAATTCCTATATCACTTCCCTCCATACTTTATCTTTCCCCCTCTCCACACAGAGAGGGCTCTTGGAAAAGGCCAGGAGGCCGAGTGTTCCTGCAATCTGTTCCCGAGCCTCTGAAACTTCCGCTTCACTTGCTCCACAGGATAGTTTGCCAGATCTTTGGGACCCAAGTGTATCAACACCCCAGCCCCCCTCCTCTCAGCTATCCCACTAACTACTGTGTACCCTTGACCGACAGGTCCCAGTCATTATTCTCTGTGGCCCAAGTTTTTGTGATGGCAATGAGGTCTGCCTAAGTGTCTGCCACCAATGCCTGGTGCTCACTGATTTTATTACCCAATACCCAGACTCCTATCATTAAGCAGACACCCTTTCAACTTGCTCTGGATCCTCTTTTGCAGTTTTGTGATCCTACACCTGCACTCCTTCCCATTCTCCTTTCCTTCCATATAGAGTATAGAGGGGAGGGCAGCGGGGCATCGCCATATATGTCAGAGAGGGCATAGAGGTTGTGGAGGACAGACATATCAGGAGAAACAAAAGTGGGAGCAAGGCAGAAGCAGGAAACTACAGACCTGTTAGTTTAACCTCAGTGGTAGGGAAAATGATGGAATCACTTCTGAAGGAAAGAATTGTCGAGTATCTGGAGGCCAGAGGGGCACAGGACCCAAGGCAGCATGGATTCACAGCAGGAAGGTCATGCCAGACAAATCTGATAGATTTCTTTGACTGGGTGACCAAAGTAGTAGATGAGGGAGGGGCTGTGGACATGGCCTACCTAGACTTTAGCAAGGCATTTGACACAGTCCCACACAAAAGATTAATATACAAGTTAGCTAGCCTGGGAGTGGGTCCCAAGATGACAGCCTGGGTAAAAAATTGGCTGGAGAATAGGACACAGAGAGTAATAGTAAATGGAGTCCACTCTGATGAAAGGGGGTTACTAGTGGTACCGCAGGGTTTAAGAGTTAGGACTAGTCCTCTTCAATGTCTTTATAAGTGACATTGCAGAGGGACTGAAGGAAAAGTATGTCTCTTTGCAGATGACACAAAGATCTGTAACAGAGTTGATGCACAAGGTGGGGTGGAAAGGATGAAAAGGGACTTGGCAAGGTTAGAGGAATGGTCAAATGTATGGCAGCTTAGATTCAATGCTAAGAAGTGCAAGGTAATGCACCTGGGAAACAAAAACCCAGGGGAAGAGTACACAATGGGGGGTGAGATACTAACAACAACAAAAATGGAAAGGGACCTGGGGTAGTCATATCAGATGACGTAAAGGTGGGCAAGCAATGTGAGAGGGCAGCAAGGAGGGCTGGGGAGATACTGGGATGCATAGGGAGAGGCATCACCAGTAGAAAACAGGAAGTTATTATCCCTCTGTACAGACAGCTGGTCAGACCCCATCTGGAGTACTGCGTGCAGTTCTGGAGACCCAGCCTTCTCAAAGACATAGACAGGATGGAAGCTGTCCAGAGGAGCGCAACTAAAATTGTGCAGGGTCTGCACCGGAAGACATATGAAGAGAGACTTGAGGAGCTTAATATGTATAGCCTCGAGGAAAGAAGGGAGAGGGGGACATGATAGAAACTTTCAAGTACCTCAAGGGAATCAACAAAGTCCAAGAGGGTAGCATCTTTCAAAAAAAGAGGTGTGCAAGAACAAGGGGGCACAATTTGAAGATGGGGGCGGCTCAGAGGTAATTTAAGGAAGCATTTTTTCACAGAGAGGGTTGTGGATGCATGGAACGCCTTCCGAGGAGGTCGTGAGTCAAAACAGTGGTGGAATTCAAGCATGCATGAACAGTCATAAGGCAATTCTAGGGGTGGGGGAAGAAGTAGGCTGCTGGTTAACTAGGATCTGCAGCTTATCCAGCAGGCAGGAAATGGGCAGACTGGGTGGGCCAAGTGGTCCTTATCTGCTGTCAAATTCTATGTTTCTATGTTTTTATTCTGCGTATGTCTCAGATGGCTGATGCCCCAGGAAGGCACCTCACCATCACCAACTCCTACTCCCCACAACCCATCAAATTCTCTCCTCTCTGACCATAGAATCCCTGGCCACTATGATTCTCCTAGCTGCCTTCTTCTTCCTCTCAATCCTGGATCCCACCAGGTCTTCACTCCTATTTCCCCTGACTGACCCCAAGACCCCCCCAATGAAGTCACGTATCTGAGTCTTCTTGAGGGGTGCAAAGTAATCTGCCATCAGGATGGTGTGGTGCTGTTTGACCTACATGTGGCTATCCCTGCCACCCTTTCCCTTCCCCACCTCTCTCCACCCCCTGGACCAGTGGTCCTCTGGGGGAGAGTGGGTGTGTGGGCTGTGGTCTCCAGCTGGGTTTGTTTTACAAGAGAGTTATCTCTTCCCTCACTGCAACCAGCTGAACATGGAGCTCTACAAAGATCCAACAGAAGAGGCAGTGACTCTTCCTCCACAGCGTAACCCTGGAGAAGAGCACCTCACAGTCCCTGTAACTGACTTGCTGCCCGCTAAACCTCGTAAGCTTTAGCTGGCTCTAACCCTCTGCTCTCCCTAATGAACTGCTTCTGAAAGCAGAAATAAAATAATTGAAAATGAAAAAGAAGACTCTCCCTGGATTCCCACTAATAGGTCAGAGTACCAAGCCCTGTATAAACAGTCCCCCAGACAAGGAAAACTGGAATCTTGGACTCTTGCAGGATAATACTTTATTCAGAATGCTACTGTCAAGAGAGACATGCGCCTGGCATGAACATCTAAGGCACAGAGCATGGTAAAGGTGTGCACTGTGCTCCTGTAGGAGCTCTGCAGATCTCTGCAATTGGCACTGAGCAAGTCTCTGCCAAGGAGGGAGCTACTGATCTAGTAGAATGGTCATGAACAGTGCCCTTCAGCTTTGCCGCCCCCCCCCCAACAGTGCAACAGCTGTGGCATAGGTAATTCACAACGCAAAGGGAAATGCATTTGATTGTGATAGGTAGACCCTTTTGAATGGGACTGAAAGAGACACAAACCTGCTTTACTTTTCTGTAGTCCTTGGTTATATTCAAATAAAACCTAAGGACACTTTTTACATCGCAGAAATACAGAGTTCTCTCTCCCTCATTCAGAAAGTTGACAAAGTAGGTAGCAAAAATCAGGAACTGATGTAAGTGGAAACCTGACACCACCTTAGGAAGGAACTTGGGGTGTACAGAGGACCACTTTGTCCTTATGGAAAACAGTATACGGAGGAATTGTGACCAAAACATGGATTTCAGACAATCTGTGTGCAGAGGTGATGGCCACTAGAAATCAAATCAAATCAAATCAGTCTTTATTTTTGTAGCGCCTTTCAAAACCAAGGCGCTTCACAGATTATAAATACATTAAAATAGAATATAAAATATTAAAATCAACACAGTCCAATTCAGTTAATCAGGGAAGGCTAATGAAAACAAATATGTTTTCAACATTGATTTAAAATTTGTAATGGTCAGGCATTCTCTTAACCAATGAGTTAGAGCATTCCACAGGGTTGGTGCGCAAATGAAAAAGCACGCGCGCCAGATGTTTTAAGGTGAACCCTGGGAATTTCCAGCAATCCCTCAGCAGCGGATCAAAGAGGGCGATTAGGGGAGTAGGGAATCAGGAGATCTTGAAGGTAGTCTGGTGCTTTCCAAGTCAGATATTTCATATCACAAGTTGCAACAGGCTCAAAGGGCTTTCATGTGAGCACATCCAGGAGAAGGCTGAGATCCCAAGGAGCCACTGGTTTCCGAATGAGAGGTCTGATGTGCAATGGTAAAAGAGACAGTACATGAAAGGTACTTACTTTAATTTGAGATCTTCCAGAATATCTTCTCCATTGATTACCACTTACGGGTCTGGGCTGGAAGAACTAGGACCGAGCAGGAGCAAATCTTTGGCCAGGAGGCTGACAATGGCCAGTGAGCACAGAACATGCACATCCCCAGGTGGTACAGTGCACTAGCATATGACCATTGCTGGCTCCTTCACCAACCTTGGTTCTGTTCATTAGGAGCAAAAAAAGGCAGGGAAAAAATAAGAAAGAGCTTGAGAAATTACTACCAACTTCTAGACAGAGAAGAAAGGGCACACTAAGGGGGACAGATAGGTAGTAAGGGTTAAGAAGCAGAACCACCTAACACAACTTGACTGGTTCCCCCTTGATACATTTCAAAATGTTGACTAGGCAGTGGACCTCTTCATTGATACCTTCAATGCGGTCTGTGACATCTATGCTCCCGTTCAAAAAATGGAAGCAGAAGAATCCCAGCAATGGCCGGATTACCCAATCACTCATAGATCCCAAGTGATAGGGACCACTTATGGCACAAGTCTAAGGACACAGGCAAACCTGCTGTCTTTCAGAAGTATAGGGCAGCTTGGAACAACTGCACCTGAGAGACCAGACTAGCCAAGGCCCAGTACTACAAAGACTGCCTAAGTAAATGTGAGATGGAAAAGATTTTGGAGTAAACTGAAAGACCTCACAGGAAAGAACAGCAAAGCCTTCCCCTCCATGCTCCTAGCTGAAGGGAATATCACACAGGACCCAAACATTATAGCAGATACTTTTAATATCACTTTCTCTGACCTTAGCACCATCACCCCCCCCCGCACTTCTTTGATGAAAAAGGAAGCACCCTAGAGGGTTCCTTATCTGTATTTTATTTTTTATTTATTTAGATCTTGTAATTACAGACCTTTGAGTCAGAGATTTATTTACAAAGGCGCACGTCAAGAGTAAGCAGGGTAAACAGTGCAAAAAAAGTGCAAGTAAACAACATAAAAAGTGCAAAAAATGAAAATAATACAGTGCTATTACAGTGGCAGTACAAAAGAGAGGCAATAGCAATGTAATGCATCCAAATACAATGAGGTAGTGGTCAGGGTAGTACAGTAGGAAAGGAAAAATTGCAGTTTACTACGATGAGCAGGAAGAGTAAATGCTGGGAAAGAATGCCCCAAAAAATAAAACACGAAATTTACAAAATAGAAATACACAATTGCAGATAGGAATAGTGCTAACAGCAATTTCAACATGAACATAATAAAATACTCAGAAGAGGTGGTAATGTTGGAGCTATAAAGTAGAGGAGTAGTGGGCCGGGGTCAGGCACAGGTTATAAGGAGATGCAGTCCAGGTGACTTTTCAGCCATTACGGCATTACCAAGGGAAGTAGCTGTAATTTGGGGGTGGAGGGCAGGAGGACTAGGAAGGGGGAAAGAGAGAGGGGAGGTCCAGGTAGGAGAAGAATGGATAGGGGGAACAGTGAAGTAAGGAGGCTGGAGCAAAAGTAGAGGCTGGAGAAAATGTAATCAGGGAAAAGTGCATATTGGAGGTAAGTAGTGGCTGCATATTAGCAGAAACATATGGAGGTGGTGCTAGGTACAGTCACAACTGTTTATTGCTAAGAGGTGCTGCCAGAGTTTAAGTTTAAAGAGACCTAGTTTATTTTCAGAGAAAACCTCCGGGGACAGACTATTTAACCAGACAAGCCTCTAGTTGTACCCTCTCCAAGAATTCATATGCCATTCTGGCAGAGCACAGTTCCGCTATGATGACATCTTCCGTGGAGACCAAGAGGAATGCTGGGGATATCCACAAGAGAGACCCACAGAAGGGTGGCAAGGACACAACAGGAGAAGAAACAGTTCTGGTAGGGACCCAAATGTCAGGAGGGTAGAACTGGGAAAGTGAGGAGAGAGGAGGGTGCTTGCCTGATGCCATGGTTTGAGAGACAGGAAGCGAATGCTCAGGACTGCAGGAGCAGCATCACAGGAGAGGGAACTAGATATCACTGTCTATCTTGGGACAAATGACCTAGCTGGGCATGAGATCAGTGCAGTGCGAGATGAGTTTGTGGAGTTGGGGAGGGGCTCAGACAGGTAGCAAGCACGGTAACCTTTCTCAGAGGTGCTGCCAGTCTATGGCATGGGTGAAGTTAGGTACTGCACACCATGCAGTTCAATGAATGGTTGCAAAACTGGTGCAGAGCACAGGGCTTTGCTTCATTGGGGACTGGGGTCCACCTGGTGAGATGTAGGTCTATACTGGCACGATGGTCTGCATCTGTCCAGGAAGGAACCAAGCTCCTAAGTGATACGCTATAATGCTTCCTTGGCAAGCTTTTAAACTAGCCAAGGAGGGGTGCTGATAGGAAGCAGGAAATTTCAAGCTTCCCCACAAAACATAGCAGGTAGTAAGGTAAACACCTAGGGTACAGAGTTCGAAGCAGGGGTAGGACAGGTAAATGGAAAATAGACAAAGGAAATAAGGGCAGGGATGTGGGGGGATAATGCCAACATTAAATGGAGGGCAATGAGTACCAATGCCCATAGTCTGGGAAACAAGCTTCCTGAGCTAGTAGCCCTGATGGAAGAGGAACACTTGGATATTGTGGCAGTCACGGAAACATGGTACACGGACAACCATGACTGGGATGTCAACATACCAGGGTACACAATCTATAGAAGGGACAGGAAGGGTAAAAGAGGAGGTAGGGTTGCTCTTTAGATAAGGGAAGGGTCAAAGCTGCAGAACTGAAAGGTAAAGGGGGAGGACAAGAGGCACTGTGGGTCACCTTGAAGACAGGGAATGGCACCACAATCCGCACAGGGGTTGTATATAGACCCCCCCCCCATCTCAGGGGAAGAAAATGGACAAGGTAATGATGAAAGACATTCTCAGAATGGTTGAAAAAGGGGAGATATTGTTGATGGGGGACCTGAATATGCCAGATGTTAACTGGACGACATGTACAGCAGCCTCATCCAAGAGCAGGGTCATTCACGATGCCCTACAGGGGGCATGCCTTAGACAGCTAGCATTAGAACTCACTCAGGAGGGAGCAATATTAGACCTGGTACTTGGGGAGAGGATCACAGATTTAGAAGTGGGTAGCCATCTGGGAACAAGTGACCACCCACACAGTGTGGTTCACAATAAGCGCAACCATGGAGACAAGCCATAAAAAAACAAGGATACTGGACTTTAGAAGGGCTGACTTTGGCAAAATGGGTGAATACCCAAGGAATGCACTAGCAAATGGCCAGAAAGGAGGACAATGGAGAACAATCAAAACTGCCATCATGGAGGCAACAAGCCTTTGTGTGAAACAAATAAAGAAAACAAAACAGAGTAAAAAACCACTATAGTTCTCAAAAGAGGTGGCAGGGAAGGTTAGGGGGAAAAAGGTGTCCTTCAAGAAGTACAAGGAATCACAGAAGATGCACAACAGGGAACTATATCAGTTAAAGCAGAAGGAAATGGGGAAGGCAGTCAGAATAGCAAAGACCCAAACCAAGGAAAAGATAGCCAATTCAGTTAAGAAGGGGGATAAAACCTTTTTATAGGTACATTAGGGAGCAAAGAAAGTTTAAGAGAGGGATAATGAAGATTAATAAAGGGAAGGGGAGGTGGGCACAGGGAGACAGTGAAAAGGCAGAGATAATGAATGAATACTTTTGCTCAGTATTCACAAAAGAAGGAGAAGAGGAGCTACCTATACCAAACAATAGAAGCACTCTGGGCAGGGGGGTTGACACCAATCCATTTGCAGGAGAAAGGGTCCTGAAAGAACTTCTAAACCTCAAGGTGGACTAAGCAATGGGGCCTGATGGGATTCACTCCAGAATCCTAAAATAACTAAGGGAGGACCTAGTGACACCACTGACCACACTTTTTAACAAATCATGGGAGGTAGGGGTGGTACTTGAGGACTGGAGGAGGGTGGATGTGATTCCCCTTCACAAAAGTGGGAGCACGACAGAAGCAGGAAACTACAGACCTGTTAGTTTGACCTCAGTGGTTGGGAAAATGATGGAATCACTTCTGAAAGAAAGAACGGTTGAGTACCTAGAGGCCAGTGGGGCACAGGACCCAAGGCAGCATGGATTCACAACAGGAAGGTCACGTCATTCTTTGACTGGGTGACCAAAGTAATAGACCAGGGAGGGGCTGTGGATATGGCCTACCTAGACTCTAGCAAGGCATTTGACACAGTCCCACACAAAAGATTAATAATCAAGTTAGCAACCTGGGAGTGGGTCCCAGGGTGGTAGCCTGGGTAGCAAACTGGCTGCACAACAGGACACAGAAGGTACTAATAAATGGAACTCACTCCGAAGAAAGGGGGGTTACTAGTGGAGTACCTCAGGGTTGAGTACTAGGTCAAGTCATCTTTAATGTCTTTACAGGTGACATTGCAGAGGGTCTGGAAGGAAAAGTATGTCTCTTTGCAAATGATACAAAGATCTGTAACAGAGCTGATACACAAGGGGGGTGGAAAGGATGAGAAGAGACTTGGCAACGCTGGAGGAATGGTCAGACATATGGCAACTTAGATTCAATGTAAATAAGTGAAAAGTAATGCACCTGGGAAACAAAAACCCAGGAGAAGAGTACACAATGGCGAGGGAGGTACTAACAATGACAAAAATGGAAAGGAACCTGGGGTAGTCATATCAGATGACCTAAAGGTGAGCAAGCAATGTGAGAAGGCAGTAAGGAGAGCTGGGGGGATACTAGGATGCATAGAGAGAGGCAACACAAGTAGAAAAAGGGAAGTGGTTTTCCCTCTGTACAGACAGTTGGTGAGACCCCATCTGGAGTACTGTGTGCAGTTTTGGAGACCCCATCTCCGCAAGGACATAGGATGGAGGTGGTCCAGAGGAGGGCAACTAAAATGGTGCAGGGTCTGCATCAGAAACCATATGAAGAGAGACTGAGAGAGTTTAATATGTATACCCTTGATAAAAGGAGGGACAGGGGGAACATGATAAAAACGTTCAAGTACCTCAAGGGAATAAACAAAGTCCAAGAGGGTAGCATCTTTCAGAAAAAGAGATATGCAAGAACAAGAGGACACAATTCAAAGATAGAGGGGGGATGGCTCAGGGGCAAAGTGAGGAAATATTTTTCATGGAGAGAGTGGTGGACACATGGAACCGCCCTCCTGGGGAGGTTGTGGGGTCTAAAACAGTGGGGGAATTCAAATATGCATGGGACACACATAAGACAATTATAGTGGTAGGAGGAAGTAGGCTGTTGGTTAACTAGAATCTGCAGCTTATCCAATAGTTAGGGAAATGGGCAGACTGGGTGGACCAAGAGGTCCTTATCTGCCGTCAAAGTCTATGTTTCTATGTGGACATGAGCCCTATACATAAAAGCACGCTGATCTTGAGCAGTCCTTCAGAACGGGACAAGGAAGGAAGCCTGGGTGGAGTTTCTTATAGCCCAGGGAGCGGGCGCAACAGTGAGGAGTCACTGGTCAGAAGACTAAGAGGGATCAAGGGTTAACTTACATGCCAGCAGACAGGTGTGGTAGTGGAGTCTCCCCCTAAAATTCAGCCAGTTAGCCTGATTATATAGGTTGTAAGTATGGGTGAGCCTATGTCTGTCAACAACAAGATGACATGCTTTATTCAGAGCAATTTTGATCCTATTTAGTGTGATAGCGGTCGCAGTGCCATAGATAACTATTCCACAGTCAGGAATAGAAAGGACAGAACTGGTAACAACCAGTCAGAGGTCGTCAGAGGTAAAACATGACCTGTGTCTATATAGTAGACCAATTCTGGTATTAACTGCTGTACAGACCAGGTTGACATGCTCGTGGTAGGAGAGGGAGGAGTCCTGGGTGATTCCGAGTTACTTAAAGCTACTGATTTGCTCCAATGGTTGGTGGTGGTTATTGAGAACAGTTAGAGGCAAACTTTTTATGCTTGTTCTGGGGGTTGGCAAACAGCATCACTTTGGTCTTTTTGTAGTTTATAATGAGTTTGTGGAGGGCGAACCACGATTTGATTTCAGCAAAGTTCATTTGGAGATTATTTTGCAGAAGGAGAGGATCAGGGTGACTAGTGAGGATAACAGCATCATCCATGTAGAGGAGCAGGTTGCCAGAGCACACTATGGGGAGGGTATTTAGGAAGAGACTGAAAAGGAGCAGTCCAAGTATGGAGCCTCGTGGATCCCCAAAGTGGACCGGTAGACTGGAGGAGAGGGTATCAAGGGATTTTCACCCCCTGCGATCTACCTCTAAGGTAGGTGGAAAACCAGGAGGTGGCTTCATGGGAGAGGCCCAACGCCATGAGGGATGCACTTAGGACAACATGATTAACTGTGTCAAATGCTTTTGTAAGGTCTGTGTAAACAGACCCTACAAGGTGACCATGGTCCAGAGAGCTTTGTGTGTGAAATCAGTAAACTCTAGGAGGGCAGTGGTGGTACTGTGTCTCTTCCTAAAACCATGCTGCTGTGCAGATTGTAGATTGTACTTGGCCAGGTAGTCGGAGAGTTGGTTGGAGACTATCCATTCGAGGGCTTTGGAGACGGGGGGAGGACTGAGATGGGGCAGTAGTTACTATGAGAGGTTCTATCTCCACTTTTGTGTATGGGGGTTACCACTGCAGCCTCTACTGTTTGGGGAATTGGCCGAGACAGGGATAGGTTTAATATTTTAGTAAGGGGGAAAGCATTGTGTCAAGAGCCCGTGGAGTAGTTTCAAGTCCAATGAATCACCATTAAATCTGAATTTCCCATTACCCAAGCTAGGTAGGGTTTTGCTTCTTAGGGGTGACTATCCTGAGAAGGAAGGAGTATGCAGGGGCACAGTGATAGATGGAAAGTATGGGTTATTTTTGAAGAAATCCAGTGGGAGTACACCATTAAGATCTGTAAACGCAGAGTTAAAGGTGTCAGCAATACGTTGAGGATCCAGGTAGAGCTTCCATTGATATGTAACATGAAAGGGGGGGAGGAGTTAGGTTTCCCAGTAAGGTTCTTTATATTCTCCCAGAAATTCCTACTATTTCCCAGGAAGAGGAGAGGCTAGTTTTAATGGGCAGCCTTGGCAAAGTGGATTGGGTACATACATTTCTGGCAGCCTCTACTGTTGCCTATCAATCGGGAGGCCTGATGCCAGGGCCTATGCCAGAGGTTATCACGATAACCATGAGGTTTAGGAGTGCAGGGGTGATCCAGGGGTTGCTAGTCCCTTGACAATATGTATGGAGAAAAGGGCGAAGATGTCACAGGCAGAGCTGAAAGTAGAGATGAAGTAAAAGGGCACTATCTATGCAGGTGGCTGAGTCAATAAGGGACCAGTCACAAGTAAGCAGGTAGTCCTGGAATTGCTTGAGCATTCCTTTTTCAAAGGTGCGCTGATACGTAGTCTTAGCAGGGAGTTTTGGGGAGCGATTGGACCAGAGGCAAAGAATAGGTGAGTGGTCACTAAGTGTATCTGGCAGGACCACTATGTTAGAGAGCCTCTCAGGCTGATTGGACAGGATGAGATCAATCAGTGTGCTAGTACCCATCCTGTAATTGGTCCTGGTCCTCTATAAGGAGCTACATCAGGGGGCCAACCAGTTGATATCTTATCCCAATGTTCCCCTAACCAGAAACCCCACCTTCTATTTCAAACAAATCTCCCCTAATGAAGCTAAAAAATACCTACAGTGCACCCTTGGAAAAACCCGACACTGAAGTGACTCCCTTGACTTAAAACTGATTGCCCTCACAATAGACGTTTTACCTGCACTCACAAAATAATAAACCTATCCTTCCAACAAGCCCAATTCCCAAAAAGATGAAAAGCCACAGTGGTGGCACCAGTGCACAAAAGCAGCGACTGTGCAACATACTCGGACTACAGGCCAATATCCATCGCCATAGGCTCTGGGCAGACAAATGGGATCACTTCCTGCAGATGTTCTGGGACTAACCACCACTGGCGGGTGTCCCACATCACCTGGGTCACAGTGACTGGCTGGTCGAAGTGGCCCTTGCACTGAGACCATTGGTGGGCAAGCTCCCATTCCAAACAGCGCATTCTCCATTGGGCCCAATGCACCACGCTGGCATGCCGCCTTGTATCCCAGTAGGCGCAGGAAGTCCCAAGCAGGGCACAACTACCCAACCAAGAATGATCAGGCAATGGAGGAAAGAGCCTCTGCCTGGTCTGCCAGAAGCCGAGCCCTGACTATGTAAGAGTTGAGCTCTGCCCCAATAAAGTGTATAACCTGGGCGGGTATGAGTTCCGACTTGGCCTCATTGACCAGGAGGCTAACAAGCAAGCAGGTCTGGAGGTCAGATCCTGACCGCCTCCACCTCCTCCCTGGAGGGACCAGCTATGAACCAGTCATCCAGGTGAAGGTAAACCTAGACACTTCAGCACATCAGGTAGGCTGCCACCACTGCAATGCATTTGGTGAAGACCCTTGGAGCCATGGAGAGGTCGAAAAGCATGGCCTGGAACTCATAGAGAATCCCCTCTGAATGGAACCTGAGGAACCAGCAGTGGAACAGACGAATTGTGACATGGAAAAATGCATCCTGAAGATCCAGAGAGCAAAAATACATGTTCTGCTCTAGAGGTGGTATGATCTGAGACAGAGTGACCATCCTGGAAGTGCACAGCTGAAGGAATTTGCACATTTCATGCAGATCTAAGATGGGGCGCCAGCCCCCCAACTGTTTTGGCATCAGGAAGTACCTGGAGACAAATCCTGGGTGTACTGAAGAGTCTGATACAGGAGCCATGACTTCTTTCTGTAGGAGCTGGGCAATGTCTTCCTGAAGGGCTGACCGAATGTCGGTGGACACTAGGTCCCTGACTGACCATCTTGAAGACCCACCTGTCCATGGTAACAGCGGATCAGGTGGAAAGGAAGTGATGGAGCTGGCTCCCCATGGGAGAACCTAGGGAAGTCAGGACGGGCATGGGGGAGGCACCCCCATCCCTTCACTGGGCAGGCTTGGAGGCAGAGGAGGGACTGGGTGAGGAATCAGCGAGACCTTGACCGCCTGGTTTCCGGATGACCAAATCAACCAATTTCAGCTGGAGATGCCAAACCTGGACCTGCTGCACCGCTGGGGGCTGGGACAGCTTGGCTGCAGGAGCAAAGAGGGCCAAGAGGGCTTCTTCTTTTGAGCCTTTGGGCCCTTGGGATCCCTCTGGGTGGAGATAACAGAGTCCAGGGTAGCACTGAACTTCTCAATGCGAGTGAGGTGTCCTTCCACCTCCAGCCCAAACAAGTCTGTGCCCAGGAAGTGGACATCCACCAACTTCTGTTTGGTATCTGCTGTGAAGGTCACGATCCTCAGCCAAGCCCTGCAGCGCACGACCACCACTGTGGCCACAGACCAGGCACAGGAGTAGCCAATGTCCATGGCCTTCTGGAGCTGCTGCTTAGCCGCCACTCAGCCCTGATCCTGGACCTGCTTGACTGTGATCTGCAGGTCAGCAGTGAGATCAGGAAGCACTTCATCAAGGGTGCCCAAGAGGGCATGAACAAAGTGGGTCGGGAAGGCCTCTGCAGGGGAGTCACCCCGGTCGGGAATCTCGGTCAGGGGGTATTTAGCCCATTTCTGGATGGGCTCCATCTTAAGACCCATATATTTCGAGATTAAAAGTATCAGGCCAGCGAAAGAAGTGGGACCATGTTCCGACAACAAATCCTCTCCCGACTCAACATCCAATGGACGGGAGTGCAGGAAGGAGCCCTCAGACTCCGAGGATTCGTTAAATAAAGGTTGACCGCCAGAGTCCCCAATGACCTTATGGGGTCTGTCAGGAGTCACAGTGACTAACAGCTGATGAGGAAGCCCTGAAGCGTTGTGGGCCTCCTTAGGAGAAGGGCCCCCCCTTCAGCTGTTTAGATGGCTCCACCTGAATAAGTGGAGAGGCCGGCTTAGGCCAAGCTGGAACTGGCCGAGCTGGGGTGGGCTGAGGCCTTGGTGGTGGGAGCCATGTAACAGCTGGGGTAGGGGACGGAATCGGCTTAACCCCGGTGAACATGAGCTGGTGCCACATAAGCTCCTCGTAGTGCCAACACATTTTGTGGCAGAGCCTCTCCTCAACCAAGGAGGAAGAAGAGGAAGCATAGCAGCGATGCTTCTTGCCCGAATGCTGAGAGCGGGAACGCCGATGTTGGCATGGGCTGCTTGACTCGGAGCTTTGGAACCGTGGTGTCAACTGTCGAGGCCGCCAATGGTGGATCTTGAAGGGAGCAAGCAATGGCCGAGGATCCTCTGGGATCACTGGATCCTGAGAGGTAGGGACCAGATCAGCAGGCTGGTCCAGTCCACTCTGGGAAGTAACAGACAGGACCGAAGAACTAAAGAGGGAGGTATCAGCCTCATCTGGAGACAAGGAGGCGACTGGTTCAAGAATAATCTCAACAAGTTGGTCGATGGGTGTCTCCACCAACTGGCCCGATGGGGGAACCATGGAGTAAGTGGCCAGGGCTGAAGAATCAAGCATAGTTGACATCTCCAGAGAAGTGTGGGAATCAGAGGCCTGAGAGCACTCATGATCCCATGATTGGCGGTGAGACATTTTTTTAGTCTCTTTTATCGAAGATTTAGATTTGGTGCCCATAGAGGGTCCCTGCCCAGAGGTGAGAAGGGATTGGCACACATCATGAAATGCCCCTGAAAAGGTAGCACCTAAGGAAAGTGGAAAAAAGGCTGAAGCCGAAGAGGCATGCTCCGCAGCCTGAGCTACAGCCTCTTCAAAAGCCGCTAGCTGTTCAGCGGACCCTGCAGCCGTAGAGACCACCTAACGAGTTTCTTTCGATTTGACGGGAGGATCCCGTTCATCAGGGCACCCTATAAGAAGCTGAGCATGCCGGTCTTCCAAAGTTGAAGGACGTAAAGAGCGACAAGGGTTGCACGCCTGGGGATCGTGGTTTGTGGCCTAGGCAGTAGAAGAAGCAGTGTGCAGGTCTGTCCAGGACATCCTCTGCCCACACACATTTCTTGAATCCCGATGATTACTTCAAATTTTCCATAACGGATATTTGAAGAAATTGCCTGGAGACAAAGAATTTTGCAGATTGCAAAAGTTTGAAAGCAAAGGGCCTATTCAGTGCAGAGAGTGGAAAGGAGGGAACCTTCTGCTTCCAGCAGAAAGGAAGATATGATGTCATGGGATGGTACTGAGGGAGTTACCACCTGGGTGGGTGGGAGAAGCTAGCTTGAAGACTTTCCGGCAAGCCTTAAAGGGAAATAAACACTCGGAAGTCAATGAACTACTCATGATGACCAAAATGGAAGAGCAAATCATTCTTACCAAAGACAGTACTCTCATCAAGGAGCCAACAGAAGTTTCCAACCTCTTCAACCTCTGCTTTGGGGACTTTGACAAATATAAGCCATCCATAAAGTCATGCAATGCACTAAGTCCAAATCCCCACCTAACCCTCCTCCACTTCCAACCATCCCCCACTCCAGTTTTCACTTTCGCTATCTCCATCCCTCTCAGGTAATTTACTACATAAAAAAGAATAACTCCAAGCCCTGCCTCAGAGTCAATTCAATCAACTACTGCATTCTCAAACTCATTTGTGAACACAACACAGTTCCCCTAACAAATATTCTCAGTTACTCTGCACTGGCACCTTTCCCAGTAAATGGAAAAAATCTGACTCTAAAACCAATGTAACTTCAGACCAATATCTCCGCTTGACCACTCTAAAATCCTAGAAAAAACTGTACTTGAGCAAACCATTAAATTCCTGGAAAGATATAACCTACTCTCAAGAGTCACAGCATGGCTTCAGGTCAGGCCACAATACAGAAACCTCCCTTGTTAAGCTCACCAACTTCACTGACAAGGCCAACGATGAAGGTCTCTACAGCAGCTCTGTCTTTGTGGAACTCATCAAGGCCTTCGATCTTATCAACCACCACATACTCCTCAAAATTCTGTCTCAACTCAATTTCTCCAGTGAAGTTTTCAATTGGTTTCAAAACTACTTTAGTGACAGACCACACACTATCATTATTGAAGGTCAGTACTCAGATGTCCATCACATTAAATAAGGCATCCCTCAAGGCTCCATTCTGGGCGCTCTGCTGTTCTCCTTCGCCATAAATCCCCTTCCCTCTATTTGCTCACACACCGAGTTAATCCTATATGCTGACGATGCAGCTCTGTTCTTTAAGGATAAGTGCACCACAACTCTCCTTAATAAACTCCAGCATTACTTCAGCAAACTTCACTCCTGGTTTACAGATTTCTTGAAGGGAGATGTCGTTTGTTGCTGCCAAGGAGGCAGAGGTTCCTTTTGCGGAATGTGCCCTTAGGCCTCCGTTGCCTTGCCAGATTTCTTATAACAGAACTCTATGCAGGAGACTATCCAATGCAAGATAGTTTTCCTAGCTGCTGGCATACCATTTCCAACCTCTCCATAGGTAACAAAAAGTTGTGTGCTCTGGAACCTGACACCCGTTATCCAGTCCATGTAGTGTCCTAGTGCCCTTTTTACATCCAGACTGCAATTTTCCTCACCTCTGCTGGAATGTTACTGATCCAAACACGTAATCTTTGACATGAATGGTGGGCCAAGTATCCTTATCTGCCATCAAATTCTGTTTCTGTGCATGTTTCTGTGAATAAGGTAATCCTTAGGACCAACAGGAAGTTCCTGCCTAAGGTGGTATCAGAATTCCACTTAAACCAGTCGGTTAACCTTCCAGTACGCTATCCTTAACATTCTAGTAGAGGTGAGGAAAATTGCAGTCTGAATGTAAAAAGGGCACAAGCAGTTAGTTCACTTACCCTACTGGCCGATGTCATGGCTATCAGTAAAATTGTTTTCCACGTGACATATTTTAAGTCAGCTATAACCACAGGCTTGAAAGGAGCCTACATTAGCTGGCCAAGACATATTTAAGTCCCATGGAGGAAGTGGAGCCCTTACAAGGAGCTACAAATGATCGAGACCCTTAAAAAACTTTTAAAAAGAGGTTGCAAGGCCAAAGACTTGTCTTTGCCTGTTGATGTGTAGGCTGACACAGCAGCCAGGTGCACCATCAGGGTTGAAGATCTCAAACCTGAGGACTGTAGGTGTACCAGGTAGTCCAGAACCGAAGACAGCCCTGTATACATTAGGATCATCTTTCTGGGGGTACACCAGCATAAGAATCTATTCCACTTAGAAGAATATGTGTTTCTTGTTGCTGCTTTCCCAAAAGCCTTCAAAAATCTCAGCACTTCATCTGACAGATTCAAACCAGTGAATTCTAGGTCTTCAAGAATCATGCCCTCAGGTGTAGCATTCTGAGGTCTAAGAATGTTATCCTGCCATGAGATAAGGTAAGCAAGTTGTACCTCAGTGGCAAGTTAACTGGAATCCTACTGGACAAGATCAGCAATATTGAGTACCATGCCTGCCTGGCCCAGTCTGGAACTGCCATGATCACTGTTGCTGTCCCTCACTGAAGCTTTAATGTACACTCTCTTTATGAATGGGAATGGTGGGAAGACATACAGGAACTTCGCTGTTCAGTCCAGAGCTAAGGCATCTTCTAGGACTGTGTCTCTGGCTGTGGACCTGCAACAAAACACTGGAAGCTACAGTAACTGTTCTCTCAAGAGGCAAAGAGATCTATTACTGGACTACCACATCTTATGAAAATTGAAGCCAGCACTAGCTATTTCAAGTCCCACTTATGATTTCCTTGGCTGATTCCGCTTAGGAAGTCTTCCAGCAAATTGCCCTTGCCTGGCAGATGTACTGTAGAAATCTGTGTCCAGGGAGTACGCTAGATCCCAGATCCTCATGGATTCTGTGCACAGTTGTATCTTTTACCTCCCTGTTTGTTTATATAGTACATTGTTCTGGTATAGTCTATCGAAATTTGGACTGACTGACCCTGTAACTGGGAGCATTCCCGAATCCCAGCACTACTGCCCTGAGTTCAAGAAGGTTTATGTGCTCCTGAGTCTCCTGAGAGCTCCAGATGCCACTTACTGTGAGATCTTCTAGGTGAGCACTCCACCCTAGGAGTGAGGCATTTGTTGTGAGGACCTTGGTGGGAGATTGCTGGAGGAGGGAAATGCCCTATAAAGTTGCCCCTCTCCTTCCACCACTTCAGTACTTGTGCAAAACGTTTTGTAACTAGCGCTAGCTGAGACAGTGAGTTCAACCTTTGGGACCAGTAACTTCTCAGGTGGTACTGTAGGCCCCTCTTCTGGAATCTGGCCCATGCACCACGGCTGTGGATGAAGCCATGTGGCCTAGCAGCTGCAGGAAATCCCTTGCAGATCTTGTTCACTCTAGAGTGAATGATTCTGCACTGACAATCAGATGATATCCTGTCTTGTGGAAGCAAAGCTTTCTTTGCAGGGTATTTAACTTTGCTCCTAAGAAGTCCAGGAATGTATTGATTCTGTGTGGGACTTCTGCAACTTTATTACAAATCCCAGGTTTTCCAATGTACTTCTTACCAGGTGTATGGAGCACACTGCTTCCTGCTTTATTGTTCCTGAGACAAGCCAGGCATCCACATAAAGAAAAAGTACTATACCTTGTTTTCTTCGATGAGCTGCCACCTTGGGCACTTTGTGCATATCCTTGGTGCTGTGCTGTGCTGCTGAGGTGAGACCAAAGGGTATGACTATGTAGTGGTCCTGGCAGTTTCCCAAGCCTGAGCCTTAGATATTTTCTGTGACTAGGTCTAACTGGAATGTGGAAGTAGACATCATTCAGGTCCAGTAACCCCAACTAATCTCCTGACAAAAGAGAAGGCATTACTGTGCCCAATATTGCCATCTTGAATTTTGCTTTCTTGATATGCTTGTTCAGGTATCTTAAGTCTAGAATGGGTCACCATTCCTCATTTATCTTGTGGGTCAGGAGGTGTCTTGAAAAGAGGCATTTGCCCCACTGTGATGCAGGGACCTTTTCTACTGCTTTTGCTTTCAGTAACTTCTTTACTTCCAGTTCAAGCAGAATTATTTCTTTTAGTGAACTGAGAAGTTTTATAGTCTCTGCCATTTAGAAACTTTGGAATTGCAGAGACAATCCCTGACCTACTACTTCCAGGACTCACTTGTCTGTGATAATTTTTCCCCTTTACTGGAAGTAGTGGGTCAGTTTACCTCCCACTGGCAATAGCTTACTGGTGACCTGGGAAAATTGTTAGGGTTTTATTTTACTTGTGGCTTAGGGGCTGGTGCTGCAGACCACCTCAAGCCCCTCCTGCCTCTACCTCTGTAGTACCCCCTCTGTGGCTGGTGCTTACTGACAGTGTAGAGTCTGGGATAGTAACCCCTCTCCCTGTCTCCCCTTCTGTAAGGCCTATAGGAAGTAAAGGCCTTTTCTTTCTCATTAGAGTTCTTTAAAGTGGCTCTGTACTCATCCACTTTTTTTAGACACACCTCTGTTTTTTTGCACCTTCAATTTTATTGAAAGAAGTCAGTATTACATAAGAAAGCTATCCTGCCCTGAGACAAAGACAGCATATTGTATCTCAGGGGAAGGCTGATGGGATGTTTGATGAAGAGGGATAAGAGCAGAGTACCAAACCTGCCTGGCAGAATCGGGAGCTATTAGAATCATGGTTGCAGGCTGCCCCCTCAGTTTCAAGACAGTCTCAGCAAGACTGGGAAGGGAGGGAAGGCATAGAGGAACCCTCTGTCCAGTCCAATATCAGGGCATCCAGCACAACTGAGCCCACTGAAGGGGGCCTGAAACAACACGTAGGAAGCCGGTGGTTTGTCATGATGCAAACAGATCTATCTCTGGAGTACCCCACCTTCTGAATACAGCAGCCAACACCTGCTTGTTCAGGGTCTATTCATGATGTCCCTGGCTGATTCTGCTCAGAGAATCTGCCAAGACATTTTCTTTCCCTGGCAGGTGAACTGCTGACAGTTGCACTCCTAGAGAATAGGCCAGACTCCAAATCTTCATTGCTTCTGTGCATAGCTTTGAAGGTCTTGTTCCTCCCTGCTTGTCAATGTAATATATGGCAGTTGTATTGTCTGTCCTGACCTGGACTGACTGACCTTTGACTTGGAAGGTGAAGGTCTGTAGAGCTAGAGACACTGCTCTAAGCTCCAAAAGGTTTATATGCTCCTGGGACTCTTGTGAGGTCCAAACCCCGCTTACTATTAAGTCGTCCAGATGGTCACCCCAGCCCAGGAGGGAGGCATCTGCAGTTAGCACCACTGTGGGTAACTGGTTGCCTTCTTCCTTCCACCAGTTCAGTGCCCTTAAGAAGGACTTTGACACATGCACCAGCCTTGATAGAGGGTCTCGTCTTTGGGACCAGTGGGCCCTTAGGTGGTGTTGGATGTTTCTCATTTGGAACTTAGCCCTGGCCACCACTGTTGTGAATGAGGCCATGCAGCCTAATAGCTGAAGGAGGAAGTCTTTTGCAGGCATGGTTTGGTCTAATTTGAAGGACTTTGTTAGCTCTACCAGGTTTTGCACTCTCGCTTGAGGGAGGAAGGCTCTCCCTTGGAGGGCATTCAATTTTACATCTTTAAAGTCCAGTACTTGCACTGGCTCTGTCTGGGACTTTTGAGTGTTTATTATGAAGCTCAGCCCCTCCCAGGTGAGCTGAGTGAGAAGGAGAGAGGCATTTGCCTCCTGGTGTGACTTCCCTGTGACTAGCCAGTCATCCAGATGAGGGAAGACCACCACAACCTGCCTTCTCAGATGTGCTGCCACCACGGCAAAGTACTTTGTGAACACTCTGGGAGCTGAAGATAGTCTGAAGGGGAGGACTGTGAACTGGTAATAAACGACCCCTACCCTGAACCTTAGGTATTTTCTGTGACAGGCACTGACTAGGATATAAAAATAAGCATCCTTCAGGTCCAGAGGCCCTAGCCAGCCCCCTTGCTGAAAAGATGGGATTACTGCAGCCAGGCTTATCATCTTGAGGGCTGTAAACTGGTAGTGACCATTTCCTACCTTGAACCTTAGATATTTTCTGTGACAGGGCCTGACTGGAATATGGAAATAGGTGTCTTTCAGGTCCAGAGATCCTGGCCATTCCCAGGCTGAAGAGATGTGATTACGGATCCCAGTGTTATTTCCTGAACTTTTCCTTTTTCAGGTGCTTGTTCAGGTATCATAGATCTAAAATGGGTCACTATTCTCCATTTTTCTTGTGGGTCAGGAAGTACCTTGAGTAAAGACCCTTTCCCCACTGCAAGGGAGGGACCTTTCTGCTGCATTTGCTTGCAGTAACTTTCTCACTTCCTGTTCCAACAGAATTTTCTCAGTTGGGGTGGGAGGTGCGAAGTTTTGTGAACCTGCAGTCATGGAAACCTTCTGAACTACAGGGTCAATCCCTGACTTACAACTTCCAGGCCCACCTGTCTGTGGTAATGTTTTTCCACTGCTGGAAATACAGAGTCAGACTTCTACCCCACTGGCAATGGATGGATGACCTGGACCAACTTGTCAGGGGTTCTGCTTAGGCTGGCCCTTGGATGCTGGGGTTGCGTCAGCATGCTGAGAGCCCCTTCTGCCTCTACCTTGGAAGAAATCCCATAGCTGGGAGAAATCATAGGTGAGGAAACCTCAAGGAAAATATCCCCTACCCCTGCCTCCCCTTCCATAAGGCCTGCTGGAAGTGGAGGTCTTTTGCTTCTCAGTATTGATCTTGTAAGTGGCTTTGTACTGCTCCACCTTTTTCATGCATGCCTCTGTCTTGTCACCAAACAGGGGATCTCCCTTACAAGGAAAGTCCATTGCTTTCATCTGAGTGTCCTGGGAAAGGTTGGTAGTTCTGGGCCAGGCAAATCACCTCAGGGTCACTGCATGAGCCATAACTCTTGAGGCAGGGTCATTCAGGTCAACAGCCATGTGAAACTGGTACTTGGTGGCATCTATTGTAGGCTTGGCAGTGTCTGCTAGATCCTATGCCAAGTCACCAGTTGCTTTCTCACTCAGAGCCAGAATGGACCTCCACAAAGCCTTCTGATTCTTAACTGTGTATGCCATGTAAGCTGCCTGCCTTAAAAGTAGGGAAGCTGAAGTATAAACTTTTTTCCCCATGCTATCCAGTTTCTTGGAGTCCTTGTCTGGAGGCTGGGAAGAGAGGAGAACATTAGCCTTATCACAGGCCGCCTGGACCACTCTCTCATGCTCAGGACCAGAATATGGGTACTCAGCACTCTCCTTGTCCACCTGGTATTTCTTCTCTTTTTATTGATCCCAGGGGTAAATGTGGGAGTTTCCAGGAGCTTGCAGGTTACCTTTTTGAGAGATTTATGAATGGGTAGAAGCAGCCTCTTGGTAGGGGTTAAACCCATCATATCCAAAATCCACTTCATCCTCATCCTCAGCTGTTTCTGGGTGGTGAGGTTGAGGGTGTTGATCATTTGCCTCATGGAGTAATGTGGGAAAAATCATCCAAAGCACAAGGAGGGAGCCAAATTCCTGCTCAGGGAAACTGTCAGGCACATTAGGTTTTCTGTCCTCCTCTTCTTCATAGAAAAATTCTGCCCTTCTTCCTCAGGAGTAGGTACTGGAACTGGGGGGCATGCCCAAATGAGATCCCATACCCTGAAAGGCCTGGAAAACTGCCATGCCTTAGTCATGTCCTCTACTGAGGGCATTTTATTCTTTTCCACTGACGTCTGCTTTCCTTCCTCAGGAGGAGGGGTAGCAACATGTTTTTCTTTCTGTTTTTTTTTTCTTTGCAGGCACCATCTCCGGTGCCTGCTCAGAGGCTCTTTTATGTTTTCTGGTCTCAAGGTTCCCCTGTTCAGACACCCTGGTTCCTGATCCATTTTTAGCAGACTTGTCCTTCTGCTTAATTTAAGAGACTGGACCATCAGCTGAGCCTTTTGGTGACATGGATGCAGACTGAGAAGCCGTAAGGTCTTCTAATGTTTTAGCCCTTTTCTTAATGACTTTAGGGCAAAACCTAATGCAAAGTGCACAATTAGAAAAGTCATGATCTGGACCCAGGCACCTCAAATCAAACTCTAGTGTGCCTTAGCTAGCAGTTTAAAACCAAATGTTACAATTTTTAAAAGAAGGAGGGATGATTTGAATTGATTTAAACAGAGAGAGAGCTGCTGAAAACTGCTAGAAGGAACTGCTCTCCCACCCACCCCACCACCCGCGTCTTGTTCAAATTTTATAGGCACTGCAATTGATTGACATCAGAAACTTCCTGTTCAGAAGCAGAAAGTGTGGAAACATCAGGGCACACAGATACGCTCTGCTTGAGGAATTGGAATAGCCCTCCCGTCCATGATTCATCTGGTCTTAGACTCTCCAGAATTCCAGTGTAACCCCTAGGTGGCGTTATAGGGCTACTACCCCTGCCTGCTTGGCTACTAACAGGTTGAGGGCCTAGGTCCAATGGTGGGTGCCTCCACCCAGAGGTCAGGGTTTGTAGTGGTTAGACTAGCTTGGTCACAGCCCTCTGGGACACCGTGACCCCCTTTTATTCCCTCTAGTGGCTCACACAGTACACAAGAGTTACAGTCCCAATACTCCACATATACATACTGTTCACTCATAAGGTACCACTTACCCTCAAGACTGATTATGCAACACGTCTCTGAGGACCCCCCTGTAAAATAAGGTGAAAGAACATACACAGCGAAATACAATACTGTTTCCATAAGTACCAACACCACAGACAGTATATAGTATAACAACAACAAATCTGATTTATTTAGGGCACAGTACACAGAAGGGGGAAATCAGGTTAATTGGTGGCATTAAATCACAGAACTGTACACATATACAGGGTCTGCAAAGTCACACTCTGGGTACTCAGATTGGCGAGGGAGGGGCTAGCCAGGTCCATTGCCCAGGGTTGGCCGGCAGGTGCAGATGGATAGGGCCCTGTAGAAGAAAATATATGCACAACACCCAGTTGTAATCCGGAGCCGGATGGCTCAGTTCATTAAGCAGTGAAACAACAATAATTAGATGACATACTTGTGATTGAAAACAGGCTGCAGGGGAATACCCTGATTTGTACTCACAATACCCAAGCTGAGGACCGGATGGTGGATGTTCTTCTGGATTGCCAGAACAACAAGGCATAGAGACAAGGTCCTTGCGACTGGACCCCACTGCAGTTGATAGCAAACTGATTCAGTCCGAGACAAGCTGGGGTTTGCTTCCAGCTTCAACACACAGCACACAGCACAGGGGATTTGAAATAGCGATTCCCTACAAGCACTGCGCACATTCATATGTAAAAGGAAAGTACTATACCAGGCAGGCCGCTCCTCGATCCTGATCACACTTACTGCAAAATACCCGGGAGCACACACAGCAGATTCAGTTCCTGACAGACCGAGCGCAATTCAGCAATTTCTCCAGTCTTCTACAGGGTGAGCCTGGTTTCCACTCTTCAGACTTCCTTCTTTCTCCTCACAAATTGGATTCAGTCTGAACTGGCACCTACAACAGCTGTAGGCCGAACCTCAGGGCCTCACAAGCTCTTCCCGCACGAAACTATACACCACAGAAGCACAGAGCTCCTTCTCTCTTCACAGTCACAACTGATCTAATCTTTCCAGTCACAGAGCAGGGCATTTCCTTTAGCTCCACACCATTCTGTTGGCTGGTTAGACTGTCACTCATAATAAGACTCCCTCTGTTGGTGGAAAAAGGCGCCAAGGTTAAAACTACATTACCCAGAGTCACTGCCCATACAATCCCCTTGTGGCTGGCTCAAAATTGAGAGTCCAAGTTCCGATTTGTCCACAGGCTCCATTTTAGGGTTTCCCTATCATCCTGACTGGTCCAAGTCAGCTATTCAGAACTAAAATGAAAGAGCTACACTGAAACAGTTCATGCCGAAAGGAAGACAGGCTAGACAAACTACATTTTCTCAGTCACTCTAAATGATTTCTGGCAAACAGTTATATCTTTCAACAAGGCTCCCTCTGCACATGTAGCGACGGCAGGAACGGAGTGAATTGGCAGCAGCAAGGGCAGGATTTGAGCATTAAATACACAGTCCTCCCATGCAAACTAATTAAGTCTGCAAGCAGTCAGCTCTTAAAGAGACAGTACATGGAGGCTCAAATAGCACTCACTTGGAACCACATTTAAACAGCTCAGACACCGAACACCACCCAGACTTGGAGCATTCAGGTAAGCTTCTGGAAGACTTTTGGGAACCCCCATTTGCATGGGGGTTACACCAGCTCGCCAGTCCCCATGAGGATTTGCAACTGGACCCTGTGAAGGCTCAAGTAAATAACACAGACCCTTGTTAAGCTACAATCGCCAATGTCCCTTGTTAAGCTAAGTAGTTTTTACATTCTTAGCTCTGCTTGCATCACTGCTGACTTGTCACTTTTGATTACTTAAAACAGTCTTGCTAAGATAGTAGTTTTGTATTCTTAACTCTGCTACATTGTGCTCAGTTGCCATTTTCTGATTATTTAAAAAGCAGTCTTGTTAAGTATTTTTGCATTCTTGACTCTGCTTACAACCCTGCACATTGTCATTCTGTGATTACTATAGCAGTAGTAGGCTTGTCAATACCTGATTACTTAATTCCAGTAGCAGGCTTGCAGCTCACAGCTTATTATCTACACATACTACTAATTTCTGCAGGATCACATTGAAAGAGTTGGTATTGTCTGTGGATTTATAGTCCTATATATCACCGCATTACTGTTTACTGTGCAGGATCATATAGGAACTGACTGCTGTGCAGGATCACATAGAAAGAGTAGGTATAGCTTGGAATTGGTTAATTTGTGAATTTATATTGCTAGTTGCTACTATGCAGCTTAATATGGGGATAGTGAACTGTAACAGATGCGGGGCCCTTGTCTCCAGAGGACTACCCTGGAGGGTGGGTTACTGCCCCATTTACAGACAAATAAAGGAGTTCAGAGCTCAGTTGGAAGCGGCTTGGACAGAAATCACCAGGCTGCATCATCAACTGGTCTGGAGCTTCGGAAACCACCCCTCACTCCCCCAAAGGCCCACTGGCCCGGGGAGGAAGGTGGCAGGTGGTGGGAAGGGAAGGGAGAAAGGGGGAAGTAAGAACTATGAAGTGTGCCCAAAAAGGCATCATTCAGGTTAGTGCTACTCTGATTGCAAACTGTTCTGCACCCTTAGCAGAATTGCAGGAACCTGATTCTGTGCAGGGGGATGTTAAGTCAGTTGGGGGCGAGTCAGAACAAGGCAAGGACACTAAGTGGTGATAATACGAATCCCAGCAAAACAAAGGGCAAGTGATTCCTTATCATTGGAGACTCAATGATACGGGGTGCTGAGACTCAACTACAAAAGGATGGGCAGACAGAAACGGTAGTCCGGTGCCTCCTGGCAGCCTCAGTTAAGAGGGATGGAGAGCATGTCGGAAAGATTGTGGATAAGTCGGCAAAAGGCCTGTGAATCCTAATACATCTGGGTACAAACAACCTGGCAAGCCAGGCAGTGGAGGAAGTGAAACAGAACTTTTTGGAGAAATTAGGTGAAAGACTGGCTGTTATCAACTTCCCTGGCCTTCTCTGAGATTCACCCAGTCTGGGGTACTGGGGGAAGTACTAGCAGAGTAAGAAAGGAAGAAATAAATTAGTTTAACTGCTGGTTAAAACAATGATGCAATGGGAAAGGATTTTATGTGGGGACTGGGGACTTCTGGGACAGAAGGCTTTTCAAATATGATAGGCTGCATCTGACTAAAGAAGGGTAGGGCACTGGGACAAAAATCTGATGTCCACATAGGTCGTTTAAACTAGGTGGGGGGAGCAGGAGGTTAAGGAGTCTATCTGTGAAATGGTGGGTTCTCTAGCTGTCCCTCACCAACAACATGGGCTTGTCTTCAAAGAATACCAATCTAACCACACTAGCCAACAGAGAAAAGCCTGGGGTAATAACGGTGGGAAGTCAACTGTTGAATATCCTGCAAGCAGGCAAAACAGAATTCATGCATATTCATGGAAGGCAGTCTGTCTCAACGCCAGGAGTTTGGGAAATAAGATAAGTGGCTTACAGGCATTAATAGCAGACACCGAGCTGACCTGGTAGCAGTCACTGAGGCTTGGGCCTCAGAGCACAATAAATGGGACATTGTGGTCCCAGGATATGTGCTCTACAGAAAGGATAGGAAGAGAGCCAAAGGTGGTGGGGTAGAACTCTATGTTTGAGAAGGCATTGGGGCCACAGTCAATGAAAATGACAGCCACCTGGATGTTGAATCCTTGTGGATTAAGCTAAATTCACCATCAAGAAAGAAGTTCCACTTGGGGGTTATATACAGACCCCAGGTCAGGAGAGAAGAAAAGGACTGGGAACTCACACAAGGAATTAGTACAGTAGGGTCTTGGGAAGGGGAGCCACAGTGGTTGTCAGTGACCTGAACTTGCAGATGTGGTCTGGGATGTTCCAGTGGCAAAGTTCTCCAGAAGTCAGACAGTCCTGGATGCTCTGCAGGACTGTATGCTCAGTCAGCTGGTTATGGTTCCAACTAGGCAGGACGCAATCCTCTATGTGGTTCTCACCAACACCGAAGCAGTAGGGTCAGTTTGAGTTGGGGACCCTCTATCCAATATTGACCATAACACAGTATGGTTTGAGATCTCTGTTGGGGCTCAAAAATCCAAATCCTGGATGGAAGTCTTGAGCTTCAGAGGAGTAAATTTTGAAGATATATTCAAGAATAAACTGGCAAACCTCATGGCAAAATCTGAAGTCGAAGACATCTGGGGGGCAATAAAGGACTCAGTCTTATAGGCAACAAAGCTCTGCGCCAAAACAGTAAAGAAAAGAAACAGACACAGGAAACCTATATGCTGTTGCTAGCCTTGCTTGTAGAGCAGAAAGCAGCTAACTAAAAGAAGCTACATTTTCTTATTAATTTAAAACTTAGAACTCAGCAGGAGTCAGAGTCAAGACTAAGTAGACAGATAACTTTATTAGAAGTAGAAGGGGTCTTATTTAGGGTTAAAAAAAAAGAAAGAAAAGAAAGAAAGTCAGTGTGTGTTCTTAGTTGGGAAGGGTACTGTATCAGTTGACTTTGCTAAACCAGTAGGAGGAAAGACAGCTTACCTGGGGGTGTGGTTTAGACACTAAAAAACAGGTGAGTCAAATTACAACTTCCTGTTGCTAGCCTTGCTTGTAGAGCAGAAAGCTGCTAACTAAAAGAAGCTACATTTTCTTAATTTAAAACTTAGAACTCAGCAGGAGTCAGTGTCAAGATTAAGTAGACAGATAACTTTATTAGAAGTAGAAGGGGTCTTATTTAGGGTTAAAAAAAAGAAAGAAAAGAAAGAAAGTCAGTGTGTGTTCTTAGCATACCTCTCAACTGTCCCTGATTTTCAGGGACGTCCCTGATTTTGCCTCAAAATTTTACTCTGTCCCTCCTGAAAATTGTGTTTCTGTGACCAAACAGTGGGGTTATAAGTACAAAATAATGTCAAACATTAAAGTTACAAACTTGTTCTTCCTTAGAAAATGCATTTTACACTAAGCCCTTTATTCTACCAGCTTCCTGAGTGAATATCTTCAATTTTGAAGAAGTGTCCCTGATTTTGGTCCTTTGTCCCTGATTTTTTTAAGCCTTGTCCCTGATTTATGAGGCAGGAGGTTGAGAGGTATGGTTCTTAGCTGGGAAGGGTACTGTATCACTTGACTTTGCTAAACCAGTAGGAGGAAAGAGAGCTTACCTGGGGTGTGGTTTAGACACTACAAAAGCAGGTGAGTCAAATTACAACTTCCTGTTGCTAGCCTTGCTTGTAGAGCAGAAAGCAGCTAACTAAAAGAAGCTACATTTTCTTATTAATTTAAAACTTAGAACTCAGCAGGAGTCAGTGTCAAGATTAAGTAGACATAACTTTATAAGAAGTAGAAGGGGTCTTATTTAGGGATAAAAAAAAGAAAGAAAGTCAGTGTGTGTTCTTGGCTGGAAGGGTACTGTATCAGCTGACTTTGCTAAACCAGTAGGAGGAAAGAGAGCTTACCTGGGGGTGTGGTTTAGACACTACAAGAGCAGGTGAGTCATATTACAACTTCCTGTTGCTAGCCTTTTCTTACTAATTGCCCTCCATCCCACCCACCCAAAGCCAGTTCTACTTTTATAGCCATTGGATTTGACTGTCAACAGGAACTTCCTGTTTGGCAGTAGGAAGGAAGGATCATAGAGCAACATTGGTTTTGTCAACCTAAAGGAAAAAAGTAGCTCACTCCCCCAGCTGCTGGTGGTCTGATATTGAGCAAGGAAGAAAGAGGCTACTGAAGAAGACAGGAAGTTGCTGTCCCAGAACAGGAAGGGTCAGAGTTGTAAGGAGAGGAGAGAGTAAGCATCCAGAGAAACAGTAGAGAGGACACAAAATAAGACATGATAGGAGTGGTGCAGTGCAATGGCTGTGGGGCAGTGTTCCGGGAGACATTCTGGAGGCTGCGATGCTGCCCTATTTGCAGGCACCTCTCTGGTCTGAGAGAGGAGGTTGCCCGTCTCCAGGCTGACCTGGCTAGGATTCGTGAAACCTCCTCTCCCACCCAGGGACCACCAGGGCCAATGCCACTACCTCAGAGGTTGCCAAGAAAGAGGAGAGGCTGGACCAGGGTGGGCTCAAGGAGGGAGAGGGTGGTGGAACAGAGTTGCATCCCTCCAGCTGTACCTCTCCACAATTCATTCACTCTTCTGGTGGATAGTGGTTCCTCTATGGAGGCACCTGCAGTGGAGACCAAGGAGGATTTATTTATTTATTTTATTTAGTTTTTGTTGACCAGGTAAGTGCACTAGACTAGTCTTGCCTATTTTCAGGCACGACCTGGGGAAGGGGGATAGGGATACAGATGAATGCCAACTGACCTTGAACCAGATTAAGCTTTTGGTGGTATTTTTTTAGTGAATAAGGGAAATTTGGCCAGGACACCGGGGAAATTCCCCTACTGTTTTCGATAAGTGCCATGGGATCTTTAGCATCCACCTGAACTACCACCAATCCAGGCAGATGGGACCTCGGTTTAACGTCTCATCTGAAAGACAGCACCTCAGAAGTGCAGCACCCCTCTCAAGCTGCACTACAGTGTCAGTACTGGGATAGTAACCCAAGTTCCAGATGTGGGAACTGAACCCACAGCCCTCTGATCTCCCAGCCTCAGAGGCGAGTGTGCTACCTACTGAGCCACTGACACTGCTGGGAACCTTCACAAAGGTTGCTGGGAACCTTCACAAAGGAGACCCACAGGAGGGTGGCATGGGACCCCACAGGTGAAGGAAACAACTCCTGGTGGGGGACTCAATCATTAGGGAGGTAGAAATGGGGGAGGAAGGGGAGAGGGAGGTAAGGTGCCTTCCTGGCGCCACGGCTTGGAGGGACAGGAAGCGAATCCTCAGGATCATGGGAGGAGCTGCACGAGGGAGGGAGCTGGATGTCATTGTCCACCTAGGAACAAATGACCTGGCTAGGAATGGGATCAGAGCAGTGCAAGAGGAGTTTGTAGAGTTGGGAAGGGGCCTTAGACAAGTAGTGCATACGGTAACCTTCTCGGAGGTGCTGCCTGTCTATGGCAAGGGAGATGCTAGGGCACTTCTCACCAGGGAATTCAATGAGTGGTTGAAAACCTGGTGTGGAGCTCAGGGTTTTGGCTTCATTGGGGACTGGGGAGCCACCAGGAGGGATGCAGACCTATACTGGCGCGATGGTCTGCATCTGTCCAGGGGGGGGAACCAGGGTCCTTGGTGAGAGGTTTAAATGCTTCATTGGCAAGCACTTAAACTAGCCAAGGGAGGAGGCACTGAAAAGGAGCAGGGAAATCCCAGCCTCCCCCCACAAAACATCGTGATTAGTGAGGTAAACACCAAGGTACAGAAGTTGTTAAGGAATAGAACAGATTTAAATGTAAAAAAAGGTAAAGGCAGTAAGGACAGAAATGGGGATAAAAGAGGTAAGGCTATCAAAAAGTGGAGGGTGATGAGTACCAATGCCCGTAGTCTGTGTAACAAGCTCCCTGAACTAGTGGCCTTGATGGAAGAGGGTTGCCTGGATATTGTGGCAGTCACAGAAACATGGTACACAGAGAACCATGACTGGGATGTCATCATACCAGGATACACAATCTACAGGAGGGACAGGGAGGGTTAAAAGAGGAGGAGTAGTAGCTCTCATGTAAAGGAAGGATCAAAGCAACAGAGTTAAGAGTAAACAGGGAGCAGATGAGGCACTTTGGGTCACCCTGGAGACAGGAAATGGTACCACAATCCGCATGGGGGTTGTATACAGACCCCCATCTCAGGGGGAGGGAATGGACAAGGAAATGATAGAAGGCTTTCTTAGAATGGCAGAAAAAGGGGAGATATTGTTGATGGGGGACCTGAATATGCCAGATGTTAACTGGAGCACCTTTGCTGCAGGCACATCCAAGAGCAGGGTCATTCTTGATGCCTTACAGGGGGCATGCCTCAGACAGCTAGTATTGGAACCCATTCGGGAGGGAGCAATCTTAGACCTGGTACTCTCAAATGGGGACGGAGAAAGAATCTCAGATTTAGAAGTGGGTAGCCATCTGGGAACAAGCGACCACCAAACAGTGTGGTTCACGATAAACACAGCCATACAATCAAGCCATACAAAAGCAAGAGTACTGGACTTTAGGAGGGCTGACTTTGGGAAAATGAGAGAGTGCCTCAGAAAAGCACTAGCAAACAGGTAAGAAGGAGGGGTGGAGGAACAATGGGGAGTGATCAAAACAGCCATCACAGAGGCAACAAACCTTTGTGTAAAGCAAATTAATAAAACACAGAGAAGGAAAAAACCGCTATGGTTCTCAAAAGAAGTGGCAGGGAAGGTTAAGGAGAAAAGGACAGCATTCAGGAAATTTAAGGAAACACAGAAGGAGCAGGACAGAGAACTTTATCAGTTAAAGCAGAAAGAGGCTGGGAAGGCAGTCAGAATAGCAAAGGCCCAAACCGAGGAAAGGATAGCCAATTCTGTTAAGAAGGGGATAAGACCTTTATAGGTACATTAGGAGGAAGAAAGACCAAAGGAGGGATACTGAAACTTAATAAAGGGAGGAATGTGGCAGAGGGTGACAGTGAAAAGCAGAGATACTGAACGAATATTTCTGCTCAGTATTCACAAAGGAAGAGGAGGGGGAGTTACCTAAACCAAACAAGAGAAACACTCTGAAGACGGGGTTGATACCAGTCCATTTACAGAAGAAAGGGTTCTGAAAGAACTAATAAAATTGAAGGTGGACAAAGCAATGGGGCCTGATGGGATTCACCCAAGAATTCTAAAAGAACTAAGGGTAGAACTAGTGACACCACTGACTACTCTCTTTAACAAATCATGGAAGGATGGGGTGGTACCCGAGGACTGGAGGAGGGCAGATGTGATTCCTCTTCACAAAAGTGGGAGCAGGACAGAGGCAGAAAACTACAGACCAGTTAGTTTGACCTCAGTGGTAGGGAAAATGATGGAATCACTTCTAAAGGAAATAATTGTTGAGTGCCTAGAGGCCAGTGGGGCACAGGACCCAAGACAGCATGGATTCATGATGGGAAGGTCATGTCAGACGAATCTAATAGATTTCTTTGACTGGGTGACCAAAGTAGTAGACAGGGAGGGGCTGTGGACATGGCCTACCTAGATTTTAGCAAGGCATTTGATACAGCCCCACACAAAAGATTAATACACAAGATAGCCAGCCTTGGAGTGGGTCCCAAGGTGGTAGTCAGGATAAAAAATTGGCTAGACAACAGGATGCAAAGGGTAGTAGTAAATGGAGTCCACAGTGAAGAAAGGAGGGTTACTAGCGGGGTACCTCAGGGTTCAGTACTGGGACCGGTCCTTTTTAATGTCTTTATAAGTGACATTGCAGAGGAACTGGAAGGAAAAGTATGTCTCTTTGCAGATGACACAAAGATCTGCAACAGGGTTGATACACAAGATGGAGTGGAAAGGATGAGATGGGACTTGGCAAGGTTGGAGGAATGGTCAAATGTATGGCAGCTCAGATTCAATGCAAAGAAGTGCAAGGTAATGCACATGGGAAACAAAAACCCAGGGGAAGCGTACACAACGGGGGGTGAGATACTGACAACAGTAAAAATAGAAAGGGACCTGGGGGTAATTATATCAGATGACCTAAAGGTGGGCAAGCAATGTGAGAAGGCAGTAAGGAAGGCTGGGGGGATACTGGGATGCATAGGAAGAGGCATCAATAGTAGAAAACAGGAAGTTGTTATCCTCTGTACAGACAGTTGGTGAGACCCCATCTGGAGTACTGTGTGCAGTTCTGGAGACCCATCTTCGCAAAGACATAGACAGGATGGAAGCTGTCAGAGGAGAACTTAAAATGGAGCAGGGTCTGCACCAAAGAAAGGAAGAGAGACTTGAGAGCTTAATATGTATAGCCTCGAGGAAAGAAGGAGAGGGGGACATGATAGAAACTTTCAAGTACCTCAAGGGAATTAACAAAGTCCAAGAGGGTAGCATCTTCCAGAAAAAGAGATGTGCAAGAACAAGGGAGCACAATTTGAAGATAGAGGGGGGACGGCTCAGAGGTAATGTGAGGAAGTATTTTTTCACTGAGAGGGTTGTGGATGCATGGAACAGCCTCCCTGAGGAGGTTGTGGAGTCAAGAACAGTGAGGGACTTCAAGAATGCATGGGACAGGCATAAGGCAGTCCTAGTGGGGTGTAGGAGGAAGTAAGCTGTTGGTTAACTAGGATCTGCAGCTTATCTGTTAGGTAGGAAAATGGGCAGACTGGGTGGGCCAAGCGGTCCTTATTTGCCATCAAATTCTATGTTTCTATGTTTCTATGGTTCACTGATCAGGTTTAAATAGCAATTAGGGGAAAAAGGGAGACCTTCCATAGGATCCAAAAATACAGAGGGGTAGACGAATGGGAGGATTACATCAAAAAGAATAAGGAAGTAAAGAGGGTGGTGATGGAGGCAAAGGCAGAGATAGAGCTTAGGATCACAGAGGGGATAACGATGGGAGAAAACACTTCTTTCATTACATTCAGGAAAAAAGAAGGAAAGGGAGTGGGATTGCAAAACTGCTGGATGGGGATGGACTGGTAGAGAAAGACAACCAAAAGAGAAATGTTCTAAATAACTTCTTTTGCTCTGTATTTACAAGGGAGAATACTACTCCTAATGCCGGAGAGTGGTATAAGAGCTGCCAATAGAGGGATACAGGTAATGGGAAATCTGTCATTTACCATAGATAGGGTCAGAGATGGACTGGCAGCCCTCAAGACCAACAAAGCATAGGGACCAGATGGACTGCATCCAAGAATACTAAAAGAAATAGCAGAAGAGTTAACCAGTCCCCTGAACACTTATTCAACAAAGCACTGGGTACGGGAGTGTTTCTGAGGGACTGGAGTGTGGCAGACATAGTGCTGCTTCACAAGGGGGGGAACACAGAAGAGGTGGGGAATTACAGACTGGTTAGCCTCACTTCTGTAGTGTGAAAATTAATGGAAACCTTGACTAAACAAGACCTGTAATACCTAGAGGAGGAGAACAGGCTCCAGGACACCAAACACCATGGATTTGTGGCAGGAAGGTCATACCAGACAAATCTAATCACCTTTTGACTGTGTGACAAGGAATTGATAGGGATATGCAGTGAACCTTCTCTATTTTGATTTCAGCAAGGCATTTGATTCTGTACCACACAAGCACCTGCTGAGGAAGCTGGGGACATAGGGGCTGCAAAAGTATAGTCAGATGGGTGGACAACTGGCTCACAGACAGAAATCAAAGGGTAGTGATAAATGGATGAGGTCAACCGTGGACACGGTTACTAGTGGGGTTTCACAGGGATCTGGGTTGGGCCTTGTTCTCTTTAACATATTGATCAGTGACATTGGCAATGGAATCCAAGGTAAGCTAGCCTTGTTCGCAGACAACACCAAGCTTGGAGGGTGGATGGACACTCTTGAAGGTGTTAGAGACCTACAAGAAGACCTATAAAAATTGGAAAGGTGGTCAAATCTGTGGCAGCTGAAATTCAATGCAAAAAAGTGCAAAGCGATGCATCTCGGTAAAGGGAACCCAGGGACAGAATATTGGCAAAATGAGGTTAAATTGAGCACTTCACAGGAAAAGAGGGACCTGGGGGGTCACTATTGCAGACACCATGAAGCAGATGAGCCAATGTAGTAAAGCCTACAGCAGGGTGAACAAAATGTTGGGGTGTACAGGCAGGAGGATTGATAGCAGGAAGAGGGAAGTGATCATCCCCCTCTACTGATCCCTGGTTAGACCACACCTAGAGCACTGTGTTCAGTTTTGGAGGCCGCACTTGAAGAAGGATAGGGACAGGCTGAAATCAGTGCAGAGGAGGGGGTCAAAGATGATCCAGGGTCTGCAGGGACTTCCCTATGAGGAATGACTAACAGCACTGAATATGTACTCACTGGAAACCAGGAGGGAGAGGGGCGACATGATAGAAATATTCAAGTTCCTAAAAGGCATAAACAAAGTGCTGGACACTGAGGAGCTGTTCCATAGGGTCACCAATACAGCAAGAGGACATGAATGGAAGCTGAGGGGAAGGGGGAGTTTCAGGAAGGATCTACGGAAATACACTTCATGGAAAGAGTAGTGAAGTCATAGAATAGTCTGCAAGCGAAGATGGTGGGGGCAGAGACTGTGACAAGATTCAAGCATAGGTGGGATAGAGCTAGAGCACAACTTTGAGACATTAAATCAAGTATATAGTAATTTAGGGTGGGGGGTATCCCCCCAGGACAATTGCTATGTTCTGGGCATCTCATGGATAGACCGTCATTTTCTATGTTTCTATGTTTAAGCCTGTAGGTCCTGTTCTGTTTGGGTCTGACAGCATACCTCCTAACCAGCACTCACATAGCACTTTGTCTTTTATCCTCAACTTACCCTTGCTCCACAAAGGTTTACTGATGTTCTTAATAATGTTGGAGCTATTTCTGGACACACAAACTACTAAATCATTGAACTAACTTGAGAGAAACATTTTGAACACTAAATATATGGGACCCACTATTTAAAAACGTCTTATTCTTTAAAATAAGAAAATGCTACGCATTCTGGCCATTTGCTCTGATTTTTGAGGGCCAGTGCTATGAATTTTAATGCAGAGAGGTTGAGAGTTATGTCTGTCAGTCATGCCAATTGAGACGACCTCAAAAACAGCTTGGTTCCCAACAGTAAAAAACTCAGCTTTCAGTTCGGTTCTTAACTACTTACAATACCCTTTTTGTGTCTTTTTTATGGAATACATGGTTAGAATATTAATTGGTAGGCTTCTCTCCATTTCTGAAATGAGGATTGGCTAGACAGTCTATTTTTTTGCATCGGGAGTCAGTGCGTAGCAACCTTTGAAATGCTCATGTCACTGACTCCTGATACAGCGTGCAGTTAACTGTAAGTAGCATGTGGCTGGCTGACATGTTTATTTTCATGACTGATGCCACACTCAATAATGGTAAATAAAGCTGACTGAAACACCCCACCATTTGATGAGTGGCTCAGCCCACCCCATTCCTTACAGCCCAAGTACAAAGCCTCTTAATTATTAAAAAATAGCTTATATATCCTCAAATGTGAAACAATACCCACAGTGGGTATTGTTTCACATTTATGATTTATTTAACCAGCAAGAAAATCAGAAATTCATTTCCTATCTCCTTTAAGTCAGAATAGGAAGAATGACAACAGTGCAGAGTTTTAACTTAATTCCAAATTCTAAAATTTGCATAAGTTCTATCTCAAGGGCAACACACTCCTGCAGACTGATGCGCTTTTGTAAGGCATCATTTGATGGATTCCTGTTGTTTGAAATGTGGGCTTAGACTTACGAGTCCCGCATTTTCTCTCTGCCTATTTGGGGACAGCTGCCACAGTAGAAGGCATCCTTCAGGCTGCCTCTGAGTGTGTCTCAAAGGCTGACTGGATGGGAGGCACTGGAGACCCCAGGATATAAATAGGCAGGTTAAAAACTCCAGCTGGGTAGTCATATCAGATGACCTAAAGGTGGGTAAGCAATGTGAGAAGTCGGTAAGGAGAGCCAGGGGGATACTGGGATGCATAGGAAGGGGCATCACAAGTAGAAAAAGGGAAGTGGTTATCCCTCTATACAGACAGTTGGTGAGACCCCATCTGGAGTACTATGTGCAGTTTTGGAGACCTCATCTACGCAAGGACATAGACAGGATGGAAGCAGTCCAGAGGAGGGCAACTAAAATGATGCAGGGTCTGCAGCAGAAACCATATGAAGAGAGACTGAGAGAGCTTAATATGTATACCCCTGATGAAAGGAGGGACGGGGGACATGATAGAAACTTTCAAGTACCTCAAGGGAATCAACAAAGTCCAGGAGGGTAGCATCTTTCAGAAAACGAGATGTGTAAGAACAAGGGGGCACAATTTAAAGTTAGAGGGGGGACGGCTCAGGGGTAATGTGAGGAAAGTTTTTTTCACGGAGAGAGTGGTGGATACATGGAACCGCCTACCTGGGGAGGTCATTGGGTCTAAAACAATGGGGGAATTCAAACAAGCATGGGACAGACATAAGGCAATTATAGTGGGGGTTGCAGGAAGTAGGCTGTTGGTTAACTAGAATATGCAGCTTATCCAGTAGGTAGGGAAATGGGCAGACTGGGTGGGCCAAGTGGTCCTTATCTGCTGTCAAAGTCTATGTTTCTATGTTTCTAAGTAGATTGGTCTATGGCTGCTGTCTCAAAATTTAAGTGCTGTGCATATTTTTGAGCCACGCCTGGAAAGAAAGATCTCCTGAGTTACAGTGACAGGAACCAGGTCAGGGTTCTCTAAGCTGTATTAAGTGTTACCATCCTCCCCATCAGTGATAATGAGATCTGGATCTGATTCGTCTCCTTCCACTGGAGGAAGGAAAGGGGACCCTAATGGGAGAAGGCTACAGCCACAACCTTGGCAATACAGGCTACACCGGACACTGAAAGGGTCTCAGGAATGGCATCATCAGCGGCACTAAGGATGGGCTTGGAGTCTGACCTAAAGGAACCAACCCCTGCACCAAGGGCCTACATGATATCAAGAGTGGCACTGGCATTGGTGCCAAGGAAGGCTTTGAAGGTCCTGGCCTCAGCGCCAGACACAGTACTGACAATGTTGCTGAGGGTCCTGCCAGCTCTGAAGAAGCAATTACTCACCTTAGTAATTATGTTTCTTTTAATGGAGTCTTGCTGTATTCTGACTATTGCAGTTAGCTCCAGCACTTGAACTGCCCTGGAGAGAGAAGGGTTAAAATTCTATGCCAGGCATAGAACGTTGAGCTCGAGCTTGGTTGAAAACTCTGTCTGTAGTACTTTGAAACCCAACCATCAGATTCTTATGAGCTAAACTCACTGACTTAAATAATGTGAAAATTGTAAAATTTCTACTAGCCAACTGGCAACAAAGGTTTTAGATTCCTAAAAAACTCAAGTCAGGAAACCCAAAAACTAAAAACCAAGTAATAAAGCATAAACATTTTTAACTAATCAAACACAAAGCACCCAACACAATAGAAAGTGGGCTGAAGACACCCCTGGGGTGCAACACTGCACCTGCCCAACCACTTCCCAAAACAGGTTCTGAAAGGGGAGGTAGGAAGGGAGGTCAGAATACAGAAAGACTCCATTAGAAGAAACATAATTACTAAGGTGAGTAATTTTTTCTTCAAACAACATGAAATCTTGTTGTATTCAGACTACTGCAGACTACCAAGGAGGAGGGACAGAACCTACTTTGGGAATAGACTCTGAAGTACTGCTGTGCCAAACCTAGCATCACTCCTAGCCTGGATATCCAAAGAGTAATGCTTGGTGAAGGTATGAACTGTTTTCCAGGTGGCTGCTTGGCAAATTTCTAACAAAGGAATATCCCTGGCCGCAGCCAAAGATGCAGCTGTACCTCTAGTGGAATGAGCCCTCAGGCCTGTGGGTGGAATTTTTCCCAGTTTCTCATAGCAGAATTGAATACAGGACACAATCCACCTGGCAATAGTTCTATTGGTGGCAGGTTTGCCCTCACCTACTTCCCCATAAGTGAGGAACAACTGGAGGGAGTCAAACCTATGACCCTTTGTATGTTCTATGTAGTAACTAAGGGCTCTTTTAACATCTAAACTGTTTAACCTCCACTCTCCTGAGGAAGTATGATCAGTGCAGAACACTAGAAGAGACATAGATGGGTTTAAGTGGAAATTAGAAACCACTTTGGGTAAGAACCTTCTATTGGTTCTAAGGACCACCTTATCTCTATGGAATGAAATGAAGTCAGGTTCAACTGACAATTCTTGCAACAACTTGCAATTCACTGATACCTCTGGCAGAGGTAACAGCAAGCAAAAACACAGTTTTCCAAGTCAAGTACTTGAGCTCTGCTGAGGACATAGGCTCAAAGGGGGGTTGCATAAGCTGAGCAATGCAAACATTCAAATCCCAGGCAGAAACAAGGATCCCTAAAAGGGGGATTGGTATGAAGCAATCCTTTGAAATTTTTACAGAATACAGGGTGAGATGACAGAGAGAAAGGCTTCCCCACTGACAGGAAAGCAGAAACAGCTGACAAATGAACTTTGCGAGTAGCTGGTCTGAGACCTAGGCCATTAAGGTGAACCATATAATCCAGAACTGTAGACAATTCAGCAGTGTCTGGGGATATATGCTTCTTGGAACACTCCCTGCTGGCATTTTAAGTTCAAACACCCTCACCATCATGCCCACAAGCACCTACGGCTGTCTCCATGATGACGTGGCAGGTGGGGAGCAGCTGGGGTGTCTCCATAGGCTTGTCATAGCTCAGGACTACTAAACAGCTCCAGTTTGGAGCCTGTGAACTGCTGTGACATAAGAAGACCAGGTATAGACAGCTAATGTGCCTGTTAGTCTGTACCTGGTCTCAGCATTGAAGAATACCGATTAGACTCCAACAGAGCTATTTGAAGCTACCGCAATACATATAATGTGTACTGCAGTATCTTCAAATAGCTCCAGTTTGGAGTCTGTCAGTATTCTTGCAACACTGAGACCAGGTACAGACTAACAGGCACAGTAGCTGTCTGTACCTGGTCTCCTTATGTCAATGCAGTACACAGGCTCCAAACCAGAGCTGTTTAGTAGTATGACAAGCCTATGAGACACCATGGCTGCTCCCTGCCTGCCACATCATCATGGGAACAGCCGCAGGTGCTTGTGGGCATGACAGGGAGGGTTCTTGAACTTAATATGTCGGCAGGGAGGGCACGGGATCAACCAGATATGGATTTAAATAAACTACTAAACTGTAAGTGCCAATTTAACACTATTTTTGTATTTGCTAATCGGGCTTCACTTCACACGCGGGTGGGTCCCGATGGTACATGGATGTTTCCCTTTAATAGAATTCAAATTCATGTACATTTTAACCTATGTGATTATAGCCTTTCACAAGTCAAATATCAAAACTCATAATACAACACTGTTAGAGATACTCATCTAAATCAAGAACCATAGTCATAAATTGATGTTTTACTGCACCAATTGTTTATATACGAATGGGGGCAAGGGGGAGGAAGAGGTGGGGAAGGGAAAGGGAGGAAAGGGTGGGTGAGGAGAGGAAAGAAGGAACCAGTGTGCAAGATTCTCTGAAAATTTAACATAATCAGTCATATAATAGCCACTATCAATAAATTTGTTGCAAACATTAATAACCAGAAGAAAAACAGTAAATGATATCCTGGACATGAAATGTACAGGGAGCTAAATCCTTATAATGAATTTCACCATGCAAATTGCAGGAAATTAACCTGCACTCTCCACAACACTGATCAGTACCTAGGGAAATGAGCAAAGAAAAAACAAAACAACATGTAATTATAGTGACTAGATGCATCAATTACAGTAAAGGAAATTACAGAACACCAGGAGGAAAGAGCTACTGGTATAACTAAGACTTCTCTACTGGGACTAAGAACTAGAACTCTTGTTCTGGGACCTTCAATTTAGGGTAAAAAAAAGAGTGTGTTTGCCAGAGGTAGTCGAAGTAAATTGTTATCTGTTATCTGTGTACTTATCTAGGTGCTTGTCACAAGTGTCAGAAGGGAATTGTTATCTGTGACATTAACTAAGTGTAGAAAGATTTGCAAAGTAGGGGGAGTGGCTTAGCTAGAAGGAACCAGGTTAAAACCAGATTTAAGCACTGCCCTAGATAGCTTCTGCCAGAGAACAGACAGAACACAAGGAGGAAGGAGCTACTGGTATAACTAGAACTTCTCTACTGGGACTATATTGCCCTCCTTCCTTCCCCTCCCCTCCACCCTAAACCAGTTCTACTTTTATAGGCACAGGATTTAACTGACAACAGGAACTTCCTGTTTGGGAGCAGGAAGTGAGTGATCACAGAGCACCAAAGACTCACCATCCTAGAAGGGCAAGAGTAGCTCTCCATCCCCCCCAGCTGCTGGAGGTCTGACTCTGAGCAAGTAAGGAGACTACTGAGAAATATAGGAACTTCTTGTCTCAGAAAAGGAAGATCAGGAGCTAAAAGGGCACAGAGGCAGTAAGTAAGTAGGGGAAGAAAAAAAAATAAAACAGAGGAAAGAGTAAGTATTGCAAACAACAGTTAGGGGGCCAGAAAAAAGACATGATGGGAGTGGTGCAGTGCAGTGGCTGTGGAGCAGCAGTCTTCTGGGAGACATTCTGGAGGATGCAGTGTTGTTCCATCTGCAGGCACCTCTCTCAGCTGAGGGAGGAGGTTGCTCATCTCCAGGCTGAATTGGCCAGGATTTGTGGGACCTCCTCTCCCACCCAGGGACCACCAGGGTCACTGCCGTTGCCTCAGAGGTTGCCAAGAAAGAGGAGTGGTTGGACCACAGAGGGCTCAGGAAGGGTGAGGGTGGTTGAACAGAGGCACATCCCTCCAGTTGTACCTCTCCACAATTTCTATGCCATTCCAGAAAAGTGTGGTTCCTCTATGGAGGCACCCACAGTGGAGACCAAGGAGGATGCTGGGAACCTCCACAAAGGAGACCCACAGGAGGATGGCATGGGACCCCACAGGGGAAGGAAACAACTCCTGGTGGGTGACTCCATTGTTAGGAAGGTAGAACTGGGGGAGGAAGGGGAGAGGGAGGTAAGGTGCCTGCCTGGTGCCATGGCTTGTAGGGACAGGGAGCAAATCCTCAGGATCACAGGAGTAGCTGCACAGGGAAGGGAGCTGGATGTCATTGTCCACCTAGGGACAAATGACCTGGCTAAGAAAGGATCAGAGCAGTGCAAGAAGCATTTCTGGAGATGGGAGGCCTTAGACAATAGCACACACGGTAACCTTCAGAGAGGTGCTGCCTGTCTATGGCATGGATGAGGCTAGGTGCTCCATACCATGGAATTCAATCAGTGGTTGAAAACTGGTGCAGAGCTCAGGATTGGCTTCATTGGGGACTGGGGGTCCACCTGGATGGATGCAGGCCTATACTGGCGTGATGGTCTGCATCTGTCCAGGAGGGGAACCAGGATCCTAGGTGATAGGTTTAAATACTTCATTGGCAAGCATTTAAACTAGTCAAGGGGGGAGGCACTGGAAAGGAGCAGGGAAATCCTAGCCCCCCAAAAAATCAGGTTACTAAGTGAGGTAGACACCAACATACAGATGTCAATAGAGAGAAGTGCAGGGGTAAATGGAGAAAGTGACAAATGCAATAAGGACAGGGATGGGGCAGAAAGGGGTAAGGCCATCAAGAAATGGAGGGTAATGAGTACCAACACCCGTAGTCTGGGCAACAAGCTCCCTCAACTGGTGGCCTTGATGGAAGAGGGATGCCTGGATATTGTAGAAGTCACAGAAACATGGTACATGGAGAACCATGACTGGGATGTTAACATACCAGGGTACACAACCTACAGGAGAGAGAGAGAGGGCAGACGAGGAGGGAGTAGCTGTCTATGGGAAGGATAAAACAACTGAACAAAAGAGTAAACAGGGAGGAGAGGAGGCACTGTGGGTCACCTTAGAGACTAGAAATGGCACCACAACCCGCACAGGGGTTGTATACAGACCCCCATGTCTGGGGGAGGGAATGAACAAGGATATGATAGAAGGCATACTTAGGATGGCCGAGAAAGGGGAGATACTGTTGATGGGGGACCTTAATATGCCAGATGTTAACTGGAGCACCTTTGCTGCAGCCACATCAAAAGCTGGGCCATTCTTAATACCCTTCAGGTGGCATGCCTCAGACAGCTAGTTTTGGAACCTACTCATGAGGGAGCAATCTTAGACCTCATACTCTCAAATGGGGACAGTGAGAGGATCTCAGATCTAGAAGTGGGTAGCCATCTGGGAACAAGTGACCACCAAACAGTGTGGTTCATGATAAACTCAGTCACAGAGTCAAGCCATACAAAAGTGAGGGCTCTGGACTTCAGAAGGGCTGACTTTGGAAAGATGGGAGAGTGCCTTAGAAAAGTACTAGCAAACAGGCTAGAAGGAGGGGTGGAGCAACAATGGGGAAATATCAAAACTGCCATCACAGAGGCAATAAGCCTTTGTGTGACGCAAATAAACAAATCAAAATGAAAGAAAAAGCCACTATGGTTCTCAAAAGAAGTGGCTGTGAAGGTAAGGGAGAAAAAGATAGCATTTAGGAAGTATAAGGAAATACAGAAGGAGCAGGACAGAGAACTGTACCAGTTAAGGTAGAAGGAAGCAGGGAGGGTAGTTAGAATAGCAAAGGCACAAACTGAGGAAAAGATAGCCAACTCGGTTAAGAAGGGGGATAAAACCTTTTATAGGTATATCAGGGAGCTTAGAAAGACAAAGGGAGGGATAGTGAGGCTGAATAGAATGGATGGTGGGTGGGCAGAGAGTGACAGTGAAAAAGCAGGGATACTGAATGAATACTTCTGTTCAGTATTCACAAAAGAGGAAGTGGAGGAGGTGCCTAATCCAATTAACAGAAGCACTATGGAGAAGGGGGTCGATCCCAGTCCTTTCACAGAAGAAAGGGTTCTGAAAGAACTCCTAAAACTGAAGGTGGACAAAGCAATGGGGCCAGATGGAATTCACCCCAGAATTCCAAAAGAATTAAGCAGAGAACTAGTGACACCACTGACTACCCTTTATAACAGATCATGGGAGGATGGTGTGGTACCTGAGGACTGGAAGAAGGCTGATGTGATTCCCCTTCACAAAAGTGGGAGCAAGACAGAGGCAGGAAGCTACAGACCTGTCAGTTTGACCTCTGAGGTAAGGAAAGTGATGGAATCACTTCTGAAGGAAAGAATTGTTGCGTACCTAGAGGCCAGTGGGGCACAGGACCCAAGATAGCATGGGTTTACAGTGGGAAGGTCATGTCAGATGAATCTAATTGATTTCTTTGACTGGGTGACCAAAGTAGTAGACCAGGGAGGGGCTGTGGACATGGCCTACCTAGACTTTGGCAAGGCATTTGACACAGTCCCACACGAAAGATTAGTAGTCAAATTAACCAACTTGGAGTGGGTCCCAGGGTGGTAGCGTGGGTAAAACATTGTCTGAACAACAGGACACAGAAGGTAATTGTAAATGGAGTCCACGCTGAAGAAAGAGTGGTTACTAGTGGGGTACCGCAGGGTTTAGTACTGGGTCCAGTCCTTTTTAATGTCTTTATAAGTGACATTGCAGAGGGACTGGAAGGAACAGTATGCCTCTTTGCAGATGATACAAAGATCTGCAACAGGGTTGATGCACAAGGAGGCATGGAAAGGATGAGAAGGGACTTGGCAAGGTTGGAGGAATGGTCAGAAGTATGGCAGCTTGGATTCAATGCAAAGAAATGCAAAGTAATGCACCTGGGAAACAAAAACCCAGGGGAAGATTACACAATGGGGGGGTAGAACAACAACAAAAATGGTAAGGGACCTGGGGGTAATCATATCAGATGACCTTAAGGTTGGTAAACAATGTGAGAAAGCGGTAGGGAGGGCTGGGGGATACTAGGATGTATAGGGAGAGGCATCACCAGCAGAAAACAGGAAGTTGTTATCCCCCTGTACAGACAGTTGGTGAGACCCCATCTGGAGTACTGCATCCAGTTCTGGAGACCCCATCTCCACAAGGACATAGCATGATGGAGGCAGTTCAGAGAAGGGCAACTAAAATGGTGCAGGGTCTGCAAGAGAAGCCATATGAGGAGAGGCTAAAGGAGCTTAATATGTATACCCTTGAGGAAAGGAGGGAGATGGGGACATGATAGAAATGTTTAAGTACCTCAGGTGGAATCAACAAAGTCCAAGAGGTAACATCTTTCAGAAAAAGAGATGTGCAAGAACAAGGGGACACAATTTGAAGATAGAGGGGGACGGCTCAGGGGCAAAGTGCGGAAGTATTTTTTCACAGAGAGGGTGGTGGATGCATGGAACAGCCTTCCTGAGGAGGTTGTGGGGTCTAAAACTGTGGGAGAATCCAAGAATGCATGGGACAGACATAAGGCAATTTTTGTAGGGGGTAGGAAGAAATAGGCTGTTGGTTAAATAGGATCTGCAGCTTATCCCCTAGGTAGGGAAATGGGCAGACTAGGTGGACCATGCGGTCCTTACCTGCTGTCAAAGTCAATGTTTCTATGGTCTTTTGTTGTAATAATTTGTTAAGCCAATTGCCTCCTCTGTTGCCTAGGGACACTTGTTCAACAAGATACATTTTGGCTCTTTAGCCTATGTAGTTTGAGTCCAGAAGGCCTGAATAATGAAATTGATATCAGACCATATTTGTAATTTCCCTTACTGTAATTGATGCCTCTAATCATTATATTTTCATGTTGTTTTGTTTTTGTTGCCCCCGCACTCCCCTTCTTAAGGATTCTCAACTCCAGGGGGTGCATGTCGGGGGAGGGAGGCAAACCAAAAAAATAAAATTTGGGCTGGCGCAACAAAAACAAACCTGCGCCCAGACCTGAACCAGCACCCTAACCACCAAAGCCATGAGCCGACCCGTTACACCACAGGGCCAGCTCGGCAGCCTACCACAGCACCATCTCTCAAATCCCCTCCTACCCCTCGCCGAGAGTGCTCGCTGCCCCCGCACACAAACCTGTAGTGACTTCCTGTCGCTACAGTCCCCAACCCACCCCATCCAGTCACTGTAGCTGCCCGGTAGCCGCTGTGCTATGCGTCACGATTGAGTTGCCCTTCCGGGGGTCACTCAATCGTGGTCATGCACATCACGGTATACCATACAGCAATAAAGCTACAGACTGCCAATCAACAGTGGGTAGGAGACTTGGATTTGTTCCCATTGTGGGATAATTCTTTCTTTTACCCAGTTTCTATTATCAGAGAAATTGCCTAATGTCATTGATGATATTAGTGATAGAGTTTCAGCAAGATGTGAAGTTCTATACTACTGACAACTTTAAAATTGCTGAGCAGATATTTTTTTTAATATACGGTATATTTGGCTGTGGTATTATTTTGTGCTAGAAGATTCAGTATAACAAAAGCCAGTCTACTCACTTCCTATTTATGGCTGTGGGTGGAGCCTGCAGCCATCTTGCTGAAGCTCAGCTTGAAAATGGGATACCGTGGAACACACAAATTAATACTTTTCAGTGTATTCTTCCACAACAACTGCAAATCACTACCCAGCTATATAAAATATTCCCTTCTCTCTACTGGGTTTCTGGAACTCAAGACCTATCAAATGCTTTTAACATAAATAATAATATATTGTAGCATCTAAGATTCCTGCCTCCTTACATCTGTCTAGCAAGCCAGAGAAACTCTGCTGTCTCAGGAAGTGTCAAATGTTTCTAACATAAATAACATCTGATCATTAAGATACAAACTCCAAAATTCCATGTCCCTTAAGTGTCCTTCTAGTCTAAGAATGTGTTTCTTTGAATATGCTGTGCTGCATATTAAGGTAAGGCTGCCAGTTTGGGGAGACAAAGGCTTATTTGTTCACAACTGAAAATAAGGATAATGTTGCATTTTCCTGCAGGGGAGCTGGGCACTAATGAAAATGAGGATTTTTATTTTTAGTTATTTTATGCATTTGCATCTGACTGTTGCTCTATTTAAAATAAAAACAAGCCCCTCTAATCTGATTACATCTGACTGCTGGGGTTGTTCTGCATAAAAGGTTTTTTTTTTTATTGCAGTCTATGTTTGTCTACAGGCAGACGTGTAGTGAGGATGTATTTATTTCTGGTGAAAGGTGAGAGACTAACAGTAATACCCTCTGTTTAGCTACAGGGACAGAGATGGTGCAGGACGTTACAGTGCAGGCTTCCCCACAGTGTGATGTATATAGTGCTGGTGAAAGGTGAGGGACTGACAGCACTGGAGACTGAAGCTGTATGTTTGTCTGTAGGCAAATGTATAGAGAGGGAAGGTACAGTGCAGACTTAGGGAAAAAGAAAACTGGTTAACCAGCAAAAGCACACTAAACCTAAGTTGTTTCCTGATGTGACATGGGAGCACAAAAAAGTTAAGTAACTTGCTCAGGGTCACACAGTATGCAAGTTGGGGCTGTGCATTAATATCCAGGTCTCCATGTTTGTAGGTCAGTGTCCTTAACCACTGTGCTATACTGACTCCAACATTAGACTTAATCACTCTGTCATGTATATGTTGCTGGTAAAAAGGTAGGGGGCTAGCAGCACTGGAGACTGAAGCCCTATATTTATTTACAGACAGAGTGCAATCAAGTATAGGGTAAATTGAGGCTCCCCATAGTGTGACATATTTAATGCTGGTGAAAGCTGTGGGACTAACAGCCCCAGAGACTGAAGCCTTCTGTTTACCCAGAATGACAGGTATCATGCATGTCTACTCGAATCTGTGATAAAGTAATGTTTACTATATGTCGAATATATTTTATTTACTTGGTATTTTCTCCTGTGTCTTGTATTGTGCAACTTGCACATTTCAGTGGGCCTGCCTGGTCATCAAAATTTAAATTAAATCAATACATGCATACATTCATACGTATGTACATACATACATACATACATAAATGCATACATACATGCATCCATGTATACATACATATGAACATATGAAAATGCCAGCAGAAACAGGCATCACGGTCTATCGAGTCTGCTCGATTGTGCAGCTAGCCCTTCAACTTGCAGCTGCCCCACCCACCCCTCCTCTCACCATCATTACCCCCTTACTCTGTACTACCCCCCTTTTAAAACCGCCCACCATTTTACAGGATACTACCTGCTCAGGCAGAGTAGTCCACTTGTCTACCACCCATTCTGTGAAAAAATGTTTCCTGATTTCCCTCCTGAACCTTCCCCCCTCCATTCTCAGTTGGTGCCCCCTCATATCCCTCCCTCTTCTAATATGGAAAATCCCTTCTGTATTAGTACTGTTTATCCTCATTAAGTATTTAAAGGTTTCAATCATATCCACCTATCCCTCCTCTCCTCCAGGGAGTTACATAAATAACAAAATAAATAAAGCGTGCTCCCTGTGTAATGTATTTAATGCTTGTGAAAAGTGAGGGACTGGTCACTCACAGCACTGAAGCTCCCTGTGTGTTTGTATGTCAATGAACAGGGCAGGTACAGTGCAGATTTAATCACTCTGTGAATTATTTTATTCTGGTGAATGGTGTGGAACTAACAACACTGGAGATTGAAGCTGTCTTCTTACCCAGACAGACAGGTGCCATGCTGATGTGCCCACTGTGTAATGCCTTTAATGTTGATGAAAGGCAAGGGACTGATAGCACTTGTTATACTAATGTTAGTACTGGATATTAGATTATGCCACATATTGACCCATTACAATTGGTATGGCTTTTACATACTGTCACGGTACTGTTTTTATCATGTTTATTTGTATATCTTTACTGCCTAATTTATAACTTTTTACATCCCATTCCTTCAAAACACACCTGGAAATAAGCCTCAATTCAGTGTGCCATCCTGACCAAATATTGTAACTAAAGATACAAATTACAAGAAATGTTGCCATGTTTTCTTTGCCATTGAAGATCTGGCAAAGTCATGAACTTCACCCTTCACAAAGACCTCACAAAGTGATACCACGTCACTGAATTTAGGACATAGTGTATTATGAAAATCTGCAAAAGCTGCTTTACTAGCAAAAGCAGCTCTGCAATATAAGGAGTGAATAGGCACGTCCGGTGGTGTACGAAAGTCTGAAGAAAAGTGTTCTGCACTGAAATGTTTACATTGTTATCATTGTCATGATTTGCATAATTTAAAGCAGCAGTGCATCACAGCAGTGAAAATTTTGGCTTATGCGTTTAATGGCTCTGGGCGGAGCCTGCAGCCATTTTGCGATCGCTCTGAAATTCAGTGATTGTGGCACTCTTCCATTGAAGTTTGGGAAGTATTCCTCTGAAACTCCAAAAGAGCTTAAAACAGTCCACCACAGTTGCTCATTACAGAGCTACAGCCACACTATTTTGGCCACTACTTACGCATTCCAGACAAGAACTGCGCCACCATCTTGGGAATGGCAGTATGCCATTCGATGCAACAGTGCATGTGCAGTTCCGTCACTGCTGCTATCTTGGAGAGAGCATTTGGAGGCTCTCATTCCTTGAAGCTTCTTCAAGCTCACCACAGCCATACTGACTCTGGCCAGAATTTGTTGTTTATCTGATCAATCCATAAACAGTTCTGGAATCAGGTAACTGTGTGTGCTATGATTGATGCTCCTTTTTATGCCTCTGTCATCTCCTTATCTATATGCAGTGAACTCTCGTCATACTTGTTTGCTGTACTTATGCATACCTATGCCTTAACACTACTCTGTGGCACAGCCACAGCCCTACTATGTATTTACACTACCTGTACATATATTACAGGACCTGTACAGAATGTAATTCATTTGCTTGGTACTACATAGATGTTTATTGTACTATTGTACAATGGGTCATACCTGTAAAAGGCACCCCTGGTGCTAGTGTATCTTACCTGGTCATCAAAATAAAAATAAACAAACAAAATAAGTGCAGACCCTCACCAGTTGGCACCCTCTCATGAGTCTCTCTCCCAGTCCCCTGTATTTAAAGTCACACCACTAGTCACACATTGTCCACTCCCCCAATAGGCTCCATTGCAGACAAAGTGAGTGGTTCTGACTTCCACTGAAACCTTCATATGCACTAGATAATACAACACAACTTAGTGCTTGGGTAGCAGTGCTAACAGGGGTGGTGATGCAGCTGCTACAGAGCAATTCACGTAAACTAAAAAGCAGCACACTCACCTCTGTTAGAGACTGCTTGTAGAAAAGGACTTGACAATAAAAGCTGCTGAAGTTTTCTTTAATTAATCCATTCGGCATCAGATACCAGACAGTGCAAGACAGGATAGCAATGCAGTCAAGTCCCTTTCTACAAACAGTCTCTAGCAGGGGTGAGTGTGCTGCTCTTTTGGTTTACGTGAAACACAACACAACTGTTGTATGAACCAGTTTTGATATTAAACTCTGGCAAATAAGCTAAAGTCTAATTATATACAGAGTGCGCCAAGTGAAGAAAAAATGGCACCTGGCATTTCAAATCAGGAGCTATGAATTCTAACCGTGGCTCCTCAGTCTGAAAAACAAGCCCTCTACACAGCTTTAGTAATATCCCACACAGATTGGGCCCACATTACTCAATGCCAAAGTAATACCCCACTCAGACAAAGCCTCACTTAATCCTCAGTGCCAGAATAATACCCCACACAGCCTGGGACCCATTGTACTCCTTGCCAGAGTACTACCCCACTCAGACCAAGCCTCACTTACTCACTTAATCCTCAGTCCCTGAATAATATCCCACACAGCCTGGGACCCATTGTACTCTTTGCCAGAGTACTACCACACTCAGACCAAGCCTCACTTAATCCTCAGTGCCTGAATAATACCCCACACAGCCTGGGACTCATTGTACTCTTTGCCAGAGTAATACCCATTGAAAGCAAGCCTCACTTAATCCCCAGTGCCAGAATAATACCCCACACAGCCTGGGACCCAGAGTAATACCCCACTCAGACCAAACCTCACTTAATCCCCAGTGCCAGAATAATACCCCACACAGCCTGGGACCCAGAGTAATACCCCACTCAGACCAAGCCCTGCCATAGCTGCCATCGCCCTTCTCATCTCCAGTGAGTACAAGTTCATTGCCTTGAGGTGCTCCTCATAGGCCCTGCCCTGTTGGCTCTGAATCATTTTGTCACTGTGCACTGCACCTTCTTCAGCCTATCCCTCTCTTTCCTGAGGTGAAGACTCCAGAACTGTGCATACTACTCCAGGTGTGGCCTCACTAAGGCTCTATATAGGGGAGGTTTCACCTCTTCCCTTCTGCTATCAATACCCCTCCCGTTACAACTCAGCATCCTACTTGCTTTGCTCTATGCCTTGTTGCACTGACTTGATTGTTTGAGGGAGTCACTGATGATAACTTGAAAGTCCTGTACCTGAGCCATAGCACTAAGTCTTTCATCGAGTCCCACCACCTGCTTACATAAGACAAGGCCAGGCACAAAGGGGAAGGCCTCTAGGACATAGATATCATCACACTTACTCAGACTGAGACTTGACAGAGTGGCAGACTGGAGCAAAGTAGAGTGAGCTGCAGAAGAGCTCTTTTACTTTAAAAGTTCATGCCTGGTCAGCCTGCCAGCACAGTGGTAGCACTACCACTTGTGTTCGTCAATGACTCTGGTTCAGAAGTGAACCCTGGACATTGAAGGGCCAGCCAAGGGGACAAGGGTTGAGCATCCATAGGACAGCACTCCTCTTCTAGGGGGAAGGATGAGCACAGCCCGGTGCTTTCCTGGCCCCTAGTGGAAGTTGGGCGGAAAGGCTGCCTGGGCCAACATGCAGGGATTTCTGGCAGGTATCGATGCATGTTGTGCGGGAGCATGAGGCATGCTTCATGAGACCACTGCAAGCCATGCCTTCCAAGGGACAAGAGAGAGAGGAAAAGCTGGTGGCAGGATGGCATCAAGTGCCAGCAGGCCCTGCAGCCTCCCAGCTGTGCATACAGCTGGAACTGGATCCAGTACATGCGGGGGTTGGGAACCACAACCAGGGGTGCACGCCTTGGGGGAAGATGTCCACGGTAAGTCCCAGTGGAAATCAGAGTGACATAGCTACAGTGCTCAGTCAATGGGGTCTGACCAGGGAGTAGGAAAAAAAATAATCATGCCTGACTGTATTTGGGAGTTGCTGTGCCTCTTTAACCTAAGGGTTTATTTATTTTTTTAACTTTCTTTTTTTATTCACCACCTTAGCCAGCAGGGATGTACCCCCAATTTCTGCCCCCTTGTGGTCCCAAGACACATCAGATCCCCCCTCCAGACTTGCCGAGAGACTGTAGTGATCCATAGAGTGGCCACCCCATCCTGGGAGGATGTGAGAGAGGTGAGAGTAAGGGATATGCTAATCAAGTCAGCCAGGTAGGAAAGAACATGAACACGAGGACTGGGCATCATTAGGCTTGGCTAGGAGGGGGTTTTCTTCTTCAGATTTCTCCTGACGCTGAGGACATGCAATGATATCTATGGTCCACTGCATGTACTCCCGCACACCGTGTGCCGACATCTGCCCTGGTGCCAATCCCAAGTTTGAGGCCACAACTGCTCACAGGCTTCTGACCACCGCCAAGAGTCAGGATATTGCTGGGAGCCTAGTACAACCCTACCCAGAGGAGGAGAGCTGTCCATCAGATGCTCATCCTCCTTCTCCCCCTGGAGAATCCTGCAATGCTCCGAATTTGCTCCTGAACTCAGGTCATCAGCATCGCAAGTTTTAGCACTACTGCTGCACTGGTGGGACACCTAGGGTTTATTTATTGAAACAAAGATTTTACCTGCCTGTTTGTGTAGCTGAACTTGAAGTTTCTTGTTAATTTCTTACAGAGAAGAAGTACTGTATAGAAAGCTTATTCAAGCTCAAGAAACCTTTGGAGAGCAGACAACAGTGTTTAGAAGCACTGGAGCATAATAAGTGATATTTACAATGTAGTTAGAAGATTGGATAGTCAGACAGAGAGAAAAAAGTGTGGAGAGCATGGAAAGCAAAGAGGGAGCAGAACAGACATGAGGAACAGCTGAAGGGGACAGGACATGACAAGACGGGGACGGTTGAAGTTAAATCAAATAAAACTGAAAGAAGATCCATTGGAATGGCTAGAGTATACAGGAAAAAACTAAGAAAGAAAGAAAGTTCAAAAAGGGTCCAAGAGTTAGAAAATAACTGTAATAATTGCAGGCTGGACTGTTGTTCATTGTCATTTTTTGAAAACTACTAGCATTGGTGAGTGAGTAGTTACAGAGGTGACTGGAGGCTCCCATACCTCTCAACTGTCCCTAACTACGAGGGAAGTCCCTCATTTTACCTCTCATAATTGTATCTCTCTCTCATCTACCCCTCATGGAAAAGTTGATACCCACACAGGGAATGTGCTGTTAATTCCAACTTTAAAGCAAAAATTCATACTATTTTAAGGTACTAAATCAAAAATAAACATTGCATGAGTAAACATAATGGTTACACAGTGTTTTGAGCTGGTATCTCCATGTTTGGGGATGTGTCCCTCATTATTGAGAGTCAGTGTCCCTCATTGTCCTCATTTTGAGTGTCCTTGTCCCTTCTTTCAGTGACAAAAGGTTGAGAGGTATGGAGACTCCTGAAAATCTCTTCTGTGATCACCGAGCTCACTTCAGGGGACTCCTGGATTCACAGAGGGGCTGTAAGAGGTAAAGCCTCTCTCCTCCAGCATACTTTCTTAAGGGGTGTTACCCCATCGGCAGTGTGTGCCGACTGCCTCACCCACCCCTCTACTTTTATTGTTGCACACATCACATGACCACACCTTCTGTTTTCTAAGTGTCCACTTTCTTATTTGCAGCTTATAGTTTCTGACCACTAGGAGCTGCTGCAGTGCCCTTCCTGGCACCACTCTGTTCACTCTCCTCTCCACCACTTCCAGCTAATATTTTTCTGACCACTAGGAGTCACTACAGTGCCCTTCCTAGCCCCTGTTTTGTCTTCCTCACACCACTCTGTTTAGCCTCCTAATCTCCACTTCTCCTCACTTTCCTACTACTACTATACCCCACTTTAGCTCCTTTTCCCCATATTTTGCTACTGTCCACTTGTAGGTTTCAAACCCTGGACCCTTGACACCAAGGTCAGCAGCTCTACCACTAAGCCAACAGGTCATGCTAATTTCTTTCAGTTTTTTTAAAGCTCTAAAAGCTTTCTGCTCCCCCCCACTACCTTGTGCTCATTATGAAACTGTTTTCTACTACCAGCACTGCCATATGGCTGGTACTGCTAACACTAGCCCCCCTCATTTTGCTAGGGGATGCTCCGCATGTCTCCCAACATGGTGATCCAAAACCACCTCTCACCTGGCTTCTCACCTTAGCCCCCCTCCCCACCTGTACCAGTGAACCACCCCACTCACTCTACCGATGAACCATGCTCCCCCACCCACATCACCCCCTATTGGCGCTGCAATGGTTACAGCAGTGGACGCTACTCTGCCTTGCCTCTCCCTCACTATGAGACCTACCCAACCCCATCTCTATACGCTGCTGATCCCCCTCCCAACTGGTGCCTAAGCTAATGAAGAAGCAACTAAAATTGGCATCCTCGTACATCCTCCTGCTCCTGCTCCTCCTCTCAGGAGACGTCCACCCCAACCCAGGACCCCCCCAAGGTTACTACTCCTAAGGATCTAATAATTGCCTCTCTTAATATATGTAGCCTCCTCAAGAAATTTGATTCATTGCAGGGCTGGGTTGCCCAGAATCACCCTGACGTCATCTCAGTAGTTGAAACTTGGCTCAACGACCGGACCCCAGACTTCGCAGTCTCATTGCTCAGTTTTATGCCATACCGTGCCAACAGAACCTCAAAAAAAGGGGGTGGATGTGCACTGTATGTGCAGGACTCATTACAGTGTCTCGCCCTCCCATCACCAACCCTCAAACATGGGGCCCAGGCTCTCACTCTAAAGGTCACTCTTGCCCAAAACAGAGCCCCACTGTTCCTATCCACCACATACATCCTTCCCCGAAATCAGAAGACTATTTTCCACTCTGTCCCAACCCATCTCAAGACACTTCCTGATAGTGCTGACATCATTGCCCTTGGGGACTTTAATATAAACTGGCTAGCTGACGCATCGGCTCCTGTAAGGGATGCTGCAGCCTCAAAATACCTGTCCCAACTTGTGACCACTGCTACTAGAATCAACCAGAAGACTGATACTGCCACCCTCCTTGATCTAGTGTTCACCAATGCACCCCACAAAGCAACCCAGGTCAGGGTACTACCCAATGCTCTGAGTGACCACTCTGTCACTGGTCATATAGTGTTAAGAAGCCCCCCCAAAACTATCCTCCAACGCCGCCTCAAACCCGGCAAACTTCGGTCCCTCAGACAGTGCCTCTTAGCTAGTGACCGGTTCCCCATCAAAACAGCATTGAACATTGACTCTGCCCTCAACCATTTTGTCGACACTTTCAACTCTGCCTGCAACCAGTATGCACCCCTAAGCAAACAAAGAGTTAAAGGGGTTGACACACCTTGGATTTCACAAGCCCTGCTGGACCAGATGCGTGAACGTGACAATCTATGGAACATTGTGCTGGATTCTGGTAAACCCATTGATAGGCAGCACTACCAAGAAGCACGCAATAAATGTACTTGGAGTATTCGTAAGGCAAAGGCTGAGTACTACCAAACCTTGCTCACTGCCACAGGGGGCTCGGGCCACAAGTTCTGGGACTCCCTCAGAGATCTCATTGGCAAAGCCTCCACTGCACCTCCTTCCCAATTCAGGGCCAATGGGTCTATCACCACAGACCCTTCCCTGATTTCAAATACATTTAATGACTCCTCCGACCTTACTGGTGTTCTTCCCCCAACTTCTTCTACCCCACCCCCCCCAGCAACACATTGCTCCCTCTCCACCCCTCCATTCCATTTTAAAGCAATCTCTCAGTGTGAAGCTGCCCCCTTCTACTCAAGACCCTCAGCAAATCACGTTTCAGCAGTGCCACACTAGACCTTAAACTGCTTAGACTCACCTTCAATGAAGTTCTCCCCCCTCTCACCATGCTTCTGAACCACTCCCTATCGCTGGGCCAGTTTCCCTCAAAATGGAAATCTGCCCTCATCACCCCTATCCTTAAAAGTGGTGACTGCACCCTGCCTGGGAACTACCACCCCATCTCAATCTTGCCTCCACTCTCAAAAACCTTGGAGAAGATTGTGGCCACCCAGCTAATGGACGACCTCTCCAAATATAGCCTCCTGTGTCCTGAACAGCATGGCTTCTGCCATAAGCACAGTACCACCACAGTCCTCTTGGAATTTACAATTGCCCTCCACACATCTCTGGCCACTGGCCACACTGCTGGTGCTGTTTTTATAGACCTTTCCAAGGCATTTGATACGGTGCACCACACACTACTCCTGGATTCCCTCACACAATTAGGCCTATCCCCAGAGACCACAGGCTGGTTTGCCAGCTATCTGTCTGAGAGAACCCAGACAGTCAGGATTGCCCATACCCTGTCCTCCCCCTCCAAATCAGGTCAGGGGTCCCACAGGGCTCTATTCTTGGCCCCCTACTTTTCTTCCTGTTCCTCAACTCCCTGCCCAAGGCTTGCTCTGGGAAACTACTACTGTATGCGGATGATGCCATCCTCCACAGCGGCCACACTGATCCCACAGCCCTCCACTCAGCGCTCCAAACATCTTTCATGGAAGCTGAATTCTGGTTCATTCAACATAGGCTAGTCTTAAATTACAAAAAAAAAAATCCATGGTATTTGCACACCCCCAAAAAAAGAACATAGGACAACCCCTGCTCATATTGAAATCCATAAATGACCACCTTGAGCAAGTTACCTTGTTCAAATACCTAGGTATCACCCTAGACTCTGGGCTCACCTACCATGACCACATCTGAATACTGAGCACCGCTGTCAATGTGCGTATTGGTCTACTTCACCGGTACAAGCACTGCCTCCCACCAGAAGCTCTCCACCTAGCTGTCTCTGCATCAATACTATCACTCATAGACTACGGAATCATCAACTATTGGGCAGCTGACAACACGTACCTAAACAAAATTAGACTGGGCCTTAATAAGGCCTGTAGACTTGCTATTGGCTGTGCCAGACTCACACATACCTGCACCCTTTACACCTCAACCAACTGGCTAAACTTTGATGGGAGGCTCAAATATCAGACCTGCCTCTTTGCTAAAAAAATAACAGCAGGGCTACTCCCACCTGCTCTCTTCCCCCTACTCCAGGCACCATTGTCCACCCACCTCACTCGGCCATCGGTGACAACCCACTTCAGGGTACCTCGCTGCAAGACCACTTCTGGTCAAAGAACATTTAGGTACCTGGCCCCTAGCTGGCTCAACTCACTCCCAAACTCCTTTCTCACAGATCCAAACTTGGTCCATTCAAGTCCCAACTAAAAGACCTAATCACTCATGACTCAGTCTGTGACTGCCCTTGATTGAGACCCCCCCCCCGACTATGGACTTAACTCTGGTCCAGCCACCCCTGGGCATGCCTGCATTTTGACAATGGGCACCTCAATCCAGCCTAGGCCTGCAAATAACCACCAGGGCATGGCTAGCTCCACCGCCCTGCAGTGTTTGTTTTGTTACCTGCTACTGTCTGCACTGTGTACCTATGTTTGGCAGCACTCTGTAACTCTGTATCGCCAGCTGCTTTACTGTGTTATCTGTAACATAATAATCAACTCAGTCCCAAACTCCCTCCTCACAGATCCAAGCCTGGTCCATTCAAGTCCCAACTAAGAGACCTAATCACTCATAACTCAGTCTGTGACTGCCCTTGATTGAGACCCCCCCCAACGACTATGGACTTAACTGTGGTCCAGCCACCCCTGGGCATGCCTACATTTTGACAATGGGCACCTCAGTCCAGCCATGTCCACTGTTGTACTGTTGAAAGAACGTGCACAAAACAGAGAAGTGTGACAGTTTGTAAGTATGGGGACTGTAAATAAGGAGGTGTTGGGATTATGTTATGTTGGGATTATGTTATAAACTCTTAAAACTGAAGGTGGAAAAAGCAATGGGGCCTGATGGGTTCATCCCAGAATTCTAAAAGAACTAAGGGTAGAACTAGTGACACCACTGACTACCCTCTTTAACAAATCATGGGAGGATGGGGTGGTACCTGAGGACTGGAGGAGGGCAGATGTGATCCCCTTCACAAAAGTCGGAGCAGGGCAGAAGTAGGAAACTACAGACCTGTTAGTTTAACCTCAGTGATAGGGAAAATGATGGAATCACTTCTGAAGGAAAGAACTGTCGAGTACCTAGAGGCCAGAGGGGCACAGGACCCAAGGCAGCATGGATTCACTGCAGGAAGGTCATGCCAGATGAATCTAATAGATTTCTTTGACTGGGTGACCAAAGCAGTAGATCAGGGAGGGGCTATGGACATGGCCTACCTAGACTTTAGCAAGGCATTTGACTCAGTCCCACACAAAAGATTAATATACAAGTTAGCCAGCCTGGGAGTGGGTCCCAAGATGATAGCCTGGGTAAAGAATTGGCTGGAGAATAGGACACAGAGAGTAATAGTAAATGGAGTCCACTCTGAAGAAAGGGGGTTACTAGTGGGGTACCGCAGGGTTCAGTATTAGGACTCGGTCTCTTCAATGTCTTTGTGTTACATTGCAGAGGGACTGGAAGAAAGTATGTCTCTTTGCAGATGACACAAAGATCTGCAACAGAGTTGATGCACAAGGAGGGGTGGAAAGGATGAAAAGGGACTTGGCAAGGTTAGAGGAATGGTCAAATGTATGGCAGCTTAGATTCAATGCTAAGATGTGCAAAGTAATGCACCTGGGAAACAAAAACCCAGGGGAAGAGTACGCAATGGGGAGTGAGATACTAACAACAACAAAAATGGAAAGGAACCTGGGGGTAGTCATATCAGATGACTTAAAGGTGGGCAAGCAATGTGAGAGGGCAGTAAGGAGGGCTGGGGGGATACTGGGATGCATAGAGAGAGGCATCACCAGTAGAAAATAGGAAGTTATTATCCCTCTGTACAGACAGCTGGTGAGACCCCATCTGGAGTACTGTGTGCAGTTCTGGAGACCCAGTCTCCACAAGGACATAGACAAGATGGAAGCTGTCCAGAGGAGGGCAACTAAAGTGGTGCAGGGTCTGCACCAGAAGACATATGAAGAGAGACTAAAGGAGCTTAATATGTATAGCCTCGAGGAAGGGAGGGAGAGGGGGGACATGATAGAAACTTTCAAGTACCTCAAGGGAATCAACAAAGTCCAAGAGGGTAGCATCTTTCAAAAAAAGAGGTGTGCAAGAACAAGGGGGCACAATTTGAAAATGCGGGGGCTGCTCAGAGGTAATATAAGGAAGTATTTTTTCACAGAGAGGGTTGTGGATGCATGGAATGGCCTGTGGAGTCAAAAACAGGTTGTGGAGTCAAAAACAGTGGTTGAATTCAAGCATGCATGGGACAGCCATAAGGCAATTCTAGGGGTTGGGGGTAGAAAGAAGTAGGCTGCTGGTTAACTAGGATCTGCAACTTATCGATTAGGTAGGGAAATGGGCAGACTGGGTGGGCCAATCGGTCCTTATCTGCCGTCAAATTCTATGTTTTTATATGTAACCATTTTGTAACCATTTCTGTAACTATTGTGTCTAGTTGTTGCTATTGTCCCTGATATCTCTGTTTTCAATGACGTGGAACCTTTGTAAAGGAGTCTTTGACTCAAAGTTGTTATCCAATATCTTCAATAAATAAATAAATAGAATATGCATGTCTCCAAACAATAGTTTACTGTTGAAAGAACGTGTACAAAATAGAGAAGTGTGACAGTTTGTAAGTATGGGGACTGTAAATAAGGAGGTGTTGGGATTATGTTAAAACACTTTATCACAGAAACTTATAATTGCAATTAAGGATTTGGATTTTTTTATTTTAAATATATAGATTTGCATGGTTGCCTCAATCAGGGTACCTCGTCCAAAAAATTAGCAACCTTGATTCAAAGTAACAGGTATTAGAACTGCCCCTCCAGCAGACACTGCAGTTGTTCACCTGCATTGCAGAGGGAAGCAGCTAAACAGCTTAATTTGTCCAAGGCAGACATATTTTAGCACAGAGGCAACACTATTTTGGAAAATATTTAACTCACTTCTTTGTTACAGTTTTATTACTACTATTGCACATTTTCAGTGTATTTTTTCTGTTTATTTAAAAGTGAAAACCTCTGGTTATACAATTTCCAATAGTGCTCCCTTTTTAGATCGGAGACAGAAAGGAACATGCAGGGGCAGATATTCAAAACTTAGCACAGCGCGCAAACCATTAGCACGGGAATAGCGTAGGCATAGCACGGAGCTGCTATATTCAAAGGGCCGGATAGCGCACGCTAACCGCAATAATGTGGGGCAAACTGATAATGTATGCAAGGGGCAAAGTGAGGGGGCATTAACCAGCATACATGCACGACAGGATATTTAGAGTGATAGCGCCACACAAGGCCACATAGTGCGACAATTAGTGCGATGCTAGTTACCACCTATAAAAGGCTGGTCTTATCCCAGGGCAAAACACAGAGGGGGAGGGACCAGACCAGGAAGTGACTATGGCAGCAGTGCCGAATGCTGTATTGGTGCAACTAATGGCAGCAGTAGTGGAGGAGGAGGAGGAGTGGGAGCAGGGCCAATATGGGTCACAACACAGGCCAAGGAGATTATATGCTGCACACAGGTGGTACCGGACCAGGTACTCCTTCGAGACCCTGCCAGATGAGTACATCACTGGCCAGTACAGGATGAACAGGGGTATGTTGAGGCAGCTATGTGAACTCCTGCATGAGCAGCTGCAGTCCAACACCAGACAAAGCCATGTCATGACAGTTGAGGAGAAGGTGACAGCAGCAATGTGCTTCCTAGCCACAGGGACGTTCCAATGACCAACAGGGGACATCATAGGGGTATCAAAGTCTGCCACCTCATGCCTCCTGTCCCAGTTCCTCGGTGCTTTCCTGCCACATGCTGGTGAATTCATAGTATTCCCCAGCACAGCAGCAGAGCACAGAGAAACCATGCAGCAGTTCCATCGAGTTGCACACCTACCAGCTGTACTTGGTGCCATTGACTGCACCCATGTTCCCATCCATGCACCACCTGGTTATGGCAGTGAGGTATACGTGAACAGGAAGGGTACCATTCCATCAATTGCCAGGTGGTGCTGGCGACTGGGCGATCAGCAATGTCTGTTAGCAGTACCCGCAGTGCCCACAATGCCTTCATCTGGCACCAACCAGCTGTGTCAGGCCTTTGAGGAGGGCAGGACACCCAGTGGCACCCAGTCGGTGAATATCAGCATGCAAGCAAGGCATGTACACACCACAGCTGGGTGGGAATAGGCAGGGAATTTAAGGAAGGGTTTGGGATAGCAACACAGGTGGTGCACCACAGCAGGGCAGTCAGAAGAACAACAACCTAGCAGGAGCACATTTCTCAACAGGGGACAGCGCCTATCCCTGTGACCCTGGCTGCTGACACCAGTACCCGGCTGGCACGAGTGGCTGATGAGTGGTACAATGAGGCACACACCGGCACTAGGAACATCATAGAGAGGCCGTTTGGCATACTAAAGATGCGCTTCTGCTGCCTAGACACGTCAGGCGGTGCTGTACAGTATAGGCCTCAGAAGGTATGCCGTATCATCCTAGCCTGTTGTATGCTCCACAACATGGTGATGAACCATGGGATACAGGCACCTGAACCTGAGGAACAGGCTGACAGTGACCCACACCCTGGTCCCTGATATGGTTGTTGGGGGTATCCCCAGCAGGAAATTCACCCAAGAACTGGAGGCTTCAGTGGGAAGTGTGGTGCAGTGGTGGCCCCCTAGAAGTAAGAAGCCTGACAGATTTAATAATTTCAACGCTTTATTTTTTTTAATTGCAATACAGCTGAAATCATTGGCTGGATTTAATTCTAGCATGACTACGAATCAAAGTCCATACTCTTTGCTTCACATTCCTTGGCAAGACTTTGGTTTGACTGGATAGGGGAAGGCACCCAGAGAGAGGTGTCTGTCTGCAGCATGTGCCTAACATCAGCTGTCTTGATCTGGCCTTGTGTAAGGTGACTTGTGAATGCAGATTTGATTGCCAGTTGCTGTTGTTCAGTAAAGGATTTCTGGCAATGTGGGACCTTATAGGTGGAGTGTGTGTCCCCATCATCTCTTGGCTTCTGTGGATGTCCTGAGCTAAGTCTCTTCTTGTTCTTGTTGCAATGCAGGTACCTGGTGAAAGAGATGGCCATTTTCTTGGTTCATCCATGGTGATTGAACTGCTGTCCAGAGTCTGCAATGGAGCACCTGCATATGGGCTGTTGGTGGTGCATGGGGCCTTTGTGGTTAACTGGCATATTTGTAGGCTCACTCTGATGCTCTCCTCTTTGCTGCCCATCAGGCAATATTATGCACCTGCTGTTGTGGCTCGGTGGCTCATGTGTGATGCATGCTCATGTCTACCCTCAGGGTGAATGCTGTAAAACTGTGGAAAGAAAAAAGAAAGTAAGATACATGCTTTGGGCCCATGGGTAACAACTAAGTCAACGAAGTCTCCAACTTGGGGGGGCATCAGGGAGGTCAGTGCTATCACCCCTGTGAGTTTGGGACTCCTAGCTCTTAGAGAAATGGCCAAAGCAGGCCCTGGAAGTTTTAGGGGTGATGCCAGCAGGTGTCCCCAGTCTTGGAAGCACATTCCCTGGGTAAGGCATATGCTTTGGAACCCTGAGTAAAAACTAATCCTGTGGAAGTCCCTACCCTGGAAGGGCATCGGGGAGGTGAGGGCCATTACCCCTGGGAGTCTGGGAGTGCTAAGCCCAAGGGGAGTGTTAATTGATGGCCCTGGAAGTTTAAGGGGGTGTTAGGTACCAGGTCTCCCCAGGCTGAGAGCACTTTCCCTGGGTTAGGTATATGCTTTGGGACCCTGGGTAAAAACGAATCCTGTGGAAGTACCCTCCTGGCAGGGCATCAAGGAGGTGATCACCATTACCCTGGTGAGCTAGGAGAGCTAGTCCCAAGGGAAGTGATAACAGTAGGCCCTGGAAGTTTTAGGGACATGTCAGCAGGTGTCTCCAGGCTTGGGAGCACATTCCTAGGTAAAACCTAATATTTTGAAGTCCCTATCCTGGGAGGGCATCATGGAGGTCATGGCCCTTAACCTTGTGAGTATTGACTCTAGCCTTTAGAAAAGTGGTAAAACCAGGCCCTGGAAGTTTGAGGGGTGAGGGTATCAGGTCCCCAGACTGAGTGCACTTTCCCTGGGTAAGGTATATGCTTTGGGACCTTGGGTAATAACCAAACCTGTGGAAGTATGTACCCTGGGAGAACATCAGGGAAGTCAAGGCAATCATTCCTGTGAGTTTGGGACTTTTAGCCCTGAGGGAAGTGGATGAAGCTGGGCCTGGAAGCTTTAGGGGGACAGGCTATCAACTCTACCCAGGTTGAGTGTGGAGTTTGTTACGGTACTCTTCCGCCACAGGGTCATGGAGAAGTGTTTGATTCCTAGTACGGCTACCTGCCTCTTCACCAGTTTTGTGATGGCAGAACATGTCAAGTTTGATCCATCTGTCTCTATGAGCACAGGAGCATTAAGTCCAGTAGCTGATGATCTCAGTTTGGGGAGCATCCACCTTATGTTGGGTGCACAGAGGTAAAGTAACTTGAATAGCTCTCTTTCTAGCACCAGTCTAGCTGGTCCATATGTTGCAATGGTTTTGTGAAGAAAAATGGTTAAGACATAGCTGTCTTCACTATCAACGACCAGTCTCTCTGCATTCTTCAAGTCACCCAGGGACATATTTCAGATGGCAGCAGAGCGCTGGGAATTATGAAGGGTCAAGCTGAAGATGAGGTGATTTCTTGCCAGGCAGTGATCTTGGTTTCTAAGTGTCTTGGCTCTGGGTAAACTGTTAATTATCCTGACTGCCTCCTTGGCAGCAGAGGTATCCTTATACAAGGATGCTGTCTCTGGTGGTATCGCATTTTTGAGTTCCTTAGCTGGATTTGTGGTGCCTCTTCATGGCAGAGGTACTGAGGCCTGCTCTCCATAAAGAAATTACCTTGTTGAGCATGTCAAGTTCAGCCTGATGGGTCTTGGCAAACCCATTCAAATCTAAGAATTTCAGGAAGTGAAGGAGACTGTTTATATAACACTTGATAGTGCCTGGCTTCAAGCTTTGGAATCCAAGTACCTCTTACGACTGCCCTGAAACCCAGCAGAGATGTGAGTGAAAGGGCCGGGTCAATGGAGTTCCACAGGAGGGTCAACATCTGCTGGTGAGCAGTTGCTGTTTCTTGTTCCTTCTTTCCTCCCTCCAAGGTCTGGAGCCAAGCTCTATACAGACTCAGGAGTTGAGGACTCTCTAGCTCTGACTCTGTAGGCTGGCTAGGCAGCTGAGTATGTGGCAAATCCAGAGATGGAAAATATTCAGTCTGGGTGTCTCTGATCCTTGGTCAGGCTTTAAAGCTGGTCAGAGTGCATTTGTGTACCTTCTGAAAGTGCTGACTTAGATCTCTTACAATGGCAAAACAAACTGGCTGCTGGCATTTGTAAAAGTATTTTCCTGCTGGAGGTTGGGTCAGGACTGACTGCCTCCCAAAGTATCATGCTTTTCCGGTGTCTTACGTGTGTACTTTCCGTAGGTGCCTCGGTAGATGCTTAATTCCTTACAACAGATTGTGCAGGTACACGAGGGTCTCACTGTCTTGCTTGGTATCCCCAGAGAAGCATCTGTAAAAGAAGGACACAGTTCTAGTAGTGCTGAACATTAGCCCTGGGAGTCTGGGACTGCTAGACCCAAGGGAATAGGTTGAAACAGTCCCCGGAAGATTCTGGACCAGACGGCTCTAAATCTTCCTGGCTGGGATTTCTCTAAATAGCTGTAGGCGGGATTAATAGTCACTACCAGGGGTTTCTTGGAGGCTTAGCCAGGCTGTGGTGTAGGTTGCTGGGCATGGCTAGATACTGAGCCTGGCAGGATGATTCTGGAAGTCACCAGGATACATGCCAGCAGTTTTCCCCGGCCAGAGAGCACCTTCCCTAGGTAAGGCATATGCTTTGGGACCCTGGGTAACAACTAAGCCTGTGGAAGTCCCTATCCTGGCAGGGCATCAGGGAGGTGAGGGGCCATTACCCCTGGGTGTCTGGGAGTGCTAGACCCAAGGGAATTGTTAAGAGCAGGCCCTGGAAGTTTTAGGGACATGCCAGCAGGTGTCTCCAGGCTGAGAGCACTGAGTCCTGGGGAATCCTAGTGGGAGCAGAAGACCCTGGGAGAAAGTGTAACCAGATGTCCCTGAGTCCTGGTGGGACTAGATGTCCCTGAGAGATGGCATTACTTGATGGCCCAGAGGTCTAGTGGGACTAGATGGCCCTTGGGGCTGGTTAGACCAGATGGTCCTGATTGCTGTCAGCTGAGATTTCTAAATAGCTGTGGTTGGGCTTGATAGTCTGAGTAGGGGAGTTTCTAGAAGGCCTAGCCAGGCTGTGGTGCAGTTTTCTGGGCATGGCTTGAGGCTGAGCCTGGCAGGCTGATTCTGGAAGTCACCAGGGTACATGGCAGCAGTTCTCCCCAGCCAGAGTACCTTCCTGGGTAAGGCATATGCTTTGGGACCCTGGGTAACAACTAAGCCTGTGGAAGTCCCTGCCCTGTTAGGGCATCAGGGAGGCGAGGGGCCATTACTCCTGGGTGTCTGGGAGTGCTAGACACAAGAAAGTATTAAGTGCAGGCCCTGCAAGTTTTAGAGGGTGGGGTACCAGGCCTCCCCAGGCAGAGAGCACCCATCCCTCAGTAAGGCATCTGCTTTAGGACCCTGGGTAACAATTAAGCCTGGGAAGTCCCTGCCCTGGTAGGGCATCAGGAGGTGAGGCCATTACCCATGGGTGTCTAGGAGTGCTAGACCCAAGGGAAGTGTTAACAGCAGGCCCTGGAAGTTTTAGGGGTGGGGGGTACCAGGCCTCCTCAGGATGAGAGTACATTCCCTGTGTAAGGCAAATGCTTTGGGACCCTGGGTAACAATTAAGCCTGTGGAAGTCTCAACCCTGGCAGGGCATCAGGGAGGTGAGGGCCATTAACCCTAGAAGTGTGGGACTGTTAGACCCAAGGAATGTGTAAAGAGCAGGCCATGAAAATTTTAGGGGGGTAGGGGTACCAGGTCTCCCCAGGCAGAGAGCACCTTCCCTGGGTAAAGCATATGCTTTGGCACCCTGGGTAACAATTAAGTCTGTGGAAGTCCCTACCCTGGTAGGGCATCAGGGAGATGAGGGCCATTACCCCTGGATGTCTGAGAGCACCAGACCCAAGGGAAGTGCTAAGAGCAGGCCCTGGAAGTTTTAAGGGTGGAGTATCAGGCATCCCCAGGCAGAGAGCACCTTCTCTGGGTAAGGCATATGCTTTGGGACCCTGGATAACAATTAAGCCTGTGGAACTCCCTACCCTGGCAGGGCATCAGGGAGGTGAGGGCCATTAACCCTTGAAGTGTGGGACTGTTAGACCCAAGGGAAGTGTAAAGAGCAGGCCTGGAAGTTTTAGGGTGTGGTGTACCAGGTGGCCCCAGGCAGAGAACACCTTCCCTGGGTAAGGCATATGCTTTGGGACCCTGGGTAACAATTAAGCCTGTGGAAGTCCCTACACTGGCAGGGCATCAGGAGGTGAGGGCCATTACCTGTGGGTGTCTGGGAATACTAGACCCAAGGGAAGTGTTAACAGCAGGCCCTAGAGGTTTTAGGGGGTAGGGGTACCAGACCTCCCCAGGTAGAGAGCACCTTCCCTGGGTAAGGCATATGCTTTGGGACCCCGGGTAACATCTAAGCCTGTGAAAGTCCCTTTCCTAGGAGATCATCTTGGAGATCAGATCCATCACCCCTGTGATGCTGGAATTCCTAGCCCTTAGGGAAATTTTAAAAGTAAGCCATGGAAATTTTAGGAGATGGGGATTGCAGGTCTTCCCAGGCTCAGTGCATTGGGTCTGGGTCAGGTATATGCTTTGGGACCCAGTGTAACTACTTAACCTGTGGGACTCTCTACCCTGGGATAGCACTCATGCAAGTTAAAACTGCCTTACCTGTTATGGCTTGCTATGTACATAGTATTTCATGTTCTGATTCCATGCTGACTGTGTAGCAAGTTGAGTGCTTGGTTTCAAAAACCTCCAGTGTCTGTGTAAGTGTGCTGCTTTACTGCCGGTGCAGAGAACGTCAGCTGCTGTTCTGTGAGCCCCTAGTCTTGCAGCTGCTGATTCTGTGATCGTTTTATACCTGGGGGGGCGGGAAGGAAAGGGGTGGTCCAGCATCTCTTCCCAGGCTCAGTGCACTGAACTGTGTAAACAGTGAATGTCATCCCCCAAGGGAAGTATCATTGAAGTCAGGACTTTCATCCCCGTGAGATTGTTACTACCAGCCCCCTAGGAAGTGGTTTAACCCAGAGCCTGGAAGTCAGAGGGGCTCTGGACAAAATGGTTCCAATAGAGGTGACCTAGATGGTGGGTGCCAGTGTCTCTGAATCAGGTACCCAGAGAGGCCAGTCTTCTTGGGACCCATGTCCTTGTATCATAGTTTATGCACCTGTGGCAAAGAACATCTATCCAGGTTTTTCACTCTAAAAAGGGGTGCCAAGTACTTTTTTTGTGTCCAAGACCTTGAGGACCCTGACTGTGCTCCCATGCTCTGTCCCTGGGTCTGTGCGCTGGAGTATCTCTGTTTATGCCATGGCGCAACTCTGTTTGTGCCATGGTGCAACTCTGCCATATTCAGCCGGGTTGCACTGGCACAGTTTGGCCTGCTCAACCTCTGAATATGGCTCCTGCTCGTGCACATCAAATTTGCGCTTGTGCCAGACTTGCACCGGCCTTTGGTGCTTTTCTGAATACACTGCCCAAATGTTTAACATCTTTTTCATCTTTTAAACTCTTACAAACTCATTTAAGCTTTTTATGGCCAATCACTATCAGTACATTAACAGGTGAGGACATGGCAATTCTCACAGTTCTCTAAAAAATAATAATGTAACCTATACCTGTGCACGAACTACAAATACATTTTACTTTTTGCTTAGATTTTTATTTTTAAGCTAAACAAATAGCTGTAAATAAAGCCCTTGAGTTCTGAAGTATACCAATAGATAGAGAAAACAGATAAGGATATCAGATGAGGATGTCATAGTAGTCGTGACCAGAAAAAACAAAATTCCAAAATTAGCTTTAATGAGTTTGTAAGAGTTTCAATTTAATAATTTTATTGTATTTTTTTCACATGCATTTTCTTTTTATACGATTTGTATAACAATACACATTATGGCAATCAATTTTTAGGAATTACATATTGATATGATTTGATGATATCAGTTAAAAGATGAAAAAGGATGTTAAACATTTGTTCTTTAAAGCACTATAATGATTTCTGTCACCAACCTGTTTACATTTAATTACAGCTGTATGAGTTAAGAATGGGGTACTTAACAGGTTGGATCCTGAGTTCTTGCATACCCCGTTAGAAGACTGTAAGCTGAAGTGCTAGGGGTTGCCTGCGCCTTCTCACTGCATCACTGCTGTGTATGGTAAATAAAAAAAACTTTGATTTGAAATCATTGCAACTGTCTGTGACTTCTAAAAGTTCACTGGGAGTGCTTTCCTTTGTTGCTACTAGGATTTCAGCCAGTTCCACTGCCAGTTCCCAGTGCACCCTCAGATGGATCCCATCAGGTCCTTATCTATCATTAGGACTGCTTACCCCTTGTGGACCCTTTCTCACGTAAATAATAGCTGCCTCATCTCCAGGGCCCCCTCTGTGGACACTTCAGTGCCACTGTCCCTCAAGGGCCTATTGCTATCACCTGTGAAGACATTGCAAAGTAATCATTATGACATCAGCCTTTGCACATCCTTGTCTTATCACCCCATCCCCTCTATCACCCCATCCCTCAGATAGCCTAACAATTCCTCCTCCTTTCTACCTTTTCTCCCTAATATACCAGAAAAGTTGTTTTCTCCACTGTTGACCCCTCCACAATATGCAGCTCAACTCTGCTTTACCTCCTTAACCTCTCTTTGCCTCTTTAGTTCTCAATAGTATTCTCTCATTCTTCCTCACTCTGCTTTTCTTGGTACCTGGTGAAGGCCCTGTTTCTTATTTTTTGGCCTTCACTGCTCCCCTGACCCTTACCAAGAATCATAATGGCCTCTAGTACTTGTTATTTGCACTTGTTACTTTTGGTTACCATTCTCATGCATACAGTAATTTAGATATCTCGAGAACGGCCCCCGTATTGCCTCCCATCTCTCTTCCACACCTCCTATGCTGTCTACCCCGATTAAATTGCCCCACACCAACTCTCTCTACCTATTGATATCTGCCCTTCTGAAACTGAGGACCTCAGCTCTGTTTGGGGTTTCCCTGATCCCATGCCAGTGTGAACCAAATGGAGTTGTGGTAGTTTGGTATGGTAATTTTTTTTATAAACAGAAACATGCCATTTGGACTTTATCCGGTTCACAAGACAGTCCTGTAATTATCTAAGGTTGCACACATATAGTAGATAAAAGTATAAACAGTACAAACACAAAGTGATTGTGTGAGTTACTGATTGCTGTTACCTAGTGGCTCCCTTACTCTCACATCACTTACCAACTCTAAGCTGGTGAGCACCACATCAAGAATGACAGTCTGCTCAGTGGATTCTTAACTAGCTATCAGCTAGACAGTCAAGGAATAGATACAGCAAGGCTTGACATCTGGTAGTCCTGGCCACTGGAACATCCTAATTGATATCTGGCAGGTTCAGATCTCCCAATACCACAACGTCCCCATTTGTCACTCCCTTTAGTTCTTCTCTGAGCTCCATGTCCTCTCTCCTCCCATCCCTGGTGGTCACAGATCACTTTCAGCCATAGTTTCTGCCTGAGGCTGCCATGAGCTGCACCCACGGAGACTCTGTCTCCCCATTAGTGCCCCTGATGTACCATCTTCCACAATCTCAATGTCATCACTGACATAAAGGCTATGCCTCTCTTCTACCTTTTCCTCTATCCTTCCTGAACATTGTATACCCAGGGACTGTCAGGTCCAAGTCATTATTTTCTGAGGCCCATAGTTCTGTGATGGCCATAAGGTTCACTTCAGTGTTTACCATCATGGCCTAGAGCTTGCTGATTTTATTACCCAGGGCCCTCACATTAAGGCAGATCCCATTTTATCTAACTCCTGAACACTTTCTGCTATTTACCTGTCTTTCTCTCTTATTCATCCCGGTCTTCTTAGTATCTTGCTTATTTGTGGTGATTGCGCACTTTGTGTTCCTCCTCTTTATTGTCTCATCCCCTAGCCCAGTTTGGACTTCAACCATATTTTTACCTGTTGTGCTGCTACAAGACCCCAGATACTGTATGGAGGGTACTAACTAGGTTCCTATTCCTATCCCATGGTTCCCCTAGTTTTAGTCTCCCCCAACATTGATTTAACTGTCTGATACAGATTTCAAACTTCTGCCCCATTGCACTGGCCCCTACTTTTGACAGGTGAAATCCATCACCCTTGAAGAGCCTCCTGTCCCAGAAGTCACCCCAGTTCCCTACAGTGTTGTACCATTTCTCCTGACACCATCAAATAAGCCATCGATTAAACTCCTGTATCTCATTCCTCCTTATTCCCTCCTTCTTTCCCTCACTGCCCCACACAGAAAGGACCTCAGAAAAGGACAGGGAGGCTGAGGTTGCCTTGAATCTGTACTCCAGCTTGTGAAAGTCCCACCACCATCTCCACTCACTGGTTTGCCAAATCATTGATACCCAGGTATACCAGCTCCCCCACTACCATCCTCCCTATCCTATCATTTTAATGGTTTGTATAAACATTTTAATATTTCATAGCAACAAACAAAATTGTCATAAGAGCTGTGATCTCACACACACACACACACACACACACACACACACATACATACACACTTCTATAGTGTGCTATATACAAGAACCCTATGCTAACTTGTGTTTTTTCTTTTACAGGTTGAATAGAACAATAGACTGTAGCAGACATTGGGTACAGAGAATATAATCCTATTACACCAATTCATTTGCTGTAAGCAGCTTGCTCTATATTCATAATATTCTGGTTTCTGGTCTATGCTCAACACCAAAACATCCTTGGTTAGTTTTACCAGTGATATTCAGATAGCAGTTAATAAAGAAACTTTTTATGTTGGCACACTTTGCGCAGCCAACATCTTGCGGTAGTGGAGATTTGGAGGCATGGTCGCTGTTGGGCGAATGTAGGGCATGCACCAGTAGGTGCGTCCCTCATTCCCCAATCAGCCTGCATGCCGGCACCACACCACCTGGGCCAGCACATCTAAGGAAAGGTCCACTGCAATGCAAGCAAAGCTCATCACATGCAGCGGACCTTCCTACGTGCTTCCCCAGCGTCAAACATGGCAGCACAGTAGCCACTAAACTGCCAACTTTGGGAGTGCCCAATCCCCCAGTCGGCTTACCCTACCCCTCTTGTATGTGCCGATGGGGGAGCCCACTCTCCGTCTGCATAATGTGTTCCCCCTCTCCTTTTTTGGTTGCTGAGGCGGTGCCCAATCCCTCGGCTCATGTGCCCTCCGCTTCATTGTTTGTCGGCGGGGTGCCCAATCCCTATCGGCATCTGTCCCCACTCCCATATGTGCCAATGGGGTTGCCCAATCCCCGTCGGCTACTGTACTCCCCCCAAAAAAAAACACCTGTAAAAAAAGAAAACTGTCTGCAATTTTTTTTTTAACACCTGTAAACAGAAAACAGTCCCTCGTAGTCTCCCTACCACCTGCACCCACCCACTGCATACTCTGCCTCCCCACACACCCTCCTCACTCCATACTTACCTCCGGAGTCCGGTGCAACGATCTTCGGTGGACCGGGAACACGTCTGCACTCTTCAAAGCCGACCGCGAACTGAGGAAATGCCGGTAAGCTGTATAATGGAATAAACAGGGTTTTTTTCAACTTTAATCTATTTAATGCATATCTCGGGCATTTTTGGGAATTTTTGCACCAAATTTTCAACATGGGGTTTTTGGGACCCCTCCTCATGAATTCTGTCACTGTTATGATGTTAATTGGTCCCTAAAGGTGATTTCACAGTCACTGCGCAGAATCACCTTTTGTGACTGACTAATGCAAGAACAGTGGCAGTGTTCATGAGGTGGGCTCTCAAAAAGCCTATGTTGCAAATCTGGTGGAAGAAATCCAAAAAATGGCTGTTTTACGAGCGTGTGTTGTGTAGTTGCTAAACACGCTCATAACTTTGCGAATTCGCAATATTTTCATGCCAGATTTTCAACATTGATATTTTTCTACACCTCCTTGTGAGCAGTACAGCTGTCATTTTTCACATCCTGGACTAAATGTGTTTCTGCCTTCCAGCGCACAATAGCGCAGTCGCTGTGGGAAATCAGTGTTCAGGGCAGATTATGAAAATGACAGTGACACTGCTCATGAGCAGAGGTCCTAACATGCCTATGTTGAAAATTTGGTGATGATACTCCATAAAATGACTGAGTACGGTGTGTTATGTAGTTTGCATGCACACTTGTAATGTGCATTTGTAATATTTTCACTCTGGATTTTCACCATTGGCATTTTCCACACCTCTTGATGAACAGTACAGCTGTTATTTTACATATCCTGCCCGAAATGTGTTTTCGCATATCCAGCGCAGAATAGTGTGGTCGCTATGCGAAATCACTTTTTGGGACAGTTTGAGGAAATGACAGTGAAACTGTCCATGAGCAGAGGTGCTAAAATGCCTATGTTGAAAATTTGGTGCCGAAAGTCCATTTTCAACACTGCCATTTTTTTACACCTCCTTATGAACAGTACAGCTGTCATTTTTCACATCCTGCCCAAAATGTGTTTCCGCACTGCACTACCAAAGCCAATGCCAGCTCGACAACATTCAGCATTGACAAATGCTTGTTTTGCTAGGGACATTTTTATTGACCTACTGTATCAAAGGCATATGACATTATAGACTGTGAGCTCCTTGGATATAACTAATTCAGTTTATTTGGTTTTGATATGGTTGTGCAAAGATGGTGGATGGTACAGTAACTATCTGGTTAAGAGGCCTCAGTGGATAGTGTTTCATGGGGGCCTTTTTAAAACTCTCAAATTGAGCCTTGGGGAATGCCATTATTAAAAAGCCCACCATGCAACTATTACTTTTCCCAGTATTCATGACTGACCTGGATGAATGCATACACGGCACACAAGTGCATCTATGTGCTGACAATATTGCCATTAATGGATGGGACATGGAACTGGCCTCGCTGCAAGCACCTCTGCAGTTGAGTTTTGTCCAGAATTATTTCATTAAAACAGGTCAGCACTGAACACAGGGAAAACTTATGTGACATTATTGGGCTCAACCTATAACTTGAAACACATAGAAGGAGAGTTTTATAGTACCAACTTTGGTAATAAGAGACTAGAATATTTCTCATGTTAGATGTATCTCAGAGTTTAGATTGATACCCAGCTGAAATGTGATGTACAACAAACTATCTAATACAGAAAGTTGGACCCACAATTGTATTTCCATACCAGCAGAAAACATGTTTTCCACAAATCATTAAAATAGAAAATAATGTATGGTAATCATACACAACAAGGCTGTTTCCATTGAGGGTCTGAGATGACAGCATGTGAACCTCGAGAGCAAAGCTCAAGAAGTCCATGCTGTCATCTCAGCCTCGAGATGGAAACACATGTCGAGTTATGTGTTGCCCATATTTTATTTTATATAGTATATGTTTTTTTACACCTGAGTGACAGACCCCCACTGAAGTGAAAACAAAACATATTTCTATTTCTTTGTTCTGTTCTATGATAAAAATCAAATTTACAGACTTTTGAAAGTTAAGAGGCACAACTTTGGGCACTGGGTGGTTAGTAAGTAGCTAGGTGGTGGAATAAATGAGAAATGCAAATTGTATGACCCTTGAACTGAGCAGAACAACTGTTTAATGTGCACAACACCACTTTGGAATGTGCACAATGGTTTAGAATGTACCACAAGGTTTTTGAGCAGGCTGATTTTTATACAGAACAAAGGCTAGCCATATACTGTGTAAGTATTATCAACACTGTGATATTGTCCATAATAGATTACAGGATATCAACTGTTTGATTTGTTTTCCTTTTGTTGGGAAAACTGGATGTATTGCATCATATGCTCCTAGGTTTATCTTAAAGGTCCCTATAGATAGCCACTGCTACTTTACTGTATAACATATTAAACTGAATTCCCTGGAGAATAGATGCAAAAGTAATTTGCCATAACTAATGCACAGCTGTGTCTCCTCTAAGGTGGTGGTGGTGGTAGCAGTAGTAGTTTATTTTTGTACAGCGCCCTTTCCCAGAGCCTTAACACACCTTAGTTAAAAAGTTTGAAAAATATACAAAAATAATTAAAACAATCTCAGTATTTCCCAGCATTGAATGAATGAACACATGAATGGATAAATAAATACTGATAAAGGCTATCTGGCATCAGAGCTACTAAGGACTAATGTGACTAGTGTTAAACAAGAAGATCTTAAGGCCCCTCAAAAGAGAGTTCCATAAGGCTGGACCAACCACCTTAAATGCTCGGCCCCTGATGATTTTAGTCTAGCCCTGGGAACTGCCAGGAGGCCCACCTCAGAGGAATGAGGTGGCATACAGGGTGGCAAGATGTCAGGAGTTCTCTCAGGTAACTAGGGCCCAGTCTGTATAGGACCTTGTAGGTCTGCAAACAGACCTTGAAAGTAATGTGCCACTTCACCAGCAGCCAGTGCATATCACAGGACCAGGGTCGCATGGCAGGACCCAGGAACGCCTGTCAGTAACCCGGCCACTGCATTTTGTACCAGCTGTAGGCATCACAAGATACCTCCACTGACCCTGAGGTAAAGGGTATTGGATGTCATGTATGCAGGTACTAATGATGACACATCTTCAGGGGAACCAAAGCTTTAGTCTGGGTGATATTCCTGAGATGGTAAAAGCCATTTCGAACTACTGCTAACCCTTGAGCCTCAATTGTCAGCCTCTCTTCCAAAATGACCCCCAGATTTTTCACCTTAGTGGAGGCCACCAACCTAGAGGGATCGAGCATCAGCTCTATGAGGGTGCTTGCTTCCCCTTCCCATAGGCACATAACGGAATGGCTTCCCAGCAAGCCCAGCCTGCCCTTGCTCCTTCAGTCCTCCGGGGGTTGTGAGGGTGCTTGCTTCCCCTCCCCACAGGCATGGAATCTAACGGCCACCAAGCAAGCCCAGCCTGTCCTTGTTCCTTCAGTCCTCCAGTGGTTGTGAGCGTGTTTGCTTCTTCTCTCCACAGGCACAGAATGGAATGGTCACCTAGGAAGCCCAGCCTGTCTTCACTTTTGCAGTCTTTTAGGGGTTGTGAGGGTGCTTGCTTCTCTTCCCCACAGAATGGAATGGAATGGCCACCCAGCAAGCCAAGGTACCTTCTTCCAACTGCACAACTCCTGAACATGGCATCAGGCACCATCATAATTGTAGGCACAGCATACCTGATTATTTTTACCATACTAGAAACTGTGTGCTAGAGTTGTCATTATGGGCCCTATTCATGAAGCCCAGCCACTATGCGCAAAACTTTCATAAATGCGAGCGCACAGCTGCCTAATGCATAGCCACAGTGAAATACACGGCATGCACAACACAGCCTGACACCCCCCCAGGAGGATGGGGTGGTGACAGAAGAGGTGCACAGCAATGCGAAAGGGTGGGATGAAGACAACGCAAGTCAAAGGGAAGACACCATTACCTCACCATTTAAGTGATGTGGAACCACCATGCACCAGCGATATGCACAGTGCAGATGAAAGATGTCCACGGAGAATGCCAGCAGCAACCGTGACTCTGAGGAGCAGGTGGAAACAGCCACATTGCGCCAAGCAGGCAATGCTAGTGGATGCAGAATGGGCAGGGGTGGTGGTAGGTGGCAGTGATCACTAAACTTAATGGGGGTACATGTGGCCATCCTCGTGACTGAAATCCACCAGCATTATGATGTGCTGTTCAGGCAGAGATCACTGGGCACTTCATCCGAGACGAAGGCCCACATTTGGTTGGACCTGCTGGCAGCAATCAATGCCACTGGACCAGAGGCACACACACTGGTGGCCATCAAGCACAAGTGGTGTGACCTCCAGTCCCATGTGAAGAAACAGCTGAGCAGTGCACGGCAGTTGCAGGGCACCAGATTTCACCATGCTGTGGCAACAGGAATGTCGGCGACTTCTCCTACAGTGACACATGTTTGCCGACATCCCTGAAGTCATAAACTCTGGTCTCTGACTGGAAAATGCACTGACAATCAGTGTTCCTGCAGGGGACTGTTCCTCCACACACCCCATGTGAGGGTATGCGCCTCCGACTTAAGGATTCCAAATCTGGGGGGGATTTCAGACAGCGACCAAACTCCGGAGTCGCGACTCGGGTCATCGCCTGGCAACCCAGTCAACACCGCGGTTGTCGGCAGGTTGCTGTCACTGTAAGAGCATTGCTGTTACAATGGTATACTGCACAACAGGAGGCAGCCCACCACCCCTGACCAATCACTGATGCCCATTGAGCAGCAGGTAGCTGACACCACCAGCAATGTCCTCATGGACAGTGAGCTGGATGGCCTCGGCAGCATGCCAGGTGAGTGCGATGGGTGCACAGAGCACCACCACAATACTGTAGTATGGCAACAGTCACTGACCACCTGTCATGATTCCCACCCACAGTGCAGGACAAAGACAGTGCTGGGGAGGACCATCAGACATCAGAAGAGGAGGGCCACTGAGGGCAGGTGGCGACAGTGGGTAATGGCAGAGACACAGGGCATGACACTGCATATGTTGGACATGCAGGTGTACCAAATGCTGCTGCCCCATCTCAAACACAGGGTCACAGCAGCATGGAACTATGGACATGCAGGAGGATGACATCCAGCAGTCTGCCATGCCCAAAGACTGCCACGGATGTGAAAGGGGATGGACACTGGAGCGGCAGCACCAGAAAGAGGGAAGCAGACTTGGCATGGGACAACACACCCAGGCGACCAATGACAGGGAGAAACAGGAGTGCATCACCGGGGCTGAGCACCCATTACGTGGACCAGATAGCAGGAATGAGGAAGTCTGTGCCATCCGAGGACAGCTGTGCCACAACTGCAGGCACATCAACCCCGCCACACTACCCATATCACAGGAGCTGGAAATGGGAGCCCAAGGGTCCCCTCCCTCAAGGTACTGCCAACAGGTGTCAGCAGCTCCTCCTTGCCAACTACTACACCGACATCTGCAGGCTGGAGTGGGACCACCTACAGGCAACAAGGGAGTGCGCAGAGGCAGTGCACCACCTCACAGAGGTCTTGGCAGGGTCCGTGCAGGTGCAGAAGAGACTTACAGAAAGCATACACCCTCCTGGCCATAGCCACCCACCTGTCCACCCAACAGGCATGGCCCACTGAGCCTGCCATGTGTGTGCCATGACACAGGCCAATGTGCCAGAACCTATACCTGTGGTGCTACAGGCAAGGCATGACAGCACCTGATAGCACCCCCGCCCTGTGAACTATCTCCAGAGCCCTGCATTACCTATACACTTCCACTGGAATGGGGAACAGTTGAAGGTATGGAGATCACAGTGTCTAGAGGGGGAATGACACCTTGTTCAGGAAGCTGTCATCCAACACATATAAAGGTCTTAACCAGATACTATCACTACTATACCAATTAAATATTTATCCATTAGATAAATACTCACAGTTAGCTAACCAGTCTTAACAATAAGAATTAACACTCTCACACACTCACACTCAAACCCACACACACTATCACACGCTTGCCCCTAATTCAATCACTTCACCACCCTAACCCTCCCACACAATACCTTCCCAAAGAGTAAAACTCCAATAACAACACAATTAGGGGAGCCCATGAATCTGTGCAGCAGTCTTCTCAACAAATATCAGGTCAAGTCTTCAAAACTGCAATATCAGAGGAACACTCTTCTCTGTCACAGGGAGTGCCCCCTCAAACACTGTGTAATCACTGGGCAACAGCAGGTTCCATGAGCAGCAGTAACAAAAGAGATAGAAATATGCAATACAGTCACAGTGAGATACTGTAGAAGCAAGGGTCTGTTGCAACAGACTTGAAAGTTAAGTATCATTCCTAACCTGCTAGATTTTATTGTTTATTTCTAGTGCTGTGGTTAATAGGGCCAGGGGAACACCTTGCCTGAATGAAACCACTTGATAACTAACTTTCCCCCTTTTCAGTTTTTACTGACTGGGGCTCCTGACCCTCTCAAGCTCTCTCATTATCTCTATTCTCTCTCTCTTGCTCTCTACCTCTCTGCCTCTCTGTCTGTCTATCAGTCCATATGTCCATTTATCTCCAACCAATCCATTTGTCTATCTGTCTCATCTACAGACAGTATATGGCTATCTATACTGTATCTATAACTTATATCTATATATCCATAACTTATCCATCTTTCCATCGCTTTTATTGTCTTTCATCTACAATATCAGCCTGTCTGTCTAGCTACAGTATATCTAGCCACTGTCTTACATTCTGTAATGACATCCAGCCATACTGTATGCTCATCTATTGAGCCTCACAGTTCAGAATGTCAGACTGGAGCACTTTCAAACAGATGCAGACCATAAACTTCTATGAAATAAGACAAATGATCAGGAAACAGCCTAACAGGCCTTCAGTGTTTAATTTAGATTTTATTCACAGTGCAATACATTTTCCAATTATTATTCAACTTTTATACAAATGTGAGCAATAAGAGATGACAGGGTGTTAGGTGTGATGTCACAACCACACACCCAATGGCATAGTAGGGCACAAAGCTGCAGGCCAAGTACCTTCAACTCCTGGAAGTGCTGTTGTGACACTACAACCAGGACACCACAACCAATGCCCTGGAGTTTCTTATTGTAGTTATAAAAGTGTATTTTGACAAACACATTGAAATAAAAGTGTTAATGTTCTTAAAAATATGTAAAAAAAAAGAAGAAAATGATGTAATAATGGTAAAAGAATTCCTCTGCAGCATGTTAAATGTGGCAACATTAGCAAGCTGTCAGTAGAAGGCACTGCACGAATAGCTGATGAGCAGGAGCTTTTTAGAAGGGTCTGACAGTGCATATTGATACTTTTGGTACCGAGGTAGGCTGGTATCCGGACTTGCTCATGTCCATTGGTTGTGGTCTCCCAATCCAATGGGTACATACAAGTTTTAGCCAATCAGGATACAGGATTCCCCCACCCATTTTATAAGAATGAGTCTGTGCAAAAGAGAATGCCTAATGAAACACGAATGAGCTACCAAAATATATATGATAACTGAACAAAGTGAGCAATCAAGTGTACTACACAGCAGGGGAGAACTAGTGTGACATGAATAGGGAGATGAAATATACACAGATTTAGTAGATGATGATCACCTAAGCATACAATACAACAGGAGAAGCCTTTCATGACAAGAAGGAGCAGGTGAAGAAGCATTAATGCAAATGCTTGTGATGCAGGGGATTCAGGGCATTAATGAAATCCAGCAGTTCAGTCCCCTTTGTTGTATATGCTGATATTCAGATTTGCAGTACTGGCTTTCTTGTGTTTTTAAGAATGCCCTCCTTTGTGTTTTTTGGGTTGGAGAACTTTGAAGTGAAGCTGAGCAGCATTAGCCTGCCCTGAAAATACATCTAGTATATTGACCTTAGCCAATAATGAATTTAAGTTTTCATTAACTACTGTATCTTGGCTTTTTAGAATTTTTTATTGTTTATTGACTGGCTGGGCCCACTGAGACATAAAGTCCCTTTTTCAGGGGTGACCCGGGGTTTATTTACAGGCAATAGGGATGCAAGTTTACAACCAGGTTTCCCGTAGTTTGTATGTGAAGAGCCCAGAACTACTTGTAATCTGTATTATCAAGTAAAATTTGTCATGCCTTGCCAACCCTTGTCTTCTTGTAACCTGGTCTGATGCTTTATGAACATGAGAACTTATAACCATAAGAGACACTGTAACTACACATATTACATTTATGTACAGTATGTAGGATCTATGAAGTGACACTAAGTGTAGCCCTAGGGATATATGAAGTAAATGTTTGGTGTATGTGGACTCCCACTGTTGGGGGCAAAGGAGAAGGAACAGTTAATAAAAGCAATGAAAAAAAAATCAGGCTATGTATGAACATTATAACAGTAGTTTCAGTTGTCTGTTTGGGGTTTTAGCCATTTTGAGAGAACCAAGTTCCAGGATCAACATTTCCATAAACCTAGCAGATCTGAAAATAAAATGGAGTTCATATAAAACAAAAGTGACTTCTGTCTGTTGTAATTTCTTCCAGTATTCAGCTCCACCATGGTGAGACAGAGTGGTTTTCATTTCTGGGTTGCTGGTTCTCCGTTTTGAATTATAGGCATTAAATGGATATCATTCTCGTTGTGCTGAGCAGGATTATTTACTGTGTAGTGTCTGTGTCTGCAGAGAAAGAGCAGATGCAATAAGTTTCCCAGATCAGATATTGTAGTTATTGCACTTTCAAACAGATGCAGACCATAAACTTCTATGAAATAAGACAAATGATCAGGAAACAGCCTAACAGGCCTTCAGTGTTTAATTTAGATTTTATTCACAGTGCAATACATTTTCCAATTATTATTCAACTTTTATACAAATGTATCTCTGGAGAGTTTGTATAGGAGAGCACTACAGAAAAATCCAGACCAAGGCATGTAGTTATTTAAAAAGGTAACTAGGATAAGCATACTCAGTCAGAGTTCATTTCCAGATGAAACCTGCTGAAGGGAATACAGCAGGGAGTGATACAGCAATGCCAACTACTGTACAGTAACAACAATGAGTGCATGTGCACTACATGAATAATAAAAGCAAAGCACAAGTAATGAATTCCAGAAAGATAAAAAAAAAAAGCCATGTAGACTGTATGCTAATAATATACAGTAGGTTAAGGAGTAGTTAGGATGAGCGCTAGGGGAGTGTGTTGTTTGCTCATTTCCAGTTGTGACCCAGTAGAAAATCAAGCACAGAAAGGTTAAATGGTTTTCTCAAGGCCACACAGTATGCCAGTGGAAGTTGTGGGATTCAAACCCAGGTCTTCTGAGTCTCTAGGTTCCAGCACTATGCTCTAACCAGTAGGCTATACTGCCTCCCCCATATGTTTGTTTGTTTGTTGGTTGAATTTTGTTGACCCGGTAAGCCCATGTGGTCACAAATTCTCTTTACTGTCTATACTTTACCTTAATTTCTATGTACTCAATAACCACACCCAATGGTTATTCCAATAAAGCTCAGTTTATTGTCTTGCACATATATGTGGGAGCCTCAGCTAAAGGAGAGAGCTCCTCGATTATTGTTCACAGAAGCTTATATACCTTTTTCAGTTTTACAGTCTAACAGTGATCTCATGCTTACAACAGCTTCTTATCTCTAGCAAAAACCACAGATTCAGCACTTTCCGTATAAAGAGTTATTTTTCCATACTTACTATGTGTCTCCCCTTTATCTTAGTTACAACCAGCTGTATTTAGCTTCATTTAATTTTCAAGGTTTCCTTATCTCTGTCAAACAACCTCCTTTGTTTTAGTCAGCACAGAACTGTACATTCATTATGGCTGTTTTACAAAGCAAATAGTTTTAAAGCATATGAAAGGCAACATGGCTATATGGCTATAACAAAGCAAATAGTTTTAGAGCATATGAGAAGCAACATATTTATATCGCTATAATCACATATAACAGTTATAAGCTCTGGTACAATAAGCTTTAGGACATAAAGTTATTATACTTTAGGATATATAAAAATTCCACCACACTCCCCCCTTTTGATACTCTGTATCAACTAACCACCCCCCTTTTTATTTATATGATTTAAAACTGGTTGCCAGCATACAGATAGTTAAGGCATTTATAAAAAAACATTTTGTTTTGGAGTTGATGCAGAGGGAGTTACAGATGGAACACAATGGTGAGTTTGTAAAACATAATACAGAATTGAGGGATGTCAACACCACAATTGAAATATGTGAAAAAAATGCTAACATGTGACACCACATATAACACAATATAACATAACAATTTTGTTGATGAAAAAGAGTTCATGGAATTCACTTTGAGAGTGAATAAGGTAGATGCTACCTTGTGTTGAGGTGTGGCACACCCTTGGAGCTTGATTGAAGAATCTGTTGATAATGTCTCTTGACAGATAAGTCCTTATAAAACATAATAGTCCATGAAATTAACAGTTTATAAGTTCATATAAGTATCCACAGGTTGATGTAGTTACAGTACAGATGAAATTTCATTTGCAGAATGGTGGTAACCCCACAAGGCACATGGGGCAATGCAGACAGTAATTTAAAAACAAAACACCAGCATAGTAGAAAAGTCAGTGTTTATTTTGCTGGCTAGCTGCTGGATGGCTGATTAGTAGACACACTGGCCAGGAGTGCATTGAGTCCTTTTAATGGAATAGCCACACACACACTGGCATGCCATTTGTTTTGTCGTAGTTGATTACACCCCGGCATAAAGATTAACAGTCCATAAAAAGGTAACAATTGACAATAAACCATTAAGAACACAGTCCATAACAGAGCAATAGGATTGTAGAAAGTACCAGCCATGTTTGGAACAAGCGACAGTGAAGAAAATGGATGTATTGTTTGAAGGTCAATTGAAGCAGAATCTTCTCACTGGAGTTGGGAGTGCCCCTTTCCCAGACTTAACTTCATAGTAAGCAGAAACAATAAGCTTGATTGCAGAGTCTGAACTGACTGGACCTTCTTCAGTTGATTTAAAGTTCTACAAATAGGTGTAATTTGCTGAAAACATTACACTTGCAGAGGTAATAATAACTAGATTCATGCAATAGTCCTTATAAGGAACCAGTCAGGCACAAAGATGGTGATAGCATCAAAACTGTGGCAGTTGTTTTTCTTTTTTAAGGAAAAAGATGAAGGTCTTGGCAACTTAGATGAAAGTATTACTGCTGTTGAACGTGGAGATCTTATGTGTGCCACACCGTGGGAAACCTGCAAACTTGCAAAGTGTGTTAGACACTGAGTTAAAAACACATAAATAACAATTTTTTAAACCATTTACTTTTTGCTTTGTAAAGAGTGGTGTGACAGAGCCTAAATTCTGGCAATTAGAAAGAGGAAAAATAAAAATGGGACATTAACCGCACACCTGGGGGTGCAGGCCAAGGTTCAATTATACCATTTGACCATCTGTAAATCATGACAGTGTTATGGTTACCTCCTGCTTTTAAATTACAGAAGCAGTTATGACAGTGATGAACATTATTTCCCCTGTCTGTTGCAAGCAGGCCTGACTGAGACCTGAGTTATAAAATCTTGTAATGTTACAATTACACGCTTCAAACATATTGTTCATAACAATATGCCTTTTACACAATGCAATTAGTGGGACAAATACATATGTTGTTGGCCTATGCCAATTTAATAACAGTGCCTATTGCACCTGTGACAAGTGAAAAGGTCTACTTTCTTTACCCTGTATAGTGAAATACTCCAAAGTACTGAGTGGGGTAAGGCTTGAAGCATAGGTTTGGAGTACAATCTAAATTTTGCATATTATAATTGTTAAAATTTAAAATGACAAAAACCTGCATAGAGTACACTCATTCTTCAGGGGTACCTGTGAGTAATAAGACAAACGGAGCATTAATTTTACTTTTGGTTTGGCTTTGAACATATTAGGGTGGGTCAGCAATGCTGGCCCCAGTATTTAGGTTTGGTTATGAGCATTAAAAACGTTATACATGTGGAACACTTTTCTGAATACACACATGATACAGTGTAGCAAGATGTATATCAAACATTATAACATAAACATGAAACATAAGCATGTTTGTAATAGAACAATTTCAGTATTGAGCATAATACATAAAATACATTTTAAACAACACATATAGACTGTAAACTTAGCTTAGAATCCAGAAATGTTAGAGTACTGTGAATTTACTGGTTGAAAAATGTTGCATTCATTGCTGTAAGGCAATGACAAAAGTTGTTTTGCATTTGTTTTAACAGGATAAGAAAGCTGAAAAGACAATCAAAAGAATGAATATGTGTGGACCTACATACACAACTTTACCATCCAGTGTAACTGATTACTTGCTGAGGGCAGAAACCCTTGTACCAATAATAGGTGTGAGATTTAACTGTTTGTACTAGAGAAAACAGAAGGGCTTGGGCTGGGTTATGCTGTTAAAATACCTTGGGTCTTTTCTAAAACCTGTAAATAAGAAACAATTATTGGTAAATACACATTTTTTTTATACCCCTTTGGGGGAACAGTGATGTACCTTGCAACCTTTGTGGGTATTACACTGGAAGGGAGGAAGGGTAGCTTACCCCCTCCCTCCAAGCTCCTACTGGTGGAAGACACAGCTCGAGGTGGAAGAGACAGCTCGAATACTGTAGCAATAAAAAGGTTAGCTGTGGATGGTGACATGATCCCCACCTACTACACTTTAAATTATAACAAGATAATATTACAATTAGTTTAGTAAGTTTCATACCTTACTATAAAGATGAGGAACTTCTTTTTCTCTAGAAGAAAGAGAAGAAACACAGACAAACAACACAATACTAAACCTACACAAGTTTAAAAATAAAACAAGATTATTTTTATAGGATAAAAGAAGCCAAGCGTCCCTGGGTTTTCTTATCCTAAGCATGACAAAATGTCAGCTGAGTTTATAAAAAATCCGGATTGATGGTAATACCATACGTACGTATTTCTTAGAATGCATTTTAAAAAGACAAAAAAAATGATTACACCATGGTCACACATAAAAACAAAAGCCATTGCTTTTAACTGTAGATGGTAAACTCTCAAAACAGCTGTAAGTCAGAAGAAATGAGAAGGAAAAAAATGTGTTTCTCTTTACTTAGAATACTAGTTTTGCAATAAAAGTCAAATTACATGGTTCACTCTTGGTGTGCTTCCATGAAAACATATTTTGTGTGAAAAGTTGTGCTTTAGGTATGGAATACACATCAAGTTTGAACTGGTAGTAACATAAAATTTTGAAACACAAGAAGGTCAAATAATGTGCAAAAGGTCACAGTGTGTGCAAGGGTCGTTTAAACCTCAGTTATTTTGTAGTGTCCTTGAACACTACTAATATTAAAATATCTTTAAATAATAATAGAGCACACAATAAACTGCTGGCACAAGACAGTACACACACATACACATACACAAAAAGAAATACTTAACACAAAATAAGACTGACATTATTTGACACTAATTTGCTGAGGTAATGCCCATAGTTTTATTAGAAAACTAAACGTGTTTTAGATATATGTGCTGCCTCCTGCCTGTCTTGTAACACTGACAATTTTTAAACCAACACATTTATACATATTGCCATGCCAAATCTTTTCAGAACAAAACACTTTTTAAACACATTTTAATTTCTTTAAAATGCAGTACAACACACCATTTGTAAGTGAACACATCTAGTATAGAAGTATGATAAGGCATTTATAGCTGTTAACACATTACATTTTCACCTAGCAGTGGCTTGGCACGCTGTTTGCAACTACAACTTTTTCTGCACATTGCAATCTATGACGCCATATTTCTTCACCTTTAACAATACCTGCTCCAACCAACAACTACAAACAAAAGTTCTTCACTGACCCTATCTAGGCAGCAGAAATGTTCCATTAAAAATAAAGCCAAATTAAAACAGTCAGCTATGAGGCAAAGAAGCTTCTTTTTTTTTTTTTTTACTGTAACATGTTGTGCACCTAAGGCAGTCAATCCTATCTCGCAACCTTGACAACAGAACATAATTACAGAACACAGATATAAGCTAGAAAATATGCACAAGAAAGACGGAGCATTACCTTGTTTAGTATACGTATTACAGAAATAAAACAGACAGACATAAAACAACTTTGAATAAAAAAAATTTAGACTTACCCGTGCCAAGGTATTTTCTTCTTCTTTTCCGATACACAAGTCTAAGTAAGAAAACTGACTGCAGGACCTTCATGATAATTTTTAAACACTGCAGCTATTAACCCTTTCAAAGGTTTTAACCTTTCAAAGGTTTTCTTTAGCCATTTTAGTAACCTGCCAAACCAAGTCTTTCTCCAGAGCTCTGGCTTGCAGTTTAAAAACAAACAAAACAAAAAAATCTTTAACAGTACTAGGTTGAGATCCATTTGGTAGAGGTCCCTGTATTTCCCATTGTAGTCCCTAAAAGGCACCTAACCGGTTTTGGAGTGCCCACCCAGCACCCCTACTTGTCACGAGCGTCCCCTGACACCGAGTGCCCACCCAGCACTCTTATTTTTCATGGGCGTCCCTTGACACCGAGTGCCCACCCAGCACTCTTGGTGCCACCCCAGCACCTAAGACAGTAAATGATGGCTGTCACTGCTCCATAGGCGTCACACATATGGTGGGACTAGACCCTCTGGGGCCACCTTCCCCTGAGGCTGGGACTTGGCAGTCCGATCACAGCGCGACACGGAGAAGTGAAGCCATCCTGCCGACTACGCCAAAACTGTGGTTGCAGATTCTCTTTACTGTCTATACTTTACCTTAATTTCTATGTACTCAATAACCACACCCAATGGTTATTCCAAAAGCTCAGTTTATTGTCTTGCACATATATGTGGGAGCCTCAGCTAAAGGAGAGAGCTCCTCGATTATTGTTCACAGAAGCTTATATACCTTTTTCAGTTTTACAGTCTAACAGTGATCTCATGCTTACAACAGCTTCTCCTTATCTCTAGCAAAAACCACAGATTCAGCACTTTCTGTATAAGGAGTTGTTTTTCCATACTTACTATGTGTCTCCCCTTTATCTTAGTTACAACCAGCTGTATTTAGCTTCATTTAATTTTCAAGGTTTCCTTATCTCTGTCAAACAACCTCCTTTGTTTTAGTCAGCACAGAACTGTACATTCATTATGGCTGTTTTACAAAGCAGATAGTTTTAAAGCATATGAAAGGCAACATGGCCATATGGTTATAACAAAGCAGATAGTTTTAGAGCATATGAGAAGCAACATATTTATATGGCTATAATCGCATATAACAGTTATAAGCTCTGGTACAATAAGCTTTAGGACATAAAGTTATTATACTTTAGATATATAAAAATTCCACCACACCCACTGGGCCTAGAAGTCTTTTTCAGGGGTGACCGGGGAGGGAGGGATACAGATGGTAAGCAACTGAAATTGAACCAGATTAAGCTGTTGGTGGTATTTTTAGTAAAATGGCAAGATATCTGCTACAGAATCTTAGTGGCTTAGAATTCAAATTACAGAGTACACTGAGCATAAACTATACAATTGGATGCATGGCAAAATGGGTAACACAAAGAGGGGAAGAAGTTAGGATGGCTATTATACATTCTTGAAGGAGAAACAGGAAAACAGAGGGATGGGGAGGTACAGCACAGTGTTAGAAGGTGACAGAGGAAGTAACCGTGAGAAGATGAAAGGTACATGTATATGATGACTGAGGAGAGGAGGAAGATGGCAGGCAGTGCAGAGGAGAGGTAAGTGGAATAGCATAGGCCGTATTTCACCAAAGGAGGAACCTTCAGGAAATGCTGGGTTTTCTAGTGAGGGGAAGAAAAGATCTGCATAAAAATAGCATTGATGGGTGCGAGATAGAGCATCAAGTGTGAATCATCAGAAGGAATAAAACTGGGTTTCAAACTGGTTTAGACTTTAGGGCAATGATGCAGACTACATCCAGTCAAACACTAGCAAGATCATCTTCAGGATGAACATATGGTGGTCCAGGAGAGGAAGGCAGGATTTGTTGTGGTACAGCACACCAAGCTTAGGGCAGAGATGCCTATGCATCGTGTCTTTGGCTGTTTTTACACTGCTGCTTTCAGTACTGCTGTGGTCCATGTCAACACTAGCCTGAGTTCCAGAGTCCATTTCTTTCTGCATTTACATGGCCAAACTCAGTGCCAATGCAAGACTCACTGGAGAGGGGCTGTGAGTCAGAGGATTGTCGACACCCTTTAGAGGATGCTGGGAGGCAAATGAGCTGTGTCGCAGCAAGTGGTGCAGACTGTCCACATGGCTGCTTACACTGCTCGCTCCAACCTGTGTTCTTGAGGCTGCAGCATTTTCAGAAGCAGCGCGGTGAATGACTTACCGTGATCAGGTAAGTGTCCACACGTCTGCTTTTGCATCGGGGCAGCTCAAGCACTCAGGTTGATCTGGTGCAAAAGCAGTTGTGTAAAGTGCCCTAATGTGGGTCTAAAGTCTGTGGTTCTGTTCCAGCCACACCCCTAAGTACTTCAACTTGGTTACGTCTTCAAGCAGCTTGCCATCCGGAGTTTTATAGACTGGGATATGGTGGAGTTTTGCTAGTCCTTGTCTAATGCCGAAAGTCACTAAGAAAGTCTATTTCGCACTTATCAAGAGCTGATTTGACTGGGCATTATCAAAGTCCCATTAGAGAAATGATACAGCTTAGTTACTGAAGCACAAGAAGGGACAAGAGACATGTCATCTGTATACATGTAGATGTGTGAAGACACACAGCTGGGGGGGGTTGTTTAAGAAGACAGATCTGTTTACAGAGCAAGTATTAACTACAATAAGGGAAGACTAGTGTGACATGAATTAGCAAGTGAAATACACCCTAACTGAATATGTAAGCATGCAAGAGGATGGTACAACAGAGGAAGACTAGTGTGGCATGAATTAGCAGGTGATATATACCCCAACTGAATAAGTGAACACAGATGTGCACAGTACAACAGAGGAAACCTAGTGTGACATGAATTAGTAAGTGAAATATACCCCAACTGAATCAGTGAACACATATGTGCACAGTACAACAGAGGAAGCCTAGTGTGACATGGATTAGCAAGTGAAATATACCCCAATTGAATAAGTGAACACAGATGTGCACAGTACAACAGAGGAAGTCTAGTGTGACATGAATTAGTAGGTGAACTACTGTACACCTAATTGAGTAGATGAACACACAAGCATACAGTACAATAGAGGAAGCCTAGTGGAATATGCATGAACAAATGAAATGTACCTTACTGAGTAAGTGAACCACAAGTGTACAGCACAATAGGGAAGACGAATGTGACATGAAGGAACAGGTAACGATGCCCTGATTGATTAGAAAAATAGAAACAGAATTTGTCAGCAAAAAGACCATTTGGCCCATCCAGTCTGCCCAAGTACTCCTGCTTATTCTGCCTTCATAGACCCAATCTGGCCTCTGGAAACCCTCTTGCCTTCCTGCCTCTTTTCACACCCCTATGTTTATCCAGTGCATGCTTGAAGCCCCTGACAATTGGTTCCAGGTACCTACCACTCTTTCAGTGAAGAAATATTTCCTCACATCTCTCTCTCTTGAACTCCCCCCTCCAGCTTCCTCGCATACCCCTTGTCCTGGAGCTTATTCTCATTCTAAAGAGACTTCCCACCTGTACCTTGTTCACCCCTGTGAAGTACTTGTAGGTCCTGATTATGTCCCATTTCTTCACATTAGAAAAGCAAACAAGTGTACTGTACAACAATGGAAGCCGGGGTGATGTGAAGGAGAAAGTGAAATACAAAGTCAAAAAGAAAAGCTCACCTCACCAGGCCAAGTGTGCTAGTAAGAGTAAAAGCTAGCCACACACAAAACTCCAGCACCACTCACTGCAGAAATGAATACATGTTACCAAACAATCAAGTCAACGAGCAAATTGAGTTGAAAAATATTTCATTTAATACCGTACTTCTGTACAGGAAAATCAGTCAAAACACTGTATACCTTTAAACAGGGACTCAGGTGAGAATCACAAGCCTCCTACCGGTTTTACTTCAGAGCTCGTTGACTTGATTGTTTGGGCAACATTTATTCATTTATGCAGTGAGTGGTGCTGGAGTTTTTTGAAGGTGAAATATACCCTGATTGAATTACTGAGCACACCAGTGTACTATACAGCAGAAAAAGCCTAGTGTGATATGAATGATCAGATGAAACATATCCTGATTGTATAGATGGGCACACAAGTATGACATAAAATACAACAGAGACAAACTAGTGTAACATGAATGATGAGGTGAAATCTGACCTGGCTAATTAGATGAACACACACGCATACAGTACAACAGTGGGAATCTAGTGTGACATGTCTGCACCGGTGAAATGTACCTGACTGAATAAGTGAGCACTCACACGAGCACCGCAGGGGAAGACTAGTGCGACACAGAGGAGCTGGTGAAATATATCCTGAATGATTAGATAAGTACACGACAGTGCAGTTCAAGAGAAGAAGCCTTGTGCATCATGAATAAGCAGGAAAAGAAAACTCTGACTGAATATGTGAATACACAAGTGTACAGTACAACAGAGGAAGCCTAGTGGGATATGAAGGAACAGGTGAAATATATCCTGATTGTAGGGATGAACAAACATTTTTATAGTACAATAGAGATAGCGTAGTGTGATACATGCACACAAGTAAACAGTACGATACAGGAAACGTGTTGTTGTTTTATTTTTCTGTTATACATCTCTCCATATACTCTTTCCCTCCCTCCATTGTTATTCCTTCCTCAGGTCGCATTTGTAAACAAGACTTTCATGACTGTGTTGCCCACCTGGAAAAATAATGTCAATAAATACATAAATAGTGTGACACAAACGAACAGGTGAAATACACCCTGACTCAATAAGTGAGCACTCATGTGTACAGTACAACAGAGGAAGTGGTAGAGGACATGACAGTAGCAGGTGAAATGTACCTGATTGAATTAGTAAGACCACAAGCATACAGTACAACAGAAGTAGCTTAGTGTGTCATGAAGGAGCAGGTGAAATTGACATAGTGAGCACACATGTGTACCAGGTGACATGAATGGGCAGTAAACTATATCCTGATTGAATGGGACTGGTGACCATTCAAGACCATAGTACAGCAGGGGAAACCTAGTGGAACATGAAGGATCAGGTTAAATATACACTGATTGTATAAATGAGCCAACAAGCATACAGTATAACAGGGAAGTCTAATGTGGCATGAATGACAGGTGAAATACGGTATGCCTGATTGAACTGATGAGCCTGTACATTCATCGTTATGCAGAGAAGCCAACTGTGACAAAATAACACAGGTGTCCTATACCTAATTGAATATATATGATCCTGTATGTGCATAGTACAACAGGAGAAGCCTAGTGACGACATGTGAGCAATAAGAGATGACAGGGTGTTAGGTGTGATGTCACAACCACACCCAATGGCATAGTAAGGCACAAAGCTGCAGGCCAGTACCTTCAGCTCCTGGAAGTGCTGTTGTGACACTACAACCAGGACACCACAACCAATGCCCTGGAGTTTCTTATTGTAGTTATAAAAGTGTATTTTGACAAACACATTGAAATAAAAGTGTTAATGTTCTTAAAAATATGTAAAAAAAAAAAAGAAGAAAATGATGTAAAAATGGTAAAAGAATTCCTCTGCAGCATGTTAAATGCGGCAACATTAGCAAGCTGTCAGTAGAAGGCACTGCACGAATAGCTGATGAGCAGGAGCTTTTTAGAAGGGTCTGACAGTGCATATTGATACTTTTGGTACCGAGGTAGGCTGGTATCCGGACTTGTTCATGTCCATTGGTTGTGGTCTCCCAATCCAATGGGTACATACAAGTTTTAGCCAATCAGGATACAGGATTCCCCCCTACCCATTTTATAAGAATGAGTCTGTGCAACAGAGAATGCCTAATGAAACACGAATGAGCTACCAAAATATATATGATAACTGAACAAAGTGAGCAATCAAGTGTACTACACAGCAGGGGAGAACTAGTGTGACATGAATAGGGAGATGAAATATACACAGATTTAGTAGATGATGATCACCTAAGCATACAATACAACAGGAGAAGCCTTTCATGACAAGAAGGAGCAGGTGAAGAAGCATTAATGCAAATGCTTGTGATGCAGGGGATTCAGGGCATTAATGAAATCCAGCAGTTCAGTCCCCTTTGTTGTATATGCTGATATTCAGATTTGCAGTACTGGCTTTCTTGTGTTTTTAAGAATGCCCTCCTTTGTGTTTTTGGGTTGGAGAACTTTGAAGTGAAGCTGAGCAGCATTAGCCTGCCCTGAAAATACATCTAGTATATTGACCTTAGCCAATAATGAATTTAAGTTTTCATTAACTACTGTATCTTGGCTTTTAGAATTTTTATTGTTTATTGACTGGCTGGGCCCACTGAGACATAAAGTCCCTTTTCAGGGGTGACCCGGGTTTATTTACAGGCAATAGGGATGCAAGTTACAACCAGGTTTCCGTAGTTTGTATGTGAAGAGCCCAGAACTACTTGTAATCTGTATTATCAAGTAAAATTTGTCATGCCTTGCCAACCCTTGTCTTCTTGTAACCTGGTCTGATGCTTTATGAACATGAGAACTTATAACCATAAGAGACACTGTAACTACACATATTACATTTATGTACAGTATGTAGGATCTATGAAGTGACACTAAGTGTAGCCCTAGGGATATATGAAGTAAATGTTTGGTGTATGTGGACTCCCACTGTTGGGGGCAAAGGAGAAGGAACAGTTAATAAAAAGAAAAAAAATCAGGCTATGTATGAACATTATAACAGTAGTTTCAGTTGTCTGTTTGGGTTTTAGCCATTTGAGAGAACCAAGTTCCAGGATCAACATTTCCATAAACCTAGCAGATCTGAAAATAAAATGGAGTTCATATAAAACAAAAGTGACTTCTGTCTGTTGTAATTTCTTCCAGTATTCAGCTCCACCATGGTGAGACAGAGTGGTTTTCATTTCTGGGTTGCTGGTTCTCCGTTTTGAATTATAGGCATTAAATGGATATCATTCTCGTTGTGCTGAGCAGGATTATTTACTGTGTAGTGTCTGTGTCTGCAGAGAAAGAGCAGATGCAATAAGTTTCCCAGATCAGATATTGTAGTTATTGCACTTTCAAACAGATGCAGACCATAAACTTCTATGAAATAAGACAAATGATCAGGAAACAGCCTAACAGGCCTTCAGTGTTTAATTTAGATTTTATTCACAGTGCAATACATTTTCCAATTATTATTCAACTTTTATACAAATGTATCTCTGGAGAGTTTGTATAGGAGAGCACTACAGAAAAATCCAGACCAAGGCATGTAGTTATTTAAAAAGGTAACTAGGATAAGCATACTCAGTCAGAGTTCATTTCCAGATGAAACCTGCTGAAGGGAATACAGCAGGGAGTGATACAGCAATGCCAACTACTGTACAGTAACAACAATGAGTGCATGTGCACTACATGAATAATAAAAGCAAAGCACAAGTAATGAATTCCAGAAAGATAAAAAAAGCCATGTAGACTGTATGCTAATAATATACAGTAGGTTAAGGAGTAGTTAGGATGAGCTCTAGGGGAGTGTGTTGTTTGCTCATTTCCAGTTGTGACCCAGTAGAAAATCAAGCACAGAAAGGTTAAATGGTTTTCTCAAGGCCACACAGTATGCCAGTGGAAGTTGTGGGATTCAAACCCAGGTCTTCTGAGTCTCTAGGTTCCAGCACTATGCTCTAACCAGTAGGCTATACTGCCTCCCCCATATGTTTGTTTGTTTGTTGGTTGAATTTTGTTGACCCGGTAAGCCCATGTGGTCACAAATTCTCTTTACTGTCTATACTTTACCTTAATTTCTATGTACTAATAACCACACCCAATGGTTATTCCAATAAAAGCTCAGTTTATTGTCTTGCACATATATGTGGGAGCCTCAGCTAAAGGAGAGAGCTCCTCGATTATTGTTCAGGAAGCTTATATACCTTTTTCAGTTTTACAGTCTAACAGTGATCTCATGCTTACAACAGCTTCTTATCTCTAGCAAAACCACAGATTCAGCACTTTCCGTATAAAGAGTTATTTTTCCATACTTACTATGTGTCTCCCTTTATCTTAGTTACAACCAGCTGTATTTAGCTTCATTTAATTTTCAAGGTTTCCTTATCTCTGTCAAACAACCTCCTTTGTTTTAGTCAGCACAGAACTGTACATTCATTATGGCTGTTTTACAAAGCAAATAGTTTTAAAGCATATGAAAGGCAACATGGCTATATGGCTATAACAAAGCAAATAGTTTTAGAGCATATGAGAAGCAAATATATTTATATCGCTATAATCACATATAACAGTTATAAGCTCTGGTACAATAAGCTTTAGGACATAAAGTTATTATACTTTAGGATATATAAAAATTCCACCACACTCCCCTTTTGATACTCTGTATCAACTAACCACCTTCTTTTATTTATATGATTTAAAACTGGTTGCCAGCATACAGATAGTTAAGGCATTTATAAAAAAACATTTTGTTTTGGAGTTGATGCAGAGGGAGTTACAGATGGAACACAATGGTGAGTTTGTAAAACATAATACAGAATTGAGGGATGTCAACACCACAATTGAAATATGTGAAAAAAAAATGCTAACATGTGACACCACATATAACATAATATAACATAACAATTTTGTTGATGAAAAAGAGTTCATGGAATTCACTTTGAGAGTGAATAAGGTAGATGCTACCTTTGTTGAGGTGTGGCACACCCTTGGAGCTTGATTGAAGAATCTGTTGATAATGTCTCTTGACAGATAAGTCCTTATAAAACATAATAGTCCATGAAATTAACAGTTTATAAGTTCATATAAGTATCCACAGGTTGATGTAGTTACAGTACAGATGAAATTTCATTTGCAGAATGGTGGTAACCCCACAAGGCACATGGGGCAATGCAGACAGTAATTTAAAAACAAAACACCAGCATAGTAGAAAAGTCAGTGTTTATTTTGCTGGCTAGCTGCTGGATGGCTGATTAGTAGACACACTGGCCAGGAGTGCATTGAGTCCTTTTAATGGAATAGCCACACACACACTGGCATGCCATTTGTTTTGTCGTAGTTGATTACACCCCCGGCATAAAGATTAACAGTCCATAAAAAAGGTAACAATTGACAATAAACCATTAAGAACACAGTCCATAACAGAGCAATAGGATTGTAGAAAGTACCAGCCATGTTTGGAACAAGCGACAGTGAAGAAAATGGATGTATTGCTTGAAGGTCAATTGAAGCAGAATCTTCTCACTGGAGTTGGGGAGTGCCCCTTTCCCAGACTTAACTTCATAGTAAGCAGAAACAATAAGCTTGATTGCAGAGTCTGAACTGACTGGACCTTCTTCAGTTGATTTAAAGTTCTACAAATAGGTGTAATTTTGCTGAAAACATTACACTTGCAGAGGTAATAATAACTAGATTCATGCAATAGTCCTTATAAGGAACCAGTCAGGCACAAAGATGGTGATAACATCAAAACTGTGGCAGTTGTTTTTCTTTTTAAGGAAAAAGATGAAGGTCTTGGCAACTTAGATGAAAGTATTACTGCTGTTGAACGTGGAGATCTTATGTGTGCACACCGTGAAACCTGCAAACTTGCAAAGTGTGTTAGACACTGAGTTAAAACACATAAATAACAATTTTTAAACCATTTACTTTTTGCTTTGTAAAGAGTGGTGTGACAGAGCCTAAATTCTGGCAATTAGAAAGAGGAAAATAAAAATGGGACATTAACCGCACACCTGGGGTGCAGGCAAGTCATTGTAGGTCAGTCCTCAGACCCGGTCAAGTCAGCTCTGAAAGTCTCTCAGAATCTGCTCAGTTCCTGGGATTTCTTCTCAATCTTTCCAAGTCAGTTCTTGAACCAGTGCAACTTCTTACTTTCATAGGAGTAGAGTTAGATTTTGTCCAGGCAAAGGTCTTCCTCTCCACTAGCAAGGGTAAAGGCCCTTACTGATCTGGCTTCTTCCTTTCAGCCTCTGGTCTCTCGCCCAGCCAGACACTTTCTTCAACTCCTAGGCCACATGGCAGCTTCGACTGGAGTGGTACGAGGAGCCAGGTTTCAGATGAGGGACATTCAGTTCCACCTAAGGTTGTTTTGGTCTCAGAAAAAAGACTCTCTCACCAAACTGATTCCAGTGACTCAGACTCTGGTGCAAGCTCTCCAGTGGTGGCTGGATCAGGACAATCTCAGACAAGGTGTTCCATTTCTCAGTCAAGCTCCCACAGTGGTTCTGACCACCGATACTTTGCTATTAGGTTGGGGAGCCCATCTGGGGGCCTTCACTGTTCAGGGTGTTTGGTCACAACAGGAGTCTCTCCTTCATATCAATCTTGTGGAACTCAGGGCAGTGTTCCTAGCTCTTCAGGCATTCTCAGAGTTAGTCAAAGGCAAAGTGGTGCAGGTCAGGACAGACAACACCACTACAATGTGGTACATAAACAAGCAAGGGGGAACTCAGTCTATGGCCTTGTGCACAGAGGCCATGAAACTATGGTCTCTAGCCTACTCTCTTCAGGCTTCCCTGACAGCAGTTCATCTTCCAAGGAAGGACAATGTGCTGGCAGATGCTTTGAACAGAATTTCCCAGGGCCATCAAGAATGGTCCCTGGACCCTCACATCCTGAAAATAATCTTCGCCAGAGGGGGTACACCAGAGATAGATCTCTTTTCAGCCCCAGACAATCATCAGCTTCCTCTGTTCTGCTGCAGACCTCCAGTCCTAGGGACTGTTCCTCTAGATGCTCTCCTATTGGATTGGAAGGTTTCTGTATGCCTTTCCTTCCTTTCCTCTGTTGTTCAGAGTTCTGATCAAGATCAGGTCTCATCCCTGCACAGTGATACTCGTGGCTCCAGACTGGGCCAGACAACCTTGGTATCCTCTGCTGTTGTCTCTGTCAGTGTCATTCCCCCTGTCTCTTCCCAGGAGACACAGTCTTCTAACCTCCTCTCAGGAGAGGATTTGGTACCCCCATCTCCAGTCTCAATCTCAAAGCCTGGTTCTTGAAGAGTTAGAATATGCAGGCCTGCATCTTTCTCAGGGAGTGATGGATATTCTGAAGGTCTCTAGTAAACCTTCTACCAGAAAAACTTATAATTCTAAATGGAAAAGATTCAGCATTTGGTGTTCTCAGAGAGGCATACAACCAGATGCTTCAGGCTTTGTCCCAGCCTTAGATTATCTGGTACACCTTAATGGCCTAAGCCTTAGGCCTGCAACCCTTAAGGTTCATCTAGCAGCTGTGTCTGCCTTTCTTTCTGCAGGGAAGGGCTCTTCCCTGGCATCACATCCTGTCTTCAGTAAGTTCTTCAAATGCTCCGTTCACATTAACACTCCTTTTAGAGAGCCTACCCCGGCTTGGGATCTGAATGTCTGCATACACAGTTTATGCAGCCACCCTCTGAACCTTTAGCTCGCCGAGCTTAAGTACTTGACCTGGAAAAGCGGTGTCCCTGGTAGCTATTATTTCTGCCAGGAGGTTTAGTGAATTACAGGCCCTGTCAATTGAACCTGACTTTATTTCCTTCCACAGAGATAAGGTGGTCCTCAGGAAGAATAGAAAGTTTCTACCTAAAGTGGTATCAGATTTTCATCTGAACCAATCTGTCTCTACCTGTGTTTTTCACTGACCATTCTTCTTCAGGGGAGAGAAGATTACACAGTCTGGATGTTAAAAGGGCACTTAGCTACTACATAGAGCATAGTAAGGCACATAGAAATGATTGTCTCCAGCTATTTCTCACTTATGGGGAAGTGGGTAAAGGTAAACCTGCTACTAAAAAAACTATTGCCAGGTGGATTGTCTCTTGTATCCATTTCTGCTATGCCAAATTTGGTAAACAACCTCCTTCAGGCCTGAGAGATATCCCCTTGGTGGAAATATGTAAAACAGCCACCTGGAAAACAGTCCATACATTCACCAAGCATTACTTTCTGGACATCCAGACTAGGAGTGATATTAGGTTTGGTACAGCAGTGTTGCAGAGCTTGTTCCCAAAGTAAGGTTCTGTGTTCCCTCCTTCAGTGGGGAACTATTTAGTAGTCTACATATAGTCAGAATACAGCAAGACTTCATGTTGTTTGAAGAAAAAATTACTCACCATATTAATGTTGTTTCTTCTAATGGAGTCTTGCTGTATTCTGACCTCCTTCCCTGCCTCCCCTCTCAGAATCTAGTTTTTGGGATGTGGGCTGGCAGGCACAGTGTTGCACCTCAGGGGTGTACCTTGTACCCTTCCCTCTATTCAGGGTGGGGTGGTTGTTGTTTCATTGTTGTTTTATTTCACTATCTGCTCTATTTTTTTCTTGGGTTCTCGACTTGAGTCTTTCAGACCCAAATTTTGTTGCCTTTTGGCATAAAACTAAACAATTTCCATAACTTTAGTTAGTTTTACTCGTAAGAATCTGACAGTTACACTGAGATGTACCAGAGACAGAGGTTTGAAAACCAAGCTCGAGCTCAACGTTCTATGCTGCTGCATAGAGTTAACCCTTTCCTCTCCGGAGCAGTTCAAGTGCTGGGGCTAACTGCATATAGTCAGAATACAGCAAGACTCCATTAGAAGAAACATTACTATGGCGAGTAATTTTTTCTTTGTTAATACCAGGTCCAGAGTCCTTCCCACCCTAGTCGGCTTGTGGACCAGTTGCACCAGGAAGCAGTCCTGAAATGCATCTAGTGATACGTGCTCCTTTGCACATGTGGTGGTTGGGGTGTTCCAGTCCACCCCAGGGAGGTTGAAGTCCCCTACCACTACTGTGTTCCCCTTCCTACAAACCCTTCTAATCTGCTCAGCCAACTCCCTGTCCAGGTCATCCCACTGAGCTGGTGGCCTGTACGCTACCCCCACCCTCAGTGTCTTTCTTTTGGAGTCTTGAAACTGCATCCATAGGGCCTCTGTCCTGCTCTCCACCCCCTCCTCCCTTATACACCTTATCCCCTCCCTCACATAGATCGCACACCTCCCCTTTTCCCCTAGCCCTGTCCTTCCTGAATATCCTGTACCCTGGGATCATCATATCCCAGTCCTGGTTCTGGGTGGCCCATGTTTCTGTGATGTTCGCAGTGTCCACCCTCCCCACAGCCAAGAGATCCTGTAGCACAGCTGATTTGTTACCCAAGCTTTTCACATTCAAGCGTGACCACCATCCACCCTGTGCCTTCCCCATCCTGGGTTCCCCCACCCCTTCTTGTGTCCCCACCCAAATACATCTCTGATAGCTTGGGGTGGCGTGCTCAGCTCCCCCCTCTGGGATCCCTGCCTACTAGCTGTCCTTACTCCACCCCCCACCTAGTTTAAATCTATCCTTGATGCTATGTACCCATCAGACCTCTGCTTTAATACCCCCTTCCCCTCCCCACTCAGGTGCAGCATTAAAGACATTAAAGAATACCGGTCCCAGTACTGATCCTTGTGGCACCCGCTGATCACCCTTCCTTCCTTCCTCTGAGTGAATCCCATTTACCACCACCCTCTATCACCGATCCCCCAACCAATTTCTTACCCACTGTACCACTATTGGAGCCACTTCCAGGCTACCCAATTTGTTTAGGAGTCTCCAGCTATGTGGAATGGTGTCGAAGGCCCTACTGATCTAGGTAGGCCATATCCACTGCTCCACTCTGATCTGCTTCTTTTGTCACTCAAAGGAATCTATCAGATTTGTTTGACATGACCTTCCCTCAGTGAATTCAGGCTGCCTTGGATCCTGTAAGCCGCTGGTTACAAGATATTCTGCAGTCCTCTCCTTCAGCAGTGATTCCGTTATTTTCCCCACCTCTGAAGTCAAGCTGACTGGCCTGTAATTGCCAGCTTCCTCCCTGCTACCACTTTTGTGAAGTGGGACTACATCTGCTCTCATCTAGTCCTCTGGGACCTCTCCTGTCTCCAGTGGCTGGTTTAACAGGACTGTTAAACAGCTCCTCTCTGAGCTCCTTCAGTATCCTTGGATATATCCCGTCTGGTCCCATTACCTTATCCACTTTCAGATTTGCAAGTTCCTTTAGGACTCTGTCCTCTTCAAATGGACATATGAATGTGCCAGCAGAAACAGATCACTCCGTCTAAGTCTGCTCGAGTATGCAGCTTGCACCCCTAGTTGGCACCTGCCCCACCCCCTCCCCTTTGTCTTTCCACTGCCGCCCCCAGCTCCCCCACCCTCACTCTCTCCTGTCCCATACCCTTTTAAAGCTAGTCACAGATTTACATGATTTCACCCATTCTGGTAGTGTGTTCCATTTTGCTACCACCCTCTCCGTGAAATAGTGTCTCATCATTTCCTTCCTAAATCTTCCCCCCTTTATTCTTAGCCCATGCTCCCTGGTGTCCCTCCCCCTCCTTAGCTTAAAGACTACATCTGCCCCATCCTTATTGATTCCCCTCAGATACTTGAATGTCTCTGTCATGTCCCTCCAGGTCTCTCAGCCTGCTCTCATAGTCTCTCCCCTCCATTCCACATATCATCTTCGTTGCCATCCTCTGCACTTCCTCCAGTAGCCTGATATCACACTTCAGGTATGGCCTCCAAAACTGCACACAATACTCTAAGTGCAGCCTTACCAGTGACCTGTAGAGGGGTAAGATCATCTCTCTTTACTTGGATGAAAACCCCCTCGCTATGCACCCAAGCATTTTGTTAGCTTTGCAGCTGCTCTTTCCCTAGGTATTCTCTCCAGTATTCTCTCCTTGGGTTCTTGGCGAAGTGCATAACCTTACACTTCTTTGCATTGAACCCCAGCTGCCACCTCTTTGATCACTCCTCTAGCTTGCTTAGGGTCCCCCTGCAGCTGCTTCCATCCCTCCCTCTGTCACGACTGTCTCCCATTTTGGTATCGTCTGTGAATAGACTTACCTTGCTCACCACCCGTCTTAGCGTCTGATATGAAGAGGCCAAATAATACTGGTCCCAGCACAGAGCCCTGTGGCACCCCGCTTGTCACCGGCTTCGGAGTTGAGAGATCAGGTCTTCTTCTGTCATTTCTTCTGTCCACACACTTCCACAGTCACCTGATCTTCTTCTGTCCTCCCCCTGTAACAGACACCAGTTCTTCTGTCCTAACACTACAGCAGATATTGTGTCTTCATCTATCCTCACACTGCAGCAGTTATCAAGTTCTCTTCCGTCCTCACACTGCAGCAGTCACCAGGAATTGTTCTGTCATCACAGTGCTGCTTTCATCGGGTCTTCTCACACTACAGCAGTCAACAGTTCTTCTTTGTCCTCTAACTACAGTAAGCAGGTCTTCTGTCCTCATACTACAGCAGATTCAGGTCTTCTTCTGTCCTTGCACAACAGCTGTCATTGGGTCTTTCTTCTGTCCTCACACTACAGCAGTCTCTAGGTCTTATTCTGTTCTCAAACCTCTGCAATCACCAGGTCTTCTGTCATCACACTACACAATTCACCAGATCTTCCTTTGTCCTCACACCACAGCAGTCACTAGTTATTCTGTCCTCACACAACAGCAGATATCCCTTTCTCCTTTTGTACTACAACAGTCACCAGGTCATTTCCTGTCCTCATATTACAGCAGTCACTAGGTATTCCTTCTGTCCTCACACTACAGCAGTCACGTTCCTCCTCTGTCCTCACACTACAGCAGTCATCAGGTCTTCTTCTGTCTTTACTATAGCAGTTACCAGATCATTTGTCCTTACAAAGAAGCAGTTGCCAGGTCTTTTTTCTGTCCATATACTACTGCAGTCACCAGATTTTCTTCTGTCCTCACTGTACAGCAGTCAACTGATCTTCTTCTGTCCTCCCACTACAGCAGTCATCAGTTCTTTTTCTGTCCTCATGCTTAGGAGACACCAGGTCTTCTTCTGTCCTCGCCCTCCAGCAGTCACCATGCTTTGACTCAGTTGATAACACATCCACCTCTGGACCAGAAGGTTGTGGGTTCTGGTCCCACTGGGATTGGGCTCATACCTAAATGCTGGTACCCAAGATCAGCATTGGGGGGAGCTGTACTGTTGGGATGTGCCATCCTTCAGATGAGACGTTAAACCCAGGTCCTTTCTACCCATCCTAGTGCTGTCCTGGTGGATGTCCAGGTGGAAGCAAAAGAACCCAAGGTTCTCTTCGCAAAGAGTAGGGACATTCCCGGTGTCCTGGCCAATATTTGCCTTACCATAAAATCATTTCATGCAACTGTCCAAAGCTTTGTGTGGATGTTGATGTGCGATATGGCTGCCACTACATATTCAGTCACTTCACTACCAGTCATAGCATTGCTTGTAAAGCGCTTTGGGATACAATGTGTAAGAAAAGCACTATATGAATGCTGATTCTTCTTCTTTCTTCTGTCCTCACACTGCAGCAGCCACTAGTTATTTTTCTCACGTTACACTTCAGCCATCTCCAGGTCTTTTGTTCTCATTCTACAGCAGCCGCCAGGTCTTCTTCTGTCCTCACACTACAATAGTTACAAGGCCTTTTTCTGTCTTCACACTACAGCAGTCACCAGATCATCTTCTTTCCTTGCACTATAATAGACACCAAGTCTTCTCTCCTCACACTACAGCAGTTAGCTGTTCATCTGTCCTCAAACTGCAGTAGTTAGCAGGTCTTCTTATATCCTCACACTACAGCAGTCACCAAGTCTTCTTCTCTCTTGACAGTACTTCAGTCACTAGATCTTTCTCTTTTCTCACACTACAGCAGTCACCAGGCCTTTTTCTGTCCCTACACTACAGCAGTCACATGTTCTTCTGTCCTCACTCTACAGCAGATACCAGGTCATTGTTTGCCCTCACACTACAGATGTCATCCGATCTTCTTCTGTCCATACACTTCAGCAGTCTCTTGGTCTTCCTGTCCTTATATCTTATTAGTAAGCAGGGCTTCTTCTATCCTCACACTACAACAGTCACCAGGTCATCCTCTGTCCTCCACACTACAGCAGCCACTAAAGTGTCCCTTTTGTCCTCAGACTACAGAAATCACCAGGTCTTAGTCTTACCAGAGGCTACAGCAATCACAGGTCTTCGTCTGTACTTCCACTACATCTACCACCAGCACTTCTTCTGTCCACACACTACAGTAGTCACCAGGTCTTCTTTAGTCCTCACATTTCAGGAGTCACCAGGTTGTCTTTTGTTGTCACCCTGCAGCAGTCACCATGTCTTCTGTTCTCACACGGCAGTAGTCACCAGTTATTTTCTGTTCTTATATTACAGCAGTCACCAGGTCTTCTTCTGTCCTCACATTTCAGCAGTCATCAGGTCTCATTTTGTTGTCATACTATTACAGTCACAAGGTCTTTTCTGTCTATACACTACAGCAGTCACCAGGTGTTCTGCTCTCCTCACACTACAGCAGTCACCAGGTCATCGTCTGTCTTTGCACTATAGCAGTCACCAGATCAGCTATCCTAACATTACAACAATCACCAGATCTTCTTATTCTGTCCTTACAGCTTATTCTCTCCTCACACTTTCCTTAGACTACTCCAGTCACCAGGTCTTTTCTGTTCTCAGAATACAGCAGTCACCTGGTCTTCATTCTGTCCTCACACTACAACAGTCTGCAGGTATTTTCCTGTCCTCACTCTAGAGCATTCACCAAGTCTTTCATTCTCACACTACAGCAGTCACCAGTTCATTTTCTGTTCTCACACTACTGCAGTCACCAGTTCTGCTGCTCGCACACCACCACAAATAGAAGTATAGACAATGATGGTAGAAAAAGACTAGCAGTCCATCTAGTCTGCCCGAGTTCCCCTTCTGTTCTCACATTGCAACAGTGACCAGGTCTTCTTCTGTCCTCACACTGCAGAAGTCACCAGTTCTTTTGACTTTGCACTACAGTAGTCACCAGGGCCCCAATTCACAAAGGCAACAAAAAACTTTGTGTTGCGGTTGCACAGGGATCCAAAAGTGCTATTTACAGTCAGATAGCACTTGTGCACTATCTGACTGTGAATAGAAAGAAGTCGAGCAGTGGTAACCCAAGTAGCACCATCCCGACATGCAGCCAGGAGCATGGCCCCAGAGAATAGCATGTGGGGGGTGCCGCAGTACCTCTGCCAACCACCAGGGTTTCGCGGGATTAAAACAAGGTCTTGGTCGGTATTTGCTCCGTGTAAGAGGACCAACAAAAGGCCCTTGAGTGGAGCAAATGCTTTGTGAATGGGACCACACTGATATGCAGGTCTCCCTTCATTTGCATTGCAGCCCCTTCCTCACTTTACCCCAGCGCAAACCCGGTTTCTGCACGCAAACTGGGCTTTTGGCCTCAGTGCAAAACCCGGTTTGTGCTGGGTCAAGGTTTTGTGAATCTGGCCCCAGGTTTTTCTTGTGTCTTTACACAACAGCAGTCCCTAAATGTTTCTTTGTCCTCTTTTTACAGCATTTATCAGTTCATAGAAATATTGACAGGGGTGGCAGAGAAAGAACATCAGTTCATCCAGTCTGCCATGTTATTTATGTTTTATTTAATTAAAATGTTTTACCAGGAAAGACATACTGAGCTGATAACAGCTCATTACCAGATGTGTTCTATGGAGGGGTATTGAACATAGCGCAATTAGAAAAAAAGTATTAGTAATTAACAGAGTTATATAAATAATAGTCTGTTCAAGCAATACAATATGACAAAGGAGCATAATCATAAACTCTGCAAAGCAAAACAGTACACAAGGTGGATGGGATATATAAAATTGAGATACAATAGGCTAGGGTCTCCAGTGGCACTACCAGTGGGGAATTTAGAGCAGGGTTGTAGCCAGACAATATACAAATGTACACCAGGACCATGTTTGTTGCCTCATTTGGCAAAATAAATACAACTTTTGTATCTCATGACAGTGGTTGTTGCCATGCATAGGCAAATACAAATGCCACGCATTGGTCTTTAAGACAGCCACATACCAGCCCAGAGCCTATAAAGTTGTACTGTTCTTGGGATGCAAAGACGGTATTAATGACCAGTCCTTCTAGTTTCAACTCCTATGAATAAAATTATAGAAAGGTTCAGCATTTTCTTTGTTAGTTTTCATGGAAAAAGGAAGCAGTTCAGAGCCTATTTGCTACCCCCTTAAATAAAATTGCACATGCACACCATGGAGTACTTGGAGTATGCCTGGCTACACCCATGATTTAGAGCAGACTAGATGGGCCAAGTTGTCCTTATCTGCTGACAACTTATGTTTCTAGAGGAAATTTTATTTATTTATTTTCAAAGTTTCACCAGGAAAGACATACTCAGCTGGGTAGCAGCTTGTTCTCAGATGCATCCTGGGGAAGGGAGGCAAAGCATAACAAATCAAAATAGAACAGATCAAATCAATATTTACAAGCAGGAAGAAATAACATATGTATCAAGAACAAACAACAATGATTGGCAACTTTAACATAGGTAAGTTAGGCCTGTATATAACAGAGGAAACAATTGAAGTGCATCACGGACTAATACATGTGGAGGCAGTGGAAGCTAAACATTAGGTTTATGAGTGGGGATAAACAGGTGGGGCTAGGGCAGGTTTATATGGGGGAAGAGGAGACAAGAGTGTGATAGTAGGGGGAGTAGTTGAGTGGAGGAGGACAGGTGGAGATCAGGTGCATTTGCGGGAGGGAGAGATGAAGTCTCGGAGAAGAGAGGAGAGCGAGCGAAGGGAAGAGGCAGAGTGGATGGATAGGGGGAGAGAATTCCATAGTTTAGGGAAGTGACAGGAGAAAGCTGCCTGACCAGCTAAGGATAACCTTGAAGGGAGTGCTAGGGTGTGAAAGCCAGAGTTGCGAAGGGTGTAAAAGGAAGGGGGGGGGAGGAGAAGCAAGAGGGGAGAGAGCCTGGCCAGTATTTAGCAATGGAGGCACACCTGGTTTCAAGGGAGGGAAGGAAGAGGGAGGTATAAAGGAGCAATGGTGGGTGCAGGGCAGACAGTCCAGGGCAAAGCAGCAGAAGGAGTAATAGAGGGATCCAGTCTGGCTAGAGTAGACTTAGGAGCAGCATTGCAAACAGTATCTCTATAGTCGAAGATAGGGAGAATAATTTTCTGAAGAATGGCTCTATGCGAGCTGGCAGGGGTGCACCACAGTTTCTGTACAATGCACCTAGTTTTGGATGCTGTTTTTGTGGATGGTGTCCACCTGCCCTGAAAAGTCGAGGTGATGGTCAAAGCCAAACCTCAAAGTACTTGAAAGAGGGAACCTTCTTGATGGAGGATCCATCTAGGATGTGAAAGGAGGGGGCGGTAAGTCTGGAGAGCTTTTGCCAGAACCGGCTCAGAGGTAATGTGAAGTATTTTTCATGGACAGGGTTGTGGATACATGGAACAGCCTTTCTGAGGAGGTAGTGGAGTCAAAAACAGTGGGGAATTCAAGAGCATAGGACAGGCATAAGGCAATTCTAGTGGGGAGGAGGAGGTAGGCTGTTGGTTAACTAGGATCTGCAGCCTATCCATTAGGTAGGGAAATGGGCAGACTAGGTGGGCCAAGCGGTCCTTCTCTGCCATCAAATTCTATGTTTCTATGAATCAAAGGTCATGGAGACCATTTTTATCATTGAGAGACAGCTGATTCAATCGAACCAGTGCTGAACATTGTCAAAGTCCAGCTGAAGCTTGGTCATCAGATCAGAGGGCAGGAGCCAGAGGCAAATAGGACTGTATCATCTGCGTACATATGTGCAGACGTAGATGTGCAAGCAGCAGAGAGGTTGTTTAAGAAGACAGAAAATAGTATAGGGCCAAGGATAGATCCTTGGGAGACACCAATGTTGATAAGGAGTGGGGGGGGACAGGGAATCTCCAGTTATAACTGATTGAGTCCTGTCCACAAGGTAAGAATGGAACCAGTTAGTAGCAGAGACAGAAAGTCCAGCTGCTGCAAACATAACAAGGAGAAGGGGGTGGGCTATGGTGTCAAAGGCTTTGGCCAAGTCGACAGAGATGGCGGAGGTGATCTGGCCCTGATCCATGCCTGAGAGAATGGAGTCAGTAAGCCGGAGGAGGGAGGAGGGGGTGGAGTGGGATTTACGGAATCCAGACTGGAAAGGGATGAAGAAGGAGGATGAATCAAGGAAGGGAAAGATCTTGGAAAGCACTAAGTGTTCCTGAGGTTTAGCAAGGGTAGGAAGCAGGGAGATAGGGTGGTAGTTGCCAGGAGTGGAGGAGTCACTACCTTTGGGAGGAGTATGACTCTGGTATGTTTCAAGTGCTGGGTACAGAGGCAAGGAGAGGAGAGGTTTAGAAGGAGGTGATTGGTCGAATGACAGCAGGGAAAGAAAGATGGAGAGTTTGGGGTCAAGCCCATCAGGGCTCCAGCCCTTGAGAGGGTTAAGAGCTAGGAGGGCCTTGAGGGTGTCTGCTGGTAAGATAGAAGAAAGGAGGAGACATGGTGGGAGAGGGGAAGGTGGGGTGGAAGGAGGAGAAACGGGATGAGGCACAGGAGGTGAACAAAGCATTGAATTCAGAGGCAGTGTGGGGGGGACTAGGGACTGCATGCGCATGTATTGCACTGCTATGGGGTCTTCAGATGCCATGTTCACCCCTCATGGGTGGGCTCCTGGATACCCCATCCGGGCATTGTTTCCACAGCACAATCCTTTCGAGTCTGACAAACCGCTGCTGGGAAGAAGGGTGTTTGGTAGCGTGCCACCTTTGTGTCTAGCGACCCATCAGGCACGTCAGGTAGCCTATGCCAGGCACCTCTGGACACTGCCAGGTCAGCTCCTAGCAGCAATGCCTGATTGTGAGAAATCTGGCAGGCCAGTAGCCTTTCTGCACAGGGCCTGTAGCTCACAAGACACCTCTCCAGGGCAGCGCTTTCCTCTATTTTCTCGCTTCTTCCCTACTCCTTGATTCTTCAAGGTGAGAGTTAAGGGGATGGTATTTTCTTTAGGGAAAACTCTTCCTCCATACACTGGCATTTCTGCCTCCCTTGGCATGACCTAAGCTTTAGAGGCACAGTGATAGGGTCCTCAGGAATATAATTAAAAAAAAAGAAGGCCTCAGGTTGCCTTTCATAGAAACATAGAAGTTGACGGCAGATAAGAACCGCCAGGCTCATCTAGTCTGCCCATTTTTTTCTACCTGATTGTTGCTGCCATATGTCTCTATTCTGAACATTAGCCTATTTTATTCTTACTCATCTGTATTATTCCCTTGTGCCTATCCCATGCTGCCTTGAAGCCCTTCACTGTACTCAATTCCACTGCCTCTTTGGTAGGCTGTTCCATGGATCTACCATTCTCTCTGTGAAAAAGAATCTTCTCACATTACCCCTTAATTGGCCTCCCTCTAATCTCATATCATGTCCTCTTGTCCTGCTATTTTTCTTATACTGAAACATGTTAGACTCTTTCACCTTGTTTAGGCCTATAAGGTATTTGAAAGTTTATCATATCTCCCCTTTCCCTCCCATGCTCTAGTGTGTACATATTGAGGTCCTTCAGTCTGTCCTCATATGGCTTTTTTTGCAGCTCCTGCACCATGTTTGTCGCCCTTCTCTGGACTGTTTCTGTCCTGTTAATGTCTTTTTGCAGGTGTGGCCTCCAGAACGGGACACAGTACTCCAGCTAGGGACTAACCAGTGTCTTGTAAAGAGGAATCACTATCTCCCTCTTTCAGCTTGTGTTACCCTACTGATACATCCCAACATCCCTCTAGCTCTTCCCACTGCCTTTATGGTCTGCCTGGAGGCTTTTAGGTGATTGGTGATGATGATGCCCTAGTCCCTTTCCTCTGTAGTGGTTGCTAGCACAACCCCCCCCCCATCCTATAGTGGTGGTGCCTCTCACCTTGAGGACCAGGGTGGTGGACTGGGCTGCGGGGAGAGAAGAGTGCGTGGATGACCTTCCAAAACTTGGAGGGGTGAATAATGTTGTTTTGGAAGGTGGAGGAAAAGTACTCGGCCTTTTCAAGTCTGATGGCTCTGGTGCAGACATTTCGAATGGCATGGTGTTTGAGTAAGTTAGCAGGGGAGCCTGAGCACGAAGGCATGCCAACAGTTTGGCTAAGACCCAGGGGAGGTGGGAACCTCAGACCCTAGCTTTCCTGAGGGCGTGATGATCCCAGGTAGACAGGAAAATGGCCTAGAAATAACTGAGGCAGAATAGATGGTGCTGGCAGAGGAGATAGGTGACCAGTCGGTAGCTGCTAAGTCCTCATGAAGGAGGACAAGTCCAATGACCGGGAGGATCAGATCAGGAGGCGTTTGGGTGGGGCTTTGGGTGGGTGTATTTTGTGTACACAGTAGACCATGTGGTGGTCACTGAGGACATCCGGGAGGGTGCCAGCAGCAATAATACAGTGTGGATGGGAGGCAAGAGCCCAGTCCAGTAATGTGTGAACTGGGGATTTGTGGCTGAGGTGGGTGGGACTAAAGGCTAGTTGGGTGAGATTAAGTGATCTGACATTATGGCAGAATTTGGATAGTGATAGGGAGAGCCAATTTTTATTAAAGTTCCCAAGGATGAGTAGTTCACCAGATGAGGCATGAGAGGAGATAGTGGTGAGAAGGTCAGCGATAGTGGAGGAGGGCAGGCCTGGGCAGCAATAAACACCAACCACAAAGATGGGGAGAGAGAAAGGGAGAGAGGGAGTATGAGGAGTAGGGGTTCATATGCAGAGAGGGAGGAGATAGTGAGTATAGGGATGAACTAGATGGCAGAGGATAGGTAAATGGCAACACCACCATCCTCATAGCTCAGTCCTGTTGGGTGAGTACCGGGATGGCATCTGCAGTATCTGGGATCTTGTATAAAAGCCAGAATTCTGAGATAACATGTCCGGTTGAATGTTGATCATGAAGGGTTGTAGCAGGTCAATTTTGGGAGTAGGCTATGGACATTGACATACCACACTTAGCCCTTTGGGGATCCAGGTGGTGGGGAAAGGGTAGAGCTGGGATTGGACTGTATATGACCTGCAAATAAAAGCAACAGATGGACAAGGAGCTAAATTGGAACAAAGGAGAGTTTGTGTGGTAGTTGATGGGGAGAGTAGGGATGGAGAGAGAGGGACAGCAAGGATCTAAGAGTAGCAATATGGAGGCTGTATGATGGGAGAAGAGAGCAGTTAGGAAGCCAGGGGGAATGGAAAAGAGAGGGAAGGCAGGAGGAAGGGAGGATTGGAGAAAGGGTTGGGGGGATGGAGAGGGAGGCAGGAAGAGAGGGAGAGTCAGTGGGAAGGAGGGAAGCAAGGTTAAACATGAGGGGAAGGAGAAACAGGGAAATTTAGAGCATGTTGGAGAGACAGGAGGCTTGGAGGTCTGAGCTAGATAGAAGGGAAGGGTTGAGAGAGGAGACCAACTCAGAGAGTAGGAGTGGGGGAGCAAGGAGTTGCAGCAGTGAAGCAGGAAGGTGAAGGAGGCCATACTGGGATAGTACCACAGTGAAATAAAAGAGGGTTGTGGGTGTTGGGGATAAGGTAGCAGGGTGAGCTGCTCAGGGAAGCATAGCACAGGGAGGAAGAGAGGTTGGGGGATTTGAACAGAGAGTGATAGCAGTATCAAGCATAGGGGAAGAGGGAGGGTGGAAGTAGTAAGAGAAAGCAACTGGGGAGAGAAAAAAAGAGGGAGAAGGGAACCCTGAGTGGGGGTGAGAGCAGTTGTATAAGGAGAGGGGGAGTAGTAGAGCGAAGGCAGTCTAGGAAATGGAGGGCAATGGAGGCTAGGAAGATAGTTACCAGCAGGTAGAGAGCTACTTGGGAATGGTGGGAATCGGGAGAATAAGATGCAGGGGCATTAACTTGTCACACAGATGCAATAAAACAATACTGTAATTGGTATTTAGCAGTGAGAAAGGAGATTAGCAAACTAAGCTGTAGTCAGCCCTGTAGCTGAAGTAACATATAGATCTTCCCCAAGTCAGTCTTCACCATTCATCATGCTTGTGTAACCCCCTGCAAATGGGGGTTCCCAAAAGACTTCCAGGAGCTTGCTTGAATGCCCCAAGCCTGAATGGTGTTTGGCATTTAAGCCATTTATCAGTAGTGTTTTTAGAACCTCTGGTACTGTCTCTTAAGAGCTGTCTGCTTGCAGACATAATTAGTTTGTATGGGGACTGTGTGTTTCTTTGATTGAGTACCACTCAAGCTGCTGCCAATTCACTTCATTTTGCAGTCACTAGGAGTGCAAAGGGAACCTATCTGAAAGATGTAACTGTTTGCCAGAAATTATTTAGAGTAATAATGAAATTACAGTTTGTCTAACCTGCTTTCTTTGCAGTCAGAACTGTGTCTGCTAGTTCCCATTCTAGTTTTGAACTGCTGAACTGGACCAAACAGTGTGGGTAAGCTAGCTCTAAAATGGTGCCTTGACGAATCAGAACTTGGACTCATAATCTGGAGCCAGCCACAAGAGGATTGTATGGGCAGTGACTCTGGGAGATGTAGTTTAGACTTCAGTGCCTTTTGGACCAACAGCAGCAGTCTATTGTGGTGACAGCCAATCCAGTCAAGAACTGGGAGGAACTCAAAGGAAGTGCCCGTTTTGTCGGGTTGGAGTTGAGTTGAGCTTTGGCAGTGAAGAAGGAAGGAGCCCTGTGCTTTTCAGTGTGCAGTTTAGTCAAAAACGTGTGTAAGACCCAGAGTTCGGTCTGCAGCTTGTGTAACAGCTTGTTAGGACTGAATCTGTCCTGTGAAAAGAATCAAAGGATCTCTGAAGAGTAGAAACCAGGCTCACCCTGTAGAAGACTGGAGGAATTGCTGAAAATTGACCGGTCTGTCAGGAACTGAATCTGCTGTGTGTTCTCCGGTATTGTGCAGTAATTGCGATCGGGATACAGATGCAGCCTGCCTGGTATAGTGCTTTCTTTATATGGATGTGTGAAGAGGTTTGTGTACCTCAAGTGAGCCCTGCTGACATTGAAGGACCCTATCTTATTTGGAGGTCGTGAGTACTAATTCAGGGTCGCTCCCTGTTGAATTGCCACATTAAATCCAAATGGAATTACTGTACTGCTGACTGTTTAATTCTCCTTTTCTCTGTGAAAGGGCCCCTACCAGCTGCCACGGTTTGGACTAGCCACTAGGGCTTGGGTACCCAGGGACAGTAACTGATAGGGATAGGCCTGTGCACAGAGCCATAAATAGATTATTAGAGTGATAAGCTAATTAACCTGATTTCCCCTGTCCTTGTTATATCCCTAAATAAATCAGAGCTGCTTGTTTCAGCAAAGTTATACTGCCTGAGGTATTTGTCTATGTTAAAGTACTGTACTGTGATTGTTGCACTGTATCTCATTTCACAGGAGGTCCCAGTGCGGAACCAGACCTGGGGTAAGTGTATACTGTGAAGGTAATTCTGATATATTGTGTGGGCCACTAGTGGGAAGAAAGAGGGTTGCAGTGTCCAGAGGGCTGTGACCAAGTTAGTTTAACTATTGCAAACCCTGACCTCTGGGTGGAGGCACCGCCATTGGATCCAGGCCCTCAACCTGTTAGTGGCAAATCAGGCAGGGTAGTAGCCCTGGGATAGCGCCATCTAGGGTTACATCTTGGAGGCTCACCGCTGGGATTGTGTGTCCTCTAGTGGCCATATTCTGAACCACTGTTAAGAAAAAATGGGTACCCGACAGAAGTGGCTGTGCCCGGCTGGTGGAGTGGTGTACTGGGAGGAGATCGACCCCCAAAATGCTATGCTTATCCTGGACATCCCCTGGGTATCAATACGGACACTGTGCAGGAGTACTTTCCAAGGTGGAAGGTTTACAAAACCCTGTGGTGGTGGGTCGGCATGCTAATCTGCTCACCCACACTTTCCTGGCCCTAGTAGAGTTTAAGGATCCCATAGATAGCTCCAAAGTGCCACAGACCATTACCCCAGAGGGAGCCCTCACTGCTTGAGAGTGATAACTAAGGACAGTAAAGACCGGGAGAATCAGCCCCACCACTATCTGAAACTTTTGAGGAGAAATTTGCTGAATGGTTGCTGGGAGAGGAAAACTGTGGAGGACTTGAAGAAACTATTCTTGCCACCTGGGGTGTTCCTCCCCAACACCTCTCCTGCTCCAGTGCCCGTAATGGTGGCTGAACCAATGCAGACTCCTATTTCTGCACCTGCCATTAGTCACAACTCTTACGAAGGTTGAGGATCTTCTCTGGCACCTCCCCACCCCCAAGGGAAGGATGACTGGGAGACCTGGATAGACTATGTTGCCCCCAAGTGCTAGAATGGCAATGCTGGGAAGGCGAAAGAAGAGGGTTAGTGAGAGCCTCCGAGGTCCTGCCCTGGCTACCATCCGTGCTAACGGGCCAGTAACCCTGAAGCGACTGCACAGGCCTATCTTGAGGCCTTGGAGGATGTGTGGGAGCCCAGATTCTGATGAGGACCTATGGTGGAGAGTAAGAGATGCACAACAGTACCAAGGGGAGTTGTTGTCTGTGTATATATCTCGGCTGGAAAAATTGTTGCAAGAATGCCTCAGAAAGGTAGTTTGCCAGCGATTGAACTGGACCGAACCAGGCTGGACAGGATCCTTAAGTGTGCCCCTTCTCAGAACTGCTGTTGCTTCAATTCGCCTGGCAGATCGACTGGAATCCCACCCTCCTAGATGAGTTAATGAGAGAAATTCGAGGTTGAGAAAAACGACCTCGGGAGGGACCTGCACCAATAGCTGCGGCTCGACCCGGTGACTGAGGTGACCCATCAAGTGAAGTTCAGGGGCAGAGGTTGGCAGTCAATGAGTGCTCTGACAAGGAAAAGATATGTCACAATGGGGCGAACTGTTGAGAGAGATCCGGGAATTCAAAAACAGTCCCTTTATGAAGGCCACCTGCAAGTACAGGGCCCTGACCTATATCCGACTGCATCTGCTATGGGGTGGGGTACCCACCATGTATCTCCTGCTGATAACAGCTCGAACTCGATTCCTTGACCATGGAAGTGGAGAAACTGACGAGATGTCTCCAAATGCTTATCACGCCAGACAGAGATGGCACCTAGGTTCCAGTTAGTAATACCCCCGCCCTGGCTCCCAGTGTCGCGCCTCGGCCAGCTCAAACTCCAGAAAGTATGTTTTGCTATAATTGTGGGAAAGATGGGCACATGAAAAGGGAATGCCAGTCCCAAAGACACTGACAAAGTTGCATATAGGCTACAAGGAGACTTGGAGAAGAAATCAGTGGTTAAGAGGTGCACGACATGATCCCAGTGAGGGCACCAAAATGCTAATTCACGTCCTTTGTGGCAAGGTCAGTTGCCCAGGCCCCCACTACCGCCTCTCCAGACTGGTCCAGAATAGTGGGTCCCTCCATGGAGACCACTGTAAAGGTGAATGGAGTGTCTACAAGAGCTGTATTAGACAGTGGCTCCCAAGTGACAATTATGTTCCAGGATTGGTATCAGAAGCATTTGTCAGGCGTACCCTTACAACCATTAGAAGGACTGCATGTATGGGGGTTAAGTGAAGGCCTACCCTATTCAGGTATATCTCAATTTGGCTGTCTTTCCCACCTCCGTGGCTGGAGTGGCCGAACAAGTAGAGACCCTAGCCTTAGTGTGTCCCCCCACTGGACTGTATGATGGTGTTCCTTTGTTGATTGGAACAAATGCTCATATGTTCGGAAGGCTGGCACAGTTGTGTTATGAAAACAGGGGTCAAAGACTAGTAGAGCTTTAGAGTTCGGCTTTAATTAAGAAGGCCTATGAGGCACAGAGATGCTGAAAAACAGAACCAGAGGAACCGGTCGGAATTGTATGGAAGAAGGATCCTGAGTCTCTGATCCTGGCGCCAAATGCCCAGTGTACCTTACAGGGAGAGTCCGTATCAGAAAGGATGTTAAGAATAAAATATTAATGTTGGATGCACCAGGCGATGGAAAATTGCCAGAGGGACTGCTGGTCAAGCCTAGTATTTTGCCCGCTAGAGCCCATGCTATACTCAGAAGGGTAATGGTCAAGTTCATAATGTGTCTGAAAGAGACATTCGAGTAAACAGAGGTTGCATCCTGGCTAATGTGCATTGTGCAGACACTGCAGTGCTACCCAGCAGCAAGAGTTCAAGGAAGAATGACAGATGAGCCTGACTTGTTTGATTTCGGCGACTCCCGCTGCCAGCTGAATGGAAAGTGAGGATCAGTGAGAAGCTTGCCCAGAGAGACCAGGTGTTTTCTTTAAAGGAATGGGATGTAGGATGCGTGCAGGAGCTGAGCACAATATCCGGCTGCATGACGAACCATTTGTGAGAGGTCTCGCAGCCTGGCACCTGCTGACATAGATGATGTGAGACGGCATCTGCAAGAGATGTTAGCTGCTGGTGTAATACAAGAATCCAGAAGCCCTTATGCTTCCCCATTGTAGGTAGTGAGGGAAAAGAATGGAACAGTAAGGATGTGTGGATTATCGCACTGTAAACGGGACTATCCTGATCAGTACACAATGCCCGCATTCAGGATGCTTTGGACTGCCTAGCGGAGCAAGTGGTTCTCTGTGCTGGATCTCCGCAGTGGGTACTACCAGATCGATGGCCCCAGAAGACCGTGAAGAGACGGCCTTTATCTGTCCGCTTGGCTTCTATGAATTCATGAGGATGCCTCAAGGATTTCAGGTGCCCCAGCCACTTTTCAAGCGATTGATGGGCGTGCAGTGGGGGACATGAACTTACTAGAGTGCCTGGTATACCTAGATGATGTTATTGTGTTTGGCAGCTCACTGGAGGAACATGAGAGCAGATTATTTAAGGTATTGGACCGACTGGAGGACTTTGGTCTTAAACTGTCCATTGATAAGTGTCAATTCTTTCAAACATCAGTAAAGTATGTGGGACATATAGTATCCACCGAGGAATAGAGACGACCCAAGTAAAGTTGAGGCCTTGACCACCTGGCCACAGCCCAAAAATCTAAAGAACTGCAAAGATTCCTGGGATTCTGTGGTTATTATCGGCGCTTCATCAAGGACTATTCAAGAGTGATCCGCCTTTACTTAACCTTACTCAAGGGTATCCCCCAACCCACAAAAATACCAAAAGTCAGCGTCCTCAAGACTGAAAGAGTGTATTTTCATCCGGTGAAGTATTTGGAGCCGCTGGACTCCTGATTGTGAGACTGCTTTTCATGAGATCATATCAACTACCCATGCTCCAGTGCTGGCCTATGCCGATCCAAGAAAACCTTACGTCCTGCACACTGATGCTAGCTTGCAGGGTTGGGGGCTGTGTTGTACCAAGAGCACGAGAATGGCCTGAGACCAGTGGCCTTTGCCAGTAGAAGCCTGACCCCATCCGAAAAGAACTATCCTGTACATAAGTTAGAGTTCCTAGCTTTGAAGTGGGCTATTGTTGACCAATTCCATGAGTACTTGTATGGGGCTAAATACTAGTAAAACTGACAATAATCCTTTGACCTATGTGCAGACCTCAGCTAAGTTGGATGCCACTGGCCATAGGTGGCTTTCTGCATTATCTACATATGACTATGCCTCGAATACCGAGCAGGTCTGAACCACATAGATGCTGATGCTCTCTCCGGAGGCCTGTTCCCCAGAATGATTGGGTCCGATTGGCAGAACCTGACATTCGGGCACTCTGCGGAAGTTTGACAGGGAGGAACAAATGTCCACGGACGCAGTGGACTGCATGGTGGATTGCTTGGGAGCCTCTGAGAATTGCATACCTGCTGCTTATTGCCACTTTTCTGCAATAGACATTGGTGCACTGCCTCAGCTGGACAATGACAGTATTCGCGGGCTCAATCCCGCGATCCCATGATCAAAGCAGCTTTAGAAGCCCTCTATGCAGGAAAAGATGTGTCCAAATTACGCCTCACTGATTTGAGAACTGCACTGTTATACAAAGAAGGTCCTAAGTTGAAACTGATCAATAAACTGTTATCAGAGAAACAGTAGACAGAGGGGACAAGTAGACAAACAACAACTAGTGCTGCCCACTGCCTTTCGAGACTCAGTACTGAGGTCCTTGCACAACCACATGGGGCACCTTGGTATAGACAGAACACTTGACTTGGTGAGATCCAGATTCTATTGGCCTAAGATGGGGGCTGATGTGGAGCAACACATTCGAACTTGTAGTCGCTGCTTACAGAGGAAAGCTTTGCCCCAGAGGGCTGCCCCCCTTGTTAACATCACCACCAGTGCACCCATGGAGCTGGTCTGTATTGATTTTCTAAGTTTGGAGTCAGATCAAAGAAATATCAGTAATGTGCTGGTGGTCACTGACCATTTCACGAGATATGCCCAAGCTTTCCCAGCAAAGACAGAAAGCATCCACTGTAGCCAAAGTACTTGTAGAAAACTTTTGTTCACTATGGGGCTCCACAAAGAATCCATTCTGATCAAGGAGAGACTTTGAGAGTCGTCTGATCAAAGATGCTTTCTCTGTGGGGAGTGAAGTCCAGAACCACTCCTTACCACCCCAGGGGACCCACAGCCTGAACGTTTCAACCGCACTTTGCTAGATATGCTAGGCACCCTGCACCCAAAGGACAAGCCTAGATGGAGCCAACAAATTAGCACCCTGGTACATGCTTATAACTGCACCAAAAGTGATGCCACTGGATTCTCCCCCTACCACCTGATGTTTGGAAGAGAAGCTCGACTACCAGTAGATGTGTGTTTTGGGGTCTCTCTGATGGGGTTCAAGCTGACAACTATTTACAGTATGTGCAAAAGTTAAAGGCCCAGTTAACTCATGCGTACTAACTGGCTCAAACCATGGCTGCCAAAGAAATCTGGCCAACAAAGAAAGGTATGATAAAAGGTGAAAGCACAGGAACTCCAGGAGGAGATCGGGTATTGCTAAGAAATCTGGGACTGCATGGCAAGCACAAGATTGCTGACAGATGGCACCATCTCCCTCACATTGTAGTGGGCAAACTAGATGATCTGCCAGTGTACAAAGTAAGGCCTGAGAATAATTCAAAAGATGTAAAAACAATGCATAGAAATCATTTACTGCCCATTGGACAAATCTTAGTGAGTCTGAACCCTAGAAGATGCTCCTCTGGACCAGTGACTAGAGCTGCTGCTAAGAAAAGACCAAGGAAGTCTGCACCTACAGAAGCAGAGTTAAAGTGTTTCCTACTACAAGTCCCAGTTGAGCATGACTGTCAGTCCATATCAGAAGAAAGTGAGAGTGACTTTGAATACTATCCTTCTTACGAACTGAGTCAATTGTTTGGGCAATCCCTAGTCAATACTGGAGATGAAGCTGGGCCTTCTGGACTGTCCAAGCCCCAGCTTCGTCCCTGGAGCCAATGCTCCCAGAAAGTGAAGTGCAAAGCATCAGATCAGATGAAATGGAATCATTGTGCATGGTTGAACTGTTTGAGCTTTCAGGGAGAAAATGATAGATTGGGGCAGACTGGTGATACACCGAACAAGAAGAGTATTTTGAGTGCCCTGACAGTCCACTGCGTGTCAAAGCTCTCCATGCAGGCCAAATGTTGTGGACTCAGAAACTGTAACTCCTGGAGCTGAAAGTGCCCAAGTTCTAGCCTCTCTACCCCCATGGAGAACTCCTGACAAGTGAGGACAATGCTGAAAATGAGGCTCAGAGTGCAGAGATTATAACAGTTCCCCTAGAAAGACTGGTCGAGCTGTAAAGCCTGTGGTGCACCTCAGTTATGATTCCCTTGGGAGGCCTGTGGATTTGCCTCTCAATGTTGTCCATAAAGGAGTGTATGTGTCCCGAGCTCATTGCCCAAACTGAGCATCAGTGCTAACTCAAGTTACTTGTGTTGCCTCTCTAGTATGGTGCCCTTGCCCCATCCAGCCCCAAGGTAACTGATAGGAAGGGCCCCCTCTTTCAGGTTTCATGTACAAGAGGTAACTTGAGTTATGGTACAATGTGTATGTAATACTGTGTAAAGAGTGACGTACTGCAATGTTTCAGAAATGTGTTCTTGGTAAAATGATATATTGACTGATGATTACATGTGCGAGCCTAATGCAAATGTATATAGTTGCAGTTGAAACTTATGGGGTACTTACTTGTGGCGGACGTCAAGCTTTCCAAACCAGGAAGGGTGTAACCCCTGCAAATGGGGTTCCCAAAAGACTTCCAGGAGCTTGCTTGAATGCCCCAAGCCTGAATGGTGTTTGGCATTTAAGCCATTTATCAGTGAGTGTTTTAGAACCTCTGGTACTGTCTCTTTAAGAGCTGTCTGCTTGCAGACATAATTAGTTGTATGGGGACTGTGTGTTTCTTTGATTGAGTACCACTCAAGCTGCTGCCAATTCACTTCATTTTGCAGTCACTAGAGTGCAAAGGAACCTATCTGAAAGATGTAACTGTTTGCCAGAAATTATTTAGAGTAATAATGAAATTACAGTTTGTCTAACCTGCTTTCTTTGCAGTCAGAACTGTGTCTGCTAGTTCCCCATTCTAGTTTTGAACTGCTGAACTGGACCAAACAGTGTGGGGTAAGCTAGCTTTAAAATGGTGCCTTGGACGAATCAGAACTTGGACTCATAATCTGAGCCAGCCACAAGAGGATTGTATGGGCAGTGACTCTGGGAGATGTAGTTTAGACTTCAGTGCCTTTTTGGACCAACAGCAGCAGTCTATTGTGAGTGACAGCCAATCCAGTCAAGAACTGGGAGGAACTCAAAGAAGTGCCGGTTTTGTCGGTTGGAGTTGAGTTGAGCTTTGGCAGTGAAGAAGGAAGGAGCCCTGTGCTTTTCAGTGTGCAGTTTTAGTCAAAAACGTGTATAGACCCAGAGTTCCGGTCTGCAGCTTGTGTAACAGCTTGTTAGGACTGAATCTGTCCTGTGAAAAGAATCAAAGGATCTCTGAAGAGTAGAAACCAGGCTCACCCTGTAGAAGACTGGAGGAATTGCTGAAAATTGCACGGTCTGTCAGGAACTGAATCTGCTGTGTGTTCTCCTGGTATTGTGCAGTAATTACGATCGGAACAGATGCAGCCTGCCTGGTATAGTGCTTTCTTTTATATGGATGTGTGAAGAGGTTTGTGTACCTCAAGTGAGCCCTGCTGACATTGAAGGACCCTATCTTATTTGGAGGTCGTGAGTACTAATTCAGAGTCGCTCCTGTTGGATTGCCACATTAAATCCAAATGGAATTACTGTACTGCTGACTGTTTAATTCTCCTTTTCTCTGTGTGAAAGGGCCCCTACCAGCTGCCACGGTTTGGACTAGCCACTAGGGCTTGGGTACCCAGGGACAGTAACTGATAGGGATAGGCCTGTGCACAGAGCCATAGATAGATTATTAGAGTGATAAGCTAATTAACCTGATTTCCCCTGTCCTTGTTATATCCCCTAAATAAATCAGAGCTGCTTGTTTCAGCAAAGTTATACTGCCTGAGGTATTTGTCTATGTTAAAGTACTGTACTGTGATTGTTGCACTGTATCTCATTCACAGGAGGTCCCAGTGCCGGAACCAGACCTGGGGGTAAGTGTATAATTGTGAAGGTAATTCTGATATATTGTGTGGGCACTAGTGGGAAGAAAGGGGTTGCAGTGTCCCAGAGGGCTGTGACCAAGTTAGTTTAACTATTGCAAACCCTGACCTCTGGGTGGAGGCACCCGCCATTGGATCCAGGCCCCTCAACCTGTTAGTGGCAAATCAGGCAGGGGTAGTAGCCCCTGGGATAGCGCCATCTAGGGGTTACACTTGGGTCTAGGCCGGAGGTCTGGACTCTGCTCAGGAGCTTGCCTCTTTAAATTTTTCAGTTCTGGGGAGCCGACATCAGAGACAGCGCTGCCCATGAGGCTGATGTATTACATGGAGCTCGTGGAGTGGCCAGTAACTGACGCCGACTCCTCCCAGCTTCTCAGTTCTGTTTTTCCCACCGTCGAGGAAGGATCTCAGTGAAGGAAGTCTCAGGATGTACTGCATCAGCTCTGCTCCATTCGGCCTACTCAATTCGTTTAACCGATCATTGACAGTTCGATGACATACTCAATGCTGTAAGTTCGGTTCTGTTTATGGCACCATTCTTTATTTATTTGTCTGTTTTTTTCTCGGCACTGAGAACTTTTTCTCCTTTGTTTTTCTTTCTGTACAGTGGCAATGTCGGGTTCGGGGCATAAAAAAATCTAGGTAAGCGGGAGTTGCCCCCATGCATCAGTGCCCCTGTGACAACTCCGTGACTGTGACAGACCTCAAAGTCTGCTGTTTTTCTTGTCTGGGTCCCCAGCATGCGATGGATGAGTGCGACGCCTGCTTCTCAGTGGATTATCGCACGCTAGTTATCTGCGTGGTGAAGTAGGGGAGAGACCCCCAATCTTCAGTGATTGTCAGCGCACTCAGGATGCCAAGAAAAGATCTCTGGGCTCCTCGCCATAGCCCCTCCCTGGCAATATACGGGCCAATGAAGAGAAGACCCCCTCCATTTCAAAGCTTACTGAAACAAGGGGTCTCAGCAAGGGGTTGGTGGGGCAGTTGTCTTCCTTTGGGGGATGACTGGGCACCCCTCACAGTCCTGGGTCGCCTCGGAGACACGGACAACCCTGGGTGTGGTGCCACAGCTATACACTGGGCCAGCTCCAGTGATCCCCCTCGGTGCCGCAGCCCGGTGCCGTCTCAGCTCCCGACACTAACTTCTACACCGATGAGCAAGGCGGTGCTGAATGTGCACCCGGACTCCCCTCCGGCACCACTCTCGGTGCTGGAGGGCCTAGGATCCAGGGGATGGCCGGACTGGAGATCTCCTTGATCTCATCCTCCACCTCGGAGGGCAAAGATTAGGATGCTCCCGACTGGTTGCCCAGCTCTGGGGAGCCCCTGGAGACTTTCCTTCACTACTCTGCTGATGCAGACTTCAAGTCATATCAACGCTTCCCAGCGGAGATGTTGGAGGAGCTACACATCTCCCATTTCACCGGACATTATCCTGCCCATATGGCACTGTCATTTCTTGGGGAATACAATGCTGACCACTTGGTCATACCTCCCTGGCTCCCGGCCATTTGCGGAGGCCTTATATGCTGTCTGCCAACATCCTGCTGCCCCAGCTCCTGCCCCTAGGGACTGCATGCGCATGTATTGCACTGCTATGGGGTCTTCAGATGCCATGTTCCACCCCTCATCGGGGGTGGAGCTCCTGGATACCCCATCCGGGCATTGTTTCCACAGCACAATCCCCCCCCGAGTCTGACTTAAACCGCTGGGGAAGAAGGGTGTTTTTGGTGGCGTGCCGCCTTTTGTGTATAGCGACCCATCAGGCACGTCAGGTAGCCTATGCCAGGCACCTCTGGACACTGCCAGGTCAGCTCCTAGCAGCAATGCCTGATTGTGAGGAAATCTGGCAGGCCAGTAGCCTTTCTGCACAGGGCCTGTAGCTCACAAGACACCTCTCCAGGGCAGCGCTTTCCTCTATTTTCTCGCTTCTCTTCCTACTCCCTTGATTCTTCAAGGGTGAGAGTTAAGGGGGATGGTATTTTTCTTTAGGGAAAACTCTTCCTTCACGCCACACTGGCATTTCTGCCTCCCTTTGGCATGACCTAAGCTTTAGAGGCACAGTGATAGGGTCCTCAGGAATATAATTAAAAAAAAAGAAGGCCTCAGGTTGCCTTTCATAGAAACATAGAAGTTGACAGCAGATAAGAACGCCAGGCTCATCTAGTCTGCCCATTTTTTCTACCTGATTGTTGCTGCATATGTCTCTATTCTGAACATTAGCCTATTTTATTCTTACTCATCTGTATTATTCCTTGTGCCTATCCCATGCTGCCTTGAAGCCCTCTACTGTACTCAATTCCACTGCCTCTTTGGTAGGCTGTTCCATGGATCTACCATTCTCTCTGTGAAAAGAATCTTCTCACATTACCCCTTAATTGGCCTCCCTCTAATCTCATATCATGTCCTCTTGTCCTGCTATTTTTCTTATACTGAAACATGTTAGACTCTTTCACCTTGTTTAGGCCTATAAGGTATTTGAAAGTTTATCATATCTCCCCTTTCCCTCCCATGCTCTAGTGTGTACATATTGAGGTCCTTCAGTCTGTCCTCATATGGCTTTTTTTGCAGCTCCTGCACCATGTTTGTCGCCCTTCTCTGGACTGTTTCTGTCCTGTTAATGTCTTTTTGCTGGTGTGGCCTTCAGAACTGGACACAGTACTCCAGCTAGGGACTAACCAGTATCTTGTAAAGAGGAATCACTATCTCCCTCTTTCAGCTTGTGTTACCCTACTGATACATCCCAACATCCCTCTAGCTCTTCCCACTGCCTTTATGGTCTGCCTGGAGGCTTTTAGGTGATTGGTGATGATGATGCCCTAGTCCCTTTCCTCTGTAGTGGTTGCTAGCACAACCCCCCATCCTATAGTTAACTTCAGTTTCTCCTGCCACGTGCATAATTTTGCACTTTTAGCGTTAAACCCTAGTTTTTGGACCATTTTCTAGCTTTTCCAGGTCTCGTCTAATCCTACCCACCGCATCTGGATCATCCACTCTGTTGCAGATTGTGGAGTCATCAGCAAACAGGCAAACCTTACCTTCCAGTCCGACCGCAATATCACTGATGAAGATGTTGAAGAGGACTGGCTCTTGGACCAATCCCTGAGGCACCTCACTTGTGACATGCATCTCTTCGGACTGGATACCATTAACCACCGCTCTCTGCTTTCTACCTGTCAGCCAGTTTGCCACCCAGTTGACCGATTTTTGATGTACCCCGAGTCTGCTTAGCTTGTTAATCAATCTTCTGTGTAACGGTATCGAACGCTTTGCTGAAGTCAAGGTAGGCTACATCAACTGCACGCCCTGATTCACCTCCTGGGTTACCCAGTCAAAGAATTCTCTTAGATTAGTCTGACAGGACCTTCCTGCTGTGAATACATGTTGTCTTGGATCCTGTGCCCCTACGGTTTCCAGGTGTTCCACTGTCCTTTCCTTGAGGAGTGTCTCCATGATCTTTCCAATGACTGAAGTAAGACTAACTGGTCTGTAGTGACCTACCTCCTCCTTGCTTCCACCCTTGTGGAGTGGAATCACATTGGCCCTCCTCCAGTCCCCTGGGACCTCCCCTTCACCCCTTCTTCTCCCTTCCCGAGGTCACCCTCCTGTTTTAAAAGGGTCTTCATAGAACCTCCAGGGAGACAGGGATGACACAGGGCTCCCTGTGTTCTCTCCACCTTCTCTGTGATGAGCCAAACAAACATATATGGGATATGTGATGGGTCACACAGAAATATCTGTGATATCCTTCCTGAGTGTATTTTGATCTTATGACATCACGAGTGGCAGAGCCACAAGTGATGTCACAGGTCAAAATACATGAGGAAAGATATCGCAGATATTTTTGTCTGGCCTATCACATATTCCATTTATGTAATGCCATTCATTTCTTTATTACTTTTTGTTTAATTTGAGTTTTTTATTGTATTTTGTTTGTTTTGAATGACCGAGCAGTTGCTGGAGCGAGTGTTTATGCTGATGCTCATGATGCTATACGTGGTGTGTCATTGATTTCCATGTTCCATCATTTGCATACCATTCCAAATTTCTCCGGGGCAGTGCAACTCAGGAGGCTGACTGCTAGAGTTAATCATATTGAAGAATACATTGAAAGAAACAAGATTACTGCGGTGAGTAATTTTTTTTTTCTGGATGTGTTCAGGCTCCTTGCTATCATTTTGTTGCCTGAAAAACAAAACAAAAGGATGGTAAGGAACACCACAGGGGAAGGAAACAGCTTCTGGTAGGGGACTCAATTGTTAGGGGGGTAGAACTGGGGAAGGAAGGGGAGAGTGAGCTAAGGTGCTTGCCTGATGCCATGGCTTGGAGGGACAGGAAGTGAATCATCAGGATTGCAGGAGCAGCATCACAGGAGAGGGAACTCGATATCATGGTCCATCTTGGGACAAATGACCTAGCTGGGTATGAGATCAGTGCAGTGCAGGATGAGTTTGTGGAGCTGGGGAGGGGCCTCAGACAGGTAGCAAGCACGGTAACCTTCTCAGAGGTGCTGCCAGTCTATGGCATGGGTGAGGCAAGGGTACTACACACCATGCAGTTCAATGAATGGTTGCAAAACTGGTGCAGAGCACAGGGCTTTGGCTTCATTGGGGACTGGGGGTCCACTTGGAGAGATGTAGGTCTATACTGGCACAATGGTCTGCATCTGTCCAGGAAGGGAACCAAGCTCCTAGGTGATAGGTTTAAATGCTTCCTCTGCAGGCTTTTAAACTAGCCAAGGGAGGAGGTGCTGATAGGAAGCAGGAAATTTCAAGCCTCCCCACAAAACATGGCAGGTAGTAAGGTAACACCAAGGTACAGAGCTTGACAGATGGCAGGACGCGGTAAATGGAAGAATAGACAAAGGCAATAAGGGCAGGGATGGGGAAAAGGATAATGCCAACATTAAATGGAGGGCAGTGAGTGCCTATGCCTGTAGTCTGGGAAACAATCTTCCTGAGCTAGTAGCCCTGATGGAAGAGGAACACTTGGATATTGTGACAGTCACGGAAACATGGTACAGGGAGAATCATGACTGGGATGTCAACAAACCAGGGTACATAATCTACAGAAGGGACAGGGAGGGTAAAAGAGGAGGTGGAGTAGCTCTCTACATAAGGGAAGGGATCAAAACTACAGAACTGAAAGGTAAAAGGGGAGGACAGGAGGCACTGTGGGTCACCTTGGAGACAGGGAGTGACATCACAGTCCGCACAGGGGTTGTATACAGACCCCCATCTCGGGGAGGAAATGGACAAGAAAATGATAGAAGACATTCTCAGAATGGCTGAAAAAAGGGAAATATTGTTGATGGGGGACCTGAATATGCCAGATGTTAACTGGACGACATGTACTGCAACCACATCCAAGAGCAGGGTCATTCTCAGTGCCCTACAGGGGATGCCTTAGACAACTAGTGTTGGAACCCACTCGGGAGGAGCAATATTAGACCTGGTACTCTCAAATGGAGAGAGGATCACAGATTTAGAAGTGAGTAGCCATCTGAAACAAATGACCACCACACAGTGTGGTTCACAATAAGCACAACCAATGAGACAAGTCATATTAAAACAAGGATATGGGACTTTCGAAGGCTGACTTTGGCAAAATGGGTGCATACCTAAGGAATCCACTAGCAAATGGCTAGAAAAGGAGGGTGGAAGAACAATGGAGAAAAGTCAAACTGCCATCATGGAGGCAACAAGCCTTTGTGTGAAACAAATAAAAGAAAACAAAGCGGAGTAAAAACACTGTGGTTCTCAAATGAGGTGGCAGGGAAGGTTAGGAGAAAAGGTAGCATTCAAAAAGTATAAGGAATCACAAAAGAGCATGACAGGAAGTGTATCAGTTAAAGCAGAAAGAAGTGGGAAGGCAGTCAGAATAGCAAAGGCCCAAACCAAGGAAAATATAGCCAACTCAGTTAAAAGAGGACAAAACCTTTTATTGGTACATTAGGGAGCATAGAAAGGTTAAGGAAGGGATAGTGAAGATTAATAAAGGAGACGGGAGGTGGGCAGAGGGAGACAGTGAAAAGGCAGAGATACTGAATGAATACTTTTGCTCAGTATTCACAAAAGAGGAAGAAGAGGAGGAGTTACCTGAACCAAACAATAAAAGCACTCTTGGCAGGGGGGTTGACACCAGTCCATTTACAGAAAAAAGAGTCCTGAAATAACTCCTAAAACTCAAGGTGGACAAAGCAATGGGGCCTGACAGGATTCACCCCAGAATCCTACAAGAACTAATGGGGGACTTAGTGACACTGCTGACCACCCTTTTAAACAAATCATAGGAGGATGGCGTGTTATCTGAGGACTGGAGGAGGGCAGATGTGATTCCCCTTCACAAAAGTGGGAACAAGGCAGAAGCAGGAAACTACAGACCTGTTAGTTTGACCTCAGTGGTAGAGAAAATGATGGAATCACTTCTGAAAGAAAAGAATTGTTGGTATCTAGAGGCCAGCGGGGCACAGGACCCAAGGCAGCATGGATTCACAGTGGGAAGGTCATAGCAGACTAATCTAATCAATTTCTTTGACTGGGTGAACAAAATAATAGACCAGGGAGGGGCTGTGGATATGGCCTACCTAGACTTTAGCAAGGCATTTGACACAGTCCTGCACAAAAGATTAATAATCAAGTTAGCCAGCCTGGGAGTGGGTCCCAGGGTGGTAGCCTGGGTAGCAAACTGGCTGCCCAACAGGACACAGTAGGTAATAGTAAATGGAACTCACTCCAAAGAAAGGGGGGGTTACTAGTGGAGTACCTCAGGGTTCAGTACTGGGTCCAGTCCTCTTTAATGTCTTTATAGGTGACATTGCAGAGGGTCTGGAAGGAAAGGTATGCCTCTTTGCAGATGACACAAATATCTGTAACAGAGTTGATACACAAGGGGAGTGGAAAGGATGAGAAGGAGAAGGACTTGGCAAGGTTGGAGGAATGGTCAGACTTATGGCAATTTAGATTCAATGCAAAGCAGTGCAAAGTAATGCACCTGGGAAACAAAAACTCAGGAGAAGAGTACACAATGGCAGGGGAGATGCTAACAACAACAGTAATGGAAAGGGACCTGGGGGGTAGTCATATCAGATGACCTAAAGGTGGGCAAGCAATGTGAGAGGTCAGTAGGAGGGCCGGAGGGGATACTGGGATGCATAGGGAGAGGCATCACAAGTAGAAAAAGGGAAGTGGTTATCCCTCTGTACAGACAGTTGGCGAGACACTATCTGGAGTACTGCGTGCAGTTTTGGAAACCCCATCTCTGCAAGGACATAGACAGGATGGAGGCAGTCAAGAGGAGGGCAACAAAAATGGTGCTGGGTCTACATCAGAAACCATATGAAGAGAGACTGAGAGAGCTTAATATGTATACCCTTGATGAAAGGGGAGGTGAGGGGACATGATAGAAACTTTCAAGTACCTCAAGGGAATCAACAAAGTCCAGGAGGGTAGCATCTTTCAGAAAAAGAGATGTGTAAGAACAAGGGGGCACAATTTAAAGATAGAAGGGAGATGTTTCAGGGGCAATGTGAGGAAATTTCTTTTCACGGAGAGAGTGGTGGATGCATAGAACCGCCTTTCTGGGGAGGTTGTGGGGTCTAAAACAGTGGGGGAATTCAAACATGCATGGGACAGACAAAAGGCAATTATAGTGGGGGTTAGGATGAAGTAGGTTGTTGGTTAACTAGAATCTGCAGCTTATCCAATAGGTAGGGAAATGGGCAGACTGGGTGGGCCAAACGGTCCTTATCTGCCGTCAAAGTATATATTTCTATGTAAAAAAGAGATCTTTACCTTCCTTACTCCTTTTCATCTCTCCCCCCCACCCCCGACCGGGAATCTGTAAGCTTCTTTGCTGTTGAAGGAGCTCTTTCTCTCTGTCATCTTTTTTTTTTTTTTATAAAAAAAGGGAAACAGAAAGTCAGCTGTAGAAGAGGACCTGGAGAAATATGAGAGAATCTCGGTCAGACTCCTTCACCTGGTGGACTTCTCCCTTCTTCTTGGCAGTAGGTGTCTTGCACTACCAGACCAGACAGCCTTCTATATTTTTCTTTCTCTTACTTCCTTCTCTCTAGAGAAGTTTTTATTAAAAAAAAAAAAAAAGAGAGAAATGATCAGAGAATCGTAGAATATTTTTTCGATATCTCAGTTGGGCTCCTTCCTTTCTAGTGAGTATCCTCTCCTCCCAGCTTGTTTTTTTTCCCCACCTCAGGATTGCTCTGTTAGTTTTCAAAGTCCTAGGTGTCGCCTCTTCAGTTGGAGAACCTTTGCTGGGAACACATTTCCAGGGTTCCTAGCTCTACTGGGATTCTTGTGTTTTACAGGAAAGTGGACCTTCCTCAAAAAACGTAATCCCATATGTTTGCAATGGTTATATGGAATCTCAGAGTCCTTTGACTTCCTTTGAGAATCATGTAACTTGTAGGAAAACATAGGTAAATTGTCCTGGAGTTGCAAGCAAAGCCAGCTCTATTAAAATCACTGCCTTCCTACTAGGAGCTCGTGGATCCCCACTACACTTTCTGTCTTTGCAGTTTACATAGATAATAGAAGGTGACGGCAGATAAGGACTGTATGGCTCACCTATTCTGCCCCTTTTCCCTATGTAATAATGCATTACCACTGACCTTAGTTGATCTGTGGCTTACCCTCTATTCCCTTTTGAGAGTACTCTTATGTTTATCCTGTGCATTCATTTCTCTCTGCTGTCAAGTTTGCCCTGGTCATTATTTAACCCGCTACTCAAGCACTCTTTTCCAACCTCTTCTTTCTTTTCTTTGGTAGTCAGATTTCATTGCTTTGTTCTTTTGATATCCTGCATCCTTTTTCTATCCCTTGGGCATCTTACCCCACCCTTTCTCTTTTTTCTTTCTTATACTTTGTTTCCTTTCCTGATGAACAGAGCTGTGATGAGCAGGGGGCTGGCATTGGTTACTGGCCAGCCCATGAGCTCCATGTTGTGTGTCCACCTCACGGGCAGCGCCATCCTCGATGTAGATCCCCTAGCTCTAAAATTTTAAAGCTACATGCTCCTGCAGGATCCTAACACCTCCGGCACAGACCCATGAAGTAATGAATGGTGAAGATATTCTGGAAGATCAAGAATTACGGTGAGTATATAATTTTCATTTCTGACTCCACACTTACTCTCTTAATGGCTCCCTTCTCTACCGCCTCTATGCCTTCCTTGAAAAAGATACACTAGACCAGTCACCATTTCTTATTTCCTTGCACTACAGCGAATACCAGGTCTTCTGTCCTCACACTACAGCAGTCACCAGGGCTTCTTCTATCCTCTCACTTAAGCAGTCACTAGGTCTTCTTCTGTCCTTACACAGCAGTCATCATCAGGTCTTCCTATGTCATCACAATATATCAGTCACCAGGCCTTCCTTCTGTCCTCTCACTGCAGTAGTCACCAGGTCTTTCTGTGTCTTCGCACTAGAACAATCACCATGTCTTCTTCTGTTCATGCACTACAACACTCACCAGATGGTTACCATGTCGTCTTCTGTTCACACACTACAGCACTCACCAGTTCCTCTCCAGTCCTCACACTATGGCAGATGCCAGGTCTTCTTATGCACTCACATTCTAGCAATAATCAGGGCTTGTTCTGTCCCCGCCCTACAGCTGTCACCAGTTCTTATTCTTTCCTTACACTACAACACAGTTACCAGTTCTTCTGTCCTCACACTACAGCAGTCACCTGCTCTGGCCTCACAGTATGGCAGATGCCAGGTCTTCTTGTATCCTCACACTGCATTAGTTGCTACGTCTTCCGTCTTCACACTACAGCAGTCACCAGGGCTTCTTGTTTCCTCAAACTGCAACTATTACTAGCGCTGTTTCACATTTTACCCATGTGTTAATTAGCTTGCATTATAGCAGTGTAAGTGACTCCATATGTTGCACAGTCATCTTTAAGGCCAGAAAATCAGAAGTCCATAGGGTCTAGGCCTGCAGAAACTTTGCTAATGCCCCAAACTGACACTGTAGTACAGCTCTGGATGAGCTTTAACAGCTCACTGTGCCTTATCTGGTCAAAAATAATAATAAAAAAAAAAATACATGTTTGGTCAGGTGTTGCCGAGGTTGCCTGCCCAGATTGTAGCTGAAAGCTCTTCTCTCTGTGCTGAACGGACTTTGAGCTTCATTTTAAGTCAAGTTTATGATAAACTTTAGCTACATTAAAATGAGAAGAGCAAATCCTTCTGAATGAATGCTGAAGATGAACATGTTGAGTGTAATGACTTGGATAAAATACTGCAGCTCTCATATGATGTACTGATCTAGGCATAAAACACCCAAAAAATCTTCCATCAATAGAAAGAAATCCTAACGGTCTGTGTTCAAAGCCGTTAATGTGTTTCTCACCCTTTCCTCAGCAGGTTTCTTGTTTTTCTTTTTATAAGTGCAGGCTAGCATTTAAAAATAAGGCAGGGATGTGTGGGGTGGGTGGGGTGGGGTGAGGGAGCAGCACAGTGATCCTACTGTGTAGTTCCAAAATGGGGTTGCCTCTATGGGCTGAGTTGATTGAGGGCAGCGCTGTGACCCTTACTGTATAATTACAAAATGGGATTGCCCTCATTGGCTGGGGATACAGTATTGTAATCATTACTATGTGTTTCTAAAATGGGCTGCCCAGATGGTCTAAGTGGGGTGGAGGCAGTGCTGTCATGCCAAATTTGTTATTTCAAAATGGAGCTGCCTGTATGGGCTGAGTTTGGTGGGGACAGCACTGTGTTCTCTACTGTGTGTTTCTAAGATGGGGGTAAACTTTTTGGTTGGGAGGGGGCAGTACTATGCAGTTCTAAATTGAGGCTTCCTGTATGGGCTGGGTGGGGTGGGATGGAGTAGCTGTGATTCCTACTGTGTGCTTCTGAAATAGGGCTGCTATCTTGGGCTGGGTAAGGTGGTGGGCAATGACGTGATCCCTACTGTGTCATTCTAAAATTGGGCTGCCCTCATGGACTGGGTGAAAGGGACAGTGTTGTGGTCCCTACTGTGTGGTTCTAAAATGGGGCTACCTATATGGGCTAGGTTTTTGTGTTATGGGCTTCCCCTTCCCCTCTCTGAACTTAAGCCATACAAATGGATTGATGTTGAGCAAAGACTAGGGTTGGGAGATTGGATTTTACTGTAGCTACCATACTGTGATCAATACAGGTGGCCACCGATTGATGGCTCTTACATATGATGACTTCCATGCCTACAGCTTTGGCGACCAGCTGGTTCTGTTTGTTCCAGATGAGTGTCTGCTGTGTGTCGTGCTATGTAACTGACATGGTGACCAGTTGAATGGAGACCAGATATGGAACTCCTATAAACTTTACCTGAGTCATCATACTGCCCTCTTTTCTTTCCTTTTATTTTGTAAAACTCTGGGAAAGCTGTTTAGTTTTTAGTCCTCTTTAGATAAACAGGTATTCTGGTTTAACAAAAGCTTGTCACCTTACTGCAGGCACAGTCTGTGTCCATTAAGAAGCCCTCCTGCCCAAGTCTAGTTAAGGTTGTAAATAGGTGTAAGATGGCCCATTACATCTTAAGAGTTCACAATGATTTATGCTTTCTGACCAACAAGGAGCGACACCCAGAGCATGCAGAGAGTAAACAGGCGAGAATTTCCACCTGACGCCTTTCCTCCACTTTTGTTCGTCTTTTTCAGTTGGAGGAGGACAGGCAATCCCAACAATCACTCCCAAGATACAGTCCCCTGAGAAGATTGGCATCCTCTGTGTTCTCCTCGTCAACATTGGAAACAGAACATTACCCTCATCCTGGCAGCAGCTTCATCCAGCGTAGTCGTTCGGCTGAGAGTAGCCCAGTACGCATGCCTCAACGCAGGCACATGCCTTTGATGCCTGGAAATCACAGACTTATGCCATCAGTGCTCCGCATCTCTCGATCACAGCTGCAGCAAGTCTGGGCTCATTTCACGCACAAAACATGACTCCTGTGGAGACCAGTTGCGGTATAGACTACACTTCCTCATGCAATAAACTCTTGACTGACACCCATCCTGTGTGTGTAAATCTGATGCAATACAGAAGCCCTGAGATTACTGGTTTGGTATGACCCTACTGTGTACCCAAGGATCCAGATGGAGAGAGCAGATTCCTATCCTATAGAAACATTTCTTTATACTTTGCAATCACTTCTGCATGTTTTAAATGGAAGGTGCCTGGAAGCTGAAGAGAATGTGACTGAGATGGTCAGGTATCCAGACCTTCTTCCTGCACCCATCCAAGACCAGTAGAACCTGAAGAGTCCCTTAGGTGCCACCCAGGGTAGGCTCTAGGGACTGAGACCAGCCTCAGCATGTGGAAGACTTCAGAACCCAGGCGGTTGAAGTCCATGCTGCATATTCTCTGAAGATGCAGATGAGCGAGAGTCACAAACGAAATGTTTTTGTAATTTAATTGGTGTGGCCAAAGATAACCAAAATGGTACATTGTTTTCAATCCTAAATTTTGCAAGGATGACCTCTGACCTCTCAGTGGTAACATCTAATCGGAGGCCTGTTGTAAGCAGCTTCCAAACCCACTAGCATTCTTCTGTATTTTGCTTGCACTGGACATTGAACAAGAAGAATTTCCATGTTTGATTACCTCTGTACTCTTGCTACAGTTAAATTTTATCAGTTTTGGGCTGGGGATCTGTTCTTACCTGTAAGAGCATGCTGACAACTATTTGGAGTTTTGGGTGAGGAGGGGGGGGGACACATAGCCTTAATGCAAAAACCACCCTGAGGGTTCGACCACACAGACAGTTTACAAGACATCAGCACTCATTACTACTGAGATATCTGGCAGACAGCAGTATTTTGGCAGAGGTAGTGCATGTTCTGTGGGGTCAGGGAGGGATACCCTGCCAGAATTTTAGGCAGTTGGTTAAGAAGATGGTTAAGTGAGTCTTCCAACAGAAAATACAGGAAAAGGTGTTTCACATTAAATACTTGAAAATTTGTAAATGCTTGACCTGAATGATTTTTGTAAATTAACTAAATGCTTTTAACAGATTTTTACTATAAAGTTATGTTGATCTAAATTAGTAAGTTTTAACTACATCCATAAAAAACTCAGACGTCGGCAGCTTTGTTGCTGTAAGTGAAGGTGCTGCTGAATCCAAGGTGACTCAATATTCTGTTGCTCTAAGGGGCTGATGCTGTAGAGGCCAGGGTAACAGAATGTTTTGTCACTATAAGTAAATAATGCTGCAGAGGCCAGGGCAACAGAAGATTCTGTTGCTGTAAGAAAATGATGTGGCGGAGTCCAGGATAACAGAATGTTTTGCCACTGTAAGTAAACAGTGTTACAGAGCCATGGGTAACAGAATGATCTTCCAAGAATAAGTCTTCACCAACGATTCCAAATTGTGGGGCTTTACCAGAGGTGCTAGGACCCTGCAGGAGTCAGAACTTTTCTGGTGGGAGCTGGTGACAGAAGTAGGCACCACGTGTGCAGTTGCATGTGCCTCCTGGTGTACAGTAGCACAAGCTCTCAACCACCTTAGTTCCTTTTTTCCCCACCATTGTGTGTGCATCAGTAGCATTGTTGCTCTCCTTGTCCTGGCCAGAACTTTACCATCTACGTGCCAACAGCATTCAGCTCTTCAGCTTTAGATTTAAAACTACACTAGGGTTTGTAATTTTTGTGTCAGTTTAGTTAGTTTAGCACACAAAAATTTTAATGTTACTCAGCCGTACCTCATGCCAGCGGTGAGCGTCCATGGAAGTATGTAAGGAGTCTGAAAGATCTACTTGCTCTGGCAGCGGGGCTTTGTGTGGCCACAACCTTTCTGGGCAGGTGCTCAAGCAATGAGCAGTCCTGTACCTGGGAGGATGGACAGTCCTGCTGGAGACACAAAAAGTTCATATCCCACACATGCTCAGTGTTAGGGTTTTGCACCATTTAGCCTTGACCTCCTCTCACAGTAAGGGGAAGAAATGGAACTAGTTGCGGTCATCCTCTGGTCATTTTGCTCTGAGACACTCCAGGGACAGGGGCAGCCATGGTGCCGCTGCTGATTACTTCGGTGCCAGCAGAGTCTGGACCCCGTTGGTGCTGCGTGCGGTGCCAGGGTCAGTCTTCTTGGGCCCTGCATCTGTTCTTTCAACAGTACCACATGAGCTTTTGGTGTTGGGATTGTTCTCTCCAGGATGGCCTTGGGGAAGCCCTTGGCGCCACTGCTGACTCTGTTTCCCAGGCCCCATTTGGGGCCTGGTCTGATGTTTACAAGGCCATGACCTATGCTGCTGCTGTCTCTTTGACCCCTTCCTCTCTACTACTGTCCAAGTGAGGAGGGAATAGCAGGGGATGAGTCAGACCCTAACCCCATCATCTGATGGTGCAGAGCATGACTGTTATAGTCAAGAGAACTCAGAACCAGTTCCTGTGACCCTGTGGATCTCTCCTTCTAGGCTCTGCTCATAAAAATGCATTCTGCATTAGATTTCAAGCCAGCAGCCGTAGACCAAGCTAGGCACCTCAAACTGGAGTTTCTAAATCTGCCTAATATCCCAGTCACCTTAGTTCCTCCCATCCAGCCACCCCTAGAGAAACTCTCAGAGGCAGCGAGGAGGCTTGCTACTGTGGTAGCTGTCCGCAAACAGGTGGACAAGAAATACATGATGCCTAAATCTTAAGTCCCTTTATGAAATGTGCAGATTAAATCCTTCACTCTAATTGGCTGTTATCTAATGCACAGGTAAAAACAAGTGCTGCCTAAGAACCAAAAAACAAATCTTGTGCCACATAGAACTTTGATGTTTGAACAGCCACCATTTCTTTTCTCCCACAGAAGAGAGTCAGCTGTACCTCTCCCCAGTCTCTACAATGTCCTGCCTATACTCCCTTCCCTGTCACTGCCAATGTTCGTTTTTTTTTTTGTTTAATTTTACCCACACATGGCATTAAGACTGTGGCTCCTCACAAATTCACTTTATTCCTCTTGGTTGCTTCTTGTCCACCCGCCCGCTCACTCGGTCTCTCATTAATCGCCACTCCCTCACTGTAAGTTCAGCACCACTCAATTAAAAAACAAACAAAGACAATGACCAAAACTAAAGTATTCCTCTATGTGCTGTCCTGGAAAAACCTGTTGGAAGCCTGCTGTTTACATTCTTCTCCCTTGCACTGTAATTACTGTTGTAACAGCACTTCAGTACTGCTCTCTCTCCCGCTGTATGCATCCTCACTAACAAGTTGCCGACACGAGTGCAATCATTCCTTCTGCTCTGTTTTTATTTTTATTTTTAATGAAATCATCTCCTCTGGCAGAATCCTCCCTTGCTGCTTATAGCATTACGTATATATGCTCTTTTCACCTCCACCCACTCTCTTGCTCACTGCCCCTCCCCAAAGCCGGTGCCGCACATCGCTTCAGTTTAAAAAATGACCTCACATTTCACACACTGACTGGAAAAGAGGGAGATGGGCTCAGAATACTGCATATTTCATAGCTGCTGCTGATGAGCAGGCTCTGTGTTTTTCTGCATTTTATTAATCGTTTACCAGCAGTCAGAATTCTGTGCTTGCGTATTCCTTCCAGCCGTTCACTCACTCGATCTGCACACACATTGCTGTGTTGCCTGCCCACTAACTTGCTTGCACCACTTCTTTCTTCATATCCCAATTATGAACAGAAACATCTGTCAGGAGGCAGAACTGTACCTAATAAAAATAACAATAAACAAAGAAGGGTAGTACTCAGAACTAAACAAATGGTGGGTGGAGGGGCCTAAAAAAATACAGTACAAGCAGGCAGAGGAACCATTTTAGGTAAAATTTAGTCAAATATTTAAGTTTAAATACTTAAATCTGCCAGTATATATTGTTTCTTGTATCTAAGGTAAAGGGACCCATTTATAAGTGAAATATGACACTTCAGGGTGTGCATTAGACATTTCTAATGCATGACCAGGGCCGAAGGCACTCAGCCCTGCTGACCTTGTTCTCACAACGCCCCTGGTCGTGTGTTAGAAATGTCTAATGCACACTCCCTCGTGTCTTATTGCTTATGTATTTTACTCAGCCAGTAGTGGATGCCATTGATATTTCGGCTGAGAGTGACAAAACCATAGTGCCTAAGGAGATCACTGCACACCCTGCTAACAAAGAGTCACACAGTATGGACACCATGGCCAAGTGGGTCTATGCCTCAGTAATTCTTGGCATGAAGGTAGCTAGCTACCAGGGTCACTTCTCTAGGTAGAAGCATGCACCCTAGAGCAAGCTTAAGTTTCTAGCACAGGCCTGCCAGACATGGAGGCAAAACAAGACTTGCGGCTTGCTGTTAAGCAAGGTACTGAATCTAACAACCACCAGCTTAAAGCCTTTATGGAGGCATTTGATGCAGCAGGTCACCCCACTGTTGTAGGTAATTGCATCAAATGGTACTCCTGGCTGCAGACTGATAGCTTTACTCAGGATGTCCAGCAACAGATCATGAATGTGCCCTTTGATGGCACTTATCTGTGTGGACAGCAGGAGCAGCAGTCTCTTAGAGTCTAATGAAATGAGAATGACACTTAAAACTTCTAGGCCAGCTCTCTGTCACCCACAGAGGGGTAGAGGCCATGGTTCTTTTCACATCAAGCAGTCTTTCTGTGGCAGGAGATCCAAAAACAAAAAAGTCCAACCTCCCCAGCCCCAGAAGGAAGTACAGCCAAAGGTACATGTGCCGAAAAGTGCTCAGTGCCACCATCTGAAACTCTGGCCCCAGATTCTCTTCAGTTGCCCGAGGTGGACCTCTCCTCTCCAGAAAGGGGTGTCTGACCCAGTTTTACCATCAGTGGGAATCCATCTCAGTGGACAAGTAGGTTTTCAGGGTAATCCGAGAAGGGTACTCCCTGGAACTGTTGGAAATCCCTTCAGACAGTCCTCCCAGAAGGCAACTCCCATTGTCAGCTCACATGTCAGAGATTCTTCACAGGAGATTGCAGGCCTTCTGAGAAACAGAGCAGTGAAAATAGTGCCAGAGTCAGAATGGGACACAGGGTTCTATTCCCACTACTTTCTAGTACCAAAGAAATTAGGGGACATGCATCCCATTCTCAACCTCCAGAAAATTTTAAGATAATTTCTTGGAATCTTTGCTACCCTACCTGAAACATCTGGATTGGCTAGCATCACTAGATATGCAGGATGCATACCAGCACATGCTTGTGCACCCCAGCCGTCACATGTACCTCCAGTTCTGGGGAGGGGGAGGGCAGCACTACTAGATCAGATTCCTACCCTTTGGGCTTTTTCTGATACCACAAATCTTTACAAAAGGTGCATTTACATGGTCTGATCTGCTTTTGTGCGAACGGTGTAGATGAGTTGCACCAGTGCAGATCAGGCTGTGTGAACAGCTGGTGGGGCATTGTAAATCGCTCTGATGGGGCGCAGGATGATCATTGGTTTGTTGAGTTCTCATACTGGTGCAGGCATTTTCACCTAGCATGTAAATATGCTGCTTTACCTTCACCAGTACAGCACTGCGTTACCCCGTGCCATGTCAAACCCAACTGACAGCTCACCCTCACTGGCTGCTGCATGTACGACCTTACACAAATTTACACATGCCCACAAATTTAGTTGTATTATGCCAGACCTCCAGAACCTCAAGTCTCTTGACTTCTCAGACATATAGCTTCTGCCGCGCAGTTTGACCAATCATGAGCTCCACTGCCAGCACTTACTCACTCTGCTCCTCCTTCCGATTCCAACTGCATTACTTTCCTCTCAATCACAAAATACATACAGCTGAGCCTATTGCAACCAAATTAACTTGTCATTTTCTGTAATCTTTAAAAAAAAAAATAAGCACCGAGAATTGACTGCCAACTTAGCGGTTTGGACACATACCATGCACACTGCCAGCTAATCTGACAGTTTAACTGTCATGTGTGCCCGTTAGAAATACAGTGCAAGTGGTGGAAGTTTTGTCATGGAGCTGCAATGATGCACATTGCCATGCATGTAAACGGTGGTAGGTATTGATGTGGGTGGAGCGGTGGACTAGTGGCACAGTTGCAACCCAGCAGCTTCCTTTGGGTAAACACACCTAAAGTGTTTCACAGCACACCTCAGAAGCTAGGTCTCCAAATCTTCCCATTTCTAGATGACTGGCTTATCTCAAGCCTGTCAGGCAGGAAACATAGCAGGCAGTGGCCAGTGCCTCTCAGTTTCTAACTATCCATGGGAGTCCTGATGAATTCCTCAAAGTCTCATCTGGAACCCTCCCAGAAACAAATTCATGGAAGATGTTCTAGACATGACCCGGGCTGAGGTCTTCCTCCCAAACAACAGGTTATGTGCACTCTTGCAGATGGCATGTCACATCATAGAATGCAAGTCTGTGGCAGCCCATTCTATGCAATGCATGCTGGTACTAATAGCTTCCTCAGTGTTCACAGTGCCTCTGGTAAAGCTGCACTTGAGGACAGCTCAGTATCCAGTGGTCACAGGCATCACACCCTTAAAACTACCCCATTCTGGTGACCAAACCCTGGTGAAGTTCCTGATATGGTGGTCAGTGGGGACAATCTCCAGGGCTTCTTTCTCCCACCAGAGCAACAGGTGACCCTCACCACAGATGCCTCCCTGCTGTGGTGGCGAGCCACTGCCAGAATCTTCAGACATAAGGTGTCTGAGACCCATCAGAAACACATCTCTACTTCAGTGTGCTGAAGATGCATGTACTTCTGTACGGACTGAAAGCCTAGTGGACTTGGTCAGCCAAAAGGCAATTCTTCTCCAGACTGACAACAAGTCTACCATGTACTATATCAACAAACAAGGAGGATCACACTCCTACCCTCTCTGTGGGGAGGTGATGAGAGTGTGGGAATGGGGCCTGGAACAGGGGATCCTGATCCAAGCAAACTACCTGCCAGATGACCAGAACACACTGGCAGTGCAGATGAGTTAAGTTGGACAGAGGCAGATCCTCACTAGTGGTCACTAGCATCTGACATCATGAGATCACTATTAAACAAGTGGGGCACCCCAGATATGGAGCTCTTTGCATCCCCACCCAATGCCAAACTGCCTCGATTTTGCTCCCAAACTCCAGAACATGGTGTTTTCTGTCAGGATGCATTCAGACTTCAATGGTAAAGTCTGTTTCTGTATGCATTTCCTCCAGTCCCTCTGATCAGAGGGTGGTATTCAAGCTGGAGGCACACAGGGGCAAGATAATCCTAGTGACCCCCTGCTGGCCTCAGCAGATATGGTTTCCTCTGTTGAACTGACTTTCAGTCAGCAAATCATAGGTTCTGCCTCTTTGGACAGACTTGTTTACTCAGGGTCAACTGGTCTATCCCAGCCTGTGCTCCCTTCACTTCAAGGTCTGGCTCCTGAAGAGACAGAAGTGAACAGGTACAAGGTATCTTAGAGGGTCTCTGAAATACTTTTGGCTGCATGTAAACCTTCTAGTAGGAAGGCATACACAGGAAATGTTTTTTCATCTGGTGCCCCCAAACTCCAGTGGACCCCTTCAGGTGTCCTCTTGAAAAAGTTCTGGAGTACTTACGGGACCTCTCTGATGCTGGCCTGCAGTATTCCACAGTTAAAGGTAATAGGAAACAGTTTTTTACATATCTGAATTTTATTTATTTATTTATAGCATAGGAATTGCAACCCTTTGGGTCATAGACTCATTTTCAAAGGCTCCACATCAAGTACAGGGAGTTACAAAGACAAGGACAACAACAGGTGATTACAGTTAACAATGGTGAAGAGTCATACAAGTGAGGTGAGCAAACAGGTGTCTAGAATGTGAATACAACATACATAGGGTAATTGCCTATACAATTGGTAGCTAAGAGAAAAAAGAAGAGGCAGCATTACATGCATACAGAAACTATGGATGTGCAGTGTACATATTTAGGAGATTGCGTATACATGAGGTAGCTAACAGATGCAGCATTACAGGTTACAGATGGATTGCAGGGTGCTGTCTCGAAGGATGTTTTGCAAGGTGCAGCCTCAGGAGGCATTGTCAAGATCCTAAAATAGTAATGTGCTATGAGTTAGCCAGGATAGGCCTAGGGCACAGGGCCCCAGAGGCAGAGGAAATGCATGCAGCCTTGTTTGAGACATTGTCAGTGCCAGAGATGGCATATAGTGATAGGGCAGGGCCTAGGGTAGGCTAGCGGGTGGCACTGGCAGCTACGTGCTGATAAAATATGGGCTTTTAGGGCTGCCTTAAATAGACCTGACTTGGTGGTTGCAGCGATGGCAGGGGGGAGGGCATTGTACTATGACGGGGCTCTGAAAGGGAAGGATCTTTGTGCTAACAAGGTCCTGACCCTGGGTATCTTCCAGATAGTTTTGGTGGCTGTGCAAGTGACCACAGAGAGGGTGGCCGACTGAAGGGAGGCCGTAGTATCTGCTGGGGTTAAGCCCAGGTGGATTTTTTTGTTGAGGAGACAGGTTTGATACTGCAGGCTTTCATTTAGTGTGAGAACATTGGTGAGTGCATAGAGGGTGCAGGTGTGCACACTTGTCTGCATCAGAGAGGCGGCATGCCTTATAGATAGCTAGTTGGATTTGGTGGAGTGCTGTTGGGTCTCAGGCAGCATAGATTGTGAGTCCATAGTCCACCAGTGACAGGACTGAGGGCGTTACGGCCAGGTGAAGCACTTCTGGTGGTGGGTAGTCTTTGTGCCTATATAAGAGACCGATAAGGGCATTGGTGGCTGAGAATAGAATTTTAATGTGGTCATGGAACGAGAGGGTGGTGTTGAAGGTGACACCTAGGTACTTACAGGTTTGGACCTGCTCCAGAGGGAGGAATGAACTGGAGAGGATATTCAGGTGATGATCCTTTGCCCTGTTCTGGCGGTTGGCAAAGAGCATAGTTTTGGTCTTTTTAATATTGACAGCTAGTCTGTGTTCAGCAAACCAGTTTTCTGTTTGTTTGAAGGAGTCTTGGAGCGAGAGCTGGAGTGAGGAAGGATCAGGATAGGAGGCATAAAGAACTGTGTCATCCGCATACAGGAGAATGTCCCCAGAGCAGGACTTAGGCAAGGCATTGAGATATATGCTGAAAAGCAAGGGACCCAGTATGGATCGCTGGGGGACACCAGAGCACACCAGGAGTGTGGTAGATAGGCTATTGTTAATTTTAACACACTGGGTTCTGGCAGACAGGTAGCTGGAGAACCATAAGGGGGCCCTGGGAAACCCCAATGTGTTGTAGGGTGTTAAGTAGAAGTGGGTGGGAAACCATGTCAAAGGCCTTAGAGAGGTCTATGAACACGGCCTTTGTCCAGCGCAGAGTGAAGTGAATTAGAAAATTCCATAAGGGCGGTAGTAGTGCTGTGACCTGCTCTGAAACCGTGCTGCTCTCTACACAGTAGGCTGTGCGTGAGAAGATATTCGGCGAGCTAGTCAGCCATGATTTTTTCAAGGGCTTTAGAAAGTGGGGGAAGAATTGAGAAATGTCCTCCTTTTGTTCTTCAGTGGCTATCCAATATTCTATGTTTTTGACCTTTTTTGTTAAATTAATACTGTAATTATTTTGCCTTTGTAACTACCCTGAATCCCTCTCTCCTCAGAAGTTGCTGCTCTTCTTCATACTGCCTAAACATTCTGAGACTTCAATGGCATCATTTCAGGCCATTAAGATGAGTAACATGGAATGGTGTTATTGATGCCATAGAATGTCTTAGAAATATGAAAAGAAAGAGCAGTAACTGGTGAGGAGAATGGAACCAATGTAAATATGAGGGCACACAATAGCTGGTTCATTTACAGTATTTATCAAAAATTGGTCCAAGCATATCAGAATACATAACTGGCTTGGAAAGGAAGATTGAGGACAGTTAATTGTGCAAAAATAATTTCCTATCTCCTTTAAGGTTCATCTATGTGCTATCTCAGTATACCACGAACCTGTAGGTACTCCCTACCTGACACAGCTGCCACTGTTTAAGGGGTTCCTCATAGGTATTCTGCACACGAAGCCTCACATCAGGAAGCTGGTGGCTCCCTGGGATATCAAACTTGTGCTGGATATGCTCACCTATAAGCTGTTTAAGCCTATAGTGACTTGTGACTTGCAGTTTCTCACTTGTAAAGCAGCATTCCTTGTGGCTATCGCCTTGTCGCATGAGTATTTAAACTTTGTGCTTTGATCACAGATCCTCCATATGCGGTTTTCCATAAAGATAAGGTAGTTCTATGTACACACCCCATGTTTCTATCTAAGGCAGTGTCAGAGTTCCATCTTAATCAGGCTATACGCCTGCCTACATACTTTGCCAACTTCCAGAACAAGGAAGAAAGGACTCTCCACTCACTGGATGTTAAGAAGGTCCTAAGGTTTTACCTGGATGAAACTAAGGACTTCAGACAGTTAAAACAGCTGTTTGTCTTTTTCGACCCCAGGTGAAAGGGACAGTCTGTCACAACCAAGTGCATTTCTGCCTAAATTGTAAACTGCCTTCACCACTACTATGCTATGGTGAAGGTTAAACTGGAGGACAAGGTACATGCCCACTGCACCAGAGCAGTTGCCATTTCTCTGGGAGAAATACACTCTGTGCATATTGGAGAGATTTGCAGAGCTGCAGCTTGGAGCACAGTACTGTATATACCTTTACCGGAAGTAACACTTGTGCAAATTCCCCCAATGTCCTGCACAGCGATGGCACAATGCCGACACCAGTATTGTGCCGTCAGAAAAGGAAGTGCTTTTTGCAGGGGACTTTGCCCTCCGCACCCCCTCACATTTATTTATAATCAACTCCAGGTCAGAGTTGTTTTGGGAAGGGGGCAGAACACCAGGAGAAGCCACGTCACTGAAAACAGACCATTACATCAACTGTCGCTATAATGGTCTGTTTTTGGGTTTCGCTGTCCTGGTGTTGCTCACAAGTGGGCCACTGATATTTTCCGAGCATTATGCCTTGAATGTCCATGCCAGGCAACATACCACCTTTGGTAGGAAAATTCTGAATGGATTTGCTATCCCGAGTGAGCCCTGAACTCCAGTCTCCTTAGTCTGGAGGACTTTCACTGAGCTTGGTACTCTGACTCACATGTGGGAATCAATGGTGAAAACTGATTCTTGGAAGATAATGAAAGTCACCTACTTACCGTAACCACTGAATATCTTTACCACTGATTATCACACCAGCCCATCACCCCCGGACTCACTCTAGTATTCTTCTGTTGGTCTTCACCCCTTTGTATTTGGTTTGGGCTGTGAAGACACTGTTTTACTGGTTTAGTAGCCTTTCTTACATGGGCCACCAGGGCAATCTTATGCCCTTAGGTTAATTGCATAGGTTACTCATTAGGTTCCATGCTGCTCATCTCCTCAGTAAAAAAGGTACTGAGGCAGTTGGAGGCTGGTGTCTCTGTATACCAGTGGACTCTTGTGGTGATGCGCAAGTGGGGCCTACTTGCATAACCAGCTTCCACCAGAAGAGTTCTGGCTCTTGCAGGGACCTAGCCATCCAGCACAGATCTACAAGTAGTAATCAGTGGTAAAGATATTCTGGAAGATCAGCAGTTACTGTTAAGTACGTAACTCATTTCTGTCCTCTAAGAAAACGATGCTGCAGAGGCCAGGGTAACAACATGTTGTGTTACTATAAGTGAACAACACAACAGAGACCAGGGTAACAGAATGCTCTGTCACTCTAAGTAAAGTATGCTACAGAGCCCAGGGTAACGGAATGTTCTGTTTCTGTAAGTGAACAGTGCTAAAGGTGAGGTGCAGCAGAATGATCTGTCATTATAAGAAAACAATGGTACAGATGCCAGGGTAACAGAATGTTCCATTACTGAAAGTGAAGATGTTACAGAGGGTAACAGAATGTTGTGTAAGTGAACAATGCTAAGGTGGCCAGGGTACAGGTTGTTCTGTCACTGTAAGTGAATGATGCCTCAGAGACTAATGTAACCAAATGCTATGTCACTGTAAGTGAACAGTACACAGAGGCCAAGCTGACTGAATATTCTGTTGCTGTAAAGAAAATACTATGGAGGCCAGGGTAACAGAATGTGAATGTAAGTCAGAATACTATATATGCTGATTTAACAGAATGTTCTGTCACTGTAAGTGGACAATGCTACAGAGGCCAGGGTGACAAAATATACTGTCACTGTAAGTGAACAATGGTGCAGAGGTAACAGAATATACTGTCACTGTAAATGAACGATGGTGCAGAGGCTAGGGTCACAGTCTCAGAATGTTCTGTCACTATAAGTGAAAATTCCATCACTATAAGTTGACAGTACTACAGAGGTGAGGGCAACAGAGTGATCTGTCGCTGCAAGTGAATGTTTGTGCAGAGGCCAGGGTTACAAAGTTCTATCACTGTAAGTGAACAATACTACAAACGCCAGGGTTACAGAACTGCTATAGTAAATCAACAGTGGTGCAGAGGTCAGGGTAACAGAATTGTTGTCACTTTACGCAAACAGTACTACAGATACAGAGGTAACTGAATATTCTATCACTGCAAGCAAACAGTAAAGCAGAGGCAAGTGTAACAGGATATACTGTCACTGTTAGTGAATAATGGCGCAGATGGCAGGGTAATTTGCTGCAAGCGAATGATGCTACAAGAGCCTGAGTAACAGAATGTTCTGTCATTAAATGAATGATACTGTAGAGGCCTGGGAATAAAAATGTTCTGTTTCATTCCAGGTTGCCACTGGGAAAGTCATTTACTGCTGGGTAAATGTGGTGTCATCCAGCTAGGGACCAACACTTAACACATATTCGTGAATGCCAAAGATGTTGCATCACCTATGGAATCCTGGAGAGTGAGTGTTCATTGGCAGTTAAGATTGTGTCTCCCCCCATTTTCTCATCAGTTCTTTCAGTGTGGGTCTAGGGTCAGGCAGTTCTGGCTTTCGACTCCCCTGCTTGATAATTACTTCACATTTTTTATTCTTTGAGTGTGGTAACTGCAGCGAATCCTCTTTGGCTTAACAGACAAAATTTTAAGTTTAAACTGTGCCTGTTTGAAAAGTTCATATGGTTTCAGCTTTTTAACCCCAGGTCCTCCTGGACGTCTGGTTGTTCTACCTGCCTGACTTTTCTTTTCTATGATTATGGGTCTAGGAGAACAAGGTAAACCATTATAAATCTTTGCTTTTGGTCTGCCTGATAGCTTGGTGTCTGAGGTAAGCTGGGGTCATTTTTTTTTTTCCTTTTAAAACATTCCTTTCCTCAGCGGTGAGTGAATGCTCTTTTTTTCTCTGTTTGGTGGATTTGGGTTACACTAGGAAAATTGTGTTTTTTGATTGATTTTATACAAAATCAGCTGTTTTTCAGAATCATGATTCTTTATCCATTTTAGCACTATTTCAGTTTTTGACACAAAAATGAACTCATGCCCAAGATAAACCAACTCATGTTGCAGCAAGCAGTGCAGCAGGTACATGTGAATCCTGACCGCACATACCAGTGTACTGCCCTAAAGGCTGTAGTAATTTTTCATGGCAAGGTACAGACTTATAACAAACACAAAGCAGTGCACTCACCTCAGCTTATGCCGCCAAATATTAGCAGAATACAGGAGAAACACAGAAGACTGGCACACAGGTCAAGATCAGTACAACCTCAATTTGATTAACTTTTAAAGTGCAGTGCAAGTGAAAATATGCTGATAAAATGTGGAGATGGCAGCAAATGCACTTCAACCCCCCTGAGTGCAGGTATCGGACCCCTCGGCTGTTGCATAGACTGCATGTGGAATTGTTAGTGAATATTCAAGCAACAACAGGTCAATAGCTATATGGACCCCAGACATCTTTGGAAAAACATTAACCAGATTTTGAGGAAGCAAAAGAACAAAAACATCGACAACATTGCCTCAATGATAGTATGTGTTTGTATGGTCAGACTTGATGGACTGTTGGTCTCTTTCTCCTGACAGTCTTTATTGCTTTGGTTCTGTGTATGGGTTCAGATCCTTTCACCATGGCCAACATATTAAATCAAGCATTCCTTGTTCTGAATCACCGCAAAACCTCCTCTCTTATTAAGACTGAGCCTGTAAGAAGTGACTTTGTGGCCACAGTCCACACTGTCCCCACCCGCTGTCCTCAATTTCCACCTTAAACTTGTGACTTATGATTTATTATCTATTGTCAACATGGACACCCTCATTGGTTGTGATAGCCCGGAACCAAGACAAATTAAATTGGATGCTCAGTTGATCTCTGCCCCTTAGCAAAAATCATTAATCATGCCTTCTTCACGGGCAGTGCTTGATTGCTAGAAATTAACTAAAGTTACTTCATTTCATTAAGGCAGCCCCAGGCAGGTTCTAGAAAATTATAGACCTATCCATAGCTTGCCTAGACAAAACACAAGAGAGGGTAATAGGTAACCAGCTGCCGACTAACTTGGATGCACATGGCCTCTTACCAGATGAAGAGCATGGGTTTAGGAAGGTTTGCAGCACATTGTCAGCAGTGGCAATCTTCACAGATTATGTTTATCACCCCCTTGACAATGGTCTTGGATCCAGTGCCATATTTGTGGATTTATCCAGGGCCATGAACTCCACAGATCATGGCATGCTGCTGATCAGACTATACAGTGTGGGAGTTGATGAGCTATTCCTAACATGGGCTAAGACTTAATCTTAGCATCAGATCCTGGGTAGTTAAACTTACTAACACATTGTCATCTCCTCTTAAGGTCTTGAGTGGAGTAACAAAAGGGGTTCATCTTGGGCCCTGTTCTGTTCACTTGGTTTATCAGCTCTTCATTGCAGTATTTCAAAAACTCTTTTACGTGGATGATGCAGTAATGTATTGGTGCTCCAACAGTATTGCTGACATCAGTTTTAGTTTAAATCAGAACTTTGCATAATTACAAATTTGGTTTATTCAGAATAAGCTAAATCCTAAATAAAAAGAAAATAAAAGCCATGCTTTTCAGAGGGTCTGGTATGATTTCCCAACTTGCGTTCTCCGTCTAATAGTATCCCCGATGTTATTTTCCCGACTACATTAATCCCGCCTGCACACTTGCCTGTGGTACTGTCGGCCGTCACATAGTGTCAATACACTGCGTATCAAGATTAGCAAATACACTGATATACTTATACACTTGTTCCAAACTGAATAAACAAATACAGTACTAATTGTTTCCCTAAGCAAGCCGCTTCATGCTTGAAAGCTGTTGTTTGACCCTTGTCTTAACCGCGCGCTATGCAGAAATACTTCAAGCTACATTAATTACATACGGACACTTTTAAATAAAATGGCAGTCCTGCAGCCTCTTTTCGGTGAAGTTGAATCTGCAGAAGTTGGCTGGACAGGTGCATTGCAGATGTCAGGATTAATTAATTACATATGGACATTTTTAAAATGGTAGTCTCTTTTCAGCCAATTTGAAATTTGCAAACAGTCTGCTAGCATGAGCGGTGAAGAGGCTATCGTTTGTGCTGTTGTTCCTTCCAAGCGCGGGCATGACAAGTTGTCAGTTGCTGGCTACTTATATGTTAAGGAAAGGAGCCGGGGGGATTTGTTTTACTGGTGCTGCCTGCTACTAAAATCTTCAGGTTGTCATGGATGTGCATCAACTACTCTTGTCGGTGGACAACACCATTTAAGAAGCACTGCAGAGCACAGCCATTCCCCTGATGCAAATGACAGTCATATAGCAATTGCTTTAGCCTCGCTTAAATCAAGAGCATTGACAACTAATGACACTCCGGCTCAGCTGATACAAAACTAACTGTCTAAAGTGTCTGAGGAGGTGTGGCATAACATGTCTAGCCGACAGTGCCTGCAGCAAGTTGTCAAACGTGCAAGGAGAGGAAACATGCCAGTAGAGCCATGAACATTGCCCGACATAAGCATTCAGTCGAATTACAAATTGTGAGTGGGAAGCAATTCCTATTGAAAGATTCGGCGTTTGGTACTGATAGAGTTTTGCTGTTCAGCACCAAAAAAAAATATTGAGAAATTAAGTGCTGCTGATTTGTGGCTCATGGATGGCACTTTTAGAACAGTTCCCATACTATTTCAGCAGCTTTATTCGATACATGCCCCTGTCGGTACTGCTGAAACAACTCGCATTGTGCCACTGGCATATGCCTTGATCTCTGCGAAGTCTAACGAGTGCTATCTAAAGCTGTTCCAAGATTTAAACAATGCAGCAGATGAATTTGACTACAGCCTTTCTCCCAAATTCATTTTAACAGATTTCGAGCAGGCTGCAATCCACACTACTAAAGTTGAATTCTCTGATGCAACAAACAAGGGTTGCTTGTTTCATCTGGGACAGATAGTGTGGAGGAAAATCCAGAGCTGCGGTCTAGCAGTTACGTATGGCTCTGATCCCGAATTTAGTTTACTGATGCAGCAACTAGTAGCACTTGCCTTCCTTCCACCAGATGATATCCCAACAGTGTACAGTGAAATAAAGGGTGAAATGCCTCATGTTAGTGTGCCAGTCCTTGAGTGGTTCGAAGAGACATACTTGTTTGGCAGAGTATGCAGAAGGATGCAAAATAACACGGTCATCAGAGCCAACCCTCTGTACCCACCGCAGTTCTGGTCAGTACATGATCTTACAATGAATGGCCTGCCCAGAACTCAGAATAATGTTGAGGCGTGGCACCGACGCCTGGGCACCCTGATTGGAGGCTCTCGTGCAGGGGTAACAAGATTTATCAATGAACTGAGGCATGAGCAAATGGTAACGGACTCCACTATCGAGAAAATTAATCGTGGACTGCTGATATCACCGTTAAAAAAAAAATATGCTAAGCGGGAAGAGAAGATTAGCAATATTCTGTCAGACCGAGAAGCAAGATCTGGCAAAGACTTTGTGTGAGGGATTACGCACTATATGGTGCTGTAAGGAGTGTAACAAATGACTTGAGCAATTTTAATCTTCTACAATAAAGATATGACTGGAGCGATTTTAATCTTCTACAATAAAGATATGATTTTAATTTTGGAATATGACGTCTACTGGTAAGTGCTTTACTTAGGATCGCAATTGCTCTCTGTAATAAAAGCAGTTTCTATATGCTTTAAAATGTATGTGGCAATTCTGCTAACCTGCTCATTCTCAAATGCTCTAAAATCAGTTTCTGCAATTTAGGATCGCAAATGCTCTCTGTGCTGAAATCAGTTTCTCTAAAAGCAGTTTCTATGTTGCTGCTGCTATGTACTTTAAAATGTTTCCCATATGGATCTGCTGCTTTGTATACTATGGATGTCGGAAAACGACATTCCGGAAATAAAATGTCAGTAAACATGCTATATCGGGCGACCGACGTAGGTCAATTAATTGTCGGGAAAACACATTACGGGCAACTGTACGGATCCCTTTTCGACCTGCAACCAGAGGAAATAACCTTTAACAATGCCTTTGATATGCACACATTAGATGGTTCAAAATTGGAGTTTGGGATCCACCTTAATCCCAATTATGTGTCAGAAATCACCCAAACTACCTTACTAATTAATGAAAAGGAAAACTTTGACTGCTTTACAGAGTTAAGGAGTGCCTTACTGATGAAGCCTGCTTGGCTAATGCAAGTCAGTGTAAGGAAAAAAAGTGGTCTAGCATTGGGATACAGCTGTGGTGCTGTTAGTACAAATGAATAATACAAAGCAGACTACAAAAAGGCCAAGTGCCCAACAGCTAGGACTGACTGCTGAAGTGGTTTAGAGTGAAAAAAAATCTTACCATTTATTTTGAAAACGTGTGCAGACCAAATTGGCGATTTCACTTCAAGTCCATACGCTTGCAGTGTGCCAGTCGTGACTGATGACATCACAATGGAAAGAATGCCTAGGCTACATTGCAAGTGCATCGACCTGAAATGATGTCTCTAGTTTGGTTGCATAGTCTGCTAATGTAAGTCACGGCCTTCTTTCAGTCCTGGATTTAGATGCTGGTCTCTTTGCTCCCTTGTCTAACAAGGAAATATGTTGGTCTTAATCTCGCTGCAGTCATATAGGGTGTTTTGCCCTTGATGCGAATAGGAGGCTGCCCTATTGCTTAATCAATAACAAACTTGGATGGCTCTCCCCTGAAGTCAGGTTGGACTACTTGCCGGGCAACACTGTTTATACTATACTTGCATCTAGCGCCTTCCCCTGGTTATGCAGACTGCTTTTTTTTCCTGAAAGGTCTCAGGCTCTCAGATAAGCATCAGATAATTTACTGGCAGTTTTCTAGTTCAAAACTTCAGTGGGTCAGCGTTCCTTTGGTTATATCGCTCTCAAGTTCTGGATCACCTTACCTGAGGGATTCAGAATCTCTTTGGACCTTTAAATATTTTATAAACAGTACATTTTGACCATTTGAAATGTAACTCTTTTATGTGAAATGCAATGTAATTGTCCACTCACATATTGCCATGTGTACTTCTGTAGTGTTCCTGTGCATATCCGGGTCACCCTTGTAAATGTGCATTGACCCAGTGGGCTCCACTTGGTTACCAAAGTCTAAATAAAATAAGGTTTATGGCTGTCACAGACCTAGTGTACCACTGAGCTGATGGCGAGCCATCTCACGCTGTGTATCAGGTTAACTGAATTTTTTTTTTTTTTTTTTTAATTTTCTGCTATTCTGGATTTCTTCCTCTCCATTATGCCAGTATTTCTGTGCCTGGGATCACATCTATTTCTCCCGTGAAATTGTTTTTTTTTTTTAAATAAATTTTTATTGAGTTTTTTTTTTTTTTCAGCAATAACACTACACATGACAACACATAAGCAGAAGAGATTGACACCATGGGGTATAAAAATCGAGTAGTTGATTACAGAGTCTAAAATAGGTGTAGTCTCCCATGAGATGACGTGGCCAAATGTGCATCCTTTCAAGGCCCCAGGTCCCATCATTGCACTAATTTTGAACTTCCTGGTTAGTTGCAACCAGAATACAGAGCCCACATACCAGTCAACTTTGTGTTTGAGATCCTGCTCGAAACAACTCCCCAATACCGCACTGAGATTTTCACGTTTGTAAAGAACCCATTCACCCGCTCTACAGCAAACAACTTGCTGAACATTTCATTCATGCACACAGGCATGGGGCAGAATTTGTTGTTACCAAGCTGCTTCCTTTTTTGAAACACCATTCCATCTTCTGTGAGATTGTCTTCATTGCCTAAAGTTTCTCTTAAAGTGAAAGATTATTTACAAAAACATAACGTCTGCTCAGGTTTTTGTGTGATTTATATTTCATTATATATTTTTATTTTGTTTGTGTAAAATTTAATATTTGAATCTTATACTGTGGTTCATGTTTTAAGAGCATGAAATATACTTTATGGTATCAGGGTTGTGCCTAAGAAAGGCGCCTGGCACCAGTGCCCCCACCCAATCAACAAAAAAATAAATACATAAATAAGTATTTGGAAATACATTTTTAATTAATTTCAGTGAAAATGTAATGTTTAGGCATACATAAGTTCCCTTTCTACACTTAAAGTGGTATTGTGATCAAGAGGTCCTTTCCAAGACATAGGGCCTACATGATTGCTAATGCTATAATAGTAGTATGTTCTTCCTGATAAAACTTTTAAAATAAATATTACGTTGGCCAGTTGTAGTCAAGGTGACTGCCATTCAGTGAATAAGGCAGCCTTCAGGATGATCTGAACTCTCATGACAGATTCAGCTGAGTAACAAGGTTGATTGCCCTAAAATTTTGCGTTTGGGGTCAAGTCAGCCCAACTGTGGGTAGCACACAGGCAGCAGTTATGTTACTTATCCCTGTGGTCAGTGCATAACAAATAATGTGTCACTGTCACCAGTCGGTGGCCACACGTTATAAATCACATAAACTATTGCATTTTCTATGTGATGTTGGTCTATGAATCAAACTTCCAAGTCACCTGTATCATGAATTAGATTTTCAAGTCACATGTGTCATGGTACAGCGAGGTCATGCAAGCTTTTGATTGTCCATGTGGTACCATATCCCAGTAGAGCTGTTTGACTTGGTTCTCATAGTTTCACAAGTCCCCTGATTTTAGGATACAAACTCTTGAGTTCTTATTGAGATATTTTCAAACTCTTGGCTGTATTAGCTCTGCAAGTCTTCAGCTGTGGTTTTGGTGTAGTCTTTTGGTTATTGGGTGTCTTTTCCACAGCAGCAATATGAATCATTGGTTGCATGTGGTGTATACTACCTGAGTTGTTGTTTTTTTACTTTGGACTCAAGTCCAGACTTTCAAATCTTCTTTGTGTGGCCTCCTTTAAGGAGTTGGATAATTTCAGTTTGAAACTCAACATTTTCATAGTGTGTCCTCACATTGTCTTTTGAAGTAGCCATGTGAGCCATGTGCTATGTCGTGAGTATATTACTTGTGTTGCCATGTGTTACTTTGATCTATGGTCCAGTCTTTTAAGTCTCCTTTCACTAGACATCTTTCTATCAGTTGGGTAGTTCCATTTTGAACGTTCAAAGTCTTGCTAAGAAAGAATGTGTTTCCAGATGTGCCAGGACAGTGATGGTCTACCCTGAGTTTCTGTCAGGAAACTTTCTCCACAGTTGCCTACCGACAGGCCAGTTGAACAGCACAAAGGTTGAGGCTTACCAAAGACTATGCCATCAGTCAGGTGTCTGTTGATACCCTTACGGTGATGCGCACAAGAAGGCATGCATGGCAGAGAGATAACATAACCTGAAACTACTTAGTTTCTCCCAAGAGGTGTTTTTAGTCAAGCAGTCCCTCTATTAGAAATTTCCAGGGAAATGCTGCTGAATAGAGAGACGGTCAGAGACCCTGTTGAAGGTTGGCACTTCTATCACATTGGTTCTAAGTCAGTAGCCCGAGTTCCTCTCATTAGAAGGGAGAAGTGGCCTCACAGTGAATACGATTCTGGAATGGGAGCCACAGTCATGTTGTAGAGATATTGCTGGCGCATTCGAGTCCACCTGAGAGGAAGAATCACTGCCTTCATGATCAGACATCAGATCAAACATGAAAACAGCAGTACATGGTTATGAGTCAAGAAAGGATAATGGAAATGAATATTGTGTCTGTGCTGGTCAACATTCCTGGCACTTTCTGATTTGGATCCATTTAGATATCCATCTTTCTTAAACTACCTCTGTTACCTGTGTGATCTGAAGGAGTTCTTTCTTCTTTTTTCCTAGCAGAACATAAGGAATGAAGAGTGCCCTTACAAAACAATTGGGTTTGATTTTTTTCTTATCACAACAAAAATGGGGACTTTCTAGATAGTGAACCATGAGACAAAGGATGCTTCTCAGTTAGGTTTCCTTGGATTATTCTGATACAACAGCAGAGACAGCAACCAGTTTCCACCAGCTGAACAATAGAATATGGCTCTGGCATGTTTATAGTAAAGGCTTCCAGTCCTAATTGCTTTTTACAATGCAGAGGCCAATCTCAGAGCCTTCTTAGGAGTTCTGCTCTGTATCCAGTGTTTAATCTAAACCAACAGTCTGCCAGTTGAGCAGTCCAGACATACCTGGGTACTGTACAGTCTTTCCTGTACAAGAGCTTGTAGACCACTGAGCAGTAAATAAATGGGAATGAGAACATCCCTAAGATGACAGCTGTTTTCTGAGACTGTAACTAGTACGGCATATTGCTGAGAGGTGTCCCTCATTTCATACAACAGCTGCAAAGTCCCAAGAAGCAATATAGTGCATGCAGATATGTTAAAGACTTCAGTTAAGAGAGTATTGTTAGAGCATAAAGAAGCTGGGTTCCTGTCCAGTGAAGTGTAAAAATATCGATATAGGTTATGCCAGTGAGGCTGGGCCATAAGTCAAATGTTAGTGTAGATTGTACATTCTGTATTTGCTGGCTTAGCCCTCAGCTTCAAGCTGGAGATGAAGGAGGAGAGAGAAGATGGAGTCTTCTTTCCCTCATTTGCTCTTGCATTCCTACGAGTTCAGGCTGTTGTGTTGTGGGAGGTGCTGGCATACTTTAGTGAGTGCTTAATCTGGAAGCCTGGTCATCGCTTGATGATCTGATGCAGATTCTCAGTACTATCAAGACTATAGAGTGCTCTTTTTCATTACTTCTGGAATTGCTCTTTTCTGATTTAGTCTAATTACCTAATGCAGTAAACTTGGCCAGATAGCTGAAACTTACAGGCTTCTTTTATTTAAGAAACATCATTTCATTTGTTTTCTCGAAACACTTAAGTTTGTAAGTCTGTGGCAGTGATAATTAACAAGGATTTCTCTCCTTGCTCCATGTTAGCTATTTATACATCCTTATGTAGTTTGAGCCGTCACAGCTTTAGGTATGCAGTTGTTTAGAAATGGTTGGCAACGATTGCCTTGAAAGGTACAAAACTCTTGACACATCACTTGTTTATGGGGATCAATTTTTTTCTTCAGATTTTTTTGTTTTACATTTTCTGTTTATCATGCCCCCTCCTACAAGCCTTGCTCCTTTGTCCCTCCTGTAGCCCCAGGCCCATCACCCACCTTCACTGGGACATACCCAGCTTCATTCTCACCCCCTGTGGCTTGCCCCCCATGGTGAAACTGTTTCATCATGGTCCGTGGGGAGATCTCAGATCACTTGAGGTGACTCAAGCCCATGTCTGTGGAGCAGTGCCACAGTCAGTGCTGAGAGGCCTGTGAAATGAGACAGAGAGACATCCTACTTGGTTGGGTCCTTTTCTTTGTTACTCTCAGCCCGAGATGCAGGTGTGTTAGGAGAGCTAAGGGGCATGCACATGCTGAGTGCGCACATTGTTCTGGCTTCCGGCCTATGTCTCCCTTGCCCAGTGCCCTCAGCTGCATTGCCCACCCATGGTCACCCAGGTGGTGGTAGAGCAGTGAGGACAGTGACCTCCCTCTATGGAGGAGGAGATCATCCATGGAGACACTTGAGCCTTCTCCCTTGGCCAGCTCCCAGCAGCTTGGGCTCATTCCCTGAAGCTGGGTCACCGGCATCAAGAGTTATAGCAGTGCCGATGGGCCGGCCCCAGATTTTTAACTTGTTTGTTATTGAACAGGTTGTATATACCAGTTCAGAATGAACTCATATTCTTTCCTACATAAGTCTAGAAATATTTCAGGATAAGAACAGTGTTTTTTGAGGCTGCATTTGTCAGTATTAATAGACTGCAAGAGACATCAAATAGGTGCACAAACAAAGGAAAACAAATGTACAGATAAAGTGCCACAGATGGCGGTGGAAAAGTGTTCAGGTAAGTATAGGAAGATTATTCTCAGCCTCCATAAGATTGGCTCTGGGCACTGCTTGATAGGTCCCAGCAGTAAATAAATTTCCCAGTGACAATGTGGAATGAAACCAAAAGAAGAAAATTTTAGCAGACTTACAGTAATTTCTCTTTCTGTTAGTTCCGACATTGTTACTGGGACCTTCCTGAAAGGTATGTCTCATTTCCAGAGAATATTATTCTTCTGTTGCTTCTCACCTATAGCTTATTGGTGGTCAGAGTGAAGATGCAGTTGCTCTTTGTTTTTGAATTCTTTACCAATTGATGGTTCTTTTTTTTTTTTGTTAGTAAAAGTGCACTTACAAATATTTTCTACTATAGATTCCTACGTCTATAACCACAGGCTTTAGTTGTTATAGCTCATCTACTTGCACAACTGCACAGGAGGGGAGTCCAAGATGAAGTGATCCTGATTTGAACTACCACAAGAGAAAGACAGAGGGGTGCCAGAGAGAATTGTGAAGCCATCTTTGCATACCAGCCGAAAGGCATGACTGGCAGCATCATCGTTAAGGTAGGCTGAACATCTTCACTTTATTTCTTTTTAAAAAATGGATGGGATAGTAGTTTTATCTCTTGTATCTCAGCTGCGGAGAAGAGTCAAAACTGATGAGAAAAGAGGTGAGTTCCAGTCTTAACTGCCAGTGGAACATTCACTCCCCAGGTTTCCATGGATGATGTAACAGTTGGAAGCTCAGGAATATGCATTACTGTTGGTCCCTAGTTAGATGACACGATATTTATCTATCTGTAAATGAATTTTGCAGTGACTGTGTTTAACAGGAATAGAAATGACAGTATATCTAATAACATTTCTTCTTTCTGTCACTGTAAGGGGAAAGACCCTTCAGAGGCCAAGGTAACGGAATGCTTTGTCGCTGTAAGGGAACGATACTGCAGAGGCCAGGGTAACAGAATGTTCTGTCGTTGTAAGTAAGCCATGCTGCAAAGGCCAGGGTAGCAAAATATTCTTTCAGTGTAAGTGAGCAATGCTACCGTGGCAGACACTGCCGCAAAACATGCTTCGGCTGTGCACATGGCACTGCCAACATCCTTGATAAACAAGTGTATTCTGATAAAAAGAGATCTTCCCGGAATCAGTCTTCTCCATTGTATCACATTTATGGGTGTGGGGCAGAGACACTAGGACTCCATGGGAGCAGATCTTTTAGCCAGCGGGCCAGTAACAGCTGCTGGGCTACGGCATCTGTGTGACACAGCGTGGTGCCATGCAGCTACCGATAAGCATTGCTGGTTCCTTCACCTACATCAGTTATATTTTTCCCACTATTGAGTGCAAGCCGCAGGAGTAGATTGTCACCTCAGTTTGCCTGTGTCATGCTGCTTTTCCCTCAGAACTTCTTATTCTTCATTTATTGTTTTTCATGATGTCTGGTAAGTTGAAGAAGGGAACTAAAAAATTCCCCCATTTTATGTCAGGGCTGTACATGATGATTTCATCCAATAACCAGTATCAGCTTTGCTTTTTCTTCTTTGGGTCTTGTCATGATATGGGCTGCCGTGATGCCTGTTTCTCTATGGTCTTTCACCCCTGGAGATCCATGCACTGAAGTGGAGTCACAAGACCCCTACCTTTGGAGGCAGGCTTTGATCCAGGGTGTCCAAGGTGAGGAAACTGGGCCCTTCCCCGGGCCCCTTCCAGAACCTCATTGGTCCTTGGAAGCTCAGGCTACTCCTTGACCTCACTGCTATGCCATTAGAGTCTTTGGTAGACAGTCTATACCTTCTTCGCTGTCGACTGAGAACCTGCCAGTCTGTTTGCTCTGACAGACAGATATCTCCAGTGTTGGAGTGGCTGTATGGTGGTTCCACCCCAGCAGACACCTTGACTCTGTCTTATGGCGCTGCCCATGCTGTTGTCAAGTGTCTGTGGTGGTGACTCTGCAGGCGGAGCCAGGGATGGCACCAGGTCTTCCTCTGACACTGTTTGCAGTGTCAGAGGACAGCACAGCACAGTATCAAATGTCAGTTTTGATGTTGCTACCAGCATGGAGACCATTCTGTTCATGGTGTAACTAGTGACATCGGGAACAGGGGCATCGATGTTGGTGCTGCTCATGGTGCCAGGGAAGGACCCAGCACTAAGCACAGTGCTGATAGAGATGTTGGCTTGGTACCGCTCCCTGCCCACGGTTCCAACCACGGCACCAGGGAAGGAGACAACACTAAGCCTGATGTCAGTGTCAAGGACAGTGTCATGGCTAGCGAAGATGAGGAGCAGCCTGGTGTCAAGGACATTACTAGCTCAGAGATAAGTGCCAGAGGCAGCTCCAGCCTGGAGCATAGTGATGACCCAGACCCTGGGTTTTCTCTGGAGCCATCTCCCATTGTCAGTCTGGGTGAGGAATGAGGTCTCCCTGCGAAGCCCATTTGACTGCGGTCTCTAACTCACTCATGGGGATCTCCCTGAGCCCACTGTTCTGGCAACTCCTTGGATGTATATGTGCCAAGATCTGGAATCTCTGCTGAATCCTTCCCTAGAGAAATGATGTTGCCTGAATTTCACAGCTTAAGTCAAGGAAGCCAGGAGCCTCAGCCACCCCTAGAGGGTCCTTGGCACATCTTCGAAAGGTTGACCTCAGTCTTCACTCTACTGAGGCTCTTAATGTCAGAATGACACCACGTCTGGGTTGGCGCCATGGAGCAGTGGTATAGGGAGTCAGACAGGGCCCTTCTCTGACACCAAATCCACCTAGGGCCCTGTGCCTCACATCCACTGACATCTTCGTCTGAGAATAACAGACTTCTGTCCACCTGGGCTGTTTGCTGAATCGTGCTGTGTCAGTGTTTAGTGGTAGAAATGCTTCAGGTGTTAGACCTCCCTGCTTACACAAGCCGTGATTCGGTCGCCCTGTTAATGGGGCTTCTTGGAGTTCCCAATACAGACACCACTGTCATGCCTTCATGGCCCAGAGCCTCTCTTTCTCACTGGAGATGTCCCTTCTCTACACCTCCTGTCCTTAGGGACCTCCATGTGCAGTATCACACACCCACTTGGTCTACAGGAGACATTCCTCACCCCATGTTGGGGATCCAGGCATTGCAGACTCATACTGGGCCACATTACCCTTAGCACGAAGGACCACCTGACTCACACTCAGTGGATTAAGATGCTTCTGGGAGGAAGACATTTACTTCAGCACTGTGTCTCAAGTGCATTCCTGCTCATCAGGTCCACATGGCGGCCTGCAGTCACCGCCTATGATTGTATCTCATGGGGTGTTAGTTGCTATACCACAAAGCGAGTTAGCCAGGTAGTCCACTGACCTTTCTGCACAAGGCCTAGAAGAACTGTGGCACCAGTTGAGGGCAACTTATGATGCCAGTGAGGTGGCTTCTAGGCTTGTAGGAACCACAGTCTGCCTCAGGCGGACAGCGTGGCTTTGCCTATCTTAGCTTGCACTGTTGGTCCAGTGAAAGGTGTTGAACTCACACAGCTAAGGGGCTTATTTCTTCTCTTTTTGGGTCAGGGGATAGCTTTCAGGAAACCCTCCTACTTCTATGCCACAGGATCTCCCACCTCAATGGTACCAATCACAGGTCTCTATTGACCTGCAGGAGCACCTTTTCTCAGGTGGTCTTCCAGGAATCAGTCTTCACCATTGATTCCCTCTAGTGGGTCTGAGCCAGAGATGCAATAACCTATGGGAGCCAAAACTTTTCAGAAGACTGGCATCAAGGTAAACTGCACACATACGGGACTCTGTGAAAATGAGCTCCCGGGCACAGGCTTACCTCAGCACCAGCCCTCAACCACCTCAGTTCCTTTTTTCCCTGCTGTCAGGTGCTTATCAGTGGTGATGATGTTGCTCACCCTCCAAGAGTTAGAACTTCATGTCTATACAACAGCAGCCTTCAGTTCTTCTCAGTTTTAGTGTTTAAAGCTACAGTATGTTATTTTGTCAATTTAGTGTATTCATCACAAATTATTTGTCTGTTGTCAGTTCTCTCAGCCCTACCGAGCATCAGCGTTTGAAGGCCACAGAGGATGGTAGGGAGCCTGTAAAGTAAAGCTGCTTCAGCAGTGGGGCCATGTCCAGTCCACTTTCCCTATTGAGGAAGGGTTCTAACCATGAGCTGTCCAGTGCCAGGGAGGAGGGACAGTCCTCCCAGAAGAACAAAAAGAAGCGGGCCCAATCCCAGTCAGGGTCCTGGCACCACTTGGCCCTGACTTTGTCTTCTTCTTGCCAGAAATGGAAGAAACAGCACCAGTCAAGGTCACCCTCTGTGAGGTCTGCCATGGGAACTCTGGTCTCTAGGGACCAGAGGCCTTCACCATTACCTTTGTTGTCTTTGAAGACCTCTGGTTCTAGGAGGTCAGAATCTTGGGCCTGGAGCCCCTCCTCTGTCTATAAGTGGGGACTCCAGTGAGCAGTTCCACCACTGAGCAGCTCTTATGGAGAAGTGGGTGCAGTGTCTGGTCTGTGTGCCTCTGCTGGTGGAGCCGGCCCCTGGCCATTCGAATCCGGTGGAACTGGAGCTGCAGGTGAGGTGTTAGGCCGGGTAGAGCATTTGGCTCTGTCAGCAGCCCTTGGGTCCTTGCCAGTGACCACATTGCTGACCTCTGTCACACTGGTCACCCCCCCGTCCTGAGCAGATAGGAATGAGGCTGGCTGCAGTGCCATTGCCGGTCACTCCAGTGCCAACTAGGTCATTGATGCTGGGCCTAGTTTCAGTGCGGGGCTTTGGCCTTTCGGGGCCCAGCACCAGGGATTTCCACAGTGTTGCCCTTGCTCTGGCCCCATGTCATTTGAGGCCATTGTCTTCGGTGTTGCTGCAGCTGCAGTCTGGATTTAGGGGCCTGTGACCCTAACCCCTCTAAGACTCCCCTTCTGGGGAGGGTGCAGAGGGGGAATGAGTCTGACCCTGACCTCATTATTTCTGAGGTTGGCAACAATGACTCTTTCTTTACCTAGACACTTCTAACCCAGGTTCTCTGTCTGTGCATCAGAAGGATCTAACCTTTCAGGCTTTGCTCAGAAATATACATTCTGCCCTTAATTTCGAGCCTACAACTATTGACCAGGGTTAACGTCTTTGACTGAAGTGGCTTAATATTTCCAGTATACTGGTCAGTTTGGTTCCTTCAGCCACATTTGAAACCCTGTCTGATGTGGTCTGGAGTAGGCCTGCTTCAGTCACTTCTGTCTGCAAGCAGACTGAGAAGAAATATACTGCACCCAAGAATAAGCCAGTGTATAGCTCCCAACCTATAACTGATGCCATTGTTATTCTCACTTAGAATAACATGACCATTATTCCCCAAGAGATCAGTGTGCACTCTGTTAACCAGGAGTCACACAAGCTTGACACTATGGGCAGACATGCTTATGCTTCAGGTCCTTTGGACATGAGAAGTGCCAGCTACCAGGGACATTTTTCTAAGTATGAATGGCAAGGCAAGGCAAATTTTATTTTTCAGGCGCCCAATCCCAGAGGCTCTGGGCCCTGTACAATAAAAACATGCTAACAATACAAATACATTAATTAGATAAAGCAATAAAATGGCAGCATAAATAAATACAGTTACTAAGTATCTATATTAAAACTGAAACTCTAGAAAGATAAGACTGGGCACTCAGGTAGGACTAATATACAGGGTCCAGGAAGGCCTGATTAAACAGGAAGGCCTTGAGGCGGGCCCTAAAGACCTCAACCGAAGAGGACTCCCGAATAGATGGAGGAAGCAAGTTCCACAGGACGGGGCCAGCAACACTGAAGGCTGTGTCGCCAGTGGTTTTTAGCCTCATCCTGGGAATCACCAAGAGACCCCTAGAGGAGGACAGGAGGGAGCGGACCGTGACAGCAGGTGTAAGAAGGTCCAACAGATAGCCAGGTCCCAGCCCGTGTATGGCCTTAAAGGTGAGCAAGCACACCTTAAAGAGGATCCTCCGCCTCACTGGCAGCCAGTGCAGGTCATGCAGAACCGGAGTAATATGACAGAATTTTGGTTGCCCAGTCAGCAACCTAGCGGCTGCATTCTGCACTAGCTGCAGCCGGCGGAGGTTACCCTTTGGACCAAGCTGAAATCCCTGGTAGAGTCTCTGCCAGAGTCGGAGGCTAAACAGGATATTCTGCTGACTGTCAAACATTGTATTGAGTCCAGTAGTCACCAGCTTAAAGCCTCTATGGACGCTTTTGACACTGCATCCAGCTCTGCTGCTGCTGGCATTTATTTGTATCAGACAGATTTCCTGGCTGCAAACATCTGTTTTTTTCCCCTAGACATCCAACAGCGGTTATGAATTTTTCCTTTGATGGAACTTACCTGTTTGGACAGCAAGCAGAGAAATCTCTTAAAAGCATCTAATGAAACTAGAATGAGACGTAAAGACTTCCAGGCCAACTCTTTTAACCCTCAGAAGGGTAAAGAACTTGGTTCCTTTCACAATAAGCAGTCCTTTTGTGGCAAGGGCAGGGGGAGCCCAAAGCAAATCCCAACTTTCCCAGCCTCAGAGAACGGTGCCAAATGTACCTAGAACTACCATCTGAAGCTCCAGCCCTGGTCTTGCCTCAGCTGCCTGAGTCAAACCTCTCCTCCCCATGGGTGGACAACAGACCCAGTTTTGCCATCATTGGGAATTCATTACAACGGACAAGTGAGTCATTAGGATCACCTGAGAGGGATATTCGTTGAGTTTCACAGAAGTCTCTCTGGACTATCTGCCCAGAAGGCAGCCCTTCTTATTAGCTCACACTTCACAGCTTCTGTTGCCAGACATTGTGGGCCTTCTCAGCAACAGGGCAGTGGAAGTAATGCTAGTCAGAATGAAACACAGGTTTCTACTCCCACTAATTTCTGGTACCAAAGAAATCAGACCATGCACACCATTCTCAGCCTCAGAAATCTGAACAAATTCATGGATCGAGAAAAATTGAAAATTATTTCTCTGGGCTCTCTTCCTTTCCTGAAACCTCAGAATTGGTTGGCATCCCTGGATATGCAGGGTGCATACCAGCACATACTGTTACACCTCCGCCAACACAGATACTTTTGCTTCGTCATGTTGGGGCAGCATTACCAGTTCAGAGTCTTGCACGTTGGGCTTTGCTCAGCACCACAAGTTTTTACAAAGTGCCTTGCAGTACTCGCGGCACAAATGCAAATGTTTGAACTCCAAGTCTTTCCATACCTGGATGACTGGCTCATTGCCAGTCCACCCAGGCAGGAGACAGAAGGCAGTGACACTGCTTCTCAGTTCCTCACCTCGATGGAAGTTCTGCTGAATCCTGGGAAGTCTCAGCTCCAACTCTTATAGCAACTGCTGTTCATAGGGGCTCGTCTGGATACAATCAAGGCCTAGGCATTTCTTCCAAAGAGCAAGCTGCAGGTAGTTCTGCAGATAGCATGTTAATGGAGTGCAAGACTGTGCAAGTCCACTTCATGCAGCACATGCTGGGTCTAATAGCTTCCTCAGTGTTCACAGTGCCCCTGGCACAGTTGCACATGAGAGTGACACAGTGGATGCTCAGTACACAGTAGTCACAAGCACTGCACCCTCAGACTTGCCCTGTTCAGGGGACTAAGCACCTGGTTCGGTCACTCACATTGTGGTTGGTGGAGGACAGTCTCCTCCAAGGCTTCCCCTTCTCCTTAATGGAGCCTCAGGTGCACTCACCATGGATGTCTCCTTGTTGAGGTGGGGGGGGGGCACTGTCAGGGTCTTCGAACATAAGGTGTCTGGGACCCATCAGAGACTCATCTCCACATCAGTGTGTTGGAGATGCAAGCTGTTTTGTATGGCTTGTGAGCCCTAGTGGACCTAGTCAGCCACAAAATAGTCCTCTTCCAGACAGACAACAAGTTTTTCATGTACTACATCAACAATCTGGGAGAAGCACACTCCTATCCTCTCTGCAGAAAATGTTGAAAACTGCAGTTAAAGCTGTGCCATGCTGCCATCGTCTGTTGAAGAACAGAAGGTCAGGTTAGCCCTCAGTAGGCATAAAGACCACAGATCCACCTCTGCAACTGCCAGGCCAGCTGCTCAGCTTGTAGTAATGGAAGAAGTGGTGGCTCTGGCTTTGGCTGGGACCTCGTTGGTCTCAACACTGTTCCTGGCCGGGGTCAGCATCGGAGGGTTGTTCTCTGAGGATTTCGGGCAAATGTGTATGACCCTCCAGACCTTGGGGGAGATCCCTTCTCACCACAACAAAAAGCACAAAAGCATTGTCACCACGGGTCATGGGACCAGGAACAATCGTTCTCTTCCCATTCCTTTGACTCCCCCAATTGCTCAACTCTGGTCAAGCTTTCTCAGGTCGCGTGCCTGATAGAATGCTTGATGGTAACCCTGTCAGGCACGTCAACCTCACCTCCAGTCGACCAAGTGGTTGAGTTTTTTCTGAAGTCAGTTGACTGGCTATTGGAGGAGGTTGTCAAGGAGTTGATCTCCCAGTCCACAGTTCTCCCTGGCCTCACCCAAGAGGAGGAGAACATAGCTCTGCTTTTAGAGCATGGGGTGATAACTCATGTCCCAGATGCTTGGCCACTCAGGGTATGTGTCCAGATACTTCTTGTTTCTGAAATGGACAGTGGGCTGGTGCCCCATACTGGACCTGAATCAGATCTTACTATTTCTGGAGCAGGGCATGTGGTTCTGCTCTCTGGTCCTCCAGAACACATTCTTCCACATCCCAGTCTGTTTGTCTCGCCAGTACATTAGATTCTATGCATATGGGGTGTTATACTAGTTCCATGTCATGCCTTTCAGTGTCTCGTCCATGCTGAAGATCTTCATCAAGTTCATGGCAGTGGTGGTGGCCTTCTTGCAGGTGCAAAAACATTATGGTATAACCATACCCAGATGATTGTCTGCTGCCCCTACCATTCAAGGGGGATGTGGACCAGTCCAGGGATTTGGCCCTTCAGAACTGTCGAGACATGGACCTTCTGATTAACCCCGCCAAATTAGGGCTGGTCTCACATGTAATCAGGTTCCTCAGAGCAGAACTGAACCCCCTGCAGGCCAAGGCCCACCTCACAACAGACCAGGCATAGAACCTTATGTCCTTTGCCCAGTCATTTCAGATTGGGTGTTCATGCCCTGCTCCGGATCTCCTTCTGCTGCCAAGGCTAATGACAGCTTCTACTAGCATAGTCCACTAGGCCTGGTCTGTTGGGCCCACTGGAGGATGCGCCCCTTGCAGCAGGAGTTGGTGATTCCATTGCCTAGCTCACAGGGACCAGCTGGTCTCAGTTAATCAACTGATGTAGGATGCTACCCAGTGGAGGCTGTTTCCACTGAACCGTACATCACATTCATGATGGTTGCATCTCTGGTGGGTGGGGAGCTCACCTGGGAGACCACAGTGCCTGTGGGTTCCGATCACCCTGACAAGCCAAGGACTACAGGACAGCAGACAGCATGGCTTCATACGTGCAGATCCTGCCAAACCAACCTGGTCGAGTTCTATGACTGGGTAACTAGGCAACTGGACAGGGGCCATGCAGTGGATGTCCTGTATCTGGACTTCAGTAAGGCATTCGACTCGGTGCCACCATGGAGGCTGGGAAGGAAGTTAGTAGGCACAGGGGCAGGTGCAAAGCTGGTGAGATGGGTAGGAAACTGGCTGCAGGGAAGGCAACAGAGGTGGTGGTGGGTGGGAGCTCTCACACCCAAGGGCAGTGATGAGCAGTGTCCCACAGGGCTCGGTGTTGGGACCAGTGTTGTTTGGGATATTCATTGCAGACATATCTTGGGACATCAAGAGCAAGATCAGTCTGTTTGCTGATGATACCAAGGTTGGCGCGGTGGTGGATGACCTAGGGGATGGCAGGGTTGCAGGATGATCTGGCAAAGCTTGAAACCTGGTCAGACACCTGGCAACTGGGCTTTAATGCCAAAAAGTGCAAGGTGCTGCATTTTGGGATGAAGAACCCAAGGAGGACTTACCAGCTAGGGGGAGTGCAGCTAGCCCAGACAGAGGAGGAGAAGGATCTGGGTGTGCTCATTACAGGGTCAATGAACAACTCGGCATAGTGTAGGAAGGCAGCTGCAAAGGCCAACAAAATGCTGGGTTGTATTGCAAGGGGTATATCCTCGAGGAGGGAGGAGGTGATTCTGCCACTATATAGGTCATTAGTTAGACCACACCTGGAGTACTGCGTGCAGTACTGGCGTCCATATCTGAAGAGGGACATTAAGTTACTGGAGGGTGCAGTGCAGGGCGACAAAAGATGATCAAGGGACTGGGGACTTATCATACGAGAGGAGGCTGAAGGTTGAACATGTACTCACTGGAGGAGAGGAGAGACAGGGTGACATGATTGAAACCTTTAAATACATGAAAGGAATAAACAAGACAGGTACAGAGAGGCTGTTCAAAGTAAGGGAGGGAGGGCCACCAGGGCCATGATATGAGACTGGAGTGAGGAAGGTTCAGGAGGGAGATGAGGAGATACTTTTTACAGAGAGGGTGGCTGGGTGGTTACCTGCAGAAGTGGTATGCAGTAGAACAGTGGACTGCTTCAAACAAGGATGGGACAGGACAAGGGGGAGGGTTAATGAAGGGGAAGGGTGGAAGGAAGGGGCAGCTGCAGAATAAGGGGTGCTAGCTGCACATTTGAGCAGACTTGATAGACCTCTAGGCCTTTATCTGCTGGCAAATTTCGTATATTCGTAATCCCGATACCATATCAACCTGTTGGAGCACTATGCAATGCGACTGGCTCTGATGGAATTTTCTTGGTTGATTTGGGGTCAGGTCATTAACGTTCAGATGTACAACACGACCACCATGTTTTACTTGAAGAGGCAGGGAGGGGCACACTCCTTTCCCTTGTGTCATGAGGCTCTCCACACCGGGACCCTCATGCACAGCCTTCAGGTGGATCTCCTGGCAAACCATGTCATGAGAGAGAGAACAACCAGCTGGCAAATACTCTCAGCAAGGTTGGAGAGACGTTCCACAAGTGGTCCCTGAATCAGAATATGGTAGATCACCTGTTTTCCCAGTGGGGCACTCCTGTGATGGATCTGTTTTCCTTGTGGGAGAGCAGAAAACTAAGGTTGTTTGTGTCCAGCCCCCTTAGTCTGGGACACTGCAGGGGGTTGCCTTTTTGAAACCATGGACCGCTGGACTCCAGTATGCTTTCCCTTCCTTCCCCTTGGTTCACAAGGTGGTGATCAAGGTCCGGAAGGACAAGGTATGGAAGAGCCTGATAGCTTCAGACTGGCCCAGGAAATTCTAGTACCCGGATCTCCTCAACCTCAGCAGCAGGTCGCCATGGAGGTTGCGTCACTGCCCAACCTGCTTACAGAACTACAAGGGAAAGTCCTACTCCTGTAACTTCTGCCCCTGTACCTCTCAGCCTGGTTCCTTAATGGCTAGATTTCCAGGCTCTGGGCTTTTTGGAAGACCTTCTCCATTACTATATGGAGGTGTCCCATATGGGTCAACTCACAAATGCTAGGCATTTAAGTGGAAGAGATTCTCAGTTTGGTGAAAGGGCAAGAGCTTTATCCCTTGCCTGCCCAGTTAGCGAGAATTGACTATCTCTGGTCCCTGTCTCAAATGGGACTGGAAGCAATGACCCTTAAGGTAAACCTGGCAGTCATCTTTGTATACCAGGTGTGGGCTGGTATGCTGATAGTGATGCAAGAGAAAGTGGTTGGTCTCTTTTTCAACAGCCTATATCACCTGTCTGCTGCAGTGCAAGAACCACTGCCTATGTGGGACCTGCTGCTGATGCTGGCTATGCTCATGGGCAAGCTATTTGATCCTTTGCATAAGTGTGAGATGTCACACTTGTCATGGAAGACTGCCTTCCTGATGGCCATTACTTCAGCCAGAAGATTCAGTGAGCTCAAGCACTCTTGGTGGAGTCTTTCTTGTTCTTCCATAAGGACAAAGTGGTCCTTCTCCCAGTACAATGTTCTTTACAAAGGTCATGTCAGAGTTTTACCTGAAACCTGAATCAGGTGATTAGCCTTCTGGTTTACTTCCAGAATCTAACCTTGGATGCTGATCACATTGCTCCGTTCTTTGGATCTGTGGAGGGTGCTTTGTTATTATAAGGCACACAGCAGTAGTTTGTGGAAGGACTTGCCAGCTGTTTGTCACCCACTGAAGCTGTTTGAGGCATCACGGGAGCCAAGTGGATGATTACCAAGAGGATCACATCCTACATTGACCTTGGCCATAGGTTGGCTAGTAGGGAGTCGTCCAAGGGGCTTAGGGCTCACTCCACCAGACATACCACTGCCTCAGTGGCCACTTCTAAGGATACCCCCACTGGGGAAACATGTAGGGCTACAACCTGGTCTAGAGCATACACCTACATCTCCTATTACAGCATCGATGTAATGAGCCATCAGGATGCTGCTTTTGGGGCCACTGTCCCCCTCTGTCTAATCACCACATAGGTGTGTGCACTTTGCCCCTTCCTCCCAGAGGACTGCTAAGGGTCTGCCTTTGTGGATAGTGAAATGAATGCACACCCTTAGAAATACAGGTTACTCACCTGTAACCGTAATTTGAAGATTGGCATTCAATTTGCATCCACATCCCTGCTTCCATCATGCAAAGATCTGATGTGAAGGGGTGGAGCCAGAGAATATACCACCCAGGTAGTGGGAGTAGCTTTGCTTGAAGACATTCTGATGACTCCGTTGTCTGTGTGTGGATGTAAACTAAATGCCACTCATAGAATAATGGTTCAAACCCCAGGAATCCCTCACTATGCTTGACAAGTGCAATCATTCCCCTGGAGTGAGCTGCCCTGGTGCCTAGAATTCTATGCTAATTAGAGAACTTTAGAATGAAATTCTAAACTCTACTGTGGTCATGTTCTCCCTTGCCCTGTATCAGCAGATTTATTTCTTCGCTTGAGAAAAAACATCACCCTGAAGTCACTCTTCAAAGTGCTGACATTTGTGGTCCATTACTATTGTTTATTTCAGTGTATGTGTGTTTATTTTAGTTAGTTTTCAATACTCTGTATTTGGTTAGGGTATGTTATTCTGTATTGTGTTTTTTTCTCAGTTTCCTTGCAGTTCCAGGGAGCTGAGAATAGATTGTTTGAATGTGATTCATGAGTTGCAGAAACACATTTTTAAACCCTTTTTTAATAAGTATTTTTCTTTCTTCTGTAGTGTCTTGCCCATTATTTTAGAGCAGTACCAATTTCTTAAAGTTACCGTTTAGCGATTCTTGTTTTTCTTCTCCCAGTTCCCTGTGGGAACCGAAGTGATGACTTTTTGCCTATTTTTATTACTGTTTTTGCTTGAACATTGGGCATTTTAAATAAAAAAAAAACACTTAGTTGTGGTGGGAACTAAACCGCTAACCCTAGGAATCACACCTCCATTTTTTCCTCTGGGCTGTCAGTGATCGGCATATCTGACAAGCCCAAGAAAAGGATAGGACCCACAGGTTTTAAAAATTGTACCCGATGCATTAAACTCCTTGCTAAGGCAGACTGCCATGATTTGTCTTTTTCCTGTTTGGATTCTGATCACGATTTTTCCAGCTGTGAGCTTTGCATCAGGTTTTGCCCTAAAACATTAAAAAAGAGGGCCAAAAATTTTGAGGAAATCATGGCTTCTCAGTCTGCCTCCTCTTCTAACCTGGTTCTGGGGAGAGTGAGGTTCTTCAACAAGCAGACGGCCAAAGCTGCTAAAAGGGACTCATAGGCCAGGGTGTTGAACAGGGAGATCCCTGAGTCTAACAAAACAAAAGATCTGCAGAGCAGGCATCAGAACCTGTGCTTGCCAAGAAAAAAGCAGAAAGAAAAACATGTCACTGCCCCTCTAGCTGAAGAAGCAAAGGAGACACCAGTTGACAGAAACAGAATGCCCTCGGCTGAGGACATGGCTAAGGCTTGGCAGTTCTTCCAGGCTTTCCAAACTATGGGAGCCTTTATGGCCATCCTAGCCCCACACCCCCACCCAGGCTCCACAGTCTGTAGCAAAGCCTGTGGTGGAGGAGGCTGACATATTTTATGAAGAGGAGGAGGAGGATGGGCCCATAGGCAGGAGGCAGTATAGCTTGGTGGTTAAGGGCACTGAGCTGCAAACATGGAGACCTGGGTTTGAATTATATCAGCTGCTACTTGCATACTGCGTGACCCTAAGCAAGTCACTTAACTTCTTTGTGTTCCCAGGTCAGAACTGGAAACAAGCTCCAGCTTAGTGTGCCTTTCTTGGTTAAACAATTTCCCCTTTCCCATAGAGCCTGATGGCTCCCCAATTCAGGAATTTGGCTCCCCTCCCAGGTACTCAGAGGAGTTCTCCTCACACTATTCCTTTGTGAGGCAGACGGTAAGCACCCTCAATCCCTCTCCTCAGGAGATGGCAGAGGATGAGGTGAAATTTTCAGACATGATGGGCCTAGATCCCACAAAGAGGGTATTCCTACCTATTCAGAAATCACTGAAGAAGGCTACTTCTAAAATCCTAGTGGACCCCACTTTAGCATGGGCAGAAAGGTTTATACCACAGCCTCCCGTTGGCTGAGACAGGCTGTCTACATGGCCTACAGCTTAGTACCAGAAGGCTTTGTGGACCTCAGTAGTGTTCAGAAGCGAAAAGGCTGCTGGTGACCTAGCCCAGGACCTGGCTAACACAGCAAAGGCTGCTCTGGATGCAGCCAAGTACCAGTTTCACATGGCTGTAGATGCCAGTGACACCACCTCTAGGGTCGTTGCTCATGCAGTGTCCCTCAGGAGTTTGCCTGGCTCAGAAATATGAATCTCTCTCAGGATACTAAGGCTAAGGCCATGGATTTCCCTGTGAGGGGAAATTCCTTGTTTGGTGACTAAACAGAGGCCTACTTGAGAAAGGTGGATGAATATAAGACCATCTATAAAAGCAACACTGAAAAAGAGAAGGCTTCCACTTCCCATAGACCCTATGGAAGGGGAGGTGGAACAGGGGTTATGTCCTTCGCACTTCCGTAACTTATGAGTACCCTCCTCAGAGGGGCTTCTTCAGGGCAGAGGCAAAAGGGGTGCAAAGTTCTCTCTGCCCAGTGTAACAAGGGCCTGTTCTCCAGCTACCTCCTCACCCACAAGAGAAATGGAGAATGGCGACCCATTTTAGATATAAGATTTCTGAACAAACACTTGAAAAAATGAAAAGTTCAAGACGGTGACACTGTTTACAGCCATCCCATCTCTGCAGCAGGGACATTGGTTGGCATCTCTGGATCTGAAGGATGCCTACAGTATTTTCATATCCCAGTAAGAAAGTACTTCAGGTTCAGGGTAGGGAACTGCCACTATAAGTTTGCAGCCCTGCCTTACAGCCTGTACTCGGCGCCAAGGGTCTTCACAAAGTGCCTGGCAGTGGTCGTAGCTCACTTGCAAAGGTAAAGTGTGATGGTCTTCCCTTACCTGGACAATTGGTTAGTCTCAGGGGGTGTCATGCCAGGAGGCCAAGGCTTCTCTCCAGCTCACCTAGTCAACCCTGGAGGATCTTGGGTTCCTGATAAACATCCCAAAGTCTCAGACAGAACCTGTGCAGGTGCTGTACTTCAGAGGAGCAGAGTTGGACACACTACAGAGGAAAGCTTTCCTTCCTTAGGAGGGGGTGGTAAGCCTCACAAAACTGGCAAAGTCTTTAAAAGCTGGGCAACCTAGACCAGCAATGGTTTCCCTACAGCTGCTGGGACACATGGCTATCTCAACAGCTGTGGTCCTAGGTGCCAGATTTCAAATGAGAGACATTCAGTACTACTTAGGGTCCCACTGGTCCCTAAGGCAGGATCCACTGTCAAAGTTGGTACTGGTTACAAAGTGCCCTTTAAGTACACTGAACTGGTAGAAGGAGGAGAACTTCAGAGATGGAATCCCCTTCCTCCAGGAATCACCCAGAGTGATGCTCACGACAGATGCCTCCCTCCTGGGATGGGGCGCCTGTCTTGAGGACCTCACTGTAAGTGGGGTGTGGACCCCACTAGAGTCCCAGGAGCACATAAATCTCCTGAAACTCAAGGCTATATATCGGTCAATGCAGGCTGTTTCCTTCCACATCAAGAGTCAGCCTGTCCAGATCAGGACAGACAGTACCACCACCATGTACTACATCAGCAAACAGGGAGAAACAAGATAATCAAAGCTGTGCGCAGAGGCAGTGGAAATCTGGAGCCTAGTATACGAGCTAGAAGTGCAGCTGTCTGCAGTGCGCCTACCAGCAAAGGACAACATCCTCGCAGATTCCCTCAGCAGAATCAGTCAAGGCAAGCACGAATGGACCCTGAACAAGCAAATGCTTGCAATAGTGTTCAGGGGGTGGGGCACGCCGGAGGTGGATCTGTTCACCTCTTGGCAGAACTACCAGCTCCCCCTCTTTTGTTGCAGGCCTCCGTCAATGGGGATAGTCCCAGAGGACATCCTGGTCTTCTGTTGGACAGGGAGATTCCTTTTATTCATTTCCCTCTTTCCCTCTCATTCTGAGGATATTGCTGAAGCTGAGAAGGGAGCCTGCAATGATGATTCTGATTGCTCTAGACTGTGCCTGGCAGACCTGGTATTCTCTGCTCCTGCCCCTGTCTAGCAAACCTCACATCACTCTTCCCCTGAGGTACAACCTGCCGACCTTGCCTGAGGGCAGGATAACATTTCCAGACCCCAGCACTCTGTGCCTTAGGGCCTGGTCCTTGAGTTAGAATACCCTGGGTTAAACCTCTCGAAGGAGGTTTTGAATGTATTAAAAGTTTCCAGAAAGCCAGCCACCAGGAAAACATATGCCTCAAAGTGGAAAAGGTTTTCCCTGTGGTGTTTGTCCAGGCAGATCAGTCATCTCTAGGCTAGTCTGTCCTGCATACTGGACTACCTGGTACACCTACAGTCTTTGGGTCTTCGCCATTCTACCCTTTAAGTGCATCTGGCAGCAATCTTAGCCTATACTTCAGCTGTTAGGGAGAGAACAATAGCCTCCTTGGTTATTTTCAAAAGGTTCCTTAAGAGTCTGACCCATTTGAACCCTCCTTTCAAAGATTCAGCCACCCTGGGACCTAAATCTTTGCATTGCCCAGCTCATGTGTGCCCCCTTCTAGCCCATGGCAACTGCTGCTCTGAAATATGTTACCTATAAAACTGTTTTCTTGGTGGCCCTCACCTCTGCAGGAGAGTGAGCAAGCTCCAACATCTGTGCACAGATCCTAACTACATCATCTTCCACAGAGATAACGTAGTTTACAGACTACAGGAATCCCTCACTGTGCTTACTGTTTTAATCAGCCTGCTGGTCTGAGCTGCCCTGGAGAATAGAATTTTATGTAAATTAGGGAATGATGGAATGAAATTCAAATCTCTGCCATGTGGTTATGCTCCACCCTGCCCTACAACATCAGATTTATTTCTCCACCTGAGGAAGAAGTCACACTGAAGAGCTCTCTTTGTCTAGCTTTAAGTTTTTCATGGGTTTTCCTTTTCTCCCCTTTACCGTTTCTCAATATTTTTATTTTACTTTGGATTTCTGCTAGTTAGTTTAGTTTAGATTTGATTTTTTTTGTTACTTTTTAGTGGTATTCTCTGGTTACAAAACTCTTTTTTCTTTGCATTTTTTCCTATTTTAACCACTTTAACTACATATATTTTTCCATTTAAATTTTGTATTTTGTTGATTCCTTTCAGCTGATTTGTGGCTGTTTTTCTCTTCAGTTCTCCAGTCTCCAGGAACCGAGGCACATTGGTGTTTTTCTGTTTCTGTTTGTTAAAAAAAAAAAAAGAAATTTTTTCTTAGCAGTTCGGGTCTTTTTAAGAATCTAACTGCAGTCTTCGTTTTCTGCTGTTAGGAACAGTTTTTCTGGTAGGTCCTGTCGCATTTGGCATGACTGACAAGCCCAAAAGGAAAACAGGACTTACAGGTTTTAAAAACTGTGTCGAGTGTTACAACCGCATGGGTTAAGCAGACTGCTATGAGTTGTGTTTAATATGACTGGGTCCTGACCACCTTTTTTATGTTTCCTTGCACGTGCACAAGAAACATCTTGCTTTACTTCAGAGAACAACATTTCAGAGGTGTGTCAGGGACTAGCCCAATGCACTGCAATCTACATTGGGCTCGTCCCTGACAGATCAATGACCACAGAAGCTGAGTATGACGGTGGTCACAGTTTCACAGCTGGAAACTTTGTGTACTTAAAAGAAATGAAGTGCTCCAACGAGAGAGCACTTCAGTCCTTTCATTTGAATTATGTCCTCCCCCTCTCCATTCCTGTCCTGTACTGCTGTCACAGCACCATGGGTGAGCAACTGAGAGAGATGCTGGGGCTCCCCTCCTAGAGTTCCCTGTTACTACTATCATGGCAGTTGTACTGTAGTTCCCCCAGACCCCCCTCTGCTGTACCTGGCCATCTGTGGTCACCGGCTGACAGTTGGGGTTGCTTCGGCAGCGTGGAGAAAGCGAGTGGTTCTCTTTCCCTTGTGCCATGCAGTTCCTGCTAATTTCTGTCTCTCTCTCTCTCTCTCTCTCTCTCTTTGTAGGACCTCCATGGCAACAGCCTGCTCGGTCAGTCACCACCACCAGCGACCCCTGCAGCCCTGCAAGCAACACCCACCAGTGCTGAACCACCCCATCCCCGACAGAGCCAGCCAGCAGTTTGGAGTGCGAGAAATCCCCCCCCCCCGAAATCTGGTCCCTGTACTCCGGTCACCAAGACTGGGACCCCTGTGTGCAGCCAGGTTTCTGTTGTGTCCCTGTCTGTACCATTCTTGTGGTGTGAGGCCCACAACTTGCAGCAGGAGAGGCAGTGACTGTTGATGTGGCCCTACTATGCTGGTGAGGTCGCTTGCATCCGTTAATCACATTACTCCTCAGATTACGTGTGTCTGTGTGTTTTACGTTAATTTGTTACAGGGGTGAAAGTGCAAGCAAATGGGAGGAGGGGGAGTACAATTTAAAACTTGTATCCATATATAACCCTCAGCCAGAACCACCCCATCCCCGACAGAGCCAGCCAGCATTTCAGAGAGCGAGAGAGACCCCCTAACACCCCCCCGACGAACTCCGATCCCCATGCTCCGGTCACTGACACCAGGACCCCCCATGTGCAGCCAGAATTCTGTTGTGTCCCTGTCTGTACCATTCTTGTGGTGTGAGGTGCATAGCTTGCAGCAGGAGAGGCAGTGACTGTTGATGTGCCCCCTGCTGTGTTGGTGAGGTCGCTTTCGTCCGATAATGGCATTACTCCTCAGATTCTGTGTCTCTTTTGTGTTTTATGTTAATTTGTTACAGGGTGTGAGCGAAAGTGTAAGCAAATGGAAGGGGAGGGAGTACAATTTAAAACTTGTTATCTTATGAATTCTGATGTCTCTCATTTTGCCTCTATAACTGTGAATGTATATTTAGTTGTTTTTTTTGTTGACCGGGTAAGTGCACTAGATAAATCCTGCCTATTTTCAGGCACAACCCGGGGGAGAGGGATACAGATGAATGCCAACTGACCTTGAACCAGATTAAGCTGTTGGTGGTATTTTTAGTGAATGAGGGAAATTTGGCCAGGACACCAGGGAAATTCCCCTATTCTTTTCGATAAGTGCCTTGGGATCTTTAACATCCACCTGAACTACCACCAGTCCAGGCAGATGGGACCTCGGTTTAACGTCTCATCCGAAAGACGACACCTCAGAAGTGCAGCACCCCTCTCATGCTGTGCTACAGTGTCAGTACTGGGATATTGACCCAAGTGCCAGATATGGGAACTGAACCCACAGCCCTCTGATCTCCCGGCCTCAGAGGCAAGTGTGCTACCTACTGAGCCACTGACACTGATTTTACTTTATCTTAAACGTGCATTTCTAAATTTTCCAGAGGTGGTAGAATATCCTCACTAAGACTGGTTTCTTGTGGGCTAGTTGTAGAAGGGCAGGCTTAAGACAGACTATAAGAAAGTATTCTAAGAAAAAGAAAAAAAATATCCCAACTTTTCCTAATTCTAACACATCAGTCAGTTATCAATCATCAAGTTTAAATAAAAATTGTTATCCCTTTTCCTGTCCAATTTAAAAACAGATTTGGAAATGTAATTATAACTGCACACTCCCTAAAAACTGCAGGCTCTACAGCATGAATAAGAATATTAAGTATTATAATAACTTCAGTTTAAATATCCATCTGTAAATTATAATACAAATTACAGCACAATATAATAAAAACCAAAAGGAATATAATGGATACAGCACATAATTCATAAAAATAGTGATAATACATAGGTTGTCCCCAGAATGCATCATAAAATCAAGAACCTAACACTTACAGTGTAAACACTTCCATCATGCATACAATGTACTAACTGTTGTTTCATGGTTCACCAGCAGCTTCAATATGGCAGAGAGACTTAGTATATCTGTTTAACTGGCAGATTTTGCAGCAATAAGGTTTTGCAGGTAAACAACAGGACAGACGGAACGTGTCTTTATGTTCAGTTGAGGCAAATAATGCCTAATTTGTGAGGTTTACTCCCAACTCTTTCTCACCAAGGTGAGACCCTTTCCTTATTTTCCTAAATGGCTGTAAGTCCATAGGTTAATATAAAGTCAAGGAAAGCTTCTTTAGTGCTTAGAAACACATAAAGTATGATTCCACAGTGAGCAAACATAGAAGGTAACAGCCCACTTTTATAGCTGACAGTGGGACCACTTTCAGTAATGCTGCACTCACAAATAAGGAGGACACTGGTAAGACCATGAAGATTGTAAGAATGTCAGTAAGATACTAAACAAACACAAATAACCCCTACAAATGCCAACTAATATGCTGCACATTGCTGTATAGAATAAATAAATGATATTGTAGCTTCCTCCTCATCATTTCTATCATTGTATTAATTTTGCTTATGGTTCATACTGTTCTATTTACAGTATTGTATTACCTCTCACATAACTTTCCGGGTCATACCTGAAAATTGGTGCAATTCATGTCTAGTGTACTCAACTAGTCTATAAAAATGAATAAAAAAATAAAGTCCATCCTATAGGGTACCAAGGCTTGTTCTGATTGTGAGCTCTGCATTAAGTTTTGCCCTAAAACCCTTAAGAAAAGGGCCCAAAAATTAGAAGACTTAATGACTTCTCAGTCCATCTCTACGTCAGCTAAGCACAGTGCGAGGGCCCATTTCCCCGTAGTAAGCAGAAGGAAAAGTCTGTTAAAGACATCCCGGAGTCTAGGGTTCCAGAAAGAGGGAACCCCCATATAAGTAAGCATAAAAGGCCCTCAGAGCAGCTTCTGGAAATGGTTCCTGCTAAGAAAAAAAAAGCATGTCACTGCCCCTCTTCCCGAAGAAGGAAAGGCGTTGTCAGTGGACAAAATAGAATGCCCTCTATGGGGACATGGCTAAGGACTGGCATTTCCTCCAGACTTTTCAAGCCATGGGGTCGCTTATGGGCCTGCCACTTCCCCCTCCGGTTCTGGTTCCCTTTCTGGTTCTGGAGGACCACAATGTGCTGCTTGCAAATCAGCAGTGCAGGGTCGGTGCTTACAGAGGGCAGCCTGCCCACTACAAACAGGAAAGTCACGATAACAGCACTCGTGGCAACATGAAGACTCACACAAAAAGTATCCTTGCTAATGCAGATTTTATTGTGCTCTAGAGCACGATAAAACCTGCATTAGCAAAGATACTATTTGTGTGATTCTTCATGTTGCAGCAAGTGCTGTTATCCTGACTTTCCTGGTTCTGGAGGGTCAGGGGGCCGAGTTCTACTATGGTGAGGAGAACAGGGAAGGGGAGCCCTTAGAGCCCGAGAATTTTTCCTCACATTATGCTTTTGAGAGGCAGATGGTGAACACCCTCAACTTCTCCAACCAGGAGACTGTGGAGGATGAGGATGATGTGGAGTTCTTAGACGTGATGTGTCTAACCTGAACTACGAGGTTGCTTCTTCTGGTACATAAATCTCTTAAAGGGACAGTAAACATTGCAGGGATTGCTCAAACTATGAAAGCCCATGAAAAGTTATGCCGAACGAGGTATTTGGCTTCCTTGTATGTGTCAAATGTCCCGAGATATGAATATATAAATACTCTGAAAATCAAAACAAGGCAGCAGCCATTTCATGCAGTCTTACAACAAAAAGTGATGTCACTGAGGGGCATACTAAAATCAACAACATGAGCTAGCCCTCAGTGGCATCCTTCCTGATTTTAAACTACAAGAAATGGCTGTTGTCTGATGGTTATTCTACACATTACTTAGCTATTCATATCTCAAGACTCCTGTCCCATACAGGTAAACCCAATACCTCATTTGAAAGATCTTTTTATGGGCTTTCACAATTTGAGTGACCACTACAATGTTTAGTGTCCCTTTAAGAAGGCAACCTGTAGATTGTTGCAGAACTCCCCCACCTCCACTCCTGGCATTGACAAAAAGACTGAAAAAAGTACCAGCTCGACAAGCGAGATGCTGAGTACCTCTATTCCCATCCTGACCGTGAAGGAGTAGTGCAGGTTGTGGCTGTTGATGAGACTACGGTTCCCCTATCTACCCAACCCCCTGAAAAAGATTCCTAGAAGCTGAATACTATGGAAAGAAAGTTTATATTTCTGCTTCCCTCCTGCTGAGGCAGGCGGCCTATATGGTTTATACTGCTCAGTACCAGAAAGCTCTTTGGAATTCTGCCCTTGCCATGAGTGACAAAGCTTCTGGGGATTTGGCTCAGGATTTAGCAGAGGCTGCAGAATCAGCCCTGGATGCAACTAAGTACCAGTTTCATATGGCAGTAGATACCAGTGACACTGCCTCCAGGGTTCATGCCGATGCAATATATTTAAGAAGGTTTGCCTGGCTCAGTTCTACAAACCTGTCCCAAGACACCCAAGTGAAGGCCATGGATTTTCCCTCTGAGGGAAACTTTTTATTTGGTGACAAGACAGAGGTATACATGAAAAAGGTGGTGGAGTACAAAGCTACCTATAAAAGCAACACTGAGAAGGAAAAGGGCTCCACTTCCTATAGGCCCCGTGGAAGGGGAGGCAGGGGTAGGGTTTATTTTCCCTGTGGTTTCCTGCCTTACGACTTCTCCCAGCTGAGATGTTTCTTCAGAGGTAGGGGCAGGAGAGGCTCCACATGCACTCACCCAACCTCATTACCTAAGGGTCTTCCCAAGCTGAATCCCTGACGAGTTGGTCCAGGTCACCCATCCATTGCCAGTGGTTGGGGGGGGAAGACTGGCTCACTTCTTCCAGGAGTGGAAAAACATCACCACAAGCAAGTGGGTCCTGGAAGTTGTGAGCCAGGGGCTCATACTGCAGTTCAGAAAGTCCCCCAGACTGCAGGTTTGCAGAAACTTCACACTTCCCACTCCAACAGAGAAGATCCTGCTGGAGTTAGAGATCAAAAAGTTGCTGCAGACAAAAGCATCAGAAGTAGTCCTCCCATCTCTGTGCGGAAGGGGCCTTTACTCAAGGTACTTCTTCACCCCCAAGACAAATGTGAAGTAGTGACCAATTTTGGACCTCAGATATCTGAACAAACACTTGAAAAAGGAAAGGTTCAAGATATTAACCCTGGCTGCAGTGATACCATTCCTTCAACAAGAGGACTGGCTGGGTTCTCTGGACCTGAAAGATGTCTATTTTCATATTCCACTCAGGCCCAGCCACAGAAACTATTTAAGGATCAAGGTAGGAACTGGTCACTACCAGTTCTAAGCTCTCTCCTTTGGACTCTTCTCTGCTCCCAGGGTGTTCACAAAGTGCTTAGCCATGGTAGAAGCACACATCAGAAGACAGGGAGTACAGGTTTTCCCTTACGTAGATGACTGGCTGGTCCCAGGAAAATCACACCAGCAGGCCAAGTCTCTCTTTCCTTGCCCAGAGCACCCAGAGGATCTGGGGTTTCTCATAAAGGCCTAAAAGTCCCAGACAGAGCCAGTTCAAGTGTTGTAGTTCATAGGAGCTGTTGGATGCCCTCCAAGAGAGAGCCTCCTGCCTCAGGACAGAGTGGAAAATCTTAAAAATCTGGCAAAGTCCTTCATCCTGGGTCAGCCCAGGCCTGCAAGAGACTTACTCCAGCTGTTAGGCCATATGGCCTCCTCCACAACTCTGGTGGCAGGGGCCAGGTTTCAAATGAGAGACATCCAGTACCAACTAAGAGCCCACTGGTCCCAAAAATGAAACCCTCTCTCAAGGCCCGTGCCTATGACAAAGTGTTTCTTACAAGCACTGGACTGGTGGAAAGAAAAGAGCAACCTCAGAGAGGGAGTGCCCTTCCTGCAGCAGTTGCCCACAGTTCTGACAACAGATGCCTCCCTCCTTAGGAATGGAGCCCACCTGGGTGACCTGACAGTAAGTGGGGTGTGGTCCTCCGGGAATCCCAGGAGCACATAAACCTGCTGGAGCTCAGGGAAGATCTTATCTGTGTCAGTCTTCACCGTTCCTCACCTTTGGGTAATGTGGCCGGAAGTCACGATCCCGCAGTAGCTCTTTTTTTTTTTGGATGGGCGGAGTTGACGCACCATCGGCACCGCCCTTGAGACCGATGCACTGCGTGGTGCTCACGGGTTAGCCGTTAGGTGTCATCGACCCCGCCCTCCCACCAGTTCTTTGTCTCCCGCCGTAGAGGTCGCACCTCATGGGAAGCTCAGCTGTGCAAGAGGCCTACTGACAAAAAGAAGACCTTCGACGCCGCTTTTTCACTATCCTGCCGGTTCCGTTTTTCGCCACCATTCGATGTCGCTTGTAAGACTGTTCCGTTCCTTATTTGTTAGCGACATCGAGTCTTTGTTTAGCTTGTTTTTCTGTAGGTCATGTCTCGGTCGGAGGGCAAGAAATCTTTGAAGACGGGACTGTCCCCTATGCAACGGTGCCCATGCGGCCGTAAATACTCCATCACTGACCAGCATGACGGTTGCCTCGCATGTCTTGGCCCACTACACGACATGGATTCGTGTGATGCCTGCTTCTCCATGGACCATTGTGTCATCAAACAACACGCGTGGAAAGTTGGACGAGCTTCGCCGACTTTCGGGGGACGGGCGCGCACTCGTTGGGCCAAGCCACAGCTCTCTGTCTTTCCTCCGGGTCTCCTCCCGATTCTATATGGACCGTGGAAGAGGGGGCTTCTGCTCCTAGTAGCCTTGCCATTGCAGAAGCCCCTTCTGCGCTGCAGGAGGCCCAGTCCATCCCCTTGGGGGGTGGGCAGGAGGCACCGCATTGGCAATCACCCCTTCAGGGGTGAAGGCTCCCTCGGTGTCATCTCCTTGGGGCTGAGAAGCCTGAGTCGGCGCTGTCCTTGACGCCATCTGTTGGCGCTGTCTTGGGCCTTGACGCCATTTGCGGCGCCGTGGGCTTTGATGGCACTTTGGTTGGTGCTGGCCTGTTGCTCGGTGCCATCTCTGCTGTCGGCGCCGATGGTGCTGATGGCACCGTGGGAGGCTCTACTGTGCCATCCTCGACTCTTTCTTGCCACTTGCGGCACCGAGCGAGGACACAGCGCTGTGGGGTTTACCACTCTTGGTGCCATTCCCGGCACTGAGAGAGCTGTCGGAGCCGTCATCAGTGCCATCTCTGACCTTGGCACTGCAAGGGCGGCGCTGTGACAGGCTCTGGCTCCGATACTGCTACCACCCTTGGCGCCGTGTCTTCTTTGCGCACCATTCGCAGTGTGGTTGGGGGCTTCAGCACTGACTCTGGTGCAGTCCCTCAGACTGGTACCCCATTCGGTCGGGATGGCAGCGGGCGTCTGCTTACTGTCTGGCACTGGACTTTGGTCTCCACCTCCTCGGAGGTGGAGTTGGACTCTGAGCCAGACAAACGGTCTGACTTTTTGGAGTTGGCCGCTCACGTGGACACCCTGGTAGTGTCCTCGACAGACTGGAACCAGCCCACCTCTGAGGAGCGGACAGTTGCCCCTGGGTCCAGGGTCAGGGGTGCTGACCAGCAGGCAGTGGTGCAGGCCACTGTTGCTCTGAAGCCTGGCCTCGGAGGGTTTTCTGACCCTTCAGTGGTGGTACCCCCTCAGGTGGTGTGCCTGTATCACCCAACTTTGGGGCCAATCAGAGCACCCACAGGAGAGGAGGGTGCTGCTTCCTGGATAGTCCCTACGGGGACTGACCAGAGTTGTCAGCTGCCTAGGCTGGCGTTTATGAGGAGAAGGGCTCTATCGGATTCTGAGGGGTCGAGGGGTAGGGGTTCAAGATGGCGACCTTTTTCTGGGACCCACCCGGGTTCGGGAAGGAGTCGTACTGCGGACCTTCGCCCTTCCTTTTCGGTCTTCTCGAGAGGGCCCTGTTCTTTGGAGGTAGGGGGCCATCCTTTTGGAGTTCCACAGCCCCGGTCACCTCACAGGGGGGAATCTTCAGGGCACAGCCTAGGCAGTTTCAGTATGGTTGACCAGCTGTCAGCTGTTGAGTTTTCTGGAGCTCCCTCTTCCCTTGGGGTTCCAGGTGCACTCTCTTGACCAGGCAGAGGACAGTTGATTCCTGTTGTCGGCTCTGCCCCCACTTCTCTGCCACCTTCTCCTGCTCTCCCAGTCCTAGTGGACCTCTCTCCTGGGAGCAATTTGGGGCTGTGGCTGCTCATTTTCCCTCTTATGTTAGGGCCATGGACAGGCAGGTGTTTCCAACCTCCCCCTGTGCAACCAGCCACTGAATTTTTGAGGTCCTTTGCTTCCTCATCCTCCTGTTTGGGAGGAGAGGAACCATCTGTCCACATCTCCCCTGCTGCTGATCTCGCGGAGTATCAGCGTTTCCTCGCGAGGATGTTGGAGGACCTGCATATCACCCCACTCATGCAGCACAATCCGGAGCACTTGATGCGAGCCTTCTTAGACGATTTCACTGCAGACACCCTTGTGGTGCTTCCCAGGCCTGCTCCCTTTTGGGAGGCATCATTGCATTTCTGGCAGAGACCCTTTTCCGGAGTCCCACCCCCTAGGGATCTCCACCAGAGGTATTGTGCCCCCCCCCCCGAGTCTCCAGGTAGTTTGCCTCATCCTCAGTCAGAACTGATGCAACTGGACACTCCTGATGGGCTTCGTGCCCTTCACTGTGACCGGCCCCCAGATGCAGACTCCATGGATTTTGACTTCTGGGGAAGGAGGACTTTCTACTTGGCGTGTTTGCTCCTTTCAATATCTGCACATCAGGCCCACTACGCTACCTATGATAGGTTCCTGTGGTCCATGCTAGGTCAACTCCTAGCCTTGATACCTGATACAGAGGTAACCAGACAAGCCACTGCACTCTTTGCATGTGGCCTGGAGCTAGCAAGGCACCAAGCAAGGGCATCTTACAACACCAACGAGGTAGCTTCCAGAGTCGTAGGAACAGCGATCTGCACTAGGTGGACGCTGTGTCTCTCCCGGATGGCACCCTTGGCCCGGCATAGGGTGATTTTCTCCGCATACCAGAGAACCCATCTTTTCTCCCGTAGGGTGAGGCGGCGTCTGTCGGGGCAACCTCCTACTCCCTCCGGGGGGTCCCCATCTCACTCTTCCCAGTCTCGGGCCTCTCCAGACCCATGAAGGGTCTCTCTCTCGGTGTGCCACCCACTGAGAGCTAAGGGACTTAGTCCTTTAGGGTCCAGGGTCCCCTTTGGGGGGGGCTCGGCACTCACCCAAAGGTGATGAATGGTGAAGATTGACACAGATAAGATATGAAAATTATGTACCTACCATAATTCTGATCTTTCTGTGTATCTTCACCATTCATCACAATCCCACCCTCCATCCCCCTGGGGCCTTGGTCTCTGGGTCCCCCTCCCTCTGTGTGCCCTCCTCCCCCCCTTCCTTTCCATTGGTCAGGAGTGGGGTGACCTTGGGCACATAGGGGGATGTTTTACATTCCTGGGGGAGGAGAGTGCTCAGGATGGGGGGCAGTTCTTTCGTCAGTGCCTCGGCTCCACCCCTGTGGGGTGGGGGTTGGTGGTTGCCCTCTCTCCTGTTCTCTCTCTCTCTCTCCCTTCAGCTATTCTCCTTTGTTTTTGTCCTTAAGGACTCAACCCTCAAACTGATTTAAGAAACTAGTTTCTTACCACCAAAACTTGGTTTCGGGGGGGGGGGTACTGCCCTGTATCCTGTCTTTTCTTCCAGAATAGCCAGCCGCTTCTGCTTATGTTGGAGTTTATTGCCAATGATTCTGTGCCTTGAATTCTGGTGGTATAGCCTTCTGGCTGCTCCTTCGCAGTTCCTATACAATCTGGAAACAGGTCATGGCTTCAGGGTATGTTTCCTTACCCCACCTCACGTCCTTACTTCTAATTCTCTCCCTCCCTCCTTCCTCTTCTACTTCCAGAGATTGAGGCCCTTTCCCAATCCCCTTAGATTTCCAGCTCTCTTTCGGTCCTCTCAGTCGTTTATTTCTCCTTTTATTTGTATATCTTTTCCTTTATCTGTCCCTTGGACTCCCTTGTCCCTCCCTCCCAACCTTTCTTATTCTACTGCAACTCAAAACTGGCAGGAGGGCGGGGTTGATGACACCTAACGGCCAACCCGTGAGTGCCACGCAGTGCGTCGGCCTCGAGGGCAGCGCCGATGGTGCGTCGACTCCACCCATCAAAAAAAAAAGAGCTCCCGCGGAGTCGTGACCTCTGACCACATTACCCAAAGGTGATGAATGGTGAAGATACACAGAAAAATCAGAATTATGGTAGGTATTTAATTTTAATTTTTCCCGACTCTACGTTCTTTTGCTCTCCAGGTCAAGGATCAGTCAGTCCAGGTCAGGGCAGACAACACCACTACCATGTGCTACATCAACAAACAAGGAGGCACAAGATCCTCAAAGCTGTGTTCAGAAGCAATGAAGATCTGGAACCTGGCTTCCTCCCTGGAGGTGCAGCTTTGGGCAGTTAACCTGCCAGGGAAAGAAAATGTCTTGGCAGATTCCCTCAGCAGGATCAACCAGGGACATCACAAATGGACCGTAAACAAGCAGGTATTGGCCAGTGTTCAGAAGGTGGGGCACACTGGAGATAGATCTATTTGCTGCCAGGGAGAGCCACCAGCTCCCATTTGCTTTGTTGCAGGCCTCCAGCAGTGGGCTCAGTGCCAGTGGATGCTCTGACTCTAGACTGGTCAGGGAGGTTCTTGTACACCTTCCCTCTCTTGCTGAGAGTGTTATTGAAGTTAAGGAGCCAGTCTGCCACCATGATACTGGTGGCTCCAGATTAGGCCAGACTATCTGGTACTCCCTTCTCTTGGCCCTCTCCATCAAACAGCCCATCCGCCTCCCACTAAGGCACAATCTGCTGACCATGTCCCAGGACAGTATCACCTTTTAGAACCTCAGGTCACTATGCCTCAAGGCATGGTTCTTGAAGAGTTAGATTATTCAGACTTTCACCTCTCTGAGGAAATCCTGAAAGTCCTCAGGGTCTCCAGGAAGCCAGCTGCTAGGAACATCTATACTTCCATCACCCTTCCAGTATTCTGTAAAGCAAAATCCAGCTCTGGGAAGAAGAGGCTCCACAGCCTGGATGTTAAGAGGGCACTTAGTTACTACCTGGACCACACTGAGGATCTCAGATCTTCCCAACTGGTTAAGGGTAGGCAAGCCTCCAAGAGAACTATTGCTCACTGGATAGTCTCCTGCATACAGTTATGTTACAGCAAAGCTTGCAAACTACCACCACAGTGACAAGGCCTCAGGGCACACTCCACACGTGGCACCTCTGCCTCTGTGGCAGCTGCAAGGGCGGTCCCCTTGCTAGAAATTTGTAAAGCAGCTACCCGGAAAACAGTACACAACTTTATGAAACACTATTGCCTGGATGTACAGTCCAGGAGGGATGCCAGATTTGACACTGCTATCTTGCAGAATCTCTTCCATAATAAGCTCTGTACCCAGCCTCCCAGTGTACTGCTTTATAGCCTACAACAGTAACAATAGTGAGGGATTCCTGGGGTTTGAAGAAAAAATTCCTTACCATAGTAATATTGTTTCTTCCAAGGGATTCCTCACTATGCTTAATATGCCCACCCACCTCCCCTTCCAGAACCTGGAAAGGGTTTTTCAAGAATCTGTTTTTGTCTCAGTCTTCAATTTTTTGCTTGAGCATTACTTTTGCATTGTCTGCAATCAGTTGTAACTGTTGTTGGTATTAACTTTAGTCTGCTATAGCTGGTCCTGTATGACCAATTTTTGGGGGCTCTTCTATTTTTTTTGTATATTTTCCTTAGGTTTAGGCCAGCTAGCTTAGTGGTCACTGCTCCCCTGGCTATAAAAATAAAATCTGACGTTGGAGGGCAAGGTGGAGCATGACCACGCGGCAGAGATTTTAATTTCATTCCATTGTTCCCTAATTTACATAAAATTCCAGTTTCTGGGGCTGCTTAGACCTACAGGCTGACTGCAGCAGTAAGCATAGTGAGGGATCTCTTGGAAGAAACAATACTATCACTTCAGGTCCCCTGCACACACAAATCCAAAAGGGAAGCCACAACATGATTGTGCAGAAAACTCTTATTTATTACATTAAAAAGGCAGACAGTGCAAGTGCAACGCCTGACATATTTTGAACCTAACCAGTTCTTCTTCAAAGGCTAAAAATCTAAGTTTACAAACCACCACTTTTTATAGGACTACTATAACACGTGATTTCACTCAACACCTCTCAGATTCATTCAGTATAATTGATAAAAATTCCCCCATTTTAGATCTCAACTTGACAGAATCCATATGTTCTATAAATGATCCTGATAGTGAAAATATTCAATACCCATATCACATTTGTTTAATTACTACTAAAAAGATTATAGTGCTGTACAACAAATTTATATAAATATGAATACATCATCCTGAGGGAAAATGAAATGGACAATTAAAATGTGAAATGGAATATCCAACCACCATCACAAATATACAAAAAAGGGTGAATAAAGAAACTAAGAAAAAAATCAAAAAGGAACTAGATTCAAAATAAAGTGGAATACAGATTTTAGCATATTCCAAATTCCTTTTCATAGATCTGTCTTATACTCTAAGAAATTGAGATATTATTAAGCAATATTCTATAATAAAATTCAAATAACTCAATTTTCCAAAACACTAACAATCTCTAAAGTATATCGCTTGTATATCTCAACACTCAAGTTTCCTCATGGTATAATATATCTTATTGTATATAAACTCTATATTCATGCAGCATAACATACCATCATACACATGTATTTTCGTTCTTTCTTGTATTATTAGAGAAACAAGTGTGCTTGTAGAGAGAGAACGTTTCAACAAAAAAATGTATTTTAACAGACAAAAAAATAATTTTCTATATATGGTAACTTTAAGTTCACAAAGCCTAATTTAGAACAAAACACATTCATTCACTGCTAAGGTAAAAGTCTGCAGACCAAGGTTGGGATGTCTCAAAATTTAAAGAAATAGGTCAGATCTGGAAGTTGGAAATATACAGATCAAGTGGTCCTGGTGGCTCGGTGGGATGCGAACCTGATTTTATGAGTTTTGAAATAAATTCTCAAATAAGGGCTATTATTTCCTGACTTATATCATAAAAAATAAATTCAGATAAGATAATTCCATTGTCTTAGTAGGATTCAAACCTGGTTGTTAGATCATAACACAAAAAACATTTTTTTTAAAACACCTTTTTTTATATACACATATCCATAAATTTAATCCTATGGTATTTTCTTGTAATACCCACAAATTTAAGACTTAGTGTTACTTCTATTTTTTAGGTATGGTCTAATGTCCAATTGTGTATTCAAGCCTGGTTTTATAGTGGCTCCCAAGGTAATGATCCAAAAGTTTTCTCTTCTTAATATCAGGTTCTCGAAATCTCTTCCCCTTGGATTCCTGCAGACTTTATCGATAGCTGTGCATTTAAAACAATGTTCATTAGAGGCCGAATTGTCCATAATATGTACTGCAGTAGCGTATTTATCGTCTTTTTTGTGAATGGCTCTCAGATGTTCTCCCACTCTAATCTTAAGAGTTCTTTGTGTCTTGCCAACATAAAAAGCAGAACAAACACAGGTAGCTAAATAGATCACCTCCTCTGAATCACATGTAATTCACTGTCTAATATGATATTCTTTCCTCAAGTTACAAGTCGTAAAATTCTTTTGTGGTAAAATATGGGGATACACTGCACACGTTTACACTGATAGCATCCTAGGGGTCTAGAAAGCCAATTTTCAATCATTTTGTCCACAAAATGACTGTGGAAAAGGAGATCTCTCAACACTGGTGCTTTTTTGTAGCACATTCTAACCGGCTGCTTAGAGACTTCTTGTAGTCTCACTTCAGCCGATAAGACATGCCAATGGCATTTTAAAATGATCTCCAGCTCCCTAGATTGTGCAGATTCTGTCACATAATTAAATCTTTTATCTATATGTGTAGTTTCCTTAGCTTGATCCAAAAGGTGATTTCTTTCTAAAGCTCTTACTTTATTTTTGGTTTCCCTCACTCGATAGTGATTATACCCCCTCTGTGATAGCCTTTCCTCAAGATCGTCTGCTCACTTGTCAAAATCCTCTATTTGGGTACAGTTACATCTAATCCTAAGGAATTGTCCCATCAGTATGTTTGCAGCTACATTGGGGGGGGGTGACAGCTATCAGCTCTCAATAATCTGTTGCCATCTGTTTCTTTTCTGTATAGATTACTTTCTAATCCTCCCATCTGATTTTTAGTGATTAATAAATCTAAAAATCATATCTCTGTACTACTGCTGGAGAAAGTAAATCTAAGATGTGAATTGCTGTTATGTATATAATTCAAAAAATCTTTGAACTCTTCCAATGTTCCCTGCCAAATAATAAACACATCATCAATAAAGCGTCTCCAAACCACCAATTTTGGAAGAAACAAATTCACATCCCCATTGTAAATAACCTCTTGTTTCCACTTCCCCACATATAAATTCGCAACTGAGGGAGCACAAGTGGCCCCCATGGCCGTACCCTTTATTTGATGGTACAAACTTTTATTGAATAAAAAAAATTTTACTTTTCAAAACATGTTCTAACAGTTTCAGTAAAAAGTCTGTTGGCGGTGCAGGTTTCATAGACTTGTTCAAGAAAAAAGCTACTGCATCTAATGCTCCCTCATGTGGCATATTTGTATAAAGTGCTTCAATATCACAAGTTATGAGGAGCATGTTCAAATCAACTTTAATAGTGGGGAGTAAGTTCAAAACCTCCTGTGTGTCTTTCAAGTAAGATGACATTTCCGTAACTAATGGTTTTAAATAAAAGTCACAATACTTTAATAAGGGTTCAGTTAATGAGCCTATGCCACTCACAATAGGGCGACCTGGAGGGTTCTCAATACTTTTATGAATTTTTTGGCAAGGTGTAAAAGGTTGCCCTGGTCGGGTAATTCGTAGTCAGAAATTTTTTAGTTTTAATATCAATGAACCCCTTAAAGAAAGCATCTGAAATCAGTTCATCTATACTATATTTAAAGTCATAGGTGAGATCTGATGTTAATTTCTGATAAAAATCCTTATTTTGTAATTGTCTTTCTATTTCAGAAACATATGCTGTTTTATCTTGTAGTACCACTGCCCCCCCCTTGTCAGCCTGTTTTATAACCAGATCTACATCCATTTGTAGGATTTTGACAGCTTCCCTTTCTTGTGCGCTCAAATTATTGAAAAAAATTGAAGTGTGGTGTTTCAAAGAACTGTTCCAAATCATTGGTTACCAATTCCTTGAATATCGAAACAGCTGCACATGATGGAGGGCAAAAAACAGATGGCTTGGTAAAGGGAGTAATTACTGTATTATCCTGTGTCTCTCCATCATTCTGTGGTTTACTAAAAAATGGCTTAAGATTTAGTTTATGACAATTCAGGTTCAAATCTACCAAGGTTCCAACCCTGTCCATGATTTTCATTGGTACAAACCCCAAACCCTTAGCCAGTAAAGAAGTCTCTGCTGTAGTGAGTACATGTTTAGGAAGATTGACACTTGAAGTAGGGGAAGACTCACTTACCTCCTCTGTCAACCCTGACCTCATCCCCTGAAGGTTTTCTTGTGAATACGTTTGCCCCTGTTGTGACCGAAGTGGTAATTCTCCATATAATCTTGTTGGTATTGAATTGCCGTGTCTCTTTCCCCATCTTGTTCTCTTTCTTGAAAGTCTCGTGGTCGTTCTAACAATCTCGGGCTCCTCCTGGGCATTGATGGAGGGAAGGGGGGTTGCCATTCGTAGACGCTGTTCGCCTGTTGATGATTTATTGGCTGTGGGTCTAAATCCTTGCGAAACAAATTATGTTCCCTTCTAAATTCTTCACCTTCCGAATCACTCATGTCAGTGGCATATTCAAACAATACATTTCTAAGTTGTCTAGATGACTTTAAAATTCCTTTTGGATTTTGTTGTTTCTTCCATTGAAAAATGGTACCACATTCCCAATCCCCTTTGTCTTGTAAAAACTTGTTTCTCTTTAATTGTTGTAAATCATGATCTAATTTGATGATTGAATCCTTAAGTTTTTTGTTTTGCTTATCAAATGCATAGTGTGTTTTAAATTTCAGCACATCCACTTCCTGTTGCTGAATCTCTTCTTTCAATTTCTGTTCTTTCTCCTTCCCATATTTAATAATGAGTTTAATTAATCTTAAACTTGCATCAATTAATTTATCTTTCTGTTCTTTTAAAAAAGTTTCATTGTTGGTTTCACAAGCCAGATTTTTAATGAGCCTTAAACCCCTCGGGACCCTTTTTACTTCAACATAGGCTTCTAGATTTATATTGTTCTAGTAAATATGTCGTAACTGATAAGTCCATTTTTCTAAACCTTTAAATGATGAATATAATGATTGTACCTCAGGTTGTATAACTTCTGGCTCTGGACTGTCAATTAAAAATGGATTTGCCGCAGTTACTGAATGTAGGATATGTTCTACATAGTCCAAGGGGTTTAAAGACAAATTCATAGGCTACTCCTGGCTTTCACCAACATTGTTAGTTGTCCCACTTGCAAAGACTAAAATGTCTTCATATGACATAATCCTGAAATGTGGTAGTTAATTTCTTTAAAAAAATATATATGTATTTTTTCTTTCCCCCTTTCTTCTTTCCGATCACTGCACTGTTGCCATAAGGCGTATACCCACCGGATTTTATGCAGCTGGAAAAAGATAGCCAAGGTAAATGTTTATTATAAATAAATCCCCGTACTCTACAGGGGTACACAGACCTCCTCCTCTGTCCAACCGCAGTCAATTATACTGGGTGAATTTGAGAGGTGTTGAGTGAAATCACGTTATAATAGTCCTATAAATAGTGGTGGTTTGTAAACTTAGATTTTTAGCCTTTGAGGAAGAACTGGTTAGGTTCGAAACATGTCAGGCTGTCTGCCTTTTTGATGTAATATATTGCGTTTTTTGCACTATCATGTTGCGGCGTCCCTTTTGGATTTGTGTGTGCAGGGGACCTGAAGTGATTGAATTTGGTGAGTTTCCTAGCACCACGTCCTAGTGCATACTCTATGGGAATACACAAGAAACAATACTACTATGGTGATTTTTTCTTGAGGACCAACAGAACATTTCTCCCTAATGTGGTTTCAGAGTTTCTCCTCAACCAATCCATTGCACACCCTATGTTTTTCACCTGAAAAATCCACACCATGGGAACAGATGCTCCATTCCCTGGATGTTAAAAGAGCTTTAAGCTACTACTTGGACCGCACTAAAGATGTCAAGTCCACTTCAGCATAACAGTGTGTTACCTATGGGACTGAAGACCAAGACAAGCCAGCCTTCAGGATGACCATTGCTCGCTGGATAGTGGCATGCATACAGTTCTGTTATGGCAAAGCCGGCAAATATCTACCTAAAGGTCTTAGGGCCACTCCACAAAGGTCACCCTGCCTCTGTGGCAGCTTCTAGAGATGTCTCCATTCAGGAGATTTGTAAAGCAGCTACATGGAACATAGTAGCACTACTATCTAGACATACAGTCCAGAAGGGTTACCAATTTTGGCATTGCTGTCTTGCAGAACCTTTTCTCTAAATAGGTTCTGTACTCAACCTCCCATGGTGCTGCTATAGAGTCTGCTCTTGTCAAGCAATAGTGAAGGATTCTTGGGGTTTGAAGAAAATATTACTGTAGTAATGTTTCTTCCTAAGGGATCCCTCACTATGCTTGACAGTCCCTTCCCTGCCTCCTCTTACAGAACCTGGAAAATGGTCTCTCAAAAGCCTGCTCTTAGTGGAAGTATTTCCTGTTGTTTTTGGCTCGCAACTGAAATTTTAGTTTTTTTCCTCATCTGTTTTTTTTTTTCTTTCCAAAAGAAGTGCTTTTTGGGTTAGAATTTTTGGTAGTCACTTCATTAGATTTGGTGATGACTGCTGTCCCACCATTTGAGAAATAAATCTGCCATTAGACGGCAGGGGAGCGCGTGACTACAGCAGAGTTTTGAATTTCATTCTAAAGTTCTCTAATTAGCATAAAATTCTAGACTCCATGGCAGCTCATTCCATGGGAATGATTGCACTTGTCAAGCATATTGAGTGATCCCTTTGGAAAAAACAGCATTGCTATGGTGAGTAACTTTTTCTTATACGTGAGCAACCCATATATTTCTGCCTGGTGGTATGAGGCCTAGTGCAGTCCTGTTGGGTACTTTGTCTTATATTGGATCTGGCTCTTTTTATATGCCCACCTTATCTTCAAGGGAGTCTCACTGTTGGCTACTCTCCTTTTATCTGCTATCCAGAGCCTATATGCATACAGGGCTGCAGCTTTCTTCCCATTACCCATTAAGCAGCCTGGCATGTGTCTGCTGAGCAGTGGAGTTTTTTTTTTCTTGAGGCTGTGGCCCATATTCCCAGACTACCTAATTCTTCTGTGCCACCAGGTGTGCCCTTCCATTTTTTAGCTGTATGAGAGTTGATAGTCGGGTTTTATTTATTTATTTCCTATATCCTTTATAGCTTTGCCACAAGCCCCAGCTTGTTTTTTTCTCCTACTTGTGTTTCTTTCCTGGTGAACAGAACTGAGGTAGGTGAGGGAGCCTGCACTGGTTATTAGTCGGCATGTGGCACCACAAGGTGTTGAACAGATGACATAGCCAGTATCTGTTTCTAGCCCCCTGGCCAAAAGATTTACCCTGTGGGGTTCTAGTGCCTCCAGCCCAGATCCAAAAGTGCTACTCAGTGGAAAAGATGTTCTGGAAAAACACCAGTTACAGTAAGTACATAAGTTTCATGTTTGGGGGTGAGTATTGAAGACACTCCAGTTGATCAAACCACAAGGGTCTCGACTTCTGGTGGGCTCAGTAAGGAAACCACTATTAGCTCTACCACACTGGGAGTCAATAACCAGCTCTATTAACAGGGCAGGGAAACCTAGAAGGCAGAAATAGTGCCCAAACCCCCTTGAACACGTCCCTTTAGGATCCTTTCCAGATGGGCCATCTTTACCCCTTCCCACCTGATACCTAGATTTAATAAGCCCCAAACAGTCCCTGGGTACTGTTAGTGTTGAACCGTTGTAGGCCTGTAGACATCGCTGCAGGGTTGCCAGCATTGGTGCACTTTAGGGTGCAGTATGCTCAGATAACTTTCCCATGAAGCAGGCCATACAGTTGCTTCAATGTAAAAAAAAAAATCGCAAATTGAAGCATTTGTCATCTAGGCCAGAGGCCAACTTGCAACATGATTAACACAGAAGTCTCTTTAAATGGGGCCACACTACAGCATACTCATGGTTCCCAGACAAAGATGGCTTACCTTGATGCACCAAGCTGCTCATTCCTGCTTCTTTAGGGCATCTGTCTGTGATGCAGTTAGTCTCCCTCTCTCTGCTCTGCACTGAACCAGTGATTTCAGGATGAACCGCTGGCCCAACCATCCTCCTCGCTGTCCCACAGGACTGCTGCAGCCCTGAAACAACTCACACGTGTCCCAGCTTTCAAACACTCAGGTTTATGGCATCCTGCTACCTTTACTGTATTGCTTGCTACTGGACCTGGATCAGTATCCCTCAATTGTTTGCTCTGTGCAGGATCTTCAGTGTTTTGTACATGCAGGCTTGCATGCAACTGCCGCTCCATCACTTTCTTCCTCTCTGGAAGGCAGCAGTTCCTTTAGCAGTTTGCCTTTTTCCCTTCAGGCCTGGGATGGCACAGTTTCCACTCACTTCCAGCAGAGCAGGTCTTTCCACATTGAGAGCTCCTTCAGGTGTAAGAAAAACATAACGTGAACTTACAAGCTTAAATGGGCAGACTGGGTGGGCCATAGGCCCTTATCTGCCGACAGTGTCTATGTATCTATGTGTCTTCCTCCAGCACAGACCTGCCATTATAGGTTCTGCTCACAGGCTGTTGCAGTCGGTACGTGGGGCTGTCACTCAAGGAACTTGCAGCCCACAGGATATAGAATGGGCACCAGAATCTGGGGCTCAACCTTCCCTCAGAACGCCCTTGGAGTTCATGCTCTTGCAGGATGCTGGGCGCTGGAGGGTCTGTTTGCTCAGGTCCACTGCACAGCATAGTACAGGCTAATGGTATGCTCTTTCTCTGTAAGTGCATGATAATGCAGAATGCAGAGATAACTATCTGTTCTGTCTGCAAGTAAATGAAGCCTCAGATGCCAGGGTAACAGAATGTTCTGTTGCTACAAATAAACAATGCTGCAGAGGCCAGGGTAGTGAAATAATCTGTTGCAGATGCCACGATAACAGAATATTCCATCATAGTGTAACCCCTAGATGGCGCTATCCCAGGGGCTACTACCCCTGCCTGATTTGCCACTAACAGGTTGAGAGGCCTGGATCCAATGGCGGGTGCCTCCACCCAGAGGTCAGGGTTTGCAATAGTTAAACTAACTTGGTCACAGCCCTCTGGGACACTGCAACCGCCCTTTCTTCCCACTAGTGGCCCACACAATATATCAGAATTACCTTCACAGTATACACTACCTCAGGTCTGGTTCCGGCACTGGGACCTCCTGTGAAATGAGATACAGTGCAACAATCACAGTACAGTACTTTAACATAGACAAATACCTCAGGCAGTATAACTTTGCTGAAACAAGCAGCTCTGATTTATTTAGGGGATATAACAAGGACAGGGAAATCAGGTTAATTAGCTTATCACTCTAATAATCTACCTATGGCTCTGTGCACAGGCCTATCCCTATCAGTTACTGTCCCTGGGTACCCAAGCCTAGTGGCTAGTCCAAACCGTGGCAGCTGGTAGGGCCCTTTCACACAGAGAAAGGAGAATTAAACAGTCAGCAGTACAGTAATTCCATTTGGATTTAATGTGGCAATTCAACAGGAGCGACCCTGAATTAGTACTCACGACCTCCAAATAAGATAGGGTCCTTCAATATCAGCAGGGCTACTCTTGAGCTCAAAGAGACTCTTCACACATTTATATGGTAAAAAAAAAGAGTACTATACCAGGCAGGCTGCTTCTCTATCCCGATCGCAATTACTGCACAATACCGGGAGAACACACAGCAGATTCAGTTCTGACAGACCGAGTGTAATTCAACAATTTCTCCAGTCTTCTACAGGGTGAGCCTGGTTTCTACTCTTCAGAGATCCTTTGATTCTTTTCACAGGACAGATTCAGTCTAACAAGCAGTTACACAAGCTGCAGACTGGAACTCTGGGCCTTACACGTTTTTTGACTAAAACTGCACACTGAAAAGCACAGGGCTCCTTCCTTCTTCACTGCCAAAGCTCAACTGAAACTCCAACTGACAAAACCGGCACTTCCTTTGAGTTCCTCCCAGTTCTTGACTGGATTGGCTGTCACTCACAATAGACTGCTGCTGTTGGTCCAAAAAGGCACTGAAGTCTAAACTACATCTCCCAGAGTCACTGCCCATACAATCCTCTTGTGGCTGGCTCAGATTATGAGTCCAAGTTCTGATTCGTCAAGGCACCATTTTAGAGCTAGCTTACCCCACACTGATTGGTCCAGTTCAGCAGTTCAAAACTAGAATGGGAACTAGCAGACACAGTTCTGACTGCAAAGATAGCAGGTTAGACAAACTGTAATTTCATTATTACTCTAAATAATTTCTGGCAAACAGTTACATCTTTCAGATAGGTTCCTTTGCACTCCTAGTGACTGCAAAATGAAGTGAATTGGCAGCAGCTCAGTGGTACTCAGAGAAGCACACAGTCCCCCATACAAACTAATTATGTCTGCAAGCAGACAGCTCTTAAAGACAGAGTACCAGAGGCTCTAAAACACTCACTGATAAATGGCTTAAATGCCAAACACCATTCAGGCTTGGAGCATTCAAGCAAGCTCCTGGAAGTCTTTTGGGAACCCCATTTGCAGGGGGTTACACCTTCCTGGCCTGGGAAAGCTTGATCATTCACACAAGCAATTCTTATTAAGTTTCAACTCAACCATATACATTTGCATTAGGCTCGCACATGTAATCATCAGTCAATATATCATTTTACCAAGAACACATTTCTGAAACATTGCAGTACGTCACTCTTTACAAGCATTACATACATTGTACCATACTTAAGTATTACCTCTTGTACATGAAACCTGAAGAGGGGCCCTTCCCTATCAGTTACCTTTGGGGCTGGATGGGGCAAGGGCACCATATAGAGGGCAACACAAGTAACTTGAGTTAGCACTGATGCTCAGTTTGGGCAATGAGCTCGGGACACATACACTCCTTTATGGACAACATTGAGAGGCAAGTCCACAGGCCTCCAAGTGAATCATAACTGAGGTGCACCACAGGCTTTACAGCTCGACCAGTCTTTCTAGGGGGAACTGTTATAGTCTCTGCACTCTGAGCCTCATTTTCAGCATTGTCCTCACTTGTCAGGAGTCTCCATGGGGTAGAGAGGCTAGAACTTGGGGCACTTTCAGCTCCAGGAGTTACAGTTTCTGAGTCCACAACATTTGGCTCGCATGGAGAGCTTTCGGACACTGGCAGTGGACTGTCAGGGCACTCAAAATACTCTTCTTGTTCGGTGTATCACCAGTCTTCCCCAAGCTATCATTTTCCTCCCCTGAAAGCTCAAACAGTTCAACCATGCACAATGATTCCATTTCATCTGATCTGATGCTTTGCACTTCACTTTCTGGGAGCATTGGCTCCAGGGATGAAGCTGGGGGCTTAGACAGTCCAGAAGGCCCAGCTTTGTCTCCAGTATTGACTAGGGGATTGCCCGAAACAATTGACTCAGTTCGTAAGAAGGATAGTATTCAAAGTCACTCTCACTTTCTTCCGATATGGACTGACAGTCATGCTCAACTGGGACTTGTGGAGGGAACACTTTAACTTTGCTTCTGTAGGTGCAGACTTTCTTGATCTTTTCTTAGCAGCAGCTCTAGTCACTGGTCCAGGGGGCATCTTCTAGGGGCTCAGACTCAATTAAGATTTGTCCAATGGGCAGTAAATGATTTCTATGCATTGTTTTACATCTTTTGAATTATTCTCAGGCCTTACTTTGTACACTGGCAGATCATCTAGTTTGCCCACTACAATGTGAGGGAGATGGTGCCATCTGTCAGCACAATCTTGTGCTTGCCATGCAGTCCCATATTTCTTAGCAATACCGATCTCCTCCTGGAGTTCCTGTGCTTTCACCTTTTATCATACCTTTCTTTGTTGGCCAGATTTCTTTTGGCAGCCATGGTTTGAGCCAGTTGGTACGCATGAGTTAGCTGGGCCTTTAACTTTGCACATACTGTAAATAGTTGTCAGCTTGAACCCCATCAGGAGAGACCCCAAACACACATCTACTGGTAGTCGAGCTTCTCTTCCAAACATCAGGCGGTAGGGGGAGAATCCAGTAGCATCACTTTTGGTGCAGTTATAAGCATGTACCAGGGTGCTAATTTGTTGGCTCCATCTAGGCTTGTCCTTTGGGTGCAGGGTGCCTAGCATATCTAGCAAAGTGCGGTTGAAACGTTCAGGCTGTGGGTCCCCTGGGGGTGGTAAGGAGTGGTTCTGGACTTTCGCACTCCCCACAGAGAAAGCATCTCTTTGATCAGACGACTCTCAAAGTCTCTCCCTTGATCAGAATGGATTCTTTGTGGAGCCCATAGTGAACAAAAAGTTTTCTACAAGTACTTTGGCTACAGTGGATGCTTTCTGGTCTTTGGTGGGAAAGCTTGGGCATATCTCGTGAAATGGTCGTGACCACCAGCACATTACTGATATTTCTTTGATCTGACTCAAACTTAGAAATCAATACAGACCAGCTCCATGGGTGCACTGGTGGTGATGTTAACAAGGGGCAGCCCTCTGGGGCAAAGCTTTCCTCTGTAAGCAGCGACTACAAGTTCGAATGTGTTGCTCCACATCAGCCCCCATCTTAGGCCAATAGAATCTGGATCTCACCAAGTCAAGTGTTCTGTCTATACCAAGGTGCCCCATGTGGTTGTGCAAGGACCTCAGTACTGAGTCTCGAAAGGCAGTGGGCAGCACTAGTTGTTGTTTGTCTACTTGTCCCCCTCTGTCTACTGTTTCTCTGTATAACAGTTTATTGATCAGTTTCAACTTAGGACCTTCTTTGTATAACAGTGCAGTTCTCAAATCAGTGGGCGTAATTTGGACACATCTTTTCCTGCATAGAGGGCTTCTAAAGCTGCTTTGATCATGGGATCGGGATTGAGCCCGCCGAATACTGTCATTGTCCAGCTGAGGCAGTGCACCAATGTCTATTGCAGAAAAGTGGCAATAAGCAGCAGGTATGCAATTCTCAGAGGCTCCCAAGCAATCCACCATGCAGTCCACTGCGTCCGTGGACATTTGTTCCTCCCTGTCAAACTTCCGCAGAGTGCCCAAATGTCAGGTTCTGCCAATCGGACCCAATCATTCTGGGAACAGGCCTCCGGGGAGAGCATCAGCATCTATATGGTTCAGACCTGCTCAGTATTCGAGAGCATAGTCATATGTAGATAATGCAGAAAGCCACCTATGGCCAGTGGCATCCAACTTAGCTGAGGTCTGCACATAGGTCAAAGGATTATTGTCAGTTTTTACTAGTATTTTAGCTCCATACAAGTACTCATGGAATTGGTCAACAATAGCCCACTTCAAAGCTAGGAACTCTAACTTATGTACAGGATAGTTCTTTTCGGATGGGGTCAGGCTTCTACTGGCAAAGGCCACTGGTCTCAGGCCATTCTCGTGCTCTTGGTACAACACAGCCCCAACCCTTGCAAGCTAGCATCAGTGTGCAGGACGTAAGGTTTTCTTGGATCGGCATAGGCCAGCACTGGAGCATGGGTAAGTTGATATATGATCTCATGAAAAGCAGTCTCACAATCAGAGTCCAGCGGGCCCCAAATACTTCACCGGATGAAAATACACTCTTTCAGTCTTGAGGGCGCTGACTTTTGGTATTTTTGGTGGTTGGGGATACCCTTGAGTAAGGTTAAGTAAGGGCGGATCACTCTTGAATAGTCCTTGATGAGAGCCGATAATAACCACAGAATCCAGGAATCTTTGCAGTTCTTTTAGATTTTTGGCTGTGGCCAGGTGGTCAAGGCCTCAACTTTACTTGGTCGGTCTCTATTCCTCGGTGGATACTATGTGTCCCACATACTTTACTGATGTTTGAAAGAATTGACACTTATCAATGGACAGTTTAAGGCCAAAGTCCTCCAGTCGGTCCAATACCTTAAATAATCTGCTCTCATGTTCCTCCAGTGAGCTGCCAAACACACATAACATCATCTAGGTATACCAGGCACTCTAGTAAGTTCATGTCCCCCTGCACGCTCCATCAATCGTTGAAAAGTGGCTGGGGCACCTGAAATCCTTGAGGCATCCTCATGAATTCATAGAAGCCAAGCGGACAGATAAGGCCGTCTTCTCCACGGTCCTCTGGAGCCATCGGGATCTGGTAGTACCCACTGCGGAGATCCAGCACAGAGAACCACTTGCTCCCGTTTAGGCAGTCCAAGCATCCTGAATGCGGGGCATTGTGTACTGATCAGGGATAGTCCGCCGGTTTAGGTGCGATAATCCACACATCCTTACTGTTCCATTCTTTTCCTCACTACCACAATGGGGAAGCATAAGGGCTTCTGGATTCTTGTATTACACCAGCAGCTAACATCTCTTGCAGATGCGTCTCACATCATCTATGTCAGCAGGTGCCAGGAGTCGAGACCTCTCACAGAAATGGTCTTCGTCATGCAGCCGGATATTGTGCTCAGCTCCTTGCACGCATCCTACATCCCATTCCTTTAAAGAAAACATCTGGTCTCTCTGGGCAAGCTTCTCACTGATCCTCACTTTCCATTCAGCTGGCAGCGAGAAGTCGCTGAAATCAAACAAGTCAGGCGTTACTCTGTCATTCTTCCTTGAACTCTTGCTGCTGGGTAGCACTGCAGTGTCTGCACAATGCACATTAGCCAGGATGCAACCTCTGTTTACTCGAATGTCTCTTTCAGACACATTATGAACTTGGACCATTACCCTTCTGGCATAAGCATGGGCTCTAGCGGCAAAATACTAGGCTTGACCAGCAGTCCCTCTGGCAATTTTCCATCGCCTGGTGCATCCAACATTAATATTTTATTCTTAACATCCTTTCTGATCGGACCTCTCCTGTAAGGTACACTGGGCATTGGCGCCAGGATCAGAGACTCAGGATCCTTCTTCCATACAATTCCGACCGGTTCCTCTGGTTCTGTTTTTTCAGCATCTCTCTGTGCCTCATAGGCCTTCTTAATTAAAGCCGGAACTCTTAAAGCTCTACTAGTCTTTGACCCCTGTTTTCATAACACAACTGTGCCAGCCTTCCGAACATATGAGCATTTGTTCCAATCAACAAAGGGACACCATCATACAGTCCAGTGGGGACACACTAAGGCTAGGGTCTCTACTTGTTCCGCCACCCAGCCACGGAGGTGGGGAAAGACAGCCAAATTGGATATACCCGGAATAGGGTAGGCCTTCACTTAACCCCATACATGCAGTCCTTCTAATGGTTGTAAGGGTACGTCTGACAAATGCTTCTGATACCAATCCTGGAACATAATTGTCACTTGGGAGCCACTGTCTAATACAGCTCTTGTAGACACTCCATTCACCTTTACAGTGGTCTCCATGGAGGGACCCACTATTCTGGACCAGTCTGGAGAGTGGTGGTAGTAGGGCCTGGGCAACTGACCTTGCCACAAAAGGACGTGAATTAGCATTTTTGGTGCCCTCACTGGGATCATGTCGTGCACCTCTTAACCACTGATTTCTTCTCCGAAGCTCTCCTTGTAGCCTATATGCAACTTTATCAGTGTCTTTTGGGGACTGGCATTCCCTTTTCATGTGCCCATCTTTCCCACAATTATAGCAAAACATACTTTCTGGAGTTTGAGCTGGCCGAGGCGCCACACTGGGAGCCAGGGCGGGGGTATTACTAACTTGAAACCTTGGTGCCATCTCTGTCTGCGGCGTGATAAGCATTTGGAGACATCTCGTCAGTTTCTCCACTTCCATGGTCAAGGAATCGAGTTCGGAGCTGTTATCAGCAGGAGATACATGGTGGAGTACCCCCACCCCATAGCAGATGCAGTCGGATATAGGTCAGGCCCATACTTGCAGGCGTGGCCTTCATAAAGGGACTGTTTTGAATTCCGGATCTCTCTCAACAGTTCCCCATTGTGACATATCTTTTCCTTGTCAGAGCACTCATTGACTGCCAACCTCTGCCCCTGAACTTCACTTGATGGGTCACCCTCAGTCACTCGGGTCGTAGCCGCAGCTATTGGTGCAGGTCCCTCCCGAGGTCGCTCTTTTCTCAACTCCTCGAATTTCTCTCATTAACTCATCATAGGAGGTGGGGATTCCAGTCGATCTGCCAGGCGTAACTGAAGCAACAGCAGTTCTGAGAAGGGGCAGACTTAAGGATCCTGTCCAGCCTGGTTCGGTCCAGTTCAATCGCTGGCAAACTACCTTTTCTGAGGCATTCTTGCAACAATTTTTCCAGCCGAGATACATACACAGACAACAACTCCCCTTGGTACTGTTGTGCATCTCTTACTCTCCACCATAGGTCCTCATCAGAATCTGGGCTCCCATACACATTCTCCAAGGCCTCAAGATAGGCCTGTGCAGTCGCTTCAGGGTTACTGGCCCGTTTAGCACGGATGGTAGCCAGGGCAGGACCTCGGAGGCTCTCACTAACCCTCTTCGCCGCCTCCCGAGCATTGCCATTCTAGCACTTGGGGCAACATAGTCTATCCAGGTCTCCCAGTCATCCTCCCTTGGGGGGTGGGAGGTGCCAGAGAAGATCCTCAACCTTCGTAAGAGTCTTGACTAATGGCAGGTGCAGAAATAGGAGTCTGCATTGGTTCAGCCACCATTACGGGCAGTGGAGCAGGAGAGGGTGTTGGGAGGAACACCCCAGGTGGCAAGAATAGTTTCTTCAAGTCCTCCACAGTTTCCCCTCTTCCAGCAACCATTCAGCAAATTTCTCCTCAAAAGTTTCAGATAGTGGTGGGGCTGATTCCCCAGGTCTTTACTGTCCTTAGTTATCACTCTCCAAGCAGTGAGGGCTCCTCTGGGGTAATGGTCTGTGGCACTTTGGAGCTATCTATGGGATCCTTAAACTCTACTAGGGCCAGGAAAGTGTGGGTGAGCAAATTAGCATGCCGACCCACCACCACAGGGTTTTGTAAACCTTCCACCTTGGAAAGTACTCCCTGCACAGTGTCCGTATTGATACCAGGGGATGTCCAGGATAAGCATAGCATTTTGGGGTCGATCTCCTCCCCAGTACACCACTCCACCAGCGGTGCACAGCCACTTCTGTCGGGTACCCATTTTTTCTTAACAGTGGTTCGTAAATATGGCCACTAGAGGACACACAATCCCAGCGGTGAGCCTCCAAGATGTAACCCTAGATGGCGCTATCCCAGGGCTACTACCCCTGCCTGATTTGCCACTAACAGGTTGAGAGGCCTGGATCCAATGGCGGTGCCTCCACCCAGAGGTCAGGGTTTGCAATAGTTAAACTAACTTGGTCACAGCCCTCTGGGACACTGCAACCCTTTCTTCCCACTAGTGGCCCACACAATATATCAGAATTACCTTCACAGTATACACTTCCCCAGGTCTGGTTCCGGCACTGGGACCTCCTGTGAAATGAGATACAGTGCAACAATCACAGTACAGTACTTTAACATAGACAAATACCTCAGGCAGTATAACTTTGCTGAAACAAGCAGCTCTGATTTATTTAGGGGATATAACAAGGACAGGGGAAATCAGGTTAATTAGCTTATCACTCTAATAATCTACCTATGGCTCTGTGCACAGGCCTATCCTATCAGTTACTGTCCTGGGTACCCAAGCCCTAGTGGCTAGTCCAAACCGTGGCAGCTGGTAGGGGCCCTTTCACACAGAGAAAAGGAGAATTAAACAGTCAGCAGTACAGTAATTCCATTTGGATTTAATGTGGCAATTCAACAGGGAGCGACCCTGAATTAGTACTCACGACCTCCAAATAAGATAGGGTCCTTCAATATCAGCAGGGCTACTCTTGAGCTCAAAGAGACTCTTCACACATTTATATGGTAAAAAAAAAAGAGTACTATACCAGGCAGGCTGCTTCTCTATCCCGATCGCAATTACTGCACAATACCCGGGAGAACACACAGCAGATTCAGTTCCTGACAGACCGAGTGTAATTCAACAATTTCTCCAGTCTTCTACAGGGTGAGCCTGGTTTCTACTCTTCAGAGATCCTTTGATTCTTTTCACAGGACGGATTCAGTCCTAACAAGCAGTTACACAAGCTGCAGACTGGAACTCTGGGCCTTACACACGTTTTTTGACTAAAACTGCACACTGAAAAAGCACAGGGCTCCTTCCTTCTTCACTGCCAAAGCTCAACTGAAACTCCAACTGACAAAACCGGCACTTCCTTTGAGTTCCTCCCAGTTCTTGACTGGATTGGCTGTCACTCACAATAGACTGCTGCTGTTGGTCCAAAAGGCACTGAAGTCTAAACTACATCTCCCAGAGTCACTGCCCATACAATCCTCTTGTGGCTGGCTCAGATTATGAGTCCAAGTTCTGATTCGTCCAAGGCACCATTTTAGAGCTAGCTTACCCTACTAATGATTGGTCCAGTTCCGCAGTTCAAAACTAGAATGGGAACTAGCAGACACAGTTCTGACTGCAAAGATAGCAGGTTAGACAAACTGTAATTTCATTATTACTCTAAATAATTTCTGGCAAACAGTTACATCTTTCAGATAGGTTCCTTTGCACTCCTAGTGACTGCAAAATGAAGTGAATTGGCAGCAGCTCGAGTGGTACTCAGAGAAGCACACAGTCCCCCCATACAAACTAATTATGTCTGCAAGCAGACAGCTCTTAAAGAGACAGTACCAGAGGCTCTAAAAACACTCACTGATAAATGGCTTAAATGCCAAACACCATTCAGGCTTGGAGCATTCAAGCAAGCTCCTGGAAATCTTTTGGGAACCCCCATTTGCAGGGGGGTTACAATAGTAAGTGAACAATGCTACAGAGGCCAGGGTAATAGAATGTTCTCTCACCGTGAGTGAACGATGGTGCAGATGCTAGGGTAATGTAATGTTCTATTGTAAGCAAAAAATACTACAGTGGCCAGGGTAGCAGAATGTCGTGTCACAGTAGGCGAACGATGCTGCAGGGGGCGGGGTAACAGAATGATCAGTCGCTCTCAGTGAAGCAGGGCCAGCCTAGAGGTATGTGGAGACCCAAGGTGAACTTGGCTATGGCACCTACCCCCTTTGGAAGAAGCATTTAACCCTCCACCAGGTCCCCCCCGCCCTCCACACACACACACACACACACACACACACTTACTTCAGTTCTGTTTGGCATGTAAACATTTTTCCTTTGTGTTGCACAAGTTAATGGAACAGATTTTCTATTGAACAAGAGGGTTTTTGGTAACAAAATATATTGAGTCCCTTACAGTTGTATTGCAGCAATACATTTCTCTACCCCAACACTCTGGTCTTACTGTTTAATTAATTCATTCTCTCTCTCTCTCTCTCTCTCTCTCTCTCTCTGTCTCTCCTCTCCCACTCTACTGTGCTCAGTCTCTAACAACTACAGCTATACAAACACATCCTTCATTAGAATGTATTTATGCTGCAGCTGTCCAATTTTTTTGGCTTTATTATTTTGCAGAAAAAATACCCATGTGCCACATGCAGCATACATTTCCACTTCCACCATGATCAGTAATCTATGTTCAGGAAAGATTAAAGAACCTCATAACGAACTCATTTGCTCATTACCAATTTCATCACCAGCTTGTGTGTTTTCTCAGCCAAGACACCTGAAGAAATTTAACATAAGTGTGCCTCAGGGCAGAGTTTGAATAACTACCTCAGAACACACGGCATGCAGAAAGTGGAATCATTCATTTGACAAATTAAAAAAAAATAACCCAAATTTCACCTAGCATTCTAAATTCTAGCATGCTGCTGCCTACCTTAATCTTTTATTGTATTTAAAGTCAAATGTAATCATGTCAGCAATTGCTGTTTTTTTTTGTGGGGGTGGTGGTATGGCCTGGCAACTGAGGGAGTCAGTTTTGTTAAAAGTAGAAATATAAATTGATAAAATTTAAATTTTAATTATACCTGGTTGAGATAGTTGATTTATTGTAGCAGGATGTGAGATCAATGATGACTGTATTAGTCGCCAACACTGTCTCTTCCGCTGTAAGTGCCCACAGCCCCTGCTCCAGCGGTCGTATCAGTCTTTTTTTTTAATTTAAATTTTTATTGATCTTTTCAACAGACAAACATATACATACAGACTCATTTCGACAGAGCTACTGTAGTACGTTAACATTAGAAAATAAAAACCATTGATTTGAGAGACTCAAGCTAAATTATCGACAAATTGATTGTAAAATTTTAGAGTGGGTGACATAGTATATAACATATAGTATGAAAATATATTCCCTTTAGTTAATACAGAAATCATCCTCCGGCTTAGTCGAGTTAATCCCGTCTGCCCCCTCCCGCCTCCAAGAAACTCTCATACAGCATTGAAGCACAGTCTCCAGATGCATAAACTGTATGATTAGCTTTTTTTTGTGTTTTTTTTTTTTCTTTCATAATCTGTTTATCTCCTGGTTCTCCCCCTGGCGGACCCCTTCTGACCAACTGCCCCCCAGCCCCATCACCTGGCTTCCCCCAGGACTTACCTTACTGGTCATCCTGTGCCACAGGACTTGTGTCTGTTCCCTGCCACCAGTACAGGGCCTGTGGGGGTCGGTTGATCATTCTGCCACCTGGAGTTGTTTTTCCTCCATTTTCTCCCCAGGTCCACATATGTGCATTGGGCACAATGTCCAAGCTCTGCTTCCCCGGAGACGACTCTGCTGCCCTATACTTGGGATCCCTTCTCTGTGTGGTGACATGCATGTGCTGCCACCCAGCCATCTCTGGGTGGCAGGTAAGCAGTACACCACTCTAACCCCCACTCTCCGAAGAAGGAGTGCTGTCTTGGGACACTTGCTGCTTCTCACCCTGCCAGCCCCCAAGCAACCCGGTGCTGTTCGCGACTTCGGATCACCAGTGTGGCAGGAAGTAAGGTGTCCAGTACCTCAGCCCTCCATGCCACTGTGCAGGCTTGTTTTTTTTTACCTTTCTTTTCAGCTTGTTGTTAACTTAAATTCTCTCCCCAAATCACAGTACTGCCAAATCTGATCTGCACCATGTTCCCATGCCATCTTGAATAATCTCACATGCAAGACTGGACTGCTGTTTTGTGTGCTACGTGCCTCTGTATTCCTACCATATGTCCACATCACTTTTTGCCTGCAAAGCAGGGTTACTGTGTATTTCCCATGTATTAGCGCAACTGCAGTATAGATTGAAGTTCATCTGTACTGTGCTTATCAGCATCACATATTTCTTTATTGCAGGGGTACAGCCATTTAATAAGTGTGCTTAACTGTCCTTAATTCTCTGCCATATCCCACTGCAGCCTACACAGGCAGGGATCCACTTGCGGACTGGCATGGGCATCCAGTTAAATGCTCATAGTCCGGACCTGCTCTTCCCACCCCTATTGCCCCATTCCCCAGTATGCGCCTTTGCACCAGTGAATTGCAGGAAGCAGGTGTAGTGGATGCAGGTAGGCACCCTGCCAGCTGCTACTGAAGGGCAGCACACCCCAGACAGGGCAAGTTATGCATACCCGGGATGCTTATGAGGACTGGTTCCCCTAGAGCAGCATTAGCGCTACTGTTTGTAATGCATGTGACACTTGTTCATGGGTGAACCTTTGTCATTGCAGGACATGCCAGGTTTAGAGTACTGACCACCCCATAGGATGCTTTCCTCCTTGGGGCAGGTGAGCTATAGACTCTGCTGCAGTACCACGACCTGGATCGCCAAAAGTGGTGGCACAGTTGGAGCTTTTTATGGTGAAGGTAGCTACACCTGCTGGGTCCTGCTTACACAAGCCATGCATCTGTAGTGACATGTACATCCAGAGTCCACTTGATCCATGCCCCCGAGGGATGGTGAACAGTGAAAAACCTGCTGGTGTGCATGATAAATTAACTAGGAACTGTCATGCCCCTGATGCACTGACTGGCTGCTGTGTCTCAGAACTGTGTTGTTCTGGAGAGGATAGTTGGGCCACATTGCTCACTGACCCTACCCCGGAGATGAAAGTTTGAGGCAGAATGAATCAGGTAAGTGTCAGAAACAGTGTGGGCTGAGATGTTGCCAGAAGTCAATTGATATGTGCTGCAGCAGTTAAAGTAGCATAAATTAAAAAAGATCGAAAAAAGAAAAGACATAAGTAAGTGCTGTGAAGGTATAGTTCCATGATGGTGGCATCACCAGAGAAAACTTTTACTAAACAGATGTGTCCCCAGAAATATGGGTGACGTCTATGTGGTTCGTGTGAAGTGCAATGATTTGGAAAGTAATGGATAAGTTGTACGTGTGTGTACACTGTTTACCTTTTTCTGCTATGAGCCTGGGCCTCTTGGGCTGTAGGTCATAAGGCCAGTAGGCACTCTCCTCTTGTTAGTGAGGGATGTATTCTCTTTTAATAAATTGCCACCTGTGTAAGCACTAGTGGCATGTCATCAGAAGCTGTGTGAGCATATGCTTGTGGTTTCCATGCCTCCAGTGTGCTGCAGCGTTTTGGAACTAAAAGTTTCATTCAGTGGTGTACTAGGTGGACTCCATCCTGGATGATCAGTCCAAGGAATGTCAAAGGAATGCCATCCTGTTGAGAAGCTGATCACCCTGAGTTTCAGTGAGCATCAGTCATATTGGCTCTGGGGGCTCGTTGATGGCACTGACAGAAGGCAGATGGAGGACCTGGTAAGTGGCAAATACCTGCAGGTATAAAAGAGTTAAAATAAATGTCACTGCCCAGTCATCAGTGCAATGGTATGACTACCCTTCACAACGGAGAAGACCCATGTTCAGGAATGAGCACAGGTCATTGGGGGCTGGTTGGGGGGGGTTTAGTGTCCCATGGACTGCTTTTCTTCCTTGGAGAGCAGGGATTCACATCCAGCTGCCTGACTATTACCTAGTGGAGACATAACTGCAGTCTGCCACCCAGTGGAGGCACCAAAAAACTGGAGGATGTCATTGACAGCAGCTGGTGCACATGCGTGCCTGTCACTGCACAAGGAGGAAAAACTGAAGGAGAAAATCCCTGTTCAGCCCACTACTAGCCAGCATCCCCAGCAGGCACTGCACAACTTACAGGGCAAGCCACCACCACACTGTGGTTCCGACTAAGTGTAGATAACCAGGAAGTTTGTGAACAGGTCAGTGACTTGGCTAACGGACCCCTACAGATGCAATACTAGGGGCCAGAAGGTAAAAACTGAGATTGAAAAAACAAATAAATGTGATTGTTTCTCCATGTACTATATGTTGTATTTACTACCCCTTCCTTATGGACTCAAATAAGACTGAGGGGCCTGTGTTGTTAAACTCCTATAAAGCGGGTTCGTATCCAAGTAGACTGTGCACTAAATGATTATGGGTTTGGGAGGGAGATGCTGGACTGTGGATTAAATGATTATGGTTTGGGAGGGAGGTGCTGAAATACATGCTAAAGGATTATGGCTTTCAGAAGTAGATGCTAGACTGAACACACAATGATTATGAGTTTGGGAGGGAGGTGTTAGGCTGCACACCAGAGGATTATGAGTTTGGGAGGGTGGGGCTAGATTGTCCGCTGAGTAATTATGAGTTTGGAATTGATTTTCTAGACACTGCACACTTAATGATTATGGGTTTGGTAGGGAAGTACTGACTGCACAGTACATGATTACATGAGTACAGTCATTTGGGTCTAAACACCCCTCCTTTCGCACCCACTTCATCCTCGGTGGATCACCCCCTGCCCGGCCTCTTCGCCTCGCCACTACCTCTCAAACCCTCCACCTGCCCTTGGCTCTCTCTTATACTACCTCAAGAGGATCCTAGACTCTTCCTCCCCTTCTCCTACCCCTGGCACTCTACCAGCCGTATATCTGTCACTTGAGTTAAATGCTCAAGGATCTGCAAACCAAAGTCACTACCCCTCATCTTGAGGTTTTCCAGGACCCTTATCCTCCTACTCCTCACCAGAACTATCCATCTAAACCCTGGTCCAAGTAACCCCTGCCCCTTTCCCATTACATCCCACACTAATAAAGGGAAAAACATTAGCATAGTCCACCTGAACATACAGAGTCTCCCAGCTAAAATAGACTTTTTCCAGGTCTGGGTAGCAGTAAATGACTTTGACATTATTGCATTCTCAGAAACCTGGCTCTCTCACAAAATCGCTGATGAGGAGATCAAACTCTGTGGATTCATCTGTCAGGAAAGACAGACAGGGAAAAAAAGGGGGACAGCTGCATGTTCTCCATTTCCAACAAGTTCTCTTTCACCAAACACAATCTCAGCTCTGAGTTCATCCTGCTTGAGACCCTTTCCATTAACCTATTTCTTGGATGAAATAAAACCCCACCCTTGCTACCGCCTATCTCCCCCCAGGAACCCTTCCCTCCGACCTGGAATCCTTGCTAGCCCTCAAACACTCCCTCCCTCTCTCTTAACAGGGAGTGGATTCTTCTTGGGGACTTCAACATAAACTGGGTCTCCAGCCAAGCTGACAACACCAAATCCTGCATCGCTGACCTTGGCCTTCACCAGCTTATCTCCACACTCACAAGGTCAAATTATGAGGGGGACTCAATCGCTAATCGACTGGGTCATCGTCTGCAACCTCCGACAGATTCTCTACCATCCTCAACAGTGTATGCAACAAATATACCCCTCTAAAAAAAAATCAGGGTTAGGGGACGTGTTAATGAATGGGTATCATCCAACATCATTAAACTGATGAGGACCAGAGACAAGGCCTGGGCCAGTTACACCAAGCACAGAGACCCTGCCCAGCTCTCCCTCTATAAAGCACTCAGAAACAAGTGCAAATCAGTCATCAGAAAAGCCAACATTGACTTTTTCCATAATAACTCAGGGGAAACATCCAGCCGCCGTCAACTTTGGGTTACACTCAACTTATTACTCGGGAAACACAAGAATACTAAACCTATCACTCTTATCCATGGTGGGAAGCAGACTAACAACCCCTTAGAAGTAGAAAACATTTTCAACTCATTCTTTGGTGACCTCGATAAATATAAACCATCCACCCCGTACCCCCTCCGCTCCAATACTACGTCTGAGCCCAGCCCTAGATTCTATTTTAGGGTCCTAAAACCCTCAGACACCATAAAGCTCATCTGAAGTAACAACCCTAAACCCAGCAAAGGGGCAGATGGAATTGACTTTAAAATCCTTAAACTGGCCATTAATTCATTAGTGGTCCCCATCACCAACATACTAACCGTTCACTCTGCTCCAGCTATTTCCCTAGCACGTGGAAAGTTGCCATTGTCAAACCATTGTTCAAGTCATGGTCAAGGAATGAAGCAGAGAATTACTGACCTATCTCCCTCCTTGCTCCCCTCTCCAAAATAATTGAAAAAGTTGTTCATACCCAGCTCACCACCTTCCTTGACCTCAATAACTTGCTCTCTATTGTCCAGCATGGTTTCAGATTTGGACATAGCACCAAAACTGCCCTGGTCAAGGTTCACCAGTGATATCCTCAAGGCAAGCGATAAGGGCCAGTACACAGGCTCTGTCTTCGTAGACCTGACCAAGACGTTTGACCTGGTCGACCATGGCCTTCTCCTGGTCACCCTCAAGGGCTTGCACATATGTGAAAACATCATCAAATGGGTCGGAGGCTACCTCTCTGGCAGATCTTAGAAAACTAATATCAGCAGTCATTTTTCTGCTGAATGTCTGATTAAACATGGGGTACCCCAGGGCTCCGTCCTGGGCCTGCACCTGTTCTTGCTCTTCATCAGTAATCTACCTTCCATCTGCCAAACCACCCAACTAGTCCATTACACCGACAACGTGGCCCTCTACTGCAGTGACACTAACTTGGACACAACGTTCAGTAATTTGCTTCCTAGGTTATTTTCTGGTAACATAAGTCATCAAACTTTTAAAGTTAAATTAAGGAAACATTTGTTGGCTCAACTATGCTGTAACTGTTTTTGATTGTGTTTTGTTCCATGTTAACTGTATTTATTCATATGTAACATCTTGACTGTATTTGTGTGGTCCCGGGTCTTTCATGAAAACGGGCCTTTGTCTCATTGCGTTTACCAGGTAAACAAAAGTAAATAAATAAATAAATTTGCAGGCTGACTTCAGCAAGCTGCACACTTGGTTCTCTGCCAAAGGCATGGGTCTCAACTCCAGGAAGACCAAGTTTATGATCTTCTCTGGCCCAAGAAAAGCCACAGTCACGGGCCAGTCCCTCTCGGACAATCTTGGTAACATCATAGAACAAGTCTACAAATTCAAATACCTTGAACTGTACTTAGACCCTCACCTGACCTACAATATCCATATTACCAACCTCATCAAGAAAATCCATATGAGGCTAGGTCTCTTATACGGAATCAGAAAGTTCCTTATTCCTGTCTCCAGACTATGCCTCGCCAGCTCCCTTCTCCTGCCCCTCCTTAATTATGGCTCTATTCCATATCACCCCCCAACACATCCCCCGTTTTCTCCAAACTCTGGACTACATACAATAATATTGCACACTTCGTGACCAGCCTCCCCGGATGACCCATCACTGTACCTTCTATGCCTCCCTCAACTGGCTCACCCTTGAAGGCAGGTTCCAACTTAAAATGCTCTCTTTCCTACACAAAGTTCATTGTTACCTGCTGCCAATCAGTGTTAACTCCCTTTCCTCCTTATCGGTTTCCAAGTGCAGTACAAGAGGGGCCGGGCCGCCTGTCATATTCTCGACACCCCTTTTTACCAAACCAAGCATGCGCAGAACTCCATCACGTACAAGGGCCCTAAGATTTACAATAAACTGCCCCCTGAACTTCAGTCCCATAGTTCAATTGGCTCTTTCCTCTCTCAAGGACCACCTCCTCCAAGCCACCACTTGTGCCTGCCCCGGTAGGCAACCCCCTGAATGTCCGCCAACCCCTTGAGTTACCTTAGAGTTTATATGTATCTGTATATAGGCTCTATTGTTGTGTGCTCTGTATTTGTTTTTTTGTTTTTGGTTTTTTTAATCTAGAAGATCCTGTCATATACACTATTCCCTATTGTAAATATCATAAAATATTGTAAATATTGTTTTTACCTTGTTCTTTGTATCGTCAAATTTATGTACCACTGGATGTTTGTGAAAATGAGCATTTTTGCTCACATACTTTCCAGTATAAAAAAATAAAATTGAAAATTGAATTGAAATTGAATTGATTAGACTGCAGACTAAATGACAGTGAGTTTGGTTCTAAGATTGGGTCACTCACTGTACAATGAATTGATATAGATCTCATAAGAAAACTGAACTATATGCTTATATAGTATAAGTCCTGAAGGGGGTGCTTGACTTATTATGGGTCAGGAAGGGGGCACTGAAATGTATATGAAATGAATAGACTAAACTATTAAAAGTCTGGCATGGAAAAGTAGAATTTTAACAATTATAAGCCTTGGAGGGTAGAACTAGACTGCTCTAAACCATTATCAAAATCATGCATCTAGGGCATAGGAACCCAGGAGCTGAGTATAGGTTGGAAGAGGGGTACTGACAGTTAATAAGCAGGAAAGGGACGTTGGGGTTATCATAACTGGTGACTTCAAAGTGGCAGGGCAGTGTGATAAAGCAGTGGGTAGGGCTAGTGGGATGTCAGGATGCATAAGGAAAGGGGAAAAGGGACATTGTTTAACCAGGAAAGGCACACTAAGCCAGAATTTGTTTCCAGGTGCGACCTGGGAACACAAGGAAGTTTAGCGACTTGCTCAGGGTCACACGGTATGCAAGTGAGGGCTGATGGGATTCAAACCCAGTTCTCCAGGTCTGCAGCTCAGTGCCCTTAACCACTATGCTATGCTAACATACTATTTGCCAGCAGATTAGGCCTTATGGTCTATCGAGTCTGCTCGAACCTCAGATCCCTAGTTGGGTGCCGAGGCCCTCCCCCCCCTTGCGTTCCAGGAACCCCTATCATCCATCCCCACCCCCCTGGGTTCGTATAGGGAGCATAGGGAGGGTTATCTCCAGCCAAAGGAGGGAGGTGCTGTTGCCATTGTATTGCTTACTGGTGAGATCTCACCAGGAGTATTGTACCCTGTTCTGGAGGTCACTTCTCAGAATGGATGTAGGCACAGTGGAGGCATTCCAGAGGAGAACAGCTAAAATGGTGTGGGTGTTGCAAATGCCCTATGAGGAGAGACGGGGTGATCACAACATGTACACCCTAGAAGAGAGGAGAGTGAGAGGGGGCATAATAGAGACCTATAGGTACCTTACAGAGAAGATCAGGATGCAAGATGGGAGTCTCTTTCAAATGAGAAAAGCACCAGTACCAGGGGGCATGCAATAAAGCTGGAGGGGAGAGGTTTAAGAAGGATGTGATGAAATAATATTTTATTTATTGAAAAGTTTCACCAGAAAGGCACACTTAACAAGAAGTTGCTCGTCTTCCGGTGCGTTCTGAGGGAAAGGGTAAGGGGAAACATATACAAAGTACAAAAACACATATGGATAAAATACAATGCATATAGATGATCAATTTATATTTACATTAAGGGACTGCACAAATCAGTTTAACACAGCGTGATTTACATACATGTTAAGATAACAAATACATAAGATCCAGACAAAACTTGGCAATAATTGAAGCAAAGCCAACAAGCAGAATAGTAGTTAAGCGCCAATTTAGGTTCAAGTGCTAGCAGCTTCAGTAACATGGGACACTGTTGCAGTCGTAGTCTGGTGGTAGAGGGATTGGATAGCACATATCAGGTGCATAAGCAATTTGAGGAGTAGACATTTGAGAGGACAGTTGAGGTAGAGAAGGAAGTTGATGATTGTTTGATTTGTGGTGGTGGCAAGTTCCAGAGTTTGGGGAAGTAGTGGGAGAAAGTGCACTGGCCAGTAGAGGTGAGTCTGCAGGGTATCACCAGGGTCCTGGTGTCAGTGGATCTAAGTGAGTGTTCAGGAGGTGAAGGGATGGACAGAGCAGAAGAGAGGTAAGAGGGGAGAGAGTTTAACCAGAATTTAGAGGTGAACTTAGCAATATGGGAGAGGCAGCAGTCAGCTAGTGAAGGGAATGCGAGGGAGTGGTATAGATCGCTGTGGTGATTACGAGGTATAGCGTCACGTGTGAAGTGACAGAAGGAGTTGAAGAGGGAGTCCAATCTGGTTAAGGCAGACTTTTTTAATACTTCAGTGAAAGGGTGGTAGATGCCTGGAACAGACTGCTAGTAGAAGTGATGGAGGCGAAAACAATGTGGGTCTTCAAGCATGAGTGGAACAGACATAGGGGAATATTAGTAAATAGGCAGAGAGGAGGTAGGGTCACCAGAGACCAGTTAGGGTCAGCAGAGATGGACTAGGCAGGGAACATCTGAGCAGAATGGGTGGGCCAGGCAGTCCTTTCCTGCTGACAAATTCTCTTTTTATGTTTCTATTATAGGATTTGGGGGAGCAAAGCTGCACTGTAAACTGTTATAGGTCTGGGAGGGGGCACTAGACTGTACCTTAAACTGTTATAGCAATGGGAAGGGGAGCTAGGCTGAACTCTAAACTATTATAGGACTGAGTGGGGGCTAGACTATGTTTGAAATTATTATAAGACTGGGAGGGTAAGCTAATCAGAACTCTGAACTATTATAAGTCTGGGAGGGGAACTAGATGGTAGTGTAAATTATTGCAAGATCGGGAGGAGGAGCAAAACTGTACTCAAACTCTTGTAGGACTGGGGAGTATTAGAATATAATCTAAACTATCATAGGACTATCATCATAACTGTCGGTAGTGGGGAAGATCATGGAAGCACTACTGAAGGAGAGATTGGTGGAGCATCTGGTTGTCAATGGACTACAGGACCCAAGACAGCATGGTTTCACTAGCGGGAGGTCATGTCAGACCAACCTCGTTGAATTTTTTGACTGGGTGACTAGGGAGGTGGATCAGGGGAGGGCAGTGGACATGGCCTATCTGGACTTCAGCAAGGCCTTTGACACTGTGCCACATAGAAGACTATTACAAACTGGGAAATATGGGTGTGGGCAGGACAGTAGTGTGGTGGGTAGGTAACTGGCTGGGTGGCAGGACACAGAGAGTGGTGGTAAATGGCTGTCACCACAGAGGGAAGAGTGACCAGTGGGGTACCACGGGATCAGTGCTGGGACGGTCCTATTCAACATCTTCATCAGTGACATTCACAGGGACCTAGAAGGCAGAATTTCACTGTTTGCTGATGACACAAAGCTCTGTAACAGAGTAGACACACCAGAGGGTGTAGACAGAATGAGAAGGGACCTGCAGAAACTTGAAAAATGGTCAGGGTTTGGTTGAAATTCAATGCAAAGAAGTGCAAGATAATGCATAAGGGGCACAAAACCCTGGCACAATATATCAGTTGGGGGTGAGGATATAGCATGCACAAGCAGGAAAGGGATCTTGGGGTTATCATCTCTATCACCTCAAGGTAGAAACAGTGTGACAAGGCAGCAGGTAAAGCAAATAGGATGCCGGATGCATAGGCAGGGGCATCACCAGCAGGAAAAGGGAGGTCATGATTCCACTATACAAGACACTAGTGAGGCCCCACCTGGAGTACAGTGTGCAGTTCTGGAGACTTTACCTACGTAAGGACATAGACATGGTAGAGAAGGTTCAGAAGAGGGCAACAAAGATGGTGCATGGATTGCATCACAGGGCCTATGAAGACAGGTTGAAGGAACTGAACATGTACTCCCTGGAGGAGAGGAGGGAGAGAGGGGATATGATAGCGACATGCAAGTATCTTACAGGGAGGAACAGGGTGCAGGAATACACTATTTCTAAGTGAAAAAGATGTTCCAGGACTAGAGGGCATGGGATGAAGTTGGAGGGAGGACGATTCAGAGGAAACGTGAGGAAGAATTTCTTCACAGAATGGATCGTGGACAAGTGGAACACCCTGCCAGAGGAAGTGGTGGGGGCTGAAACAATCACGGGATGTAAGAATGCATGGGATAGACATAAAGGAATTCTGGAGGTCAGGGGTAAGGGGCAACAGACTTCTAGGAAAACATAAACTGAACTTACAAGCTCAAATGGGCAGACTGGGTGGGCCATAGGCCCTTATCTGCCGACACTGTCTATGTATCTATGTAGGACTGTAAATAGAGTTAGTCTAAACTCTGAACTATTACAGGTCTGGCATGGTGGGAACTAGACTGTATTCTAAACATTATAGGTCTGGGAGGGGATGCTAGTCTGTACTCTAAACTATTATGGGAGTTATTGGACTAGGCTGTAATCTAACCTATTATAAGACTGAGAAGGGGATCTAGTCTGAACTCTAAACTTATATAGGTCTGGGGGACTAGACTGTACTCTAAACTATAACAGAACTGTTAGGATGAGCAAGACAGTATTCTAAACTTTTATTGGTCTGGCAGGGTGGGACCTAGGCTGTACTCTAAACTGTTACGGGTCTGGGAGGGGATGCTAAGCTGTACTTTAAATTATTACTGGACTGGTGGAGTACTAAATTGTACTGTAAATTATTATAGAACTGGACAAGGGAAGTAGGCACTACACTAAATGATTATAGGGCTGGGAGAGTGAACTAGCGGTAGTAGTAGTAGTAGTACAAGTTAATTATTATACAGGTTTAGACAGTAGGTAGAGCCTTTTTACAGTGCTGACTTGTTAGAGTGTGTTATAGTTTGGTGTATGTAGGCTGAGCTGTACTATACTCCAAACTGTTATAGGATTGGAAGGGGGGCTAGACTATACTCTATGCCACTACAGGACCCGGGGGAGAACTAGATTGTACTCTAAATTGTTATAGGATTAGGAGGGGGAGCTTGCCAGAACTCTAAACCAGTATAGGTCTGGGAGGGGGAACTAGCTGGTACTCTAAATTATTACAAGATGTGGGGAGGGTGCTAGACTGTACTCTAAGGCATTATAGGGTCTAGGAGGAGGACCTAGACTATTCTCTAAATTATTATAGGAATTGGAGGGGAGCTACAGTAGGCTGTACTATGTTAAGCCTGGGAGGAGGAGTAGCTAGACTGTACTCTTAACTATTATAGGACTGAGAGAGGGGAGCTAGGCTGCACTTTAACGTATTATTAGCCTGGAAGGGGAGCTAGACTGGGCTTTAAACTATTATGGGACTGAGAGGGGGAGCAAGACCATAAACTCTTATATTACTGGGAGGGCGTGCTAGACATTGCCTTAAAGTATTATAGGTCTGGTTGGGGAACTAGGCTGAACTATAAACAAGACTAGAAATTAATGTTTTGCATACCAGTTTTCAAAATACCTTTTCATTATGCTGGTATTCCAGCTGGAAAACCACTGCTCAGTGCTGCCATTCTGTAGTTTAATCTGTAGCACAGCTCTTCTGGATGAGTGAAATACCAGATCTTCATCGGGGGTATCGCAGTCATCAGATCACACATATGGAACTTCACTGTCAGTGAAGCAGGATCCACATGGAAGATTTTCAGCAGTACAGCTGTGACTGCCCATGTCGACGTCATCTGCTGACTTCACCAACCCTATAAAGGCATGAGCAGCCCCTCTCCCTCCTCAGGTCTTTCCCGCCATCGACTCTGCTTGCATCGGTCTCTGCAGAAGCTCCGATGCAGTTTCGTGTGATCTTTGCTTATGGCTTATTTATGCTTCACCTCTTAGAATCTATTTTTCCAAAGAGATTCCTTTACTTTGTTTATGTCAATAGTTAATTCTTCTACTTCTGTCTTCTGTTGCTGCCGCTGTGGAAAGAAGATTGCCACTAAAGACGAATATACCCTCTGTGTCTGCTGTCTTGGGACTTACCATGACATCTCAGACTGTGAGCTCTGCCAGAAGTTTAACTAAACCACCCTTAGGTGATGAAAAAAGGCTCTTAAAATTCCTAATGGAAAAAGAGGTAGCCAGTTCTGGGCAGGAGTCCTCTGAGCCCCTCATTCCTAGTCACCAGAGGGCTTGTCAAGCTCCCAGGCCTTTAAGAACTGAGACAGGTCCTCGGGGAAAAGTCGTAAAAAGGACCGAGATTGAGTTCGCTCCTCCCGGCAGTGTTTCCACTCCTCAACAGCTTCCTCTTCTTCATCTTGGGGTACTCTGTCAACTGCAGCTGTGACTGTTGCTGTCCTGGTCTCTTTTCCTGCCAGACCCCTACCAACAGCGCTGCTGCCCTCTGTGTAGGGGGCGGCCTGTCATCGACCTCTGGGTTGTCAGCCCCCACTCTGTCAACAACTGGCTTGTCAACGGCCCTCCCATAGAGGCCTGATTCTTCTCCAGATCCTTGGGCTTCAGGCTTCTTGGGCTCTCAGGGCCCATTGTATGGGTCATTGCACCCTGTGCTGTCAACCCCCCCGTCAATACAGCAATCCACTGTCATCAACCTTAATGACATTTTGACCAAGTTCACTACAGTCTTGGTCCATCAGTTGGGAACATATAGGCCTGCATCACCTGTGTCATCGATGGTACCGTCATCATTGACACCACTTCAGCCCCCATGGGTCATCAGTGGTCCCTCATTTGTCGGACCTTGAGCTGGAGCAGGTTGACATAGAGAAGGAGTACCATCCTGACCTCATCTTACCTGAGGAAGAAGAGGAAGAGTCTCCTTCCTCTGACAGGTCCACTGCCTCTTCAGTGAGTGAGGACTGTGTTAAACATACTCCCAGGTCTCCTCCAGAGCACCCTACCTTTTTTCAGTGTTATGAAGCAGCTGTCCTCAGTCGTGAGCTTCCATACAGTGGAGGAGGATGTCACTAGCAGAAATCTGGTAGACTTCCTGGAGATCCCAGAGTCTCCTCCCAAGTTCATTCCACCTATCCTTCCAGCTCTAAGGAATGCCACTACTGTGGCTTGGCACAGGCCTGACATGGTGCCAGCCATGCCCTGCAGGGCTGATAAGTTGTATCACGCTCCATAGGGTCTGCCGCACTATGCTGTCCAGCTGGAAACCGATTCTGTGGTTATTAAGGTGGCTCATGATAGATCAAAGGTGCCCAAGCACCTCAGTTCCCTCTCCCCTGACAGAGAATCCCATAAGATTGATCTCTGGGGCAAGAGGGTTTATACTTCCTCCATCCTTCAGCTGAGGATTGCCAATTACCACTCCCACATGGTCAAGTACCAGAATACTATCTGGAAGAAGGGCAACTCCCTTCCTGATTGTTCCCAGAAACAAGAGGTTCTCAAATGCGTGTAGAGTGCTGAGGGTATTAGCAAGCATCTCCTGAGGGCCCTCTATGATATTTTGGATGCATGTGTCAGGGCTGTTATCACAGGCATTTGCCTTCGTAGGCACTCCTGGCTGAGGGTCTCAGTTTTCTGGTTGATGTCCAGCAAAAGGTGTTCAATGCCCCTTTCAATGGCTCCAGACTGTTTGGGACATATGTGCAGGACATCATAAATAAGCTACAGGTATCTGGCAGGGCTTTTAAGTCTGTCCACTCACTCTACCATACTCAGCCTAAGAGCAAACAGTGCCCTCCTTTTCACAAGGTGTCCCACAAATCTGGAGCAGCCTCCTGGCCCCAAGGCAAGAGAAGAGCCTCCTTTACTTTGCCAGCACCCTTCTCAGGTGCCGCAGCAAAGTGCCCTAGGGATGACTGATCAACTCCACTGGCTTGATCCCCCCCCCCCCCTTCGCTTGAATCCTTGCCAGACCCTCTCTTCCTGACCCTGTCATCGAGGCACAGGTCAGGAAGCATAGGAAAACCAGAAGCAGTTGTACAATTTACAACAAGTGTTTTATTATTAACAACAGTAAAATAAAAAATAAATTGTTCACTATATCTATTTACAAAGGCAGTATAACCAGAGAAAGTCCAGCTGGGTTTCTTCTCAATTTCCAATCTCAGTCTCTCTAAGTCTCTGTATCACTCTTGCAAGAAATTGCAGCTCTTTTTTATAAGTCTGTGCAGGAGCTTGTTAAGAAAAACAGCATACTTCTCACACAGTGTTCTTATAAGTTTCCAATGTTCTTGTCAGTTTCAGCAGGTGCAGCAAAAAGAGCATTGTGACCCAGAACTGACTTCTTGTTTAAAACTTCTGCAGAAGGATTAAAAAATTGCATCTCAGGTTAACCCCTTGAGTTCCAAATAGCTTTGCAATCATTTCAACAGCATAACTATATGCAGTTTTAGCTTTGCAATCATTTCAATAGTATAACTGTATACAGTTTTAAACAAAGGGATCCCAGTATCAATTACATTTCCACAAAATGATTCACATATTTTTATACCAGTAGATATGCAAGAGGAGAAAAGACAGAACAGCAAATGAGGGTAGAGAGATAGCGAGAGGCGGAGAATTGCAAGACCGTCTGGGTGATCAAGTCCTTGGACTCACAAGAAAATTTGGTTGTGCAAGCAGACACAGAAGACAGAAAAGGAGAGGAAAGAACAGACCCTTGTGTTTAAACACTTTCTACATAACAACTGGGACAGGCCCATATTCAACCCTGTCATGTACCCCCTCCTTAAGAGGGAACCTGTTTTACAAAAAACAGGTTTCCAAAACTTTCTAGTAATCCTCATATAAGCATATAACCTTTACAGTTCTGTGCATATACAGTATCCTTTATTCCATAACAACAGTACAGCAAATAGTGAAGTTTAAACTCACACATTTGTTTTATCAGCTTTCAGAATTCTCACTTCCAGATCCATATCTAGACAGAAAATCAGCATTGACATTGTCTTTCTGAGATATGTGCATCACTTTAAATTTAAATGGCTGTAGTGCCAGATGCCTTCATGTGATTCTAGATTTTTTATCCTTCATTTGATTAAGCCAACAGAGAGGATTATGATCTGTTACAAGTTACAAAGTCGGCTCCTAGTAAGTAAAACTTAAGGGACTTCATTGCCCACTTTGCTGCAAGACATTCCTTTTCAATGGGGGAGTACCTTTTTTCTCTGTCGTACAACTTCCTACTAATATAGAGAATAGGATGTTATGTCCTGTCTATATTTTGACTAATGACTGCACCGAGGCCTACCTCTCATGCATCTGTTTGTAACAAAAATGCTTTCTCAAAGTCTGGGCTTCTTAAAACAGGGGCTGAACATAATGCAGCCTTAATGGCCCAAAAAATCTCATCACGCTCTGGGGTCCATTTCACATTTCTTGGGAACTGTTTCTTTGTGAGTTCAGTGAGTGAGTTCAGTGAGGGGAGTAGCTAACTCAGCAAAGCTGGGAACATATCTCTGATAATAACCAGCCAGCTCTAAAAATGACCTGACATGTTTCTTGGTTTTGGGGGTAGGGCTGTTAGCTACAGCTTCTACCTTGGAAACCTCTGGCTTGACTTCTCCATTTCCCAAAACATAGCCCAAATATCTGGTTTCCTGCATACCCAGTGCACACTTGGTAGGATTGTCAGACCTGCCTTTTTGATGGATTGGATAACAGCTCATAGGTGTTCCAGGTGGCTTTTCCAGTCTGAACTATACACCACAACATCATCCAGGTACACAACACAGTAACCAGTGTGAGGGGATAAAATTACATCCATGTACCGCTGGAATGTAGCGGGTGCACCATGTAAACCAAACAGCATGGTGGTGAACTGATAGAATCCTATAGGAGTGGCAAATGCAGTTTTGTCTCCAGGTTCTTTAGCTAGGGGGATTTGCCAGTAACCCTTGGTGAGATCAAGAGTACTGATATACTTAGCACTTCCCGGTCTGTCCATCAAATCATCTATTCTGGGCATAGGATAACTGTCAAATTCTGACACTTGATTAAGTTTCCTAAAATCAACACAGATTTTTACACCACCTTCTTTTTTGTTTATAATCACCATTGGTGATGACCAAGCTCTTTTAGACTCTTCTATGATACCCAGTTCTAATGTTTTGCATTTCCTTAACCACATCTGCTCTTAACCGCTCTGGTAATTTGTATGTTTTTTGTCTAATAGGGTGGGCATTCCTTGTCACTATTACGTGCTCGACCCCTTTTGCTCGGCCTGGTACTGTGGTAAAAGTACTGTTAAATGTCTTTAGCAAGTTACAAATTTCTGAGGTTTGTTCAGAGGTTAAGGAAACATTCACCTTTACAGCATCAGCAGTTACAGTTTGTTCCAGTCCATCATAAGCTAATATCTTCTTTATCAGTTTCTGGTAAAACCAGCATGACAGCTTTTGGTGTATTTTCAACCCATTTCCTGAGGAGGTTTGCATGGTATATCTTAGTAGGATTTGTCCTATCAGGTGTCTTAATCTCACAGTTAACTGTACCAGTACATCTAAGCACTTTATAAGGCCCTTGCCACTTCATTAACAGTTTATTTTCTATAGTGGATAACAGTAGAAAGATCTGTTCACCTGGCTCAAAAACTTTCTTTTACCATAAGGTCATAATACACCTTCTGCTGGTTTTGGGCCTCTTCCTGACTACTGTGGTCTGATTTTCACATATTTTGCCAGTTTCTTTCTCAGGGCACATATATAAGATGTAATGGATTGTTTCTGATAGGAGTTATCTTCCCATGTTTCTTTTGTTACATCTAGTGGCCCTCTAGGTTGTCTACCATACAGCATTTCAAATGGTGAAAAACCTGTTGATGCCTGTGGCACTTCTCTGTAAGCAAAAATCAGGTAAGGCAAGTATTGGTCCCAGTCTTTCCCTTCCCCTTTTTAATATGTGTTTTAGGGTTTTATTAAAACGCTCAACAAGACTGTCTGTCTGAGGGTGATAAGGGGAGGTTCTTATGGCAGTGATGCCTAGTTGTTGGTCCAGCTCCTTCAGTAATGCAGCACCAAAATTACTACCGTGATCAGTAATAATCTATTTTGGTAAGCCCACCCTGCTGAAAACTTTGGCAAACTCTGCTGCAACTTTTGGGGCTGTGACAGTATGCATAGGAACAGCCTCTGGGTATCGAGTAGCATTCTACCAAAATGAATCGATCTCCCTTTTTACTTTTGTCTAACGGGACAACCACATCCATTGCAATTCTCTCAAAAGGCACATCTATCAAGAGTAGGGGCACCAGGGGCACCTTGTCTTTTTTAGTCACTGGGGCTACTTTGCAGTAGGTAGCAACATCTTCATGAATTCCAGGCCAGTAAAATCTGTAAAGCAATCTGGTAATAATGCGATCCCTCCCTGAATGACTAGCAATAGGACTATCATGTGCTGTCTGTAACAACTCAGATCTATACTTTTGTGGTATAACCAATTATTCTATCTGGTCCTGTGTCTGAGGTTTAACCCAAACTCTGTACAGTAGCCCATTACATTTTTTAAACATAGGTTCATTCAGTTTAGGTTTCACCCCCAGCTTATTAAAATAATCCTGGAGAGAATCATCGTTAGCTTGTTCTGAAAGAAAATCACAGTCAGTGATCAGTTTAGTTTCAGCATTTTTGTATGTTAACCCCTTATGTCAATCAGTCTTTTATTGCCACTGTTTCTTCAGGCGTCGTCTTTCTTTCCTGGACTTCTGGATCTTGGAACTGTGCTCAAACAAGTCCAAATCAAAATCATGAAAGGAAAAGAGTCCCCATCAACTGAAATTTTCTTTGCCTGAACTCGTCAACACAGCTGCTGAAACATCTGGATTTACTCCCTCTTTGATTAACTCAGTAAATCCTAGAAAGTCATTTCCAATAATCACAGATATAGGTAACAGGTACTAACCACACTTTCATTTGCTGTGACATCCCATTAATAGAGTCACTTGGCTGGTGGGACAGTAGCGAGTGTCCCTGTGGATGCAGATGATACCAGTACCTGGTCCTTTTGGCCATTGTTTTCCCAGCACTTCAGTATGCACTAGGGTTTGTCTGCTTCCCAAATTTATAAGTCCCTTCACAGTCTTATCTCCCACCTTCACGTCTGTTAAATCCTTGCCCCAATTTGCTAAGGACAAATCTGCTCCAGTGTCACTCTTCTTACTATGGCAATTTCTTGCAATATGCCCTGGCTTATTACAGTTATAGCAAATAAAGTCTTTGGGTGCAGATTTGTTACCCCCACCAGAGTTCTTATCAGACTTGGAGTTTAAATGGGAAAAAGAATGTCTTACCAGTGCTTGGCTGTTACCTCACTGCTGTGTTGTCTGTCTGGCCATTTGGTAGTCTTCGGCCAAAGAAACAGCCTTTTCTAGGGACATGGATATGTTGTTCATCCACACTTTCTGGCAGGTATCCTTGCCACTTTAAATCTTGCCGAAAGGTCTTCAAGCTGGCTCCTCCCACCCACCCGGGTAGTAAAACTCACGGCTCTGCCCCATGACGCCTGATCTTCTATACCGCTTGGAAGCTCAGGTTCCCTCCTTAACGCTCTGCGTATAAGACTGGTTCCTATTTCTTTGGTTTACCCAAAATAACTTTTAAGGTTTTCAAGACTTCGGTCATTTATTTCCCTCGTGGCTGCGATGGACAAATCGACTCCTGGTTTTCGGAGGTGCCCATGGGGGCAGAAGATGTCTCGGATGGATCCGCACTCCACGTGCATCTACTGCTTAGGCCTTGAGCACGACCCGCAGGCTTGCGATCTGTGCTCTTCCTTTTCGGTCTGTGTCTTGAAGACCGCCACCCGTTACAACGAGGCCGAAGCGTTACCGCTGGTAAAGTCGAAGGAGGGCCCGTTTGGCGGTTTTCAGCGGTGGCCGCTCGGCAGAACAGCTCGAGCAGATGATCGCCCTCGAGGAGGAGGGCGGTGCAGGCCGCATCTTCGTCTTCCCTCGACCGCTGGCCTTTATCCCGCTCTCCTTGGGATCCTCCTATTCAGCTTCTTTTAGTAGCTCTGTCAGTCCCTTTCACCAAGGGAGAGGGACCATCAGGACTTTCCTCTCGGTCAAGAAGAAGGACTAAAGGTAAGTCCCTCCGTCGGCGAGGTCTTGGGAGAGGGAGAGGTCCCCGCTCAGTAGTCGACCTTCACTCTCGGGTCGATCCTCAAGCCGCCACTGGCTTCAACGGCATCCCCATCAGGTCAGTTGACCGACACCCATCGACGCAGTCGAGATTTTTCCTTGACCCGTCCGGACGGGTTGTCGATCGGGTGAAGCTAAAACCCTCACTCCCTGGTTCTCCGGCGGACACCGGAGGTTACTGTGGCCTTGCCTGTGCCTCCGTTCTGGAGTCCACGGTCGAAATTCTCTGAAAGTTAAGGGGAGAGCAGGTCTTCCCCGCCCTGCCCCAGAACCTCCTCGAAATGTCGAGGTTCTTGGTCCGCTCTCGACATCTTCGGGTCCAGCCGATCCCGTCGACATGAAGCGGTCTCGGTACCGTAGTAGCGGCAAGCCACTGTCCTCGTCTTCCCTCCTCGGACGAGGAGAGGCTTGACGCAAGGCGTCAGCGCCACGAGGACCTCATGTGGCAACAGCTTCTTCTGCCTGGGAGCAAGCGACGCTGCCGCCTTTCCCCGCCATCAAGTGGCTGTCACCGAGCGTCAAGCAACCTCTCCCTAGCCGAGGCGCCGCCTCGGCCTGCTTTTTCGCTCAACCAAACCGCCACTCGCACCGATTCTGGTGGAACCTCTGCCTCCACAGCCGAAATTTGTGGTTCCACCAAGAATTCTCGGTTGGCCCAGGCCTGCCCCATAGGCTGTCCGTCACCCTCACTCCCGACCGCCCTCGGCAGGTGGAGGTGACCAGCCCAAGGCAGCTTCATGGACTTGTCCGAGTCCATAACGATTCTTCCTGTTCTCCAGGCAGGTCGACTTGAGTCCTCCAGAGGTCAGTCGCTGGACGACAGCCCATCGTCCTTCAAGTGGGTTTAGCTTAGTCATCTCGAGTCCACTGGATGCAGCTTGAGCCCATATCCAAGCCGGGACCAAGTATCCCTAATGGAGATATTTGACCCAAGGGATTCTCCCACGGAGGCCTTCCGTGGTCGAGGCCATTGTCAGCCCGGGACCTGAGCCTGGCAGCACCCTGCTTCCGCCCTGCGCCTTCGCCAGATGGCGAGGAAGTGCGCCGTCCTCACCGTTCCCTGTCAGCGGGTTTCAGAACCCCTCAGCCCGGTGTTGGTTACCGACTAGCGTCTTCCGGCGTGCGGAAGCGCCCAGGGGCGTGGACAAACCTCCCGAAGGAGTCCAAGAGGTTGGACTCGCGGGCGCAAAGTCATGCTGTCGTCTGCCTTGGCCTTCGCCAGGCTAGCCCGCCATGCTGATGGCACACTTTTTCCTCATGTCCTGTTGGGCTCTGAGTGGCGAACTCCTCATCTCCTTCCGGGCTGACCTGCAGACCACGGTCAAGCAGGTGCGGGACCAGGGGCAGGGCAGTGGCCAAGCAGCAACTTCAGATCGCTCTGGAGCATCGGCAACTCATGTGCCAGGTCAATTGCGGCCGCAGTGACTATGCGCCATCGGGCATAGCTGAGGATATCCACCTTCACAGCAGATACCCAGCACAAGTTGGCGGATGTCCCCTTCTTGGGGACCGACCTCTTCGGCCCTGGAGTGGAAGGTCACCTCCAGAGGATCGAAAAGTCCAATGTCACTCTGGACTCGGTCTCATCCACCCAGAGGGACAAGGGCCGCAGACCGCAACCCAAGCCCTTTCGTCCGTCTGCGCCACGGCACATCTGGCCCAGCAGCATCAGGGCCAGCAGGCTCACACTTGGCATCCCAAACCCAAGCCTGCGGCTTCCTCTTCCAGGAAGCAGGGAGGTAAAGGCCCAGGAGGTCCCTCAGCCGGTCCCTCCTCCAAGCCTGCCCGGTGACGGGCTGAGGGTGTCGTCCCCAACCTCGTCACTCCGCTCAGGCTCCCCCTGGGGACGGCTCCGCCACTTCCTTTCCACCTGGTCCGCTATCACCACAGACCGGTGGATGCTGGAAGTGGTAGGAAGGGCCTGCCTCTGGAGTTCGAGCAGGCCCTCGCCTTCAGCCATCGCCTCGGGGCTCGGGTCCGGCAGAGCTCGCTGTCGGCTCTTGAGCTGACACGCTTTGCTCTCGAGAAAGAGGTGACTCAGAGAGGTGGTGGACCCTCCTCAGACCCGGGTTTGTGTCCAGGTACTTCCTGGTCCCAAAGCGGATGGGGGCTGGCGCCCTTCTCGAGCACTGCATGGCTAAACAAGTTCCTAAGGTCGGACCTTCAGGATGGTCACCTTGGCTCAGATAATACCATCCCTGAACGAGGCGTGTGGTTCTGTTCTCTGGACCTACAGGACGCGTTCTCTTCACGTCCCTATCCGTCCGTCTCACCAGAGATTCCTTCACTTTCGAGCGGAGGGATCCCTTTACGAGTTCCGAGCCATGCCCTTCGGCCTTTCTCTTGCTCCCAGGGTCTTCACCAAATGCATGGCAGTGGTGACAGCATTCCTGCGGCACCGAGGGGTCCGGGTGTACCCTTACCTGGACGATTGGCTGATAGCAGCCCCCTCCAGACAGGAGGTGGAGCAGTCCAGAGATCTGGCCCTCCAGGTTTGCTCTCAGATCGGCCTTCTCATCAACGAGGCCAAGTCAGAACTCAGACAGAAGCAGGTGATTCTTTTCATCGGGGCAGAGCTCAACTCTCTTCGAGCCAGAGCACGGCTCCCGGCGGGCAGGGCCGAGGTTCTTTCCTCCTTTGCCCAATCATTTCTGGTTGGGCATCCTCTGCCCAGGACTCTCCTGCTCCCTGGGTCTCATGGCGGCCTGCACCAGCATGGTCCATTGAGCCCGCTGGCACATGCGTCCCCTTCAGTGGGGATTGGCCAGCCAGTGGTCACAGCGCTGCGATCCATTGGACCAGCTAGTGATGGTGACCCAGGGGATGTGGAACGCTCTCCAGTGGTGGACCGTTCCAGCTCATTTGCAGGAGGGCATCCCGTTTGTCCGCCCCAAGCCAACAGTCTCTCTGTCGACCGATGCCTCTCTGATGGGTTGGGGTTCCCATCTGGGGGAGCACAGAGCGCACGGCCTCTGGTCCCCTCGGGAGTCCCAATGCCATATCAACCTGCTGGAGCTTCGGCGGTTCATCTAGCCCTCACCGCCTTGGCTCCATTTCTACAGGGTCAAGTGGTTCAGGTCCAGACGGACAATACCACGACCATGTACTACCTAAACCACCAGGGCGGGACGCGCTCCATGCCTCTGTGCAAGGAAGCTCTCTGCGTTTGGTCACTGTCATGGCAGCCTGGAGGCAGATCTCCTAGCCATCCATGTGGCAGGAGCCTCCAACACACTGGCCCGATGCCCTAAGCCGGATAGGGGCTGTGTCCCACGAGTGGTCTCTCCTGTCGGAGGTACAAGATCTGTTCCCACTGGGGCACACCTCCGGTGGACCTGTTTGCCTCCAGGAGAATGCGCAGCTGAGGCTGTTTCATGCCCGCCCCCCTCAGCAGGGTTCACTGCAGGGGGATGCCTTCTCGAGGCCATGGACCCCAGGCCTCTTCTATGCCTTTACCCCATTTTCCTTGATCCACAAGGTGCTTCTCAAGGTGAGAAGGGACAAGGCGCAGGTGATTCTGGTAGCCCCAGACTGGCCTCGCCAATGCTGGTATCCAGATCTCCTCAGCCTCAGCTCCAGGCTCCTGAGGCAGCTTCCAGCTCGCCCAGACCTGTTATCAGTCAATCAGGGGAAGGTGTTCCATCCGGACCTTCAATCCCTGCACCTGACGGCCTGGTTCCTGAGTGGCTAGAGTTCCAGGCCTTGGGTCTTTCCAGCGAGGTCCTCAATATAGTTGAGGTGTCCCGTAAGGAGTCGACCAGAAAATGCTATGCCTTCAAATGGAAGAGATTCTCCATTTGGTGTCAGGACAAGGGTCTGGAACCTTCCTCCTGTTCCTTGGCAAGCATCTTGGACTACCTATGGTCCCTTTCTCAGCAAGGGCTTAGGTCGACGACCCTAAAGGTGCACCTGGCAGCCATCTCTGCTTACCGGGCGCGGGCCGGGAAGCAGTCTGTGGCACAGGAGAAGGTGGTCGGGCACTTTTTCAAAGGCCTTGATCACATTTCCCCTCCGGTGCGAGAACCTCCACCTCTGTGGGATCTACTGCTGGTATTGGCAAAGCTCATGGGCAAGCTCATTCAACCAATGCACAGGTGTGACATCTCTCACCTGTCGTGGAAGACCACCTTCTTTGTGGCTATCCGTCAGCCAGAAGGATGGGAGAGCTCCAGGTGCTTTCCATCGAGTCTCCTTACCTGGTCTTCCACAGGGCCAAGGTTGTCCTGCGCCCCAACCCGAAATTCCTTCCGAAGGTGGTGTCGGAGTTTCACCTTAACCAGGTGTTGACTCTGCCGGTGTTCTACCCCAATCACACCTCAGTGGCCGAATATAGGCTCCATCCTCTGGACCCTAGAAGGGCGCTCGCTTACTATAAGGAACGCATGGCTGACGTTTGGGGAGAGGTTCGCCAGCTGTTTGTCACCTACTCTGAAGCCGCACCTGGCAGACCTGCAGCCAAGCGGACGATAAGCAGGTGGGTTGCCTCCTGCATAGATCTCTACTATAGGTTGGCTGGCATGGAGCCTCCCAGAGGGATAAGAGCTCATTCTACCCGCCATACCACTGCATCGGTAGCTGCTTCCAGGGATGTCCCTATCCAGGATATCTGCAGGGCTGCTACCTGGAAGTCGGCACATACCTTCATAACCCACTACCACATCGACCTTGAGTCACGCCGGGATGCTGGTTTTGGGGCCTTGGTTCTCCAGTCTCTATTCCCTAAGTAGGGGGTGTGCGCCTTGCCTCCCTCCTCCGGAGAACTGCTAGGAGTCTGCCAGAAAGTGTGGATGAACAACATATCCATGTCCCTAGAAATACAGGTTACTCACCTGTAACAGGAGTTCTAGGAATGGTATATGTTGTTCATCCACATGACCCACCCGACCTCCCCAGCTTTGACGCACAACCTGAGCTTCCAGCGGGCCAGATCTGGCGTCCTTGGGGCATAACCTGAGTTTTACCACCCGGGTGGGTGGGAGGAGCCAGCTTGAAGACCTTCCGGCAAGATTTAAAGTGGCAAGGATACCTGCCAGAAAGTGTAGATGAACAACATATACCATTCCTAGAACTCCTGTTACAGGTGAGTAACCTGTATTTCCCCACTTTTGGGTCGGTGTCCTTTTACCCAAAGTTGCACATCTGTAGGCAGGATGTTGATAAATTGCTACATTGCAAATGTGTCAGTGATCTGTGGGACTGTTTTGCCCTCTGATTGGAGCTATTTTTCTGGTAATGACTCCTGGGCTTGCTGCTGCAGAATCTATATCTTTCTGCTATATTTCCCTGGTGCTAGGACTAGTACCCATGCACTAAACTCCTGGCTTAGAGTATGCATGGTGTAAATCTCACTTAGACTGACACTATCTGTCGTCGAGGCATAGGTCAGGAAGCATAGGAAAACCAGGAGCAGTTTTAAAATTCTCAACACGTGTTTTGTTATTAATAACAGAAAATAAGAAATTGTTCAGCATAATTATTTACAAAGGCAGTATAACCAGAGAAAGTCCATCTGGGTTTTTTCTCAATTTCCAATCTCAGTCTCTCTCAGTCTCTGTGTCACTCTTGCAAGAAATTGCAACTTTTTTTTTATAAGTCTGTGCAGGAGCTCATTGAGAAAAACAGCATGCTTCTCACACAGTGTTCTTGTAAGTTTCCAATGTTCTTGTCAGTTTCAGCAGGTGCAGCAAAAAGAACATTGTGACCCAGAACTGACCTCTTGTTTACATCTTCTGCAGAAGGCTTAAAAATTGCATCTCAGGTTAACCCCTTGAGTTTCAAATAGCTTTGCAGTCATTTCAACAGTATAACTATATACAGTTTTAGCTTTGTAATCATTTCAACACTATAGCCGTATACCGTTTTAAACAAAGGGATCCCAGTATCAATTACATTTCCACAAAACAATTCACATATATTTTTATACCAGCAGATATGCAAGGGGGGAGAAAAGACAGAACAGCAAGTGAGGGTAGAGAGATAGCGAGAGATAGAGAATTGCAAGACCGTTGGGGTGATCAAGTCCTAGGTCTCACAAGAAAATAAAGTTGTGCAACCAGACACAGAAGACAGAAAAGGAGAGGATAGAACAGACCCTTGCTTTTAAACACTTTCTGCATAACTACTGGAACGGGGCCATATTCAACCCTGTCACAGACCCCGACCAAGAGGTGGTGGTGGTCAGAGGTTGGTTCTCCCCTCCATCTCAATCAATGGAGAACCATTACTTCAGATGCCTGGATTCTTCAGATCATAGAGAGGGGTCACAGTCCGAAACTCATCAAGATCCCCCAGAGACTCCTTCAATACCCTGGAGGAGTCTCTGGAACTCATTGAGATACCCCCAGAGACGCCTCCAGTACCCTCCACCTACCCCTGGCACTTCTCTCTGTTCTTTGGGAGGAGGGACAGTCCCTTTTGCAGAAAAAGGCCATTGAGCAAGTGCCCAGGCACCAAAGAAATAGGTGATTTAATTCCTGGTTCTTCCTGGTCCCAAATAAAACTGTAGATCTGAGGCCCATATTAGATCTCAAGGACCTCAATCTGTATGTCCAGTACAAAAAATTCTGCACGGTAACCCTGCCAGGCCTAATGCCTCCTCTCAAGCAAGATGACTGGCTGTGCTCCCTGGACATGCAGCATGCTTACCTGCATACCTCAGTTTTTTCCACCACACAGGAGATTCCTTCGATTTCTTTTTCAGGGCGAACACTATCAATTCAAAGTATTGCCCTTTGGCTCATCCTCTGTGCCATGGGTCTTTACTAAGTGTTTAGCAGCAGTAGCTACAGCTCTCAGAAGGGAGGGACTGTACATTTTCCCCTATCTGGATGATTGGCTTCTAAAGGCCCCATCCAGAGAACAGCTTCTTCAGACTCTGGAGAGAAACCTTCAGCTGTTTCTATCCCTGAGCATCACCGTCAGCTTGACCAAGTCAGTTGTAACCCCCGTCCCAAAGGCTGCAATGTATAGGGTCTGTTCTGGACTCAGCGCAGGGAAAGGTCTTCCTGCCTCAGAACAGAGTGGAGTGCCTTATTGCCTAGGTTTAGGAGGTCACCTAGAGCCATTATGTTCCTGCAAGGGTATACTTGAGGCTGTTGGGGTGGGTGGCTGCAGCCATTTCAGTGGTTCCACTGGCCAGGCTACATGTGCGAATCCTCCAGTGGACATCAGGGTGCAATGTTACCAATGCACAGATGAGTTAGAGCAGTTAGTGCTGGTCTTCTCCCCAGTCCACAAGGTGCTCCAATGGTGGATGGACCCACTTAAACTGTTGCCAAGGGGTTCCATTCCATATCTCCCCCCCCCCCCACAGATCCTCACCATGGATGCCTCTGGTTCAGGTTGGGGGATGCATCTGGATCCCTTTCAGACTCAGAGCTCTTCGTCCCAATCAAAACCTCCCTGCATATCACCATCCTGGAGATGCGGGCAGTCCTGTATGCTATGCAGGCCTTTCAGAGCCATCTCCTCCCGGGTCAGTTGTTGATTCAGTCCGACAACCTCAGTGTTGTCTAATATAGCAAAAAACAGGGAGGGACACATTTGTATCCCCTATGCAGGGAGGCCATGAGAGTTTGGTACTGTGTGCTAGACCAGTCTGGTCCTCTTGGCAGTCCATGTTCCAGGAATGCTAAACACTCTGGCAGACAGCCTCAGTCGGATGCAGTCTAGCATGCGTGAATGGGAAATTCTCTCATCCGTCACAGAAGATCTGTTCACCAGATGGGGCCATCCAGAGTTGGACCTTTTTGCATCCCCACTGAATGCAAAACTGCCCAGTTTCTGCTCACTAGATCCAGGGCCAGGAGTTTTCTGGTGAGAAGCGTTGTCCCTCTCCTGAAGTGGAAGGTTCCTTTACACCTTCCCTCCATTTCCTCTGATTCAGAGGATGCTAATCAAGTTGCAGATGGAGGGAGCCAGCATGATCCTGGTAGCTCCATTCTGACCATGGCAGATATGGTTTCTATTACTGCAGCAGTTAGCGGAGGAACCTCCGGTCCTTCTTCCCTTTTGCAGGGATCTGTTGACGCAGGCTGAGGGGACCCTGATCCATTCCCACCTCAAGTCCCTTTGTCTGCATGCCTGGCTCCTGAGGACATAGCCATCACCTGGTTTGGGGAATGTCATAGGGTGGCAGGTGCCCTTGTGGCTGTTTGGAAGTCCTCCACTCGAGCCACATATGCCATGAAGTGTAAGAGGTTTGTCATCTGGGTTGCCAAGCATCATCTGGACCCTATCAGTTGTCCAGTGAGCCAGATCCTGGATTACCTGATGTCCCTGTCAGACTCAGGTCTCCAATACTCCTCCTTCAGGGTGCACCTTTCGACTGTCTTGGCCTTTCATGAGCCTGTGGGCAGTCGCACTGTGGCTCAGTTGAATGTCTCCCGTACCTTTCTTAGGGGCATCCTGCATCTGAAACCTCCAATCCGTTCCCCTGTCATGGCTTGGGATTTAAATTTTGTTTTGGAGAAGTTGACCCTCTCTTCTTTTGAACCAGCTGTGACTTGTGAGCTACGCTTTCTTTCCTGGAAAGCATAATTTCTGGTTGCTATTACTTCTGCTCAAAGGATTTCTAAGCTTCAGACCCTCTGGTGCGAGGAACCTTATTTGATTTTATATAAAGACAGGGTGTCTTTGCACATGAATCCTAAGTTTTTTCCTAAGGTGATGTCTCACTTTACTCTGTACCAATCTATCCACTGACCTGTTTATTTCCCTGAGCATGCCAATCCATGGGAAGCATTGCTCCACACGTTAGACGTGCGCAGAACTTCGAAGTATTATCTGCTCTGAACTAAGGAATGCAGAAAGTTAAAGCAGCTTTTGGTTTTTTTCGCCCAAGGGGAGAGAGGGCATTCAGGTTTGTAAACAGTTTGTTCAAAGGGTTGGCACATTGTATTGTGTTCTGCTACAACAAGTATGGCAAAGAGTTGCCAGAGGCAGTGAAAGCCCATTCCACAAGGGGAATGGCTACCTCTGTAGCCTGTTTCAAAGGGATCTTAGCTGCTGATATTTGCACTGCTGCCACCTGAAGTACCATCCATACTTTCACCAAGTACTACAATCTGGATATGCCTCTAGAGCCCGTGCAGGTTTTGGCAGGGCAGTGCTGCAGGGCCTCCTGTCTTACGTTTAGGGATGGCCTTCCTCCCAGACTGTTTATGTGTATCTGTAACTGCTTGGGACTCGTTCCATATGTGTGACCTGATGACTGAGATACCCCCGATGAAGATAGAACAGTTACAGTACATAAGAACTTTCCATAACAGTAGATCTTTGTGGCCAGCCCGGTGGTGCTAGAGGTTGAGGCACTGGACACCACACCTCGCACCATGCTGGTGACCCGGGTTCGACAGGCCAAGGCATAAGGGTTGAAGGAGAGAGAGGATCAAGCATCTGAGGACTGCTCTCTTCTTTTGGGGAGGAAGTTGCTGTCCCACTCGTTGATCACCCTCTAGCAATGGATGGAGGGAGATACGGAGCAGGAGGCACGTTGCTGACATACGACGTCGGCGGGAAGGGACAAAAACCAAGGAGGAAAATGGAGCTGGCAGGTTCGTTTATGGCCCCACCAGCACCCGTCCCAACTCCCTGGAATCTGGATGTTGGTCTCTGGGGGTAAGGGAAAGACATCGCCCTTCGCCTTGGCCCTGTCACAGGTGGGGTAACCTGTGGGGGATCAGTGGGAAGGTTGGGCGGGGAAAGGTGGGGCCAGAGACTGAGTCCCCTCTGAGGGAGGGACCAGAGCCACCTGCCAGGCTCCCGGTGGGAAAAACAGATAATAGGAAAACCAAAAACAGTAGATCTTTGAGGGGATCTCAGTCATTAGGTCTGCCTTCCCTCCCACCATCCCCCTTTACAGGGCTCTTTCTGAGAACTGGCTATCCAGTGTATCCAACCTTTGACTTGGGCCTGGGCACCTTTCTCTCTCTCTCTCTCTCTTCTCTCCTCTCTTCTCTCTCTCTCTCTCTCTCTCTCTCTCTCTCTCCTCTGTCCCCCATGGCATGAGCTTTGCTCCCTTAGTCTCTGGGGGAAAGAATTGAGGAGGGTGCGGGGCCTCTTACTCCTTTATAAGGTTGGTGATATCGGCAGATGATGTCAGTGTGGGCGGCCCCAGTTGTACTGCTGAAAATCTTCAGTGTGAATCCTGCTTCACTGATGCTAAAGTTCCATGTGTGTGACCTGATGACTGAGATCCCCTCAAAGAGCTACTGTTATGGTAAGTTCTTACGTAACTGTTCTGTCCTGAGACCGAATATCAAATTTGCAGTTTTGGTAAGTCATCTCCTATACCAGGATATTTTCTTAATTTCTACCCCTGATAAATTATTTTTGTACTCAAAGGGAGAGCTAGGCAGTGCTCTAAACTATCATAGGAGTGGGAAGGGGTTTTCTAGACTGTACTTTGAACAGTTATTGGACTGGGTGGGGGAGCTAGACTGCACTCTAAACTAGGGTTGCTTAGAAAGTGGATGACAAATGTGGAATCTTTTGATTCCATTCCATTTTTAGGATGTCAGATTTTCAGGATTCATGGTTGAAATTCCAAAATACACTGATGGATGCAAATTTCTGATATCAGAATCCGATTCTGATTCTGCATCTGACTACTAGTAAACCTCCCTCGGTAGACAGAGCACAAGTCAAGTGCCGAAAAAGAAGACCCCCCCTTCCCCCACCATTGTTTCCCTCAATCCCTCACCTCACTTGACTGAGTGCTGCACTGAGGGGCTGCAGAAGGCTGCAGGTCTCATTACTGTAGTTCTGGCTTCAGGTCCAGGAACACTGCTCTTTCCGGAACCAGGCCAGGGCATCCAGTTCACTTCAGCCTGGTCCCTCACTCCCCAAGTAGCCAAGTGTAGCCCCCTGTATGACTTTTTCCAGGCCCAGCACAACCCCTCTACTTCCATTTCCTCCCTTCCCTCTCCATGTTGTGATTCTGTCTGAATAATTTGAATCCTCAAGTCCCCAGGCATGATGCTCCCCTTGGTGTCCTACTGTTCACCATTTCAGAGAAATAAATTGGTTAGTAAAAAACTGTAGAAACAATAACCCTTGAAAGGCCCTCCAGAGTGGCCAGGCTATCATCACTTTCCCAGTGTGGCCAGCCAGAAGCAAGACCCTGGGTAAGCAGCAGGACCACCCCATCACACAGTGACAGCATCAGGACATAGTGGAGCCTAGGGGTTTGTTCTCTTTGGCCACCTAATTTTTCCAAGGTCACAGTGAGAAAATGATGGCCAGGTCAGATTGGGTGAGGTGGTTGATGACTTTTTGCTGGATGTGTTACTGCCCGCCCAAGCCAGTTAATTTAATTTCTAGACTGAGTAGAAGGGAGGCAGCAGTCAGAGCACAGCATTTATTTTTCATGCCCAGGAATCCAGGGAGAGAGTCTCAATCATCAGACTCTGGTAGGGAAGGGTGGGGATGGTGATGGTGCCTGGGATAGTGCTGGCTAGGCTATTGGGGACTGGGCTAGCAGCTGCTCGAGAGAGCATCTTCAGCATCTGTGCTGTGGGTGGCCATCTGTTTGTGTGGTCATCACTGGGCACCTGGTTGGCCTAGAGGGAATTTGGAAAGGAAGCTGGAATCACAACTTAAGTACCCCCCACCACCAATGGGCTCCCATGCCATCTACTCTTCAGCAGCAATGCAGTAGTCACATAAGGTAAGGGAAAGGGGAGATTTTTATTTCAGTTTTAACAACACAAGGACTTGTTGTTTTATTTGTATATATCTGGATGGTGCAGCTGGTAGCACAACCAGAATAGTATCCCAGGTAAGGCACTTATTTCGTTCTCTCTTCTGTTTGTTTGGCTTGTTTCTTTTTGGGTTGTATATATGTGGGTGGGGAAGGTATAGGAGTTGGATGCGGAATTGGAAAGTCTAATCCCAAGTCCAAACGCAGTTTTTATTTGGAAAATGTTTCACCAGGAAAGACAGCATGAGCTGTAAACGGCTTGTTTCCAGAAGTGTCCTTTTTTGAAATTCAACTTTATTAGTTTGAGAATTACAACAGATCATATGTTCCATTCAGAGCTGTACATAGAAGGAACAAATAAATTTTACCAAAGAAAAGAAAAAAAAAAAACGTACACACCCCTATAACTACATAACTACCCCCTTTCCCTCAACCCTAACCTCCCGAAAGTAGTTATATTATTAACCAAGTAGCATTAACACATAGTCCTTAGGCAATAGGATTGGTCTTAGGATAATTGGAGAAACAGAGTTTCAGAGACAGAGCCAAGAGATCACTGATGCAAATACAGCGTGTATAATTTATCCCATCTTTTATGAAATAAATCCATACGGTTACGAGAGCTGGCAGCGAGTCTCTCCATATTAAAGCAGGTTGATAAGTCTTTCAACCATTCAGTGTATGTTATGGTTAACTGGTCAGTCCAGTGTTTGAGGACTAGTCTTTTGACCACCATCGAAATTAATGCTATATGATATCTGCGCTCCTGGCTCTCAACTTTGGAATAGGTACCCAGGATGCAGATTTCGGTGGTGAAAAAACTGTCCAGACCCAAAAGAGGGTCCAAGTTGGCCTGGATAGAGCGCCACAAGGGGGCTTATGATCACACAACCAAAAAAATATGGAGCAAATTCCTTCTGATTGTAAACATCTGGAGCATAGAGGAAGAGGTGGAGTTTCCTAAACGGGTCAGCTTAACCGGAGGTAGTACATATGTTGCTAATATGTGATATTGAGTAAGCCTGAACCTGTCTTTGGTATGGTAATTTGTGTAAATCTGTCCAAACTGTACAATTAGGGGTAATGTCCGTAAGAGAGGACCAGACACAGGAGCCTGTGAGTGAGCACGGGAATTTAAGGTCCAGTAGGTAGGAATATATTGATGAGATGCAGTGAGATTTGGAGGTTAAAACTTGAATTTGGGAAAGGAAGGGACTGACCTGTGAGCTTTGGAATTCAGGACCAAAATTTGCATTAATAAGATGTCTCAGTTGGTATATCTTGAAGATCTTATTATTGGGAAGGTCAAACTTGGCTAGAATATCAAAAGAGGAAAGAAGGGAGTCCTGAGAGTATAAGTTCTCAACTACTATCTCACTAATTTGCGGAAGCCAGTCTGGGGTAATTATCGGGCCGCCCAACCAAATATTGGGGTTCAGGGTAAGGGGTTGTCTCATGTCTCTTTAGGGAGATTTTGAGGTAGTGAAGGCACTGGGAGAGAGTTTTAAGAGAAGTGATGATGGTTGATTGGAGATTGAAGGGAGTGCTGCCCTGGGAATGAAAAGATTGTCTTAGAGCACAGATTGGCCTCCAGGAGTATCTGCCTTCGATCTGGAGCCAGATCGGGAGGTCCTTCAGCCTTACCTGGGAGCCATCTGCCCAGTTTGGAGAGATGAGCTGCCCAGTGATAGAATAGTAGGTTAGGAAGACGAAGTCCTCCCTTATCCTTAGGAAGGCATAGTTTAGAGAATGAGCGCCTAGTAGTTTTGTTTTGCCAGATAAATTGGGAAAAAATGGAGTGGAATTTCTGTAAATACGAAAGAGGCAACCAGAGGCCCAATAAACTGAGGGGGTAAAAGATACGGGGAAGGACATTCATCTTAATGATGTTAATCCTGCCCCAAAGAGAGATAGGAAGTTTGGACCATCTTTGCAAATCTAACTGAATGTTAGACTTAAGGTCGTCTAAGTTAAGCTTCTTAAGTAAAGCTAAGTCAGAGGTAAACTATATACCTAAATATTTAATTGATTTGGGGGACCATCTCATACCAAACTTAGTAAAGCAGTGTTTATGTGTGTGAGGTTCAGAGGGAACTCCTGACTTTGCAATGTCTACAGCTTATATTGGGAGAGGCGACCATTGGCGTGGATCATCTGGAGAGTATGCGATAATGACTTTTCGGGTGGCCACATGAAGTAGGACATCGTCTGATAAGCAGAAAGAACTAACTCCTGCTGTTGCACCAGGCAACCCTGAATATGTGGGGAACGTCTTAAGATCATGTGGCGAGGGTTCTAGATACAGATTAAACAAAAGGGGAGGAGGGGCAGTTTTGTCTGGTACCGGTATAGAGACAGAAGGCTGAGGAGAAGACCGCTGGAATAGATCCTAGCCGAGGAGATTTGTATATAACCTGGATCCACTTAAGGAAAAAGTAGGCGGAAATCCATCTTGGCCAGTGTTGCACAAGAAATCCCAGTTAACTCTATCAAATGCTTTCTCAGGCGTCTAAAGAAATAAGAGCCATTGAAATATGAGATGATTGGGCAGCATGATGTGAGAGAGGTCTTAAGGTGGTCTGCAGGGAAGCGCTTGCACAAATCTTACCTGTTCTGACCTGTGAAGGTGAACCCAGATCTTTTTAATTCTCTCAGCTAGGATCTTAGATAGAATCTTCATGTCGCAGTTTAAGAGAGACATGGGACGGTAACTCGCAGGGTCTTTAGGTGGTTTGTCTGGCTTAAGAATTAGCACGATCATGGCTTCCAGTAATGTAGGGTCAATAGTGTCGGCATCAAACATATAGTCATAGAGCTTAAGGAGAAGCGGGGCTAGTTCTTTGTTAAAAGTTTTGTAAAAATTAGAAGGGTAGCCATCTGGGCCGGGTGCCTTGTCAGGGGCAAGGGAGACAATGGCATCCTCGACCTCAGACAGAGTGATGGGGAAGCTTAGTGTACTTTTTCTGTGTGCAAGGAGGCGGGAAGTTCAAGATTCTTAGGTAAGTTTCGATATCCAAAAGGGGTACTGGAGGGGAGTGACTACTGTAAAGGTTTTTATAAAATTCCTCAAAAATCTTGGTGATTTCTCTGGGGGTGGTTTTAATTAGCCCCTCTGGGGTTTGCAAAGTCGGGATTAGTCTCAAACTCTCTATTTTGTGCAATCTTAGGGCCAGTAGCCTACCGGCTTTTTCACCTTGATCGATATACTTGGATTGAGTTTTTAAAATAGCATATTCGGCCTTTTCTTTGAGTAGATCCACATATTCATTCTTTGCTTTTAATAGAGATTCGAGAGAGACTAAGGGAGAAGAAGGGACGTGAGAGCTTTCCATTTCTTTGATTCTGGTCAATAACGAGGTGGCATGAGCCTGTCTGCATCTTTTCCTCGTGAAGGCTAGTTTAATTAACTCCCCTCTGAGGTAGCATTTCAGGGAGCACCAAACGGAGTCCACCCTCGGAGTGGAATTCATATTGAGTTCCAGAAAATTAGAGATGAGGTCTTTGATATGGGAGACCGTCTGGTCTTCCTTGAGAAGTTGAGTGTTGAGTTTCCAAATAGTATCACGCTGAAAGTTGGGATCCGGAGAGACCTTCGCCCAGACTGTAGCATGATCCAACAGCACTATTGGCTCAATGCCCATCTGGAGGAGGCCAGGGAGGAGTGACTTACTAATTAGAATGTAATCTATTCTAGACCAGGAGTTATGGGCTTGGGAAAAAAAGGAAAAAGACTGGAGGGAGGGGTTAGTAAGTCGCCATGGGTCGCAAAGGTCCAATAGTTGCGTGAAATCCGATAGGGCCTTTTGAGCCGGAGTTGTTGGTCTCTTTGGTTCGTGGGATCTGTCAAGGATTTGACAAGGTGGGACATTCCAGTCCCCTCCTAGTATTAGGTGTGAGGGTAGGAGAGTACCAATTTTATCTGCTAGGGTCATAAAAAACTCAGGACTCCCTCCTACTGGACCATAAACAGAACTGAATACAACCTTACAATTGTTGAGGCACCCTTTGACCAGAATGAACCTGCCCTCTGGATCTGCCAGCTCTTCCTCTGCCAGGAAGGAAACATGGTTTTTAATTAGGATAGCCACACCCCTACTAGTCCCAGAGCCACTCGCTGAAAAAACTTGGGAAAAACCAGATCTAATTAGCCAGATTTTCTCATTATTAACCAGATGGGTTTCCTGAAGCACAAGTATGTCAATCCTGAGTAAGTCACAGTGGTTAAAAACCTGAATCCTTTTGGCTCTATCTTTGATCCCTCGCACATTCCAAGTAGCTGTCTTAACCGATATTATAGCCATTTTAGGACCATTAAGTTAAGAAAACATAAATTATTACATCTGCTGACAACGAAATAGAGATAGCACACTCTAACCTCCCCTACAAGTCTATCCAAGTTATGAAAAGAAAAGCATTCAGACCTCTGATGTGCAGAGATTGGCCAATAAGAACAAGTAGCGATATAGGACCATTGAAAACTAGTGCCACCAAGCCATGAATAACCTCCCCCCAATAGAAAAAAACCCCAACCAACTATATACAAACTGGTTCCAGACTTGAACTGGTGAGCCATGAGAAAACAGATAACAGGAACCTGAAAGCCAGACCCCAATGGCGAAACCCAGGACTTTCATAGCCCAATACCAAACACTTGTGAAATTCTTACCAGGAAGGAGACAAAGGCTTTTTGTATAAATCAGCCAGTAAAGTATAAGGTAGAGTCTCCTGTAATATATCTGAGGGCCGCCATATCCCCCCTTAATAAGCTCGTGAGGCAGCGTCCTCTTAGCTTATCGCAACTCCGGGGTCCCCCCCCCATCCCATCTGACTGTGGTGGATTAGCAGCTATGTGTAGCAGTGGGCCATGCAAGAATCAAAAGAAAATAAACCAAATTAGGTAGCGATTTCAGTCAGCACCTTCATGAGGCATATAGCACACGCCCACTAGTTATTAAAGCCAGTCGCTTACCGCCATCCGCATGGGTCTACTACCAGTGAAAGCTGATCACCTGTGTGGAAAAGAATCACTAGGCGAGTAAGCGATCCATCGTTTAAGCAGGGCCCTGGGGGACACGATATGTAGTGGGACCAAAGTCAGTCCGCAACCAATTCAGTCAGCCAGAACAAGAAAGCCCCCTCCCAAAGGTTCCGGGGCCGTGCTGAGTGGAACTGGAGGAGCTGCGGCCTGCCAGGACCAGCGTTAAGGGTATTCATATTCCTCAAGCCTCGCAAGACCCAACTCCCTCCCACCAAAACCAAACAAGTAAGCATTATGCCAGATTCATCTTAACACCAGAAAAAACAAACAACCATTATGATAACTGATCCCCTAAAGTTCAGTTCACTTCTTCTTAAACAAGTTAGGGAGCCTGGAGGTTAAGTCTATGGTGGCCTGGTCAGGGGACTCGTAGGTGAATGTGGAGCCGTCAATCTTGACCTTCAGATTAGCTGGATAAAGCATCCTGAAACGGATGCCTGCCGCGATGAGCTTTTGCACCACAGGATGGAAGAGTTCTCTTCTGCCTGGTCTCGATCGAGATCTTGGGCAATTTTATCCTAGATGTTCCCAAGTTATTGCTTATAGTTCACAAGCCTTGGTGAGGACGTACTGTTTTTCAATGAAGCTTAGGAACTTGATAATGATCGGGCGAGGAGGAGAGTCCGTTGGGGGCCTTGGTCTCAAAGATCGATGGGCCCTTTCGAGATGGTACTGGGGGTTGAGGGGTGAGGGACCAACAATTTTAAACAGAAATTTCTGGAGGAAAGCGATGGTGTCTGGACCTTCTTCCATCTTAGGTAGCCCAATGATTAGGAGATTGTTTCTCCTACTGCGCCCCTCCAGATCCTCCGTCTTAAGCTGAAGCTTTGGCACTTGTTGCTTCAGTGAGATGATTTCTGGCTCCACTGTGCCCCTCCATTTTTCTTGGGATATAATCCTGGCTTCTGAATCGATCATCCTGCTTTTAAGGTAGGTAAGGTCCCCTTTAATAGATTTTAATTCAGATGTGATGCTTTCCAGCGCTTCCCAGAGAGGTGAAACTTCCTGGAGAAATCTTTCTTCGGAAAGAGGGACTGCCGAGGGAGCAGTGCCGCCCAATTTGCCTGGATTGGTAGAGGCCTGACTCCTCGCTTTTTTCGGAAGCTTTTCCGGCGATTGGGAGGAGTGTGCGATCGCGCCTGTTTATCTCTGCTCCATCGCGCATAAAGCTATGCAATGCCGGAAAACAGATGAAGGGCGAAAGGCAGAGACTAGGAAAGCGCCGACTACTATTATTTGTTGAATTGGTCGATTGGTATCGATTTAAAATCGATTTGAAGCTGATGGGTGGTGGGAGCCCAGAGATTGCACAGCCTTCAGGCAGCTTGCATCACGTGATCTCTCCAGAAGTGTCCTGGGGAAGGGGGGGGTTACAAGAGTTGGGAGAACAAGCAAACACATCACAATAACAGAGCTATACAAGTACAGTTACTAAAAACAAATAGTGTAGTACAATTACAGAGCAGAAATAACCTGGATCAACCAGCTAGGGTAAAGAAAACCATATTCAGATATAACATACATTGCAACAACCCAAGACCAGGTGATCCAATAGGGTAAAGGTTAGAGGATGGATAACACATTTGAAGTGCTAGAGGTAGTAGGCTGAGCACAAGCTTCGAAGTGCTATTGAATACCCAAGGGAGGGCAGTAATAAGACAAGTGGGAAAGTGGACGGGCAAGTGGTAGAGGGTGGGGGATGGAAGAGGGAGAGGGAGGGACAGCCAAGATCTATACCCCTCAGGATGCTGTGAACCCTGCAAGGGGACAGGACTAGGCAGAAAGGGAGGGAGAGAAAGGGGTGGGGAGGCAGAGAGGGGTGGAGAACAAGAGGAGGAAGGGATAAGGAAGCACGGAGGTGGGCGGGAAGGAGGGATTTGAGAAAGTGGGGGAAGGGAGAGGGAAAGAGAGAGAGACACTCTTTACCCCTTCAGGATGCAGATAACCCTTCAAGGGGGTCATGATTAGAAAGTGTGGGGGGAGGAAGAGGGGTAGGAGAGAGAGAGACAAGATCTATACCCCTTCAGGATGACAGAGGACCTTGCAAGGGGGGACAGGACCAGGCAGAAAAGGAGGGGAGAGAAAGGGGGCAGGGAGGAGGAGGAGTGAAGTGTGGTGTGTGACCGGAGGGGAGGAGAAGAATAAGGAATAGGGAGGCTGGAGAAAATAGGAGTAAAGTAGGAATGGAAAAATGGAGGGTATCAGTGGGGCGGGGGGGGGGCACTTCCGATGCCTTAATTGGCATAGGAACGGACTTGGACCCGGATAGGAATTTCTGATAATCCAACAGATGCAAACGGAATGGATTCTATAAATACAGAGTAACCCTACTATAAACTGTTATAGGCCTAAATAGTGCCATAGACCACACACTGGATTATAGCAGTACAGAAAGGTTGTGCTAGGCTGCACTCTTATCTATTATAGGCCTTCATGGGACCCTAGACTACACATTATGCTTTTATAGAACTGGGAGCAGCAGTTAGACTGTAATTTAAACTATTATACATATGAGAAGAGAGCTAGACTGTACTATAAACTATTGTTGGACTAAGATGGAGAACTACAGTAGGCAGTACTCTAAACTATTATAGGAGTGGGAAGGGATTCTAGACTGTACCTTAAACTATTATAAGACTTGGTGGGGAAGCTGGACTGTACTCTGAATTAATATAGACCTAAGCAGTGTCCTAGACCACACATTCTATTATTGTAGGATTTAAAGGTGGTGCTGGGCTGTACTCTAAATGATTATAGGCCTGCGCAGGCATCTAGACTATACAGTACACTATTACAGAACTGTGAGAAGGAGTTAGACTGTACTTTAAACTATTATAGGTTGGGAAGGGGTGCTAGTGTGTACTCTAAACTATTTTTATGTCTAAAAGGGGAACTGGGCTGTATCCTATGTAAGCGCCCCCTCCCCATGTCTAGGGGTATAATGGTGGATGTCCTGGGAAGGGGGGCACTATGCAACAATAAGGGTCCACATACCTGGTCAGCCTGGCCTACCAGACCTGATGAAGCAGGGTGCCCTCGGACTGCTGAGTGCAGAGCTGGAACATTGGAGAACTGAAGATGAAGGTCTTCACCTGCCTGGCCTTTCCATCTTCGCCACAGAGGCCTTTGTAGACAGTCTTCACCAGGCAGGCCTCTTGACATCTTCCTCACTGGTCCCATGGCTGGCCGGATCCTCCAGCTGCTGCACTGGAACCGCTGGCTGTAGAGGCAGCTTCTTCTTAGCAGCACAAACTGGTCATCCCAATAAACAATGCCAAACACGAGAAATGCAGGAACAAGGGCATCCTATGTAAGGAACAGTTCAAAACAGGAACAGTCACTCCATGGAGCAGTAAAACACACAAATAGTTTTCTGGACCAGGGGGTCACATTTTGAGCTTGGGTTCACTCTAGACCAAGAAGATCACATTTGAGCACTAAGTCCAGGTAGCTACCTGGCCAGTCAAACAGTCCAGATTCAAGCAGCTTAACTCCTGACCGAATTAGGCCTTTTACTTCAGGCAGCAAACTCTCTCTCCCACTCGCAGACACAGACCTGCCGCAGGACATAGCCACTTTCTAATCTGAAAGACTGCTGCCCAGCCTACAGCCACCCTCAACTAGTCTCCTTTTAAGGCACAGGTCCTACCACAACAGTCCTGGAGTAGGGGCAGCCTCTGGACTAGGGGAAGGCTCTGGAACCCCTGTATCCCAACCCAGCCCCTCCTCAAATCTTCCTCTGTCCTCATCTCCTTGCTGGGGGAGAAAGTTTCCCTTCATAGTGGTCCTCATGTGCCTGCATAGTTCCGTCCACCTCCATGCTACAGGCTTATCTCAGGCTCTCCACCTTCTCTTCCCTGGCATGCTTGTTAGTGATGCCCGTCAGGACACCAAAAATGACGCCACTGCCATGTCTCTCTAGGTCCCTGAGCTGCACTATGCCAGAGAAAGAACAAAATGGGGCCTCTAAGGCCAAGCGAGCAATCGCCCCTACTCCAACCTCTTCCACTGTCCTTGGTGATCCTCCCCCAAGGGGCCAAACACACCCTCTTTTATCCCCTGCCGCAAAGGTGCCAGAACTTGCCCACCATATACAGGGTCCAATCCTGGATGAACCGCTACGGCGCCCAAAAGCTCTGTACCCAAAAGACCTCTGGGACACAAATAACTATTTACATGTGCCCCTTTAATGGCGCCAGCCAGTGCCAAACTACAGGAGCAGTCGCCCCTTTAAATTGTCCCCCTCGGTGGCTGTTCATGATCAAAAGGTGTGGAGTGCCATAAAACTATTTTACAACTTTATTTTATTCTATATCCCTTCTCTTTACCCCAGCAAAGACCGGACCATGGAGCAGCTGCTCCACTACTTTCCCCCTTGGCATGCTGCACATGCGCAGAAGCGCAGACTACCAACAAACTATCTACAAATATATTTATCATTTTCCCTCCCTTTCCGCTCATGGCCCCTGGACTCTGCCAAACACACATGGGGGTGCAGAAACCCAGACCCAGTGCTCGGCCCACCTGACAAAACCGAGCACCAGGAAATGCAGCACGGAGCCGCAAGAAGAGGAACCACAGGTCTAAATCCCACCCAGGACCCCTGACCATCACCGGGGGGAACAGAACACCACAGCTAAAGGTAAACCGATTTGGGGGGCTTACATCTAAATTATTTATTTAGTTATGACTTTGTTGACTGGGTAAGGTTCTCTGATCCAGAGGACCATTTACAGGCATGACCCAGGCCAAACAGGCTCAATCAAATATAAATCACAGATAACAAAAAGTATAAACAACAGCAGTTGGTAACAACACAATATACAGAGTAGAGGCATAGACAAGCAGACAGTGATAAACATACAAACCAGTTGCAAATACAAACAAGTATACAGATACAATGCAGTTAGCAGACACTATAACAATGGTAACAATATTAGTTGCAACTATTGGCACACAAGGGAGGCTCACTTCCCCTGAATCATTATGTACAGACAGGCTCATATGCTAGCAGGACAGGAAGGAGATTTGGCATCAGGTCCAAGGAGAGTTGAAGGGTGGGTGTTACCTGAGCAGACAGGTGCAGCTGTCCCTAGAGAGGAGCCAGGATTGAAAGTTAAGTTTGAAGGCGTGAGATATGTTGGATGCTCTGAGGTGGGCAGGCAGCCCATTCCATAGTAGGGAGGCCACGACTGATAGAGCTTTACCACCCGTGTTTGTGGCAGTTCGCAGAGTCACCAGGGGAGGGACAAGGAAGGATCAGAGACTTCTTGATGAGGTGCGGGGCTTGAAGAAGGTGGATGGGGGGAGGCAGGACCACTTCTGATGTAAGTATCAGTGAGGCAGCCAAGGGTAAAGTCAAATGGACCTTGCAGTGAGAGCCAGTTTAGGGAGTGGTAAAGGTCACAGTGATGGGTGGAGTAGGGGGCAGACAGGGCAAAGTGGCAGATGCTATTGTAAACAGTCACGAGTCGTGTCCGAAGGGCGGAGGAGACACGACTTGAGACTGTTTACAATAGTGTTTGCTATTGTAAACGCTATGTGGTAGGGGACCTGGGCTGAACTCTAAACTATTATAGGACTGGGAAGGGGAATTAGGTTGTACTTAAAATTTTTATAGGTCAGGAAGGGGTAACTAGACAGTGCTGTAAACTATTAAATGTGTGGGAGGGGAGCTAGACTGTACTCTAAACTATTACAGGCTTAGGAGAGATCCTAGACCATAGACAAAACTAGTATAGGGCTGGTGGGAGGAGCTTGGCTGTACTGTAAACTGTTATATAGTAGGTCTGGGAGGGGGAACTAGACTGCATTCTAAATTATTAGAGGGGAAGTGGGAGTTAGACTGTACTCTAAACTATCATAGCACTGGAACAGAGAATTAATACTCTAAACCATTATAGGACTGGCAGCTGGAGCTAGACTGCACTCTATTTTAGGACTGGGAGCTGGAGTTATACTGTAATCTAAACTATTATAGGACTAGGAGTGGGAGCTAGATTGTACTTGAAATTATGATAGGACTGGAAGGGGTGCTAGACTATATTTTATTCACTGTATTTAGCTTTTGATAACCAGGAGGGTCTATTAGACAGATGCCTATTTTCAGGTACGATCTGGGAGAGTACAAAAGAAACAACAATACAATTAATCATAAGTTACAGGTAAATCAAGTCAGGATACAATTTCAGGTACAGAAGAGCATGATATGACTACCAGAAACAAACTAGAGCACAGTGAGAATAAATACTGTATAGCAATATGTAGCAAACAGTAGTCACGAATAGCAATTTGCCCAGCCTAGAATGAGAACTAATACATTAGACAGTTAATAGTAGGTAGTAATAAATAACAGTTAGCCAGCCTTGATAGAGAACATCATTGCAACATAAGTGGTGGTTAGTTCCTCAGGTGAGTTACAAGCAGAGGAGGCCTGTAAATGTTTTTCTCAGGGCACCTCTGAAGAGGGGTAGGAGGGAGTGCTTCGTAAGGGCTCCAGGAGAGAGTTCCAGAACTTGGGTGCAAATAAGGAGAAAGCCTTTTCACCCATCCTGGTGGCACATCTGAGAACATGAATTAGAGACTTGTCAGGGTATCTGAGGTGGTAGGCCTAATGGAAGCACCGAAGAAGCAAAGCGACAGAGGCAGGAGTACTACAAGAGGGTGCTAAGCAGTATTCTAAACTATTATATGTCTAGGCGGGGGTGCTGGGTAGTACTCTTAGTTATTCTTTGTCTTGGGGGAGGTTAGGTAGCACTCTTAATAGGATAGGGAGAGGATCTAAGCTGTACTCTAAACTGTTATATGTCTAGGAGGGGGTGCAAGATGTACTGTCAGTTATATGTCTTGGAAGAGGTGTTAGGCAGTACTCTTAATAGGACAGGGAGATCATCTAGTCTGTACTCTAAACTATTATATGTATAGGAAGTTGTGCTAGGTAGTACTCTCAATTATATGTCTAGGAGGTTGTGCCAGGTAGTACTCTCAGTTATATGTCTTGGAGGAAGTGCTAGGCAGTACTCTTAACTACAGCAGGACAGGGAGAGGATCTAGGCTGTACTTTACACTATTACAGGACTGTGAGCGACAAACTCGATTGTACTGTGAACTGTTATAGAACTTGATGGTAGACCTAGGCTGTACTTTAAAGTATTATAGAACTGGATGGGGCTCTAGACTGTACATCAAATTATTACAGGACTGTGTGAGGAAACTAGACTGCACTCCAAACAGTTATAGGCCTATGCAGTGCCCTAGATTAGGCACGGTTCTGCAATAGGACTGAGATGTGGAGCTAGACTGTATTCTTAACTATTCTAGGACTGGGAGGCGTTGCTAAATTGTACCATACACTATTATAGGTCTGGAATGGGGAGGTTGGCTGTACTCTAAAGTATTATAGGACTGGGAGGGGGGAAGTATACTGTACCTTAAACTGTTACAAGAATGGGATAAGGGCTAGTCTGAACTCTGTTATAGGACTGGGAGGGAGAACTGCGCTGAACTCTGAACTACTATAAGACTGGTAAGGGAAGATGGACTGTACTTTGTAGTATTATAGACCTATAAGTGGTCCTAGACCATACACTGAACTATTATAGGACTGGAAAGGGTATCTAGGCTGAAATCTAAACTATCATAGGTCTGGGAGGGCATACTAGACTGTATTCTAAAATTATAGAACTGGTAGTGGAGCCAGACTTAACTCTTAACTAGTACAGGACTAGGAGGGGCTCTAGACTGCAGTAAAAAATATTATAAGATTGTGAGCACTAGACTGTACTCTAAAGTATTATAGGTCTGGGAGGTGGAGTTGGAATGTGCCCAGATTATAGGACTTGCAGTGGAAGCTAGACTGTACTCAAAGTTATTGTAGGTCTGGGACAGGGAAATAGACTGTACCCTAAACTATTATAGGAGTGGGAGTGGGAGCTAGACTATACTCTAAATATTATAGATCTCAGTTGTGGAACTAGACCGTATTCTGAACTTTTATAGGACTGGGAGCAGGAGCTAGGCAGTACTCAAGTACTGTAGATCTGGGGGAACTAGACTGCACTCTATTATATGACTGGGAGTGGGAAACTAGACTGTAATCTAAACTATTATAGGACTGGGAAGGAAAGCTAGACTACATTTATTATAAGACTGGGGGCAGAAAACTAGGCTATAATCTAAACTATTATAGGACTAGAAGAGGGAGCCAGACTGTAAATTGTAATTATTATATGACTAGAATCAGAAAGCTAGACTGTACTCTAAACTGTTATAGGACTGGAAGGGGAAACTAGACTATAGTTTAAACTGTAGTATGACTGGGGGGGAAGACTATACATGTAAGCAATAATACCTGACAGGGTGGGCAGTATTGGGCAATACCGGACTGCCCAGGGGCGTAATGAGGCCCGATGCCACAGGCGGAGGGCCTTATAGCCCCTGGAAGGTCCGGTATTGCCCATACCGCCCACCTCTGGAGGGTATTATTGCACTTAGAAAATGGGTATATGTGTCATGTTTAATTAGGTGATAAAATAAGAGAGGAAATTAGTTTAATATGAATAGAAAGAACAGGAAAAAAAGTGTTGCTGGTAAAGTAGTCCCTCTCTTTTTTTTATGCTGTTCCGTCTTTTGTTGCTCCTCCCCAGAGAACCATTCTGTTGCAGTTAACCCCCCACACACACACACAACTTCCAGATAAAAACGCAACCCCCACCACCCTTTTTATTGTGGCAAACTAAAGTAGTGGGCACATTTCGAAAAAAAAAGGTAAGTCAGAAAATAAAAGGAGACTTATACGGCATTCCTGTAAAAATTAAAATAAGAAGCGCACTCCTCTAAGTGCTGTAAATTTTAATTGTAATTAAAATACTCTATATGGACCTTCCGGCAACGTTGGCATACCTGTTAATAAATTTGAATTAGCTTGTCGACAAAACATGCCAGCATTGAAGCGGGAATCCACCTTTTCTCTACGGTCTCTCTAGTTTCTCTGGTCTCCTTACAAATTCAACAGTTCTGCAATTCAGCAGAAAATCATCCGACCATCAACTACTTACCACAAAACAAACGGCTGAGGGTTAAATTCTCTGGTGCATCATCATCTTACTCCTCCTTCTTACTAATAAAAACTTTCTTGTAGTGCTAACACCAGTAATCCAGAATTTAGCTGAGATACAAAACAAAAGTGTCGCCAAACACTATAAAAATTCATCTGCTTTCAACAATTACTAGACTGGCTGGTGTTTGAGGAAGCTGGGATGTGACTTGCTCCGATCTATTACACGTCTCTGCTCTGATGTTTTAAATGTTCTGTAGTTTTACCTGGAGCACCACCATCCCTCACCTATGCAGGACTTCACTAGTCTGGGTAAAGATCTTCTTCCAATGCTACTTCTCAGTGCGAGTGCACGCAATGGCCGCACTGCCGAGTATTGATAATTGGCAGCATGGCCGTTACTGGCAATCATACTGAGAAGCAACACTGGAGGAAGATCAAGTGAACCGGCAGAGAAAGACAAGAATAGGGATACGAAAAAGCCGATTTGACGGCTTTGACAGTAAGATTTTTTTCGGGGTGATTTAGCTGATTAGGGACTACAGTCAGTACCAGACTGTGGTTGGAGGATATGTGTGTGCCTGCTGTGATACCAAGACATCGGAACTGACACTGAGAGAGAGGGAGAATAGTGGATGCACAATTGAGAACAAATGACACTAGACGCACAACGAGAAAAAAGTGTAGTAAAAAATGAGCTCATGGGAGCTTTCTGCGAGGTTTCATCAGGCAGTTGACACTGAACTATATAGCTATGGGGGGGCAGTTTCTTTCGCTATGTGAGAGAAAAAAATGGCGGTTATTTTAAATTGGATTATGTGCTTATCAGAAATCAGAAAGCAGGCTGGGCACAAAGATACCTCAGTGGGCAAAGGGGCACAGGGGATGGCACTTTTTATTTCCTGGTCGTCTATTGAAAGTTAATGTACCCCTCTGGCAGGGGTACTAGCCAATCAGAGAACAGGAAATAAAAAGCCCATTTTCTAATTAATTATTATAGAACTGGGAGCAGAAAACTAGATTGTATTCTAAACTATTATATGACTGGTAAGGGGAGTCAGACTGTAACCAAACTAATGTAGAACTAGGAGGGGGAGTGAGACTGTAATCTAAATTATTATAGAACTGGAAGCAGAAAACTATACTGTAGTCCAAACTATTATTGGACTGGAAGGAGGAACTGGACTGTAATCTGAATAACTAAAGGACTGGGAGGAGGAGCTGTACTGTACATTTAATTATTATAGGTCTGGGAGCAGACAACTAGACTGTTACCTAAACTATTATAGGACTGGGAGGAGGAACTAGACTATAATCCAGCTATTATATGACTGGGAATGGGAACTGGATTGCAGTCTATTAAAGCACTGGGAGGGAGAGCTAGAATATAATCTGGCTATTATATGACTGGGAAGGGGAACTGGACTGCAGTCTGTTATAGGACTGGAAGGGAGAGCTAGACTATACAATAAACTACTATTGGTCTGGAGTTTGGAACTAGACCACACTCAAAAGTATCCTAGGACTAGGAGGAAAAGCTAGACTGTTCTCTAAATTATTATAAAAGTGGCAGCAGGATCTAGGCTATATGGTAAAGTATGTAGGACTGGGAGGGGGAGTTAGGTTGTACTTTGTGCTGCTAATATAGCATATTTATTTATTTACAGTAGTTCATTCATTTAAAATTTGTTCATGGGGAAAGGCACACTGAGTCTGAGATCTTTTCCGGGTGTGACCTGGGGAAGTGGGCAAACAAGGGGGCAGTGCAAGCAAAGTGCCAAAAGTGCAAAGAACTTCCAAGGAATATACAAAACAGCAATTGTGTACCTGAAAATGGTAAAGGCAGCGTATGTGCACATAACAAAGATGAATTATATGCTGTATAGAAAGTGTTGGAAGAAGATGGCATATTGGTTTATCTAGGCTGCTGTAGCCCCTACCTTACACGGGCCATGAGTCGGAGTCCTCTAGTGGTCACTTGCCTACCCTTTCTACTTTTGCTCCTCCCCCACCTGTGTTCCCTACCAAACTTGTGCGCCTATCCCACCTCTGCTTGAACCTCACTACTGTCTTTGCACAAGCTACCTTTGGGCAATCTGTTCCACTCTTCCACCACCCTTTCTGCAGAAAGGTATTTGTTAGTTTTTGTTTTGTTTCGTTTATTTAAAATCTGGAAAAATCCATGGGCCAAAGACCCATTTACAAGGGTAACCAGAACATATAACAAAACATACATAATACATAAATAATGACAACTCTACATAAACCATAAAAACTTCAATAAACACAGTCAAAAATGAATTAACAAAGAATCAGACATTTTCCTGACATCCTTTCTAAATATATTGCTGCCTGCTTTGTGTATTCCCTGTAGAAACTTGTATGTTTCTCTCATACCTCTTCTCTTTCTCCTGGTCTCCAACAACTGCATCCCATGGTCTGCTAGTCTCTCTTTGTCTTACCTACCTAACTACCCTTATATCATACTGGTGACTCTCCTCTGAACTGACCCTATCTTATGCCTATCCTTCCTCAAGATTAGTGTAATTCCTGAATACTAATGGATTGCAGGATAGAAGACTGCACACATCTGTGGGAAGAAGATGTTGTCAAATGCAACAGTTGGATTTTTTCAGTTCGGTGACAAAGGTTGTTCGTAAGGGCCACGCTATACATGTGCTGTACCTGGACTTTAGCAAAGCTTTCAATACCATTCCACATAGAAGGCTGATTAAGAAATGGGTTGATTTGAGTTTAGGGAGACATTGACACACTGGATTCATAACTGGCTGGAGGGGAGGACCAGAGAGTAGTTCTAGTAGGGTGTTTTCAGAGCTGAGAGGGGGCACCAGTGGGGTGCGGCAGCAATTGGTTTTGGGAATGGTACTTTATAACATCTTTAGATGTACATATGGGAGGGTATTCAGAGCAAAATCTCTCTTCATGGATAATACAAAAATCTATGGGGGGTGGACAGCAAAGAAGGAATAATGATAATAAATGAGGATTTGGGGAGTTTACAGGGGTATTCTAGGGTGTGGCAGCTGAGATATACATTGTAGTGTGCTGTCAGTGAGGTTGTGGCAGTGCAGAGGGAGTTTTCGAAGGTGGGGTGTGGTCTTAGGCAGGTAGTATGCTCGGTACCCTTCTTGGGAGTGCTACAGGTCTGCGGCATGGGAGAGGCCAGGATGCTCCGCACCATGGGACTCAACGAATGGCTGAATAACTGGTGCAGAGTTGAGGGTTTTGGCTTTATTGGGGACTGGGGGCCCACCTGGAGAAATGCAGGCTTATACGCAAGGGATGGTCTGCATCTGTCCAAGGGGTCGGACCAGGGTCCTGAATGAAAGGTTTGAATGTTTCATTGGCAAACATTTAAACTAGCCAAGTGGCAGGTGGAAATATGTAGGAAGAACTCAACTGCCTCCCCAACAGGTTAAGGTAGTTGGACAAGAGGATACTAAGGATGGGAAAATACAATGGACTGAAACAGGAGGTAATCTCGGGGAAGGTACAGGGGGAAGGGATAGGAGGGGAACAAGTAGGGGCGAAGCCATCAAAACATGGAGGGCCATGTGTACAGGTGACCACAGCCTGGGTAACAAGATCCCTGACTTGGTGGCTTTGATGGCAGAGGGAGACCTGGATATTGTGGCAGTCACTGAAACATGGTATATGGAACATCATGACTGGGATGTTAATATACCTGAGTACAAAGTATACAGGAAAGACTGGGAGGGCAAAAAGGGAGGAGGGGTAGTGATCTACATCAAAGAGGGGATTAAAGCAACTAAAGGGAAAGCAAGGAGGAGAGGAGGCACTGTGGGTCACCCTGGAGTCAGGAAATGGCAACACTATCTGCACGGGGGTTATCTACAGACCCCCAGCCCAAGGGGAGGAAACAGATATGCAAATGGCAGATAACATCCATAAAATGGCAGAAAAGGGGGAAGTGTTGTTGGTAGGGGACCCAAATATGCCTGATGTTAACTGGAACACCCCTACAGTATGCCATGGCCGCATCCAGCAGTAGGGTCATCCTGGATGCCCCGCAGGTGGCATGCCTCAAGCAGCTAGTAGTGGAACCCTCTCGAGAGGGGGCAACATTGGATTTGATGCTCACAAATGGAGACAGAATAATGGATGTATCAGTGGGCAGCCATCTGGGGTCCAGTGAACACCATACAGTATGGTTCAAGGTAAAGACAGTAGAAGAGTCAAGCTATACAGAAGCAAGAGTCCTAGACTTCAAAAGGGCCGACTTTGCTAAAATGGGAAAATGCCTCAAGAAAACACTGGCAAAGGGTGAGGAAGGGGGAGTAGAAGTACAGTGGGAGAACCTCAAGATAACCATAACAGAGGCAACAAGCCTTTGTGTGAAGCAAGTTAACAAAGCAAGAAAACAGAAAACGATTATGGTTTTCAAAAGAAGTGGCAGGGACTATTAGAGAGAAAACACTGGCATTCAGGAAGTACAAGGAAACGTAGAGGATGGAAGACAGGGAACTGTATCAGGCTAAGCAGAGGGAGGCGGGGAAAAGCAATCAGATGTGCAAAGGCACAAACAGAGGAAAGGATAGCCCAGACAGTGAAGGAGGGGGACAAACCTTCTTCAGGTACATTAGGGAAAGAAGAAAGGCCAAGGGAGGATAGTGAGGCTAAGTGGGGGGTGGGCGGAGGGACCTGGAAAACTGAGATACTGAATGAATACTTTTGCTCAGTATTCATGAAAGAGGGAGGGAGGGAGGGGCTGGAATTATCCAGCAGACACACATAGGGAAGAGTGATGGACACCAGACCATTCGCAGCAGAGAGAGTCCTAAAGGAACTCTTGAAACTAAAGGTGGATGAGGCAACGGGGCTGGATGGGATACATCCCAGAATACTAAAATAACTTAGAGAGGTGCTACTGACACCACCGATAGCCCTATTCAACAAATTGTTGGAGGAGGGAGTAGTACCAGAGAACTGGAGGTGGGCGAACATGATTCCCCTTCACAAAAGGCTGGCAGTATAGTCTAGAGGTTAGAGTAATGAGCTGTGAATGAGCTTGGTACATCCAGCAGACCTGTGTTTGGTTCCCACAACATCCACTTGCATACTGTGTGACTCTGAGCAAGTCACTTAACCACCCAGTGCTCCCGGGTCACCCCTGAAAACAGGTACTTGTGCATAGTGGGCCTTACCAGTCACCAAAAGAATAAAATAAAAGTGGAAACAAGGTAGAAGCGGGAAACTATAGACCAGTCTGTTTGACCTCAGTGGTGGGAAGGATGATGGAATCACTCTTAAAGGAAAGGATTGTAGACTATCTAGAAGCCAGTGGGGCACTGGACCCAAGGCAACATGGATTCACAACAGGAAGGTCTTGTTAAATGAATCTGATAGACTTTTTTGACTGGGTGACATGGGTAGTAGGTCAGGAAGGGGCGGTGGACATGGCCTACCTAGATGTTAACAAGGCATTTGACACAGTCCTGCACAAGTGGTTGGTAAACAAGTTGGGCAGTCTGGAAGTGGGTCACAAGGTGGTACACTGGGTCAGATATTGGCTTAACAACAGGACACAGAGGGCGGTGGTAAATGGAGTTCAATCTGAGGAAAGGGGAGTGACCAGTGTGGTGCTACAGGGTTCAGTACTGGAACCAGTCCTCTTTAATGTTGGGCTGGCAGTATAGTTTAGATGTTAGAGGAGGGCTGGCAGTATAGCCTAGAGGTTAGAGGAATGAGGTGTGAACTAGCTTGGTACATCCAGCAGACCAGACCTGAGTTTGATTCTTACAACCTCCTCTTGCATACCGTGTGACTCTGAGCAAGTCGCTTAACCGCCCAGTGCTCCCAGGTCGCCCCTGATAACAGGCACTTGTGCCTAGTGGGCCTTACCCAGTTACCCGGTTACCAAAGACTAATGTCTTTATTGGTGACATTGCAGAGGGACTTGAAGGAAGGGTATGTCTCTTTGTAGATGACACCAAGATCTGCAGTAGGGTTGACCCTCCAGGGGGGTGGAGAAGATGAGGAGAGACTTAGCCAACTTGCAGGAGTGGTCAAAAGTGTGGCAGCTCGGATTCAATGCCAAGAAGTGCAAAATCTTGCATTGAGGAACAGAAACTCCAGGGAGGAATACACAATGGGAGGGGAGGTACTGACAACAACCAAACTGGAAAGGGACCTGGAGGTAGTCATAACAGATGATCTAAAAGTAGCCAAACAGTGTGAGAAGGCAGTGAGGAAAGCTGGGGGTATGCTGGGGTAAATAGGGAGAGGTATCACCAGTAGAAAACAGGAGGTGGTGATGCCACTGTACAGGCAGTTGGTGAGGCCTCATCTGGAGTACTGCATGCAGTTCTGGAGTCATCTCCAAAAGACATTGACAGAGTGGAGGCAGTCCAGAGAAGGGCAACAAAAATGATGCAGGGGCTACACCAGAAACCATACGAGGAGAGATCGAGCGAACTCAACATGTATACACTGGAGGAAAGGTAGGCGGGGGGGGGATATGATAGAGACATTCAAAAACTCAAGGGGATCAGTAGAGTTCAAGAAGGCAGCATCCTTCAGAAAAGAAGATGTGCAAGAACAAGTGGTCACAATATCAGACTGGAGGAGGGAAAACTGAGGGGCAACGTAAGGAAGTATTATTTTTACAGAAAGGGTGGTGGATGCATGGAACAGCCTCCCTGAGGAGATTGTGGGGGCATCAATGGTAGGTGAATTCAAGAATGCTTGTGACAGGCAGAAGGCAACACTAGGGGTGGGAAGGAGGAGGTAGGCTGCAGATAAGTAGTATCTGGAATTTATACAGTATGTAAGGAAATGAGCAGACTAGGTGGGCCAGGCAGTCCTTATCTGCTGTCATATTCTATGTTTTTAGAGTACATTGAATGTAGAGTACATTGAATGTGTAGAAAGACGGATGACTAAGAGGTGAAAACTGTCTGTGGAGGGACTATTTTATACTGTTCAGCAATATTTTACTTTATTTTTTGTGTCTGTTTAAACTTTTAGAGTGTTTGTTTTTTTACAAGTTGCCTATGGATCCATTTTATAAGCACAGTAAAGCACTTTGGGATGTTTGTGATGTTTGCTTTACCACACTTCCATGGGCTTAAGACACTCAGCATGTGGCCTTGTGCCTTACTACATCCTTGGGCATGTGGTGAAACCTACACAACTAACACCCTCTTGTGTCCTATTACTGTTCCACTGGCATACACATGCAGAGTCCTCAAGTGAAGCCAAACCCTCAGTTTTATATGTGGCTGGATAAGCAGCAGAGAGGTCTTTGACAGACCAGTAAGGACTAGGGGGGAGGTCCGATTCATGGTCATCAAAGAAACACTAGAAATGGAAACTCTAAAATAGTACTTTCTTTTCAGAATTTTTTTTGTATGTAAGAAGGAGATCAAGAGTATAAAGAACTGTAATTGACTTGCAAGAGCGGGGCAGGCCCGCCCCCATGCTCCGCATGCCTGAAGCAGCAAAAACTCCAGGGGACTTAGTGAGAGAAAGGGCCCCAGGATATGTCGCTCTTTCTCTGTCCTGTGGGCTGTCAAGTTCCTTGAGTGACAGCCCTGGGCACAAATTGCAGGAGTCAGTGAGTGGGGCCTATAAATTTATTTATTTTTCCAAAAGTTGATAACCGGGAAAGGCACACTGAGCTGAGGCTCGTTTCACGCCCCCTTGAAGGCACTGAGCCGAGGCGCTCGGGGCTTTCACAGTGGTGGACATTAAATGACTGTTTAGTCAAATTTATAGTTTTTGTGCCATTTGTGGTGTGAATTGCCACTTCCTTTCTTTTGTTTGACACTTTCAGGTATGCTGTCCCATAGCTGCGAACACTCCGGGCTTGGAGCACAGTTTTTTCACATTCGTTTTTTGTTGCTTTATTACACAAAGTGGACAGAGGCCTACCAACTGACTATTCCACAGGTTCAAACTCTGGCCAAGGTTTTTGTAGAACAGTTTGTTTGCAAGTATTGGTCCCCCCCCACGTCCAGCCATGCACATCAGGGATGGAACTTTGAGTCCAGGTTGATCTTCCAAGAATCAGTTTTCACTATTGATTCCCACTCATAGGTCTAGGTGGGACACACTAGGACTCCATGGGAGCAAAACTTTGGCCAGGGTCTGGCAGCAGCTACTGGGCATGGTGCTTGTGCACCCTGCCATGAGGTGCTACACGCTAGCTGGTAAACGTTGCCAGTTCCCTCACCAACCTCAGTTTCGTTCTTCCCACCATCAAGAGCACACTATGGGAGCACTCTTCAGTTGGCCTCATCACTGCCATTTTTTCTGTTGTGTCACTATATTTTTTGTGTTTTACAGTGCCATTCTTTGACATGATGTTGAAAGAAAGTCTGAAAGCTACCTATCCACCACCCTTTCTGTTATTTATTTATTTATTGAAAAGTTTAACCAGGAAGTACATACTGAGCTGACAACAACTCATTTCCAGATGAGTCCTGGGGGAAAGAGGGGAGAAGGAGATTGCTAACAATAAAATGACACGGTAAAATACAAGAAAATTACAAGATGAATCATAATATGAAAGGCAAAATAACAAATGAAAGCAACTAGAAAAATAAAACACTCTCAGAATGTACAGAAGGAAAACAAAATAGGAACAGCAAGGAAAGGGAAAGACAAGAGAAACAGAGAAGAGGAGGAAGGGTTAAAGGCAGTTGCAGGAAGGACAACAAAGGTCAGAGAGAAGTTACTTTAGGGAAGAAGAAGAGACAGAATGAATAGAAAGAAGAAGAGAGGCCCAAAGTTTTGAAAAGTGGTAAGAAAAAGCAGATTTGCCAACAACAGATTTTCTAGAAGGGATAGTAAAAGAAAGGAGAGAAGATTTACAAAGAGAGGAAGAGGGAGGAGAGGAAAGAAGGGCTTTAAGATAGGAGTGAAGGGTTCCAAACCAGAATTTGGACAAAAAAGAGACACAATGGGAAAGGCACCTAACATCAAGAGAGGGAAGAGAAAGAGCTGAATAAAGAGATCAGTAGTGAGTACGAGGGGGGCAATCTAAAGAATAGTAGCAGAAAGCATGAAAGATGGGATCCAGTCTGGCAAAGGAGGTTTTAGGGGCACTACTGTAGACTAAGTCCCCGTAGTCAAAGATTGGAAGGATAATTTTTAGTACAGTTTCCCAGTGGACAGGGAGAAGAACACAAGCTTTCTTTCTATACAAAGCACCAAGCTTAGGGTGAAACTTATGGTGAATTGCATCAGTGTGCACAGAGATATCAAGATGACGGTCAAGGCAGACTCTGGGGTACTTTAAAGGAGGGGAAATCAACAATTTTAGCACTATCAAGGGTATTAAATAATGGAGGAGAAGAATATTTGGCAGGCCTCTGTTGAGTACCAAAAGCCATTGAGACTGTTTTTTTTGGCATTAAGAGATGGTTGATTAACCTTGAACCAGTGCTGAATGATGTCATAACTGTAGTCAGGAGGTAAGGTCTCGGGGACAGGAGCCAGAAGCAAAGAGAACTGTTTCATCAGCATACATGTGAATGGATGCAGAGGAACAGATGGAAGGTAGATCATTTAGGAATATTGAAAAGAGAATAGTATTTAGTAATAGTAAGTATTTCCTCACATACCTCTTGAACTTCCCTCCTCAAGCTTCATAGCATCCCCCCCCCACCATTCTGATGCTCCTCCTCCTCCTCTGAAAGAGGCTGCCCTCTTGCACCTTATTTATCCTCGTAGGGTATTTATGGATCTCAATTATGTCCTCTGTCTCTCTCTGTCTCTCCCACTCTCTCTGTCTCTCTCCCCCCTCCCCCTCCACCCTTCAGGCAGTACATGTTGAGCTTCTGTAACCTATCCTCATATGGCTTCTTGTGCAACCACCGCACCATTTTGGTAGCTCTCCTCTGAGCCACCTCCACCATATCAATATATTTGTGGAGGTGCAGCCTCCAGAACTGGACACAGTACTTCAGTTGTGGTCTCACCCGTAAGTGATACAGTGGCAACACCACCTCCCTTCTCCTGCTAGAAATCTTACTGTCTATGCTGCCTAGCATCCAGCTAGCCTTGTCACACTGCCTTGCCACCTTGAGATAATCAGATATGATTACCCCAAGGTCCCTCTCTTGCTTGGTGACTGTAGGTACCCCCATCTTATACACAGCCCTAGGTTTCCTTACCCCAGGTTCATGATTTTGCACTTTTTGGCATTCAAACCCAGTTACCACACCCTCTAGTTTCCCCAGATCCCTTTGCATTCTTTCTACCCCCTCCTTTGTGTTCACCCTGTTGCAGATTTTTGTGTCATCCGCGAAGAGACGCACCTTCCCATCCAGTTCCTTAGCAGTGATACTTATGAAGACATTGAAGAGGACAAAACCCAGTATTGATCACTGTGATACTCCACTGATCACTCTCCCCACCCCTGAATGGCTGCCGTTTACCACCACCTTCTGCCTCCTATCCTTCATCTAGTTTAATACCCAGCCTACCACCCATCCTCACATAGGGGGATGTACCCCCATGAGCCCACTCACTCAGCCCTGATGGCAGGCTCCACTACCCCTGTAGTGGAATCACCACCACCTAACAGAAGGAAAAGCATCCACCCCCCCGACCATCCTCCCTTCAGCTAGATGATCTCCAACACTCAATGCTGCTTGACCACCCTTCTAGACCATAACCAGAATCCGCCCCCCAACCATCCTACATGTGGCTTGAACACCTCCACAACACCACACTCCTTACCTTAGCTGCCTCCCTTCCCTATAGCTGAACCAGTACCCTACACCAAAACCAGCCCCCATGCACCCGAACAATCCTTGCAACGAGACCTACCCCACATACCTCTATAAATTGTCCCTGATTTTGCATCTAAATTTACATTTGTCCCTCATAAATTTTGAGTTTTATGGCAGAGAACAGTGGGGGTTAAAATCACGAAATAATGTCAAACATTAAATTACAGACTTGTTCTTCTACAGAAAATGCAGATTAACACAAATCTCCTTTTTCTATCAGCTTTCTGAGTGAATAGTGCCAATTTATAACATGTGTCCAAGATTTTGGGTCTTTGTCCCTGATTATTTTACGTCTTGTCCCTGATTCATGAGGCAAGAGCTTGCGAGGTATGCAGCCCCAAGACTAGTATCCTTCCAGAGGACCACTCTCTGTAGTGGGATCCCCCTCCGCCAAACAATATTCTGACTATATCAAATCCCCCACATAGAACCCCCCATAGAAAAGCCCTCCCCCACATCTGCCTCTGCCCCCCAGTTGGGAGAGGGGCCAAGGAGTGGAAGATTCACATCATGGAACTGCTGCTATAGTGCTGTCCAGGGTCCCACAGTATAACTTCTGGCATATTAAAAAAGCACAGCTCCTCTGGTCCACTCCCTCCCTCTCTCTTTCCCCAGCTGAGACTCATATACTCTGTTGGCAACCACAAACATGGCAGGTATTTTTTTATGTAATTTATAAGCACTGCAGAAACTGGCAGACGTCAAAATCCAGAAATGGCCAACTGACATCCATGGTTTAGGTGACACACTCAGTCTGTGCAGTGTTATAAATTATTAATAAATCTGTCATGTTCATGGATACAAGCCAAGCAGACCTAGTGAGTCGGGGACACAGATAAAGGGAGGGAAGGGGAGTTTTCCTTTTTTGCCAGACGTTTTACTGTGGGACCCTGGACAGCACAGTAGCAGCAGTTCTCTGTTGTGGATCTTCTGCTTTCTGGCCCCTTCCTAACTTGTTGGGGGGCAGCTGCAGGGGTAGCTTGTCTGGGGGGGTCCTGCTGTGGGATGGGAATGGGATACATTATGTAGTAGTGTCCCCAAGTAGCAGTGCCTAGGCACGGCCCTGCAAAAAAAAAAAAAGGCAAAAAGGATCGACAGGGCATGATAGGGTGCTTGAGCTTGAGGAGCCCCCCAAGGGCCCATTCAGTTAGCCCTGGTGAGAGACAGTTTAGGGGACCTGTGGTGCAATGAGAAATATCATTAGGGAAAAAACATTCTGCCTAGCCTATACCAGTTGTCAGTAAGCCTTAGCAGTGCAGCCCCTCTCCTCTGCCCAGTAAATAACCCCTGCATCCAGCACAGCACCCCCAGTACAGCCGAGCCAGCCCAACTGCTCCAGTCAGCATCCCTGCAGCCAGACTGTGCAAATCCCCTCACATGGCATCCAAGACAACTATGCAAGGCACTAGCAGGCAAGGCCTCATTTTCTAAGCAAGACAAGTGTGGGTGGTGGGTTGAGAATAGAACAAGGACTCGGCTAGGGAGAATCAGAAGGAGAGGACACGGAAAAAAAACCCAAAAAGGCAGGGGAATGGGAGTGCAGGAGGGTTGCTGGTCAAGAGGAAAGAAAAAAAAATGTAATGACATGGTGGACAGGAGGGATGGTGTGCCATGGCCCACGCCATGGCAGTCAGGCCAAGGCTGAGGCAACTGCTTCAGAATCTTCACTCCATCCCCGTCCCCAGTCCCGTGCATGAAGTTCAAGTGAACTACAGTTGCCACCTGCCCGCCAGCAGAGCCGACTCCGAGACAGGCCCAGCTAGGCCCAATAATTCAACGCCAAGGAAAGCAGATCTTTGTCTCCCGACTTCCTGAATGAGACTATCAATCCCCCCCCCAACTGCACTCTCACCACATAGATCCCATCTCTTCATCTCACAATTTGGATTCAGAAATTAAATTGGAATTATTCATCACTTCGCCGGGTCTGCTCTTCTTCTTGTCTGCAGTGTCATTACTTTTTACTACAGACACTCTGTCACTGACGAGTGACTACTACTAGTCTTGTCTACATAGACAACCGACAGAGTACTTAGTGTGGTGTGCATTCTGCTTATGCTTACATTAGATGAGTGATGAAAAAATAATGTAAGACAAGGATCTCTTCTGTCTTCTCTGTTTCCCGTGACTCATCTCTCCTCTCAGACTCTGACACTCTCATTTGTTTAGTCTCTGTGACTGTTACTACTCTATGTTAGTACGCTCAACAGCTTGCTCTACACTCTCTCTGTCTCCAACATAAACCACCTCTCACTCAGTGGCAAATGCTCTGCCCGTATCTTTTATACTATTGGGCTGTGCACTGGCTCGCTCGCAGTTCCTTTTTCTCAGCACAGCCACCGCACATCACCACATGATTATTTCCTGCAGTAGACTGTGCAACCATGTGACCCCCACTTGCTGGTCCTTGGTCCACAGATGCACCCCTGACAGTCATTTGTAATTACAGAACCAAAATAAAAAAAAGATTTAAAGTGGCAGTGCAAGTGAATTAGAACATGAGCTTCAGTGGAACAATGCACCCCTCGGAGGCTTGCTCCTGGGGCGGGAGCACCACCCGTCCCACCCTTCCTATAGCACTGCTGCCCTGTATCACACCAACGAGCGTTTGGGACACAAGGCTTCCAATCTCCCCACAATAGCTACAAGTTTTGATCTCTAGCTGGCTTCTTTGGAGGTGTCTTAGTCACTCATCCATCTGTCAGGCAAAGACAACACTTTGGCATAGTCAAGGCCACCTCAAGTGGACCCTTTGGCAGATCCTCTAAGCCGCATTAGTCAGAGCCACCACAAGTGAGCCCTCAGCACACAAGTCCTGGCCACATTGTTCAGGGGGTAAGGTCAGGTCCAGATCTGAATTTTCACCTCTAGCCCGAACTACCAGTTTTTTTTTTCATTTTTCCTGTTGCAGGCCCCAGCTCAGGATTCCTTCCAACGGACTTTCTTATCTCAAGACTGGTTGGAGAAGTGTTCTCTCTCCCATATATCCCTTGTTTCCTAAATACCTCTCTAGTTAAGGAATCAGCCACCACGATCCCGGTGGCTCTGGACAACCTTCGTACTTTCTGATAAAATAATGTTTCAGTTAAACAGCCTTCTGACTGCTTTCGTTTCGACAAGCTACTTCCTTTCTTGCACAGGAGTAGTGATTTCTCAGCTCCCAGTCTTTTCTCCTCAAGGCCTGGTTTTTGAGAGGCTAGATCTCCTAGAGTCTCTGTAGCCAAATAAGGCCTGGAACGTCTATTAAAAAAAAAATGGTTTTAGTACCACGAAAACCTCAGTTTCCTAGTGGAAGCGTTTTTTTCCCCTTGGTACAAGGACAAGCGCCTAGAGTTTTTCAACCCTCTTTCCTCTCATGACTGTATTATTTAGTTCATATCCAGGCATTACTGTCTTGTACACGGAACTAGTTTGGTCTTTGTGACTTGTTTCCTGTAAAAATATGAAAGTTTTATTTTCTTACCTACAGTAGGACAGTAGGCCTCTTTTTTGGGAATATACCTAGCGGTTACTCGGATTTTTTTTCTGTCAAGCAAGAGAAATCTGTCATTTCTCAGACCATTTCAAAGAATTCCATGAGAGGCAGTTTCACTTCAGACTTTCTAGGGACGGGTTTTTCCCATGGAACACAAATCTCTGTATATTCAAGTTCATGGGGTGTCCCTTTGAACCTGTGACAATTTTGTCCTGAAGTGAGTAACATTGAAGACAACCTTTCTGCTTGTCTTTTCCTCTGGTAGACGGGTTTCAGAGTTTCAGGTTTTCTTTTAGGCCTTATCCTCTCAGTGCCTTTAAGAACAATTTAGTCCTCTGGACAGATAGGAAATACTTTTCCCAAGTGTCTACCATTTCCACCTTCATCAACCCTTTTTCTGTGCCTGTACTGCTTTCAGGCAAGTCCTGTCTAGGCTATCTCAAGCTGCTTGGATGGGGCTTGAGTTAGTCCTGCCGGTCTACATCAGCGGTCCTAGCAGTTCAGGTACTGTCATTATCATCCCTTCCTTCCTGTGTTTTTGCAGAAAAGGAGAAACCAGTGACCAAGAGTATTTTCCCACGGGACTGTTTTCCTGTATTTCAGGTCTGGTACAGCAAGGCCGACATTCAGCCCTTCTCATGCTTAGGGCCTACTTTCTGGAGAACATCTGCCTCCTGGGCAGTGTTCAAGGCTGTATCCTTACTAGAAGTTTACAGATTACTTATTTGAAATTTGCTTCTCACATTCAATAAGATCTTTTCTTGGATGTGTAGTCTGATAGGATGCCAAATTTGGCAGGATGGTACTTCAGAGCCTCTTCTTAGAATAGGTTTCTGTGACCCTCCACCCAACTACACTGCTTCGAAGTCTGCACCTGTCAATAGGTGCTAAAGAATTCCTGGGGTGAGAAAAACAATTACTCACTGGTAATATTACTTCTTCAGGGGATTCTTTAGCATTGTGACACTCCCATCTTCCTCCTAGAAGCCTTGTCTAAAGGCTCTGTTAGGGGGATTTAGCCACATTTAGTGACTATCATTCATTCGTGTGATTTAAAAAAAAAAATGTTTTCATAATAGTGGGTTAGCATATATGGTGGGTTATTACTAACAGTTTTTTTGCCCCTAGCGGGCACAGTTTTTGTTCTTTTTCAGCTCCGATATGCGTTCTGAGGCTCTACTGCAGGCAGCATTCTACTCTAACTGTATGCTGATTGGTCAGTGCCTTCCTCATTTGCATTGACTGCTCCTCTCCAGGGCAGCTGAACCCAGCTGGCATACTGCATCTGTCAATAATGCTAAAGAATCCCCTGGAAGAAGTAATATTACTTTGGTGAGTAATAGTTTCTTTTAGGTCCTCAGCTGATCTAAGGCCTATTTGGGGGATTCTAAATTGAATTCTATTCATGATATATTCAGGAACCATCCCCTTAATATTTTTAGCCATAAATAATAAAATATGAAGAGTTCTATCATGCAGGGTCAACCACTTTAAATCTCTGTACATATTAATCCTGTGCATTCTCCTGGGGACATTTAAAATAAATCTGACTAACGTGTTATACATGATGTCCCGCTTATTTAGTTGTGTTTGTTATCTCCGTATTCCAATGAAGGTAATACCATAGCATTTATGATGTATTTCCTGACTTCAACAGTCATACAACTCCTTATTCTATATAAAGACCCCAGTTGTTTTCCAGCTTTCTTTATAATAGAGTCCATATGTATGTTTCATTTGAGATATCCATCCCATTGGACCCCTAAATATGTATAATGTTCAACCTGTTCCAGTCTAAATCCCAAGAATGTTTCAGTTTGAATGGACCTCTCACTTGGACTCACTTTCTTTCCCCTAGAGAACTTGGTAACTTTGGGACAAAAGAAGGCAGAAGGCCATCGAGGTTGTCCCCCTCTATAAAGTGAGACATTATTCCCAAATGTGATTTTCTGTAAGCCATCCATCTAGGCCCTGCTTGAAAGCTACAAATGTATCCAAATCAATCAGTTCTTGCGGAAGCTGATTCCAATATCTGGGGGCCCTTAATGAGAAGTAGTGTAACCTTTTATTAGTTTTAGCTTTGCAATCGTCTAGCTGTTTATTATAGAGTCTGTCATTACTTGTGATTTCTTCAAATTTAAAACCAATTTGAACTTAAAAGAAGAAAATCCTGCAACTCATTAAAGGCCTCTTGTAAGGATGTTTGGACAGAAATGGCTGATGACCCCCTAACATATATAATAGTGTCGTCAGCATCCAGATGGTATTCTACCCTAGGCTTTGTTAAAACAAAATCATTCATGTACAAATTGTACAAAATGGGTCCCATTATAGGGCCCTGTGGCACGCACGAGATGGCCATTTTCATGCAGGAGGTAAACTGTACAGTCTGTCTATATGCTGTTAAGCTAGTATGTATCCTGTTGTATTTACTTATTGCTCCCACTCCCCTTCCCCCAGGACGTACTGTGAGACGAGCTTTTGTTGCTCAGTGTAACCTTCCTGGTAAAACATTTCGTTAAATAAAAATAAATAAAAATTCATTAATTTTTACTTGCTGTAATCTGCCTTCCAGATAGGTTCTGAACCATTTCACAGCCATCTCGCTCAGACCAGAGGACTTGAGTCTGGACAGGAGAATGCCATGGTCCAAGGTATTAAAAGCCTTGGACAAATCAACAGAAATTGCTCCCACTAATATCCCCCTGTCCAGACCCTGAGCTATGTCACCCGAAACCTGCAGTAGTGCCGGTGTTGTTCCATGCATTGGCCTAAAGCCCGATTGGAATTTATTAAGAATTTTGTGTTTTCGATAGAAAAGCATGGATCTGTTTAGCAACTACTGTATCTTTTTAAAAATATTTGTGATAGTTGGTAATAATGGAATCAGATGATAATTTCCAATTGATTTCTGGGCCCTGATTTGAATAGTGGCACCACCTTGACTGTTTTCCATATGAAAGGAAACTCCGCATAAATCAGGGACATGTTAAATATTCTAGCTATTGGGTGCGCTATAAGCAGAGCTGCTTACTTCAATAAAATGTTAGGAATACCATCCAACCCACCAGCCTTATTGGATTTTATTTTTAGTAGCAATTCCACTACTTCATTTACTGTTACTGTAGAAAATTTAAACTCTTCATCCACTACTTAATGAATCTCCCGGCTCCCTTGCACATCATCAAAATTATGCTGGAATTGTTTTGGATTGTTACCATAATTTAGACTTTGTACCAATGCTTCAGTTCCCATGGTAACAAAAAATCATTGAACTAATCAACTCTTGTACCCAGTTGCACTTTTTGACCATCAATTATGAAACTGTCTGGATATTCTGATTTTTGAGTCCTTTGCAATTTATTAATTATGTTCCAAAAAGCCCTCAGATTACAGTACCAGTCACATTATTAGTCAGTTGACCATTATAATATACTTGTTTAGCTTTCCTCATTTCCTTGGTATTTATATTTTGTATTTGTTTATATATGCACCAATCCTGGTCCAATCTGGTGTTCTTAGCCCTTTTCAATACCTTATCCCTATTTTTTTTTTTATCTTAAATCATTTTGAATTATACCATAGAGCATTTTTAGTTTTAACCTGTCTAGATTTTATAGGAGCATGGGTATTATAAATTTTTAAAAAGTCTTCCTGAAGTAAATCCCAAGCATCACCCACATTTGGAATCAGGTCCAATCTGTCCCAATTATATCCTTCCAGATCTAACATGAACTTTATATAGTCAAACTGTTAAAATAATCTTATATTTATTCCCCTGATGCTTTTCTCATTCTCTGGTTTCTTATACAAAAGATCATTTGATGATCAGATAATGAATCTGGTAATTCTCCACTTGCTACAGACTTTCCTGGGTTAGAAGAAAATATCAACTCTAGTGTTGTGGATGAGTTAGGACTCTTGGTGTTAAGTCTAATAATGCCTTTTATATGCTGAGTTAAGCCCAGGGTGGTAGCCATGTCCTTTATTTTATGTTGAGTGTCTATCTACTGTAATTCAGTCGACATTAAATCTTCTATTAACAATAGCTCATGAGTTACAAGATAATCCCTCAAGGTCTCCTGTAGTTCCTAAAAAAAAACGGGAAAATGACTCCTAAGTGGACGATAAACATCCAGGAACAACATAGGTTTAGAGAACTGTATTTTTAATTCCAAGAACAAAATTTCAGCTCCTGACCAATTATTCAAAGTACCCAATTCATTCAAATCCACTGAATTACCTATATAAATAACACCTCCACCTCTTTTAGTTCTATCCTTTCTCCACTGATTAAATTAATCCAAGGCTATCATATTGTTTGTAATTTTTGCATTTAACCATAGAAACATAGACTTTGACAGCAGATAAGGACCGCTTGGCCCACCTGGTCTGCCCATTTCCCTACCTATTAGATAAGCTGCAGATTCTAGTTAACTAACAGCCTACTTCTTCCTAACCCCCACCAGAACTGCCTTTTGTCTGTCTCATGCATTGTCAAATTCCCCCACTGTTTTTGACCCCACGACCTTCTCAGGAAGGCTGTTCCGTGCATCCACCACCCTCTCCATGAAAAAATACTTCCTCACATTGCCCCTAAGCCATCCCTCCTCTATCTTCAGATTGTGCCCCTTATTCTTGCACATCTTTTTTCTGAAAGATGCTACCCTCTTGGACTTTGTTGATTCCCTTGAGGTACTTGAAAGTTTCTATCATGTCCCCCCTCTCCCTCCTTTCCTCAAGGGTATACATATTATGCTCCTTAAGTCTCTCTATGTATGGTTTCTGGTGCAGACCCTGCACCTTTTTAATTGCCTTCCTCTGGACTGCCTATGTCCTTACAGAGATGGGGTCTCCAGAACTGCATGCAGTACTCCAGATGGGGTCTCACCAACTGTCTGAACAGGGGGACAACAACTTGCTGTTTTCTAATGATGATGCATCTCCCTATACATCCCAGTATCCCCCCCAGCCCTCTTTACTGCCTTCTCACATTGCTTGCTTACCCTTTAGGTCATCTGATATGACTACCCCCAGGTCTCATTCCATTTTTGTTGTTGTTAGTACCCTTCCCCCCATTGTGTACTCTTCACCTGGGTTTTTGTTTCCCAGGCGCATTACTTTGCACTTCTTTGCATTGAATTTAAGCTGCCATACTTTTGACCATTCTTCCATCCTTGCCAAGTCCCTTCTCATCCTTTCCACCTGCTCTTGTGTATCAACCCTGTTGCAGATCTTTGTGTCATCTGCAAAGTGGCATACTTTTCCTTCCAGTCCCTCTGCGATGTCACTTATAAAGACATTAAAAAGGACCAGTCCCAGTACTGAACCCTGCAGTGTTCCGCTAGTAACCTCCCTTTCTTCGGAGTGGACTCTGTTTACTATTACCCTCTGTGTCCTGTTGTCCAGCCAATTTTTTATCCAGGCTACCACCCTGGGACCCACTCCCAGGCTGACTTACTTGTTTATTAATCTTTTGTGTGGGACTGTGTCAAATGCCTTGCTAAAGTCTAGGTAGGCCATGTCCACAGCCCCTCCCTGGTCTACTACTTTGGTCACCCAGTCAAAGAAATCTATTAGATTTGTTTGACAAGACTTTCCCACTGTGAATCCATCCTACCTTGGGTCCTGTGCCCTGCTGGCCTCTAGGTACTCAACAATTCTTTCTTTCAGAAGTGATTCCATCATTTTCCCTACCACTGAGGACAAACTAACAGGTCTGTAGTTTTACTACAAATTTATATATTTATTTAATTGATTAAATTTAGTATACACTAAAGTTATCTAAATAAAATCTCAGTTTAGAATTGATTTAATTAATAAAACTGAGAGTTTCTTGTTCTCTTTAAGTATTATAATCTGGAATAAATAGTTAAGTAATAAAACTCACTTCCCCTATGATGTTATGCAGCCCAGTCTAACACACTGTTTAACAAAGAAACAGATATTGTACTATTAGGAGTTCCCTAAGTGAGCCTGAATATTAAGATTATATCCTATCTTTCCATAATTAGGGAAGTATTTAGCACTGAAACCTTTAACTACAATGTCCCTGAGCGAGCCTAAATATTACAATTGTATCCTGTCTTTCAGCCACTAGAGTGATATTTAGCTTTGAAACCCTTAACTACAATGTCAGGTGTACCTTACATAGGTGCTCAGCCTCAGTTCAGTCTGAACCTTAACTATAAATCCACTGACCCCGATACTTCCTTCCCAACTAGGTATAAATAATATAAACTATATGAACAGCTGACTACAGGTAAAGGCCAAAGGAGGAATGGGCTATACCCTCTTTAGCTTGATTCACCAGTCCAAGTGTTTACCTTTTCAGGGGAAGGCTGGCAGGGCATGGCTCTTACACCATCACTGACTTCATTCACCAGTACTAGTGTATTCCTTTTTAGGGGAAGGCCAAAGGAGCATGGCCTACATTCCCTCAATAGCTTAATTCAGCATAGAAACATAGAATTTGACGGCAGATAATCATGGAGACCATACTAAAGGAAAGGTTGGTGGCATATCTGGAGGAGCATGGTCTCCAGGATTAGAGGCAGCAGGGGTTTATAGGGGAAAGATCGTGTCAAACAAATTTGATTGACTTGTTTGATGGTGTCAGTAAGACAGTAGACAGGGGCCAAGCAGTAGACATCCTCTATCTTGATTTCAGTAAGGCCTTTGACTCTGTGACCCACAAAAGGTTGACCAGGAAGTTGGTGGATCTTGGAGTTGGGGGGAAGATGGCCAGATTGGTGGAAAACTGGCTGAGGGACAGAACCCAAAGGGTGGTGGTGGGGGGAGAGTTATCTGGCACCATAGATGTAACCAGAGGGTTCTACAGGGCTCCGTGCTAGGGCCAGTGTTGTTCAGTGTCTTCAGCAATGACATTGGGGATGGCATTAAAGGCAAAATGTGCCTATTTGCAGATGACACCAAGCTCTGTGGGAAAGTGGACACAGCTGAAGGGATATGGGAACTACAGGAAGATCTGGAAAAGCTGGGGAGGTGGTCCAGGATCTGGCAGATTGGCTTTAATGCCAAGAAATACAAAGTTATGCATATTGGAGCCAAGAATCCCAGGGCAGAGTATTACCTGGGTGGAGTCTGAGTAGCTGCATCAGAGGAGGAGAAGGATCTGGGAGTGATGAACACTAGTGACCTGAAGCACTCCACACAGTGCAAGAAAGCAGCAGCGAAGGCAAACAAGATGCTGGGATGCATAGCTAGGAGGATCAGTAGTAAGAGAGAGAAGGTTATACTGCTCTTGTACAGGTCACTGGTAAGGCCACATCTAGAGTATGGAGTTCAGTACTGGTGCCCGCACCTCAAAAAGGACATAAACCTGCTGGAGAAGGTACATAGGAGGGCTACAAAGATGATAGCTGGTCAGCAGGGCAAGGCATATGAGGAGAGGTTGGTGGCACTGAACATGTACTCCCTGGAAGACAGGAGAGAGAGAAGGGACATGATTGGGACATTCAAGTACTTGAAAGGGATAAATAATGTTGATAAGGAAAGTCTCTTTAAGCTGAGTGGCAACCATATCACGAGGGGGCACAGTCTTAAGCTGGAGGGTGGGAGATTTAGGAGGGATGTCAGGAAGCACTTCTTCACAGAAAGGGTGGTGGACACTTGGAATGCGCCGCTGGAAGAGGTCAGCTCATTAAAGACAGTGAGCAGCTTTAACAGAGGCTGGGATAGGCATATGGGTAAAATAAGAATCATGGGTAGGGAGGATGGGAGGAGTGGGTAGGGAGGGCAGGGACATTAGCTCAAGCTGTGGACCCTGCAATACGAGCAGACTTGATAGACAAAATGGCATTCTTCTGCTGGCTTGTTCATATGTTCATATGTATGTTCGTAGATAAGGACCGCTTGGCCCACCCAGTCTGCCCATTTCCCTACCTAATGGATAAGCTGCAGATCCTAGTAGCCCTAGTGTATCCCTTTTCAAGGGAAGGATGAAGGACCATCATTAGCTTTGGTCACCACTCCCAGTGTATGCCTTCTCAGGGGATGGCTGAAGTGCATTGCACTCACACAATCATTGACTTCATTCACCAGTCCAAGTGTATACATTTCAGGGGAAGGTTGAATGGAGCATGGCCTGCATACTACAACTTGCTTAATTTACCAGCCCTAGGTTATACCTTTTTAGGGAAAGGCTAAAGGGGGGATGGCCCATGTACCTTCATTATCATGATTCACCTGTCATAGTGTATACCATTTTAGAGGAAGTTGAAGAGGCATGGCCCCATACCCACACTAACTTAATTCTTCAGCCTCAGCATATACCTTTTCAAGTGCAGGCCAGATAGGCATGGTCCCAATATCCCCCCCCCTACTTGATTTTTCATTACTGATGTATACCTTTCCAGGCAAAGAGCGAATGGGCATGACCACCATAGCCCACTAGCTAGCATCCCTAGTCCTTGTTTACCTTTTAAGGTAAAGCTGAAAGGAGCATGGCCCCCATACACACACTAGCTAGAATCTCCAGCCCTGTTGTATACCTTTTCAGAGGAAAGCCGAAGGGGGCATGGCCTTATACCTTTTCCAGTGAAGTCTGAAGGGGGCATGACCCCGTATCCTGACTAGTTTGATTCATCAGCCCTAGTGTATATGTTTCTGGGGAAGGCCAAAGGGCTATGGCCCCCATAATCTAACTATCTTGATTCTTCAGCCCTAGTGTATAACTTTTCTGATGATGGCTGAAAGGGGAATGGCTCCCATATGCTCTCAAGTTTGATTCATCAGTCCTTGCGTATGTTTTCAAGGAAAAGCATAAGAGGTATGGCACCCTTTCCCATACTAGTTTGATTCTCCAGCAGTAGTGTATACCTTTTCATGAGAAGGCCAAAGGGGCATGGCCCCATACTTTCACTAACATGATTCACCAGCCCTCATGTATACCTTTTCAGAGGAAGGATGAAGGGCATGGCCTTTATACCCCCAATAACTTAATTCACAAACCCTAGGGTACATCTTTTCAAGTGAGGGCTGAAAGGGCATCATCCCTATACCCTCAGTAGCTTAACTTACCAGCTCTAGTATATAATTTTCAGGGGAAGGCCCAAAGAGAACATGCCTATCCCCTTTTCTACCTTGTTTGTCCAACCTGTTTTTATATTTTTAGAGAAGGGTAATGGGTGGAGGGGAATGAACCAGTTGACCCCACCTGTGGTGACTTGTTACAGTTCTTTAAATTCAGGGTAATCCCTGACCAGTAGTCGCTTGACGTTAAGTTTCTAGGACCTAACTTTCAGTGTCATGGTAGTAGTAGCTTCTTGCCTTATGTTTAAATAGAAGGGTCACTAGAGATAGATGGCCGCCGCAGTCAAGAGTATTTTCACAGTGGTTTCTCAGCTGGGTAAAGAAAAAACTAAAAGAGACATCAAGTTTTGTTCTAAAAAAGGTACAGTAGTTGAAGGTTATTCATTTTGCATTTTTTGCAACAGGAAACAGTATTATCAAGATCTTTCTATGGTTATTTTATAGAATTGTGGATTATTCTGTGTCATAGAATATGTCTGTCTGAATGACAGCAGATTTCTTCACAACATGGAGTTAAACTGAAAGGGAAACTTTACCTAGTGCAACTGCTGATTAGAGACAGGCAAAGTGGGCTAAATTAGCTCCTCAAATTAATCCATGAATTTAGCACAATTCACGAAGTGCGGATCGAGCCATGAAGTGTGGAATTGTTCCATGAATGGCAGAATTCCGCACCCGAAGTGTGGAATTTCACCCATACATGGTGGAATTTTGCCGTTCATGGGTGAAATTCCACCGTTTGCAGACAAAATTCTGCAGTTTGCGGGCAGAATTCTGCCATTTGCAAGGAAAACTGCAATTTTTCGCGAAGTCAAAGTTGCTAAAGTTATGGGAAAACTTTGCAAAACAGCAAATATGAATTTCACCCACTTCAGGGCAACTTCACCAGTGAATTCAAACTTCAGCACATCTCTACTACTGATGCTTATTCTTTCAAATTGCTTTGTGAAGCCTTGTATGCCTGTTCCTAGGAGGGCTACATGAAGGTCCATGAGTCTGTAGACAGCTATATTCTGGGAAAGTAATTGTGTAGCTCCCCCAGCATCACATTCCAAGTACTGCATCTTGCTGGAGTGATACGGGGGTCAGAATTACTAGGTTTTTATATCAAGTTGATGTTACTTTACAGCAAATACCTCACTTGCTATTCTGCAGCTATCATTGGGAGTCAGAGAACAGGTCCCAGCCCGTAACTGATTTAGCTTACTCATATACCCATGGACAAACATTGATGAGACATGGATTATGGGTTAGCAGTGCTTGATTACAGTTCAGTTGTACTTGACCATAGTTTAGCTGTGATTGATTGTGGCCTCTCCATGTGTGACTATAGTATACAGCATTTGTGTTTGGCCATCTTTTATCATGGGTTGCAACTGTCTAATCCTGGATTGTCTATATTTGACTATTTGTGACCATGGTCTTTCCATGTTGATCAAGTTTCATCTTGACTATTATTGGCCATGGTTGCTCTATATTTGATCACAGACTGCCCTCCTTTCAGTGTGGATTGTTTTCCTTGACTATAGTAATGATTCTTCCATGTCTGACCATGGCTTGTCCTCAGTCGACAATGTTTGACCAAGCTTTCATCGTTTTTGACATTAGTTTACCCATGTTTAAATCAGATGTGGCTGTGTTTGATTATATTTGTCTATGGGCATAACAGAAAGTAAATACATGTGGGTTAAAGCCAAAATACTCTGGATTTCTAACAAAAAAAAGTTCAGAATATGAGGTACCTAAAACCTCACCATAAGTCTTTGGTTTAAAATGTCTGTTTCAAACATAAAAAAACTTATGTTGCCCAAATACTATCTTTTCAGGGTTACTCTGGAAGGACTAGGTGTGCATACCACTCATGGTTGCATTCATGATCACTGTTGTAGGAACATGTCATTAAGCTCAGTGAATCTACCTACTTTGGCAGAACATGCTTTCTTTGACTGTCCTTCCTTTTGATAACTTACTGTGGCTTTCTGCAGAACTAACCTTTTGTAATGCAATAACTTTGTATTATAGGCTTGCACTATCTTCTGTGACTCACAGCATGCCAGGCAAGCTTTTAAAGGTTTTTAAAACAGACAAAACTCATGTTCTAATGTACTGTATAATTTAGGTTCTCTGCACTTTATAGTCGCATGCCTTCATTACATAATATGCTGTATATATGTGTATATATATATAAATATAAATGTATATATACATAGCAGAGCACTCTAAGTACCTGGACTTCAACAATAGGCAAATCAACTGAAAACAAAAACTGTGCAATGGATTTTGTGCCTTTTTAATCCATGTATGTAATCAAGACAATCTGGATAAAGCCTGTATAATGCCAAAAATAAAAAAGAATTGGAGTGAAAACTATGGAGTGCGGCATGTTTCTTTATGTAACTTGTATTTGTTTGTTTCTATGTTTGTTGGTTCTTGCACTTCAGTTTCCAGCTCTTGACCTTTGGAGGAAATACAATACATATGGACAGTGTCTGATAAATGTACCACTCCCATAGGCTGACAGAAGTGTGTGTGTGCGTGAATCAGGTACCAACCCCCACCTCATAGGGTTCACAGCAATGTATGAGTCATGTACCAACCCCCGCCCTGGATGGCTGACAGCATTGTATGTGTCAGTAAAGTACCAACCTCCACCCTGTATGGCTGACAGTGTGTGTGTGTGTGTGTGTGTCAATCAGGTACCAACACTCACCTGTCAACAGCAGAGTGTGTGTGTGTGTGTGTGTGTGTTTGTGTCTGTGGCACAAACCCCTATTCATTAGGATTGACAGCAGTGTATATGGAAATTGTTTTCCGAATAGCCTTTGTTACAAAAACATTCTGGAGATAACAGAGGATACTGATTTTACTGAAACCTTATTTCCATATGTTTAAAGTGGCACAAAGTCAATAAAAGTGACATAGAGTTTAATCTTTTTAACAGCAATGTACTTTTCAATTAAGTAGGCCAGGGTGTAAATATGGTCAGTGGTACAGAAATTAAATCTGAAACCAGCTTGCCAACTGGGCAAATTTGGTTTTCCTAACCCATACCATTAGTCTGCTAAGAAAACTTTTCAGAAAATATCTTAGCAATTTAATCTAAGAGGTTGATAAGTTTAAAGTTCTCAGGATTTGATGCATCATCGTTCTTGTGAATCGGCGCTATCACATTTATCCTCCAATTATATGGGATGTAATCAGATTTAAGACACTTTAAAAGATAGGTCAAAAAAGAACCCAGATATTTAAATGTAACTTATATAGTAAAACCCCGCTTTTACGAATGTCTTGGAGGACATGGAAAATGTTTGGATACATGGGGGTTCAGATAATTGGGGTTCCTATTAATTACATTGGTTTCAGTGTGTTTTGCACATGACTGTGATGGTAAAATACAGTACTGTAATACAGCAGATGCCGTCATTAAGTATTCACAAGTCACTCAAACATTAAAAGCAATGTTTCTATGTTTTGTGAACAGTTTATTGCTTTCTGAATGAAGTCCATATCTGTGTCTGCTTGGCTGTCCAACAACAAAGTGTAGCAGTCACAAGATTCTAACAACTGAGTCCCACCTGCCTTTCCAACATGAAATACAACTTCACCACTGCTTACAAACCGTAAAAAACTATACAGTGAATTTGCCTTTCATATCGCCAGTTGCGATGTCTCATGGTATCAGATTCTTCATGTTGCGGGCTCTCTGTCTCACTAGTACTAGATTTTCCATGTTCCACTAGGTTTTCAACATAAGCATGGCTGGCAGTATAGCCAAGAGGTTAGAGTAACGAGCTGTGAATGAGCTTGGTACATCCAGCAGACAAGCCCTGGGTTTGATTCTCACAACCTCCGCTTGCATACTGTGTGACTCTGAGCAAGTCACTTAACCACCCAGTGCTCCCAAGTCACCCGGAAAACAGGCACTTGTGCCTAGTGGGCCTTACGCAGTTACCAAAGACTAAAATAAATAAAAAATAAGCAAATTTCACTGGGCTCTACTTTATGGCAGCGCATGTGAAACCTGAATGCTCGTTGGGGGGGGTGTTGTTAGCAGAGTCCCCACCATTTCCATCAGCGAGTGGTGAGCTTGCTTTTTGTATTCTGAATCCCGCCACTCGCACTGGGTTTTGCATCACACTCCCCATTTTCACTCCCGATTTTCACTCTGTTGTCTTCACTGATTGTAGGATGTCTCGGCAAGATTACTAATCATCACCTTGTTAATTGGCTCATTTAACTACAGTACCTCAAAGTTGAATACGACTGTATAACAAAAGCTAACAAACAACACTATCAAGCTGAAAACTGAGATGCCTAAAACAAGCCACTGTAACAACTGAGAGCAGCGGGGGACATACCAGAGATTCGGATAACTGAGAGTTTCGGATAGGAGGGGTTCGGATAAGCGGGGTTTTACTGTGTATGTTTGCAAGAATCCTGTATACCAGGGGTTTTATTTAGTTTTCAAAATGCAAATGATTCCTCCACTTCGTATAATGAGAAAGTCACAGGGTTATATTCAGTGGAACAGTTAGCATCCATTTGGTTCATTATGCCCAATAAAGGATCATAACATTTTTTGCTAAACTGTAATCCAATGATCTTCTGAAATAGAAGCAGGAAGGCAAGAATCATAGTTATTACTGCCCCTGGCAATGAATTTCCAAACTGATGCAGAGTCTTGCTTAGCAATTGCGTCATGCATGATCTTCTAAAGGTTATCGTGAAATTTAGCCTTTTCGGTCTCTAGGATAGAGTTATAATGTTTTCTTTCTCTGTTAAGCAATGATTAATTTTCTCTAATATGACTATTCAAACAACATGAAGTCTTGCTATATTATGACAATTGCAGTATGATCCAATCTTGGAACTGCCCCGGAGATGAAATAGTTAACTTTCCATGAAGCATGGAACCCTGAGCGCGAGCTCGGTTAGGAAGCTCTGTCTGTTGTGCTTCAAACATAAACTATCAGATTCTTTATTCCGCCTCACTAAACAGTCGCTCCGGAGATTTCTCCTTCTGCTCGGTTCATTTTGTCGGTTTAAAAAGTGTTATTTTATCGGTTTTCAATTGAAAATTAACCGAAATTAAACCACAACCGGTCGGTTCTAGCTCGGTCTGTGGTAACGTAAGTAATAGATAGGTTTTACATTGGATTTTCTGTGTGGAACTTGTACACATTTATCAGTTTGGTTTGAACCGATCAGGTTGTTTGTAAAATTATTAGTCCTTTTTTAGAGTGCGGTTCCCGGTTCTTAACGGTTCTAAAAAAAACAGATTTCATTACGTTTTTTTCCATGACCCATGACACGGTTGGGAACCGATAAGGGTGTCTTACGTGGCGGATTGCCATAAACGGGCAAGTTTGGTTAGGCTGGCATTATGTCTGAGAAACCCAAAAGAAAAACTGGACCCACTGGGTTTCAGCACTGTAGTGTTTGTGGGGAAGCTTTTGCTAAGGCTGATCCACACACCACGTGTCTATTGTCTGGGGTTTGACCACCTCAATTCAGATTGCCAGATTTGTAAGAATTTCCCTGCTGCCACCATAGAAAAGAGAGTTGGTAGGCTCAGGGAAAGGGAGGCCAAAAAGTCCGCTGACCCGGATGGCCAGCCCGGTTCGGTACCAACCGAACCGGAGGGAGTGCCCTCTGACCAGGGCGATACTTCCTTGGGCAAACGAAGAGCCGGTTCTGAGGAGCCGGTTCCAGCAAAAAGGACTAGAAAGTCAGCTAGCGTAGAGCCAAAAGTTCTCTCCCCAACTGCTGAAGAAATAGCTAAAGCAATTCAAATTGTCCAGTCTCTTTCCCAGGTTCCGACCGAACCGACACCATCAGGGAGGCGTTCGGTTGGCTATTCATCGGTTTAAGATTATGATTTTGAGGATTTTATGAACGGAGGGAGGAGGGAATATGAGGAGAGTGAATATGGTTTTGAAGATCTGGATGTGCCCATTGAACGGACATCTCTCAGATAGATCCTTAGGGGTTTCTCCTCCCAGGCTTTCTGAGTCCCCTTCTCATTTCATTTTTTATAAGAAAGTTGCTGAAACTCTCCAGTTCCCTGTTGAGGAAGCTGTTGATGACCAAGAGGAGCCTGACTATGTAGAAATGATGGATATTCCAGAGTCTAGGAGACTGTCTATTCCTTTGCATAAATCTTTTCGGAAACAGACAGTAAAAGTTTTAAAAACTCCTCACACTATACCTCCTGTGGATAAAAGGATGGACAAGAGGTATACCTTATCAGGTTCCGACACTGATTTCCTCACTCAACAATGCAGCCATGTGGGGGTAGTGCAGGCTGCAGCCTGTGACAAAGCTAATATTCTCCTAGCTTCACATCCCCCTGAGAATGACTCCAGGAAGATTGATGCTATGGCAAAGAAACAGTACATGGCAGCATCTTTGGGACTCAGACAGGCAAATTATATGGCTTATGCTGCTAGGTACCAGAAATCCAGATGGGACACTGTGCTGGCTCTAGCAAAACAAGTCCCTGACCAGCTTGCCAGGGAGCTGGAACAGGTGGCTATGGATGGTATTGAGGCATCAGGCGCAATTTCATGCTGCAGTGGACTCTAATGATGTTTCATCAAGAGTTATGGCTACATCTGTGGCTCTTCACAGGATGGCCTGGCTCAGATGTACTACCCTGTCTCAGGATACCCAGTCTAAGGCCATGGATTTTTCCTGTTGTGGGCAATTCTCTGTTTGGGAGCAAACAGAATACATGAAGAAAATGGATGAATATAGGGACCACCTATAGGAGTGCACAGGCCAAGGAAGGCAGGCCACTCCTCAAAAGCAGCTTCTAAAGGCAGGGGCAGGCCTTTTCATAGAGCCTTTTTACCAAATAAGCTTCCTCTTCCGCCTATGCCAGAGGGGGTTCTTTAGAGGGAGAGGCAGGCGGGGGTACCAACAGGCTGCTTCACCCCCAGCCCAAAGCCCCTGCCAAGCAGGCACCCTGATGGGGTTGCCAGGGCCGATTCTTCTCTACCTGTAGGGGCAGGCTGGCTTACTTTGTCCAGGACTGGAAGTCTTTAACATCAGACAAGTGGGTCCTGGAAGTAGTAAGCCAGGGACTGGTTCTCAGCTTCAAAAATTTCCAAAGCTGAGAACCAGATCTTTTCCACCTGCAACTCCATCAGAGGCACTCTCACCTAGAGGCAGAGAGTCTCTACCTCCTGGCTCTCAGAGCCGTGGAAAGGGTTCTCCCCTACACCAGGGCAAGGTTTGTACTCCAGGTACTTCCTTACCCCAAAAAGACAGGAGAATGGCAGCCCATCCTGGATCTCAGATACTTAAACAAGCACCTTTTAAAACCAAAGTTCAAAATGGTGACTCTGGGAATTATCCTACCCTCTCTAAGGCCAGGGGACTGGCTAGCTTCCCTGGACCTCAAGGATGCCTACTTCCATATTCCCATCAGAAGCTCCCATCAAAAGTACCTCAGGTTTGAGCTGCCCTCAGGCCACTACCAGTTCAGAGCAATGCCCTTCGGCCTCACTTCTGCTCCAAGGGTATTCACCAAATGTCTGGCAATAGCAGTTGCCTACCTAAGAAGGCAAAAGATTGCCATCTTTCCTTACCTGGACGATTGGCTCATAGTAGGCCAGTCCCCAGACCAGGTCAATTTACATCTTTAGATAACGCAGCAACTGCTTACCTCGCTAGGTTTCCTTCTGAATCTCTCGAAGTCAGTTCTAGAGCCTGTCCAGCTTCTTACCTTCATAGGCGCAGAACTGAACACACAGGAGGCCAGGGCCTTCCTTCCTCTAGACAGGGCAAAGACCCTAGTCTCCCTGGCCTCTTCATTCACCCTGCAGGTCTCTCGACCAGCAAGGCATTGTCTGCAGCTCCTAGGACACATGGCTGCTTCCACAGCAGTTGTTCAGGGAGCAAGATTTCAGATGAGGGATATCCAGTTCCATTTGAGAGCTTTTTGGTCCCAGTAACTCGAACCCTGATCCAAGCCCTACAGTGGTGGCAGGATCAGAGCAACCTGAGACAAGGAGTTCCTTTTGTCACTCAGTCTCACTCCCTAATCCTTACTACAGATGCATCCCTCTTGGGTTGGGGAGCTCACATGGGCGACCTCACCACCCAGGGTCTGTGGTCTCCCCAGGAATCTCTGCTCCACATCAACCTGTTGGAGCTCAGAGCAGTTTTTCTAGCACTTCAAGCTTTTTCCAAATCTGTTCAGAACAAGATTGTACAGGTCAGAACAGACAACACCACTACAATGTGGTACATCAACAAGCAAGGGGGCACTCAGTCTACGGCCTTGTGCACCGAAGCGATGAAGTTGTGGTCTCTGGCTTACTCCATGAACACCTCCCTTACGGCAGTCCACCTCCCAGGCAAGGACAATGTCCTGGCAGATGCTCTCAGCAGGATTTCTCAGGGCCATCACGAATGGTCACTGGATCCCCTGGTCTTGGGAGTAGTATTTGCCAGATGGAGCATCCCGCAGATAGATCTTTTGCAGCCCCAGACAATCACCAACTTCCTCTTTTTTGCTGCAGGCCCCCAGTGTTGGGCTCACTCCCCCTGGATGCCTTAGCCCTCAGTTGGGAAGGGAAGGTCCTCTATGCCTTCCCTCCCTTCCCTCTCCTGTTCAAAGTGCTAGTCAAAATCAGATCCCAATCCTGCAAAGTCATTCTGATAGCTCCAGATCGGGCCAGACAACCCTGGTATCCACTCCTACTGTCCTTAGCAGTCCATCCTCCCCTGTGCCTTCCCAGGAATCACAATCTGTTAACCTGTGCCCAGGGACGGGTTTGGTATCCAAATCTCAAATCTCTCAATCTCAAGGCTTGGTTCTTGAAGAGTTAGAGTTTGCTGATTTACACCTTTCCCAAGGTGTAATGGATATATTGAAGGCCTCAAGAAAGCCTTCCACCAGGGCTACTTACAATTCCAAATGGAAAAGGTTTCCATATGGTGCTCTGAAAAGCATATTTCCCCAGACTCTGCTGATCTACCCACAGTCCTGGAAGTACCTCAAGGGAATCAACAAAGTCCAGGAGGGTAGCATCTTTCAGAAAAAGAGATGTGTAAGAACAAGGGGGCACAGTTTAAAGATAGAGGGGGGACGGCTCAGGGGTAATGTGAGGAAATTCTTTTTCACGGAGAGAGTGGTGGATACATGGAACAGCCTTCCTGAGGAGGTCGTTGGGTCTAAAACAGTGGGGGAATTCAAACATGCTTGGGACAGACACAAAGCAATTATAGTGCGGGGTTGCAGGAAGCAGGCTGTTGGTTAACTAGAATCTGCAGCTTATCTAGTAGGTAGGGAAATGGGTAGACTGGGTGGGCCAAGTGGTCCTTTTCTGCCGTCAAAGTCTATGTTTCTGTGTTTCTATATATGGTCCATCTGAATTCTCTGGGGCTGAGACCAGCTACCCTGAAGGTGCATTTGGCAGCTGTGTCTGCTTTTATTTCAGCAGGTAAATCCTCTTCTCTTTCAGCTCATCCTGTATTTTCCAAGTTTTTTAAGGGATTGCTTCACACCAACCCTCCATTCAGGGATCCTGCCCTGCCTGGGATCTTAATGTTTGCATTGCTCAGCTTATGCAACCCCACTTCGAGCCCTTGTCTTCAGCTGAGCTTAAGTACTTGACTTGGAAGACTGTGTTTCTGGTAGCCATCACCTCTGCCAGACGCATAAGTGAATTACAAGCGTTGTCAGTGGAGCCAGATTTTATCTCCTTTCACAGAGATAAGGTGGTCCTCCGGACTAACAGGAAGTTCCTACCTAAGGTGGTTTCAGATTTCCACCTTAATCAATATATTTCTCTTCCAGTGTACTTCACTGACCACTCCTCCTCTGGTGAGAGGAGGCTGCACAGCCTAGATGTGAAGAGAGCCCTTAGTTACTACATAGAGCATACCAAGGGTCACAGATTTGACTCCCTCCCAACTGTTCCTCACTTATGGCGAGGTTGGTAAAGGTAAGCCAGCCACTAAAAGATCCATTGCCAGGTGGATTGTCTCTTGTATCCAATTATGCTATGAAAAGTTGGGGTAAAGTTCCCCCCTCAGGCCTGAGGGCTCACTCTACCAGAGGTACAGCTGCTTCTCTGGCTGCTGCCAGAGACATTCCTATTCTAGAAATATGTCAAGCAGCTACCTGGAAAACAGTTCACACTTTTACTAAGCATTACTCCCTGGACATCCAGGCTAGGAGTGATGCTCGGTTTGGCACAGCTGTCCTTCAGAGCCTATTCCCTAAGTAGGTTCTGTCCCTCCTCCATGGGGGTACTGCTGTGTAGTCTGCAATTGTCATAATATAGCAAGACTTCATGTTGTTTGAAGAAAACATTACTCACCTTAGTAATGTTGTTTCTTCTAATGGAGTCTTGCTATATTATGACCTCCCTCCCTGCCTGCCCCTCTCAGAACCTCTGTTTTGGGATGTGGGTGGGCTTTACAGGGTTGGCACTTCATTTATGCCCACCTTGTTGGTGGGCATAAACATAACACCCTCTCTTTTGGGGTGAATTGGTGTTATGTTTTTCATTTTTTGGGTCTCCTGACTTGAGTCTTTGTTTGAGACCAGGAAATGTGTGGTTAGGTTAGTAGCCAGTTGGCTAGTGTAGGTTTACAGCTTCCACACAGAACCTTAGTAAGTTTTAGCTCGTAAAGATGTGACAGTTTATGTTTGAAGCACAACAGACAGAGCTTCCTAACCGAGCTCGCGCTCAGGGTTCCATGCTTCATGGAAAGTTAACTATTTCATCTCCAGGGCAGTTCCAAGATTGGATCATACTGCAATTGTCATAATATAGCAAGACTCCATTTGAAGAAACAACATTACTAAGGTGAGTAATTTTTTCTTTTGGTATATCGAACTAGTGTGGATAATGGTATTTTGCTAATTAACATGACTTAATAAATCAGGAATTATTCCTGGGAATAACTGTCATGTCTTCCATTAATGCCAGTATTTCAGAAAACATATTGACCAAAAAACTAGAGAAATTAGATGGATTGTTAAAAGCATACTTGCACAGTCTTTGCAAGATTAGTCTCCCCTAAATAGAAAATCTTCATATACCTTGTATGAAAAGCAATCTGTACAGATATGTTTTTTGGCAAGAGTTTCAATGTAATTATTTTTGATATGAAATTGTAAATTAACAGTGCTAGGAAAATTATATTAGTTGAAATTACAGTAGCGGTATGATCACTTTCAGTACACATGTTGCAAATAATTTAAAAAACTCAAAATCAAAAAGGAAGTGATAGCTAAATAAATTACACTTTTGTCATTTTTAAGAAAAAGGTAAATTTCCTCTCTAAATCGGCAGCCATGCATCCATTAATAACCATAAATTACGATTATGTTTCAAACAATGAAAATAGGAAGATACACACAGGTATCCAATAAAACTATACAGTGCATTGACCAAGGTGCCAAACCTGCAAAGAGCAGCAACAACTGCAGTAGATAGCATGGTGAATCAAAGACCCCAGCTGAAAGTATCTCAGGCTACCACAGAAGTTGAATGCAGAAAGAATCTAAGAGTGGGAGTGGCCTGTAGGCCACCAAATCAGTCTGAGGGTGGAAAAGGGAGCTAGGGGAGCAAATCAGAAGGGATACCATACTAGGGAACTTGGTATTAATAAGCAATCTTATGCTCTCAGATTTTGACTGGGAAGCATAAATAACTAGGAGAGCAAGAAGCCAGGCCCCTGTAAATTCATTACAAGAGAGCTTCCTTGTACAATGAGTAAAAGAACCCAACAAGGAGGGTGCCATCCACGATCTGGTTCATTTGAACCAGGACATGGTGCAAGAAGTTAAAGTTGGGGAATCCATGGGGACGAGTGGTCATAACTTGGTTTGGTTCATCTTGGACCTAGATGACCATAAGACAACGTCTAGAACAAAGGTCCTCAGATTTCAAGAGGGCATATTGTGGGATAATGGGGGAGACCCTCCTAGACAATCATTGGGGCATGGAAAGGTTTAAGAAAGTAGAGGAAATGTGAGAATTCATTAAGGGAAGTTATTTGGAGGTTATTGAAACCTTTCTGAAGCAGGTAAATAAAAACAAAAAACACAACAAGCTACTCTGCTTTTCCAGGTAAGTGAGAAAAAACTTGCAGGCAAAGGGGGCTGCGTTCAGAAAATATATGATATAAGAGTGAATCAGTCTGAGAGCAAAAAATATAAAAGTGAATCAGTCTGAGGATAATAGAGAAACATACTTTGTGAAAATGAAGGAGGCAAGCACAGTCATGGAACTAAAGACAGATGAGGTGGTAAAGGAAAATGAAATGGAGTTCTTTAGCTTTATCAGAGAGAAGAGGAAAACGTAGGATGGCAGTATGAGGCATCAATTGGGAAGCGTATACGTAGAGGTAGATGAGAAGAAGGCTAACATCCTCAGTGAGTATTTTTGCTCAGTATTCACGGTAGAGGCAAGGAATCCACTCTTGAACTGGCAGGCTGTGGAAAGGAGGGAACTGAACTTAGGTGTTACAGGATCAGGTACTTAAAGGTGACAGGAAACAGTTTTTACACCCCTAGATGCCATACTGTTGTCCTTGTAGTGTCTAACAAATATTCTGATATGCTTTTGACCTTTTTTGTTAAATTAATAATTTAATTTTGTTGCCTTTGTAACTACCCTGAATCCCTCTCTTCTCAGCATTTGCTGCTCTCTCTTTTCATACTGCTTTGACATTCTTTGACACCAGTAACACCATTCCAGGCCATTCAGATGAATAGCATGGAATGGTGTTAGTGATATCATAGAATGTCTTAGAAATATAAAAAGAAAGAGTAGTAGCTGGTGTGGTGAATGGAACTCTAAATAGATCTCAGGGCACCCAAAGCTAGATCATTTATCAGAAATAGATCAGATAATATCAGAATACATAACTGGCATGGAAAGGAAGATGGAAGGGCAATTAACTATGTAAAAATAATTTCCTATCTCCTTTAAGGGACTAAGGGCATTTAGTGCAGATATGTTTCCAGAGACAGATAGGTTATATATCACTTAAAAAAGGGGCACTCAGCCATGAACAAATCTTTCCATGTGCTGGTTTCTGTGAACATTTTTAAATGTTATGTGCAAAAAACACAGTTCAGACATGTAAGACACCACCAGCCAGGAAACACCACCAATGTTTCATGCCTTTCAAGTGCTTTGTCAAGGTGTCAGCCACTGATAGTGGTTCTCTTAAATATACACAGTATTAAAGTGACAGTGTCAGTGTCAAGCAAAAATATAAATACATTTAAAAATCACCAAAGAACGTTTCTTAATTCATGTTTTGAATATTTTAACAATCTGCATTCAGTTCACAAATCAGTTATTAGACTTGTTTTGTGATACAGTATCAGGTCACAATGAGAACCTTGTTCATATCTGTGAAAGGGATGTTTCTCTAACAAGAAACAACAAAAAAGCACTTGCACTCCAGAGCCAGGAGCTTTGTAGCTCCAGTGAAGTCAAAAACACATAAGGCTTCATCAGGGAGCCCCCTGACGAAGCCTTATGTGGCGAAGCACCAGGGCACCTGATTTACCAGAGAGTACTCTCTTTGTGTTTGGTGAACTCTAGCATTTGGCAATTGTTGCGATAAATTTCTGACTTGCTTGAAGACAACTGTGTTTTTGACTTCACTGGAGCTACCAAGCTTGTGGCTATGAAGTGCGAATGCTTTTTTGTTCTATTTCTTGTGAATTTTGGCCGCAACCCAGCAATCGCACCCTGCCCTGGTCCTGAGCAAAGCACCATTGTTTGTTTGCATACATTTCTCTAATACCCTGTAGCAACCAACAAGATATTTTTTAAGACGACTGTACATCACTGATAATCTGATATTGAGTATAGTTTATTTTTATGCACAAGGGCTAATCACCTTTATAACCTGTAATCATACTGGAGTTATACTGGAAGGTATAGACATACAGAAGGCCGAGGTCCATATAAGCATGTCTCCAGCAAAGCTGGTATATACCAAATTTATTTATAGTAATAATGTATCGAGTTTATGTTTAAAACTGACATGATCAACATTATCAACTAGAGAACTAGGAAGTGAATTCCATAATGGAATTATCCTTTGTGTATAATAAAATTGCCTTTTATTTGTTTTAGGATATGTAAGGATCAATTGATAGTTATGACTTCTTAAATTACATTTATGTATGTTGTAAGACGTGTCTAATTGTGTATGAAGCTCATCATCATTTTGGATCTTGTGCATGAATAAGACATCCCCTCTTTTTCTTCTTTGTTCCAGGGAATACATTCCCAGCTCTTCCAGTCTTTTCTCATAACTTTTATTTGAAATGTTACTCACTAATTTTGTCATTCTCCATTGAACCCCCTCCATTCTATTTATGTCTCTCCTAAGATAGGGGCCCCACAGGGGAACAATAACCCAGATGTGGCCTCACATTGGCCCTATACAGTGGCATGATACATCTTCTGTCTCTGGATGTAAAGCTTCTCTTTATACATCCTATTAACCTATTTGTCTTAGTTATAATATTGTTATAATGAATTTGGAAGTTAAGATCAGAATCTATTGTTACTCCTAGATCTTTTTGCTGCGTTACAGATCTTAATAGACAACCCTTCAATGTATATTGGTAGTGCAGATTCTTTTTTCCAAAATGCATAATAACACATTTGTCAGTGTTGAACGACATTTGGTTATTGTTGGCCCATATTTCAATTTTTGTTTAAATCACCGGCGAGATTTTGATAATCTGTTAGGGTTTCAACCTGTGCTGTTATTTTAGTATCATCAGCAAATTTTATAGAAAAGATTTTAAATCAGATGTCATGTCTGATATAAATATATCAAATAGGATTGGACCCAGGACTGATCCCTGAGGAACTCCACTAGTCACTGATCTTATTCCTGATATGTGTCCTCTTATACTTACACGTTGGGTGCGATCGTTTAGCCATTGTTCTACCCAATTTGTAATTTGATTCTTAATTCCCAAAGATCTCATTTTCTCTATTAAGAGTTCATGTGGTACTTTATCAAATGCCTTGCAAAAATCGAGGAATACTACGTCTAATGTTTTATTGTTTTCCAAGCTTTTACGTAATGTACTCATAAAAAGCTATGTTGCCTGATAAACAAGACCTATTTTTTTTGAATCCGTGCTGTGTTTTATCTTCCAGTCCCCTGTCTCGTAAGTCAGTTTCTAACCTAGTTTTGAGTATTGATTCAAAAATTTTTCCCACTATACTAGTTAAACTGATAGGTCTGTAATTTTGTATGTGTGACTGATCACCCTTTTTGAAGACTGGTGTCACGATAGCTGTTTTCCAGTCGTTTGGAACTTCACCACTGTTTAATGACATATTGAAAAGTTTGTATAATGGATTTACAAGCCAGTCTTTTATTTCTTTCAGTAATCTTGGGTGTAACTTATCTGGTCCAGGTGATTTATTCATATTTAATTTGTTTAAATTAATCTTAATCTCATCTTTTGTTATCTCACTTACGAGATCCCTTAGAATTGAATTGTTTAATGATTGTTTTATAACTGTTGATTTGTTATTAAAAACTGAACAAAAATATTTATTAAATTCCTCAGAACTTTCTTGAAGTGTTATTTCATTGTTATCTATGATTAATGGTCCTACAGTTTTTATGTTGGATTTGTTATTATTTATATGAGAGTAAAAGCTTTTTCCTCCATCTTTAATATAGGCTAAGTTTGTTTCAAATCTTATATTTTCATTTTTTATTTTGGTTTTACATTTCTTTAGAAATGTCCTGTATTTCCATATATTGTACTCACTACCTTCTCTTTTTATGAGACTGAAATATCTCTGTTTTTGTTTAATTAATTTAAAAATGGATGGAGTTATCCAAGGTGGACTTTTACCTTTTTTGTTATACACAGTTCGATTTGGAATATATTTTGTTTCCAACCCCAAAATTTTGTTTTTGATTTTTACCCACAAATCATTACATGTTATTAATTTGTTATCCCATTTCCAATTATATAAATCGTGTTTTAATTAGTAAAATTTGCTCTATTGTAATTTTTAACAATTGTTTTACCTATTATAGATTTTGTTTGCATAGAGTTGTTAAAAGTAATTATCATGTGATCACTACATAACAACGGTAGTTTAACCATAATGTTTTTTATTTTATCTGGAATATCTGTTAATACTAAATCCAGTACATTGTTATTTCGGGTTGGTTTATGAATTATTTGGTGTAAATCATTAGTTAGACGTGTCTAGAAATAAGTTTTCATTATTATTACTACCTATGCTATCTTTCCAATTTATCCCAGGGAAATTGAAGTCTCCCATTAGTATAGTTTCGTTATAATTTGACTTGTCATTTATGCTATTTATGATGTCTTGATTTATTGTTTGATTCGAGTCTGGCAGCCCGTAACAAAGACCAATAAGAACTTTGGGTAGTTTATCCCCCAATAGTTCAACCCAAATGATTTTGCATGCCGTGCTAATGATCGGATCAATAATTTGTTTTAATTTTATATTCTCTTTTACAAATAAAGCCACACCACCCCCTTTTTTGTCCTTTCTATTTTTATAATATGTTTTGTAGCCTGATATAGTATTGCACCATTCAGAGTCATGATTCCACCATGTTTCGGTTACTGCCACTATATCTATTCTTTCCTTGTTTAAGATTATTTGGAATTCAGCCATTTTTGCTCCGTGTAAACTTCTTGCATTTGTTGATAGGAAATTGATTCCTGTTTTCTTTATGCATTTACTTCCTGTATTAATATTATTATTCTTTTTTATATTAGAGATTTGTTTAAGATCAGGTTTAAGAGTTTTATCATTATTGGTCAAAAGCTCCTTACTCCCCTTTCTTATTAGTTTTTTGGTGTAGTAATTGCATCATGGATAATGCACCCTAGTAATCTTGAACCTTGTTTGTTTAAGTGCAAGCCGTCGTATCCATACAGTTCATTTCTGTTTTCAAATTTTTCCCAAGTCCTTATACAAGGAATATTATTCATCAGGCACCATCTTCGTAACCAGTTATTAAAAGATTTAATGTTTCTGGTTCTGTGGTAATTTGCCCTCAGTACTGGTAGAACTTCAGATATAATAGGATTTGCATTTAGATCTTGTATATATTTGATAGAATTTTCCATGTCTTGGATTGTTTCCTCTACCTCTTGTTTCCCAAGATTATTAGTTCCAACATGTAAAACTACAGTTTTGGGTCCACATGCATTTTCTAATACATCAGGGATCAGGTTGGTAATGTCTTTTATTAATGCATCCCTATAACAACAGCTGGTGACATTTTCTTTGTTTCCCCTAGTTGTATATCTGTCTGTAAACTTCGTTATGGAGTCCCCAATATGAATATTTGTTCTGGTAATTCCTGACCCTGGTTTGAATCCATTTCAGGTTCTAGTAGTGGTAAACTTTTTGGTGTGACTGTAATTCCTGTAATTGATGTTGGAATACTGTGTGTGATGACTTCTGTAGGAACCGGTAATGTTGGTAGGGGTGAAAAAAGGGGGACATAGCAGTAGTAATTACATTTTGTACCATTGATATTTGGGGAAGTATTGACAGATCCGCATTGTTTCTGTTGGTCATTTCATTATTTGCTAGGTCAGTAGAAGCTATGTTATCTCCCTCAATTGTTGAAGCCAGTGGGTCAAAACTATTTAGCAGTGGTAATCTAAAAACTTTAGCTTTCCTGCCTTTTTTTTTTTTGGTTGGTCTTTTAATTTGGACCTCGTACCAATCATTATCTGGATTGTCTTGTGTGTCTAACTCCCTTGGTCTTTTTTTTTGATAATGTAGCACTAGAGTTAGTATTAGAAGGTGTAATATACTGAATTGTTTGATGGTTAGATTCCATGTTACTGGTGACTGGATTGGTTCCCCCATTTGTAGTGACATTATTTACTTCACTAAGTGTTATGTCGTTAAATTCTTAATTTACCATTTTAGTTATTAATTTCTCTTGACTGATTTCCAAAGCTTTAAGTCTAGTGCTAAACAATGACAATTCCACACTCATTTCTTTGTTTTGTTTACATTTTAGGCAGATGAAAGGTAAGTCAAGTGTTGGTAGTTCAGAGAACAGATACATGTCGCATTCATTGCATAGAACTCCTGTTTTATCTTTAAATGTTATAGTCTGGTCCATTTTTACCCACCCTATTTTGTTAATACAGTAATTAGCGATTTACTTACAAGATTGATTCAAGGACCTTCCCCCAGTCCATATATAAGGAGTATGTTAACGTAGAGTGAGAACATATTTTCAATGAAATGGCAATACAGTTGCTAAAAACACTTCTATATACCTGTACATAGGAACAAACTTCACATAGCTATTAGTTTACATCATATTTCTAAATTTAATAAATAACTTTAGCAACATGATGCTTGTTCTCACTCTTTTACTGTCCCTCAAATGAAATCTACTACTGTCCATGCTCTTCTCATTTCGTTTCCCTAACCTTTGGGGTTCCCTTCCCCTTCTGTTTGCTGTGCTTCTTCCTTTCCTCTTCTTAAAGCTTTTCTCTGTGAGTTCTCTACTCACTCCTGCAGTTGCTTCTGATATCGGGTTTTCTTGTTACCTACAGTTTACCTAATTCTGTGTCCGCAGCACTTACCCACTTCTCCAGTATCAGTCACTCCCTCAGTTTTTATTTTGTTAATTTGATAACTATTTAATTGTTCTTTTGTTCAGTTCCACAGTTTATTGTTTGGTAACTTATTTTTGTCAATTTATTCTTAGGCTCAGTTGCCCTGTTTATTTCTATATTTTTTCCATTCTTAGTATTTTTTATTCTGTATTTTTGTATCTGTTATCTTTTCCTTCTTCCCCTTCCCTCAGGACATATCTGGAAATGAGCTATTACCACCTTAGTAATTCTCTCCTGGTAAAACCTTTGAAATAAATACGTGCACACTTACATACATAACTATGTATAAATATATAAATAAATAAAAGTTATTAGCCATTCCCTGTTCAGGATAGGGGATCTTATAGTACCAGACTGTAGTTACCTTTTTCCAATAGTGCTATTTAATTACAGTAACTACTTCAAAAAGAAGAAGAAAAAAACTTGCTTACACACTAAAGCTTCACTGCTAAAAATTAAAGAAATGAGTGTAAATTGCCATCAAGCTTGGTGTGCATACGTGAGGGACAGCAGTACCCAAAGGTTGTGATTCCATGTTTTAACAAATTACTTCAGGGGATGCTTGTGGGAAATATCAACACATACAAACATACGAACATATGGCAAAGCCTGCAGAATAAGACCATTAGGTCTGTCGAGGCTGCTTGTATTGCTGGGTCCTCAGCAGCAGCTACTGACCATGCCCTCCCCCAATCAGCCTTTCCCCTCCATCCATCCCCTCATCACCCTTATTTTCCATTTAACTTTATACCAGCCTCTCTTGAAGCTGTCTACCGTTTTCAACAAAACCACCTGCTCTGGAAGCCCATTCCAACTCGCTACGACCCTCTCCATGAGGAAGTGCCTCCTAGCCTCTCTCCTAAACCTTCCCACCTCCAACTTAAGACTGTGTCCCCCTATGTTTCGATTCCCATTGAGCTTGAAGAGACCCTCCTTGTCCATCTTATTTATTCCTTCCACATACTTGAAGATCTCAGTCATGTCCCCTCTCTCTCTTCTGTCCTCCAGAGAGTATATGTTTAGGGCCTTCAACCTCTCTTCGTATGTCCTACCCTGCTGACCTGTGATAATCTTAGTTGCCCTCATTTGGACCATCTCCAGCAGGTTTATGTCCTTTTAATGGTATGGGCACCAGTACTGAACACTGTACATTAGAGGAGTCCTCACCAATGACCTGTACAAGGGCAGTATTACTTCCTACCACCTGCTGCTGATTTCCCTGGCAATGCAGCCCAACATTTTATTGGCCTTTGCTGCTTCTTTCCTACATTGCATGGATTGCTTCAAGTCGCTAGTGATCATCACCCCAGGTCCTTTTCCCCCTCAGATGCAAATACCCGGACCCCACCCAGGCTGTATTCTGTCCTCAGATTCTTGGCTCCAGTGTGCATAACTTTGCATTTCTTCTCATTGAAGCCAAGTTGTCAAATCCTGGACACTTCTGTAGCTTTTCCAGATCTTCCCTTAGGTCTTGTACCCCTCCTGCTTTGTCCGCCCTCCCACAGAACTTGGTGTCATCTCTGAATAGGCACATTTTGCCCTTAATGCCATCCCCAATATCATTGATGAAGACATTGAAAAGCACCAGCCTGAGCACCTATCCCTGTGGGATCCCACTGGTGACCTCCCTGGTGCTGGAGAACTCACCTCCCATCACCATGCTGTAGGTCATGCCCCTCAGCCAATTTTCCACCCACCCGGTCAACTTCTTACCATCCTCTAGATCCACCAACTTCCTTATCAACCTCTTGTGGGGTACAGAGTCAAAGGCCTTGCTGAAGTTCAGGTAAAAGATGTCCACTGCTTGGGCCCTTTCCACCGTTTTAGAGACCCAGCTAAAGAAGTCAATCAGATTTGTTTGACACAAGCTCTCTCCCATAAACCCATGTTGCCACTCATTCTGGAGGCCACTCTCTTCCAGATACTCTACTAACCTTTCCATAAGTATGGTCTCCATGAGCTTGCACATGACTGAGGTCAGACTGACTATTCTGTAGTTACCTGGGTCATCCTTGGGACTGCTCTTATGGAGGGGCACTACATGTGCTATTCTCCAGTCCTGTGGTACCATACCCGACACCAGTGAACTATTGTACAGGTCAGCCAAGGGACCTGCAAGCTTCTCTGCCAGCTCCCTCATCATCCTTGCATCCATCCCCTAGATCTGCCAACTTCCTGATCAACTACTTGTGGGGTACAGCATCAAAGGCCTTGCTGAAGTCCAGGCAAAGGATGTCCATCGCTTGGACCCTGTCCACTGTTTTAGTGGCCCAGTCAAAGAAGTCAATCAGATTTGTTTGATACGAGCTCCCTCCCATAAACCCATGTTGCCACTCATCCTGAAGGCCATTCTCTTCCAGATACTCTATTAACCTTTCCTTAAGTATGGTCTCCATGAGCTTGCACATGACTGAGAGTGAGGTCAGACTGACTAGTCTGTAGTTCCCCGGGTCATCCTTGGGACTGCTTTTTATGGAGGGGCACTACATGTGCCATTCACCAGTCCTGCGGTTCCATGCCCAACACCAGTGAACTGTTGAACAGGTCAGACAGAGGACCTGCAAGCTTCTCTGCCAGCTACCTCATCATCCTTTGTGTATATCGTCCAGGCTTGGGGTTTATCTACCCTTTATGCTAATGCCCTTTCCTCCACCCTATCCACCTCTATCAAAACATCTGTTCGCTCTCCCTCCAAGTGGCTCTGGTCCCTCTATCTCCCTAGTGAAGACCAAACAGAAGCACTTATTCTGAACAGTACTTCTGCTTTGCCCCCATTCTTCTGTGCACACCTGACCCCTTTCCTGAGCCTAACAATCCTGGGAATGGAGGAGCTTTTCAAATTAAGGAGGGGAAGGGACATTCGAGGGAATGATCTGAGATTGGAAGGGGGAAGGTTCAGAAGGGAAATGAGGAGACACTTTTTTACAGAGAGGGTGGTGTCTGGGTGGAACGCATTGCCAGAGGAAGAACAGTGGGCTGCTTCAAAAGGGGATGGGACAGGGTAAGGTGGAAGATCACTGGAAGAGGGAGGGGCTGCTAACTGCACAGTCGAGCAGACTTGATAGACCATAAGGCCTTTATCTACTGGGAATTTCATATGTTCGTATGTATCTTCCTTTTCACTTTTCTCATTAATATAGTGAAAAAAGGCCTTTTCCACATTTTTAACTCCCTCAGTTAGCTGTAGTTCCATCTGAACTTTAGCCTCCGGGGCTGCCTTACCAGCTACTCTAGTGATCTTCAGGTAGTCCTTCCTGTTTTTCTCCCTCTGGGTCCACCCGAACCTCTTGTAGGTTGAACTCTTATCCCTTACTGCTTTTGTGACTTCTGTGCATGGGTGTTTTGGCCCTTGAGTTTTTTCATTTGAGCCTAATGAACTGTCTTGTGGCTATCATTATTCCCTCCTTGATGATGGACCACTTTTGGTCCACCCCCTATATCCACTTGGATGTTTGCCAGTTGAATCCTTAGCAGCTTGCCCATCTTTCTGAAGTCTGCTTTTCTAAAATCCAGGATTTTAGTCTTAGTGCGGGCCTTTTCTGGGCTGGCAGTATAGCCTAGAGGTTACAGTAACAAGCTGTGAATGAGCATGGTACATCCAGCAGGCCAGACCTAGGTTTAATTCTCACAACCTCCACTTGCATACTGTGTGACTCTGAGCAAGTCACTTAACCCCCCCAGTGCTCCCAGGTCACCCCTATAAACAGGCACTTGTGCCTAGTGGGCCTTACCTGGTTACCGAAGACTAAATAAAAATAAAAACATTTCTCTGCCTGTCTCCAACTTGAACCACACCATGTGATGGTCGCTCCCCCCAGGGCCTGCTCTACATTTATATCCTGGACATGGTCCCCGTTTGTCAGCACCAGATTAATGATTGCCCTCTCTTTAGTGGTTTGTGTGATGTCCTGTGTCAAGAATTCACTTTGCAATGCATCTAGGATCACCTGACTCCTGGTGCAGGTCATGGCTAGTACCCTTCAATCTACCATTGGCAGGTTAAAATCTCCCACTGTACCACCTCTCCCTTCCCTGCAGCAGTCTTTATTTGGGAGTTCAGTTCTCTGTGTCTTTCCTCCTCCTCCTGGTTGGGTCATCTGTAAACCACCCGCAACCTCACCTTCCTGCCTCTATTCGGCATGAATTGAATTCACATTGCCTCCACCCTCCCCTCTTCTGACTCCTCCCTTGTACAAGTTATACACTCCCTGATGTACACTGCCACTCCTCCTCCTTTTCCTATCTCCCTGTCCCGCCATAATTTACACCCAGGGACTGAGAGGTTCCAGTCATTGTCATGTGTGGCCCATGTCTCCATGACCGCTGCAATGTCCACTCCCCTCTCCAGCATCAACGCCTTCAGGTCATCCATCTTGTTTCCTAGACTTTCAGGATACAGGAAAGCCTAGGAATGTAGGTATACTCAGTGGTAAACCTTGAAATGTAAGTATCCTTAGAGATGAATTCTGCCTCAAGGTCAACAAACTATGGCCCAGTGTGAAGGGGGGGGGAACAAGAAATTATACTTTATTTTTTTTTTTCAATTAATTGTTTTATCTGTTTTTCCCCGGTTTTTCGCCCACACTCACTTCCTTGGCATAAGCACGCGCATGTGGAGGCACGTGCATGTCACACACTGTGGTATGCCCCACCCTATCGGTCACCCATACCTGCCTGCGCCACCACTGGACCTCCACCCAGAGGTGGGCGGGACTGCAGGAAGACAATCCCCCCTCCTCTGGAGAGGAGAGCTGCCATTAGGCAGCTCAATCCTGCTCCTGCCTTCCCCCCCATGCCGGCTCCCCGGTGACCCAAGGTTGTTCCCGGTGGTGTAGCGCAAGGTAAGGAATTCAGTGCCTCAGCCCTCAGCGCCACTGGGCCGACTCCAGGAAATTATACTTTTAAAAACAAAATGCTCAAATACAGAGAAATCAGTGCCTCTTAATAATGTTTGGATTCACTTCAGAAAGGGGTACAAATCTAGACATTCATTCAGTCCTGGTGGATTGTACCTATTTGTCTTCTATGTCCAGAAGCTCTCTTTTCTCAGGAGGAGAGTTTCCAGATTTCCCCTTCTAAGGCCCAAGGTGGCCTGGTCTAGCCCCACAGAACTGAAACTGTGACCCTGACCCATGACTTCTATATGAGCTGTTAAGGCATTCTGTTTTTCCATCTCTGAATGTCCCCCAAATGCTCCCCTACTCGAACTGTGAATTTTTTTTTTGTCTTGCCTAGAAAATGCATTGCAGCTGTATTTTGCCATGTATACTACTGCCGTAGTATTATGATTTATAAAGTCCCAAATGGTGAAAATCTGACCTGTAGTAGGGTGCTCTAAAGTGGTAACTTTTCTTATTTATTTTTTTTATTTAGAAATGTTTCACCACAAGAGCACACTGAGCCGAGGCTTGCTTCCAGGTGTGACCTAGGGGAAGGGGAAGAGGGAAATACGACAGTAGATATACATGCAATAAACAGAGACTATTGCATTTGCAATTAGCAAATACATACAGGTAAAACATATCAACAGTGCAGCAATCAGGGGTAAGGGTACAGGAAATACAGTAATATATAAAATAAACACAGGTGGTACAGTGCACAGAGTAACAATAGAAGCTGAGTAGTGGAACAGTGAATAGGTGATCAGTAAGCTGTGATAGCAAATGGTGCTAGCGTGAATGGAGAGGAGGGTGTAAATACAGCTGAAGCAGTTTGGTGTGTGGATTACCCTGAGAGAGGGCAGAAATGCACAGTAGGGTTAGAAGGGGGTAAATAAGAAAGAAAGGGAAACAAGGGGAAAATTAGTTGCAAGTGCAGGTGTGGGGAGGGAGTTTGTGAAGAAGAGATAAAAGGGCAGCGGGTGAGGTGTCATGATGAAGGGGCAGAGGGATAGAGTTCCACAATTTATGTCCAGACAGAACTTGCAGATCTTTGGGGGTATCACAGTCATCAGGTTACACCATAGGAATCTTTGCCATCCGTGAAGGGGAATCTACATGTAAGATTTTCAGCAGTACAGCTGGGGTCGCAACCCTATATAGGCACAGGCGGCCCCACTCCCTCGTCAATTCTCTCCTGTCATCGACTTGCAAGCATAGTTACCACGGAAGAGCCATTGCAGTGTTCTTTGCCTTTTTTTAGCCTACGGACGTTTTTCTTCAAATTCTCTAATCCTGCTTTCCTCCCCAGTCTGCAGAGTTTTGCAGTGATGGATGGTCCCCTCAAATGTTTTGCAAGGGCTCCCCTTCCAGATTTCTTCCCAGCATCAGATCCTAACCATGGATTCTTTGGGTCTAGGCTGGGGAGCTCACCTGGGTCCCTTTCAAACCCAGGTCTCGTGGTCCCCATGGGAAGCCACCCTGCATATCAACGTTTTGAAGATGAGAGCAGTGCTCAGTGTCATGCAGGCCTTTATGGAGCACCTTGCTCCAGGTCAATTGCTGGTGCTGTCAGACAATCAGAGTGTAGTCTACTACATCAACAAACAGGGTGGGACTCACATGTACCAACTTTGCAGGAAGGCCATGCGAGTGTGGTACTGGGCCCTAAAGCACAGTCTGACACTCTCTGCAGTCCACTTGCCAGGTGTTCTAAACACCCTGGTGGACAGTCTCAGCAGGACTCAGTCCAGCATGCATGAATGGGAGCTTCTCTCATCCATAGCAGAAGATCTGTTCAACAGATGGAGTCATCCAGAGTAGGACCTTTTTGCGTCCCCACTCAACGCAAAACTGCCCAATGTTTGCTCACTAGATCCAGGGCCTGGAGTTTTCTGGTGAGACACGTTGTACCTGTCTTAGAGTGGGAGATTTCTGTATGTATTCCCTCTGTTTCTGCTAATACAGAGGGTGATGATCAAGCTGCAAATGGAGGGGGCCAGCATGATCCTGGTAGCCCCATTCTGGCCTCGCCAGATATGGTTCCCTCTGCTTCAGCAGCTGGCGGAGGAACCTCTGGTGCCTCTGGCCCTTTGCAGGAATCTACTGACCCAGGATCGGGGGACCCTGGTCCATCCCAACCTAAGGTCCCTCCATCTGCATGCATGGCGCCTGAGGCTGTAGCTGTTGTCAGGTTCTGGTCTCCAACAGGGTAACAGATGTCTTGGTGGCCACCTGCATGCCTTCCACCTGTGCCACTTATGCCATGAAGTGGCCTTGATTGAAGAGTGATGCCTGGATATCATAGCAGTCACAGAAACATGGTACACAGAGAACTGTGACTGGGATGTCAACATACCAGGGTACACAATCTACAGGAGGGACAAGGAAGGTGAAAGAAGAGGAGGAGTAGCTCTCTACATAAGGGAAGGGATCAAAGCAATGGAACTAAAGGGTAAACAGGGAGGAGAGGATGCACTGTGGGTCACCCTGGAGACAGGAAATGGCACCACAGTCTGCATGGGGGTTGTATACAGACCCCTGTCTCAGGGGGAGGAAATGGACAAGGAAATGATAGAAGGCATCCTTTGAATGGCAGAAAAAGGGATATATTGTTGATGGGGGACCTGAATATGCCAGATGTTAACTGGAGCACCTTTGCTGCAGTCACATCCAAGAGCAGAGTCATTCTTGATGCCCTACAGGGGGCATGCCTTAGACAGCTAGTGTTGAACCCACTCAGGAGGAAGCAGTCTTAGACCTGGTACTCTCAAATGGGGACAGAGAGAGGATCTCAGATTCAGAAGTGGGTAGCCATCTGGGAACAAGCGGCCACCAAACAGTATGGTACACAATAAACACAGCCGTAGAGTCAAGCCATACAAAAACAAGGGTACTGGACTTTAGGAGGGCTGACTTTGTCAGAATGGGAGAGTGCCTCAGAAAAGCACTAGCAAATGGGCAAGTAGGAGGGGTGGAGGAACAATGGGGAAAAATCAAACTTGCCATCCCAGAGGCAACAAGCATTTGTGTGAAGCAAATAAACAAATCAAAACGAAAAAAAAAACCCACTATGGTTCTCAAAAGAAGTGGCGGGGAAGGTAATGGAGAAAAAGATAGCATTCAGGAAGTATAAGGAAACACACAAAGAACATGACAGAGAACTGTACCAGTTAAAGCAGATGGAAACGGGGAAGGAAATCAGAATAGCAAAGGCCCAAACTGAGGAAAAGACAGCCAACTCAGTTAAGGAGAGGAATCATACTTTTATAGATACATTAGGGAGCGAAGAAAGACCAAGGGGGGGATAGTGAGGCTTAATAAAGAGGAGGGGGGTGGGCAGAGGGTGACATTGAAAAAGCAGGGATACTGAATGAATACTTCTGCTCAGTATTCACAAAAGAAGAAGAGAGGGAGGTACCTAAACCAATCAATAGAAGCACTCTGGATGGGGGTAGATACCAGCCCATTCACAGAAGAAAGGGTCCTGAAAGAACTCCTAAAACTGAAAGTGGACAAGGCAATGGGGCCTGATGGGATTCACCATAGAATTCTTAAAGACCTAAGGGGAGAACTAATGACACCACTGACTACCCTTTTTAACAAATCATGGGAGGATGGTATGGTACCTGAGGACTGGAGGAGGGCAGATGCGATTCCCCTTCACTAAAGTGGGAGCAAGGCAGAGGCAGGAAACTACAGACCTGTTAGTTTGAACTCTGTGGTAGGGAAAATGATGGAATCACTTCTGAAAGAAAGAACTGTTGAGTATCTAGAGGCCAGCGGGGCACAGGACCCAAAGCAGCATGGATTCACAGGGGGAAGGTCATGTCAGACGAATCTCATAGATTTCTTTGACTGGGTGACCAAAGTAGTAGACCAGGGAGGGGCTGTGGACATGGCCTATGTAGACTTTAGCAAGGCATTTGACACAGTCCCACACAAAAGATTAATAAACAAGTTAGCCAGCCTGGGAGTGGGTCACAGGGTGGTAGCCTGAGTAAAAGATTAGCTGGATAACAGGACACAGAGGGTAATAGTAAACAAAGTCCACGCAGAAGAAAGAGGGGTTACTAGTGGGGTACTGCAGGGTTCAGTATTGGGACCGGTCCTCTTTAATGTCTTTATAAGTGACATTGTGGAGGGACTGGAAGGAAAAGTATGCCTCTTTGCAGATGACACAAAGATCTGCCACAGGGTTGATACATAACAGGGAGGATGGAAAGGATGAGAAGGGACTTTGCAAGCTTGGAGGACTGGTCAGAAGTATGGCAGCTTAGATTCAATGCAAAGAAGTGCAAAATAATGCACCTGGGAAACAAAATCCCAGGGGAAGAGTACACAATGGTGGTGGGGGTGGGGGAGAGTGGTACTAACAACAGCAGAAATGGAAAGGGACCTTGGGGGTAGTCATATCAGATGACCTAAAGGTAGGCAAGCAATGTGAGAAGGTAGTAAGGAGGGCTGGGAGGATACTGGGATGCACAGGGAGAGGCATCACCAGTAGAAAACAGGAGGTTGTTATCCCTCTGTACAGACAGTTGGTGAGACCCCATCTGGAGTACTGCGTGCAGTTCTGGAGACCCCATCTCCGAAAGGACATAGACAGAATGGAGGCAGCCCAGAGGAGGGCAGCTAAAATGATGTAGGGTCTGCACCAGAAACCATACGAAGAGAGACTAAAGAAGCTTAGTATGTATACCCTCGAGGAAAGGAGGGAGAGGGGGGACATGATAGAAACTTTCAAGTACCTCAAGGGAATCAACAAAGTTCAAGATGGTAGCATTTTTTAGAAAAAGAGATGTGCAAGAACATGGGGGGCACAATTTGAAGATAGTGGCGGGATGGCTCAGGGGCAACGTGAGGAAGTATTTTTTCATGGAGAGTGTGGTGGATGCATTGAACAACCTTTCTGAAGCAGTCGTGGTGTCAAAAACAGTGGGGGAATTCAAGAATGCATGGGACAGACATAAAGCAATTCTGGCGGGGGTAGGAGGAAGTATGCTGTTGGTTAACTATGATCTGCAGCTTATCCAATAGGTAGGGAAATGTGCATATTGGGTGGGCCAAGCGGTCCTTATCTGCCTTCAAAGTCAATGTTTTTGTGTTTCAGTTTGCCATCTGGGCTGCCAAGCATTCCCTAGACCCTTTCACCTGTCCTGTTAAGTATGTCCTGAACTACCTGATTTCTTTGTCTGACTCATGCCTCCAGTATTCCTCCCTCAAGGTTCACCTTTAAGCTATTTCTGCGTTTCTTGAGCCCATGGTTGACCGCACGATTGCTCAGCTGGATGTCTCCGTACTTTCCTTAGGGGCATCCTGCATCTGGAACCCCTAATCCATTTCCCTGTCCTGACTTGGAATTTGCATTTTATTTTGGAAAAGTCCCTGTCTCCTTTTGAACCCATTGTGACTTGCGATTTGCACTTTTTCTCTTGGTAAGCACTGTTTTTAGTTGCCAATACCTCTGCTTGAAGAATTGCAGAGCTTCAGGCCCTCTGGCATGAGGAGCCTTATTTGATTTTTCACAAAGACAGGGTATCATTGCACACAAATCCAAAATTTCTCCCTAAGGTGGTTTCTGAGTTCACACTTAATCAGTCTATCCACCTTCCTGTTTATTTTCCCAAGCGTGTCAGTCCAGGGGAAGCACTGCTCCATACATTAGATGTGCTCAGAACTTTGAAGTATTATCTGCTCAGGACTAGGGAGTATAGAAAGTTTAAGCAGTTGTTTGTTTCTTTCGCCCCAGGTAGAGAGAGTGCTTCAGTTTCTAAGCCAGTGGTGCGCAACTTGTTTTGGAGGCGGGCCAGACCAAAATCTTGAGTTAAGGCTGAGGGCCATTGGCTGAAGGCCACAGTCAAACGTCCCATGATGACACATTTAAAGTAAATCAAAGTAAATCAAACATACATATGTTTATTTGTCTGTTTATTTATTTGTCCTTCCATAATCCACTTGTTACTAAAAGTAACAATAACAAATAATAAAAATACAAAATAAACAACATAACAAGGGGAAATACAGAAATGTGGTAAGACACAGTCAGCCACTGGTCTGCTCTCCTTCTCTGGACATTCTCTGGGGTGCATTCCACTTTTATGCCATTTCATTAATTGAGTACAAGCAGAGTGCAAGCAGGTTATTTATTAACACTAATTAAGTAACTTTAATTAATACTGATTGATTTTCCCACATACCAGTGCCAAACCAGTTCTCTCCCTGACCCATAATAACCTTACCTTTCAGTTGTTTGTTTATTTATTTATTTATTTCAGATTAGAATTAATACCTTTGAGTCATGGGCTCTTTTACAAAGGCTACCAATCAGAGGAAAGTACGTGACAGCACAGGCCACTGACAATACATAAAGTTGAAGACACAAGTTAACAACAAATTAACATTAGCGTTATAAGTGCAGTTACAACACAAGCCAAGTCTAAGAGGACTGCAAGTGAACAGTACAAGTCTTACACTTGCGGAATAACCAATTAGAAGCAACACTACGCTAGTGTGATACATATAGGAGAATAATGAGGGAGAACCCGAGACAGGGGAGCTCCCAGTCTGTTAGAGGGCAGTTAGGTGCAACCAGGCATGGTTTGTCTGAAAGTTGGGTGGGGTAGGATTAGTGGAGGAGGGCAGGAGAGGAGGTTGGGGAAGGGGGAGAGGGGAGGGTGGTGAGAAATGTTGGGGAGGGGTCTGAGAAGGGGGGAGGGAGGAGACCATTGGGGAGAGGGGGAAGATGAGCGTGAGGGAGTGGGGAGGACTGGGCATTCAGTAGAGGCATGATAGTAAGACGCGGGGGAGAGAATATGAAAGGGTTAGGTAGGATGGGGGAAAGGACCTAATTGCTTGCAGTCATTGGCTAGTGGTAACATTGACAGTCATATTTGTTGGCAGGGTGAGATCGCAGCCCTATTTTAAATTGGCTGAGCCTTGTACAATCGACAATGGCAGCTAGCAGGTCATTGAACCACTTGGGCCCACAGTAGGAGAGAGAGATCTCTGCGCTAGTGTAGTATGCTTAAAGGGAACGATCAGTCCTCCTTTGGAGGCACTTCTTGTATCAACGGAGGGTTGTGCATTTTCAAAGAGGACGGATGTAGTGTTAGGCGTGAGTCCCAGCAAGGACTTGTTTGCTAACAGGCAGGCCTGGTACTGGAGCCTGAGGTGGAGAGGGAGACAGCCAGTTTCCTTGTATAGGACACAGGAGTGTGTCTGCTTGTGTGCACCCAGGACCAGTCGGCAGGCCTTGTTTAGAAGTGTTTTAACCATCCTTAGCGCTGTGTTGGAGCCAGCCCTGTATATGACAAGACCGTAGTCCAATGAGGAGAGTACTGAGCAGCTTGTGACAAGTTTTAGTGCGTCTGCGGTCATGGAAGTTCGGTGCCAGTAAAGAATATCAAGTTTTATATTAGTGGATTTTATAAGTTGCTTGATGTGAAGGGAGAAGATGTGTTATCCAGGTGGATCCCCAGGTATTTAAATGTGTCGACTTGTTCAAGTGTTTCTCCTTTGCAGCTAAGTATTCTCAGGGGTGACCCTCTTACCTTACTCTGTGTTGTGCTGAAAAGCATGCACTTGTTCTTTTTATAATTGAGCAAGTCTGTTACAGGAGAACCATGATTCCAGTGCACAAAAGTTATCCTGTAATTCAGAGTTGTTAGCTGACACATCTTTCCCTGGGACGGAAATGACAGAATCATCCGCATAGAGCACGATATGTGCAGGGCAGGCCGTGGGCAGGGTGTTTATGAACAGACTGAATAGGAGAGGGCCTATAATAGATCCCTGAGGTATGCCTAGCTACACCTCCCTAGGATCAGAGGTAGTACTGCTTATCCTTGCGCACTGTGTCCTGCGAGACAGGTAACTATTGAACCAGGCAGCAGTGCCGCTTGACAGACCAGTGGAGAGGAGACTTTGCACAAGTAGTTGGTGATTGACAGTGTTAAATGCCTTCATGAGGTCTATAAAGGTGTACCCCGCTGCCAACCCTTTGTCTAGGGCACCATAGAGCAGGGTGGTGTATTCGACTAGGGTGGTGGTGGTGGAGTGGTTTTGCCAGAAGCTGTGTTTTTGCAAGCAGAGATTATACTTTTCATGGTACTCAGAAAGTTGTTCGGAGACCATTCTTTCAAGAGCTTTGGAAAGGGGGGGTAGTATTGAGATAGACCGGAAGTTGGCCAGATTAGTTCTATCCCCAGATTTGAATACAGGTGTGACGAGTGCTGCCTTCCACCTGTTAGGAAAGACTCCCGATCTAAGGGATGCATTGAAGACCTTAGTGAGTGGCACTGCTATTTCATTTAAGGTAAGAGCGAACATCTTCATGTCTATCTGGTCACTTCCCAACCTGATCTTATTGAGGACCTGTTTGATGTATTTGGTAGCCTCGGCTGTGGAAGTCTGCCTGAAGTAGAAAAGAGGTGGGACATTAAATGGCTGGGAGACAGAGTTCAGGTTGTGAGGCAGTCTGAGTGAGGTTGGATTCAGGTAGTCAGGTGGCAGCATGTTACTTAGGTCCATAAATGCTAAATTAAAAGCACTAGCAATATCCTTAGGGTCTTGCAGGGTACCATAGGGGGTTGTTATGAGGTCAAGGGGTGCCCTAGATGCTCGTCCAGTGAGCGCTTTCACTGAGTCCCAAAACTCCCTACTGCGGCCCCAAGTCCTGTGCAAGATGAATGAGTTTCATGCAGGTATTCCTAGCTCTCTTGTAAGCTAGGATGTCAACCAACTTCCCTGTTGCTTTGGCTCTATGCCATAGGTGGTCTCTGAGGCACATGCGCTCAAACAGAGGGCCCGATAGCCAGGGGTTATTGACTCCTGCGATTTTCTTTGTTTTGTAGGGGCGAAGATGTCACAGGCTTTAGTGAAGACTCTACAGAAGTAGTCCAGGGCTTGGTTTCCATCCTTGGCTCTGTCCAGAGGGGACCAGTCAACCTTCCTTCGGTAATGTGTGAAGGTTTCAGTTGTCCACTTCTCAGGGATCAGCTCCTGACGGTCTTAGGCTTGCACTTGGCAAACTTGTTAGTCCAAGTGAATGGAACTGGGAAATGATTACTGATGGAGTTAGGCAAGACTGTTACCTCAGTGATGTGTTCGAGTCAGGAGGAGAGTAGCCAGTCGATGAGGGAGCAGGTGCCTGTACGATAATTTTGCCTGATGGCTTGTGTAACCAGTTGGGTTAGGTAGAGGCCTGAAAGTTGGCCTTGTGCTGCTACGGCATTCTGAGACTGCCAGTTAATGTTGAAATCCCCTAAGATAACTAGTTCCCAGTTTAGCTTGTTTTGCTCGAGATAACCAATGAACTGTTGGAAGCCGGTGGATTGTAAGCTAGGGGGCAGGTACACAGTGGAGAGCACTAGTGCTTTGTTTTGCTGTCTGATGTTGAGTTTTAGTATAAGGACTTGCGCCTCCTTGGTACTAAAGCTACAGGGTAGTATTTGCCCTTTGATGTCGCACCTGAGGTAAACCAGGCACCCTCCCCCTCTTTTAGACGTTCGATCCTGCCGGAACATGTTATCTGTTTCATCAGTGATCTTAGGTGATAGCCAAGTTTCTGTCGGTGAGACGACATACAGTTTAGTTTGTGCCACCCAAGCCTAGAATTGTGGCAGCTTGGAGAGAAGGCTACCTATATTCAGGGAGACAATTTTAAGATGACCCAGGCTCAAGGTGTTGTTTGGGGAAGGGGGGGTAGAGACAGGGTTGGGGCACGCGTTTCCAGAAAGTAGGAGCATTAGCAGGATGATCTTTCTTAGGAAGCATGACCAGGTTGCCTTGGTGGGTCCATTGAACTTTGACTCATCACCTTTTATGGTGAGATAGGTGCAGTCAAGTAGCTGGCCAATTAGCAAGTCAGCTACTGGTATTTTGTGAGGCTGAAAGGGTTTGTGGTGCTGGGGGCAAAGTATTAGAGCAGCAGGTTTGTTGGAGTCATGGACTGTCCCCCTTATATTGTGCCGCAGGGGCAGAGTAGATGCTGTGAAGGTATGCGATTCTGATACAGGCGACTGAATCACTGTATCTAGGAGGACCAAGGAACAGAGGGACAGGGCTAATATTAGCACAGATTATATCAGCAATGTGTGTTTTGAAACCCCCCAATCTCGCAGAGCAGTTGAAAAATAATCCATAAGGTAGTTTAATTTGAAATTTACACCAGTGCCAATTCCAATCCCCCCGACCCATAACAACCTTACCTTTCAATTGTATCAGCACCAGTCCGTGTGTTTTGAAACCCCACAATTTTGAAGAGTGGTTGAATCATCTCCCTGCCACTTGGTATACTAATTCCAGCCCTGTGTTGACTGGTTTCCAGAAGTGATGGAGTGAATGAAACTTTCACCACAGTGACAGCCCACCGTACGGAGAAAAAAAAAGTCTCCCGAAAGTAGCCGCAACTTAGTGTCACCCTCATTGTGGTGTCAGCAGTGTGTCAGGAATTGCTGCTTCCTCTGAGATTTCTACACCTGCTCTGGTACTGCTCTGAACCTGGACCAAAGGTAATGGTAAAAGGAGTTACTGACACAGTGACAGCTCACCAAACACAGAAAAATAAAATCTCCAGACAGTAGCTCACTTGGCACTGGAGCCACAACTCAAGTACTGCAAAAGGAGTTACCAGAGAAAATCAGGTGTGTTAGGCATTGTTGCAGTACTTTGCAGTTCATTCTGGCACATGACCGTTAGGTAGTTATTTTAAACTTTATTTTACTTTAACTTATTTAAAACTGTATTTTATTGACAAATCAGGTAGAAATAAAAAGAAAAAAAATGCTTGATTGCAGTGAAATGCAGTAAGAATGAGCTTATGAACACGAAATCTGCTAGGACTTGACAAGGTCTTCGCGGGCCACAGAAAGCTGCTGTGCGGGCTGTTTGTGGCCTGTGGGTCGTATGTTGTGCATCACTGTTCTAAGCAGTGTTTATCCAAATGGTTGCCAAACTGCATTGTGTTCTGCTACAACAAGTATGGCAAAGAGTTGCCTGGTGCTGTCAAAGCTCACTCCACCAGAGGTATGGCTACCTCAGTGACTTGTTTCAAAAGGGTCACAGCTGCTGATATTTGGGCTGCTGCCACCTGGAGTACAGTCCACACTTTCACCAAGCATTACAGTCTGGACATTGCTTCTAGAGCCTGTGCAGGATTTGGCAGAGCTGTGCCACAAGGACTACTTTCTTAGGCTTATGAAGATCCGGTCTCCCAGTCTGTTCAATCCTGTCACTGCTTAGTATTCATTCCTATGGTGTGACCTGATGACTGAGATACCCCCAAAGAAGATAGAACAGTTACGTAAGAACTTACCATAACAGTAGATCTTCAAGGGGATCTCAGTCATCAGATATGATTTCCCTCCCTCAATCCCCATTCTTGGGGCTCCTGTTCAGTACCTGGCTGTCTGCAGTTTTTTCCATCATGTTTGTTTAGAGCCGCGTCCCTCGGTCTTTCCTCGGTTCTCCAGGGTGTCATCCTTGCTCCCTTTATCTCCAGAGGGAAAGAACTGATGATGGAGTGAGGCTGCCCGTGCCTATATAGGGTTGCTGACATCGGCAGACGTCGACAGCGTAAGTGGCCCCAGTTGTACTGATTAAAATCTTCTGTGTGGATTCCTCTTCACCGATGCCAAAGGTTCCTATGGTGTAACCTGATGACTGAGATCCCTTGAAGATCTACTGTTATGGTAAGTTCTTATGTCACTGCTCTTGTCCACATTTATTGCAGCCTGGATTTAATGGAGGTGGAAACCAACGTTCCTGTCTGGGGGGCGCAGTGGAAACTGTGTACTACCCGATCACTCAGATTTTGAGCCCACTTAGCAATGGCATTGGAATGAACATTACATGTTATTACATTGTTCAGAATTTCAGTAGCACAAGCACTAGGACCCGCAGCAGCAAAGTCATTCTTCTGCAGCCTGGGGGGGAGGGGGGCCTGACAGTGGTGCCTGCACTGCCTGCGAGGCAGACACAGTTATGTGACACTCTTAGACTAGCCAATAACCGATGTCAGCCCCCTGCTTTCCTCAGTTCTGTTTTTCCCCGACATCGAAGGCACATCATGGGAGCGTTGAAGCCGATTTTCTTGCTGCATCATTGCCTTCTTCAGTTCATTGCTGCCTCCTTCAACACCTTACCCCAGTTGTTTCTCGGTGTCGCACTTTCTTCTTTTCTTTGTGTACGGTGCCAAACTCAGTTCTTTTCTCATTTTTATGTTTGCTTGTATGTGTACAAGAAACATTTTGTTAAAATGAATGGCTTTTCAGAGGTGTGTCCGTGTTATGTCCAATGCAGGTCAAGCTGCACTGGACTCATCACTGACAGACCAATGACCACACAAGCTGAGTATGACAGTTTTGACAGTCTGATGGGCTGAAACATCATGTAGTTGAAAGGGCTGAAGCACTCTAATGTAAAATAGGTGTCTGAAAGGAAGGAAGACACTCCATGGGGTGGAGCGTCAGAGTTGTAGTTGATTGTTTTTGGACGGCATAGGTTTACTCTCTCCACCCTTCCCCTCACCCCACCCACCCCAAGCACATAACTTGCTTTATAACAGAGGTTCTGACATCACTTCCTCAAAACTGCTAACAGCACACACCTGTTAATATCCTTAAAGGCACAGCACACTGAATAGGGGGAGAGAGACACTCACAAGCTTGCACACACTAAAACAAGAACAAAAAACAACAAAGGAAAAGCATCTGTAACTGGAAGGGACACATACATATGAGGAGTGGTGCAATGCACTGGCTGTGGAGCAGCAGTCTTCCAGGAGACATTCTGGAGACTGCGTTGCTGCCCTATTTGCAGGCACCTCTCTGGTCTGAGGGAGGAGGTTGTTCATCTCCATGTTGACCTGGCAAGGATTCGGGAAACCTGCTCCCCAACCCAGGGACCACCGAGGCCACCTCCACTATCTCAGAGGTTGCCAAGAAAGAGGAGTGGTTGGACCACAGTGGGCTCAGGGAGGGTGAGGGTGGTGGAACAAAGGCGCATCCCTCCAGTTGTGCCTCTCTACAATTCATTCGCCACTCTGGCAGAGCATGGTTCCTCTATGGAGGCACCCTCAGTGGAGACCAAGGAGGATGCTGGGAACCTCCACAATGGAGACCCACAGGAGGGTGGCACAGGACCCCACAGGGGAAGGGAACAACTCCTGGTGGGGGACTCAATTGTTAGGGGGGTAGAACTGGGGAGGGAGGGGAAAGGGAGGTAAGGTGCCTGCCCGGCGCCATGGCTTGGAGGGACAGGAAATGAATCCTCAGGATCGTGGGAGCAGTTGCAATGGGGAGGGAACTGGATGTCATTATCCACCTAGGGACAGATGACCTGGCTGAGAATGGGATCAGAGCAGTGCAACAGGAGGTTGGGAAGGGGCCTTAGACAAGTAGCACACAGGGTAACTTTCTCCGAAGTGCTACCTGTCTATGGTATGGATGAGGCTAGGCTACTCTGCACCATGGGATTCAATGACTGGTTGAAAAACTGGTGCAGAGCTCAGGGATTTGGCTTTGTTGGGGACTGCGGCTCCACCTGGAGGAATGCAGACCTATACAGGCGCAATGGTCTGTATCTATCCAGGAGGGGAACCAGGATCCTAGGTGATAGGTTTAAATGCTTCATTGGCAAGCATTTAAACTAGCCAAGGGGGGAGGCACTGCAAAGGAGAAGCGAAATCCTAGCTCCCCCCAAAAAAATCAGGGTAATTAGTGAAGTAAACACCAAGATAGAGCAGTTGATAGGGAGAAGGGCGGGTAAATGGAGAAAAAGACAAAGGCAGTAAGGACAGGGATGGGGCAAAAAGAAATAAAGCCATAAAAAAAACGGAGGGTAATGAGTACCAATGCCCATAGTCTAGGTAAAAAGCTCTCCAAAATGGTGGCCTTGATGGAAGAGGGATGCCTGGATATCGTGGCAGTCACAGAAACATGGTACACAGAGAACCATGACTGGGATGTCAACATACCAGGGTACACAATCTACAGGAGGAACAGGGATGGAAGAAGAGGAGGAGGAGTAACTCTCTATGTAAGGGAAGGGATCAAAGCAACAGAACTAAAGGGTAAACAGGGAGGAGAGGATGCACTGTGGGTCACCCTGGAGACTGGAAATGGCTCCACAATCTGCACAGGGGTTGTATACAGACCCCCATCTCAAGGGGAGGAAATGGACAAGGAAATGATAGAACACATCCTTGGGATGGCAGAGAAAGGGGAGATATTGCTGATGGGGGACCTGAATATGCCAGATGTTAACTGGAGCACCTTTGCTGCAGCCACATCCATCAGCAGGGCCATTCTTGATGCCCTACAGGGGGCATGCTCAGACAGCTAGTTATGGAACCCACTCGGAAGGGAGCAATCTTAGACCTGGTACTCTCAAATGGGGATGGAGAGAGGATCTCTGATCTTGAAGTGGGTAGCCATCTTGGCTGTCCAGAGGAGGGCAACCAAAATGGTGCAGGGTCTGCACCAGAAGACATATGAAGAAAGACTAAAGGAGCTTAAAATGTATAGCCTCGAGGAAAGGAGGGAGAGGGGGGACATGATAGAAACTTTCAAATACCTCAAGGGAATCAACAAAGTCCAAGAGGGTAGCATCTTTCAGAAAAAGAGATGTGCAAGAACAAGGGGGCACAATTTGAAGATAGAGGGGGGGGTGGCTCAGAGATAATGTGAGGAAGTATTTCTTCACAGAGAGGGTTGTGGATGCATGGAACAGCCTTCCTGAGGAGGTCGTAGAGTCAAAAACAGTGGGGGAATTCAAGAATGCATGGGACAGACATAAGGCAATTCTAGTAGGAGGAAGTAGGCTGTTGGATAACTAGGCTATGCAGCTTATCCATTAGGTAGGGAAATGAGCAGACTAGGTGGGCCAAGTGGTCCTTACCTGCCATCAAATTCTATGTTTCTATGTAGAGTGCTGCGGTCCTTTCATTTGTGTAAAGCTGGCTGGCAATCAGCTAAGTGATTTTATGAGTTTGTGCTTGTAAGCTGACATCCTTTCAATAAAATAAATAAATAAAAAAGTTGCCTCAGTGAGGTAATAAATGCAATCTAACAATGCTGTAGAAGGCTAACTATAAAAGCAGATAAATGTATTCTTGAAATCTCACATCTTGAATGAATACGATTTGTAGCATATTTAAGACAAAGAAGCTCCTTGCAGGCTGCCAACTGCAAAAACTTGATACAGTTCTAGTTAGCAGCTGCAGAGTCAGTGACTATGGGGTGCTTCAAATAAGAGCTGAAAAACAAAGTTGCAAGTGTACTTTTATTACAGAACAACCCAAGTGGGTGTTCTGTAAAAAAGAAAACTGAGTTTAATAGTGGCATGGTTCACAAGGAGTATTTAAGCCACAAAATAAATACACAAAACAATATCATAGTTAAGAGACAAACTGACTGGTTTCCTAGCAATCTTCAAACTGCACGGCTACCGAACCACGGAAGTAAGTAATTTAAAGGGCAGCTTCTTGACAAAAACAAAACACAATCCTGGGAGGGTCATCAAAAGTTGCAGGAAGAAGCTGAAAAGTCATGAAGAAGATACTTTAAGGAGAAAGCAAAAGAGGCAGAGTGAATTGACAGAGGAAGGGAGGACCAGAGTTTAAAATCTGTTCTGCTTAAATTGTTGTATTTTCGATAATGTTTCTATTTTATATTGAAATGTTTTGCATTTTTCATAACATATTGTGTATGTTTGATTGGATTCTAGGTGATAGCATCGCCAATAAAAATATCGCGGCACAATACGCTGCAACCAAAATACCAACGGCAAATAAAAAAGTCAGTAAAGACACCGACCACAGAAATCCCGACAAACCATGCAAAACAACCCCAGCAGGAATTCTTTGTTTCGTGGTGGGCTCCACCCCCCACCCCCGGAATTAATATAATCAGTTCTGAGGGGGTGTGGACCTTGGGGACGGGGAGAAACTCGGGATTAAAAAAGTGTCTTAAGAAATAAAACCCACTGAAGTTTAATTCTGGGAGACGGGGAACCAAACCCTGGTCCCCAGGTCTTCTCTGCTCCAGGAGCAAGTGTCTTAACCACTCCACCACTGGAGCGGCTCAGCCATACACCACAAAGTACAGTTACGTAAGAACTTACCGTAACAGTAGATCTTCGAGAGAGGCTCTTGCAGTAGGTAATTACATATAGGACTGACACCGGCAGGTGGCAGGACCCCACGGAAAAATTTCTAGCTAGCAGTCCCTGGCGAGGGACCACCCCCACGTCAGGTGACCGGCGTCAGGAGACATCGGTATAAAGGGGCAGTCCCTGACACCTGCCTTCCAGTTCTTTCCTGCCACAGGCCAAAAGAGGCTGGACGAGAGAGGAGCGGATATTTCCTTCAATGGAAAAGGAGCTGAAAAAGCCTAGGGGGATGGAGGGTGGAAGGTACTAGACAGAGCCTCTCTCGAAGATCTACTGCGTTCCTATGTAACTGTACTATCTTACTTCGAGAGGGCTCTTGCAGTAGGTAATTACATATAGGACTGAATCCCAAGCAGTCTGGAACAAAGAGAGGCACCGGGAGGAGGAAAACTACCCCAAAAGCAATTCTGGTTGTGCAAGTCTCAAGATAGGAGGCCTTGCAAAACAGCCAGCCTGAAGCCTGCTCTACGGCAAGAGGCAACATCCAAACTGTAGTGTTTAGTAAAGGTATGGACGGAAGTCCATGTGGCGGCAGCACAGATGTCTGCCGCAGACACATTCTTGAAACAAGCTGCTGAAGCAGCTACTCCTCTTGTGGAGTGGCCTCTGACTTGACCCGGGAGGGTCTTGTTGTATTTGTCATAACAGAAAGTGATACAATGAGCCAACCACTTAGAGAGGTGTTGCTTGGAAACAGCATTGCCTTCCCTTTTGTGAGCAAAAGAGACGAACAATTGATCAGTCTTTCTGAGATCCTTCGTCCTGTTGGTGTAGTATCTCAGAATCCGGTGAACATCCATAGTATGGAGTAAATACTCCCCTTGATTAGAGTACTGCATAAAAAAGGCAGGTAACTCTATGGACTGATTTAGAGTAGACTCAGCTACTACTTTAGGGAGAAACTTAGGATTCATGCGAAGAGCTGCCCGTTCCTTGTGAAAAATCAAGTATGGGATTTTACATATCAGGGCCTGGAGCTCAGAAATTCTCCGAGCGGAAGTAATAGCCACCAAGAAGAGAGTCTTCCACGAAAGGAACTTCAAATCCGCAGAAGCTGCAGGTTTGAAGGGAGGGAGAGTAAGATTTTTGAGAACAAAGTTCAAGTCCCAAGGGGGAGCAAGAGTACGGATGGGGGGCCTCAGATGGAGGACCCCTCTGAGAAAGGTCTGAGAGACCTCCAGTTGAGTGAAAGCTTTGTCTGCAAAGGGAACATGATAGGCTGAGGTGGTCACCATGTGTACCTTCAGAGAAGAATGGCTGAGACCCAGGTCAAACAGATAACGTAGATACTCCAGCAGAAGCCCCACTGAACAGAGAAGGGTTCCACGTTCTTGGGAGCGGCCCAGATAATTAATCTTTTCCACTTCATGGCATAAGTGAATCTGGTGGAGGGTTTTCTGGCCTCCACCAAAATCTCCGTCACTTTGGGAGACACTCCAAAACGGGATTGGGCTAAGTCTGCAGGAGCCATGCATGCAGTTGAAGGGATTTGAGGCCTGGATGGACCAGGGTCCCCTGATCCTGGGTCAGTAAACCTCGAGATAGAGGAAGAGGAAGAGGAGGCTCCTCTGAGTATTGTTGTAGAAGAGAGAACCAAACTTGCCTGGGCCAGAAAGGAGCGATCAGAATCATTCGCACTCCTTCTGAAGCTAGTTTCTGTGAGACTTGTGGGATAAGTGGAATTGGGGGAAAAGCATAGACGAATCTGTCCTTCCAGTCTAGAGACAGAGCGTCGCTCCAAAAAGCGCCTTGCTCTGGAATGAGCGAGCAGAAGACGGGAAGTTTTGCGTTTAGGGGAGACGCAAACAAGTCGACCTGTGGTGTTCCCCAAAGTTGGAAGATATTGTCTAGGACCCCTTGGTCCAGTTCCCACTTGTGAGTCAGAGCAGAAGAGCGACTTAGCTTGTCTGCTAGGGTGTTGTCGACTCCCGGAACGTGAATTGCCGTGAGGTGAAGGTCGTGTTGTGTTGCCCAATTCCAAACCCTCATTGCCTCCTGCAAAGAGGTGTAGGACCGATCCCTCCCTGTTTGTTGATGTACCGCTGCACACATGTTGTCCGTCTGGACAGCTAGGTGGCTGGAAGGATGTATTGGTGAAGGGCTTGGAGAGCGTACAACACTGCCCGAAGCTTGAGCACATTGATGTGGAGAGCTTGTTCTAGCTTGGACCAGGAGCCCTGGGTCCGATGAAGGCCTAGATGGACTCCCCAACCTTCGCCTGAGGCGTCTGTGGTTAGAGTCTGGGAGGGGGGAGGATGAAAGAAAGGAACTCCCTGAAACAGGTTCTCTCGAACCATCCACCATTGCAAGTCTCGAAGCATCGGCCAGGAGATCAGAACTGGGTGATCTAGGTCATCCACTAGCTGGTCCCATTGAGAGCGTAGAGTCCACTGAGAAATCCTCATGTGGAGTCGAGCACGAGGAACCATCAGGATAGCAGCCTCCATGAGCCCAAGAAGGTGAAGGACCGACCTCGCAGAGACCGTCCTGTGGTCGGACAACAGACTTATTTGGGTCTGAAGGGTGGACGCCCTGTCCGGAGGCAGGAAGGCCTTGCCCGTGGTCATATCGAGAATCGCCCCAATGAATTGTAGCCTCTGGGATGGGTCCAGATGAGACTTGGAATGGTTGATGGCAATACCCAGGCAGGCAAAAACCTGCTGGGTAAGGGAGAGGTAACGCAGGAGTTCCTCCTTGGATGAGGCCGCCAGGAGCCAATCGTCTAGGTACGGGAAAACCTGCACTCCCCTGGTATGCAGGTGGGCCGCCACCACTGCCAGGCATTTGGTAAACACTCGGGGGGCCAAGGATAGACCAAACGGGAGCGCCTTGAACTGGTAGTGGTTCCCCTGGAACGTAAAATGAAGGTAATTGCGATGAGATGGGCGAATGGGAATGTGCAGATAAGCATTCTGCATATCCAGAGCACAAAGCCATTGACCCGGCCGTAGGAGGGGTAGAAGGCTCTGCAAAGAGAGCATCCTGAACCTTTTGTATTCTACGAAAAGATTCAGGGAACTGAGATCCAAAATTGGTCTGAGATCTCCTGTCTTCTTTGGGACCAGGAAAATGGAATAGTAACCGTCCTCGTAGATGAAGGGAACGGCTGGCATTGCTTGTTTCAGCAGGAGAGCCAAAATTTCCTCCTGGACCAAGAGAAAATGTTCCCAGGAATATGACGACTTCAGAGGGGGGTGGCGGGGTGGTTTCTGAAGAAACTCTATCGAGTGTCCTTCTGCTATGAGTTGGAGCACCCAAGAATCTGTGGTTATCCTCTCCCATCCCGGAAGGTGGAGGGAAAACCTCCCTCCTACCGGTTCCTCTGGGGAGTCCGGAGGCAGTGGGAGAGAAAAGGAGTCAGATGGTGTGGGGCAGCGCCACAGCTGAAGCATCCGCTGCTTTTTTGGGCAGGGGGGCTTAGTAGCTGTGGGAGCCCGGCGTTTTGTGGCCCTCCTTCCCTGGGGTTTCGCCTTTGGCCGATTCCGTCTGCGAAAGGGATGGCGCTGCTGGTGATGGGGACGGTACATGGAATCAACTGACTTCAGTGCCGTCCCCTTCTCTTGCAAATCGGTGATGATGTCCTTGACATCACCGGCGAAAAGCACCGACCCCCGGAAGGGTGCTTCCTGGATAGCAGATTGCACCTCCGGGACCAACCCTGACACACGGAGCCAAGCATGACACAGTAGGCCTACAGTGAAAGCTGAGCTCCTCCCAGCAGTGTCCACCGCATCGTATGTCACACGTAGCATGTGTCGACTGGCCGAACGAGCAGAGTGGATAAGATCAGCCAACTCCTGCTTGACTTGGGAGTCAGACAAGGAGTCCGGTTTGGCTTCCGCCTGAGTCAGAATGGCCTTCTGGTAGTCCCCCATATGGCCGACATAGTTCAGGGCCCTAATCCCCAGCATGGAGGAAGCATAAATCTTTCTCCCATACTGGTCCAGAAGGCATGATTCCTTATCAGGTGATGACAAGCTAAGATGTTTGGGGTTGGCCTACCGGCCGTGAGTGGCGCTAATCATGACCGAGTCGGCACGAGGGTGAGAATCCAGAAAATCAACACCCTCTGGAGCCTGATATAGCCTGTTCAACTTCCTAGGAAGTGGGGCTAAGGCCAATGGCTGTTTCCATATTGTGGTGACAAGGTCGGCGTGAGACTCTATCCAGGGTGGCACCAAGGCAGGAGCTGTCAGAAGACTTGGTTTGCTGGCCAAGGCACCTAGCTTCACCTGAGCTCTTTCCTTCTAAGACTGCTTGAAAGGCAGAGTAGAGAAACTTACCAGAGCAAGGGAGAAGGATTAAGACTTAGTTTGGCTAAGCAGATTTACTGTGTGGTGGTGTTTTTATTTTTACTCACAGGATTGCTACTGTTTGTTGCTAACATTTCATTGCTTTATGTTTTTCTGATTCAAATTGTTGTTGCTGGTATACCTTCTTCTGCATTATTACAAGGTGTGCTTACAGGTGTGTGCTAACAGATTACTGCTGTAATCTTCTGATTCAAATTGTCTTTTGCAAGGTATATCTTCTGTTACTGCTTTATTTTTCACTGGAGCAAAGTGTTTCTTACAGGGTATATCTTCTCTGAAATTACTGTATTACAGGAGCTTACATTTTTGTGACTTTTTATCATTGGGCTAAGCAAAATTACTGTTTGACACTGTTTTATTTTATTCTTGTTTGTTGAAAGGTTTGTTGTCTCAGAGGTGTTTCAGTCTCCTTCTCACATTACAGAAGGAGCTAATTGCTTTTCCTCCCACAGCTCTTCCAAAGGATTAGTGTGTATGTGGGGGTGGAGCTGGCAAACTGTCAGTAATTTCCAACAGAAAGAAGGGTTAAAAGTCAGGTTAGTTGATATCTTGGAGGTAGAAGACTTGGTTTGCTGGCCAAGGCACCTAGCTTCACCTGAGCTCTTTCCTTCTAAGACTGCTTGAAAGGCAGAGTAGAGAAACTTACCAGAGCAAGGGAGAAGGATTAAGACTTAGTTTGGCTAACAGATTTACTGTGTGGTGGTGTTTTATTTTTTACTCACAGGGATTGCTACTGTTTGTTGCTAACATTTCATTGCTTTATTTTTCTCTGATTCAAATTGTTGTTGCTGGTATACCTTCTTCTGCATTATTACAAGGTGTGCCTACAGGTGTGTGCTAACAGATTACTGCTGTAATCTTCTGATTCAAATTGTCTTTTGCAAGGTATATCTTCTGTTACTGCTTTATTTTTCTCTGGAGCAAAGTGTTTCTTACAGGGTATATCTTCTCTGAAATTATTACAGGTGGTGCTTTACAGGTTTTACAGTTTTATCTAACATTAGGATAAGCTTTCAGGGTTACTGCATTTGTTGTTGACTGATTGTTTCTGCTCTTACCTCCTTGTTCTTTCGTCCGTGGTTCTTCTTTTTTGGCAGGGGAAGGGCCCAGCCACCCACCCCCATCCCCAACCACCCCACACTACACTCCTTTTATAGGGTACCACAGTTGTAACATTTCCTGTGGCAGAACAGGAAGGGGCGGATCAGTGGGGCCTCCACAAGGTGATCTCATTTACAGGGCACTAGTAATTTAACTTGTTATAACAAGTTAAACAAAGCACAATTAAACCATTACTTGCATTTTTTTTCCTTCTAATTACTCTGACTAGGTTACAAACCCAGCAACTTATTTGGAATGGATTTCATTAACTGCAGGTACTGTGGAACAATTTTCAGAAGGACAGTCTTACAGGATTTAGGACACTGTCCCATGCTGGGCCTTTGGAGATCTTAGGTCTCAGCTCCGGCAGCATGGGCAGAGATTGCACGCCCAAATTTCATATTGAAGAAATACATTATAAGAACCACCCGCCATTTCCCAGCATCCAACAGAAAAACCTCGACCACAGAGGGTAGTTGGTCCAGGAGGTTGGCAGGTAGTTAGGGAGCAAATCAGGTGCCCCATCACTTCTGCTCTCCAAACACATTACCTCCAAAACCATATAAACACTATTAAACAGGTATCTGCCTCTATCTCTGAAATCAAATAAAGAGGCAGAAGACACTGCAGAGCAGGACACTGCGGCACAGGAGCTAGCACAACAATACTCACCCAAATCAGGAACCAAAACTAAACAAGCACAAAGAAATCCAAAAACTTTGATCATAGGAGACTCCATGATTCGGGGAGTTGATACCATCTCCAGCCAGGGTGATGGTCAGATGTCTCCCAGGTACATCAGCATGGAGAGACACTGACCGCATTATAAAATTGTTCACAAAGCAGGAGAAACACTGATGTCCTAGTACACATAGGGACTAATCGATCTCGCCAGCCGGTCAGTTGAGGAGACCAAGGAACACCTGACTAGGCTGGGTGACAAACTATCATCTATTTGTCCGGCATCTCCTTCTCTGAGATCCTGCCAGTCTGGGAGAAGGGAGAGATGGACGGAAGGTCAGAGAAGGGGAGATAGGGGAGCTAAACACGTGGCTCAAGGACTGGTGCCAGGAAAAGGACACAGATTTGTAGGAACTGGCAACAGTTCTGGGAGCGAATTCTTTAAATTTGATGGACTGCATCTGACTAAAGAGGAGTCAGTGCATTGGGGCAGAAGTTTGATGTCTTTGCAGAATATTTAAACTAGCAAATGGGGAGAGGTTGCAGCACCCCATACGTCCGAATGGGAAGAACACCTCCCCCTCAGCTAATGGTCAAACAGAAATTCAGCGTGTTTGCCATTCATTTGCATCACCAGGTAAGAAAAAGGTTTGTCTCCATACGATGCACAGGGTAATGCCAAACTTCACCCAACAACTAACACACCAAAATCTGGCCAATGGAAAATCATGTACATAAACGCCACAGCCTGGGAAATAAGATCCCAGACCTGCAGGCAATAATGTCAGAGGCTAAACGGACATAGTAGCAATAGTGAGACGGGTTTACCAGTAACCACACTTGGGAGACTTCAGTACCTGGATATGTATTGTTCAGAAGAGACCGAGTGCAAAAAGGGGGGAGGTGGCCCTGTATGTTAATGAAAATATCAAAGCTACAGAAATTCAGAATCACATAAGGAGCCAGAAGAACTGTGGGTCACCTGAAACAGGTAATGGGACATACAAGAACTGGGGTTGTCTACAGGCCCCCAGACCAGAGGGAGGACATAGACACATTACTGTTAGAAGATATACAAAACATGACAGCTAAAGGGAGGTTCTGATAATGGAGACTTCTAACATGCCAGATACAGATTGGTCAATACCAGCAGGAACATCTGCCAGAACTAGACTCATAGTGGATTCCTGCAGGGAGGGCCTCAAACAACTGGTACAGCAAACCCACAAGAGACAGGGCTATCCTAGATCTAGTACTGACTAACAAAGAAGGGATCACAGATCTCCAGGTAGAAGGTCACCCTGAAGTGACCATCACATGGTATGGTTCAATTTGGCTACTACATCTAAATCATCCCATTCCAAGGCAAAAATATGGGACTTCAGAGGAGCTGACTTTGATAAGATGGCCAACAGAGTTAAGCCAGCCCTGGCAAAAGAAACACAGGTGAGGAGGTACAGGCAAAGTGGGCAAGCATTAAGGATACAATACTTGAAGCAACATCCCATTGTGTTAGACAGAAAAGGAAGTGCAAAAGAAGAAGGAAACCACTTTGGTTCTCAAATATAGTAGCAGAAAAAGGTCAGAGCCAAAAGCTGGCCTTCAGAAAATATAAGGAACACAGCGGGATAAAGATAGAGGAGGCATACCAAACTGCCCTAAGGAAGCAGGTAAGGATAAGGCAGGCAAAGTCCCAAACTGAGAAAACACTAGCACGAACAGTAAAGAAGGTGACAAGACTTTCTATAGATACATTAGTGAAGGAGAAAGTCCAGAGGGGTATTGCTAAGCTTAATGGAGAAAAGGGAGCATGTGAGGAGGAGACCCTGTAAAGGCATCTATCCTAAATAGATACTTTTGCTCAGTATTTACTGAAGAGAAGGTAGGCAGGGCCCACAGCTCACATCATGGACACAGGGGGAGGGAGGTGAGCATTACTCCCTTCACAAAAGAAAGGGTCCTACAAGAGCTTGCTAAGCTCAGGGTGGATAAGGCAATGGGACCTGATGGCATACATCCCAGGGTACTTAAGGAGCTAAAGGAGGAACTAGCAGAGCCATTAGCAGAATTGTTTAGTGAGTCTCTGAGCACAGGAGAGGTCCCAGAAGACTGAGAAAGGCTCATGTGATCCCTCCACAAGAGTGGTAGCAGGAGGAGGCGGGAACTACAGACCGGTCAGTCTTACCTCAGTAGTGGGCAAGATTGTGGGCACTCCTTGAGAAGGATAGTGCAACACCTGGAATCCATAGGGGCTGGGATCCAAGACAACATGGGTTTACAAAGGAAGGTCTGTCAAACTAATCTCATAGATTTCTTTGACTGGGCAACCAGAGTGGTGGACCAAGGGGAGCAGTTGATGTCACCTACCTTGACTTCAGCAAAGCTTTTGACACTGTTCCACATAGAAGATTGATAAATAAGCTAGGTAGGCTCAGGGTGGGTCAGAAGTTGGTCAACTGGGTGGCAAACTGGTTGACTGGCAGAAAACAGAGAGTGGTGGTAAATGGTATACAGTCAGAAGAGATGCAGTCACAAGTGGGGTACCTCAGGGATCAGTCCTGGGGCCAGTCCTATTCAACATCTTCATTAGTGACCTACCGCAGATGGACTAGAGGGTAAGGCTTGTCTGTTTGCAGATGACACCAAGATCTGCAACAGAGTAGATGATCCAGATGGGTGGGCAGAATGAGAAGAGATCTGGATAAACTAGCAGAATGGTCAGAAGAGTGGCAACTGGGATTAATGCAAAGAAGTGCAAAATCATGCACATAGGGAAGAAAACCTGAAGCCACTTATAGGCTGGGAGGAGTTGCTAACAGTCACAAAGGAAAGAGAGACTTGGGCATCATCATCACTGATGACCTAAAATCATCAAGCAGACCTCTAAAGCAGTAGGTAAGGCTAGGGGGTGTTAGGGTGTATTATGAGGGTATCACAAGTCGTAAGGAGGTAATAATCCTCTGTACAAGACATTAGTTAAGGCCCATCTGGAGTACTGCGTGCAGTATTGGAGAGCCCACACCTTCACAAGGACATTAACAAATTGAGGCAGTCCAGAGAAGGGCAGCCAAAATGGTGCAGGGACTGCATCAGAAGACATAAGGGACAGATTAACGGAGCTCAATATGTAACTTGAGCAAAGGAGGGAGAGAGGTGATATGATCGAGACATTTAAACACCTTAAGAGGCATAAACAAGGTGAAAGAGTCTAACATGTTTAAATATAAGAAAAATAGCAGGACAAGAGGACACAGCATGAGATTAGAGGAGGCCGATTAAGGGGAATGTGAAATTCTTTTCACAGAAAGGGTGGTAGATGCATGAATGGCTTACCACAAGAGAGGTGGCTATGAATACAGTGCAGGGCTTCAAACAGGCATGGGATAGGCATAAGGGCAATACAAATGACTATGAATAGATAGGTCACTGACAGAGCAAAGGCCGATGGCACATTTATAAGGTAGAAAAAGAAATGGGCAGACTGGATGGGCCTTGCGGTCCTTATCTGCCGTCAACTTCTATGTTTCTATGTTTCTATGTCACGGGCAGATCCTGATGTTCAGCGAGTTTCAGACACTGAGGATCTGGTTCCAGGGAGTGCCACTGATGAACCTCCTGGATTTTCCTAAGCAACTCTGTAAAAGAAGGATCCTCCGGAGGAGACTTTGGAGGAGTCCTTGGCCTGGGCTTCGATGGAGAGCGTGGCTCATCATCTCTCTGGGAGCAACCGTCGGAAGAATCCAAGGAGTCTGAGGGTGAAGAGGAGGATGAAGGGGAAAAAGACTCCCTTTCCCGCCCCAGGGGAGGAACGGACCCCTTGGGAAGTCCCCAGGGAAGCGTGTCCTGCCCTTCTCTGGATCCAGACGGAAGAACCCTGGAATCCGGAGGTGGTGAGGGAGTGTGCCGCCTCGGATGTACGGGAACCTGGGATGGCACCGTCGTCAGAAGGCTCTCAACCTCTTTGGTGAGCTGAGCCTTGGCCTCAGCCCCAGGAGCCAGTCTCCTGCAGGTCCACCGGCGGCCGCGAGGGCGGTGGAGGAGAGGTGGGGGATAAGGATACGGGTTGTAACCGTATGGAGCATATCCAAAACCCGGCTGCGGGTAGCCCAGCGTCGGGTATTGTGGCGTTGAGTACTGCGGCATCGGGAAGCCCGGCGTCAGGTACTGTGGTGCCGGATACTGAGGTCCCGGCACACGCGTCGGATAGGGTGAAGGGTACCGGGAGCTGGGGGCTGCGAGCGAGCAGTACCCGGCGGTGGCCTCATGGGCGGGTCCGTAGTGGAGGGTCTGAGAGGCGGAGGGCCTGATGGGGCGGATGTCTCCCGAGTTGGTAAGGCCAGCGCCAGGGCCGGCCGGAGGTCCTGGCGTTGGAGGGCCGGCCGAGCCGGCGCGTCGGAGAGCCGACGTCAGGACGGCGCACTAGGTGGCGGAAGGACTGACGGAGGCAGAAGATCCCCAGCTTTGCCCGGGGAAGGAGGGGAAAAATCCCCGGGGTCGAGCTGGGGAGACTCTGGTTCCCCAGATGGCAGTGAAGGCTGCGGAGAACCGAGTACGACGGACGTGGGGAGGTCCGTCGTCGGTTCCTTCGCCAGCCAGGCGTCCGGACGAGCCGATGTGAGGCTTAGGGGCGAACTCAGGCGGGCGCCCGGAGGGCAGCGTCCGACTTATGAGAACCATCACGGAGGCAGGCTAAAGTAGAGTGATCGGCCTGGTCGGTGGAGTGGAGTCAGGCGCCGCCCGAAGGTCAGATGTCTTACCGGCCTTTTCCGGGCGGACGTCGGAGGAGCCGATGTCCGGCTTACCGGAGTCGCCCACAGTGGTAGGCCGCGAGCCTGTGGCCGAACCAGGGGCGGAGGCCTCCGACTGCCCGGAGGCACCCGCAAGGCCCGAGCGCAAGCCAGACGGGCAGGCCGATGCCCCCTCAGAAACCTCCGAGGTGGCCATCGAGGAGCGATCCCCCAGAGGGGATGTTACCTGCGTCCCTGCAACTCCCAAGGAAGACGCGGTGGAGGAGCCTTTGTCCCGGTGCCTCTCCCTCTCCTTCTTCTTCTGATGGCCTTCGGGGGAAGTGGACGCCTGCCTCAGTTTTTTGAGCTCCTTCTCCATTGAACTCATTTTCTTCTTCAGAATATGGGCTTCCAGGGATTGCTGCCGCCTTTTCTGGGTAGCCGCGTTGAAACTGAGGCAGTGCTGGCACTTCTCGACCGGGTGATCGGGGCCTAGGCCGAGCAGGCACAGGGAGTGGCCATCCTTGTGCGGTAGTTGGCGCTGCATGAATCACACTTACTCTTGTGCTTGGAGGGTGTAGGGGCCGACATACACCGATGATTGTACTGACGTTAGTCGAAAAAGCAATTATTTTCGGTAAGAAAACGATGAAGGTAGGGCTGACGAAGCATGAACTTTTCCGTGAGGTGCTGCACAAGCTAACGGTGGGAAAGAACTGGAAGGCAGGCGTCAGGGACCGCCCCTTTATACCGACGTCTCCTGATGCCAGTCACCTGACATGGGGGCGGTCCCTCACTAGGGAATGTTTGCTAGAAATTTTTCCGTGGGGTCCTACCGCCTGCCGGCGTCAGTCCTATATGTAATTACCTATTGCAAGAGCCCTCTTGAAGTAAGATCTACTGCCCCTTTATCCCTTATTCCTCCACCACTACTTCTTTCCCTTCCCCACCCATACATACAGTGACGGGAGTAGGCCTAATATTGTAATGATGCAATACCCCATTCGCTGTAATACCTCCTGACATAGTGAGCCAGGATATTATTTCAAACGATATTATTAGCGGATACCATTTTATTGTACCTTTGTACACTGGGTTGTACCAGTAAAATGTACATTATGGCACCAGTGTATCTTACCTGACAACATAAAAACAAGCAAACAAAGTGGTAAGAGAAAGCAGATTGACCAGCAGTAGATTTTGTAGACGGAATAGAGGGAATGGGAAGTAATATTGCAGAGAGGGTAGTAGAAAGCTGAGGGAGAGGATAAGAGGGATGTAAAGTAGGAAGGAAGGGAAGCAAACCAGAATGTAGATATAAAGGAGACACAGTGGAAGAGGTGCCTGGTGTCAAGCAAGGGGAGTAAAAGGGCAGAGTAGAGTGAGCAGTGGTGAGTTGAAGGGGAACAGCCTACAGCAAAATGACAAAAAGAGTAGAAGAGGGAGTCAAGTATGGCAATTTGGCAAAGAAGGATTTGGGAGCTCCACTATAGACTGTGTCATCATAATCAAAAATAGGGAGGGTCACCTTTTAAACAATCTCTTGGTGGACAGGAAGCAGTATACTCACTTTGTTCCTGTACAGTGCACCACGCTTGTGGTGGAGCTTTTGGTGTATGGCATCGATATGAACTGAAAAATCAAGATGACGATCAATCCAGACCCTGAGTTATTTAAATAGTATACATCCTGAATCATAGCACCATCAAGGGTGTGAAATAGATGGAGAGGGATGAGTCTGGAAAACCTCTGATGGGTGCCAAAAGTCATTGTAACTGTTGTTTTGGCATTGAGGGATAGTTGGTTAGACTGGAACTAACACTGAATATTGTTGAAATCCAGCTGAAGCTGTGAGGTAAGATCCTGGGAAGAGAAGCCCTGTGCAAAAAGGACAGTATCATCAACGTACTTATGAATGGATGCAGATGAACGGAGGGGAGGTCATTCAGAATATGGGAAAGATAATAGAACCCAGAATAGACCCTTAAGGGACCTGAGTAGATAGGGAGTGGTGATGAAATTGAGCTTATTATCTGGACAGCTTGAGGCCTTTCCTCAAGGTAAGAACGAAACCAGCTGACTGCAGAATCTGAAAAACTCACTGTTTTAAGCTTTGTCCAGAAGGAGGGGATGTGCCACTGTATCAGAAGCTTTAGCAAGATCAACAAAAATGACAAATGTGATCAGACCCTAATCCACACCTGAGAGGATGGAGTCAGCGAGTCGAAGAGGGAAGTGGAAATGGAGCGGGGTTTCCTAAAACCAGACTGGAAGGAAGTGAGCAAGGGGAGGCATCAATAAAGGGAGGGAGATGAGAAAGTACAAGGTGCTCCTGTAACTTAGCTAGGGTAGGAAGGAGAAAGATAGGACAGAAGTTACCAGGGGAAGATGAATCACCATCTTTAGGGAGAAGAATGACAGCAGCCTGCTTCCAAGCTTCAGGGATAGTAGCAGAGGAAAGGAAAGGTTGGGGAGTAGAGTAATGCGCTGTGCGATGGCAGGGGCTGAGAGAAGTTGAAGTTTGGGATCAAGGCCATCAGGACTACAGTATTACCTTTGTGAGGATTTAGGGCAAGCAAGGATTTAAGGGAAGCAGAGGTGATGGTAGACAAGAAGGAAAAAGAGAGATTTAGAGGAGGAGATGGTAGAGAGAGGGAAGAAAGGGGTGAGAGTGAGGAAAGGGTGAGAGGGAGAGAGCACAGGTAGTAAAGTAGGAATAAAGGAAGATGCAACAGTAGAAAGGTCAGAGATGACGGAGTCCTCAACCCTGAGAACAGGGTAAGGAGACTGAGTCAGAGGGGAGAAAAGGGAATCGATAACCTTCCAGAACTTGGAGGGGTGATTAATGTTGTTTAAATCCCAGGAATCCCTCACTGTGGCTTGACAAGTGCAATCATTCCTCTGGAATGAGCTGCCCTATAGCATAGAATTTTATGTTAATTAGAGAACTTAGAATGAAGTTCGAAACTCTGCTGTGGTCACGCACTCCCCTGCCCTTTAACTACAGATTTATTTCTCTGCCTGAGAGAAAGCATTGTCCCGAAGTCACTCTCCATAATGCACAATTTCTGGTTTATTATGTAAGCAATAAGACACGACAGGGTGTATATTGAACAGATTTTACTGCACACCCAGGGGTGTAGTTAGGCATAAGGCCACAGGCTGAGTGCATTCAGCCCTGGGAAGTGTGGTAAAATCTGTTCAGCACACCCCCCATAGTGTCTCATTGCGCTTATAAAATTAGCTGTTTTTTAATTTTTACTAATACAAAAAAGGCAAGATTATATATATTTATAAAATGGGGTAGGAAAAATCATTTCTGCTGATTAGTTGAAACACATCACATGACCGTGCGTATAACAGAGAGCGTCCGCACACCTGCACTTTCACCCCCCTCCAAAACAATTTTGCCATTTTATAAGATAGATAACCCACTCTAGGGTGTGCTGTCACTCTGTAATATATAGACACCTTGGGTGGTTCACGCACTGGGCCTGTGGCCTTGTGCATAACTACGCACACCAGGGTGTGCGTATATCAGAGCACAACCACACACCTTAGAGTGGGTTATCTATTACTATCTATTACATATATGTAAAATTTCAGGCAAATTCGTTGTATGGTGGTAAAGTTATTAAGGTGCAACATTTGAGGTTTTGTATGAAAGTGGGTACCCAACCCTAACTATATATTATAGGGGCCCAGTTGTGCGCCTGTAGTTAGGGTTGAGTAGCCTGTTTAATGTTAAACCTCAGATTTTGCACTTTAACAACTTTGCAACCGATCAATGGAGTTGCACAAAATTTGGTATGTGCTGTCCTGTGGGGCAGATCTCTTGACATGGCAAGTTTTGTTCCAGTTGGATGTGCGGACTCTGAGATCCAGATAGTGTAAAAAGTCACCTCTTTTTACAGTTTTTTCCTCACCACCTTGTGCCCAGTTGGTGTGGAATTTTGGTGTGATTTTTTTTATGGTAGAAAGAACTTGGATAACAGAACTGCCAGCGTTTGCTGCAAAAATATTAACCTGTTGCAGTTATTAAGTTTTTAGTTCCCATTATTTCCTATGGGAAGTTCATTTTACAGTATAGAGGTAAAAAGTTTGACAAAGGAGTTGATCTTGCAAAAAAGGATTCATTCTCATGAGATTTGTTCCTTTTTCGTGAGGAAAAAATCCTTTTACGCGAGCCGCTATCTTGTTTTTTTTTTCTACCAACTAAAAAGCGTGCAAACTAGAAATGTTACCATTTTACAAAACAAACACCAGAACCTAGCTAAGCGGGCCCCGTTTAGCTAGATTCTAGTGTTTATTTTTCACAATTAGCCTCAGAAAACCTTTTTCTGGGCACCTGAAGTCCCAGGTGCCCAGCTTAGCGACAGGAGCGCTCCCCCTGCATTCTCTGTATGAGAACACTGGGAATTTCTTGACTTCTGTAGCCACAGCTGAAGTTGTGCTGCCAGCTGCAGTACTAGCTTTGAGTCACCCTTTTCCCTGGTGTCTAGTTTGCACCTCAGCCTTCCCACCTCGAAGAGCAACTACAGTTACTTTTTTATTTGACTTTAAAAAAAAAAACATAGTTTTATTTGGCTTTAAAAAAATACTGCTACTCACAGAAAGCCGAGTGTGTTCACCACCGACGGGACCAGTTCACTACTGAAAAGTATTGTAGTACAGTATAAAAAACAATACTGTATGCCAGCTCCCAGTTCAAAAATTGAAAGCTTCCTATACTGATGGGGCATAACATTAATCTCCATTAATCGCACTCTTCCTCCTTTTGGAAAACAAACAATCCCTCACTCCAGCACCCCCTTCTCTAAACCATCAGAAAAAAGATACAAATAACTTTTTGCACATTAAATACATAATTTTTAAGGAACATACTAATTTAATTAAAATCAAGCTATCATACATAGCTTCATTAAATTTGATGACTGTATCTTCTTCTCATCTGCAGTAACACATGCAACATTCGCCCATCTCAGAGTCAATAAAATGCTTATTGGGGGACTCGGAATTTGCAAGGCATCTGGAATGCAGATACAAATTAATTTTTTTGTTTACAAAATATGAAATGCTACACAATAATTTTGCTTCTAACTTTAAACACATTCTGAAAGAAGACATGCAATCAGAAAACTGATGCAACAGAAATGCAGTCTCTACACATTTTTGTTTTGAAACTCATTATTTGCCCCCCCCATATAATTAGCCTTTTAGATAATTAAATGTTGCCTATCCATTCAAAGTTTTCAAATCGTTCCTGTCCTGGAACTCCAAGCCCTGGGCACTTTTCTTTATTTCCATACTTTTCTTGCGCTTTTATGCAGAAGAATATTCTTTCTGGCACGTACTGCACTATTTTCCTTATTTTTGTAACCTGAGGAGAAACCGCCACGGCTCCATTCTGTTTATGTGCTGTCAACAGGCTCTAGCAATCTGCACACTGATGAAACTGTATGCTTAAACAACTAGAGCACACACCTCACCATGCTTCAAATTCATGTGGCGCACTGCCTGCTGGTCAATGTAGTCCACTGATTGCAGAGATTCGCTGCATGTGTCATTTCAGGCACTAAGAGGGTGGCAGGACAAATTAGTCATGTTTACAACCTGTTACGTTGGAGTTGGGACAGCCAAACCAAGGAACACCATCTTATTTCCAGTTGTGGAGGGGGGTCCTGTTGTACTCCATTTCACAGGGGGCACTGAAGTATTGGGAGGTTAAAACCAAGTTACACAGTGAATCTGTTTGGGGTGGCAGTATAGCACAGAGGTTAGAATAATGAGCTGTGAATGAGCTTGGTACATCCTTCAGACCTGGGTTTGATTCCCATTACCTCCACTATCATACTGTGTGACTCTGAGTAAGTCACTTAACCACCCAGTGCTACTGGGTCACCCTTGAGAGCAGGCACTTGTGCCTAGTGGGCCTTACATGATTACCAAAGAATAAAAATAAATAAAATCTGGGGCTGTGGTGGGATAATTGGTCATAGGTGTGGGTACATTTTTTTGCATGCTCAGTGAAAGTTCCTTTAAACCTCTGCAGCTTTAAGGGCTCTTTAAATGGGTCATCCCCACTTCAAGATGTGTACGCTGCTTAATAAAGTTTGCCTTTTTTATTTTAGCATTCCCTGGTGTCTAGTGGCAACCCCCACTCTCCGACTGACATCCCCTAGTCTTGTTTATCTTTTTTTTATAATCTGACACAGGGATGCCCACCCCCAGTGCCAGATGCCACCCGGCCCCCAGCCCACTGTTTTATTAATAAGCTGACATTGGGGGACCTAATCCCCTTGTCAGCTTGTACAGCCCAGCAGTGTGGGCACTGGGGTCCCCACCCCAGTGTCCCAAAGATTTCTTCACTTTAATCCAACAAAAGAAAACAGTCCCGACAACTTTTTTTCACCTGAAAAAAGGAAACGGTCCCTCGACGTCCCTGCCATTCCCTCCCCATCCGACCCTCCCACTGAGCACCCCCCCACCCTATACTAACCTCCAGAGGTCATATGCTGTCATCCTCTGTGGACAGAGACATATCTGCACTCTTCAAAGCTGAACCGTGAACTGAGGAATCAAGGTAAGTGCCGTATAATGTATTTCAGTGGTGTTTTGAACTAATGTTCACAACTTTGCCAACTTTTTGGGAATTTTTTCACCAGATTTTCAACATGGGCTTTTTGGGACTCCACCTCATGAACACTGCAACTGTCATTTCATTAATCGAGGCTGGAAGGTGATTTCGTGGTCACTGCACAAAATCAATTTTTAGGATTAAATAATGCAACTTCACCACCAGTGTTCATGATGTCGGGTCCCAAAAAGGCCGTGTTGAAAATTTGGTGAAAAAATTCATAAAAAATGGCCAAGTTACATGCGTTCATTGAAAATGTTATACTCACGTGCATAACTTTGGTAATTTTCAGTATTTTGAGTCCAGATTTTTAACATAGCCATTTTTTCACACCAGCTCATGAACAGTACAGCCGTTATTTTTCATATCTTGTCCGAAACATGTTTTTACACCTGTGTCGTGGAATGGCGTTTTGGCATGAATTTGAACATTTTCACATATAGGGCTTATGAGGTAGGGTCATAAGAAGACTATGTTGAAAATTTGGGGTCAAAATATGAAAAAATGCCAAAGTTCTGACTATTCATTGCAATTTCACTACGCCTGCTTGTAACTTCAGAAATGTTAAATATTTTTACCCCAGATTTTCAGCATAGCCTTCTTATTCCCACTTCATGTATGTCACAGCTGTCATTTTTCAAATCCTGGCCAAAATATGTTTTTGCACCTCTGGCACAGAATGACATTGCAGTTGCACAGAATTACATTTTAGCGGGGATTCGAAAATTTTCTCTACCGAGTACATGAGATGGGGTAATAAGATGGCTATGCTGACACTTTGGTCACTGTTGTCCTATAAATGGAAGCATGGGGCCCAATGCCACCCTCTGATCCCTCTTCATCAAGGGATTACCAGCATGGCCATCTGGTCTGACAACTCCCATCCCTTTTCGTGACCCGTCAGAATCCCTTTTCGTCAGCCGACTCCCTTTTCACGAGTTGTCAAAATCTTTTTTTGTATCATGAAAAAGGATTAGGGCTTCTGGGACCAGATGGCTCTGCTAGCAATCCTTTTTCATCAGATGAATTCCCTTTTCACGTGGTGTCAAAATCTTATTTCACATCACAAAAAGGGATTTTGACAGCTCATGAAAAGGGATGGCCGGCACAGCCATCTGGTCCCACAACTCAGAATCCTTTTTGTGATACAAAAAGGGATTTTGACACCTCAGAAAAAGGGAATCAGCTGACGGAAAGGGGTTTTGGCAGCTCATGGAAAGGGATTATAAAAACTGATCCCTTTTCGTGAGCGGTCAAAATTCTTTTTCATCAGCCAATTCCCTTTTTGCAAGGTGTCAAAATCCTTTTTCAAATCGTGAAAAAGGATTAGGAGTTATGGTACCAGATGGCCCTGCCCTTAATCCATTTTTTCTGGACAAATTCCTTTTTCGCGAGTTGTAAAAATCCTTTATCGCATTGTGAAAAAAGATTTTGACATCTCACGAAAAAGGATTTTTAAAGTTTACTGTTCTTTATAACTTCCCTGCAAAGAAATGATTAGGACTTTTGGGCTGAAATTTGCAGGGTACAAAGGAGTTGCCCCACAGATGTGACTTTTGCTGGTTTGGTGATAAAATTTATATCACTTCCATACTTATAACATTCCGAAGTTTAGAAATTTCCCACAGGATAACATTGTGGCGAGCACAGTATCTTTTTGGCAGCTATATCTCGAAAATGCTTTGAGATGTGGATTCTTCACTAAACACAGTTTTATACACATTGAGGTATACTAAGCAATGATTCAGGTTGCTAGGTCTTAATTATAACTGTGGTGGAATTTTTCCCAGTGTCCCTATGGTTACTGTGATATTGTGCCATTTGTAGCTCAAAGGTTACTTGGAATATCTGTAGCCCTGTGCTCTGTCTGTTCAGTTATGGATATAGGGATAACATTATGCAATACTGGGAGCACAGAGGTCTGGGCCCTGCGCTCCCAAATGGAGATGAGGGCTAGTAACAATGTCTGCACTTATGGATAGATGGGAGTGCAGGGTCCAGAGGGTCACACTCACTTATATGGATACCATTATGCTCTGCAGTCCCACAGGGAGATGAGGGTTAAGTACAGTATCTCTACACTTATGGTTATATAGGAGCACAGAGTCCAGAGGACCCTGTGCTTCCACATAAAAATCAGGGACAATTACAATATGCATGCATGGAAGCACAACACACTATAGGCTGATGGGAGCCCACAACCATGTAAGGGCCGATGGCACATTTATAAGGTAGAAAAACAAATGGGCAGACTGGATGGGCCTTGCGGTCCTTATCTGCCGTCAACTTCTATGTTTCTATGTTTCTATGGTAAGATTACACTTTCTCAAAAAGTGAGGAAATTCATAGCAAAAAAACTTTGTTCATGCATCAGTTAGGGTTAAAGCAACAAAAGTAGGGAAATGAGGCATTAGGATTTCCAACCATAACACCTCCCCCTCCACACCCAACCCTACCACTCCAATCCACCCCCACCCCCACCCTCCACAGACCAACAGATGTTGGGTGTGTCTTGAGGTAGTCGACCCTAACGCTCACACCATTCTCTTACGCTGTACCATGCTAGCTTCCTTACACATGGAATGGGGTGACCATTAGGGCCAACGACCTCAAGGCACACCCTGACTACTGTTGGTCTGTGGAGGGTGGGGTGGTAGGGTTGGGTGTGTGAGGGAGATGTTAGAATTGGAAACCCTAATGCCTTATTTCTCTACTTTTGTTGCTTTAACCCTAACTGATGCATTAACAAAGTTTTTTGCAATTAAATTTATATATATATATCATCTATATATATATATATATATATATATATATATTACTTTACAAACAATTGTGTTAATGCAGCATTAAGGGTTGAGGCTAAACCGACAAAAGTACGGAAATCCTAAAACCCCAACACCATCTCTAAAGCGATTCGGGACGGAGTCTTCCTAGGGGTTGTCAACTCTAAAACTTACCCCATTAGGTGTATATGTTTCTGGAGTGTATAGAATGGGGTAAGATTTAGGGTTGACAACCCCTTGGAAGACTCTACCCTGATTTGCTTTAGTGGTGGTGTTGGAGTTTTAGGATTGGGAACCCTAAAGTCACATTTCCCTACTTTTGTCTGTTTAGCCTCAACACTAAATGTTGCATTAACGCAGTTTTTTTTTTACAAAGAATGTCCTTTTTGAGATAGTATAATGGTATCTTTATTTTCCTGTTGGTGCGCAGGGCCTGGAGTGCAGGGCCCTCCAGGCCCAGCACTACCATGCATCCATAGTTTTTGAGATAGTGTAATCACATACTTATTTGTGTGACAGGGCCCTGCGCTCCCATCCCTCCATACATGTGTATATGTACAGTTATGGGGAAGTACGGGGCCCCATTTGTAGGATGACAGCAACCAAACTGTCAACATAGCCTTTCTATTACCCCACCCCGTCAACCTAATAGTAAAATTTATGAAATCCCCACCAAAACATCATTCTGCGTCACTGCAGCGTAATTCTGTGGCTGAGCCATGAAAAGACATTTTACACAAGATTTGAGAAATCACAGCTGCCACATTCATGAGGTGGTGTAAGGAAATGGGCATGTTGATAACTTGTGGTTAAAATATTGAAAATTAACAGTTACATGCGAGCGTAGCGAAATGTCAACAGATGCACACAACTTAGTCATTTTAGCATATTGGACCCCATATTTTCAACATACCCTTCTTATGACCCCATTTCATGACTAAGTATAGTGAAAATTTTGAAATCCTGCCGAAAACGTCATTTCGCCAAATGACCGCAAAATCTCCCTATGGGCAGGATTTGCAAAATTACACCTCCATTGTTCATGAGAAGGGATCTCAAAAAGGGTATGTTGAAAATTTGATATCAAAATATGTAAAAATGGCAAGTTATGCAGCAAAGTTGAAAATCCCATTGAAATACAGTACATTGATTTCCCATATGAAAAATTATCTTTTTTTGTGAGTTGTTATACAAAACAAGATCTTTTTTTTGTATGACCACAATTTGGCCATTCTAGCATATTTCAGCCCCAAATTTTCAATGTGCCCTTATGACCCCACCTCATGAACAAGTATGGTGAAAATTTTGAAATTCCGCCCAGAAGATGATTTTGCCAACTGACTATGAAATCGCCTTACGGGCAGGATTTGCAAAATGACACCCCCATTATTCATGAGGAGGGGGTCTCAAAAAGGATATGTTGAAAATTTGGTGTTACAATATGCAAAGTTATGCCAAAGTTGAAAATCCCATTGAAATACATTGATTTCCCATATGAAAAAATATATTTTTTCGTGACTCACAATAGGAAACAAGATAATTTTTCTTAGGACGCTGATATAAAAAAAGAATTTCAGTGTTAAAAAAAAACATTTTAAGGGCATTTTTCGAGTGGTAAAGTGCAGAATGCAGCTAAGGGGGTCCCAGTAAGCAAGCTACATGTGTTGGTTCCTCTCTAGAATATTATTTTTTGGGGGGGGTTCCAAATTTGAATTTCTCAGGCAAAACTTAAAACAAGATGGTGGCCATATGAAAAAGGATTTTCCTCAAATGAAAAAGGATGATGTCATATGAAAAAATAATTCTTTTTTCATATCAAACAGCTGTCTTGAGGTGCTTACTTGGCATGCTCAGAATCATTTTATGAACATTTTAAAATTAAATAACTTAAGAACGGATTAATATTTTTTCACCAAACCAGCAAAAGGCCCACCTGTAGGTCAGCGCCTTTCTACCCTGAAAATTTCAGACCAAAATTCCAACCTGTTTGGGCTGTAGCCAAATTCAAAGCAAATCCTATTCAAACCAATGGGGAAACAAAACTACAAAAAATCATTTTTTTTCACTATACAGATCTCAGAAACCACACTTCCAACCAGAACGAAACTTAGCACATCCAGAGAGCTACCAAAGGAGCATGTAAAATTTTATGCAAATCCGTTGAATGGTTGCAAAAATATTAAAGTGCAACATTTCAAGTTTAACACAGAAACCCCAGTTCAACCCTAAATATGAGTAGCATATTTAATGTTAAACCTCAGATTGTGCACTTTAATAACTTTGCAACCGATCAGTGGATTTGCTCAAAATTTGGTATGTGCAGTCCTGTGGGGTAGATCTCTTGATGTGGCAATCTTCATTGCATTTGGATATGTGGATTCTGAGATCCAGACACTGCAAAAAGTCATGAAGTCACCACTTTTTGCAATTTTTCCTCATCGCCTTACGTCCAGATGGTGTAATTTTTCTGTGAATTTTTTTACGATAGAAACAGCTTGGGTAACAGAACAGACATGCTTTGTTTTGTGAAAAAATATTTATCTGTTGCAAAGTTATTCAGTTTTTCATTTCAAATTGTTTTCAATGGAAAAATCACTTTTCAGAATAGAGGGAGAAAGTTTGACTAAGGATTTGATCTTGCGAAAAAGGATCCTGTCTCCCAAACCAGGCAGGAGAGCAGGTGTTGGGTGTGGCTTGGGCTTCTCAAGCTTAACGCTCACCCCATTCCATCTGTAAATAAGGTCAGATGTGTAGACTTTATGAGAATGGGGTGAGAGTTGGGCTTTTGAGCCAAGGCACACCCACACCTTGCTCTCCTGCCTGGTTTGGAGGGTGGGGTATTAGGGAAACCCTAACACCTCATTTCCCAACGTTTGTTACTTTGACCCTTACTGGAGCATTAACAAAGTTTTTTGCAACATATATATATATATATATAATGTGGTGATTTGCATATATAGCCCATGATGCTTGCTTTATAGGGGGTATGTGTGATTTTGTATTTCTTTGAAACTTGGCTTCCCGGCCAATGCCCTTTGGGTAACCATTGCATTAGTCCTTGCGTGCTGAGGTTCTTTGTCTTTTAGCTTGTTTTTGGTTTTTATTGGGTTCACCACAGCATAACCCAGATAGACCATCTTAGGGTAGCTGGTTCATTCCACTGGGGTGTCATACAGATGAGGCACACTGATGAGTCCTGGTAGGACGAAACACATGTGTGTGTCTTCTGTTGGCACCCTTTACAAACTGTGTGAGAGGCCTTTTGGCACCACGCATTTTTGCTTAAAGTTGAACCAGCATAATATTCTGTGGTGATTGCATATACAGCCCATGGTGCTTTGCGTTATGGGGGTATGTGTGATTTTGTATTTCTTTGAACTTGGCTTCTTGGCCAGTGCCCTTTGGGGTAACCATTGCCTCAGTCCTTGTGCGCTGAGGTTCTTTGTCATATATATAGATATATGTGTGTGTGTGTGTGTGTGTGTGTATATATATATACACACACACACACACACAAAAAATGACTACTGTTATCAAAGTTTCTGATAAAATAGTCCTTCCGCCATGTAGAAAATTCCATCGTGTTGTTGGTCGCCAGGAACCCCCCCCACCACCACCACCACTGTTCTTCTAGAGGAGAAAAGCTACATGTTTTGTGAGGGTTGGTGTGACACCAGCGGTTGACTGTAGTGGAGGAGTACAAAAGTGTAGATTTTTTTCTTTTTTTTTTTTAAACTAAACAGGAATGCAAGATCAAGCAGTCCCTCATCTTCTCATTATGCAGTGAGCGGAAAAATGCATTTCTTTTCGGCGTCCTGTTGGTGGTGGTGAGGTACAGAAGTCTGGCTTTGTTTCTTTTTTTTTTTTTAAACAGGACAGCAGGAACGAGCGGCCACTCCCCTTCCTGTGCTGGAGTGAGTACCATTGTCAACAAGCCCAAAGTACTTGTTTACTGCCGGTGTTGATACAGCATCTATAAATAAGCTTCCTACACTTAAAAAAAAACCAATACTAAAGACACACACAAACTGATTTTTTAATTTTAAAAAATGTGGAGGCGGGAACACAACTGGTACGGGACACAGCAGGAGCAGGGATGCATCTGGACTGGTATGGGTACCGTAACTGTTAGCTGAAAGAACGGAAGCAGTTATGGTAAGGTAAGACACTGAGAGCAGTACTATATTTTATCTTAATTTAAGACTGTCACTTTTGTCTACTGCAGTGGTAGTTATCTAAAAGTTTTCTACTTTGAGGTACCACTGAGACAATTTACATTGACTGTAATGTGATCTTGCCTCATTCTGCCTCAGTATACCTAGGTATACCTCAGTATTGCAAAACTTTTCTATGACTACCACTGTACGGCTGCTCGTTTATATGGATGAATGGTGTTAGCTGTTGAATAGTTCACTCAGTAACAGTGATGAGCCATGTTAGCGAGGGGAAAAAAATGGCGGCAACTTAGAAAACAATATTCTAGCAGCATATTGATATCTCTTTCTCTTCAATGCGGTCCCACTTTTAGGAACTTGTTATTACCTGTGTATGGAACAGATTTCATGCACAGGTAATAACCAATCAGAAAACAGGATTTTGTCTCCCCATTTTATAATTTTGTTTATTTCAGTCTTTGTGTTTAATTTAGTTAGTTTTTGATACTCTGTATTAGGTTAGGGTATTTTTTCTGTTCTTGTGTGAGTTTTCTCGGTTCCCTTGCAGTTCCAGGGAACTAACATTCACTTGTGGAAACATGGTCCCAGCCTTAGAGGAACTGCATTTTTTAAAAACCCTTTTAAATTTATTTTTTTCTTTCCTGCCTAAAATGTTGTACTCATTATTTTAGAACAGTACCAATCTATTTTGGTTACCACTTAGTGATCCTCATTTTCTCCTCCTGGTTTCCTGTGGGGAACCGAAACGATAACTTTTTGCATTGGGCTTAGTATTATTATTATTTTGTTTTCATCTTTGGGCATAAAAAAAACTAAACTAAACTTAGGTACAGAACCACACTCTTCTTTTTTTCCTCTGGGCTGTCAGTGATTGGAATGTCTGACAAGCCAAAGAAAAGGACAGGACCCATTTGTTTTAAAAATTGTACCTGGTGCTTTAAACTCCTGGCTAAGGCAGACTGCCATGAGTTGCATTTTTCCTGTTTGGGACCTTTTCATGATTTTTCCAGCTTTGCATCAGGTTTTGTCCTAAAACATTAAAAAAGGGCCAAAAAACTTGAGGAAAATCATGGCTTCTCAGTCTGCCTTCTCTTCACAACCTGGCTTTGGAGAAAGTCGGGTTCATCAAAAGGACAAAGATGTTAATGGGGACTGAGAGGTCATGGTGTTGGACAGGGAGACCCCTGAGTCCACCAGAACAAAAAGATCTGCTGAGCAGGCATTGAAACCAGTGCCTTCCAAAAAAAAAAAGCAGAAAGGAAAACATGTCACTACCCCTCTACCTGAAGAAGCAAAGAGATGCCAGTTATACAGAAGACCTGAGCACTCCTGGCTACCAAATAATGCTAATGATTAGCATTATTTGGTAGCCAGGCATGATCAGGTCTTCTGTATTCTTGGTATTGTTGGTCTGGCAAGCCCTCTGCGAACACCTGGATATACCTGTGCCACACCTGCCAATTTGTGTTTGAAAAGAGATGCCAGTTGACAGAAACAGAATGCCCTTGGCTGAAGACATGGCTAAGGCTTGGTGATTCTGCCAGGCTTCCCAGACTGTGGTAGCCTTTATAGCCATACAAGACCCCCACTTAATAACCTGTAACAAAGCCCGTGGTAGAGGAGGCTGTTTTGTTTTTTGAAGGGGAGGGGGAGAATGAATCCACAGAGCCTGACAGCTCCCCAGTTCAGGAATTTAGCTCATCTTCCACATCCTCAGAGGAGTTCTCCTCACACTGTTCCTTTGTGAGGCAGATGGCAAGCACCCTCAACCTCTCTCCTAAGGAGACAGCAGAGGATGAGGATGAGGTGGAAGTTTTGGACATTATGGGCCTAGCACCCACAAAGAGAGTGTTCCTACCCATTCGTAAATCATTGAAAAGGGCCACTTCAAAAATCCTAGTGGACCCCACTTCAGCAGCTGGTGTAGAAAAGAAAACAGAAAGTAAATACCAGTTGGATAGGCAGAATGCTGAGTACCTTTACACTCAAGCACTGAGTACCTTTACACTCACCTTGACCATGAAGGAGTGGTAGAAACCTCTGCCTGTGACAAGGCCAAGGTTCCACTTTCCTTTCATCCAGCAGAGAGGGATTCTAGGAAATTGGACAGCATAGATTAAAAGGTTTACACCACAGACTCCGTTTTGCTGAGATAAGCAGTCTGTATGACCTACGCAGCTCAGTACCAGGAGGCCCTCTGGACTGCTGTAATGTTCATAAGCGAAAAGGCTGCTGGTGACCTAGCCCAAGATGTGGCCAACACAGGAAAGGCTGATTTAGATGCCACCAAGTACCAGATTCACATGGCTGTGTATGCCAGTGACACTGCCTCTAGGGTCACTCATGGCTCATGCAGTGCCCCTCAGAGGGTTTGCCTGGCTCAGAACTACGAACCTCTCAGGACACTCAAACTAAGGCCATGGATTTTCCCTGTGAGGGAAACTCCTTGTTTGGTGACAAAACAGAGGTCTACATGAAAAAGGCGGAGGAATATAACGCAAAGCAAGGCAAGGCAATTCTATGTATAAGGTGACCACTCCCGGAGGCTCTGGGCACCGTACACAAGCAAGGACAGACAGCAGATAATTAAGACATAATAAAACCTCATTAAAACCATTACAAAGGGGGGGTGCTGTGGAGCTCCAGCATGGTGGCAGCTTGAAATCGGAGATCATCTGGTTGCGGAATCAAAACAACATAAATAACCTTTAAAACTTATCAGAGCTGTTAATGCTTTACATCTACTATAATCGGAAGCCATACGCAATAGCATGAGCCCAAAAAGGGATCTCAAAAGACAACCACACAGCCTGGATGTCTACCTATCGGCTGCGACTCCTACTGTTGCCTCGGGGCCTGGTACTATTAAAGACTCGGTGGCACTGGAACTCCCTACATCGCAAATTCTAGCGATGTTAAAAAAATTCAAGAAACAGGAGACGAGACAAATAAACGTTTGGCAGCAGTGGAAGCCAAGCTCCTAGAGAATGATCGTACCACTCAAGAGAATGTAGCAGCAATTAAAGATATTAAGGCAGAATCGGAAAGGCAGCAGGAATACAATGCTGCTACAGTCAGAGATATCCACTTTGTGAAGGCAAAACTCGAAACCCTGGAAAACCAGCAGAGGCAAGCCAACATACGTATCATCGGCTTTCCCTCTAAATACTCGGGAGCCACAGACCTACAAGCAGCAGTAAACAAAATGATCTATGTAGACTTACAATTGCTACCTCCTAACTCTGGCATACAGATAGTGAAGGTGTTCACTATTCCTCAGTGGCCTAAACCACACGGTGACTCTCAGCGGCAACCGCATACAGCAATTGCGACTCTTTCAGCACTGGAGTTACGAATTGTCCTACTTCAGGCTGCTCGCTCCAGAGCCGCTCAGACGCAATCCCGGAAAAAGGAGCTGCAGGTGACTAAAAAGTTGTTACTGCAAAACGGGATGCAAGCAAGGCTCAATTACATGGCCCAACTTCACATTAAACATAGAAACATAGAATTTGACGGCAGATAAATACCGCTTGGCCCACCTAGTCTGCCCATTTTCCTACCTAACAGATAAGCTGCAGATCCTAGTTAACCAACAGCTTACTTCCTCCTACCCCCCACTAGGACTGCCTTATGCCTGTCCCATGCATTCTTGAAGTCCCCCACTGTTCTTGATTCCACGACCTCCTCAGGGAGGCTGTTCCATGCATCCACAACCCTCTCAGTGAAAAAATACTTCCTCACATTACCTCTGAGCCGTTCCCCCTCTATCTTCAAATTGTGCCCCCTTGTTCTTGCACATCTCTTTTTCTGAAAGATGCTACCCTCTTGGACTTTGTTAATTCCCTTGAGGTACTTGAAAGTTTCTATCATGTCCCTCTCCTTCTTTCCTCAAGGGTATACATATTAAGCTCCTTTAGTCTTCTTCAGATGTCTTCTGGTGCAGACCCTGCACCATTTTGTTACTCCTCCTCTGGACAGCCTCCACTCTGTCTATGTCTTTGTGGAGATGGGGTCTCCAGAACTGCACACAGTACTCCAGATGGGGTCTCACCAACTGTCTGTACAGAGGGATAACAACTTCCTGTTTTCTACTATTGATGCCTCTTCCTATGCATCCCAGTATCCCCCCAGCCTTCCTTACTGCCTTCTCACATTGCTTGCCCACCTTTAGGTCATCTGATATAATTACCCCCAGGTCCCTTTCTATTTTTACTTTGTCAGTATCTCACCCCCCATTAGGTATGCTACCCCTGGGTTTTTGTTTCCCATGTGCATTATCTTTCACTTCTTTGCATTGAATCTGAGCTGCCATATATTTGACCATTCCTCCAACCTTGCCAAGTCCCTTCTCATCCTTTCCACTCCATCTTGTGTATCAACCCTGTTGCAGATCTTTGTGTCATCTGCAAAGAGACATACTTTTCCTTCCAGTTCCTCTGCAATGTCACTTATAAAGACATTAAAAAGGACCGGTCCCAGTACTGAACCCTGCAGTACCCCGCTAGTAACCCTCCTTTCTTCACTGTGTACTCCATTTACTACTACCCTTTGCGTCCTGTTGTCTAGCCAATTTTTTATCCAGGCTACCACCTTGGGACCCACTCCAAGGCTGGCTATCTTGTGTATTAATCTTTTGTGTGGGACTGTATCAAATGTCTTGCTAAAATCTAGGTAGGCCATGTCCACAGCCCCTCCCTGGTCTACTACTTTGGTCACCCAGTCAAAGAAATCTATTAGATTTGTCTGACATGACCTTCCCATCGTGAATCCATGCTGCTTTGGGTCCTATGCCCCACTGGCCTCTAGGTACTCAACAATTCTTTCCTTCAGAAGTGATTCCATCATTTTCCCTACCACTGAGGTCAAACTAACTGGTCTGTAGTTTCCTGCCTCTGTCCTGCTCCCACTTTTGTGAAGAGGAATCACATCTGCCCTCCTCCAGTCCTCAGGTACCACCCCATCCTCCCATGATTTGTTAAAGAGAGTAGTCAGCGGTGTCACTAGTTCTACCCTTAGTTCTTTAGAATTCTTGGGTGAATCCCATCAGGCCCCATTGCTTTGTCCACCTTCAATTTTATTAGTTCTTTCAGAACCCTTTCTTCTGTAAATGGACTGGTATCGACCCTGTCTTCAGAGTGTTTCTCTTGTTTGGTTTAGGTAACTCCCCCTCCTCTTCCTTTTTGAATACTGAGCAGAAATATTCGTTCAGTATCCCTGCTTTTTCACTGTCACCCTCTACCCACATTCTCTCCCCTTTATTAAGCTTCAGTATCCCTCCTTTGGTCTTTCTTCGCTCCCTAATGTACCTATAAAAGGTCTTATCCCCCTTCTTAACAGAATTGGCTATCCTTTCCTCGATTTGGGCCTTTGCTATTTTGACTGCCTTCCCAGCCTCTTTCTGCTTTAACTGATAAAGTTCTCTGTCCTGCTCCTTCTGTGTTTCCTTATATTTCCTGAATGCTGTCCTTTTCTCCTTAACCTTCCCTGCCACCTCTTTTGAGAACCATAGCGTTTTTTCCTTCTTGTTTTTATTGATTTGCTTTACACAAAGGCTTGTTGCCTCTGTGATGGCTATTTGATCACTCCCATTGTTCCTCCACTCCTCCTTCTTGCTTGTTTGCTAGTGCTTTTCTGAGGCACTCTCTCATTTTCCCAAAGTCAGCCCTCCTAAAGTCCAATACTCTTGCTTTTGTATGGCTTGATTGTATGGCTGTGTTTATCGTGAACCACACTGTTTGGTGGTCGCTTGTTCCCAGATGGCTACCCACTTCTAAATCTGAGATTCTTTCTCATCCCATTTGAGAGTACCAGGTCTAAGATTGCTCCTCCCGAGTGGGTTCAATACTAGCTGTCTGAGGCATGCCCCTGTAGGGCATCAAGAATGACCCTGTTTTGGATGTGCCTGCAGCAAAGGTGCTCCAGTTAACATCTGGCATATTGAGGTCCCCATCAACAATATCTCCTTTTTCTGCCATTCTAAGAAAGCCTTCTATCATTTCCTTGTCCATTCCTTCCCCCTGAGATGGGGGTCTATATACAACCCCCATGCGAATTGTGGTGCCATTTCCTGTCTCCAGGGTGACACAAAGTGCCTCATCTGTTCCCTGTTTATTCTTTAGTTCTGTTGCTTTGATCCCTTCCTTTACATAGAGAGCTACTCCTTCTCCTCTTTTACCCTCCCTGTCCCTCCTGTAGATTGTGTATCCTGGTATGTTGACATCCCAGTCATGGTTCTCTGTGTACCATGTTTCTGTGACTGCCACAATATTCAGACAACCCTCTTCCATCAAGGCCAATAGTTCAGGGAGCTTGTTACACAGACTATGGGCATTGGTACTCATCACCCTCCACTTTTTGATAGCTTTACCCCTTTTAGCCCCATTTCTGTCCTTACTGTCTTTGCCTTTTTTTACATTTAAATCTGTTCTGCTCCCTAATAACTTCTGTACCTTGGTGTTTACTGACACGCTGGAAAGGCGCACATCTTTGTTGACCCGGAGGCAGCTTCACATTTCGTGGAGAAATTGATAGATTCTCTACATCCAACGGCTTGTTCTTCAGATGAAGAGGGATGATAGCTATCTTTCGGAAGTAAGAGGACATAAAATTTAAATGGTGGACTTAGCGGCCCTAATACTATAACTCGTGGTGGACTTGCTTCACTTTTCTTTATCATCTTATTTTAAAATTAAGAGCTAATTTTGGACAGTTACCACTCTATAACTAAGGTTGTGGTGATTTTTGTGGCTAGTTAGACCTGATGTCATGTTTGTACTCCAGTTATTAATATCTTTCAACAAATTTTTAAGAGGCAGCTGTAAATGTTGAATGTTGGTGTATTTGATGCCTCTCAATTTGTGAACTGTTATATTGCCTGTTTAATGCCCTGGCATCACAGAGCAGGTTGCCATGCTTGCAATGGTCTGTGAGTAACTTAATCAACTTAACTGGGACCAGGCCTTCTGGTAATTATGAAGTTTACAGTTATACTCTGTTTATTCTGCTGCCTCCCCATTAAGTTCTTCAAGGGAACTGACCTCCTGGCTTCATAGACCTTATCTATAGATGGAGGTGAGAGGGTAATTGCTCTATAGCAGGAACAGTTTGACTTACACTCCTAACAATTGTACTAGCGACTTCTGCATTGCCTGGACTACAATTTCTAGTTTTTTAAATAAAAATGTTGTCAAATTCCTCTGTACAAGTCAAGTGGAGGCTTGCATGCCTCTTACTCGTACTATTTTTTTTATGTGAAACAGTATGCTGTATCATCATAAAATGCAAAATAAAAATTTAAAAAAAAATCACAAAATTAAAATACAAAGAAATAAAATAAAATAAGGTTTCAGGAATCAGTATTAGGGAAACTGGCCAAAACTAAAATAAAGATGTTAACAGTCAAACGCCAGGTTGAAGACATGGGCCTTTAGCCTCCCCTTAAATACTTCAGTCAAGGGAGCCTCCCAGACTGCAGGTGGGAACGAATTCCACAGGGTCGGCCAAGAGACACTAAATGCCTGATCACCCGTGGTCTTGATCTAAACCCTGGGAACGTCCAGGAGGCCCCTCAAAGAGGAATAGAAAGAGCGTGCAGAGGCTACCGGTGTCAGGAGTTCAGACAAATAACCAGGACCCAGCCCATATAGGGCCTTAAAGGTGAGAAGACCCACCTTGAAAAGGACCCTCCACCTGACCAGCAGCCAGTGCAGAGCACGCAGGACCAGAGTCACATGACTGGACCTCGAAAGGACTGTTAGCAACCGGGCCACTGCATACTGCATGAGCTGCAGCCTGCGAAGGGTCCTTCCCGTGACCCGGAAGTACAGAGCATTACAGTAGTTGAGCCTAGAAGTCACAAAGGCATGCACTAGTGTCAGCAGGTCACCAGGCGGAATGAGAGGCTTAATCCGGGCAATGTTCTGCAAGTGGCAAAAACCACTGCTGACTACAGCTGACACCTGATCTTCAAAGGTCAGTCTGCAATCAAGGATCATGCCCAGATTTCGCACCCTCGGAGAAACCACCAACGGAGCAGACGCCAGAACAAGTCCAGAGTCAACCCCTGGTGGCAACCCATCATGCCCACAACCCGGCTTGATCACCAGTACCTCATTCTTGGCCGGGTTGAGTCTTAGCCAGCTGGAATCCATCCAGTCATTGATTTTCACCAGACAGCTATTAAGCATGTTGACCACTCATGATGTTCTGGGTGCAAAAGACAAATACAATTGGGTATCATCTGCATAGCAGTGAAAGCCCATACTGTATTGTCGAATGATCACCCCTGAAGACCATGTATACTGTAAAAAAAACACTGAAAAAGAGAAGGCTTCCACTTTCCTACAGAAGGGGAGGTAGGGTCAGGAGTTACGTCCCCCATACTTACATGAGTTATGACTACTTTCCTCTGAGGGTTTTTTTCAGGGACAGAGGCAAGTGAGGTGCAAAGCAGGCTGCAGCCACTCCAAGGTGCAAGCAAAGCAGAACTCCTGACAGGTCCGTACTCGTCACCCAGCTATTTCTGATGGGAGGAAGGCTGGCTCACTATTTCCAGGTGTGAACAAACGTTACCACAGACAAGTGGGTCGTGGAAATAGTGAGTCACGGTTTTTCCCTGCAGTTCAGAAAGTTCACACACCTGCAGGCACACAGGGCCTTCCCACCCCATACCCCAGCAGAAAACTCCTGCTGGAGTTGGAGGTCAAAAAGCTGCTGCAGGCCAATGCAGTGGAATGAGTTCCTTCTGCCCAGCGTGGCAAGGGCCTCTACTCCAGGTACTTCCTCACCCACAAGACAAATGAAGAGTGGCAACACATTTCAGACATAAGATTTCTAAACAGTTCAAGATGGTAATGCTATTCACAGTGATCCCATCTCCGCAGCAGGGACATTGGCTAGGGTCTCTGGATCTAAGGGATGCCTACTCTCATATCCCAGTAGGACCTTCCCACAGAAAGTACCTCAGGTTCAGGGTAGGGAAATGCCACTGTCAGTTTGTGGCACTACCCTTTGGTCTGTCCCCAGCAACAAGGGTCTTCACAAAGTGCCTGGCAGAGGTCTCAGTTCACGTGCAAAGACAAGGTGTGGTGGTCTTCCCTTACGAAGATGACTGCTTAGTCTCAGGAGGGTCATAGCAGGAAGCCAAGGCCTCTCTGCAGCTCCCCCAGCCAATCCTGGAGGATCTGGAGTTCCTGATAAATACCCAGAAGACATATACAGGGCCTGTGCAGGCACTGGACTTCATGGGAGCAGAGCTGGACACATTACAGGGGAAAGCTTTCTTCCCTCATGAGAGTGTGGTAAGCCTGATAGAACTGGCAAAGTCTTACAAAGCTGGGCAGCCGAGACCAGCAAGGTTTTTCCCACAGCTGCTGGGACACATGGCTGCCTCCATAGCTGTGGTCCCAGGTGCCAGATTTCGAATGACAGACATTCAGTACCATTTAGGGTCCCACTGGTCCCAAGGCAGGACCCTCTATCAAAGTTGGTACCAGTTTCAAAGTGCCTTCTAAGAGCACTGGACTGGTGGAAGGAAGAGGAGGAGAACCTCAGAGAGGGAATCCCCTTCCACTCCAGCAATCACCCACAGTGGTGCTCACTACAGATGCGGCTGTCAGCAGTGCATGTACCGGGAAAGAACAGTGTCCTTACAGATTCCCTGCAGAATCATTCAAGGCAACCACGGATGGACCCTGAACGAGCAAGTGTTCAGAAGGTGGGCATGCCACAGGTGAACCTGTTTTCCTCTTGGCAAAACTACCAGCTCCCCCTCTTTTGCTGCAGGCCTCCATCTGTGGAGACAGCCCCAGAGGATGCCCTGGTCTTCTTTTAGACAGGGAGATTCCTTTATGCATTTCCCCCTTTCCCTTTCCTTGTGAGAGTGCTGATGAATGTCAGAAGGGAGCCTGCAAAGAAGATTTTGATTGCTCCAGACTGGGCTAGGCAGACCTGGTATTCTCTATTTCTGGTCCCATCCAGAAAACCTCCCATCACTCTTCCCAGAGGCACAACCTACTGACCTTGCTTGAGAGTAGGATACCATCTCCAGACCTCTGCACTCTGCGCTTCATGGTGCAATGTCAAGACCACGATATGACAAACTGTGCGGTCAGTAAATGCGTTGTGTGGTTGGTACAAAACCACACAGTCTAAAAGCACACAGATTATATATATCAAACTCCAGAATCGCTCATCGCTCTTGTGACTGCACAGTTTTTGACCGCTCATATTTGCTCTCACGGTCTTGACCAGACACCATGCTTCATGGGCCTGGTACTTGAGGAGTTAGAATACTCTGGGTTGGGAAGAGGTTTTGAATGTATTAGAAGTTTCCAGAAAGTCAGCCACCAGAAAAACATGCCTCAAAGCGGAAAAAGTTTTCCCTGTGGTGTCCTTCCAGGCAAACCAGTCCCCTCCATGCCAGTCAGTCCTGCATACTAGCCTGCCTGGTACACCTACAGTCTTTGGGTCTTCCCCCTTCTACCCTTAAAGGTGCATCTTACAGCAGACTCAGTCTGTACTTCGACTAGTATGGAGAGGACAACAGTCTCCGTGGCTATTTTTGAAAGGTTCTGTAAGGGTCTGACCCACTTGAATTCTCCTTTTAAAGATCCAGTCCCTCCCTGGGACTTAAATCTATGAATTTCCCAGCTCATGGGGTGCCCCCTTTGAGCTTATGGCAACTGCTGCTCTAAATTATGTTACCTGGAAAATAGTTTTCTTGGTGGCCCTCACCTCTGCCAGGAGAAGAGTGAGCAAGCTCCAAGCTCTGTGCACGGAATCTAACTATATTATCTTACACAGACATAAAGTAGTTTTGAGAACCAACAAGAAATGTCTCCCTAAAGTGGTTTCAGAGTTTCACCTCAACCAATCTATCACACTTCCTGTGCTTTTCACTGAAAAATACACATCAGGAGAGTGGAGACTCCATTGCCTGTATGTTAAGAGAGCTTTAAGTTTCTACTTGGACTGTACTAAGGATGTCAGATCCACTTTGTCACAACTCTTTGTTACATGTAGGGATCTAGGCCAAGGCATGCTAGCATACAGGAGAACCATTGCTGGCTGGATAGTGGCGTGCATACAGTTCTGTCATGACAAAGCTGACAAACATCTACCCTGAAGGTCTAACAGCCCACTCCACAAGGGGGACGTGGGCCTTTGTGGCAGCATCGAGAAGTGTCTCCATTCAGCAGATTTGTAATTTCCTGAGAATAAAGAGGTGTGAGAAGGGCTATACCGGTCGCCATCTGCACTCCCTCGGCACTGAAGGTGCTGGTAAAGGGACGGGGGGTGATCGGGTGTCAGTGCCATGCTGGGAGGGAAGCTAGATGCCAGGGATTGCTGCAGTAACACAAGCGGTACCAGCAGTCGAGGGAGAAGGGCAAGAACACAGCAGGGACTCATGTTTGTTCTGTCCTTCCATCTTACAATTTACAGTACGTAGTGCATATGCTTAGAAATGAATGGTGTTTCTGGTATGGGACTGGAGATCAAGGGGGCACTGGATACCAGGGACATCTAATACCCATAGCAGAATGGGAAGGGGGGTTGGAACACTGGGCACTTGGGGAGCTATCTTTGTGTAGCTGTCCCGCTAGGTACCAGAGATCGGGGATGTACTAATTGGGCTGTGCATTGGAGGGTGGGGTGACTACTAGGCCCCAGGGAGCTGGGATATACTGGTCGGGCTGTGCATCAGAGGGTGGAGGAATGAACTGGACACCACTGACTTCCACACATGTCTGGGACCAGAGGAAAGGGGGTGGCAGTACCGCACTAACCTGCCTCCGCTTCCTATGCAAGTGGGCCGATAATGGGCATGCAAATGACCCCTTTGTGCCTTGCATGCCCAGTGGGTTCATTTACAAGTCTTTTTGAAAATTGCAGATAGTGCTCCGGGGCTATCCACTCTTGAGGCACACTTCGGGATCCATATCCAGGCAGCACTACTTGCCTTAGCACTGTGCCCACGTGGCCCTGTATTCTGTCAGATAGTACCAGTGCATTATCTGACTGAATATAACACATCCTCTGACCCCTAAACAATTGCAAAGTGCAGCACAAACCTTTGCACTCTGCTTTGTGCTTTTCTGAATACTGGGCCCCAGAGAAGTTAACAGCATAGTGGAGAAAAAGTGAAAAACAATTTTAACAAATAGGCAATAAGTAAAATGAGGGTGACAGATAAGGTAGAAAGAGAAAATTAAACAGATAAGGAGATGAAACAGACTGTGAAATAAAAGGAAAGAAGGAAATAAAATAGTGAACAAAAGAGAGAAAACAGGGATGATGGGTAAGCTAGATATTGATGAAAAGTAGGCCAGTAACATGATATGGCATTCACAGTAGTATTAAACAGGCCCAGATAGTGAGGAAACTGGTATGCAGTGAAGCTAGAAACAGAACAGTGAAAGATTATAACAAGTACTAAGAAACTAAAGCAGGTATGGACTCACCTGTCACAAGGCAGAAAAAACAATAAAAAATTATGAATTAAGTGCTCACATTCAAAAGCAGTAAATAAAAAGCTACAGTAGGGTAACACAAAAAGGGAGTACTGAAACAGAGTAAAACTTAGGTTCTGTTTCAAACTATAACTAACTAGCTTATAAATTAGAACTTGGGTACTATTGCAAGTTATAACTAAACTAGCAAATAACAGAATAAAGCAGTTTAAAGACAGACACTAATACAGATGTATGTCTCGCAAGAGCACTACCACAAAATAAGGAGAGACATTGCTAAACAGAATACATTAAACATATAGTACTGTCTTCGAGGGTGGAGCTCTTGCAGCAGGTAATACCATTAGGACTGAAGCCAGCAAGCGTCAGGACCCCACGGAAAATTTGCAGCTAGCAGTCTGAGGCAGGGGACCGCCCCCGACGTCGGCTATGCCCGACATAAGACATGGTGTAAAGGGGGCGGTCCCCTGGCTCCATCTAAGTTCTTTTCCCGCAGTCGACCCACGTAGTTTGGCTCCTCGGACGCCTTCCTTTGCAGTCGACAGCCATCGAAAGTCAGAAGTTCTTAGTTCTTAAAAAAACCTTTCAAACAATGCCTTGTATATGTCGCCACCCTCCCCACTGTGGCGAAAGGCAAAGTGTGCGTGTGGGAAGCAGATCCCGGCCAAAGATGGCCTGCGGCCTGCCTCCTCTGCCTAGGCCAGGAACACCAGCCTGACATCTGCACATATTGTCAGACGTTCAACTAGAAAATGCGTGCCAGGAGGGCCAACGCACTCAAGACCTTCCTGCTAAGGCCGGCCCAGTGGCACTGAGGGTTGAGGTGCTGGACACCACACCTCGCGCTATACCGGTGACCCGGGTTCGGGAACGAGCCGGGGCTGCTGGGGGTCAGCAGGGGAGGAAAGGGATTGCGTGTTCAGTGGACAGCTCTCCCTTCCCTAGGGAGGGTTTGGGGGATGCGCCACTCTGTAGTGGCACCTGGTGGCTGTCCGATGTAGTACAGTCTGGTGGTGCACGCTGTGAGGGGGGGGAGCTCGATGGGCAGCGGCACGCTGTGCCCAGCCGCCATTGCACATCCGAGCCCTCGGGGGAAAGAAGAAAAGCAATCTGCGGAGCCGAGGGATGAAGCAGACTCCAGGGGCAGGTCCACATCCCACCGCCGACCCAGTGCACCAGTGGACTCCATAGCCGACACGACACCAGGTAGGCCACTCTAATTTCAGAAAGGCCACCGAGGGAGGGTTGGCCTGCCTTGGGGGGGTGATCCAGGGGCTGGACCTGCCTGGTTAGTCAGGGGAGGACACTGGCAAGCGGGGGTTCAGGCTGGGAGTAGAGACCTACCCGAGTGGGTACTCTGGAAGGATGCCTGGCCCTGCAGAGTGAGAAACAGAATAAAAAAAAAAAATAAAGACCTTCCATGCTAGAAAAGAAGCTTGCGGCCATGCAGCGAGGATCAGGAGCCATCTCATCCTCTCCCACCTGGGATTCCCCACCCAAAGATAGGTCATCATGGGGAAGCTTCACCACAGGGATAAGGATTGGGCCAGGTCTGACTCTTACCCTAAATCACCAGCCAAGCAGGCCTCATCTTTCTCGTCCTCTGGCAGTATGTCTGGTTCAGCTCCGGCCCAGCCGTCCGAACCTTCCCACACATCTAAGTCCGCTCTCGCCTCCTCTCATGGCAAACATCAGTAGTTGGCCTCATCGGGACACCATCACTCTTCCCTAGCTCATTGACCCATAAAACCCTCTGGGTCAACCCAGGAAAGCCTGTCTAGGGCTCAGGACAGGCCCAGCTCTTCTGATAAGTGCAAGCACTCGGAAGAACCCTCAGGTAGGCAAGAGGTCGCCCGGGCTCGGACACCTCCCCCTCCGGCTAAGGTGCACCCTCCTCCAGATCAGTGCAAGCATAGCCGGTCACCTACCCCATTGACCCACTCCCTGACGCCTGATAATGGGGTGGTCACCGGATGATGACCAGCTGTCCACCCCTCCTCCGAAGGACCAGACCCCTGATAAAGATACACTGGATGCCAGACCAACAGACAACGGCATTGCCAGTTGTCAACCTACTGATGCTGGGATCCCGGACCCAACACCTGCCGAGCCAGACCCCCAGGTGCCTACACCTAAAGACCCGACCCCTGGCCCCTCAGACCCGGTGCCGGCCCATGCAGTCATCCCAGTAGTGGACATCAGGAATCTGTTTACTACATGGTGGAATACAGTGAGAGGGGATCTTCTGTATAGACCCCCAGACACTGTCCCTCCTCCATAACCCATGGGTCCCCCTCCCACCCCAGAGCCTCAGAGGGGTGAGGGCGACCATCCACACCTGGACCCTAAGGGGAAGAGAAGGAAATGACCCTCATCTCCATCTCCTTCTTCCCCTCCTGTCACATCCTCCTCGGATGAGGGCTACGTGGATTCACAGCCTTACTCTGATGGGGAATTTTGTCCTCCCTCCCTGGGACCTAAAGATTCCCCATGGTCCCCCTCCCTGGATGATCCCTCATTTCTGGACATTATGAGGCACATCCAGGCTATATATGAGTGAGACACGGAGGATCTGGACCCAGAGCACAAGCGCCTGGCCAAGTTCCTCGGAGAGAAGGAACCCAAATCTTTGGTGATTCCACCATTCGTGGAACCATTTCAGGACATAACACGCCTCACCTGGCATACGCCGTCTTCCATACAGGCAGTCCATCAGAAGGTGGACAGGCTTTATAAGCTTCTGAAGTCCAAACCCTTTCTGGCCGAGCAACCAAAGGCCAATTCGTTGGTCCTCATGGCCACCCATGGCAGGGGTTCCCAGCCAAAGCACTTGAGCTCCCAACCCCCAGATTCTGTCTCTAAAAAGTTAGACAGTTGGGGCCAAAAAGTCTTCTCCTCAGCCACTGGGGCCATCAGGTCTTTGAACTTCCTGGCCCACATGATTACCTACCAACAGTCGCTGTGGAGGAAGACAATGGAACTCGTCGAAGCTATGCTTGACTCCACCTCAAAACAAGAAATTCTGGCATGTGCCCAGTCAGGATTAGATGTTGACAAACACACCCTTAGGTGTTCTTATGATGCCATGGATATGGCCTCCAGAGCAGCCGCCTCAGGGGTCTGCATGAGAAGGCAGTCATGGCTTTGGCTCACAGGTTTCCAACCGGCCTTACAAGACTCTGTTATGGATTCCCCCTTTCAGGGTCCCGTTCTGTTCGGCCCAGAACTTGAACAAATGGTCAAGCAACTTCAGGAGTCAGGAAAAGCAGTGGCTGACGTGCACTGCATGTATAAATCTCAGTCTCAGGAACCCCGCCGGTGCCCTTTTCATAAAGGACAGGGCAGGAACAGGGGAGTAAACAGTCCCATAGTAAGGGGTTCGAGAAGCGGTGTCACCCTGCCCCTCAAGGTTCCCAGTGCCCCAAGCAGCCCAAAACTCCCAGGGCCCCAACCCCTCAGCCTGACACCCTCTGCCCCCCTCCTCCCTTCAGGGGCAGACGGAGTGAGAAGGTAGGAGAGCAGTTTGTGCTCTACCCACTCGAATGGTCCAGTATCACTGCGGACCAATGGGTCCTGGATACCATTCGAAAAGGGTACACAATAGAGTTCACCTCTATCCTGCCGGACACCCCCCCTGACCCATTGTCCACTGGAACACAGTTTCTTTCTAGAAGCGGAGATTCAACAGCTCCTAGAAAAAAAGATCCATCCAAAAGGTTCCACAGGCTCAGAAGGAAAAGGGTTACTACTCCCGTTTCTTCCTGATCCCGAAGAAAACGGCAGACCTTCATCCTATTCTAGATCTGAGCCAGCTAAATCTCTCTGTAAAATACCAGAGGTTTTGGATGGTCACTCTGGCAGGTCTCTTCCCCTTACTTCAGCAAGTGGATTGGTTGTGCTCCCTAGATATGCAGGATGCCTACATGCATATCAAGGTCCTGAAATCTCACAGAAGGTTTCTGCACTTCAGCTTCCAGGACGAGCACTACCAATTCAGGATACTCCCCTTCGGCCTTTCTTCTGCCCCCAGGGTTTTCACCAAGTGTCTAGTGGTGTTAGCAGTGGCCCTCCAAAGGAGAGACCTCTTTGTCTACCCTTATCTGGACAATTGGCTCCTCTCCACTCAGTCGGAGGAGGAGCTTCTAATCACCTTACGAGAGCCACAGGCTTTATTTTCCTCCCTGGGGATCAAAGTAAACTGGCCAAAATCACACCCCTGGCTGACCCAAAGGCTGCCATTCATAGAGGCTATTCTGGACACCAGGCAGGGCAGAGCCTTTCTGCCTCCAGACAGGGCAGACTGCCTTCGGGATTTGGCCAGCAGGCTCCAGAAGGCCCCCTTGGCCCCTGCCTGGATAATTCTGCAGCTTCTAGGCCATATGACAGCTGCCATAGCCACAGTACCCTTAGCCAGACTACATATGAGAACCCTCCAATGGCATCTCAGGGTCCAATGGGACCAGTTGGTGGACGATCTGGATCTCCGAATCCGGATGTCTTGGGCAGCACACTGTTCCCTCGAATGGTGGCTCTGTCATGACAGTCTAGCAGGAGGAGTTCCATTCCGGAGACCCTCCCCTCTCCAGACTTTAACCACAGATGCCTCTCTGTCTGGATGGGGGGCTCATTTGGGGATCAAAGTACCCTGGGGTCTTGGTCTGCCATAGAGAGCTCTCTACATATAAACATTCTGGAAATGAGAGCCATGCTGAATGCACTTATCAAATTCAGAGACCAACTCTCGACAGGTCCTCTCCTGGTGCAGACAGACAACACACCAGTGGTCTTCTACATCAACAAGCAAAGGGGGACTCATTCGTACCCCCTTTGCAGGGAGGCCGTGAGAGTGTGGGATTGGGCAGTAGAACACTATCTGGATCTCATTGCAGTTCATCTGCCTGGGGTCCAGAACGTTCTTGCTGACAGTCTCAGCCACTCTACCTCTCTGAGTCATGAGTGGGAACTGCTCCAAGAAGTCACAGATGACCTGTTTGGTCACTGGAACCATCCAGAGTTGGACCTCTTTGCATCCCCATGCAACGCTAAACTGCAAAATATTTTCCAAACTGCTAAATATTTGCTCGCTTGTTCCAGGGCCTGGTGTTTTCTGGCAAGACTCATTGTCCCTCTCTTGGACAGGGAAGTTCCTGTATGCCTTCCCTCCTTTTCCCCTCATTCAGACAGTACTGCTCAAATTGCAGTCAGAAGGAGCCAGAATGATTGTGGTGGCTCCTCTTTGGCCCCGTCAGATCTGGTATCCATTGCTCCAGCAACTGTCACTGGAGTTTCCAGTTCAGTTGCCAGTCTCCCCCCACTTGCTCTTACAAGGGCAGGGGGCACTCGTCCATCCTGCTCTTCACTCTCTTCACCTACACGCGTGGCTCCTGCAGTCCTAATGGAAGAGAGATTAGGAGTGTCAAGCAGGGTGGCTAAGATCTTGGTTGCAGCGAGGAAGTCTTCCACCAGGGCCACCTACGCTCTGAAATGAAATGAAAATGCTTTTGTCTATGGTCTATGGCCCATGCCCTAGATCCCCTGGGTTGCCTGGCTAGGAACGTGCTAGAATATCTCTGTCACCTTCTGGATTTAGGACTGAACTATTCATCCATTAAGGTGCACATATGTGCGGTTTCTGCATATCGTGATCCTATCGGAGATAAAACTCTGGCACAGTTCAACGTGTGTAAGACATTTCTACAAGGGGTTGTACATATCAGACCTCTCAAGAAAGACATTGTTCCTCCTTGGGACTTACTTTTTGTCCTGGAGAACTCACCCTTCCTCCCTTTGAGCCAGCAGCCTCTTGCAAGCTGCGCTTCCTCTCATGGAAGACCCTCCTTTTGGTAGCATTCACATCCGCTCAAAGGGTTTCCAAGCTCCAGGCCCTGATGTGTAAGGAGCCTTACATAGTTTTCCAAAGAGACAGGGTGACCCTGCGCACAACCCCTAAGTTCATGCTGAAGGTGGTGTTCATGCTGACTCTTAACCAGTACATCAACCTTCCAGTTTATTATCCAAAATTTAACCAAGGTGAAGCGCTGTTGCACACCTTGGATGTTCACAGGATTTTGAGGCATTACATCCGCAGGACTCGCTCCTCCAGACAGTTGGACCAATTGTTCATCTCATTCGCCAAGTGAATGTTAGGGGCTCCTGTTTCAAAACAGTCACTAGCCCATTGGCTGGTGCAATGCATTACTTTCTGCTACCAGCATCATAACAAACCACTTCCAGGAACAGTCAGGGGCCACTCTACCAGAGCAGTGGCCTCCTCCTTTGTGGCACTCAAAAATGTCTCCTTAGCAGATATTTGTGCTGCAGCTACATGGAGTTCAGTCCACACTTTCATTAGGCATTACAGCCTGGACATTGCATCCAGAAGGAGAGCAGGTTAAACATGGTACACAGAGAATCATGACTGGGATGTCAACACACCAAGGTACACAATCTACAGGAGGGACAGGGAGGGGAGAAGAGGAGGAGGAGGAGCTCTCTATGTAAGGGAAGGGATCAAAGCAACAGAGCTAAAGGGTAAATAGGGAGGAGAGGAGGTACTGTGGGTCAACTTGGAGACTGGAAATGGCTCCACAACCCGCACAGGGGTTGTATACAGACCCCCGTCACAGGGGGAGGAAATGGACAAGGAAATGATAGAAGGCATCCTTGGGATGGCAGAGAAAGGGGAGATATTACTGATGGGGGACCTGATATGCCAGATGTTGACTGGAGCACCTTTGCAGTAGCCACATCCAAGAGCAGGGCCATTCTCGATGCCCTACAGGGGGCATGCCTCAGACAGCCAGTTTTGGAACCCACTCAGAGAGAGCAATCTTAGACCTTGTACTCTCAAATGGGGATGGAGAGAGGATCTCTGATCTTGAAGTGGGTAGCCATCTGGGAACAAGCGACCACCGAACAGTGTGGTTGACACTAAACTTAGCCGTAGAGTCAAGCCACACAAAAGTGAAGGTGCTGGACTTCAGGAGGGCTGATTTTGTCAAAATGGGAGAGTGCCTCAGAAAAGCACTAGCAAAAAGGCAAGAAAGTGGGGTGGAGCAACAGTGGGGAAACATCAAAACCGCCATCACAGAGGCAACAAGCCTTTGTGTGAAGTAAATAAACAAATCAAAACGAAAGAAAAAAACACTATGGTTCTCAAAAGAAGTGGCAGAGAAGGTAAGGAGAAAAGACAGCATTCAGGAAGTATAAGGAAACACAGAAGAAGCAGGACAGAGAACTGTACCAGTTAAAACAAAAGGAAGGGTAAGGCAGTCAGAATAGCAAAGGCCCAAACCGAGGAAAAGATAGCCAACTCGGTTAAGAAGGGGAATAAAACCGTTTATAGGTATATTAGGGAGCAAAGAAAGACTAGGGCAGGGATACTGAGGCTGAACAAAGAGGAAGGTGGTTGGGCAGAGGGCGATAGTGAAAAAGCAGGGATACTGAACGAATACTTCTGCTCAGTATTCACAATGGAAAAGCAGGGGGAAATACCTAATCCAGTCAATAGAAGCACTCTGGATGGGGGTGTTGATATTAGTCCTTTCACATTAGAAAAGGTTCTGAAAGAACTCTTAAAACTGAAGGTGGATAAAGCAATGGGGCCCGATGGGATTTACTCCAGAATTCTAAAAGAACTAAGGGAAGAACTAGTAACACCACTGACTACCCTTTTTAGTAAATCATGGGAGGATGGTGTGGTACCTGAGGACTGGAGGAGGGTGGATGTGATTCCCCTTCACAAAAGTGGGAGCAAGACAGAGGCAGGAAACTACAGACCTTTCAGTTTGACCTCAGTGGTAGGGAAAATGATGGAATCACTTCTGAAGTAAAGAATTGTTGAGTACATAGAGGCCAGTGGGGCAAGGCAGCATGGATTTACAGCGGGAAGATCATGTCAGACAAATCTAATTGATTTCTTTGACTGGGTGACCAAAGCAGTAGACCAGGGAGGGGCTGTGGACATGGCATACCTAGACTTTAGCAAGGCATTTGACACAGTTCCACACCAAAGATTAATAAACAAATTATCCAGCCTGGGAGTGGGTCCCAGGGTGGTAGCCTGGGTAAAACACTGATTGGACAACGACACAGCGGGTAATAGTAAATGGAGTCCACAGTGAAGAAAGGAGGGTTACTAGTAGGGTACCGCAGGGTTCAGTACTGGGGTCGGTGCTTTTTAATGTCTTTATAAGTGACATTGCAGAGGGACTGGAAGGGAAAGTATGTATCTTTGCAGATGACATAAAGATCTGCAACAGGGCTGATACACAAGGTGGGGTGGAAAGGATGAAAAAGACTTGGCAAGGTTGGAGGAATGGTCAAATGTATAGCAGCTTAGGTTCAATGCAAAGAAGTGCAAAGTAATGCAGCTGGGAAACAAAAACCCAGGGGAAGAGTACACAATGGGGGGGTTAGATACTGACAACAACAAAAATGGAAAGAGACCTGGGGGTAGTCATATCAGATGACCTAAAGGTGGGCCAGCAATGTGAGAAGGCAGTAAGGAGGGTTGGGGGGATACTGGGATGCATAGGGAGAGGCATCACCAGTAGAAAACAGGAAGTTGTTGGCCCTCTGTACAGACAGTTGGTAAGACCACATCAGGAGTACTTTGTACAGTTCTGGAGACCCCATTTCCACAAAGACATAGACAGGGTGGAGGCTGTCCAGAGGACGGCATCCAAAATGATGCAGGGTCTGCATCAGAAGACATATGAAGAAAGACTAAAGGTACTAACGGTGTATAGCCTTGAGGAAAGGAGGGGGGGGGGACATGATAGAAACTTTCAAATACCTCAAGGGAATCAACAAAGTCCAAGAGGGTAGTATCTTTCAGAAAAAGAGATGTGCAAAAACAAGGGGGCACAATTTGAAGATAGAGGGGGATGGCTCAGAGGTAATGTGAGGAAGTATTTCTTCACAGAGAGGGTTGTGGATACATGGAACAGCCTCCCTGAGGAGGTCGTAGAGTCAAAATCAGTGGGGGAATTCAAGAATGCATGGGACAGACATAAGGCAATTCTAGTGGAGGGTAGGAGGAAGTAGGCTGTTGGTTAACTAGGATCTGCAGCTTATCCATTAGGTAAGGAGATGGGCAGCTTAGGTGGGCCAAGCGGTCCTTATCTGACGTCAAATTCTATGTTTCTAGGTTTTGGACTAGCAGTCCTGCAGGGCCTACTCTCTTTCTAATATGTTTCAGCTGTTTTTCAGCATCTCTCCCTACTGCCCTCAGACCTGGTCCTGTCCTTGGGTACTGCTTGGGACTCAGTCCTAATGGTATTACCTGCTGCAAGAGCTCCACCCTTGAAGACAGATAGTACAGTTACGTAAGAACTTACCGTAACAGTAGATCTTCGAGAGGAGCTCTTGCAGCAGGTGGCTTTCCCACCCTCCATCCCCCAGGATAGTATTTTGGCTGTTATATCACTAGAACATGGTGAGGACTTCCTGCTCAGTTCTCTAGTTTGGTTTCTAGCCGGGTCTCCAGCGGAAGAACTGAGATGGCGCCAGGGGACCGCCTCCTTTATACCACGTCTGACATCGGGCGTAGCTGACGTCGGGGGCGGTTCCCTGCCTCAGACCGCTAGCTACAAGTTTTCCATGAGGTTCTGATGCCTGCCAGCTTCAGTCCTAGTAGTATTACCTGCTGCAAGAGCTCCTCTTGAAGATTTACTGTTACAATAAGTTCTTACGTAACTGTACTTTCTGCTGGCACAGACTGTCACAAAGGGATAACCTACTGAAGCCCTGGGAGCAGCATGGACATCCTGATGGCTTCCTCACTGCTCACTCCATGCAGACTCCATGATGCCATTACACTATGGCCCTTGAGCATTTGGACCACAGCAGAAGACTGCTAGGGAGTAGGTGTGTAAATAGTAAGCCATACTCCCATCCACTAATCCCAATACCACCAAGTGGAGAAAACAGGGCAGTGTCAAAGTTACAACAACCTGCTACTAGCAGAAATGAATGGCAAAACAGTCCCAAAGTGCAGGATAATCCAGCACACACAGCCTGACTGGCTCACGATCACCCAGAGAACAGCTGATCTAGTCAATGCAGCTGTGCTTTTGAAAGCCGCACCTATTCTAAAGTCTCACCTACACCAAAAGCAAGCCCCATGAGTGAAGAGAACAGGGCAGGGGCAAGGTTGGTACAGGCTGTTACTAGCAGGAATGAGAGGCAAAACAGTCCCAAATTCCAGAATAATCCAGGACACAGAGCCCGACTGGCTCTCGATCACCCAGAGAGACACCACAGGGAACAGCAACATAGAAGAAATGAAATACAGTTTTTAAGAAAAGTCACTGTCTATAGTTTAAATCAAAAAATAGGACTTGATTAATCTGAGAACTGTGAAAAGGGCTGATAATTAATTCAGAGTGCAGAAAATAACATCAAAAATGATACATTAATGTTGGATGTCCTAAAAAAATGGAGGAACAATGCAGTTTTGCAAAAACATCCAAGAAGCTCATTATACAGTAACACTATTTTCTGCACTCTTAATTAATTTCAATACCGGCCCTCTTTCGAGTTCTCAAATTAATCAAGCCTTTTTTTTTTTTTTTTATTTGATGCAAACTATAATCAATGACTTCTCAAGCTAACTTGTGCCCCACCAGCTGCGGTGAAGGACCTATGGGTCATTTTGGAGTGCAGACTGACGCTGTAACAACAGGTGTTGGCCGTGGTCTAATCTGGCTTTTACCATCTTCAAAACGTCTCAAAGATCAAACCATACCTAGCTCAGCCAGACCTGGTGATGATCGTCCACACTTTCATCACCTCTAGGTCGGACTGTTGCAGTGCTCGTTACTTAGGGCTATCTGGAGTTCTGATACAATGCCTGCAGCTGGTCCAAAATGCTGCAGCCTGACTGATAATGGGCTCCTCACAGAGTGACCATATCATGCCAATCTTGCATGTGCTGCACTGGCTGCCTTTACAGTGGCGCATCACCTTCAAGATCTGCTTCTTAACCTACAAGACCCTGTGCAGACCATACTACTTGAAGGAGCTCCTTGTTCCCTACCACCCAGTGCTCCCCCCTCTGCTCCACCAATGTGGACCGGCTTGTTGTCCACCCCTGTGGCTAAGACTTTTGAGGGACATAGCATTTGGATTGCTGGTTCGAATTTGTGGAATGCATTACCGGTATATATTCGCACGGCCCACACTGTGGGAGCCTTTAAAGTTTCTCTTAAGACTTTTCTGTTTGAATAAGTGTTTCTAGGCTAACAAATTTATTTGTGTCTTATTTACTTTTATTTAATTATATTTTAAAGTGTTATGAATAATTGTTTTTTTCAAATTTACATATGTACTATGTACAATGCTCAGAGCCTGCGGGAATGGGTGCTTATAAATAAAGATTGCCTTGCCTAGCCTTAAAAAATTTTCTTCATTTTTTCTTGTTTGACTATTTATTGGTCTGCCCAAGATTGTGTTTCCTTTTTGTCAAGAAGCTACCCTTTAAGTTTTTTAAGCACTTACTTAGTTGTATGGTCCAGTAGCTGTACAGTTTGCAGATTTCTTGGAAATATGTCAGTTTGTACCTAAATAGTGCTTTATTTTCTGGCTTAAATACTCCCTTGCAAACCATGCCACTATAGAACTCACAGTTTTCTATTTTACCGAACACCCACATGGTAATAAAAGTACAGCGGCAACTTTTGTCTTTTAGATTCTGTTTGAAGCATGCCAGAGCCACTGACTCCACAGCTGCCAACTAGAACTGCATTCCATTCTAGTTTTTGCAGCAGGTAGCATACAAGGAGCTTCTTTGTCTTAAATAATTGCTTCTTAAATATTTGTCTTTTGAAAATTGAAGCTTAATACTACTCTATGTGGATTGGTTAAGAGCACCCAAGAGCAATGGATTTCTGCAGCCGACATTTAATAATACAGTACACTATCCTGGTTTGCACTGGTCGGTAGGTAGTAGACATTGCTGTATTTGAGATTCATACGTATACATTCAAGTTTAATCCTGCTTTGCACTGTTATTAATATGTGTTTTTCTTCTCCCTATCTCTTTCTAAGATCTGCCTGAGCAGTTCAAGGGCAAGCAGATTCCTGTTTGCAAGCAGCAGTCAGATTTAAGCAAGGAAGACTGCACCTCCTCTGAGAGGCCATTCTAGCTAAGTCTTTCTAAAACCACTATAAGTGTTTCATGCAACTCTTACAGTATTTGGTCATTTAAGCTGTTTAACCTCATGCTACCAATCATATTCATTCAAGATGTGAGATTTCAAGAGTACATTTATCTGCTTTTATAGTTAGCCTTCTACAGCATTGTTAGATTGCATTTGTTACCTCACTGAGGCAACTTTGGTGCTCAGCTTACAGTTAGTGTGTCTGTGCGCCTTACATTAGAATGGCTTCACTTATATAAACCAGCACCTCATTTTTTGCACTACCGTGCCTTGTTTTTATGTAAATATTTCCCTAGTGCACTTTTTATTTTCATGAAATCTGTATGGGTGCTAACTTTCCCTCATCAGTCTTCACCATTCATACTGCTAGGTGTAAGCAGGGGGTGCACATCTGTTCAGGAGCTTTTTTTTTTGTGTGTGTGTAAGGAGTCTGCGCCGACACCTGCGAGGCTGATGCACTGTGTGGCGCTCAAGGGTTGGCCGTTAGGCACCGCTGACTCCTCCTCCACCCCAGTTCTGTTTCTCCCGCTGTCGAGGTAGCACCTGCTTGCACGAGTGAACTGAAAAAAAAACCTGTCAGAGGCCTTCTTTGTTTTGACACCGTTTACTTTGACTATTCGATGGTTCCTCCATCCTGGTTCTGAAGTTGCTCACCCGACTACCCAAGTGTTTTTATGTTTGCTTGTACATGTGCAAGAAGCATTTCGTTACAACAGTAGCATGCAAGCAAACATTCAGCATTGACAAATGCTTGCTATTATTTTCGATGTCTCCCCATGTCCAATTCCCAAGGAGCCACAGAAGAAGTCTACGATGAAGGCCAAGGTGGACCCCTTCTATGTGTCGGTGCTCCTCTGGGGGTAGTATCTGTACCCAGGACCGGCATGGTGAGTGTTGGACCTGCTTCGGTGCTGAACATGATATGGATCACTGCAGCATCTAGTTCTCGATGGATTACTGCACCCTCGAAATCTGAGCATTAAAGTGAGACCCCCCCCCCACATTTTCTGAGGCAGATGTTGCACCAGGGACACCAAGGTAAGGTTCCTGGACTCTTCCCCTGAAATCCCCCGAGACCCTCTCCAGTACTATATGTACTGAGGGAGACCAGGGCTCTATTCATCTTCACCCTGCTAAAACATCAGAGAACTTGGGGGAGGGGTCTGGTGGACAGTTGGTCTCCCTCTGGAGATCAGCTGAGGACCCCTTCCAGTCCGTCACCCCTCCGAGGCAGCAGATGCCCCTGGTGGTGAGGTCAAAACTCTACACTGGGCCTACACCGGTGCCCACCTTGGCATTATGTCCCGGCATTGCCTCGGTTCCCGGTACCGAAGCTGGAGCCAGTGAGCGGGGCAGTGTCGACTGCAAGGCCAGGTTCTTTCTGACGCTGCTTGCGGTGCCAGGAGATGGATGACAACCAGAGCTGGCCCCTCTCGTTCCATGAAGGTGTTCTGGATATCCTCTCCTGAGCAGTCCAGTGACCTTGGGGAGGAGGTTGGGGAGGACCTCAGGACCTTTTAGGGCGCTGTTGATGAAGGAGGCCTTCCTGGGCCTGGTTCTGTTTCAGGGGCAGGGTCTCCTCTTGTAGCTGTGCCTCTGGGCAGCGCTGGTGCTGGAACTCCTGTTGGTGATGTTTGCGGTGCCACTTTGGGTCCCAGTGCCATCCCTTCTCCCAGTATCATTCGCGGTGCCAGGAGTGGAGTCAGTGCTGCCCACAGTGCGATTTCTGGCATGACTGCTTCTGTTGTTTCAGTTACTGACCTTGGGCTTCGCCCAAGGGGAGGACCAATTGATTTATTTATTTCTTGAAAAGAATCTCCAGGAAAGGCCCACTGAGCAATATAAAATTGCTCATCTCGTGGAGTGTTCTGGGAGAAGGGGACAATTGGAGTACATAATCTTAAACATTACATGCAACAGCTTACGTGAGTTATTAATGATTTGCAACAACTGGCCTAGGTAACATACAACAATTGAAAACACGAGGCTAGACAGTAGAGGTAAAGTTATTTACAAACCATGGGTACATAGAATACAGTTCGAGTTTTTCCAGTACAGGAGCATTGCCAAGGAAACAAGAATAAGTAAATCAACTATTAAATAATTATTTTACAGAAGTGCAGTGTGCATAAATCAGCTTGGAGCTTGCACTTGTTCAGAGTTTATAGGAGACATTTGAGGAGGGAGTGAATAAGGGAGGCTAGGAGCAGTTGCAGGCAGGATAGAAGAAGTTGTGAAGGGAGGTAGAGATGGACTGAGGGAAGAGGAATGCTTAATTTGATATGGCAGTGAGTTCCATTGTTTCAGGAACCTGTGTTAAAAGACTGATTAGCATATGGAGGTGGAGCAACGTGGGATAGCCAAGGTGCGAGAGTCACTAGATCGGAGGGAGTGGGTTGCTTGGGGGTGGGGGACCAGGGTGGAGTATAGGTAGGGAGGTAATGAACCAAACCAGAACTTTGAGGTGAATTTCATACAGTGGGCTAGACGTCTATTTTCCAAAGAGGGACCTTCGAGTGAGCGGCAGAAAAGACAGTGATGAGTGGGTAGAGGGGCATCAACAGAGAAACATAGAATTTGAAGGCAGATAAGGACTGCTTGGCCCACCCAGTCTGCCTATTTCCCTACCTAATGGATAAGCTGCAGATCCTAGTTAATTAACCAACAGCCTACTTCTTCCTACCCCCACCTCCTAGAATTGCCTTATGACTATCCCATGCATGCTTGAATTCCACCACTGTTTTTGACTCCACAACCTCCTCCAGAAGGCCGTTCCATGCATCCACAACCCTCTCTGTGAAAAAATACTTCCTTACATTACCTCTGTGCCACCCCCCCGTCTTCAAATTGTGCCCCCTTGTTCTTGCACACCTCTTTTTCTGAAAGATGCTACCCTCTTGGACTTTGTTGATTCCCTTGAGGTACTTGAAAGTTTCTATCATGTGCCCTCTCTCCCTCCTTTCCTCGAGGCTATACATATTAAGCTCCTTAAGTCTCTGTTCATATGTTTTCCGGTGCAGACCCTGCACTATTTTAGCTGCCCTCCTCTGGACTGCCTCCATCCTGTTTATGGCTTTGCGGAGACTGGGTCTCCAGAAATGCATGCAGTACTCCAGATGGGGTCTCACCAGCTGTCTGTACAGAGGGATAACAACTTCCTGTTTTTACTGGTGATGCCTCTCCCTATGCATCCCAGTATCCCCCCAGCCCTCCTTACTGCCCTCTCACATTGCTTGCCCACCTTTAGGTCATCTGATATGACCACCCCCAGGTCCCTTTCCTTTTTGTTGTTGTTAGTATCTCACCCCCCCATTGTGTACTCTTTCCTTGGGTTTTTGTTTCCCAGGTGCATTACTTTGGAATTCTTGGCATTGAATCTAAGCTGCCATACATTTGACAATGCCATACATTTGACAATTTGACAAGGGCGCAACGACAGAAGACATTAAAGAGGGTATCCAATCTGGTTAGGGTAGACTGCGGTGCAGCACTGTAGACTACATCGCAGTAGTTGAAGATAGGTAGAATCATTTTCTGAACAAGCTGAAGCCTAGCTGGTACGGGTAGGCAGCATTGGTTCCTGTATAGGGGACCTAATTTGGGGTGCAACTTTTTCAAGATGGAGTAAATGTGTCCAGAAAAGTTGAGGTGCTGGCCTAGCCAGACCCCAAGGTACCTAAAAGAGGGAGGGCCCGATATTCAAAATTGTGTCTGGCAATGGCACAATTGGGTGCACAGCGCAACTGAGATGTGCCAGAGCAACTAAGGGATATATTCAAAAGAGATGTGCCATGGCTCATCCCTTCTAAATAGATCAAATAATGCACCCTGCACAAATACAGTGCACTGGCGCATCCCCCCCAGACAGTTCAGAATACCAGAAATGGGTAGTGCACCAGCGCATCAGAGATACCCCGTGCGCAAATTCCTGATATTCAGAAACCAATATGCAAAAGAGCCATTATCCATGCAAAGGCACAAATGGGGCCATTGCATGTCATTATGGCCCCATTTGCAAGTTTACGCAGGGCTGGCCATCGAAATGCACCTGACGCCCTGCTCACCATGCGGTGCTGGCAGTGGAGGTCTAGAGGTTCCCCATCCCCTATCCCGTAGCTCCCAGTACCCATAGTGGTGTGCATCCTAAATCTCTGGTGGCTCAGTGGTACCCCTCATCACCCGTAGCACCAGTCGCCACAATTACATATAAATAACTTTCCTTGTAGTCTAGTGGTACCCCCTCCCCACCCACAGCACTGATCGCTGCAATTACATATAAATAACTTCCCTGGTAGTCTAGTGGCACCCCCCTCCCTATCCCGACCCTCTGATCACCATTATATTGATAAAAGAAATATCCCTGGTGGTCCAGTGGTACCCCTCTCCCCGCCTGACCCTCCGATCTCTATTATATTTATAAAAGGAATATCCTTGGTGGTCCAGTGGTTCCCCCACCCTGCCTGAATCCCAGATCACCGGCGAATTAGTCATTTACATTTCCCTGGTGGTCCAGCTGGTGATTCTCCCCACCCACAGGGACCCCAGCCCACCCAGCTCCTTCGGTCATTAGCGGGTTGCATACTTGCCTACATACCACCATGGTTGCCCGCTGAATGACAGCTATAGCAGGAGCTGCAAGCGATTGGTCCACAGAGCTTGCAGCTCCTACTGTAAGCTGTCATTGGGTGGACAGCCACGGTGGTATGGGGGCAGGTATGCTGCCTGCCGATGATCGGGGGTGGAGCTGGGTGGGCTGGGGGACCTGTGTGGGTGGGGTGGTGGGGGTTACCACTGGACCACCAGGAAATGTAATGACTAATCTGCCATTGATTGGGGATCTCGGGTGGGAAGGGGAACCACCTGACCACCAGGGATATCCCTTTTATAAATACAATGGCGATTGAAGGGTTGGGTGGGGAGAGGGGTAACAGTAGACTACCAAGGAAGTTATTCATATGTAAATGTGGTGATTAGTGCTATGGAAGTGGAGGAGGGGTAACACTAGACTACCAGCATATTGTGGGTGCTTGTGCACGGTGTTGGTTGGGTTTGCCACCCAGGGCCAGTGGCTGTTGTGTTGCGCACTGCAGTACAGCAGCCTGCCAGTGGGTGGACTGCACTCAAGCCTTCTTTTACAGGCTGAACTTTGAGCCCCGGTATGCAGCGCATCTCAGGGTTGTGCCAGCAGATGCACCGCACATCCCGGGCTGAGTATCGGGATGTGCCGCATATGCATGGGCACTCCCCATGAGATGTGCCGCATACATTATCTTTGCACTTAGCGTGATGAGAATTGCACTGCGCATTCCACTTTTGAATATTGCCCAGGGCACAGTTCTGGGGTTGCGCTGGCGCACCTCAGTTGTGCCAAGCGCAACCCCTTTGAATATCTAGCCTGAAGTGTCCTCCAGAGTAGTACCGTCAAGGGTGTGGAAGGTGGGCAGTTTTGCTAGCCTGGAGAGTCTCGGGCTAGTGCCAAAGGTCATGGAGACTGTTTTCTTGGCATTGAGGAAAAGCTGATGGGAGCTTAGCCAAAGATGAGCAGTCTTGAAGTCCTGCTGGAGATTGGAAGCGACATCAGAGGGCGAGGTGCTAGACAAGAAAAGGACTGTATCATCAGCATACATATGGATCACAGAGGTAGTACAAACTGACAGGTGAGGTGGGTCAGTGAAGTCTAGGTCGGTGGCTGACTCCTTGCCCATAGTAAGTGGCAGCTCTGGCTTGGAGTCACAGTGCCGACTTGGACCCTCACTTCTCTTCTGAACTGTCTGGCTTTGCCACTAGTGGGGATCAGGGCCATCCCATGGGACCTGAATGGCTCTGCTCTCCCCAGCTGGGGATGTCCCCCAAGGGCACCATCTTGAATGGTCCCAAGCTGTTGCTTACTCATTAATGGGCGAGTCTGCCAGACCATACCCCCAGATGGGGTTCCCTGAGTACTCTCACAGCCCTGGCAAATGACCTGACTAGATCTTACATGACCCCCCCTCCACCTCCTCCTTTCCTGGGCATTACCAGCCCTGCAGGGCCTCTGTTCTGGGAACAGTTCAGGGTGGCAGCTAGAGTGTTTCCCCAGTATCTCAGGTCTGTAGAACAGGCCATTTTCCAATCTGAGGTCCGTGCACCTCCACCCCGACTCCAGCACCTCTTCATCTCCCATTTCCTCCTCTAAGGAAGAGGACACTTCCATCTATCTTTGCTCCAATACTGAATACACCAGGTATCAGCAGATCCTTGGAGGGATGATGAGGGAGCTTAGCTTTTGCCATTTTGCCAGGTGCACCCCTGCTAACCTGGTGCTGTCATTCTTGGGGAAATACAGCAGAGATTCTTCACAGGGATGTCCAGTGAAGGTATTGCACTCCTGTAGGGTCTCCAAGTGCCATGCTAGATCCCACTTCTGGGATTCAACTCCTGGACACCCCCACTGGGCATAGGCACCCAGTGTGCATATCTGCCTTCTAGGCTCAGACTCTGCAGTGTTTGATTTCTGGGGCACTGTGACAGGGCTGAATAAGACCCTGTCCCATTTGTTATGCAGAAAGAGTTTAAACGCAAGGGTCTGTTCTATCCTCTCCTCCCCTTTTCTCTCTCTTCTCTGTCTGGTTGTGCAACCAAAGTTTCTTGTGAGACCTAGGAACTGATTACTCTGACAGTTTTGTGATTTTCCACCTCTCACTAGCTCTCTGCCTTCACTTGCTGTTTCTGTCTGTCTTCTTCCCCCTTGCATATCTGCGGTTATAAATATATACAGTATGTGAATCTTTATGTGGAAATGTCACTGATACTGGGATCCCTTTGTTTAAAACTGTATATACAGTCAATTCTGCCTATATGCCATTCAGATGTATGCACATTCCGGATGTATGCACAAAGTTCTGCTGTCGCGATTCCTGTCCTATTCACGCAGTGCTGAATCATTCGGTTGTATGCACACTGAATTTCAGTTGTATGCACATTTTACCTGGAGATAAGCTTCCCAAGTGGTTATTTTCACCTGTCTAGCAGGTGTTAATGCAGGCATTAATGACAACTGCTAAAGAAACTTTCAATCTCCTTGTCTTTCTCCTCCCTCCTCCACGCTATTAAGCAGTTCCTAAACCCCCTACCCCACTCTCAGTAATGCAGAATTTGAAACGGACCGATACAACGCTGAACTGCCTGATGAGATTGTCCGTATCCTTGTCTCCATATCCTCGTATCCCTGATGCAGCGTTCTCATTCAGAAAAAAAAACAGTCACTGCTCAGGTTGCACTTGGACTGGGTTTGTACAGCTCCACCTTCAGTTACAGTGATTTAAAGACTTACACAAAGACACAGAAGACTATGACAATTCAACACCTAACATAGTGCAGCCCGATAGTGTGCGGTCACACAGCAGTGGCAGTTTAGCGTAAGACATGGTGATATTTTAAAGGTACTGTACCATAGTACATTTACTTTATTAACTACTGTAGTTATCGAACTAGGCAGGAAATCTTGGCTAATTTTTGGTGTTTTAGGCATTTCAGGATACCATTTAAGACTGATTTCAATGGCAGCCAGTACTTCCTATGGCAGCCATTGAAATCTGTTGAATTTCGGTTGTATGCATTTTCGGATGTATGCACAAAAATGGCTTGTCCCGAGCTTGTGCATACATCTGGAATTGACTGTAGTTATACTGTTGAAATGATTGCAAAAAGCTATTTGGAACTCAAGGGGTTAACCTGAGAAACTGGTTTGAAAAATATTTCCAGAGCTGTCAACAAGAGGTGAGTTCTGGGTTATTATGTTCTTTTTGCTGCACCTGCTGAAACTGACAAAAACATTCTATGAAAAAACATCATGTCTTCTTAACGAGCGCCCTGTAAGGACTTGTTATAAAAAGAGCAGCAATGTTTTGCAAGAGAGAGAGACAGACTGAGATTGGAAACTGAGAAGAAACACTCAGGAGGAGGATTGTTTTCTCTGGACTGCCTTCGTAAATAGTTTTACTGAACAATTTTGATTTTATTTTGCTGTTATTGTGAAAAATAAAATGCTGTTTGCAAATTTTGAAACTACTCCTGGTTTTCCCATGCTTCCTGATCTGTGCTTCGATGGCAGATGGTATCAGCCTAAGTGGGATTTACACCATGCATACACTAAGCAAGGAGTTTTGCGTGTTGGTGCTACACCTAGTACCAGGGAAAAATAGAAGAAAGGTATGGATTCTGCAGCAGCAAGTCCAGGAGTGATTACCAGAAGAATAGCAGCCAAATTAGCAGAGACAAAAGTCCAAACTGAGACTGTACAGCCAGAACCTGAAAGCCTGACTGCCTTTTTCAAATGGTGGGCTATACAACAAACAGAAATGGAGAAACAGAGAAGAGAGGAGATGCAGCAGAGGGAAAAAGACATTCAATATTTAAAGACACAGAGAAAAGAAGAAATGCAACAACTAGAGAAGCAGAGAAAAGAAAAGATGCAGTGACAGGAGCAGCAAACGAGAAGAGATGCAGCGATGGATGGATGCCTTGCAAGTTATCAAAACTGGAGGATCTGGCACTGGTCCAACACAGCAACAAGACATAAACAACTTAAAATACTCTAAACTTACAAAGTTGTGTCCTTCGGATGATATCGAATCATTCTTGACAACTTTTGAAAGGGTTGCTACGGCCTGCCAATGGCCAAAGCAGCAGTGGGCAGTCAGACTAGTACCTTACCTGGCAGGTAAAGCCCAACTTGCCTATAGAAATATGGACACTGCACAGTCTGAAAACTATGACAAGAGAGGTCCTTAAAAGATATGACATCTCACGAGAGACCTACAGGCAGAGATTTCAGTCTCTGATGTACAACTCAGTCAACAATCCTCGAGAAGCCTTCACCCAGCTCAGAGAACTTCTTATGAAATGGCTTCAACCAGAGGGCAAAATGCTCCCACAGATCATCGAAAAATTTGTCATAGAGCAGTTCATCAATATCCTACTCACAGATGTACAGCCTTGGGTAAAAAGAACCCTGACCAGAAAGTGGGGAAAAGGTAGTTTCTTTGGCAGAAGACTACCAAATGGCCAGATAGATGCCACAGCAGTGAGGTAACAGTAAGACACTCTTTTTCCCTTTTAAACTCCAAGTCTGATAAGAACTCAGATGAGGGTTACAAATCTGCACCCAAATACTTTATTTGCTATAACTGTAATAAACCAGGTCATTTTGCAAGAAACTGTCATAGTAAGAAGAGTGACACTGGAGCAGATTTGTCCTTAGCAAATTGGGGCAAGTACTTAACAAATGTGAAGGTGGGAGATAAGAATGTAAAGTGACTTATAGATTCGGGAAGCAGACAGACTCTAGTGCATACTGAAGTGCTGGGAAAACGATGTCCAAAAGGACCAGGTAATGGTGTCATCTGCATCCACAGGGACACTCAATACTATCCCACCGGCCAAGTGACTCTATTAATGGGGCGTGGCACCAAATGAAAGTGGGGGTAGTACCTAAGTTACCTCTACCTGTGATTATTGGAAATTACTTTCCAGGATTTACTGAGTTAATCAAAGAGGGAATAAGTCCTGATGTTTCAGCAGCTGTGGTGACAAGAGCTCAGGCAAAGAAAATCTCAGACGGTAGGGACTTTTTTCCTTTCACTGATTTTGATTCGGACTTGTTTGAGCATAATTCCAAGATCTGGAAGTCCCGGAAAGAAAGACTACACCTGAAGAAACAGTGGCAACAAAAGACTGACGGACATATGGGGTTAACATGAAAATGCCGAAACTAAACTGATTGATCGTGATTTTCTTTCAGAACAAGCTAATGATGTTTCTCTTCTGGGTTATTTTAAGCCGCTGGGGGTGTAACCAAAACAGGGTGAACCTATGTTTAAAAAATGTAATGGGTACTGTACAGAGTATGGGTTAAACGTCAGACACAGGACAAGATAGAACAATTAGTTATACCACAAAAGTATAAATCTGAGTTGTTACAGATAGCACATGATAGTCTTATGGCTGGTCACTCAGGGAGGGATCACACCCTTGTCAGATTGCTGTACAGATTTTACTGGCCTGGAATTCATCAAGATGTTGCTACATATTGCAGTTTTTGTGCTGAGTGTCAGAAAGTAGCTCCAGTGACTAAAAAGACAAGGTGCCCCTGGTGCCCCTACCCTTGATATATGTGCCTTTTGAGAGAATTGCAATGGATGTGGTTGACCCCTTAGACAAAAGTAAAAAGGTAATCAATTCATTTTGATTGTATGTGACTATGCTACTCGACACCCAGAGGCAGTCCCAATGCATAGTCACAGCCCCAAAAGTGTCAGCAGAACTTGCCAAAATTTTCAGCAGGGTGTGCATACCTAACGAAAATATTACTGATCAGGGCAGTACTTTTGGTGCTGCGTTACTGAAGAAACTGTACTGACTACTGCAGTAGGTATCACTGCCATAAGAAACTCCCCTTATCACCCTCAGACAGACGGTCTTCTTGAGTGTTTTAATCAAATCCTAAAACGCATGTTAAAAAGGTTTGTAAAAGGGGAAGGGAAAGACTGGGACCAATACTTACCTTACTTCACGGCCGCTATTTTTGTCGACCCTGCTAAGGCTTTCAGCACCGTCTCCCACACCCTTCTGTTGAACTCCCTCTCTGTGGCTGGCTTGCCCACCTCTGCTACAAACTGGTTCAGAGCCTTCCCGGTAGGCAGGACCCACTCCGTCAGAATAGCAGACACTATTTCTCCTCCTCTCCCTATCAATACTGGTGTCCCTCAGAGCTCCGTTCTGGGCCCTGTCTTAATCTCCATATTTTTAAATGACCTCCCATCAGCCTGTTCTCTCACCTCCATCTGCATGTACACAGATGACACTGTCATCTTCACCTCTGGCCAGTCCCCTGATGATGTGGCTACCAGACTCCAGCATGACTTTGATACAGTTCAGCACTGGTTTTGCTCCCATTAACTCTCCCTTAACACCAAGAAGACAGTCTCAATGACCTTTGGCACTAGGCAGAGACTCGCTAGGCTCCCCTCCATCTCTTCCTTCCATACCCTTGACAGAACAGTCCTTGAGGGCATTTCATCCTTTAGGTATCTCGGGGTGTGGCTTGACCAACACCTCAGTTTCTCTGGACATGTGGACACCATCCTGAAAAAGCTGCGCCCCAAGCTAGATGCATTATACAGGAACTATAGCTGCTTCCCACTATAGGTTCGACATGAACTTGTCCAGAAGATGATACTACCTATCTTTAACTACTGTGATGTAGTCTGCAGTGCTGCTCCCAAGTCTTCCCTATCCAAATTGGACACCCTTTTTAACTCCTGTCATTTTGCTCTGGACTCCGCCCCCCCAACCCATCACTGTGATCTTTTACCACTCTCTGGCATTTCCCTCACTAGAAAGTCATCGCCACCTTCACTGTGCCAAATTTGTGTCCAAATTTTGGTTCAGCTCTCTCCCCCCCCCCAAATATTTCCTCCTCTTTCTCCATCCTTCCTTCCCCAGGCCACATTCTCCATTCTTTTGACCCCCATCTACTGGTAGTCCCCCACTGGTCAACAGTGGTTGGGCAGACAGCCTTCTCTTATCATTTCCTTAAGTTACGGAATGCCCTTCCCCATCAGATTCAGCACTCCTCCTCCCCTTACTCCATCTCTTCTGCACTGCATAACTTCTTCTCGGTAAACTGTACCTGTGATTAAGCCCTGCTTCTCCCCTTTTTCTAATTTCTCACCTTTTACCACCTTCATCAAATCCCTTATCTAATTCCTTCTGCACCTCCACCCTCCTGGCTCCCTCCCTCAGAACTTTATACCTTCTCCTCCCCCTCTTCTCACCCCCTCCTTCTGCCACCTACACTGCTGTCTGGTTATCTCTTATCCTCCTCGGACTCACTGTGTACTCTTAGCATTTAGCCCAGAGCTCTCACACAATAGTCTCCACATTATTGCTGTTTTCTTATATGTATTTGTACTTATTATGTATATTACTTCTGTATTCCTAAACCTTGTTACAATGACTTGACACTCTGTAAAAAAAAATTGCTTTTGCTTGTTTGGATGTATTCCTCCTTCTTCCCACTCCCCCAGGATGCACCGTAAGATGAGCAACTTGTTGTTCAGTGTGCCCTTCCTGGTGAAAAATTTCAATAACTAAATAAATACCTCCTTTTTGCTTACAGAGAAGTGCCACATGCATCAGCAGGCTTTTCACCATTTGAAATGCTGCATGGTAGGCAACCTAGAGGGCCACTAGATGTAATAAAAGAAATATGGGATGATAATCCCACTCAGAAAAAATCTATTTCATTTTATAGGTGTGCCCTGAGACAGAAACTGGCAAAATATGTTGAAATTGCCCATAGGTAATCAGGAAGAGGCCCAAAACCAGCAGAAGGTGTATTATGACCATGGAGTAAAAGAAAATGTTTTTGAGCCTGGTGAAAAAGATCTTGCTACTGTTACCCACTACAGAAAATAAACTGTTAATGAAGTGCAAGGGCCTTATAAAGTGCTTAGAATTACTGGCACAGTTAACTATGAGATTGAGACCCTGATAGGAAAAATCCTACTATGATATACCATGCTAACCTCCTGAAGAAATGGGTTGAAAAAACACCAAAAGCTGTTTTGCTGGTTTTATCAGAAACTGATAAAGAAAACATAGATTATGACAGACTGGAACAAACTGTAACTGCTGATGCTGTAAAGGTTAATGTTTCCTTAACCTCCGAACAAACTGCAGAAATTTGTAACTTGCTAAAGACATTTAACAGTATTTTTACCACATTACCAGACCGAGCAAAAGGGGTTGAGCACGTACTAGTGACAAGGAATGCTCACCCTATTAGACAAAAGACATACAGATTACCAGAGTGGTTAGGAGCTGACATGGTTAAGGAAATACAAAAAATGAAAGAATTGGGTATCATAGAAGAGTCCAGAAGTGCTTGGTTATCACCGATGGTGATTGTAAACAAAAAAGATGGAGGTATAAGAATCTGCCTTGATTTTAGGAAACTTAATCAAGTGTCAGAATTTGACAGTTATCCTGTGCCCAGAATAGATGATTTGGTGGACAGACTGGGGCGTGCCAAGTATATCAGTACCCTCGATCTTACCAAGTTTTACTGGCAAATCCCCCTGGCCAAAGAATCCAGAGACAAAACTGCACTGGCCAATCCTATTGGAGTCTGTCAGTTCACCACCATGCCGTTTGGTTTACATGGCGCACCCGCTACATTTCAGAAGTACATGGATGTAATTTTATCCCCTCACACTGGTTATTGTGCTGTGTAACTGGATGATATCGTGGTACATAGTCCAGACTGGAAAAGCCACCTGGAAAACCTATGAGCAGTTATCCAATCGATCAAAAAGGCAGGTCTGACAATTAATCCTACCAAGTGTGCATTGGGCACGCAGGGAACCAGATATTTGGGCTATATTTTGGGAAATGGAGAAGTCAAGCGAGAGGTTTCCAAGATAGAAGCTGTTGCTAACAGCCCTGTCCCCAAAACCAAGAAACATGTCAGGTCATTTTTAGGGCTGGTTGGTTATTATTGGAAATTTGTTCCCAGCTTTGCCGAGTTAGCTACCTCCCTCACTGAACTCATAAACAAACAGTTCCCGAATAATGTGAAATGGATCCCAGAGTGTGACAAAGCTTTTCGGGCCACTAAGGCTGCATTATGTTCAATCCCTGTTTTAGGAAGCCAAGACTTTGAGAAACAATTTCTGTTACAGACAGATGCAGCAGAGGTAGGCCTAGGTGCAGTCTTGAGTCAGCATATAGATGGGAAAGAACATCCTATTCTGTACATAAGTAAGAAATTGCACGACAGAGAGAAAAGGTACTCCACCATTGAAAAGGAATGCCTTGCGGCAAAGTGGGCCATGGAGTCCCTTAAGTTTTACTTACTAGGAGCTAACTTTGTACTTATAACAGATCACAGTCCTCTCTGTTGACTTGACCAAATGAAGGATATAAATTCCAGAATCACACAGTGGCACCTGGCACTACAGCCATTTAAATTTAAAGTGATGCACAAATCTGTGAAAGAGAACGTGAATGATGATTTTCTGTCAAGATATGGATCAGGAACTGAGAATTCTGAAGGTTAAAAAAATACGAGTGGAGATTTCTCTGTTTGCTATGCTGTGTATGCACTGAACTTTAAAGATTATAAGCTACTGTAATATTAAAGTAGAATTTAAAGAATGTTTTGGAAACCTGTTCTTTGTAAAACAGGTTCCCTCTTAAAGACAGGGGTATGTGACAGGGTTGAATAAGGCCCTGTCCCATTTGTTATGCAGAAAGAGTTTAAGCACAAATGTCTGTTCTGTCCTCTCCTCTTCTGTCTCTTCTGTGTCTGGTTGCACTACCAAAGTTTATTGTGAGACCAAGGAACAGATCACTCTGACAGTTTTGCGATTCTTTACCTCTCGCTAGCTCTCTGCCTTCATTTGCTGTTTCTGTCAGTCTTCTTCCCCCTTGCATATATGCAGGTATACAAATATATGTGAATCTTTATGTGGAAATGTCACTGATACTGGGATCCCTTTGTTTAAAACTGTATATAGTTATACTGTTGAAATTATTGCAAAAAGCTGTTTGGAACTCAAGGGGTTAACATGAGTAACTAGTTTGAAAAATATTTCCAGAGCCATCATCAAGAGGTCAGTCCTGGGTCATTATGTTCTTTTTGTTGCACCTGCTGAAACTGACAAGAACATTCTGTGAAAAAACGCCACGTCTTCTTAATGTGCTCTCTGCAAGAACTTGTTATAAAAAGAGCAGAAATGTTTTACGAGAGAGAGAGAGACTAAGATTGGAAACTGAGAAGAAACACTCAGAAGGAGGACTGTTTTCTCTGTACTGCCTTTGTAAATAGTTATACTGAATACATTTTAATTTTTTATTTTGCTGTTATTGTGAAAAATAAAACACTATTTGTGAATTTTGAAACTGCTCTGGTTTTCCTATGCTTCCTGACCTGTGCCTCAATGACAAGCAGAGATTTTTTTTTCAGCGACACTCACTATGCTGTGCATTTCTGCACACGTAGCACATCAGGTGACCTATGACAGGCACCTATGGATGACTCTAGAACACCTACTAGCATCCTTGCCAGACTATGAGGCAACAAAACATACCATTCACCTTTCTGTCCAGGGCCTTGAGCTGGCCAGGCACCAAGCAAGGGCATCTTATGATGCCAGCGAGGTAGCCTCCAGACTCATAGGAATGGTGGTCCGTATTCGGTGGATGACATGGTTTTGCCTAGCAAGGTTGTCACCCTTTGCCCAGCTTAGCTTGCTAGTATCAGGCATGTATGGGACCCATTTATTCTCCGGCAGGGTGAGGGGCAAGTTGTCGGTGTGCATTTCTGCTCCCAGTCCACAGCCTCCACCTGACCCTGACCAGTCTCGGGTCCCACCAGACCTGTCGGGGTCTTTGCCTTCCTGTGTCATCCCTCACAGAAGGCTTTGAGAATTACCTTTTCCCTCACGGTATGTGGCACTGCTCTTCTGTGTGGTTAGCTTGGTACTCCAACCAATTAGTTGGAATAAATGGTGAAGATTGATTAAATTACATAACCACCATAATTCTTGATCTTCCAGAATATCTTCACTACTTATTATCACACCCACCTACCATTCCCCACTCAGTCAGGAGCTAGGGCCATCAAGGCAGTTCACCCTATCCCTTTCCTTTTCCTTTTCCCGTTCTTTCCTTCCTTCCTTCCTTCCTTCCTTCCTTTCTTTCTTTCTTTCTTTCTCCATGCTTCTTTCTTTCTTTCTTTCTCCATGCTTCTTCTTTTCACTCCCATCTGCCTGACAGGGGCCACCTCCCCTTTTTTAAAAGCAATAAATAAATAAATCAGTAAAGATTAGGGAGAATGATCCCATGTTGGGAGTTCCATCCCACCAAAACAAACAAAAAAAACTTAAAAAAAAACAAGTAAAAAACAAAAAAAAAAACAAAAGGAAAGGAATGTTTTTCCGGAGAGAATGTCTTTCCCTCTCTCCTTCTGTTATTCTCCCCTCCTTTTAGCCATTTTCCATAAGATGTTGCTACCTTGACTAAACTCTCACAGCTTCTGTTTTCCAGATCTCTGCACACAGTCGTATCCTGTCTAGTCTGTTCTTACCTGCTGCTAGGAGTAGTCAACTCTTTTCAGTTCCAGAAGCCTTGCCTAAGGGGAGAACATGCTGAACTGTTATTTTTTTGCCCCTCATTCTACCTTTCTTTCTCACAGGAGTGGTAAGAGGGTATCCCTATTTCATTCTATCTTCTACCTTTTCCTCTCTTTGTACTGTTATACAAGATTTTTTTTCCCTGATTCTTTCCTGCAGGAGATTCCTTTGGTCTCTCCTGCCTAGCTAGAGCCATTTCCCATGACCATTGTCCTTTCCACCTTTGCTGTCTAGGTGGCCTTTAGGCTCTGACTCCCCTTAACCTGCTACCCTTAGGTCCATTCTTGGTCTCCCTAAGTTGGTAGTTGAGATTTATTGTTTTTATGATTTTATATCCTGTATCCTTTTTCTGTCACTTTGGGCTAGTTTTTCCTAGCCTATCTCTTTCTTTTTCTCTCCCACTTGTTTCTCTACTGGCAAACAAAACTGAGCAAGGTAGGGGCCGACGTTGGTTACTGGCCAGTCCATGGGTGTCACATCACTGCATATGCCTTGTGGGCGACACTAGCACAGTTGTCAGTCCCCCTAGGCTGCAGAAGAAAGACTTCGCTTCTGCAGGGTCCTAGTGCCTGCAGCACAAGCTCATTAGTGGTAGTAAGTGGTAAAGATATTCTGGAAGATCAAGAATTATGGTGAGTACGAAATTTTAATTTCTCAAAAGTAAAGCATGAATTTGGTAGAAAGGTCTTTGCATTTGCAGAATCAGAAGCCTAGAACAAGCTCCCCCTCAAACAGAGGAATAATTCCAGTTTGCAAGTGTTGAAGTGTGTAGTCTTTTCAGTCACCATAGAATTCACTGTACTTGTTTTGGAACAGAATCCCCATCTCCCCAACCATAAGCATGTTGTGTAACAATGCTTATGCTGTTTGTTTGTTGTGACCCCACTTTGTTAGCTTGCTTTGATTACTGTTTGGTTGTACATACTTTTACATTTTTTCTTTACTGTGTGTATTTTAGCCTGTAAGTTACTATTAGTGCGGGACCATGTTATCCTGTTCAGTGCTGCTGTCCTTCCTGGCACTGTCGTGAAAATGAGATGCTGCTTCTCATGGGGTTATGCTGGTTGGAATAATTTCAAATAAATAATGACCTCTCACTCCCCTACTTCAAGGGTAGATGTTTCTTTCACTGTATATCTTAAACCTTTGGTTTAGTTCTCCTCCTTTCATCTCAACTCCCACTTACCTCCCTTGCCCCTCTTATACTCTCTGCAACTCTAACCACCATTCTTTTACTTTCCTCTGCCCCAAACCCTCTCCTAGGCATGTTGCTTTTTCTACAACTAGCGTGTTTGAGTTACTCCCTTCTGTTTCCTCTCCACTCTGCCTCTTCCCCCAGTTCTCTAAAAGCCCTAGTCTGTGAATGCACTATCCATGTCTGCACCTATAACTAACACACTGTGCTGCTTAACCTCTGTCCCTGGCCCCCCTCTCTTTTCCTTCCCTCATGTGCTTTCTCCTCATCCTTATCCACTAATTCCCTCCTCTACTCCTTTAAGTTACCCTGCTACCCCTGAACCTCTTCTACCCTCACCAGTAGTCCCCAGTAACTGGATGATATGGTCCCTGCCAGTACCTTAGTAGTAGTAGTACAAAATCATTTTTATTTGTAAGAATAATGGAATACATTCAGTTGAGCAAAGCTCATTTTCAGTGAAGTTCCAGGCCAAGTAAGAACATACAGTTACACATATACACAATAATACAAGACACACTATAATAAAACAATTACATTATAACAACAGACAAGCAGCAATATCATCACCTTAATTCAGTAGTTAAAGTGCATTGCAAGAGTTACAGGTTATGGTATTGTTGGACCATGTCGCACACCATCTTATTAATTCTGGATTATTGATTTTAGCCCCATAGCATCTTAGGTTTGAAGGGGATTGATTCCACAGTAGGGCTTCCCTGAAGGAAACAGATGATCTCCCAGTATTTAAATTACAATTATTCAAAACATATTGAGCTCCCAATGAAGTCCTCAGGCCCTCCCTTACTTCCCTAAATTCAAATAAATCAGAAATGTAATAGGAACCTCATTATTCCATACCTTGATCATAAACTGGAGTATATGTAAATTTCTTCATACAGGGGGGTTTAAGCCAATTCAGCTCTCTAAATAATATGCACTGATGAGTTTTATAGGGTGCATCCAAGATAAAATGAGCCATTCTATTAAATATTAGATCTAAATTTTTAGAAGTGATCAATAGCCCCCCCCCCATATAGCAGATCTCCATAATCAAGGACTGGCAATAATAAGGAATTAACTACATTCAGGCGTGCCTCCCTGGACATGTACTTTTTGTACCTATACAAAGCACCCAGCTTTCTGTTCATACCTCCTGTAAGGGAGTCTATTTGGGAATCCCAGCTCAAGTGAGTATCTAACCAGATACCGAGATATTTATATAAATCAACTTGCTTAATAACAGTGCCATCAGGGGTATTAACTGCTAGGTGAAAATCCTGTTTTTTATGATGTTTATTCCTAAATAGGAGTGCCTGCATTTTTTTTGGAGATTCAAAACTAAATTATGCTTCTTAAAGAAGTCCTGAACTTCATTGAAAGTAGATTGTAGCTTTAAACCAATTGAGTCCAATGTTGTCCCCTCCACATATAGTATAGTGTCATCTGCATACAGATGGCACCGAACATCAGATGATTCAAGCTTAAGTTCATTTATATAAATATTAAACAGTAAGGGCTCCAAACTTGATCCTTGGGGAACTAAATTTTTGATTTCCAAAACCCCAGATTTAAAGGAGCTCACTTCCACAAACTGCCTTCTCACATACAGCACCTTCAGGCACTTAAGCTTAACTCTTTGGAACCATGCATCTTACTTCGAGAGGGCTCTTGCAGCAGGTAATTACATATAGGACTGAAACCAGCAGGCATCATGACCCCATGGAAGAATTTCTAGCTAGCAGTCTCTGGCGGGGGACGGCCCCCACATCAGGTGAACGGCGTCAGGCGATGTCAGTATAAAGGGGCGGTCCCCCATGCCTGCCTTCCAGTTCTTTCCCACTGTTAGCTTGTGAAAGCGCCTCACGGTTAAGTTCACTGCTTCATCAGTCTGTTGTCGGTTTTATTACCGCCTTTTTTCTTGATTTCTCACAAAAACTTTTAATATCTGCTGTGTATGTTGCATCCCCTACTGCATCCGATTCGCATAAGAACAAATGCGATTCGTGCAGCGCCCAGCTCCCACATAAGGACGGACACTCCTGTGTTTCTTCTGTCTAGGCCCAGAACACCCCATGGAGAAGTGCCAGCACTGCCAACAATTTAACGCCGCTACCCGCAAACGGAGGCAGCAGTCCCCGGAGGCCCATATCTTGAAGAAGATATCCTCCATGTAGAAGGAGCTGAAGAAGCTTCAGCAGGCCTCAACTTCCCCTAAGGGTCACCGCAAGAAGAAGGAAAAGCACCGGGACTGGGACTCCACTTCCAAGGCCACCACGACTCCGGCTGGAGTCGCTGTGCTGAAGGTCCTCGATGGCCATATTGGAGGTTTCTAAGGTGGCAGCATCCCTCCTGTCGGGCTCATGCTCAGGCCCATCGGGAGCCTCCGGAATAAAGGATGCAGCCGCTCCCAGAAAGACCGCCACCGTGCGGCATTCTGGGTCGAGCGGGTCCAGTAAACTGGATGTTGGTGCCACCGGCGCCCGCACAGACAAGACCGCTAAGATGCCTGACCATCTGGGGCAGCGCATGGCCTTGAAAACACCCACCAAGACTGCTCCTCCATTGCGGCCTTCATCGGGCATCAGTTCTGATAAGTCGGATGCCAGCTCCTCCAACACCTGCCCGGATCCTGCTGGTAAGGCAGACGTCGGCTCCTCCGACAGATGCATGTTATTAGAGCTGATGCTGGACCCAATCAACCAGTCCACCATTCCCGGCTCTCCTCTGCTGACCGAGGCTCCAGCGTCTCCGCTGTTAGACCCCGGGGATTTTAGTCCTCCTTCCCCGGGCGACACTGAGGACGCTGGTACGCTCCCATCAGGTCTCCCTCCCGCTGGGCCGGATGACCTGACGTCGGACCCTCGGACGCCAGCTCCGACATCGGCCTATCTGACGCCGGGCAACATCCCTTTACCGGATGCCGTCCCAATTCCAGACCCAACGCCCGCCAGGTCACATGTTCCTGGCCCACCTGCTGGGCCTCTCCCGGGGCCTTCTGCTCCATCAGAGCCCCTGGTTGCTGGGTATCCGACCCCATCTTGTCTGACGCTGCCCTACCCGGTACCACAGTATCCTGCACCACAGTACCCGACACCGGCCTACCAGACACCGCAGTACCCGGTGCCTCAGTACCCGACGCCAGGCTTCCCACCATCAGGCTTTGGATACTTGCATTACGGATACCCTCAATATCCGTATCCCCCTCCTCCTCCACCACCCCCTCAACTGCCGCTGGATCTGAAGTAGACTCTGGCTTCCTGGTAGGCTGAGGCCAAGGCTCAGCTTACTAGGGAGGTGGAGAGCTGTCTGCTGATGCCAGACCCAGTTCCAGATGCCTGTCGCTGGAGACGAGAGACTCCCTCCCCCTTACCCAACACCAGAGGTGAGCCCTCTGGTGCCAGGGCAGAGGAGGACACGCTTCCCCGAGGGTTGTCCAAGGGGTCCGTTCCTCCCCTGCACTGGGAGGGGTCTTCCTCTTCCTCTTCAGAGACTTCAGAATCTGATTCCGATGGGGTGCTCCAGTTCTGATGACGAGCCATGCACTGCAGACCGAGCCAGGCCAAGGACTCCTCCGAAGTCGCCTCCGGAAGATCCTTCTTTTCTGGAGTTGCTGAGAAAGATCTAGACGGTCCACCAGTAGCAATCTCTGGAGCCAGATCCACAGTGGAAGAAACTCACTGCCCATATGGATCTGCCCGAAACTGCTCCGACATTGATTCCACCCTGGATTGAGCCTCACGCAGACCCCGTTTCCACTATTTGGAAACAACCGTCGGCGTTAGCCCCCCTTCCAAGGAAGGCGGATGGGCTATACCAGGCTGCTGAAGGTGTGGATTCTTTGAATACACACTCCAAGGCTGACTTTGTCGTGATTAGATCCACTCACGGCCAGTTGGCGGACCCAAAACATCTCAGCTCGTCTTCACCGGACAAGGAATCCCGCCTTTTGGCCCAGTACGGGAAGAAGATGCATGCTTCTTCCGCTCTGGGGATAAGGGCCCTGAATTATGTTGCACATATGGGGAACTACCAGAAGGCTATCCTGAGTGTGGTGGAAGCCAAGTTGGGCTCCCTTCCTGAGTCTCAGACAAAGCAGGAAGCGGCTGATCTAGTCCGGTCTACTCGTTCGGCCAGTCGGCACATGCTCCGTGCCATGTACGACGCAGTGGACGCTGCTGGTTGGAACTCGGCTTTCACCATAGGTCTTCGGCATCATGCCTGGCTCCAGGTGTCAGGTTTGGTCCCTGAAGTGCAGTCCGCTATTCAGGACACGCCCTTCGGGGTTCTGTGCTATTCTGTGGAGATGTCAAAGACATCATCACCGACTTGCAAGAGAAGGGCACTGCGCTTAAGTCTGTTGACTCTATGTACAGGCCCCCTCAGGGACAGTGCTGCCCTTTTCGCAGACATTCTCGGCCCAAGGCGAAACCTCAGGTTAAGTGGGCCAACAAACGTCGGGCCCCTCCAGCTGCCAAGCCCCCCCCACCCAAAAAAGCGGCAGGAGCTCCAGCTGCGGCGTTGCCCCACACCTCCTGACTCCTCTCCTCTCCCACAACCTCTGCACCTACCAGAGGAACCAGTAGGAGGGAGGTTCTTCTTCCATCTACCGGGCTGGAAGAGGATTACATCGGATCCTTGGGTGCTCCAACTGATAGCAGCAGGACACTCAATCGAGTTTCTTCAGAAACCACCTAGAAAACCACCCCCCAGGTCGTCTTACTCCCTGGAACATCTTCCTCTGGTTCGGGAAGAACTATCCTCCCTTCTTATGAAGGCGGGGATAGAGCCTGTCCGAACCCACCTTCGGGGGACAACCTGCTACTCCCATTTCTTCCTGGTTCCAAAGAAATTGGGAGAAGTGAGGCTTATTTTAGACCTCAGCTCCCTGAACATGTTCGTGGAGTACAAACAGTTCAGAATGCTCTCCCTGCAGAGCCTTCTGCCCTTACTTTGGCAGGGACAGTGGTGTGTGCACTGTATATGCAGGATGCCTACCTGCATATCCCTATATGCCCTTCCCATTGCAAAGTCCTTTGGTTTTCGTTCCATGGGGACCACTACCAGTTCAAAGCCCTCCCATTTGGTCTTTCCTTGGCACCCTGAGTGTTCACCAAATGCTTTTCCATGATAGTGGCTCACCTGCGTAACCAGGGAGTGCAGGTTTTCCCATTCCTGGACGATTGGCTCCTGGCAGCCCCATCCAGGAAGGATCGTCTACGCTGTCTTTCCCTTGCCCTTCAGGTTTTTACCAGCCTGGGTATCACCATCAACAAGGCCAAGTCCCATCTAGTCCCCTCTCAGAGGCTCCAGTTCATTGGGGCAATCCTGGACATGACCACCGGTGTCACCTTTCTGCCACTGGACAGGGTGAACACCCTCCAGGCTCATGCAAGCCTGCTCTCTGGTCACAGGCGGGTCAGCACCAGGTCAGTCCTTCGCCTCCTTGGGCTCATGGTGACACCTATTTCGACAGTCCGTCACGCTCAGCTCCATATGAGGATCTCTCAGTGGATGCTTCAGTCTCAGTGGGACCAGGTGTTGGACGACCTAGACCAAGAAGTCCTGGTTTCCAACCCCATGGCTCGGGACTTGCAATGGTGGATGGTACAAGAGAATCTTTGCCAGGGAGTTCCCTTCTGCCTCAAACCTCCCTTCCAAACTTTGACAACAGATGCCTCGGGAGAGGGTTGGGGAGCCCATCAAGGGTCTCACAGGACTCAGAGCTCCTGGTCCAGGCTCAAGCAGACTCTTCATATAAACGTGCTGGAGCTCAGGGTCATTCTGTATGCTCTCCAAGCTCTGAACTTGTATGTGCTTCCCGGTCATCTGGCTGTCCAGACGGACATGTGCATAGTCTGGTACATCAACAAGCAGAGAGGAATGTGTTCCTACCCTCTATGCAGGGAAGAAATGAGAGTTTGGGATTGGGCTGTGCAACACAACCTTCACCTGACAGCGGTTCATGTTTCGGGGGTCGAAAATACGCTGGCAAATCACCTCAGTCGGTCATCAGCAAAGGCTCACAAATGGGAACTGGATCAGGGGGTAGTAGACGATGTCTTCCTGCACTGGGGAACACCTCAGGTAGACCTGTTCACATCTCCTCACAATGCAAAACTTCCCGCCTTCTGCTCGCTCACTCCAGGGCAAGGCATTTTTTGGAGGGACGCTCTGTCTCTAGACTGGAAGGACAGATTCATCTATGCCTCCCGATTCCTTGATTCTGAGAATCTTACACAAACTCAGCTCAGAAGGAGCTTGCATGATCCTAATCACTCCTTTCTGGCCCAGACAAGTTTGGTTCTCTCTTCTGCAACAGTATTCAGAGGAACCTCCACTTGCTCTTCCTCTGTCACAACATTTGCTGACCCAGGATCAGGGGACCCTGATTCATCCAGGTCTCAAGTCCCTTCAGTTGTATGTATGGCTCCTGCAGATGTAGCTCAAGCCCAATTTGGGGTCTCCCCACTTGTGGCTGAGATTCTGGTGGAGGCTAGAAAGCTTTCCACTAGATCTACCTACGCCATGAAATGGAAACGGTTCTCGATTTGGGCCTCTTTCAAGGATTTTGAGCCATTCTCGTGCCCTGTCGGGAGAATTCTGGACTATATGTGTCATCTCTTTGACCTGGGTCTCAGTCATTCCTCTTTGAAAGTTCACATGGTGGCTATTTCCGCCTACTATGTTCCTTTTGGGGACAGAGCTTTTGCGCAGCTGTGAGTCTCTAAGACTTTTCTTAGAGGGGTTCTCCATTTGAGACCCCCTATTCGCATTCCTGCCCCTCCTTGAGATCTGAATTTTATTCTTGAGAAGCTAACCCTTTTGAACCAGCAGCCTCAGCAGACTTGAAGTTCCTATCCTAGAAGACTCTCTTCCTAGTGGCCATTACTTCAGCTCGATGTATTTCCAAGCTTCAGGCCTTGATGTGCAGAATCCCATATTTGATTTTTCACAAGGAATGTGTGGCTCTGCGTACCAACCCTAAGTTTCTCCCTAAGGTGGTAGCGGAATCTATGCTGAATCAATCCATTGAGCTACCTGCTTTCTTTATGCAACACTCCAATCAAGGGGAGTACCTCTTGCATACTTTGGATGTTCATAGAATACTGAGATACTACACCACTAGGACGAAGGATCTCAGGAAATCTGATCAGCTTTTTGTCTCTTTTGCTCACAAAAGAGAAGGCAATGCTGTTACCAAGCAATGCATATCTAAATGGCTGGCTCATTGTATCACTCTCTGTTATGACAAGTCTCACAAGACCCTGCCGGGTCAAGTCAGAGGCCACTCCACTAGGGGTGTTGCTGCCTCTGCGGCTTGTTTCGAGAATGCGTCCAGTGGCTGACATTTGTACAGCGCCATGAACTTCTGTCCATACCTTTATGAAACACCACAGTTTGACATTGCCTCTCTCGTAGAGCAGGCTTCGGGCTGGTTGTTCTAGGCCTTTCTTGAGATCCTTACAGCCAGAGGTTCTTTGGTTGTGTAGTTTTCCTGCTCCCGTGTGCTTCTCCTTGTTCCAGACTGCTTGGGACTCAGTCCTATATGTAATTACCTACTGCAAGAGCCCTCTCAAAGTAAAATAGTACAGTTACGTAAGAACTTACTGTAACAGTAGATCTTCAAGACAGACTCTTGCAGTAGGTAATGTCTTCCCTCCCTCCATCCCCCCTTAGCTTTTTCAGCTCCTTTTCCAGGAAGGGAAATATCCGCTTCTTTCTCATCTTGCCTTTTTTGGGCCTTTGGTGGGAAAGAACTGGAAGGCGGGCATTGCGGGACCGCCCCTTTATACTGACGTCACCTGATGCCGGTCACCTGAAGTGGGGGCAGTCTCCCACCAGAGGCTGCTAGCTAGAAATTTTTCCATGGGGTCCTGACACCTGCCGGCTTCAGTCCTATATGTAATTACCTACTGCAAGAGCCTGTCTTGAAGATCTACTGTTACGGTAAGCTCTTACGTTACTGTACTTTATTTCTGCTGCTATAATTTTTGAGATAAACTCCTCTGATCCTTGTTATGAACTTAAGTGTGTATGTCTTGACGTAGTTTATATTCTTGAATCCATGTAATTTACTACTTATTATTTATATCAGTATCAGTGGCTTACTTGGTAGCACACTCCCCTCTTGGGTTTGAAAATTGGAAAGTTGTGGGTTCTAGCCTTATGCCAGGTATCTGAGGTATTACACATAACTGACACTAGAGCAGCATGAGGGGGGTGCTGCACTGCTGAGTTCCTCCCCTTCAGAAGAGACTTTAAACCAATGTCTCATCTGCTCATCTCTGGTCACTGTTCAGGTGAAAGTTACCCATGGCACTTATATTAGAAGAGTAGGAGAGTTCACCCTGTGTCATGATCAAAATTCCCCCTCAATAAAACAGGTCCATGTAACCCCCCCCCCCCAGCTGCCCAATACACCTGGAAAGAAGCTACCACAGCTAAGTGAGCCTTCCTGGTCGAAAAATTATGAGTAAATAAAATATATTTCACCAGTTTGTTATTTATTATTTGCCCCCCCCAACAGTGACACACAGGATACATCTAATAATGATTGAATTTTGATACTCTGTGTGCCTTCCTAACCAAATATTTTAAATAAAATAAAAAATATATATATATATATATATTTATTTATTTATAAAATGGGTAGGTAAAATCATAGAAATTCCACTAGCATGATTGAACAGATTGCATCACATGACTGTGCATTATTTCCCAACGGCCGCACGCCTCCCAGCACGACCGCATGCCTGAACTACTTTCCAGCCACCCTCAGTCTTCAGAATTTTCTCACTAGTAGTAATATCACTCCACATCTGATCTGACACAGAAAAGCTGCCACAAACACACACACCCCTAGCACAAGCAGGCTACCACCAAGAGAAATAACAAATCAATACAGCAATCCTCAGCCCAGTGTACACAAGATATGTTTAAATCTGCCATACATTTTTAATAAAATGCAGTTTAAAAGTCTTATCTGGTTGATCCTGCTATCTTTGCTGTGCCTCATGTTGAAGACTTTCACTTTCTCCTGCAATGTAAGCGTGACCAGTGCTTACCCTGTTTGTGAGTTGCTGCCAAGTTTAAGTGTCACTGGTTTAAAGTAAAAAGTTGTTTTGCTTCTTTTATTCATTTTCTCAGAAAAAGAAAGCCAGTTATTCAAGATGGAGGACATCTTATCAGGGAATCACTTTCACTTTTAGGGTTATTGAACTATAGCATGATCGAAAGACAAGCTGAGCAAAAGTAAATAGTTATGTAAAGCAAGTCCTTTCCAAGCTGAATTAAAGTAAAGTGTTTTTTTTTCCATTTGTAGTCTGTTTCCCAGAAAAGAATCATGTTGACTGAAGTGCGAGGAGAAAAACGTAGAGGAGATCGGCGACTTCAGAAAGACAGACGCAGAGCAAGCATTGCTATAGCAACACTCGCTCTGCCTTGTGTCTCTCATTCTGAACTCGCCGACTGTATCGCTCTGCGCTTTGTCTCCTTGCACTTCAATCAGAAGCTTCTTTTCTGGAAACTAGACTACAAATGGAAAAAATACACTTTAGTTTGGATTTCAGCTAAGAAAGACTTACTTTACACATGTACCTATATTTTACTTTTGGAGATCGAGCATGCTTGGTCACGCTACAGTTCAATACGATAAGAGTGAAAGTGCTCCACGGTGGGTCTTCTCCATGTACAGACAGTAGCTTCCTTTTTCTGAGAAAATAAATAAAACAGAAACAAACTTTTTTTTATACTTTTTAAACTGAGTGACACCTAAACTTCTGGCAGCAACTCATAAACAGTGGCAGCACTCGGTCACGCTACATTGCAGCAGAAAGTGAAAGCCCTTCAATATGGAACCATAGCAAAAATGTCAGGATCAACCAGATAACCATTACCAACAACTTAAACCCATTCAAATTATGGCAGCATCAACCAGATACTCTACAGATAAAACAATTATTTGTGCCACGTAGGGACTACTTCCCCCCCCCCCATCACATTTATGGCCATTTTATAAGATAGATAACCCACTCAGGGGTGTGTGGTCATGCTGTGATATACGCACGCCTTGGGTGGTTGAACGACACGCTATCAAGGCTCTGCGGTATCAGAGTGCGACCACACACCCCAGAGTGAGTTATCTATTACATTATATATATATATATATATATATATATATAACATCTCAACTCATGTTATAATCTGGTTAGTTAGAACTAGAACTTGCAGTGATATCCCCACATGAAACCATGGCTTGGAATCCTGCTTTTGCATTGCCTTTTACTCACATACTGCTTTTTTGTTATAAAAACACATATTTACAATGCAGGGGTCAATTTTAACATTGTTTTACTAGCCCAAACCCTAGTGCAAATTGATCAGGGCTAGTGCAGCTAACTCTCTACTTGTCCGTCTTGACTAGTGCAGGTTTTCAAGGTCGTTAATGAAGTTAAAAAAGTCCCTACTTTAGCAGGCTCTAGTCCTCATGCTAATTTCTCTCAATGTTTCAGATGGCCTGGTGTGATTAACAGCTCATTAAGAGCTGCCATTATGTGGCAGTTCAAAAGGGGGATCCAACAAACGACTCAACGTGAGTCATTATCACTCCACTGTTAGGACTTTCAGCTAGTGTCCAGGGTGTGATCAAGGGTGGAATGCTGTTAAGTCACCAGCTTCCAGTTTATAAACATAGAAACATACACAGAAACATAGACGCTGATGGCAGATAAGGACCACAACATCCAGTCTGCCCATTTCTTTTCCTACCTTATAAATGTGCCATCAGCCTTTGCTCTGTCAATGGCCTATCTATTCATACTCATCTGTATTGCTCCCTTATGCCTATCCAATGCCTGTTTGAAGCCCTGCACTGTGTTCATATCCACCACTTCCTGAGGTAGGCAGTTCCATGCATCCACCACCCTTTCTGTGAAAAATAACTTCCTCACATTACCCCTTAATCAGCCTACCAATAATCTCATGCTGTGTCCTCTTGTCCTGCTATTTTCTTATATTGAAAAATGTTAGACTCTTTTCACCTTGTTAATGGCCTTAAGGTGTTTGAATATTTCGATCATATTACCTCTCTCCCTCTTTTGCTCTAGGTTATACATATTGAGCTCCGTTAATCTGTCCTCATATGTTTTCTGATGCAGTCCCTGCACCACTTTGGTTGCCCTTCTCTGGACTGCCTCAGTTTGGTTAATGTCTTTGTGAAGGTGTGGCCTCCAGTACTGCATGCAGTACTCCAGATGCGGCCTAACCAGTGTCTTGTAAAGAGGGATTATTACTTCCCTCTTCCGACTTGTGATACCCCTGCTAATACACCCTAACATCCCCCTAGCCTTACCTACTGCTTTAGTGGTCTGCTTGGATGATTTCAGGTCATCGGGTGATGATGATGCCCAAGTCTCTTTCTTCCCTTGTGATTGCCAGCAACTCCTCTCCCAGCCAAAAGGTGGCTTCAGGGTTTATGTTCCCTATGTGCATGGTCTTGCACTTCTTTGCATTAAACCCCAGTTGCCACTCTTCTGACCATTTTGCTAGTTTATCCAGATCTCTTCTCATTCTGGCCACCCCATCTGGATCATCTACTATGTTGTAGTTCTTGGTGTCATCTGCAAACAGACAAACCTTACCCTCCAGTCCATCTGCAATGTCACTGATGAAGATATTGAAGAGAACTGGCCCCAGGACTGATCCCTGAGTTACCCCACTTGTGACTTGCATCTCTTCTGACTGTACACCGTTTACCACCACTCTCTGTTTTCTGCCTGTCAACCAGTTTGCCACCCCGTTGACCAACTTCTGACCCACCCCGAGCCTACCCAGCTTATTAATCATTCTTCTATGTGGAACAGTATCAAAAGCTTTGCTGAAGTCAAGGTAGGTGTCATCAACTGCTCCCTCTTGGTCCACCACTCTGGTTACCCAGTCAAAGAAATCTATGAGATTAGTTTGACAGGACCTTCCTTTTGTAAACCCGTGCTGTCTTGGCTCCTGTGCTTCTATGGATTGCAGATGTTGCATTATCCTTTCCTTAAGGAGTACCTCCATAATCTTGCCCACTACTGAGGTAAGACTGCCTGGTCTGTAGTTCCCTGCCTTCTCCCTGCTACCACTCTTGTGAAGTGGGATCACATGAGCCCTTCTCCAGTCTTCTGGGACCTCGCCTGTTTTCTGAATGTGTCTCTGTCTGAAAATTTGCCCCATATTATTAAGACCAGTGCCTCTCATTTCCCTATATTTTGAGTGTCTGTATCCAACATTTCAGTGACAAAATGCTAAGAGGTATACAGAGTCTGCCCTGTAGGTGGTGGGTTTTATCCCAGCCTCATCATAGCTTCTTTCTCCCCTCCAAATCTCTTTATTCTTTCCCTGGACACCACGGCAGACCAGGCTGAAATGACCATCCACAGATCCATCACTGCCATTACTGGCAAGTGTAGGGGTCCCCAACTCTTCTAAATGGACCATGCCAGTCAACACCATCCATACAGTCCCACCCTTATCCCACCCAGCATGTCCTTTCATCCTAAAAACAAAGCTTTGGATTATGTATGGTACAAAAATAAACCTTAATAAAATATATAATTTTAAAGCTTAAAATAGGCAATCTTGGGGAGCATAGATCGTCCTATATAGAAACAGAGACAATAAAGCGTTATGCTTGTGTACTGTTTCCTCTGGGCTGATCAAAGGACAATGTTAAAGAAAAATCTTTTATTGTTGAGGCAGAGCATATTAAAATCAATGCTTTTAAAAATAAAAAATTTCATAGTTTTTTATTCCCCAAGCCCCTTAGGTTTGTGTAGCCCCAACCCCAAAGAAATCTTAGATGTGCTCCTGGCTCACTTGAGACTGTACAAATACTTCCAGAAGTGCAGGTTTCCTGTTGACTATAGGGCGGGGGCTGAGAGTGTCTTTCTCTGCCTGACTCTGTCTGTTCATGGCCCTGTGGGTGGCGGTGACAGTGTGGTGTGGTGCATGATGATGTCAGCTATTTTGTGTGCAGAGCTAGGACTACTTGATGGAACATTTGCTATTGTGATGTCCTCTGGTTTGGTGGGGGGGGGCAGGAAGAGAGGAGGCCATGCTACAAAACAATGGGGGGGGGGGGTCTCAGTGTGTGTGATGGCATTGCAGTCTTTTTTTCTGCTGGGGCAGGAAGCAGTGTGGGAGCAGGGTAACAGTACAATAATCAAGGCATTTCTTGGCTTGCATTGTTTCTTGTATAAGTGATCAAAATTTAGCATTATAATAAAGGGCTAGTGCAACCATCTTCGGGCTAGTGCAATTTCAGATCAACTTGCCTTACTGGATAGTACAAAAAAAGGTTAAGGTTGACCCCTGCAATGTTTCCATATTTTGTAAACTTTTTTTAAAACTGGGTTACATAGTATACTCGTAGTAAGACTGTCATGTGTGATTCTGTTTGGGATATCAACTCTTCTCAGCTGATTAAAGGAACTTGGCACTCCCTCATACTGTCATACCCAGTGTCTGTCAGTATCCTACCTTGATACGTATTCTGCCATACCTACAGTATTGCTTAATACGCACTGTGCAGAAGCAGGGTATATTATTTTTTTTATATATCTGTTTTAATGCTCCTTAGACATTGATGCTGCCTTATCCCCTGGATGGGCTCAGATCTGTCCTTCCCATCGTTGGTGCTTACTTCCACCATCCTTCCATTGTCTACATGTGTAGGGTGAATCATTATTGCACAGTCATTGCAGTATCCCTTACTTGTTTTTATGTTAATCATTGTAAAGTTTTCAGCGCAATTCTTCCAACATTCTTCTTTTGTTTGCATGTTAATTCAAGTGTAGCCCTTCTGCACAGTCCTTCCAACATTCCTCTATTTTCTGCACATTCATTGGGGTAAATCCAATTTGCACAGCAATTCCAAGATACTGTACTTTTCTTTTTTGGATATTAGACAGGGTAAAGCACTTCATCTCAGTCCTTCCATTATAGAGTACCTCTCTTATCTGAGTGTTAATCAGGATGGAGCCCTTCTGTAGAGTCAAGCCTACTTCATTTCCTTGTCTGCATGTTAACTGGGGTAAAGCCCTTCTGCACAGTCCTTTAATCAACATTCCTCCTCTGCCTTCGTATTAATTGGGAGTGAAGCCTTTCTGCACAGTTTTCTAACTTGTTTCCCTTATCTGAATGTTAATCTGGAAGAAACCCTTCTGCACAGTCTTTTCAATATCCATTTCTTACAGTATATTTATGTCAGTCTGGGAAAAACCCTTCTATACAATCCATCCAACATCCTTCCCTTGTCTGCATGGTAATCAGGGTAAAGCCACTCTACACAGTCCTGCCAGCAACGTGTATCCCTTTTCTGCATGTTAATTGGGGTAAGGTCCTTCTACATAATCATCTCTACATCGTTTCCTTGTCTGAATGTTAATTAAAGCAAAATCCTTCTATACAGTTCATCCTACATCCTTCCCTTATCTGCATGTTAACTTGGGTAAATCACTTCAGCACAGTTCTTCCAACATTCCTTCTCAGTCATATAAATTGGAGTGAAATTCTTCTGCACTATTTTTCCAACATCCTTCCCTTTTGGGTATGTTAATTTGGATTAAGGCCTTCTGCACAGTACTTTCAATATCCTTCCATTGTCTTCATGTTATTTGGGGTGCAGCCTGTCTGCAAAAACCATCATGCATCCTTCCTTTAACTGCATGTTCACCAAGGTGAAGCCCTTATACACAGACCTTCCAACGTCCTTTCCTTGTTGGTGTGTTAATTGGGGTGAAGGCCTTTTGCACAGCCCTTCTAACGTCCTCCTTTGTCTTCTTCACAGTCTTTCCGACACTGCCCCTTGCCCATGTGTCTGTATGTGTATCTATGTATATTATATTATATAATTTAATTATTTATTGTTAATGGGGTAAGGCCCACTAGGCATAAATGGGAACACTGGGGAGGTTAAGTGACGTACTCATAGTCACACAGTATGCAAGTGGAGGTTATGGGAATCAAACTTAGTTCTGCTAGTTAGTTAATGTCTTTATAAGTGACATTGCAGAGGAACTGGAAGGAAAAGTATGTCTCTTTGCAGATGACACAAAGATCTGCAACAGGGTTGATACACAAGATGGAGTGGAAAGGATGAGAAGGGACTTGGCAAGGTTGGAGGAATGGCCAAATGTATGGCAGCTCAGATTCAATGCAAAGAAGTGCAAGGTAATGCACATGGGAAACAAAAACCCAGGGGAAGCATACACAATGGGGGGTGAGATACTGACAACAGTAAAAATAGAAAGGGACCTGGGGGTAATTATATCAGATGACCTAAAGGTGGGCAAGCAATGTGAGAAGGCAGTAAGGAAGGCTGGGGGATACTGGGATGCATAGGAAGAGGCATCAATAGTAGAAAACAGGAAGTTGTTATCCCTCTGTGCAGACAGTTGGTGAGACCCCATCTGGAGTACTGTGTGCAGTTCTGGAGACCCCATCTTCGCAAAGACATAGACAGAGTGGAGGCTATCCAGAGGAGGGCAACCAAAATAGTGCAGGGTCTGCACCAGAAGACATACAAAGAAAGACTAAAGGAGCTTAATATGTATAACCTTGAGGAAAGAAGGCAGAGAAGGGACATGATAGAAACTTTCAAGTACCTCAAGGGAATTAACAAAGTCCAAGAGGGTAGCATCTTCCAGAAAAAGAGATGTGCAAGAACAAGGGGCACAATTTGAAGATAGAGGGAGGACGGCTCAGAGGTAATGTGAGGAAGTATTTTTTCACTGAGAGGGTTGTGTATGCATGGAATAGCCTCCCTGAGGAGGTCGTGGAGTCAAGAACAGTGGGGGACTTCGAAAATGCATGGGACAGGCATAAGGCAGTCCTAGTGGGGGGGTAGGAGGAAGTAAGCTGTTGGTTAACTAGGATCTGCAGCTTATCTGTTAGGTAGGAAAATGGGCAGACTAGGTGGGCCAAGCGGTCCTTATCTGCCATCAAATTCTATGTTTCTATGCTGGATGTCTCAAGCTCATTCATAGTTCATTACTCTAATCTCTAGAATGTACTGCCAGCCCCAGTTATATTTAATTGAGGGGAAGCCTTTCAGCAGAGTCCTTTCAACAACCATTCACTGTTTATATGTTTGTCTGGGTGAGAGAAAGCACTCTTGTGTGAAATGCGTCAGGTGATGACATAGGCAGGAGCAGAAGGGTTTCCTCTGTAACAGTGATAGCGGTATATCCAGCATCTCTGTGATCTGTTATTGAAGAATACTCATAGCCTGGCTTGGGTCATTTTTATTGTTGCATGTTTTGCACTTGAATAAAGAATGCCACACAGGATATGCTTTTTGCCTTTTTTTTTCAATATACTCAGTGGCTGAGGTCTTAAGCAGGTGCTGATCACCACTGACTGCTTTATCTGGGTGAACCTTTTTTCACAGTCCTTTCAATATCTCTTACTTGTTTTCATGTTAATTGGTGCCAAAGAATTTCAGCGCAATCCGTCCATCCTCCCTACTTTGTTTGCATGTGTATTCAGGTAGAGCTCTTTAACACAGTCCTTCCAACACCCCTCCTTTTTTTCCCTAATTGTTAGTTGGGATAAAGCCCTTCTGCACAGAAATTCCAAGATATCTAAGATGCTCTACTTTCTGGTTTGGATGTTGAACAGGGTAAAGTACTTTAGCTCAGTCCTAACAACATATCATACCTATCTTGTCTTTATGTTAATCAGGATAGAGCCCTTCTGCAGTGTCAGTCCTAGTTCCTTCCCTTGTCTGCATGTTAACTGGCATAAAGAACTTGTTGACAGTCCTTTCAGCATCCCTCCTCTACCATCAAAATAACTATGGTGAAATCCATCGACATAGTTTTATCAACATCCTTCATTTGTCTGCAAGTTACTATGGGTGAAACCATTATGTACAGTCCTTCCAACATCCTTTTCCCAGCTTCATGTTTATTGTGGTGAAGCCCGTCTACACTTCATCCAACATAGTTCCCTTATCTGGATGTTAATCAGGGTGACGCCACTCTACACTCTCCTGATAACATGCTTCCCTTTTCTGCTTGTTAAATGGGGTAAGACCCTTTAAGTGACATTGCAGAGGAACTGGAAGGAAAAGTATGTCTCTTTGCAGATGACACAAAGATCTGCAACAGGGTTGATACACCACATGGAGTGGAAAGGATGAGAAGGGACTTGGCAAGGTTAGAGGAATGGTCAAATGTATGGCAGCTCTGATTCAATGCAAAGAAGTGCAAGGTAATGCACCTGGGAAACAAAAACCCAGGGCAAGAGTACACAATGGGGGGTGAGATACTGACAACAGTAAAAATGGAAAGGGACCTGGGGGTAATTATATCAGATGACCTAAAGGTGGGCAAGCAATGTGAGAAGGCAGTAAGGAAGGCTGGGGGATACTGGGATGCATAGGGAGAGGCATCAATAGTAGAAAAACAGGAAGTTGTTATCCTCTGTACAAACAGTTGGTGAGACCCCATCTAGAGTACTGTGTGCAGTTCTGGAGACCCCATTCCGCAAAGACATAGACAGAGTGGAGGCTGTCCAGAGGAGGGCAACTAAATGGTGCAGCGCCTGCACCAGAAGACATATGAAGAAAGACTAAAGGAGCTTAATATCTATACCCTTGAGGAAAGGAGGGAGAGAGGGGACATGATAGAAACTTTCAAGTACCTCAAGGGAATCAACAAAGTCCAAAAGGGTGGCATCTTTCAGAAAAAGAGATGTGCAAGAACAAGGGGGCACAATTTGAAGATAGAGGGGGGACGGCTCAGAGGTAATGTGAGGAAGTATTTTTTCACAGAGAGGGTTGTGTATGCATGGAACAGCCTCCCTGAGGAGGTCATGGACTCAAAAACAGTGGGGGAATTCAAGAATGCATGGGTCAGACATAAGGCAGTTCTAGTGGGGGGTAGGAGGAAGTAAGCTGTTGGTTAATTAGGATCTGCAGCTTATCTGTTAGGTAGGAAAATGGGCAGACTAGGTGGGCCAAGCGGTCCTTATCTGCCATCAAATTCTATGTTTCTATGTTTCTGCATAATCAATCCTATATCCTTTCCTTGGCTGCACAATAACTGGAGTGTATCTCTTTTGTAAAGTTCATTTTGAATCATTCACTTGTCTGCAAAAAATTAGAAGCCTTGGGTATAAATGGTGTTATAACAGACTGTGTTACATCATGATTAACTGATGGGACCCAAAGGATCAAGTTAAACTGCCATATATCTGCAGGGAGACAGGTCACAAATAGGGTTCCACAGGGATCTGTGGTGAGACGAATATTATTTGATTTTTTGAAGGGGATAGGAACATAATAAATAGGTGTGAAAAATATGCAGACAACACAAACCTAGGTGGTATGTGCTCAACTAAAAGTCAAATTGTTTCTGTTCAATCTTACCTGGATAAAATAAAAAGGCAGAAATATGGCTTTCAACTAAGACAAATGTGCATTTATGCACATTGGTAAAAGAAATCCCAACAGTGCATACAATTTTCTGGGAAAAATCCTAAAGATTGTGGAGTGTCAAAATGATTTAGGTGTCTTAATTAATAACAAACTGGGTTCTGGTAGTCAATGCAATGAAGTAATCACAAAGGAAAATAAAGTTTGGTGGAATGTCAAGAAATCAATAAAAAGTAGAAAACAGGAGGTTATAACACCGCTATATGGAGCATATAGTCTCCCGCTGCTTAACTATGGAACATAACTGTGGGCACCAGATAAGAAAACATAATCCAAACCATTGAGAGGATACGTACAGTGAAGATGACAAAGTCCATTAAGGGTATGAAGGATTTGAAATATGAGGAGAGACTAAAAATATCTGAATTAATGTCACTAAAGTCTAGATACACAAGAGGTGATCTGCTATTTATGTACAATGTCATAAATGAACCAGAACTTATGTCCGCCTTGAACATCAATTTTAAACCAGATCACAAGGGCACTAGAGGTCACCCCCTCCAAATACAGAAAAGACATTTCTAAAGTGAAAGAAGGAAGTATTTCTATACAGACAGTAACTGGACTTTAGAACGATCTTCCACTAAATGCAGTAGTAAGCCAAACAAAAGTATATTTAAAAATAACTTGATATGTACATGGCATGTATGAAAAGCATGGATTTATATCACTGAAATAGTGGGAGAGCAGTTTACATAGGCAATTTGCCTTTGTCTGCTTCTTAAAACCGTAATATGAACCATAGTATGTTACCTGGAGTGAATGCCTTCTGCTCTGTCCTTTCAACATCACTCCTCTGTCGTCACATACATTGGAGTGAAATATCTACACATTTTTCCCCAATAGCCTTCCATTGTCTTCATGTTAAATTGGGATGCAGTACTTCTACACAAACTGTCATGCATCCTTCCTTTGTCTGCATATTAATTGGTTTGAAGCTCTATTGCACAGTCCTGGCACCATCCTTTTTTTTGTCTGCGTGTTAGACTGTGGAAAACTAGTCTCTCCCAGACTAGCCTGTGACTGTTACTAGCTTTCTCAAACCCTTCAGATGTCTGAAAGGGTAGTCAATAGCTGCCATCACTCAGCATAGACACTCTTTCGGAGTGTCTCAAGGTCTGAGTCCTCCTAGAGATACTGTTTACACAGTACAGTGCCCCTTGCTTAAGGGTAGCCAAACCACCCTTCTCTGTCACAGCTAAGAACTTCTTACTTTAGAAACAGGATATGGTAACAGTAGCCTTCTCTTCAGAGGCAGAAATGCAGTTTTTGTCAAGTATAAATCAATTAGCTGTTCCTCAAATGACTCAGTCACAGAAACATGAAGTATATGAAAAAATAATATTTTTATACTTCAGGATAATGGTAACTTGTTCGTAGTCCCAAAGCTGACTAACTCTTTCAGGCTCTGCCAGACCCTAAGACCATGCAGCTGCCCTCCCATGACACATCATCCAGTATGTCACTCTGACACCATAGAGTCAGCATTCTTTTGAGTCTTGGAAAACCTCCCATCTGGAGACAGAGGCTGGACTCTTAGATTTTCTGTATTGCAGGGTCCATCAGTTTGTTTTTACTCCAGTCTGCACAGCATTATTCAGCTCCACTAAACATGAAATGAACGCTTTGTGCTTCCATTTCTCCCATTACTTGGCCAAAGAGATTGTAATCTCTCTTTCTGGAGATAGCTGGTCTGTTTTAGGAGAGACACCAATAAAAACATTCTGACCTTTCCCAGAGATAAATTCTAACAGATACCCATGCAGAAAGAATTAAATAAAAAAATACAGTAACAGGTATACATTGCAAATTGTTACACAGAGTGAAACCCTTCTGCAAGTCCTTCTAACATGCTTCTCTCTTCTACATGGTAGTCAGGTAAAGCCTTTCTGCACAATCTATCTTACATCCTCTCCTTTTTTGTACATAAATCAGGTGAAGTCCTTCTGCATCTCCTTCCAACATCCTTCCCTTGTCTGTATGTTAATATGGGTGATGCCGTTCTGTACAATCCTTCATAAATCTTTTCCTTGTCTGCCTGTTAATCAGTATGAAGCAACACTACACTGTCCACTTTTCATCCACACCATGTCTGTGTGTTTATTGGGATTAAGTTTAGAGAGGCAGTATAGCACAGTGGTTTAAGGCTCTGAGCTGCAAATCAGGAGACCTGAGTTTGAATCCCACAGTCCCCACTTGCATACTGTGTGGCCCTGAGCAAGTCACTTAACTTCCCTGTGCTTCCAGGTTGCATCTATAAACAAGCTTTCAGCATAGTGTGTCTCACCTGGTTAAACAATTGGAAAAAGAAAGTCCATCTGCACTGTCCTTTCAACTTCCCTTACTTGTCTGCATGTTAATACAGTGGAGTGCTGTATAAGCACACCCTAAATGCCAAGCAAAAATGTTCTTAATACCAGGATGTTCTTATAAGAGGGCTTCATTGACAACAGTGAAAATCTATGTAAAATCTAAGGTTAACAAAATGAAACCAGGCACAGACTAGTTTTCTGGAGACCCATTATTAAAAGCAGTATAATACAGCTTGCCCAAACAATTTGAATATTGTTGTAAAGTTCATTCAGCATCACTGCTAACCATGAAGGAATGTGTTGCCTTCTTTATAGGGCATCATTCGCACACCCATTTACTATTTAAGTTACCGTTAATGAGAAAAGTAGATCTCATCTGTGTGAATCTTCACCATTCATCACTATTGGGTACTTGGCAAGAGGTCAGGACCCCGCGGGAGCCCCCTTTTTTTTTTTTTCTTTTTTAGGTAGGTGGAGCCGACGCACCATCAGCGCCGCCCTCGAGGCCGATGCACTGTGTGGCGCTTGTGGGTTGGCCGTTAGGCTGTGTCGACTCTGCCTGCCTGTTCTTTGTCTCCCGCCGTAGAGGTCGCCTCGTGGGATGCTGTGAAGAAAATCCTAGGCCTACTCCGCAGTTTTTTGAAATCCTATCCTTTGGTGCTGAAGTCCGTCGGTCCTCCTGCCGGTTCTTTTTTTGCCAATACTCGATGTCACTCGGTAAGATCTTTCCATTTCTTCATATTTCTGCGACGTCGAGTCTGTTTTTGGTGTTTTTTTTCCCCGTAGGTCATGTCTCGGTTGGAGGGCAAGAAAACTTCTAGAACGGGTCGGCCCCCCATGCGATGGTGCCCATGCTGCCGACAGTATTCCATCATCGACTAGCACGACCGTTGTCTTTCGCGTCTTGGCCCGCTTCACAACATGGAGCGCTTGTTTCATGGACCGCCAGGTCATCGAACAACACGCTGTGGAAAGTGGGCGAGCCCGACTTTCGGGGTCGGGCGCGCACTGCCGGGCCAAGTCATGCTCTTCGACATTTTCCGGTCCCTCCGGTTCTAAGCACAGACCGAGGAAGAGGAGCCTGCTACTAGTAGCCCAGCCATTGCCGAGGGCTGCTTCAAGGTGCAGGAGGCCCATCCCACTTTTCGGGGTGGGCAGGAGGCACCCATGGCAATCGCTTCTTCGGGGTGAAGACTCCTAGTGTCAACCCATGTTCGCAAGGCCCAGGTCGGTGCCATCCTCGACGCCATTGGTCGGCGCCGTTCGTGGCGCCATGGGCCCTAACGGAGCCGTCGTCAGTGCCAACTTATCACGTGGCACTGTGGCTTCTGTCAGAGCCGATCGTGGCACCTATACTGCTAGCGGCACCGTGGGAGCTGCTATGGCACCATCTTTGTCCATGTCTCACCTCAGCGCCGTCCTCAGCGCCAAGGTTGAGCACGGTGCCGTGTCCTCGGGGCTCTGCGCTGTGGGGCCACCAGATTCTGCCATTGGCGCTGACTGCCCTCGGCACCATTTGTGGTGCCGTGGAGCCATGCGGCGTCATCATCGGTGCTGCCTTCATCCTCAGTGCTGCTCGTGGGGCCAGATGGCACCGTGGCTGGTCCCGACTCTGGGGCTCCTGTTCGGGCTGGAGCCGTGCCCCCTGTGGATTCTGCTCGTGGTGCTGTAGGGGGCACTGGCACCGGCTCGGGCATGGCTTTGGTTTCTGGCCCCTTTGGCAAAGATGGCAGTGGGCACCCTCCCATGGTTTGGCACAGGGCCCCCAGCCTCTACCTCCTCAGAGGCAGAGTCGAGATCTGAGTCAGACAGACAGTCTGGCCCTTTGGGGTTGGCTGTTGGAGTGGGCAGCTCAGTAGTCTCCTCGACAAGCCAGAGTCAGCCCCTTCTGAGGTGGGGTCGGTGGCTACCGAGACTGGGGTCAGGGGTGCTGACCAGCAGGCAGTGATGCAGGTCACCATTGCTGTGCAGCCCAATCTTGGTGGGTTCACTGACCCCTCAGCAGTGGTACCCCCACCTGTGGCGTGCCTAGATCACCCAACTTTGGGGCCGATCAGAGCACTTACGGGAGGGGAGGATGCTGTGCCCTGGATAGCTCCTTCAGGTGCTGCCCAGAGCTGTCAGCTACCTAGGCTGGCCCTCTCGAGGAGGAGGGCTCTTTTGGACTCCGAGGGGTCGAGGGGCGTGGGGTTGGCACGGCGGCCTTTTTTGAGGGTCCACCCAGGCTCTGGGAGAAGCCATAGTGTGGATCTCCGCTCTTCCTCCTTGGTCTCTTTGAGAGAGCCCCATTCTTTTGAGGTAGGGGACTGTCCTTCTGGACCTGCATGGCCCCGGTCGCCTCACAGGGGGGATTCTTCTGGGTGCAGCCAAGGCAGTACCGAAATGGTTGTTCAGCTGTCGGCTGTGTGGTCTTCTGGGGCACCATCTTCCGCGGGTGCTCCCAGTCCGCTCCTTAGCCCAGGCGGAGGTCAGCCGACATCTCTTCTCAGCTCTGTCCCCATTCCTCTGCCACATTCTCCTGCACTCCAAGGCATCCTTGGTCCTAGTGGGCCTCTCTATTGGGAGCAGTTCAGAGCGGTGGTTGCTCAGTTCCCAGCTTACGTTAGGGCGATGGACAATCAGGTTTTTCAACCTCCCCCCAAGCAGCCACCCCCTGAATAGCTGGTGCCCTCCAGCTCCTCATCCCCCTCTTCTGGGGAAGAGGAACCTTCTGTCCACATCTCTCCAGCTGCTGATCTCGCTGAGTATCAGCGCTTCCTCGTGAGGATGTTGGAGGACCTGCACCTCACACCTGCCACTATTAGCAATCCTGAGCACTCGGGGTATGCCTTTCTAGGTGATTTTGGCGAGACCGCCCTTGTGGTGCCGCCCTGGCCTGCTCCCTTTTGGGAGGCATCATTGCGTTCCTGGCAGAGGCCCATCTCTGGAGTTCCTGCCCCAAGGGATCTCAGCCAGAGGTATTGTGCACCCCCGGAGTCTCCAGGTTCCATGCCTCATCCACAGTCTGGATTGACGCAGTTGGATGCACGTGATGGGGTTCGCGTCCTTCACCGTGACCAGCCCCCAGATCAAGACTCCTCGGATTTTGACTTCTGGGGTAGGAGGACTTTCTATTTGGCACAGTTATTGCTTTCAATTTCTGCACATCAGGCCCACTGTGCAGCTTATGACAGGTTCTTGTGGTCCAGGCTAGGTCAGCTCCTAGCCTCATTGCCTGATACGGAGCAAACCAGACAAGCCATTGCACTCTCTGCGTGTGGCCTGGAGCTAGCAAGGCACCATGTGAGGGCATCCTATGATGCCAACGAGGTAGCTACCAGGGTCGTAGGGACAGCAATCTGCACTAGGCGGACGGCATGGCTGCGTCTTTCCCAGTTGTCGCCCTTGGCCTGGCATAGAGTGATTAACACCACTCATCAGAAAACCTATCTCTTCTCCTGTAGAGCGAGACGGCGCCTGTCAGGGAAACTTCCTTCCCCCTCCGGGGGGACCCCATCTCACTCTCCCCACTCTCGGGCCTCTACAGGCCCTGAAGGTTCTCCCTCTTAGTGTGTCACCCACTGAGAGCTAAGAGACTTTGTCCCTTAGGGTGTAAAAGAAACCCCCTTCGGGGGGCTCAGTACTCACCCAACAGTGATGAATGGTGAAGATTGACACAGATAAGATATGAAAATTACGTACCTACCGTAATTATGATCTTTCTGTGTATCTTCACCATTCATCACGGTCTCACCCTCCATCCCCTTGGGGCCTCAAGTCTCTCTGGGTCCCCCTCCCTCTCTGTGCCCATTCCTCCCCCCTCTGGACAGCAGGGGGGACACTCCTTCTCCAGTGCTTTGGCTTCACCCCTGTGGGGTGGGAGTTGACAGTTGCCCTCCTTTCTCTCCTCCTCCCTGTTTTCTGTCCACCTTATTTCTCCTTGTTTATAAAAAAAAAAAAAAGTTTTCCCTTTTTTTCACCAATAATCTTTCCTTGAGAGGGTGTTAATTCTTGGTACCCTGTCCTTCTTCCAGAATAGCCGACTCTGCTTATCTGGAGTGTTTGCCAGCCATTCTGTTCCTTGAATTCTGGCAGAAAGCCGTTGGCTGCTCCTTGCAGCTCCTATGTAATCTGGAGATGGACCAGAGACTGAGATGTTTAACTCCCCCCCTCTCCTCCTAAATTCTTTACCCACCCTACCTCCCTCTTCCTTTTCCAGAGATTGGGGCCCCTCCCAATCCCTTTAGTTTCCGACTTTTCTCCCTTTCCATCCTTTCAGTCGTTATTTCTCCTTTTGGTTTATATATCTTTCCTTTTCTGTCCCTTGGACTTCCTTGTGCCACCCTCCACCCCTTCCTCTACCTCTCTGGCGACTCAGAACTGGCAGGCAGGTGGAGTCGGTAGCCTAATGGCCTGTCATGAAGCCTGCATGGTCGTTGACCTCGAGGGTGGCGCCGATGGTACATCGGCTCCACCTACCTAAAAAAAAAAGGGGGCTCACGCGGGGTCCTGACCTCTGGCCAAGTACCCAACAGTGATGAATGGTGAAGATACACAGAAAGATCATAATTATGGTAGGTACGTAATTTTCATATCATGATTCAGCACAGGCTTAGCACACTCAGAAGTGATAATGACCATCTGCCACTATGTCTGGAAGAAAAAATGTTTTTATAAACCAACTGACAGTTCCTATAAACAGGCTTTAATACCTTTGAAAATAATGTGCAAAAATCAGGACAACAAAAAATGTTCTTATAAATGGGATGTTATACATCAAGTGTTCTTATAAGTGGGCTTCACTGTATTTTCAAAACCCCTTAGCACCGTCAATTGTCTGTATGTTTATTGGGGAGAAGCTTTCTGCACAGTCCTGCCACCATCCTTCACTCGTCTGGGTGCATATTTGGTTGAAGAGGCAGTATAGTACAGTGGTTTAAGACTCTGAGCTGCAAATCTGGAGACCTGGGTTTGAATCCCACAGCCCCCACTTGCATACTGTGTGACCCTGAGCAAGTCACTTAACTTCCCTGTGCTCCCAGGTCGCACCTGTAAACAAGCTTTCAGCTTAGTGTACTACTCCTGGTTAAACAATTAAAAAAAAAAAAAGAACTTCCGCACTGCCCTTCCAATATCCTTCCCTTTTCTGCATGTAAATTGGGGTGAAGTCTTCCATACAGTCCTTCTAACATCTGTCCCTTATCTGCATGTTATCCTTGCTGAATCCTTCCAACATCTTTCCCTTGTCTGCTTGTAATTCAAGGTGAAGCCCTTTCACACAGTCCTTCCAACATTTTTCTCTTGTCTGCATGTTAACCTGGGTGAAGCCCTTCTGCACAGTCCTTTCAAAATTCTTCCTTCTTCTGATTGGTAATCAGTATGAAGTGAAGCCCTTCTACACAGTCGATCCTACATTCTTCCATTGTCTGTATGTTTATCAGGGTTAAGCCTATCTGCACAGTCTTTCCAACATCCCTCATTTGCCTGCATGTTGCTATGTTTAAAGCTCCATTAGAACAGCTCTTCCAGCATCCTTCCATTGTCTGTATATAGCAGGGTGAAGTCTTTCTGAACAGTCTTGAAACCCTCCTTCTCTTCTGTGTGCATGTCAGGGGAAGCCCTTCTGCAGTCCTTGCAATATCCTTCCCTCATCTGCATGTTTATTGTTCATACTAAGGTTCATACTAAGGTGGTTAGGTAGCAAGAGAGCCGTGAGGCCCAAAACCACTACCAATACTAATAGTAACAAGGTAATGAACTAACCTGAATATACTTATCTAGCCTATTTTTGAATATATTCTTCGAACCACTTGAAATAATTTCTATAGGCAGGGAATTCCAAGGTTTGATAGTGCGAATGGTAAAGAAAACTTTCCTGGACATTAGATGAAAGCGCCTACATTTCAACTGGAGTGGATGACCTCTAAGATTAAAAATGTCATCCTTAAATGACAATCCAAGATTGTTGATCAGGTAAGGATCATTCATAATATCGAACAAAAACAATTAATCACCTCTTAATTGCCTTGCAGAAAGTGACATTAGATTTAATTTAGTTAATCTAGATTCATAAGTGTCAAAATGTAAACCACTGATCTTTTTAGTAAAATTCCTCTAAACTTTCTCAAGATGCGATATATCATATTTCCTAAAGGGGGACCATAAAGAAGAAGAGAAATCCAGATGTGGCCAAACATAAGCTCTATATAGAGGCATCAAAACAGTCTTGTCCCTAGAGTTAAAATTCCTTAGGATTGACCAAATAAGCCTATTAGCTTTTGAGATAACGGAATTTATTTGAAGATTGGGCCAAAGATCATCAGTAATTAACACACACAAATCTTTCTCTATTTTAGTTGTGTGCAGCACTTTATTATCTAGCATATATGAATGATGAGGAATAAATACCCCAAAGTGCATAACCTTGCATTTGTCATGATTAAATTTCATACTCCACTGGTTAATCCATTTAGTAATACTATTTAAGTCAGCTTGGATTTGTTCAATTTATTCCTGGTTGGAACATAGTCCACCAATTTTAATGTCATCAGCATATTTAAGGATATTAGAAAAACAATTCTTTGTAATATCTGAAAAAGAGTGGGTCCTAAAACAGAGCCCTGGGGTACACCACTAGTAATTCTACCCAATTCTGACAGATGTCCATTAATCAAAACCCGCTGGGTTCTACCACTCAACCAATTTAGTATCCCTCTCACAACAATAGGGAGGATATTCAGAGAAACAAGTTTCTGTAATAAGGCCCAATGAGGTAATAAGTCAAATGCCTTACTAAAATCAACATATATAACATCACATGTTAGTTTATTGTCTAATTGCAAACTCACATCCTCGTAAAAGCATAATAGATTGGTCAGGCAACTACGTCCTTTCTTAAAACCATGTTGTTCTGTGTCAAGTGAAGTTAGAATTGGAGAAATAATATCTTTAATTAAACTTTCCATTATTTTACACATGGGAGCAGTCAGGCTAATCGGTCTATAATTTTCACAATTACTTTTGGTCCCTTTTTTATGAATTGGGACAACATAAGCAGCTTTCCATAGCTCAGGGACAAAATTTAACTTAATACAGTTTTCAAACAGTAGTTTTAATGGAACTGCCAAACTATCGGCAAGTAAATACAAGAAGTGCCCAGGTATATCATCAGGGGATAAACTTAGTTTACCTTTTAAAGAAATTAATTTAACACGTACATCTTTCATAGAGATATTGATGTCACCTCCAGTTAGATCACGGCTAGTATCTGCCCTTTGTTCATCGGAAAATATTTTACAGAATTTATAATTGAAAATATTAGCCATTTCCAAGGGTGTAGTAATTTGTGTACCATCAACCAAAATAGGTTCCACCGGACAGGATTGTTCTATAAGAGAATTTATGTAAGCGAAGAAACTTTTGCTATTATCCTTGTTTGCATTAGATGCTAGGTTATATTCCCATGACTTTTTGGCTTTTCTTATAGACTGTTTACATTTAGTCTGAATACTCCTAAATAAATTCCAGTCAGAAGGACTGTGAGATTTTAGATAAACCGCATACCTCCTATTTTTCTTTTTTAATAATGTTTTAATTGATTTACTCATCCATTTAGGTGAATATGGATCTGAAGTCATTTTTTTCTTAGTCAGAATGTATTTATGCCTTAATTCAATTATTTGTTTATGTAATAGTGAAAAATAAACATCAATGCTAACTGAATTCAAAACTGAGTGTCAGTCAATACAATCCAAACTTCTTGTAATGGAGGAGATATCACCATTATCATACTGATACTGCAGAATAATGAAGAATTATTTTTTAAGGGAACAGATATTTGTTCTAGTTGAAACCTAATTGAGCAGTGATCACTATTACCAATGGGGGGGAGACATTTAGATTGAGGGGTGCTGGATTACTACTATGCAATACCAGATCTATAATATTATTCCCACGAGTAGGGAAATATACATCCTGGGTAAGATTACATTGCTGACAGATGTTTAATAACTTTTTGCCAGCACTTGAGATAGCATACTGTTTTACCCAATCAATTTCACCCATATTAAAATTCCCGGTTAGTAATAGATCACCTAGGGAAGAGGCGGAATCTATTTCAGAAATAAGACAGTCCAGCTGATTTGAAGAAGCATTAGGAGGGAGGTAGCAAACACCAAGAATAAACATACTTATATTATTAAAAGACAAAGAACCTCTGTGCACAAACACTGAGGCAAGGGTTACCCCAAAGGGCATTTGGCTGGGAAGCCAAGTTTCAAGAAAATACAAAATCACACATGCCCACACAATGCTTATATTATTTATATACTTATAATACTTATATTATTTATTTGCACTTTAATTCATAAGGATTCTGAAAGATCGGTGGAATTTCTGATTTTATCAGAGACACTAACTGAATTAAGAGATGTTTTAAGGAAAATAGCTACCCCACCACCTTTCTTATTCTGTCTGTTAAGTTTATAGCAATAGTATCCTGAAAGAGAAAAGTCCCAATCATAATTATCATTTCCCCAAGTCTCAGTAATCAAAACTATGTCAATGTTATCCATTGCAAGTAAAGCTTGTAATTCATCACATTTATTGCATAGACTTCTAGCACTGAAATATAAGAAGGATAAACGATTAGAGACTAAAGGGGCAGAAACCTTTCTAGAATGTAAATTAGGGGGAGAGATATGACTCACCCCCAAGTTAAGCAGTTTAAATGCTCATTGATGTATTTAAGTATATGTTCAGACAAAAGATGGTTACCCTTATGATTTAGATGAAGACCATCTCTGCAGTATAACTCCGGCCTATCGATAAATTCCTCCCAATGGGTTAAGCACACCTGATCTTGTTGGAGACATCTAAAATGCAGCCAGTTATTGAAAACATGTATTCTATTATTAAAGGACTCACTAGCTTTAGGAACAGGTAGTATTTCTGAGAAGGTGACCTCACACCCCATATCAATCAGTATGTTAGACAAGGCAACAATGTCTTTTTTTAATATTTAGAAGATCTGAACAACAAAAATCATTTGTACCTACGTGAAGCACAACCAATGGATTGTGCCCACACTGATGTAAAATTTCCGGGACCATATTTATAATATTAGAGATTCTAGCACCACTAAAACTAGAGCAAGTTCAGTTTGCTTTATCAGGATTACAAATAGGGCGGTCCAGATGTTTGATCATAGAATCACCCAAAATAAAAACTTGTCTCTTGCTGGCTGTATTGATCTCAAAGACGTTAGATGTAGCTTCATTTCTTATACATTGTGGACTGGAATTAATAGGGCACACATTGACTGGGATCAGCGGAGTCTGGGATGGGGGGGGCATGCCCTGAGAGAACCTGACTTGTCAACATGCTGGCCATCATTTAAAACAAGAGAAGGATCAACAATCAATGGAGGTCCAGAACTGTTTTCTGTACTAATACTCTCAGACAAGGACTCAAAACTATTATGAGTAGGAAGAGAAAACTGGGCAGCCTTGCGTCCTTTTTTGTTGTTTCTATAACATTGAACAACATACCACTGTTCTTCAGTATCATTAAGAACTTCAGGCTCTATAGGGCGTTTCCTAGAACCATTATTGAGGTCTGACTTACTATAATCTGACTGTGATATACAGTCTGGAGAAACAGTAGGAGATGAACAAATATTAGTGGTAACTGTAGAGCTAGGTGTAGGGAGAGTTTCTGGGTCAATAAGAGACCCTAGCTTGCATTTGACTTTGACTAGCTTCCAGCTCTAATAAACGCTGGTTAAACAGAGTCCAGGATTGTTTTAGGGATTCATTCTCCATACATTTGTCACATGTAAAATTTACACAGGGATCATTGACCATAGACATATTAAACATAAGACAGCTAATACATTGTTTCCCTAACATATTAATCCGCTGCGGGTCAAACTCAGCCATAATTGAAAATGCTGAGATGCAAAAACAAGCTCAAGGCTGTGTACTCAGTAACTAATAAGTTTATATTGTGCCCCCTAACTCACCTGACTAATGTCTCCATGCGTGCAAAACGCGTGCACGCCCTGCTCAGCTCTCCCTGCACGCTACTGGCCGAGTAAAAATAATTGTCAGGTGACCTGAAATTATCCCCGAGGTCACACTACGAATAAAGGCAGTAAAAATCACCCAAATACGCTAAAAGTGGCTAATATAGCATGGGATTCAGTATATTCTGACAGATAAAGTCCACAAATATAAAATAATTAATATAAGATGTTCGGTGAATTTGTAGTTCAGGGTTATACTTGAAGAACTACTCGCCCTCTTCCTACACACAGAGCAGTGTTCCAAGTACTTAATAACCATAAAGGACCACTCAAAAATAGTAATACAACTGTGCTTAGGTAAACAACTGATTGCAGCGATATCAAGGTAGCAGGATTCCACGCTGGACTTGCAACAACCGTGTAGCGGCACACACACGTATTTATAAAACTAGCTTTACTAACATCGGTGTGTCCAACTTACCACCAGCAATACAAGCTGTGGAATGAACTTCTCAGCTACCTAGTCCTACTTACCCTGCTGACGCCGCTGACCTCTTCCCGCGTCGCCTCCGCTCCACACCCGGCTCTGCTCGCTAGAGCCAAGCAATATATCGGCACTTAGCTGTGACGTCAGTCGTCACTATGGCAACACCCGAGGTTTACCGCCCAAACCGGAAGACATATGCATATAATCTGCCTTTAAAAAGGCAAGTTAGCTAGCACCTGGAAGCTGTAAGTCACTATCCAGACACCAGGAAAATCCCGGTGTAGTCAGCTTACATGGACCTCAAAATGGGATCCAGGAAGCGCCAAGTTATGGTACAAAATGCAACTAGTAGTGGTCTCAGATGGCCCCAATAACGTTGTAACAAGCAGTCTAGCTGCACAGGCTTCTGTAAAATAAAAACAGAGAGCTGCTGACCACAAGGCACACTTGCTCTGAATGAATCAAGAAACGCTCGCTAGAGCCGAGCAATATATTGGCACTTAGCTGTGACGTCAGTCGTCACTATGGCAACACTCGCGGTTTTGTGGTGAAGTCCTGTACAGTTTTTCTAACATTCTTCTCTTGTCTTGTCTGGTCCATCTGAAAGGAGCCATAGTGGAGGCGACAAACCTTTGCATTAGGCAAGTAAACAAGGGCAAGAGAAAGCCACTATGGTTCTCAAAGATAGTGGCCAGGAATATAAGGGTGAAAAAGATGGTTTTGAGGAAATACAAGGAAACACAGCGGGCGGAGGACAGGGTAGTGTATCTGGATAAACAGAGGGAGGCAGGGAAAGCAGTCAGGAGTGCAAAGGCACAAACTGAGGGAAAAATAGCACAGAAGGTAAAAAAATGGAGACAAGACTTTCTACAGGTACATTAGTGAAAGGAGAAAAAAAGTAGGGGTGGGATAGTACGGCTTAAAGGGGAAGGAGGAGAGTGTGTGGAAGGGGTCCTGGAAAAAGCATCAATACTGAACAAGTATTTCTGTTCTGCAGTCACAGAAGAAGAAGATGACGGATCACAGTTAGGCAACATGAACAGATATGGGAGGAAGATGGACACCAGTCCATTTACAGAAGAGAGAGTACTAAAGGAACTCACAAAACTGAAAGTGGACAAGGCAGTGGGACCAGATGGGATACATCCTAGAATATTAAGGGAACTACAGGATGTGCTGGTGCCACCACAGGCAGCACTTTTCAATGAGTCACTCACTACGGGAGTGGTCCTGGAGGACTGGAGGAGGGCAGATGTAGTCCCTCTTCACAAAAGTGGCAGTAGGGAGGAGGCTGGAAACAGTAGATCAGTCAGCCTCGCCTCACTAGTGAGGAAGATTATAGAATTACTAATTAAACAAAGGATTGTGGAACATCTTGAAGCCAGCAGCGCACAGAATCAGAGACAGTATGGATTCACAGTGGGAAGGTCATGTCAAACAAATCTATTTGATATCTTTGACTAAGGTCATGGATCGGGGGGAGCAGTGGATGTTGCCTACCTGGATTTCATGAAGGCCTTCATTACCATTCCACATAGAAGACTTGTGAACAAGCTGGGAAGCCTGGGAGTGGGTCACAAGGTGGCAAACTGGGTTAGGAACTGGTTGAGTGATAGAAGACAGAGGTTCATGGTAAATGGTGCTCAATCTGAGGAAAGGAGGGTGACCAGCGGTGTGCCACATGGATCAGTTCTGGGCCCAATCCTGTTTAATGTCTTCATAAGTGACATTGCAGAGGGGCTGGAGTGGAAGGTGTGCCTCTTTGTAAAATACACTAAGATCTGCAACAGGGTGGACACTCCAGGAGGGATGGAAAAATGAGAAGGGACCTAGATAAACTGGAGGAATCGTCCAGAGTGTAGCAGCTGAGATTTAATGCTAAAAAGTGCAAACTCATGCATTTGGGTCGCAAGAGCCAAGGGGAGGATTACATGATGGGTTGGGGGGAGAAACTGATGGTCACCAAACAGGAAAGGGATTTGGGTGGCTAACAATGTGCCAAGGTTGTGGGGAGAGCCAGTGGAATGCTGGGGTGCATAGGGAGAGGTATCATCAGCAGAAGGAAGGAGGTAGTGATGCCACTCTACAGATCATTAGTGAGGCCTCATTTGGAATATGGTGTCCAGTTCTGGAGGCCACATCTCTGTAAGGATGTAGACAGGATGGAGGCAGTTCAAAGAAGGGTAACAAATATGGTGCAGAGCCTGCACCAAAAGTCATATGAGGAGAGACTGGGACACCTCAATATGTATACTCTGGTGGAGAGAAGAGACAGGGGAGATATGATAGAAACCTACACATATGTAAAAGGCATAAATAGGGTACCAGAGTGTAGCATCTTTTAGAAAAGGAGCTGTCCAGAAACGAGGGGTCATGACATGAGGTTGGAAGTGGGTAGACTAAGGAGTAGCGTGAGAAATTATTTCTTCACAGAAAGGGTGGTGGATGCATGGAATAGACTCCCAGCGGAGGTGGTGGTGGCAAACAGTGGGGGGATTCAAGCATGCATGGGACAAGCATAGGAGAACCCTAGCAACAGGAACAAGGAGGTAAAACTGGACATCAAGTAGGGTCTGCAGCTTTTACAGTATGCAGGGAAAATAGCCAGACTAGATGGGCCTAGCAGTCCTTATCTGCTGTCAGTTTCTGTGTTTCTATGTCTGTATATATGGTAATTCAGGTTGAAGCCTTTCCAGCATTCTTCCTTCGCCGGCACGTAAATCAGGGTGAAACTCTTCTTACATTCTTTCCAACAACCCTTCCTTGTCTACATGTTAATCAGGGTAAAGCCCCTCTGCACAGTTATTTCAATATCCTTTTCTTGTGTGCATGTAAACTAGGTTAAGCCATTCTGAACAGTACATCCCGCATGTTGTTCTTGTCTGCAAGTTAACTGGGGGTAAAGCCCTTCTGTGCTGTTCTTCCAACATCCATCCCTGGCCTACATATTGAACAACCCTTTGACACCATCTTTGCAACACCCCTCACTTGTCTGCATGTTCATATGTTGAAAAACCCTTAGCACAGTCCTTTCAACATCCTTCGATTGTCTGTGTCTTAATCGGAGTGAAGGCCATCTGCACAGTCCTTCCAACACCCTTTTCTCATTTCTATTTTAATCATGGTGAAGCACGTCTGTACAGTCCTTCTGACATCCCTCTCTGGTCTGCATGTAGTTTGGGGCAAAGCCCTTTTGCATAGTCCTTCCAACATCTTTCCTTTGTCTTCATGCTAATTGGGATTGAGCCCTACTGTGCAGTCCTTCCAGCATCCTTTCCTTGTCTGTGTTGTCTGCAATGTCAGTGACTCAGTGGGTAGTGTGCTTACCTCTGGGGCCAGAAGATCAGATGGCCATGGGTTCTAGCTCCACAACTGGTACTTGAGGAAATACCCCCAACTGACACTGTATTGCAGTATAAGTGGGGTGCTGTACAACTGAGATGCTATCCTTCAGATGAGATGTTAAACCAAGGTCCCTTCTGCCCATCTGTGGTCACTATCTAGGTAGAAGTAAAAGAGCCCAGACTACTTATCGATGAAGAGTAGGGGGAGTTTCCCCAGTGCCATGGCCAACATCTCCCCATCAATAAAACAGGTCCATGTAACCCACCCCCAGGACGCACCTGGAAACAAGCTATCACAGCTTAGTGTGCCTTAAATAAAAAACAATTGTAAATAAATAAAATTAATCAAGGTGAAGCCCATCTGCACCTTCCTTCCAACCAAACCTACGCCGTCTGCATGTTAATTGTGGTAAAAGCTGTTCTGCACAGTCCTTCTAACAACCTTTTCTCATCTAAATGTTAACTGAGGATATGCCCTTCTGTGCTGTTCTCCCAACATCCTTCCTGGTTTACATGCTAATTGGAGTGGTACCATTTTTTTGCCATCCTTTTAACATCACTCCCTCATTTTTGTTTTAATCAGGTTGAAGCTCTTCTGCATAGTCCTTCTTACATTCTTCAACTGCAACTAATGAGAGAATCGTGTCAAAGCTAAGGGTCGCTTACAACAGCATATGCTGTTTTATCACTAATCTCTGAAGACTAACTCTGCACTGTACATTGTACTAGGCTGCTGTATGCCTTTTTTGGATGGTAGGCGTAACCTAAGAATGGGTGTTTTGCTTCATAAAGGTGTAACTGAACAACTTCTGCAGTCAGTTTCCTGCCTGTTTCATAGCTATTAACATACAAGGCACCAGATCTCAAAGTAGACGGGTCTTTAACCCTTGCTGTGCCGCGAACTGATGTATCAGTCCATAATTCCTGTATGTTCTAATTCTGTTGGCAGCCTAAGAGTTAAAATCATACTGTTTAGAAAATCATTCTGACAGAAGTCCATTTTGTTCAAAGCTCCTACCTTTTATAACTCTTTTCTCAGTGTGAAATGACAACTTGTTATAATAATAATAATAAAACTTCATTTTGCATGAGTGCCTTTCAGGCCATCAAGGCGCTTTACAACAAGATAAAACAGCAGTAATAAAGTCAGTAATGAGCAATATAATAAAAGTGGTCTGAGGATCATACTAAATCAGTACCCATAAATGCCTGATGCCATAGGTAAGTTTTCAACTCCTGTTTGAACCCTCCCACAGTTATGCATTCCCGAAGCTGACGGGGTAGAGAATTCCAAAGGGAAGGGGCCACGTGCATAAATGCACAGGCCCCCGAAGATTTCAATGACACCCTTGGAATCTCCAGCAACCCCTTGTCAGCTGAACAGAGCTCTCGCATTGGGTGATAAGGCACAAGAAGCCTTTTCAAGTAGTCAGGGCCAAGTCCATGTAGGGCTTTATAAGTCAGTAAATCAACTTTAAAGGTGATCTGCCACCTAATCGGCAGCCAGTGCAGATCGCGCAGCACAGGAGTAATATAGGAGGCTCGAGAAGCCCCCGTCAACAATTGTGCTGCAGCATTCTGCACGAGCTGCAGGCGGCGGATATCAACCCCAGGTAGGCCTAAGTACAGGGAGTTGCAATAATCCAGGCATGAGATCACAAAGGCATGGACCAATGTAGGTAGGTCCCTGGACAGAACAAGGTCTTAATCCTGGAGATATTCCTTAGATGATAAAAGGAAGACTTGACAACCGCCGACACCTGAGCTCGTAACGTCAGCTCGTCATCAAGCACTACCCCCAGGTTTCATACCCATTCAGACGAAGGGAACTGGGAGCCTCCAAGAAAAAGTCCAGAGGGCTGACCAGCCCACAACCCCTCTATGTGGTGACCCGGGTCCACCACCATCACCTCGGTCTTTCCAGCGTTTAACTTTAACCAACTTGAATTCATCCAGTCCTGGATTTCAGCAAGGCAGTTATTAAAGACTGGGACAGCTCTATCCTTTTCAGGCACAAGACAGGTAGAGCTGGGTATCATAAGCATAGCAGTGAAACCTCAGCCCATACCATCTTACAATGTCTCCGAGGGGCAGCATATACACTGTAAACAACATGGGGGACAGCACTGAGCCCTGAGGTACCCCACATGGCAGAGAGAATGGGTCAGAGGAAAAAATCCCAGACACCACTCTCTGACTTCTGCCAGTGTCTGGAGAGGTTCCTAGATGTTATGGATGGTCAAGTGGTCCTCCAGCTGTACCGCTACTACTTTCTCAATCATCTTCCCTATACAGGGAAGGTTTGAGATAGGTCTGTGGTTGGCCAGAGAATCCAGGTGAAAAGAAGCTTTCTTTAGGAGGGGTGTCACCACTGCCTCCTTCAGGGAGCTTGGAAACTCACCAGATTCCAGGGAGCTCTGGACTATCTGTGCCAGGACCGGGCCGATAATATAATAACAACCCATAATCAAGGTAGTTGGGCCCGGATCCAAACTACAGTATGTAGGGTGCATACACTGGACAATCTGCATGACATCCTCAAACTCCAGCAGGATAAAGGTACTCCAGGAAGCTTGAGGTGAGGTGACCAGACACCGATCATCCGCAACCCCTATAGAGCGAGTCAAGAATTTACGACCTGATGTCGGCCACCTTATCTGCAAAGAACCAAGCAAGTTCATCACACTCCACTTGCGAAAAAGATCTTCAGAGCTGAAGACAGGTTGGGTTGCACAACCTGTAGACAGCTCGGAAGAGCTGAGCTAGTCAGTTCTGAGCAGAAGCAATCTCCCTGGATAGGAATTCTGCCTTCTTATGGGTGATCGCTGATTGGTAAGTCTGATAGTGCTCAACCAGTCTAAGGTGGTCCACATCTAGGGTGGATTTCCGCCAACACCACTCTAATCTACGTCCTACTTGCCGCAACTCCCTCAAAGACCCATAAAACCAAGGGACCCAAGGCCGAAGGGGAGAGGATGAACATGGACAGGAGTAATCAAGTCCAGAGCTATGGAAATGGCTTTATTATACACCATGACCAAAGTCTCTGGGCTCGTGCTAGCCACAGGAAATGCTGAGAGGTCAATCACCGCCGCTAGGCCTTCAGAGTTACTCCTTGTAAAGGGCGGTAACTGACCATCTCCACAGGGGCAGACCTTCGAAGGGGGGCACAAAAGTTAAACCTCACGGTGTAATGATCAGACCAATCGACAGGTTCCACTCCCAGGTCGAAGGCCTCAATCCCCAGGAGGAAGACCAAATCAAGAGAGTGACCGTGTTTATGGGTGGCAGAAGTAACAAACTGTGTGAGGCCCAGAGATATCATAAGCTGGAGGAAGTGTTGTCCAAACTGTGAGAGTTCGTCATCGACCCAGGCACTGAAATCGCCCTGAGCCATCAATCTGGGCGACTCCAACGCCATGTTGACCACAAAGTCTGCTACTTCCTGAAGGAATCTCTTCTCGTCCCCAGGTGGATGGTAGAGGAGAGCTATCCTACAACCTACACCTGCCACCACAGTACACTCAAATGATTCGGCCTCCTCAACTGGTACATTCATGAGGCCCAACTCGGTCTTGAAACAGACCGCCACCCCCCTCCCGTGATCCAATCTCGAGCGGTGTATCACCGAGTACCCGGGCCAGAATAGCAGCATCCAATATGGGGCCAGCATTTTCATCCAGCCAGGTCTCGGTGATGCAACCCAGATCAGTTGTTCCAACAAGATCTGCAATAATCGTTATCTTATTCTTGATAGATCTGGCATTGCAAAGCACCGTTTGAGTTGGACGGGTTTCAGGAGCCGCCCCGGCCACTTACCCACCGCAGACAACAGTGCCCTTGGGTATGGGGACTAGACATGTGACACCACGTTCCAGGCTCCATTTCACCCCAAGGCGTCTTCTAGGCCTAACCACACCTATGTGAGAGGTCCGTTCTTTCGCGCTCCGATGTCCGCACCCCCTACCCTCACCCTCCTCTTGCAAACAATACCTAGTGCACAACAGCGCTGGTAAGTTGACAGCATTAAAGAAGGGGGGGAAGGGCGGAGGGAGCGGAGGATGAATAATGCACGACCGAGGAGGATAACCTACACATTCCCCAGACAAATCCAAAAGCACCTAACCTGAAAAAAGACCCCCAAACAGCAATAGTAAAATACCCAACAAAATCAAAACAAAATACCCACCCTAATATGTAATAAAACACAAATAAAACACCACCCTGTCCCACACTGATTGGATAAATCGCTCCCCTATACTTGACTTGGGAGCTACTGCTGTCCCCTCTCGCAAACTATACAAAACACAAAATTATGAATTATGCATTTACCCCCCCTCTCAAGCCCTCTCACGGCCAAGGAAGCAGGGAAAAGCCAGACACTCTCACTGCCCAAATGAAAATCACAGTCTACTCAAATAATGTACAAAACACAAAATTAGGAATTATTGTTCAAGATTGAAAACTCTTAAAGGTCAGTCTCAAAAAAGTGGCAATTTAATAGAAATGCTTGCTCAGGTGCTAAATTGTTCTTGCACATGTTTTGTTAATTCAGTGTTTAATTGTAGTTTGTCTTACATTTTTGTTAATCGTTTATTGTTTTTGTATATCCATCTGTTTTAAAATTGTATTTCTCATTTGTGAAAAAAGGCATTGTCTGGCCGTCTGCTAACAATACAAGTATAAAAAAGTAAAATGAAATGAAATAATCAGTATGAAGCCTTTCCTTACAGTCCCACTTACATCTGTACCTTCTCTGCATTGTTATTGTGGTTAAGACCATCTGCATAGTCCTTCCAATATCCTCCTATGTCTGCATTTTCATTTTGTTAAGGCTCTTCAGCACAGTCTGTTCCAGCATTCTTCTGTTGTCCATATGTATCATGGTGAAGCCTTTCTAAACAGTCCTTCCAACATTCTTCTCTTGTACAAATGCATGTCATGGTGAAACCATTATGCATAGTTCTTTCCACATTCTTCCCTTTTCTGCATTAAAAATTGGGGTGAAGTCCTTCAACACAGTCCTTCACAAACTTTTCCCTTATCTGCACGTTTATTGTGCTGAAGTCCTTCATTGCAGTCCTTCTGGCATCCAACTCTTGTCTGCACAGAATTCATGGTGAAGTCTTTCTACGCAGTCCTTCCAGCACTCTTTCCTCATCTGCATATTTATCGCGGTGAAGCCGTTTTGCACAGATCTTACAGTATCTTCTTGTCTGTGCATAATTCATGGTGAAGCCCATTTTCAGAGTCTTTCCAATAACCTTCCCTTGTCTTCATGTTAATCAGGGTGGTACCTTTCTACACAGTCCTTCCAACCTCCTTCTCTGTCAATGTGTTAACTGGGGAGAAGCCCTTCTGCACAGTCCTTTGAACATCCATCACTTGTTTTTGTGGAATTCAGTATGAATGCCTTCTTTGCTGCAGTTTCAACATCCTTATCTTGTCTATATATTTAGCAGAGTAAAGCCCTTCAGTGTCAATCTTCTAACATGTTTTCTTGTTGTGTGTTACTTGGGATGTGGTCCTTCTAACTTTCTTCCATTGTTTGTGTGTTAATTGAGGTGAAGCACTTCTACCAATACCCCTGCTTGTCTACATGTTAATTATGATGAAGCCCTTCTGCAGTCTTTCCAGAATGCATCTGTTGTTTTAGGTGATGCTGTCCTGCACAGTCTTTTCAACATCTTTCTATTATTTGCATGTTAGTCAGGATGAAGCCCTTCTGCAGAGTCCATCCCACGTCCTTCCATTGTTTGCATTGTAATCCATGTGAAACCCTTTAGTATGGCCCATCCAGCATTCTTTCCTTGTTTGTGTATTAACTGGGGTGAAGCCCTTCACTACAGTCCTTCCAATATCCTTCCTTTGTCTGCATGTTTATCAGGGTAAAACTTCTGCACACTCCTTCCAACATCCTACCCTTCTTTGCATATTTATCAGGGTAAAGCTTGTCTGTACAGTTCACCCAACATCCTTCCCTTATCTGTATGTTAATCAGGATGACGCCCTATGGCACAGATCATCCTGCTTTGTTCCTTTGTGTGTTATCTGGGTAAAGCCCTTCTGCACAGTTCTTCAAATATCCCCTCTTGTCAACTTGCCGATCATGGTGAAGAATTCCTACACACTATGTCCTACATTTTTCTCTTGTCTGAGTGTTAATTTGGGTGAAGTAGCATGTTAATTGTGTAGAAGTATTTCTGCACAGTCTCTTCAACATCTTTCTCTTTTCTGTGTGTTGATCAGGGTGAAGCCCTAATGCACAGTTATTCAAACATTCCTGTATCTGCATGCTAATTGGGTCGAATCTCTTTTGTATACTCCTTGCAAGTGCAACATCCCTCCCATACATGCTTGTTAATCAGGGTGTCGGCTTTTTGTACAGTCCTTCTAACACCCCTCCTTTCTCTGCATGTTTACTGTGGCAACGCCGTAGTGCACAGTCCTTCCAACATCTTTTTTTTTGTCTGCATTTAAATAAGGGCATGCCCTTCTGCACAGTCCTACCAGCATCTTTCTATTGTCTGTGCGTTAACTGGTTCAAAGCTCATCTGCACAGTCCTTCCAACATCATTCTGTTGTCTGCATTAAAATCAAGGCAAGACTTCTGCACAGTCCTTCCCACATCCTTCACTTTTCTGCATAGTAGTTGGGGTGAAACTCTTCTGAGCACTCCTTCAAGAATCATCCCTTTGTCTGCATGTTTATCAGGTTTAGTCCTTCAGCACAGTCCTTCAAACATACTTCCCTTTTCTTTATGATAATCAGGGTGAAGCCTTTTCTACAGTCTTTCCAACATCCCTCCCTTGTCTGCATGTTAACTGGAGTGAAGCCCTTTTGCAGTCCTTCAAACATCCTTCCCTTTTCTTTATGTTAATCAAGATGAAGGCTTTTCTGCACAGTCCTTCCAACACCCCTTCCTTTTCCGCATTTTAACAGAAGTGAAGCCCTTTTGCGCAGTTCTTCCAGGATCATATCGTCTGTTTGTCAGAGTGTTAAGCCCTTCAGCATTGTGCTTCCATCATCCTGCCCTTGTCTAAGTTGCATAGTCCTTTCAACATACTTCCATTGTCTGCTTGTTTTTCGGGATGTTTATCATGGTGAAGCCTTTCTGAACAGTCATTCCAACACTCTTCTTGCCTGCTTGATTTTCAGTGCTACACTGTTCAGCACAGTCCTTCAAACATGTTTGTCCTCTGTGCATGTTAACTGTGATGAAGTCCTTCTGCACAGGCCTTCCAGCATCCTTATATGTAGTTGAAGCACTTCATCAGAGTTCTTTCAACATCCCCCAATCATGTCCACCAGAATAAACTTGTTAAGGATTGGGAGATAGTGTAATAGAATTAAGTTTTATGTATGGATGTTTTTTAAAATCAACCTGTTGCTAGGAAGAAATGATGACATTTCATGTTTTATGTTTGTATATGGTTAGACACTGTATATGATAATAATTGTAATGCCTTTACCAAACTGATCAGTAAAGAACTTTGAACCAGAACCACGACTTATTATGTGCATGTTTATTGGTGTTAAGCTCTTCTGCACACTCCTTTCTACATCCTTTCCTTGACTGCATATTTATCAGCATGAAGCCTTTCTGCACAGACATTACACCGTCTTTCGGTTTACTGCATGGTAATTGGAGGTGAAGGCCTTCTGCACAGTCCTTCGAACATCCTTCCCTTGTCTTCTTGTTAGTCAGGGTAGAACCTTTCTGTGCAGCCCTTCCAACATTTGTTTTTCTGCGTGTTTATTTGGATGAAACCTTTCTGGACAGTCTTTCTAACATCCTTCCCTTATCTACTGTAGGTATTTGTTGATTGAAGCCCTTCCAACATCCTTTTTTTTTCTACATGTTAATTGGGGTGAAGCCCTTCTGCTCAGTCCTTTTAACACCCTTCTTGTCCAAATGTTAACTGGTGTGAAACCTTTCATAACAGCCCTTCTATCATCCTTCCCTTGTCTGAGTGTTAGTTGGGGTAAAGCCCTTCACCACAGGCTTGATTTAAAAATAATCCTCTTATTTTACCTTTGGAAGCCAGTTAAGCAGACCTGACTGCATTTTGTTTCTTTTAACTCCAGTACATTGGGACACTGAAACAGAGAATGCCACAGCATCTTTCTAACCTTATCTCCCTCTGTTATCTCCCAGCACAACAAGAGGTTGAAGGTAAAATCTGAGTGCATTGCAGCTGTCCCATTCCTACTGCAGTTGCCATTCTCTAGTTGTCGTCCCCCCCCAAGACATCTTTATGGCAGCCTCTTGAGCTGGGTTCCTTTTTATGAAACCCTTCTGCCTCAAAACCATGTTGCTGAGCCAGTCTTGCTTTAGGCCATCATGGTCTATTGCCATCTAGAGACATTCTGCCACACCTCCTAAACCCTGTCTTCTGCTTTTGAGCTAACTGAAGAGTGGGCTTTGCAAAGGAAATTGTCTCAAACAAAATGGGGTCTAGGATTTCCCTTGAAAGTGGAACTGTAGATCTTCCTCAAGTCAGTCTTCACCATTCATCACTCTTGGGTCTAGGCCGGAGGACTGTGCTGGGGAGCCGACATCGCAGATGGCGCTGCCCACGAGACCGGCGTATTACGTGGCACTCGTGGAGTGACCAGTAACCGACGTGGACTCCTCCCAGCTCCTCAGTTCTGTTTTTCCCACCATCAAAGAAAGATCTCAGTGAGGGGTGTCTCAGGATCTATTGCATCAGCTCTGCTCAATTCAGTCTACTTGATTTGTTCAACTGATCAACTACAATTTGACATTGTACTCGATGCCATAACGTTGGTTCTGTTTACAGCACAGTTTTTTCTTTATTTTTATCCGTTTTGTTTCTTGGCACCGAGAAGTTTTTCCTCTTTTGTTTTTCTTTCTGTACAGCGTCAATGTCTGATTCAGGGCATAAAAAATCTTCTAGGAAAGTGGGAGTTGCCCCCATGTGTCGGTGCCCCTGTGGCAACCCCATGACAGTGACAGACCCCCATAACCACTGTTTTTCTTGTTTGGATCTCCGCCTCACGCTGGACGAGTGTGATGCCTGCTTCTCAGTGGATTATTGCACCATAGTTATCTACACGGTGAGGTTGGGGAGAGACCCCCAACCTTCGGTGGTTGGCAAGGCACTTGGGATGCCAAAATGAGGTCTTGGGGCTCATCCTCTGAGCCCCTCCCTGGCTCTATATGGACCAGTGTAGAGAAGACCCCCTCTGTTTCAAGTCTTGCAGAAACAAGAGGTCTCAGTGAGGGGTTGGTGGGGCAGTCATCCTCTGGTGAGAGGGCAACTGGGCACCCCTCACAGTCCAAGGTCTCCTTGGAGACATGGACGACCCTGGGTGTAGTGCCCCAGCTTTATGCTGGGCCCTCTCCAGTGGTCCTCTCAGTGCTGCGGCCCAGTGCTATCTCAGCTCCTGACTCCAGTGCTGGTGAGTGAGATGGTGCCACCATGCATCTGGGCTCTCCTCTGACACCGCTCTCAGTGCCAGAAGGCCTAGGATCCAAGGGGTGGCCATACTATAGATCTCCCTGATCTTATCCTCCACCTCAGAGTGCAAAGATCAGGAAGATTCCCAACTGGCTGCCTTGCTCTATGGAGTCTCTGGAGACTTCTTGTGTCACCCTGAGGTCTACGGTGACTCTACAGCTTGCAGGATCTCCCGTCGGTGCCACCTGTGATGCCGCCTCCCCTGAGCCCTTGGCTGCCATTTCCAGTGCCAGGGACTCTCTCAATGCCGATCGTGGTACTCCTAGGGATGGCAGCACCAGTGCCAGTACCAGACTGGGAAGTAGCACCATATCCAGTGCCGGGTCCACCTCCTCTGTTTCTGTTCAGATGGGGGGGGTGACCTTGGCCACTGGAGATGGTACTGAGAGGAGGCCCATCATCACGTCCTTGGTGACTGGACCCTCTTCTTCTCTGGCTAGCCCAGATTTGTCTGTTAGACCTCCTCCGAGGGGCAGATATCTCTCTTCTGGGGTGGGGGTTGGCAGGACTTGTTCAGTGTCCCGGTCCTCCTGTGGAGCCCCTAGGGGTTCAGGAAGGAGCCATAGTGCTGATGCTGCCTTGTCTTCCCCTTCGCCTAGGGGAAGTTCTGCAGTTGTTGGGGATGGGGGCCTCCCTTTGGGCTCTATATGGCTCTGTTCTCATTAGCTGGAGGTCGCCCCCCCCACAGGCACTACCCTGTCCACCCCTCTGCTGTTGGGCGCATTGAGGTGGGTGGGATAGTCAGTCCCCCCCTTTCAGAATGGGTCTCCTGCATGATCTCACAGCCCTTGAAGAGGACCTTTCCTGTTTGCTAGGCTGCTCCCACTTTTCATCTTCTGCCCCCCCTTCTTCCCAGTCTCCTTAGCCTGAGAGGACCCATGACCTGGAATTAGTTCAGAGGTCAGCAGCTGCATTTCTCTGGTACTTAAGGACACTTAAAGAGGTCATCTTTAGACCTCAAACCCCAGTGCCACCTCCCTCTGAGCCTAGTTTCTTTGAATATTCCACTTCCTCCACCAAGGAAGAGGATGCTTCCCTTCACTACTCTGCTGATGTGGACTTCACATCTTATCAGCTCTTCCTGGTGGAGATGTTGGAGGAGCTTCACATTTCACATTTTGCTGGACACAGCCCTGCCCGTACGACACTGTCATTCCCTGGGAAGTACAGTGCTGACCATTTGGTTATACTTGCCTGGCCAAGGCCATTTGCAGAGGCCTCGTACTCTGTATGGCAGCATCCCACTGCCCCAGCTCCTTCCCCAAGGGACTGATGATTGAGGGTGGTAGCGTATGTGGAACTTCTGGTGTACCCCTAGAAGTTTAAGTGTTTCTTGCATCAACTCGCCTGTAAAACTGGTTCCTTTGTCAGAGTCTACCTTGAGGGATAGGCCCCACCTGGAGAATATCTGTTCTACCAGAACTTTTGCAGTTGCTTTGGCTATACATTTCTGAGTGGAGGAAGCTTCAACGCACTTGGAGAATAGGTCAATAACCACAAGTACATACTTGTTGTTTCTGCTGACATTGGTCAAGGGACCAATAAAGTCAATCTGAATGGCATGCCAGGGGTCAGAATGTCTCTGAGGAGGTAGTCTGCCATTTCATTTGGTTGGGGCTGGATTGTTCTGAACACAAATCAGGCAGTTATCTATGCAGTGTTTCACATCCTTAGTGATGCCTGGCCACCAACCAACAGATTTGAGTCTTTGGAGTGTATTGTTCACTCCCTGGAGTCTACCAGTTGGAGTGTCATGAACTTGGTGAATTAATTCAGATCTCAAAGATTCAGAGACTACCCACAGCTGGTAGAGTGAGTCCTCGGGCTGATACCATATCAATCTGCAATCTTGTGACAAATGCAACCTACTGCATGTCTTTTGTAGGGGCTGAGTAGGCAAGTCTTGTTCAACTCCTTTGTCAATGAATCTGAACACATCTTTTAGTTGAGGGTCAGAATGTTGTGCAGTGGACAGATTCAGTGGCACAAAAGGTTCTGGTTTCTTCTTGTTAGCAGCTACTTGTATGGTCGTAATGGCATTGGGGTGAGCCATTGTCCATGTATCCCCCCCCCCTGAGCATCCTCTTTTGCAAGAGTATCTCCTTGGTCATTGAATGAATGGTAGGGCTAGGATTTTGAGTGGGCCTTGAACTTGTGGATGAACATTTTATGTTTGAAATGCTGTGTTACTTTGTGGATGTATACAAAGAGTGCTTTGTACTTCACTGGTGTGCCATCAGAAGATGCAAAGGAGTTTTTCTGCCAGAAAACAACAGACCCAATTGGAGTCTGTAAAGATGATGGTGTCCTCGGTACCATGTTGTGTGAGTTCAAGGGCACAGGCCACAGCCACCAGTTCTACATACTGAGATGACACAACACTGCAGTGCTTTGAGACATGGACAGTGTTACCATTAGGATGCACGATGAGCACTCCAAGTCCTGCCACCTGTTCTCCTTGATAGTATGAGGCTGAGCCATTGGTAAAGACATGACACAAGGAGGTGTCTGCAAGGAGTTTGGGAGCAGCAGGAAGAAAAGGGCCTGGTTCAGGCAAGTCAGGGCAGGAGTGCACAATCGTGTGGTGCTCCTTGATATAGAAGACCATGGGCTAGGATTGAGGGCATCTTGGCAGGTTGGACCTGTATGTCACGGTCCTGGAGAAGAAGAGACCAGTGAGTCAGTCTGGTGTTGGAAACTGATCCATCCTTTACTCTGCCTGATAGAAAAAAGAGTACCCAATGATATACAGAAAATGCCTGATAGCCCAGTAGGTAGACAGAAAGTTTCTTTCACAAACACTGTACTTCTGTTCCCCTGGTGACAACATTTGGGAAGTATAAGCAATGGGTCTCAGAGTACCATTCACTTTCTGAGCAAGCACTGCAGACATGGCAGTGTCTGAAGTGGCTGATTCCAGATAGAAAGGCAAGGCTGGATTGGGGCTTACTAAAGCTGGAGCAGAGGCCAAGGCCTGTTTCAGAAGTGTCACAGCCTGGGTGTGGCTAGGACCCCAAGTCCAGGGAACATCCTTTTTGAGGAGCTCATACAGAGGTGTGGCCTTCTGTGCAAAATTACAAATAAAGTCCCTGGAATAGTTGACCATTTCTGGGAAACATCTGAGTGTTGCCACACTGGTGGGTAGAGGCAAATCTTGTAGGCCTTGGATTTTCTTGCAAGCTGAGCTTCTGCCCTGTTCTGTTATGCATAGACTAAGAAAGATGACTTCTTTCTGGCAAAGTTGTGCTTTTGCAGGATTACACTTGAGGCCTGCTTTCTGTAAGAGGGTCAGTAGTTCAACCAGGAGGTCAAAATGTTGTTCCTTGGTGGCAGTTGCCAACAGTAGGTTGTCCACATATTGCTGAAGACATTGTGGGGCAGAGAAACCTTCCAGAGTGTCCATTTGCAGATGGAAAAGGGAAGGGCTGTTATGGAACCCCTGAGGTAGGCAGGTCCATGTGTACTGTCGACCTTCAAAGTAAAGGTAAATTTGTATTGACTTTCTGAAGCTAAGGGCAGTGACCAAAATCCATTAGAGATGTCATGGGTGCCAAACCACTTGTGATCTGGTGTCAGCAGTTTGAGCACATCAGGTGCTGATGCTACTGTAGGTGAGCAGCTAGGAGTGACTTGATTAAGTCTCCTGTAATCAATAGTGAGTCTCCCAGATCCTGTGGGCTTTTTTACTGGCCAAATAGGTGAATTGGCGATTGAGATACAAGGCCTGATTACCCTTTGTTTGAGGAGTGACTGAATGATTTCTCTGAGTGATGGTAGGGCCTCAGCAGGAAAGGGATATTGCCTTTGCCTGTCAAGTGCTGGGCCTGGGATTTTGATGATAGTCTGCATTCTCCCACAATCATGCTTGCATGTGGCGAAAGCATCCAGATGCTTCTGCAGGATGGGTAAAAGATTCTTGAAGAATCATGGTTCTGGAATAGAGCTATGATGTCATATTCCATTTCATTGGTGGTAATAGCTGCAACCACATGCGAATCAGAAATCATGACAGTATGGTATTGTCCTCTGATTTGGATCAGGAGCATGTTGACCAGATCCACCACATAGCCGTGTGGTGCAAGAAAATCAATTCCCAAAATGCTGGGAAGATCTTGTAACATCATGAGGTCAAAGGTATGGTTTGAGTTGAGGTTGCCTGTCATCACTGAAAGTACAATAGAGTGATACATGGATAGCTTGACACCATCTACACCTTACATACTGGTCCTCCATCCAGTGGACCAAGAGGAGTTTGCTGGGTCCTCATCATGTTATACAGACACGGCTGCGCCTGTATCAAGCAACATAGTCAGTTGGCAGCCCCGACCTTGGCCTTTGTGCAAGACCTTCTGTCTGTGTCAAGAGTGATCTTGTTCACAATACCGACTGGGGCCTGTAGCTGTCAATCTAAACTGCCGCTACCAGGAAGCTCCTGGAGGAGTAATTGGGCCTGCTCCTACTGGGCCTCTCTCGGGTCCTGGATAGCTGCAATGAAGGGTGTAGCATTGGGGTTTAGGCCTGTTGTGGCCTGGTCCCCTGTGGCTCCGGTGTCTCCTTGGCCTAATGAAGCCTGTTGCACCGGAGCTAGGGCTACAGTGGTACGTGTCGGGATTGCATCCACTACTGATTGGACTTGTCCAAGAAAGTTATGGAGGTTGCTATTCTTCTTCGCGATTTCCCAGTAAGAGGGGCCTGGTCAATGGTTTTGATTGCCCCAGTTGGATTACAGTTCCAATTCCACTTGTTTTTGTTATGATTCTGGTTTCCACCTCCGGACTGGGAGTACTGTCTGTTATCCAAAGATGCGGTCTTTTTGTCTTGAGCCTTGCCCTCCACTGTATAGTGGATTGTGGATTCACTGGTAGATTGTACCACAGCCACCTTTTTCTAACTGAAATTCAGATCTCAGAGGTAGAGGTAAACCCACTTGGTCTTCCAAAGAATGTCATCAAATTTGTCCGTTCTGGTGAAAATTGTGGGCTCCACTTTTTTACAGACGGCTGGAATCCTGGAGGAATACATTTTTGTACTGGGTGATATCAACAGCTATGGTTTCACTCGCAAGATATTTGCCGGTATGGTAAGCCATCCATAACCTTTGGTGGTATGTCACTAGGCTTTTCTTGGTGGTTTATTTCATGGGTAGGCCAGCATCACAACAACCACACCTAGGTTGGGTGTGGAAATATGTTCTGCTGTGATCTCATCAAAAGTCTCAGTTGTGTCTTGACGGGCTACCTCTGGGAGTTTTGCCCAGAGGCTGGGGTCTATGGTCTGCTGAAGGATCTGTACCTGGTAGTCTGTCGGCAGGCTGAGCATCTCACATTTAGAGAGTACTTTCTCCAGATGGCAACTGAGATTGTCACTGGGGCTCATGCGGCTTATGCTCTCAGTGATCTGCTGCACAAACTGGGCCAACTGAAGGGGATTACTGTGCGCCGTTGGGTGATCAGGGAAGGGATTCTGGTTGTGTGCTTTGTGAAGGGTGACCCCCCACTGTGGCATCGGCCACAGTGTGAACAACAGACAGCTGAGCAGCAGGTTCCTTCATTATCATATCCAACTGCTGTTTGAAGGCCTGCTTGGTTTCCTCAGATGTTTCTAGCTGAGAGAGGGCGGTCTCAATCATTTTGATCAATCTCGGTTTTGTAGCCTTTGCATAAGATGGCAATCAGAGGGGTTCCACCTAGGCCTCAACCCCCCCATCATGGGGGTCACCATCTTGGCATCGCACATATTAGTTGGCATACCGCTGATAATGTAGGACAGTGCGGTCATAGCAAGGGGATCCGCCATCTTGTGAGTGGTGGGAGGACACTGGACCACAATAAGGGCGTGGCTGGGTACCATCTTAGCAGATGTCATCACCAGAGTCATCATCACTGGATGATGTAAGGTTGATGGGTGTGTAGTGAAACCTGCCCATCGCCTTGATGTGGCCTTGAAGAAGCCAGAAGGGGAAGGAAGGAAACATGTTCAATTCAGTGTTTTAAAGTAACTGGTAATTGCTATTTTTTCTTTTAAACTTAGATTGTGGTCTTTTAGTGACACTGTACTTTCTTTGTTGTCTTTACTTATAATTGTTTTTGGGCTGTTGAAAATTTAAAACATAGTGGTGGTGTAATTCTGTGCTGTCTTTAATTGCTGCAGATTTTATCTTGGCTTGTCTGACTGCCCTGTAGTTGGATGAAGGGTGTTAATTGTCTGGCCTCTGACCTCAGCTACGTGATAACTGGAGGTGGGGGTTAGTCAGAGTTGAGGTAGCAAGTAGAGTTTTATTTTTCTGAAGAAGCCAGAAGGGGAAGGAAGGAAACATATTCAATTCAGTGCTTTAGAGTAACTGGTAATTGCTATTTTTCTTTTAAACTTAGATTGTGGTCTTTTAGTGACACTGTACTTTCTTTGTTGTCTTTACTTATAATTGTTTTGGGCTGTTGAAAATTTAAAACATGGTGGTGTAATTCTGTGCTGTCTTTAATTGCTGATTCCCCCGCCTTCCCCAACTCTTAATTATATGCCCTGTTAAATCTGATTGACAGGAGCCTAAGCACGAGGGTATAGTAAGGGGTGTGAAGTAGGAGGGGCATAAGGGGGAAGAATCCCACCCTCAGCACGACAAGTGTTTTGACTCATGTATTTATTTATTGGTTTCTTTTTTTTTTTAAAGAAAATTATCTGAGGATCAGTGGCAGGATTTTTAGGACAGTAAATTAATAAAAAGGAACTAGGAGAGCTTCAGTAGCAGACAAGTAGTGGAATTGCAGTATAATGTGGGGAGTGGTGCAATGCAGTGGCTGTGGGGCAGCCATATTCAGGCAGACCTTCTGGACACTGAGGTGCTGCCCTATCTGCATGCATCTCTCTGGACTGCAGGATGAGGTAGCCAGACTCAGAGTGGAAGTAAACTGGGTCAGGAGTACTATCACCCCTATCCAGAGACCACCCAGTCCAATGCAACTGCCTCAAAGGATGCCGAGAACGAGGAGCACTTGGATGACAGTGGGCCCAGGGAGGGTTAGGAGCAGTAGGCAGAGGCACATCCCAGATCCTATTCCACTCAAGAACTCATATGCCACACTGGCAAACGAGGACAACCAAATAGAGGTACCCAGAGAAGTGGAAGGAAAGGATGTGGAGGTTAGCCAAGGATGTGACCTCAGCGGGGAAAGCAGTGGACCCCAGAGGAGGAGGAAGTGAATCCTGGTGGGGGACTCCATCATAAGAGGGATCCAGCTAGGAACACAGGAGGGGGAGGACACGGAGGTGAGGTGCCCACCAGGTGCCACAGCATGGAGGGATGGAAGGAAGATCCTGGGGATCACTGGGAAGGCAAGACAGGAGGGTGAGCTGGATGTCATTATCCACCTAGGTACTAATGACCTGGCAAATGGGGAGCCAAAGGAAGTCCAGGAAGAGTTTAGGAAATTAGGGAGGGGTCTCAAGCAAATAGCTACTTCTGTCACTTTCTCAGAAGTACTACCTGCGAGAGGCAAGGGAGCATAGAGTGCATGCACCAGGAACTTTAACTCATGGTTGAAGAACTGGTGCTGTGAGGAAGGGTTTGGATTCATTGGTGACTGGGGACCCACCTGGAGGGATGGAGGTTTGTTCAAGCCTGACGCCTGCATCCATCCTGGAGGGAATGCAAGACTAATGATAAGTTTAAATGCTACATTGACAAGCATTTAAACTAGCAAAGGGGTGGCAGGCCAGCAAGGAGGGTACCTACTTGCTCACCCCCCACAGCTAGCAGTGGAACCAGTGAACCAGAGGAGTGGCTATCTCTGCAAAGCAGTGTGCAAAAGATGGAGATTAGTGCCCAAGAGGTGGATAGGCAGAAAGGGCAAAATTCAGCAGAAGGGCAGACAGCAAGGAGAACCAGGGATAAGGACAACCAAGGAAGGGGCTGGAGAGAACAGTGAAACAGTCTAAGGAGGTCAAATCATGGAAAGCCATGTGCAAATGCCAGGAGCCTTAGCAACAAGATGGAAGATCTGGAGGCTGTCATGGTGCAGTCAGACCTGGACATTGTGGCCATCACTGAAACCTGGTGTAATGATAACCATGACTGGGAGATGGCCATACCTGGCTACAACGTATTCAGAAGAGACAGAGCAGGCAGGAAGGGAGGAGGAGTGGCACTGTTTGTGAAAAAATGACATAAGGGCCACAGAGATCCAAGAGGAACAAAATGGGGGAGAGATACTGTGGGTTAAGCTGGAAAGGAAAATGGGAACAGCCATCCTCACAGGTGTGGTCTATAGACCACCAGCCCAGGAGGAAGAAACAGATAGGAGTTGATGCTAGCCATCCAAAGGATGGCAGACAAGGTGAGGTAGTACTGGTTGAGACTTCAATATTCCAGACATGGACTGGAGCATCGAGCAGCATCAACTAGGAGCAGATTTATCCTGAACTCCTTCAGGGTGCCTTCCTCAAGCAACTGGTCATGGAACCAACTCGGCAGAAGGCAATACTGGACCTTGTGCTCACAAACAGGGACAGTGTGATGGGGTAACAGTGGGGAGCACCTGGGGAACAGTGACCACCAGTCATTGAGGTTTGAAATCACAGAAAGAGCAGAACCAAACCACACAAAAACACGTATCCTGGATTTTAGGGGGGCAGACTTTGGGAAAATGGGGAGATACTTGAAAGAGGCATTAAGGGGAATGGGACAGGAATCAGGGGTTGAGGAACAGTGGGCAGTATTTAAAATGGGGATTACAAGAACAACAGAATTATGCATTAAGCAGGTTAGCAAAGGAAAAGGAAGAGGAGACCATTATGGTTTTCCAAAGAGGTAGCAAAGAAAGTGAAAGCCAAAAAGACTGCATTCAGGCAATACAGAAAGACACAGGCAGAAGGGGATAGGGAGAAGTACCAGGAGAAGCAAAGTGAGGCAGGGAGGTCAGTAAGGGAAGCCAAAGCTCAGACAGAAGAACACACTGCAAAATCAGTGGGTAGGGGAACAAAACCTTTTACAGGTACATAAGGGAAAAAAGAAAGACAAAGGGAGGGATAGTGAGACTGAAGGGGGAGGATGGGGGCTGCGTGGAGAATGACAACAGTAAAGCTGACATATTGAACAGGTATTTCTGCTCAGTCTTTACTGAGGAAGAGGAGGGTAATGGGTCTGAAGGGAGTACAAGGGGTGAGAATGGTGCAGAAATGGACACAAGTCCCTTTACATGAGAAAGGGTCCTGAAGGAACTGGAAGTAATAAGAGTTGATAAAGCAATGGGGCCAGATGGGGTGCACCCCAGGGTCCTTAAAGAACTAAGAGAGGTGGTGGCTGAACCTCTGGCTATCCTGTTTAGCCGATCACTGGAAACAGGGGGAGTACCCCAAGACTGGAGGACAGCAGATGTAGTCCCCTTATACAAAGCGGGAACAAAGAGGAAGCAGGGAACTACAGACCAGTCAGCCTCACCTCGGTAGTGGGAAGATCATGGAAGCACTACTGAAGGAGAGATTGGTGGAACATCTGGTTGTCAATGGACTACAGGACCCAAGGCAGCATGGTTTCACCAGGGGGAGGTCATGTCAGACCAACCTCATTGAATTTTTTGACTGGGTGACTAGGGAGGTGGATCAGGGGAGGGCAGTGGACATGGCCTATCTGGACTTCAGCAAGGCCTTTGACACTGTGCCACATAGAAGACTATTACACAAACTGGGGAATATGGGTGTGGGCAGGACAGTAGTGTGGTGGGTAGGTAACTGGCTGGGTGGCAGGACACAGAGGGTGGTGGTAAATGGCTGTCACTCCACAGAGCGAAGAGTGACCAGTGGGGTACCACAGGGATCAGTTCTGGGACCGGTCCTATTCAACATCTTCATCTGTGACATTGCACAGGACCTAGAAGGCAGAATTTCACTGTTCGCTGATGACACAAAGCTCTGTAACAGAGTAGACACACCAGAGGGTGTAGACAGAATGAGAAGGGACCTGCAGAAACTTGAAGGGGTTTGGCAGTTGAAATTCAATGCAAAGAAGTGCAAGATAATGCATATGGGGCACAAAAACCCTGGCACAACATATCAGTTGGGGGGTGAGGATATAGCATGCACCAAGCAGGAAAGGGATCTTGGGGTTATCATCTCTGATGGCCTCAAGGTAGGGAAACAGTGTGACAAGGCAGCAGGTAAAGCAAATAGGATGCTGGGATGTATAGGCAGGGGCATCACCAGCAGGAAAAGGGAGGTCATAATTCCGCTATACAAGACACTAGTGTGGCCCCACCTGGAGTACAGTGTACAGTTCTGGAGACCATACTTACGTGAAGGACATAGACAGGGTAGAGAAGGTTCAGAGGAAGGCAACAAAGATGGTGCATGGATTGCATCACAAGTCCTATGAAGACAGGTTGAAGGAACTGAACATGTACTCCCTGGAGGAGAGGAGGGAGAGAGGGGATATGATAGAGACATACAAGTATCTCACAGGGAGGAACAGGGTGCAGGAATACACTATTTTTAAGCGAAAAAGATGTTCCAGGACTAGAGGGCATGGGATGAAGTTGGAGGGAGGACGATTCAGAGGAAACATGAGGAAGAATTTCTTCACAGAACGGGTGGTAGACAAGTGGAACACCCTGCCAGAGGAAGTGGTGGGTGCTGAAACAATCACGGGATTTAAGAATGCATGGGATAGACATAAAGGAATTCTGGAGGTCAGGGGTAAGGGGCAACAGACTTCTAGGAAAACATAAACTGAACTTACAAGCTCAAATGGGCAGACTGGGTGGGCCATAGGCCCTTATCTGCCAACACTGTCTATGTATCTATGTATCTATGACCAGCCAACACCTCTCGCTGATGGCGCAGTTTTGCAATCATTAATCTACAACCTTTGTGACTAACTTTTGCAGTGTTCTGCTCCACACCTTTCGCAACTTCTTTCTGTAGCACTCAATGTGTGGCGCTCAATTTGCAGTTGTCCCTAAGCTCCCTATCCAACTCATCACTTACCTGTTTCAGGTCATCTTGTAACTCATCCATCTCATCACACAATTGCTCATTTGTGTCACTGAACAAATCATTCATTTGCAAAACCTGTCCCTTATCCTGTCTCAAACTTTCACATTCATCTTTCAGCATACTTAAATCTTGCTCACTACCTTGTACAAAACAGTGCAAAACAGCCTCGTTCTTCATGCGCAATGACTGAAGTTCTGTTTTAAACTGTTGCTCCTTTTTCAAACTTTCAGATGCCTGCAATCCCATCTCTTTCTTAAGGGATGAGAGTTGCAGTTCGAGGGAATTAAACCTCAGTTTAGAGGCTTGTAAAACAGCATATAGAGCAATGACTAGCAGCCCTTTAGCCTCACGCTTTTTGGCTGTTTGCCTCGTTTCAGAGTACTGGGTTGAAATCCCTAGCACAGGGTTTTCTGACCAGCTTGTATCCAGTGTGAAGTTGTTCCAGCCTCCATGGGAGGTAAGGAAGTTAGAGATGTGGAGTCTCAGGTCTGCACAGATATTTGACGTAGTTGACATACTGTAGTGATACCAGTAAAAGTTTTGTTGGAAAACACAAAATGTTAACCCATCAGTGAGCACCGTGCTGTGTATCAATCCACAGCAAGCAAACCAGCAGATGGTCGAGCTACTGTACACTTGCAATCCTGCAATTCAGAACCGCCATTGGGCAAGGTGAGTTGGCATCTACCAAGCCCAGTAAATAGCCAGACTTTACAGGATGCTACGGAGTTAAAAGTACGGGTGAGGTGATACAGGGGTGTACACCTACTTACTACTCACAGGGAAGGGTAAGCTAGCAAGTTATGAAACTTTGAAAAATACAGACCACCTGCACACGGTTGCCAGTATGTTAGGGTTGTTAGCCCTGATCAGGTTCTTGGCAATCATGGACATGCAAAAGGGACACAAACCAGTTGCATATTGGTAATAAATCTTGTTTATTACACAGAAGGAATCACAGTTGCCCTAAGCAGTTTTTACCATAAGACACTAGGAGCCAAGTCAATTGTTCCCCAATATCCCAAGGAGTGAAGATGGTCTCTGAGGGGAATACGTAATACAGTAAGTTATATACTACTGATAACTGTCATGGTAACCATTAGTTACAAGCAGGACTACATATATAAGCCCGATTGGCTAAAAGTTAGGTGGCTTCTCAGTGTTATCTATCCTTAAACACAAATGTAAAGTCAGCTAAATCATAAAACAAACGATGCACAGAAAATACAGGATATAATGTTGTTATACATAAATCCAAAAGGTGGCAATGTTGTCTGACTAACAAGCATCTCAGAAGATACAAAGACACAAGTGTCTTGGCATACTGCATGCTGTTTCCAAGCATAGAAAAGCAGAATAAAATACAAATCATGATGTTTCCCTAACACTTACTCTTGTACGGTAAGTGCCATGCCCTATATGTCAGTAATCATTGCTATAGCATATATGTAATATAGCTTGTCTAAGGTGTACAGTGGGATGCCATTTAAAGTGTGGGGACCTCGCATAACAGCAAAACCACCCTTAGTTACCCGCTATCTACTAACTGCGCTGTAATGCTCCTGCCTCCCTTCACTGCAATCGCGCCATCAGTTCATTCACAACAAAGTACAGCTCAAAGCCGAGGCAGACGATGACAGCTGCTGCAGCTATAACTGTTTTGGTGCTCGGTGGCTAGGCTGGCACTGGACAGGTAGAGATTTTGACATTGTTAAGTCGATGTGTGGTGAGTTGATCACAGTGGCCAAATAGAAATAGTCAACTGCTTTTAAAAATGTAAGTAGTTTAGACAGTTTCTATGTTTGTTTGTTTGTTTGTTTTTGCCACTACATATTGATCCACAAATTACAAATCTTAAAAAAAAAACTTCTTTCAATTCTTAATGCTGATTATTTGCATTGGTCTTGTGGTGTCGAGTTGCTGTTTTTTTCCCTTATAATAAATTGTTTTTTTGTCTTTTTATTTTTATAATCTACTTGGTTAGTGTAGTATGGTGTGGCAGGAACATCTGTTAAATCTTGTAAGACTGGAAGTACCAAGCCATTGTTAATATGGTTTTTATTTTCTTATGGATCACTATACTAACTTGTTCTACTATGATCTGTGTTGCTGATACTAAAGGACAAGTCATACATTTTTCAAATTTGTTGCTAAAACGAAACGATGTAAGAAGCCACTATGGTTCTCAAAGGAAGTGGCAGTGAAGGTTCAAGAGAAAAAGAAAGCATTCAGGAAGTACAAGGAATCACAGAAGGAGCAGGACAGAGAACTGTATCAGTTAAAGAAAAAGGAAGCTGGGAAGGCAGTCAGAACAGCAAAGGCCCTAACTGAGGAAAAGATAGCCAACTCAATTAAGAAGGGGGATAAAACCTTTTATAGGTACATCAGGGAAGACCAAGGGAGGGTTAGTGAGGCTTAATAAAGAGGAGGGAGGATGGGCAGAGGGTGACTGTGAAAAGGCAGAGATACTAAACAAATATTTTGCTCAGTATTTACAAAGGAAGTGGGGGAGGTACCTAAAACAAACAGTAGAAACACTCTGGATACAGAAGTTGATACCAGCCCATTTACAGAAGAAAGGGTTCTGAAAGAACTCTTAAAACTGAAGGTGGACAAACCAATGGGGCCTGATGGGATTTATCCCAGAATTCTAAAAGAACTAAGGGTAGAACTAGTGACACCACTGACTACCCTCTTTAACAAATCATGGGAGGATGGGGTGGTACCCAAGGACTGAGAAGGGCAGATGTGATTCCCTTCACAAAAGTGGGAGCAAGGCAGAAGCAGGAAACTACAGACCTGTTAGTTTAACCTCAGTGGTAGGGAAATGATGGAATCACTTCTGAAGGAAAGAATTGTTGAGTATCTAGAGGCCAGAGGGCGCAGGACCCAAGGCAGCATGGATTCAAAGCGGAAGGTCATGCCAGACAAATCTGATAGATTTCTTTGACTGGGTGACCAAAGTAGTAGATCAGGGAGGGCTGTGGACATGGCCTACCTAGACTTTAGCAAGGCATTTGACACAGTCCCACAAAAGATTAATATACAAGCTAGCCAGCCTGGGAGTGGGTCCCAAGATGACAGCCTGGGTAAAGAATTGGCTGGAGAATAGGACACAGAAAGTAATAGTAAATGGAGTCCACTCTGAAGAAAGGGGGTTACTAGTAAACGAGGATTCAGTATTAGGACTGGTCTTCTTCAATGTCTTTATAAGTGACATTGCAGAGGGACTGAAGGAAAGTATGTCTCTTTGCAGATGACACAAAGATCTGCAACAGAGTTGATGCACAAGGTGGGGGTGGAAAGGATGAGAAGGGACTTGGCAAGGTTAGAGGAATGGCCAAATGTATGGCAGCTTAGATTCAATGCTAAGAAGTGCAGGTAATGCACCTGGGAAACAAAACCCAGGGAAGAGTACACAATGGGGTGAGATACTAATAACAACAAAATGGAAAGGGACCTGGGGTAGTCGTATCAGATGACCTAAAGGTGGGCAAGCAATGTGAGAGGCAGCAAGGAGGGTTGGGGATACTGGGATGCATAGGGAGAGGCATCACCAGTAAAAACAGGAATTTATTATCCCTCTGTACAGACAATTGGTGAGACCCCATCTGGAGTACTGCGTGTAGTTCTGGAGACCCAATCTCCGCAAAGACATAGACAGGATGGAGGCTGTACAGAGGAGGGCAACTAAAATGGTGCAGGGTCTACACCGGAAGACATATGAAGAGAGACATAAGGAGCTGAATATGTATAGCCTCGAGGAAAGGAGGGAGAGGGGGGACATGATAGAAACATTCAAGTACCTCAAGGGAATCAACAAAGTCCAAGAGGGCAGCATCTTTCAAAAAAGAGTGTGCAAGAACAAGGGAGCACAATTTGAAGATAGAAGGGAAGTGCTCAGAGGTAATTTAAGGAAGTATTTTTCACAGAGAGGGTTGTGGATGCATGGAACGGCCTTCCGGAGGAGATTGTGGAGTCAAAAACAGTGGTGGAATTCAAGCATGCATGGGACAGTCATAAGGCAATTCTAGGGGGTGGGGGTAGGAAGAAGTAGGCTGCTGGTTAACTAGGATCTGCAGCTTATCCATTAGGTAGGGAAATGGGCAGACTGGGTGGGCCAAGCTGTCCTTATCTGCCATCAAAATATATGTTTCTATATGTTTCTATGAGTGCACAAACGTTTGTTGATTAGTCAGTGGTCATAGAAAACAGTGCTGTAATTTATGCTGTTCGATAGCAACACAGTGCCCGGGCCACCAAACAGTCAGGAACGGGACCAGATGAGGTAAGTGCGCAGGGGAAATGTAGGACAGAACCAGTCGCATTGTCTCCTCCTGATTGCCAATTCTTGCCTCTCTGGGCTCTCTCCTCCTTTTTGCACTGTTACCTACAGGCAGGGCCCCTAGTGCTCTGCAGCAGAATTTTCTAATTTCTGCGGCAGAGCTCCTTGGCTTCTGCGGCGGCATTTTCTGATTTCTGCGGCATGATTTATTCATTTCTCTGGCAGAACGCAATCCTGTCATTGGCCAAACATGTGATATCATCAATTACATCATATGCTGAGCATAGAGGCGGGGCTTCAGGATAAACGAGATTGGAAAGAAAGCCTGACACTATGGAAAAATAGTGTATTTGAATGAAAATTCACCAAAAACAATTAATTCTGCAGCACTATGTATATTCTGTGGCATGATGCAAATTCTGTGGAAAATTCCGCAACCGCAGAATCGCAGAATTCCAGGGGCCTTGCCTACAAGTAAGCTGCACAATAGGGGGAAAAAAATGCAAGCTCCAAATGCTATGTAGTCATTTCTTATCTATTTCAACATGCCATAAAGTCATAAACCTGCTTATTTCATCATAAAATGCAATATTAGTGACCGGCAGCTTAAATGCTGCATGCTGCAAAAAGGAGTGACCTCTGGGCTCTAGCAGGCACACTGGCCTGACACTGAGTAGCTGCTCTCAGAACCAGGGGACCCAGAGACATTGTTCTTTACAAGTGCACTAGTCACCTTATATGAATCTGTCCTAGCTGGTACCAGTAGCATAATATATGGGAAGAAATATATTATTTAACAGTTTCTCTTTAAATTCATTATATGGTTTCAGAGCACGGTAAGGCCACCTTGTTGGCCATTATTTTATTTTAGTATTTGTCTACCTAACTGCACTGTTTTTGTTTCTGTATTAAATGTTCACTGAATGATGTTTAAGTATTTTTCCTAATTTGTTATTTGATCTCATTTACTGCAGTGTAGATTGTTTTCCTGATTTACTGTTCTTTACTGTAACTTGAAACTGTGAGTTTCCACTCACTATGTATTTGTATTGTTTTTGCTCTGTACTATCCCAGGTTGTGCCTGAAAATAGGCATTTCTCTGTTTAGTGCACCTACCCAGCCAACAAAAACAAATAAATAATTAATTATAATGTCATGAGCATATTGGAAAGTCTGCAAAGCAGTGCAGCAGGTGAGGATTTGTTTAGTAACTTTAAGTTATGATTTAGCTAACACAATACACCCCTGCCACATACACCATGCAAGGAAACATTCGACATTGACAAGTGCTTGTTCTCCTTCTTGGGGATATATATAACAAACAAAAAAAAAAGGGAGAGAGCATTCGAAGGGCTGCTCCGGTGTCTCCTTTCTTAAGGAAATCACTTAAGCTGTGATCCCCTTAACTGTCCTCCTCCTATCACACACACACACACCCTTTCTTACCCTCTCATGCCCAACCTTCAATCTGAAACCAAAAAAATATAAATAAAGAGGAGATAATTAGAGAATAAAGAGGAGGCTCCCTGCTTCACCCACTCATTGCCCGGCTGGGCAAAATTTTGCTTCTTTTTCTCTTTCAAATCTTCTTGGACCTCAGGTCTGGTTAAATGGGGGGCACCCTGGTCTCACACCCTCTCTAGATCCCCTGCTTCAGGTTAAAAAACAGGGATAATAGGAGGAGGACTAGCACTCTCTCTCTCTCTCTCTCTCTCTCTCTCTCTCTTCTTCTTCTTCTTCTTTTACTTCCTCTTTCTTTCTTTCCCTCTACCTAGGGCTGCCCAGCATGCTGGCCATCCCTGCCCTTCCTAGACCCTCTACTTATCTATATCTTCTATTAAGTCAGCTGTTTATCTTTATTTTCTCCCACCCTCCCTGTCCTTTGGGCTCCCTTGCCCTCACTCCACTCCCTGTTTCTATCTTCCTCTCCTGGTGGGCAGAGCTGAGGAGCTGGGAGGAGTCCGTGTCGGTTACTGGCCACTCCATGAGTGCCATGTAATACGTCAGCCTTGTGGCCAGCACCGTCTCTGACATTGGCTCCCCCAGCACTGAAAAGTTTAAAGAGACAAGCTTCCGAGCAGAATCCAGTTCTCTGGTCTAGACCAAAGCATAATGAATGGTGAAGATACGTGGGAAGATCAAGAATTATGGTGAGTACGTAATTTTCATTTCTCTAGTTTACCTTTATCTCCTGGTACAGTGCAACTTTTGTTAAATTTGACAGTGTTTAACTGATACCATTGGTTGTGCCCATGCATTATATTAGTACCAGTGCTAAAAAATGTCTGGTGTGGCTGTCTCAAATTTTTCTGTTTTCTGTGGGATCTTGGTTTTTTCCTGGCATGGACCACAGTATGGCTCTGTGGATGAGACTCTCTCAAAGGTTCCTAATTTCAAAGTAAGTCATTTTTTATCTTAATGAATCCCAGTATTTCCATATACAGAACCACACTTTGCTTCCTATCTCCTCCAGTGAGGTCTAAGTCTGAACACTTTATTGCTTACTCTCCTGCTATGATGTATATTGCAGCCAAGATCTGATAGTTGGAAGAGTGGCAGTGCTTTATGGAGGCAGGTGCATGTGTAGAATTTGATTCCATTCAAGATTCTAGAGTTTGTGTTTACACAGATGATGATGATATGTATGGATTTTTAATGAGAACAGACAAGAACTATAGTTACAAGTAAGTAGTATCATCCCATGCTGTGGTCTTGTTCTGTTAAAAAAAAACATTTTGTCTGTGTACAGTATTTAAAAAATATTTCTGGTCAACATGTGCATAGTCAACACAGTGAATTGTAACTGTAAGGAAAAAATCGCCCCCTCGCTTATAGTCTCCGTATACAAACATAGTTCTTTACTTAAATTCCACATGTTTTTGGGATAGTAGCCAGAAAATGCACAGGTCATATGTTTTGTCTTGTATGAACCTAATCAGGCCCAAACCAGGTATAGGATTCTTGTTGTCTGCTTTGCCATGGACAATGCAGGAATTTAAAATGAGGACTGTGTTTCTAATTGAAGAATTGTGGGAAAATGGGGTCTCATTTTCTGGACATTATACTGTTCACAAAAACATTGATCAGGTAGGTCTTTTCCCGGCTATCGATATCATTTATGGGACTCTAATCTCCTTTCCACTATTTCCTTCCTGCGTTATAGATTATAGAGCCACTTTCAAAGTCCAGAGTTTTTCTACCCCTTGAATAGATGGGTCAAGGGCAAGGAAATATACTATTCACCAGTGGTGCATTCTCTGCCTATAAATTTATAAGTGCATTTAGTCTTACAATAAACAAAATTGGCTTTTCGCCAGCCCACCAGCGCAGCGGTAGGGCTACCGCTCGTGGCGCCAGCGACCCGGGTTTGGGGAACGGACTTGGGTGGCTGGAAGGTCGGCCGGGGTGGAGAAGGATTGAGCACCCAGAGGCTGCTCCCCTCCTCCGGGGTGGGCGGGTTGCTTGTTCCGCCACTCTACCGCCACCTGGGTGACCACAGGTGGAAATGCAGTGGGACAGCAAATAGAAGGGAGGGGGGGACGTCGGCTGGGAGCCAGAGCGTTCGCATGTCCTGACATGCATCGCCCCATGGTTTCCTAAGCATGCTGATGTCCTGTGGGAGGACCAGAAAGCAGGAAAAACCCTGCAGTGCTCCCTGTAGACGGAGCTCCATGCCCTGATCCCAATGCCTCTGCCGGCACCAGGACAGCATCCCCGACGATGCACAGACACATTGGGGCAGAGGAGGTGGCCCCGCCCCATACCTGCCTGGGGGGGTATAACCAAGGCTCCGTGGGAGGATGGACTGCACTGGTGATCGGACAGACGAGCAGGGACGCACAAGGCCATGGGAGTCTCCCGAAGGTAAGGAAGCACCGCAGCGAGCAGGGGGCATAAAGAAAGAGTATTGAAGAAAAAAAAATGGCTTTTCAAGTGGGGCTTCACTGGATTTATTAATATAACTTACTTAGTGGCAGCACTGAAGGCTATCATTCAAAGAGAATCAAAAGAAATCATTTTCAATTTATGCACAAAAACTTGTAGCCCACAGGTCTCTGAAAAAAAAATCCAAAGCCAAAGAAACCTATTCTTTAAAGAACCCCATTTCAGTGTTTATAAGACAAAGTGTTCCCAGTTCAAATAAATTTTAGCAAAGCTTAACAAGGGATATTTCCTGCTTAAATGTAATGCACACAGACTTTGCATTATGAGGCCTGCATAACTGCTGTTACTGGGCAGTAATGTTATACAATAATTTGCTTCTTTCAGGAATGTTGCAGATACAGAACTTCTGAAACTGCAAAAATATGATTCATATTAACAGCTTACCATGCATGTACAGTAAATAGTTATTGCAGGTGGTGTTTGCCGATAGGATCATTAAAGAAGAAAAGGGGTAATTTTGTGATTCAGAATAAGTGTTGCATGTAGCAGTCTATTGAACCCAGTGAGGTTTAAGTGAATTTGGATTAAGAAAAACTGGGACTGTGGCTGGCATCTACATTTATCACTTTGCACAGTGGTAGTTAGAAATGTTTCCCCATAAATATCTACATATATAAAAATGTGGCACGGGAAATCTCATTAGAATACATGTGGATTTCCTGTGACATTTCTAGATATACTGGTACCTATCTCTCACTACTACTGTAAACAAAAATCTGGATTTAAAATACATTCTCCAAAAGATGCACAGAACATATGTGGGTTCTATATGTAATGTCAGCTATGGACTTTGAAAAAAGGCAAGGGCCATTTGGGATTTCATGTCATCAGAGAATATCTCCAGATAGACGGGCTGGTGTATATTATTTTACAATTTGTTTTCAAATATACTTCATATCTTTTTATTTCAGGTGCTTGTAGCTAAGCCCTTTGAAATGAACGGTTTGCCAACAATGATGCCTTTCAGTTTGCCTTTTCAAGACTACAAAAGGGAGTCTTCAGCTGTAAAGGAAATCCCAGGAACACTTGATGGTTTACCACAGAGAACAAAGCGAGTGGATTTTTCAAGTGTCGTTTTGACTGTTCCTTGCATACCTACACCCCAACATCTAACACTAAATGGATCATGTGTGAAAGAGGAAGAAGAAGATCAGTCACAAGAAAAAGAGGCCGACATACAGAGTGAGTCAAGCAGTGAGGTGAGCCAAAAAAGCACTGAGCAGAGCCAAGAAGGTGCTCCTTCTACCCTTCTTGCTGATGACCAAAAGGAATCAAAGGGCCGAGCATCAACAGCCGAGGGGTGACCTGGAACTAGAAGAAGTCTCAAAGACACTTGTATTGTTTTCTCCAGGAGATGTGAAGAAGTCTCCAATAACAACAGAATTTGGTCCTGATGTTGACCTGGGAACAGTAGCAGCATTGACACCTCAAAATGAGAGGCCACAACCCATGGGGAGTCAGCTGGATGTATCAGAGCCTGGAACTCTGTCCTCAGTTCTTAAATCAGAGCCAAAGCCTCTAATGGTGGTTACAGCCTCATCCACACCTTTTACCAAAGTTGAACGAACATTTGTGCATATTGCTGAAAAGACACACTTAAATATCATGTCTTCCAGTGGCCATCTGATGAGGCATGAGGAATATGAACCTATTGGCCATTCTGCCGAACCACTTGTTGAGGAGGAACTTCAGGAACAAGAAAATGGCAGGAGCAATGGCAGTCAAAATTCTGTAGCAGATGATGTAGAAGGGTCTGCCCTAACAACAGATCAGATTGTAACTTCTGCAGAAACACCTGCAGCAGAATTTAAGGTTCTAAATGGCACCAGTATTCCTCTAGAAAATGTCTTCGATCAGCATGTTGAAGATGTTCATGCTTTTGTCTCTACTGGGATTGATAATGATGTCTTTGATGCAACTGAAGATGTTAAACAAGCAAAAATGTTGGAGGAAATCAGTAATGAATTTAAAGAGGCTCCTAAAAGGCCATTAGTGACCCAGTTCAGAAGTCGGATTCCAGTTTTGTTGTCTGAAGAGGAAACTGGCTCAGATCATTCAGCTCCTCTTTCTTACAGAGAAAGACTTTATAAAAGAACAAAACAGCCAGATCTAGCTCGACTAGTAATGGCGAAGAGACAAGCCCAGCTATTGAGACTGGCTTCTAGGGCTTCTTCTTCAGCTTCCTCCAGTGATGAAAGGAGGAGAGCTTCAGAAACCCTGTCTGCTACGGGTTCTGAAGAGGAAACACATGACTCTGATGACTCTGGGCCCAAAAACATACTTTCAGAAAGCTAGCTCTTTAGAAAAGGAGCCAAGTGTGAAAAGTCGAATCCCTCGTCCAGTTCCATCAACTAAAGCAGGTATCATGCAGTTGAGACATGGAAGCCCTTCTCTGACACCCTTGCCACCTCCTCACAGTAGCCCATCAGAATCTGTGGCACTGCACAGGTAAGCTGTTTGTTTGTATCTTTTTAGAAGTAATTTAAAATATATGGAGGTAATCCTTCCCAGAAAAGCAATTAAAAAAATGTCTACAGTACATCTGGATACGGATAGTGCTGCCACTGCAAGGAAACCAGAGGTTTCTTTCTGCAAAATACAGAGACAAGGGTTGGGGAAGAATAGCAGAGTGTATTTACTGTAAATCTTCAAACCTTGCACATGGGGTGAAATCGTTTTGCAAAGAACAGAGACATGGGTTGGAAAGAACAGTGGCATGTTTTAAATCTTCACCACTTTGACACAGAGCAAAATGTTTCTGTAAGGTAAAGGAACATAGAAAGAAAGAAATTGCTGGCTGAAGAAGGCTTGTTGGTCTGTCTGATCTGTTATGAGACCGAGCCCGCAAGTGGTCACCCAACTCCTCCCTGCTCTTTTATTTTCTCCCCCCATTGCCCCTCATAAAACCTACAGTATATGTCTTCCCACTTATGTTTGTCCCCCAAACTGATTTTGCACAGAACACTATGATAAACAATCTGTTTCACCTGTCCACCACTGTCTATATAAAAAAGTGCTTCCTTTTGGCCCACCACACAGTGGTATCGCTACCACTTCTGACACTGATAACTTGGGTTCTGAAGTGAGCCTGGAGCATTGGAGGGTTGGCCAGGGGAGGAGTTTTCAAACTTCCCAGGTACAGCTCACCTCCTCTGGGGTGGGTGGGTTTAGTGCCCAAGGTGATAGAGTGCCTCTTGGCAGCAGACAGGGGGAGGCAGTGAGCCTGGGGACCTAGAGAAGGCTGTGAATGGTCGGAAGCAGCAGATGTCAGCAGAGGAACATGTATGACACTACATGACATCAATGCATGTCTATACCCACTAGTGGAAGCTGCAAACCGGATGAGCTGCTGGCTGGGCAGGTGATGCCTCTCCATGCCACAGCACCCATTGCTGGTTTCTACTTGCCTTGTCCTTAACATATCCCCAGCCTTCACTGCTACCTGTCTGGGTTACCAGGTGAGTTTAAGGGAGCCACCATGCAGCAGGAGGCATCTCCCCTCGGGGGGGGGGCAAGCTGTGGGGACCTGCCCAGCAGATAAATCACGAATGAACCAAGCATACCAAGGAGTCAGGTCAAGAGGATCTTGGCTGGGCAGGATCAGGCACTGGCGATGGCCAAGGAGGCTCCAGCCTGTGGAGAGTAGGACGATAAAGAGAGGGGGAAAAAAGTACTTTCTCCTTAACCGTCTTTGTGTTACCACTAGTGTTTTGTTTGCACTACAGGTCAACAGGGCATTGCTGTACACTTTGTCTGTCCACTGTAGAAACTTGAATGTTTCTATCATGCCGCCCCCATCTCCCTCCTAGTTTTTCTAGCTATTACATCCTAAAGTCTATCAGCCTTTCCTTCTAGGATCTACCCTGCCACTCTGAATCATCTTGGCAGCCCTCCTCTTCACGAACTTCCCCCTTTCCTTACCATTCTTCAGGTGTATTCCAGAACTGCATGCTGTAGTACAAGTGGAGTCTCAGCGGGGTTCTGAACAGGAGTAGTATCACCTCCTTGCATCTACTGATGATCCCTTGCCTATGCATCTCAACACCCTATTGCCTACTGCCTTATTAAATTGAGCAGATTGATTTAGGTTATCAGATATAATAACCCCTAAATTCCTATCTTCCTTTGTCTGCTCCTCCCTCAGCTCCCCCATCCTGCATTCGTTCTCAGGTTCTTTGCTCCTACAGTATGTACATGACTTTGCACTTTTTCACATTGAACCTCAGCTGCCATACCCTGGACCACCTCTACAACCACTCCAAATCCTCTTTCTGAAGGATTCAGAATTTAGTAGCGGCACAATTTCGTATAACAAAGTTCCTTTGAAAAGAGTCTTGTAGAATGCAGTGGACAAAAGACATCATGATCAGCACTCCATATTCATAGAATCTACTCTGGTATGTGGGAGGAAAACCACTCCTCTTCTCAGAATGCTATCAGCATCTTATGGTACCTCTCTTACAGTGTTGTTTATAATATGCAGATGCCTAGATGACAAGATCTATACAAATTAACAAAAATAGTTCAGAACCATAAAAAGTAAGAAAGACATTTGGGGATGGGAAAATAAGTGATAAGGGAAATGGAAACCAGGTATAAAGATTTTTTCACAATCAAATTACAACGGAACAGAACATAATACAATGTAGAAGCAAAAGAATATAATGTATATTTTCAAACTACATATTTTACAATAAAGGACAGACTCACAGTATTCCTGTAATTCTTCAGGTGAGGATTCCAGAACTGCATGCAGTATTATTTGTGCTCTCGCCAGGTATCTGTACAAGGACAGTATCACCTCCTTGTGCCTATTGCTGAATAGCAGTAACTGGACCAGTGAGTGCTTCCCCTCATAAACCGTAAATTGCCTAGATGTTTTCCCCTAATAAAATGTATTACATTTGCATATTACTTGGAACACTACACTTGCTAAAGCTATGGATATCAAGCATTTCAGTAATCTTAACACTTCCAAAGGCATTACTTTGTTTTACTGTGGCACAAAATTTACATTGGCCACGATGGGAACAGCCAACTGGTGGTGTAGGTAGCCATGTAGGGGATTGTCGTACAGGCTGTAAGTTGTGCACCAAAACATTACCCAGGTTAGTCCCTCTTGTAAATATCATTCTTGGAGGTTCCTTAACCCATTTTCAGGAGAGGATTCTGTTCGCAGGATACACCAGTGTTTGTTAATTATTTCTTGTACCTAGTTCACTTGGACAGAATAATTCGTAACAAAATTCAGACCTAAAGCACTTTCACACTAAGAGTAATAGATGTACAGAAGGCTGCAGCCCATATTAGTACATCTCCAGAAACCTGCAAATATTTATGCACGATTTAGTAGGAATTTATCAAGATTTGTTTTTTCAACATGTCGAAGTTTGTTGTATCCAACAATGACTTGGGTAGGACATTCCATATATGAATGATCCTCTGGGTGTAAAAGAATCGTCTAATATCTGTCCTTGGATATGTTAGTGTTAGTTGAAATTTATGGCTTCTAAGATTGCACTCTCTTATATTAAAAGTCATGCCTAGTTGAGCCACAAGTGCTATATCTTTAGATATTTTAAACATCACTAAAAAATCGCCCCTTGTCCTTCTTAGTTCCAGCAAATAGAGATCCAGTTCCTTTAACTAGGATCTGCAGCTTATCCTGTAGGTAGGGAAATGGGCAGACTAGGTGGGCCAAGCAGTCCTTATCTGCCGTCAAAGTCTATGTTTCTATGTTTAATCGCTCCTCATAGCTTTTGCTTTGCATGTTATCTATCATTTTTGTAACTCTTCACTGGACCCCCTCCAAGCCGTTGATATCTCGCCTAAGATAGGAACTCCGAAGTGGGGAGCAGTAGTCCAAATGAGGGCGTACATATTCTCTGTACAGCGGAAGAATACACTCCCTGTTCCTAGAAACAAAAGATCTTTTAATGCATCCTAATAATCTATTAGCTTGTTTTCTGATATGATTACAGTGCATACTAAATGAGAGGTCTGATTTAATATTTACACCCAGATCTTTTTCTTCTGTTATCAGTGTCAGTGAAATACCATTAAGATTAAACTGTTTTGTGTGGTTTGTATCTCCCAAATGCATAATTACACACTTATTTACATTTTAACTCGGTATCATTTTTCTTTGCCCAATCTTCTAGGCTTTTCATGTCTTCTGTAAAATCAGCTATATCCTCCTTTGAACCAACTTTAGCTGCAATTTTGGTGTCGTCTGGGCAATATTCTTCAAATTTGTTGTCATGTCAGACACAAAAATAGAGAACAACATGGATCCCAGAATGAACCCTTGCAGCACCCCACTGGTGACAGTGCCTGTATTCAAAGAATGCCCCCTTATACACACCACCTGTGTACGTTTTTTGAGCCACTCATCGACCCAATTAACCAGTTTGTAGTTTATACCTAGTGAGCACATTTTGTTAATCAGAGTTCTATGGAGCACTTTATCAAAAGCCTTACATGGATCTAAGTATACAACATCCACCGGTATCTTTTCATAAAGGAATTTACTGACATTTTCATAAAAGACCAGGTTGCTGGTGAGGCACGACCTTTTACTCTTAAAACCATGCTGATTGGGATCTACTAGGTTTTTTTTTAACCAAATCATCCTCAATTCTTGTTTTCAGAATAGCTTCGAAGATTTTGCCCAATATTCTGGTCAGGCAAATAGGTCTATAGCTGGATATTTCACTCTTATTGCCCTTCTTGAATATAGGTGTTATCAATGCGGCCTTCCAATCATTTGTTACTATTCCTGATATTAAAGATAAATTAAATATTTTGTATAGTGGTTCGATTAACCAAGGTGCTATTTCTTTTAATAGTCGCGGATGAAGCTTATCTGGCCCTGGTGATTTATTAATGTTGATTGCATCCAATTTTATCATGATTTCTTGTCTAGCAATTTCCATGATGTCATCTTCTGCTCCATTGTTTATGTAATTTGTGTCTTATTTTGTATGTAGGGTTGGATTAAAGATTAAAAGTGTTTATTGAATTCCTGTGCCATTTCCTGGGGTGATCCCAGTGTATCATGGCCCACGACAAACAGACCTATAGTTTTGGTAGTTTGTTTTTTGTTGTTTATATACAAGTAGAAACTCTTGCCTCCATCCTTTATATATGCTAACCTAAGTTCTAGTTTCTTCTTTTCCCTTCTTATAGCATACTCACACCTTTTTAATATTGCCCTATAGTCGATTAGTATTTTCTCTATGCTGAATCAGTTAATTCCTATCAGTATTAGTTGCTTGCTATCTTGCCTGATTAACCAGTTCCCTAACATAGCCTCTTGCTTTAAATCTCTGTTGAAATTCATCAGTCTTCAATTCAAAATCACATCATTGCAACAATTATGCCGAATTCTGGAAAACTGGGACTTACTGCAGGTATGTTCCTGATGGTGTGGTGAGAGTGCACCTGTTAGCCAACAGAAGTATATTCCTGTCTGTATCTTATAAAAACGTCAGCTGACACACCACCATCTTGCCCCCAATTTTTTTTAAATTAATCCTTTTCTCCCTGCCTGGCTGGCTTCTCTCCCCCTCGACCACCCCTGCACCATCTTCCACCTTCTCCTGTACTTACTTGACTCCTGTTTCCCCCATGGCACTGACAGAGAGCCATTGCTCAACCCACCGAACACAATCCAGTGAGAGCCATGCTAGGTCGCCGGTGCGGGGACTGTGAAGGGTCAGAGGATCATCCTTGCCAGCCAGGGTGATTTCTCCCTGTTCTCCCATCCCATGATGCAGATGAGGTGGCATAAATGATGCTATTGGCTGAGCTGCACATGCTTCTGCACACAGCATGCCAAACATCTGCCCCACCTTCGCCCCCCTACATGCAGTCCCAGCATTCTGACCCCCAGCCACTGCTCACACACACACAGGGCGGCAGTATAACGCAGTGGTTTAAGGCTATGAGCTGCAAATCTGGAGATCTAGGTTTGAATCCTACAGCCCCCACTTGCATACTGTGTGACCCTGAGCAAGTCACTTAACTTCCCTGTGCTCCCAGGTTGCACCTGTAAACAAGCTTTCAGCTTAGTGTGTCTCACCTGGTTAAACAATTGGGAAAAAAAAGGCTAACACCAGGCACCAGTTTCACCCTCTCTGGAGGAGGAGGAGAGGAGTCTCTTGGATGCTCAGTTCCCCTCCCATCGCCGTGCCAGCCCTCTGACTCCTGAGTTCGCTCCATAACTCCAGTCATCAGCATCATGATCGGTAGCACTACTGCTGCACTGGCAGACTGGCATATCTTGCTCCCTTTTAATAATAAGATCCAAGAAATGAATACAATTATGATCAATAGTAACATCAAGTCTCTGGTTCAGCTTTGACTGTTCCATAAAGCTGAAAACATTATACAATTCATCCACTGTGCCCTGCCACTCTGTCAGTACGTCATCAATAAACTGCCTCCACAGATCCACAAACTGTTGTATGTATTCTGAAATGCTGTTTAATTTTCTCTGCACCCGAAGAAGGGACCTCAGAGGTCACAGAAGCTTGTGTAAAAATTCTTCAGTTAGTGTAATAAAAGGTATTACTACAAGAAAAAAAGTGTTGTACTAGATTTCCTGGGACTAACATGGCACCACAAAGCTGCTCCACAGATCAATGTAAATCAAGAAGGGGTTACTAACAGAATCATAAATAATATTGTTCCATTTTCCAAGATCAGAATTTACGTAATTGAGTGAAAATGCTCCTATGGCTGTATCTTTAATTCGCAAGCAACACTTGCCATGGAAAATAGAAGAACTACAGCTAAGGACAAGTTCAGATAATTGTAGAAAAAACCTTTTTATGGTCCTCATTTTCCTCAGTAGCTGTATCCAGCCAGAATTTAAGCATCTGTAACCCCTTTATGGGGGATATTGATGTACAGGGACTTTACATTTAGTGTCCCCAGAAGTCACCCAGGTTCTAACTGGATATCTTCCAGGACCTGCAGGATTTGGGTAGTATCTCTGATAAAAGAGAATACATTTCTAATTACTGTGTATTTATAACATATAGGGTTAAGAGCTTGGTAGAGAGCCTTTACCTGCAGTGATAGGTCATCCTCGGGGAGTGTTGAGTCCCTTGCGCACCTTAAGTAATATGTAGATGGAAGCTCTGACTGGATTCTCCAACTAGAGGAACTCCTTTACCTGTCAAAAATGTAATACAGAATCAATATAGTTATCCACCATTCTTTTAAAAGTTAGACTAGGAGCCCTATCTAACTGGCAAGAAAATGTGTTGTTACTTAACTGCCTTTGAACTCTCAAGACATATTTGTCAGTATCACACATTGTACAGCACCGATGCCCACCCCCCACGCTTGTCAGCAGGCTTGATTGTAACAAAGACCTGAGCTCTTTTCTTCTAGGTTGCTTGTAAGGACAGAGCAAAGAACCTTACCAAAGCAAGGAAAATGATTAAGGTTTCTTTTGGCTAGGCAGATTTACTGTGTGTTATTATTTTCTTTTGTATTCACAGGGATTGTTACTTTTTATTGCTAACATTTTATTGCTTCATCTTCCTCTGATTCATATTGTTGTTGCTGGGTATACCTTCTGGGTGTGCCTACAGGTATGTGCTTACAGATTACTGCTGTAATCTTCTGATTCATAGTGTCTTTTGCAAGGTATAGCTTCTGTTACTGCTTTATTTTTCTCTGTAGCAAAGTGTTTCTTACAGGGTATATCTTCTGTGAAATTGTTGCAGGTGGTGCTTTACAGACTTTACAGTTTTATCTATCATTAGGCTAAGCTTTCAGGGCTACTGCATTTGTTGCTGACTGATTGTTTCTGCTCTTACCTCCTTATTTCTTTCATCTGTGGTTCTTCCTTTTTGGCAGGGGAAGGGTGATAGGGGAGCTGCACATGCGGCTCAAGGGCTGGTGCCAGGATAAAGGATACAAATTTGTAGGTAACTGGCAAAAGTTTTGGGAGCAAAAGTTCTTTAAATTTGATGGACTGCATCTGACTAAGGAGGGATTCAGTGCATTGGGGCAGAAGTTTGATGTCTTTGCAGAATATTTAAACTAGGAAATGGGGAGTTCAGCATGTTTGTAGTTCATTTGCATCACCAGGTAAGGAAAAAGGTCCTGCTCCCCATATGACACACAGGGGAAATGCCAGACCTCTCCCAGCAACCAACACACCAAAATCTGGCCAGTGGAAAATCATGTACACAAATGCTGACAGTTTGGGAAACAAGATCCCAGACATGCAGGCAATAATGACAAAGGCTAAATTGGACATAGTAGCCATTAGTGAGACATGGTTCACCAGTAACCACACTTGGCAGACTTCAGTACCCGCCATGTACTGTCTAGAAGAGACGGAGTGTGTTGGGGGAGGCCCTTATGTCAATGAAAATATCAAAGCTACAGAAATTCAGAATACACATAAGGAGCCAGAAGAACTGTGGGTCACCCTGGAAACAGGAAATGGGACATCCATATGAACTGGGGTTGTCTACAGGCCTCCAGACCAGGGAAAGACATAGACACATTACTGTTAGAAGATATACAAAACATGACAGCTAAAGGGGCGGTTCTGATAATGGGAGACTTCAACATGCCAGATACAGATTGGTCAATACCAGCAGGAACATCTGCCAGAACTAGACACATAGTGGATTCCCTGCAGGGGGAGGGCCTCAAACAACTGGTACAACAACCCACATGAGACAGGGCTATCCTAGATCTAGTACTGACTAACAGGAAAAGGATCACAGATCTCCAGGTAGAAGGTCACCTGGGGGCCAATGACCATCACATGGTATGGTTCAATTTGGCCACTAGAACTAAATCATCCCATACCAAGGCAAAAATATGGGACTTCAGGGGAGCTGACTTTGATAAGATGGCCAACAGAGTTAAGCTAGCAATGGCAAGAAGAAATACAGGTGAGGGGGTACAGGCAAAATGTGCAAGTATTAAGGATGCAATACTTGAAGCAACATCCCATTGTGTTAGAGAGAAAAGGAAGTGCAAAAGAAGAAGGAAACCACTTTGGTTCTCAAAAACAGTAGCAGAAAAGGTCAGAGTCAAAAGGCTGGCCTTCAGGAAATAGAAGGGAACACAGAGGGATGAAGCTAGGGAGGCATACCAAACTTCCCTAAGGGAAACAGGGAAGGCAGTAAGGCAGGCAGAGGCCCAAACTGAGGAAACACTAGCACAAGCAGTAAAAGAAGGTGACAAGACTTTCTATAGATACATTAGTGAAAGGAGAAAGTCCAGAGGGGGTATTGCTGAGATCAAAGGGAATAAGGGGGCATGTGAGTAGGTGGACCATGTAAAAGCATCTATCCTAAATAGATCCTTATGCTCAGTATTTACTGAGGAGAAGGTAGGGCAGGGCCCACAGCCCAGCACCATGGACACAAGGGGAGGGAGGTGTACACTAGTCCCTTCACAAAAGAAAGGGTCCTACAAGAGCTCGATAAGCTCAGGGTGGACAAGGCAATGGGATCTGATGACATACATCCCAGGGTACTAAGCGAGCTAAGGGTGGAACTAGCAGAGCCATTATCAGAATTGTTTAGTGAGTCTATGAGCTGAGGAGTGGTCCCAGAAGACTGGAGAAAGGTTCATGTGATCCCACTCCACAAGAGTAGTAGCAGGGAGGAGGCAAGAAATTACAGACCAGTCAGTCTTATCTCAGAAGTTGGCAAGATTATGGAGGCACTCCTTAAGGAAAAGATAGTGCAACACCAGGAATCCATAGGTGCACAGGATCCAAGACAGCATGGGTTTACAACAGGAAGGTCCTGTCAAACTAATCTCATAGATTTCTTTGACGGGGTAACCAGAGTAGTGGACCAAGGGGGAGCAGTTGATGTCGCCTACCTTGACTTTAGCAAAGATACTGTTCCACATAGAAGATTGATTAATAAGCTGGGTAGGCTCGGGGTGGGTCAGAAGTTGGTCAACTGGGTGGCAAACTGGTTGATGGGCAGAAAACAGAGTGGTGGTAAACGGTATACAGTCAGAAGATATGCAAGTCACAAGTGGGGTACCTCAGGGATCATTCCTGGGGCCAGTCCTCTTCAATATCTTTATCAGTGACATTGCAGATAGACTGGAGGGTAAGGTTTGTCTGTTTACAGATGACACCAAGATCTGCAACAGAGTAGATGATCCAGATAGGGTGGGCAGAATGAGAAGAGTTCTGGATAAACTGGCAAAATGGTTGGAAGAATGGCAACTGGGGTTTAACATAAAGAAGTACAAGATCATGCACATAAGGAAGAGAAACCCTGAAGTCACCCATAGGTTGGGAGGGGAACTGCTGGCAGACACAAGGGAAGAAAGAGACTTGGGCATCATCATCACAGATGCTTTGCATTGTGGGGGCATGTGTGATTTTGTATTTCTTTGAAACTTGGCTTCCCGGACAAATGCCCTTTGGGGTAACCATTGCCTCAGTGCTTGTACACAGAGGTACAGTACGTTGTCTTTTAAATAGTTTTTTGTTTTAATTGGGTTCACCATAACATAACCCAGCTAGACCATCTTAGGGTAGCTGGTTCATTCCACTGGGGTGTTAAACAGACGAGGCATACTGATAAGTCCTGGTAGGACGAAACACGTGTCTATGTCTTCTGTTGGCACCCTTTGCAAACTGTGTGAGAGGCCTTTCGGCACCATGCATTTCTGCTTAAAGTTGAACCAGCATAATATTCTGAGGTGATTTGCATATGCAGCCCATGATGCTTTGTATTGTGGGGGCATGTGTGATTTTGTATTTCTTTGAAACTTGGCTTCCCAGCCAAATGCCCTTTGTGGTAACCATTGCCTCAGTGCTTACACACAGAGGTTCGTTGTCTTTTAAATTGTTTTTTGTTTTAATTGGGTTCGCCACAACATAACCCAGATAGACCATCTTTGGGTAGCTGGTTCATTCCACTGGGGTGTCAAACAGAAGAGGCATACTGATGAGTCCTGGTAGGACGAAACACGTGTCTATGTCTTTGTTGGCACCCTTTGCAAACTGTGTGAGAGGCCTTTCGGCACCATGCATTTCTGCTTAAAGTTGAACCAGCATAATATTCTGTGGTGATTTGCATATGCAGCCCATGATGCTTTGCATTGTGGGGGCATGTGTGATTTTGTATTTCTTTGAAACTTGGCTTCCCGTCCAAATGCCCTTTGGAGTAACCATTGCCTCAGTGCTTGCACACAGAGGTTCGTTATCATCACAGATGACCTAAAATCATCCAAGCAGACCACTAAAGCAGTAGGTAAGGCTAGGGGGATGTTGGGGTGTATTAGTAGGGGTATCACAAGTCGTAAGAGGGAGGTAATAATCCCTCTTTACAAGACACTGGTTAGGCCCCATCTGGAGTACTGCATGCAGTACTGGAGGCCACACCTTCACAAGGACATTAACCAAACGGAGGCAGTCCAGAGAAGGGCAACCAAAATAGTGCAGGGACTGCATCAGAAAACATATGAGGACAGATTAATGGAACTCAATATGTATACCCCTGGAGCAAAGGAGGGAGAGAGCTGATATGATTGAAACATTCAAACACCTTAAGGGCATTAACAAGGTGAAAGAGTCTAACGTTTCAATATAAGAAAAGTAGCAGGACAATAGGTCACAGCATGAGATTAGAGAGAGGCCAATTAAGAGGTAATGTTTATGTTTCTATGTATCTAAATTCATTTTTGCTAATGAATCTAAAGCTTTTTTTTGTGTGATGTTGCAATTAATCCAAAGCTGCTTATTGCTCTTTTGTGATGTTTCAAAAAGTCCAATGCTCTTTATTTCTAAACATGATTTCAAAGTTCACCTCACAAGCTTTTTTAAAAGTATCCACTGCTTGATTGTACTGAGGGCGAAACATGGAGGGCTGGAGAAAGTGTTGTGACAAATTAGTGGAAGCCTGTGATCTTACTTCGAGTTAGAGCTCTTGCAGCAGGTAATAACCATAAGGATTAAGCCACCAGGCGCCAGGACCCCACAGAAAACATCTAGCTAGCAGTCTTAAGTGGGGATCGCCCCCAATGCCGGCCAGTGGTATAAAAGAGGCAGTCCCCAGCCCCATCTCCGTTCTTTTCCAGCTGTCAACCTGTTCGCATTGGCTCCATGGACGCCTCCTGCTACAGTTAACCACCATTGCACATTTACCTGCGTTTCTTATTTCTTTGACAACCTAGTGATTATTTCCCTCATTTTTCTGCATGTCTTTGTCACCAACCTCCTCAGTCGAGCAGCAAAAGTCTAATTGTGTGTGAGGCAAGCAGCTACTGTCCAAAAAACAGCCATGCGGCCTGTCTTTTCTGCCTGGGCCCTGACCACAACACCGAGAACTGCCAGCACTGCCAGAGCTTTTACCAAATGACTAGGTTTCATAGCCAAAAGGCCCTTAAAGCCCACCTTCTAGAGAAGCAGCTTGCCGCCATGCAGAAGCAATCTTAGGAGAAAAGTCCTTCCTTCTTCCTCCTCCTCCATTTCAGGGGCCTCATCGTTGTCCACAACCTATAGGGAGAAGAAGTCTTCAAGGAAGCACAAGTCCTGGGACAAGGACAAGGAGAAGACATGGACATGCTCCCGCTCATAGTCTCCCCATAAGAAGAAGGCCACCTCCATTTCCTCCTCCCACAGGGGACCTGAATGTCCTACCTGGCCTGCCCTCACCTCCTATGGGCAGCCATCAGACAAACGTCCCGCCCTGATACTTATGTCAGGCAGAGGTCAGACGGGAGCCAGGACTTCAGTCTCGGCCCTGCAGCCCCTGAATGTAAAGGCCGTACCTAAATTCATGGGTTCTTCCTCAAATGGCAGAGCCGGTCCCTCTTCGGGCAGTGGGTCGGTACCAGTTGTCCGTCTGGCCCTGGCATCGCCTACGCCTCTACATCTTTGGACAAGAGCAACTGATGCCAGGAGCATGTGCCTGCCTCAGCAGCCTCTGTGGCACCTCTGCACCGCTCTAATGTGACTTCCCCTTGGGCCTCTGCCAAGCCGGCATCAGCCGCATCCCCAGACCAATGCCAGAAAATGCCCACTACTCCGATGTCAGACAAACTGACGTCAAACCCGGTGACCCCTCAGTCATTGCCAACTTCTCTGGCATCGCTTGTGGATATGAACACTTCTCCCTCACCGATGCTGGGAGACCTGATGCCCATGGCCCCTACTCCAGAGGACCAGGCACCTGGATGTCCGACGCCAGCTGCACCAATGCCAGATACACTGATGCCTGCTGCACCGATGCCTGCCGACCCGCAGCCCCAGTCGCCTTCTGGCCCAGCAGGTCCTCAGATCCCTCTTAGCGAGATGAAGGACCTCTTCCATTTCTTTTGGAACAAAATAAAAGGGGACCACCTCCCTCCAAGGCCTGTTGAGCCAGTTGTCATCGAACCTGAGCCAGCAGCCGGGGAGCCTACTCCTCCAGCTAAAAGCCCCTACCCACACCCCAACGATTGGCACAGGGGCCAGTCCAAGTCTAGGGGTTATAGGCACATGTATTCATCTTCTAGATCATTGGACTGATGTCAGCATCGCTCCACAAGCGAACGTCAGCATGAGTCCTCTTCCTCTAGTGTATAGGATTTGAGCCACAGCTCTTCTTCTTCCTCCTCCTCCAGAGGCTCTGAACCCAGGGGTCATCCCCCCATGCCTGATAACTGGGGCACCCCTAGATCACCTCCTGACGATCCATCATTCATGGACATCATGAGACACATCCAGGCTGTCAACGGCTGAGAGACGGAGGACCTGGAACCCTAACGGTGCAGACTGGCTAAGTACTTGTGCCAGAAGGAAACAAAGACCTTAGTGGTACCCCCACTGGTGGATACCTTCCAGGACCTTACCAGGCTAACTTGGAAGCATCCCTCATCTTCCTCTGCAGTATCAAAAAAGTCAGATAGGCTCTACAGAGCGCCCAGAGATGAGCCTTTCCTTGTGGAACATCCAGTGACCAATTCCATGGTCATCACTGTGGCCCATGACAGGTCAAAGAGGCCCAAACACCTCAGCAAGCAATCAGTCTACTGACCAAGAGTCCAGACTTATGGATCAGCTGGACAAGAAGATTTGCACCTCAGTCAGTTGCCCCATCAGGTCCCTTAATTTTCTCACCCACATAGTGCAATATCAAAACGCTTGGGGGAAAAGAGCATGGAGTTGGTACAGGCCATGCTGGATGCACCACGAAAGGCAGAGCTTCTAGACCTGCTTAAGTTTGGCTCCAACGTGGGCATGCATGTTCTGCGGGCATCCTATGATACCACTGATACGGCTGCAGGGCAGCTGCCACCAGCATCTGTCTCCAATGCCATTCATGGCTTTGAATCTCGGGGTTCACGCAGGATCTTCAGGTTGGAATTATGGACCTCCCTTTCAAGGGCTTGGTCCTCTTCGGGGATGAGACTGAGAAGCTTGTCACTTGCCTCCAAGACTCGGGGAAAGGCCATCTGGTCTGTCTAGAAAATGTACAAGGGCACCCAGAAGCTTTTTAAAAAGCAGTCCTTTCAGGGATCCTTGGGGCAGCAGTCTAGGAACCTGCAACAGCAGCAGCAAGGAGGCTATAAATGCAAGGCCACCTCCCAGACTCTTGGAGGTTCCTCTTCCAGAGCCACTGAGTCCTCACAGGGTGCTCTCCCCACCACGGGAGCTTCAGCCTGACTCCTTGCCAGACCCTGCTCCTCCAGCAGAGACCCTGGGAGAGGCGGTGGGGGGTCACTTCTCCCTTTATCTGGTGAGATGGAGCAAAATCACTACCGACCAGTAGGTCCTTCAGATCACAGAGAGAGGACATACTCTGGAGTTCCTGAAGGGATTCATCCCAGAATTCTAAAATAAGTAAGGGTATAACTAGTGACACCACTGGCTACCCTCTTTAATGAATCATGGGAGGATGGGGTGGCACCTGAGGACTGGAGGAGGCCAGATGGTATTCCACTTCACAAACGTGGGAGCAGGGCAGAGGCAGGAAACTACAGACCTGTTAGTTTGACCTCAGTGATAGGGAAAATGATGGACTCACTTCTGAAGTAAAGAATTGTTGAGTACCTAAAGGTCAGAGGGGCACAGGACCCAAGGCAGCATGGATTCACAACGGGAAGGTCATGTCAGATGAATCTAATGGATTTCTTTGACTGGGTCACCAAAGTAGTAGATCAGGGAGGGGCTGTGGACATGGTCTACCTAGACTTTAGCAAGGATTTGACACAGTCCCGCACAAAAGATTAATATACATGTTAGACAGCCTTGGAGTGGGTCCCAAAATGGTAGCCTGGGTAGAAAATTGGCTGGAGAACAGGACACAGAGGGTAATAGTAAACTGAGTCCACTCTGAAGAAAGAGGGGTTACTAGTGGGGTACCGCAGGGTTCAGTACTAGGACCGATCCTCTTCAATGTCTTAATAAGTGACATTGCAGAGGGACTGGAAGGAAAAGTATTGTCTCTTTGCAGATGACACAAAGATCTGCAACAGGGTTGATACACAAGGTGGGGTGGAAAGGATGAGAAGGGACTTGGCAAGGTTGGAAGAATGGTCAAACGTATGGCAGTTTAGATTCAGTGTTAAGAAGTGCAAAGTAATGCACCTGTGAAACAAAAACCCAGGGGAAGAGTACTCAATGAGGGGTGAGATACTAACAACAACAAAAATGGAAAGGGACCTGGGGGAGTCATGTCAGATGATCTAAAGGTGGGCAAGCAATGTGAGAGGGCAGTAAGGAGAGCTGGGGGTATACTGGGATGCCTAGAGAGAGGCATCACCAGTAGAAAACAGGAAGTTGTTATCCCGCTGTACAGACAAATGGTGAGACCCCATCTGAGGTACTGCATGCAGTTCTGGAGACCCACTCTCTGCAAGGACATCGACAAGACGGAGGCAGTCCAGAGGAGGGCAACTAAAATGGTGCAGGGTTTGCACCAGAAGACATATGAAGAGAGAGACTTAAGAAGTTTAATATGTATACCCTCGCGGAAAGCAGGGATATGGGGGACATGATAGAAACTTTCAAGTACCTCAAGAGAATCAACAAAGTCCAAGAGGGTAGCATCTTTCAGAAAAAGAGGTGTGCAAGAACAAGGGGGCACAATTTGAAGATGGGGGAGGACGGCTCAGAAGTAATGTGAGGAAGTATTTTTTCACGGAGAGGGTTGTGGATGCATGGAATGGCCTTTTTGAGGAGGTTGTGGAGTTGAAAGCAGTGGGGGAATTCAAGAATACATGGGAGAGATATAAGGCAATTTTAGGGGGTGGTGTAGGAAAAAGTAAGCTGTTGATTAACTAGGATCTGCAGCTTATCCATTAGGTAGGGAAATGGGCAGACTGGGTGGGCCAAGCGATCCTCATCTGCCGTCAAAGTCTATGTTTCTAGGCCACCAGAAAACCGCCAGTGCCCTCCCACTACCTCCTGTCACACATCGCCTTAATCGAACAGGGGATTCAGGCGCTTCTTCTAAAGTGGACCATAGAGCCAGTTCCCCCCAGGTAAGAGGGGAATGGGATTCTATTCACACTTCTTCTTCATGCCAAAAAAGAGTGGGGATCTTTACCCTATTCTAGACCTCGGTGAGCTGAACAAACAGGTTCAGAATGGTCACTCTGCCAGGCCTACTTCCTCTTCTTCACCAGGGGGACTGGCTCTGTTTCCTGGACATGCAGGATGTGTATCTTCACATCCTGGTGTCCCAGCCACACAGAAAGTACCTGCGTTTCCTTTTCCAGGGACACCGTTACCAGTTCCAAGCCTTGCCATTCAGCCTGTCTTTGGTTCCCAGAGTGTTTACCAAATGCCTAGCGGTGGTGGCTGCAGCCCTCAGGCGAAAGGGCCATTACATCTTTCCCTACCTAGACAACTGGCTCCTGACTACCTTCAAGACCTCAGGTGCTAGGTACCCTCCGCAAACACCTTTACTGTTTTCAGAGATCTGGGGATCAGTCTGAATCTGCCGAAGTCATCCCCATGGCCCAGCCAAAGGCTCCAATACATAGGGGTGATATTGGACACGGTACAGGGCAAAACCTTTCTACTGCTAGGCAGAGCAAATCACCTTCAGTCTCAGGCTCAGACGGGGTCTGCCTGCAGGCAAACCTCAGCCAGGACAGCTTTATGATTGCTTGTGTAATACCCCCCCCCCATTTGGGGGGCTCACCTGTCATGCCTCCGGGTGCCTCCCGTTGTCCCCTGATGTCCGCCCGGTGTCCACGGCCCTTTGCCGTACCCCCCAGGCCTTGCTGTTTAGATGAACCCTGCGGGGTTCATAAAATCTATTTGCAGGCAGCTGGCATGTCGCAGAGCCGCCGCTTGCACATTTGAGGAGGCGCAGTGCACGTCTGGACCGCCGTTGCGGTTGGAAAAGGGATGCGTGTGTGTCCTCCCCAGTTCCCGGTGCTGTGGCTAAGTTTAAAAGGCACACAAACCAAGTGGGGGAGATGTTTTAAAATAAATAAATCGGCAGCAGCCGTAAGCGCTGCCTCCAGGGCACCAGATAAGGTTAAGGGGCAAATGTTAGGGCAATTGTGCCCTCATAAATATATATGAGCTGCTCTGTGTTCCGAGGAGCAATGTGTAATGGAAGCAGCGACTCCCTAGGGGAGCAGCTGATTTATTTAAAAGTGGACTTGTTTGCAAGAGAACTGCTGGGGCTTTAGTACAGTGGGAAATGTAAAGTAAAATTAACGTTAATCCTGGCTGCACCAGAACCTGATGTGTGACGACAGTGAAATAGACTGCTCCAGAGACTGCTTGCAGCCACCATTTTAATGGTTAATAACCAATCGGAAGCCAGGCTTTAACAAAAGGGATTCTGGGGAGTTGCCAGAGACTTATGGGAGGTTAATTGGGACAATTTCCAGGCACCAAAAACACAATCCAATCAACATCTGGGAACTGTTTGACAGGTTTGGCATCCAGTAAGATTTTTGGAACTCTGCCCCATGTAAAAGGGGGCAACTGCTGGAAAGGGTCAGATTTGGAGAGACATCCCAAGAGCTAGTGTGTGTGCCTCTGGGGAGCTTGTTGGCTCTCAGGGATTAGGCCTGCCTGGCCTAGACTTATTCGGTCGTCCATCCACGGGTTCAAATTGTTCCAGCCTAGGTAGCTGCTGACTGCAGCTGCAGGAAATCTGCTCCATAAGTCTGGGAGAGAAGATCAGCCTGCATCCTGCCTGGAAGGACCAGAAAAGGCCGTGTTTACATATAAATGTGTTTGAGTTGTTCAAAATGTTGCACGGTCGAGTAGTTTGAAAACATTCGTGTTGCATGTTTTCCTCGGCCCGAGTGACCTTTTCTTCCAGCCTGAAGCCCAGCATCGTAAACGAGGACCCTGAGGGACTTCACCTCCATTCATTTCCAACTATTTCTGCAGGTCTCACTTCATCTGATGATGGCTTAGTCTGTGGGTAACGTGAGTAAACATCAGGGTAGCTCCCTGCAACAAAGATCAAACATCATTGGTGTCATCTGATTTAATTGTGGTTGCTAATTATTTTGGACTGAGCCGTCTGGTTCTGGATTACAAACTGTGGGTAAAGTGCAGGTTGTGTTTTTCTTCCCAAGGGCCCCACCAACAGCTGCAATGCTGGCCTACCCCAGGCAACGCTTTAGGCTAGCCTGCATGACAACTGGGTACCCAGAGTGTATGACTGTGTTAGAGGGACTCTTAGGCATGCATGTTTACTTTGACTAAATCAGATACAGAATCCATCATCAGATTACTGCCCCTCCCTTGTTCAAGTCCTCCAAATAAATCAGATGTAAATCTTTTTTTCATTTAAACTGACTGTGGTGTACCTTTGTGGTGGGGATACTGTATTGCTTGCCTTTCTCCAATTCAGGTCTTATTTTACAGGGGGTCTCTGAGGCCAGTGCAGCTGATCCAGCCCTGGTGGTAAGTGTACCAAATGTGGGGCTAACATTGCATCCTGGTGCTAATTGTGATTGTGTATTTGCTGACCAGTATGGGCCACTAGAGGGGTTAGAAGGCGGTATCAGTGTCCCGGAGGGCTGTACCCAGAGCAGCTACGCTACCATTAACCCTGTTCTCCGGGTGAAGGCACCCGTTTCTAGAAGTCAGGCCCCTCAACCTGTGCCAAGTAACACAGGCAGTGGTAGTAGCCCTTAGGATAGCGCCACCTAGGGGTTACACTTGGTCACATTGCGACTGCCATTCCGACTATTCATCTGACTCACCTGCACATGAGAGTCCCTCAGTGGTCACTCAGTGTGCAGTGGGACCAACATTTGGATGACCTGGAACAGCTGGTCTCAGTCACCGACCCAGTTCGCCGGGCCCCGAATTGGTGGATGGACCCTGTCAACCTCTCCAAAGGGGTCCCTTTCAAACAGGAGCCCCCACAGCATATCCTGACAAAGGATGCCTCGGAGCAAGGTTGGGGCACCCACTTAGCAGATCAGCATACCAAGGGGACCTGGTCCTTGGTAGAGAAGACCCTTCATATCAACATGCTAGAGATGCAAGCGTTCCTCTATGCCCTTCAGGTGTGCTTCAGATAGACTTTCATCTAGGCACTCTTCTAGTCCAGACAGACAATATGTTGGTGGTCTTTTACATCAACCAGCAGGGAGGCACTCATTCATATCCCCTCTGCAGGGAGGCCATGAGGATCTGGTACTGGGCCCAGGAACATCACCTCGAATTCACCACCGTGCATGTTCCAGGCACCCAGAACGTCTTGGCCAGTAGCCTAAACAGGTCTTGGTACACAGCCCACGAATGGGACCGAGGTGCACAGACTTTAGGAGAATGGGCGGCTGTCTTCGGGAAGCACTGGCACAGATGGAGATACTGACAGGGGTGGAGGAAAAGTGGGCAGCAATAAAGGGAGCCATATTAGATGCCACAAACCTTTGTATCAAACAGGTCGGTAAAAACAGGAAAAAAGGAAGCCACTATGGTACAGCAGAGTGGTGGTGGAAAAGGATAGGGCAAAGAGAACCATGTTCAGGAGATACAAGCAGACTCAGAAAGAGGAAGAAAGGGTTGTATACCAGGAAAAGCAGAAGGAAGCAGGATCAGCAGTCAGGAAAGCAACGGCAAGAACAGAAGAGAATATAGTAAACTCTGTCAAGGAGGGGGATAAAACTTTTTCCCGGTATGTGAGTGAGAGAAGAAAATCAAAGGGGGGTGAGGGAATAGTCAGGCTAAAAGACAAATGTGAAGGGTTAGTGGAGGATGACGAAGAGAAGACAGACATATTAAACAGCTATTTCTGTTCTGTATTCATGGCAGAGGGGGAAGGGAAGGGAAGGGATGTCAGATTAGGGAAAAGCGGGTGTTAGCAGAGGAGGTGGACACTAGTCCATTCCAGGAACACAAAGTCCTGTGAGAACTAGAGGGGCTGAAGGTGGACAAACCCATGGGCCCAGATGGAGTGCACTCAAGGGTACTGAAGGAGCTATGGAAAGTAATAGCAGATCCTCTGGCTAGCCTTTTCAACAGTTACCTTGAAATGGAAGAGGTTTCTGTTGACTGGAGGAGGGTGGATGTGGTCCCCCTCCACAAGGGAGGGGATAAGGAGGAGGTAAGCAACTACAGACCAGTGAGCTTGACATCAGTGGTGGGGAAGCTTATGGAAAAACAGCTAAAGAGAAGAATCACTAGCTACCTTGAAGCAAATGGCCTGCAGGACCATCGGCAACATAGGTTCACGGAGGGCTGGTCGTGTCAAACAAACCTGATAGAGTTCTTGATTGGGTCACCAGGGTAGTGGATCAACGGGGAATGGTGGACATTACATACCTTGACTTCAGCAAAGCGTTTGACACCATGCTGCACAGGAGGCTGTTGCACAAAATAAGATGCCTAGGGTTGGATCCAGTTGTAGTGAGGTGGGTGGGAAACTGGTTTAGGGAAAGAAGGCAGAGGGTAGTTGTAAATGGAGTGCCCTCAAAGGAGGGCTCGGTCACTAGTGGGGTACCACAGGGGTTGGTGCTCGGGCTGCTCCTGTTTAACATCTTTATAGGGGACATAGCAGAGGGGCTGGAGGGGAAGGTATGCCTTTTTGCGGATGAAATGAAGATCTGCAATAGGGTGGATACCCCGGAATGGGTTGTAAAAATGTGCATGGACCTGTATAAACTGGAGCAGTGGTCAAGGAAGTGGCAGCTGTCATTCAACACAAAAAAGTGCAAGATCATGCACGTAGGAAAAAAAAAACAAGAGGCAGAGTACAGGATGGGGGGGAGGGCAAGTCCTAGAGGCAGTTGAGCTAGAAAGGGACCTTTGCATAATCATTTCACAGGACGTCAGCGTGGCAAAGCAGTGTGAGAGGCCAGTGGCAAAGTCCAGTAGAATGCTGGGATGTATTGGCAGGGAGTTTACTAGCAGGAAGAGAGAGGTTATAATGAGGTTATAATGCCAATGTACAAGTAATTGGTGAGGCCACACCTGGAATATGGGGTCCAGTTCTGGAGAGCATACCTTAGGAAGGATGTAGATAGGGTGGAGAGGGTCCAGAGAAAGGCAACAAAATGGTGGGGTCTTAGTCAGTTGTCATATGAGGACAGACTGAGGGACCTTAACAAGTACTCTTCCTGGAGCAAAGAAGGGAAAGAGGGGACATGATTGAGATCTTCAAATACCTCAGGGGTATAAACAGAGTACCTGTGAGGGACATTTTCCAGCTGAAGAGACACTTGAAAACTAGGGGTCATGAGATGCAGATAGAGTGGGAAGGGGGGTAGATTCAGAGGAAACATTAAAAAATGTTATTTCATGGAGAGGGTGGTGGACAGCTGGAACAAACTCCCAGAGGAGGTGATGGGGTCAAGGACAGTGGCGAGATTCAGTATGACGTGGGATAGGTACAAGGGTATTATTAGAAGGTCTAGTCTAGAAAGCTAGCTCCCTCAGTCTGGCTTTCAGGTAGAGATTTTGGGCAGACTGGGTGGGCCTAGAGGTCCTTTTCTGCTGACACATTCTATGTAACTACTCCAGTCAGTCGCAGAGCAGCTGTTCAGCAGATGGGGATGACCAGAGTTGGACCTTTTTGCACCTCCACTCAACGCCAAACTGCTCAATTTCTGTTCACTAGATCCAGGGCCTGGTGTTTTCTGGTGAGACATGTTGTCCCTCTGTTGGGCAGGGAGGTTTCTCTACACCCCTTCCTTCCCTCTATTTGAGAGGGTCCTTCTCTTTTTTTTGTTACACATACTATTTAACACCCCTTTTGGGTCTTTCCCTCTAGCTACTTGCCTTTCAAGCTAGTTAGCTTATCTCCCACCCCTAGGTCTCCTGTCTTCTTGACAAGCCTCCTGTGTAGCACTGAACCAAAGACCTTGCTGAAATCCAGATATAGGATGTCATTTCCTGGGACACATGGTTAATGAAATTAGTGAGGTTTGTCTGATATGATATAAACTTCTCCTCACAAATCCATGTTTTCTGTCCTGGAGACCATTATAATCAACTATGTTCTTCTGATAATAGTTTCCAACAGTTTCCCCCATTATACAGAGCAAACCACCTGGTCTGTAATAATTCCTGTCATCATCCATGTTCCCACTCCTCTGGAGTGGCACCACATCTACCACCCTCCAGTCAGCTAGGCCGTAACTAGGGAACCATTGAAAAAAGTTCTCTAGGGGTGCAACCAGTTGCTTCTCCACTTTCTATACTACCCAAGAGTGAAACCTGTGTGGGCCAAGATATTTGTTTACCTGTAGTCACATTATTCCTTTGAGCACTTTTTCCTCCATGATTACCCCATCTCCAGCTTCTGCTTTTGTGTCCCTTCAAATTTGACACCACATTACAGAAGTGGCTCCCTTTCCACCATCAAGACTGAGCTGAAGTATTAGTACAAGTATTCGTACCTGAAGGGCAGCTTAGCACAATGCCCTGTAGGAACTGCACGACCATTCCCACAGCATACACCATGTGTCTTTTTTATTTATTTATTTATTTAGCTTTTGTTGACCGGGTAAGTGCACTAGACAAATCCTGCTTATTTTCAGGCACGACCCGGGGGAGGGGGATACAGATGAATGCCAACTGACCTTGAACCAGATTAAGCTGTTGGTGGTATTTTTACTGAACGAGGGAAATTTGGCCAGGACACCGGGGAAATCCCCTACTCTTTTCGATAAGTGCCATGGGATCTTTAACATCCACCTGAACTACCACCAATCCAGGCAGATGGGACCTCGGTTTAACATCTCATCTGAAAGACGGCACCTCAGAAGTGCAGCACCTCTCTCATGCTGCACTACAGTGTCAGTACTGGGATATTAACCCAAGTGCCAGATGTGGGAACTGAACCCACAGCCCTGTGATCTCCCGGCCTCAGAGGCGAGTGTGCTACCTACTGAGCCACTGACACTGGTCTACACAGGTAAATTGGCTGCAGTGGGGTGGGGGAGAGACAAATGGGTGCAGAAGGAGGAGGAGGAGGAATAGCACCAGAACAGCGTAAAACCCATGACTGAAAACCCTAAATCGTTTTTTGCCACTGGCAGAATCAGTTCAGGAGAACTTTCGAAGCACAATTGCAGGTGTTGTTATCCATGAAAGGAGACTCTATTCCCCCACAGATGAGCCACTAGAGAAGAGGACAAACCACACTGGGGGTTGGGGGGAGAAAGCATGTTACAGTAGTAGGGGACTCCACAGTTAGAGAAACAGGAAAGATAGCATGCCACTCTTACTGGGTGGAGAGTTTGGTTTTGTTTCTTCCAGGGATGATTGTGGAAATATTAGTGCTTCAGTTAGACAGGCTGCTTAGCAGGGAGGGGGAAAATCCAGGTATTGTGCTACATCTGGATATCAGTGACCTGGAAATTCACAGTGTGGAGGAAGTAAAGGTCATCATAAGGGAGCTAAGCAGCATGTTAAGATCTTACTTCAAGATACAGCTCTTGCAGCAGGTAACACCATTAGGACTGAAGCCGGCAGGCGTGTCAGGACCCCACGGAAATCTTCTAGCTAGCAGTCTTCGGCGGGGACCGCCCCCGACGTCAGACGTAGTACATAAGAAGGCGGTCCCGCCAGATTCTCCAGTTCTTTCCTGCTGTCGACTTGCATGTCTCGACCCTTCGGCTCATTTCTAGCGCGCGATGCCCGGTTAAGTTCTTCCTTCGAGAAAAAAGTTATTTTTTCGGCTCAGTTGCTGTCTGATGTCCTCTGCAACCTCCGTTGAAGGCCATCCTTCGAAGTGCACCTGTGGGAAGCAAATCCCGTTCAAGGATCCGCATTTGGCCTGTGTCCGGTGCCTAGGCCCCGGACCACGACACCCAGGCCTGCTCCTTCTGTCAGGGGTTCAACAGCCGGACCCGGATCCATCACCAGAAGGCCCTTCAGGCGTTCCTGCTCGAAGAGAAAATTAAAGCCATGGACGCAGCCTCCAAGGGGGAATCTTCAGAGAAGGCCTGGAGACACCCCGAGAAGCACAGGGAGAGAGTGAGATCTAAGTCCCCGTCTAGGGCCTCTGACTCCCGTAGCTCCGGCTCCCGGTCTGACCGCTCTCCTTCCCGGGCCCGTTATCAGCCTCCCCCCGCAGTGGTGAAGACCCCTTCAGGTTCCTCTTCTACCTCTCAGACCAAGACCTCCAGGCCTTCCTCATCCTCAGCTTCTAAGGCCCTGTCGAGGTTGGGGGACCACCATCACCATCACAAGTCTGGTTCCCGCCGTTCGGAACCTGACGTCAGGTCTGTCTCTTTGCCTCCTCCTCCTCCCCAGCGGAAGACCAAAGAGCTTACCTCCTTGAAGAAGTCGTCGGACCCGGCGCCGGCTCGTCCGACACCAGCCATACACCATAGGTCCCAGGAACCGTTGACCACCAGACACCCGTCGCCGGTTAAGCCTACGTCTTCTCGGACGCCGGCCAGGGAACCAACGTCCGTACCCACCGAGAAGAGGACCCCGACGCCTCCCACCGACGTCGGTCAGGAGACGATTACGGAAGAGGAGCTGACCCAGCCCGAGGACCAGACGGACGAACCGGTCCTGTCGCCCCCCCCCCAGAGAACCCTCGCCGGAATGTGAGGCCCCTGGGGAGCTGACGCCGGAATCCGACAACCGGCCATCGGCGCCCGGTCCGTCGTCGGGCCTCAGCATATCCGAGGTCAAGGAGTTGTTTACTTACTGGTGGGACACCATAAAAAGGGATATGGTTCCCACACCTCCTCCTCCTCCTCCTCCACCCGCGATCCCACCGGCTCCCGCACCCCCCACTCCACTTAGGGTTGCGGACCAAGTACCTTCCCCCCAGGAGCCTGCGGATTCTCCTTGGGGCAGATCAAGGAAACGGAGACCTCCGTCCAGATCTTCTTCTGGATCACCCAGCTCCAAGAGACCCAGAAGACATTGTTTGCCTTCAACGGAGGACACGGGATCGGACTTCTCGGATAAATCCAGATCCCCCTCTCCGATCACCGTCCCTTCTCTGGATCCACGTGAGCTCCCAAGGTCTCCTCCGGATGACCCATCATTCTCAGAGATCATGAGGCATATCCAGGAGAACATGGGCTGGGATGCTGAGGAACGCGACCCCGAGAGGTTATGCCTCTCCAGGTATCTTCAGCAGAAAGACCCTAAGCCTGTGGTGGTACCACCCTTGGTGGACACTTTCATGGACATCACCAAGGCAGCGTGGAAGCGTCCGCACTTGCTCCCGGCGATGCCGAAGAAAGCTGACCGCCTGTACAAGGCCCCTAAGGAGGACCAGTACTTGGCTTCACATCCTCTGGCCGATTCTCTGGTCATCACAGCCTCTCATGACCGGTCCCAGGGACTGCAACATTTGAGCACCCTGCCACCGGATCCGGAGTCCAAACAGTTGGACGCTATGGGCAGGCGCACATATGCTTCCGCTACTTGCGCCATCAGATCCCTCAACTACTTGACCCACATGGTACAGTTCCAAAATGCCTTATGGGAGCAGGGACTGGATCTGGTGGACAAGATGCCAGAAGGTGAGCAGAAGGAGGAGATGTTGCAGCTCCTCTGTACGGGTTCGGACGTGGGAACCCAGGTGCTGCGAGCCGCGTACGATTCCGCGGACTCCTCGGTCAGAGCGGCAGCTTCAGGCGTATGCCTCCGGAGGCACTCATGGCTCCGTGTCTCTGGATTCACCCTGGACGTCCAGAAGAATATCCTGGATGCCTCTTTCGACGGAGAAGTTTTTTTTGGTGAATCCTCTGAGAGGGTTCTCACCAAACTCCAAGAGGCCGGGAAGGCGGTGAGGTCGGTCCAGGCAATGTACTGACCCAGACTTAGTTCCTTTCGTAGGAACCAAAGCCGTTTTCATGCCCGGACGCAGAGACAGCAGTCCTGTGCCGGTCCACAACAGCGGGGCTCCTTCTCTCGTAGAGCCCAGGGAAAGTCATCCACGGGCCAAAGTCAACGTCCAGCTAAGTTGGCTCAGCCAGCGGGTCCCTCCGCCACCACAGCATGACTCCTTCCGGGCCCCCGCCCCTCAGGATCAATGGGACACCAAGGTCGGGGGCTGCATTGCGGACTACCTGCCAGGGTGGCAGTCCGTAACCACCGACAGGTGGGTCCTTCAGTTGGTCGAAAGAGGCCACTTCATAGAGTTCGCGGACAAGCCACCCACGAGGCCTCCTTTGCTCTCTTGTTACTCGGGTCAGCACAAATTGCTCATCAGGCAAGAAATACTCGCGCTTCTGCAAAAGGGAGTGGTGGAGTACGTTCCAGAGAGCCAGATAGGATCCAGGTACTATTCCCACTTCTTTCTGGTTTCGAAAAAAACAGGGGCCCTCCGGCCAATCTTGGACCGCAGCGACCTCAATATGTCGGTCACCTACAAATGATTTCACATGGTGACCCTTCAGGGTCTCATCCCCATGCTAAAGAAGGACGCCTTCTTAGGGCCCCTAGACATGCAGGACGCCTACCTGCATATTCCAGTGGCTCGAGCGCACAGGAGGTTCCTGCGCTCCGAGTTTCTCGGCCACCACTTTCAGTTCCGAGCTCTTCCATTCAGACTGTCATTGGCCCCCAGGGTCTTTACCAAGTGTATGTCAGTCGTGGCAGCGTCTTTAAGGAGACAGGGCCACTATGTGTTCCCGTACCTGGATGACTGGCTTCTCATGGCCGCCTCCAAAGAGGCACTGTTGCTGGCTATTCAGAGCACCCAGGTTTTGTTCCAGTCTCTGGGCATCCTCATCAACTACGAGAAGTCTCTCCTCGTACCGTCCCAGAAGCTGCAGTTCATAGGCGCAGTTCTGGACACCGTTCAAGAGAAAGCATTTCTTCCCAATGAAAGAGCAGAACACATCAGATCCCTCATCAGGGATCTCTCGGCGAAGAAGACTGCCCCCGCCAGGCTGGTCCTTCGCTTGCTCAGACACATGGCTGCGGCCATTCCAACCATCCCTTTGGCAAGGCTCCACATGCGGGTAACTCAGTGGATGCTCAAGGTGCAGTGGGACCAAAGGCAAGACCACATGCAGCAGCCGGTCAGAATCATGAACGCTGTGATTTGGGACTGGCAATGGTGGCTAGATCCAGGGACACTCTCTGCGGGTGTTCCATTTGCAGCGCCATCCCCGGAGGTGATTCTTTCCACAGATGCCTCAGGGCTGGGGTGGGGAGCACATCTGAACGGGGTGAAGTCCCAGGGAATGTGGACCCCGCAAGAAGCTCTCCTCCATATCAACATTCTGGAGATGAGGGCGGTCCTTTACGCCCTGCAGGCTTTTCAGTCAGAAATTCCACCGAGTACTCTCCTACTTCAAACAGACAACACAGCGGTGATGTATTACCTCAACAAACAAGGAGGCGCACACTCTTATCCTCTTTGCAGGGAAGCTATGAGAGTGTGGGATTGGGTAATCTGACAAGGCGCGAGCCTGGTTGCAGTTCATGTTCCCGGAGTGGACAACACAATCGCAGACGGCCTGAGTCATTCCCAGGCCAGGGTCCATGAGTGGGAACTTCTTCAGGGGTAGCGGAGGATCTGTTTCTTCGATGGGGCACTCCAGAGCTGGACTTATTCGCTTCCCCATCCAACGCAAAACTGCCCAATTTCTGCTCGCTAGATCCAGGGCCTGGTGTTTTTTGGCGAGACGTGTTGTCCCTCTCCTGGGCGGGCAGATTCCTCTACGCTTTCCCTCCCTTCCCGTTGATCCAGAGAGTCCTTCTTAAACTGCACAGGGAGCATGCAACAATGATCCTGGTAGCCCCTTTCTGGCCCAGGCAGATCTGGTTCCCCATGCTGACGCAGCTGTCCTGGGAACCTCCAGTTCAGTTGCCTTTCAGCTCCCATCTCTTGTCTCAGGAGGAGGGTTCACTAGTCCACCCGGACTTACGCTCACTGAACCTGCATGCATGGCTCCTAGAGACATAGCCATTATGCGACACAGGGTCTCGCAAGAGGTGGCGGAAGTTCTTTCCGCGGCCAGAAAGCCAGCAATGCATGCGACGTACGCCATGAAATGGAGCCATTTTTGCTTGTGGTCGCAGGCACGCGGCCTTTCCCCTTTAGGATGCCCGGTGAAAGTGGTGCTGGAATACCTGCTTTCCCTGTTCCATTCGGGTCTCGCCTACTCCTCTATCAAAGTGCACCTATGCGCGATTTCAGCTTACTTTTCATCCTGGAACAACTCACGCTTCCTCCCTTTGAACCCGCCGCGGATTGCGAGCTGCATTTTCTGTCATGGAAAACATTATTTTTAGTTGCTGTCACGTCAGCAAGGAGAGTTTCTGAGCTCCACGCTCTCATGTGCAAAGAGCCTTATTTAATTTTCCACCAGGACAGAGTGTCTCTGAGGACGAATCCTAAATTCCTGCCTAAGGTGGTCTCTGCCCTCACTCTCAATCAGGACATTGATCTGCCTGTGTACTTTCCCAAGTACTCTAATAGAGGAGAGGCGTTGCTTCACACCCTGGATGTTCACCGCTCCTTAAGGTACTACCTGAACAGAACTAAACAGCTTCGTAAATCGGAGCAACTATTCGTTTCCTTCGCTGAGAGAATGATGGGCCAACCAGTCTCAAAGCAGACCCTTTCCCGCTGGCTTGTCCAGTGTATTGCATTTAGCTATAACAGCAAACAGAAGCCCCTCCTGGCTCAGTCCGGGGCCACTCGACTAGGGGTGTGGCTACCTCTTTTGCAGCACTGTGTAATGTCTCCACTTCGGCCATCTGTACTGCAGCTACTTGGAGCTCTGTGCACACATTCATTAGGCACTATAGCCTGGATATTGCATCACGGCGGAGAGCCGGTTTCAGCCTGGCCGTTCTACAGGGTCTCCTGTCCTAGAGTCAGGACTTGTTTAAGGATCTCTCCTAATTTCCTCCTCCCAGAATGCTTACAGGCGCTATTGCTTGGGAATCAGTCCTAATGGTGTTACCTGCTGCAAGAGCTGTATCTCGAAGTAAGATAGTACAGTTACGTAAGAACTTACCGTAACAGTAGATCTTCGAGAACAGCTCTTGCAGCAGGTACCTTCCCGCCCACCATTCCCCTGAGGAGGTGTATGGCTACTAAGTTCTTGGGCAGGGCTTACGCCTCTTTTTCTTCCGATGGCGGATCCTCGGTCTCCATTCTGATGTCATCCTGCGGCCAGGAGTCTCCGGCGGGAGAACTGGGGAATCTGGCGGGACCGCCTCCTTATGTACTACGTCTGATGTCGGGGGCGGTCCCCGCTGAAGACTGCTAGCTAGAAGATTTCCGTGGGGTCCTGACGCCTGCCGGCTTCAGTCCTAATGGTGTTACCTGCTGCAAGAGCTGTTCTCGAAGATCTACTGTTACGGTAAGTTCTTACGTAACTGTACTTTCATGACAGACACAGTAGCCTTCTCAGACAAGAGCTGGTGCCATGTTCAGGACAGAGTAGAAGTAATAACATTACAGCATTTAAAATATTGCTAAATGGATGGTACAAAAAGAAGGGAGTTCTACTTTGATGGGGACTGTGGAACCTCCTGAAACAACAGTCTGCTTGCTAAGGAAGCAAACCAGGAAGTGGTGTGCACAGGTGGTATTGGAAGTCCAGTGGTGGGCAGGTGCTAGCGACTCCCCAGCTACTGAAAACTGCACCAAAGAAAGCCAGTCACTGGAGGTTAAATCAGAGGTCTGTGCAAATAAAAAAAAAACAGTAGAGGCCATAATGCAAACTCAAATGTTTACATGCATGGTGTCATGCAAACATGAAGGTTACAAAGTAAAGAGAGCCACAAGATGCCCCAGTGCTTTGACTGTAGTCTTCATCAGGGGTCGGGGTCTGGAGGGCAAGAAGTCCCCTTAAATACCAAGTCTGAGCAAGCATAGTGATACTTCGTGGATTCACTGTTTACAATTCAAAGCTCATGGGTCAGTGGCTTGGGGGGAGGGGGCAGAAAAGGGAACAAGTACAAACAACAATGGCAATGTAAACAATACAGATCCAGGATTGGTATTGTTATTGTAAAGTGCTACAAGAAACAGAGGGTCAAAGGTCATTCAAATTCACATTCAATAATTTCCAGTACCATACTGTATATACAAGTTTTGACAAAACTATTTCATGAGTGTGCAAACTGATAAACGTAAGAATTTTTTCACTAATGTAGAGTTTACCAACAAAGGAAAAAAAGGGTCTCACCCAGCTTATGAGGTCACAGCTCAGCAGTGATGCTGGCTGTGAGGTCACTGTCTTCCTGCATACCACATGGTAGTCGCAGGCATCGGCATGTTGCTAAGCATCCCACAAAAAATATATATATCCTTTTTTTTAATTAGTAAGCCTGCTTTATTGCAGGTCAGAATTGCCCTTTTGATCTTCAGATGAACTTCCTGACAGCTATTTCTCTTAGTGGTGAGCAATCTAACAGGTAATAGTCAGAAGTTGCTTTCCTCCTAAAAGGTCATAAAATGCAGTCTGTTTATGGCCAGTTTCGTAGATTTCGCAGTAAATGGGTGTTTTACAATCTGTTACTACCTGGTGTCTAAAGTAAGCTCTTAATTAGATTTTCCACTGGATCAGAGATAGGGCAGACCTTCTTTTCTCTCTGTTCAAAAATCCCATGAGGCTTTGTGCTGACTGCCATACTTCCTAATCAGAAAGTCAAAGAAACATATATTTATATCACAAATATTATACAAATAATAACAATCAGACAGCTATCTTCGTCACACTCTTCCTTCCTAGACTGAATTTGGGGGGATCTATTCCTAGGCATGGGGTATGTTTTCCAGATTCAGTTCACTACTCTAACTGATGCGATAGCCCATCTACATTTGCATTTGCTGCCCCTGCCCTGTGAGTGATAGACATGTCGTAACCCTGCAAGGCAAGGCTTCATCTTAAAAGCCTACCATTTGTTTTATCCATTTGTGCCCACCAAACCAGGAGATTATAATCTGTTTGTGCCTCGAAGTGATGCCCATATAAGTATGGCTCTAATTTCTTTAGTGCTCACACCATTGCAAGGCATTCTTTCTCCACTGTGGAATAAGCCTGCTACCTGGGAAGTAATTTCTTACTGAGGTACACTATTGAGTAACCTTTTCCTTGGTTAGAAGTCTGGCTAAGTACTGCCCCAATACCCATATCTGAGGCATCAGTCTGGACTACAAATGGTTTACTGTAGTCTGCACTGGCTAATACAGGCGCCCCGCACAGTACCTCCTTTAGCCGTGTAAAGGCTTATTCACAGGCTGGTTCTCAGTTTACCTTTTTAGGCATTCTTTTCTTTAGCAGGCCAGATAGGGGAGTTGCCAGGGCACTGTAGTTTGATACAAATTTTCTATAGTATCCTGCGGTCCCTAGAAAACTCAGAACCTGCTTCTGTGTTTCAGGTCTGGGTCATGCCTTGATTGCCTCAATTTTTGCTTGATTAGGACGGAGTTGTCCCTGCCCTACTACATTTCCTATGTATGCCACCTCAGCCATGGCCACCTGGCACTTTTCAGCTTTTACAGTGAGCCTGGCCCTCTGTATCTTGTCCAGCACTTCCCTCAGGTAGAACAGGTGTTCCTTCCAGCTGGCAGTGAAGATGGCAATATCATCCAGGTACGTCACAGCGTACTCTTCAGTACCAGTTAACACCTGATTCACCAACCGTTGGAAGGTGGCAGGGGCATTCTTCATTCGGAAAGGCATTATTTTAAATTCAAATAACCCTATCGGAGTGATGAAGGTCAAACTTTCCCTAGCTCTGACAGTTAACTCCACCTGCCAATACCCTTTTGTCAGGTCAATAGTGGTAAGGTATGCCACCCCTCCCAACTTGTCCAGTAGTTTATCTGTCCGTGGCATTGGGTGGGCATCCGACTTCATGCCTGCATTGAGTCTATGATAGTCCACACAAAAATGGGAAGAGCCATCTGGCTTGGGAACGAGGACTACAGGTGAGGCCTAGGGGATGTGGGATTTCTGGATTACTCCTAAATCTAGCATTTCCTCCACCTCCCTCCTAATGTCCTTTTGGACGGCCTCTGACACCCCATTTTACTGTCCGCTGTATGGGCGCTTGCTTCTCCATCTCTACATCATGCATCGCTAAGAGGGTTAGTCCAGGCTTTGCACTAAACAATGGGGCAAAGTCTGCTAAAACCTCCCTTAATTCCTGGATCTGGTCTGGGGTCAACTGGGGTGACATTTTGATTGCCTCCACAGAGGACTTCCACTTGCTGACTTCCAGCAAGTCCAGTAGGGGTCTTCCTCATCCGTCCCCTCCCCAGGACTACACACTGCAAAGACCATGTCAGCCCTATTTGCATGTGACTTCATTATGTTGACGTGGTACATCCTTTGGGTATGTCTCCTGTCAGGCATTTCTGTAATGTAATTTACGACATTTACCTGTCTGACTACTTTGTACGGTCCTGCCCACTCAGCCTGCAGCTTATCTTTCCAGACTGGAATTAGGACCATGACCTCCTGACCCTCAGCATACGAGCGAGCTCTGGCTCTGCGATCGTACCATACCTTTTGCTTTTGCCGGGCAGCTGCCAGGTTGCTCTGGGCTATTCCCATAAGCTCCTTCAGCTTTTCCCTAAACTTAAGGACATAATCTACTATGGGAGTTCCCTGGGTGACATGCTTGCCTTCCCAGTCCTCCCGGATCAAGTCTAGGGGCCCACGCACCCTGTGTTCATATAAGAGCTCAAAGGGGGAGAACCCTATTGACTCTTGGGGCACCTCCCTGTGTGCAAACAACAGCTGGGGAAGGTATTTCTCCCAGTCCCTCCCATGCTGTTCAGCAAACACTTGGAGCATCGATTTAAGGGTACCATTAAATCTTTCCACAAGCCCGTTGGCTTGCGGGTGATAAGGTGTCATGTGTCTCTGCACCACCCCATTCTTCTCCCACAAATATTTCAACAGGACCAACGTAAAGGAACCCCCTCGATCCGTGATAACCTCCTGTGGGAAACCGACATGGGAGAAAATTCCTAGCAAGGAACTGCCACTTTGTCTGTCCTTAGTGAGGATAGGGCGACTGCCTCTGCGTACCGGGTGGCATAATCCACCACTGTTAGGATAAACCTCTTCCCGGAGGAGCTGGGGTATTCAAAGGCCCCACAATATCCATTCCTACCCTCTGGAATGGCTCCTCCACTATGGGCAAGGGATTTAGGGTGGCTTGGGTTTTACTACCCACCTTCCCTATTTCTTGGCACCAGTTACAAGACCTGCAGTATTCCTTCACCTGCTGGGTGAAGTTGGGCCAATAGAAATTCTGGACCAGTTGCTTCATAGTGTGCACAATTCCCAGCTGTCCAGACATGGGGATGTCATGAGCAATCTTGAGCAACTGCTCACGGTACCCCTGGAGAACGACAAGCTGCCTGCCCATCACCCCTTCCTCTGTCCTTACGTCCTGCATATACAGCAGTCCATTGTCCCAGTAAACTCTATGTCTCCCATAACCTCCCTGTGCTCCATCAGATTCTGCCCAAGCCCTCAGCCTCTCTAAACTAGGGTCATTTTTCTGAGCAGCTGCAAAATCATTACACATTCCCAAGGTATGGGACAGGTCCCCTCCAGTTTCTAAACTAGGATCCTTAGCTCTCTGACAGTTGGCTACTCCTCCCTCCTCAGAGTAACATTCTGTAACTGTTCTGTTAACTGCTACCTGAGAAATTTCTACCCCCTTTCACTATTCTCCATATCAGGAGATGCAGGCTGGGGAACCAACCTCCCAGTGTTTTCCACAGGGACTTCTAAGGGGTCCAAGGAACTACAATTTGCCTTTGCCACCTGGCCACGGGTAACTGCACACACCATCCCCTTTTGGAGATAGTGCCCTATAATCACATCCAGGGCCAGATTTTCTGCCACTGTAACCTTTTGCACAGTCTCTCCTGTCTCACCCCAGTCCTGGAGAACACTACTAAGTGGCAGAGTTTTCTCCTCCCCAGTGAATCCCCTTACAGTAACAAACTGATTGGGTATGAGCTGTTCAGGCTCAACCAGATCCCTGTTTACCAATGTAAGGGACTCCCCGTGTCCCTTAACCTATAGGTTTGCACCTCATTCACAATAACTGGGTGGATGTGCTCCCTAATGTTTATTGGCATGCTTTCCAGGATACACAAAAAAAAATCCTCTTTTCCAGTACCACTTTGTGTGCTATGTGCCTTTTTAAGACACTGATTGGCAATATGCCCAGGTTGTTTGCAAAGTCAACAATCATTTCTTTTATCAGGCAAATACTTTCTTTGTAACCTGAGGCTGGCTGCTTTCTGGGGAGGCAGCAAGGGTTTTAGCTGCCCTGAAGGTGCGCTTTTCTCTTTCTGTGCTGCCACGCCCACCCCACTCCCTCTCAGAGCAGGTCTGCTCCTGGCATAACAGTCCGAGAGCTCAGCAGCCTCCTGCACTGTTTTTGGATCTCTGTCCTCTAGCCAGGTTTTCAGCTCTGCTGGACAAGCTCAAAAGAACTGTTGCAGAAGTGCATCTTCAATTTTCTCCACAGAGTCTGCTTGTATCCCTTCCCACCAACATTTTAAAAACTGACATTGTTTGGTAGGTAGCTCCTCATAGCTCATGTCAGGGCTTCTCCTGAGCTTACGGAACTTAACTCTGTACACTTCAGCTGTCAAGTCATATTTTTTTAACAATGCAGCTTTAAGTTTGCTATTAACATTACTGTCCTGATTGATCATTTGACCCAATGCGTCACGAGCTTTCCCGGTAAGCAGCAGGGATAGCTGGAAGCTCCAGGACTGACTCTCTGGGAATTTTTGCCTGAATGCATACTTTTTCAGATGAATTTAAAAATGCATCCATATCTTCCCCCTCTTTAAATTCAGCTATCAATTTAGAATTTAATTTGTAACCTAGTCCTGGAGGTCCAGGTTCACCCATGCCACTTACCTGCTCTGACGCTGGTCTTTGAAGTTGTAGCTTCTCCAGTTCAGATTTCCTCTGGTGCTCTCTGTCTGCTCGCTCGGCCTCTCACTGAATCTGTCTCTCTCTTTCCTCTCGCTATGCCTTTTGCTGCTCTCGCTTCTCCTCTCCCTCCATCCCCAGCTTTCTTTGTTCAAGTTCCCTTCGCTGCTGGGCTTCAAACCTTTTCTGCTCGAATTCCAGTTCCATTCTCTGCAACTCCATCTGTAGCTTGATCCCTTCTGGCTTCAGCATGGTGGTAACCTTCCCCTGTGGCTGTGGCTCTCAATTCACACTGGTCCTGCCGTCCTCCTCCCTGGGTCTGGACACTGTGGTGGACTCTGGCACCACCATGTCCAAGGTCTGGTCCCTTTCAGTCACTGACTGTGACTTGAGGTCTTGGGCAGTCTTTCGTGCATCGGGTGCCATAACAGCCTCCATGAGGTGCTGTTTTTTCGTCCCTCGTAACAGACTCCTCTCTCCTGGCACAACTATCTCAGATATTCCGCAGTGTACTCACTGTAGGTGGAAGTCATCTTCTTCCCTAATCTACACCTACACTAGCTTGCACACAAAAAAAATAAAACAGATAGGGAACTTAGGCTGTAACCACAATTATATATTTCTTCTTTTTGTTTTTGTTTTTTCAAATCACTGCCTTATTTTGTGTGTGAACTGTTACAGTTTATCAATCTGACACACCAGACTGTTAATCCTCATGTCACCAAATAATTTCACAGTATGCAAACAAATCTTTTTGATTGCAGCACTGCAAACCAAATCTTTTAAATCACACCGCTACCCACCAGATCTGGGTGCAGGAGGCAGGAGGAGAAGCAGGAGGCAGTATAGCACAGTGGTCTAAGGCTCTGAGCTGCAAATCTGGTGACATCCAGCAGACCAGACCTGGGTTTGAATCCCACAGCTTCCACTTGCATACTGTGTGACCCTGAGCAAGTCACTTAACCTCCTTGTGCTCCCAGGTCGCTCCTGTAAAAAAGCTTTCAGCTTAGTGTGCTATACCTGGTTAAACAACAACTTAAAAAAAAAAAGATCCATCACAAACACACTCCAGGGGTCAGGCCCTCTGCTCCCACAGTATCAAACCTGGAAGTGCAATATGTGAACAGGAGACAAACAGGGTAACCCTCCGGTCTCGAGTCCTGGGGTCTAATATGAACCCTTTTTTGCTAGCACGCTCAGATATCACACCCTTTTCAGGGAAATGCAGTGCGATATTTAACCCATAGGGCACACAGCCTGGTTCACAATCCTCCTTTTGACTCAGTTGAGACCTTGGTACTTTACCTTGATGCATATGGTAACACACTGTAAGCGCTTGACAGTTCTGTCAGAATTATCAACACTGCCCCAGCATTCATACTCAAAATGAAGAAAAGGCTCAGGCAGGATTTCAAGGAAAACAAAGTTTATTAAAATTAAAAATAGTAAATGAAATACAAAACACAGAACATATAACATTTAGGGTACTGTCATAAAAATTAAATGGACAATTATAAACAAACCGCCTTATTATTGAGTATCTAATCCTACCCTAGTTTCAATTAGTAAATAGTGGTGGTTGAATTACCAAACTTTAAGAGCTTCCTTTAGACACCAGGTTGTAGCAGATTGTAAAACACTCATTTACTGTGGAATCTAGGAAACGGGCCCTAAACAGGCTGCATTTTATGACCTATTAGGAGGAAAGCAACTTCTGACAGTTACCTGTTAGATTTCTCACCACTAAGAGAAATAGCTGTCAGGAAGTTCCTTTGAGGATCAAAGGGGCAATTCAGACCTGCAATAAAGCAGGCTCACTAATTAAAAAAAAAAAGTATTTTTTTTTTTTGTGGGATGCTTAGCAACATGCAGATGCCTGTGACTACCATTTGGTATGCAGAAAGAGAGTGACCTCACAGTCAGCATCACCGCTGAGCTATGACCTCACAAGCTGGGTGGGACCCTTGTTCCCCTCAGATATTGCCAAGGCTGAGGGGACATAGTGCTTTTTATTTCAGGACTCCTGAAAGAACACACTCTCAAGAAGCACTTCTACTAATTAGATTTTCCACTGGATCAGAGATAGGGCAGATATTCTTTTCTTTCTGTTCAAAAATCCCATGAGACCTTTTGTGCTGACTGCCATACTGCCCAAGCAGAAATTCAAAGAAACATATATTTATATAACAAATATAATACAAATAATAACAAGCTGATTGCTATAGTCATCACAGTATCGACCTCCCTATCCAGAGTGTTTCTGTTGTTTCGTTTAGGTACTTCCCCCTCCTCTTCTTTTGTGAATACTAAGCAAAACTATTCATTCAGGATCTCTGCCTTTTCACTGTTACCCTCTGCCCACCTCCCCTTCCCCTTTGTTAAGCCTCACTGTCCCTCCCTTGGTCTTTTTTTGCTCCCTAAAGTACCTATAAAAGGTTTTATCCTCCTTCTTAACCAAATTGGCTATCTTTTCCTCTGTTTGGGCCTTTGCTATCCTGACTGCCTTCCCTGCTTCTGCTTTAACTGCTACAGTTTCCAGTCCTGGTCCTTCTGTGATTCCTTATACCTCCTGAATGCTATCTTTTTCTCCCCAACCTTGCCTGTCACCTCTTTTGAGAACCATAGTGTTTTTTTTCCTTTGCTTTTTTTTTGCTTCTTTGTATCACACAAAGGCTTGTTGCTTTTGTGATGGCAGTTTTGATTTTTCCTCATTGTTCCTCCACCCCTCCTTCCTGTCCATTTGCTAGTGCATTCCTTATGCATGCTCCCATTTTGCCAAAGTCAGCTCTCCTAAAATCAAGTACCCTCACTTTTGTATGGCTTGACTCTATGGCTGTGTTTATCATGAACCACACTCTTTGGTTGTTGCTTGTTCGCAGATGGCTACTCACTTCTAAATCTGAGATCCTCTCTTCATCCTCATTTGAGAGTACCAGGTCTAAGGTTCCTCCCTCCCAAGTGGGTTCCAACAGTAGCTGTCTAAGGCATGCCCCCTGTAGGGCATTGAAAAGGACCCTGCTGTTGGATGTGGCTGCAGCAAATGTGCTCCAGTTAACATCTGGCATATTCAGATCCCGCTTCATTAATATCTCCCCTTTTTCTGCCATTCTAAGGATGCCTTCTATCATTTCCTTGTCTCTTTCCTCCTTCTGAGATAGGGGTCTGTAAACAACACCCGTGCGGATTGTGGTGTCATTTCCTGTCTCAAAGGTGACCCACAGTGCCTCCTTGCCTCCCTGTTTACCATTTAGTTATCTTGCTTTGATCCCTTCCCTTGCGTAGAGAGCTGCTCCTCCTCTTCTTTTACCCTACCTGTCCCACCTGTAGATTGTGTACCCCGGTATGTTGACATCACAGTCATGGTTCTCTGTACCATGTTTCTGTGACTGCCATAATATCCAGCCGTCCCTCTTCCATCAAGGCCACTAGTTCAGGAAGCTTGTTACCCAGACTACGGGCATTGGTACTCAACATCAAAAGGTATCTCAGTTACTACATTGAGCACACCAAAAATCATAGATCTTCCCACTCTCAGTTGTTTTTCACATATGGTAAAATGGGGAAGGGCAACCCAGTTCTAAAAGGACAATTGCCTGCTGGATAGTGGCCTGCATTCAGTTTTGTTATTCTAAAGCTGGAAAGCAGCCACCTCAGGGCCTCAGGACACACTCCACTTGTGGCACTGTTGCCTCTGTGGCAGGAGCCAGAGATGTTCCCTGATTAGAAATCTGTAAAGCAGCTATCTGGAAAACAGTTCACACCTTTACAAAGCACTATTGCCTGGACATACAATCTAGAAGGGATGCCAGGTTTGCCACTGCTGTACTGCAGAACCTTTTCCCCAAGCAGGATCTGTACTCAGCCTCTCAAGGTACTGCTTTATAGTCTTCACATGCCAAGCATAATGAGGGATTCCTGGTGTTTGAAGAAAAACATTACTTACCATAGTAATGTTGTTTCTTCCAGGTGATCCCTCATTATACTTGAATCTCCCACCCCACCTCCCCTTGCAGAACTGAAAAGGTTGTATAATAATGAGTTGTTACTCTTTTATTTAATTGCTTGAGCATTATTTGTTGTCAGTCACAGATACATTTTTCTGCCAAAATTGTTGTTCTGCCATACGTGTCCTTGGGACCATTCTTTTTTCTATTGCCTTTTGGGTTTATATTGTTATACAGCTTTGATATATTAGTAGGTAAGGGGGGGGCTACTTTTGGGTAGGCTACGAAGGATCTGATGTTAAGCTCTAGAACAGAGAACCACCCAGAGGTCAGAGATTTGAATTGCATTTGAATTCCATTCCACACGCTCCAGGGCAGCTTCATCTGCAAAGCCGCACTAGAAGCAACATTACTGTGGTAAGTAATTTTTTTCATCTCTACATCCCTGCTTTACCCTTCCAGATCAACGGTGCTACCTTGATAGCAAAAGCTGCACGCATTACAATGGTTGCATTTATGCATGCCCTTTGTTGGTAGTGGTAGCCATTGTCTAGAAGTATGGGTAGCAGTGGCAGTAATATAGCGGCTGTGGACAAGCTTGTCCCTAAGATTCTCAGCCTGGGAAAAAGTAAATCTGGGATTATCAGTAAATTCAGCAGCAAGGATAGGATCATTTAGTAGTACAGGCCAATATTTTTTGGAAGGCTAAAGCCTGTAGTTCAATGGGGGTGGAACAACTAGCCACGTCCCTGCTTGGCCCGTATAAGGGATGCTTTTCCTCACTCTACCCTCGATCGTCTTTTGTTGCGGCTGGAGGCTCTCCACCCCTCTTTTTGCGTCCGCTCTTTGCCTCCATCCGCCGGCCTCCTCTACCATTCATTTTTCCTTCTTTCTCCATGTTCACCACTCTCCTTGTGGCTGTTTGTGTCTTCCCCTCCTCCCCTCCCTTCTGCTGCTTACCCCACGTCCCTTGGTCCCATTCTCCCTGCTTCCTTTGTGGTTGTTGTTCATCTTCCTGGTGTTCATATGTCCCACTCCTGTTTCCCATTTGCTTTCCTCTTCCCCCATGCTCCTTGGCATTCCCTAATCTGTCACTCACTTGCAGCTGCCTGCCTATCTTCCCTGCGTTTGTGGCTTCTCTCCCCCTTCCCCATCCTGTCGTACCTCTTTTGGGCCTTCCTTCATCCTTGGGGAGGAGTTCTTGTTTCCCGATGGCTCCCTTCACTCCTGCTGCTTGTAGCAGCATGCACAGCATTCTGCTAACGTCTCTCCCCTGCCGGTCTGGTTCGCCACGGCATTGTCCTGCTCCCCTTCTCGTGGCTTGGCCTTGCATCTTCCCCTGTACAATTTCAATAGCTGCATTACCTCTGTGCTCTGCTCATTGCTCTGCTCCTCTTCACCGGCTTCCAGCCAATCCCTGTTAGGTCAGCTGTATTCTATTTCATTGCGCTTTCTTTCACTTGGTGCTTTAGCATTTACAGTCCTGCGACGGGACTCCTGTTACTTGGACATAGGAAACGGTTCTCACCCACTATGTCTTTGGATCACCACTTGTCAGCCAGCTGTGGCTGCTGGCGTCAAATCAGTTTACTTATATTTACATTAATTGGCATAGCACTGGCATTTAATCCTATACATCCTAAATGACTGTTAGCCCAGCCCCAGCTGCTAGTATTTAATCAATTATTTTCTCTTCCCTGTTGTTTAGCTGTTTGAAATCACAGTGCCTAGTTTGGGGCCTCTCTGTTTTTCCCATGGCGGGGAATTGTGTTGTCGCAGCGGGCATCGTGGCTCTAGGCAGTGGGAGCAGCTTATACGTATCGTATATTTAATCAGTCCCTGGCTTGCCCATCTTCTACTGCTGCTCCACATAGCCTTCATGGCAGTAATGCACTCCACAGTTCCAGTCAATTCTCTACCCGACGACCGCTGGCTCTGCCCAGCCTCCTACCATCTTTCCTGCTCATATCAATACATTTGTTTTTCACTGACTGTCCCCATGCATACTGGCAGCATATCAAGTCTACTGCCTCGAACCTCACCTCCTATCGCACTGGCTTTGCAGTCTCCTCCTACCTAACCGTCGGCCCCGAGCTTCGCCCGGCTTACAGTTCTCTCACTCGTACCATTCAATTTAATTCACTCCTAATTTGGCTTCCTAATGGACTTGGTTGGCATGCATTCCTGTGGTTGGCAAATGCTATCTGCCTTAACTAGACCCATGTGAGGGTATGCGTTGCTCAGTCTGACCTACGAACAGGTTTCTCCACGTCAGCGATCATCCAAGCATGACCCATGTGGGGGTCCTGTGCTTCATTATGACTACAGTCTATCCACATTTTGGAGACATGCCGACCATATCTATTACTTCCAGGACTCAGGACTAGCCCTGTGGCCAACGGTCTCTCTCTGCTCCCTGAAGTCCGCATCTTGAGCATGCGAAGCTTGGGGCAGGGTCCTTCTCACCAGGCCTATAGTTGGAAATGTCCTCACTCCGCATGGACCTTCAGTCATCAGCCGTACTGACGGCACCTCTAAATGTAGCATTTAAGACTTCATCAGCAAGGGGTGGGGCTCACACGGGAAATGCCCCTTTAGCTGCCTGAGTGGGTTCGGAGGCACCCTTTAAACTATTCTCCTTACAACCACCTCTGGTTCACCCAGTTTGTTCTTAGATTGGTAGGTCAGATGAGCACCTCGGTGGTCGTTACTCTCCTCCTCACACCTTGGAGGTTGACACAGAGAGCCCCGGTGTTGCAGAGATCACTCGCAACCCTCCACAATGTTCCTGTTAGAGGGATACAGCGAGAGTGTTCCCCAAAATTGGAATCTCCCCTGGACTGGTCTACTAAATTGCAGTAGCAGAGCCATCACTAAACAGAAATTATGCAGAAGCCTGGCGGGAAGGCGACCTAGGTCTTAAACCCCAGAGGTTTCCTCCTCAAAGGGGGGGTTTCCTCTCTTCTATGCCAATGTTCATAATATTTAGATAGGTGTAGTCATATTCCCTAGGTCCCGTAGTTAGGTTTCTGCTGTTGGATGAAGGCCCCATAATTGTCCTTTTTCTCCCTCCTAGCTGTTCCCTCTCTCCTTATAAAGTGACGCCTCCGCCACTATTCACCCATCGTTTCTTACCTACTCTACTCAAACCATATTACCAACAGACCTACGTACAGGTCTTCTATCCCGATAAGCATTCAGCACCTCATAAGCTCTGCTCGATGCTCTTTTTGGGCTCCTTCCTAAGGTACCTCTAGGGATGGAACCCTCCTATAGGGTTCCTTGCCTTCGTACTCCTACATACTGGTATATCCCATGGATAGAGAGGCGAACAGCCACAAATTATCTGTGTTACACAAGCATAACACTATACCAGTTGTGTAGACACATTGAATTGGAAAGCTAAAACCTGAAGTTCAGTGGGGAAGAGCAACTAACCACACCCCTGCTTGGCCCATATAAAGGCCGCTCTTCCTCACTCTACCCTCAATCATCTTTCGTTGCCCCTCCATCCACCCCTCCTCCTCCAGCGGCTTGCCTCTCTCTCTCTCTCTCTCTCTCTCTCTCTCTCTCTCTCAAGGGCTCCTTCCTAAGGTATCTTTAGCTAAGTGAATCACTCCTGCGGCACCTCTTGGGGTGGAACCCTTCTCTAGGGTTCCTTGCCTTCATACCCCTACAGGGTGGTATATCCCATGGATAGAGAGGCAAACAGCCAAAGAGTATCTACGTTACACAAGCTATACTACTATACCACTATACCAGTTGCGAAGGCACATTGAACTAACAATCTTGCCTATTTTCCCTGAAATTGTAGTGAACTCAGTGACAAATCAGAGGTTCTTTCTTCTCTTTATTTTTGGATTTCACGCATAAGAAAGTACTTCTATCCTAGTTCCTAGCTTTAAGTAGTGCTTCTTCCAGCACCGTACTATTGCAACCTCTAGACAAGAATCTTTGAAATTATTCCTTTGATTGTGACTTGATTGCCTCACCCCTGGAGTAATTTCTGTGTATACGCAGGAACTGACCGTATTTCAGTGTATCTTTCCATGCCAACTGAAATAAAATATTCTCTTTTTTCTGTTAAGAATGTTGGAGACATAACTCCAGGCTGCTTATCAGATGCCATTAGAAAACTGAAACAGCTTGTTAAATGTTGGTTGCCAATTAAACTGGAGATTTACACATTTAGATACTCAGCATTTAAACAGCTTCTTGGTACTAGTTTAACTTGGGAATGCATTGTCTTTCAAGAAAGATTCTTACTTCATAAATGTCACCCTTTCCCCCAGCAAATCAATGAATTACACTGTTTTTTTAATCTCTACAGACACTATTTGATGAGCAGTCTCAGGCATATGCCAGGTCTTCAGTGAACTGGTTAGACTAAATATGTATTAATAAGAAGCCATTTTTTACTATATTTTTGGGAAAAAATATATTGCGCTACAACAACAACAACACACACACACTCTCTCTCTCTCTCTCTCTCTCTCTATATATATATATATACACCATCCTCATGGCCACAACATTCAAAATAAATATTGCATTCTTACATGTTATAAAAAAAAAACCTGTTTATGTTAGCGAACACAGTGAAAGTTCAGTTTAGAGTAGATTTCCTTTAAATATTTCTTATCTCAAATTTTGTACAAACACACACACACACATACACACACTATACACCATCCTCATGGCCACAGTATTGCCAGGTGGCCTGGGTTCAAGTCCCAGCTGAGGCACTTATTCTTTCTCACCTCTGTTTGTATCTGTCCCATAAAATATGCACACCACACTCCTGTGTGATTGTTACAAGTAAATATTTGTGTTGCCATTGGGTTGTGCATTTGAGAAAGAGTAATGTGATTGAGGACAGCCCAGGTTCCAGTTGTCTCAGTGGCGCAGCTGGTTAGCGCAATCAGAAAGGTATTCTGGGCAGCCTGGGTTCAAGTTCCAGCTGAGGCACTTATTCTTTCTCACCTCTGTTTACATGTGTTCCATAAAATATGCACACCAGACTCCTGTGTGACTGTTACAATAAAGAAACTGTTTGTTCAAACAACATGAAGTCTTGCTGTATTCTGACAAATTGCAGTGAGGTCCCACCTTCGAACTGCCCCGGAGATGAAAGAGTTAACTTTCCATGCCAGGCATGGAATGCTGAGCTCGAGCTCGGTTGAGACTCTGTCTGTTGCTGTTTGAACTCAAACCGTCAGATTCTTTACTCCACCTCACTGAACAGTCGCTCCGGAGACTTCTCGTTTGCTTGGTTCAATTTGTTGGTTAAAGTACCGTTTTTCTCGGTTTCCGACCAAATTTAAACTGTAACCTATCGGTTCAGTCTCTGTCTGTGGTTTTGTGAGTACTAGATAGGCTTATTTTTGTTATTATTCTGTGTGGAACTTGTAAACTTAGGATCGGTTCGGTTTGAACCGATCAGGTTGTTTTAAAAAACTTTATTCTGCTTTTAGAGTGTGGTAACTGGTTCTTATCGGTTCTAAAAAGAACGGACTTTATTACGTTTTTTTCCATGACCCGTAACACGGTCAGGAACCGATAAAGTGTCTTGCCTGGTGGATTGCTCAGAAAAAGGGTAAGTTTTTGTTAGGACTGGCCATGTCTGAGAAACCCAAAAGAAAAACCGGGCCCACTGGGTTTCAACACTGTAGTGTGTGTGGGGAAGTCTTTGCTAAGGCTGATCCTCACACCACCTGTGTTTATTGTCTGGGGTTTGACCACCTTGATTCAGACTGCCAGATTTGTAAAAATTTTCCTGCAGCTACCCTGGAGAAAAGAGTTGGTATGCTCAGGGAAAGGGAAGCCAAGAAGTCTGCTGAGCCGGATGGCCAGCCTGGTTCGGTTCCAACCGAACCAGAAGGAGTGCCGTCTGACCAGGGCGAAACTTCTTTGGGCAAAAGGAGAACCGATTCCGAGGAGTCGGTTCCGGTTAAGAGAACAAGAAGGGATAAATCAGCCAGTGCGGATCCAAAAGTTCTTTCTCCGACAGCTGATGAAATAGCCAAAGCGATAAAAATTGTTCAGTCGCTATCCCCGGTTCCGACCGAATCGGCACCATTAGGAAGGCGCTCGGTTCGGTCGGTTCCACCGGTTCTGGATTATGATTTAGAGGAATTTTATGAACCGGGGAGGAGGAAGGAGAGTATGAGGAAAGTGAGTGTGATTATGAAAGTCTGGATGTGCCCATTGACCCGGACATCTCCCCAGACAGACCTTCAGGAATGTCTCCTCCTAGGCTTTCTGAGTCCCCTTCCCATTTCATGTTTTACAAGAAAGTGGCTGAAACTCTTCAGCTTCCTATGGAAGAAGCTGTGGATGACCAGGAGGAGCCTGACTATGTTGAAATGATGGATATCCCAGAGTCCAGGAGGCTGTCTATTCCCCTTCATAAGTCCTTTGGGAAACAGACAATAAAAATTTTAAAGACTCCTAATTCTATACCTCCTGTGGATAAGAGAATGGACAAGAGGTATACTCTCTCAGGCTCAGATACGGAGTTCCTTACCCAGCAATGCAGCCATGTTGGGGTAGTGCAGGCTGCAGCCTGTGATAAGGCAAATATACCCTTGGCTTCACACCCCCAGATAAGGACTCCAGGAGGATTGATGCCATGGCAAAGAAACAGTACATGGCAGCATCCTTGGGACTCAGGCAGGCTAATTATATGGCCTATACAGCTAGATATCAGAAATCTAGATGGGACACTGTAATGACTTTAGCTAAACAGGTCCCTGGCCAGCTTGCCAAGGAGCTGGAGCAGGTGGCTGCGGATGGTATTGAGGCATCCAAGGTGCAATTCCATGCTGCAGTGGACTCCAATGATGTTTCGTCTAGAGTCATGGCTACATCTGTGGCCCTTTGTAGGATGGCTTGGCTCAGATGTACTAGCCTGTCTCAGGATACCCAGACTAAAGCCATGGATTTTCCTGTTGTGGGTAATTCTCTGTTTGGGGAGCAAACAGAGAACTACATGAAGAAAATGGATGAGTACAGGACCACCTACAGGAGTGCTCAGGCCAAGGAAAGGCAAGCCACTCCTCAGAGGAAGCATCCAGGGCAGGGGCAAGCCTTTTCATAGGCCTTCTACCAAGCCCAGGCCTCCTCTTCTGCTTATGCTCATAGGGGGTTCTTTAGAGGGAGAGGCAGACGGGGTACAAGCAGGCCTGCTTCCACCCCTCAGCCTAAAGCCCCTGCCAAACAGGCACCCTGATGGGTTTGCCAGGGCCGATTCTGCACTACCTGTAGGGGGCAGGCTGGCTTACTTTGTCCAGGACTGGATGTCTTTAACATCAGACAAATGGGTCCTGGAAGCAGTAAGCCAGGGACTGGTTCTCAGCTTCAAAAAATTTCCAAAGATGAGAACCAGATCCTTTCCACCTGCAAATCCTTCAGAGGCACTTGCCCTAGAGGCAGAGGTCTCTTCCCTCTTGGCTCTCAGAGCTATAGAAAGTGTTCTACCCCTATACAAAGGGAAAGGATTGTACTTCAGGTACTTCCTCACCCCCAAAAAGACAGGAGAATGGCGGTCCATCCTGGATCTCAGATATTTAAACAAGCACCTTTTAAAGCCAAAGTTCAAAATGGTGACTCTGGGAATAATTCTACCCTCTCTAAGGCCAGAGGACTGGCTAGTCTCCCTGGACCTCAAGGATGCCTATTTCCATATTCTCATCAGAAGCTCCCATCGAAAATATCTCAGGTTCGAGCTGCCTTCAGGCCACTACCAATTCAGAGCAATGCCCTTCGGCCTAACCTCTGCTCCAAGGGTGTTCACAAAATGCCTGGCAGTAGTAGTTGCCTTCCTAAGAAGAAAAAGGATTTCCATCTTCCCATACGGAAACGTGGGCCAACAAAAACCATGACTGGGACCTAAATGTACGGGGGTACACTATGCTTAGGAAGGATAGAAAGGAGGGCAGAGGGGGTGGCGTGGCTATGTTCATTAGAGATGACATAGAAATTGCTATGGTAGAAGAGGCAGAGGGAAACGTGGAGGCCTTATGGGTCACCTTACGATCCCCAGCAGGAGATAAGGTCAAGCTGGGTGTAGCATATAGGCCCCGGGATGAGTGATGTTCTAGAGGATGGTTTGCTGGACAACATCATTGCCCAGTGTGGTCCAAAGGGGAAGGAGTGGTGTTGATGGGGACCTTAATATGCCAGGTACTAACTGGGGAACCATGTCCTCTAAAGGTGGCCAAGGGCAGAGGCTGCTGGATGGCTTCCAGGATGTGTTCTTAACACAGCATGTGATGGAGCCCACAAGGAGAGGGCATGTCCTGGAAGTGGTTCTGGCAGATGGGGATCTGGTAAGGGACATGGTTGTACAGGACCCCCTGACTGGGAGTGACCACAATACTGTCTGGTTTCAAATAAGCATTGGGGGAGTGGGGGTGAGATCTAGGACACTGGCAGTGGACTTCAGGGGGGCAGACTTTATGGGCATGGGAAATATTCTCAAGGATCACTTGAAGAGGATTACCTCAACAACAAGTGTGGAAAGGAGATGGGAGGTCATAAAGCGGGACTTCATGAGGCAGTCAGGATCTGCGCTAAGTTGAAGCGTGGGGAGCAAGGTCACATAAACCATGCTGGTGGTCCAGTGAGGTCCAGGTAGCAGTCAGAGAAAAGAAGGCGGCTTACAAAATATAAAACAACAAGAGGGATAGGGATAAGGAAATGTACCAGCTTGCATCTAGAAAAGTCACCCGTATGGTGAGGGAGCAAAGTCCAGTAAAGGCATCGGCTGGCACAGGGGATACATGGAGGAGAAAGGGTTCTTCCGGTACATTGGGGAGGCGGAGAAAACTAAGGCCATCTCAGCAGATTGAGATCAGAAGGAGGGTGGGTGGAAGAGGCGAGGACCAGGCAGAGGTATTTAACGAGTACTTTGCCTCTGTGTTCACTAGGAGGGGATGGGATATCTACAAAGCAAGGCACAAAGGGATAGAAGGCAGGGAGGGAATCAGGGAGCAGCAGAAATGGAGCAAAGGAGGAAAAGGTACCCCAGGGTGTCGTATCTGGATAAGGATAAAAAGACCAGTAAGGTGGAGGGACGGATGATGCCATCCCCACCAAAAGGGTGTGGTTTGCCTCAAGGCCCTAAAGAAAGACAAATCTCCTGGGCGGATGGCATTCATCCGAGAGTACTATGGGAATTGGTGGACATACTGGCTGCACCCTGGGGAGCTTTTCAACAGGTCACTTGAGACAGGGAGGGTACCTAGGGATTGGCGAGGCACATGTGGTACCAATCCATAAGGGGGTCGAAGGAAGTACCAGGAAACTATAGACCCATCAGTTTAACCTCGGTGGTGGGAAAATTAATGGAGAGTATACTAAAGGACGATTGGGGGTTTACTTGGAGGAGGTGGGAGGTCTGGATAGTCGCAGCATGGGTTTGTGCCAGGTAGATCATGTCAAACCAACCTGGTAGAGTTCTATGAATGGGTAACATCAGAACTGGATAGGGGTAAGCCTGTGGATGTATTATTCTTGGACTTCAGCAAGGCGTTTGACTCTGTCCCCACAATGGTCTGGTGGAGAAACTGATGGGGTTAGGAGTAGGCCTTTGATGGTCAGATGGATTGAAAACTGGATAGCTGGACGCACTTAGAGAGTAGTGGTCTGTGGGGAGCTCTCGAACCCTACAGAGGTTGGTAGTGGGGTACCACAGGGCTCGGTCCTGGGTCCAATCCTGTTTAATGCATACATATCAGACATCAGGGATGGTATAGGGTGTGAAATGAGTCTCTTGGGGATGACTCCAAGATGGGAGCAGTAGTTGAGGAGAAGAGGGGAGGTTGGCCCTGCAAGGGGACCTGGACACCCTGGAGAGCTGGGCTCACACATGGAAATTAAATTTCAATATCACCAAGTGCAAGGTGTTGCATCTTGGTCGGGGAAACCCTAAACACAGGTACACCCTGGGAGGGAGGTGCTGGAAGCCTCAACAGGGGAAAAAGACCTAGGGGTCATGGTGGATACATGTATGAATAACACTGAGCAGTGCAGGAGAGCAGCTAGCAAGGCAAACAGGATGTTGGGATGCATCGCAGGGGATCACCTCTAGGAGCAAGGAAGTGATTCTGCCACTGTACAATGGACTGGTTGAGCACACCTTGAGTACTGTGTACAGTACTGGAGACCACACTTGAAGAGGGACATACAGCTCCTGGAGAGGGTACAGAGGAGGGCAACAAAGATGATACGAGGGCTAGGGGATTTGACTTACGAGGACAGACTTGAGGAGCTCTGCCTGTTTTCATTGGAGGAGAGGAGAGACAGGGGGGACATGATTGAGGTCTTCAAGTACCTCAAGGGAATAAATCGGGTAAACATGGAGGGGATCTTTAGACTAAAGCAGGGAGGCATCACCAGAGGGCATGGTTTGAAGTTGGAAGGTGGAAGGGTGAGGGGGGAAAGGAGGAGGAGGTTTTTCACTGAGAGGGTGGTGGACCCTTGGAATGCTCTGCCTGGTGAGCTGGTTCAGAGATCCACAGTGGAGAGCTTTAAGAAAGGGTGGGACAGACACAGAAAGTGGATGTATCAGATGATGGCCTGTCCCGGGGGGGGTGGGGATGGATGATAGGGGTTTCTGGAGCACAAGGGATGGGAGGGTCTCGGCACCCAACTAAGGATCTAGGTTCGAGCAGACTTGATAGACCATAAGGCCTAATCTGCTGGCAAATAGTATGTTAGTATACCTGGACGACTGGCTCATAGTAGGCCAGTCCCCAGACCAGGTCAAGTTACACCTACAGATAACTCAGCAACTGCTTACTTCTCTAGGTTTCCTTCTGAATCTTACAAAGTCAGTTCTAGAGCCTCTACAGCTCCTCACCTTCATAGGCGCAGAGCTAGATACAGTAGAGGCAAGAGCCTTCCTTCCCCTGGACAAGGCAAGGACCCTTATTTCACTGGCCTCTTCATTCACCCTCCAGGTGTCTCGACCAGCAAGGCATTTTCTACAGCTCCTGGGGCACATGGCTGCTTCTACAGCAGTGGTGCAGGGAGCAAGATTTCAGATGAGAGACATTCAGTTCCACTTGAGAGCCTTTTGGTCTCAGAAAAAAGGACCCTCTGACCAAACTGATTCCAGTGACTCGAACGCTGATCCAGGCATTACAGTGGTGGCAGGATCAGGACAGTCTAAGACAGGGAGTTCCTTTTGTCACTCAGGCTCATTCTCTAATCCTTACTACAGATGCCTCCCTCTTGGGGTGGGGAGCCCACTTGGGAGACCTGACCACCCAAGGGTTGTGGTCTCCTCAGGAATCTCTGCTTCACATCAATCTATTAGAACTCAGATCAGTGTTTCTAGCACTTCAAGCTTTTTCCAACTCTGTTCAGAACAAAGTAGTTCAGATCAGGACAGACAATACCACCACAATGTGGTATATCAACAAGCAAGGGGGGCACTTGTTCTACGGCCTTGTGCACAGAGGCAATGAAGTTATGGTCTCTGGCCTATTCCCTGAACACCTCTGTTACAGCAGTACACCTCCCAGGGAAGGACAATGTCCTGGCAGATGCTCTCAGCAGGATATCTCAGGGCCATCACGAATGGTCCCTGGATCCCCTGGTTTTGAAGGTGATCTTCTCCAGATGGGGCACCCTCAGATAGATCTTTTGCAGCCCCAGACAATCACCAACTTCCTCTCTTTGCTGCAGGCCCCAGTGTTGGGCTCAGTCCCCCTGGATGCCCTAGTTCTCAATTGGGAAGGGAAGTTCCTGTATGCTTTTCCCCCCTTCCCTCTCCTGTTCAAGGTGTTAGTCAAAATCAGGTCTCAACCCTGCAAGGTGATTCTGATTGCTCCAGACTGGGCCAGACAGCCCTGGTACCCTCTCCTGTTGTCCTTAGCAGTCCACCTTCCCCTGTCTCTTCCCAGGAATTACAACCTGTTAACATGTGCTCAGGGGAGGGTTTGGTATCCGAATCTCAAATCGCTCAGTCTCAAGGCCTGGCTCTTGAAGAGTTAGAGTTTGCTGATTTGCACCTTTCTCAAGGTGTTATGGATATCCTAAAGGCTTCTTGGAAGCCTTCCACCAGAAACACTTACAACTCCAAATGGAAAAGATTCTCTATATGGTGCTCTGGGAAGCATACTTCTCCAGAGTCTGCTGGCCTGCCCACAGTTCTTGACTATGTGGTTCATCTTAATAGCTTGGGACTCAGACCAGCTACACTAAGAGTGCATCTGGCAGCTGTCTCTGCTTTCCTTTCAGCAGGTAAGCCTTCTTCCCTTTCAACTCATCCTGTATTCTCTAAATTTTTCAAGGGATTGCTTCATACCAATCCTCCATTCCGGGACCCTGCCCCTGTTTGAGGCCTTAATGTTTGCATTGCCCAGCTTATGTAACCCCTTTTGAGCCTTTGTCCTCAGCAGAGCTTAAGTACTTGACTTGGAAAACTGTTTTCTTAGTGGCCATCACTTCTGCCAGGTGCATAAGCGAGTTACAAGCCCTGTCAGTGGAGCCTGATTTTATCTCTTTCCATAGAGATAAGGTGGTCCTCAGGACTAACAGGAAGTTTTTACCTAAGGTAGTTTCAGACTTCCACCTTAATCAGTCTATATCTCTTCCTGTTTTCTTCACTGACCATTCCTCCTCTGCGGAGAGGAGGCTGCACAGTTTGGATGTGAAAAGGGCCCTTAGCTACTACATAGAGCGTACCAAGGGTCACAGGTTTGACTCCCTCCAACTGTTCCTCACTTATGGTGAGGTTGGTAAGGGAAAACCTGCCACTAAGAGATCTATTGCCAGGTGGATTGACTCTTGCATTCAATTTTGCTATGAAAAACTAGGCAGGACTCCACCCTCGGGCCTGAGGGCTCACTCTACCAGAGGTACAGCTGCTTCCCTGGCTGCTGCCAGGGATATTCCTATCTTAGAGATATGTCAAGCAGCTACCTGGAAAACAGTTCACACTTTTCCAAGCATTACTCTCTGGATATCCAGGCTAGGAGTGATGCTCGGTTTGGCACAGCAGTGCTCCAGAGCCTATTTCCTAGGTAGGTTCTGTCCCTCCTCCATGGAGGTACTGCTTGGTAGTCTGTAATTTGTCAGAATACAGCAAGACTTCATGTTGTTTGAAGAAAAAATTACTCACCTTAGTAATGTTGTTTCTTCTAATGGAGTCTTGCTGTATTCTGACCTCCCCCTCTCAGAACCTTTGTTTTGGGATGTGGGTGGGCAGTAGCAGTGTTGGCACTCAAGAGGTGCCCCACTTTATTTATCACCCCTTTACTTTGGGTGAGTGGGTGTTGTTTGTTTCATTTTTTGGGTTTCCTGACTTGAGTCTTTGTTTTGGGACCAAAAAATCTGTTTATTACATTTAGTAGCCAGTTGGCTAGTGTAGGTTTACAGCTTCCACACAGGACACTCAGTGAGTATAGCTCGTAAAGATCTGACGGTTTGAGTTCAAACAGCAACAGACAGAGTCTCAACCAAGCTCGAGCTCAGCATTCCATGCCTGGCATGGAAAGTTAACTCTTTCATCTCTGGAGCAGTTCGAAGGTTGGACCTCACTGCAATTTGTCAGAATACAGAAAGACTGCATTAGAAGAAACAACATTACTAAGGTGAGTAATTTTTTCTTCATGTCAATGACCACAGCGAAGTTCAGTTTAGAGTAGATTTCCTTTAAATATTTCTTATCCTATATTTTGTATCGTGGATAGCGCAGGGGAGATGCTACATCTCATTGTCATAGGGATCTTCATTTACGCATTTTTGCACTGTATTTACTCAGGCTGTCCCAGATTAGATGCAATATCTTGTTTTTAGTGGGGTCATGATTTTTCCATTTTGATAGTGTATTTCTTCAGGGTAGTCTAGTCCAGGGCCCCCATATTCAAAGGAGATGAGCAGTGCATCCTGGTGGAAATGTGAGATGTGGCGCACAACTCCAACAATGCACCACAGCATGATATTCAAACATGTGGGATGCACCTGCCGCAAGGGAATGGCCAGCGTGCACACAATTAGTATGCTGTGCAAGTCAAGAGTGTGTTCCCATGCATATGCTGTGCTGCCAGCCGCCGACTACTCTGGACCCAGGCTGGGCACCTTCAGTCCAGAATGTCCCAAGTGGCTATACCATACATTGGGGCACTACCCAAGCTGCGGACCCACCAGTGTATCCAGCTGTGTGTACGTCCTTGGCAAACCGTAAGAGGGAATTGACATACCTCCAGTGCATGCCTTGTCGATACTGTATCTTCCTGCTGTCATAACACTCTTCCCCATTCCCCTGTGTAACGTGCCACCCTCCGGACTGCTGAGGTATCCTGGGTGCCATAGAGTGCAGTATCCTGCAATGGCATTTGTAGTGTGTGCTCCAGAGTATGGATAGTGCGTTTGTGGTTCCCCAGTTGTACAAACAAATGGGAGGTTGGCTGTAACATTCCTGTTCCGGGACCTGTGTGAGTGAGTACAGCATTGGCTTTCACCCACACTGAGTAGTGCAACGGCACCAGGATGATGAATCCACATGCTAGTGCCTGAGGTGTATGGCCACTGGGAGTTATCGCCCACACACATCTTGTACCTATGTATGACACATTCTAGTGTACTACTGCTAGTGCTTCACCACCCGAAAATAAGATGCCATTTCTTCTGTGAGCTATCCAGGCTAAATATATAGCAATCAGGAGGCATATTCTAGGAAAATACATTGTAAAAGTGTGTAAAAGGAAGACCACGTTGAAACTGCCTCTCAACAGATCTGCATTGTGCAAATTCATTAGAAATAATGGGTAAAAGCATCCCAAAAGCTCTCCACAGCCATATTGGCTCTGACCAGAATTTGTTTAATATGGCACAGAAACGGGTTTTCAACAACAGAGTATGAGAGGGGATTCTTCCCATAGCCCAAGGAAGAGGCTGGCAAAAGAGGGTGCCATTCCTGCCCCCATGGCTGTCCCACAAGTCTGTAAAGAGAAGGTATTGTTAAAGAGCAGCTTCTACGCTCTCAACTAGCCCCCCAACTGACACATATCCCGCAACTGACCTGGCCAGGAGTCATTTTCCATTAATGATTCCTTTCTGGGCTACTGTTTAAAAATGTTATTTTACTCGTGACTTTATTCCCTGACCCGCCAGCAAAAAACGGAGCCAATTCTGCATCCTACGGAAAATCAAAGCGACCGCCAACTAAGGTAGTCCCTCTTACTCAAGCGGTCGCTTTGATTTCTTAAAATCCCAACATTAAAGATACATAAAGCCTTTGGGAAAATTGCCCCCATTCAAGTCAATAGGGCGCATACATGCAGCCTTCATTTACTGACCCTCACAAAATGGGGCTGTGTATGCCGGTGTGGGGGCATGGCCATAGGATTCAGTTTGTTATGAGTAAAATAACAGTTTTAAACGGTAGCCCAGAAAGGAATCATTTATGGAAAACAACTCCTGGCCAGGTCAGTTGCATGATATGTGGCAGTGGTGGGCTAGGTGAGAGCTGCTCTTTAAATTCAAAATAATTGGTCCCTGTGTGCATGCAAATGGGACGCGCAACTGCTCCATGCCCTATGTGCCCCTGTGCAGGATGCACAGAGGGGGCGTGCAGCACAGATGCGCCCCCAATCCCACGGCCACATGTAGAGCAATGTGCCGGGGTGGACCGGCAACTACACGACATGCACTAAGGTGCATTATGCTGGCCACGGGGATGCGTAGAGGGTTGCCGGGTATGCCAGTGACACCCAGCCATAAACCCACTACGTGCCCCACGCACACCCCACTGGACAGGGCGAACAGCCCACCTACTTCCCAGGGTCGCAGGACTGGGATGTCCGATGCCACCCACCTGCTTCAGCACACAGGGGTGCGTTTGGCGACCCCCCAACATCACGGTCACCCCGCACACAGGCACAGGGCTGCTGCTTCCCCCCCACTGCAACCCACTGCGACCTCCCCCTGCGTTGCTGGGCACCCCGACCCCCCCTTCACCTGGCGGAATGCCCCCCATCCATCCCACTGCACTGATCGGTGCTGGTGGAGGGCCGGTGGCATTGCCCTCCCTCGCCTCAGAGCACGCTGCCAAGGCGCTTCCCACTGCACAAGGGATCCAGTGTGGGTCCTGGTCCGGCCATTCAGTTGGGTGCCCAGCCAGTTCCACAACCCTGCCCCCGGCCACCGTGCAGAGTCCTGTGCACCAGGGGGGAGGACAGGGCTCTGGATGGGTGGCCAGCGGTCGTGCATACCACTGACGTGCACCTGTCTGCAGGTGTGCAGCTACATGGGTGGGGGTACACTCGGATTCTGCGTACCTCCACCCCTTCGTGCACAGAGCCCACAGTGAGAAAGAGCAAACCTAAGGGCTTCAACAATAAAGTCAGTGGGGACAGAGTCCCCCTGGGGTGGCATTTCAAATAAATAAGAGCAGGCTTGTATGCCTTTTTCATGATCAGTACTAGTGTACAGTGACTCAACATTATGCTGAACCACAGATACTGAGGGTTCCATTTAAGAGCATCAGATTTCTCCAAGATGTCCATCGTGTCCCTGAGGTGAGACTCAAGACAAGACACACAATTCTCCATATCTTGTGACCTCTTGAACTTGGGGACAGCCAACCCATAACTTTCCCAGGTCTGAGAACCACTGCCAAAGCTGGAACAGGCAGGAGGCTATATTGGTGCAAGCTGTACCCCTGCCTGCTGTCGAGTAGATTGACAAGTGACGAGACCAGTTAGAACCCTGGGTCAGAGTTCAGTAAAAAAGGGTAATGACTTGGGTAGTCAGATTTGTGTGGGATGTAGATGTGAGTAGAAGCTGTGTTGTGCTGATGAACTAAATGCATCATTCCCAGGCCTTGTGCCTGGAGAAACAGTAGACCTTCTTTGTGGATATCTCCCACCATTGAACCATATCATGGAACTGTAAGCTGTTGGTGTCAGGACCACCTGGAAATTTTTGCTGGCTTATGCCATCCACACTGCCGTGCATCGTCAATGCTTGTATATTGTGGCTCGCCCTATTATGCCTCATAATAGTTCTTTCTCCTGCTGACAACTGCTTGCCGATCCACCACTGCACTGCTGAAAACACCATCAAAATTCATACGTCGCATTAATGCTACTACTTCTTCCTCTTTTTTTATTTTAATACAAAACAAGTGTTTATGCTGCCGATGAAAGACAAGGAACTGTTGTTCCACTACTGTCACTGCAGTAAAGTTAAGGGGACGAATTTTTAAAAGGCCGTGGATCCACACAAGCTGCGTCAAACAACCAGCTTGCATCAGATCTAGGTGTGCCAAATACTGTGCACCGTATTTTGTAAGAAAAGCGTTCTCTGTGGCAAAGTGCCCCAAACTGACACGAGATGTACTGCGTCAACAAAATTATGCAAGGGATGAGAATGATGCAAGCTGCACAAAAAAATGGTGCAAGTTGAATCAAAAATGGTGCAAATTGATTCAAAAAGTGATTCAAGGAATGAAAATGACACAAGCTGAGTCAAAGAATGGTGCAAGCTGTGTCAAAACAAGCATTTGTCAATGCCGAATGTTGCTTGCTTCTATGTGCTGTTTAGGTATTTGGAAGTCATTGGAGTGCAAATATTGAAAATTTTGGACCATTTAGCGTACAGAACCGCAAGAACGACGCCAGAAACAGTCATTGTTAGGAAATTTTCACAAAATTTCAATAAGCCATTTTAAGACCTCTGCTCATGAACAGTGTCACTGTGATTTTGTTAATGTGTCCCATACATTGAGTTTGCATTGATGATCATTGTGCGCTACATGGGCGGAAACACGTTTTGGGCAGGATGTGAAAATGACAGCTGTACTGCTCATAAGGAAGTGTGGTAAAATGGCAATGTTGAAAATCTGGAGTGGAAATATTGAAAATTCGCAAACCCACGAGAGGCATGGGAACTGTGCAACGCACACCGTAAAACAGTCATTTTTAGGAATTCTTTCACCAAATTTTCAACATTGCCATTTTAAGATCTCTGCTCATGAACAGTGACACTGTGATTTCTTAATGTGTCCCATACACTGAGTTCACACATAACCCACTGCCCATTGTGCGCACATGGGCGGAAACATGTTTTGGGCAGGATGTGAAAATGACAGCTGTACTGCCCATGAGAGGTGTGTAAAATGGCAATGTTGAAAATATGGAGTGAAAATATTGAAAATTTGTGAACTTACGAGCCTGCGTAGGAACTGCGCAACGCACGTCAGAAACAGTCATTTTTAGGAATTTTTTCACCAAATTTTCAACATAGCCATTTTAAGACCTCTGCTCATGAACAGTGTCACTGTGATTTTCTTAATTTGTCCCGTACATTGATTTCACACACCGACTGCACCATTCTGCGCTACAAGGGCAGAAACACATTTTGGGTGAGATGTGAAAAATGACAGCTGTACTACTCATAAGAAGGTGTGGTAAAATGGCAATGTTGAAAATCTGGAGTGAAAATATTGAAATTTCGCGAACTTACGAGCCTGCGTGGAACTGCATAGCGCCGCCTAAATAAACAGTCATTTTGAATTTTGGACAAATTTCAACATGGGGTTTTAGACTCTTCATGAATGATGTCACTGTGTGGTGTCTGGTCGAAGGGTGATTTCGCAGTCACTGCACGAAATCACCCTTCGGCCCCAATAACGCCATGACAGTGACATCATTCATGAGAAGGGTCCTAAAACCCCATGTTGAAAATTTGCAAAATTCCCAAAATGCGTGGAGATATAATAAAGTTGAACCCCCATCTAGCCCATTATACAGCTTACGGCATTTCTCAGTTCGCGGTCGGCTTTGAAGAGTGCAGACGTGTTCCCGGTCCACCCAAGATCATCGCACCAGAGTCCGGAGGTAAATATGGGGTGAGGGGGTGGGAGGCTGGGTGCGCAGTGGTGGGTGCGGGTTGTGGGAGGGGGTCGGGAGACGCCGCAGGACCGCTTTTTGGTTTATAGGTTTAAAAAAAAAGGCGTCGTGGGACGCTTGCCACGCTGGGGTGGGCTCCCAGAGTGGCACAAGGATTGGGAGCCATTCAGCCGATGGGGATTGGGCACTTGTCGGCCAAAGGACTGATTGCCACGCTGGGGTGGGCTCCCAGCGTGGCACCAACTACCGCGGGGACGACGCAGCTCAGCCGGCCGGGATTGGGCACCTGGCTACACAGTACGGCAGGGGCACGACGCTCATGGGGGGAGCTACGCCTATCGCTGCTCACTGAAGCGTAGTTCCCCTTTCAATCAGAATGCCACTGCATTTTGAAGCGTGTCATAGACAGCTCCAAAATGCATTGGCTTACAGGGGCTGCGCCTGCCAGCTCACTGACTGAATTGGAGGAGGAGGTGACACACCTCCGAAATCTCCGATGATGGCACTATGTTTCTTGCACATGTGTGCAAGCAACATAAAAATGGTGCAAGTTCAGTCAGAAGTGACACAAAGGACGAGAATAACGCAAGCTAAGTCAAAAAATACAGCAGATGGAATGGCCAAGACTAAGCCCCCAAAATGTTCTAAACTAGTCCTGCAGGGGAATATTAACCCTTAAAAGTAGTATAGTCAGATCTAACCACCTACTGTGGGCCTCTTTATATGCTCTAGTGTCCCTTAGACCAGTTCTGTCTGATCCAACAGCGACATGCATCTTAGGCACAAGGGCAAGACTCGCATTCCTTGAAAATCCCAAATAAAGGGATGGTGCATCATTTCGGTGATGCAGGCATCCCTTCTGACATGGTGCAGGCATTTTTTTGGTGCAAGCATGGCGCAAGCCAATCTGGCGCATGCAGACCTGTTTTTGATGCAAGCACCATTTGAAAATCAGAACTGACACAAGATTTGACACATCCTCTTTCCATCAGTTGTTTCTGATACAATCACCCTGTGTCATTCTCTGGCCTTTGAAAATCCTGCCCAAGATGTATAAGGACAACTTTCACACTGTGTGCATCCACTGCTTAGGCATTGCTCATGATGTGACGGCCTGCAACATTTGCCAGGGTTTTAGCCAGGCTGCATGGAGAGTCACATGACAGTCTTAGAAACTTTTTTAAAGCTTAAGACAATAGAGGACAAACAGCATGCATCGCAGACAGCTTAGCCATTGTCACCCGCTTCTTCTCCCATGATTTGCCATCAACCTGCCACTCCCTGTGGTTGATGGCGCTGCCTGTTGAGTCTTCAGAGAAAAAGGACAAACCTGCTAAGTCAGCAGGACAACATGCTGATAAAGAAAAGAACTGACATTGTGACAAATATGCCTCTCCAGCCAGATCCTGTGCTCCTTTTAAAAGAGGTAAGAAAAAAACTGATCCCAGGCTAGGCCATCAGGTTCTGCAGCGCCCCCCCCCCGACCATCTCTCAGACAACAAGGTCGGGGTTTGGCACTGGCTCTAATCTCCTGCTGGGGGATTCACAGCCGATTCCACTGTCAGGCACTGTCTTGTCAGTGAATCAGTCATCATCAACAACGACACTGGGGTCCATCAACATGCAGATGCTGTTTATGTCTGAACTATTTCAGAAGCCTCTGCCTCTGGTTTCGCCTTTGTTACCAAACCTGTTACTACAGCCAGGCCAATCACCATCAACTACATCAATGACACTGGCAGTTCCCATGCAGGTTAATCTACCTAGCCTGGGACATCCTTCGTCGATGCCTGGTCCATCAATAGTTCCTCCTGTGCTATACTATGAAAGGGGAGGTAGTGGCAGGGGTTATGTCCACTGCATTCCTCAAAGGGGTTTCTTCAGGATCAGAGGTAAGCAGGGTGCCAACCAGGCTGCAGCAGCCCAGCTCCCAAGGTGCAGGCACAGCAGAATCCCTGTCTTATCTGTACAGGTTGCCTAGCTATTTCCATTGGGAGAAAGGTTGGCTCACTATTTCCAGGCTTGGAAAAACATTACTACAGACAAGTGAGTCCTGCAAATAGTGAGTCAGGGTCTATCCCTGCAGTTCAGAAAGTTTCCAAAACTGCAGGCTTGAAGGGCCTTTCCACCTCATACCCCAGCAGAAAAACTCCTGCTGGAGTTGGAAGTCAAAAAGCTGCTGCAGGCCAATGCAGTGTGATGAGTTCCCTCTGCCCAATGTGGCAAGGGCCTCTACTCCAGGTATTTCTTCACCCACAAGACAAATGGAGAGTGGCAACACATTTCAGACCTGAGATTTCTGAACAAACACTTGAAAAAAAGAAAAGTTCAAGATGGTGACACTATCCACAGTGATCCCATCTCTGCAGCAGGGGCACTGATTGGGGTCTCTGGATTTGAAGGATGCCTACTTCCATATCCTAGTAAGACTTTCCCACAGAAAGTACCTCAGGCTTAGGGTAGGAAACTGCCACTATCATTTTGTGGCCGTACAGTTTGGCCTATCCTCAGCAGCAAGGGTCTTCACAAAGTGCATGGCAGTGGTGGCAGCTCACTTGAGAAGACAAGGTACAGTGGTTTTCCCTTACCTGGACGACTTGTTAGTCTTGGAGGGGTTGTACCAGGAGACCGAGGCCTCCCTCCATCTCACCCAATCAATTCTGGAGGATCTGGGTTTTTTGGTAAACATCCCAAAGTCTCAGAGAGAACCTGTGCAGGTGCTAGACTTCATAAGAGCAGAGCTGGACACACTACAGGAAAAAGCTTCCTCCCTTAGAAGAGGGTGGCAAGCCTCACAGAACTGGCAAAGTCCTTCAAAGCTGAGCAACCCAGACCAGCAAGGGTTTTCCTACATCTGCTGGGACACATGGCCTCCTTAACAGTTGTGATCCCAGATGCCAGATTTCAAATGAGAGACATTCAGTACCACTTAGGGTCCCACTGGTCCCACAGGCGGAACCCTCTGTCATATTTGGTACCGTTTAAGGTTGGTACAAGTTACAAAGTGCCTCCTAAAGGTACTGGACTGGTGGAAGGAGGAGGAGAACCTCAGCGAGGGAGTCTCCTTCCTCCAGCAATCACCCACAGTGGTACTCACTACATATGCCTCCCTCCTGGGATGGGATACCCATCTAAAGGACCTCACTGTAAGTGGGGTGTGGACCCCACTAGAGTCCCAGGAGCACATAAACCCTGGTCTTCTGTTGGATGGAGAGATTCATTTATGCATTTCCGTACATCCCTCTCATTTTGAGGGTGTTGTTAAAGCTCAGAAGGGAGCCTGCAACGATGATTCTGATTGCTCCAGAATGGGCCAGGCAGACCTGGTATTTTCAATCAATCAATCAAACTTTATTAAACCAGGCAGTTACGTCATTGAGCAGGCTAATTTTCAAGATGGTCCTGGACACAGAGGACATATTCGATAACAAGAACATAACAGTTCATGCATGACAGATAGTAATACTGTGTAATAAAAAAAAGTCAAAAAACAACATAACTTAGCTTTTTTTTTTGCTTTTGTACTTTGCATTTATTAGATTTCACTACATAAAAGTTACAGCACATCACCATACAGGCAGGTATACAGAGATAATATTGGCATTAGAAAAATACATTACATCAGTTTTACAGTACCACATTTATATATACCCCATATCTAATTACAATATGAAGGGGTTAGCTAAAAGATATATATCTAAGATTTTACCAACACTGGCTTATGGCTGCCAAGACCAGGGAGTAATCAATATTGTTTCAAACTTTCAAACTTCAAACTTTATTGGATTTCAAATTGAGATTAAATTATCTCTTTTGCAATTGAATCCACATTTAACATAACATCACATAAACAGACATACATACATAATTTCAGTTTCAATATAATATTGATTAATTTTAGTTATACACAAACCCAAATATCAATAATTTATCCATAGCAATTACAGTGTTTGCTATATAAAGTCATAAAAAGATTTAAAATGATTAAATGGTAACAATACTGTGCATTTCCACCTTTTGGATATTAGTTCCCAAGTTTTAGGCACTAAATTTGAAATTATTTTATCACCAAATTTTGTTCTGGTTCTAGATCTAATAAAACCTTTCTGGACAGAAGATCTTAAATTATATTGACTCTGTATTCTTACTTGCAATATATTTACAAAAAAATAGGCAATGACCGTTGTACAAACTTATACACAAGTAAATTCCAATGATAATCTCTCCTATCAAATAATGAAAGAAGACCAGAATTTTGATGTAGCACACAACAATGAGTTCTAAAAGGAAGATGTGTTATAAATCTCAACGCACTATCAAAGAGAACATCCAAGGAACACAGCGATGATTTTTTTGCATTTTTGTAAATTATATCACCATAATCTAATATTGGTAAAAATAAGGTGGAAACCAATAATTTCCGAATCTTTAAACTAAAGAGAGTTCTATCCCTATAAAAGAAACTCAGAAGTCTTTTCAGTCTCATTGACATAGACATTATATGCAATTCAAAGTCAAATTTTTATCTAGTATAACTCCTAAATATTTATAGGAGTTTACTCTTTCTATGTCAATTGCTGATAAAGATCTAAGCTCCTTTATAGTTGAATCTTTAAAATCTTTTCTACCAAACATCATCCACTGTGTTTTTTCTCATTCAGAAGCAATCTCAAATTAACAAGTTCCTCTGTATTTTATTAAAATCTTGTTGCAAAACAACCATTGCTCGATCCACATCATCACTCATGGTGTACAAAATTGTATCATCCGCATAAAGTTGTATACAAGTTTTAGGTGAACAATAATTTGGTAAATCATTTATGTATAATAGAAAAAGGAGGGGGCCAAGCACAGACCCTTGAGGTACCCCATTTAATAGGGTAGCTGATGTTGAACACATACCTCCTATTTTAACAGATTGTAATCTCCCAAATAGCTATGAAACCAGCCTAAAGCTGGAATACTTAATCCAACATTTTTTAACTGATTAAGTAATATAATATGATGAACTGTGTCGAATGCCTTCGACAAATCCAGAAATAATGATGGAACTTCCTGGTTTTTGTCGAAAGCATTCAACAGGTCATCAACTACTTTTAAAATTGTATATGTAGTATTATGCCCTTTTCTAAATCCTGATTGTAAATGTGTTATTATATTATACTTAATAGTATAATTAGTTAATTGAATACTCACAAGTTTTTCAAGTATTTTTGCACATATTGGTAATACTGAAATTGGTCTATAAGATCCTGGGTTTGATAGGTCACCCCCTTTAAATACTGGAGTAACAAAAGTTGTTTTCAGATCAATTGGTAATTCACAACTATCCAAAGAAAAATTAAAAATATATGTAAGATGAGGTGCTAATAATTCAGCTGCCAATTTCAGAGAAAAGGGGGGACCTCATCACATCCAGGACCTTTTCTAATATTTAAAGTCTGTAACTGTTTTTTAACATCATATAATTGAATTGGACTAAATGAAAACACAGGTCATTTAAGTCCACTACCAAAATCGATATCCAAAACAGGGAGTGGCAAGTCTGGATGCATTTTATTAAATGCATCACCAGCAGAGACAAAAAAGGAATTCAGTACATTTATCTTGTCAACATCCATCACAAAAGTTTTTCCTTCGAATGACAAAGATGTTGGCAAGCTAACCGAACCTTGACTTCCCTTCATCAAATTTATGCCTTTCCATAGTGCATGTGGATTTTTTTCCTGATAAGGAGAAATAATCTTCATAATATTTCCTTTTTTGTTTCCTAATATTTTTAGTACAATTATTTCTAACGACCTTAAATGCCAAGATATCTTTAATTTCCTTAGTAGTTTTAGCTATATGCCATTATTTTGATTTTTTTTATTAAATCCTTCAATTCTTGTGTTATCCAAGGCACTCTTTTTCTTTTAAACTTACTAAGTATATATCCCTATCATCAAGAGAGAAAACTCCCTATCCAGATCTGTTGTAACAACAATAGGTTATCAGCTTCATTATTTGCATCAAACAACACTACTTTTAACCTTCATTAGAGCATTGTATTAACAATTAACTGTATACCAAAAACTGCTTAACAATATTTAGCTATATCACTTCAGTGCTCAAACAGGACTGCCTATGTTTTAATGTGGAAACGTGGTTTGGCATATTTTTAAGAAAACTTTTCCCCATTATAATCAGGGCTATAAAATAAAATTTTTTGCCAGCGCATACATCAAGTCTTTCCCAAAGAGTAGGCAGTCATTACCACACCTAGGCATGGTTTGTAATTGGGAAAAGAAATAAAATGTTTCTAAATACTTAGCACTTAGTCACTGTCCTCATTCTTGCTGCCAATCTCTAAGTGCTTAGACAGAAATTCCTTCTTGACCCGATCAATATACTTTCCAGCTTCTCCAGGATCTGAAAACTGGTACATCTTCCCTCCATAAAACATTTGGAGACTTGCCAGCATGATCAGGACATGTTGAATCCCCAACTGTCGTATGTGGAAACAGGCCCCATTGAAAGCCTTTCTCTGTTGACGCATTGCGTAGCTTAAATCCAAGAAAATATGCATTTTATTTCCATTCCATTCCATTGTGCCACATTTCTTAGCCTGGGCAATAATACCATCCTTTTCCACAACTGATTCTACTGTGACCAAGAGGGTCCGTGGTGCTAAAAGACCCATAGCCAAATGCTGCCTTGCGCCACATGGAGTGATTCTATAAGCTTGTACAATCGAGAAGTCCTCAGAATTTTGCAAAACGTCCTGGAGGAGAGATTTAGCAAATGCAGGTATGTCCTATCCCTCAGCTTGCTCTGGGATACCTAGAATTCATATATTAGCTGCTCGGGACAAGTTCTCCAGATTTTCAAGGCGCCTACGCAGCGCTCCGTTTTCCTTCACTAGGCCCGAGAAGGCTGCCATTGCTGCAGAGGCGGGTTTTATTGCGGCCTGGGTATCCTCTTCCAATTTCCCAATTTTGGAGTCTAATACTTTAAACTGCACCTTAAAGTCCTCCATTTTGCCATCTAGTTTTTGTATGGCTTTCAGTTGCATGGCATTAGTTGGCTGAGCAGTATCATCAGCAGGCCCCGCGCCAGCGTCTCTGCTGGTCCCAGTTCTAGAGTCTTTCAGTTGGTCTGCCTCTCCACCGGGCGCTGCTTTGTTGTTTCACCCCATATCTCCAGTTCTGCCATCGGGAAATCCAAATAAAAATGATTGGGGTAATCAGGGCCAAGTTCTCTGTCTATTGATCAGGTTAGTTTTTAAATTGTGACAGTTTTTAAATATAAAATGCTCATTTGAAGACAAGTAGGTATAGAGCTTGTACTAGAATCTGTTGCTTGCTCAACTGCTGGCCATGCCCCCTCAACATAACTTAACTTTGATGTCAAATACAGACAGGCAATTTGCCTAATCTAAATCTTAACCTTGTGCAGGGGAGGGAGGGAAGGGAGACACAGAGAAGCTTAGAGGGAGTAACAAACAATGAGGGAGAAAGAGGGGGCAACCTAATAAGGAGATGGCCCCCAAGGGAGCTAGCTATGTGCAGAAGGGTTGGGGCCAAGGGGGAGGTATAGTGACCCTAAAGGGATGCTGGTCAACAGGAGAGTAGAAGGGCCTGGTCCATTAAGGCTACGGAATTGGTTGTCCGGTTGGGAAAGTGTTTACCTAAAGCAGTCACACACCATATTCAGGCATCGGTTGAGCAGCTCTCTGAACATGTAAGGGCTTTGCAGGATGGAGAGTTTAAGTGCTTTTTGCATGTTGTTCCAAAGCGTTGGTAGGAGGGAGCTAATGGCAGTAGAGCTAAGACATGTCCTGGTCCATGGTATTTTAAAATTGATAAAAAAAGAGTTCCTTATACCATAGGTAGTCTTTGAGCGCTCGAATAGTTCACCAATATAGGGAGGCAGATTGTTTGACAGGGCCCGTAAGAGCTACATGAGGGCTTTGTTTGTCTCCTCAGGGAGAAGGAAGGCCAGTCTAATGCTTAATACAGCAAGCAATGATGAGTCTATAGGGGCAGGCCAAGAACACATCTCAGTGCGCAATGATTGAGAGTATCCAGTTGTTGAAGCTCACGTTGGGGGCAGTGACTATAAAGAAAGTCACCATAGTCAAGCAGGGGAAGGAAGGTTGTTTGAACCAATCTCTTTCTAGCTTCCAGATTGAGTAGGTGTCTTATACGGTAGAAGATGCCAAGGTGCTGCCTTAGTTTTTTAGATAATTCATTTAGGTGTACATTGAAGTTCAGTTTGTTATCAAGCCAGACTCCCAGATATTTGAATTTGTCCACTATTTCTAAAGGTTCACCAAGGAGGGTGATAATCTGGGTAGTATTGGGGGCCTTCATATTGAGGGTGGAGGATGGGGAGACAACCATGGCTTTTGTTGTTTTTTTTGCATTTAGTAAAAGCTTCAGCTTCAGCAGGTTGTGTTGGAGTGTGATAAAGTCCTGCTGTAGCTCTTTGTAGGCAAGATCAAGGGAGGGGGTGGTTGAATAGATGAGGGTGTCATCTGCGAAGAGGTGAACGTTCCCTGCTAAAAGGCCAGAGTTGATACGGTTGATATAAAGGGCAAAGAGGATCATTCCTAGGATCGAACCTTGCGGGACACCTCTGGCAGAGTTTTTAGTGGGGAGAGTTCATCTTGGTGTAACCCCCCTACAAATGGGGGTTCCCAAAAAGTATTCCTCAAGCTTGCCTAACTGCTCACTGCCAGGCTGGTGTCCTACATTTTAGCAATTTAAATGTGATTGCCAGAGAGTGTCTGTATAGCCTCTGTGTACTGTCTCTTTAAGAGCTGCCTGGATTGCAGTCATAAGTAATCTGAGAGGGAGCTCTGTTGAAAGATGTAACTATTTGCTGAAAATCATTTAGAGTGATAATGATAATGTAGTTTGTGTAACCTGCCTTCTTTGCAGCAAGGACTGTTTTGTTTATCTCCACTATCTTGGTCCTGGACTGTGAATTGGACCAATCAGTACTAGTGGGACCTAAAATGGAGCCGGACTACGGGAGCTGTCTGGAGTCAAAATCTGTAGGAACTGTAGTCTGGGGCTTTTTACGCCTTTTTGCACCTGAAGGGGTAGCCTTTGTTGTGACTGACAGGAGGATCAGTCAACTGAACCTTTTGGGTCTTGGGGAATATCCCAGGCTACTGCAGCTAGTTTCAGTTTTGAGCTGAGAAGTGAAGAAATAACAGCTCAAGTGATTTTGAGCAGCAGTTCTGTGTAGTTTTGCATGAGAGAACTGTGAAAGGGCTGAGTTTTGGCCTGCCTGTCTGCCTGCTGTCCCTGAGGGGGGAAATAGAGTTTATTCAGACTGAATCCAAGTTGTGAGGACTGTTTAAGCCACTGGACTGTGACCAGACTTTAACCTGAAGAAGACCGAAGATTTGCTGAATGCGATCAGCCTGTCAGGACTTCCAGCTGCTTTTGAATCCCCAGTTTGTGCAGAGACTTTGCGATCGTGACCAGAGAGCGGTTTGCCTGGTACAGTAGAATATCCTTTACATGTAAATGTGCTGTGTATTGAAAGTGGGTCGTGATTTGGTTCCCCACTGTGTGAACTGTGTTCTGCTTGCTGGAAGCTTTGTCCAGCCTAATCAGACTGAATTTGCATTCATCTCCATTCGGCCTGGGCCATGCCACGCTGGCTCTGCCAGACTACCCCACTGCACACAGAAAGCCACTGACGAGAGACTTGCCTGGGGATCAGCCCCCTGCTCCACGCTTGAACAGGAACAATGCCTCAGTGAATCATTTGGGCCCTGCTTCTCCTGGCACTCCAGATTAATCAGCTGCTGTCTCGATTTTTGTCCAGCCTGTGTCCAGTCTTGGGTATCGTGAGTAATTATCAGGGTAGCTCCCTGCAACAACAGCCTGATCTAAAAGTGTGTCCTCTGATTGTCTTGTTGTTTTCTTTTCACGAACTGAGCCCTCCGGCTCCGGATTGCAAATAGTGTGTGTTGTGCATGTTGTTTTCTTCCATCACAGGGCCCCAACCAGCTGCAACGTTCCTGGCTAGCCCACCATTCTCCATCTGGGTACCCAGAGTGTGTGACTGTTTATGGACCCTGAAGTGCATGCATAACTCTTTGACTGATAGAGCCTTTAAGCAAATTAACCTGATTACGACCCTCCCTTGTTCAAGCACCTTAAATAAATCAGATCTAACTCTTTTTTGCATTTACCCTGACTGTGGTTCCAGTTTGTGCAAGAGTACTGTACTGCTGATATTTGCTGTGTATAACCTTGTTTTACAGGGGGTCCCCAGGGCCGGGCCAGAGGAAAGCCCTGGTGGTAAGTGCAAACAGTGTGGGTACTTGAGTGGTGTATCAGGGGTATTGTGAAACTGATTACTGTGTATTGTATTGCCACTAGTAAGGAAAGAGGGGGGTTACAGTGTCCCGGAGGGCTGTGCCCAGGTTAGCTTGACCACTACCAACCCTGACCTCCGGGTGGAGGCACCTTATTCAGAACTCAAGCCCCTTAACCTGCTACTAGCCAAGCAGGCAGGGGTAGTAGCCCTTGGGATAGCACTATCTAGGGGTTACATTGGCTTTTGATTTGCTGACTCCTATTTGTAAGGTAACAGCAGAACCACTGTACTGCAGCGGGGGTTAAACCAATGCATCCCAAAGTGTCAAGTAGTATGGAATTATCAACTGTTTTGAATGCTTTACTAAGGTCAAGGAAGAGGGTGTAGATGTGCTGTTTGTTCAGGGTATGTAACCAGTCATTAGAGACTTTGGCTAGAGCTGACACAGTGCTATGTTTGGGTCTGAATCCTGATTGAGCAGGGTTGAGAATGTTTTCACTAACCACGTACTCCCTTAGTTGAGCGTTGATGATTTTTTCAAGTAGCTTGGATAATACAGGCAGCAGTGAAATGGGCCTGTAGTTGTTCAAGTCTGTAGGGTCTCCTGATTTAAACAAGGAAATAATGTGCGTACTTTTCCAACTGCATGGCAGTTCCCTTGGACTAGTGAGCAATTAAAAAGGTGGGCAATTGGTGCTGTCAGATAGAAATAACCTGCTTTTAGGAAAAATGGTTCTAATAAATCAGCGCCCGCACTCTTTTTGATATCCAGTGAAAGGAGGAGGTACTCCACCTGTTTATAGGATACCAGTCGGAACTTGAACGGGGGTCTGTCAGACCCAGGGGCAGAGGTTGGGCTAGGTATTGAGCTGGCGTAGCAAGTGGTGCTCATTTTACTAACAGGCGACATGTCAAAAGAGGCCTGCAGTTGTGAAGTGGTTATTGAGTTGATCAGGGATCTCAGCCCTGGCTGTGTGTGTGATGTTATTAGGCACAATTTTGACCGGAAGGGAGTGGCAGGAGAGTGACCTTCGACCTCTCTTAAAACCTGCCAGAATCTGGCTGAACAGTTTTTGTTTTCCTCAAGGGCGAACTGAAAAAAGCGTGCTTTTTCCAACCTGACCATTATGGTGCAGGCATTCCTGGCTACTCGGAAGGAGAGCCAATCTGTGTCAGACTGCGACTTCCTTGCCTTTTTCCATAGAATATCTCTATGATGCAGGGCCCTGTTCAGTACTAGGCTGAACCAGTCAGGAGCACATTTTCTTAACTTCATTTTCCTTAGAGGTGGATGCTTGTTGATGACCTTAAGTAATAACTCCTGGAAGATGCAGAAGGCTTCAGAAACAGTGGGTGTGAGGTAGAAATCCTGCCAGCGAATGTTCCCAAGGTCTGCCAGAAAGGCAGGGAGACAAAATATTTCATGCTGCATTTAATCTTGAAGGTGGAAGTGGAAGGAAGGTGAGGGGAGTACCTGACACAGGCGATTGCGCAATGGTCACTCAGGTCATTTTGAAAGACCCCGGTATGGGAGATATTATGTGCTTTACTGACCAGAATAAGGTCCAGTAAGGAGCTTCGGTCAGAGTTTTTTTATTTAGCCAAGTAACCTCAGGGGTCATCTGAACTAGCCCATGGTCATCACAAAAGTCCTTGAACCTGTTGGCACAGGCATTGGTCCAGTTAAGGTTAAACTCCCCCATTAAGATGCATTCCAAACTCTGCTCCTTGCCCTGTCCAGCAAACCTCACATCACTCTTTCCCTGAGGTACGACCTACTAACCTTGCCTTAGGGCAGGATAACATTTCCAGACCCCAGCAATCTGTGCCTCAGGGCCTGGTACTTAAGGAGTTGGAATACTCTGGGTTAAACTTCTTGAAAGAGGTTTTGAATGTATTAAAAGTTTCCAGAAAGCCAGCCACCAGGAAAACACATGCCACAAAATGGAAAAGGTTTTCCCTGTGGTGTTCTTCCATGCAGATCAATCCCTTCCAGGCCAGTCTGTCCTGCATATTGGACTACCTGGTACACCTATAGTCTCTGAGCCTTCACCCTTCTACCCTTAAGGTGCACATGTCCGCAGTGTCAGCTTATGCTTCACCTGGTAGGAAGAGAACAATAGCCTCCTTGGCTATTTTCAAAAGGTTCTTTAAGGGTCTTACCCATTTGAACCCTCCTTTTAAAGATCCAGTTCCTCCCTAGGACCTAAATCTATGTATTGCCCAGCTCATGGTTGCTCCCTTCGAGCCTATGGCAACTGCTACTCTGAAATATATTACCTGGAAAACAGTTTTCTTGGTGACCTTCACCTCTGCATGAGAGTGAGTGAGCTCCAAGTTCTGTGCACAGATCCTAACTACATTATCTTCCACAGAGATAACGCAGTTCTGAGGACCAATAGAAAATTTCCCTCTAAAGTGGTTTCAGTTTCCACTCAATCAATCCATCACACTCCCTGTGTCTTCCACTGAAAAATCCACACCAGGGGATTAGAGACTGTATTCCTTGAGCTTTAAGCTACTACCTGGACTGCACTAAGGATGTCTGGTCCACTTCAACACAATTGTTTACCTGTGGGGATGTAGGACAAGCAATAAATCTGCTGTTAGATGGCAGTGAAGAGGGTGACTACAGCAGAGTTTTTAATTTTGTTCTAAAGTTCTCTAATTAGCATAAAATGATATGCTCTAGGGCAGCTCATTCCAGGGGAATGATTGAACTTGTCAAGTATAGCGAGGGATCCCTTAGGAAGAAATAACATTACTACGGTAAGTAATTTTTTCTTTTGTTCAGTCTTCTCAGAGTAAGTGGAAGGGAATGGGCCACATAAAGGCAACGGGGCACTGGAGACAGGGAGGTAGACACAAGTCCATTTACAGAAGAAAGAGTCCTGAAGGGACTCGCAAATCTGAAAGTGGACAAAGCTATGGGACTAAACAGGGTACACCCAAGGGTACTGAGGGAGCTCAAGGAGGTACTGGCTGCACTTCTGACAGTCCTTTTTTGGAACTCACTGGAAACACAATCGGTTACAGAGGACTGGAGGAGGGTAGATGTAATCCTACTTCATAAAAGAGATAGTAGGGAGGAGGCTGGCAACTATAGGCAAGACAGCCTGACATCAGTGGTGGGGAAACTAATAGAATCACTTGTAAAGGAAAGTATTGTGGAGTATCTTGAATCCAGTGGGTTGCAAGACCTGGGGCAACACAAATTCAAGGGGGGGGGGTCATGTCAGACAAATCTGATAGATTTCTTTGTCTGGGTGACCAGGGAACTAGATCAGGGTATGGTGGTGGACGTAGCCAACTTAGATTTCAGTAAGACTTTTTACACTGTTTCACATATGAGGCACCTAAGGAAACTGGGTAGCACAGGGATAGTTCCAAAGGTGGTTAACTGAGTAACAAATTGGTTAAGGGACAGGTGACAGAGTGTGGCTGTAAAAAGAAGTTCACTCCAGGAATGGAAAGTGACCAGTGGGGTACCACAGGACTCAGTACTGGGACCACTCCTCTTTAATATCTTTATAAGTGACTCTGCAGATGAGCTGGAAGGGAAGGTTGCCTCTTTGTGGATGACACCAAAATCTGCAGTAAGGTGGATACTCTGAAGGGGGTAGAAAGAATGTACAGAGATCTGAGAAAACTGGAGGAGTGGTCAAGGGCATGGCAGTTGGATTTCAATGTGAAAAAGAGTGAAATTATGCACTTAGGGCACAGAAACCCAGAGGCGGAGTACAGTATGGGAGAAGAGGTATTGCTGGTCATCAAACAGGAAAGGGACCTGGGAGTAATCATATCTGATTATTTCAAGGTGCAGTGTTGGAGTGCATAGGGAGGGGTATTACCAGAAGAAGGAGGGAGGTGGTGTTGCCACTGTAGAGATTACTAGTGAGACCCCACCTGGAGTACTGTGTCCAGTTCTAGAGTCCTCATCTCAAGAAGAACGTAGACAGAGTGGAGGCAGTCCAAAGGAGGCAACTAAAATGGTGCAGGATCTGTATCAGTAATGCTAGAAGGAGTAACTGAAGGACCTCAATGTGTACAGCCTGGAAGAGAGAAAAGTGACAGGAGATATGATAGAGACTTATAAATACCTTAAGGGGTTAAATCAGGTGCAGGAGGGGAGTATTTTTCAGAGGAAAAGATGCATACGAACAAGGGGACATTACAATGAGGTTGGAAGTGGTTAAATTCGAGAGATGTGATGAAGTACTTCTTCACTGAATGAATGGTGAATGCCTGGAACAATCTTCCAGTGAAGGTGGTGGGGTTAAAAACAGTGGTCTGCATCAAGCATGCATGGGATAGGCACAAGGGAATCTTAGTGGGAAGCAAGGGGGGGAAGGAGCTGGAGATCAAGTAGGGTCTGCGGTGACAGTATAGGCAGGGATAAAAATGGGCAGAATGGTTGGGCCAAGCGGTCCTTATCTGCCATCAAATTTTTCTATGTTACTAGTTGTGTTTCTTGCACTGAAGTTGTATATCATTTTTCTCAGTAGAAATATGGGATATACAATCGTGAGCTGTCAGATAAATGATTTATCTACACAAGTGCTGTTTGACCTTGGGTAACCTCACGAGTGGCGTAAGCCACGAGTGAGGTGTCCGAGGTCAAACAGCACAAGTGTAGATAAATAATTTATCTGACAGCTCACCATTGTATATTTCATTTATGCAATAGGGATGTTTTCTATCAGTGCAGAAACATTTGGTTTTGACTGTTTATCTTTATTTTAAATGATAATTTCTGGGAGTTCTGGTTAACGTTCCTAGAGTATGTTTGCCTAGCATAGTGGTTGCTATTAAATGAAACACCACTTATTTTGTAGAAAACTTCTTGCTGAACAAATGTCATGCTCACAGTACTATGCTGCCTTTTTCATTTTAAAGTTATTCACATTTTGTTTGTCAAAAAAGGAAAAGAAAATGCAATTTTATGCTGTTTTTTGCTAATTATAAAAAAATAATAAAAGGTATCTATAAATGAAACACCACTGATTTTGTAGATATTTTTGTGCTGAACATTTTTCGCACTCACAGTACCATGCTATCATTTTTTGTTTTAAAGATATTCACATTTGTTTGTCAAAAAAGTGAACAAAAAATGTAATTTTCTTCTGCTTTTTTGCTAATTGTAAAAAGTCTATAAGGTATCTATACATGAAACACCACTCATTTTGTAGATAATTTTGTGCTGAACAATGTTCGTGCTCACAGTACCATGCTATCTTTTTTCACTTTGAAGTTATTCCCATTTGAATATGGTTAGTGCTGCTTCTAAGGCCGAACATTCTAAATGAATTCTAAAGAGATTTGTGACATAGTAACTGTGTGTATAAATGGTCACTGTATATATACATTTATTTATACATACAGTGACTCAGATAAATGCATTTATCACACTGAATATATGTCCACCCCTACTGCATAAACTGTTTTATGAATAGTGGTTCCAATCCTTTGTTATTGTTCCATCTGTACCGGCTTTTTGTGATCTCCATAGAAATGGGCAAAAATGGAGAGGGATAGAAACTATGGGATAGGATGACCAGTAGGGTCAGAGTAGAGCAATTAGGTAGAGTGGACTGACTGGATGGCCTGTTAGGACTGTTGCTGCTGACAATGTCTGTGTATCTGTGTAGGTGTTTCTGATTGACACACTGGTGGGTTGTACAATTTTAAAACTGTATAATGTAGAGTAACTTATGCCCTGCTCAATCACAGAGTCTTATAGTGGAACACAGATGAATTGTGACAACAATGTAAGAGCTTTACAAAGATATAAATGATTTCGCACAGTTCTGAAACTGTATTTACTACCACTGTGAAAATCAGTAACACTCACTAGGATGACTAAAAGGCCTGTATAGATGGAGCAATGTAGACTTAGAACCAGTATAAAAGACAGCTTCTTTGAGGGAGAGACTTTCATGAACAGCACAGTTCTCCTTTAACCCATTTTACCCATTAGAGCCATATGGCATCAGAACCATCCATTGCTTAACCTCACCCAAAATGGCGGCATCAGTTAGAATGAGTTAAGAAGAATGGCTTGGGTGAAAAATAAGGCAAGGGTAAAGTGAACATAGTATATGAGCTGATCTACCTTGAGCAATAACTCATAAAAGTTCAGAGAAGGTGATCCATCACACTACCTACACAGCTGTAGATGGCAACAAAAGACAAGGCAAAGCAGTGCATCCCAGGTAAATACAGAACGAGAGGGAGAGGGAGAGGGGGAGACAGGAAGAGAAAGAGAGAGAACAGGCAATGTTAAATAAAGAGAGGTAAGGAGACTTGCTCAAGGGTGCACAGTGAGCAAGTGGGGGAGAAGGATTTTGCCCTGGGTCTCCAGTTGCACACTTGTGATCTAATCACTATGTTACGCTGCCTCAGTGATAGAAATGATAAGGATCCTCTAGTTTTCATGTTCACAAGGACAGTAACCAAAACTGTTTGCATGATAGCAGCTGAGACTCTTTTCAGCACTAATGTTCACTTCCTGCTTGACTGTTGTAATATAGACTGTAACTTGCAATCTCTTTTCACTCCTTCCTTACAGACTCCAGATGCAGAAATCTGTGGTTGGCAATATACAGGCTGATCAAAAATCAAAACCAATGCTTTCACAAACTCCATCCTCCACCAGCCCCACAATATGCCAAGGTAGCCCAAGATTACCTAGCCGTGGACCACCTAGGAGCCCTTTGTTTCCACCCCGAAGTCTCAGTGCTTCCCCCAGGAGCCAGTCATTTTCCAGGGCAGAGAGCCCCTCCCCATCCCGCCAACGGAGGCCAGCGATGGACATCAGACGACAGACTGTGACTGCTGTGAGAGAAGATACCTTCACATCTCAGCCTAGAACAAGAACCATGGGGCAAGCCACAGACTCTACATCAGTGCCTGCCACCAGCAAGCAAAGACCCCGCACAAAGCCCTATCTATTGGGACAGGCAACCAAAGGAAGGCAGGCAGTCAGTGAGGTCAAAACAGTAGCAGCCAGATAATGGGCTTCAGTTCAACCACACATCAGTAAAACAAGGTGAGTGCTGCATAAAATCCGCACTATAAGGCTTCACAACCTAGCCTTCAAGAGCATATGCTCAATCAGTGCTTTCCCATTCCATGTCATCCTACACCTTTAATCAGGACAAAAAGTTTTTGAAAATGAGTGAGGTTTGGTAATGTCTATTTAACTGGATTTAATGTTGTGTAAGGTTGTTTTCATATTTTAATAAATTCTGATGATTTTATCTAAATATAATTATGCTCTGTTTACTTAGTCATGCAAAAATATTACATTTCTGTAAAATTGTTGGTTAAAATTTTTAAAAATATACAATAAACATCTGTCATTGTCTAAATATAAATTTTGTAAGTTTTTTACCATTTTTTTAGTCAGAAATCAATATCTGAATCTCTTGTTATTACAGCTTGAGTTTTTGCTCCACTCCACTGTTTGGAATTTTTGCAGTGTTTAATTCTTCTTACCCACTGATTTTAGTTTATGAATCTGATTATCAAGTTTTTTTGTTTTGTTCCACTAGTTTAGTAAGAACATATTTACACATTACCTTAGAAGGACACATCAGGAAGTGATGCAGGAAGAAAGTGATTTGTGAGGTCAAGTGATGTAAATAGGAAGAACACTTCCAGTGTAGGTCAGTGAGCAGACACAGGAAATGGAGACATTTGTTAGTGCTGGAGGTCTCTCTATGATTAATTGCATATTTGCTGTAGTTAAAATGTGTAATTTCATTGAAATAAACTATTTTATTTTATTTTTGTAATAAAATCCAATAATAAGTATAGGAAACAGTATAGGACTAAAGCAGGGAGGTATCACCAGAGGGCATGGTTTGAAGTTGGAAGGTGGAAGGGTGAGGGGGAAAAGAGGAAGAAGTTTTTCACTGAAAGGGTGGTAGACCCTTGGAATGAGCTGCCTGGAGAGCTGGTTCAGAGATCCACTGTGGAGGGATTCAAGAGAGGGTGGGACAGACACAGAAAGTGGATGTATCAGATGATGGCCTGGCCCAGGGGGTGGGATGGATGATAGGGGTTTCTGGAACACAAGGGCGGGGGCGCCTCGGCACCCAACTAGGGATCTGAGGTTCGGGCAGACTCAATAGACCGTAAGGCCTAATCTGCTGGCAATTAGTATGTTAGTATGAAATTGTATTTTATTTGTGCTGTTTGCTTTATCATTCTGTAAATGAAGCATGATGTTGTTCATGTAAAGGTTCACAGTCTTTCAGTAAACATCATGTTACATAAATCTGTGTATTATTTAATTTCCTGGCATAGTTTATTTTTTGGGGTTGTATTATGGGATGGTTTAAGGTGAGGGAATGACTGCATGATGAAGCACGGTGTGTTAGTGGCGGGGGTATCCTGCATTCATAATACATGCTCAGATGCGCTTCATATGTTCTGGGGACATGAGAGGGGCTGTATGCATGTAATAATGGTGCTAACAGACACTGTAGATAGATTATGGGTATATGTATAGGATGATGAAATTACTGAAAAGGCAGTGGTAATTTGGGATATACTGTGTCATGGGGAAGGGGGGGGTGTGTGCCTGTACCAAGAAATGATGCTCATAGGCACTGCAGTCATTTTGTGTCATGAATTGGCACCCGTCCTTGGGGTAGACTCAGTTGTAGGGAAGCAGGTGGGGCTACCTGCATCTGGTAATGGTGTTCATATGCCATGCAGAGACATAGTGGGTACGCATACAGGGTGATGACATGGGCATCTGTAAAGGTTGTGTACTATGTGCTGTGTCACCTGGTTTGCCTGCATACACATGTGATATGTTGCAGCATTCAGTATGGCACACTGTGTGGGTGGGAAGGAGTGTGGGTATGCCTGCACCATGGAGTGATGCTCATTGGCGCACATGTGTACTGTGTGCTATGTTTCATTTGAATGGACTGTATAAGTTATACACTGGCACTGATCACATCACAGTGTATCAGAGGTAAGGGCTGGTCTGAAGCATTATGAGCACAAGGGACTAAAAAAGTGGTTGTGGAGTGATCCGAACTTGAATAGAACATTACAGTGCATCTGAGGGTAGTGTTGGAATGAATCTTGATGTGCACAATGGACTACACCATGGTGACTGAGGAGGGATCCATATCAGTAATGCACATCACAGAGTGTCAGAGATAAAGGTTGAACTGAAGGCTGATGAACAGATGGACTAAATCAGTGACTCTGGTGGGATTTGAACCTGAACAGCACTTTACAGTGTAGTAGAGGCTGGGGCTGGACTGACACCAGATCAGTCAATGGACAACACCATTGGCTGTGGCGGGATCTGAACCTGAAATGCACTTCACTGTTCACTACAGTTTGGGGCTCGACTGATGCATGATAAGGAGATAGATCTTACAAGTGGCTGTGGAGGGATTTGAGCCTGAAGAATACTTAGCAGTGCATCAGAGTCTGGGGCTGAACTGATGTCATATGAATTGATGGACTACACCAGTGGATGTGGAGGGTTTTGAACATGAAATGCACTTCACAGTGCATTATGGGATTGGTCTGGACTGATGCATGGTAAATTGATGGACAACACCATCAGTTGAGGAGGGATCTGAACCTGAAATGCACTTCACTGTTCACTACAGTTTGGAGCTTGACTGATGCATGGTAAGGAGCTAGGTCTTACAAGTGGCTGTGGAGGGATTTTAACCTGAAGAACACTTTACAGTGTATCAGAGGTCGAATCTGGACTGACGTCATACGAGTCAGTGGACAACACCAGTGACTGTGGAGGGATTCAAAACTGATTTGGCCTTTACAGTGCATCAAAGATTGGGTCTGGACTGATGCCAGATAAGTTAAAGGCAACACCATTATTTTTTTTTATTTTAAACAATCAGCAACTGCATATTAGGGAGAAAACTCAAGTGCAGAGCATGAGACAAACACGCTACTGACCTAACCCACATATCATCCATAACGAAGGGAGCAACATGCCACACAGATTTTAACATAGCCATAATCCGAACATAAACTCTTTAAAAAGTAACAAAAGGTGCTGAATTCATGTGACCTCATCTAGTACATGCACAAGAAACACTCTCTCCCATCCGGAATGCCAGCCGGATCCATAAGATATGATCACACAGGATGACCAGAAATTATCCCAAAATGAACAAAGTGACAACTATGAAAACTTTTATCTTAAATAAAAATAAAAACAAATAAAGTAAATACAGATTACAAATCGAGGTTTTGGCACCAAAATGAAGTGAGTATTTTAGGATAAGAGCAGCACCTCCATCTTGAAACTAAGTTTCCAGTCACCGTGTTTTCCTGCACCAGTGTGTGCTCTGACTGGTTAATGGAAACAGTGACATGTGCAATAAGCATAGAGCAAGCATGGCAACAGTGAGGATCATTATGACCAAATGGTGACGCACTGCATGGTGAGGGCTGCAACCCCTAACTGAAACATCAAAAAAAAAAAAATCACTGTACACTCCAGAGCCCAGACAGCCACTTTCCCACCAGTGATGGCTGTAAAAAAATATGAGTCCTTGCTTGAATGCTAAATAAGGATTTAGTCTAACGTTTCAGGCACACTCATTGAATAGAATAATGGAAGGCACAACAAAAAGATCTGCGTGCAGGTTCCCTGGTGCTTCAGCAACTAAGGCTTCATCAGGGGGATGGTGCCTGCATCTTAAGACAATCCTTTATACTAATTAAATTCAGAATTGATGATGTCAGAAAATCTGACGAATCACAGAGCTCAATTTTTAAATACAGAAATATTCATCTCAGTGGTATAAATGGACTAATAGTTATAACAATCATGATATCAGTGACAACATGTTATTGTAGAAAAATACCCCAAAAGACATAAAAAAATACACCAAAAGTGGTGCCGGCCAATCGGATTGCTCGAATAAAAAAAAAAATATAAGTTATGAAATTAATTATAGTGTCAGCCTGATCAGCTTAACATGTTACACTAAAACAAGATGATTTGTTGTTACAAGACAAACTAATGGCAGAATGAACATAGTAAGTTTTTCACAGCACATGCAAAAATAGTAAATTTATTTATATATGTATTAAGGCTTGTTTTCTCAAAAATAGCCAATGGGAATGCATATTATATTAGGTAAAATCAGTAAGGGTACGATGTCCCCTATTAGCTGATATAACTCAATTCATCAGATGTAAACAAATGCTCGAGCTGCACCAAGAGAAAGACATGGATGCCAATCAGTGCCATCAGGCACTACAGCACATGATTTAGGACACCATCTGGCATCATCAGGAAAAAGAGGTATGTTTTTTTATGATGCCATATGGCTTCATCAGGAATTAATGCACAAACTCCAGTCACTATTGCAAAAAAAAAATGTTAGATTTATTCCAAGTGGAAAAGAGAGTAAATACAAATCACCCAGTAGTCACACACTATCCATTGCTTCAGCTACAAGCCTTCCTCAGGGAGCATAACCCTTATCACACACATCTTCATTTTTATAGGTGGAGATCTATGACATCATCTATTACATAGTTTAAACATTTTTTCTTAACTCTTTGAAACTTTCTTAAGGGAGCCATGCTCCATTACTGGGCTAGTAAGCTAATTACAATTAAGTGTTATACCACAACCTAATAGTAAATTATACAAACAAATGTTATCGTATAAAGTATTACCTCTATAATACTTACAACTACTGCAACATTAAGGCTTGGCAAAAAAAGGCTATCAATAAGAAGAAGAATGGTAATAGTCTACAGGTCTCTGCAAGCCCAAGAATACAACTCGCACTGTGGCAGTCTCAGCAGGAAATGGTTCAGCTGAAAAAAAATGGCTAGTGTGTGAAAACAAGAAGAAAAGACCAGTGCTTCAAAGCTCAGATGCCAAATCACATTTATTACAAACAGATTACAAAAGCTGCTATACCCAGCACTTTGAGGCACACTACCTCTTTGTTGGGGTGGGGGGGCTTCCTGAGAATTTTGCTCTCTGTGCTGGATATCCCTGAGAATCTTGCTCTGTGTGCTGGATATCCGTGTCTGCACTCATACTGATTCAGGTCCCTATATGGCCTTTGCAGAGATGCTAGATCTTTGTTCTGGTCTTTTTGTTTACACTAGCACTGTTAAAGAACCCTACAAGGCTTTGGGGAGAAGCTGCCTCTCTTTTGTCTCTGTCTATAGTCTCACTGGTTCAGGTCCCTACCAGCTTGTTAGGGAGAAACTTGCTTCCTGTGTTGGTCCCCATGGCAACACATGCACTGTTTCATGTCCCTACAAGGCCACTGGGGAGAAGCTAGATCTCTGTACTGGTCACAGTGCCTACACTTGCATTGCTACAATCCTACAAGGCCTTTGGGGAACATATGTCTGACTGTGCTGGGTCTCCCTGTCCACGTTTGCACTGCCACTGTTGGCTGTCTCTCTGTTGATATCCCCATTGGCACTATACCTGCTACTGGGCTCTTCAGGGAGAAGCTTGCCCTCTGTACTGTATCTCCCTGTCTATACCCATGCTTTTTCAGGCCCCTACAAAGCCCTATGGGAAAAGCTGGAGCTCTCTGCTGGTCTCTTTGTCTACACTGACATTGCTGTCCCTACAAGGCCTTCGGGTAGAAGCTAGCTCTCTGTTCTAGTTTCTGTGTCAACAATTTCACTGCTACATGTCCTTCCAAGCCATTGTGAGAGACACAGGCTCTATGTGCTGGTTTCTCCATCTACACAGGTCCCTACAAGGCCATGAGGAAGAAACTGTTTTCCATTTTGATTTCATTGTCTACACCAGGGGTTCTCAAGTGATGAGGCGCGCCTCCCAGGGGAGGCGCCAGCCCATTTCAGGGGAGGCGCGAAGACTGGGCTGAAATGTGACTCTGGCTGTCATAAAAAAAAATGCTGTAAAACAGGTTGCGCAGCAAAAGCAGTAGTGGCTAAGACTCCGCTGTCCTGAATGCGTCTCCATGTTCCGACTTCTCGTGCGCCACCCTCCCCGCTCACTCCCTCCCCCCTCTGTACCTGTAACAATGCTTAAACAAGCAATTCAGTGCCCCACCTCTTTTGCTGCCGTGTCGATTAGGCAGTGTGGATTCAGGCTGGCCGGTGAACTTACTCCTCCTAAAGAACAACAAGTAGCAGTACCCCGCCCCTCTTCCTCCCTGGCTCACACAAATCCCGGGACTAAGTCTTGACCCGCACAGAAACACTTGGAAGGGATCATAAGCCAGCCAATTGGCAACCAAGAAATTTTCTATAGTGAACCAATCACAAGGAGGAGATTTTGGACCAATGAGAGGGAAGCTGTTGCAGCCAATCGTGGTGGCAGCGCTATGAGTCAATGATGGGGCAAGGTTCTGTAGCCAATCACCTGCCTCACACTGAGTGTTGAGGTCTTGAGTTCTGGCAATAAAGGAGCGTGTAAAGTGGGATCTTCAGCTTGTTTATTTTGCTGCTGAAGTTTGGATCTTGACCATCTTAAGACGCTGACTCCAACCTCCCGACTCCTGAAGCCGCCGACTCGGACTTCCTGTCGCAAAATCAGATCTCCCACCACAAAATCGGACCTTTGGACCTCCCGATGCAAAATTGAATTTTTGAACCTCCCACCGCAAAATCGGACCTTCCGCTGCCAGTCTTGGGACACATCCACACCGTCCACATGGACCAGGAACTTGGACCGTCTCTGGCCGACCGGACCTTTCCAGGACCTCTTCTTCCTTTAGGGCTGGTAAGGATGGGGTATATTTTAAGCCAAAAAGCATAATGTTATTTCTAATCAGGCGAGGGGGTTTGAAATGGTGGAGGGGGCATTTATGATGTCTGTCTGGTGGTGAAAAAGATGCACTCTTCATTGGGAGGGTAAAGGGCCTGCATCTGGGGGCACATGTCTCTGATAAAAAATGAAACCACAGAGGCTCCTCATGGTTGGGGGGGATGAGAATGGCCCTGCATCTGGGGGCATATGGCTGGATTTTGAAATGTCTGTGTGGGGTGGGATGGAAAAGGGAGGCTCCTCATGGTTGGGGGGGGGATGGACAATGGACTTGCATCTGGGGGCATATATTTGGGTTTTGAAATGTCTGTGTGGGGTGGGTTTGGAAAAGGGAGGCTCGTAATGGTGAGGAGGTGGATAATGGGCCTACATCTGGGGGCATTTGTTTGGGTTTAAAATCGAAATGTCTGTGTGGGGTGGGGTGGAAAAGGGAGGGTCCTCATGGTGGGGGTGTGGGGTGGATAATGAGCCCACATCTGGGGGCATATGTTTGGGTGGGTTTAAGAATGAAACAAATGTTTCTGTGGTGAAAATGGAAACATCTGGGGGAGCATATATGATGTCTCCTGGTGGTGTGGGGTGGAAATGGCACACTGTTTTTTGCTTTTCTTATTTTCTTTATTTAACAATGTCTGTGTGTGCTTTTGTGAGTCTGTTATTCATCATTACTTGTATCTGGCAAGGTACAGTGGTAATCGTGCAAAAGGTGACCGGAAGCGCGATTTAGTGTGGTGTGCTACTGGTCCATTTTTATGCGATTTCTGCTGTATGCGAATGTGGTCACGACTCATAGGGAAGCCGGGGAGGCCTGGAATTTTTTCAAGTCCAGTATGGGAGGCTCACCATGGCAAGGTCTGAGAATCCTTGCACTAAGCTCTGTGCTAGCGTAGACAGAAAGGAGGGGTTTAGGGAGTTGCTGAGGCACCTGAAAAGATTACAACGGTGGTCCAAGGTTTGGCAGTTGAAATTCAACGCCTAAAAGTGCAAGGTGGTGCACATAGTGAACAAGAACTCTAGGACAGAGTAATGGATGGGAGGGAGAGGGGTTAAGGTGGTAACTGCTTCTGAGGAAAGGGACCTAGGAGTCATCATAAGTGACTCTCTTAAACAATCTAGCCACTATAACAAGGGCTACAGTAAGCTGGAAGTGGATTGTATGTTTTTGAGAGGCATTCTACATCTGAAACCTTCCATCCATAATCCAGTCCCAGCTTGGGTCCTGAATTTTGTTTTGGAAAAGCTTACTTTGGCTCCTTTTGAGCAAGCCGCAAGTTGTGGTTTACGCTTTCTTTCTTGGAAAGCATTGTTTTTAATTGCAGTCAATCTACTCAAAGGATTTCAGAGTTACAGGTTCTAATATGTGAGCCTCCTTATTTGATTTTCTACAAAGACAGGGTGTCATTACGTTCCAATCCTAAGTTTTTACCAAAGGTGGTGTGTGAGTTTACATTAAATCAAACCATCCACCTGTCAGTTTATTATACTGAGTATGCCAATCCAGGGGAAGCATTGCTACATACTCTAGATGTACATATAAATACTCGGGTACTATATGTACCATACAAAGGACAGCAGAAAGTCCTCGCAGCTTTTTGTTTCATTTGCCCCTGGGAAAGAGTGTGCCCCAGTTTCCAAACAGTGCATGTTCAAGTGGCTAGCTAACTATGTTACATTTTGTTATAAGAAGTACGGTAAGGGATTTTCTGGGGTGGTTCATGGTCATTACATAAGAGGCATGGCCACCTCTACTATTGCTTGTTTTGAAAATGTGTCTACTGCAGACATCTCTGCAGCTGTCACCTGGAGTACTGTCCACACTTTCACTTAACACTACAGTCTGGACATTGTCACGCACAGAAGAGCTGGCTTTGCTTTCGGGCTCCAGCCCCCAGACTGCTCACTGTCAGTTCTGCGTGATACTCATTCCATAGGTGTGGCCTGATGAAAGAGATATCCTCCAAGAAGACAGAACAGTTGCAAACTGAACATAACAGTAGATCTTTGAGAGAATCTCTTTCATCAGACCATTCAGTCTCACTCTCTTTCCCCCTTTTGAGTCTAAAACTGCAGGCTGGGTTGCTCCTGTCTCCATTCTAGCCTGCCCTTAGCCCTCTACCTCAACTGGGTTCGCAGAGTACTGGGTTCTCTCCTGGTTCCCTACAGAGAGGTCCTCCAAACAAGATCTCCGGCAGGAACTGAGGAGAGGAGGGGCCGCCCATGTTTATGTATGAGCTGACATCTGACGTTGTGGGTGCCCCCCTGGCTGACTACTTGCAAACTTTCCGTGTGGTCCTAGTGCCTGGCAGCTTATAGTTCCATAGATGTGGCCTGATAAAAGAGATTCTCTTGAAGATCCACTGTTACAATAAGTATATAACTGTTAATAATAATAATACATTTATTTGATATAGTGCCTTTCACATATCAAGGCGCTGCACAATTGAATAAAACCAAACACAATAAATACAGATAAAATCAAGAGACTACAGAGTAGGCTTTTCCCCACAAAATGGTCTTCAGTGCCCGCTTGAAACACTCCACTGTCCTGCACTCGCGAAGCTGAAGGGGCAGAGAATTCCAGAGGGTAGGTGCTATAAACCCAAAGGCATGCACACTAGATGACTTTCAACTTACCCTCGGTATCTCAAACAACCCCTCGTCAGCCGAGCAGAGCTGTCGCAGAGGGGTGTAGGGAACCAGGAGCTCTTTCAAGTAATCAGGACCCTGTCCGTGTAGGGATTTGTAAGTCACTAGACCTACCTTAAAGGTGATCCGCCACTAAATAGGCAGCCAGTGCAGATCGTGCAACACGGGAGTAATATGAGTTCTCCTAGAAGCCTCAGTCAACAAACATGCTGCAGCGTTCTGCACTAGCTACAAGCAGTGGATATCAACCCCAGGAAGCCCTAAGTAAAGGGAGTTGCAGTAATCAAGGCACGATGTCACAAAGGCATGTACCAAAACAGGGAGGTCACTAGACGGAACAAGGTGCCTAATCCTAGCAATGTTCCTAAGATGGTAAAAGGCCAGCTTGTTGACTGCTGACACCTGATGACAAAGGGTCAGGCCATCGTCAAGCACCACTCCTAGGTTACGCACCCTTTCAGAGGTAAGAACCTGGGCCCCCCCAGGACTAAACCGGAGAGGAGATTAGTCCTCAAGCCCTCTGACCTACGACCTGGGTACACTACCAAAACCTCAGTCTTATCTGGGTTCAACTTTAAACCGCTGGTACTCATCCAATCTTGGATTTCTATGAGGCAGCTGTTCAGTACCGAGATAGCACTAATCTGGTCAGGGGAAAAAGACAGGTAGTGCTGGGTATCATCTGCATAGCAGTGAAACTTCAGCCCATACCATCTTACAATGTTTCCGAGGGGCAGCATATACACTGCAAATAACATGGGAGATAGCACCGAGCCCCGAGGTACCCCACAAGGCAGAGAGAAAGCCCCAGAGGAAAAAATACCCAAGACAACTCTCTGCATTCTACCAGCAAGGAAAGATGTAAACTATTTGAGAACTGAACCCGACAACCCACAAATGGACCTCAAATGCTCGAGCAGAATCCCATGATCCACAGTGTCAAAAGCTGATAATAAATCAAGGAGAACCAAGATGGAATGGTGTCTCTGATCTCTTGCCATCAGGAGATCATTGAGCACCTGAACCAGAGCAGTCTCAGTGCTATGCCTCTTATGAAAACCTGATTGGAGAGGTTCGTATAAATTATGGATGGTTAAATGGTTCTCCAGTTGAGCTGCCACAACTTTCTCAATAACCTTCCTCACAAAAGGAAGGTTAGAGATAGGCCTGTAGTTTGCTAGGTTCTCCGGGTCTAAAGAAGCCTTCTTCAGGAGGGGTGTCACCACCCCCTCCTTCAGGAAGCTAGGAAACTCACCCGAGTCCAAAGAGCACCGGATGATCCGAGCTAAGACCGGGCCCATGATGTAACTACAACCCAGAATCAGGGAAGTGGGGCTCGGGTCTAAACTACAGCAAGTGGGACACATCCCCTGGATAAGCTTCATAATATCTACGAAATCCGGCAGATCAAAGGTACTCCAGGAAACTCCAGGCTCTTCGACTAAGCACCAATCAACAGCATCCCCCATAGAGTGAGATTGGTGGCATTCCTGCCTGATGTCAGCTACCTTATTCACAAAGAAACAAACACTCATTTTGTGAAAAGACTTGACGGAACTGTTGGCAAGCTGGGTTGCACAGCCTGTCAACGGTTCTGAAGAGTTGAGCCGGTCGGTTCCGTACGACAGCAATTTCCTTGGACAGGAATTCTGCCTTCTTATGGGAAATTTCTGTTTGGTAGAGTTTATAATGCTCTAGCAAAATAAGGTAGTTGGCATATAAGGCTATCCTCCACCAACAATGCTCTAACCTATGCCCCTGTCTCCGCAACTCCCTTAGAGTCCCATCAAACCATGGGACCCCAGGGCGATGCGGAAGGGGGAGAACACGGACAGGAGCAATCATTGAGAGCTGAAGAAAAGGCCCTATTATAGGCTGTGACTAACTGCTCAGGATCTGTGCTAGTCTCGCCCAACAACGAGAGGTCTGTCACCACCATCAGGTCTTCAGGGAACACATCCTGCAAAGGGTGATAACTGACCATCTCCACAGGGGCCGACCTACTCAGAGGGGCTGAAAAATTGAACTCAACAGTGTAGTGGTCAGACCAACCGACAGGTTCCACCACCAAGTCAGAGGCCTCAATCCCCAGGAGGAAGACCAAATCAAGAGAGTGACCGCCCTTATGAGTAGCTGAGGAAACAACCTTTGTGAAGCCCAGAGATGCCATCACCTGGAGGAAGTGTTGACCAAAAAGCGAGGATTCTTTGTCGACTCAGGCATTGAAGTCACCCAGAACCATCAGTCTGGGTGACTCCAATGCCATGTCAGCAGCAAAGTCTGCTACTTCCTGCAGGAACAGCTTCTCATCACCTGGTGGATGATAAATGAGAGCTATCTTGCACCCCACACCAGCTGCCACAGTACACTCAGATGACCCGGCCTCCTCAACTGGTACACCAGTTAGCCCTATTCGATCTTAAAACAGACTCGTACCCCCGTGGTCCAGTCTCGCGTATGTATAACCGAGTACCGGTGGGGACAGCCACCTCTAAAATAGAGGCGGCGTTCCCATCTAACCAGGTCTCGGTAATGCAAATCAGATCTGCCCTACCAACAAAATCTGCAATAAGAGCAGTCTTGTTGCAAACAGACCTGGCATTGCATAACAGCACCCGAGTTGGACGACGTTGGCGAGCCATCCCAACTGCTTGCCCTCCCAAAACGAAGGTGTCCTTGGGTATGGGAACCAGAACGGGATCACCACGTTCCAGACACCATTTCACCCCAGGGCCTCTTCTGGTCTTGACCACCCCAATGGGAGAGCGCCACACGTTCAGGCTCCACTGTCCACAACCCCCCACCCAATCCCGACTCCCACCCCTGCGAGCAATCCCCAGTGCTCAACAGCACTGGTAAATAAAAGCAGGCGGGGAGAGAAGAGAATGGGTGGAGGGTGTGGAGAGCGGAGGCTGAATAGCGCAGGACAGGGGGAACAAGCAGGCACATTCCACCAAAGATTATAACAAATAATAGGGAAAACACCTAAAATTCCTAAATCCAAAGCAGAGCTGGAGGCAATTAAAAATCCTAAAAAAAAACAAACAATAATAACTTAAACAATAATCCTTATCTAACAAAACATATAAAGCTACCCTACTCCCACTACTGGATGATTTTCAGATCCCCAAAAATAAGAATAATACAGTAATACAGTCCCCTCTCACAGGATATAAAGTTCATACACAGATGTAAATTCATCCCCTCTCACAGCTGAGGAAGAAGGAAAATTCTAGGCACTCCCACTGCCCAGAATAAACAAAATAATCAAACATCAACTGAAATAAACAAAAATAACAAAATTAAAAAACAAAATAAAATGTGTGCACCCTGGTCCTCTCACCACCAGGGGACCGCAAAACAAATGAATAAAAATTGGGGAGAAAAGTCATCCAGCAGTAGGGGAAGCCACGAAATAAATCCGATCAGTGTAAGACAAGGCGGAAGCTTCCAATGATCCAACATAGGTTTAAAATCCAATGTCTAAGTCAGAGAAGATCAAGCAATAGGGATCCAGGGTACCTCAACTAGTACTTCCAAAAAACAGCTACATACAGTCTTAATCCAAGTCCATAAGAAAAACCAGAAAGTCTCTAAATAAGACCAAAAATATATAATATATACAGGCCAAGCCGCAAGGAATGGGAGCACCCCTCCACACACACACACACCCTCAAACTGCCTAATCAGGCTCAGTTATACCACCAACACCTGCAACTACAGATATCCCGAGGCCAGGCCGATAAGATGGACCATGGAATAACTTAGGGGCCCCTACTAACCCCTAACTCCCTAGGGGAAAAGTGAGGACAGCTCCTGCTCGGTCCCAGGTATCAAACCCGAGATTACCCAGGCACAGAAAGGGAGGGAGGCAGAGCCTCCCACAACCAAACCACTGCTATGGCCCTGCTTTTAAACTCAGATAAAACAGTTTTCATGAACAAAAAATTATCGGAAGAAAGAGGGGCACTGATCAATGCATCAGACCCCCTCACTCGCAGTACTCCAAGGCACCACCAAGAATTCCTTCGGCCAAATTCTTTGAGATTGAGCTGTAAAAAAGTCCCAGTTCTTCCGTGACCAACACTGTAAGGATCATCCGTTACAATTTTCATCCAGGGTGTGAAAACCAAACATCAGGCAGAAATAATCAAAAATCCATGGATCCAAAAGAACAGATATACAGGAAACTGGGAAAAACCAGAAGCAGACCCAGCAAAGAATCCACCAAAATCCACAAATTTTACTGTCCACTGTCCACAACCTTTTATCAAGGTAAAACACAGCTCCCGTGAAAGCAATTTACTTTCTCCTTAAACATAGGGACCAGGGCAGCAACCAGAACAACTGCCGGCAACGAATGGCAGTTAGGAAAAAATACGTCTCTGGCAAGACAACTCGACTTCACCCATGAAGGAAACACCAGCGCATCGGCCAGCAACAAGCGGAAAAAACAACCGCGACAACCGAACCAGAAAGTAAAACAATAAAACGAACAAACTAAAACAAACTAAACTAAATATGCGATAAATGAAAGTGAAATAAGAACAAAATAAGGCAGAATTAAGCATAACAAAACTGCCAGGTAATGGGGGCTAGTCCTGCACGACCTCCATTTTGGGTGTCATTGGCAGAAGTAATGCTTACGGAGGTGTTGTTCTTTCTTGGAGAGCCCTAGCTAGGCACCTCAGTAGTTCTTCCTTTTCAGTGGTTCCCCTAGTATCAACCTCCCCACAGTCAGTTTAACTGTCCACCAATGTAGACATCAAATTTCTGCCCCAATGCACTGGTCCCCTCTCTTGCTAGAAGGAGGCCATCACTCTTGAAAGGCCTGTTATCTTAGAAGCCCCCAGTCCCCCACAAAATGGCACCCCTCCTCCTTAGACCATTCCTTAAACCATCCATTAAACTCCTTGATCTTCTCCTTCCTCACCCTGTCCTTCCCATTCTCCATACCTCACACAGAGAAGACTTTGAAAGAGGCCAGGGAGGCCAAGTATGCCTTCAGTCTGTTCCCCAACCTTCTAAAGTTGTGCATCACTATCTCCAAGGGCTCCTATTTCTACAGGTCCCTACAAGGTAGCAGGGAAACTGTCCCTGTCTGCTGGGTGTCCCTTTCAACACTCTCACTGCTGCAGGTTCATAGGATGCCTAAAGGAAGAAGCTAGATGGTGTGCTGGTCCCAATTTCTACGTTCTCACTGCTATAAATCCCAACCAGGCTTCAAGAAGAAGCTGGCTTTCTGTGCTAGTCTCCCAGTCTACACTTTCACTGCCTCAGGTCCCTACAAGGCCTTAAGGGAGATCTGGTTCTCCATTCTGGTCTCTCTGTCAACACTGTAGGTGCTCCTGGAGTAAGTACTGTTGGTGCAGTAGCTCTGCAGGAGGCCCGCTTCCTTTTGTTAGAAGTACCACTCCAGTACCCACAGCTTGGTGTTTGGGGGACATTTTTCTATCAGAGGTGCCATCTTTCTGGTAAGAAGTGAAACTGAGATCCAGTCTGCAAGCTCTGGTGGATGTTTCAGGGGTTGTTAAAGATCCCAAGGCATTCTTCAAAAAAAAGCAGAGGAGGCCAACCCGTCAGAACAGCAATAGCACTACTGCTTGTGATGCCAGTGACCTGGGCTCAAAAGTGAGCCTGAGTCATTGGGTCCATCTGGGAGGGAGGGGGATCAAACGTCCCAAAGGATGCTCTCCTCTGTTGAGGGAGGTCAGTGCACTTTGCTGCAGTACTGCCACCTGGTTGACCACAAGTGGCAGTGGAAGCAGACCCACGATGGGTAGGTAGGCACTTCCTGACTGGGATGTTGGTAAGCTAGCATGAAGGCATCCACTGCAGTCCTAGCCCATGAGGTACCCCAGGGGAGGTGAATAGAAACTGGAAAATCCCCTAGCATGCAGAATGAACCCTCCTCTCCTCTCAGATTCCACAGTCGCTCACTGGGATCCTGACCCACACCTAAGCTAAACTCTTCCTGGGCTTGGGGGAACCCGGAGGGCTCCACCTAAGTGGGCAAACTGTGGGGCACTGTAGGTTCTGAAGGTACTGTAAGTCCCAGGGACAGCAGATGACAGGGCTGGGGAGAGAGAGGCTGACAGTGTAGGTGGGGTGTGAAGGGGAAATAAAGCATAATAAATGAAAAAAGTAGAGGAATGTTCACATTGTCCTGGCCAAATTTCCCTTATTTACTAAAACCACTACCAGCTTAACTATGTTCAGTATTGGTTAGTTTGCATCTATATTCCCCTTCCCCTTCAGATGAGATTGAAAATAGAAATTACGTACTTACCGTGATTATGATCTTCCCAGATATCGTCATCACTCGTTACTGATGGATCCTACCGGAGGTCAGGACCTTGCATGGAAAAGAGCACTGTCTCCTTAAAAAATGTTGCGCTGGGTGGTGACAATGTTGGGACTGCACCACCCTCGAGGCCAGCATTCTACATGGTGCTCGCGGGTTGGCCAGTAACCAATGCCGACTCCTTCCAGCCCTCAGTTCTGTCCACCAGGCAAGGAACTGGAAAGGGGGGGTTATCAGAGGGCCAGGGTGCCTGAAAGACAGGGATGGGTGGGAAATAAAACAAAATAAGGCCAAAAGGATAACTAGAGTTAGATCAGAGGGAAATCTAAGATGGACAGATAGAGGTGACCAGAACACTGGGCAGCCCTGGCAAAATAAAAAAACTGAGAGACAGGAGAGATGGAAGGAAGACAGATGGAAGAAGAAAAACTGGCCCAACTCTCCCTCAACACTCCCCTGCCCCACAACAATACAGGACTTTCTCTCCCACGAGAAGGCTGGATCAAGAGGGAGGAGAAATAAAAGGGGAAGGGGAGCTGCAGGGGAGGAAGAGCCAGAGGTCTGGAGACCTAACCATAATGTGAAAAATCCCTTTTTCCTTTTTTTTAGAATAAGAGGGAGAGAGCCTGATCTCTCATATCCACGGAGTCATTCCTTACCTTCTGTCTTCATCCATACCTTCCCTCCTGGTCTGTGTGCCCATTTTCCTCCTAACATTCGCCGGACAAGGCGAAAAATAAAACACCAGAAGAGGACTGCTCCAGGAAAGCAGATTTTAAAGTCTGGAGGACTGCTCAGTTGGAGAGAAGCAATTAAGGAGGTTATACCCCAGCAGTATCTCACAGAAGTAGTGAAGCAACTACATAGCCCACCAGCAGTGGAAAAGCATCCAGACAGGACACAGGGTTCACCCAAGACAGAGTCCTGTTTTCCTATTCCCTCTGGCCCGGAGGGATGGGAAAAAGGACTGAGCCGCCCAGTGTCTGATCATAGGGAGAGTGGGTTGGGCGTAATGAATGGTGAAGATATTTGGGAAAATCATAATTATGGCAAGTACGTAATTTCTATATCTTACCCAAATCAGTCTTCACCATCCATTTCTGATGGATCTGAGTACCATCAAGGTGAACCCCGGGGGGGGGGACATTCCCCCAGTCTCCTTTGGGGAGAAAAAGACAAGGGAGGAGGCCGATCCAGGGTCTGCTAGGCCCGAGGACTTGACAGGGCCAGTGAACGCTCCCGGGATCTGAGAAGTGGATGGTGCCCCTGAAGGACTCGCCATGCCCTGAGGGAAAAGAAATGGGCCCCCGGAAAGGTGAGGACATTACCCTACACCGGGCCAGGGGTGACAACTTGGATAGGTGAAGCCACGCAGCCCGCCTAATGCAGACTGAGTATCCTACCAGCCTGGAAGCCACCTCATTGGCATCATACGCTGCCCTGGAGAGGTGTCTTGCTAGTTCCAGGCCCTGGGCAGTTAGGCGAATGGCTTGCCTGGTTCTCTCACCATCAAGTAGCGTTGCTAGGACTTGCCCTAGCAGGGAACAGATATGCCATGCATAGGCCACCTGGTGCACCTGATGAGCCAATATTCACAATAGGAGGTGTGCAGTTAAAAAAATACCTCCTCCCTCATCGATCGAGTTCAGCTGAGTCCAAGTCAGGGAGGCGGTCCCAACTAAGGCATTGACACCCCGAAGGAGTATCCAGGAACCCCAGACCTGAAGAAGGCTGTGGCATGGCACTCGAAGACCCCACTGCTGTGCAGTATCTGTGCATGCAGTCCCTAGGGGCAGGAGAAGGAGCAGAGGGATGTAGCCAGATAGTGTGCAATACCTCCCATAATGGCCTCAGCCAAGGAGCGATGAGCAAACTGTCAGCACTGTACTCCCCTAGGAATGACAGTGTTTCACGATCTGGGTTCCGTACGATTGGGTGATAGATATGGAGCTCCCTCATCGTCTCCAAAAGGAAATGTTGGTAGGATGTAAGATCCCCCACAGTGGAAAAATGACATGAAGAATCCTCTTCCTTCACTGAGGAGGCTGAAGAGGAGAGGGAATCCGATTCAGAGCTTGGCAGTGCCGAAGCTGAAGGTCTGAAAATTACCTCAGAGATGGCCCTGAAGTAACGGGGGAACTGCGCCACCACAGCCCTGAATTGTTCCCAAGAAAGGGGGCCTTCAGGGCTAGAAATCTCAGGAAAGGGGCTAGGCGAGGCAGAGATACTGGAGGAGGGATAGCCTGGCTGGACCAGGAAGTACCTCTGCCAGAGGCTTGGATTTTTCCAGATATGCTCTGATTAAGTGGTGAACTGGTAGATGCTGATACCCCAGCTTGCCCAACCCCTAAGGAGAGGGCTGGGGACGCTCTTGGGGAAAATCCCCCGGAAGGTGAGGCTGGAGCTATGCAGCACCTCTCAGGAGGCTTCTGCCCTCACCCGCTGCAGAGCCCCTCCCCAGAAGAGAGGCCGAGGTGGACAGTCCCCGATGATGACCTGCAACCACCTGAGGATGCATGGGTCATCGTTTAGAAACAGGTCCACCAGCTCTCTTCTCCTGGGAAGAAGATCTGTCCCTCTTAGAAGGCCCAGTGGAGGAATCCAGGCATGCCCCCCTCGAAAGGAAGAACCCCCCACCCCAGAGGAAGTTAGAGAGTCTCCCTGAGGCTCCTCCCCATCGGCTGGAATCCAGATTACTGTAGGACTGGATCTGGCTAACGAGGTAGAGCCAGGTTTCAAGAAGGGCTTGGTTATGGCTGAGGAAGAACCGACATTGGCGCCGCCAAGAGAGGCATAGCCAACCACCGACTCGGTGCCGCCGCCACTCTACGGAACCTTCCAAAGAAGCCGTAAAGGTCCCTCAGAATCAGAAGAGGTCCCAGAAGGGTCTGGGATAGCGACACTGCCGGCGGCACCACCCCCTGGACAAGATACCAGCACCGGAGTCCCCAGCAGCCCCAGAGATGTCTGAGCAGAATCTGAAGAGCCGAGGACCCAATCAGGGTTGCTCCCATCACCATCCCCTGAGGCAGGGTGGAGACAAGTGTCACCTCAAACTGGGCCACACCTGAAACTCTGGACCCCCCCATCACCACAAGAGGCATTGGGGGAGGCTTGGACATGATACCCCCACTGCTCCTCTCATCAGTACCAGAGGTGGCACTAAGAGCTGAAGCTTTAGAGCGCTGTCTTGAGGGGACTTCTCAAGGAGAGCCCACGTATAGCTCTGACTCCACCTCTGGGGTCATCCAATTCTCTGAGGAGGAGCCGGACTGCGAGGGGTGACCAGTCACCTCCCCAAAGGAAGATGACCTCCCCACCAACCCTTCGTGGGGACCCCATGCCCCAGCAAAAGGAACAGAGGGTGTCCCTACCCTGCTGGGTCATATAGACCCGGTTGGGGGGCTCAGGGGTGGCACCCAGTGTTCTTGCCTTGGCGTCCCGAGTTCATTGACACCCACCGAAAGTCGGGGGTTCCCTACTCCAATGCGCTGCATGAACAACCAAGGTATGGAGGTCCACTGAAAAACAGGTGTCGCACTTGTCCATCGGATGGCTGTGACCTAGGCAAGAAAAGCAACGATCGTGGGGGTCCATGATCGTGATTAAGTTGCCATAGGGGCACTGGCACATAGGGGCAACTCCTGACTGTTTCAACTTAGAACGATGCCCCGACCTCAACATATCGTTGCTGCGGCTTAAATACAAAATAAAGTGAAGGAAAAAGAGACACCCAGCACTGAAATTAAACATAGGATAACAAAACAAACCTCCAGTGCCGAACAACACCAGTACTCACAACACCGTAGAAACTGAGGCCTAGAGAGTGACACAGTTCCTTGAAGTGATTCCCACCAGGATCCTTCCTTGACAGCGGAAAAAAACAGAACTGAGGGCTTGGAGGAGTTGGCATCAGTTACTAGCCAACCCGCGAGCACCACATAGAATGCTGGCCTAGAGGGCGGTGCCATCTTGATGTCTTCTCCACCCAACATAAAAAATTTTAAAGAGACAGTGCTCTTTTTTCTGTGCAGGATGCTGACCTCCGGTAGGACCCATCAGTAATGAATGGTAAAGACTGATTTGGGTAAGATCAGGAAGTATTTTCTAGCCCTCTTTTACCATCAACACAATCTTTAAACAGTAAATAAAATAAAAATAAATAAACAGTGGCACTGGTACAGATCTCTACATGGCCTTTGAAGAGAGGCTGAATCTCTTTTCTGGTACCTCTTTCCATATTTTCAGTAATACTTGTCCCTAAAAACACATTGGAGAATTTTGCTTCCTGTGCTGCTTTCCATGTCAATACACACACTGCTTCATGTCCTTAAAAGGCCTTCAGGAAGAAGCTGGAGCTCTGTGTTGGACACACTGTCTACACTGCATTGCTACAGGTTTATTAAGAGAGAAGGCAAAGCAAACTTTATTTATATAGTGCTCAGTCCAGCAGGAGCTCTGAGTGCTTTACATAGAAATACAGATTATAAAAAATAAAATCTATCCAAAGGTTAACTAAAACAAACTCAGGTTCCACTAAACACTTGTTCAAATAAAAATGTTTTAAAAGAGACTTTAAAGGCCTCCATTGAGTTGGATGTATGGATATAATGAGGAATCAAATTCCAAATGATAGGTATCTCCTACCCAAAGGCCCTTTCACCTGATGTCTTGAGTCTTGAGGTGGGGACTACTGGCCATCCAGATTCAGTGGAGTGGAACGGGTGGAGTGGTTGATAAGGTACCAGGAGCTATTTTAAATAGTCTGGTCCAATCCATGTAGGGCCTTGTACTGTATGTTAACAAGCCAATCTTGAAAGTGATGCATGAACACAAAGGCAGCCAGTGCAAAGCATGCAGGACTAGAGAGATGTGATTTCTCAATGCAGAGGCCACCATCATATGGGCAGCAGCATTCTGCATCAGCTGCAGTCGATGCATCAAACCTCCAGATAGCCCTAGGTATAGAGGGTTGCAGTAGTCCAACCCTGCTGCAGATCTTTGTGTCACCTGCAAAGAGGCATACTTCTCCTTCCAGTCCCTCTGCAATGTCACTTATAAAGACATTAAAAAAGGACTTAACCCAGTACTGAACCCTGCGGTACCCCACTAGTAACCCCTCTTTCTTCAGAGTGGACTCCATTTACATTTACTTTCTGTGTCCTGTTGTCCAGCCAGTGTTTTACCCAGGCTACCACCCTGGGGCCCACTCCCATGCTGGTTAATTTGACTATTAATCTTTTGTGTGGAACTGTGTCAAATGCCTTGCTAAAGTCTAGGTAGGCCATGACCACAGCCCCTCCCTGGTCTACTACTTTGGTCACCCAGTCAAAGAAATCAATTAGATTCGTCCGACATGACCTCCCCCGCTGTGAACTCATGCTGCCTTGGGTCCTGTGCCCCACTGGCCTCTGGGTACTCAACAGTTCTTTCCTTCAGAAGTGATTCCATCACTTTCCCTACCACAGAGGTCAAACTGACAGGTCTGTAGTTTCCTGCCTCTGTCTTGGTCCCACTTTTGTGAAGGGAAATCACATCTGCCTTCCTCCAGTCCTTAGGTACCACACCATCCTCCCATGATTTGTTAAAAAGGTAGTCAGTGGTGTCACTAGTTCTCTGCTTAATTCTTTTAGAATTCTGGGGTGAATTCCATCTGGCCCCATTGCTTTGCCCACCTTCAGTTTTATGAGTTCTTTCAGAGCTCTTTCTTCTGTGAAAGGACTGGGATTGACCCCCCTATCCAGAGTGCTTCTGTTAATTGGATTAGGCACCTCCCCCACCTCCTTTTTTGTGAATACTGAACAGAAGTGTTCATTCAGTATCCCTGCTTTTTCACTGTCCCTCTCTTCCCACCCACCGTCTATTCTATTCAGCTTCACTATCCCTTCCTTTGTCTTTCTATGCTCTCTGATATACCTATAAAAGGTTTTATCCCCCTTCTTAACTGAGTTGGGTATCTTTTCCTCAGTTTGGGCCTTTGCTATTCTGACCACCCTCCCTGCTTCCTTCTGCCTTAACTGGTACAGTTCTCTGTCCTGTTCCTTCTGTATTTCCTTATACTTCCTAAATGCTATTTTTTTTCTCCCTAACCTTCACCGCCACCTCTTTTGAGAACCACAGTGGCTTTTTCTTTCATTTTGATTTGTTTATTTGCTTCACACAAAGGTTTGTTGCCTCTGTGAAGGCAGTTTTGATATTTCCCCATTGTTGCTCCACCCCTCCTTCTAGCCTGTTTGCTAGTGCTTTTCTAAGGCACTCTCCCATCTTGCCAAAGTCCATGAGTTCTGTCTTACCTGGGTTGGGACATAACCAGTTGGCAGCCATTCAATCATTTATCTCAGCCAGACAGAAGATTTGAGACTGTGCTGGGTCTCCTTGTCTACTCTTGCACTGTTACTTTTGGTCCTCTGTGCTGGCCTCCTTATCAACACTATTCCTGCTACAGGTCCCTACAAGCCCTATGGGAAGAGGTTTGCTTTATGCACTGGATTTCCCTGTCTACCCTCACATTTCTTCAGGACCTTAAAAAGTCTCTGGGAGAAGTTGGATCTCTGTGCTGGACACCCTATTTACACTGCATTGCTATCAGCCCCAACAAGGCCTTCATGGACCAGCTAGTACTTTGTTCTGGTCTTCATGCCTACAGCTTACTGCTGTGGGTTCCTCCATGCCCTATGGGGGGGGGACTATGGCTCTCTGTGTTGGTCACTATGTTTACACCCTCACTGCTACGGGTCCGTAAAAGCCTTGAGGATGAAGCTGGCCTTCTGTGCTGATCTCCCTGCTTACTCTCTCACTGGTGTAGGTCCCTACATGCTCTTCCCTGAGAAGCTTCTTTCTGTGCTGGTTGGCCTATGCTCATTCACTCTGCTTCAGGTCTGTAAAAGACATTTGAGGATGAGCTAGTATTCTGTGCTGGTCCTCTTGTCTACACACTGTCACAGGTCTCTTCAAGGTTTTCAAGGAGAAACTGTCTCTGTGCTGGTCTGGCTGTCTAAAGTCTCACTGCTACAGGTTCATACACCGCTTTCTTTGAGAGACTGGCTCTATGCTGGTCTTCTTGTCTACATTGTCACTACTACAGTTCCTAACATGCCCTTCAGGGAGAAGCTGGCTCTCTGTGCTGGCCCCCTTGTTGACAGTGTTTGTGCTACATGTCAGTCCTAGGCCTTAGGGGAAAAGCAGTCTCTGCTGTGTCTCCCTGTCTTCAACTGCATAGCCTCATGTCCCCTTTTCATTTGGCGAGAAACTGGATCTCTGTTCTGGTCATCCTATCTACCCAGGCAATGCTGCAGGTCTCTAGAGGGCCTTTGAGAGAAGCTGGCTGTCTCTTCTGGTCCCCTTGTCTACACTCTCATTGCTACAGATTGTAACAAAGCATCAATAGAAACTGTCTCTCTCTCTCTCTCTCTCTGCTGAGTGTCCTTTTCTAAATTCACTGCAGCGGATCCCTAGAGGGTCTCCAGGGAGGAGCTGGCTCCCTGTGCTGATCTACATGTCTATTCTCTCACTGCTACAGATCCCTACAAGACCTTCAGGGAGATTTGAGCTCTCTGTGCTAGCCTCCCTATCTACACCTGCAGTGCCTTAAGTCTCTACAAGGCCTTTAGGAGCAGTTGGCTCTCCCAAAAAGGCCTTCAGGAGCTGGATGTGCTAGATCTCCTTGTGTACACTGTTACTGCTACAGATCCCTACAGTGTATTCAGGGAGAAGCTGGCTTTCTGTCTAAGCCTCCCTGTTTACACTTGCAGTGCCTCAGGTCCCTACAAGGCCTTTGGGAGCGGCTGACTGTCCCTACACAGCCTTCAGGGAGAAGCTGGCTCTCTGTGCTTGGTCTCCCTGTATACTGTCTCACAGCTCCAGGTCTCTACATGGCCTCCAGGAAAACCTGAGCCTTTGTGCTGTCTTTCTGTCTACACTGACACTGTTACTGTTCCCTACAAGGCCCTGTGGAAGATGTTTGTGCTCTGTGCTTGGTCCTGCTGGTCCAGCATAACTGCAACATGTTCCTAAAAGGCCTTGGGGAGAAGCTAGCTCCCTCTCTTGGTACCTGTGTCTGTTGTCTTACTGCTACAAATATCAGGCCTTCAGGGAGCTGCTGGATAGCTGTGCTGTTCTTCCTTTCCACTTTGTCACTGCTACAGGTCTCTAAAAAGCCTTTAGATGGAGTCTGGCTATCTGCGCTGGGTCTCCCTTTTCTACACTCTCACTGTTACGTGTCCCTATAAGACATTCAGGAAGAAGCATGTTCTGTGTGCTGGTCTCCTTATATACAGTCTCACTGCAGCAGGTCTATGCAAGGCCTTCAGGGTGAACTGGATCTCTGTCCCGTCTCTCTCTCTCTCTGTACACTGTTACTGCTGTTGGTCCATACAAAGCTTTTAGGGAGAAGTTGGCACTCTGTGCTGGCCTTCCTGTCTACACTGTTTCTGCTACAGGTCCCTACTAACCCTTCAGGGAGTATGGGACATCCTGTGCTGGACCCTACTCTCAGTGCTGCAGGTCCTTATGAGGCCTTCAGAGAGGAGCTATTGTAGCTTTCTGTACATGTCTGCCATTTTTGGAGTAATCTTGGAAACATAGAAAAGTGATGGAGAGATCTGATCTGTCCCAAGATTCCCTACTTGAAGGCACTCTAGTCTCTGTCCTCCCTCCTAGTCATCCCTTAGACTCATAGAACCCCTGGTGTAAGGGACACTAAACAAAATACCTTTTGGACATACTGTATTTCTGCATATATTTCATAACAACTTTTTATGTTGCTTCCTGCTTTTCTTTATTGCTGGAAATTTTAACTTAAAATAGGGTTCATTGTCCCTAGACTTCATCTGCTCTTGCAGCTGGTTATAGGGGCTTTCATACTCATGCAGGATGATCTTAAACTGGATGTCTAAAACATGCCAAACTGATACCACACTACCAGTCGTGGTACCAGTTCAGTGGTTTTCTTTGCCAATTAGTGGGTATGGCCACTCAGCCTCACTGGTGCGCTGTCTTGTCTGTGAGTAAACAGTAATGCATAGTGAGGTGTACATTATGCTGATCACACAGCATGCCAGGGGCGTAGTGATGCACAACACTACAGGTAGAGTGCCTTTAGTCTCTGGAAATGCAGTAAGATCAGCATCATGCACTTCCCTAAACTGGCTCATTGCACTTATAAAATGAGTACATTGGTAATGTCTAAAAACAAAACAAAATTCCAACTTTTTAAATAAAAAAATAATTTTCTTTTGTGTAAAGTAACTAGTAAAAAGTAGCCCTTCCCCAGCTGTCAAGAATCTGTCTATCCACACTTTTAATGATGTAATGTCTGTCTACCATGGAATGCAGGACTTCAAACTTATGCAGAATTCTACCGGTTAAATGTTCACCCCTCCCTACACAAACACACACTGCAGAAGGTCTCAGTAAAGTCGGTGATTCAGTTTTATCTGTGGCAGGGCAAGCAGCAAAGAGTTCCCTGACAGGCAGGTAATGATGGGAGAGGGGGCTCCATGGTAGGAAAAATGCCCCCCAAAATAAAACCGAGTAGTACTTCATTTTTTTTATTTGTGTATGGCGTAAGGATGGGAATACATTATAAAAGAAAAGAACAGTTAATCAATTTTATTTTATTGTGAGGGAGTTTTATTTTTAGGTGTTTGATGATTTTGAGTGAGTAAAGGTGGCAGCCATGTTTATAATGTCAGTCAGGAATAAAAAAAAAAAAGCATTGATCTTCTTAGTGTGCTGTGGCCTGATTGGTAGCACTTTTTTACCTGTGTATTAGACCAATCTAAGACATAGGTGCCAACCAATCAAGATGCAGGGTTTTCCCTACCCATTGTATAAAAGCCACAATTCATGATATAATGCTCTCTATGTGACATCCCAATGTGTTGCTGTGAAAACCAGTCTGATATCATACATTGAGAATGATGGTGTGAGGTGCAGATTAGCAGGCAGAGCAGCAGACTTGGGAGACTGTGACCCTGATATTGTGGTAATGTTCCTGGTTATTTAAGAAAGGGCAACACTAAATTCAGAAATTCAGAGCTGTAACAAATAGTGTCAAAAAGTCATGTCACTTTTTCAAGTACTTCCTGAGATGTCAGGAGTTCTTTACTCAGCCAGTGTTAGCATCTGAGCTGATGTGCCGTGTTTGCTCGAAGCAGTGGAAAATTTGCAGTTAGCAATCACTTACTCCCCATTCTCTTTCTGTACTTGTCTCTCTCTTTTATTCTGTTTTCTCTCTCACTGGTCACTAAACCCATTTCTGTATATATCTCCAGTATTATGCCATTATACATGCTCCAACCAGTGACATCATCAGTTACCTATCTACAGCAGTTTTAAAGTAGCACTTGCAAAGTGGTCAATGTTTGTATGTGATTGTACTTGAGTGTTTGATGTATTTATTATTTTATTGTATGTGTAATTTTATTATTCTATTGTAACCCCTAGATGGCACTATCCCAGGGGCTACTACCCCTGCCTGATTTGCCACTAACAGGTTGAGGGGCCTGGATCCAATGGCGGGTGCCTCCACCCAGAGGTCAGGGTTTGCAGTAGTTAAACTAACTTGGTCACAGCCCTCTGGGACACTGCAACCCCCCTTTCTTCCCACTAGTGGCCCACACAATATATCAGAATTACCTTCACAGTATACACTTACCCCCAGGTCTGGTTCCGCACTGGGACCTCCTGTGAAATGAGATACAGTGCAACAATCACAGTACAGTACTTTAACATAGACAAATACCTCAGGCAGTATAACTTTGCTGAAACAAGCAGTTCTGATTTATTTAGGGAGATATAACAAGGACAGGGAAATCAGGTTAATTAGCTTATCACTCTAATAATCTACCTATGGCTCTGTGCACAGGCCTATCCCTATCAGTTACTGTCCCTGGGTACCCAAGCCCTAGTGGCTAGTCAAACCGTGGCAGCTGGTAGGGGCCCTTTCACACAAGAAAAGGAGAATTAAACAGTCAGCAGTACAGTAATTCCATTTGGATTTAATGTGGCAATTCAACAGGAGGCGACCCTGAATTAGTACTCACGACCTCCAAATAAGATAGGGTCCTTCAATGTCAGCAGAGGCTCACTTGAGGTACACAAACCTCTTCACACATCCATATAAAAAAGCACTATACCAGGCAGGCTGCATCTGTATCGATCGCAATTACTGCACAATACCGGGAGAACACACAGCAGATTCAGTTCCTGACAGACCGAATGCAATTTTCAGCAATTCCTCCAGTCTTCTACAGGGTGAGCCTGGTTTCTACTCTTCAGAGATCCTTTGATTCTTTTCACAGGACGGATTCAGTCCTAACAAGCTGTTACACAAGCTGCAGACCGGAACTCTGGCCCTTACACGCTTTTTGACTAAAACTGCACACTGAAAAGCACAGGGCTCCTTCCTTCTTCACTGCCAAAACTCAACTGAAACTCCAACCGACAAAAACCGGGCACTTCCTTTGAGTTCCTCCCAGTTCTTGACTGGATTGGCTGTCACTCACAATAGACTGCTGCTGTTGGTCCAAAAGGCACTGAAGTCTAAACTACATCTCCCAGAGTCACTGCCCATACAATCCTCTTGTGGCTGGCTCAGATTATGAGTCCAAGTTCTGATTCGTCCAAGGCACCATTTTAGAGCTAGCTTACCCACACTGATTGGTCCAGTTCAGCAGTTCAAAACTAGAATGGGAACTAGCAGACACAGTTCTGACTGCAAAGAAAGCAGGTTAGACAAACTGTAATTTCATTATTACTCTAAATAATTTCTGGTAAACAGTTACATCTTTCAGATAGGTTCCCTTTGCACTCCTAGTGACTGCAAAAATTAAGTGAATTGGCAGCAGCTCGAGTGGTACTCAGAAGCACAGTCTCCCCATACAAACTAATTATGTCTGCAAGCAGACAGCTCTTAAAGAGACAGTACCAGAGGTTCTAAAACACTCACTGATAAATGGCTTAAATGCCAAACACCATTCAGGCTTGGAGCATTCAAACGAGCTCCTGGAAGTATTTTATGAACCCCCATTTGGAGAGGTTACCTTCCTGGCCTGGGAAAGCTTGGCGTCCGCGTCAAGCAAGTACCCATAAGTTTTAACTGCAACCATATACATTTGCATTAGGCTGCACATGTAATCATCAGTCAATATATCATTTTACCAAGAACACATTTCTGAAACATTGCAGTCGTCACTCTTTACAGTATTACACACATTGTACCATAACTCAAGTTATTACCTCTTGTACATGAAACCTGAGAGGGGCCCTTCCTATCAGTTACCTTGGGGCTGGACGGGCAAGGACACCATACTTAGAGAGCAACACAAGTAACTTGGAGTTAGCACTGGCGCTCAGTTTGGGCAATGAGCTGGGAAACATACACTCCTTTATGGACAACATTGAGAGGCAAATCCACAGGCCTCCCAAGGGAATCATAACTGAGGTGCACCACAGGCTTTACAGCTCGACCAGTCTTTCTAGGGGAACTGTTATAGTCTCTGCACTCTGAGCCTCATTTTCAGCATTGTCTTCACTTGTCAGGAGTCTCCATGGGGGTAGAGAGGCTAGAACTTGGGGCACTTTCAGCTCCAGGAGTTACAGTTTCTGAGTCCACAACATTTGGCTCGCATGAGAGCTTTCGGACACTGGCAGTGGACTGTCAGGGCACTCAAAATACTCTTCTTGTTGGTGTATCACCAGTCTGCCCCAATCTATCATTTTCCTCCTGAGAAGCTCAAACAGTTCAACCATGCACAATGATTCCATTTCATCTGATCTGATGCTTTGCACTTCACTTTCTGGGAGCATTGGCTCAGGGATGAAGCTGGGGCTTAGACAGTCCAGAAGGCCCAGCTTTGTCTCCAGTATTGACTAGGGATTGCCCGAAACAATTGACTCAGTTCGTAAGAAGGATAGTATTCAAAGTCACTCTCACTTTCTTCCGATATGGACTGACAGTCATGCTCAACTGGGACTTGTGGAGGAACACTTTAACTTTGCTTCTGTAGGTGCAGACTTTCTTGATCTTTTCTTAGCAGCAGCTCTAGTCACTGGTCCAGAGGGCATCTTCTAGGGGCTCAGACTCAATTAAGATTTGTCCAATGGGCAGTAAATGATTTCTATGCATTGTTTTACATCTTTTGAATTATTCTCAGGCCTTACTTTGTACACTGGCAGATCATCTAGTTTGCCCACTACAATGTGAGGGAGATGGTGCCATCTGTCAGCAATCTTGTGCTTGCCATGCAGTCCCATATTTCTTAGCATACCCGATCTCCCTCCTGGAGTTCCTGTGCTTTCACCTTTTTATCATACCTTTCTTTGTTGGCCAGATTTCTTTTGGCAGCCATGGTTTGAGCCAGTTAGTACGCATGAGTTAGCTGGGCCTTTAACTTTTGCACATACTGTAAATAGTTGTCAGCTTGAACCCCATCAGGAGACCCCAAACACACATCTACTGGTGATCGAGCTTCTCTTCCAAACATCAGGCGGTAGGGGGAGAATCCAGTGGCATCACTTTGGTGCAGTTATAAGCATGTACCAGGGTGCTAATTTGTTGGCTCCATCTAGGCTTGTCCTTTGGGTGCAGGGTGCCTAGCATATCTAGCAAAGTGCGGTTGAAGCGTTCAGGCTGTGGGTCCCCTGGGGTGGTAAGGAGTGGTTCTGGACTTTCGCACTCCCCACAGAGAAAGCATCTCTTTGATCAGACGACTCTCAAAGTCTCTCCCTTGATCAGAATGGATTCTTTGTGGAGCCCCATAGTGAACAAAAAAGTTTTCTACAAGTACTTTGGCCACAGTGGATGCTTTCTGGTCTTTGGTGGGAAAGCTTGGGCATATCTCGTGAAATGGTCAGTGACCACCAGCACATTACTGATATTTCTTTGATCTGACTCCAAACTTAGAAAATCAATACAGACCAACTCCATGGGTGCACTGGTGGTGATGTTAATAAGGGGGGCAGCCCTCTGGGGCAAAGCTTTCCTCTGTAAGCAGCGACTACAAGTTCGAATGTGTTGTTCCACATCAGCCCCCATCTTAGGCCAATAGAATCTGGATCTCACCAAGTCAAGTGTTCTGTCTATACCAAGGTGCCCCATGTGGTTGTGCAAGGACCTCAGTACTGAGTCTCGAAGGCAGTGGGCAGCACTAGTTGTTGTTTGTCTACTTGTCCCCTCTGTCTACTGTTTCTCTGTATAACAGTTTATTGATCAGTTTCAACTTAGGACCTTCTTTGTATAACAGTGCAGTTCTCAAATCAGTGGGCGTAATTTGGACACATCTTTTCCTGCATAGAGGGCTTCTAAAGCTGCTTTGATCATGGGATCGCGGATTGAGCCCATGAATACTGTCATTGTCCAGCTGAGGCAGTGCACCAATGTCTAGTGCAGAAAAGTGGCAATAAGCAGCAGGTATGCAATTCTCAGAGGCTCCCAAGCAATCCACCATGCAGTCCACTGCGTCCGTGGACATTGTTCCTCCCTGTCAAACTTCCGCAGAGTGCCCGAATGTCAGGTTCTGCCAATCGGACCCAATCATTCTGGGGAACAGGCCTCGGAGAGAGCATCAGCATCTATGTGGTTCAGACCTGCTCGGTATTCGAGAGCATAGTCATATGTAGATAATGCAGAAAGCCACCTATGGCCAGTGGCATCCAACTTAGCTGAGGTCTGCACATAGGTCAAAGGATTATTGTCAGTTTTACTAGTATTTTAGCCCATACAAGTACTCATGGAATTGGTCAACAATAGCCCACTTCAAATCTAGGAACTCTAACATATGTACAGGATAGTTCTTTTCGGATGGGGTCAGGCTTCTACTGGCAAAGGCCACTGGTCTCAGGCCATTCTCGTGCTCTTGGTACAACACAGCCCCAACCCTTGCAAGCTAGCATCAGTGTGCAGGGCGTAAGGTTTTCTTGGATCGGCATAGGCCAGCACTGGAGCATGGGTAAGTTGATATATGATCTCATGAAAAGCAGTCTCACAATCAGGAGTCCAGCGGGCCCCAAATACTTCACTCGGATGAAAATACACTCTTTCAGTCTTGAGGGCGCTGACTTTTGGTATTTTTGTGGGTTGGGGATACCCTTGAGTAAGGTTAAGTAAAGGGCGGATCACTCTTGAATAGTCCTTGATGAAGTGCCGATAATAACCACAGAATCCCAGGAATCTTTGCAGTTCTTTTAGATTTTTGGGCTGTGGCCAGGTGGTCAAGGCCTCAACTTTGCTTGGTAGGTCTCTATTCCTCGGTGGATACTATGTGTCCCACATACTTTACTGATGTTTGAAAAATTGACACTTATCAATGGACAGTTTAAGACCAAAGTCCTCAAGTCGGTCCAATACCTTAAAATAATCTGCTCTCATGTTCCTCCAGTGAGCTGCCAAACACAATGACATCATCTAGGTATACCAGGCACTCTAGTAAGTTCATGTCCCCACTGCACGCTCCATCAATCGTTGAAAAGTGGCTGGGGCACCTGAAATCCCTTGAGGCATCCTCATGAATTCATAGAAGCCAAGCGGACAGATAAAGGCCGTCTTCTCACGGTCCTCTGGGGCCACCGGGATCTGGTAGTACCACTGCGGAGATCCAGCACAGAGAACCACTTGCTCCCGTTTAGGCAGTCAAAGCATCCTGAATGCGGGGCATTGTACTGATCAGGGATAGTCCGCCGGTTTAGGATGCGATAATCCACACATCCTTACTGTTCCATTCTTTTTCCTCACTACCACAATGGGGAAGCATAAGGGCTTCTGGATTCTTGTATTACACCAGCAGTTAACATCTCTTGCAGATGCCGTCTCACATCATCTATGTCAGCAGGTGCCAGGCGTCGAGACCTCTCACGAAATGGTCTTTCGTCATGCAGCCGGATATTGTGCTCAGCTCCTTGCACGCATCCTACATCCCATTCCTTTAAAGAAAACACCTGGTCTCTCTGGGCAAGCTTCTCACTGATCCTCACTTTCCATTCAGCTGGCAGCGGGGAGTCGCGGAAATCAAACAAGTCAGGCGTTACTCTGTCATTCTTCCTTGAACTCTTGCTGCTGGGTAGCACTGCAGTGTCTGCACAATGCACATTAGCCAGGATGCAACCTCTGTTTACTCGAATGTCTCTTTCAGACACATTATGAACTTGGACCATTACCTTCTGGCATAAGCATGGGCTCTAGCGGGCAAAATACTAGAGCTTGACCAGCAGTTCCTCTGGCAATTTTCCATCGCCTGGTGCATCCAACATTAATATTTTATTCTTAACATCCTTTCTGATACGGACCTCTCCCTGTAAGGTACACTGGGCATTTGGCGCCAGGATCAGAGACTCAGGATCCTTCTTCCATACAATTCGACCCGGTTCCTCTGGTTCTGTTTTTCAGCATCTCTCTGTGCCTCATAGGCCTTCTTAATTAAAGCGGAACTCTTAAAGCTCTACTAGTCTTTGACCCCTGTTTTTCATAACACAACTGTGCCAGCCTTCCGAACATATGAGCATTTGTTCCAATCAACAAAGGGACACCATCATACAGTCCAGTGGGGGACACACTAAGGCTAGGGTCTCTACTTGTTCGGCCACTCCAGCCACGGAGGTGGGAAAGACAGCCAAATTCGGATATACCGGAATAGGGTAGGCCTTCTCACTTAACCCCATACATGCAGTCCTTCTAATGGTTGTAAGGTACGTCTGACAAATGCTTCTGATACCAATCCTGGAACATAATTGTCACTTGGGAGCCACTGTCTAATACAGCTCTTGTACACTCCATTCACCTTTACAGTGGTCTCCATGGAGGGACCCACTATTCTGGACCAGTCTGGAGAGGCGGTAGTGGGGGCCTGGGCAACTGACCTTGCCACAAAAGGACGTGAATTAGCATTTTTGGTGCCCTCACTGGGATCATGTCGTGCACCTCTTAACCACTGATTTGTTCTCCGAAGCTCTCCTTGTAGCCTATATGCAACTTTGTCAGTGTCTTTTGGGGACTGGCATTCCCTTTTCATGTGCCCATCTTTCCCACAGTTATAGCAAAACATACTTTCTGGAGTTTGAGCTGGCCGAGGCGCCACACTGGGAGCCAGGGCGGGGGTATTACTAACTGGAAACCTTGGTGCCATCTCTGTCTGCGGCGTGATAAGCATTTGGAGACATCTCGTCAGTTTCTCCACTTCCATGGTCAAGGAATCGAGTTCGGAGCTGTTATCAGCAGGAGATACATGGGTGGGTACCCCACCCCATAGCAGATGCAGTCGGATATAGGTCAGGGCCCGTACTTGCAGGCGTGGCCTTCATAAAGGGACTGTTTTTGAATTCCCGGATCTCTCTCAACAGTTTGCCCCATTGTGACATATCTTTTTCCTTGTCAGAGCACTCATTGACTGCCAACCTCTGCCCCTGAACTTCACTTGATGGGTCACCCTCAGTCACTCGGGTCGTAGCCGCAGCTATTGGTGCAGGTCCCTCCCGAGGTCGTCTTTTTCTCAACTCCTCGAATTTCTCTCATTAACTCATCATAGGAGGGTGGGGATTCCAGTCGATCTGCCAGGCGTAACTGAAGCAACAGCAGTTCTGAGAAGGGGCAGACTTAAGGATCCTGTCCAGCCTGGTTCGTCCAGTTCAATCATAGCAACCACCTTTTCTTGAGGCATTCTTGCAACAATTTTTTCCAGCCGAGATACATACACAGACAACAACTCCCTTGGTACTGTTGTGCATCTCTTACTCTCCACCATAGGTCCTCATCAGAATCTGGGCTCCCATACACATTCTCCAAGGCCTCAAGATAGGCCTGTGCAGTGCTTCAGGGTTACTGGCCGTTTAGCACGGATGGTAGCCAGGGCAGGACCTCGAGAGGCTCTCATTAACCCTCTTTTCGCTTTTAAGCCTTCCGAGCATTGCCATTCTAGCACTTGGGGGCAACATAGTCTATCCAGGTCTCCCAGTCATCCTCCCCTTGGGGTGGGAGGGTGCCAGAGAAGATCCTCAACCTCGGTAAGAGTCGTGACTAATGGCAGGTGCAGAAATAGGAGTCTGCATTGGTTCAGCCACCATTACGGGCACTGGAGCAGGAGAGGGTGTTGGGGGAGGAACACCCCCAGGTGGTAAGAATAGTTTCTTCAAGTCCTCCACAGTTTTCCCCTCTCCCAGCAACCATTCAGCAAATTTTTCCTCAAAAGTTTCAGATAGTGGTGGGGGCTGATTCCCCCCCGGGTCTTTACTGTCCTTAGTTATCACTCTCCAAGCAGTGAGGGCTCCCTCTGGGGTAATGGTCTGTGGCACTTTGGAGCTATCTATGGGATCCTTAAACTCTACTAGGGCCAGGAAAGTGTGGGTGAGCAGATTAGCATGCCGACCCACCACCACAGGGTTTTGTAAACCTTCCACCTTGGAAAGTACTCCCTGCACAGTGTCCGTATTGATACCCAGGGGATGTCCAGGATAAGCATAGCATTTTGAGGTCGATCTCCTCCCAGTACACACTCCACCAACCGGTGCACAGCCACTTCTGTCGGGGTACCCATTTTTTCTTAACAGTGGTTACGTAAATATGGCCACTAGGGACACACAATCCCAGCGGTGAGCCTCCAAGATGTAACCCCTAGATGGCACTATCCAGGGACTACCCCTGCCTGATTTGCCACTAACAGGTTGAGGGCCTGGATCCAATGGCGGTGCCTCCACCCAGAGGTCAGGGTTTGCAATAGTTAAACTAACTTGGTCACAGCCCTCTGGGACACTGAACCCTTCTTCCCACTAGTGGCCCACACAATATATCAGAATTACCTTCACAGTATACACTTACCCCCAGGTCTGGTTCGGCACTGGGACCTCCTGTGAAATGAGATACAGTGCAACAATCACAGTACAGTACTTTAACATAGACAAATACCTCAGGCAGTATAACTTTGCTGAAACAAGCAGTTCTGATTTATTTAGGGAGATATAACAAGGACAGGGAAATCAGGTTAATTAGCTTATCACTCTAATAATCTACCTATGGCTCTGTGCACAGGCCTATCCCTATCAGTTCTAGTCCCTGGGTACCCAAGCCCTAGTGGCTAGTCCAAACCGTGGCAGCTGGTAGGGGCCCTTTCACACAGAGAAAGGAGAATTAAACAGTCAGCAGTACAGTAATTCCATTTGGATTTAATGTGGCAATTCAACAGGGAGCGACCCTGAATTAGTACTCATGACCTCCAAATAAGATAGGGTCCTTCAATGTCAGCAGGGCTCACTTGAGGTACACAAACCTCTTCACACATCCATATAAAGAAAGCACTATACCAGGCAGGCTGCATCTGTATCGATCGCAATTACTGCACAATACCGGGAGAACACACAGCAATTCAGTTCCTGACAGACCGAGATACAATTTTCAGCAATTCCTCCAGTCTTCTACAGGGTGAGCCTGGTTTCTACTCTTCAGAGATCCTTTGATTCTTTTCACAGACGGATTCAGTCCTAACAAGCTGTTACACAAGCTGCAGACCGGAACTCTGGGCCTTACACGTTTTGACTAAAACTGCACACTGAAAAAGCACAGGGCTCCTTCCTTCTTCACTGCCAAAACTCAACTGAAACTCCAACCGACAAAAACAGGCACTTCCTTTGAGTTCCTCCCAGTTCTTGACTGGATTGGCTGTCACTCACAATAGACTGCTGCTGTTGGTCCAAAAAGGCACTGAAGTCTAAACTACATCTCCCAGAGTCACTGCCCATACAATCCTCTTGTGGCTGGCTCAGATTATGAGTCAAGTTCTGATTCGTCCAAGGCACCATTTTAGAGCTAGCTTACCCCACACTGATTGGTCCAGTTCAGCAGTTCAAAACTAGAATGGGAACTAGCAGACACAGTTCTGACTACAAAAGCAGGTTAGACAAACTGTAATTTCATTATTACTCTAAATAATTTCTAGTAAACAGTTACATCTTTCAGATAGGTTCCCTTTGCACTCCTAGTGACTGCAAAAATTAAGTGAATTGGCAGCAGCTCGAGTGGTACTCAGAGAAGCACACAGTCTCCCCATACAAACTAATTATGTCTGCAAGCAGACAGCTCTTAAAGAGACAGTACCAGAGGTTCTAAAAACACTCACTGATAAATGGCTTAAATGCCAAACACCATTCAGGCTTGGAGCATTCAAGCAAGCTCCTGGAAGTATTTTATGAACCCCCATTTGCAGGGGGGTTACACTATTGTAACTTTATTTGCATGTATACAGGGCAGTCTGAAAACAGGCTTGTGTCTAGTACCCAATCCTGTTGAAATATAAATAAATCCAGAATTAGAAATTCAAATAAAATCAGTCAGTATATTTATGACTCTGTGGCTTTAAGTAATTTCAGTATCTGGTGAATAAGTTGAGGGCTCCCCAGACACGCAGATTCAGTATTTGGGACTTCAGTCTGTTGGATGTAAACTGAAGCCTCCCGGTCGCATACTCTGCTAGAAGTAGAGACATCCTAGACTCCCTGCAGGGGGTGTTTCTTAGGCAACTAGTCAGTGAGCCCACTTGTGATGGGGCAGTGCTGGACCTGGTCCTCACTAAAAGGGACAGTATTGCAGATATTAAGGTAGCAGGTCATCTGCGAACTGGTGAGTACCATACAGTGTGGTTCAATATAAGGACGGCAGTGGACGCAAACCACACAAGGAACAGGGTCCTGGACCTCAGGAGGACAGATTTTAAAAAAGTGGGTGAATGCCTCAGAGATGACGTAGTAGAGGGAGATAGCCGGGGGGGGGGGTTAGAGGAACAATGAGATAAATTTGGGGAGGACATAGTGAAGGCAACAAACCTCTGCATAAAAGAAGTGAGCAAAAACGAAACAAAAAAAACAAGCATTTGTTAATGGCAGACGTTTGATGCGTGTTAGTACATTTTATTTTATTTTTTTAATTTTGACCACAAGTTTTGAAGATACTTGTTCTAGGAGTCACCTTATAGACCTGACATGTGCCATTTATAGTACATTGGCCGAAATGTCATCTCGCATGAGAGGTGCGAAAACCCATCTCATCCAGGATTTTAAAAATAACACGTCAGGATTATGAGGTGGTGTGGAAAAATGGCTATGTTGAATGTCTTGAGTCAAAATATTGAAAATTAGTGATGTTATGAGTGAACACTGAAATGCTGTACTTTCAGTCATAACCTGGGCATTTTACCATATTTGTACACCAGATTTTCAGCATAGCCTTCTTCCTACCCCACCTAATCAACCCGGCAGGTGAACGTTTTTGAATTCCCACCAAAATGTCATTCCAGGCCATGGAAACGTCATTCCATGCCACAAACAGAAAAACACATTTTGGTCAGGACTTGAAAAAATAACAGATATTACATTCATGAGGTGCTATGAAAGTTGGGGCCAAAATATTGAAAATTACCAATGTTAGGAGGCTGCATTCGCAAATTTCAACGTAGGCTCATAACTTTGTTGTTATGTTTGCTTGGACGCATGTGCAAGAAATATAGTGCCATGAACTGAGATTTCGGAGGTGTGTCACCTCCTCCTCCTCCAATTCAGGCACTGTGCTGGCATGTGGCCCTGTAAGCCAATGCATTTTGGAGCTGTCTATGACACGCTCAAAATGCAGTAACCCCAGTTGAAAGGGAGCTACACTTGAGTGAGCAGCGATAGAAGCTGCTCATGTGCAGCTCCCAACCGCCAGGCGTGCGCATCCCATGCGCAGCGTATGCCGGCAAGGTGCCCAATCCCGTCGGCTGAACTATTGTCTCCCTCCTCCCAATAGTTGCTGCCACGCTGGGAGCTCACCCCAGCATGGCAATCCATTATGTTGCTAGCAGGGTGCCCAATCCCCGTCGGCTGAATCGCCTCCCCAAAGTCATTGTGCCACGCTGGGGCCCCAGCGTGGCCAAGCGATCCTGCGTTTTTTTTTTCGTTTTTTTTTTTTTGCCGGCGGGGTGCCCAATCCCGTCGGCTGAAACGCCCCAAGTCCTTGTGCCACGCTGGGCCCACCCCAGCGTGGCCACGATCCAGCGACATCTTTTTGTTTTTACCCTGTAAAACAAAAACTGTCCCATGGCGTCTCTGAACTCCCCCCACAACCCACCCACCCACTGCGCACCAGCCTCCCCACCCCCTCACCCCATACTTACCTCCGGACTCGGCGGCGATCTTCGATTGGACCGAGAACACATCTGCACTCTTCAAAGCCGACCCTTGAACCGAGAAATGCCGGTAAGCTGTATAATGGGCTAGATAGGAGGGTTCAACTTTATTGCATATCTCGGGCATTTTGGAATTTTGCACCAAATTTTCAACATGGGGTTTTGGGACCCCTTCTCAGAATGATGTCACTGTCATGGCGTTATTCGGCGCTCGAAGGGTGATTTGTGCGCGGTGACTGTGCAGTGACTCGGAAATCACCCTTCAGGACTGAATACTGCCATGACAGTGACATCATTCATGAGAGGGGCCCAAACCCATGTTAATTTGGTGCCAAAATCAAAAAGTGACTGTTTAACGACGTCGTTTAGCAGTTCCTCATGAGGCTCATAAGTTCCCTGAAATTTCAATATTTTCACTCCAGATTTTCAACATTGCCATTTCACCACACTGTCTTATGAGTAGTATAGCTGTCACTTTTCACATCTCACCCAAAATGTGTTTCCACCCTTGTAGCGCCAGAATGGCACAGTCGGTGTCTTGAAATCAATGTCGGGACAAATTAAGAAATCGCAGTGACACTGTTCATGAGCAGAGGTCTTGAAATGGCTATGTTGAAAATTTGGTGAAAAATTCCTAAAATGACTGTTATGAGCGTGCGTTCGCGCAGTTCACAGCGCTCATAGGTTTTCAATTTTCAATATTCCACTCCAGATTTTCAACATTGCCATTTCCCACCTTCTCATGAGTAGTACAGCTGTCATTTTCACATCTCACCCAAAACGTGTTTCACTCCATGTAGCATCAATGGCGCAGTCGCTAGCGTAACTCAGTGTATGGGACATATTAAGAAAATCACAGTGTCGCTGTTCATGAGCAGAGATCTTAAAATGGCAATGTTGAAAACTGATGACAAAATTCCTAAAATGACTGTTTTCTGAGTGTGCATTGCACGTTCCCATACACACTTTCGTGGGTTTCGCGAATTTTCAATATTTCCACTCCAGATTTTCAACATTGCCATTTTACACACCTCCTTATGAGCAGTACAGCTGTCATTTTTCACATCCTGCCCAAAATGTGTTTCCGCCCATGTAGCACAATGGCAGTCGTAAGTGCAAACCTCAATGTATGGGACACATTAACAAAACCACAGTGACACTGTTCATGAGCAGAGTGTCTAAAATGGCTATGTTGAAAACTTGGTGAAAAATGCCTAAAAATGACTTTTAAGGCGTCGTTGCACAGTTCCTATGCATGCTCGTTAGTTTGCAAATTTAATATTTTCACTCTAGATTTTCAACATGTCCATTTTATTAAACTTCCTTATGAACAGTACAGCTGCAATTTTTCATATGTCACCCAAAATGTGTTATGTACATGTAGCGCACAATGGTGCTGTTGGTGTGCTGGCAATGTTTAGGACAGATTAAGAAAATCACAGTTACACTATTCATGAGCAGAGGTCTTAAAATGGCTATGTTGAAAATTTGGTGACAAAGTCCATAAAATGACTGTGTTACGAGTGAGCATTGTGCAGTTCCACGCATCCTCGTTAGTTCATGACTTTGTAATATTTCCAGTCAGATTTTCACTAGTGGCATTTTCAACACTTCCTTATGAACAGTACAGCTGCCATTTTCACAACATGGCCAAAGTGTGTTTTCACACTTTCAGTGCAGAAGATCGCATTAGTCGTTATGGGAAATCATTGTTCGGCACAGATAAAGAAAATCACAGTGACACTGTTCATGATCAGAGTCCCAAAATGCCTGAGTTGACAATCTGCTATAAAATATCCCCAACTTACTTATAACTGGTGTATGCGTGCAATATTATGTACGCTTGTGACTTCACCATTTTTTAAATATTTTACTACACATTTGCAACATAGCCATTTTACACCTCCCCATGAAAAGTACAGCTGCCATTTTTACAGCCTGTTCGGAATATGTTTGCATCTGTGGTGCTAAATCCGTAGTCACTGTGCATAAGCAGCTTGCTACCACTGATATTCCCCTGTTAGTGAGGTGGGGTCACAAAACAAACATGTTGAAGATTTGGAGTTAAAATACCAATGAATGCCTGAGGTATTAGACTTTTCAACTAAATCGCCCAACCCTATATAGAATGACAGGAATCAGGGGTGTGACTTGGGATTCTTGCCTGTGATGCTCATACCATTCCACACCCTGCAGTCACTGAGAGGCATCGAGGTATGCCTTGGACTCTTCGTCCCCAAACTTCACCCCATTCTCCTATATCGCACCCATCTCACCATATTTCCTAATGAAATGGGGTGCGCATAAGGGCCAAAGACCCCAAGGAACACGTGACACTTGTCAGTCTCTGCAGAGTGGGGTGTGGTGAAATGGCGTGGCGTTATGCCTGGCGACCCAAATGCACACCTCAATGCCTGTCACTCTCTGCAGGGTGGTGGTGGGGTTGGCTTCAGTTCAATACTTCACTGCCATTCCTATTACGCAGCTCTGTAACTTCTACACTACCACTGCCAATGCCAGTAAGCAAACATTCGGCATTGACAAATGCTTGTTTTTTTAATATTTTTACACCAGATTTTCAGCATGACCTTCTTATGACCCTACCGCATGAACAAGGGCAGAGAAAATTTTCAACTCCTACCCGAAAGGTGCTTTTGCACAGTGAACATGAAATTACCTTTCAGGACAGTTTTGCTAACTTCACTGTCATTGTTCATGAAGTGGAGTCCCAAAAAAGGCATGTCAAAAATTGGGGGCAAAAATATCCCACAGTGGCCAAGTTATGTCACTGAGTTCAAAACTCTATTGAAATACATTGAACCACATATCTGATTTCCTCAGTCCGTGGTCTGACTTAGAAGAGTGAAGGCATGTCTGCAGTCCAGAGAGAATTACGACGTTGGACCCCCAGTGGGTAAGTAAGGGCTTGGGGAGGGTGCTGAGTAGGAGAACGGGTAGGGGGGAACTAACGGCGTAATAAATATCGATAGATAGTTTTCTTTTTTCCAGGGTTAAAAAAAACACATTAAGGGATGGGCTACATTCCGACACTGGGTATGGGCACCCCAGTGTCGGGTTTGTTACAAAGCAGTGGTGGGAGATCTCAAGGAGACGGGGGTGTCAAGAGAAGTGGGGGTGGGTACCCCACTCTACATACATTAAAAATATACATGCGTAAAGACGGGAACGGCAGGTAGATGAGCTGCTTGGAGGGGACAGGGAGAAAGAAGTGGTAGCCAGGGTGGATACCCCACTCCACTTACATTACAAAAAAATATATATATTTATACCTGAGTTCAGCTAAATATGTTTTTATGTGCAAGAAAGAAAGCTGAACTTGGAGAACTAGTTGCTTTTTTGAAATGAGGGCCAAAAACTTTAATCATGCCCCAAAAATGGAGCCGTGACACTGGGCATGTGCATATGCATATTCATATACATATGCATACGTGCATACCCAGTATCATGGCTCCACTGTTGGAGCATGAGTAAAGTACATTTTAGCCCTTGTTTAAAAAACTAACTAGGTTTGCAAGTTCAGCGTTCTTTTTAGTACCTAAAAATGTATTTAGCTCAACTCAGGTACAGTGGCCCTCGGACCGCAGTAATAATAACTGGCTGCTGGTACTGACAGCCGATCAGCTGCTTGCTGACCAGCCAGCTTCATGCAAATCAAAGGACCGAAGCCCTCTGATTGGAGTGGATTCAGATCCTTTGAAATACACAACATTTCTGCCCAGCAAGCAGCCAGTGATATCAACACCACAGTGCCTGGTCATTTGTCTAGACTGACGAGCCCCTGCTATTTCAACTACAATGGGCTCGGCAGTGACACACCCCAATAATTGTCTTTCACTGTAGCAAAACGTTTGGTGCACAGGCGTGCATCAAATGTCAAAAAAAGAGACCACTATGGTTCTCAAGGGAAGTGGCTGAAAAGATTAAGGCTAAAAGGGTAGTATTCAGAAGGTAGAAAGTGATACAGAGGGAAGAGGATAGGGAAGAGTACCAGGAAAGGCAGAAGGAGGCAGGGAAAGCAGTGAGAAGCACAAAGGAGCAAACTGGGGAAAGGATAGCCAAAGGATAACTAAAGTGGCAAGACCTTTTTTAGGTACATAAGTGAAAAGAGAAAGACAAGAGTCAGGGTTGTGAGATTAAATAGGGCAGGGCCAAACTATGCAGAGGAGGATCAGGAAAAAGCAGCGTTCTTGAATGGATTATTTCTGTTCAGTCTTCACAGTGGAAGGGGATGGGATGGACCACATTAAAGCAGAAGGATCACTGAAAGGAGGGAGGTAGACACAGGTTCATTTACAGAGGAGAAAGTATTGAAAGGACTTGCAAATCTAAAAGGGGACAGAGTGGGTACAGTCAGGGGCACTGAAGGAATTCAGAACTCCGGAAAGTAATGGCTGCACCTCTGACAGCCCTAGCCAACAACTCACTGGAAACAGGAGTAGTTCTAGAGAAATGAAGGAGGACAGATGTAGTCCTGCTGCATAAAAGTGGTAGCAGGGAGGAGGCTGGTGTAACCCCTAGATGACGCTATCCCAGGGGCTACTACCCCTGCCTGATTTGCCACTAACAGGTTGAGGGGCCTGGATCCAATGGCGGGTGCCTCCACCCAGAGGTCAGGGTTTGCAATAGTTAAACTTACTTGGTCACAGCCCTCTGGGACACTGCAACCCCCCTTTCTTCCCACTAGTGGCCCACACAATATATCAGAATTACCTTCATAGTATACACTTTCACCCGGACTAGTTCCGGCACTGGGACCTCCTGTGAAATAAGATACAGTGCAACAATCACAGTACAGTACTTTAACATAGACAAATACCTCAGGAAGTATAACTTTGCTGAAACAAGCAGCTCTGATTTATTTAGGGATATAACAGGACAGGGAAATCAGATTAATTAGCTTATCACTTTACTATCTACCTATGGCTCTGTGCACAGGCCTATCCCTACCAGTTACTGTCCCTGGGTACCCAAGCCCTAGTGGCTAGTCCAAACCGTGGCAGCTGGTAGGGGCCCTTTCACACAGTGAAAAGAAAAATTAGTTTAAACAGTCAGCAGTACAGTGATTCCATTTGGATTTAATGTGGCAATTCAACAGGGAGCGACCCTGAATTAGTACTCACGACCTCCAAACAAGATAGGGTCCTTCAACGTCAGCAGGGCTACTCTTGAGCTCCACGAGACTCTTCACACATTTATATGGTAAAAAAAAGAAAGTACTATACCAGGCAGGCTGCTTCTCTATCCCGATCGCAATTACTGCACAATACCCGGGAGAACACACAGCAGATTCAGTTCCTGACAGACCGGTGCAAGTCAACAATTTCTCCAGTCTTCTACAGGGTGAGCCTGGTTTCTACTCTTCAGAATCCTTTGATTCTTTTCACAGGACAGATTCAGTCCTAAGAAGCAGTTACACAAGCTGCAGACGGAACTCTGGGCCTTACACACGTTTTTGACTGAAACTGTGCACTGAAGGAGCACAGGGTTTCTTTCCCTTCACTGCCAGATCTAAACTGAAACTCCACCAGACAAACCGGGCACTTCCTTTGAGTTTCTCCCAGTTCTTGACTGGATTGGCTGTCACTACAATAGACTGCCCTGTTGGTCCAAAAAGGCGCTGAAGTCTAAACTACATCTTCCAGAGTCACTGCCCATACAATCCTCTTGTGGCTGGCTCAGATTATGAGTCAAGTTCTGATTCGTCCAAGGCACCATTTTAGAGCTAGCTACCCACACTGATTGGTCCAGTTCAGCAGTTCAAAACTAGAATGGGAACTAGGCAGCACAGTTCTGACTGCAAAGAAAGCAGGTTAGACAAACTGTATTTTCATTATTACTCTACATGATTTCTGGCAAACAGTTACATCTTTCAGATAGGTTCCTTTGCACTCCTAGTGACTGCAAAATGGAGTGAATTGGCAGCAGTTTGAGTGGTACTCAAACCGAGAAGCACACAGTCCCCCCATACAAACTAATTATGTCTGCAAACAGACAGCTCTTAAAGAGACAGTACCAGAGGCTCTAAAAACACTCACTGATAAATGGCTTAAACGCCAAACACCATTCAGGCTTGGAGCATTCAAGCAAGCTCCTGGAAGTCTTTTGGGAACCTCCATTTGCAGCGGGGTTACACTGGCAACTATATATAGGCCGGTCAGTCTGACATCAGTGGTGGGGAAACTATTGTAGTCACTTTTAAAGGAAAGGACTGTAAAGTATCATGAATCCAGTGTGTTACAAGATCCAAGGCAGTATAGATTAACGGGGGGTGGGGGAGAGTATGATCATGGACCTGACAGATTTCTTACACTAGTTGACCAAGGAAATAGGTCAAGGTGAGGTGGTGGACGTGCTCTGCTTACACTTCCACAAGGCCTTTGGCACCATACCACATAGAAGGCTCATTAGGAAACTAGACAGTTTGGGAGTGGGTCCGAAGGTGGTAAATTGAGTATGGAATTGGTTGATTGATATGAGACAGAAGGTGGTGATACATGGAATTCAGTCAGAGGAAGGGAGAGTGACCAGTGGGGTACCTCAACACTTAGTACTGGGACCAGTCCTCTGTAATATCTTTATAAGTGACATTTTAGAAGATTTGGAAAGGAAAGTATACCTCTTTGCAGATGACACCAACATCTTCAATAGGGTGGAACACTTGAGGGGGTAGAGAGAATGTGCAGAGACCTTAGAAAACTTGAGAATTGATAAAAGGTATAGCAACTGAATTGTAATGTGAAACAGTGCAAAATCATGCACCTGAGGCACAGAAACCCAGAAGCGGAGTATACTATGGGGGAAGGTATTGATGGTCACCAAACAGGAAACAGACCTGGGAATAATCTGATGACCTCAAGGTGGAAAGGCAGTGCGACAGAGCAATAGGTGGGCCAGTGGAATGCTGGGTACATAGGGAGGGATATCACCAGCAGAAGAAGGGAGGTTGTGTTGCCACTGTATAGATTGTTGGTAAGACCACACCTGGAGTACTGTGTCTAGTTCTGGAGACCACATCTCAAGAAGGACATAGACAGGGTGGAGGCTGTCCAGAGGAGGGCAACTGAAATGCTGCAGGGGATACATCAGAAGTCTATGAAGAGAGACCAAGGGATCTCAGTATGTACACCCTAGAAGAGAGGTGATGATAGAGATCTACAGTATAAATACCTTGTGGGGTTAAACAAGGTACAGGAGGGGACTTTTTCAGAGGAGAAAGTACATGAGAACAAGGGGACATGCAGCGAAGCTGGATGGGGAAAATTTAGAAGGGATTCGAGGAAGTACTTCTTCACTGAAAGAGTGGTGGATGCCTAAAACGGTCTTCTAGCAGAGATAGTGGGGGTGAAAACAGTGGTGGGCTTCAAACATGCATGGAATAGGCACAAGTGAATCTTAGTTGGGAAATGCGGGGATAGCCAGAGATTGGGTAGTCTGCTGTGAAAGTATAGGCAGGGGGAAAAGGTGCAAACTAGGGGGACCAAGTGATCCTTATCTGCCGACAAATTCTGTTTCTGTGTAGGTACTTCCAAGTTAGGACTAGGGAGGTTCTATCAGTAGCAGTCCATTAATAGCTTTGAACAGTGCATTCTTCAGGCAAGGATCAATGCCAGATCCCAGAGGAGGCATGGGAGACTTGTATGAATCATGCATGGAGCCTTGTGTGTAACTGATACAAAGAAGTGCAGTATACATTCCTGCATAGACAGTATATGCCATCAGACACTGTGAACAGGTTTAATGCAGAAGTATCTCTTCTCTGCCTTTACTTGACCTATGCCCTGGCTTCCTCCCCTCTTCCTCTCTGTCCCCTGTCCCATTTACCCTCCATTGCCTCGCTCTATATTATCACCCTTCCCTCCTCCTACTTTGACTTTCACTTATTATATTGATTAACCTGATCCCTACTTGCATTATTGCCTAGGTCTAGCATTTAATATTGGCTACTGTATTTTGTTCTTCCATGCTGCTGCCTTGTCTATCTTGTACTTGTGATCCTGCAATGCTCTTATTGTCTGATTTTGTATTTTATTTGTCCTTATTGTTGAACCATGTCCTCTCCGATTTATTTTGTCATAGGTTCTTAGAGCTATGGCACTTACCTTGTACCATCTGCCCTCTGCTGTATTTTGTCACAATATTGTATTGATTGTTTTGCCATTGTTATATTGTGTTCCACCACAGAGTGTTGTATTTGTTCTTGTTCTGTAGTGCTAATTTGTACCCTCCTGGGTCGTGACTGAAATAGTCATTTCTATGTCTAGTGCACTTACCTGGTCAACAAAAACAAAATAAAATTAATAAATATGTGGCAGATGTAAGCAGGAGAGGGGTACCTACATGCATTATTTCTGGTTGTGCCCTGAACTGCATCCATTCTGGATGGAAATGTCACAGAATGTAGGCCAAATAATGCAGGTGACCATTCCAGATGAACTGGGGTTCCTTTTATCTGGGGTAAAAGCTAGTGAGGAGGAGCAGTAGGACCTACTGTATATTGCAGAGTCATTTACATTATGTTACTTACAGCAGAAAATTCATACAGGATATATGGGTCTCCCATATCACTCCCACGAATAACGTGGCAGGAACTCCTCTTAAAGTTGCTGCCTCTGGAGATCACGTGATGCCTCTGCACTGAAAGCCAGGCACCTCACCAGCTCCCGCTCCTAATCTGCTTTCTATTCAATTACTTTTACAGATTTCTTACTTGTGATGGCTTAAACCAGTCTCATTTACTTGCTAACCTATCCGGAGACTGCCTTGGAGTGATCGGAAGCTAGTTTAACTCATCCAGCCATCTGATGGAAGCTGAAATGCGGTCAGCCCTTCTGTCTCACATGCCGCCTCAGTCCCCAGAGAAGCAGAGTAAAAAAGCTAAAAAACAAGCATAACCCTGGGAGAAGACTTTGCAGGCAATGCCCAGGCTGTGCCACTTACTGAGGATAAATATTTGGCAGAACTCGCCCCATTGAAAAATGCCTTCTCTGACTTTGCTGCTGATCTGAAGTCTATCAGGGGGGAACTCACCAAGTCCACCAGGAAACAAAGTGATGTTTCAGCCCCGACCTCCTCTATCGAATCCTGGCAAAAAAGAGTAGTCCCTGAACTCACCGATCTCCGGCAGCGACTGGTCAAGATGGAAATCAAGCTGGAGGATTTGGAAGGCCGAAGCCGATGGAATAGCTTGCTAATATTGACGCTGGAGAGACTGAAGGCTCTCCCATAATTTTTGCCAAAGGCTGTTCCTCAAAATCGCAGGACCCCCCAGCATAGTGCCTCCTATATAGTCGAGAGCTCACTGTTCATTACGACCGAGACCTCCCCTGGAGCTACCCCTAGGCTTTTCATCCTCCACCTGCTCAATTATTTGGATTGCCAGCACATCCTCACCAAAATCAGAAAGGGGCAGGAAATCAAATGAGAGATCTCCACCCTTTTGATTGCCCAAGATCTCCCAGTAGCCACACGACAAAACGAGCGGAATACCACCAGGCAGTTACGAAGCTTATTGCGTCAGGTATTAAATTTAAAATGCTTTACCCTGTCCAGCTTTCTGTCCTCTGTACCAATACATGGAAGACCTTCGAAAATGCTGCCCAAGCTATGCTAGACCTTCCTACCTTATTTCCCGACCTCTTTGCAGATCGTCGAATGTCAGGTCTCCTACTGAATACAGCGGCCTTGGGTCTCCAGTAAAAACTTTGCTTACTGACTTTGCTTCTCTCCCTTTTCCCCTGATGTGGATGCCGGTTGGCCTTTCAGTGAACTGTGTCTGATGTGACTTGAAGAGGGATGACTTCTGCATGCTCTGGCTGAATCTCACTCCTACCATGTGCTGAGCCCAAGAGTGTGAGACCTCTTTAGTCCCTACAGTAGCTCCGGTGGCCATTGTTTGGCCATCCTGCTTTCTCATGTGATTCAGCTGCTGCAGTCCTCACGTTGTTCCTTGTTGGCTGCGCGAGTGTGCGAGCTGTACTACTCTGAGCCTGTGTGCACATTCGTGAGGTTCCTCTCGAGCATGCACAGTTTTGTGACATTTGGCTTAGCTACACGGACAATATATGCTTCAGGATCCTGCGCACGTTTTTGCGGCGATTTCCTCCTGGAGCCTACTGCTGACTAGATGGCCCTCTTGTAACGAGTATCTTTAGCTGGACCCAGTCACTAAAAGAACATTCTCCCTTGTGGACTTCATGTTATTTTTTTTTTTTTGATTATCTTCCTCCCCCCCCCCACCTTCTAACCTATTACCCCCATCTTTCTCCTGACCTTAAAATGCACCCTTTCCAATTTATCTCTCACCTCCCCCTCTTCCCCTTCCTTCGGTCCCTACCTTCCTTCCTCTCCCCCCTTTTTTTTTCTCTACTCCTTGACCTTCAGGCAATACTGTGTATAAGGCCTGCCATGCCACGTAGCTCTCTCTGAAGGAGCGTGGTGCCCTTTTGGTTTGTTTTTTTCTCTCATATAAACTCGGCATGTTTTACTGTTCAAATGTTTGGCTACCAAAGAGGCCCCCAACTGCCTTCCATTATGGAAGTTTATTATTGATTACAGTTGGCAGCCCCTTGGCATTAAATAGAATGTTCGACCAGATAGCTGATTAGGTAGTCTGTTCCTACATCTTCAGTGTTGTTTATGGGGGCGGGGTGGGGGTTGGGTGTTGTTGGAGATGGCATTCATGCATTTGTTGAGGGGCTGGAGTTCAGACTACTTATGGTTGATATATTTGTCGTGTCTTTGTTCCAGTTTCACTTTACGGGCTCCAAGGGGAGGATTACATTCAATGTAATTACTTACTAGTTATAATGGAGATGGGGTGGGTAGGGTATGGGTTGGTAATGCCACCAGATTGGGTTCTGCTCCGTTCCCCCTTTTTCATAGGTATTGGGCTTACTTGCTCACTATTGGTCCACATATTTCACACCAGTTATTTTATGACGGCTAGCTATAACTTCTGTTCATGGAACGTTAAAGGAGCACAGTCTCCTCTGAAATGGACCAACATTTTCCTTCATTTACAATCTCTGTAAACTGATGTAGCCTTTCTGCAAGAGACCCACCTCCCTGTCACATAAATTCTTTTGTTATGGAGAACATGGGTTGGACAGGTTTTTGGCACCGGTTTAGACTCCTGTAAAAGGGGGGTAGCCATCTTAGTTGCTCGTAAGATTCCCTTCCAGTTCATACATGAGATTACAAACCCTATGGGCAGGTACATTTCCCTATGGGTCCTTTTAGGCCATACGGAAATCGTACTTGGATCTGTTTGTGGCCTCAATTCGGAGGATCCTGCCTTTTTTACTTCCCTGGCATCCATCCTAGCTAACTGGTCTACCTTACCCATGATCCTAGAAGGAGACTGGAACACAGTCCTCTCACCCCTCCTGGATAGATCTGGGCTTCATAATCACCTCTCCTCACCCAGTTCCATGGCCATTCACTATTTAATGTACTCCCTGGGTCTTATTGACCCCTGGAGGATACTCAACCCCACAAGGAAGGAATATTTCTTTTACTCACCCCACCATCACTCTTTTTCCCAGATAGATGTTTTCCTCCTTGGAAAGGACCTTATTGGAGGGATTAACCTGTGTTGTTACACTCCCAAAGTTATTTCCGATCATCACCCTATTTCTCTTCAACTGGAATTTTCCCCTCTCAGCAGTAAAGAGAGAACGTGGAGGCTAAATAGTCAACCATTGAAATTGGAAGAGCTCACACAATATATTCAAAATGTTATTACTAACTTCCAGCATACGAATGCTCCCTCCATGCCAAAGCTGGAGATACTGTGGTGTACCCTCAAATGCTCCCTGCGAGTGGAATTTGTACGCCTCTCTACTAAATGCAAAAGACAACTAGCTAATTCCCTCTCCTCTACTCTTGAGCGAATAAAACATACAGAGGAGCACACCCCGCTGGATGCCCCCATAGAACAATGGGAACACCTCGAGTCCCTTCAAGCCCAATACAACAAGCTTATTGGTGAACGAGCGGAATACATAATGTTGAGGTCTAAAGCTTATTACTTTGATCAAGGGGAACAGGCAGGTAAACTTCTTGCACTTCGTCTCCGATCCCAAACCTTGGACAGAATAGCAATCTCCATTCGTTCATCCTCGGGCCACTTGCTCACATCTCCTTCTGCTATCACAGAGGCCTTTAAAGATTATTATCAGGAGCGCTTCTCTTTTTCCCTGGTTCCCTTTTCCTCCTCACAACTGGATGCCTTTCTCCATGATATTCCCCTCCCTACCTTACAGGACCATGAAATGGCGATCCTTAAGGCACCGTTATCCCTAACAGAAATCCGCGAAGTGATAGATCTTCTCTCGTCCTCTATATCTCCGGGGTCAGATGAGTTTACTAACAATCTTTACAAAGTATTCAAAGAACAGGTAGCTCCCATTCTTCTGGACACTTTCCAATACTTCTTTCAAGAAAGTATCACCGATCTGTCCCTCACTGCTGCCAATATAGTAGTCCTTCCCAAACCAGATAAGGACCCAACCCTGGTCACTAATTATGGCCCATTTCCCTGACTAATATGGACCGTAAAATACTTGCTAAAGTTTTGGCAAATCAGTTAGGCCAGGTGTGGAGTGTGCTTATCAGTAAGGAAAAAAATAGGTTTTGTTAGAGGCCGTCTCTCCCTAGACCACCTGAGGAAAATTTCCTATCTTCTCTCTGCATCCAGGGATGCATCTGTTCCGGCAGCTTTGGTATCTCTGGATGCAAGGAAAGCTTTCGATAGAGTATTGTGGGACTGCTTGTTTGCTCTTCTTCCCCATTTTCATATCCCCACAGAATTTATTAGATGGATCCAAATTCTCTACACCTCACCATCGAGCAGGGTCTCCTGTAATGGTGTACTTTCCTCCCCTTTCTTTTTAAAGCAGGGCACTCATCAAGGTTGCCCCCTTTCTCCTTACCTGTTTAACTTATTTCTGAAACCACTAGTTAGGAAACTCAAATACTCCCCCCCCAGGTGATGGGCATCCCACTTAGTGGTCAAGAATATAAACTTTCAGTCTGTGCGGATGATATTCTTATGCACAGTGCTGTAGGAAGGCATTTTTGTGCCCTGGTCAAGCGACTAATTCGGCGCCCCCCCCAGAAAATATCCATGGGTCTGGGGGGTTTGCGGTCCCCAGAAGCTCTGAGGGGTTTACATGCTCTATGATGAGTTTTGGGGGCTTTTCTTGAAGAAGAAACATACTTTTGTTACATGTTCCTTACCCCTGATTTCAGGGAATATTTTGCTCCCATGCATGGAATATGAGATTTGGTTATGCGGTGCCTTTCATTAATCTGTTACTGGCCATTCTTGATGTTAAAAATGAATGAAAAGTCTAGCCACATTCATTTCAATGGGGCACACCCCCTGCACTCTCCCTGGCCACACGTCATTACATGCTTGAGCGTGGGGGCATGGTGGCTAGAATGGGGCTCTGAAAATGCATCGGGCAGCCAATGCTAAAACTCATTTATGAGTAAAGTATCTGAATTATTGGCTGCACACAGTATTTCTAACCTGGCTGGAATGACTGCCGCGGAGGGCAGCTACCATACCATGTGAGTGGTAGCTGCCATAGGGTAAGTCAGAAATTCACTTTAAGGGATAAAGATCTAGTGTTCATGTATATTTCTGCAGATACACGCAATACACTTGCTGAGTTATGTCTAAAATCTAAATATCATGTTATGTTTTTGAAAGTTTTCTGAGGCATCCGTAGCTCTTGAGACAAAAAAAAACAAAAAAATACACGTTATGGCTGGCCCCTTGGCACAGCAGTAGTGCTACCTGTTGTGATGTTGGTGACCTGGGTTTGGGAACTAACCTGGGTTGCTCTGGGACAGCCAGGGGAGGAGGAGGAGGAGGATCGCATGTCCATGGGGACACCCTCTTCCTCCTCCTCCTCTTCAGGGGAGTGCAAGGCAATACTGCCACATGTCACATGTGAGTCCATAGGTAGCAATGCATGTGTAGGGTAAGGGGTATATGGGGAGGGGAACACTGACAGTGCTGCAGTCTGTATGCTAGTGTGCATCACAGCTTGCACACTTAGTGCTGGCATCCCAGAGGGATTTGGTGAACAAGGTAAATCATTGATCACCCAGGCATGATAATGAACTGAGTCCAACCCCTCACAGTCAGAAAACGAGAGCAGAGCAAACACTGAGTCCAGTCAGGTGGGCTGGCTACCAGCAGGTCAAGTTCCACTTCCAACATAGTACTAACAGCCAACTAACTTCAACTAAACTTGACTTCCCTTGGCTGCAGCTGCTTCCCCACAAGAAAACAAACAGTACATGCAGTACTTTTGTATAAATAGTCTGTGAGGGTGATCACCCTCACAGTGGGTGAATGCCCTCACATTCTATTTATTTATACAAAAGTACTGTATGTACTGTTTGTTTTCTTGTGGGGAAGCAGCTGCAGCCAAGGGCACATTCTATTATTTAAGTAAGACTATGGCGGAGTGGACAAACTGGATGGGCCAGATGGTCCTTATCTGCGCTCAAATCTAAGTTTCTATTTTTCAGAGAAGACACTGGCATAAATGGAAGGATACAATGATGTAACTGAAATACTGAGAGGTATAACTGGGAAGAGACACTAGTATAACTGGAAGCTGATACTGGTATAACTGGAGTGGGAAGAGAAACTGCTGTAACTGAGACACAGTTTAACAGTAACTAGGAGGAACTGCTTTAACGGGACACTGCCACACTGGCATAAATGTGAGCAAAGACTGCTATAACTGAGAGCAGACATTGCTGTAACTGGTATACTGCCTGACTGAATCTGTTAGGCTAACAGATACAGTAAGTCAGTATACCAGTTACAGCAATAGTTAGGTGACTGATACACTTGGGAGGGTACGCTGGTATTGCTGGCAGATGTCACTGTAGTAGCTGTGAGATACTGGTGTAACTGAGAGGAGATAAAGTGTTATAACATATGGGTTTATTGCACTAATTAGGATGTAACCCCTAGATGGCGCTATCCCAGGGGCTACTACCCCTGCCTGATTTGCCACTAACAGGTTGAGGGGCCTGGATCCAATGGCGGGTGCCTCCACCCAGAGGTCAGGGTTTGCAATAGTTAAACTAACTTGGTCACAGCCCTCTGGGACACTGCAACCCCTTTTCTTCCCACTAGTGGCCCACACAATATATCAGAATTACCTTCACAGTATACACTTACCCCAGGACTGGTTCCGGCACTGGGACCTCCTGTGAAATAAGATACAGTGCAACAATCACAGTACAGTACTTTAACATAGACAAATACCTCAGGCAGTATAACTTTGCTGGAAACAAGCAGCTCTGATTTATTTAGGGGATATAACAAGGACAGGTGGAAATCAGGTTAATTCAAACATCACTCTACTCATCTACCTATGGCTCTGTGCACAGGCCTATCCCTATCAGTTACTGTCCCTGGGTACCCAAGCCCTAGTGGCTAGTCCAAACCGTGGCAGCTGGTAGGGCCCTTTCACACAGAGAAAAGAAAAATTAAACAGTCAGCAGTACAGTAATTCCATTTGGATTTAATGTGGCAATTCAACAGGGGTGACCCTGAATTAGTACTCACAACCTCCAAACAAGATAGGGTCCTTCAATGTCAGCAGGGCTACTCTTGAGCTCCAAGAGACTCCTCACACATTTATATGGTAAACAGTCACAGGCAAAAGTCACTTAATGGCAGCAGGATTCACTTGAGGTACACAAACCTCTTCACACATTTATATGGTAAAAAGAAAGCACTATACCAGGCAGGCTGCATCTGTATCCTGATCGCAATTACTGCACAATACCCGGGAGAACACACAGCAGATTCAGTTCCTGACAGACCGAGTGCAATTCCTCCAGTCTTCTACAGGGTGAGCCTGGTTTCTACTCTTCAGATATCCTTTGATTCTCTTCACAGGATGGATTCAGTCCTAACAAGCAGTTACACAAGCTGCAGACCGGAACTCTGGACCTTACACATGTTTTTTGACTAAAACTGTGCACTAAAGGAGCACAGGTTCCTTTCCCTTCACTGCCAGAGCTAAACTGAAACCCAACAGACAAAAAGCGGGCACTTCCTTTGAGTTCCTCCCAGTTCTTGACTGGATTGGCTGTCACTCACAATAGACTGCTGCTGTTGGTCCAAAAAGGCCAAGTCTAAACTACATCTCCCAGAGTCACTGCCCATACAATCCTCTTGTGGCTGGTTCAGATTATGAGTCCAAGTTCTGATTCGTCAAGGCACCATTTTAAAGCTAGCTTACCCCACACTGATTGGTCCAGTTCAGCAGTTCAAAACCAGAATGGGAACTAGGCAGACACAGTTCTGACTGCAAAAGAAAGCAGGTTAGACAAACTGTAATTTCATTATTACTCTAAATGATTTCTGGCAAACAGTTACATCTTTCAGATAGGTTCCCTTTGCACTCCTAGTGACTGCAAAATGGAGTGAATTGGCAGCAGCTCAAGTGGTACTCAAACAGAGAAGCACACAGTCCCCCATACAAACTAATTATGTCTGCAAGCAGACAGCTCTTAAAGAGACAGTACCAGAGGCTCTAAAACACTCACTGATAAATGGCTTACGTCAAACACCATTCAGGCTTGGAGCATTCAAGCAAGCTCCTGGAAGTCTTTTGGGAACCCCATTTGCAGGGGGTTACACCCTTCCTGGCCTGGGAAAGCTTGGCGATCGCGTGAGCAAGTACCCCATAAGTTTCAACTGCAACCATATACATTTGCATTAGGCTCACATGTAATCATCAGTCAATACATCATTTTACCAAGAACACATTTCTTGAAACATTAGTACATAGAAACATAGTTGACGTGGAGATATGCGACATCGTAGACCATCCAGTCTGCCTCATTTCTTTTTCTACCTTTATAAATGTGCCATCAGCCTTTATATGTCAGATGACCTATCTATTCATAGTCATTTGTATTGCTCCTTATGCCTATCCATGCCTGTTTGAAGCCCTGCACTGTATTCACTAGCCACTACTACTTCGTGGTAAGCCATCTCCATGCATCTACCACCCTTTCTGTGAAAAAGAATTTCCTCCACATTCCCCTTAATCAAACCTCCTCTAATCTCATGCTGTGTCCTCTTGTCCTGCTATTTTTCTCATATTTAAACATGCTAGACTCCTTTCACCTTGTTTTATGCCCTAAGGTGTTTAAATGTCTCTGATCAGTATCACCTCTCCTCCTCCTTTGCTCAAGGGTATACATTTGAGCCCGTTAATCTGTCCTCATATGTCTTCTGATGCAGTCCCTGCACCATTTTGCTAGCCCTTCTCTGGACTGCCTCAATTTGGATAATGTCCTTGTGAAGGTGTATGGCCTCCAATACTGCCACGATACTCCCAGATGAATTTCAACCAATGTCTTCATGCAGAGGGATTATTACCTCCCTCTTACGACTTGTGATACCCCTCTTACTAATACACCTAACACCCCCTAGCCTTACCTACTGCTTCTTCTAGAGGTCTGCTTGGATGATTTCAGGTCAACAGTGATGATGATGCCCGTAAGTCTCTCTCTTCTCTGCATCACTAGCAACTCCCCTCCCAGCCTCGTGACTGGGGTTTCTTCCCTATGCATGATTTTGCACTTCTTTGCATTAAATCCCAGTTGCCACTACTTCGCCATTCTGCTGAGTTTATCCAGATCTCTTCTCATTATGCCCACCCATCTGGATCATCTACTCTATTGCAGATCTTGGTGTCATCTGCAAACAGACCAACCTTTCCCCTCTAGTCCATCACTGGGTCACTAATAGAAGATGTTGAATAGGGACTGCCCCAGGACTCAGTCCCTGAGGTAATCCCACTTGTGACTTGCATCTCTTCTGACTGTATACCATTTACCAACAACTCTGTTTCTGTTGATCAAACCAGTTTGCCACCCAGTTGGCCAACTTCTGACCCACCCCAAGCCTACCTTAGCTTATTTATCAATCTTCTATGTGGAACAAGTAATCAAAAGCTTTGCTGAAGTCAAGGTAAAGACATCAACTCCCCCTGCTCCACCACTCTCGGTTACCCAGTCAAAGAAACCCCATGATTAGTTTGACAGGACCTTCCTTTGTAAACCCATGCTGTCTTGGATCCTGTGCCCCTATGATTCCAGGTGTAGCACTATCCTTTCCTTAAGGAGTGCTTCACAATCTCTGCCCACTCACTGAGGTAAGACTGACCGGCTGCAGTTCCCGCCTCTCCTGCCACCACTTGTGGAGAGGATCACATGAGCCCTATCTCCAGTCTTCTGGGACCTCTCCTGTGCTCAGAGACTCACTAAACAATTCTGCAAATGGCTCTGCTAGTTCCTCCCTTAGCTCCTTAGCACCCTGGGATGTATGCCATCAGGTCCCATTACTTATCCACCCGAACATAGCAAGCTCTTGTAGGACCCTTTCTTTTGTGAGAGGGAGTAGTACTCCTCCCTCCCCTATGTCCATGATGCTGTTGAGCTGTGTGCCCTGCCTACCTTCTCTTCAGTGAATACTGAGCCTAAAGTATCTGTAGGGATAGATGCCTTTACAGGGCCCTCCTCTCACATGCTCCCTTTTCTCCATTAAGCTTAGCATATACCCCTCGGACTTTCTCTTTTCACTAATGTATCTATAGAAAGTCTTGTCACCTTCTTTACTGTTTGTGCTAGTGTTTTTCCCTCAGTTTGGGAACTTTGCCTGCCTTACTGCCTTACCTACTTCCCTTAGGGCAGTTTGGCATGCCCCCTATCTTCATCCCGCTGTGTTTCTTTATATTTTCTGAAGGCCAGCCTTTTGGCTCACAGACCTTTTCTGCTACTGTATTTAGAGAACCAAAGTGGTTTCCTTCACTTTTTTGCACTTTCTTTTCTGTCTAACACAATGGGATGTTGCTTCAGTATTGTATCTATTAATGCTTGCCCACTTTGCCTAACACCTCCTCACCTGTGTTTCTTTGCCAGGGCTAGCTTAACTCTGTTGGCCATCTTAAGTCAGCTCAGCTCTGAAGTCCCATATTTTTGCCTTGGAATGGAATGATTTAGATGTAGTAGCCAAATTGAACCATACCATGTATAGTCACTGGCCCCCAGGTGACCTTCTACCTGGAGATCTGTGATCCCTTCTTGTTAGTCAGTACTAGATCTAGGATAGCCCTGTCTCTTGTGGGTTGCTGTGCACCAGTTGTTGAGGCCCTCCACCTGCAGGGAATCCACTATGAGTCTAGTTCTGGCAGATGTTCACGCTGAATTGACCAATCTGTATCTGGCATGTTGAAGTCTCCCATTATCAGAACCTCCCTTTAGCTGTCATGTTTTGTATATCTTCTAACAGTAATGTGTCCTGTCTCTCCTCTGGTCTAAGTATAGACAACCCCAGTTCTTATAGGCTGTCCCATTTCCTGTTTCAGGGTGACCCACAGTTCTTCTGGCTCCTTATGTATATTCTGAATTTCTGTAGCTTTGATATTTTCATTAACATACAGGGCCCTCCTCCCCCCTTTTTGCCTCGCGTCTCTTCTGAACAATACACAGCCCAGGTACTGAAGTCTCCAAAGTGTGGTTACTGGTAAACCACGTCTCACTAATACTACTATGTCAGTTTAGCCTCTGACATTATCGCCTGCAGGTCTAGGATCTTATTTCCAGGCTGTGAGCATTTGTGTACATGATTTTCCATTGACAGATACGGGTGTGGTGAGTTGTTGGGTGAGGGTTTGGCATTACCCTGTGCATCCTTAATAGGAGACAAACCTTTTTTCTTACCGGATGATGCAAATGACAGCAAACACACTGAATTCCAGTTTGACTACTCAGCTGAGGGGAAGTGTTCTTCCCATTCAACGAGGGGTGCTGCACCCCTCCACGATACACGTCATCTTTACAGTATTGAGCACGCATTGTACCATAACTCAGTTATTACCTCTTGTACATGAAACCCGGAGAGAGGGCCTTCCCTATCAGTTACCTTGGGGCTGGGCGGACGCAGGCACCATGTGAGAGCAACACAAGTAACTTGGGTTAGCACTGACGCTCGAGTTTGGGCAATGACTTGGGACACATACACCCTTTATGGACAACATTGAGAGGCAGTCCACTGGGCCGGCCCAGGAATCAGCAACTGAGGTGCACCACAGGCTTTACAGCTCGACCAGTCTTTCTAGGGGAACTGTTGGCGTCTCTAACTCCTGAGCCCTCACTTTCAGCATTGTCCTCACTCTGTCAAAGAGTCTCCATGGGGCAGAGAGGCTAGAACTTAGCACTTTCAGCTCCAGGAGTTACAGTTTCTGAGTCACAACATTTGGCTTGTATGGAGAGCTTTCGACACCGGCAGGGATCAAGAAGCACTCAAAATACTTTCTTGTCCTGGTGTATCACTGTCTGACCCAATCCATCATTTCCTCCTGAAAGCTCAAACAGTTCAACCATTGCACGTGATTCATTTCCTCTGATGCGTGCTTTGCACTTCACTTTCTGGAACACTGGCTCCAGGACGAAGCTGGGGCTTAGACAGTCCAGAAGGCTCCAGCTTCTTCCAGTATTTCGAATTAGGGATTGTTCCCTGAAACAATTGGATCAGTTCGTAAGAAGATAGTATTCAAAGTCACTCTCACTTTCTTCTGATATGGACTGACAGTCATGCTCAACTGGGACTTGTGGAGAAACACAACTCTGCTTCTGAAGGTACAGACTTTCTTGATCTTTGCTTAGCAGCAGCTCTAGTCACTGGTCCAGAGGGGCATCTTCTGAGGCTCCAGACTCAATCAAGATTTGTCAATGGGTAGTAAATGATTTCTATGCATTGTTTTTACATCTTTGAATTATTCTCAGGCCTTACTTCTGTACACTGGCAGATCATCTAGTTTGCCCACTACAATGTGAGGGAGATGGTGCCATCTGTCAGCAATCTTGTGTTTGCCATGCAGTCCCAGATTTCTTAGCAATACCCGATCTCCTCCTGGAGTTCCTGTGCTTTCACCTTTTTATCATACCATTCTGTTGGCCGTTCTTTTGGCAGCCATGGTTTGACCAGTTGATGCTTGTAGGTTAGCTGGGCCTTTAACTTTTTGCACATACTGTAAATAGTTATCAGCTTGAACCCCCATCGGAGGGCCCCAAAACACACATCTACCCGGTGAGTCGGCTTCTCTTGCCCAAACATCAGGCCGGTAGGGGAGAACCAGTAGCATCACTTTTGGTGCAGTTATAAGCATGTACCAGGGTGCTAATCTGTTAGCTCCATCTAGGCTTGTCCTTTGGGTGCAGAATTGCCTAGCATATCTAGCAAAGTGCAGTTGAAACGTTCGGGCTGTGGTCCCCTGGGGTAGTAAGAGAGTAGTTCTGGACTTTTCGCCTCCCCACAGAGAAAGCATCTCTTTTGATCAGATGACTCTCAAAGTCTCTCCTTTTCCAATCCAGAATGGATTCTTTGGCAGGCCCCATAATGAACAAAAAGTTTTCTACAAGTACTTTGGCCACAGTGGATGCTTTCTGGTCTTTGGTGGGGAAAGCTTGGGCATATCTCAGGAAATGGTCAGTGACCTGGCACATTACTGATATTTCTTTGATCTGACTCCAAACTCAGAAAATCAATACAGACCAGCTCATGGAATTCACTGGTGGTGATGTTAACAAGGGGGCAGCCCTCTGGGGCAAAGCTTTCCTCTGTAAGCAGCGACTACAAGATTCGAATGTATTTGCTCCACATCAGCCCCATCTTAGGCCAATAGAATCTGATCTCACCAAGTCAAGTGTTCTGTCTATACAAGGTGCCCCATGTGGTTGTGCAAGGACATCAGTACTGAGTCTCGAAGGCAGTGGGCAGCACTAGTTGTTGTTTGTCTACTTGTCCCCTCTGTCTACTGTTTCTCTGTGATAACAGTTTATTGATCAGTTTCAACTTAGGACCTTCTTTGTATAACAGTGCAGTTCTCAAATCAGTGGAGGCGTAATTTGGACACATCTTTTCCTGCACAGAGGGCTTCTAAGCTGCTTTGATCATGGGATCGTGAGTTGAGCCCGCCGAATACTGTCATTGTCCAGCTGAGGCAGTGCACCAATGTCTATTGCAGAAAAGTGGCAATAAGCTAGCAGGTATGCAAATTCAGAGGTCCCAAGCAATCCACCATGCGAGTCCACTGCGTCTGTGGACATTTGTTCCTCCCTGTCAAACTTCCGCAGAGTGCCGAATGTCAGGTTCTGCCAATTGGACCCAATCATTCTGGGGAACAGGCCTCCGGAGAGAGCATCAGCATCTATGTGGTTCAGACCTGCTCGTATTCGAGACATAGTCATGTAGATAATGCAGAAAGCCACCTATGGCCAGTGGCATCCAACTTAGCTGAGGTCTGCACATAGGTCAAAGGATTATTGTCGTTTTTACTAGTATTTTAGCCCCATACAAGTACTCATGGAATTGGTCAACAATAGCCCACTTCAAAGCTAGGAACTCTAACTTATGTACAGGATAGTTCTTTTCGGATGGGGTCAGGCTTCTACTGGCAAAGGCCACTGGTCTCAGGCCATTCTCGAGTGCTCTTGGTACAACACACCTCCAACCCTTGCAAGCTAGCATCAGTGTGCAGGACGTCCTAAGGTTTTCTTGGATCAGCATAGGCCAGCACTGGAGCATGGTGAAAGTTGATATATGATCTCATGAAAACAGTCTCACAATCAGGAGTCCAGCGAGCCCCCAAATACTTCACTCGGACGAAAATACGCTCTTTCAGTCTTGAGGGACGCTGACTTTTTAGTATTTTTTGTGGGTTGGGGATACCCATGAGTAAGGTTAAGTAAAGGCGGATCATTTCCGAATAGTCCATGATGAAGCAGAGTAATAACCACAGAATCCCAGGAATCTTTGCAGTTCTTTAGATTTTTGGGCTGTGGCCAGGTGGTCAAGGCCTCCAACTTTACTTCGGTCGGTCTCTATTCCTCGGTGGATACTATGTGTCCACATACTTTACTGATGTTTGAAAAGAATTGACACTTATCAATGGACAGTTTAGGCCAAAGTCCTCAAGTCGGTCCAATACCTTAAATAATCTGCTCTCATGTTCCTCCAGTGAGCTGCCAAACACAATAACATCATCTGGGTATACCAGGCACTCCTAGTAAGTTCATGCTCCCCACTGCACGCCTCCATCAATCGTTGAAAAGTGGCTGGGGCACCTGAAACCCATTGAGGCATCCTCATGAATTCATAGAAGCCAAGCAGACAGATAAAGGCTGTCTTCTCACAGGTCCTCTGGGGCCATCGATCTGGTAGTACCCACTACGGAGATCCAGCACAGAGAACCACTTGTTCCCGCTTAGGCAGTCCAAAGCATCCTGAATGCGGGGCATTGTACTGATCAGGGATAGTCTGCGGTTTAAGGTGCTATAATCCCGCACATCCACTTTTTGTCTTGTTCTTTCCTCACTACCACAATGGGGAAGCATAAGGCTTCTGGATTCTTGTATTACACCAACTAGCTAACATCTCTTGCAGATGCCGTCTCACATCATCTATATCAGCAGGTGCCAGGCGTCGAGACCTCTCTCACGAAATGGTCTTTCGTCATGCAGCCGGATATTGTGCTCAGCTCCTTGCACGCATCCTACATCCCATTCCTTTAAAGAAAACACCTGGTCTCTCTGGGCAAGCTTCTCACTTGATCCTCACTTTCCATTCAGCTGGCAGCGGGAGTCGCGAAATCAAACAAGTCAGGCATTACTTCTGTCATTCTTCCTCGAACTCTTGCCGCTGGGTAGCACTGCAGTATCTGCACAATGCACATTAGCCAGGATGCAACCTCTATTTACTCGAATGTCTCTTTCAGACACATTATGAACTTGGACGCTACTCCTTCTGGTATAAGCATGGGCTCTAGCGGCAAAATACTAGGCTTGACCAGCAGTCCCTCTGGCAATTTTCCATCGCTTGGTGCATCCAACATTAATATTTTATTCTAACATCCTTTCTGATACGGACCTCTCCCTGTAAGGTACACTGGGCATTTACGCCAGGATCAGAGACTCAGGATCCTTCTTCCATACAATTCCAACGGTTCCTCTGGTTCTATTTTTCAGCATCTCTGTGCCTCATAGGCCTACTTAATTAAAGCCGAACTCTTAAAGCTCTACTAGTCTTTGACCCTGTTTTCATAACACAACTGTGCCAGCCTTCCTAACATATGAGCATTTGTTCCAATCAACAAAGGGACACCATCATACAGTCCAGTGGGGGACACACTAAGGCTAGGGTCTCTACTTGTTCGCCACTCCAGCCACGGAGGTGGGAAGGACAAACCAAATTCGGATATACCAAGAATAGGGGTGGAAGCCTTCTCACTAACCCACATACATGCAGGCCTTCTAATGGTTGTAAGGGTACGTCTGACAAATGCTTCTGATACCAATCCTGGAACATAATTGTCACTTGGGAGCCACTGTCTAATACAGCTCTTGTAGACACTCCATTCACCTTTACAGTGGTCTCCATGGGGGGACCCATCATTCTGGACCAGTCTGAGAGGCAGTGTGGGGGCCTGGGCAACTGACCTTGCCACAAAGGACGTGAATTAGCATTTTGGTGCCCTCACTGGGATCATTTTGTGCACCTCTTAACCACTGATTTGTTCTCCAAGCTCTCCTTGTAGCCTATATGCAACTTTGTCAGTGTCTTTTGGGACGCATTCTCTTTTCATGTGCCCATCCTTCCACAATTATAGCAAAACATATTTTCTGGAGTTTGAGCTGCCGAGGCGCCACACTGGGAGCCAGGGCTGGGGTATTACTAACTGGAAACCTTGGTGCCATCTCTGTCTGTGGCGTGATAAGCATTTGGAGACATCTCGTCAGTTTCTCCACTTCCATGGTCAAGGAATGAGTTTGGAGCTGTTATCAGCAGGAGATACATGGGTGGGTACCCCAACCCCCATAGCAGATGCAGTCGGATATAGGTCAGGGCCCGTACTTGCAGGCGTGGCCTTCATAAAGGGACTGTTTTCGAATTCCCGGATCTCTCTCAACAGTTCGCCCCATTGTGGCATATCTTTTTCCTTGTCAGAGCACTCATTGACTGCCAACCTCTGCCCCTGAACTTCACTTGATGGGCCACCCTCAGTCACTCGGGTCGTAGCCACAGCTATTGGTGCAGGTCCCTCCCGAGGTCGCCTTTTCTCAACTCCTCGAATTTCTCTCATTAACTCATCATAGGAGGGTGGGGATTCCAGCCGATTTGCCAGGCGTAACTGAAGCAACAGCAGTTCTGAGAAGGGGGCAGACTTAAGGATCCTGTCCAGCCTGGTTCGGTCCAGTTCAATCGCTAGCAAACTACCCTTTCTGAGGCATTCTTGCAACAATTTTTTCAGCCAAGATATATACACAGACAACAACTCCCCTTGGTACTGTTGTGCATTTCTTACTCTCCACCATAGATCCTCATCAGAATCTGGGCTCCCATACACATTCTCCAAGGCCTCAAGATAGGCCTGTGCAGTCACTTCAGGGTTACTGCCCGTTTAGCACGGATGGTAGCCAGGGCAGGACCTCGGAGGCTCTCACTAACCCTCTTTCGCTGCCTCCGAAGTACTGCCATTCTAGCACTTGGGGGCAACATAGTCTATCCAGGTCTCCCAGTCATCCTCCCTTGGGGTGGGAGGGTGCCAGAGAAGATCCTCAACCTTCGGTAAGAGTCGTGACTAATGGCAGGTGCAGAAATAGGAGTCTGCATTGGTTCAGCTACCATTACGGGTACTGAGCGGAGAGGGTGTTGGGGAGGAACACCCCAGGTGGCAAAAATAGTTTCTTCAAGTCCTCCACAGTTTTCCTTCCCCAGCAACCATTTAGCAAATTTCTCCTCAAAGTTTTTCAGACAGTGGTGGGGCTCATTCCCCCGGTCTTTACTGTACTTAGTTATTACTCTCCAGGCAGTGAGGGCTCCTCTGGGGTAATGGTCTGTGGCACTTTGGAGCTATCTATGGGATCCTTAAACTCTACTAGGGCCAGGAAAGTGTGGGTGAGCAGATTAGCATGGACCCACCACCACAGGGTTTTGTAAACCTTCCACCTTGGAAAGTACTCCTGTACAGTGTCCTGTATTGATACCCAGGGGATGTCCAGGATAAGCATAGCATTTTGGGAGTCAGTCTCCCTCCAGTACACCACTCCACCAGCCGTGCACAGCCACTTGTCGGGTACCCATTTTTTTTTTTTTAACAGTGGTTCAGAATATGGCCACTAGAGGACACACAATCCCAGCGGTGAGCCTCCAAGATGTAACCCTAGATGGCGCTATCCCAGGGCTACTACCCCTGCCTGATTTGCCACTAACAGGTTGAGGGCCTGGATCCAATGGCGGTGCCTCCACCCAGAGGTCAGGGTTTGCAATAGTTAAACTAACTTGGTCACAGCCCTCTGGGACACTGCAACCCCCTTTCTTCCACTAGTGGCCCACACAATATATCAGAATTACCTTCACAGTATACACTTACCCCCAGGACTAGTTCCGGCACTGGGACCTCCTGTGAAATAAGATACAGTGCAACAATCACAGTACAGTACTTTAACATAGACAAATACCTCAGGCAGTATAACTTTGCTGAAACAAGCAGCTCTGATTTATTTAGGGGGATATAACAAGGACAGGGGGAAATCAGGTTAATTAGCTTATCACTCTACTCATCTACCTATGGCTCTGTGCACAGGCCTATCCCTATCATTTACTGTCCCTGGGTACCCAAGCGCTAGTGGCTAGTCCAAACCGTGGCAGCTGGTAGGGGCCCTTTCACACAGAGAAAAGAAAAATTAAACAGTCAGCAGTACAGTAATTCCATTTGGATTTAATGTGGCAATTCAACAGGGGTCGACCCTGAATTAGTACTCACAACCTCCAAACAAGATAGGGTCCTTCAATGTCAGCAGGGCTACTCTTGAGCTCCAAGAGACTCCTCACACATTTATATGGTAAACAGTCACAGGCAAAAGTCACTTAATGGCAGCAGGATTCACTTGAGGTACACAAACCTCTTCACACATTTATATGGTAAAAAGAAAGCACTATACCAGGCAGGCTGCATCTGTATCCCGATCGCATTACTGCACAATACCGGGAGAACACACAGCAGATTCAGTTCCTGACAGACCGAGTGCAATTCCTCCAGTCTTCTACAGGGTGAGCCTGGTTTCTACTCTTCAGATATCCTTTGATTCTCTTCACAGGACGGATTCAGTCCTAACAAGCAGTTACACAAGCTGCAGACCGGAACTCTGGACCTTGCACATGTTTTTTGACTAAAACTGTGCACTGAAGGAGCACAGGGTTCCTTTCCCCTTCACTGCCAGAGCTAAACTGAAACTCCAACAGACAAAACCGGGCACTTCCTTTGAGTTCCTCCCAGTTCTTGACTGGATTGGCTGTCACTCACAATAGACTGCTGCTGTTGGTCCAAAAGGCGAAGTCTAAACTACATCTCCCAGAGTCACTGCCCATACAATCCTCTTGTGGCTGGTTCAGATTATGAGTCCAAGTTCTGATTCGTCCAAGGCACCATTTTAGAGCTAGCTTACCCCACACTGATTGGTCCAGTTCAGCAGTTCAAAACCAGAATGGGGAACTAGGCAGACACAGTTCTGACTGCAAAGAAAGCAGGTTAGACAAACTGTAATTTCATTATTACTCTAAATGATTTCTGGCAAACAGTTACATCTTTCAGATAGGTTCCCTTTGCACTCCTAGTGACTGCAAAATGGAGTGAATTGGCAGCAGCTCAGGTGGTATTCAAACAGAGAAGCACACAGTCCCCCCCATACAAACTAATTATGTCTGCAAGCAGACAGCTCTTAAAGAGACAGTACCAGAGGCTCTAAAAACACTCACTGATAAATGGCTTAAACGCCAAACACCATTCAGGCTTGGAGCATTCAAGCAAGCTCCTGGAAGTCTTTTGGGAACCCCCATTTGCAGGGGGGTTACAAGGAGATACTGCTGTAACCAGGAGAAAGCACTGACGTAACCACACAGTGCCACTGCAAGCAGTGGGCAACTCTTGGGATACTGGGTGATTACATTGGTATCTGGTAAACTTGGTTAAATGGCACGTTAATGTTTGCTTGCTCTAGCTTGAGACAGAGACACAACATGGTGGTGCTGGCAGTGGTGTTCACAGTTGTGCGACTGCTGCTGGCAGTAGCATTCCCTGCAGAAACATTCTAAAAAATAAAACACCAGGTGAGGATGCAGCAGCGGAACTACTCCTGAGTGTCCATGGCTGTTGCTGATGCTGGAGGTGTTTTTACAGACTTCCATGTTCATGCTCTGCAAAGCATTTGGTTTGACTTGTGAGGCTATGATACATCTACCAAAAAATACTGCAGTTTTTATGCTATTAGCCACTCTTTGTGGGAAGAATGGCTAACATGTTTCATGCTAGCCATTCTGCCCACAAAGAGTGGGTGATAGCATAAAACTGCCAGTGCTGTTTTCAGTGCCAGTACCCCCACAACACATCAGTCCATGGCCAAGCAACATTTTCCCACATCCACCACCACCACCAGTCTTCCTTATAGTCATTCCACATCCTCACTTACTCTTATACACATTAGTGAAACAATTTACACACTACAAAAATTAGGTCAGACTAGTAAGCAGTGAATTTATAGGCGGCTCAGAGGTAATTTAAGGAAGTATTTTTTCACGGAGAGGGTTGTGGATGCATGGAATGGCCTTCCGGTGGAGGTTGTGGAGTCAAAAACAGTGGTGGAATTCAAGCATGCATGGGACAGTCATAAGGCAATTCTAGGGGTTGGGGGTAGGAAGAAGTAGGCTGCTGGTTAACTAGGATCTGCAGCTTATCCAATAGGTAGGGAAATGGGCAGACTGGGTGGGCCAAGCGGTCCTTATCTGCCATCAAAATCTATGTTTCTATGTAGTGCAAACAGAAACAAATACAGGGTAAAGTAAGAACATCTATAAAAAAATTACAAATAAAAACACAAAACAGCAACAATATGCTTCACTAAAGACTTAATTAAAAAACTGCAGCATTTTTTTTTTAATCACTGACTGAACAGTGTTTGTTTCTTTTCTGCCAGAAATATGAAACAGTAGCAGCCAGCCAGGTCCGTGTGACTACTGTCTCTTTCAGCCTGGAACCACCATAGAACAGCACATAGCAGGAGAGATATTAGTCAAATAAAATTGCAAAAGTCAGCTTCCTGGCTAGGAAGCTATTCTGGTTCATACTCTTGCTCTGTGCTGGACCAGCACACTCACAGCGAAAGAGTATGAACCAGAACAGCCTGCTAGCCAGGAAGTAGAATTTTTTTTTGCAGTGACTACTACTCTTTCCTGCTGGAGCCTGTGGCCCCCCAACCTCCCCCCCCAAGGAGGGAGTAAAGTCAGCAACGCAAACACACCAGAAATGTATTAATTTTATTTTCTTTTCAATCAGATGCCCCCTGCCCCCCTCCCCATATGTCACAATCAAAGATCGAACTAAGGACATAGGAGGACGATCAATCAGTTTACAAAAAAATGATCCAGGCACTTCGGCAGGCATACACAAGGAAATAAAGGTTGGAATTTGGTTGGATTCTTGGGAATGTTAGTTTATTTATCAGGCTCAGCAAGAAAAGAAGACAGCAAGTCATCACAGACTGACTCAGTCAGTAGTTACTAGTAATCTCCAGAGAGCCTCTGCCCTCAGTGTCTGTGGACAGCGGAGGGAGGAGGCCGGAAGCCCCAGCCCGCAGAGCAGATTGGAGGTCCCAGGGTCAGCAACACATACTGAACACCGGCATGACAACAAGATTAAAATGTATCACTCATTGAATTTTTTTTGCAATCGGACGCCCGCCCCCAACGTTGTCACATAGAGTCTAGACGAACGAAAAAGAAGACCCTTAAGAGAATGACGAGGATGGACGAAGGAATGATCACAAAAAAAAAACATCCAGGCACACACAGCAAGGAATGATGATGAACCAACTGAATTTTGAAGGAATTAAGCCAGGAAATGTTATTTTATCTCAGGCTGCATGGCAGCTGCTCAGCAAGTGTCTCTCTCTCTCTCTCTCTCAACTCTCAGTAATCTGACTCCGTCAGTCAGAGGACACACACAGACAGTGACAGGACAGTCACTACGGGGACAGACCATATAAAATAAATAAAAAAGAAAGCAGCTGAAGGAAGAGTGCAGTGCTTGCTTGCCAATGCTTACATTAAAATTACATTTTTAATTTCAGATTATACAATGGCAAGAAAAAATACTAACCTCTGATTGGTCAAACTGGGACTGGACCCGTGATGTTATCCCAGTACAACATCAGGTCTAGATCAACCCTAAATGACCACAAAACTGTTAAAGAAATCCTCCTCCCTCCCCAGCAAGCCACCGCAAATACGACACTGCCCTGTCACGTCAAGAACCATTATGCAAACATTACTGGACAGTGAGGCCATCACAACTTATCACACTCCATGATAATTTCCTCGGCATAAAACAAACTGTACCGATATTTTTAAAAGTCCGGCTTAGCTGCCAGCCTTTTCTGTTTCACACTGTCACACATGCTCGCAATCAACTGCTCCTCTCGAGCGTCACACTTAAATCTCCTTTCCTCAGACTCGGTCTCCAGTCACAGTAAAATTAACAGAGCTCCGCCCATCCTTTATGATCTCACACCAAGAAAACAAATTTATAAGAAAGAAAAATCAATGATCGAGGTGGCATATTGGCATACATCTTCCGGCCACGTCAGTAAATAAGCGCAGACTGTAATAAGTGGTCACGCGCTTCAGTAAAGTCGCTCACTTTGGTTCGTGGTGGAAAAAAACAGCAGTGCTTTCTCTTTATTCTAGAACAGCCTCGTAAGTACAGAGATGCCATATAGGTGTCATAAATACACAACTCCATCTCCTAACACCCTCTCTTAGCTACAAAGGTTCCTATCATTCAACATTCACCCAATGGCTCAGTAAAGAACCGCCATGTCTACTCGCTATGCATTTCTTCCGATCACAGTGACTGAAACTTCGAAGGAAAACACTACAAAAACAAAATTCTACCAGGTATACTACTTGGTGTCATTCTGTGGGGAGGGGCAAACAGGTGCTCCTGGACACAACAGACAGAGCCACAAAACACAAAAAAAACACCAATCACCAGCTCCACCCACTGGCTGAAACAGTGAAAAAGAACTTTTTTCTTATTATGTGTACCTACTCCAGTAAAACAATTAACTAAAATAAGTTATTTTATGGATTTTTTAAAATTTTTCTTTTTTTCTTTACAAACGAGCCATTGTATAATAGAAATAATGCACAACAGGGTGTGTGTTGTGCTGGGATAACGTCACTTTGGGGGTGATTAGTCGCACTCGGCCTGCGGCCTCGTGCCTAATCACCCCAGCGTAACGTTATCCCAACACTAACACCTGACGATATTGCTTAAATCACTCTCGGCTCTCACTGTCAAGCAAGTTTAGCAGTCTCTGCTCTACTCTACTCCTCTCCAGCGTCAACTAATCGCCTCTCACAACAACCACGTGCTCTGCTCTGCCCCTGCCTTTTATACTGTCTCCGCTGGTGGCTGGCCTACCCAGTTACCACCAGTCCACATGATTTTTTCTGCTTTCAGACAGTGTGACCCCCCCCCCAACCAAACACTTGCTGGTCCTTCTGCAGATGCACCCCTGCTGGAAGCCACTGTAATTACAGTAGTAAAAAAAATGTTTTTAAAGTTACCAAAACTGCGCCCCTCTGAGGCATGCGCCCGAGGTGGGTGCACCATCTGCCCAACCCTTCCTATGGTACTGCTTATGCACCTTTCTTCTCCAGCCCATTCCTTTCCGGCAGCCCTACATATCATTGCACAGTTTGGCTCAATTTCAAATTATAAATTAAATCTGAGCAAAACTGAGGTAATACCCCTCAATAAGTACACAATCCAGGTGGACAGAGCATCTGGGTTTACAGTGGAAGTCGGATAAGTTGAAATATTTAGGAATATTTCTCACACCTTTATTTAGTAAATTCAAGCAGCTCAGTCTCAATCCCTTGCTGTCAGTGGTGAGGTCTGACTTAACCAGATGGTCCAAGCTTCCCCTCTCCTTATAGGGCCGTATGAGCATCCTCAAGATGAACATACTACCCCGAGTATTGTACCCGCTTTTAATGTTTAATGGGGTTCTTCCTTTATCCTGGTTCCCTCAACTTCACTGAATCTTTAGTTCTTTCTTGTGGAAGGGGAAGAAGACTAGGGAACTATCTTCGCCTCACGCGTCTCAAAATAGATGGGGGGCTACAAGTCCCCGATGTTTTACTTTACTATTTGACCATACACCTTGCAAAAATCATACATTGGTTCAAACTCTCCTCAATGACTATGGGTGGCCTTTATGTCCCTCTTGCGTATAAATAGAACATGGTCTGTGTTCTCAATATAATATCGAGTACCAATTGCTTCCCCTTGTATGCAAAAAGCACCTCCCTAAACGATTACAGACATCCCCGCTTGTTTTTTCTCTCCAGGTACATGCACAGTTTACTTCGTTTCTGGCACTGGACCTCAGCAGGGACTTATCCCAACCCTTTTTGGCAATCCTAAATTACTAATATCGAGGAAAACCATTAACAGGTTACTGTTCTAGCGTTCTGTGAAGGTGGAACGGGTAGAACAATTGGTGCTGAATCAGAAATGGATGTCCTTCAAAGTAGCTAGTACTGCCTTCAGTTGGTCCCCTTTTCACATCTTTAAATATTTACAAATCTCACTTATGCTACTTCATCATTTCGGCAATACCTCATGGGATAACCTTTTTTCTTCCATGATTTCCCCATACTTGGAGTTCTTACCAACCTCCCACTTAAACTCTTACTCATACCAGTTCCTTATTGCCATCACTGCACATAAGGAAGGTGGTAGAGCTTATGCATGGGATTACTCCCTTCCATCACTCTCCTCCCCAAGACAATGGCCTTTAACCTGGAAGCATCTATACCGAACCCATAAATGGGATCGCTATAGATATAAGCAATTACAGATCAATCATGACCTCTACTATACTCCTGTCAAACTACACAAGATGAGTCATCTTGCTACAGATATCAAAACATAGAAACATAGACTTTGACAGCAGATAAGGACCACTTGGCCCACCAAGTCTGCCCATTTCCCTACCTAAAGGATAAGCTGCAGATCCTATTTAACCAACAGCCTATTTCTTCCTACCCCCCCCACAAAAATTGTCTTATGTCTGTCCCATGCATTCTTGAATTCTCCCACAGTTTTAGACCCCACAACCTCCTCAGGAAGGCTGTTCCATGCATCCACCACCCTCTCTGTGAAAAAATACTTTCTCACATTGCCCCTCGCCATCCCCCCTCTATTTTCAAATTGTGTCCCCTTGTTCTTAGCATCTCTTTTTCTGAAAGATGCTACCGTCTTGGACTTTATTGATTCCACTGAGGTACTTAAACATTTCTATCATGTCCCCCCCCTCCTCCTTTCCTCAAGGTATACATATTAACCTCCTTTAGTCTCTCCTCATATGGCTTCTCTTGCAGACCCTGCACCATTTAATTGCCCTCCTCTGAACTGCCTCCATCCTGTCTGTGTCCTTGCGGAGATGGGGTCTCCAGAACTGGACGCAGTACTCCAGATGGGGTCTCACCAACTGTCTGTACAGGGAATAACAACTTCCTGTTTTCTGATGGTGATGCCTCTCCCTATACATCCCAGTATCCACCCAGCCCTCCCTACCGCCTTCTCACATTGCTTGCCAACCTTAAGGTCATCTGTTATGATTACCCCCAGGTCCCTTTCCATTTTTGTTGTTACTACCTCCCCACATTGTGTACTCTTCCCCTGGGTTTTTGTTTCCCAGGTGCATTATTTTGCACTTCTTTGCATTGAATCCAAGCTGCCATACTTCTGACCATTCCGCCAACCTTGCCAAGTCCCTTCTCATCCTTTCCACGCATCCTTGTGTATCAACCCTGTTGCAGATCTTTGTGTCATCTGCAAAGAGGCATACTTCTCCTTCCAGTCCCTCTGCAATGTCACTTATAAAGACATTAAAAAGGACTTAACCCAGTACTGAACCCTGCGGTACCCCACTAGTAACCCCTCTTTCTTCAGAGTGGACTCCATTTACAGTTACTTTCTGTGTCCTGTTGTCCAGCCAGTGTTTTACCCAGGCTACCACCCTGGGGCCCACTCCCATGCTGGTTAATTTGACTATTAATCTTTTGGAACTGTGTCAAATGCCTTGCTAAAGTCTAGGTAGGCCATGACCACAGCCCCTCCCTGGTCTACTACTTTGGTCACCCAGTCAAAGAAATCAATTAGATTCGTCTGACATGACCTCCCCGCTGTGAACTCATGCTGCCTTGGGTCCTGTGCCCCACTGGCCTCTGGGTACTCAACAGTTCTTTCCTTCAGAAGTGATTCCATCAATTTCCCTACCACAGAGGTCAAACTGACAGGTCTGTAGTTTCCTGCCTCTGTCTTGGTCCCACTTTGTGAAGGAAATCACATCTGCCTTCCTCCAGTCCTTAGGTACCACACCATCCTCCATGATTTGTTAAACGGTAGTCAGTGGTGTCACTAGTTCTCTGCTTAATTCTTTTAGAATTCTGGGGTGAATTCCATCTGGCCCCATTGCTTTGCCCACCTTCAGTTTTATGAGTTCTTTCAGAGCTCTTTCTTCTGTGAAAGGACTGGGATCGACCCCCCTATCCAGAGTGCTTCTGTTAATTGGATTAGGCACCTCCCCCACCTCCTTTTTTGTGAATACTGAACAGAAGTATTCATTCAGTATCCCTGCTTTTTCACTGTCCCTCTCTGCCCACCCACCGTCTATTCTATTCAGCTTCACTATCCCTTCCTTTGTCTTTCTATGTCTCTGATATACCTATAAAGGTTTATCCCCTTCTTAACTGAGGTTGGGTATCTTTTCCTCAGTTTGGGCCTTTGCTATTCTGACCACCCTCCTGCTTCCTTCTGCCTTAACTGGTACAGTTCTCTGTCCTGCTCCTTCTGTGTTTCCTTATACTTCCTAAATGCTATTTTTTCTCCCTAACCTTCACTGCCACCTCTTTTGAGAACCATAGTGGCTTTTTCTTTCATTTTGATTTGTTTATTTGCTTCACACAAAGGCTTGTTGCCTCTGTGATGGCAGTTTTGATATTTCCCCATTGTTGCTCCACCCCTCCTTCTAGCCTGTTTGCTAGTGCTTTTCTAAGGCACTCTCCCATCTTGCCAAAGTCAGCCCTCCTGAAGTTCAGAACCCTCACTTTTGTATGGCTTGACTCTAGCTGAGTTTATAGTGAACCACACTGTTTGGTGGTCACTTGTTCCCAAATGGCTACCCACTTCTAGATCTGAGATCCTCTCACTGTCCCCATTTGAGAGTACGAGATCTAAGATTGCTCCCTCATGAATAGGTTTCAAAACTAGCTGTCTGAGGCATGCCACCTGAAGGGCATCGAGAACGGCCCTGCTTTTGGATCTGGCTGCAGCAAAAGTGCTCCAGTTGATATCTGGCATATTAAGGTCCCCCATCAACAGTACCTCCCCTTTCTCTGCCATCCTAAGTATGCCTTCTGTCATATCCTTGTCCATTCCTTCCCCCTAACATGGGGGTCTGTATACAACCCCTGTGCAGATTGTGGTGCCATTTCCAGTCTCTAAGGTGACCCACAGTGCCTCCTCTCCTCCCTGTTTACTCTTTTGTTCAGTTGCTTTTATCCCTTCCCTTACATAGAGAGCTACTCTGCCCCCTCTTCTCTCCTCCCTGTCTCTCCTGTAGGTTATGTACCCTGGTATGTTAACATCCCAGTCATGGTTCTGTGTGTACCATGTTTCTGTGGCTGCTACGATATCTAGGCATCCCTCTTCCATCAAGGCCACCAGTTCAGGGAGCTTGTTGCCCAGACCACAGGCGTTGTTACTCATTACCCTCCATTTCTTGCTGGCCTTACCCCTTTTTGCCCCAACCCTGTCCTTACTGTGTTTGCCACTTTCTCCATTTACCCCTGTGCTTCTCCCTATCGACTTCTCTATGTTGGTCTCTACCTCACTTAGTACCCTAATTTTTTGGGGGGGGCTAGGATTTCCCTGCTCCTCTCCAGTGCCTCCCCGCTTGGCTAGTTTAAATGCTTGCCAATGAAGCATTTAAACCTATCACCTAGGATCCTGGTTCCCCTCCTGGACAGATGCAGACCATCACGCCAGTATAGGCCTGCATCCCTCCAGGTGGACCCCCAGTCCCCAATGAAGCCAAATTCCTGAGCTCTGCACCAGTTTTTCAACCACAGATTGAATCCTATGTTGTGCAGCACCCTAGCCTCACCTGTGCCATAGACAAGCAGCAGTCTGTTATGCCCTGGGGTCCTGTAACCTTCCCAGCAGATCTACTGGGATCATGGTATGTGTGTTTTTTCTCTGGGGTGGGGTCCTGTAACCAAATCTTTCCACATGTGTAAGAAATACAGGTTTACTAGGTATGTCGATATGTTGTTCTATCCACACTTTCTGGCAGATCACTTATCCCTTTAAGGGTTGCCGGAACCAGGGCTTGACAAATACCATAGCCCGGCATCCTGGACAACTACTTTTTAACCAGGAACAAGCAGTCTGCTGTGTACTGCTTGTCCCACAGGCTACCAAACCTTTATTTTTTTTTTTTTGCAGCTTTATTTTTTTTTGTGCAGCTTTTTTCCCATTCCCCAGCCACTAGGTGGCAGCAGTGGCAACATTCTCAGCAGCACAACAACCCCTCAGTCACCTGATTGCCACAACTGTAGTCATGTGGCACAGTGGCACTGGTCTGGAATGCGCACCCCTGTAACAGGCGCTGGCAGGCACTGTCTTGCTGTATCTCGGGGGTGGGGAGTGCTGGTGGAGCATGAAGTCAGGTCAGGAGGGACTACAGGAGCGTCCGAGCACAGATTGGAATGGGCACAACATTGAACCAGACTGACAGACTTTGCAGCATACAGCAGTGGCTGAAAGCCTGTCCGTCCTGGCTATTGGATGAGGATGCATCTTGGAGAGGAGCTGGGAGTGTCGGTAGCTGGCACAGGATGGAAAATGTGCCATTTCACTACCAGCACTTCCAGAGAGCAGAGGCATTTTTGATGCTAGCTTGTGGTGGGTGGCTGCGTGGTGGAGAGAAACGACTGCCCGAGGGGCCGCATACTATACTACCTACAACTAATATAACTTGCTACCTGGCTAAACAACTACCCTGCCTCCAGAATATAAAAAAATAAAACTTAAGAGAGGGCACTGAGGGGGTAGCGGATTGGTCAAAAGACTGGGCGGGGAAGGGGAAGACAAGATGTTCAAGAAAGAGATCCACCCACGTGGAGGGAGACTCGGGGAGTGCTGACATAAGTCTGCAGAGAAGAGAAGGGAAAGTCTGTGGGTGACAAAAAAACAAATTAGGAAGCAGTGGAGAGGAGAAAAAATTGAAGATAAATAAAAATAAGGGCATTTTATTTGGCAAGCAGGCAACAGCACTTTAGTAGTACAGATTGAATCAGAGGGCTGTATGTGTTTGTGACCCTTTGTGTGTCTAAGGACTACTAAACTTAACTTTAACTTACTACTACTGATTGGGGGGGGGGTGCTGCTATTCGACTACCTACTATACTTAACTACCTAAAGAAAAATCTAGCTACCCACTTTGGTGGAGGGACGGGTGTGTTTGTGTGTGTGGCTGGCTGTGTGAGACCTAATAACCTGCCCCCAGGCTGAGAGGTAGAGGAACTTGGGAAACAACTGTGGACTTTTTTTGCTAGCTACAGAAAAAGAAAACCAGCTGCCTGCTACTGCTAGTCTGCTACCGATACCTAAGTACCAACTTACCCCTACCTACTTACTTTGGTCAGTGGTGGAGCTGGGGGGGGCTGGGGGGCAGTTGCCCCTCCTGGCTGCCTCAGCGTGAGTAGTGGTGCCCCACCACCATCTTTATTCACTGTTCAGTGCCCTACGTGGAGCCTGTGATTGACTGAATGGCACCCCCTGGCTCCCAAACACTCCCAAACCTGGCCCCACCACTGACTTTGGTGAAGGTGTGTGGTGGCTGTGAGTGAGACCTAACCTGATGCCCTGAGAGGGTAGAGGAACTTGGGGAATAACTGTGGACTTAATAGAAATAAACTATAGGAAGGAGGAGAAATCATTTGTTGTGCTACACACAAAAATAAACCTAGTATAGTTACCTACCTATATTAATATTATTTACTTTGGTGAAGGTGTGTGAGACACTGTGTGGCTGTGAGACCTAATACCCTGCGCCCCCAGGCTGAGAGGTAGAGGAACTTGGGGAACAACTGCAGACTTATTAGATATAAACTATACTGAAGGGGAAAATTTTTTTGTGATACACAGAAAAAATAAATAAACCTAGCCTGGCTGCCTATATTACCTACTTTGCTGAAGGACGGTGTATGAGACATTGTGTGGCTGTGTGTGAGATCTAACCAGCCTGCTACCCTGGGAGGTAGAGGTCGAGGAACTTCAACAACTATCTGCGGACTTTAATATTAGAAATAAACATTTTTGGTCCTTTTTGTGCTACACAGAAAAAAAATAAACCACATAGTAGTGTAGCTACCTACCTATATTATTATTACTTACTTTGGTGAAGGTGTGTGAGACACTGTGTGGCTGTGAGACCTAATACCCTGCGCCCCCAGGCTGGGACCTAACCAACCTGCTGCCCTTGGAGGGTAGAGGTCGAGGAACTTCAACAACTAACTGCAGACTTTAATATTAGAAATAAACATTTTTGGTGGTCCTTTTTGTGCTACACAGAAAAAAAAATAAACATAGTAGTGTAGCTATCTACCGATATTATTATTACTTACTTTGGTGAAGGTGTGTGAGACAAATAAAACCTGCTGCACTAGAGGGTAGAGGAAGGAACTTGGGGAACAACTGCACTGCAGACTTCTTAGAAATAAGCAATTAACTATACAAAGGGGAAAAACATTTGTTGTGGTAAACAAAAATAAACTCTTCTCTGGTGGAGGTGTGCGTTTGTGGCTGTGAGAGAACTAACCTGCCCTGAGGGTATAGGAACTTGGAGTGAACAACTGCAGAGTAGTATTTGGTTCCCCCTCCGCCTCCAACTCACTCCTACTCTGTTGTCCTGTCCACAGGCCCTCTTGTACTAGTGTTCTAAGCATAAGCACTAAGCACAACAGCTTCAGGTGAAATATTACACAACACACACAAATATAATATCAAATACAATTTTACTGTGCACAACAATATTTCAGTATTTTTTACAATTGGATTAGAAGTTAAAAAAATGCAAAAAAAAATTAGCCAAATCAAACTACTTTCTTTTTCCTTTGGACTGGGAAAAATCCTCCATCTCATCTTCTTCAGGAACAAAAAGTAAAGAGGCAGAGCCTTCTTCTTCACAGTCAAGCCAGCCCCAACTCCCCAGTCAGGAAAACAACCAAAATGATGATTCTCAGTCTGGGTTTGTATTTGTAGACATAACAGGTGATCAGTCTGACTTGATCATACCGATTTCTGAAATGAGTGAGAAAAATGATAGCAGCAGCAGAAAGCGACCTTTGATTTTAGATGAGGAAAATGAAACAACAAACTTAAAGTCTGATCAGAAAAGAAGTAAAGATGAAAAATATGATGTTGAAAAAAGGGCTTGAACATTTCAGCATTACTGGCTAAATCAGTTTACCTGGTTACGGTATGATGACCAAAAATGCGTCATGTACCACTCTGCCTGTGAGAAATATCCCACTCTTGCGACTCCTGCTTATTCAAAAAAAACCTAATGTGTTTGCCACTGGTTCAAATAATGTATGAACTGTCAGTGAGAGCCCATGAAAAACCAAATCCACATATAATTGGTGCAAACCAGCATAGTCACGAATCTGGTCAATGTGCAGTTAATGTTAACATATCTGAAACTGCAATATATCACGTATTTTCTCAGATGGAGGAAGCCACCCAAAATAAAATGAGGTGTTTGTTTAACACTGCATATTCCTTGGCTAAAAATTTCATCCCTTCTCAGATATGGAGTGGCTTTGCTCATTGCAAGAAAAAAATGGGGTTAAATTCGGCAGCAATTACGCAAATGATAAACGGGCCAGAGATTTCTGTAACACAGTATCGGCTGCCATGTCTAAAGCAAAGATCCAGACTGTCAAAAATACAAAATTCATTACTGTTCTTGCAGATGGCAGTACAGATGCAAGCATACTAGAGTGGGAAAATGTATTTCTTTATTTTGTTGATGGCGCAGACAAAAAAGTCACAACTGTATTAACTAAAGCTGTTCCTCTAGAACATTTTCACGCAGATGGAGTTTTTAAAGCAATAAGCTCTGTGCTGGAGTCTGTTGATCTTTCTTTTGCAGACCTTAACAATGTGAGCAAGCCTGGACCGGTTCTCATATCTGCCAACTTTGATGGTGCCAGTGTGATGATGGGCCATACAGGTGGTACCATATTATGCATTGCGTAGCCCACAAACTGGAGTTAGCAGTTTTGATGTCATAAAAAAAATCTCTTTGTTCAAAAAGTAGGAAACACCCTGAGAGGAATATTTTAATTTTACCACTACATTTCCAAGAAACTTAGAGAACTACAGAAAATAGCAGATGTCATACACACTGAACTGGCTCATTTCAGTGCAATAAAGCAAGTGTGTTGACTTGCAAGTAAGACCCGTTCAGTTCATGCTGTTCAAGTCAACCTGCCCACAGTAGTTCAACATTTCGAACATGTCGCAAACTCTGCTTGTGATGATGGGGCCAAAGCAAAGGCCCTTCTTAGAGATGCTCACTCAGTACAGTTTGTAAAATCGTTGTTTATCCTTCAGGAATCTTTGCCAGTATTGAAAAATCTCTCACTGGAATTTCAAAAGGATGACCTGCTAATATTAGAAGCCCCCCAACTTGTTGCGACATGCTTACTCCAGTTGACGGAGCTGAAAATAAGACCTGGAAAGTTTATGACATCATTTCTAGCCCAGTATACTCCTGCACAGAAATGCATGAACTATCTCATTTCAAAACGTGGCATTGAGGACAAGATTGTTCCTTTTACCTTCAAAGGGAACTGTCCAGAAGTAAATTTCAGGACTGATACTTAGCTGCACAATTTAATAGATGCAGCAGTATCTTACATTGACCAGCTTTTTCGGAATTTCTCGGCGGAACCTCTAAAATGGTTCCATTGTTTAGATTTCAAAAATTTCAATCTATCGTGAGAAGAACTTGCGCAATTTGGCAAGACTGATTTAAGTAATTTGTTAGACTACTTTCACAACTTTTTTCAGAAGATCACATAACCAGTATAGAAAGGGAGTATTCTACACTCAAAGTAATGCTTAAGTTTGCTTAGGGAGGCAGTATTGCACAGTGGTTTAAGGCTCTGAGCTGCAAATCTGGAGACCTGGGTTTGAATCCCATAGCCCTTCCTTGCATACTGTGTGACCTTGAGCAAATCACTTAACTTCCCTGTGCTCCCAGGTTGCACCTGTAAACAAGCTTTCAGCTTAGTGTGTTACTCCTGGTAAAACAACGAAAATAAATAAATAAATAAGTCTGCAGTTGATAAGCCATATCTGCAAGTATATGCACGGCTACTGCAAGAGGGACTGGCCCAGCTTGCTCACATCCTTGATCTAATAGAAATGTTACTGGCTATGAGTGTGTCTGCAGCTAAATGTGAGAAAATATTCTCTATTCAGAATCTTATAACAATAAGAAGAAGTCTGGCTGATTACACACTCCAGTCACTTCTGCATATAGCAGTTGAAGGTGCTGCATTAGACAGCTTTGATCCAGATCAAGCTATCAACCACTGGCTACTATCTGGTTCTGGCACACGCCACATTCATGGTCATGCTAGTTCGACTACTAGCTCTGCTGATACGGAGTGATATGAAAATGTCCCTATAATCCCTGAGGCTGTCGTGACTAGTGTCGATGATGATGATGATGATGATGACAGTGAATATGATGCTCCAGCTGGAGCATGCTCGGGCCTCCTGCTGTAACTTTTCCTGATGCTGTACATGGTCTGTCTGCTGCAGGATGTCCTCACTGACTGTGCTGCTGGCACCATGTGCTAATTCTGTCACAATCTACTCCATCAGATTTCTGACCAATAAAAAAAATCATATTATTCTCCTTATTATCTATTACAACACTAAATAACTGATACTACAACAAATCTGTTTAGGTTTTCTGTGTTTTTACACTTTCCACAAAAAATATCACCATTTTATAACTGGACTACCAACTCAAGCACCAGGACAACTACTTTATGACAAGCCACTTGTCCATGGACAAGTACCTAATTTTAGAATTTGTCAAGCCCTGGCCGGAACGTCTTCAAGCTGGCTCCTCCCACCCACCCGAGTGGTATAACCGTTGGCTCCAACCCATGATGCCAGATCTTTCTTTCCACTGGAAGGTTCAGGTTCCCTCTTTGGCGCTACTGCATGTGGTAGGCCGTGGCTCTTGAATCTTCATATTTTCTTCCAAAACTTACTTTAAAACTTGTTCAGGTTTCATCTGCTCCTTCTTCTCTTGCTTCTGCAATGAAAGAGAAAACCATTCCAAGGTTTCGCCAGTGCCCCTGTGAGCAGAAGATGTCACGCACCGACCATCATGCCACATGCGTGTACTGTTTGGGACATGACCACAGTCCGCAGACTTGCGGTCTCTGTTGGTCCTTTCACCAATTGATTATGGAAAACCGCGCTGCCCGACTCCAGCTGGGGAGACTGGAAAAGCGTTGCCCGCCAGTCAAATCCAAGGATGCCCGATGGGTGGTCTTCGCAGCTGTGGGGTCCACTGAGCAGCTCGAACAGCTCAAGGCCTTCAAGGAGGAGGCAGCTCAGGCCGTGGCCAGTTCCTGTTTGTTTCAGTCTTCGTTCCACTCCAACTGGGCTCCAACTAATCTGCCTCCTTCAAAGAGCTGTGGCAATCTCTCTTGACCAAGGGAGAGGGCCCTTCTGGGTCGCACATTTTGCACTCTCGCAAGAAGGAGTTGAAGAAAGAAAAGACTCAACATTGATGCTCTTGGGATCGGGAGTGGTCCCACTCTCAGGAGACTCCAATTTCAATTTCAGTCGAAATTGCGTCAGAGACAGCTGGTTTCTCGGATCCCCTGTCAAACCACTTGGCTGAGACACCTGTCAGTGCGGGCGAGATTTTTCTCGAACTGACCAACAGGTTGTCACCAGATGAGGCCGACAACTCTCTTTTTCGGACTCTGGTGCTTCCTGTGTCTTCGGACGGGTTGGCTCAGTCCACTGGGTTGAACCCGCCCACTCAAGACCCTGACCTGGAGGAGCTGCAGGGGTCTCCGGCTCCTTCCAACATCCCATGTCGGCCCCACTGACGGTCGAGGTCTTTCTCTACCGGGTTGGACAGATCGCGCTGTCACTGGTGATCTCGTTCCTGACATCATGGTACACCACATCACTGCTACACTTCTTTGTCCTCCTCAGATGAGGAGAGGCTCTGGCACAAATTGCATCAGTGCTACGAAGATTTGATGTTGCAGCAACTGGTTTTGACTGGTATGAAGCCGACCCTGGTTTCTATCCTGGCTATCAAGTGGTTGTAGGCCGAATGGCTGACTTCAGCCCCTGCCACAGTCACCTCTGTGGAGGTGCCGGCTCAGGCTCAGTTGGCTTGGCCAAAGCAGGTTTCTCTGCCGATTGTGGTGGAGCTGCCACCCAAACAGCCGAAGTCTGGGGCCTCAACCCAAAATTCTCGGTCTGCAAAAGGGTTGCCCCATCAACTGTCAGTCACCCTCACTCCCAACCACCCAAGGTGGGTTGAGAGTGACTCAGGTGGACGCCCGCTTTATGCGGAGTCCGAACAGTCCTCATTGCACTCACATCCTAGTGACATGGCGTCCTCATGGGGGGTCTCTCCATAGACGAGGGACCCACCTCGTTCATGGGCATTCTTTGGCTCATTTCCAAGTCCATGGGGATGGAGCTTGAACTGGTCCAGAAATGGGCCAGATATCCCCTAACAGACATCCTGAACAAATGGGATTCTCCTACAGAGGCCTTCTCTGTGGCCAAGGCCATTGTTGGGCCACCCTGGAACTGTAGCAGAGTCCTGCATCTTGCCCTGCGCCCTCAGCACGGATGGCCTGCAAGTGTGTGGTCCCAACCAGCTCCCTTCCGGGGTTTTCGGAGCATCCTTCGGCTGAGGGTCTGGTGGCTGACTACATTTTCCGGCGCTTGGGCAATACAGCTGATGTGGATATACCGCCGGACAAAGAGTACAAGAAATTGGACCATTCGGCGAAGAAAGTCTATGCTGCTTCCTCACTTGGCCGTGCTGATGGCACACTTTTCCCACGCCCTTTTGGGCTCCCTGAATGAGGCAATTCCTCATGTCCTGGTGGACTTTCAGACCATGGTCAAACAGGTCCAGGACCAGGGAAGGGCAGTGGCAAACCAACAACTCCAGACTACTGTGGATATTGGTGATTCTTGTGCCTGGTCAGTAGTGGCCATAGTAGCCATGCACCGTAGTGCTTAGTTGAGGATCTCAACCTTTACGACTGACACTCAACACAAGCTGGCAGATGTCTCCTTTTTGGGCACCGACCTGTTTGGGCCTGGTGAGGAGGGACACCTCCAGTGCATTGAGAAGTTCAGTGCCACCCTGGACTCTGTGATATCTGCCCAGAAGGACAAGGGCCCCAAGTACCAGAAGCATAAGCCCTCTTGCTTTTCCACTCCTGCAGCCAGACCAGCCCAGCAGCAGCAACAGCAGGGCCAGCAGGCTGAGACCTGATGACCATGGGCCAAGTCAGTGGCCTCATCGGTCAGGAAGCCTGGAGAGAAGGGACCCAGCGGCCCCTTGAATGGATCCTCCTCCTCGAAGCCTGTACAGTGATGGATTGGGGGGGTGACACCCTCAATCCCATCACACCTCCCCAGAGTCCTCCTGTGGGGGGGGCAGCTCTGCCACTTCCTTTCCACTTCCACTTCACTCCACCCGGAGGTTGTACAAGACCTGTTCTCCCACTGGGGCACCCTTCAGGTGGACCTGTTCGCTTCCAGGGAGAATGCAAAGCTGAGGCTGTTTCATGCTCACCACCCTCAGCAGGGCTCACTGCAGAGGGATGCCTTCTCAAAGCCTTGGACCCCAGGCCTCTTCTACACCTTTCCTCCACTTCCCTTGATCCACAAGGTGCTTCTCAAGGCCAGAAGAGACAAGGCTCAGGTGAACCAGATAGCCCCAGACTGGCCACGCCAGTTCTGGTACACAGATCCCTCAGCCTCAGCTCCAGGCTCCCAAGATGTCTTCCAGCATGCCTTGACCTGCTCTCCATCAGTCAGGGGAAGGTACTCCATCCAGACCTTCAATCCCTGCACCTGACAGCCTGGTTTCTGAGTGGCTAGAGCTCCAGGCTTTGGTGTTTCTGTCGAGGTTCTCACAGTTGTTGAGGCATCCCGTAAGGAATCGACCAGAAAATGCTATGTCTTCAAATGGAAGAGATTTTCCATTTGGTGTCAAGGCAAGGGGTTGGACCCTTCATCCAGCCCAGTGGCTAGCATTACCTGTGGTCCCTCTCCCAGCTGTGACTTTGGTTGATGACCCTTAAGGTGCACCTGTTAGCCACCTCTGCCTACTGGGCGCTGGCCGATATGCAGTCAGTGGCACAGGAGAAGGTGGTCTGGCGCTTTTTCAAGGGCCTAGATCACATGTCCCCTCCGGTGCGTGAACCTCCAGCTCCATGGGATTTAATGCTGGTTTTGTCAAAGCTCATGGGCAAGCCATTTGAATTGATGCACAAGTGTGAGGTGTCACATTTGTCGTGGACAACCACCTTCTTGGTGGCTATCATGTTGGCCAGAAGTACTGGGGAGCTCCAGGTACTCTCGATGGAGTCTTCTTACTTGGTCTTCCACAGGGACAAGATTGTCCTGCGCCTCCACCCGAAATTCCTTCCGAAGGTGGTGTTGGAGTTTCACCTTAACCAGGTGTTGACTCTGCCGGTGTTCTACCCCAATCACACCTCGGAGGCTGAGTACAGACTCCCTACTTTGGACCTGAGATGAGCGCTCTCCTAGTACAAAGAGCGTAGGGTGGAAATTTGGGGAGAGATTTGCCAGCTGATTGTCATCTATGCTGAAGCCGCACCTGGCAGACTTGCAGCCAAGTGGACGATTGGCAGGTGGATCACTTCCTGCGTTGTTCTCTGCTATAGGGTGGTGGGTAGGGAACCTCCTGTAGGGCTAATGGCTCATTCCACCCGCCATACCACTACATTGGTGGCTGCTTCTAGGAACATCCCTATCCAGGAAATCTGCAAGGCTGCTACCTGGAAGTCAGCACACACCTTCATTTCCCATTACCACATCGGCCTCGAGTCACGCTGGGATGCTAGTTTGGGGGTCTCAGTTCTCCAGTCCCTTTTCCCTAAGTAGGAGGTGTGCACCTTGCCTCCCTCCTCTTGGAGAACTGCTAGGAGTCTGCCAGAAAGTGTGGATAGAACAACATATCCACATCCCTAGAAAAACAGGTTACTTATCTGTAACAATAGTTCTAGGAGTGGTATATGTTGTTCATCCACACTGACTCATCTGACCTCCCCAGCTTCGATGCGCACCTTTGCTTCCAGCGGGTTAGATCTGGCATCATGGGGTGGAGCCAAGGGTTATACCACCTGGGTGGGTGGGAGGAGCCAGCTTGAAGGCGTTCCGGTGACCGTTAAAGGGAAAGGCGATCTGCCAGAAAGTGCGGATGAACAATATATACTACTCCTAGAACTACTGTTACAGGTGAGTAACCTGTTTTTTCAAACCCTTCTTTCTCCATTTAAATGCAGGAAAAGCCACCATTTGAAGGTAAAAATGTCAACATTTTCCCTGGGAGCATGCCCCTGGACCCCCTAGCTTTGTTAGGATTTTAACTGTGGGGCATTAGCCCCCCCCCCCCCAATGTTACACCTCTGGTGACGCCCCTGTCAGAAGCTAGTCTCATAAGTTTGAATAACAGTGAGATCCATATGTGGTCTCAGTTACACCTGTAGAAGCAGCAGTTATCAGGCTTGGAAGTTAAAACAAACAAAGCTGGTATAGGAATAAAGCACAGAAGATTGGAGCTCAAGCATTTGAGTGTTAAAATAAGAGATATCTATGCCTATGCAGCCCATGCAAGTAGCACAGAGGCCATGGACTGACTAATTGTTGATGTCACCAGTCGTAGCATTCAAGATGGTGCAGCAGGGGGATACACACAGAGCTGGTTTTAAATATGTGGGACACAGAAAAAAACATGAGTACCAGTGGTACTAAGGGGCATCAGTCTGCCCCCAGCATAAGTAGGACTCCATAGAAAATGAGATGTGGCATCTCAGCTAGGCTAACCTGTGTAAATAAATTGCTTGTAAATCCCTTTGTAATACAGTGTATGAAAAGCGTTATATAAATGTGAATTCTCTAATATTCTACAGTTCACAAACTACAAGTATTTGATTAAAGTACCAATGCTGCTGAGAGGTGTAAAGCTATCCTTCTCACTTTGTCTTAATTTCATCTCCTCAACTCTTTCTTTCAAGCTTTTCCTTCTCTTCTACTGTAATACAGAAACATAGAAGTTGACAGCAGGAAAAAAAGACCATTGGTCCACGTAGTCTGCTTATAATACACTATCCTTCCACTGAGTCCTAGAGTCTATAAGGGGTTCATGCCCACACTAACTGCCCCATCTTCCCTGCCTTGCTGCTACCCACTTTGTAACTAATAAGCCCTCAACTCTGCCCCAGCCATGTCTGAAGCTGTTAGTGATCTTGGTGCCCACCACCTCAGCAGGCAGGCTGTTCCGTGGCTCAACCATTCTGTGTGTAAATAAAAACTTTGTTACGTCCCTCCAGACTTTCCCTCCCATCAGCTTCCACTCATGTCCATGTGTTCTAGATTTGCTATTCCTGTTAAATAGTTCATCACAGTTTATCATGTTTATTCTTTTCAGGAACTTAACGGTCTTTATCATATTTACCCTTTCCCTTGTGACTTCCAAGAAACACATGTTCAGTGCCCTATGTCAGTCCTCGTAGGATCTGTCCTGCAGGTCATGAATCTTTCTTCTTACTCTTCACTGCATTGTCTCCATCCTGTCCCTGTCTTTCTTCAAGTGAGGACTCCAGAACTGGGCACAATACTTGAGGTGAGGCCTTACCAGTGATCTACAGAGAGGTAGTAATACCTCTCAAATCCCCTCCCAATACATCCAAGCATCCTGGCTGCCTTGCTGTAGGCCTTGTTACATTGGCTAGATTGTGCAAGGGAGTCACTTGTGATGACTCCTAAGTCCCTTTCCTCAGTAGTGGTGTCCAGTTTAACCCCTTCTATTTTTTATTCTGTTCTGCAGTTCCTTTTCCCTGTTTGCATCACCTTGCTCTTTTTGGCATTGAATTGCAACTGGCAAATATTGGACTGCCTCTGCAACCGTTGTAGGTCACTGTGCAACTCCCTTCCCCCTTCCCCACTGTCCACCCTACCACAGATATAAGTGTCATCTGAAAAGAGACACATGTTGCTCTGAATTCCTTCTCCTATGTCGCTGATGAACATACTGAACTGGCACTCAGGATCAAACAGTAGTAATAATATATTTATCTCTTGGGCACTCAATCCCACAGGCTCTGGGTGCCTTACAAAACAAATCAAATACAATAACAGCAGCACAATAAACAACTTTCAGTAGATTATACCAAAGGTATAATAATAATTTGAGTCAGTTGTGTAAGCCCTTATAAAAAGATACTGTTTTAAACCCTGCTTAAAACTATCACATGAGAGGGCCTTGCAAAGCTCTCACAGAAGCTGGTTCTAGAAATCTGGAGCAGGCACCACTAAGGCAGGGTCTCCAGATAGCTTTAGTTGAGATCTGGGAACCTGCAAGGGGCCCACCTCCGAAGAGCAGAGAGGGCAATCTGGAGCACTTGGACACAGGAGCTCTTTTAGAGGGATAAAGATAAGGGTGGTAAAGGAGTATTTATTTACTCCCATTTTTTCCATGATTTACTCCTACATTCTGATTTTTAAGAATTTCTTTCCCACCTTGTGCATTTAAATTTATATTTGGTACACATGCACAGAACTGTCAGCACCATATGATGCAAGCAGACTTGGTACCACTGAGTGGAAGCAGTGGTGTGGGGGCAGAAAAGAGCATCTGTATCAACTCCGGAAGGGCACCTTGTTAGGATTAGGAAGTAGATGGAGGTTGACCAGAAGGAAGGACTGATGGCAGCCACCAGCAAGTGAGCCACAATCAAGAGCAAGAAATCCAGAGCTTAATAGCCCAGCTGGTGTGGCAGAGGGGTGGCCAAGGTGGTAATGGACAAGAAATCAGCCTTCAGGAAGTACAAGAGTACACAGGAAGAGGAGGATAGAGAGGAATACTGTGCTAAATCAAGGGAAGCTGGCAGAGCAGTTAGAGAGGCAAAGGCCAATAGGGAATTACAGCTAGCAGAGAGAGAGAATGAAAAAGGGGGAGAAGGCCTTTTTCCAATACATAAAGGTGAAAAGGGATATAAGGGACAAGGTAGTAGAAGAAGGGGGGAAGCTGAAGTACTTAACAAATATTTCTGCTTAGTCTTCTCTAGGAAGAAGGGTGGTCCAGTGCCACAAAGGAGGGAAGGAGTGGGAAATGGGAAGGGAGGCCAAGTAGATAGGGTGCATAAAGGCTTAAAAGCCCTGAAAGTGGACAAATCGCCAGAGCTGGATGGCGTGCATCCAAGGGTTTTGAGGGAGCTAGCTGGTGGGTACCCTGGCAGACCTGTATAACCCCTCTCTGGAGACAGGGGGTGTACCCCTTAATTGGAAGAATGCACATGTGGTGCCTCTCCACAAAATTGGACTGAAGGAAGATTCTAGGAATTACAGGTAGGCCAGTTTGATCTCAGTAATGGGAAAGCCGATAAAGACCATTCTAAAGGAAATATTGGTTAACTTTCTGGAGGATAATGGGCTGCAAGATGAGAGACAGCATGGGCTTGTGTCAGTGAGTTCCTGCTAGACCAACCTGATTGACTACTTTAGCTGGGTAACCAGGACAGAGGACAAAGGCCAAGCACTTAATATCCTGTATCTGGATTTCAGCAAGGCCTTTGTCTCGTTAACTCTTAGCAGGTTAATCAGGAAGCTAGAAGACCTGGAGATAGGGGGTACGCTTCCTAGATGGGTTAAAAACTGACTCCAGGACAGAAGTCAGTGGGTGGTAGTTGGGGTAGTCCTCTGAGGGTAGGCCAGTGGCCAGTGGGGTCCCACAGGGCTCAGCCTGGTATTGTTTAACATCTCTATCAGTAAGATTGCAGATGGGTTTAAAGGTAAAGTGTTTGTGGATGGCCTTAAGCTCTCTGGGAGGTAGGACATGGAGGAGAGGAGACAGGACAAAGTCCTACATGACCAGGGACCCCAGTACCTGCAAGATCTGCTGTATCCCTACTCTGTCTCCCGCTCACTCCAGTCCTCCAATGAGGGGTTGCTGGAGTTTCCAAGGTATGTTTGAAAACATTTGGAGGACATATGCCTTTATGGCTATGACCCTGTGGAATTCTCTGCCTCATCAGATACGAGATAGCCTGATCACTGAGGGTTTTAAAACTGCCTTCAAAACATATTTGTTCCTCCATGCCTTTGAGGGGACTTAACACTGTTCTTAGAGAAGACTCGTGTAGAAACATTTTATAGCTGTATTTTAATATAGTATTTATTTTAATGATGTTTACGTTTGTTTATATGTACTGTTAAAGGCGCCCTGAGCACTGGAAGAGCGCCTAATATAAATTAAGCTATGATGATGATTATGGTGATAAGGAGGAGGACCTCAAAGAAATGCCTGCCTAAGCTGGAGAAGTGGTCCGGCAATTGACAACTGGGGTTAAATGCTAAAAAGTGCAAGGTAATGCAGTTAGGGGTAAAGAACCCAAAAAAAACAAATATTGGCTGGGTGGTGTCCAGGTAACCAGGTCAGAAGAGGAAAAGGACCTAGGAGTAATCATCAAGAGTAACCTAAAGCACTCGGCACAGCACACTAAGAGAGAGCAGCAGCCAAAGCAAACTGGATGCTGGTGTGCATAGCCAAGGGGGATAACAAGCCAAAAGGCAGAGGTCATTCTGCTGCTTTACATATCACTGGCAAGGCCACACCTGGAGTACATTGTGCAGTATTGGTACCCTTACCAGAAGAAGGATGTCAGCTTGCTAGAAAGGTTCCAGAGAAGGGCAACCAAAATGTTCCAGGGTCAGCAGGGCAATACTTATGAGGAGAGGCTGAAATAACTCAACATGTACTCCCTGGAGGATAGAAGGGAGGGGAACATGATCAAGACCTTTAACTGTGTTAAAGGTATCAACAGCGTGAGTACTGAGAGTATCTTCAGCCTTAGTGGAAAGCACTTTTCACTGAGAGGGTGATGGTCAAGTGGAACAAGTTGCCAGAGGAGTGGCATCCCTGAAGACAGTGGCAGCTTGAAGAGAGGATTAAACAGAGTAAGGGGAAGTTGCATGTGGGGGGAGGTGCTAGCGAAGAACAAGGAGAGGAAGGGTTGGGAGGTGGATCCCTCAGTAAACACTGAGGGACCTGCACTCATGAGCAGACTTGATAGACCATAAGGTTTTATCTGTTGGCTTATTTATATGTTTGTATGTAATGATGCACACTCAATACAGGATACAGTGCCATTAGTTCATTGGCTGGCCAGAAGGGTTGTTTTGATGTAACAGTAACTTGGCAAATACTAGGAAGAAGTGATGAAGTATTGAAGACTCCATGGTAGTATCAGGCAAAGAGAGACAGTAGCTCGCTGCAGGTGACAGGTGCTCAGTGGTTTTGCTGGGGAGGGGTGTGTCTTGTCTGTGGATAGCATTACTATCATTCAGATGAAAGTACTACCAGCTTGAAAAATATAGCAGTAAACACTTTAGAGTCCTAAAAATGATCTGAACCCCTGGTGGCACCCCACTCATGGCCTTTCTTCCCCAGATTTAAATCTGTTTACCACTACCCTCTCCTGTCTCCCACCTAACCAACTACCCACCCATCTATGGCCAGCTTATCCATGCTTACCTCTCTGGCCTCCTTTCTTAGTCTGCCAGTAACTATGCCTTGCTGCTTCCCTCTCCAGTGTTCCTAGCCTCCATTTCTAGGGAAGCCCTAAGCTAGGTTTCTCACTTGATCTCCTGCATCAATGGTTCCTCTAGCCTCTGCCTCCCTTGCAGTCAGTTTAACTATCCACCAAAGTGGACATCTAGCTTCTGCCTCAGCACACTGGTGCCCTCTCCTATTAGGTGAAGGTCATCACCCTTGAAGAACCTCCTCCCCCAGAAGGCTCCAGTCCCTTAAAAATGGTACCCCTCTTTCTGACACCATCCCTTGAGCCACCTGTTAAACTTGTCAGTCTCCTCCTTCCTTCCTCTTTCCTCCCCATAAGTATACCTGTGAGGACCATACTGAATGTCAAATTGCTTGCTCAGCCATGAAGGACCACAGTGAGCAAACGGTGTAAATATTGCCGGTCATACACAGGAACAGAATGGTTTATTAAAATGCTATATTTTTTTTTACTAAAGCAGCCAGTCTGCTACAAACCAATGAATGAGACCCACTACAGAAGACATGTAGCATAACAAAAGGCAATTTGCGAGAATGGTAGTATGTAGAATGCATTTATGATACAAGAAGACAGATAAGTTCCAATTTGTTTGGTATATGTAAAGCTTTCCCAGCTTAGCACATGCATTTTAAAGCCTAAAACCCAGTGCGAAGCAAAATGGTTATAGAAACTCTCCTGCTTGAGGGGTGCCTGTTGGAAATATCTCACCTAACACTACATTCTGCTGACCATGTCACAGCTCGGACCTCTCAACAGCAACTCACACACACTCAGTGTAACAATAATATTTACGATGTGCATAACAGAGCGTACATGACAGCGCAGCCTTTGTAAACTACTGTATCCCTTGGCGCTTAAAAATAGAGGTATGTACTGAAAGAGAGACGATGGTAAGTAAATAGGAATGTTGCAGCATTTCTGTTTCTCTTCAAAGTACTTTATCTGGTTCTTAATCTGCCTTGTAAATAGTGGTCTCCTTAGCAAATGCTTCCAAATGTACTTTTGGCCTTGCTGCTGCCTTTTTCTAGTTTGGACAATTGTACTTGTCTGTTATTACTGACTTGTTTTGGTTGGCGTTTACTGTCATTGTTGTATGATACTAATGAGGCCTTTCATTATTTTACAGAGCCGACCCTTTTGTTGGGCACTGTCTGTGATCTCACATTCAGGATTACATCTTGTCATACAGTAACTGCACTACCCAAATAATGGAGTAGCTCATTATGCAAACGTCATAGCATCCCCGAGTAATGGATGAGGAGTTGGCTGGGCTCATCTCAAGAAAAGTCTGCTCAGTCTCCAAAGGGACAGTGATGCTAAAGAAACCTTTTCATTCATACAGCACCTATGGCCACACTCGGCGATGGGATCCATTAGGGCACCATTGACATGAATCACTAACAGGCTTCTAGGCTGCATTTGACCGGACATCATTGAAGACAGGAAAACATAGACTCTGCTGTTTTCATTCTAGTGCTGCTGGAAAAATATGCCTTATTCTCAGATTTTCTCATGGCTTTCCATTGAAACGCATATTCTCTCTGTCTCTGTCTGTCTGTCTTTCTCTCTCTGTCTCTGTCTCTGTCTCTTGCAGGAAACCCAGTCTGTATGTGCAGATTTGAATTTGATGCATTTGTAATTTAAATTGTAGAATATGTTCCAGTCATACACAACACATACCCATGTAAATGCTCTTGTACATGTTGTACTGTACATACTGCCCCTAAACATAATCATAATACACTTCTGCAAATGTACAACTAATGTGTCTCTTTCCTCATTTACCAAACCTTAATAAAACCTTGAAGCCCCACTAAACATAAGTGATCAGTCTGTGTTCCTATAGCATGGTACCCGAGAGTTTCAGTGCTTTTACGAGCCTTCTCTAATAACCCCACTTCTGAAACCAGAACCACATCCCTCTCATTCTCTGCTTCCTCCACAGTTTCTGTGTTGAATATCACATCCATACTGCTTGTTTTCAGAATGCTTCATCATGGCTCCATTCCACACTTTCCATTCTTCCAACTCTAGACTTCTTTCTGTGCCTCATATTTCCCCCTTAACCACTGGCGAGTGATCCTTCATCTATCTCCCTACTGTCTGGAATAACATTCCTCTTCTCTTCCTTTCATCTCACTGAACTCCCTTTCCTCCTCAAATCCTGCTGCAAAACTCATCTTGTTTTCCTGCCTTGCAAGTTATTAAGACCCCATCAGTTGCCGTGTAATGCCCTTCTGCTTTATGTGCTCATAATTGTGCTGCAAACTATTTTTTTGTCAGAACTCTACCTAATATGTTGTCATCTACTCAGTTCCCCTTGTATAACCTGTTCAAATATTCAGTCACTGCATATTTTATTTCTGATGTTATCACATACACCAGTACAAAATGTTTTGAGATATGTTACTATAACACATGCCATATGATATTGTATTGTACTGTAAAAGCATGGTGGACAAGGAATATCCACCCTTCCCTACCTACTTACCATTTAGCAGTGCTGCTTTTGGTGACTACCTGCGTCAGCCAATATGAAACTTACTTTCTAGTGTCCACAGTCATATTCAAGTGTGCATAACTGTTCTGCTACCCAATTAGATGCAAGCGTGAATATGTCTTCTACTACCCAATCAAATGCAAGTGTCAGTACAACTTCTAGCAAATGAAAGTCTGAATACATCTAGTACCCAAGCAAATGTAAGTACATCTTCTATCAAATGCAAGTCTGAATACATCTTCTAGTACCCAATCAAATGCAAATGTAAGTACGTCTTCTATCAAATGCGAGTGTGAGTGCATCTTCCAGTACACAATCAAATGCAACTGTGAATACTTATTCTACTACCCAATGAACTGAAAGTATGACTACGTCTACATCTTCCACTATTGCTCAAGCAAATGCAAGTGTGAATACATCTTCTAGCATCAATCAAATTTAAGTGTGAATACTTATTCAAGTACCCAATGAAATGCAAGTGTGAATACTTATGTAAGTACTCAATCAAATGCAAATGTGAATACTTATTCAAGTACCCAATGAAATGCAAGTGTGAATTCTTGTTCTAGTACCCAATGAACTGAAAGTGTGACTACATCTTCTACTACTACTCAAGCACATGCAAGTGTCAATACATCTTCTAGCACCCAATCAAATGCAAGTGTGAATACTTGTTCTAGTACCCAATCAAATGCAAGTGTGAATACATCATAGGGTCCAGTCAAATGCAGTGAGGAGCTTTGATCACAAAATATGAGAATTAATGTTTTCTTGCGAAGTGTTGGATTGGGTGTGTGGATGGATGAAACTCTGCTGAACTCAATACCTCTTAACTGCAGAACTGCTTTTGGTTTTCAAGGATGAAAGTCTGCATATGGTAATATTATGTAGAAGAGCAGCTAACTAATGTTTACACACATTGCAAATAGAATGTAAAACTACTAAGTAAATCTGAATTAAGTGCATGGCAAGCATCCTGCCTATACGGCATGCATTATGTGTTCTCTGCAAAAACACTGCAACAAGCCACCTGGCAATGCCTTTTCACATGCAGATCATCCTTACATTTCTTGTTTGTATCCAAAGCAGCAGCCATTATGGGTGGATTTGTTATTAAAAGGCACTTATCAATCATGCCATCAGAAATGCTTGTCTTTTTGTTATTGTTTTCTGCTTTTCATTTTAAAGTAGTAATGACACTAAAAGAGATAAATGAGCGCAGTATACAGATTATTGAGCTAGTAATTGCAAGCAGAATTCAAGGGCATGCCCTTAAATGGGGGGGGGGTAGGATAAGGGGAGCATTTGAAAGCATTACTTCACACAGGGTGTGGTAAGAGGGGAACATCCATGTAGCCAGCCCCCATGCCCCCATCTAATGTATCAGGCTGCCACTTATTTGCACAGTATCTGTTGGTGTAACATTTTTACTTGTCTTCCCTTATAATCCCTTATATCAGGTTGATCCTGCAAGCCCCTCCACATGCCATAAAGGAAGCACTAGCCACTTGTACTATGTCCCAGAATCTCCTGCTGGTGCCCCCTTGGAATTATCTGCAGAAGATTCAGTTTTAGTACAAGTTGGAGCTGCCAAATGCTGCATGTACTGGTCAATGATACATTGTTTCTCCCACATAACCATTTTACCTGTTGAATAGCCTACCTGGTGAGGCAGCGGAAGCTGGCATTGTTCAGCTTTTAAAACAGGACTATACAGATTACTGAAGGAGAAAATGGACAATGATTGTTATACAGTATGAGTAGGGGTGCTATCATGAGTCTGTCTAATCAGGTGTGGAAGCTGGGAACTGGAAAGTGGCCAATGTTTATTTTTATTTATGTATTTGATAACCAGGTAAGTACATTGGTCCCAGGGATCATTTTCAGGTATGACCCGAGCCATCTAGCTGGCACGTAGAGCACAATTTTGAACATGAGAGATACAGGAACAGTCATAGTATTCAATATGTGGATCAGAAAGATAAATACAAATGTGGTATTGCAAGAAAAAACAATTTCCATAAGACTTATTTCAGTGTAGTACACATAGCAAGGACAGGGATGCACACAATTTTTGAACAATCAAACTAAAGTACAAATATTATTGATCTAGGGTGGCCTAATGTGGCCTCTAACTTGAAGGGGGAAGTTCATACCTGGGCAACTATAGACTAGTCAGCCTGACATCACAGCTGGGCAAGGTCTTGGGCTTGGCAGCAAAAAGCATGTCATGCAGAAACAAAAGTAGAGTCAAGGCAAAAAAGTCAGTACCGAAAGCAAACAGCCCGGCTCCTACAAATCGCAAACAAATAAAAAAGGAAATTGAGCAGATTCCTAAACTGGTGCAAAAAGAATACATCTTTATTTAAAAATTAGTAGTTAAAAATAGCTAGTATTAGTGCATGCAGGATCACTCAACATTGTGTGCATCGTGGATGCTTTGTCAAGAGTAAAAATTGCCCCCTAATATCCCAATTGAAATAGCATAAGCAGTTTAAAAACACGTGCAAAATTCATGCACAATTCAAGCGGTGTGAATATACTAATTGTCCATGAAACAACAACATTATAAATATCACACCTATTAATATTTATAACAAATAAATTAATTAACATGATTAAAAACAAGCTAAAAATGGTTTGGTGGCTAATGTATAACAAAGATTAACTTTTTTATTCAAGCTGAGACATACCATTAATTATAAAGAAAGTGTTGATCCAGTGCTTGAACCATGGCACACATGATATCTGCAGAACTGGATAATCAGTTAATTATAGAAACTCTGAAACTGAATACTTTTTGCTAAAGTGCCTTCTGCAGAAAACTGTAAAGACAGGTTATCAGTTATTTCAAAAATGGGACCAAACTGAATCTATCATTTTTAAAATACCTACCAATTGATAGATCCACAGATTTTCCCTTTGTAATATCTGATTCCCAGATCCTTACCTTGCAGTCCAATTCCTAAACTTTTCAATTGCCTCAAACAAGAATTCATGTCCTTTGCCAAATTCCTGGATGTGCATTGCAAGTGTATTATTTGGGTCATGTCATGCAGTAGGGCCCAAATGTTCCCCTGCCCTAACTTTCAGTTTTTGCTGAATCTTACCCACATTGAAGCATTTACAAGCACAGGTAGCAAGGTACTGTATAACACATTATTAGAATGACAATTGATGCCGGCCCACCAGTACAGCGGCAACGCAACTGCTTTCAGTGCCGACATCCCTAGTTTGGTGACGGACTCGGGAGTTGGAGGGCTGGCTGGGGGAAGGATTGAGCATCCCAGAGACTGACCTCCTTCTCCGGGGTGAGGGGGGAAGAGTGTCTGGTGCTATGTGGACCACTGGCAGAGGCTAGCAGTATCGCCACTGCCGACGCTTCATGCAAGAGTGGTGGGGCGGATGCTGGCATCATTGCACATCCCGGCCCCCAGGGATCTCAGAATACCAGAAAAATTCCAGCTCTGTTCAAGATGGCCCCCGTCTCCACTGTGACTAATGCCCACCGGGGGGTGGGTCCTGCTCCCGTAGCCCCACCCTGAGTTGTAAGCCAGGGCAAGAGACTGGGGGCAGCGAGCAGAATGGGGTCTGAACCCTCCAACCTTGGGGGGGAGCCCGGAGCACAAAAAAAAAATAAGAATGACAATTGATGAACTCTCTAACTTGAAATACATTGCCTGTTTTTTCATTCTATTCATGAAAGTATTTGTCCAAATCATAACCTTAAACTTGTAGTGGCCTAATGCAAAGTTACTCATACATGGTGCTGGCATCCAGCCAGGTCTAAGAGTCATTGACTTTGTGGGCTGTTTACTACCCTATTTCTAATATTCTAGCATCTCTTATACACCATTCTAGGGCATGACATTCTACTAGATATATAGTCATAGTAGCTTTTCTTCTTGCGTCCCCTTCTTTGGAGGCTCATGGTGCTGTACAAGGCTTAACTGAATATAAAAACTTTATCCACAAAAAATACTACATTTAGATAAAAATGAATAGGAATAGACCTTTACAATCTACAGCATAATAAAGTAAAATCAGTAGCATCATAGATGGCCAGAAGAATGATAAAAGGGACCTTCAAAGTTCTCCAAATGCCTTTCAGAAGAGGTATGCCTTCAGTCCCCTTTTTAAAGACCATCGCCAAGGGGGGCCTCCCTCAGTTCGCTGGGAAGAGTGTTCCAGAGTTTCCTTTGATACTGTAGAGCATGATAAGCTTCTTGTCAGAGTAAACCAGTGCAAGATATACAATGCATACACATGGTGGATTTCTAATTGGCTTGTGGGCAGGAAGCAGAGGGTTGTGGCCTACAGACACTACTTTGAATGCAGAGGAGCACTCAGCAGTTTGACAGTGCCCTCACGGAATCAGTGCTGAGGCCACTGCTTTTTAACATTTTCATCAATGTTTTGAAAGCTGGAGTTTCCAGCAGACTGCTTACATTTTTTGAAAATAAGAACACGGGGTGCACTGCAGCTAAGATGGGTGTATACCTGTAGATACATAGACAGTGTTGGCAGATAAAGGCCTATGGCCCACCCAGTCTGCCCATTTGAGCTTGTAAGTTTGCTTTGTTTTCCTAGAACTCTGTTGCCCCTTAACCCTGACCTCCAGAATTCCTTTATGTCTAACCCATGCATTCTTAAATCCTGTGATAGTTTCAGCCCCCACCGCTTCCTCTGGTAGGGTGTTCCACTTGTCCACCACCTGTTCTGTGAAGAAATTCTTCCTCACGTTTCCTCTGAATTGTCCTCCTTTCAACTTCATCCCATGCCCTCTAGTCCTGGAACATCTTTTTTACTTAAAAATAGTGTATTCCTGCACCCTGTTCCTTCCTGTAAGATACTTGTATGTCTCTATCATATCCCCTCTCTCCCTCCTCTCCTCCAGGGAGTACATATTCAATTCCTTCAACCTGTCCTCATAGGACTTGTGATGCAATCCATGTACGATCTTTGCTGCCCTCCTCTGAACCTTCTCTACCCGGTCTATGTCCTTATGTAAGTAAGGTCTCCAGAACTGTACACCGTACTCCAGGTGGGGCCTCACTAGTGTCTTGTATAGTGGAATTATGACCTTCCTTTTCCTGCTAGTGATGCCCCTGCCTATGCATCCCAGCATCCTATTTGCTTTACCTGCTGCCTTGTCATACTGTTTCCCTACCTTGAGGTCATCAGAGATGATAACCCCAAGATCCCTTTCCTGCTAGGTGCATGCTGTATCCTCACCCCCCAACTGATATATTGTGCCAGGATTTTTGTGCCCCATATGCATTATCTTGCACTTCTTTGCATTGAATTTCAACTGCCAAACCCCTGACCATTCTTCAAGTTTCTGCAGGTCCCTTCTCATTCTGTCTACACCCTCTGGTGTATCTACTCTGTTACAGAGCTTTGTGTTATCAGCAAACAGGGAAATTCTGCCTTCTAGGTCCTGCGCAATGTCACTGATGAAGATGTTGAAAAAGATCAGTCCCAGCACTGATCCCTGTGGTACCCCACTGGTCACTCTTCCCTCTGTGAAGTGACAGCCATTTACCACCACCCTCTGTGCCCTGCCACCCAGCCAGTAACCTACCCACTGCACTACTGTCCTGCCCACACCCATATTCCCCAGCTTGTGTAATAGTCTTCTATGTGGCACAGTGTCAAAGGCCTTGCTGAAGTCCAGATAGGCCATGTCCACTGCCCTCTCCGATCCACCTCCCTAGTCACCCAGTCAAAAAATTCAAAAGGGTTGGTCTGACATGAACTTCCCCTGGTGAAACCATGCTGCCTTGGGTCCTTTAGTCCATTGACAACCAGATGTTCCACCAATCTCTCCTTCAGTAGTGCTTCCATGATCTTCCCCACTACCGAGGTGAGGCTGACTGGTCTGTAGTTCCCCACCTCATAGAAACATAGAATTTGATGGCAGATAAGGACCGCTTGGCCCACCCAGTCTGCCCATTTCCCTAGCAGAAGTGGGAAACTACAGACCAGTTAGTTTAACCTCAGTGATAGGGAAAATGATGGAATCACTTCTGAATGAAAGAATTGTTGAGTACCTAGAGGCCAGAGGGGCACAGAACCCAATGCAGCATGGATTCACAGCAGGAAGGTCATGCCAGATGAATCTAATAGATTTTTTTGACTGGGTGACCAAAGTAGTAGATCAGGGAGGGGCTGTGGACATGGCCTACCTAGACTTTAGCAAGGCATTTGACTCAGTCCCACACAAAAGATTAATATACAAGTTAAACAGTCTGGGAGTGGGTCCCAAGATGATAGCCTGGGTAAAGAATTGGCTTGAGAATAGGACACAGAGGGTAATAGTAAATGGAGTCCACTCTGAAGAAAAGGGGGTTACTAGTGGGGTGCCGCAGCGTTCAGTATTAGGACCGGTCCTCTGCAATGTCTTTGTAAGTGACATTGCAGAGAGACTGGAAGGAAAAGTATGTCTCTTTGCAGATGACACAAAGATCTGCAACAGAGTTGATGCAAAGGTGTGGTGGAAAGGATGAGAAGGACTTGGCAAGGTTAGAGGAATGGTCAAATATATGGCAGCTTAGATTTAATGCTAAGAAGTGCAAGGTAATGCACCTGGGAAACAAAAGCCCAGGGGAAGAGTACACAATGGGGGGTGAGATACTAACAACAATAAAAATGGAAAGGGACCTGGTGGTAGTCATATCAGATGACTTCAAGGTGGGCAAGCAATGTTTAGGGCAGTAAGGAGGGATGGGGGGATACTGGGATGCATAGGGAGCAGCATCACCAGTGGAAAACAGGAAGTTGTTATCCCTCTGTACAGACAGCTGGTGAGAAGCCATATGGAGTACTGTGTGCAGTTCTGGAGACCCAATCTCCGCAAGGACATAGACAAGATGGAAGCTGTCCAGAGGAGGGCAACTAAAATGGTGCAGGGTCTGCACCGGAAGACATATGAAGAGAGAGACTAAAGGAGCTTAATATGTATAGCCTCGAGGAAAGGAGGGAGAGGGGGGACATGATAGAAATGTTCAAGTACCTCAAGGGAATCAACAAAGTCCAAGAGGGTAGCATCTTTCAAAAAAAGAGGTGTGCAAGAACAAGGGGGCACAATTTTAAGATGGAGGGGGGCGGCTCAGAGGTAATGTAAGGAAGTATTTTTTCACAAGAGGGTTGTGGATGCATGGAACGGCCTTCCGGACGAGGTTGTGGGGTCAAAAACAGTGGTTAAATTCAAGCATGCATGGGACAGCCATAAGGCAATTCTAGGGGGTGAGGGTAGAAAGAAGTAGGCTGCTGGTTAACTAGGATCTGCAGCTTATCCATTAGGAAGGGAAATGGGCAGACTGGGTGGGCCAAGCGGTCCTTATCTGCCGTCAAATTCTATGTTTCTATGTTACCTAATGGATAAGCTGCAGATCACACCTGTGCGGATGGCTGGCCTCATTTTCCTTTCCAGCGTAACCCACAGTATTTCTCCCCCATTTTGTTCCTCCTGGATCTCTGTGGCCCTTATGTCATTTTTCACATACAGTGCCACTACTCCTTCCTTCCTACCTGCCCTGTCTCTTCTGAATATGTTGTAGCCATATGGCCATTTCCCAGTCATGGTTATCATTATACCAGGTTTGTGTTATGGCCACAATGTCCAGGTCTGGCTGCACAATGACAGCCTCCAGATCCTCCATCTTGTTGCTAAGGCTCCTGGCATTGGCACACATGGCTTTCCATAATTTGACCTCCCTAGACTGCTTAGCTGTTCTACTCCAGCCCCTTCTCTGGTTGTCCTTTATCCCTGGTTCTCCTTGCTGTCTGCCCTTCTGTTGAATTTTGCCCCTTTTCTGCCTATCCACCTCTTGGGCACTAATCTTCATCTTTTGCACATTGCTTTGTAGAGATATCCACTCCCTGGTTCACTGGTTCCACTGCTAGCTGTGGGGGGATGGGTGGGCAGTTAGATACCCTCCTTGCTGGCCTGCCACCCCCCTTGGCTAGTTTAAATGCTTGTCAATGTAGCATTTAAACTTATCATTGAGTGCTTGGATTCCCCTCCAGGATGGATGCAGGCCGTCAGGCTTGAACAAGCCTCCATCCCTCCAGGGGGGGCCCCATTTACCAATTTATCCAAATCCTTCCTCACAGCTCCAGTTCTTCAACCATGAGTTAAAGTTCCTGGTGCATGCACCCTTATGCTCTCCCATGCCTCTCACAGGTAGTACTTCCGAGAAGGTGACAGAAGTAGCTACTTGCTTGAGACCCCTCTCAATTTCCTAAACTCTTCCTGAACTTCTTTTGGCTCCCCATTTGCCAGGTCATTAGTACCTAGATGGAAATGACATCCAGCTCACCCGCCCATCTTGCCTTCTCAGCAATCCCCAGGATCTTCCTTCCAGCCCTCCATGCCATGGCACCGGGTAGGCACCTCACCTCCCTGTCCTCCATCTCCTGTGTTCCTAACTGGATCCCTTTTATGACAGAGTCCCCCACCAGGATTCACTTCCTTCTCCTCTGGGGTCCACTGGTGTCCCTACTGAGGTCACCTCCATGGCTAACCTCCACATCCTTTCCTTCCACTTCTCTGGGTACCTCTATTTGGTGGTCCCCATTTGCCAGTGTGGCATATAAGTTCTTGAGTGGAATAGGATCTGGGATATGCCTCTGCCTGTCCGCTCTAACCCTGCCTGAGCCCGTTGTCATCCAAGTGTTCCTCGTTCTCGGCATCCTTTGCGGCAGCAGCAGCGTTGGACTGGGTGGTCTCTGGATAGGGGTGATGGTACTCCTGTCCCAGTTTACTTCCGCTCTGAGTTTGGCTACCTCATCCTGCAGTCCAGAGAGATGCATGCAGATAGTGCAGCACCTCAGCGTCCAGAAGGTCTGCCTGAATATGGCTGCCCCGCAGCCACTGCATTGCACTACTCCCCGCATTATACTACCCTTATACTGCTATTCCAGTACTTGTCTGTTACTGAAGCTCTCCTAGTTCCCTTTTTATTAATTTACTGTCCTAAAAATCCTGCCACTGCTCCTCAGATACTTTTCTTTAAAAAAGAAATAAAAAATGAGTCAAAACACTTGTTGTGCTGAGGGCGGGCTTCTTCCACCTTATGCCACTCCTACTCCACGACCCCTACTATATCCTGTGCTTAGCTCCTGTCAGTCAGATTTAACAGGGCATATCATTAAGAGCTGGGGGCAGGGAGGGAGGGGCGCGAAAATTTGCAGCAATTAAAGACAGCAAAGAAATACACCACCACTACAAACTAGGTTTTAAATTTTCAACAGCCCAAAAACAATTCTAAGTAAAGACAGCAAAGAAGTTACAGTGTCACTAAAAGCCCACAGTCTAATTTAAAACAAAAATAGCAATGTACAATTACTGTAAAGCACTGAAATGAATCTATTTCCTTCCCCTTCTGGCTTCTTCTGAGAAAACAAAAATCACTTGCTACCTCAACTCTGATTAAGCCCCACCTCCAATTATCATGTAGCTAAGGTCAAAGGCCAGACAATTAGTACCCCTCACCCAAACTACAGGGCAAGTCAGACAAGCCAGTAAAGGAAATGCAGTCCAGTTGAGAGGAATGGTGAAAGCAAATTAGTTTTAATAAAGAAATTCATAATATGAGGCAAAAAACTCAGCACACTAACCCTGACACTTGAAGATCCAGTAGCTCTATTTCATGGGGGCAGGGTAGGGCTGTGCTAATGCTTCTTTTTCATATGTCCTCTTACTGGATGGATTTGTGTGAAAATTGATGTGCATAAGACATCCTCCACAACTTCTTCTGCTCCTTTGCTACCAACTCCCCTCTTTGCACTCAACATTGCTCACGATACATCTACTTATCCACTCTCCCTCTTCTTTCACATCACCAGATCCATTGTACCCCATTAATTTCCAAATACTGGTTTGGGTCCCTTCCCTTTTACCTCTCTTTCCCTCCTCTCCCTTATCCCCTCTGCCTCCCATTCCCTCGACTCCAGGGATCATCGCACTTTTGCCATTCCTCATCCCTGCTTCTCTGCTGGGCAGTCAGCCTTTTCCTATCATCTCCCATCACTCTGGAACCAACTCCCCTTTTTCCTCCACTTCACCTTCTTCCCTGACTCCCTCAAGCACCAGCTGAAACTCCTTCCCTCCCCTTTGTCCTGTTTCCTCATTCCTTGTCTGCTTCCCTTGTATTTGCCTCATACCTAGGTGGAAGATTGCTGCAATGCTCATTTCCTGCTCATGCCTTGTTTCCATATTTGCCCTTTTCTTTGCCTTTACTCCTGTATTTATCCATGTCTCAGAGTGTTCTTTACTGTAACTGCAAAACAGTATATGTGCAATGTATTATGTACTCTCTGCTCCCTTCCCCTGTGTTGCACCTGGAAATGAGCCTCAGCTCAGTGTAAGGAAGGAAAGAAGAAAGGGAGTGAGGGAAGGAAGGAAGGAGTAAGTTTAAAAGGGGACACTGAAAACGTAAGACATTGTGTAAAACAAATGTCAAAGTTAAAAAGACAGCTATTGTTATATATTCCCTTATTCTTTCATTTATAAACTGAAAAAATAATATAGAATTAACACCCTAAAAACTCAAGAAAGGTCTGGGCAGGCATAAAAACTCTCCAAGGCAAGGTCTCCAGATCAACACTACACAGAGTACAACACTTCAAGAACACCACTTTGCATAACCCCAAGGATCAGGTACTGTAGCAGCATTCAACACATTTTTTTGCAGAGGCAGGTCTAGCATTTGAAAAGGAAAATCCTGACATGCAATCAACATGACTAGATACAAACTTCTCTGGTGTCTCTCAGTGGCCCCTGTTTGCCTTCAGAAACATTACAGAGAAGGACATCATGTGGGGATTCAGTGAACTGGATGTAAAACAGGCAGCTGGCTATGATAGAATAGAACTCATTTTCTATACACTTGTTGCACCACTTCTGCCAAAGCAGTTGTCTCCCATGTTCAACCTATCCCTAACAATGTCCCAGATACTTGATGACTGGAAAACTGCCTTCATAATCCCAATCTTCAAAGGGGGCGACCCCACTGACTCCATTTGTTACAAGGCTATATCTATATTCAAACAACATGAAGTCTTGCTATATTATAGACATTAGCAGTTTGATCCAGCTCTAGAACTGCCCCGGAGTGAAATGGTTAAAACCATTCCAAAATAGAATTTTGGCACGAGAGCAGCTCTATCTGTGTCATTTCAAACTTGAACTGTCAGATTCTTTACTCCGCCTCAGTGAACAGTCGCTCCGGAGATTTCTCCTTCTGCTCGGTTCATTTCTCGGTTTAAAAAGTGTTTTCTCGGTTGGATTTAACCGAGAATAGTTTTATTTTAACATAAAACCATTCGGTTCAAGCTCTATCTGTAGTAACCGTAAGTAAATGAAGGTTTTGTCTGTGTGGAACTTGTAAGTTATCGGTTCGGTTTGATCATTGGGTTTAAAACTCATTTAAAACTAAAGTTACTATTTTAGAGTCGGTTCCGGTTCTTATCGGTTAAAAAAGCGGATTTATTACGGTTTTTTCCAATACCCGTGACACGGTTAGGAACCGATAAGGGTGTCTTGCCTGGCACTGCCGTTAAAAGGGCAAGTTTTTGGTTAGGCTGGCATTATGTCTGAGAAACCCAAAAGAAAAACCGGGCCCACTGGTTTCAACACTGTGATGTTTGTGGGAAGTCTTTGCCAAGGCTGACCCACACACCACATGTGTTTATTGTCTGGGGTTTGACCACCTCCAGTCAGACTGCCAGGTATGTAAGAATTTCCCTGCAGCCACCCTGGAAAAAAGATTGGGCAGGCTCAGGGAACGAGAGGCCAAAAAGTCCGCTGACCCGGATGGCCAGCCCGGTTCGGTGCCAACCGAACCAGAGGGAGTGCCCTCTGACCAGGGCCAGACTTCCTCGGCCAAAAGAAAAGCTGGTTCTGAGGAACCAATTCCAGTAAAGAAAACAAGAAAATCTGCAGGTCTGGAGTCCAAAATTCCATCTCCAACTGCTGCAGAGATAGCAAAAGCCATACAAATTGTCCAGTCACTGTCTCAGGGTCCGTCAGAACCACCACTATCTGGTAAAAGGTCGGTTTGTCCGGTCCCAGTGGTTCAGGATTATGATATTGAGGAATTTTATGAACCAGAGGAGGGGGAGGAGGATTATGAACAGTATGAATGTGGCTGGGAAGGTCTGGGTGTGCCCATTGAACTGGACATCTCCCCAGACAGACCTTTAGAATCTCCCCCTATGCTGTCTGAGTCCCCATCTCATTTTATGTTTTATAAAAAAGTTGCTGAAACCCTCCAGCTTCCTTTAGAAGAGGCTGTGGATGAGCAAGAGGAGCCTGATTTTGTAGAAATGATGGATATTCCAGAGTCTAGGAGATTGTCTATTCCTTTACATAAGTCTTTTAGGAAACAAACAATTAAAATTTTAAAGCTCCTAATTCTGTGCCTCCTGTAGATAAAAGATGGACAGAAGGTATACATTGACAGGCCCTGATACAGAATTCCTTTCTCAGCAATGCAGTCATGTTGGGGTAGTTCAGGTTGCTGCCTGTGATAAAGCTAATATTCCCTTGGCTTCACATCCTCCTGACAAAGGATTCCATGAAGATTGATGCCATGGCAAAAAAAACAGTATATGGCAGCCTCTCTCTGGGACTCAGGCAAGCACATTATATGGCTTATGTAGCTAGGTATCAGAAATCTAGATGGGATACTGTTATGCAATTGGCCAAGCAGGCCCATGGCCAGCTGGCTAGTGTACTAGAACAGGTGGCTGCTGATGGCATTGAAGCCTCTAAGGTTCAGTTTCATGCTGCTGTGGATGTTAATAATGTTTTCTCTAGGGTCATGGCCACATCTGTAGCTTTTCATAGGTTGGCCTGGCTCAGGTGTACTAGTTTGTCACAGGATACCCAGACTAAGGCTATGGATTTTCCTGTGGTGGGAAATTCTCTGTTTGGAGAGCAGACAGAGAATTACATGAAGAAGATGGATGAATATAGGACTACTTACAAGAGTGCCCAGGCTAAGGAGCGGCAAGCCACTCCTCAAAGGCATGCCCCCAGGGGTAGGGGTAGGCCTTTTCACAGGCCTTTCTACCAGACTCAGGCCTCCTCTGCCTATGCTCAGAGGGGCTTCTTCAGAGGCAGGGGCAGACGAGGGGTGGGCAGACCTGCTCCCATCCCCCAGCCTAAAGCTCCTGCGAAACAGGCACCCTGATGGGGTGCCCAGGGCCGATTCTCCTGTACCAGTGGGGGGCAGGCTGGCTTACTTCAGTCAGAATTGGGCTTCTTTACCTCAGACAATTGGGTTCTGGAAGTAGTAAGCCAGGGTCTGGTTCTCAGCTTCAAAAAAGTTTCCCAAGTTGAGAAGCAGACTTTTTCTACCTGAAAGTGCTTCAGAGACCCTCGCTCTGGAAACAGAGGTCTCATCCCTGTTAACTCTCAGAGCAGTAGAAAGGGTTCCTCCCCTGCATCAGGGCAGGGGTCTGTATTCCAGATACTTCCTTACCCCAAAAAAGACAGGAGAATGGCAGCCCATTTTAGATCTCAGATATCTGAACAAGCATCTTTTGAAACCAAAGTTCAAAATGGTAACTCTGGCAATGATTTTACCTTCCCTAAGGCCAGGGGACTGGCTAGCCTCCCTGGACCTCAAGGATGCCTATTTTCATGTCCTAATCAGAAGATCCCATCAGTACCTCAGATTCAGACTGCCCTCAGGTCATTACCAGTTCAGAGCAATGCCCTTGACCTTACCTCTGCTCCAAGGGTATTCACAAAGTGTCTAGCAGTGGCAGTGGCCCACTTAAGGAGGCAGACAATTGCTGTTTTCCATATCTAGATGACTGGCTCATTGTAGGCCAGTCCCAGAACAGGTAAAATCTCACCTGCAGGTCACCCAGCAGCTTCTCACCTCCCTGGGTTTTCTGCTAAACCTACAAAGTCGGTTCTGGAACCAGTCCAGGTACTCACCTTTATAGGGGCAGAATTGGACACAAAGCTGGCCAGAGCCTTCTTCCCCAGAAGGGTAAGGAATTTAGTGGCTCTGGCCTCTTCCTTCACTCTGCAGGTCTCTGACCAGCAAGACACTTTCTGCAGCTCCTGGGGCACATGGCTGCATCCACAGCTGTTGTGCAGGGCCAGATTTCAGATGAGAGACATTCAGTTTCACTTGAGAACCTTTTGGTCTCAGAGAAGAGACCCCTTTCAAATTTGGTCCCAGTGACTCGAACCTTGATCCTAGCTCTCCAGTGGTGGCAGGATCAGAGCAATTAGAGCGGGGTCCCCTTCATTTCCCTTCTCACGACTTGACTCTCACTACAGATGCTTCCCTTCTGGGTTGGGAGCCCACATGGGCGACCTTTCCACTCAGGAGTTTGGTCCCCAGGAATCTCTGCTCCACATCAATTTGCTGGAACTCAGAGCTGTCTTTTAGCTCTTCAAGCTTTTCTGCATCTGTCCACGACAAGGTGATACAAGTCAGAACAGACAACACCACAACAATGTGGTACATCAACAAGCAGGGGCACTCGGTCTTCGGCCTTGTGCACGAGGCAAAAGTTGCGGTCTCTGGCCTATTCCTGAACACTTCCTTCATAGCAGTTCATCTTCCAGGGAAGGACAATGTCCTAGGGATGCCCTCAGCAGGATTTCCCAGGGCCATCACGAATGGTCCCTGGATCCTCAAGTGCTGGGGATAGTTTTTGCCGGTGGGGCATCCCTCAGATAGATCTTTTGCAGCCCCAGGCAATCACAAACTTCCTCTGTTCTGTTGCAGGCCTCCAGTGCTGGGCTCAGTTCCCTGGATGCCCTTCTTCTGGATTGGGAGGAAGTTCCTCTATGCTTTCCCCCTTTCCTCTCCTATTCAAAGTACTAGTCAAATCAGATCTCAGCCTTGCAGGGTGATTCTGATTGCCCGGATTGGGCCAGGCAGCCTGGTACCCATTCCTTCTGTCTCTGACAGTCCATCTTCCCCTGTGCCTCCCCAGGAATCACAATCTGTTGACTTGTCCCAGGGAAGGGTTTGGTATCCGGACCTCAAATCCCTCAACCTCAAGGCCTGGCTCTTGAGGATTAGAGTTGCTGATTTACACCTTTCTCAGGGTGTTCTTGAGATCCCAAAGGCTTCCAGAAAGCCTTCCACTAGGCTACTTATAGTTCTAAATGGAAAGGTTTTATTTGGTGTGCTGGGAAAAATATTTCCCAGAATCTGCTGAATTGCCCATTTTGTTAGATTACATGGTACATCTTAATTCCTTGGGTCTCAGACCAGCTACCCTGAGAGTTCATTTGGCAGCTGTGTCTGCTTTTGTGTCAGCAGGAAAGTCATCCCCTCTTTCCTCTCATCCTGTGTTTTCCAAGTTTTTTAAGGGATTACTCCATACTAATCCTCCCTTTCGGGAACCGGCCCCTGCTTGGGACCTTAATGTTTGCATTGCCCAGTTAATGCAACCCCCTTTTGAACCTCTGTCTTCTGCAGAGCTTAAGTACCTAACTTGGAAAACTTTTTTTCTAGTGGCTATCACTTCTGCCAGATGCATAAGTGAATTGCAAGCCTTGTCAGTGGAGACTGACTTTATTTCTTTCCACAGGGATAAGGTAGTCCTTAGGACTAATAGGAAGTTTTTGCCTAAGGTGGTTTCAGATTTCATCTTAATCAATCTATCTCCCTTCCAGTATTTTTCACTGATCACTCCTCTTGGGTGAGAGGAGGTTGCACAGCCTGGATGTTAAGAGGGCTCTAGTTATTATGTAGAGCGTCCAAAGGTCACTGAGTTGAATCCCTCCAACTTTCCTTACCTATGGTGAAGTTGGGAAGGCAAACCTGCCACTAAGAGATCAATAGCCAGGTGGATTGTCTCTTGTATCCAATTTTGTTATCAGAAAGTGGTCAGAGCCCCCGGTTTGAGGGCTCATTCTACCAGGGGTACAGCTGCGTCTCTAGCTGCTGCCAGAGATATCCCTTTATTAGAGATTTGCCAGGCTGCTACTTGGAAAACGGTACACTCTTTTACCAAGCATTACTCCCTGGATGTCCAGGCCAGGATAGATGCTCGGTTTGGCACAGCTGTTCTTCAGAGCCTATTCCCTAAGTAGGTTCTGCCCCTCCTCCATGGAGGTACTGCTGTGTATTCTGCTAATGTCTATAATATAGCAAGACTTCATGTTGTTTGAAGAAAAATTACTCACCTTAGTAATGTTGTTTCTTCTAATGGAGTCTTGCTATATTATAGACCTCCCAACCTGCCCTCTCAGAACCTCTACTTGGTGGGGTGCGGGCAACTTAGTGTGGGCACTACTTATGTCCTGTTAGCATTTTGTCCCTTTTGGGACTTTGGGGTGTGTATGTGTACTGCTGCGTGTGTGTTTTATTATATTTATGTTCCATTTTCTTATTATTAGAATGGTGTTAGTATTTCTGGTCCCTGACTTGAGTCTTGGATGTTGGGACCATCAATGGTTGTTATTATTTAGGTAGCCATTTGGCTAGTGGAGGTTACAGCTTCCACACAGACCTTAGTGAGTTTGGCTCGTAAAGATTCTGACAGTTCAAGTTTGAAATGACACAGATAGAGCTGCCTCGTGCCAAAATTCTATTTTGGAATGGTTTTAACCATTTCACTCCGGGGCAGTTCTAGAGCTGGATCAAACTGCTAATGTCTATAATATAGCAAGACTCCATTAGAAGAAACAACATTACTAAGGTGAGTAATTTTTTCTTCTCACCCATACTTGAAAAATTCAAGACACTAGTACGTAAACAACTAACCTCCTACTTTATTACATACAGTGTATTAACCGAGTACCAGTCAGGGTTCAGGAAAGGGCACAACACAACATACGCAGTGTCCAGGGTAACAGATAATATGTTTAGTGCCTTTGATAAAGGACTAGTTTCCCATGCAATTTTTTTAGACTTATCAAACACTTTTGACACTGTCAACCACAGTATCCTACTAAACTGGCTCAGAACTTCTGGCTTGGGCATCATAACATAGAAACATAACATAGAAGTTGACGGCAGATAAGGACCGCAAGGCCCATCCAGTCTGCCCATTTCTTTTTCTACCTTATAAATGTACCATCGGCCTTTGCTCTGTCAGTGACCTATCTATTCATAGTCATTTGTATTGCTCCCTTATGCCTATCCCATGCCTGTTTGAAGCCCTGCACTGTATTCATAGCCACCACTTCTTGTGGTAAGCCATTCCATGCATCTACCACCCTTTCTGTGAAAAAGAATTTCCTCACATTCCCCTTAATCGGCCTCCTCTAATCTCATGCTGTGTCCTCTTGTCCTGCTATTTTCTTATATTTAAACATGTTAGACTCTTTCACCTTGTTTATGCCCTTAAGGTGTTTAAATGTCTCGATCATATCACCTCTCTCCTCCTTTGCTCAAGGGTATACATATTGAGCTCCGTTAATCTGTCCTTATATGTCTTCTGATGCAGTCCCTGCACCATTTTGGTTGCCCTTCTCTGGACTGCCTCAATTTGGTTAATGTCCTTGTGAAGGTGTGGCCTCCAACACTGCCCAGTACTCAGATGGGGCCTAACCAATGTCTTGTACAGAGGATTATTACCTCCTCTTACGACTTGTGATACCCTACTAATACACCCTAACACCCCCCTAGCCTTACCTACTGCTTTAGAGGTCTGCTTGGATGATTTTAGGTCATCAGTGATGATGATGCCCAAGTCTCTTTCTTCCTTTGTGACTGCTAGCAACTCCCTCCCAGCCTATAAGTGGCTTCAGGGTTTTCTTCCTATGTGCATGATTTGCACCTCTTTGCATTAAATCCCAGTTGCCACTCTTCTGACCATTCTGCTAGTTTATCCAGATCTCTTCTCATTCTGCCCACCCCATCTGGATCATCTACTCTGTTGCAGATCTTGGTGTCATCTGCAAACAGACAAGCCTTACCCTCTAGTCCATCTGCGAGGTCACTAATGAAGATGTTGAATAGGACTGGCCCCAGGACTGATCCCTGAGGTACCCCACTTGTGACTTGCATCTCTTCTGACTGTATACCATTTACCACCACTCTCTGTTTTCTGCCAGTCAACCAGTTTGCCACCCAGTTGACCAACTTCTGACCCACCCCGAGCCTACCTAGCTTATTTATCAATCTTCTATGTGGAACAGTGTCAAAAGCTTTGCTGAAGTCAAGGTAGGCGACATCAACTGCTCCCCTTGGTCCACCACTCTGGTTACCCAGTCAAAGAAATCTATGAGATTAGTTTGACAGGACCTTCCTTTGTAAACCCATGCTGTCTTGGATCCTGTGCCCTATGGATTCCAGGTGTTGCACTATCCTTTCCTTAAGGTGCCTCCATAATCTTGCTCTACTACTGAGTAAGACTGACCGGTCTGTAGTTCCCGCCTCCTCCCTGCTACCACTCTTGTGGAGTGGGATCACATGAGCCTTTCTCCAGTCTTCTGGGACCTCTCCTGTGCTCAGAGACTCACTAAACAATTCTGCTAATGGCTCTGCTAGTTCTACCTTTAGCTCCTTAAGTACCCTGGGATGTATGCCATCAGGTCCCATTGCCTTATCCACCCTGAGCTTAGCAAGCTCTTGTAGAACCCTTTCTTTTGTGAAGGGAGTAGTGCTCACCTCCCTCCCCCCTGTGTCCATGATGCTGAGCTGTGGGCCCTGCCCTACCTTCTCTTCAGTAACATCTCATCAACACACTACTCTGGTTCTCAGTCTATCTGGGTTCCAGACAGTAATGTGTTAGGACAGGGGGATCACTGCTCTGATCTGGCCACTGTTAACAAAGAGGTACCCCAGGGATCAGTCCTGGGGCCCCTCTTATTTTTGATCTTCATCAATGAGATTCCAACACTCAGCTCTGTAGACACAAAACTGTTCCTTTATGCGGATGACACGATCCAATACATGCACAATAAGGATGCCACCACCGTGATGAACACGATCCAAAGCGAGTTCCATAAAATTCAGAAGATACTATCAGAGTTAACGCTTATGCTTAATACTAATAAAATGCAATTGATGATGTTAAGCAAGAAAGCTGTTGACTCCACCCAATTTTCCCTAAATGCAGTAGGGGGAAGATATAATTTCTGGAGTAGTCACCTATAAATACCTGGGTATTTACCTAGAAGAGAGTAACTATCATTTAGCTCCCATATCCAAAACCTGTCCAACAAACTAAAAGGCCTCCTAGCCTTCTTCTACAGGAACAATGTATATTTTAGCCTACCAGTTAGAAAGAATCTGGTCTTATTTTTGTCCAAACTAGACTATGGGGACTGCATTTTTAGAACTGCCTCAGAAACACTCCTGGGAGTACTAGACCCACTCTATCATAGTGCCTTGAGATTCATTACAGGTCTGCCTTGGAACACCCATCACTGTCACCTATACAAGGCTGTGGGCTAGACCTCTCTAGCTGTATGGAGACAACTACACTGGTATACCTTTGTATATAAATTCATTACAAATTCATCCTACCTACTGAGCAGGCTAAATCCTAGATCACTAAACACCTACAATCTCAGATCTACATCACTGATAAATTTTTCATGGCTGAGATTTCGTACAAAGGCTGGGGAATGTTCTCTTGCAAAAAATGGTCATGTGCACTTAGGAGACCATTAGGAAAACATTGCAGATAACTAACATTATACCAATCATCCAGTTCAAGGTGTGTTTCAATAGAGTGCTGCATAGCTGTTGTAACTGTTATGGTCAATCCCTCTCCTTCTCTGTGCACCTATTGTAGCAAATTCTTGCCAGCTGTGAATATGTGATGCTACTGTATGAAATTTCATATTATTCCTCACTGTTAATGTCTTTGTATACTGGATGCAACTGTAAAAGAGAGCTTCTGCTCTCAATTTGCCTTCAATTAAACCTTGATTGAGTGAGGATGCAGGAGCAAAGCATTCCCAGTAATACCCGTCCCTTCCCAAAATACTCTTTTTGTTATGGTGCATATAGCAAAATATCCCTCTCCTGACTAAATGAAAAACATATTTGAATAAATAATAGTGAGCATGAACTCAAACATTTTCAAATGAAGCACATAATTATAAAATATTGGCTGTTATTCAATGGCCAGAAATAGATAACATCATGAAAAAAACAATATTGCAAGACAGGGACATTAAAGTAGAGCTGTCACAGTAGACCAGTGAAGATACTGATAAGACAGTTTGCCTGCTGCATAAGAGAGGGGAGGGATAGGTGTCGCCAGAACTAAAGTAAAAAGTTGTAGAAATAAACATAAAACCATAGGAAAATAGCGGGGAAAGATACTGTAATAAAAATAATTAAACTAAAAATTAAAAGAATTTAAAAAGGAAAACAGTGGGAAAAACTAAACTACAGTGAAATGGAAAGTTAGCTGTCACTGAGAAAAGAATGAGAGAAAGCATCAGCAGTAATCCTATGGATTGTTCCCAGTTGAGCATCGCAGCTGGAAAAGGTGAGGTGGTAGTGGTGGGGAATTTTTAACCTGTCTAAAGTAGACTGGGCTTATCCCACCACATCCTGTGCCAGAAGTCAGAAAATCCTAATTGCTATCCAGGATGGCTTCACGACTCAGTGTGTGACCAATGCTACCAGGGAGGGGACAGTCCTGGACCTAATGCTCACCAATGGGGAGCATGTACAGGAGATTGAAACTTGGGAACCCCTTGGTGGAAGTGGCCACAATGCAGTGTAGTTCAGTTTGGACATGGGCAAGGATGACATCCCAACCAAGACCAGAACATTGGATTTCAGGAGAGTAAATTTTAAAATGATAAGAGAAGTGCTAATGGAAAACCTGGAAAGTATGGAGGAGGGCATGGGGTGGACTGATTATGGGCCATTGTTGGGGGGGGGGTGGATTTAGAAGGCCACAAGCAGTTGTATCAAATTGAGGGAGAAGAAATCGAAAGCCAGACCACCAAGCTAGTTTAATGGGGAGGTGGCCAGAGTGGTAAGGGAAAAGTGGGCAGCTTATTGAAAATTCAAAAGAACAGCAAAGGAAGAGGATGAGGAAGAATACCAGAGGCTAGCTAAGGTGGCAAGAAGGGAAGTGGAGCAGGCACAGAAAGAGCCTCAAATAGCCAAAGGAATAAAGAATGGGGAAAAGACCTTCTTTCGCTACATAAGTGAAAGGAGGGACAAGAAGGATGGCATTGTTAGACTGAGGAAGGGGGATGGTTGGCTTGATGAAGACAGGAGTAAAGCAGAGGTATAAAATGAATATTTTTGCTCCCTCTCTACAAAGGAAAAGGACGGACTGATGCCACGTGCAGAGAGAAAGCGGGAGGGAACAGGGAGTGAAGACATAGAGGTAATCAGGATTGAAAGAGTGAGGGCAGGGCTGATGGCCCTGAAGGTGGACAAATCCCTGGGGCCAGACGAAATACACCCCAGGATGTTGAAAGAGTTAACAGAGGATCTGATGAGGCCACTGGCTGTTCTCTTCAATAGTTCTCTGCAGTCAAGAGTGGTTCCACTGGATTGGAGAACGGCACAGGTGGTGCCACTCCACAAGAGTGGACCCAAGGATGACCTGGGTAACTATAGGCCAATCAGCCTGACCTTAATAGTATGTAAACTCATGGAGACCATACTAACCATACTAAAGGAAAGGTTGGTGAGGTACATTGAGGAGAATGGTCTACAGGATGAAAGACAGCACTGGTTTGTGGCAGGCAGATCATGTCAAAGGAACCTGATTGAGTTCTTCGATTTGGTCACGAGGGCAGCAAACAAAGGCAAGGCGATGGATATCTTATACCTGGACTTTAGCAAGGCCTTCATTTCTGTACCACACAAAAGATTGATAATGAAACTGAGGGATCTAGGGGTGGGGGAGAATATGGTAAGATGGGTTGAGAACCGGTTGAGTGGTAGAACCAGAGAGTAGTGGCTAGGGGTGAGTTCTCAACATCAAGGAGGTCACCAACAGGGTCCCACAGGAATTGGTTCTGGGGTCAGTGTTGTTCAATGTCTTCATAAGTGACATCAGGGAAGGCATTAAAGGCAAAATGTGCCAGTTTGTGGATGGCATCAAACTCTGTGGGAGCGCAGACACCAAGAAGGGGATACAGGCCCTGAGGGAGGACCTTGCCAGACTAGCGAGATGGTCAGGTATCTGGCAACTTAGTTTCAATGTCAAAAAGTTCAAAGTGATGCATGTAGGAGCTAAGAACCCTAGGACAGAGTATTACTTAGGAGGTGTTCAGGTAACTGCTTTCAAAGATGAAAAGGATCTAGGGGTAGTGATTAAGAGTGACCTGAAACACTCCTCTCAGTGTAAAAAGGCAGTGGTGAAGGCTAACAGGATGCTGGAGTGTACTACCCTCTTGGTAAAAACATAGAAACATAGACTTTGACGGCAGATAAGGACCGCTTGGCCCATCTAGTCTGCCCATTTTCCTACCTACAGGATAGGCTGCAGATCCTAGTTAACCAACAGCCTATTTCTTCCTACCCCCCACAAGAATTGCCTTATGTCTGTCCCATGCATTCTTGAATTCTCCACAGTTTAGACCCCACAACCTCATCAGGAAGGCTGTTCCATGCATCCACTACCCTCTCTGAAATAATACTTCCTCCATTGCCCCTGAACCGCCCTCCTTCTATCTTTAAATTGTGTCCCCTTGTTCTTGCAAGTCTCTTTTTCTGAAAGATGCTACCCTCTTGGACTTTGTTGATTCCACTGAGGTACTTAAAAGTTTATATCATGTCCCCCCTCTCCCTTCTTTCCTCAAGGGTATACATATTAAGCGCCTTTAGTCTCTCCTCATACAGCTTCTCTTGCAGACCCTGCACCATTTTAGTTGCCCTCCTCTGGACTACCTCTATCTTGTCTATGTCCTTGCGGAGATGGGGTCTCCAGAACTGGACACAGTACTCCAGATGGGGTCTCACCAACTGTCTGTACAGAGGGATAACAACTTCCTGTTTTCTGCTGCTGTTGCCTCTCCCTATACATCCCAGTATACCCCCAGCCCTCCCTACTGCCTTCTCACATTGCTTGCCTAACCTTAAGGTCATCTGTATATGATTACCCCAGGTCCCTTTCCTTTTTGTTGTTGTTACTACCTTCCCACCATTGTGTATTCTTCCCCTGGGTTCTTGTTTCCCAGGTGCATTATTTGCACTTCTTTGCATTGAATCCTAGCTGCCATACTTCTGACCATTCCTCCAACCTTGCCAAGTCCCTTTTCATCCTTTCCACGCCTCCTTGTGTGTCAACCCTGTTGCAGATCTTTGTGTCATCTGCAAAAAGGCATACTTTTCCTTCCAGTCCCTCTGCAATGTCACTGATGAAGACATTAAAAAGGACTGGACCCAATACTGAACCCTGCAGTACCCCACTAGTAACCCCTCTTTCTTCAGAGTGGACTCCATTTACAATTACCTTCTGTGTCCTGTTGTCCAGCCAATGTTTTACCCAGGCTACCACCCTGGGACCCACTCCCAGGCTGGTTAATTTGACTATTAATCTTTTGTGTGGGACTGTGTCAAATGCCTTGCTAAAATCTAGGTAGGCCATGTCCACAGCCCCTCCCTGGTCTACTACTTTGGTCACCCAGTCAAAGAAATCTATTAGATTCGTCTGACATAAAAAGTGCCTCTTCTTCTCTCTCTTCTAAACCTTTCCCCACCAGCTGAGGGCTGTGCCCCCTAGTGGCTTGTTCCCACTAAGACTGAAGAGGCCCTCAGTGCTCACCCTGTTAATTAAGCACTAATACCCAACAGGGTGTGTGTTGTGCTGGGGTAGCGTCACGCCTCAGGTGGCTGGGCACGAGTCCGCAGGCAGAGTGTGTCCAACAACTGAGGCATGACGTTATCCCAAATGACACACACCCTGGAGGGCATTATTACTATTATACAATGGCTCGTTGTTATATATAAAATAAAAAAATAATTTTAAAGAATGTTTTTTAGTGTGGAAAAATATTTTTGTTTCTTAAGAGGAGATGCAAAAAAAGAGGTCATGTAGCTCATCATATAGCTTATCTACAGGTTCACAGAGAGGCTGAGACTAGATCCGTGATGTTGTACTGGGATAATATGATGGGTCCAGCCCAAGATTGACCAATCAGAGACCAGGAAATTTTCTTGTCATTGTATAATACCCTTTAGGTACTTGAAAGTCTCAGTCTCCCATCTTTCCTCAAAAGAGTACGTGTTGAGCTCTCTGAGCCTTTTTTCGAAGGTGTTGGCTCTGGATCATGTTGGTTTCCCTTCTCTGGACCATCTTCAGTAAGTTGACATCCTTCATAAGATACGGGCTGCAAAACTGCACACTGTATTCCAGATGTGGTTTTAAACAGTGTCCTGAACAACGGCAGAATGACCTCTTCCTTCCGGGTGGTAATTTTCCAGCTATGCAGCCCAGCATCCAAATTGCTTTGGCTGATGCTCTCTTGCAGTGTATAGAGTGTTTCTGGTCATGTGTGATTATTACTTCCAGGTCCTTTTTCACTTCTGACCTAGTTATCTGCATTCCGCCCAACCAGAATTTAGTACCCAGATTCTTCACCCTCAAGTGCATAACCTTGCACTTTTTGGCATTGTACCCCAGCTGCCAAATGCCCAACCACTTTTCTAGCCTGACCAGGTCCTCCCTGAGTTCCTATATTCCCTCCTCTCTGTCTACTCGCCCACAGAATTGGTGTTGTCTGCGAACAAGCAGGTTTTATTTTATTATTTTTAATTTTTTTGTTTTAGTCTTTGGTAACTGGGTATGGCCCAGTAGGCACAAGTGCCTGTTTTCAGGGGCAACCTGGGAGCACTGGGTGGTTAAGTGACTTGCTCAGAGTTACACAGTATGCAAGTGGAGGTTGTGAGAATCAAACTCAGGTCTGGTCTGCTGGATGTATCAAGCTCATTAACACCTCATTCCTCTCATCTCTAGGCTATACTGTTATCCTTGATCTTATCCATGATGCCACTTGTGAAGAAGTTAAATGGCACCAAACTGAGTGCCAAGCCCAGTGGGACCCCACTGGTCACAGGCTTGGCTTCTGTGAATTCTCACCCAGCTTCCTCCCTTTGGCTTCTATCCTGCAACCATCTTCTGACCCATCCCATGAGCTTAGCCCCCACCTCCAGGTCCTCCAGTTTCCTGACCAGTCTCTTATAAGGCACTGAGTTGAAGGCCTTGTTGAAGTCCAGATACAGCACATTAACACCTGGCCCTTGTCCTCTGTCCTAGTGACCCAATTGAAGAAGTCAATTAGATTAGTTTGTCAGGATCTCCCTGACACAAACCCATTCTGCCTTTCATCCCAGAGCCCATTTTCCTCCAGAAAGCTGATCAGTCTCGCTTTCAGGATGGTCTCCATCAGCTTACCCACTATTGAGGTCAGGCTGACTGGTCTCTTATTTCCTGGTTCATCCCTCAGCCCACTCTCATGAAGAGGCACCACATGCACTGTTTTCCAGTTCTGAGGCACATTGCTGGACTCCAAAGAGGTGTTAAACAGGTCTGCCAGGGAACCTGCCAGAACCTCAGCCAATTCTCTAGGGACTCTCAGGTGCATGCCATCTGGCCCTGGTGATTCACCTTTATGGCCCTTAAGTACCCTGTTGGCTTAAATTGTGCCATCTGTGACTCCTCCCCGGTCCCTACCCCCTACTCCTTTGTGGAACTGGTCCATCCTTCTCTTGAGTGAAGAATGAACAGAAGTACCCATCAACAGCCTCTTTCTTTTCTTCACTACCCTCTTCCTAACTGTCATCGAGGCACAGGTCAGGAAGCATAGGAAAAAACAGGAGCAGTTGTAGAATTCACAAAAAGTGTTTATTAGTACTAGCAGTAACATAAAAAAATAAAATTGTTCAGAATAACTATTTACAAAGGCAGAATAAATAGAGAAAATCTATCTGAGTTTTCCTTCAATTTCTGTGTCTCTTGCAAGAAATTGCAATTCTGTTTTTATAAGTCTTTGCAACCCTCTTCATAACAAGCATGCTGTTTTTTTCTAAAATGTTCTTGTAAATTTACAATGTTCTTGTCAATTTCATGCAGGTACAGTATAACAGTACATTGTGATCCAGAACTAAGCTATTGTTTACAGCTTCTGCAGAAGGTTTAAAAATTATATCTCATGTTAACCCCATAAGTTCCAAATAGCTTTGCAATCATCTCAAACTATCATTATGTACATTTCAACAGTAACACTATATAATTTCTAAACAAAGGGATTCCAATATCAGTTACATTTCCACATAATGAAGTGTGCCCCCTTCTAAGGGGCAGACCAAGTTGTCCTGGGGATTTCCCTCTTGAGAATGGAAGTGCTGAGGGAAGGGAGAGGCAAAGGGGGAGGGGGAGGAACTTAGTATGAGTCATAAGAGGTGGGGGTTTTGTTGGGTCCCAGAAAAGGTGGAACTGGGAAAAAGGAAATGGAAAGCCATAGGGGGATAATAAAGGAGGCAGGGCTATGACCCCCAGGATAAATGAGCAGGACAGAGGGGAATCTTCCTCTTTTGCTGAAAAATGTTGTTGGGTGCTTAGCTCAACAGAAGTCAACACTTCAGATTGGCATCAGCAGAGGGAATAAATTACCATCCTGCATAGCATTATAGATAAATTTCTTTTGATTTTGATTACACATACAAAAAGCAGTTGTAAGCCAAGAAGACCAAAGGAGTGATTCAGTGGGATATCAGCCAAGTCAACGAAGTTAAGCCAAAAAAAAAAGGAAAAGAAATGAGATAGATGTGGGGTTTTTACAACCCAGATTTTCATGTAGTTAATTGGGAGCCTGGGTCTGATATTCAAGGGGCTCGCGGAGAAGCTTTATCGATGGGAAGGTTTAGAAGCTCTGTGGTAGCGGCTAGGGTCCTGAGTAGCTTTTCTTGGATACCGTGGTAACGGCTAGGGTCCTCAGGTGGAGGGTGTTTTATGTTTTTTGATTCCAAAGCCCTCGTTGCACAAGGTCTTTTAAGTCATTGTTGGCCGGCGAGCAGTTTCATTCCATGGTGTCCGAGGGCTTTCCGCAGGCGATCAGGGACTCACAGAAGCTCTGTTTTGAAGGGAGCGAGAAGTTTTGTTGAATAGTTAAGATGTAACGAATGCGTGTGTGGTTTGTTAAATCCAGGAAAGCCAAGCAGAAGCTGCCGCGCGGACTGATTGATGGTGGTTTCCCACGTGGTTAATGGATGGTTGTTGCACACACGGAGACAGACTTTAAGTTTTAGATTGCCACAGTATTTAAAAAGGGGGAACCTGGGAAGGCTGGGGGGAAGGGAAAGAGAGCAGAATGCATTTTAGAAGAAGTAGTCAGGCTGCAGGGTTGATAGGGGGGCTCTCAAGTGGGGTCCATGAGTAAAGAAGAAGCCAAGGAAGGCCCACAACATGGCCTGCATGGCAGTAGACATGGGACAAGGACCACAATGTCAAAATGGCGTCTGACGTCATGCTAGTGGGGAGCCTTGTTTAAGCAACACAGAATGAGTGAATTTTATTGAGGATAGAGATAAAAAGAAAAAAGAGGGCATATATAAAGGAAAATTATTTTTTTTTTTAAACATGTTTATTGAATTTTTTTAGACATATATGACATACAGCAACATACACACATATATATATATACCAGGGAATGCCCCCGGTACCTCAGCCCCAAACTGGCTGCGGATACTATGTACATACACAGCTTTGTTAAGATTTCTATGCCTTTAATAGGCCGTCTGACCAATGTCTAACCTCCAGAGTAGGGTAGGCATTAAATTAACTCAAATATATAGAACTTGATAGATCGTTGCCCACCAGCCAATATATTCAGATTGTACTAACCCCTCATTCTCAGGTCAGACTCACAACCACAGCTGCATCCCTAGAAAAGAGAGAGTCCCCCCACCCTTTTCTAATTTGCAGATCTTTATGTTCCTACCTTATATAAAACCAGAAGTACAATTCGACTTATAAGCAGATATGCAAGGAAAAGAAAAATACATAGCAACTAAGCGAACCTTCAAGCTGTTATTCATCAGCTAATCTCATCCCGACATAAAGGAAAAGTATTAAATAATTGTGTGATGAGAGGTGGAAAATATGGAGGACGGGGACGACGAGGTCAAAATGGCATCTGACGTCATGCTGGGGGTGGCCTCCAGTCAGTAGGGCATTGTTTAAGCACCACAGAATGAGTGAATTTTATTGGGGAAAGAAAAACAAAAAGAAAAAAGAGGGCAGATGTAAAAGAAAATGTTTAAATTGTGTGATGAGAGGTGAGAAATATGGAAGTATGCAAATGAGACAGAGAGAGAGAGAGAGAGAGAGAGAGAGAGCAGTGAGGCGCAGGATAGGCCACGGCCTAGCGTGGTCATTGCAGGGGTATGCTAGAACAGGGAGCTGCTGGAGAGAAAATGATAGGATCAGCAAGTGGGAGGATATTACCCTGGGTTTCCATAGTTATGTTTGCTAGTTGATTTAGTCATTAGTTTAAAAAAAAAGGGAGATAAGGGTGTGCATGAGAAAATCAAGGGGACAAAATCTGTTGCATATGTTTAAAGCCCCCGCACCACAAAGCATGGTTTTCTTTCAAGAACCGGGCCTGGGACACCATGCCATGTGGTAGCAACCAGGTTTAAAGAGGCCGTGTGGACAGGTGGGAGGAAGGGGTCAGACAATCGGTTGGGCCTGCTAGGGTGGGGCTAGTTGGTTGGTTTTATCCAAAACCTGCAAGTAAAGTCTTTTCTTTTGAAGGAGAAGCAGGTTTCATGCCATTTGGGGTCATTACAATGAGAGGGAGCAGGAGGACGAGGGAACCGATGGGTGCCGTAGTGACCATGCGGGGTAATCGGGCTGGTATGGGCACAGAAGGTGGGAAATGCATACAGATAGCATTAAAAGGAAGGGGGCAGGGGAACATATGATGGTTTGGGTTTGTAACAGGGATTAATGGTGTGCAATTTGTCAGTTGTCTTCCGAGTCTTATAGGTACACTGGTATAAGAGATGGCACCAAAGAAGAGCAAGCCATCTAAGGAGGAGGCGTACAAGGTCATTGTGGAGCTGGCGAGAAGGCCAATATGATGTGGAAACTGGTAGAAGAGAAGGAGTCTGGGAGGCCAAAGGAGAAAAGAAAGGTGGAGAAGGTAAAAGGGGGGAATGGGGAAGAGACCACCGGCGAGGCCATACTGCCAGCACTGGTGAGTCCACCTCAGACAGCTAGCCCTGTGCTGTCTTGCCCATCCCTGCCAGATCTGGTAGGGCCTTTCTCAGACCCAGCTCCAGCCCCGATACCAGAACCCACGCCTAGACCCTTGACAGTGTCGACTCTACCACCCCAGCTGCCCCAGCCGCCAAGCCCACGAGGAGACCTACCACTGACCAATGCTAACAATACTGGGCCTAACCGGACTAAGAGGCATGCAGGTAACATATTAAGGTCAGTAGGGGATTGTATAAAAGAGTATGTCGAACAGATGATATTGTCTTCAGGGACAGGAGGCTTGGGACAGATGGAGACTATTTTAGTTGAGATTAAAGCAGATAAAGGTACCGGGGAAGGGGGGGAAAAGATGACAGATGGAGGGCAGGAATCCAGAGAGGTAGGAACCCCGGGCATGAGAATCAGGGAGCATGTACCGCTGGCCACAAAGGAGAAGATATGGAAAGGGGAATATGTTGACATATTTGCGTTAGCAAGCAGGGAGGCAGCAATGAAGTATGAGGAAACAGAACATAAGGAAGAGCGGAATGGCAGTGGCTGTGGTTTTATTGGGTAAAAAAGAGGAGAACAAGTTTACAAAAGGAAAAACGTGGGATGGATGGTTTGTGGGTTTTGCAACCTATTCGGCCATAGTGCTGGAAAAGAAGCTGGAGTTGGGTAAACCACTGATCACATATTCACTAATAATAAGGAGGGCAAAGGCAAAAGGGGGCGTGGGATTTATATACTATGACAAATTTTTTAGACAAAGGATGGCAACATATGGGGATGTCAGATGGGACACTAAGCAGTTAGATTTGTGGACAGACTATGTGACAGATCAGTCCACTCCAGAGGGAGAAGCAGGAAAAAGGGCAGGTCTCCAGCAAAAGTGTTGCTGGGGTATAACAGGACGTTCTGTGAATGGCCACAGTGTAGGTTCAGACATGCCTGCTCAAAATGCGGGGGCACCCACCTGGCTTCCAGATGTAGGACAGCATGGAGTCAGGGAAGTCAGATAGGAATGGGACAGATTGGAGCAATCCAGCCCTTTCGGGGGGTGGGCAAGGATACAGAGGCCAGAAATGGAATAAAGGGGCAAGAGGCAGAGGGTATGGGGGCAGAGGAGCCCAGACATATTAACATTAACGGGATCAGAACAGAAGGGCCAATTGGGGGGGACAAGGCAGGGGCAGGGGAAAATTTGCAGCAGCCAGGACGCCAATCAAAATAGAGATTTTCGAGCAATGGTTGAGACATTACCCAGACAGAAGAACAGCAGAAGCAATTAAGTAAGGTTTTAGGACAGGTTTTCCGCTACAGTTCATGGAACCTAGATTCGAGGGAGGCAAGGAATTTGGGGTCCATATGGGGAAAAGAATACATTTTGAGAAAAAAGATACAGAAGGAAAAGGATGCGGGGAGGATTGAAGGGCTGTTTCAGGTCCCCCCCTTGGAGAATTTGAGGGTTTCATCACTAGGATTGGTCCCCAAAAAACAACCAGGGGAATTTAGGGTGATTCACCACCTTTCTTTTCCAGAAGGGGAGTCGGTCAACGGCTTCATAAGGGAGGAACACAGCAGGGTCACATAAGCCACATTGGAAGAAGCAATGCAGATTATTAGGGGAACCCCAGAGGCATGGCTGGCTAAAACAGATATAGAAGCAGCATTCAGGTTGCAGCCAGTCCGGGAGGAAGACTGGGACCTTTTGGGTTTCAAATTTGAGGATCATATTATTTTGACAAGGCCATGTCCATGGGGTGCTCTATAGCCTGTGCCACATTTGAAAAATTCAGCAACTGCTTGCAGTGGGGTTTTCAGCAAAAAATGGGTCATAAAGCAGTCATACACTACCTAGATGATTTTCTGATAGTAGGCAGTGGGCAAAGGGAGACAGAGCAGATGTTAGCTAGCTTCCAAGACTTATGCAAAGAGCTGGGGGTGCCTTTGTTTATTTATTTATTTATTTATTGAATTTTGATGACCTGGTTGGCCCACTGGGTCATGAAGGTCCCTTTTTTAGGGGCGACCCGGGGAACAGAAGCAGTACAATACAAACAATCAGGTGATCCAGAAGCAATACAACACATACAGTAAGGTGATACAGGGTTACGAGAAGTAGACAAGATAGTGAGGATAACAGTACAGGCAATTATTCAAATCGTAGACCATAAGTACACTTGAAAGATTTAAGGATTTAGGCATGATTTAATGTAGGTTCAGGTGAGAAGAGAGGGGGGCATGGGTGTTGTGATTAGAATCGGGGGGTGACTATCCTATACCCTCATAGTGGCATGAGCTTGTCCCGAGCAAATGGGACTTAAGCCTAGTGCGAAAGACTGGTAGCAAGGGGGCTTCCTATACTAGAGGTGGGAGAGTGTTCCACAGTTTAGGGGCTGTGAGAGTGAAGGAATTGCCTCCCTTGTAAGTCTTGATTCTGGGGATTGCCAGTAGGGACCGACCAGAGGTCCTGAGCATTCGAGGGTTAGGCTTAACCATGATTATTCCTGTTAGGCTTGGTGTGGCCACCGGGCTCTGCAATTTGTATGCATGGCAGAGCAAGGGATACTGTAGACAAGCCTCGAAAGAAGGCCATTTCACCTGGGCTAGTGAGATGCAGGGGTGGCTTCTTGGGTGACACATTGTCACAAACTTTGTGACCTTGTTGTACAGGACCTGAAGCCTGCTAACCTCACCCTTTGCCATGCCCTGGATTACTGGGGCAGCATAGGTTAATGTGGGTAGGAGGACACTGGAGGCGATTGCTCATCTAGCCTCTGCGCTAAGTTGTTTTTTTAGCCTGTACATGGTACCAAGTTTGACGTGGATAGACCTTGTTACGTGGTCAACGTGGGGCTTAAAGATGAGACCCTGGTCAATAGTTATCCCTAGGTATTTTATGTTGTCAACTATGTCTATTCGTTTATCCCCAAGGGTAGTAAGTTTTAGGGAATTGGTACGATCCTGGCCAAGGGATCTAGGACCAAACAGCAAAGCTTTAGTTTTTGCTGTGTTGAGGATCATTCTGTTTGATGTGAGCCAGGCCTCGAGTGTGTTTAGGTCCCCTTGTAGGAGAGGGCCCAGATCATGTGGTGTGGACCTGGCTCGGAAGATAACAGTATCGTCTGCATATTGAACTACTGCACTATCCTCACAGTGCCAGTTTAGGTCATTTGTGAAGAGAGAGAACAGGAGGGGGCCAAGAATTGAGCCCTGAGGCACACCCTCCTTGATGGGTAAAGGGGCGGAAAGCTCTCCCTTCCAAATGACCCTCTGGGAGTGGCTTGAGAGGTAGTTCTTGAACCAGTTTAGGTCCTGGGCATCAAGCCCAATGCCTTGAAGCTTGGTAAGAAGAAGGTTGTGGTCCACAAGGTCAAATGTCTTGGACAGGTCTATGAAGATAGCACCAGTCGACATCCCCTCATCCATTGCCCTGAATAGGTCCACTGTGAGTTTGATGAGTGCCGTTTCTGTTCCATGGTTTGCCCGAAAGCCATTCTGTGAAGGGGCTAGGATTTGAAGGAGCTCCAGGTAGTCTCTCAATTGCCCATAAACTAGCCTTTCTAGCAATTTGGCCAGGGTACACAGCAAGGAGATGGGCCTGTAATTGCCAATTTGTTCACGAGAGCTACCCTTGTAAATGGGGACCATGTTGGCAGCCTTCCACTGGTATGGAATGTACCCTTCAAGTAAAGGCCTGTTGATGATACAGGTCAGAGGTTTGGCCAGGGACAGTGCACCTTCCTGGAGTAGCCTCGGGCTTGATTCCTTCTGGGCCACCAGAGCCTTTGTGTTTGAGGGCTATCAGAAGTTTACGGACCTTGCTCATCTTGACCAGTCTCAGGTGAAATTGGGGTCTGTTCAGACAGGGGGATTCATCAAAGGTCTGTATAGCCATGGGTGTTGGTAGCCCTACCTTGTATGCATCAAGGTTGGTGAAGTGGTGGTTGATTGCTGAGGCTATAAGCTGGCAATCACTGATACACTGTCCTTGTACCTCAATTTGACCTTGTGCCTCCTTGGAGTTGCCCTTAAGCAGTCTGTTGATTTGTGCCCAGAAAAGCTTAGGGTTCCCCAGTGTGGACTGTTGGAGGCGGGTTACATACTCCTTTTTGCTAAGTTTGATGTCTAGCTTACATTTATTTCTTAGGGTTTTGTTAGTAACCAGGTCTGGGGGAAGGTGGGAGAGCTGGAATATCTTCCAAGCCTTGTCCCTTCTTTTCATCTGAGATTTCACAGAGTGGGAGATCTATTTATGGCAGCCTCCTTTTGTATGAAGTTTTTTGAAGGAGGCAAAGAGAGATGCCGCATTGAGGAGTGAGTTTTGGAAGTAGGCAAGGACCTCATCCAATGTCGGGAGGAGCCTAATCGGGCTCCAGTCCAGGCTACTTAGGTAGTCATTAAATTTTGCTGGCATGAAATTGGAGAAGTCATGTACTGTGAGTGTCCTGGGGGGAATCTTTGGTGCTCTGTTCTTCCAAATACAGAATATTGGGGAGTGATCACTAATGGTGTTAGCCAATATACCTGCTTTCTGTATGTTGAGGGAGTTAGATACCAGAGCCCAGTCAAGAGTAGTATGGTTCCCCATTTTATAATTAAGCCTGGTAGGTAGAGAGATGACCTGTTCCAGGTTTGCATCTTGGATCGCACCCTTGAGGACCTTGTTGGGGCCAGTGGCCCAGTTCAGGTTGAACTCTCCCATTATTAAGAGTTCATTGGTTAATTCACTGCCAACCAATTTGGTGAGGTCCTCAAGAGCAAGTTGGGCATTCTTAGGAGGGTTAAAGACACAGCCGATGGTGAGATGCTTAGCATTACCAAGGGTTAGATGGATAAAGATAGACTCCCCATCCTGGCAGCTACCAAGGTTGGGCTTTAGTAGACTCACATTTAGAGTGTCTTTCGTATAGATTAGGACTCTCCCCCTCTCTTTCCTACCCTGTCCTGTCTGAAGGTATTGTACCCAAGGATCATGTTCTCATGGTCATGCATATGGTCCTTGAGCCAGGTCTCTGAAATTGCAAGGACCATCTGGCTTGTAGAGGTTAAGCCAGGCTTGGACCTCGTGGATTTTAGGGTTTAAGGCTGCATACGTTCATGTGCACTATCCTTAAGCCTTTCAACAATGCCCAGTGAGGATCCTGAGGGGTGGATACAAGGAAATTGTCTAGAGGGGGCCCTGGGTTAGGCTGACCATCTCATCCATGGAGCAGAAGAAAAAGAGCAAGTAGTCGAGCTAACACTTGCCTAATTGAAGGTTTCGAGAAGCTGTGGAGCCTTCTGCATGCATTGTGGATCACCACATATTAGGAGCCATGCTTTACCAACTCGTGTGTTATGAGGCATTCATTTTTAGTTGCGGGAGAGGTCCAGTAGTAATGACCACAAGGCTCAGGGTCACTGAGATTTTGCCTCATGGGGTCAAGAAGTCCTTCCCCTAAGCACATGTCCACCCAGAGGAGAGACAGTATGTATACGAGGGCCAGGAGTACACCCCTATTTGGGAGAGAGGCCAGTGAGCTGTTAGTCCAGCAGGACTTAAAGCAAGTGGTGCCATAGTTTTATAAAGAGTATTCTGGGGCCATGTTGGAAGACCAGTGTATCTCCTGGTGGAATCAGTTATTAAGTTGGAAATTTGTGGTAGGTGCCTGCGGGAGAAACTCCTTGTTTTATATTGGTGGCTGTTTTCCCTGGCCGTCAGCCTTGTCCTAGTGGAAGACTAGGGGAAAAAGATCACAGTTGCCAGCGTCAGTCAGGTGTCGCTATAGGAGTGTAAATTTAGGTTTGCCTAGCCCAATGAATATCAGGCAGAGAGCAGCAGAGGCATAGAAAGAATAGCACTGGTAGGAGCCACAATGGGCGGAGTCAGATGGTGCATTTAATACTGTGATGGATTGGGGATGGGTGGGCGGGTGAAAAAATCCAGCAAGCACAAGGGAATCAGGCTAGGAAAGGAGCAGAATATAATTTAGACTTTAAACCGTAGTACTGCACTAAAAAAATCCTCACAGATGGAGACATGAAAAAAAATCCAGCAAGCAGCAGCAGGTCCGAGTGAGTTGCAGCATCTGCTTCAATAAATTACTCTTAGCAGACAGAATTTTCTTTAAAAACAAACAGGCTGCAACAAGAGTTGTATTTAGTGATATTAACCAGCCAGGATTTAGTAACAAATTCGCAGGCTGCAGCGACTGTACTATTAGCTAGAAAAACCATGCAGTCTCTCAGTAGAGCACCCGGGATGAGCAGGACAAAGGTGCCAAGATTTAAACTGATGCAGTTCTCTCTCTCGTACCTTCCAATGGCCAGCTGGGGAACTTTGGACCGGGTGTGCAGCAAGGGGAACCTGGGGAGGGCTTCTTTCAGCTTAGCCCTCACGACCATTCTGATGGCCAGCTTGGGAACTTCAGACCAGGTGTGCAGTGAGGGGAACCTGGGGAGGGCTTCTTTCAGCTTAGCCCTCATGACCATTCCGATGGCCAGCTGGGGAACTTCGGACTGGGTGTACAGCGATGGGAACCTGGGGAGGGCTTCTTTCAGCTTAGCCCTCACAACCCTTCCGATGGCGAGCTGGGGAACTTCGGACCGGGTGTGCAGTGAGAGAAACCTAGGGAGGACTTCTTTCAGCTTAGCCCTCATGACCTTTTAGCACCAGACAAAACAGAGGGCCCCAGCAGAAAAATAGAGTTTGGGTGGATTGAAGTAGATGCCGAGGAGGAAGTGTTTTGACTCCCAGACAAGAAAGTGCAGAGGCTGAAGGAACTTATAACAGCACACAATAGCAAGAGGAGGATACTGTTGAGGCAGGTTCAGCAGGTCCTGGGAAATCTCAATTTTGCGTGCTGGTGTGACAACAAAGCGGTGGTGGAGGTACTTAACAACAAGGGTACAAGATCAGACACAGTCATGAGGGTGCTTAGACAATTAGTACTAAATGGGCTTCAATTGAACATGACCTTTAGAGCTAGGTACATAGAAAGGGCAAGGAACATATTGGCTGACAGCTTTTCCCATCTGCAGTGGGAGAGATTCCAGGCACTCGCACCAACAGCAGAAGAACAGAAATCACCCATTCCAATGAATATCTGGGACATTGGCAAGATGGAGCCAAGCTGCTGTTTTGCAACTCATGGGCACCCAGGACCCTAAGGGCCTATGAAGGGGCTTGGAAGACACTTCAAGTCTTCAGGGAGGCACACCGCATGGAGGTAAGTGGGCTGGTAACAGAGGAGCAGCTAGGAAAATCTATGGTGGAACGATGGGAAAGGGGGTGGCCCACAACACAACGGGAGTACAGCTGGCAGGGATAAGCATAGTGTGTGCCTTAAAAGGATGGCAGGATGCTACAAAAAAATGTTCATTGGAGAATGATGCATGGGTGGAGCCAGGTGAGAAAAGGGGGTAGGGATGATAGGCGTCCAATAGCGGACCAGCTACTGGACAGATTGGGAGGGGTTTTGCTGGCGATGTGTAAATCCAGGGATGAGGCGTAGCTGTTCCATACTGTGTATTTAGTGATGTTTGTTGGGGCATTAAGGGTGAGCGAGCTGTAGGATGTAGAAAAAAGGGCGAGAAAGGGGGTTTGGAGTGGGGGGATGTCAGGTGGGGAAGGGACAGAATACAGTAGTGATCAGGAGATCCAAGATGGATCAAGAGGGAAAAGGAAGTGTAGTGACAATTGGGGCACACCTAGAGGCCGGGCTGTGCCCGGTCAGAGCTTTGTGGGCCTATGCCTCAGAGCATCATAAAACAGAAAGGCAATTATTTACACACAGGGATGGTAAACAGGTGACAAGTTACCAGGTCACAGACGTCTTAAAGAAGGGCATGGAATTTTTAGGGGAGGACCTGACTAGGTACTCCTCCCACTCATTCAGAATAGGTACTGCTTCCAAAATAGCTGCTGAAGGGGAGTCAGTGTCAAGTGTACAAGAAACGAAACACTGGAAATCTTTCAGTTACAAGAGGTACATCCGAGTTTTGAAAAAATAATATTAACAAGTCTCTTTAATGTTTGTTTTACAGGTACAGAACTGAAGGAGTTTTTTTTTTGTATAAAAGGGTGAAGAAGCGATTTTTGGGGTGGGGACGAGGGTATAGATGGCTTTGCAGTAACTCATAGATGTTTTGCTTAATCAGGTTGAGGGTGCACTACGGAGGTGTGGATTTGCGGGCATTCTTACATCTACTGGGCGGAAAGGAGAGACGAAAAGAAAGTTGGGGGAAAACAGCTATACCAGGATCTCACAAGATGTAGGCTGGTGTGGTGAGGAATACAGGGGATGAGATGGGCATAACTCCTTCTGACTTTGCAAGAAATGAGGGAAAAGAGGCCCGCTCAAGACTTAAATATTAAACATCTTGGGGGTAATGACACTGGAGGAAAGCCATGGTTGAACACTTAGAGATAAAACAGGACCTGGGCAAAATAAAACTGGTGGCCCAGGGTGCGTCTGGCCTGGTGGGACATCATACCATGGAGGGTATGGAGACATGAACATAGTCATCTAGCAGTTGAGAGAGCCAGACGTAAGATGAACAGGAGAGAGAGGACTTTAATCAAAAGTATGGGGGTCATGTAATACTAAGCGGAGTAGAAGAATGGGTAGAGTATTTTTACAGGTCGGACAGGGTCAATTTATCAGATTTAGCAATAGACATGTTTAACATGGAGATGGTGGGATTTATTGAAGCCTGGAGGAGACAGGAAAGCAGATAGCGGGAGGAGAAAAGAGTGATAAGGGGAATGCCAGTCATCCAACGCAAGCTGGAGACTGGCTGTGGGAAAAAATAGGGGAGAGAAAATAGGAGGGGGAAGAGGAAGGGGGAGCAAAAAGAGAATATGAGAAAAAAAAAAGAAACAACAAAAAAGGAAAAGCGGTCTCGGTTTTCACTGTTTCCTACAAGAGAGAAGTCACCCAGGTTTACACCTGAAAGAGTGAAAAGAAGAGAAGAAAGAGAGTGTACTAGTACTGTATGTAGTAATGATAAAATGAGTAAAATTAAGAAATAATGGATTGTTAAATAATGAATGGTGATGCCATGTGTAAATAATATTAGATGTAAAGGAATAAATGTATTGCCGATCTTAGCACCACAACACTAAGTTGTTTGTACTTCTTGGGGGAAAGAGTCTGGGACAATGAAGTTTGCCCCTTCTAAGGGGCAGATCAAGTTGTCCTGGGGATTCCCCTCTTGGGGAATGGAAGTGCTCAGGGAAGGGAGGGGCAAAGGGGGAGGGGAGGAACTTAGTATGAGTCATAAGAGGCGGGGGTTTTGTTGGATCCCAGGAAAGGTAAAACTGGAAAAAAAAAATGGAAGGTCATAGGGGGATAATAAAGGAGGCGGGGCTATGACCCCCAGGATAAAAGAGCAGGACAGAGGGGAATCTGCCTCTTTTGCTGAAAAAGTTTGTTGCCTCCCACCCACCCATAACAGATGATGTTTGCAGAGCTAGCTCCAGTTTTGGAGGAGAGGGACTGCCAAAGTTGGACAGTGGGGGGGGGTATGGGGGGAAGAAAATAGGAGAGGGGAGCAAAAAGAGAATATGAGAAAAAGAAACAGAAAAGAAAAAGTGGTCTCGGTTTTCACTGTTACCTACAAGAGAAGAAGGCAAGAAGTCACCCAGGTTTACACCTGGGAGGGTGAGAAGAAGAAGAGAAGAAAGAGATTGTATTAATATGTAATAATGATAAAATGATGAGTAAAATTAAGAAATAATGGATTGTAAAATAATGAATGGTGATGGTATGTGTAAATAATATTGGATGTAAAGGCATAAATGTATTGCCGATCTGAGCACCACAGCACTAAGTTGTTTGTATTTCTTGGGGGGAAGAGTCTGGGACAATGCTTTGCATATATTTTTATACCAACAGATATGCAAGGGATGAAAAGACAGAAACAGCAAGGGAGGGCAGAGAGATAGTGAGAGGCAGAGAATTGCAAGACCATCAGGGTGATCAAGTCCTAAGTCTCACGGGAAAATTTGGTTGCATAACCAGACAGACAAGAGACAGAAAAGGAAAGAACAGCACAGATCTCTGCATTCAAACTCTCCATAACAACTGGGACAGAGTCCTATTCAACCCTGTCACATACACCCCCAGAGGGAACCTGTTGTATCAAACTGGTTTCTGAAACTTTCTATTAATTCTCTACTAGCATTAACTTCTAACTTTCAGGAATTAAGCACATGTGCAGTATCCTTTTTTCTATAACAGTACAGCAAACAGTAAAGTTTAAACTCATGCATTTGTTTTTCAACCTTCAGAACCCTCAATTCCTGATCCATATCTTGACAGAAAATCAGCATTGCTATTCTGTTTACCAGATTTGTGTATCACCTTGAATTTAAATGGCTGTAGTGCCAGGTACCACCTTGTGATTCTGGAATTTTTATCTTTTATGTTTTTAAGCCAACAGGATTGTGATCTGTTATAAGTACAACGTCAGTTCCTAGCAACTAAAACTTCAGGGACTCCATTCTACCAAATCAGCTATTCTGGGCATAGGATAACTGTCAAATTCTGACACTTGATTAAGTTTCCTAAAATCAAGGCATAGTCTTTTTTGTTTACAATCACCACTGGTGATGACCAAGCTCTTCTTGACTCTTCTTTGATACCCACTTCTTTCATTTTTTGTATTTCCTTAACTACGTCAGCTGTTAACCACTCTGGTAACCTGTATGTCTTTTGCTTAATAGGGTGAGCATTCTTTGGCACTATTACATGCTCAATCCCTTTTGCTTGGCTGGTACTGTGGTAAAAGTATGGTTAAATGTCTTTAGCAAGTTACTGATTTCTGCGGTTTGTTCAGGGAGTTAAGAAAACATTCACCTTTACAGCACCAGCAGTTACAGTTTGTTCCAGTCTATCATAAGCTATATCAATATCTTCTTTATCAGTTCCTGGTAAAACTAACAAAATAGCTTTTGGCATTTTTTAACCCATTTCTTGAAGAGGTTAGCATGGATATCTTAGTAGGATTTTTCCTGTCAGGGGTCTCAATCTTGTAGCTAATGGAGCCAGTACATCTAAGCACTCTGTAACATCCTTGCCACTTCATTAACAGTTTATTTTCTGTTCTGGGTAACATTAGCAAAACCTTTTCACCCGGCTCAAAAACTTTTTCTTTTACCCCATGGTCATAATATACCTTTTGCTGGTTTTGGGTCTCTTCCTGATTACTATGGGCAATTTCAACATATTTTGCCAGCTTCTTTCCTAGGGCACACATATAAGACATTACAGATTGTTTCTGAGTGGGGTTATCTTCCCATGTCTCTTTTATCACATCCAGTGGCCCTCTTGGCTGCCTACCATACAGCATTTCAAATGGTGAAAAACCCTGTTGACGCCTGTGGCACTTCTCTGTAAGCAAAAAGCAGGTAAGGTAAGTATTGGTCCCAGTCTTTCCCTTCCCCTTTTACAAACCTTTTTAACTTGCGTTTTAGGGTTTGGTTAAAATGCTCAACAAGACCCTCTGTCTGAGGGTGATAGGGAAGCTTCATATTGCCTGTGATACCTGGTAGTCTGTACAGCTCCTTAAGTAATGCAGCACCAAAATTACTTCACTGATCAATAATAATCTCTTCTGGTATGCTCATCCTGCTGAACATTTTGGCAAGCTCTGCTGCAACTTTTGGGGCGGTAACAGTACACATTGGAACAGCCTCTGGGTATCGAGTTGCATAGTCGCATACTACCGGAATAAATCTATTACCCTTTTTACTTTTGTCTAAAGGGCCAACCACATCTATTGCAATTCTCCCAAAAGGCACATCTATCAAGGGTAGGGGCACCAGGGGCACCTTGTCTTTTCTAGTGACTGGGGCTACTTTCTGACACTTTGCACAAGAACTGCAATAGGTAGCAACATCTTTATGAATTCCAGGCCAATAAAATGTTTACAGCAATCTGGCAAGGGTGCGATCCCTCCCTGAGTGATCAACCATAGTATTAACATGTGCTATCTGTAACAACTTTGTTCTATACTTTTCAAACAACATGAAATCTTGCTGTATTCTGACATTATGCAGTTAGCCCCAGCACTTGAACTGCTCTGGAGAGGAAAGAGTTAACTCTATGCCAGAGCATAGAACGTTGAGCTTGAGCTTGGTTCAAACCTCTGTCTACTGCATTTTGAAGTGTAACCGTCAGATTACTTAGTCTGCCTAACTGAACAGTCGCTCTGGAGATCTATCCTTCGCTATCAGTTCGGTCTGGCAAAAAACATTGGCTTAAACTACTATTTTTACTCAATTTTGGTTCAGATCCTTGTCTGTGGTACAGTAAGTACTTTAGGTAGTGGACTAGTGCTGAATTTTGTGGAAATTGTAAAACTTATATTTCAATTGGTTCGGCTGAACCGGTTGTCTGTATTTTGTCTTGTGTTTTTTTTTTGGTCTGAATTTAGTGTGAGGTACCGGTCTTTATTGGTTCTAAAGAAAAACGTGTTTTATAATTTTTTTTTCCAACACTCGTGACACAGTTAGGAACCAATAAGGGGATCTTGCCTGGGCTGTTGCCGAAAAAAGGGTAAGTTGTAGGATGGCTTCATCTGAGAAACCCAAGAAAAAACACGGGCCCACTGGGTTTCAACACTGCAGTGAGTGTGGGGAGGCCTTTGCTAAGGCTGATCCCCACACCACCTGTGTTTATTGTCTGGGTTTTGACCACCTGGAGTCAGACTGCCAAATATGTAAACATTTTCCTAAGGCTATCCTGGATAAAACATTGGGCAGGCTTAGGGAAAAGGAGGCCCAGAAGTCCGCTGACCCAGATGGCCAGCCCTGTTCAGTTCCAACCGAACCTGAGGGAGTGCCCACTGACCTGGGCGACACTCCCTCGGGCAAACGGAAAAAGAAAGAAAAAGAGAAATCGGTCAGTTCGGATCCAGAACCACATTGTCCAACTGCAGAGGAAATTGCCAGAGCGATTAGTATAGTTGAATCGCTCCATTCAGTTCTGGCTGATCCGATGCCTCCCAGTAGGTGCTCGGTTCAGTCGGTTCCACCGGTTCAGGATTATTCCCCAGAAGATTATTATGAACTGGATCTGGAGGGGGATGAAGATTATGATGATGATTATGGTGTGGAATGTCTGGATGAGCCCACAGAACTGGACAGCTCCCCAGACAGACCTTCTGGTGTTTCCCCTCCTAGGCTTTCTGAGTCCCCTTCCCATTTTATGGTCTACAAAAAAGTGACAGAAACCCTCTAGCTCCCTCTGGATGAAGCTGTCGAGGAGCAAGAGGAGCCTGACTATGTGGAGATGATGGACATAACAGAGTCCAAGAGATTGTCTATTCCCCTTCACAAATCCTTTGGGAAACAGACACAGAAGTTACCTAAAACTCCAAATTCTTTACATCCTGTGGACAGGCGAATGGACAAGAGGTATATGTTGTCAGGCCCAGGTACGGAGTACTTGTTCCAGCAATGCAGCCATGTTGGGGTTGTGCAGACTGCAGCCTGCGATAAGGCTAATATAACCTTGGCTTCACACCCCACAGATAAAGACTTCAGGAAGCTGGATGCCATGGCTAAGAAACAGTACATGGCATCTTCCTTGGGACTCAGGCAGGCTAACTATATGGCCTACACAGCCAGATACCAGAAGTCCAGATGGGATACTGTTCTGGAACTGGCTAAACAGGCTTCCCCCCCAGCTTGCCAAGGAGCTGGAGGAGGTGGCTGCTGATGGGATTGAGGTATCAAAAAATCCAGTTTCATGCTGCTGTGGACTCCAATGATGTGTCATCACAAGACATGGCTACATCTGTGGCTCTTTGGAGACTGTCTTGGCTCAAATGTACTAGTCTATCACAGGACACCCAGGCTAAGGCCATGGATTTCCCTGCCATCAAGAATTCTCTGTTTGAGGAGCAGACAGGGAATTATATGAAAAAGATGGATGAGAATAGGACCACCCACAGGAGTGCCCAGGCCAAGGAAAGGCAGGCAACTCCTCAAAAGCAACAAGCATGGGGCAGGCCTTTTCACAGGCCTTTCTACCAGGTACAGGCCTCCTCTCCTTTTTCTCAGAAGGGATTCTTCAGAGGGAGAGGCAGAAGGGGGATGAGCAGGGCTGCATCCTCCTCTCAGACTAAGGTTCCTGCCAAGCAGACACCCTGATTTGTCAGCCCGGGTCGACTCCCCAATTCCGGTAGGAAGCAGGCTTGCTTACTACTTCCAGGACAGAAGTCTGTTACCTCAGACAAGTGGGTCCTGGAGGTAGTAAGCCAGGGACTGGCCCTCAGCCTCAAAAAATTTCCAAAGCTGAGGGTGAGGTCCTTTCCACCTGCAAACATCTCCAAAACCATTGCCCTAGAGGCAGAGGTATCATCTCTGCTGGCTCTCAGAGCCATAGAGAAAGTTCCTACACTTCACAGGGGCAAAAGTTTGTACTCCAGATATGTCCTTACCCTGAAAAAAACGGGACTGGTGACCCATCCTAGATTTAAGATACTTAAACAAGCACCTAGTAAAGCCAAAATTCAAAATGGTGACTCTGTGAATAATTCTTCCCTCTCTAAGGCCAGGGGACTGGCTAGCCTCCCTGGACCTAAAAGATGCCTACTTTCACATTCCCATCAGGTGCTCCCACAGAAAGTACCTCAGGTTCGAACTGCCTTCAGGCCATTATCAGTTCAAAGCAATGCCCTTCGGCCTAACATCAGCTACAAGGGTGTTTAAAAAATGCCTAGCAGTAGTAGTGGCCTTTCTAAGGAGACAAAACATTTCCATATTCCCATACCTGGATGACTGGCTCATTGTGGGTCAGTCTCCAGACCAAGTCAAGTCAAATTTGCAAGTGATCCAACAAGTGCTCACTTCTCTAGGATTCCTCCTCAATCTTCCCAAATCAGTTCTCTAGCCAGTACAACTCTTGACCTTCATAGGGGTAGAGTTGGATACTGTCAAAGCAAGAGCCTTTCTCCCTCTGGCAAGGGTAAAGGCCATTATAGAGCTGGCTTCCTCTTTCCACCTTCTGGTTTCTCAACCAGCAAGGCATTTCCTTCAACTCCTAGGCCACATGGCAGCTTCCACTGCAGTGGTCCAAGAGGCCAGATTTCAGATGAGGGACATCCAGTTCCATTTGAGGGTTTTTTGGTCTCAGAAAAGAGATCCTCTAACCAAGCTTATTCCAGTGACTCAGACCCTGATCCAGGCTCTCCAATGGTGGTTGGATCAGGACAACATCAGACAAGGGGTTCCATTCATCACTCAGTCTCATTCTGTGGTTCTAACCACGGATGCTTCTCTCCTGGGGTGGGGAGCTCACCTGGGAGCCCTCACAGTGCAGCGAGTGTGGTCCCTTCAGGAGTCTCTTCTCCACATCAATCTTCTGGAGCTCAGAGCAGTGTACCTAACTTTACAAGCCTTCTCGGAATCAGTACAGAACAAGGTGGTTCAGGTCAGGACAGACAACACCACCATCACGTGGTACATCAACAAGCAGGGAGGCACTCGGTCTATGGCCTTGTGCATGAAAGTCATGAAGTTATTGTCCCTGGCTTATTCTTTACAGACATCTCTGGCAGCAGTCCACCTTCTAGGAAAGGACAATGTGCTAGAAGATGTATTGAGCAGGATTTCCCAGGACCATCACGAATGGTTCCTGGACCCCTAGTGTTAAAAGTAATCTTTTCAAGGTGGGGCACCCCAGAGATAGATCTCTTTGCAGCCCCAGACAATCACCAACTTCCCCTCTTTTGTTGAAGACCCCCAGTCTTGGGTTTAGTCCCTCTGGATGCTCTAATTCTGGATTGGGAGGGGAAATTTCTGTATGCCTTTCCTCCTTTTCCTCTACTGTTCAAAGTCCTAGTCAAGATAAGGTCACAATCTTGCAAAGAGGTCTTGATTGCTCCAGATTGGGTTAGACAGCCTTGGTATCCCCTGTTGCTGTCCCTAGCAGTCCATCCTCCTCAATCTCTTCCCAGGAATCACAACCTGTTAACTTCCTCTCAGGGGAGGATCTGGTACCCCAACCTTCAGTCTCTCAATCTCAAGGCATGGCTCTTGATGAGGTAGAATATGCATATTTGCATCTGTCTCAAGAGGTTCTGGACATTCTCAAAGCCTCTTGAAAACCTGCCACCAGAAAGACTTATAACTCCAAATGGAAAAGATTCAGCATTTGGTGTTCCAAGAAGCATATATCCCCAGATACTGCTGACTTGTCTACAGTTCTGGATTACATGGTTCATCTTAATGGCCTATGCCTCTCAGACCAGCTACCCTCAAAGTACACTTGTCAGCTGTTTCTGCTTTTCTGTCAATGGGAAAGCCCTCCTCACAGGTATCTCACCCTGTTTTCTGTAAATTCTTCAAAGGATTGCTTCATACCAATCTCCCCTTTTAGGGATCAGACTCCTGCTTGGGATCTTAATGTTTGCATTGCCCAGTTTATGCAACCCATTTTTGAGCCTTTGTCCTCAGCAGAGGTTAAGTACTTGACTTGGAAAACTGTGTTCCTGGTAACTATTACCTCTGCCAGGCGTATCAGTGAATTGCAAGCTCTGTCAGTGGAGCCTGATTTTATCTCATTCCATAGAGATAAGGTGGTCCTTAGAACCAACAGGAGGTTCTTACCCAAAGTGGTTTCAGATTTTCATCTGAACCAATCCATGTCTCTTCCTGTATTCTTTACTGATCGTTCTTCTTCAGGTGAGAGAAAATTACACAGTTTGAATGTTAAAAGGGCTCTTAGCTACTACATTGAGTGTACTAAGGCACTTAGGTTTGACTCCCTCCAGTTGATCCTCACTTATTGTGAAGTGGGGAGGGTAAACATGCTACTAAGAGAACTGTTGCCAGGTGGATTGTCTCCTGTATACAATTCTGCTATGAAAAGCTAGGAAAAGTGCCCCCCTCAGGCCTGAGGGCTCATTCGACTAGAGGTACAGCTGCTTCTCTGGCTACTGCCAGAGATATACCCTTATTAGAGATATGCAAAGCAGCCACCTGGAAAACAGTCCATACATTCACCAAGCATTACTCTCTGGATATCCAGGCTAGGAGTGATGCTAGGTTTGGTACAGCAGTACTGCAGAGTCTATTCCCAAAATAGATTCGATACCCTCCTCCATGGAGGTACTGCTTGGTAGTCTGCATAATGTCAGAATACAGCAAGACTTCATGTTGTTTGAAGAAAAAATTACTCACCTTAGTAATTGTGTTTCTTCTAATGGAGTCTTGCTGCATTCTGACCTCCCTCCCTGCCTCCCCTTTCAGAACCTGTTTTTTGGGAAGTGGGCTGGTAGGCGCAGTGTTGCACCTCGGGGTGTACTTGGCACTCTCCCCTCTTTAGACAGGGGGAGTGGGTTATTTAGATGTTTTGGTAATTATTTCTGTTCACTACCTAGTTTTTGTTTTCGATTTCCCGACTTGAGTCTTTTGTGGATCCAAAATATTTGGTTGCCATTTTGGCTAGTAAATTTTACAATTTCTACATAATGGGGGTTAGTTAGTGTTAGCTCATAAGAATCTGATGGTTACACTTCAAAGTGCAGCAGACAGAGGTCTGAACCAAGCTCAAGCTCAAGCTCAATGTTCTATGCTCTGGCATAGCATTATCTCTTTCCTCTCCGGAGCAGCTCAAGTGCTGGGGCTAACTGCATAATGTCAGAATACAAGACTCCATTAGAAGAAACACAATTACTAAGGTGAGTAATTTTTTTCCTGTGGTATAACCAATTGTTATGTCTGTTCCTGTGTCTGAGGTTTAACCCAAACCCTATACAGTAACTCGTTACATTTTTTAAACATTGGTTCACCGTTTTGGTTTCACCCCAGCTGCTTAAAATAACCCTGGAGAGAAACATCGTTAGCTTGCTCTGAAACAAAAAATCACAATCAGTTATTAGTTTAGCTTCAGCATTTTCATATTTTAACTCTTTATGTCTATCAGTCTTTTGTTGCCACTATTGTTTCAGACCTCTTCTTTCTTTCCTGGACTTCCGGATCTTGGAGCTGCTCTCAAACAAGTTACTGAAAGGAAAAGTGTCCCCACCATTTCAGATTTTCTTTGCCTGACCTCTTGTTACCACTGCTGCTGAAACTGCAGAGTTCAGTTCCTCTAAAATTAATTCAATAAATCCTGGACAGTCATTTCCAATAATCTTGGGTACAAGTAACTTAGGTACTACCCCCACTTTCATTTGGTGTGACACACCCTTAATGGTCAGAGCCATTTGGGTGGTGGGATAGGATCAAGTGTCCCGTGGATGCAGATGACACCAGTTCCTGGTCCTTTTGCACAGTGTTTTCCCAGCACTTCAACATGCACTGGTGTAACACCCCCTACAAATGGGGGTTCCCAAAAAGTCTTCCCTGACCTTGCTTAAATGCTCACTGCCAGGCAGGTGTCCTGCATTTTAGCAGTTTAAATGTGATTACCAGAGCTTGTACAGCCTCTGTGTACTGTCTCTTTAAGAGCTGCTTGACTGCAGCATAAGTAATCTGAGATGGAACTCTGTTGAAAGATGCAACTATTTGCTGAAAACCATTTAGAATGATAATAATAATAATGTAGTTTGTCTAACCTGCTTTCTTTGTAGCAAGGACTGTTTTGTTTGTCTCCACTATCTTGGTCCTGGACTGCAAATTGGACCAATCAATTCTGGTGGGACCTAAAATGTAGCCGGACTACAGGAGCTGTCTGAATTCAAAATCCATAGAAACTGTGGTTTGAGTTTTTGCACCTTTTTTGCAACTGAAGGGGGAGCTCTTGCTTTGACTGACAGCCAAATCAGTCAACCAAATCTTTTAGATCTTGGGGAAGTCTCAGGCTACTTGCAGTTTTCAGTTTAGTTCTGAGCTGTAAGCTCAAGAAGAAGGAGCTGAAGTAATTTTGGGCAGAAATCCTGAGTGGATTCCATGGGAAAACTGTGAAAGGGCTGAGTTTTTGGCTGCATGTCTGCTGCTGCTCCATGAGAGGGAGAGAAGAGAATTATTTTGGACTAAATCCAAGTTTGTGTGACTAAAGTAAGCTACTGAAGTGGGCCAGGCTCAACCTGAAGAAGACCGAATATTTTTGCTGAATGCAATCGACCTGTCAGGAGTTCCAGCTACCCCTAAGCTCCCGGTGTGTGCAGAGATTTTATGATTGTGACCGGGAGCACTTATGTGGTACAGTAGAATTCTGACATGTAAATGTGCTATGAGCTGCTAGTGGGTTGTGAGTTAGTTCCCCACTGTGTGAACTGTGTTCTGCTTGCTGGAAGCTGTATCCAGCCCAAAACGGACTGCATCCAAACTTGTCTCCATGCGGTCTGGGCTTTGCCAGATTGACCCAGCCAGACTACCCACTGCACAGAGAAGCCATCGACGAGAGACCTGCCTGGGGATCAGCCCCCCCTGCTCCATGCTTGACTTGTGTGGGCCCTGCTTCTCCTGGCATTCCAGACCAACCACCTGCGGTCTCGATTTTCATCCAGCCTGTGTCCAGTCTTGGGTATCCTGAGTGAATACCAGGGTAACTCCCTGCACCAACAGCTTAATCTGAGTGTGTCATCTGATTGTCTTGTTGTTTCGTTTCCTTTTCGAACTGAGCCCTCTGGCTCCGGATTACAAATATTGTGTACTGTGCATGTTGTGTTTTCCATCACAGAGCCCCAACCAGCTGCAACCCCGGGCAACTGTTCTGGCTAGCCCATCTCTTCTCCAACTGGGTACCCAGAGGTGGACTGTGTGGGGGGACTCAAAGCGCATGCATAACTGCTTGACTGATATAACCTTTAAGCTAATTAACCTGATTTTGCCCCGCCCTTGTTCAAGTCCCCTGAATAAATCAGATCTAACTTTTTCTGCATGTAATCTCACTGTGGTTCCAGTCAGTGCTCAAAGTACTGCACTGTTGCTATTTGCTGTGCTTAACCTTGTTTTACAGGGGTTCCCCAGGGTCGAGCCAGAGGAACCAACCCTGGTGGTAAGTGCAAACAGTGTGGGTAGTTGTGTGGTGTACCAGGGGTATTGTGAAAGTGATTATTGTACAGTGTTCAGGCCACTAGAGGAGACAGAGGGGGGGTTACAGTATCCCAGAGGGCTGTGCCCAGGTTAGCTTGACCACTACTAACCCAGACCTCTAGGTGGAGGCACCCGTTTCAGAACTCAGGCCCCTTAACCTGCTACTAGCCAAGCAGGCAGGGGTAGTAGCCCTTGGGATAGCGCCACCTAGGGGTTACACTAGGGTCTGTCTGCTTCCTGAATCAATGAGTCCCTTTACAGTCTTATCCCCCATCTTCACATCTGTTAAATACTTGCCCAAATTTGCCAAGGATAAATCTGCTCCAGTGTCACTCTTCTTACAGCAATTTTTTGCAATATGACCTGGCTTATTACAGTTATAGCAAATAACGTCTTCGGGCACAGATTTGTTACCCCCACCAGAGGTCTTATCAGACTTGGAGTTCAAATGGGAAAAAGAGCGTCTTACTGATGCTTGGCTGTTACCTGCATATATAGCATACTTCTATTGTGTATACCTCTTGCATTATATATTTTTTCTTTGTTGTTCTACATTTTATATCTCCTGTCAATGTAATTGCGAACTGTATGTGTATATGCCTCAGGACCTCCTTGTGAATGAGCTTGCTCAACGGAGTCTTTCCTGCAATAAACTTGAACTTGAACTTGAACTTGAACCTCGCTGCTGTGGTGTCTGTCTGGCCAGTTGGTAGTCTTTGGCCAAAGAAACAATCTTTTCCCCACTTTCTGGTTGGTGTTCCTTTACCCAAAGCTGCACATCTGTAGGCAGGTTGTTGATGGATTGCTCCATTGCAAATGTGTCGATGATCTGTGGGACTGTTTTGCTCTCTGGTTGGAGCCATTTTATCAGGAGTTCTCTGAGTCGGGTGAAGCTTTCTAGAGGATTGTCGACTGAGTTGTACTTCAGAAATTGAAATCTCTACCTGTAGGTCACTCCTGAGATGCCATATTTTTTTAGAATTTCTTTTTTCACAAGGTCATAGTTTTCTGACTGTGCAGTGTCCATACTACTATAAATAAGATGGGGTTTCCCTGTCGGATAGGGTACCAGTCTGATTGTCCACTGCTGCTTTGGCCATTGGCAGGTTGTGGCAACTCTTTCAAAAGTTGTCATGTATGCCTTGATATCATCTGAGGGACACAACTTTGCAAGTTTAATGTTTCTTAAGTTGCTTGTACCTTGTTGCTCTGCTGGACCAGTGCCATATCCTTCTGCTTTGATAGCTTGCAAGGCATCCAGCCAGCGCTGCTCCTGTCGCTGCATCTCTTCTTTTCTTTGTTGCTCCTGTCACTGCATCTCTTCTCTTCTTCTCTGTCTCTTTTTGTTGTATAGCCCACCATTTGAAAAAGTCCATCAGGCTTTCAGGTTCTGTCACTGCCTGTTTTTTTTCCATAACTTGCGCTGGCTGTACAATCTCAGCTTGACTTCTGTCTCTGCTAGTTTGGCTGCCATTCTTCTTGTAACCACTCCTGGACTTGCTGCTGCAGAATCCATACCTTTCTATATGCTTCCCTGGTACTAGGTCCAGTAACCATGCACAAAACTGCTGGCTTAGATTATGCACAGCGTAAATCCCACTTAGGCTGACACCATCTGTCGTTGAGGCACAGGTCAGGAAGCACATGAAAAACCAGAAGCAGTTGTAGAATTCTTAAAAAGTGTTTATTAGTACTAGCAGTAAGATAAAAAAATAAAATTGTTCAGAATAACTACTTACAATAGCAGAATAAACAGAGAAGATCCATTTGAGTTTTCCTTGAATCTCTGTGTCTCTTGCAAGAAATTGCAGCTCTCTTTTTATAAGTCTTTGCAAACTGCCTTCTTAACAAGCATCCTGTTTTTTATTTTAAACGTTCTTGTAAATTTCCAATGTTCTTGTCAATTTCATGCAGGTGCAGCATAACAGTACATTGTCACACTAACTCCCCTCTTTTTTTAGCTTGACAGCCTAATCTGTTGTGTTTCTTTTCTCTCATATACCTGAAAATACTTTCTCACATGCTTTATTATGGTCCATTTCTGTTCCACATCCATCCACACTCTGATCCCAGCAAGGTGTTCTTTCAGAACTTCTCCTATCCTACCAAAGTCAGCCACCTGAAAGTTCAAGGCCCTCATCTTGGTCCTAAAAATCCTTCTGCCCATGTCCAGGTGGAACTACACCATGTGATGGTTACTTCCTAGAAGCAGCACATCCACCTTCACGTCCTGAACATGTGTCAGACAAGACCAGATCCAGAATGGCCCTCTCCCAAGTGGGCTCCATGACACCTTGAGTCAGGAAGGCACTCTTGAAAGCATCCAGCAGTGCTTGTTCCCTAGTGCAGGAGGTACAGTAGCAGGTATTTTCCATTCCACCCCAAGTAGATTGAAATTCCTCATGATTACTACTTCCACCCTGCTGGACTAATCTATGATCTGGGACCCCAATACCCTATCCTATTCCTCATTCTGGAAGAGAGTCTGTAGAGCACCCTATCCTTATTTTCCTCCCTTTAATGCATTAGATTCTGCACCCACAAAGCTTCAGGCTTGCCCTCTGCATTTTTCTCTCTGGTGGAAATTAGCCACTCCTTCACGTACAGTGCCACTCCCCCCCTTCCCATCTGTACATTTTAAACCTGGGAACTGCTAGGTCCCAGTCGTGATTTTGTGTGACCCAAGTCTCTGTGATGCCTGCTATATCCACCTCTCCCTCAGCCAACAATGACTGCAATGCCACCATGTTGTTCCCCAGACTTCTGGCATTTAGAGACACCACCCTCCTCTGCAACTCTGGACCCCCATACTCCTGACCTGCCCCCTTCTACCCATCTCTTCCCTTGGTCCCTCCCCTCTTCCCCATCTCCTGCTGTCCTGCTTGGGGGGGGCCTATCAGCCTCCCACATCAGCTGACTAAGGGTGCTATGCACCCTGCTGCCCCTCCCCCATCAGTCAACATGTTGACCATGGATACTTTACAGTCACAATACAAAAATCAATTATTGCAAAAGTCAAACTTCTGTTAATAATTTTGGTTACATTAGCACAGTTCTTTGGCAGCAGTTTTCAAATTATTCAATTAGCAACCTGTTTGGTTAGTTGGCCATTTAAACAAAAAGAGAAAGGCAACACTTGGGATAGACTGACAGTGCTGGCATTAAAAATAAAATGTAAAAGGCAATATTAGACATGGACGTCTGGCGCCAGGAATAAAATAGTGAAAGCAGACACCATGTAACATGGTTGCACCTATATAGCATAGATAATAATGAGGAGATGTCTTACATAGGTCCTGGGGGAACTTGGGATGGTGTTCTTGAGGTGACTTCCTGAAGTACCTGGAAAATAGGAACAGCGATGTGTCACAAAGTGTCTGTAGCTCTTTAGGAATAAAGTGAGGCAGACAGAGAAGGTTAAACATAAAACAATACTTATCTGATTCACTGGGAATCAATGTCCTGTCAGATTGGGGATGACATCTTGTCAGACCTTTAGAAACAAACAGAAAATGGGTTAGTATGAGGTAAACATATTAGCAAGACCAGGGCCAGACATGGTTTAATTGGGATTAGTATCTGTCCACAGTACAGGTTACGTTGGATTTTCCTTTAGGTGACACAAGAAGGTGGCTGCACCCCCCCCCCACACACACGTTGTACCAAAAGGGTGGGATTGGTTTGGTGGGTGGGAAGGGGGCCTTCCAGTAACCAGAGGAAGCCAAAAAGTGCATGGATGTCCTAGACAAGGCCCCAGTGGCACACAGGTTGAGCGAGGAGGATAACTGAAGTAAGTCCCTGATGTCTAGCAGCACTCCCCCAGCATCCTAATGAAGCAGTCTCAGGTATCAAGCAGCTCTTCTTTCAGATTCCAATGCAGGAATCAGTGGTGTGAAACAGCACCCACTCCTTCTCCCCAATCCCAATACAGGAGTCCCTGGTATCAAGCAGCACCTTGTCCCTCTCCCCAATCCCTATGCAGGAGTCTCTTGTGTCAAGCAGCACACACTCTGTCTCCACAATCCCATTGCAGGAATTCCCAGTGTCTTGCAACAGCTGCAGTCTGTTCCCAGTCCCAGTGTAGGACTACCCTGTGTCAAATAGCACTCACTTCCTCCTCCAGTTCCCATGCTGGAGTCCCTGATGTCAAGCAGCAACTGCTCCTTCTCCCCATTTCCAATGCAGGAGTCTCTGCTGTCTAGCAACACTCGCTCCCTCTTTCCAGTTCCAATGCAGGAGTCCCTGGTGTCAAGCAGCACCCGGTCCCTCTCAGCAATACCAATGCAGGAGTCTCTGGTTTCCCTCGTCAGTGTACAGTACAAATCAGGTGTTTAGTATGCCACTAATAAAAACAACTTACAATTTTTTTTTTTTGCACCTCACTTTTGTCTTCTCCAGTACACTGATGAGATTGGCCATCTGGGGGCAGGGAATGCATATCTGGGAGCTGGAGGTGAAGTGAGAAAGAGAGACCCACCCCAGCATTACTTTAGTGCGCCAGCAGCCAGTCAGCCAGACCAACACTGATTCTTGCAGCCCCGCTGGCTGGCACTAGAGATCCAGTAGCCAAGAGCAGAGCAGGCTGGAGGATCGCTGGACTTGGGCCATCACACTCAGGGATTCCCATACCGGGACCCCAACTGAGTCTTGGTTTCCTAATTCCCTGGCTGCCACCTCAGGCCTCGACAGTGCCACCATAAAAATCTGACTGGCTGGCTGTAAAATGTGCCACTGCCCCCTGTTCACATTCATCTCTCCAGTGAAGCCTGTCCATAAAGCTCTGCCAGCACATCTTTGGTACCGGGGGTGTAGCCAGACGATAAAAATGTGTACACCAGGACCATGTTTGTTGCCCCATCTGGCACAATAAACACAACTTTTGTAAACCATGGAACTGGTTGTTGTTCCCACCCGTGCACTGGTAAATACAGTTGCCATACATTGCTCCCTCAGACATCCACATATTGCCTCAGTGTCTGTAATGTTGTATGGTCCCAGGGATGAAAAAACAATCTCAGTAGCCGACCCTTTTAGTTCTGACTCTAAAGAATGACATTTCAGAAAGGGTCAGCTGATTCTATGTTGCGTTTCACTGAATAATAGCAGCAGTGTAGAGTCTTGTTGTTGTCCCCTAAAGCATAATTGTGCACCATGGAGTACAGCATGTCTTCCTACCCCCATGTCTCTAGCTTGGAACTTAGAAAGGGAACAAAAAGATTTTTTTTTCCTACTTTTAGCAAGAGGACGGAAGTGCACTCTCTCTTTGCAGCAGCTTGACTCCTGTTTCTTCTGCCTGAAGCTTCTGATAGTGTTGGATCACATGACCTGCCTTCGTTGAATTTCCAAAGCGGTCTCTGATTAAATGGAAAGTCTTGGAAGATCTTGAATTCCAGCTGAACAGCAAAACACCAAACAGCCACAAATAGCGCCGATTATTCATTTTTCTTCCCGAGTAACGGATAGCCTATTATTTGTGGCATTCGGGAAATGCTATTAATTATTCACACACCCCTAGTGGACAGCGTTAATGTGTCTGGTAATGTTACAGTATCTAACAAGACACCCAGGTACTTAAAGGATGGGGCTACCTATATTAGACAGCCATCCTGAGTCTTGTATACAGGGGTGCATGAGACCCTCCCAAACATCTGTCTGCTTCCAATGGCCATTGAGACCGTGCTTTAACATTCTGGCTGAGCCGGTTACATCAACTGGCATGAAATTAACTAGTGGGAATTCATAAGTACCCTCTAACACTGGGTTTACAAACAGCATGGAAGCGGACTAATAAAAACTCTTGTTATATAAAATCCGACTTATTTAAGAACATTTACTTTAAAATACCAATTCATTTGACTTGCATGGGTGATATTCTGCCCTGATGTAAGAAAGGATTTTTCTGTATATAACAAAAAAAAGACAGTTTTTAGAAACATTTTACAGATGAATATTTAAAAATGGTCTGAATCCCCCGTGTGTAAAGCAGAAATGCCCAGTAAGTCTACTAAAATGGCAGTAAACACAGTCTAATAGAATCAGAAACAGTATTTATCTCTACCTGAAAAAAAATTACTTATAAGTGTAAAGCAGTTCTCTTTTGAAAGTATCACTAATACGTTTATAAATGAGCTACCAAGAAAAAGTAGTTTATGCCTAGTTTTATTATGCCAACCACTGATTTAACATAGCTTTTCAATATTTTCAACAATGCCCTCTTATAAGAACAAGCTTGTACGACCATTTTTCTTGATGTTTATGGTGTTCTTGTAATGGCCTTGATAGTTTTTACCCATATGTAGGTTGTATACTCCTCGGCTGAGATGGGCTTGGCTCCTTTCCATCTTGTCCCCACCATCTCCCACTGCCTACCACCCTCACTGGGGCTTACCATCAGTATGGACCTTTTGCTGGGTCCCGAAGGTGGACTGGGTGAGGGACGGCACACAGGGCTTTATTCATGCCTAACTCCCCACCATTTTTCTCTGCCCCCCCCACCATGATGATAGGGCAATTATGTAAAGCATGCACATGTGGAGGCATGCACACATTGCAGGGCCCCGCGTTCCCCCTATGTTGCCGCTCCTGTCCTGCACTACACCCAAGCCTATATCTGGTGGCAGTGGTTTGGCAGATCCAGCAAGCCACCCCCCCCGACACAGGACAGCTGTCTATCAGGTGCTTGATTCTCCCCCCCAGCTAATCCCCAGCAACCTGAGATCACCCCTAATCCTGGGTCATTGGTGTGGTAGGTGGTGGCAGTACTGTCGTGCCACTGTGCCGGCCTGAACAGCCTTGTTAGTTGAGAACTGGCTTCCATTTTTACCAAAAATCCATTTAAAATGATAAAACTGATTAAAAAAAGACGCTTTTTGAATTTGTATGGAGCATGCCCTGCACTCTCCCTGTACAGATATCACCTATTATACAATAGCAAGAAAATTTCCTGGACTCTGATTGGTCAGTGTATGCCTGAGACAGTGATGTTATTACACAATAACATCACTGTATTGATTTTTTGGAGCTCATGCTTCCTTTTTTCTCTTCAAAGATATATAGCCACACTAAAAATCTACTAAAACCTTTTTAAATATTGTTTTTTATTTTGTACAGCATCGAGCCATTGTATAATTGCAATAAGGCACTCCAAGGTGTGTGTTATTGTGTAATAACATCACTCCAGGGGTGGTGGAAACACTCGGCTTCGCCTCGTGCTTTAACCCACCCCAGGAGTGACGTTATTACACGTTAACACACACCTTGTGCCTTATTGCTTAAATATCTGAGTGTGGGGGAGAAGCCGACTAACCGGGAAATGGAAGGGATCACGTGGGCAGAACCTCGTGGGTAAACCATGATTCCTTCCCTTCCTAAGCAGCAGTAGTTAAAGACTGTTAAATTGCCTTAGATGAACTCCCATATGGGTAAGTGGGCTTCTTGGTGTTTTTCTAAGAACTTAAAAAGAGCATTCAAACCCCAGGAAATCTTATTGTATTCTGACAAATGCAGAATGGTCTCGCCATAGGACTGCCCCGTAGCTGAAATGGTTAATAGAACCTATGCTAATAGTGGAATATTAGGCTCAAGCTCAGTTTTCAGATCACTGACCCTGGTTGCACTTCCTGCAACTGTCAGATTCTTTACTCCACTTGCCACAGTAAAACGTCTCCGGAGAGCTCTCCTTCACTCTAGCTGAAGAGATTATTTTCTCGGTTTATTTGAAGTCTGTTTACTTTATTTCAGTTTTTGAAGCACTGTCCTTGGTTCACAGGTAGAATTAGTTAGATTACTGTAGTTTTGGTAAGTCTCTTTGGTTCCTCCTCGAGTTTTCCAACCAGGAAGGAACCAATATTATTTTACTTCATTTATTAGTTTAATTTGATTGTATACCATCCGGTAAGGTGGTTTTTGTAGATTTAAATTCACTCGGGTAACTTTCAGTTTAATTCAGTTTTTAACAACCAATAAATGTCACAGACCAGGAAGCAAACAGGCCCCACAGGTTTCCAACATTGTACAGATGGTGGGGAACCATTTGCAAAGGCAGATCCTCATCTTATATGTATGTTTTGCTTGGAGTTTGACCACCTCAAAGAGGATTGTGAGATCTGTAAAAACTTCCCTCAGTCAACACTTGAGAGGTGCTTAAAAAGACTGCAGGAGAAGATGTCTGAGAAGGCTGCTGAACTGGCTGCAGACAAACCGATTTTGAACCAAAAAGAACTGGAGGATCAGCCCTCTGACAAGGGTGACGGTTCGTCAGTTAAAAGGAGACCTGCTGACCCTGCCGCTAACTCAGCAACTGCAGGAAAGCGAAAAAGAAAAGAAAAGCACTCAGCGGTTGAACTGCAACCAAGTGCCCCAGTTCCAACCGCTGAGGAAATAGCAAATGCTATTAAAATATTCCAGTCACTTCAACCGGTAACCCCGGTTCAGGTTCCGAAGCAGCCGCGGTTGGATCCTTCATGTTCTACTTCGGTTCCCAGCTCCTTGGAACCCGAGTTGGACACCTTTGTGGAGGAATATGATTATGATGCTGATGAAGATGAGGAAGAGGATTACGGTGAACCCATTGATCCAGATATTTCACCGGATCCTCATCATCCTGACTCCTCTGACAAGGGAACCAAGGACTATACCTCTCATTTTCAGTTTGTAAAACAAGTGGCTCAGTCCCTGGACCTCCCCACACAGGAATCAACTGATGAGGAGGATGAACAGGATTATAGGGAAATGATGGATGTCCAGGCTTCTGAAAGAGTTTTACTGCCCATCCATAAGTCCCTGAAGAAGCAGGTAATGCAAATCCTGCATACCCCAACTTCCATACCACCAGCTGATAGAAAGGTGGATAAGAAGTATTGGGTGGCTAAGGGTGGGGCTGAGTTCCTCTTCAGACACCCTTGCCATGAGGGGGTGGTACAGACAGCAGCCTGTGATAAAGCAGTCATTCCCTTGGCATCACATCCTCCTGATAAAGACTCCAGAAAACTGGATTCTATTACAAAGAAGCAATACCTGGGTTCCTTCCTGGCAATTAGGCAGGCTTCATACATGGCTTATGTTGCCAGGTATCAAAGGACACTCTGGGACACTGTGCTGGAGACTGCAAAATCTGTGCCAGCCCCCATGGCAGCAGACCTGGAGGAAGCTGCTAAGAGAGGTATAGAGGCCTCAAAGGTTCAATTCAGGATGGCAGTGGATAGCAATGACATTGCAGCCAGACAGATGGCTTCCTCAGTGTCTCTTAGGAGATTTTCTTGGCTGAGTTCTACCAGTCTTACACAAGATACCCAGGCCAAAGCCATGGATTTTCCATGTGAGCATTCGTCCCTGTTTGGACGACAGACAGAGGCTTACATGAAGAAGATGGATGAATACAAAGCAGCATATCAAAGTGCTTCAGCCAAGGATAAGGCTCCTACTCCCCAAAAGCAGTATGCCAGGGGTCATGGGGCAGACCTTAGAGGCCATTTTTCCAGCCTCAAGCTTATTCACAATATCATCAGCAGAGAGGCTATTTCAGAGGCAGGGGCAGGAGAGGCAACAACAGAACCAGCCCCAGCACCAAGTCAGCACCTCAAAATAAGCAGACACCCTGAGGGATCTGCTCGGGTCACCTCCCCAGTTCAAGTAGGGGGCAGGCTGACCTACTACCTCCAGGAATGGCAATCCATCACCACAGACAGGTGGGTCCTGGAGGTAGTGGGTCATGGCCTTGCACTCAGTTTCAAACTCAGACCAAGACTGAGGGCAAGAGTTTTTCAACCTTCCTTCCCATCAGAGACACTCTTACTGGAAAGGGAGGTGTTAAATCTGGTCTCATTGGGAGCAGTGGAGCCAGTTCCTCTCTCACAGAGAGGAAATGGCCTCTACTCAAGATACTTCCTTCAACCAAGAAAACGGGAGTGGCGACCCATACTGGATCTCAGACACCTAAACAGGCATTTACTGAAACCAAAATTCAAAATGGTCACTTTAAACACAATTCTGCCAACCCTAAGGCAAGGGGCTGACACGGGAACTGTTACAGTCCCTAGGGTTCTTGATAAACCAGAAGAAGTCAGTGTTGCAGCCAGTACAGCTCCTGGAGTTCATAGGGGCAGAACTGGATTCAGTCAGAGGAAGGGCTTTTCTTCCCCAGCTGAGGACAGACACTCTGATACAGCTAGTGGGCTCCCTCAAGCCTCACAGTCTCAGACCAGCCAGACCTTTTCTTCAGTTGTTAGGGCATATGGCAGCCTCAACTGCCACAGTGTTGGGGCAAGATTTCACATGAGGGATATTCAATATCACCTCAAGCAATACTGGCACCAGAAAAGAGATCGGTTATCAAAGCTGGTCCCAGTCACACAAACATTAGTGCAAGCACTTCGGTGGTGGCAGGATCTGGAAAACCTCAGACAGGGAGTTCCATTTCTCCAAGAGCAACCATCTCTGGTGCTCACAACAGATGCATCCCTACTAGGTTGGGGGAGCACACCTAGGGGAGCATACTGTCCATGGTACGTGGCTCAAACAGGAATCATTGCTTCATATCAACCTGTTGGAGCTCAGGACAGTGTTCCTGGCACTTCAGGCATTCACCAGCATGCTGCAGGGAAAGGTGGTTCAGGTCAGGACCAACAACATGACCACTATGTACTACATCAACAAACAGGGAGGCACAAGGTCCACACCCCTGTGCATAGAAGCTATGAAAATATGGACCTTGGCCTATTCCCTGAACATTTTGCTGTCAGCAATCCATCTACCAGGGAAGGACAATGTGCTGGCAGATGCACTGAGCAGGATAAATCAGAACCATCACAAATGGTCCGTAAACCAGCAAGTACTACAGTTGGTGTACAAAAGGTGGGGCACTCCAGAGGTAGATCTCTTTGCTTCCCCAGACAACTACCAGCTCCCTCAGTATTGTTGCAGACCCCCACTGAAGGGCGTAATACCACTGGATGCATTAACCCTGAATTGGATAGGGAAGTTCCTGTATGCCTTCCTTCCCCCTAATGAAAACTAAATAAATAAAAAAATAAATTGCTGCTGAGAGTCCTGAACAAGATCAGATCCCAGCCAGCCACAATGATTCTTATTGCCCCAAACTGGACCAGGCAACCATGGTACTCCCTGGTTCTGTCCCTATCAGTAGCCAAGGTAATCAGCCTTCCCAGGAGGCACAATTTGCTGACCTCCTCCCAGGGCAGGATCCTCTGTCCCAACCTTCGATCCCTCAGGCTCAAATCCTGGTTCTTGAGGACTTAGAGTATGCAAATCTGAATCTTTCAGAAGGGGTCATGGAGGTCCTTAGAGTATGCAGAAAACCTGCTACCAGAAAGATTAATACTTCCAAGTGGAAAAGATTTTCTTTCTGGTGCAGGAACAAAAATCTGAATCACACCCAGGCTGGATCATCAGTAGTCCTAGACTATCTGACCCATCTTCACACCCTAGGCCTCAGGCCCTCTACTCTAAAAGTGCATCTGGCTGTGGTATCTGCTTACCTATCAGCAGGTGAGCCATCCTCTGTGGCTTCTAATTCAGTATTCCAAACGTTCTTTAAGGGGCTGCTGCATTTGCATCCTCCCCATAGAGTTACTACCCCTTTTTTGGACTTAAACATTTGCATAGCACAGCTTATGCAGCCCCCTTTCAAGCCCATGTCATCAGCTGACCTTAAGTATGTGACTTGGAAGGCTGTATTTTTAGTGGCCATTACCTCTGCCAGAAGGATTAGTGAGATTCAGGCGTTGTCTATGGAAACCAACTATGTGGCTTTCCATAGGGACAAGGTGTCCCTCAGGACAGATAATAAATTTCTTCCTAAGGTGGTATCTGACTTTCACATTAATCAGTCCATCACCCTCCCAGTCTTCTTTACCAACCATTCCTCCTCAGGTGAGTGTAGACTACATAGCTTGGATGTCAAGAGAGCTATTAGTTACTACCTAGAGCACCCAAAAGGTCACAGATGGAATAGAACCCAGCTTTTTCTGACCTATGGAGAGGTTGGTAAGGGTAAACCTGCCACAAAGAGATCCATAGCAAGATGGATTGTGTCATGTATCCAGTTATGTTATGGCAAAGTGGGTAAGCAGCCCCCACAAGGGCTTAGGGCCCATTCTACTAGAGGGACTGCTGCATCAATAGCAGCTTCCCGAGACATCCCTATTCTGGAAATCTGTAAAGCAGCTACCTGAAAAACAGTTCACACATTCACCAAACACTACTGCCTGGATAATCATGCTAGGAGTGATGCTAGGTTTGGCACAGTAGTTCTGCAGAGCCTGTTTCCTAAATAGGTCCTCTGACCACCTCCAAAGGCACTGCTTGGGTAGTCTGCATTTGTCAGAATACAGTAAGATTTCCTGGAGTTTGACAAAAACATTACTTACCATAGTAATCTTGTTTCTTCTAAGGGAATCTTACTGTATTCTTAGCTCCCACCCTTCCTCCCCTGCTGGGACCTACAGGGCTCTGCTCACTACCTGTATAACTGATGTTGGAAACCTGTGAGTACCTATTAGTTTTTTTGGGCAACTGTTTACTTGAGTCTTAGAGATGCCTCCTGTTGTTTGGAGTTTCTGTTCCCCTAATAGGGGTATTTATGGATAGTAAATTTAGTTTGGATGGTTAGTACTTTTAGCTTCTGTGTGCTTCATAAGAATCTGATGGTTGCAGGAAGTGCAACCAAGGACAGTGATTTGAAAACCGAGCTCGAGCCTAACATTCCACTACTAGCATAGGTTGTATTAACTATTTTTGCTGTGGGGCAGTCCTATGGTGAGACCATGCTGCATTTGTCAGAATACAGTAAGATTCCCTTAGAAGAAACAAGATTACTATGGTAAGTAATGTTTTCTTTTAGGCCGGCCTGTCTGCACAGCATAGAGTTACTGATTGTGACACTAGCAACCTGGGATTGGGAACAAGCCTGGGTAGTCGAGGGCTGGCTAGGTGCTGGAGAGTGGAGTGTCCCAACAGACGATCCTCTCCTCCAGGGAAAAAAGCACACTTCACTGTGATACTATCCCCTGGATGACCACTGAAAGAGGTGCAACACCAGGCCTCTGGGTGGGGAGGATGAACTTGATGTATGCAGCTCAGCATGTACATGTCATGACAACATTTCTGTCATTTTTTTTCCACTAATAAACTGATTGATTGATTGACATCCCAAGTTCATGGCATCCTGGTGGGGTAGAAATAAAGAGGTAATCCCCTGCCATGCAGAATGACAGCCCTCCAGCCTGTTGCATCATCTGCCAACCCATGCACTTTCTCCCAGATGAAGGGCTGTAGAATCTCCCGAACGTTCTTGCCCTACCAGAGGGACCCGCCATGTGAGGAGTGACAGGTGAACCACTGGGGGGGGAAAAGGGTAAGTTGTAGGAGATGGCAGGGTATTGGGGCTCTGGCATGGAAAGGCCTGAGAGGAGACCAAGAGCAGGCTGAGTGCTTAAGAGTGCAAACAGAAAGTTAAAAGAAAAAGGAGCTCTTAAATCCTTTTTCCCCACTTAATGTACATGTTTTAATTACTGATGAGTTCTAGAAATTTTGGGGGAATTAGAAAAGTACCACTAAGTAAAACTGTAAGATGCCCAGAATCCTGTATAGTGAAAACTATGTGGAGTCAAATTTTTGCCCAGTTTTGTTGTACTATTGCTTTAAATAACACCAGTTTAATGGAAGCCCCATAAGTTTATTTATTTATTTAAGAGATTCACCAGGCAGGCATACTGAGTGGGGGACTGCTCGTTTCCAGATGCGACCTGGGGAGTTACGGAAAAATACAACCAGGACAAGTACATACAGGAATAATTGCATAGGTGTAAAGTAGTTATAAAGCTGGTCAAGTTTACCATAGCAAATAAGAGTAGTAACCTGTAGTAGTTGTGAATCAGTCTCCTGCCATTCAAATTGCCAAATAGTGCAGTTTTCCATGAAAAAAAATCCTTTTATTTCTTTGATCTGCTTCATTTGAATAACCTTGTCCCTTTTTTCTCAGTGTTGCAATCCCCAACTGCGACATCATACAAGGGAAACAAAGTTTTTAAAGGGACAGTGTCACTTTTTAGCTGACTCTTTACATTGTTTGCAAGTAGCTTTATCTAGCATTATAACACATGTAGAAAAGATCTAGTGATTTGATTGGTTGAAAGCAGCTCAGAGCCGTGTAATCATTGACCCATTATTACACTCCTGAACTACTTACATCTGTTCCAGCCCTATCACATAAACATAGAAAAGTATCATCGCACTCCCACATTCTGACAGGAGCTATCACTTCAAACCTGTCACTTCACCAGCAGGCAGTAAAGTGAAACAACATCTGCACAGAATGGCAAATGAGCTTTTTGAACTACCTGCATCACAAAAACAGTTTTCCAGAAGCATTTCTATGGGTTATACTGCTATAAACACTAACAAAATAGTAGCATGCACTTTGATTAGGGATATAGAAAAATCAGTTATTTACTGTACCCACAGTGCCTCACTATGTAAATTAGTATACAGGCTATTATATTTCTGTGCCCACTACAGAAATAGGAGACTACATCTCTCAGTAAAGAAGTCTTGTAGCTAGATACCGTATGCACAATGCCTTGTGTAATGGGAAAGGAGACCAAAACTCTGTATTCTTTTGATTCATTTACTCTTTTATAAATATTCATCTGCTTCAGGTACAAGACGGCTACCAGATCACATGATCAAGTATTATATGACAGCTTATGTTAGAGGTCTGATGTTCTCATGGGAAAGTTAACAGGAAAGCCAGGGAGAAGGCAATAAAGCAATAAACCCAGTGGGGTGTCCTTCCTGGAGATGTTCCCATGTTGAACAAAGGACCCCGGTGGGTGGCATTATGGTAGCAAGGAGGTGCTGAAGGGTGGGTGAACACACACACACACACACACACACACACACACACACACACACACACACACACACACACACTCATACTCAAAGAGGGCTGGGACAACATGGAACTGTCACTCAAAGTGAGTGAGACCCCTCCCGACAGGAGAAATATATAGAGGGGCTGTAAGCAGGCTCACTGTCTTGGACTGAAACATCTAAAGACGAGAGCCCCTGCCATTACAAAGATTAGCTGATGGGTAAGACAGCACAGTGAGAGAAAGTGCTTCTTTAGTTAGGGCAGGTGAAGGATTTTAGGTGACGATAGCTTAGAATTCTGCTGTACAATACCTGCCTGTTTAATGTCATTTTATTTTCTGCTTCTTAGTAAATGTGCAATCCTTTTGTTTCCTGTAACTGCATCCTGTTGTAAATACTTATAGTATTTTAGTAAAGATTCTATTTTTAGAGAATCAGTGACTGCTTGTTTTATTTAAAAGGGTAATTATATTATTTCTGCTGTATTCTGTTTGCAATCCATCTCTGAAGGGGCACTCTACCCACAGTTATTGTTTTGACCTTCCTGACCTTGAGCAAGAAGGAGGTAAAAACCAGGTTTCTTGGTTCCTGTTGGTAAAAATCTCGTGGTGGCAGTGAGCTGGAAATCCCTGGTGAGTGGGATTTCCGATACATTGGTGGCAGTGGTGGCATCCATGTGGCAACTGGTATCAGTCCAGTGCAAAGCAGCAAACGGTATACTTTATTTTGAGGCTGGAACTCTGAGAGAGAGATAGGACACTGGTGACAGAGTGCCAACAGAAATATACCTTTTAACAGTCACGAAACAGGATTTCAAAAGGTTGCATTGTTTACTGTTTTTTTTTTTAATTTCTAGACAGTTTAGTGCAGTGTAGCTAGAGAACATGAACTCCTCAAGCTATTTAAAATTTCATGTACTGCAGCTTCATGAGCTGTGCACAGCAAGGAGGATTGTCCCTGAGGGCATGACAAAGAATCCACTTATGGAAGCCTGGTTGGCACATGATCAGCTGCAGGAGGGGCAGACGGTCTCAAATGAGCATGGCCCAATACCTGGTCAGCAGGTGGCAACTGAGGACAGTGACTCAGGTAGCGAGACTGAGGTCCCAATGGCTGAACAAGGGGGGGCACCTTATGGCACAAGCTGGGCAAGCTGTGCAGCCCAATCAAACTTGGCTCGGGATCCTGAAAGCAGAGCTTGCACTACAGGATGTTGAACTGCAGAGGGCAAGGCTGGAGGCTGAAAGGGAGAAAATAAGGCGGAGGTAGAGGAAAGAGAAAAGATTCTCCAGCATGAGATCCTTATGCGAGAGGAAAGGGAGAAGATTTGCCAACATGAGATCCTTATGCGAGAGGAAAGAGAGAAGGAATGAGCAGAGTGAGAGAGTGAGTGACAGCATGAGATCGAGATGGAAATACTGCACCAGCAAACCATAGGTAATGGCAAAGGTGGTTCAATATACAAAGCCACAATTAATTCTAAAATGTTTCCACAATACCAAGTGGGAGATGACCTGGATTTGTTTTGAAAATTATTTGAAAGGGTTTGTGGGCAATTTAAATTAGATAAAACTCTGTGGATGATCCACCTGACCCCATTACTTACAGGCCATGCCTTGCAAGCATTTGCTAGAATGGGCGATAATGAATATATAAACTATGATAAAGTTAAAATAATGTTATTAAAACATTTTGAACTGACTGCTGAGACTTACAGATGGAAATTTAGTTTAGAAAAAGCCCAGGAGACAGCTATGTAGAACTGCATGTCCAAATGTGTGCTTATTTAGACCATAGGGTAGATGGGACTAAGGCAAAGACTGTAGAGCAGGTTAAAGATTTAATTGTAAGGGAACAGTTTCTTAAAATTGTACCTGATGACCTGAGCATTTGGCTACTAGATAGGGCATGCAACTCTGCAAAAGAGGCAGCAGAAAGTGCTGATTTGTATGTTGCCAGCAGACCACATTCACAGCATAAGAACTATGGGGGTGTGGCAGCACATGGTTTTAAGGGGTCCCAGGGAGGACAGCCTAAAGGAAACCAACCTGTACCCAAGTCCAAAACAGAACCCACCGGTTCTAAGGGGAACAAGGAGCCGGAGGCAAAAGAATGCTGGATTTGCCAGAAAGTGGGGCATCTATCCCATGACTGCCCTAAAACCAGGAGTAAAGGGCAAGAGCCTGGGGGAAGGAGTGACTAAGACAGTACACCACAGTTGGTAAACTGCGCACACACTGTAGTGCCACTGAACTCCACCAAGCATATTCACCCTATTCTAGTCAATGGGACAGTAACACAGGGACAGAGGGACACTGGTGCCTCCATCTGCATGGTAAGAAAGCATCTGATCCAGATGGAGCAGATTCTGCCAGTCCAGTTCTTCCAGATTCAGGGAGTCATGAGTCCAGTGGTCCAAGTGCCAATGGCTCGGGTCTTCCTGAGCTGAGAGGGCGGCCATGGGGTACAGGAGGTGGGAGTTGTACCTGATATCCCTGTGGATGCGATCATGGGGAATGATTTTGACCACTGGGAAAACCTTGTATGTGTTACTACCTGTAGTCAGGCAAAATGGCAAGTTTCTGATTGGGAGGAAGGGGTGACACAGCCTGTGCAGACCCATCTCTCAGCAGCTGAGGAAGTGGCTAGTGTGGGTGAAGGGCTAGCTAGGAGTAGCAGCCCTGAGCTCCAGCTGAAAGAAGAAGAGGAGGAGGCCACCGAGGGCAGCTTTCCTCCTGAAGGGGAATTGGGGCGGGCCAGATGGGAGGAGCTGGGCAGGTCACAGTGAGCTGATCCTATCCTACAAAAACTGAGAGAGGTAGCAGATAGTGCTGAGTCTTCTCAAGGAAGTAAAAGATCAGTTTATTAGGAAAATGGGCTATTGTACAGGGAGTGTACACCACAGAGGGGCCTAGCGGGAGAGATACTCCAACAGCTGGTAAACCCCCAGGACTACCGAAAGCAGCTTCTCGACCTGGTCCATGAAATTTCTTTTTCAGATCACCTGGGTATTAGTGTGCTCAAAAAAGCAGCTTGCCAACAATTTCTTTTGGCCAAGCATGTACAGAAATATGGTAAATTACTGTTGGACTAGTTCACAGTGCTAGCGGGTCGGGAAGGTTGGAGACAAGGTTAAGGCAACTTTGGTGCCCCAGCCTATTATTGATGAACCCTTTAAGAGGGTAGCCACGGATATAGTGGGGCTCTTGAGTACCACAAGTGGCACGGGCAAGTGATACATATTGGTGGTGGTGGATTACGCAGCCAGGTACCCTAAGGCAGTGGCCATGTCCTCCATTGATGCAGAAGAGGTGGCTGATAAGATCCTGGCAATCTTTAGCTGAGTGGGATTTCCCCAGGAGATTTTATCAGACCGGGGCAAATTTCATGTCATCCTTAATGACCAGTTTGTGGAAGAAGTGCGAGGTGAAACAGCTCCATGCTTCGTTCCATCACCCCGAGACAAATAGCCTGGTTGAGTGGTTCAAGATTCTGTGTGATACTTAGGGTTTAAACATAGAAATATAGAAACATAGAATTTGATGGCAGATAAGGACCGCGTGGCCCACCCAGTCTGCCCATTTCCCTACCTGATGGATAAGCTGCAGATTCTAGTTAACCAACTGCTTACTTCCTCCTACCCCCCACTAGAATTGCTTAATGTCTGTCCCATGCATTCTTGAATTCTCCTGCTGTTCTTGACTCCATAACCTCCTCAGGAAGGCTGTTCCGTGCATCAACAACCTCTCCATGAAAAAATACTTTCTAATATTATCTCTGAGCCGTCCTCCCTCTATCTTCAGTTTGTGCCCCCTTGTTCTTGCATATCTCTTTTTCTGAAAGATGCTACCCTCCTGGACTTTGTTAATTCCCTTGAGGTATTTGAAAGTTTCTATCATGTCCCCCCTCCCCCCGCTTTCCTTTCCTTGAGGATATACATATTAAGCTGCTTTAGTCTCTCTTCATATGTCTTCTGGTGCAGACCCTGCACTATTTTGGTTGCCCTCCTCTGAACAGCCTCCACTCTGTCTATGTCTTTGTGGAGATGGGGTCTCCAGAACTGCATGCAGTACTCCAGATGGGGTCTTACCAACTGTCTGTACAGAGGGATAACTACTTCCTGTTTTCTACTGTCGATGCCTCTCCCTATGCATCCCAGTATCCCCCCAGCCCTCCTTATTGTCTTCTCACATTGCTTGCCCATCTTTAGGTCATCTGATATAATTACTCTCAGGTCCCTTTCAATTGTTGTTGTTAGTATCTCACCCCCCATTGTGTACTCTTCCCCTGGGTTTTTGTTTCCCAGGTGCATTACCTTGCACTTCTTTGCATTGAATCTGAGCTGCCATACATTTGACCATTCCTCCAACCTTGCCAAGTCCCTTTTCATCCATTCCACCCCACCTTGTGTATCAACCCTGTTGCAGATCTTTGTGTCATCTGCAAAGAGACATACTTTTCCTTCCAGGTGCTTTCCAATGCCACTTATAAAGACATTAAAGAGGACCGGTCCCAGTACTGAACCCTGTGGTACACCGCTAGTTACCCTCCTTTCTGCACTGTGGACTCCAGCCAATTTTTTATCCAGGGTACCACCTTGGGACCCACTCCAAGGCTGGCTAACTTGTATATTAATCTTCTGTGTGGGACTGTGTCAAATGCTTTGCTAAAATCTAGGTAGGCCATATCCACAGCTCTTACCTGGTCTACTACTTTGGTCACCCAGTCAAAGAAATCTATTAGATTCATCTGACATGACCTTCCCGCTGTGAATCCATGCTGCCTTGGGTCCTGTGCCCTGCTGGCCTCTAGGTACTCAACAGTTCTTTCCTTCAGAAGTGATTCCATCATTTTCTGTACCACTGAGGTCATACTAACTGGTCTGTAGTTTCTTGCTACTGCCCTGCTCCCACTTTTGTGAAGGGGAATCACATCCACCCTCCTCCAGTCCTCAGGTACCACCCCATCCTCCCATGATTTGTTAAAGAGAGTAGTCAGTGGTATTACTAGTTCTACCCTTAGTTCTTTTAGAATTATTGGGTGAATCCCACCAGGCCCCATTGTTTTTCCACCCTCAGTTTCAAGAGTTCTTTCAAAACCATTTTTTCTGTGAATGGACTGGTATTGGCCCTCTATCCAGAATGTTTCTCTTGTTTGTTTCAGGTACTTCCCCTCCTCTTCCGTTGTGAATACTGAGCAGAAATATTCATTCAGTATCCCTGCTTTTTCACTATCACCCTCTGCCCATTTTCCCTCCCCTTTATTAAGTCTCCATATCCCTCCCTTGGTCTTTCTTCGCTCCCTAATGTACCTATAAAAGGTTTTATCCCCCTTCATAACAGAATTGGTTATCTTTCCTCAGTTTGGGCCTTTGCTATTCTGGATGGGTGAAGAGGTTTTACGAATCCTAGCCAGGTCAGCCTGGAGACAGGCAACCTCCTCTCTCAGACCAGAGAGGTGCCTGCAAATAGGGCAGCATCGCAGCCTTCAGAATGTCTCCTGGAACACTGCCACCACACAGCCATTACACTGCACCACTTCCATCATGACTTATTTTATGTCCCCTCTCCTGTTGCTTTGTACGTGTACTCTCTCTCTCCTCCCCCTACGTATTTTTCCACCTACTTTCCTACTGCCTATGTGCCCTTTCAGCTCTCACCCTTCCTGTTCTAGAACAGGAACTTCATGTAGTCTTCAGTAGTCTCCTTCTTCCTTGCTTGGACTCAGACCTCCAGTAGCTGGGGGGGAGAAAGAGTTTTTTTTTATTTTTCCTTCAAGGTTGATGAAACTAATGTGTCTCAGTGATCCTTCCCTTTCTACTGCCAAACAGAAGTTTTCCAGTTGTCTGTCAAATCCAGTGACTATAAAAGTAGAACTTGTTTAGAGTGGGAGGCTGGAGGGGTGGGAAGGAGGGCAATTAGTAAGAAGCTCTGTAGCTTTGTTAGTCAGCTGCTACTTACTCTGAAAGTGACTGTCCTCTTTTTTTTTACTTAAATGATACCCCCTGCTTCTAATAAAGTATCTGTTTACTTAGTCCCAGCAGGCACTGACTCCTGCTGAGATAGAAGTGATTTATCAGTAAAAAAAAAACTCTTTAGCTTTTTTTAGTCAGCTGCTACTTGCTCTGAAAGCAAGATTCCTTCTGCCAGAAACTAGCAGCAAGAAGCTGTAATTGGAGGCTGCTGCTTTTCTACTGCTCAAGCCACACCCCCAATTAACTTCTCTCCTCTAATCCTGATTTAGCAAACTATGTTGATACAGCCCCCTTCCACAAACAGAGAAATACACAGTGACTTTCCTCTTTTTGTTTACTTAAATGAGACCCCCTGCTTCTAATTAAGTATATGTTTGCTTAATCCCAACAGGCAATGACTCCTTCTGAGATAGAAGTGATTTATCAGTAAAAATCTCTGCAGCTTTTCTAGTCAGCTGCTACTTGCTCTGAAAGCAAGATTCCTTCTGCCAGAAACTAGCAGCAGGAAGCTGTAATTGGAGACAGCTGCTTTTCTACTGCTCAAGCCACACCCCAATTAACTTCTCTCCTCTAATCCTGATTCAGTAAACTAAGTTGATACAGCCCCCTTCCACAAACAGAGAAACACACAGTGACTTTCCTCTTTTTGTTTACTTAAATGAGACCCCCTGCTTCTAATAAAGTATCTGTTTGCTTAATCCCAACAGGCACTGACTCCTGCTGAGGTAGAAGTGATTTATCAGTAAGAAACTCTATAGCTTTTTAGTCAGTTGCTACTTGCTCTGAAAGCAAGATTCCTTCTGCCAGAAACTAGCAGCAGCAAAATGCCAAAGAGTGCAAAGTAATGCACATTGGTAACAAAATCACACACATGGAGTACTGCATGGGTGGAGTACAGCTAGCAGCAGCAGCAGCAGCAACAGAAGAAGAGTGGTGTCTCAGGGTTTTCATCAGTGATGGTCTCAGTGCTACATGTCAGTGTACTAACAAGGCTTCTAGCAAGGTGACCAGGATGCTTGGGTATAAGAAGGGGTTTTGATAACAGGTAGAGGGAGGAGGTATTGCTCCTACTCAGGTCCCTGGAGAGGCCCCACCTGGAGTACTGTGCTCAGTTCTGAAACCCACACCTGAGGAAAGATCAGGACAGGCTGGGTGAAGTATGGTGAAGAGTCACCAAAATGATCCAGAGATAACAGGGCAGGGCATATGAGGACAGGCTAGTAGATCTGAATAAGCACATGCTGGAGGCCAGGAGGGTTGGGGAATATGACTGAGCTGTGCAAGTTCGTAAGGTGGGAGTTGCAAACAAATTTAAAAGTGAGGACCTATTTACTAGGAATAGATGTGCGGTAACAAAAGGGCATGGGTGGAGACCAGCTGGGGATATTTAGGAGGGGCATTAGGAAAGTATCTTCACCAAGAGGGTGTTGGAACAGTGAAATAGACTGCCAAAAGAGGTGGTCTGGGGGGGCTACAAAAGGGTTTCAGAGCATGTGTGGCAGATTCAGTAGATCAGTGGCACTGAAAAGTGAGTTAAAGAGGGCAGGAGAAAGTGTGTTTGGTGAGGGACAACTGAGAAAATGGAATGGATGATCAGAGTTAAAGCCTATTCAGCAGCAGGCCATGGTGAAACAGGAAGGATTTCTGGTCACACTAGGTGGATTTTGAGTCTTTTCCTGGTATCTCTGTGTCCATTTCTATGTTTAAAGCAATTACTTCCCTAATGGCATGGCACTAGCTTGAATAGCTCTGATTTAAAAGATCATCACCTAGAAGGTGCACAGGGGTAACAGGTTGCCTACCAGTACAAACATGAAAGGTGCCCCCTTCCCCAAATAGAGACACACACAGTGACTTTCCTGGTCTGGTGCAGAGTTTTTTCTTCCTTGGAGTTTGGGTAGAGCAGTCAGGATGCATACTGGCTGATAATTATTTACATCTTGTCTTTCTCTGCTTTTGAGCAGAGGAATGGCCTTCACACTCCTCCAGAATGAAGGTAGGCAGCCTGGGGCTAGAGCCCAAGGCATGGGAACCCCAAGACACTGGAGATCCAGGTTCATATCCAACCATAGCAACCTACAAGCTGTTTGCCTGAAGTCAAGCAACCTCTTAGTGCTTTAGTCTACTCAGTAGTAAAAATGAATAGATGCTGAACTCCATCGAAAATGAGATATTACAATTCAGCTAGGTTATCCCATTTCTGGGTAAATACAGTATCTGAATCAGAGACAGTAATTCTGCTTCTCCCTTTTGAATTTTGCGACCTATTGAGTCAATAATTTTCACCTTTCCTCCCCCAATGCTGCAGTGAGGTCCACATGTACACTGTCTTTTTCTATCCCGCTGGATTGTAAAGGCCTTTTCAGCTTTACTTTCATGCAGCCTGCGTCTTGGGGCTCTTTTTTTCCTGCTTACACAATGAGCATAGAGGCTTTCTGTCAGTAGTTGCCGCAGGCCAACTCATAGTTACACTTGCATGTGATTCAAATGTTTCTACTGCTGTAATTGTAGATCTTGTGGTATAACAGTTTGTATACTCATCTTTTGAAGTTTATACTGTTACTGTGAAGATCATTTTTAGCTCATCCATGCCTCTTGCTGTGAATACATTTTGCAAATTTTTAGTTCACTCGTGCCTGTTGTTATGAATACATTTTGCTACGGTACAAGTTTGTGCTGTTGTTCCTGCCTCGGGGCCCACTTGTAAACTAAGCATTGCACGAAATTGTGGTTTCCTCCTGGTGAGCAAAACTACAAAGAAAGAAATTACAGCAGTTGTCCCTCTCCCAAGCTGATAATTTATTTAGAATTGATTTACTATAGTTGGCCAAGGGCGTACACTGAGCTGAGTATACCTTGCTTTCAGGTACATCCCTAAGGGAAAGGGACACAGTTTATTACAGGAAATGACATGACAAAAATGTAATGTAATAGAACAGGGGTTTACATATAAATGCAACTAAACACTAAGGATAAACGAGCATTTCTCAATGCCGGATGTTCACCGCTGATGTAGAGGCCCTGGGGAACTAGATGCATGTGCAAAATCACCTTTCAGGACAGATTCGCCTAATTTCACTGTAATTGTTCATGAACTGGGGTCCCAAAAAAGGCATATTGAAAAGCTGGAGCAAAAATATGCAAAAATGCCCAAGTTAAGGCACTAAGTTCAAAACCACAATGAAATACATTGAAACACATACGTACCTAATTTCCTCAGTTTGCGGCCCAGCTTTGAAGAGTAAAGACGTGTCTGCAGTGAACAGAGGATTACAGATTGGACCCCCTCCCCAGTGGATAAGGGCTTACAGGGGTGGGGGTGGGTGATGACTGGGAGGGTTGGATGGGGGGACTAAAGGCACAACAAACATCAATGTACGTTTTTCTTTTTACAGGGTTAAAAAAACAAGAAAAAAAGATGAGGGAGCTTTTCTTTATTTCGCATAGTGAGAATGACACTTGAGGATTGGGCACCCCTACTCTCAGTGTTATGTTTGGGGGGAGCTGTGGGGTGGTGGGTGTGGACAGGGAGGGTAAGGTAGGTGGGACAGTTATGGGGTGGGAGCAACAGCCATACAGTACATGGATGGTTAATGAAACATAGGCAAGTGACACAAGTACCTTTCCTGCCCTTGTTTCTGAGGCAGTACATGCAGTCCCTAAATAGAAGAATCACAATTAAATTTAGTTCCAAAATATTTTACTTTTCTAGTTTTAGTACTTTTATTGATGCAACTTGTGAATTCGCATACCCCACGACTGCCAAGAGTTCACGCTGCAGTGTGACATTTAGTGAGTAACACGCCTCTTGCAGCATGACTGCTTAGTATCAGTGGCTATCAGTGCAGAAGACACGTATAGCTGCACGTTATACAAAAATTTTTGTTTTGCTTCTGCAATGGGATACATATTTAAAAAAAAAAGATCAGTTATTTTTTTTATACAGAATAAGGTCACTGAGTAAAACAACATTTTAAAACCGCGATCTGTCGGTGTTGAATCAGCCACATGATCATTTGTAACGGTGTTGGCTGTTTATTGACAACTCACTCTCTATATGAGCCTGATTTTGGCGCTAGTAGGTGGCAAGGCAGAGGGCACCAGTGGCAGCAAAATCTATGGCAATGACAGTGGCTTATTAACATGATAGAGGAAACACCCGGTTGAAGTGTCATGTTTTGTGATACAGAGCCTGTCAGCTCAGGCAGAGAGGGGTGGGCAGGGATGGACCATGACCCACACCACATAAGGAAACAGGCCTAGCACTTGCACTATAGAACAAACAGAACGATACATACGGTGTGTGTTAGTGGCAGAAGGTAGCAGGGCATAGGTTGTGGACTGGTACATTCCTGATTGACCACAACAGTTCCCTGGTACACAGCCACTCACGAGGTGCAATGCTTATGCCAGGATACACTGTATGGGTCTAGGGTCTTCAGAGGCAAGTTCCAGCCTGTTTGCCTCAGGGGTCCATGCTCTGTTCCTTGTCAACACCTCTCAATCTGAACCAATTGGCTCTGTATAATGGAGCATGGAAACTCCACCGAGTGCCTCCTAAATTACCTTACAGTGCTACAATCCCACTGTCACGCCCTATGGTATCCTCTCTGGTTGCTCTCTTCACAGTATCCTCTTTGCAGGCCATTTCACCACCACCAATCGCCGCTCTGTTGGGATACTGCAGCCACCCCCCAACCTTGCCGCACAGCCTCCCTTGGGTTCACATGGCACCAATTGTAAAACCCCAGTTTAAAAGACAGAACTGCAGACAAATGGTGCTTTGGTATTAATAAAAGATTTATTTCAACAGACAAGAGAACTTTAAAAATGTTTCACGCTGCCACTGAAAATCTGAGGTGTTAACCTCATCCCCTTTGGCTGCCGACAGCAGACGTTCTCCACCTCACATCATCATGCTGCAGGAGCAGCAAGAATGTGCAGCAGTCTCAAGAGTGAGCACAGGGATGCCAGACAGCTACAGATGAAAAATAAAGAAAAATAACATGAAATACATAGAGGATAGTGGATGGGCAACAGTGAACAACAACACTGTTGTTCACTTCGAGAGGTTGTCATGACAACCAGGAAAACCTAGAAATGGCTTCGAGGAGGTTTATGGTGGCATGAAAACCTAGAAGTGCTAACAACTGTGTTGTTGTTCACTGTTGCCCATCCACTGTCTTTTATAGTGTATGGACAACAATACACAAAGTAGCGATTGACTGCCTTCACGGTCACGCCCTGATGTCGGTGACCCCCCTGCCCCTCCCCGCCCGTGACCGTAAATACCTTGCACTCCTTCCCGTGCAATCATGAATATTTAAAAACAAAGATGGCTGTTCTGCTGTGTGCTGGCCACTCTTTAAAAAAAAATGTTACTTACTGAAATTTTTTTATTGTCCGTCTGTGCCTCCGATTAACTGCAGAGCCCATTTTGTCGTCTCCACCAACCGTGACTCACGCATGTGCAAAAGTGGTAGTGCTGTAGTACCATCGATGTGACGTACTCACGATGGTACAACAACACTAGGGAAAGCCATATTTTCAATGAATACAACGTTCTACCATACACCACAGGTAATTATTTACTATTTTAACAGTGCATGTGAAAACAGAAGCCCACTGTGTGACTTTACCGATCGTGCAGTACAGATCATTTCAGCAGCTCGTGACCACGCATTTGGAGCAGTATGGTAGACCCATGGGGACCACGGAGTTTCACTTATGAGGTGGTGATACTGAGGGATTCAGCACCCCCAATGTCAGTGTTATATTTGTGAGGTGTGTGTGGGGAGGTGAGCATATCTCTCAACCTGCTAGGACCAAAATAATGGACACTCCTCTCAAACATCAGGGACAAATGACCAAAATCAGGAACATCATATTTTATTCAGCGTGGTGCTGTGCCATTGCATGACATGTACATCACAGGATATAGTACAGTACAACATAATGTATGTGAAGTGCCTTTAGTTTATGCTTTTTTTTTCCATATGTAGTTTGCACTTTTTCCTGTTTTTTTCCCACCTGGGACCCTGGCAGACACACGTGTGCGTGCATGTGGAGGTGTACACACATGCTGGATATGGCTCAGCTACTTCCTCCCCACCCCTGGTGATCACCTGACACCCTCCTTCACCTTCACTTTTCATCAGACCTCCACCTGATGGGAGCGGAGCTATGGGGGGGCAGGCACTCGTCCCTCCCCGGGGAGAGGAGAGCCAGCTCGTGGCAGCTCAATCCCACTCCTCACCCTCCCCACTCCACGAATCTTCGACAGCCTGGGCTCATTCCCAAACCTGGGTCGCCAGCGTGGCATGAGGTATGGCGTCCAGCACCTCAACCCTCAGCACAACCGGGCTGGCCAGTTTATGCTTTTTAAATGTCAAATAAAATTCAGTTGCATACTACCAACTAGCACAAGAAAAAAAATTAAAACAACAACAAAAAAAAAACCAGGCAAATGTTTTGCATTTTTCTGTTGTCAATTTTCTTCATTTACTTTCTTGAAACTAAAGTAAAACATGGGTGCTGCTAGAGAACTCATTTTTGGGGGGTAACAGTGTTAAGTTAATTTCCAGTCTTTTAAGGATCCAGTGTTATTAATTTCCAGACTTAACTGTACAGAAGTATACTGAATTAGAATTAGTACAGAGTAGACTTTGCTCATGTTTTTAAGCTGAAACAATAAATAATTGGCAGAACTCCCTAAGTACAATTACAGTCACTTTTTCATAGCAGATTGTAACAAACTCTGGTCAGAGCCAACACGGCTGTTATACTGCTTTAAAGGGGCACTGTTTGCTGTTGTATGACTAAAACTGTATGCACCATGCAGTTGTAATAAAGATTTGAGCATATTTCTATGCCATAAGTCAAGTATTCATTCAACGCTGTTTTGCTTCTGACCCATTAACACACTTTTCCCTGGTGATCAGTCCCCCCAGTCCAAGTACCATGCCAGTCATTATTATACTTTTCCTTGGTGACCAGTGCCCCTCCCAAGCACCCACCCGAACACCTTGAAAATCATTATTACAGTTTTCCCTGGTGTCTATAGAAGACAGCAATTTACCATGTCAGCATGGGAGTATGGAGCTGGTGAGGTGCTGACATCATGGAGAGCATCCTAATGTTATTTACCATTTATTTACTCAGAACAGCTGAAATGAGCTGCAGCATCTCCTCTTCAGCGCAATCCTGCTTCTACCTGCAGTGTGATGTACAGTAGCTGCTGATTGAACTATGGAGAAGTCAGCAACACTTTTGGCTTAGCATGGACACATTGATGATGAGTACTTTACAATCACAATGCAAAAATCAATTATTGTAAAAGTCAAACTTCTGTTAATGATTTTGGTTACATTAGCACAGTTCTTTGGCAGCAGTTTTCAAATTATTCAATTAGCAACTTATTTGGTAAGTTGGCCATTTAAACAAAAAGAGAAAGGCAACACTTGGGATAGGCTGACAGTGTTGGCATTAAAAAAAATATAAAAGGCAGTATTAGACATGGACTTCTGGTGTCAGGAATAAAATAGTGAAAGCAGACACCATGTGACATGGTTGCACCTTTATAGCATAAATAATAATCAGGAGGTGTCTTACCTGGGTCCTGGGAGTGTTTGGGATGGTGTTCTTGAGGTGACATCCACAAGTACCTAGAAAATAGGAACAGCGATGGGTCACAAAGTGACTATAGCTCTTTAGGAACAAAAGGAGGCAGACAGGGAAGGTTAAACATAAAACAATACTTAATCTGATTCACTGAGGATTGATATCCTGTCAGATCGGGGATGACATCTTGTCAGACCTTTAGAAATAAATAGAAAATGGATTAGTATGAGGAAAAAATATTAGCGAGACCAGGGCCAGATATGGTTTTATTTGGGATTAGTATGTGACCTCAGTACAGGTTACGTTGGATTTTCCCTTAAACAAGAAGGTGACTTCCCCCATGTTGTAACAAAAGCATGGGATTGGTTTAGTGAGTCGGGAGGGGGCCTTCTAGTAACCAAAGGAAGACAAACAGTGCGTGCATGTCCTAGACAAAGCCCCAGTGGAACACAGGTTGGGTGAGGAGGATAAAACTGAAGTGAGTCCCTGATGTCTAGCAGCACTCCCCCAGCATCCTAATGAAGCAGTCTCAGGCATCATATAGCTCTTCTTTCACATTCCAATGCAGGAGTCAGTAGTGTGAAACAGCATCCACTCCCTCTCCCCAATCCCAATGCAGGAGTCCCTGGTATCAAGCAGCACCTTCTCCTTCTCCCCAATCCCTATGCAGCAGTCCCTTGTGTCAAGCAGCACCCACTCTGTCTCCAGAATCCCATTGCAGAAGTTCCCAGTGTCTAGCAGCAGCTGCTCTGTCTTCCCAATCCCAGTGCAGGAGTACCCTGTGTCAAATAGCACCCGTTTCCTCCTCCAGTTCCAATGCTGGAGTTCCTGGTGTCAAGCAACAACTGTTCCCTCTCCCCAGTTCCAATGCAAGAATCTCTGCTGTCTAGCGGCACTCGCTCCCTCTTCCAAATCCCAATGCAGGAGTTCCTGGTGTCAAGCCGCACCCAGTCCCTCTCAGCTATCCCAATGCAGGAGTCCCTAGTTTCCCACATCAGTGTACAGTACAGATCAAATGTTGGTTATGCCACTAATAAAACCAACTTACTTTAGTACAGTATTGTGTATTTTTATTTTTTGCACCTCACTTTTGCCTTCTCCAGTACACTGATGAGATTGGCCATCTGGGGACAGGGAATGCATGTCTGGGAGCTGGAGGTGAAGTGAGTGAGAGTGAGAGAGAGAGAGAGAGAGGGAGGAGGAGGGGAGGGAGAGAGAGAGAGAGAGAGAGAGAGAGAGAGAGACAGAGAGAGAGAGAGAGAGAGACCCTCTCCACATTACTCCAGGGCACTGGCAGCCAGTCAGCCAGACCAACATTGATTCCTACAGCCCTGCTGGCTGGCACTAGAGATCTAGTAGCCAAGAGCAGAGCAGGCAGAAAGCTCACTGGACTTGGGCCATCACATGCTGGGATTCCCCTGCCTGGGCCCTGACTCAGTCTTGTTTTTGTAATTCCCTGGCTGCTGCCTCAGGCCTCAGCAGTGCTGCTATAAAAATCTGACTGGCTGTAAAATGTGCCACTGCCTCCTTTTCATGTTCCTTTCTCCGGTGAAGCCTGTCCTTGCAGCTCTTTCAGCACATCTCCGGTACAGGGGCTGTAGCCAGACAATAAAAAAGCATGCACTAGGACCATGTTTGTTGCCCCATCTGGTACAATAAGCCCAACTTTTGTAAACCATGGAACTAGCTGTTGTCCCAACCCGTGCACTGGTAAATACAGTTGCCATACATTGCTCCCTCAGACATCCACATATTGCTTCAGTGTTTGTAATGTTGTATGGTCCCAGGGATGCAAAAACAATCTCAGTAGCCAACTCTTCTAGTTCTGACTCTGAAGAATGACATTTCAGAAAGGGTCAGCTGATTCTATGTTGCGTTTCACTGAATAATAACAGCAGTGTAGAGTCTTGTTATTGTCCCCTAAAATATAATCATACACCATGGAGTACAGCATGTCTTCCTACCCCCCTGTCTCTAGCTTCAGATTTAGTGAGGGAAGAAAAGGATTTCTGTTTTTTTTTCTACTTTTAACAAGTGGACGGAAGTGCACTCTCTCTTTGCAGATGTTTGACTCCTGTCTCTTCTGCCTGAAGCTTCTGCTAGTGTTGGATCACATGACCTGTCTTCGTTGAATTTCCAAAGTGGTCTCTGATTGAACAGAAGGTCTGGGGAGATCTTGAATTCCAGTTGAACAACAAAATACCAAACAGCCACGAATAATGCAGATTATTCATTTTTCTTCCCGAGTAACAGATAGCTTATTATTTGTAGTATTCAGGAAATGCTATTAATTATTCATACACTCCTAGTGGACAGTGTTAATGTGACTGGTAATGTTACAGTATCTAACAAGACACCCAGGTACTTGAAGGATGGGGCTACCTATAGTAGACAGACGTCCAGAGTCTTGTATACAGGGGTGCATGAGACCCTCCCAAACATCTGTCTGCTTCCAATGGCCATCGAGACCGTGTTTTAACATTGTGGATGAGCCGGTTACATCAACTGGCATGACATTAACTAGTGGGAATTCGTAAGTACCCTCTAACACTGGGTTTACAAACAGCATGGAAGCCCACTAATAAAAACTCCTGTTGTATAAAATCCAACTTATTTAAGAACATTTACTTTAAAATACCAATTCATTTGATTTACATGGGTGATATTCTGCCCTGATGTAAGAAAGGATTTTTCTGTATATAACAAAAAAATTACAGTATTTAGAAACATTTTACAGCTGAATATTTAAAAATGGTCCGTATCTCCAGTGTGTAAAGCAGAAATGCCCAGTAAGTCTACTAAAATGGTGGTAAACACAGAATAACAGAATCAGAAACAGTATTTGTCTCTACCTGAAAAAAGTTACTTATAAGTGCAAAGCAGTTCTCTTTTGAAAGCATCACTAATACATTTATAAATGAGGTACCAAGAAAAAGTAGTTTATGCCTAGTTTTAGTATGCCAACCACTGATTTACTATAGCTTTTCAATATTTTCAACAATGCCCTCTTATAAAAACAAACTTTTTGTACGACCATTTCTCTTGATGTTTATGGTGTTCTTGTAACGGCCTCGTTAGTTTTTTTCCCATAAATAGGTTGTATCCACCCCAGCTGAGATGGGCTTGGCTCCGTTCCACCCTGTCCCCACCATCTCCCACTGTCTACCACCCTCACTGGGGCCTACCATCAGTATGGAGCTTTTGCTGGGTCCCGAAGGTGGACTGGGTGAGGGATGGCACACAGGGTTTTATTCATGCCTAACTCCCCACCATTTTTCTCTGCCCCCCCCACCGTGATGATAGGGTGATTATGTAAAGCATGCACATGTGGAGGCATGCACACATTGCAGGGCTCTTCGGTTCCCTCCCTATGTTGCCTCTCCTGTCCTGCACTACACCCAAGCCTTCATCTGGTGGCAGTGGTTTGGCAGATCAAGCAAGCCACCCCCCCAGCACAGAACAGCAGTCTATCAGATGCTCGATCCCCCCCCCCAGCGAATCCCCAGCAACCTGAGATCACCCCCAATCCTGGGTCACTGGTGTTGTGGGTGGTAGCAGTACTGCTGTGGCACTGGGTTGGCCTGAACAGCCTTGTTAGTTGAGAACTGGCTTCCATTTTTATCAAAAATCCTTTTAAAATTATAAGACTGAATAAAAAGACACTTTCTGAATTTGTATGGAGCACGCCCTGCACTCTACCTGTATGGATGTCACCTAATATCTGAGTGTGGGGGAGGAGCCGACTAACAGGGAAATGGAAGGGATCACATGGACAGAACCTCGTGGGTAAACCATGATTCCTTCCCTTCCTAAAGGGCAATAGTTAAAGACTGCTAAATTGCCTTAGATTACTCCCATATGGGTAAGGGAGCTTCTTGTTTGTTTTTTTAAGCAATTAAAAAGAGCATTTTAGGCCGGCCTGTCAGCGCAGCATAGAGTTACTGCTTGTGACGCTAGCAACCTGGGATCGAGAACAAGCCTGGGTAGTCAAGGTCTAGGTGTTGGAGAGAGGAGTGTCCCAATGGATGCTCCTCTCCTCCAGGAAGGGAAGCACACCTCACTGTGATACCGTCCCCTGGATGACCACTGAGGGAGGTGCAATGCCAGGTCTCTGGGTGGGGAGGATGAACTTGATGTACGCAGCTCAGCATGTACACATCATGACAAAATTTCTGTCATTTTTATTTCCACTAATAAACTGACTGATTGATTGACGTCCAAGTGCAAGGTGTTCTGGTGGGGGAGAAATAAAAAGGGAACACCCTGACATGAAGAACGACAGCCCTGCAGCCTGTTGATTCCACATCTGCTAGCCCACGCACTTTCCCCCAGATGAAGGGCTGTAGAATCTCCTGAAAGTCCTTGCCCTAACAGAGGGCCCTGCCATGTGGGGAGCCACAGGTGTACCATGGGGGGGCAACAAGGTAAGCTGTGGGAGAAGGCAGGGTCTTGGGACTCTGGCATGGAAAGGCCTGAGAGGAGGCCAAGGGCAGGCTGAGTGCTTAAGAGTGCAAACAGAAAGTTAAAAGAAAAAGGTGCTCTTAAATCCTTTCCCCCCACTCAATGTACATATTTTAATTACTAATGAGTTCTAGACATTTGGGAGGGATTAGGACAGTACCACTAAATAAAACTGGAAGATGCCTAGAATCTTTTACAGTGAAAACTAGGTGGAGTCAAATTTTTGCCCAGTTTTGTTGTACTGCTGCTTTAAGTAACACCAGTTTAGTGGAAGCCCCATAAGTTAAAGTGATTTATCAAGTTTGCCATCGCACATGGGAGTAGTAACCTGTAGGAGCTGTGAATCAGTCTCCTACCATTCAAACTGCCAAATAATGCTATTTTACATGAAAACAGTCCTTTTATTTCTGTGTGCTGCTTCTTTTGCATAACCCTGTCTCTTTTTTCTCAGTGCTGCAACCCCCAACTGTGACATCATAACAGGGAAACAAAGTTTTTAACGGGACACTGTCAGTTTTTAGATGACTCTTTATATTATTTGCAAGTAGCTGCATCTATCATCATAACACATGTAGAAAAGATCTAGTGATTTGATTAGATGAAAGCAGCTCAGAGCCATGTAAGCATTGACCCATTATTACACCCCTGAACTACTTACAGCCATTCAAGCCCTATAACTTTAACATAGAAAAGTAACATCACACTTCCACATTCTGACAGGAGCTGTCACTTCAGACCTGTCACTTCACCAGCGTTGAACAGGTCACTCATTTTAAATATCTAGGCATCACTCTGGACACATCCCTTACATACCATCATCATATTAAACTTCTCTCCTCCTCAGTAAACACCCGACTTGGCATTCTTTACAGGCACAAACACTGCCTTACCCCAAAGGCGCTACGGTTAGCCGTTACAAGCTCAGTCCTCTCATTGGTCGATTATGGAATAACCATTTACGGCGCTGCTGACAAATCTGCTCTAAGCAGCATCAATATAGCACTCAACAAAGCCTGCCGCATGGTCACTAACAGCAATAGACAAACTCACACTTGTTTACTCTATTATCGTGCAGACTGGCTAACCCTAGAAGGGAGGCTTAAGTACCAAACCTGCCTCCAAGCCAAAAAGATCCTTATGAAACTAACACCAATTGGACTCCACCAACTCATCCGCCCAGCCCATCATAGGTGCACCTCTAGACGACTTGCTGGTACCTCCTATACAGTCCCCCACTGTAGGACATCTCTAGGGCAAAGATCCTTCCGGTATCGAGCTCCACTCTGGCTAAACAATCTACCATCATCCGTCTTACTTGCCCCTAATCTAAGTCTATTCAAAGCTGGGTTAAACAAGTTTCTTCTTAACTCCAAGACCTGTATCTGTTCTCCCTCTTTCCCTTAGATGGTCGGTCACTGAGCCACCTCACCGTTAGGAGCACTCCATCCTCAGATATTTGCTGAGCCTAGGCAACACCTTCACGGTGATTGTTTGAACCATTGTAATGTCCTGTTTTTGAAACTTCTGTACAACCTGTTTCTCTGTGTACTCTCTAGTACAACTGACGTGTAGCCTTATTAATGCTATGATATTGAATTTTGTCGAAATGTAATATCTCTGTTTTGCTCTATGTAATGTTGTTGTTTAAACTGACATGTAGCCTTGCTTGTGCTATGATTTTTGTACATTTTCTCAAAATGTAATGTCGATGTCTTGAAAACTTTCGTACAATCAGTATTGTCCTAATGTTTCTGGCGTGATTGACGTGGAGCCTTTGCAAAGGAGTCCTTGACTCAAAGGTTGTAATTCCGAAATTTTCAATAAACAATAATAAACAGTAGGCAGTAAAGGGAAACAACATCTGCACAGAATGGCAAATGAGCTTTTTGGTCTGCCTGCATCACAAAAACAGTTTTCCAGAAGCGTTTCTACAGATTGCACTGCTATAAACACTAACGAACTAGGAGACTGCACTTTGATTAGGGAGATCTGTGCTCACTACAGAAATAGACTACATCGCTCAGTAAAGAAGTCTTGTAGCTAGATACTGTATGCACAATGCCTTGTATAATGGGAAAGGGGAGCAGAACCCTGTATCTCATAGCTTTCTTTGACTGGGTAACCAGATTGGTGGACTAAGGGAGTGCAGCTGATGCCGCCTACCTTGACTTCAGAAAACTTTTGATACCGTTCCACATAGAAGATTGATTAATAAGCTGGGTAGGCTTGGGGTGAGTCAGAAGTTGGTCAGCTGGGTGGCAAACTGGTTGGTGGGCAGAAAACAGAGAGTGATGGTAAACAGTACACAGTCCGAAGAGATGCAAGTCACAAGTGGGGTACCTTAGGCATCAGTCCTGGGGCCAGTCCTCTTCAATATCTTCATCAGTGACATTGTAGATGGACTGGAGGGTAAAATTTACCTGTTTGCAGATGACACCAAGATCTGCAGCAGAGCAGATGATCCAGATGGGGTGGGTAGAATGAGAAGAGATCTGGAAAAAATGGCAAAATGGTCTGAAGAGTGGCAACTGGGGTTTAAAGCAAAGAAGTGCAAGATCATGCACATAGGGAAGAGAAACCCTGAAGCTACCTATAGGTTGGGGGGGGGGAGTTGCTGGCAATCACAAGGGAAGAAAGAGACTTGGGCATCATCATCATCACCGATGACCTGGAATCATCCAAGCAGACCAATAAAGCAGTAGATAAAGCTAGAAAGATGTTGGGGTGTATTAGTAGGGGTATCACAAGTCATAAGAGGGAGGTAATAATCCCTCTTTACAAGACACTGGTTAGGCCCCATCTGGAGTACTACATGCAGTACTGGAGGCCGCACCTGCACAAGGACATTAACAAAATAGAGGCAGTCCAGGGAAGGGCAACCAAAATGGTGCAGGGCCTGCATCAGAAAACATATGAGAACAGATTAACGGAGCTCAATATGCATACCCTTGAGCAAAGGAGGAAGAGAGGTGATATGATCGAAACATTCAAACATCTTAAGGGCATTGACAAGGTAAAAGAGTCTAACATGTTTCAATATAAGAAAAATAGCAGGACAAGAGGACACAACATGAGATTAGAGGGAGGCTGATTAAGGAGTAATGTGAGGAAGTTCTTTTTCACAGAAAGTGTGGTGGATGCACGGAGCGGCCTATCTCAGGAAATGGTGGATATGAATACAGTGCAGGGCTTCAAACAGGCATGGGATAGGCATAAGGGAGCAATACAGATGAGTATGAAAACATAGACCATTAAAGGCGTATGGCACATTCATAAGGTAGAAAAAATTGGCATACTGGATGGGCCTTGCGGTCCTTATCTGCCATCAACTTCTATGTTTCTATTCTTTTAATTCATTTATTCTTTTCTAAATATGCATCTGCTTCAGGCACAACGTGGCTACCAGATCACATGATCAAGTAGTATATGACAGCTTATGTTAGAGGTCTGATGTTCTCATGGGAAAGTTAACATGAAAGCCAGGGAGGAGGCAATAAAGCAAGAAATCCAGTGGGGTGTCCTTCCTGGAGATGTTCCCATGTTGAACAAAGGACCCCGTGGGTGTCAATATGATAGCAAGGAGGTGCTATAGGGTGGGTGGACACACACACACTCAAAGAGGGCTGCGAGAACACGGAACTGTCGCTCAAAGTGAGTGAGACCCCTACCGACAGGAGAAATATATTGAGGGGCTGTAAGTAGGCTCGCTCTCTTGGACTGAAACATCTAAAAAAAGCCCCTGCCATTACAAAGACTAGCTGATCGGTAAGATAGCATAGTGAGGGAACGTGCTTCTTTAGCTAGGGCAGGTGAAGGATTTTAGGTGAGGATAGCTTAGAATTATGCTATACAATACCTGCCTGTTTAATGTGATTTTATTTTCTGCTTCTTAGTAAATGTGCAACTCTTTTATTTCCTGTAAATACATCCTGGTGTAAATACTTGTAGTATTTTAGTAAAGATTCTATTTTTTATAGAATCAGTGACTGCTTGTTTTATTTAAAAGGGCAATTTTACTATTTCTGCTGGGCTCTGTTTTCAGTCCGTCTCCGAAGAGGCACTCTACCCACAGTTATTGTGTTGACCTTCCTGACCTTGAGCAAGGTGGAGGTAAAAATCATGTTTCTTGGTTCCTCTTGGTAAAAACCTTGTAGTGGCAGTGAGCTGGAAATCCCTGGTGAGTGGGAATTCTATTACATTTGTGGCAGGGGAGGAATCCATGTGGCAACTGGTATCAGTCCAGTGCAGAGCAGCATACAGTATGCTTTCCTGTGAGGCAGAAACTCTGAGAGAGAGAGAGATAGCACACTGGTGACAGAGTGCCAGCAGAAATATACATCTTAACAGTCATCAAACAGGATTTCAAAAGGTTGCATTGTTTAAAACTGTTTTTTTTTTTATTTCTAGGCAGTTTAGTGCAGCGTAGCTAGAAAATATGAGCTCCTCAAGCTATATAAAATTTCATGTACAGCAGCTTCCTGAGCTGTGCACAGCGAGGGAGATTGTCCTTGAGGGCATGACAAAGAATGCACTTATGGAGCCCAGTTGGCACATGACTGGCTGCAGGAGGTGCAGACGGTCTCAAATGAGCATGGCCCAATACCTGGTCAGCAAGTGGTCACTGAGTATAGTGACCCAGGCAGTGAGACTGAGGTCCTAGTGGCTGAACAAGGGGGCACCTTGTGGCACAAGCTGGGGAAGCTGTGCAGCCCAATCAACCTCGGCTTGAGATACTGAAGGCAGAGCTTGTGCTGCAGGATGCTGAACTGCAGAGGGCAAGGCTGGAGTCTGAAAGGGAGAAAATAAGGCTGGCGGTAAAGGAAAGAGAAATGATTTGCTAGCATTAGATCCTTATGTGAGAGGAAAGGAGAAAGATTCACCAGCATTAGATCCTTATGTGAGAGGAGAGAGAGAAGGAATGAGCAGAGCGAGAGAGTGAATGTCAGCATGAGATCGAGATGGAAAAACTGCGCCAGCAAACATTGCGGCAAACCATAAGTAATGACAAAGGTGGTTCAATACACGAAGCCACGATTAATTCTAAAACATTTCCGTAATACCAAGAGGGAGATGATCTGGATTTGTTTTTAAAATCATTTGAAAGGGCTTGTGGGCAATTTAAATTAGATAAGACTTCTTAGATGATCCACCTGACCCCATTACTTACTGGCCGTGCTTTGCATGCATTTGCTAGAATGGACAATAATGATTGCATTAACTATGATGAAGTTAAAAGAATGTTATTAAAACATTTTGAACTGACTCCTGAGGCTTACAGATGAAAATTTAGGAGAAAAGAAAAGGCCCAGGAGACAGCTACAGTATGTAGAACTACATGTCCAAATGTGTGCTTATTTTGACCATTGGGTAGATGGGGCTAAGGCAAGGACTGAAGAGCAGGTTAAAGATTCGATTATAAGGGAACAGTTTCTTAAAATTGTACCTGATGACCTGCGCATTTGGCTACTGGACCAGGCATGCAACTCCGCAAAGGAGGCAGCAGAAAGTGCTGATTTGTATGTTGCCAGCACACCACATTCTCAGCATAAGAACTATGGGAGTGGGGCAGCACATGGTTTTAAGGGGACCCAGGGAGGGCAGCCTAAAAGAAACCAGCCTGCACCCAAGCCCAAAACAGAACCCACCGGTTTTAAGGGGAACAATGAGCCGGGGCAAAAGAATGCTGGGTTTGCCAGAAAGTGGTGCATCTATCCTATGACAGCCCTAAAATCAGGAGTAAAGAGCAAAAGCCTGGGGAAGGGGGTGACCAAAACAGTACACCACAATTGGGAAACTGCACACACACTGTAGTGCCACCAAACTCCACCAAGCATATTCACCCTATTCTAGTCAATGGGACAGTAACACAGGGGTTGAGGGACCCTGGTGCCTCCATCTCCATGGTAAGGCAGGATCTGCTCCAGGTGGAGCAGATTCTGCCAGGGCAGTTCTCCAAGATTTGGGGAGTCATGGGTCCAGTGGTCCAGGTGCCAATGGCGTGGGTCTTCCTGAACTGGGAGGGCGGCCATGGGGTACAGGAGGTGGGAGTTGTACCTGATCTCCTGTGGATGTGATCATAGGGAATGATTTTCACCACGTGGAAAACCTGGTATGTGTTACTACACATAGCCAGGCAAAAGGGGAGGCTTCTGAGGGGGAGGAGGGTGTGACATAGCCTGTACATATCCATTCCTCAGCAGCTGAGGAAGTGGCTAGTGTGGGTGAAGGGCTAGCTAGGAGTAGCAGCCCTGATTCCCAGCTGCAAGCATAGGAGGTTGCCAACAGGGGCAGCTTTCCTCCTGAAAGGGAACTGGGGAGGGTCAGAAGGGAGGAGCTGGGCAGGACACTGCGAGCTGATCCTACTCTGCAAAACCTGAGAGAGAGATAGCAGATAGTGCTGAGGCCTCTCAAGGGAGTAAAAAGTCAGTTTATTGGGAAAATGGGCTGTTGTACAGGGAGTGTACACAACAGAGGGGGCTAGAGGGAGAGGTACTCCAGCAGTTGGTAGTCCCCCTGGACTACCAAAAGCAGCTTCTGGCCCTGGCCCATGATCTTCCTTTTTCAGGCCACCTGGGTATTAACTACACAAAAAAGCAGCTTGCCAGCAATTTCTTTTGGCCAAGCCTGTACACAGATATGGCAAATTACTGTCAGACTCGTCCACAGTGCCAGCGGGTTGGGAAGGTCAGGGAGAAGGCTAAGACAACTTTTGTGCCTCTGCCTATTACTGATGAACCCTTTAAGAGGGTAGCCATGGACATAATTGGGGCCCCTGAGTACTCTAAGTCACATGCGCAATGGTACATACTGGTTGTGGTGGATTATACAAACAGGTACCCTGAGGCAGTGTCCATGTCCTCCATTGAGGCAGAAAAGCTGGTTGATGAGCTCCTGGGAATCTTTGACCAAGTGGGATTTCCCCAGGAGATTTTATCAGACCAGGGGAAAATTTCATGTCATCTTTAATGACCAGTTTGTGGAAGAAGTGCAGGGTGAAACAGCTCCGTGCGTCACCCTATCACCCTGAGAAAAAAGGCCTGGTTGAGTGGTTCAAGACACTGTGTGATACTTCGGGTTTAATGCCAAAGAGTGCAAAGCAATGCACATTGGTAACAAAGCCACACATTTGGAGTACTGCATGGGTGGAGTATAGTTAGCAGCAGCAGAAGAGAGGGGTCTGAGGGTTTTCATCAGTGACAGTCTCACAGCTACATGTCGGTGTACTAACAAGGCTTCTAGCAAGGCGACCAGGATGCTTGGGTATAAGAAGGGGTTTTGATAACAGGTAGAGGGAGGAGGTATTGCTCCTACATGGGTCCCTGGTGAGGCCCCACCTGGAGTACTGTGCTCAGTTCTGAAACCCACACCAGAGGAAAGATCAGGACAGGCTGGGTGAAGTATGGTGAAGAGTCACCAAAATGATCCAGAGATAACAGGGCAGGGCATATGAGGACAGACTAGTAGACCTGAATATGTACGTACTGGAGACCAGGAGGGATGGGGGATATGATTGAGATGTGTAAGTTCCTATGGTGGCAGGGGAGGGGGGCAAACAAATTTAACAGTGAGGACCTATTTACTAGGAATAAATTTGCTGTAACAAAAGGGCATGCGTGGAGACCAGCTTGGGAATATTTCTGGGCATTAGGAATTTTTCTTCACCAAGAAGGTGTTGGACAAGTGAAATAGACTGCCAAAAGAGGTGGTGGTGGGACTGCAAAAGGGTTTCAGACCATGTGGGACAGATTCAGCAGATTAGTGGCACCGAAAAGTGAGCTAAGGAGGGCAGGTGAAAGTGGATGTGGTGAGGGGCAGCTGAGGAAATGGAATGGATGATCAAAGAGTTAAAGCCTATTCAGCAGCAGGTCATGGGGAAACAGAAACGAATTCTGGTCGCACTAGGTAGATTTTGAGTCCTTTTCTGCTATCACTGTATACATTACTATGCTTGTTTTTTTTTTTTTATTTCTTTTTAACCTCCCTTCATCCTGCACACGGTCTCCACTCCTTCAAGAGACACATATTGCAGTTTACCCGCTTCACGACCTTCCCAATTCTACCCCGATGAGTCCCCATCGAGCCATGGCTATACTCCCCAGGCGGGTATGGGGCAGAGCAGCTATACCCCGAGAATTTGTTTTGTAGGTGTCGGACTCACTGGGACATCAGGCAGGGTGCGAGCAATCAGGGTCCCTGCTGTTCAGGTCTCCGTCATCTAGGAGACCGGGCACAGTAGTTTCCTGTGTTCCTGGGGGAGTGGCATGGACCCAAGTGTCATGGCATCATCGCTGACATCGCTATTCCCCATCCCCTCGAGTTGGCTGCAATGCATGCTGTGTCTCCAGCTTCCACCAGAGTCCAGGCAAGCACAGAGCAAGGACCCCCCACCCTCCCAGAAGAGGACAGCAGTCCATCGGATGCTTGGTCTTCTCCCGCCTCTGCCGACCCCCAATGGCCCAGGCTCATTCCTGAACCCAGGTCACAGCACAGCGCGAGGTGTGGCATCCAGCGCCTCAACCCTCAGTGCCACTGGGCTGGCTCCGTTTCTATGTTTAAAGCAATTACTTCCCTAATGGCATGGCAATAGCTTGAATAGCTCTGATTTAAGAGACCATCACCAAGAAGGGGCAACAGGTTGCCTACCACTACGAACATAAAAGGTGCTCAAAGTGAAAGGTACAAACCCATAACAAAACAGTTAAAACACTTTTAAAAAAGGATAAAAATAAGAAAACGTTTAGTAAATTATTTTCTTGTTTTACTAGGTTTACTAGGTTGTATAGGAAAAAAGAAGGCAGAGGCCCATCTAGATTTCCCCCCCACACAATGTGGGTAAATTAACGCATGCAATGATTTAACCAATTATCAAGACCCTTTTTAAAAGCTTCTACACTAGTGACATTGATCAGTTCCTGTGGAAGTTTGTTCCAGTATCTTGGTGCCCTTACCGTAAAGAAATGCAAACGCTGGTTGGTTTTGGCTTTGGGAACGATAAGTTGTCTATTATGACATCTTGGGACAGTTCTCCTAGCAGTTAAATTTAGTCCACACATATTCATAAGTTCTGGGTCTTTCATCAGTTTGAAAACCAAAAGTAGATCCCCTCTGATTCTTCTGCATTCTAAGGAATTTAGCCCAGTTTTCTGAAGTCTAATATGATAAGGGGAATATTGTAGTCTTGGGACCATTTTAGTTGCCCGTTTCTGAATCCTTTCAAGCCTACTTATATCGCCTTTTAAATGGGGGGACCAAAAGGGGAGCCATAATCGATGAGTGGTCTGATGCATGTTCTATAAAGGGGTATTAGGCATTGTTCTGTTTTAGAAACAAAAGGATGTTTAATTTGTCTGATTAAACTATTCGATGTATTAGCTATTTGTAGACAATGATCAAAAGATGACAATTTAGAATTAACCAGAATGCCCAGATCCCTTTCTTTAAATGATGATTTAATTAAAATATTATTAATGTAGTATTTAATATGAGGGTTATGTAACCCAAAATGCAAAACGACACACTTTTCAATGTCGAAGTCCATTTTATTGTCTGATGCCCATTTCTCAATATGTTGAAGATCTAATTTAAGACAGTTAGAATCCAGGGGGGTATCCACAATGCCACCTAGTTTTGTATCATCAGCAAATTTGGATGACCAATTTTTGGAACCTATTTGCATATCACTTATATAAATATTAAACAATAAGGGGCCAAGCACTGAGCCCTGAGGAACCCCACTGGTAACTGAACCTAGATTTGAAACACTGCCGTTTATAGTAACTCTCAGGGTTCTGTTTGTTAACCATGCATTTACCCAGTTAATTAGACAGGAGGAAAATCCTAGGGATGCCATTTTTATAATCAGATTTTCATGGGGGACCTTATCAAAGGCCTTACTGAAGTTGAATTAGATAACGTTCATCTGATGTTTATTATCAAGGCCCTGACTAATGTTATTATAAAATGCTAACAGGTTTTTAGTACAAGAAAGTCCAGTTCTAAACCCATGTTGGGAACTATCACTTATGTTTAAATTCTTCATTTGTTTTGTTAGAAAGGATTGTTCACTAGTGTCTCGTCGCAATGCTCTGGTATACAATGGTCTGGTGCAGGTTTTTTCTTCCTTGGAGTGTGGATAGAGCAGTCAGGATGTATACTGGCTGATAATTATTTACATCTTGTCTTTCTCTGCTTTGGAACGGAGGAATGACCTTAACACTCCTCCAGACTGCAGGTAGGTGGCCTGTGGCTAGAGCCCAAGGCATGGGAACCCCAAGACACAGGAGATCCAGGTTCATATCCAACCATAGCAACCTACAAGCTGTTTGCCTGAAGTCAAGCAACCTCTTAGTGCTTTAGTCTACTCAGTAGTAAAAATGAATAGATGCTAGCTGGCCTGTTTGCGCAGAGGGTTGAGGTGCTGGATGCCACACCTTACGCCATGCTGGCGACCTGGGTCAGGAACGAGCCTGGGTCAGGGGTCAGCAAGGGGGGGGGCGAAAATGTTGATTAGCTGCCGGCTGGCAGCTTTCCTCTTCAGGAGGTTTACTCGGTGCTTGGCTGCCCCCTGGTGGAGACTGGGTGGCAGTGTTCCATCTGAGGAGCCCTGGCGCTAGGCTGAGAAGGGCTGAAAGGGCTGTCTTCTGCAGCTGCAGTGCGCATCCACATACATGCGTCAACGCTTCCGGGGCCCCAGGTAATTAAGGGGTAAAATGGTGGAAAAATCGGGGGTCACTGCAGGATGATGCCTCTGGGCTGACTCTAGAGTTCTGCTGGGACACGAATAGCGCATGGAAGTTCCCGAACAACCCCGAGTCAAGGTAAGGCTGGCAGACGGGAGCAGTGGCCTACTGTGCGGATAAAGAAATGGTACAAAAAAAAAAGAATGGATGCTGGACTCCACCGAAAAGGAGATATTACATTTCAGCTGGGTTATTCCATTTCTGTTAAATACAGTATCTGAGTCAGAGACAGTAATTCTGCTTCTCCCTGTTGAATTTTGTGAGCTCTTGAGTCAATAATTTTCACCTTTCCTTCCCCAGTGCTGCAGTGGGGTCCACATGTACACTGTCTTCTTCCATCCCGCTGGATTGCAAAGGTTTTTTCAGCTTTACTTTCATGCAGCCGGCGTCTTGTGGCTCTTTTTTTTCCTGCTTACACAATGAGCATAGAGGCCTTCTGTCAGTAGTTGCCATAGGCCAACTCATAGTTACACTTGCATGTGATTCAAATGTTTCTGCTGCTGTAATTGTAGATGTTGTGGTATAACAGTTTGTATATTGACATTTTGAAGTTTATACTGTGAAGATTATTTTTAGCTCATCCATGCCTCTTGCTGTGAATACATTTTGCTAATTGTTTGTTCACTCGTGCCTGTTGTTATTAATACATTTTGCTACGGTACAAGTTTCTGCTGCTGCTACCCAGTAGCGGCTCTAGCTACACATGGTTACCAGGGCACAGCTGGGGCACAACAGATGGCAGCCAGGGCACTGATATATTGTTACTATGGGGGAAGCTCTGCACCATATGGGGCACCAACTGGGGCACAGCATTTTTTTAACGGGGCACGTGCTCTGGTGGGCCCTGGTGTAGAGCTGCCACTGCTGCTACCCGCCCCAGGGCCCACATTTAAACTAAGCATTGCACCAAATTGTGGTTTCCTTCTGGTGAGCAAAACCACAAAGAAAGAAATTATTGTAGTGGCCCCTCTCCCAAGCTGATTATTTATTTAGAATTGATCTACTGTAGTTGGCCAAGGGAGCACACTGAGCTGAGTATATCTTGCTTTCAGGTACATCCCTAAGGGAAAGGGACACAGTTTATTACAGGAAATGACATGACAGAAATGCAGTTCAATAGAACAGTGGTTTACTTACAAATGCAACTAAACACGAAGGATAAACAAACATTTCTCAATGCTGGATGTTCGCCACTGAAATAGAGGCCCTGGGGAACTAGATGCATGCGCAAAATCACCTTTCAGGACAGAGTCGCCTAATTGTACTTCAATTGTTCATGAGCTGGGGTCCCAAAAAAGGGACGTTGAAAATTTGGGGCAAAAATATTCAAAAATGGCCAGATTATGGCACTAAATTCAAAACTCCAATGAAATACATTGGACCACATACCTGATTTCCTCAGTTTGCCATCCTGCTTTGAAGAGTAAAGATGTGTCTGCGGTGAACAGAAGATCACAGTACTGGACCCCCAGTGGTAAGGCTTGGGGTGGGGGGTGGGTGATGACTGGGAGGGTTGGGTGGGGAGACTAATGGCACAACAGAGCGTTGGTGGACGTTTTCTTTTTACTGGGTTAAAAAATGAAAAAAAAAGACAAGGAGCTTTTCTTTCAAACAACATGAAGTCTTGCTGTATTCTGACTATATGCAGTTAGCCCCAACACTTGAACTGCTCCAGAGAGTAACGGGATAACTATGCCAAGGCATAGAACTGTGAGCTCGAGCTTGGTTTTCAAACCTCTGTCTGGTACTCTGAAGTGTAACCATCAGATTTCTTACTCCGCGGAGATCACGTGATGAGCCTAGCGTGAAAGCAGGGTGGTTTCAGTGCTCTCGCCCTACCTCCGTTAATTTAGCTCTCTAATTTAATTATCGAGTGCAGTCCGTGAACTTTGTGCACCCATTTGTTAATTTAATGACTGAGGAAGGCGCTAGGGGAATCCCGGAGGCAATCCACGTTAGAAATCGCCAGAATGGACGCAGATATGAAACCGGCTCTTCCTAAACGCACCCCGCCGGTTTCACCAGAAAAGCAGGCCAAGAAGGCCAAACAGCAAACACCTCCCTCCTCAACAACACAGGCCTCGATTTTCTCTCCTACCAACCCACTATCAGAGGATAGCTTTTTAGAGGAGATGCGACCGCTTAAAGAAGCATTGTCAGAACTCACCTTGGAGTTGAAAAATATGCGGGGAGAGGTTTCGATGTTGAGGCAAAGAGTTTCGGACAACGAAGCCCGTTCTACATCACTCGAAAATTGGCGAAACAAAATGGACCCAGAAATAGTGAAGATGAAGCAGCTAATAAACAAATTGCAACAGAAGGCAGAAGATCTAGAGGCGTTCGTGTGAAACAATGTATTAATTCACGGTGTACCAGAGGAGAGGAGGTTCATCTTGTATTCCATTCATTCAGGCTCTGTTAACCAAAGTAGTGGGCCCTTCCCACATAACCCAGTGTACATCATCGAGAGGGCTCATAGGTCGCTGCGCTCAAAGCCTGAGCCTCCAGCCCCTCCCAGACCTATAATTATTAAATTACTTAATTATTTGGGCGCCAACACATCTTGGTGAAAGTAAAGAACTGCAAGCCATCACTTGGGAAGGAAAAGGCTCCGAAGTACAAGACCTTCCACTGGAGCGAGGCAGCGAGCAGCTTTCCACCCCATAGTATCCAAGTTAATTGCTGCCAATATTAAATTCAGGATGGCTTACCCTGCTCGACTCCAAATTTCACTCGACGGCAAGTGGCACAGCTATGAGGCAGTGGTTCAGGCTCAGGTGGATTTGTCAGGTCTGGTACCATCATTATTTAAAGCCCCATGAGCCATTATAGCTGCTGAATCTTAATGTCTCTACTATGGGCTCTATTTGGAAGGATGAACAGTAATTGGGTTTGTAGCTATAATTAATAAGCATTGATCATCTAACAACATTTCTGGAACTGGAAAGCCCCTCCCCAGCTCTTACTTGTTGGTGGGAATTTCTTTTTCTGGTGTGTCTCTTCTCGGGGGCAAATTGGATTTCCTCGAGGAGGCATTGTGTTGCTGCTGGCTTTGGCTGTATGCGGGAGAAGGGAGCCGCTGTGACCCTGGATGGGCACCGTTGAAAACGAGCCTGTGTTTCTGGAGGACGTTTTGGAATGACGCACCAAGGCTTTGGTGTACCGTTTATTCGGCCCCAGAGGAATCATCATCAGTCGTGGTCCACAAGTTCCCTTAATAGTTCACAATTGTTTTAAGTTCCTCGTTTAGTCCCTTATCTAGGGATATGTAGAAGGCTAAAATGTTCCACTGGACAACCAAGCTCCACTTCGAAGAAGATGGAAGAGTGAACCATCAAGAGGATACAGTGCAACAACATGTGTCAATTCTACCCTATCTATTTCCTACCCATTCCTCCTGTGCTCCATCTGTTTATCTCTAACTCTTCCACCTCCTCTGGAGCCCCTCTCTTCCTGCCCCTAAGCCCTCCCCACTCCCCCTTTTCTTCCCCTCTTCCTTTCCCCCTTCTCCCCCTCTTTTCCCCCTCCCCCTTTTTTTCTCTTTCAGCAGAAGGCGGACTTCACGATACATAAGGGGTGGGGGTGGGACATGAAATGGGACCGGTCATGTCTGGCCGTGCATACTGGAGAATAGGGGGACTGTACCTGGCCTGCCTCATAGAGATTTTTACCACTTCACTTTGGGTAGAATTTGAGCTAGTATCATGTATAGGGTATCCTGGGAAAGACTCTAGTGTTATGCGATATGGGTTTATTTCCACGTTCCAAATTCTTTATAGGGCATCGCTAATTTTCTCTATGGGGGAGATGGATGCTGGGATCTTTGGGAAACTGATAGTAGAAAGTTACATCATTCACCTTATTCTTTTTGATGGGAGGAGGGAGGGTTGGGATGTACATAGTTTGTTAGGGTTAATTATAAAGTAAAAGGGATCTATATCTTTATGTCAATTTGATACAAAGGACCTACAGTTATTGTAGGGTATAATAAGGGGAAAGTTCTACCTTGAAGCGACTTTGATTTCTAATTTCTTATTTGGGGTATTATTGTTGGTTTACTTTTTGAGGGATATTTATAGGTTAATAAAGGGGATTGTGGTGCATTTATTGCTAGGTACCAGAACATGTTTATTAGATGGACAGAGACTTAATGGCAGTAAATAACATTAAGTTTGTCACGTGGAATGTGAGAGGGGCCCGCAGCACTTTAAAAAGAATGCAGATATTAAGACATCTGGAGTCCTTGCAAGCGAAGGTCTCCTTTGTTCAAGAGACGCATTTACTTCCACATGAGGTGGTTAGTATGCGAAGAAGGGGCATTGGTCAGGTTTTTGCTTCTGGAGCTTCATCCAAGGCTGGGGTTACAGCGATTTTTATCCATCGGTCATTAACCTTCCAATCTACCATGATCATCTCGGACCCTATGGGCAGATATATCCTTGTGAAGGGTATCTTGAACCATACAGAGGTTCTACTAGGGAGTATTTATGGCCCGGTTGGGGGGGACCCATCCTTCCTTGCCATTCTAATGGGGAAGTTACAAGACTTCTTATCCCTCCCAGTGATACTCGGAGGGGATTGGAACCTACCTCCTACGCAGGATCTGGACAGATCCAACCCTACACTTACACCCTCATCAGCAGCCCAAAGGGCGCTCGCGGATTTTATGGAAACACTCGGTCTCTGTGATCCATGGAGATCACTGAATCCAGTTGCCCGGGAATTCACATTCCACTCTACAGTCCACGATACGTGGACTAGACTTGATTATATCCTATGTAGTAGCTCGCTTCTTGAAAATATAAGTAATGCGGGTATAGATGCCATGGTGGTATCAGACCATACCCCAGTCTGGATGGTCACGTTGCTGGATACTAATACTATTAGGGACCCAATATGGAGATTAAATAACCAGCTCCTAAAGGAAGAATATATTAGCACCAGGATATCAGGGATGATCCAGTGCTTTTACCTTGAAAATCAGGGCTCCATAACTAGGGCAGACCAAGAATGGTGTGCGTTGAAATGCTGCTTGAGGGGCGAATTTATTCGCCTAGCCTCCACACGTAAAAAGAAGATCGAAGCGAAAACCCGTTCCCTTCTCACTCAGATTAGAATGATAGAACAATCTTTGTCCGTATCCTCTACAGCGGATACATTGGAAACCCTTTTATTTTTAAGGAACCAGTACTCTGCATTATTGCAGGAAAAAGCTGAATTTGCTATTTTGAGAACTCGCGCAAAGTACGTAGAATGTGGAGAAAAAGCTAGTCATTTGTTAGCTTTGAGATTAAGGAAGTTGGAAACTTCCAGGGTGATTAATTCAATTGAGGATCTCAATGGGGAGATCAAAACTAATCCTAGGGATGTACTCTCTGTACTTAGAACCTACTTCTCATCACTTTATAATAAAGTAGGCCCTTCTCTCCCTATGGACGAAATACTCAATTATCTTGCAACTCTCCCTCTGCCATCTTTGGAACAGGATCAGCAATCATTTTTAATCTCCCCTATATCTACTCAGAGATTTTGATAGCTATAAATGATTTGGCCCTGGATAAGTCCCCAGGGCCAGACGGATTCTCTCCGAATTTTTATAAACTATTCGCTAATGACCTAGTGCCCGGCCTACACCGTCTGTATCAATATTTATTGACTGGAAGTACTCAGGATCCCACTCTTTTAGAGGCCCTTATCATCCTTCTTCTCAAGCCAGGCAAACCTCCACATCTCCCTTCAAGCTATCGTCCTATCTCATTATTAAACTGCGATATTAAGATCTTAGCCAAAATCCTTGCCAAAAGGATTGAGTTAGTATGGAGCCCTAATTAGTCCCGAACAGATTGGGTTTGTTGCAAACAGGTCTCCGGTTGATCATCATCGTAAATTGCAATATCTCTAAATGTGTTCAGACCTCCCCATCTCCGATGATTTAGTTTCCCTTGTATGGAAAAGGCGTTCGACAGGGTTGACTGGACTTTTCTATGAGCCTGATTACAAGTCATGGGGTTTCCCATTATTTATAACATGGATACAGGCCTTATATGCCTCTCCCAAAGCGAGGCTGTATTGTAATGGGGTTATGTCAGATTCCTTTCCACTCACCTCAGGTATGAGGCAGGTTGCCCTTATCCCCCTTTTATTTAATTTGTATCTTGAGCCTCTCCTTAGATCCTTAAATTCATCCCCATTAATATCAGGTATCCCTGTTGCTAACAGTGTGGCTAAAATCTCAGTCTTTGCAGACGATCTACTTTTACATCCGTCGAACCCTGTTCCGTCGTTGAGGGCGGCTTTAAGCAAGATCGAGGCCTTCAGTCTATACTCTAATTATAAGCTTAATATCACTAAAACCGAAATTTTTCCTCTCAATCATCTCACGTATAGTGCAGATTTTCTTGAATTTGGAATGAAGTGGACTACGCGTTCTATTAAATATCTGGGGATATATATCTCTCTTAGTCCGGCACTGATGAGAAAACTGAATTTAGAGGACCTATGGCGAAATATCCAGCAAGATCTTCTGAGGTGGTCTAAGCTACCTTTGTCATTGTGGGGTAGGATTAACACGATTAAAATGAATGTGTTACCTAGAATCTTTTACCCTTTAAATATGTTAAACTTATGGATTCCTCAGTCTTTTTTCAGGGATATTCACTCCGGAATAAGCTCTTTCCTTTGGAATAATAAAGCCATCAGGAAATCTTATAACAAGCTATCCCAACCCAAAGAATATGGAGGGCTCCGGCTTCCTAATTTTTTATACTATTACTGGGCCTCACATCTCAGTAAATGTGGGAAATGGTTATCTATCACTGATTCTCAACCCTCTCAAGGATATAAACCATTATGGCTCCAAATGGAACTAGATCTTATGAAATCTCACAACATTGACCCGAAAGCTCTCTTTTATAGGTCAGGTAAAATATCCCTACCCCTCCGCTCTCTACCCCTTGGTATCTCTCTTGTGTGGTATTTCAGGTATTCAGGCATCTTAGGATTTCCCAAACAGAGGACTTCTCCCAACCTATATGTTTAAATCCCAATCTCCATATAGGTAACTCAGTGATACCAGTAAGTGGTTGCCTTCTATCTCGGCTGTAGTGTAAAGACTTCTATTCACCTAATCATATTGTGGACACGAAGGAAATTCTGGATAAATTTCAATGGTCAACAAAATGGCCTTTAAAGTATATCAGTTATGGCACCTTTTGTATACTAAATTCGGAAAGATAACAAAGTTCACCTCTTGTCCAATTTTCTCTCAAGTTATTAGATTGTCAATAAACGCATAGTGTCTGAAGCTGTATAGCTTATTATATAGTTTCCGAATTCCATCTAACTCCTGTCCTAAGATCTGGAAAGACCTATATCCCGATGGAGATGCCGACTGGCAGAATATCTGGAAGAGTCTATATATTTATCACACACAAGACAGATATAGGCTTACACAATACTGCATTTTAAATGATCTCTATTATACTCCAATCAGACTGGCAAGGATGAAAAGAGCCACCTCAACAAAGTGCTTTAGATGTGATAAAGGGGAGGGCTCCCCGTTGCACATGTTTTGGTCTTGTTCGTTAGTATCCCCTCTCTGGGCTCAAATAGAAACCTCATTAGACCCCTTATTGGGTTTACAAGGTCTCTTTTCCCCTAAGGTCTGTATTCTAGGTGATTACTTAGACATACAAGTGAAGGAGAAGAGATATCATATGCATTGATATCTATGGCAGTTAAAAATTAGTTCTTAGACATTGGAAGACCACTCCGTATTAACCTATACGGAATGGTTACATGAGATAACCTTTGCTCTCCGGCGTGGAGAACCTAATAGCACAGGTGAATCGACGATTATCTTCCTTTAGGAAGAAATGGGGTAAGTTAGACGCCTTGCTATTAAGGAGGCAATAGGAAATATGATAAGCTGCGGGCCCCTCTCCATTTAATATTTAATATGTCCTTTTTGTTATCCCCCTTCTTTTCCATTCTTTTTTTTTTTGACTGTTATCTATACTTTTAACAAAAGATGTGTAAGTCCCTCTGTTGAGGGTTCATTCAGTTATAGGTACCTGAGATGTTTAGCGAGCAGTTTAATGTGCACCACAGGAATGGGGAGGGGGGAGGGAGATAAGGAAGGGAGAATCATTTGGTTATCCTTCTTTAGCTTTAATGTCTATGTAATGGATACTTATTGTTCATGTTTAATTTCTTTACTACTAATCTTCGAGGTCTCAATGAAGTTTCGAAATAATGTTATTACTATGACTTAAATTGTCACGGTCAAACCTAATAAAACATATTGAATTACAAAAAAGATTTCTTACTCCGCCTAACTGCGAAGTCGCTCTGGAGATCCCGCTTGCACTTCAGTTCGGTATTAGTTTGAATCAGTCATTTTTTTTCCAACTGCAGTTCTTACTTCATCAGTATTCTTACCTCTGTCTCGGTAACAGTAAGTGGTAGTAGTAGGTAGTGGTATTTTTGTTGAAATTGTTAGAAATTGTTCTGTCTTCGGTTCTTTTCTGGTCAGTCTGGTTCAGAACCGTGATCTATTGGTTTTTGTGCTTTTCTGTATAAATATTTGTGGTTTTCCAGTACTTATTGATTCCTAAAAAAATCCAGATTTTTGTGGGATTTTTTTAACTGACCCATGACACGGTTGGAACCGATAAGTTTTAGTTACCTGGTTTAACACTGACAAGGGTGACTTTTTCTTGTATTCGGCATGTCTAAGAAACCCAAAAAGAAAACTGGTCCCATTGGGTTTCAGCACTTTGCTGAGTGTGGGGAGACCTTTGCCAAGGCTGATCCCCATCTCATATGTGTGTGTTGTCTGGGGCTTGACCACCTCAAGGTAGACTGCCAAATTTGTAAGAACTTTCCCAAGGCCACTCTTGAAAAACATTTGAGTAGGCTGAAAGAAAGGGAGGCCAAGAAGTCAGTTGACCCAGATGGCCAGCCCGGTTCGATTGTGACTGAACCTGAAGAGGTGCCTACTGACCTGGGCGGTACCTCTTCAGGCAAAAGGAGAGCCAACTCTGCGGAGTCAGTTCCGTCAAAGAGAAAAAGAAAATTAGTCGGTTCAGATCCAACAGCTCATGTTCTGACCACTGAGGAAATAGTGAAAGCGATCTCCATAGTGCAATTGCTTTGACCAGTTCTGAACGAACCGACATCGATTCAAAGGCGATCGGTTCAGTCGGAAGTTGTTGCCTCAGATATTGATCTGGAGGCATACTATGAGGGTGATTGGGAGGAGGAAGAAGATGATGAAGAAGGAGAGTTTGAAGGCCTGGATGAGCCAGTAGAGCCTGGCACCTCCCCAGACAGGCCTTCCAGTGTTTCCCCTCCCAGGCTTTCTGAGTCCCCCTGCCACTTCTTGTTTTACAAGAAGGTGGCTGAGACTCTTCAGCTTCCAATGGAAGAGGCTGATCAGGATCAGGAGGAGCCTGATTATGTGTGTAACCCCCCTACAAATGAGGGTCACTGAAAAGCCTTTCTTGTGTGTGCCTAAATACTCTTTGCCAGTCTGGTGTCCTGTGTTTCTGCTGATTTAAAAATAAATTGTATGAGAGTGCCTAAGTGCCTCTGCGTCTGTCTCTTTAACAGCTGCCCAATTGCAGTATAATTAATCTCAAGGGGGGGCTATGTGTTTCTATTCCTGAGTCCTGCCCGGGCTGCTGGATTTTCACTCTATTTCTGCCGTCGCTAGTGGCGCAGAGAGAGCCCTACTGAAAGTTGTAACTAATTGCTGATGAATATTTAGAGTGGTAAAGATATGGTGTTTGTTCTAACCTGCTTTTCTTGCAGCACGAACTATTTCTGTTTAGCTCCACCATATTGGTCCCAAACTGACGAATTGGACCAATCAGTATGTGGGGACTCTAAAATGGAGCCTGTCAGAATGGAACTAATGGTGCCAGACTCTGGGAATTGTAGTTCTGGACTGTTGGCATCTTTTTGCACCTATACAGGGAGCCTGTTGTGATTGACAGCTGAATCAGACCAATCGAATCTTTTGGACCTAAGGGAAATTCCCCAGCTGCCTGCTCTGAGGGTCAGAAGTGAGCTGGAGTTTGGAGAGTGAGAAGCTTCAGCCTGTGGAGCTGCTGCCCCTTAGGGTAGCATGGAGATTTGGCAGGAAGGCTAAGTCTGGCCTGCCTGCCTGCAGCTCTCCTTCCATGGAGAAGACAGGGGGACCTGCAATTTCAGACTGTACCTCCTAGCTGATTGCTGATGTACCCCTGAAGCATGGGTAGGAAAAAGGAGATTCGAGTTGGAAGCTGAAGGAGCAGCACCTCTGTGTGTTTGAGCGGCCGTTTGCGACGTAGTTCGCGCAGGAGAACCGTGGAAGGCCAGTCTGTAGGCCTGCTAGCCTATTACTGCCCTGAAGAGGGAGAAGAGGACTTTTTTTTGGACTGAATCTGAATTTGTAGAGAACAAAGCAAGCTGCTGTGGGATCAGGCTTATCCTGTAGAAGACCGAAGATTTCGCTAAACCCGATCGGCCTGTCAGGAACTTTAGCTACTGTAGTGCTCCAGGGTTTAGTAGTGATTTTGTGATCGGGACCGAGGAGTCGTTTGCCTGGTACAATGAACTTTCTTTACATATGAATGTGCTATGTGCTGGATGGGGATTGCGATCTGATTTCCCCCATTGCTGTGAGCTGTGTGATAGTGCCCGGAAGCTGCTGCCCAGCAAAATCTCAGACTGAATCCGTGCTGCCTGATGCAGATAGGCCCAGCCACGATGGCCTTGCCTCACTACCCTGCTGCACAGAAAAGATCCATCGACGAGGGACCAGCCTGGGGACCAGCCCCTGCTCCTTGCCTGAACAAGACTAGCGCCGAAGCAAATTGTGCGGGCCCTGTCTCTTCTGGAAGTCCAGACCTTTCATCCATCAGCCCTCCTGTGTTTAGCTTGAGTATTGTGAGTAATTATCAGGGTAGTTCCCTGCAACTTTTGTTTAATCAAAGTATGTCATCTGATTGTTTTGTGTGCTTTTCTTTCCAAGAACTGAGCCCTCCGGCTCCGGATTACAGATTGTGTGTGCATGTTCTTTCTCTATCACATGGCCCCAACCAGCTGCACCGCCGGCCTACCCCGGGCATCGGTCCTGGCTAGCCTTTTCCCCCATCCTGGGTACCCAGAGAGTGTGACTGAGTTGGAGTCTAAGTGCATGCACAGTAGTGTGATTATTAATGTGTTCAAGCTAATTAATCTGATTATTCACCCTCCTTGTTACAGACCCCTGAATAAATCAGATATATTTGTTTCTGCAATTTACATTGACTGTGGTGTCAATTTATGCTGAAGGTATTGCATTGTTGCTGTTGTACTGCATCACCTTATTTTACAGGGGGTCCCCAGAGCCAAGTTGAAGGAACCCGTCCTGGGGGTAAGTGCCAAGTACAAGTGTATGTGGTTTGCATATCTGGGGTATTGGGAAAGTCACTGTTGTGTATGGTGTGGGCCACTAGTGGGAGATAAGGAGGGTCACAGTGTCCCAGAGGGCTGTGTCCTGGTTAGCATAACCCAAACCAACCCTGACCTTTGGGTGGAGGCACCTGTTTCAGAACTCAGGCCCCTTAACCTGTTGGTAGCCAAGCAGGCAGGGGTAGTAGCCCAAGGGATAGCGCCACCTAGGGGTTACATGTGGAAATGATGGATGTTCCAGAGTCAAATAGAGTGTCTGTCCCTTTGCACAAATCCTTGGGGAAACAGACACAAAATATCATGCAATTTCCCACATCCGTTTCAATTGTGGATAAAAGAATGGACAGAAGGTATGCTTTATCAGGCCCTGGCATGGAATTTCTTTCATCACATTGCAGCCATGTTGGGGTAGTGCAAGCTGCAGCCTGTGACAAGGCTAGTATTCCTCTGGCATCTCACCCCCCAGATAAGGATTCTAGGAAAGTGGATGCCATGGCTAAGAAACAGTACTTGGCATCCTCTTTGGGGCTCATGCAATCAAATTACATGGCATATACAACCAGGTACCAGAAGTCTATGTGGGATATGGTTCTGGAGATGGCTAAGAATGCCCCTCCCCAACTAGCCAAGGAGCTGGAGCAGGTGGCTGTAGATGGTATAGATGCATCCAAAGTGCAATTTCATGCTGCTGTGGACTCGGATGATGTGCATTCTAGAGTCATGGCTACATCTATGTCCATGAGGAGGTTTGCTTGGCTTAGATGTACCACTCTTTCACAGGATACCCAGACTAAGGCCATGGATTTCCCTGTAACTGGTAATTCTCTGTTTGGTGAGCAAACAGAGAACTACATGAAGAAGATGGATGAATATAGGACCACCTATAGGAGTGCTGCAGCCAAGGAAAAGCAGGCCACTCCTCAGCAGCAGCAGCAATTCAGGGCTGGCAGGGCAGGCTTTTTCACAGGCCTTTCTACCAAGCTCAGGCCTCCTCCTCCTCCTCTTCTTTCCAGCAGAGGGGGTTCTTTAGAGGAAGAGGCAGGCATGGGATGACCAGAACCCCATCATCCATGCAGTCTAAGCCCCCCTGCCAAATAGACACCCTGAGGTGTCGGTCAGGGTCACTTCCCCAGTTCCAGTAGGGGGTAGGTTGGCTCACTACTCCCAGGCCTGTGAGTCTATTACTTCAGACAAATGGGTCCTGGAAGTAGTGAGCCAGGGACTTGCTCTCAGTTTCAAAAGGTTCCCAAAAATGAAAGCAAGGTCCTTCAGTCCTCCCTCTCCCTTGGAGACAAAGGCCTTAGAGGCAGAAGTCTCCTCTCTTCTGCTTCTGTAAGCAGAAGAGAAGGTACCACTTTGTCACAGGGGAAAAGGACTGTATTCCAGATACTTTCTTACCCCAAAAAAGACAGGGGAGTGGCAAGCCATCCTAGATTTAAGGTACCTGAACAAACACTTAACAAAACCAAAATTCAAGATGGTGACTCTGGGAGTAATTCTTCCCTCTCTGAGACCAAGAGACTGGCTAGCCTCTTTGGATCTCAAGGATGCCTACTTCCACATACCTATCAGACATTCCCACAGAAAGTACCTCAGGTTTGAGTTGCCCTCAGACCATTACCATTTCAGAGCTATGCCTTTTCGGCCTAACATCTGCTCCAAGGGTGTTCACCAAGTGTCTTGCAATAGTGGTGGCATTCCTCAGGAGACAGAGTATCCTTCTGTTCCCATACCTGGATGACTCGCTCCTTGTGGGCCAGTCCTCAGACCAAGTCAAGTCAGCCTTAGAGGTCACTCAAAAACTTTTAAACTCCTTGGGTTTCATTCTGAAAATAGAAGAGTCTGTTCTGGAACCAGCTCAGCTCCTCACTTTCATAGGGGTGGAACTAGACACTATTCAGGCAAGAGCATTTCTCCCTCTCTCAAGGGTTCAGTACCTTGTCACTCTGGCTTCCTCTTTTCATCCTCTAGTTTCTCATCCAGCCAGACACTTTCTACATTTGCTGGGTCATATGACAGCATCCACAGCAGTGGTCCATGGAGCAAGGTTTCAGATGAGAGATATTCAGTTTTGTCTCAGATCTTATTGGTCTCAGAAAAAAGACCCTCTCTCCAAATTGGTTCCAGTGTCTCAAACTCCAGTTCAGGCCCTCCAGTGGTGGCTGGAGGAGTACAATCTTCGACAGGGTGTCCCCTTTATCAGTATGGCTCCTTCAGTGATTCTCACCACAGATGCCTCTTTATTGGGGTGGGGGGGGCTCACCTAGATCAGCTTATAGCTCAGGGAACCTGGTCTCAACAGGATTCTCTTCTACACATAAACCTTCTCGAACTGAGAGTTGTCTTTATAGCACTTCAGACATTCTCAACTGCTGTTCAGGGGAAAGTGGTACAGATCAGGACAGACAATACCACAACCGTGTGGTACATCAACAAGCAGGGAGGCACTCGGTCCTTGGCCTTGTGCACAGAGGCCATGAAAATATGGTCTCTAGCTTATTCCCTTCAGGCTTCCCTGATGGCTGTGCATCTCCCAGGGAAGGACAACATTCTAGCAGATGCTCTCAGCAGGATTTCTCAGGGTCACCACGAATGGACCCTGAACCCTCTAATTCTTCAGGTCATTTTCAAGAGGTGGGGCACTCCAGAGATAGATCTCTTTGCAGCCCTGGACAATCACCAACTTCTTCTCTTTTGCTGCAGACCACCTCTTCTGGGCCCTGTCCCTCAGGATGCTCTCTTGTTGAATTGGACAAGCAGGTTTCTCTATGCATTTCCTCCTATTCCCCTGATATTCAGGGTCCTGATCAAGATCAGGTCTCAGCCCTGCAAGGTGATTCTAGTGGCTCCAGACTGGGCCAGACAGCCTTGGTAGCCCCTTCTCTTGTCACTGTCAGTGACAATGCCTCTGTCTTCCCAGACAGTTCAATCTCCTTACCTCCTCACAGGGGAGGATTCTTTACCCCAACCTTCAGACTCTCAGGATCAAAGCCTGGCTCTTGAGCTAGAATATGCAAGGCTACATCTTTCTCAATCAGTCTTGGACATTTTAAAGGTTAGCAGGAAACCTGCTACTAGAAAGACTTATAACTCCAAATGAAAAAGATTTGGGTTTTGGTGTTCCCAGACGCATGTCCAGCCAAAGCTGGCTGATATTGCCACTGTATTGGACTATCTGGTGCATCTTAACAGTTTAGGCCTCCAGTCTACTACTCTCAAGGTACATTGGGCAGCTGCGTCTGCCTTTCTTTCTACTGGTAAGGGCTCTTCCCTAGCATCTCATCCAGTTTTCAAGAATTTTTTCAAGGGTCTGGTACATGTTAATCCTCCCTTTTGGGAGCCTACCCCTTCTTGGGACCTGAATATCTGTATCACACAGCATATGCAGCCCTCGTTTGAGCCTCTATCCTCAGCTGAGCTGAAGTACTTGACTTGGAAAATTGTTTTCCAGGTAGCCATTACCTCTGCAAGGAGAATCAGTGAATTGCAGGCTTTATCAGTGGAACCTGACTTCATTTCATTTCACAGGGATAAGGTGGTCCTTCGAACCAACTGAAAGTTTCTTCCCAAGGTGGTATCAGACTTTCATTTGAATCAGTCTATGTCATTGCCTGCATTTTTCACTGACCATTCTTCCTCTGAGCAGAGAAGATTACACAGTCTTGATGTAAAGAGGGCTCTTAGTTATTATTGGAACACACTAAGGCCCATTGAAATGACTGTTCTCAGTTGTTTCTTACAGAGAAGTGGGAAAGGGCAAACCTACCACCAAGAGAACTATTGCCAGGTGGACTGTTTCCTGTATCCAGTTCTGCTATTGAAAGTTGGGGAAAGAGCCTCCCTCGGGCCTGAGGGCTCACTCCATCAGAGGTACAGCTGCTTCAGTCGCAGCAGCTAGAGATATACCATTAGTGGAAATCTGTAAAGTAGCCACATGGAAAGCTGTTCACACATTTACCAAGCATTACTCTGTGGACATTCAGTCAAGACGTGATGCTAAGTTTGGCACAGCTGTGCTGCAGATCCTTTTCCCAAAATAGGTTCTATGACTCCCTCCTCCAAGGGGGTACTGCTTGGTAGTCTGCATATAGTCAGAATACAGCAAGACATCATGTTGTTTGAAGAAAAAATTACTCACCATAGTAATGTTTCTTCTAATGGAGTCTTGCTGCATTCTGACTTCCCTCCCTGCCTCCACTCCTGGAACCTAGTAGTTTTGGGATGTGGTCTGGCAGGCACAGTGCTGCACCCCAGAGGTGTACTCAGCATGCCTTTATCTTATTAAGGGTTTTTCTGGTTTTTATTATAAATGTTTTGGTTGTTTCACTACCTGCTTATATTCTTTTTGGGGTTCTCGACTTCAGTCTTTTTGACCTTAAAAATCTGTTTAGTGCCTTTTGGCATAAAAATTTTAGAAACAATTTCTAACTATTGAGTTAGTTAGTTTAGTGCTCGTAAGAATCTGACTGTTACACTTCAGAGTACCACAGACAGAGGTTTGAAAACCAAGCTCAAGCTCAAAGTTCTATGCCTTGGCATAGAGTTAACCCTTTACTCAGGGGCATCATGCAGTCAGAAATTCTGGAGGGGCACAAAATCTCAACCCCTCTAGGGGGGTCTGGGGGCATGCTCCCCCATGAAAATTTTGAAAAACGGAGGCCAAATGGTGCATTTTGGTGACTTTTAGCAGTCCAGAAAGCTGTTCCCCAACAAGCTACTGTAAGTGCCATAATACTGATGTAGGTTAGAGGAAGATCAATTGTTTTTGTCCTTTGATCATTCTACTTACAGTGTTACCTTTTGTATAAATTTTTTAAAGATTAGTAAGAACTTATGCATGTTGTGAGTCTTATCGTAAAAGACTCACAAAACGCACAAGTTCAGTTTTACCATATATAAATCACACAACTACTTAGTCCACTTGTAGCAGTACTGTAAACTATGCCACCATAATTCAAAATAATCTCATGGCACTGATAAACTTTTGTACAAAGAACATTTTTGGAAAATAGGACTTTAATTACAGAGTTTAGGCCAGGGCTACTGTTTGCTTAATTAGATAAGGCAGCAAGTAAACATACCGCTTATACAAACAAGACTATGTACCAAAACAAGTGGTCAGATAATCAGCCCTCAGAGTAACTGTACTAGCAGATAGGATTGGACAGGACAGAACAGGATAGAATAGGACAACACAAAACAGAACCCAGTTTTATTTAGCATCTAATACCAAAAAATTACCTCCAAAGGTTTTACAAAGCAACAAGGTTTAAACTGGTAGTGCATTGAATGTGTGGCGATAAATTAAGCTATCTTTATGCACCCAGCAACATGTCATACTGCTCAACCTTTTTTAACCCAAATGTGGCACACTACTGACTCGCAAAATGTGGCACACTACTGACTTTTGGGGGAAAAAAATGTAAATAAAAACAAATAACAAACATAACTTTGTAAACATAAAATGTTAAGTCTTTATTTTAGTAGCCAAGCCAGAATATTGAATGCCATTCTGAGCATACAAAATGGGTTAGTGTCTTGCAAACTGTGATCAACACCTCTAAAGCAGGGGCTCCTAAATGTGCCATATTGGAAAGCACAATTAGTGAGGCATTAACCCAGTTGCAAGTGGCACTAGCTCATGATAGTGTGCCTATGTAGCATGATTGACTATGGTAGCATACAGGTGCACTGCATATTCAAAGGTCTGGAGAGGTGGAAAATAGCTATTAGTACCAGACTATTTACCGCCTCACCATACCTGGTCTTATGGCTGGTGCACCTTCCTCATCCCCCCATTGTGTGTCCTATATGATTTAATAAATTTCCTGGCATCCACTGGTCCCCCCCACTCTCCTGATTGCTCATTCTGTATGATTTATTACATTTCCTGGCATCTAATGGTCCCCCTGTCACCCATCCTGTATGATTTATTATATTCCCTGACATCAAATGGTCCCTGTCACCCATCCTGTATGATTTATTACATTTCCTGCCATTTAGTGGTCCCACCTCCTCCCTGATCACCCGTCCTGTAAGATTTATTATAAACACTGGATGTGCAAGGCAAAATGCTGCCAGTGGTAGTGAGCAGTGGGTGATTACTAGTCACAATGGGGGAAAAGGGGTGTTGACATGCTGGCTGGGGGTCAGAAGGCATCGAGACTACCAGAGGTAGGTTGCCGGCATGGATGGGTGATCTGGGGTGGGGCATACTGTATATGACCATCAGAAATAGTAACAGTCGGGGGTGAGCAGACAATGGGATGTCAGACAATATAATATTTCTAACAGGATGAGCAATCAGAAGTGGGGGGGTCACTAGACACCAGGGAATTAAATAAATCATACATGATGAGCAATCGGGGGATCACTAGACCACAGGGATTATAATAACTCATAAAGAATGGGTGATGGCAGGTGGGGCTGCAATCCACATTTGCTCCAGGCCTGCAATGAGGCCTTAACAGGAAACCAATAACCCCATAGCACCTTGCCAGTGTCATGGGGTCATTTGCATGGGGATGTATGAATATGGTGACAGCTTCACAGGAGCAATCCCCATTTGCAAGCCCTAACCACCCATTTACCACTGCAAGTGGCATAGCCCCACTGGCCACGTTCCTCCTGTGGCCAGTAGGGGTTGTGGTTGCAGGAGCACTCAGGATACAGCCTGGCTCCAGTTGCAGGGGTGTATTGGGACCATCCATTAGCTACGCTATGAGCTTCAGGCATGTTCAAATATACCACTGATTTGCTCGGCACCTAATTTGTGTTTAAAGCAAACTTTTTCAAAGCACATCCAGGGATCTTTGATTATCTGGCCCATGTGATCTTAAATGTAAACAGCTAATTCAGTAAGCCTCTGTCAGTATTATGCGGTCTAGGATCACTAATGCATCATACTGGTTTCACTGGTTTATATTTGTTTATTGTCTATATATTCCATAGCAAATACTGATATTACAGTCAGCTCTTTAAGCTCCTTTTTGAAAGCATGAAATGTAATAAAACCAAGTTATTGGTGGACTGATGCCTTGTACTGCACTAACAAAAATTCGCTAAAGAAAAGGATTTGCTTTCCAGAGTTATACGTTAAGTTAATGAATGCACAGTATTAAAAAGAACACATTGCTTTGCTTGTTATCTTGACTAACTGTGAACATCAGACTGGGAAGAGCTCTCCATACAATACCTTTCAACAATTAATGCACCACACCACACAACTTAGATCAGATTCATTAATAGACCGGTCGACACCTCCAGGAGAACTTTGGGAAACATAATATTTGGACAGTTTAGCTTAAATTTCACCTTAGCTTTGTATTGTTTCCCTCTGTTATTCACTACTGAGGTCATTTGCATGAAAACGGAACCTCTGCTCCTCAAGTGTTCATCGGCTGCAATTGCTTATTCACCACATGATGTCACAATACCCTGCTTGAGACATCACAGCTGATCAATTAACAGAAGCACTCTGGATGGGGGTCGATCCCAGTCTTTCACAATGCAGCAGCTTGGATTCAAGCCAAAGAAGTGCAAAATGATGCACCTGAGAGACAAAACCCAGGAAGATTACACAATTAGGGGGTGGTGGTGGTAACACAAAAATGGAAAGGGACCTGGGGTAATCATATCAGATGGCCTAAGCTTGGCAAGCAATGTGAGAAGGCAGTAGGGAGGCTGGGGTATACTGGGATTATAAAGAGGCATCACCAGCAGAAAACAGGAAGCTGTTATCCCTCTGTACAGACAGTTGGTGAGACCCCATCTGAAATACTAGTCCAGTTCTGGAGACCCCATCTCCACAAGTACATAGACAGGATGGAAGCAGTTCAGGAGGCAGCTTTCACAATGCTGGTAGCATCCCAATAGCCTTGCTTTGTCATGAAACCAGCTGCCTGAATCAAAGAGAACCAGTTTGATCTTTACATTACTAGATAAATTAAAAGGTATAACTTATAAATTGATGTTGTACAGATGAATTACACAATGAGTTGAGTGAGTCAAAGTATACACTTTATCTCCATTTGCATGAGGGCAGGACTTTCATAACTCTCTGCTGTCTCTGCCACTTGTGATTCATGGCCCTGCCACCTAACTCATGAAAATAAGTTACACATTCTGGGTCAGGCCATAGTGTGTCCCCTAAATATCCACAGTAATACATTATTTTATAGGCAAAAAAAACAACCTGTTGTTGGAAAATATCTGATGTGCATGACTCAAGACAGAAGGAAGTTACAAAAAAAAAATGTGCAACTAAATAGTACCAGAAAATAAAGTTCGAACCTAACTGATCTTTGTCTCCTCATAGTTTCTTTTCTCCGACTTCCTTAGTGAAAGTGGATAGATGTGCAGAGGTGTCACTAAGGGTGCATCTGTAGCAAAGAATAAAGACTGATAAATACTGATCCTATTCATTCCATGGTTCAGTAAGACTGAGCAGAAACAATAGCCTCAGTCTGGAGACAGTTTCTTCCACAAGATAAAGTAGACTTCATTCACTTACTAAAATATCATTAAAACGGACCAACCTGGAGCCCTAAAAGCAACGCCTAGATAGACAGAAGTAGGTATGTAGGTAGACAGACTGTGCGTGTGTGTTTTAGTTACATCAGTTTTAGCGTTTTGCAAAGACCGATTACATTTAAACCTCAAAACAAGCTAACTTTTCGGAATGAATAAAGATGGATCTACAGTACCAAATACTGCACATACAGTCAAACGGGCATAACGTGAATCACCACATACGTCTTTTAGCTGATCTTTTTCTTTGTTTGACTTATCTTGGCAGCTGCTGCTAGACTTTTGTAGTAGCAAAGTACAGTTCGTAAGAACTTACCGTAACAGTAGATCTTGAGAACATCTCTTGCAGCAGGTTACACCATTGGGACTGAAGCCGTCAGGCATCGGAACCCCAATAAATTTTTCTAGCTAACGGTCTTCAGCGGGGGACACATATCCATCGTCAGTCCGCCCGATGTCAGGCGTAGTACATAAGGAGGTGGTCCCCCACAATCCTCAGTTCTCCCCGCCGGAGACTCCCGGCCGCTGGATGACATCAGAAGAGGAGACGGATCCACCACCTGATAGCCAAGACCTAAAATCGGAATGTCCCATCCCGAAAGATGGGTGTTTAGCTACGACATACCTCAAAAGAAGGGGATGGTGGGCGGGAAGGTACCTGCTGCAAGAGCTGTTCTGAAGATCTACTGTTCACGGTAGTTCTTACGTAACTGTACTATCTACTTGAGATACAGCTCTTGCAGTAGGTTACAACATTAGGACTGATTTCCAAGCAATAGTGGCAATCCTACGCCACAGGGAGGAGGAAAGGTAGAGATCTCAGCCCTACTCGAGCCTAGGACAGAAGTCCTGAAGGACGGCTAGGCCGAACCCTGCTCTTCGCCTCGATGCAATGTCCAGACTGTAATGCCTGATAAAGGTATGCACAGAGCTCAAGTAGCTGCAGCACAAATAGCTGAGGTGAGGCGGCTCTTTAACGCCCACAAAGTAGCCACCCCTCTCGTTGGAATGACCCTTGACTGATGCCGGTAAGGGTTTATTGCGCTTATCATAACAGTAAGTGATGCACTGGATGAGCCACCTCGAGAGAGACTGTTTGAGACAGAGCTCCTTTCATTCTGAAAACAAAGGAGACAAAAAGTTGGTCCGCCTTCGAAACTGTTTGGTTCTAGTCAGATAATATCAGAGCACCGATGCACATGAGGGTGTGCAAAGGGCTTCTCCTCGATTAGTGTACCTTGGGAAATACACTGGTAGATCGATATCCTAGTTAAGCGTGAGGGCTGAAACCACCTTAGGCAAAAACTTTGGGTTTGTCCTCAGGGATACCCTGTCCTGGTGAAAAACCAAATAAGGCTCTTTGCACATTAGAGCATGCAATTCCAAGATCCTTCTTGCCGAAGTAACAGCAACTAAAAATAACGTTTTCCATGATAGAAAACGTAGCTCGCAATCCTCGGCTGGTTCAAAAGGTGGCAGCATAAGCTGCTCCAGGATGAAGGGTAGGTCCCAAGGAGGCATCGTATCCTTGATGGGCAGCCTAAGGTGGAGGACTCCCCTCAAAAAGGCATGAGTAGTGTCCAACTGGGCCACCGTCCGATGGCCTACGGGGGCATGGTAAGCAGAAATTGCACAAAGGCTCACTTTAATCGAGGAGAGTAAGCCAGTCTGGAATGAAAAAGAGAAAGCAGGTAGTCCAGAACCAGCTTTTCGGGACAGTCTAACAACAATAAACCGCGCGCTTGAGCCCACAAACAGAATCTATGCCATTTCATGGCGTACGTTGCGTGGGTTGTCGGTTTTCTGGCGGCAGACAGCACATCTGCCACCTCTTGCGAGACCCCGTATCACATCATGGCTATGTCTCTAGGAGCCAAGCGTGCAGGTTCCAGTGAACGTAACTCTGGATGAACCAATGAACCCGCCTCCTGAGACAACAGATGGGAGCTGATTGGCAAAGGAACTGGAGGTTCCCGGGATAGCTGATGCAGAAGAGGGAACCAAATTTGTCTGGGCCAGAACGGCGCAATCAAAATGAGTGTCACCTGCTCACTGTGAAGTTTTAAGAGAACTCTCTGGATCAACGGGAAAGGAGGGGAAGGCATAGAGGAATCTGCCCGTCCAGGAGAGGGACAATGCGTCTCACCAGAAAACACCAGGCCCTGGATTTAGCGAGCAAAAATTGGGCAGTTTTGCATTGGATGGGCACGCGAAAAGGTCTAACTCTGGAGTGCCCCATCTGTGAAACAGATCCTCTGCCACCTCCTGTAGAAGTTCCTACTCATGGACTCTGGCCTGAGAGCGACTCAGACTGTCTGCGACGGTGTTGTCCACTCCCGGGACGTGTACTGCAATTAGGTTTGCGCCGTGTTGCAATACCCACTCCCACACTCTCATGGCCTCCCTGCAAAGTGGGTAGGAGTGAGTGCCTCCTTGTTTGTTGAGGTAATACATCACCGTGGTATTGTCTGTTTGTAATAGGAGTGTACCCGGTGGAATCTCAGACTGGAAGGCTTGCAGAGCATAAAGTACTGCCCTCATTTCCAAAATGTTGATGTAGAGATGAGATTCCTGGGCTGTCCAAAGGCCCTGAGACTGCACACCATCTAGGTGTGCTCCCCACCCGAGCCCTGAGGCATCTGTGGAGAGAGTCACAGTCGGAGACGGCGCTGTGAAGGAACCCCAGCAGAGAGGTTCCCCGGATCTAGCCACCATACCGATCAATCGCGGCATTCGTGATTGATTAGCTGCTGCAGATGGTCTTGCCTTTGGTCCCATTGCCCCTTAGCATCACTGGGTTACCTGCATGTGAGCCGTGCCGCCGGGACTGTTGCAATAGCCACAGCCATGTGTCCGAGCAGCGAAGGACCAGTCTGGCAGGACGGTCTTCTTCACCGACAGATCCTCGATGAGGATCTGATGTATTCCACTCTGTCTGAGGAAGAAAAGCTTCCCTCTGACAGTGTCCAGTTCTCCGACAAACTGCAGTTTCTGGGACGGCACCAGAAGAGACTTCTCGTAGTTGATGAGGATACCCAGTGATTGAAAAAGGGACTGGGTGTGGTGAATGGCTGTCATCAGTGCCTCCCTGGAGGGTGCCATGAGAAGCCAGTCATCCAGGTATGGGAACGCGTAGTGGCCTTGTCTCCTCAGAGACGCCACTATGACCACCATGCACTTCGTAAAAACGCGAGGTGCCGATGACAGCCCGAAAGGAAGAGCTCGGAACTGATAATGGCGGCTCTGAAACTCGAAGCGCAGGAACCTCCTGTGTGCTTGAGCCAATTGGAATGTGCAGGTAGGTGTCCTGCATATCCAAAGATGCCAGAAAGGCGTCTCACTTCAACATGGGAATTAGGCCCGGAAGGGTCACCATGTGGAAGCGTTTGTGAGTGACCGACAAGTTGATGTCGCTAAGGTCCACTATTGGACGGAGGTCCCCTGTTTTCTTTGGAACCAGGAAGAAGTGAAAATAATACCCTAGTCCTTTCTGGTTCTCTGGAACGTGCTCTAAGGCTTTCTCCAGAAGCGCGAGCACTTCCTGCTGTATGAGCAGGGCATGCTGACCCGAGTAGCGGGAAAGCACTGGAGGTCTTATAGGTGGGCTGCCTACAAATTCTATAAAGTGGCCTTTTTTGACCAGTTGCAGCACCCACCTGTCAGTGGTGATCGACAGCCACCCTGGCAGGTGACGTGCAATGCGACCCCCAACCTTCATTTCCCGTTGATCCTGAGGAGGGGCAGGGGCCGGGAAGGAGTCATGCTGTGGCAGTGTTCGATCCAGCAGGCAAGGCCGACTTTGCAATTCATTGACCTTTGCCTGGGGATGACTTGGCCTGGGCTTTTCGGGTGAAAGTGCCCCTCTGCTGTTGGCTGGAACGTGGCTGTTGCCTTTGTATCTGGCCGCGCTGGTTCCTACGAAAGGAACTAGGCCGAGACCTGTACATGGCCTGTACAGATCTGACTGCCTTCCCTGCATCCTGAAGTTTGGTGATCACCTTCTCTGAGGCTTCACCAAATAGGACCTCGCCATTGTAAGGGACATCTAAGATGTTCTTCTGGACGTCCAGGGTAAAACCGGAGACACGGAGCCAAGAGTGTCTCCGGAGACACACGCCTGAGGCTGCAGCTCTGGCTGAAGAGTCTGCAGAATCATATGCAGCTCTGAGCACCTGGGTCCCCACATCCGAACCCGTGCGGAGGAGGTTCAAGAGCTCCTCCTTTTGGTCGTAGCCAGACATCTTCTCGACCAGGTCCTGTCCCTGTTCCACAGTGCGTTCTGAAACTGAACCATGTGGGTGAGGTAATTCAGTGACCTGATGGCGCAAGTCACAGCCGTGTATGTGCACCTACCCAGGACATCCAATTGCTTGGATTCCGGGTCCGGTGGCTGTGTGCTCAAGTGCTGAGGTGTCTGAGACCAGTCATGCAAGGCAGTGATGACCAGGGAGTCAGCTAGAGGATGGTTCGGCAGATACTGGTCCTCCCTAGGGGCCTTGTATAGGCGGTCAGCCTTCTTCGGCACTGCCAGAGTAGAATGCGGATGCTTCCATGCAGCCTTGGTGACGTCCGCAAAAGTGTCCACCAAGGGTGGTACTACCACAGGCTTTGAGTCTTTCTGCTGGAGGTAGCGGGCAAGGCATTGTCTCTCGGGGTCGAGCTCTTCAGCATCCCACGCCATATTTTCCTGGATGTGCCTCATGATCTCCGTGAAAAAGGGATCATCCAGAGGGGACCTATGTAGGTCATGTGGATCTGGAGAGGGAATGCTGATGGGAGAAGGAGATCTGGAGCACCCCGAGGTGTCAGATCTAGAATCCTCCCCAGACGGGTTGTACCGGCATCGTCTGGGTCTCTTAGGACTGGGTGACCCTGAAGTGGATCTACAGGGAGGTCTTCTCCTGTCTGAGGATCTGCCCCGAGGAGGTGGTGTTTGCTCCTTCGGGGTTGGTGACCGTCCTACGGGCCCCTTTTGTGGAGGAGGGGGCGTAGGCGGTGAAGGAGTGGGTGGAGGCAGAACCGGAGTAGGAGGAGGGTGTGTGGTGACCACATCTTTCCTTATGGTGTCCCACCAGAAGGTAAAGAGCTCCTTTACCTCTACCAAGTTCAAGCCCGACAGCGGGCCAGGTGCAGGTGGCCTGTTGCCGGGGTCAGGCATCGGGTTCCCGGGGGTCTCCCGCTCTGGGGAAGGTTCCCGTGGGAGCCCAATGTCTCCGGTGTCACCCACCTGGTCCTCGGGCTGAGTGGTATCCTCCTCAGATGAGACCTTCTGACCGACGTTAGCCGGCGACGGTGGTGCGGTCCTCCTCTCTGGGGTAGCCGACGTCCTCGGAGGTGAACGCCTGGCCGGCGATGGGTGTTTTGCTGTCGCTGGCTCCTGGGAGCACCGGTGATGCTTGTCCGATGTCAGGTCTGGCGTCCATTTGAGGGACGTCAGGTCCTTGGTCTTACGAGGAACCAGGTCCGACCCACGCGGAGGCTGGGAAACCAACCTGGAGTCCGGTCGATGGCGGGAAGAGACTTGTGGCACTCCCCAGACTTAGGCGAGGCCTGAGATGGAGTGGGCCAGCTGGCCTGGAAGTCTTGAGGGGCTGCAGAGAGGAGGGCCGCTAGAGGATCTGACCTGAACTGGGGGAGGCTGCAATTGAGCCCTGGAAGGAGAGCGGTCTGACCACGAGCCCGAGCTTCGGGAGTCCAAGGCCCTCTCTGAAGACCTGGGCCTTTCCTCCTCCCGGTGTTTCTCCTGGTGTTTGTGGGTTTTACCCGACGATTCCCCCCTGGAGGAAGGTTCCTTATCCATTGTCTTCAGTTTCTCTTCTAAGAGAAATGCTTGAAGGGCCTTCTGGCGGCGGATCCTGGTGTGACTATTGAAGCCCGGGCAGAAGAAGCAGGCCTTTGTGTCGTGTTCCGGGCCTAGGCAGAGCACGCAGGACAAGTGAGGATCCTTGAAGGGGATCTGTTTGCCACAGGCACACTTTGATTGGTGACCTTCCAGAGAAGTGTTTGGAGAGGACATCAGATGAATCCAAATCTGTGAGGAAGGGCGAGAGCGTCGTTAGCTCTAAGTTCATAGCATGCTAGAAAGGGACCGAGAGGCCAATGCTTGCAATGTCGTGGTGGGAGAAAAGAACTGGGATTGTAGGACCACCTCCTTATATACTACACCTGACGTCGGGCGGACCGATGTCGAATGGTCCCCACTGAAGACTGCTAGCTAGAAAATTTCCGTGGGGTCCTGACGCCTGATGGCTTCAGTCCTAATGGTGTAACCTGCTGCAAGAGCTGTATCTCGAAGTAAGAGCCTCTGTTTTCTAATGGAAAGGTTATCAAAAAAAGAAATCAAAATAAATAAATGTTTTGTACTAAATAAAAGAAAGTGGCAATGTTTTGGGGGACCTCTGCCCTGCACCACATTAGTGAATCCTAGTCCTCACTAGTTAGGACAATTCCAGCAAATATACCAGGAGCTGGCAGCAAATGGCAAAACAAAAACAAAAGGTCAAGAAGAAAGTGATTTTGGTAGGTTTCATGCGAGAGCATCCTACTGACCTTTTTAAAACTAGGAAGCAGGCAGCCGGAAACTTCATTGTGGTCTCAGAGGGACACACAGTCACTGACCGACCAGGCTGTCTTACTGCTGACAGCCGACTGATAATGGGTCTGCACGTGTCTCTCGAGTCCAATTGTCAGGTGAGGGAAGTCAGACTGAAAATGCCGCTTGCTGCTCAGCGGAGGGAGGATCATGGATGAACCAATTTGCAGAGCAAGCTATTTCTTCGCGCCTCCGATGTGCAGACACTTGATTGGTGATAACTGCCAGGCAGCAACCAATCACAGCGCCTGTTCTCTCTCTCTCTCTCTCTCTCTCCCCCCGCTCAGTCCCAAGGCCAGTCGCCAACACAGCGTGAGCAAAAGCATTTTTTTAAAACTGTTCTGAAATTCTCAGTCAGTCTTCCACAGCAATCGATTCTGAAGAATCGCGACCCCCACCCCCCAGCACCCACCAAAAAGACATTGAAAAACACCATATTTTTTCTGCAGTCCACGGTACCATTAAAAAATGAAATACTTAAATTATTTTTTTTATAGTCCTCACAACAATATTGGGGGGGCACATGCCCCCTCAGGCCCTATGGGCATGACGCCACTGCCTTTACTCTCTGGAGCAGTTCAAGTGCTGGGGCTATCTGCATATAGTCAGAATAAAGCAAGACTCCATTAGGAGAAACAACATTACTATGGTGAGTAATTTTTTCTTATTTCACATGGCGACAGAGACACTTGGGGATTGGGCACCCCTACTCTCAGTGTTATGTTTGTGGGGGTGGGATGTGGGGTGGTGGGTGTTGAAAGGAGGTGGGTGGGTGGAACAGTTATAGAGGTGGAGCAGCAGGCAGACATACAGTACATGGATGGTTAATGAAACGCAGTGAAAGTGACACTGGCACCTTACCTGCCCCTGTTTCTGTGGCAGTACATGCAGTCCCTAAATAGAAGAATCACAATTTAATTTAGTTTCAAAACATTTTACTTTTCTAGTTTTAATATTCTTTTTGATGCAACTTGTAAATGAGCATCCCCCATGACTTCCAAGCGTTCACGCCGCAGCAAGACATTTAGTGAGGAACAAACCCCTTGCAGCATGACCGCTTAGTGTCAGTGGCTATCAGTGCAGAAGGCACCCATAGCTGCACATTATAGAAACATTTTTGTTGTGCTTCTGCAGTGGGATACATTTTTTTTTTAAATATCAGTTTTTCTTTATGCAGAGTGAAGTCACTGAGTAAAACAACATTTTAAAACCGCAATCTGTCAGTGTTAAATCAGTCACATGATCATTTGTAGCAGTGTTAGCTGCTTATTGAAAACTCACTCTCTATATGAGCCTGGTTTTGGCATTAGTAGGTAGCAAGACAGAGGGCATCAGTGGCAGCAAAAACAATGAAAATGACAGTGGCTTATTAAGGTGATTGAGGAAGCACCCGGTTGAAGTGTCATTCTCTGTGACACAGAGCCTGTCAGCTCAGGCACAGCGGGGTGGGCAGGGAGGGATCATGACCCAGACCACATAGGGAAACAGGTCTAGCAGTTGCACTATAGGACAGACATAAACATACATGTGGTGGGTGTTAGTGGCAGTGGGTAGCAGGGTGTAGGCAGTGGTTGAGTACATTCCTGGCTCACTGCAACAGTCCCCTAGTACATAGCCACCCACGAGGCAGAATGCTTATGCCAGGGTACCCTGTATGGGTCTGGGGGTTTTCTGTGGCAAGTTCCAGCCTGTTTGTCTCAGGGGTTCATGTCTTGCTTTGTTCCTTATCAACTCCTCTCAATCTGAACTGATTGGCTCTGTATCACAGAGCGTGGCAACTCCACTGGGTGCCTCCTCAATAACCTTACAGTGCTACAGTCCCACTGTCACAACCTATGGTATCCTCTCTGCTTGCTCTATTCGCAGTATCCTCTTTGCAGGCCATTTCACCCCCAACAATCACCGCTCTGTTGGGATGCTGCAGCCACCCCCCAACCTAGCCGCACAGCCTTACTTGGGGTTCATAGCACCAACTGTAAAACACCAGTTTAAAAGACAGAACTGCAGACAAATGGTGCTTTGGTAGTAATAAAAGATTTATTTGAACAGACAGCAGAATGGTCAAAATATTTCATGTTGCCACCGAAAACCTGAGGTGTTAACCTTGTCCCCTTTGGCTGCTGACAGCAGATGTTTTCCACCTCATGTCATCATGCTGCAGAAGCAGCAGGAAAGTGCAGCAGTCCCAAGAGTCAGCACGAGGACACCAGACAGCTATGGATGAAAAACAATGAAAAATAACATGAAACACAGGTAATTAATTACTATTTTAACAGTGCATGTAAAAATAAAAGCCCACTGTGTGACTTTACCAATTGTGCAGTATCGATCATGTCAGCAGCTCTTGACTGTGCATTGGGAGCGGCATGGTAGACCCACGTGGACCACAAGGTTACACTTACGAGGTGGTGACACTGGGGGATTGGGTACCCCAGATGTCAGTGTTATGTTTGTGGGGTGTGTGTGTGGAGAAGTGGGAATATCTCTCAGCTGCTAAGACCAAAATAAAGGACCATCCCCCCAAAAATCAGGGACAAATGACCGAAATCAGGGACACCATATTTTATTCAGCGTGGCGCTGTGCCATTGCATGACATGTACATCACATGATGCAGTACACTACAACATACGTGAAGTACCTTTAGTTCATGCTTTTTTTCCCCCTATGTAGTTTGTGCTTTTCCCGTTTCTCCCACCTGGGACCCGGCAGACATCGTGTGCAGGCACATGGGGCGATATGTACATGCGGGTACCAGCTAAGCCTCCACCCCACCCTGGTGATCCCTGCTGTCCCATGCTTCCCATCAGGCCTCCACCGGATGGGAGCAGAACTACAGGGGGCCAAGCACTCATCCCTCTCTGGGAGAGGACAGCCATCTTGCGGCAGCTCATCCCACTCCCCACCTTCCCCCCTGCTGACCCCAGACAGACCGGGCTCATTCCTGAACCCGGCATAGTGGGAGGTGTGGTGTCCAGTGCCTCAACCCTCAGCGCCACCAGGCTGGCCAGTTCATGCTTTTTAAATGTCAAATTCAGTTGCATACTATCAAATAGCACAATAAAAAAAAAAACTCAGGCAAATGTTTTGCATTTTTCTGTTGTCATTTTTCTTCATTTACTTACTTGAAACTAAAGTGGAACATAGACACTGCTAGTGAAATCATTTATTTTTTTGGATACAGTGTTAAGTTAATTTCCATTCTTTTAAGGATCCAGTGTTATTAATTTCCAGAATTAACTGTTCAGAAGTATACTGAATTAGAATTAGTACAGAGTAGACTTTGTTCAAGTTTCTATGGTGAAACAATAAATAATTAGCTGAACTGCCTAAATACAATTACAGTCACTTTCTCATAGCAGATTGTAACAAACTCTGGTCAGAGCCAACTAGGCTGCTATACTGCTTTAAAGGGGCACTGTTCGCTGTTGTATGACTAAAATTGTATGCACCATGCAGTTGGAATAAAGATGTGAGCATATTTCTATGCCATAAGCCGAGTATTCATTGAGTGCTGCTATTTTGCTTCTGAACCATTATTACACTTTTCCCTGGTGTCCAGTCCCTCAGTCCAAATACCATGCCAGTCATTATTATACTTTTCCTTGGTGACCAGTGCCCCTCCCAAGGCCCCACCCAAACACCTTGAAAATCATTATTACAGTTTTCCCTGGTGCCTATAGAATATGGAAATTTACCATGTCAGCATGGGAGCACGGAGCTGGTGAGGTGCTAACATCATGGAGAGCATCCTAATGTTATTTACCATTTATTTACTCAGGACAGCTGAAATGAGCTGCAGCATCTCATCTTCAGTGGAATCCTGCTTCTACCTGCAGTGTGAAGTACAGTAGCTACTGATACAGAACAGTGGAGAAATCAGCAACAATTTTGGTTTAGCATGGACACGTTGACCACGAATACTTTACAATCACAATGCAAAAATCAATTATTGCAAAAGTCAAACTTTTTTTAATGATTTTGGTTACATTAGCACAGTTCTTTAGCAGCAGTTTTCAAATTCTTCAATTAGCAACCTGTTTGGTTAGTTGGCCATTTAAACAAAAAGAGAAAGGCAACACTTGGGATAGGCTGATAGTGTTGGCATTAAAAAAATATATAAAAGGCAATATTAGACATGGATGTCTGGCGCCAGGAACAAAATAGTGAAAGCAGACACCATATAACATGACTGCACCTTTATAGCATAAATAATAATTAGGAAATGTCTGACCTGGTTCCTGGGAGAGTTTGGGATGGTGTTCTTGAGGTGACATCCAGAAGTACCTGGAAAATAGGAATAGTGATGGGTCACAAAGTGTTTGCAGCTCTTTAGGAACAAAATGAGGCAGACAGGGAAGGTTTAACATAAAACAATACTTATCTGATTCACTGGGGATCAATGTCCTGTCAGATTAGGAATGGTATCTTGTCAGACCTTTAGAAATAAACAGAAAATGGGTTAGTATGAGAAAAAAATATTAGCGAGACCAGGGCCAGATACGGTTTCATTGGGATTAGTATCTGACCACAGAACAGGTTATGTTGGATTTCCCCTTAGGTGACAAAAAAAGGTGGCTGCCACCCCACATTGTACCAAAAGGATGGGATTGGTTTGGTGGGTGGGGAGGGAGTGTTCTAGTAACCAGAGGAAGCCAAACAGGGCACACATGTCCTAGACAAGGCCCCAGTGGAACACAGGTTAGGTGAAGAGGAGGATAAAACTGAAGTGAATCCCTGGTGTCTAGCAGCACTCCCCCACCATCCTAGTGAAGCAGTCTCAGGCATCATGCAGCTCTTCTTTTACATTCCAATGCAGGAGTCAGTGGTGTGAAACAGCATCCACCCCCTCTTCCCAATCCCAATGCTGGAGTCCCCTGTGTCAACAGCACCCACTCTGTCTCCACAATCCCAGTGCAGGAGTTCCCAGTGTCTAGCAGCAGATGCTCTCTCTTCCTAATCCCAGTGCAGGACTACCTAGTGTCAAATAGCACTCATTTTCTCCTCCAGTTCCAATGCTGGAGCTCCTGGTGTCAAGCAGCAACTGCTCCCTCTCCCCAGTTCCAATGCAGGAGTCTCTGCTGTCTAGCAGCACCCAGTCCCTCTCAGCAATCCTAATGCAGGAGACCTTAGTTTCCCTCATCAGTGGACAGTACAGATCAAATGTTTTGTCTGCCACTAATAAAACCAACTTACTTTAGCACAGTATTGTGCATTTTTTTGTTTGCACCTCACTTTTGCCTTCTCCAGTACACTAATGAGACTGGCCATCTGAGGGCAGGGAATGCATGTCTGGGAGTTGGCGGTGAAGTGAGATAGAGAGAGAGACACACACACACACATTCACGCATGCACACGCACACACACACACCGCATTACTCCAGGGCGCTAGCAGCCAGTCAGCCAGACCAACATTGATTCCTGCAGCCCCACTGGCCAGCACTAGATATCCAGTAGCCAAGAGCAGAGCAGGCTGGGGGATCACTGGACTTGGGCCATCACACACAGGGAATCCCCTGCCCAGACCCTGACTGAGTCTCGGCTTCCTAATTCCCTGGCTGCCACCTCAGGCCTCGATAGTGCTGCTATAAAAATCTTACTGGCTGTAAAATGTGCCACTGCCTCCTGTTCATGTTCATCTCTCCAGTGAAGCTTGTCCATGCAACTCTGTCAGCACATCTCCAGTACCAGGAGTGTAGCCAGACAATAAAAACGCATAAACTAGGACCATGTTTGTTGCCCCATCTGGCACAATAAACACAACTTTTGTAAACCATGGAACTGTTTGTTGTCCCCACCCGTGCACCGGTAAATACAGTTGCCATACATTGCTCCCTCAGACATCCACATATTGCCTCAGTGTCTGTAATGTTGTATGGTCCCAGGGATGCAAAAACAATCTCAGTAGCCAACTCTTCTAGTTCTGACTCTGACGAATGACATTTCAGAAAGGGTCAGCTGATTCTATGTTGCATTTCACTGAATACTAGCAGCAATGTAGAGTCTTGTTGTTGTCTCCTAAAATATAATTGTGCACCATGGAGTGCAGCATGTCTTCCTACCCCCATGTCTCTAGCTTGGGACTTAGAGAGGGAACAAAAAGATTTCTTTTTTTTTTTTTTCTAGTTTTAACAAGTGGATGGAAGTGCACTCTCTCTTTGCAGCAGCTTGACTGCTGCCTCTTCTGCCTGAAGCTTCTGCTAGTGTTGGATCACATGACCTGCCTTCATTGAATTTCCAAAGTGGTCTCTGATTGAACAGAAGGTCTTGGGAGATCTTGAACTCCTGCTGAACAGCAAAACACCAAACAGCCACAAATAGCACCGATTATTAATTTTTCTTCCCGAGTAACAGATAGCTTATTATTTGTGGTATTCGGGAAATGCTACTAATTATTCATACACCCCTAGTGGACAGTGTTAATGTGTCTGGTAATGTTACAGTATCTAACAAGACACCCATGTACTTGAAGGATGGGGCTACTCCCCTGGAGATCAGGGGTAAGGGGCAACAGAATTCTAGGAAAACATAAACTGAAGTTACAAACTCAAATGGGCAGTCTAGGTGGGCCATAGGCCCTTATATGCTGACACTGTCTATGTATCTATAGTAGACCGCCGTCCAGAATCTTGTATACAGGGGTGCATGGGACCCTCCCAAACATCTGTCTGCTTCCTATGGCCATCGAGACCATTTTTTAACATTCTGGCTGAGGCGGTTACATCAACTGGCATGAAATTAACTAGTGGGAATTCGTAAGTACCCTCTAACACTGGGTTTACAAACAGCATGGAAGCCCACTAATAAAAACTCCTGTTATATAAAATCTGACTTATTTAAGAACATTTACTTTAAAATACCAATTCATTTTACTTGCATGGGTGATATTTTGCCCTGATGTAAGAAAGGATTTTTCTGTATATAACAACAAAATGACAGTTTTTAGAAACATTTTAAAGCTGAATACTTAAAAATGCTCCTTATGAAATAACTGGTGAATTTCAAGCAATCTGATTGGATGCCAACAGTGTGTTAAAGTTTCTAACACACACAAGCAAGATTAGGCTATGTCAGCTAGGCACTGATCCCAGTGAAGTTCTCACGTAGAACGTTCACAAAATAAACTCAGTCATCTTGTTTTATGCCATCACTGAAAATGAATAATAAAAATAGTCAGAAGTGAGAAATACCTCTCTGATGCCAGCTTTGACATAAGTTTCACTACAAAGAAAGAAAAACCAGCCAACCTTCGACTGAAAAGGAGTTACCGGCAATGGCAGCAAGCAGCGAGACTATTGAAAAAATCAATTACTGCAGCAATCTCTTCCCATTGTGCTCGACCATCCGCTTGCTCGCTCCCACCCACTGAGATCTCTTTCCTTTCTTGCTACCTGTCTGCTCTCTCGATCACAATTCTCCTAGAGCATAGCTGCCACCTGCTTGGTACCTTCTTATTGTACCTGTTACTGTTTTTATGAGAGAAAAAAAATGGAACTGGAGCAGGAGGGGGGCAATGCTATGACAACTCAAAACACTACAAGTATGGCAGCCTGCCTAGGTCAAAAATCCTCAACTCAAAAAAAAACAGTAAACTGGCAGAGGAACTATTTTATTTAAATTAAAGAAAAGTTGTCATTTTTTATTACTTAATGTAGTTATTTTTACTTTTCACATCTTCTAAGATTTGACCATTTCATAAGTGCAATAAGCCACTCCAGGTTATGTGTGTTAGACACTTTAACACATGCTTAGGAGGCTGGAGGCACTCGGCCGGTGGCCTTGTGCCTCACTACACCTCCTAGCCATGTGTTAAACTGTCTAACATGCACCCTGTCCTGTCTTATTGATTACATATCCGCAGTGTGTAAAGCAGAAATGCCTAGTAAGTCTACAAAAATGGCAGTAAACACAGAATAACAGAATCAGAAACAGTATTTGTCGCTACCTGAAAAAAAAATTACTTGTAAGTGCAAAGCAGTTCTGTTTTGAAAGCATCACTAATATGTTTATAAATGAGCTACCAAGAAGAAGTAGTTTATGCCAAGTTTTATTATGTCAACCACTGATTTAACATAGCTTTTCAATATTTTCAACTGGATGGTTGCAGCTCAGGATGTACACATCATGACAAAATTGCTGTCATTTTCTTTTCCACTAATAAATTGACTGATTGATTGACGTCCAAGTGCATGGCATCCAGGTGGGGGAGAAATAAAAAGGGAACCCCTTGCCATGCAGAATGACAGCCATCCAGCCTGTTGATTCCACATCTGCCAGCCCATGCACTTCCCCTCAATAAAGGGCTGTAGAATCTCCGAAAGGTCCTTGCCCTACCAGAGGGCCCCGCCATTTGGGGAGTCAGAGGTGTACCATGGGGCGCAAAAGGGTAAGCTGTGGGAGAAGGCAGGGTGATGGGGTTCTGGCATGGAAAGGCCTGAGAGGAGGCCAAGGGCGGGCCGAAAACTTAAAAGTGCAAACAGAAAGTTAAAAGAAAAAGGTGCTCTTAAATCCTTTACCCCCACTCAATGTACATGTTTTAGGCCCTGTACACACTACAGAACTGTTTTTGAAAATCATTTTTAAAACCAGTTTAGCCAAACCATTTTAGAACATCCACATTACTCAGTAGCCATTTTTGATAACGGTTCAGTGTGTCCACACTGCTAGTGTTAAACCTGTTCTCTTTGTAACTATTCTGTGTTAAGTCCAACAAACAGAACTGTGCTTGCCTGCACACACTGCAACTAGAAGTGTTTAAGGCCCCGTCCACACTACACCACTCAGACCCCGTGATGGACAGAAACCGTTACAGCCGTGGAGCGGTACAGTGTGCCCACACTGCAGCGGTGACCGATACGAGACCGGTACCGCCAGTCCACACCGCAGGAACTGGGTGACTATTACCGTTATGCCCAAATCCCACAATGCAGCTTGTGCTGCGCTTGACCCTACGGGGCGTTACCGCCATCCACACTACTGCTGGTGGCAACGTTACGGCGGGACCAGTTTCCGTAACCGTTGTTGAAACCACCTCATGTGGTTTCAACAATGGTTATGAAAATGCCTTCTGTAATGTTACAGGTGTAAACCCAAACTGTTGCGGTAACGGTTTGGGCACTCTGTAACATTACAGAGGTGTAGTGTGGACAGGGCCTTAGTTAAACCATTACAGCTTAAAACATTTTGACTCCTGTCCAGACCTGTGAGTAAAACCATGCTAACTCTAAAACTTTTTTAAAAATGGTTTTAAGACGAGGTATCTAGCAGGGTTTAAAAACGTTTTTGTTAAAATGTTTTAAGGGGCTTGTTGTCTGGATGTAAACAGTGCTAGAGGGATTTAAAACATTTTAAGGCACTTAAACCATTTTAAGTTCCCCAGTGTGTACAAGGCCTTAATTACTAATGAGTTCTAGAAATTTTGGGGAATTAGGAAAGTACTACTAAGTAAAACTAGAAGATACCTAGAATCTTTTATAGTGGAGTCAAATGCTTGCCCAGTTTTGTTGTACTGTTGCTTTAAATAACACCAGCTTAGTGGAAGCCCCATAAGATAAAGTGATTTATCAAGTTTGCCATACCAAATGAGAGTAGTAACCTGTAGGAGTTGTGAAACAGTCTCCTACTGTTCAAACTGTTCAAATAGTGCTGTTTTCCATGAAAAAAAAAATCATTTTATTTCTGTGTTCTGCTTAATTTGCATAACCCTGTTCCTTTTTTCTCAGTGCTACAACCCCAAATGTGACATCATACAAGGGGAAACAAAGTTTTTAAAGGGCCACTGTCAGTTTTTAGCTGAGTTTTTACATTGTTTGCAAGTAGCTGTATCTAGCATTATAACACATGTAGAAAACGTCTAGTGATTTGATTGGCTGAAAGCAGCTCAGAGCCGTGTAATCAATGACCCATTATTACACTCCTGAACTACTTACAGCCATTCAAGCCCTATAACATAAACATATAAAAAGTATCATCACACTCACTCATTCTGAGAGGAGCTGTCACTTCAGACCTGTCACTTCACCAGCAGGCAGTAAAGGGAAACAACATCTGCACAGAATGCCAAATGAGCTTTTTGGCCTACCTGCATCATAAAAACAGAAGCATATCTACAGATTGTACTGCTATAAACACTAGTGAAATAGGAGACTGCACTTTGATCAGGACGATAGAAAAATCAGCTATTTACTGTATCCACAATGCCACACTATGTAAATTAGTATACAGGCTATTATATTTCTGTGCTCACTTCAGAAATAGGAGACTACATCTCTCAGTAAAGAAGTCTTGCAGCTAGATACTGCATGCACAACACCTTGTGTGACGGGAAAGGAGACTAGAATCCTGCATTCTTTTGATTCATTTATTATTTTCTAAATATGCATCTGCTTCAGGTACAAGATGGCTACCAGATCACATGATCAAGTAGTCTATGCCAGTTTATATTAGAAATCTGATGTTCTCATGGGAAAGTTAACAGAAAAGCCAGAGAGGAGGCAATAAAGCAATAAACCCAGTGGGGTGTCCTTCCTGGAGATGTTCCCATGTAGAACAAAGGATCCCGGTGGATGTCATTATGGTAGCAAGGAGGTGCTGAAGGGTGGGTGGACACACACACACACACACACGTGTGCACACACACACACACACACACACACACACACACACACACACTCAAAGAAAGCTAGAACAACATGGAACTTTCACTCAAAGTGAATGAGAACCCTCCCCACAGAGAGGAGAAATATATTGAGGGCTGTAAGCAGGTTCACTCTCCTGGACTGAAACATCTAAAGACAAGAGCCCCTGCCATTAAAAAGACTAGCCGATGGGTAAGGTAGCACATTGGGGGAACGTGCTTCTTTAGCTAGTGCAGGTAAAGGATTTTAGGTGAGGATAGCTTAGAATTCTGCTGTACAATACCTGCCTGTTTAATGTGATTTTATTTTGTGCTTCTTAGTAAATGTGCAACCCCTTTGTTTCCTGTAACTGTATCCTGGTGTAAATACTTGTAGTATTTTAGTAAAGATTCTATTTGTCTAGAATCAGTGACCGCTTGTTTTATTTAAAAGAGTAATTTTACTGTTTCTGCTGGACTCTGTTTGCAGTCAATCTCCGAAGGGGCACTCTACCCACAGCTACTGTGTTGACCTTCCTGACCTTGAGCAAGGATGAGGTAAAAATCATGTTTCTTGGTTTCTATTGGTAAAAACCTTGTGGTGGCAGTGAGCTGAAAATCTCTGGTGAGTGGGATTTCTGTTATATTAGTGGCAGTAGTGGGATCCGTGTGGCAACTGGTATCAGTCCAGTGCAGAGCAGCAGACAGTATACTTTCTTGTGAGGCTGGAACTCTGAGAGAGAGAGAGAGAGAGAGAGATAGCACACTGGTGACAGAGTGCCAGCAAAAATATACCTTTTAGAAGTCATGAAACAGGATTTCAAAAGGTTGCATTGTTTACGACTGTTTTTTTTATTTTTAGACAGTTTAGTGCAGCGTAGCTAGAGAATATGAGCTCCTCAAGCTATGTAAAATTTCATGTACAGCAGCTTTGTGAGCTGTGCACAGCAAGGAGGATTGTCCCTAAGGACATGACAAAGAATGTACTTATGGAAGCCTGGTTGGCACATGACCAGCTGCAGGAGGGGCAGACGGTCTCAAATGAGCATGGCTCAATATCTAGTTAGCAGGTGGTCACTGAGAACAGTGACTCAGGTAGCGACAATGAGGTCCCAGCGGCTGAATAAGGGGGGCACCTTGTAGCACAAGCGGGGGAAGCTGTGCAGCCCAATCAACCTTGGGTTGAGATCCTGAAGGCAGAGTTTGCACTGCAGGATGCTGAACTACAGCGGGCAAGGCTGGAGGCTGAAAGGGAGAAAATAAGGCTGGAGGTAGAGGAAAGAGAAAAGATTCGCCAGCATGAGATCCTCATGTGAGAGGAAAGGGAAAAGATTTGCCAGCATGATATCCTTATGTGAGAAGAGAGAGAAAGAAAAGGAACAAGCAGAGAGAGAGAAAGAGCGACATCATGAGATCGAAATGGAAAAACTGCACCAGCAAACATTGCAGCAAACCATAAGTAATGGCAAAGGTGGTTCAGTCCATGAAGCCACGACTAATTGTAAAATGTTTCCTCAATACCAAGAGGGAGATGATCTGGATTTGTTTTTAAAATCATTTGAAAGGGTTTGTGGGCAATTTAAATTAGATAAGACTTTGTGGGTGATCCACCTGACCCCATTACTTACTGGCAGTGCCTTGCCTGCATTTGTTAGAATGGACGATAATGATTACATGAACTATGATAAAGTTAAAAGAATGTTATTAAAACATTTTGAACTGGCTCCTGAGGCTTATAGATGGAAATTTAGAGAGTTAAGAAAAGGCCCAGGAGACAGCTATGTAGAATTGCATGTCCAAATGTGTGCTTATTTTGACCATTGGGTACATGGGGCTAAGGCAAGGACTGAAGAGCAGGTTAAAGATTCGATTATAAGGGAACAGTTTCTTAAAATTGTACCTGATAACCTGTGCATTTGGCTTCTGGACTGGGCATACAACTCTGCAAAGGAGGCAGCAGAAAGTGTTGATTTGTATGTTGCCAGCAGACCACATTCACAGCGTAAGAACTATGGGGGTGTGGCAGCACATGGTTTTAAGGGAACCTATGGAGGGCAGCCTAAAGAAAACCAGCCTGCACCCAGTCCCAAAACAGAACTCACCAGTTCTAAGGGAAACAGGGAGCCGGGGGCAAAGGAATGCTGGATTTGCCAGATAGTGGGACATCTATCCTATTACTGCCCTAAAAACAGGAGTAAAGGCCAAAGACTAGGGGAGGGCGTGACCAAGACAGTACACTACAGTTGGTAAAGTGCATACACACTGTAGTGCCACCAAACTCCACCAAGCATATGCACTCTATTCTAGTCAATGGGACAGTTACACAGGGGTTGAGGGACCCTGGTGCCTCCATCTCCATGGTAAGGCAGGATCTGCTCCAGGTGGAGCAGATTCTGCCAGGGCAGTTTTCCAAGATTCAGGGAGTCACAGGTCCAGTGATCCAAGTGCCAATGGCTTGGGTCTTCCTGAGCTGGGAGGGTGGCTATGGGGTACAGGAGGTGGGAGTTGTACCTGATCTCTCTGTGGATGTGATCATGGGTAACGATTCTGACCTCAGGTAAAACCTGGTATGTGTTACTACCCATTGCCAGGCAAAAGGGCAAGCTTCTGAGGGGGATGAGGGGGTGATGCATACCCATCCCTCAGCAGCCAAGGAAGTAGCTAGTGTGGGTGAAGGGCTAACTAGGAGTAGCAGCCCTGAGCTCAAATTGCAAGAAGAGGAGGTTGCCAACAGGGGCAGCTTTCCTCCTGAAGGGAAACTGGGAAGGGTCAGAAGGGAGGAGCTGGGTAGGGGACAGTGAGCTGATCCTACCCTGCAAAAACTGAGAGAGAAGTAGCAGATATTGCTGAGGCCTATCAAGGGAGTAAAATGTCAGTTTATTGGGAAAATGGGCTGTTGTACCAGGAGTGTATACCACAGAGGGGACTAGAGGGAGAGGTACTCCAGCAGCTGGTAGTCCCCTGGGACTACTGAAAGCAGCTTCTGGCCCTGTCCCGTGATATTCCTTTTTAGGCCACCTGGATATTAACCACACAAAAAAGTGGCTTGCGAACAATTTCTTTTGGCCAAGCATGTACACAGATGTGGCAAATTACTGTCAGACTTGTCCACAGTGCCAGCAGGCTGGGAAGGTTGGGGACAAGGCTAAGGCAGCTTTGGTGCCTCTGCCTATTATTGATGAACCCTTTAAGTTCAAGTTCAAGTTTATTGCAGGAAAGCTCCATTGAGTAAGCTCATTCACAAGGAGGTCCTGGGTGCATGGTTACAACAAATATACAATGCAGGCAATAACATAACAATACATAAATGGCGGACCAGGTCCTACAAGGTACATGGGTAAACAGTCCAGGGTGAAAAACAAAAACCAAAAAAAATATTTAGTACAAGTTGTTTAAGGAAGGCGGTGTAATGAGAACAAACTAAGTAAGTAAGGAGAAAGCTAGGGAGGAAGGGAGTTTAGAAACAGTTACAGGTGTCCTTTATTTTTGAAGCCACCAGTTTTTTGAAGAAATATACTGAGACTACACTGGATAGTTTCAAGTGGACTGCAGCTGGTTCAAATAGTTGGTAGGGCACTTGAGAAAGCTCGTCTGCCAAGCGGTATATGAGTCCTAGGTCGTCAGTGGGATAAAATCTGATTTCCCAGGAAATAAGAGCTTGGGCAATCTGGATAAGTGCTACTAAATAGCTTGGTAATTTATTCAGAAGAAGTTTTAGGGTCCAAATGCCAGCAGGATGTGTATCTAATGGTAAGTGAAGTCCAACCAACAGCTGTGTATAGTTAGCAATGGTGGGTTCAGTATGGGTAGTTGTAATGAAAGCAGAAGCGCGGTGATAGAGAATGTTCAATTTGTTTAGGTTAGTAATTGCTGCAGAAGTGTATAATATGTCCCCATAGTCAAGTAAAGGGAGGAAGGTGGTCTGAACAAGCCTGAGTCTGGTTTCAAGGGGAAAGATGGGCCTATTTTGGAAGAAGAAGCCTAGTCTAGCTTTTAGTCTTCTGGACAGGTCGTCAATGTGCTCGTTGATGGAGAGCTTGTTGTCTAACCAAAAGTCGAGGTATTTAAATTTAGAGACAACTTCCAGTTCACCTAGGGATGTAACGTTGAAATCTTTAGGTGGGACAGTGAGGGTGACGGAGGAAGTACTGGGGGGAAAATCATGGCCTTAGTTTTTTTAGCATTTAGGAGGAGTTTGGTATTGATGAGATTTGTTTCTAGCTGTGCAAAATCGACTTGAAGTATATCCCTGACTTCCGATATTGCATGGCGGGATGAATACAAAACTGTATCGTCTGCAAAGAAATACAAGGTTGACCTGGTTATTTGAGAATCGAGGTTGTTGATATATAGGGAGAAGAGTATAGGACCTAAGATGGAACCTTGTGGGACACCCCTAGTAACTGGTAAGGAGGCAGAGAACAGCCCACCAGCTTTGACTTTCTGCATTCTACCTGATAGGTAACTGGAGAACCATTTGGTAGTAGCTAGGGTAGTGCCAATATTGGTGAGACTGTTCACAATTAGAGTATGGGCAACGGTGTTGAATGCTTTATTCAAATCTAAGAATACTGCACCCGTAATTTTTTTAGCATCCTTGGCTGAGATCCAGTCATTGGTGACTTTAGCTAGTGCAGTAACGGTGCTATGATTGGAACGAAAGCCTGATTGGGCTGGATTGAGGAGACAGTAAGTTTCCAGATGATTCTTCAATTGTATATAAATCAATTTTTCGAGGACTTTTGAAAGGATAGGCAAGATTGAGATTGGTCTGTAATTGTTTAAGTCGCATAGGTCGCCGGATTTAAATAAGGGTATGATATGAGCGGATTGCCAGCATAATGGAACTATGGCAGAAGAGATAGAGAGGTTGACTATATGGAGAATGGGATCAGCAAGATAGTGGTAGCCGACTTTTAAGAAAAATGGTTCTAAGCCATCGTCTCCAGCACTTTTTGTGGTATCTAAATTGATGAGTAAATCCTCGACTTCTTTGAAGCTGAGGGGGAGCAGCTGGAAAGGATGGGCTATAGCTTTTGGGACAGTGATAGGGCTAACATGGATACTAGTACGAGATGCGTACGATGATGCATCGAAAGCTAGACCAGCTGTGGCAAAGTGAGAATTCAGTTCTTCGAGGATTTGGTAATTGTTCTCAATAACTGTGCCATTTATGTTGATCTTAGCTGGGATGAAGGGAGCAACTGGTCGACCTTCAATAGACTTGATGGTCCTCCAAATTTTCTGCAAGTTTCCTTTGGCTTTTTCCAGCGTGGAAACGTAGTAATTTGCTTTGGTAGAGCAAATATGTTTTACGCAGGTGTTCCTAGCTGCTCTAAATGTCTGCCAATCTGTCGGATTCTTAGTTCTTCTTGCTAGAGCCCAGAGTTTATCTCGGTTTATAAGTGTGGTTTTGAGCTCCGGTGTAAACCAGGGGTGGGAGACCTTGCGAGTATGCAGCTTAATAAATGGGGCAAGCTTGTTAGCCAGGGTGGTGAGATTTTCATTTAGGTTAGAGACAGCCTCATCGACTGTTTTAGAGAGGTACAGATCTTGCCATTTGACCTTGCTAAGGTCGGTCAGATAGCTCAGGGTGTTGAATTTATGAAAGGAACACTTGATTATGAACTTAGGCTGATTGTGGGCTTTGGTTTGATGTCTTGTACAGACCATAACTCTATGATCACTCATATCGTTGGAAAAAACAGCTGATTGTAGTATTTTGTGGGGATGGGTGGTAAGTACGACATCGATGAGAGAACTATTGGCAATGTTGGTGGTGGTAATCCTAGTGGGCTCACTAATTATCTGGGCAAGACCTAGTTCATTACAAAGGGATTTCAGGCTATGCAATTTGTGGCTAAGAAGGTAGCCATGGACATAGTGAGGCCCCTGAGTACCCCAAGTCACATAGGCAAACAATACTCACTTGTGGTGGATTACGCAACCAGGTACCCTGAGGTAGTGGCCATGTCCTCCATTGAGGTAGAAAAGGTGGCTGATGAGCTCCTGGGAATCTTTAGCTGAGTGGAATTTCCCCAGGAGGTTTTATCAGACTGGGGGCAAATGTCATTTCATCCTTAATGACCAGTTTGTGGAAGGTTTGCAGGAAGTGACAACTCCGTTATTCGCTCTATCACCCTGAGACAAATGGCCTGGTTAAAACTATGCTCAGGGCATATGTTGACCAGCACAAAAGGGAGTGGGACAAATATTTGCTCCACTTTCTGTTTGCATACAGGTAAGTCCCACAGGAGCCCACAGAGTTCTCACCCTTCGAGCTCCTGTTTGGTCACAGGGTGAGGGAGCCCATAGATTTAGTCAGGGGTGAATGAGAAGGTGACCATGCCACTCAAGGGGGTCTGTTGTGGAGTATGTCCTAAATTTCAGGGCCAGGCTTAAGGAGCTCATGGGGCTCACCCAGGAGCACTTAACCACTGCACAACAGCAACAGAAAGCCTGGTACAACCGTGGAGCCGGGGCCTGGGAGTATTAAGTCAGACAGGGAGTGATGGTACTCATCCCAGTCTGTCACAATAAACTGCAGGCAGCATTGGAGGGCCCATTCTCCATAATCAGGAAGCTGAGTGATGCTAACTATATAGTAGGGCTGCCTGACAGAAGGCACAGGCAGAGGGTATATCATGTGAACATGATGAAGCCCTAGTATGATAGGAAGGAAATGATCCTCACCATGTGCAGTGTGCCAGAGGAGGGGAACAAGGCTGATTCCCTAGTATACCTCCTTGGGGAAGCCCAGGAGGGATCCTCAGTGAATAACCTCACCCTCTCAGGGCAGCAGACACCAGCCCAGGCTGAGGATATTGGGGGGTGAATTTGGGGACATGTTCATGGGGAATCCAGGGTACAACACAATGGCTGAACACCACATGTACACAGGGGCCTAGGTTCCTCTGAGGCAGTCCCCCTACAGGGTACCCGAGGGGGTTAAGAAGATCATGCTGGAGGAACTTAGGGAGATGCTGGCCCTTGGAGTGATCCTGGAGTCCAGTAGCCCCTGGGCTTTGTCTGTGGTCCTGATTCCCAAGAAGAACAGTACCACACAATTCTGTGTTGACCATCGGAGGCTCATCAGCTTTATGGAGTCTGATGCCTACCCCATGCCCAGAACGGATGAGACCTTGGAACAGCTGGGTGGAACCTGGTTCCTGACCACAATAGACCCGACGAAGGACTACTGGCAGGGGCCATTAACCCCTACAGCCAGGAAGTGGTCTGCTTTTGTTAACCCATATGGCTTATTCAAATTCAGAGTAATGCCATTTGGGATGAAGAATGCAGCCACAACCTTCCAGAGGCTTGTTGATCACATCTTGGCAGGAGCAGATGAATATTAATTGGCTTACATGGATGATATTACAATTTATAGTCAGACATGGGAGGATCATGTCAGGCACGTGAGGGAAGTGTTCCACAGACTGAAGCCACAGGGCTGACAGTTAAAGTGGAAAAATGCCAAGTAGACATGGTTGAAGTGTCCTACCTTGGGCACCGGGTGGACAGTGGACACATCCATCCAGAGCCAGCAAAGGTTGAGGCCTGGCCAACCCCTTCCACAAAGAAACAGGTAAGGGCATTTCTGGGAACAGCCGGGTACCACAGGAGGTTTGTCCCTCATTTCAGTGATGTCGCCAAGACTCTTGCAGACCTGACAAAAAAGAGAATGCCTGAAAAAGTTCACTGAACAGAGGACTGCGAGTCTGCCTTCCAACAGTTGAAGGAGGCATTATGTGGGTCACTCGTGCTTGCTCATCCCAATTATGACTTAAAGTTCATAGTACATGTGGATGCCTCAGACCATGGGCTGGTTGCTGTCCTGAGCCAGGTTACACCACAAGGGGAGGAACGCCCCATAGTGTACCTGAACCGGAAGCTTCTGCCCAGGGAAGAGTCATGTGCCACAGTGGAGAGGGAATGTCTGGGGATAGTGTGGACCCTTCAGAAGCTGCAGCCATATCTTTACAGGAGGGAGTTCACTGTGGTCACTGATCATAACCCCTTGACATGGCTCCATAGGACTAGTGGGCAAAACAAAAAGTTATTGCTCTGGAGTTTGGAACTACAGTCATATAATATGATCATTTAGCACTGCAGTAGGGTGCAGAATGTCAATGCAGATGGACAGTCAAGGCAGGGCTAGGTGCATGGCATATTCCTTTAGGTGCTCCACAGGCCTTACATGAATGGTAGTGTCTCTTGGGGGTTGCCCAAAAGAGTCACACCTTCATTTTTTGAGGGGGGGGATGTGACGGGAAAGGGGACCAGAACTCTGTATTCTTCTGATTCATTTATTCATAACAACATAGAAACATAGACTTTGATGGCAAATAAGGACGCTTGGCCCACCCAGTCTGCCCATTTCCCTACCTATTGGATAAGTTACAGATCCTAGTTAACCAACAGCCTACTTCCTCCTACCCCCCACTATAATTGCCTTATGTGTGTCCCATGCATTCTTGAATTCCCCCACTGTTTTTGACCCCATGACATCCTCAGGAAGGCTGTTCCATGCATCCACCACCTCTCTGTGAAAAAATACCTCTTCACATTGCCTCTGAGACATCCCCCCTCTATCTTCAAACTGTGCCCCCGTGTTCTTGCATATATCTTTTTCTGAAAGATGCTACCCTCTTGAACTTTGTGGAGTCCCTTAAGGTACTTGAAAGTTTCTGTTGTGTCCCCTCTCTCCCTCCTTCCCTCGAGGGTATACATATTAAGCTTCTTTAGTCTCTCTTTGTATGATTCCTGGTGCAGACCCTGCACCATTTTAATTGTCCTCCTCTGGATTGCCTGCATTCTGTCTATGTCCTTGTGGAGATGGGGTCTCCAGAACTGCACACAGTACTCCAGATGGGGTCTCACCAACTGTCTATACAGAGGGATAACAACTTCCCATTTTCTACTGGTGATGCCTCTCCCTGTGCATCCCAGTATACCCCCAGCCCTCCTTACTACCTTTTCACATTTCCTGCCTACCTTTAGGTCATCTGATATGACTACCGCCAGATCTCTTGCCATTTTTGTTGTTGTTAGTGCCCCCCCCATTGTGTACTCTTCCACTGGGTTTTTGTTTCCCAGGTGCATTACTTTGCACTTATTTGCATCAAATCTAAGCTGCCATACTTTTGACCATTCCTCCAACTTTGCCAAATCCCTTCTCATCCTTTCCACCCTGCCTTGTGTATCAACCCTGTTGCAGATCTTTGTGTCATCTGCAAAGAGGCATACTTTTCCTTCCAGTCCCTCTGCAGTGTCACTTATAAAGACATTAAAGGGGACTGGTCCCAGTACTGAACCCTGCAGTACCCCGTTAGTAACCCCACTTTCTTCAGTGTGGACTCCGTTTACTATTACCATCTGCGTCCTGTTGTCCAGTCAATTTTTTACCCAGGCTACCACCCTGGGAACCACTCCCAGGCTGGCTAACTGTTTATTAATCTTTTGTGTGGGACTGTCAAATGCCTTGCTAAAGTCTAGGTAGACCATGTCCACAGCACCTCCCTGGCCTACTACTTTGGTCACCCAGTCAAAGAAATCTATTAGATTCGTCTGACATGACCTTCCCACTATGGATCCATGCGCCTTGGTTCCTGTGCCCCTCTGGCCTCTAGGTACTCAACAATTCTTTCTTTCAGAAGTGATTCCATCATTGTCCCTACCACTGAGGTGAAACTAACAGGTCTGTAGTTTTCTGCCTCTGCCTTGCTCCCACTTTTGTGAAGGGCAATCACATCCACCTTCCTCCATTCCTCAGGTACCACACCATCCTCTCATGATTTGTTAAAAAGGGTAGTCAGTGGTGTCACTAGTTCTCCCCTTAGTTCTTTCAGAATTCTTGGGTGAATCCCATCAGGCCCCATTGCCTTGTCCACTTTGAGTTTTAGGAGTTCTTTCAGGACCCTTTCTTCTGAGACTGGACAGGTATCGACCCCCCTATCCAGAGTGCTTCTATTGTTTGATTTAGGTATGTACCCCTCCTCTTCTTTTGTGAATACTGAACAAAAGTATTTGTTCAGTATCTCTACCTTTTCACTGTCACCCTCTGCCCACTCCCCTGCCCCTTTATTAAGCTCACTATCCCTCCCTTGGTCTTTATTCTCTCACTAATGTACCTATAAAAGGTTTTATCCCCCTTCTTAACTGAGTTGGCTATCTTTTCCTCGGTTTGGGCCTTTACTATTCTAACTGCCTTTCCTGCTTCTTTCTGCTTTATCTGATAGAGTTCCCTTTCCTGGTCCTTCTATGATCCTTATACTTTCTGAATGCTGTCTTTTTCTACTTAACCTTCCCAGCCACCTCTTTTGAGAACCACAGTGTTTTTTCCTTCGTCTTGTTTTGATTTTTTGCTTCACATAAAGACTTGTTGCCTCTATGATTCTTTTCTAAATATGCATCTGCTTCAGGTCCAAGATGGCTAACAGATCACATGATCAAGTAGTATATGACAGCTTATGTTAGAGGTCTGATGTTCTCATGGGAAAGTTAACAGGAAAGCCAGGGAGGAAGCAACAAAGCAATAAAACCAGTGGGGTGTCCTTTCTGGAGATGGTCCCATGTAGAACAAAGGACCCAGGTGGATGTCATTATGGTAGCAAGGGGGTGCTGAAGGGTGGGTGGACACACACACACACACACGCATGCACGAACACGCACACATACACACTCAAAGAGGGCTAGAGAGGAGACACGTAGGGGAACATAAAAATAAAAAGAATATGAAGTACTTCCAGCTGGTCAAGTGATTTCTTTGGCTGTGACAAGCTTTTACTCCCTGCATTGCAAGTTTGTTTTTCAGTTACATAGTAGTACACCTTCAAGGGAGTTTTTTTGCTAAATATACAACCATTACCCAGTTGTTTCATTTTTACGTTCGTTCATTTTTTCTGTTTTTGCTGTACAATACCTGCTTGTTTAATGTGATTTTATTTTCTGCTTCTTAGTAAATATGCAACCCTTTTGTTGCCTGTAAATACAGTATATCCCGGTGTAAATACGTGTAGTATTTTAGTAAAGATTCTATTTTTATAGAATCAGTGACTGCTTGTTTTATTTAAAAGGGTCATTTTACTATTTCTGCTGGACTCTGTTTTCAGTCCATCTCCAAAGGGGCACTCTACCCACAGTTATTGTGTTGACCTTCCTGACCTTGAGCAAGGAGGAGGTAAAAAAAGCAGGTTTCTTGGTTCCTGTTGATAAAAATCTCGTGGTAGCAGTGAGCTGGAAATTCCTGGTGAATAGGATTTCCGTTACACCTTGTTTTGAAAATAAACATACAAGAGCTTATATTGTTGAAGCCACTACTGAAATAGGAAACTGCACCTTACAGTAAGGAAATTGGAAAACAGCTTCTTATTGTACCCACAATGCCTTGCTAGGGACATCTACATATTAGGTGCTATACTGCAGTCACCACTACCAACATACAGTAAGAGATTGTGCTTCTGAGTAAGGAACATTTAGGGCAACATTATGAATTACCCAGAATTCATTGTTGCTATATGTAAAACATTGACAACTCCATTGTATGATATCATTCTGGGTGTGTGGCTGCACAGAGAAACTGGATGGTAGCCAGACACTAAGCACTGATAAAACATTAAAAAAAAAATGACTGACAGGTTTTTTTTACAAAACAAATTGCAGCTTCAACATCAAATTGCAGCATCAACATCTGAAGCATGGCTGACAATGGAATACTATATGAAAAAGGCATTTGGGGAACCTTCATAAATCACTTTAAGCAGTAGCTCTATGTTGGAAGCTTCACTCTGGGCTTTGTCTAAAGTGATGTTACTTAAGGTTCTGGAACTCATTAGTAATTAAAATATTAATATTGGGCAAAAAAAGGCAGCATTAACAAAGCACCCTAGCTGGCCAGGTGGCATTGGGATTTGTGGCACTGGATGTCACACCTCGCACCATGATGGTGACCTGGGTTCGGGAATGGACTTGGGCCGCTGAGGGTTGGCAGGGGAGGAGCAGGATTGAGCATCTGGAGGACTGCTCTCCTCTCCTGGGGTGGGTTGTGGGCCTCTCATCGCTCCTTAGTGGCCCCTGGTGGAGATTGGGGGCAGTACATGGAGCGATGCAGCCAAGGGGATCAGAGCGGCAGCAGACGTCAGCACATATGTGCGCAGATGTCATTGCACATCCATGCTCCAGGGAAAACCAGCACAAAGAAAAATCCCCAGCTCCAGGGATAGGTGACGGCAGCCTCCAGAGCCCTGCATCCACACTCCTAATGTCAGGCTCATTCCACCAGCTCTCCTGATCCCTTGCCCAATGCACTAAATTCTAGCTAGAGTGCCAGGGTGGACGGTGGCCCAACCTTGGGGGCTCAGAGCTAGGGGGTTCGTCAGGCCAGGCTTGGATTAGGGTGTCTTTCCCCAATTCCCTGGTGGGCGAGCTTCAGATGGAGGCAGAGTGGCAGTGGTGCATGGGGTATGCCTGAGAGAGTTCCCTGGTTGTTGGTGGATAAATAAAGTCTACAAAAAAAAAAGGCACCCTAAATAATAAAAAATGTATTTTAAAACAAGCATATGAAACAACAGAACACTAGGTTTATTAAATAAACACCACGTAAAAAACAAAAACACAAAAAAAAGGTTTGTGTTCTCTTTAATGAATTAAGATGCTGCTCACTCATAAAGAACTGTGGTAGCATTGCTGCTCTGGAGATCAGCAACCCAGGTTTAAGAACAAGCTTGGGTCGCTGGGGGCCAGCCAGGGAAGAGGAATTAAGCATCCCCCATAGGATGCTCTCCCACTCCAGCAAGGGTGGGTTCCCATCTTCTGCCACAATGCTGCCACCAGGGTGACCACAGATGACCGTGTGATTGGAGGGCTGATAGTTGGGGTGTCTTCTGCAGATTGTACATGTCACTGCATTGTGTATAACTGAACATCCCTTGAGGTCAATGCATATTGGAGCCCTGAGAGGTAGGGCTGAAAAAGAGAAAATGGCCCAGATTCCTGTTGGTGAAAGACCCTGGTCGATCTAGGGCTGTACTCCACCAGCTGGATGTGAGAAACCTGGCAGGTGACAGTGTGCTTGGGGGTAAATCCCCCACCGCCACCCCACCCTGGAGGTAATCACATGGCAGCATGGAGGAGGCTGTGTGTAAACTAGGTAGGAAGTATACACAGTGTGCACCACGGGCAATCTGGAATGAGTTGGGAATTGAAGAATGGAATGGGGTATAAACACAGAATAAAAAAAAAGATTTTAAACAAACTCTGATCTTGTAAACTGACTACACTTCTTACAGGAAATATCTTCTGATCCTAGATGCCAGGAAGCAGAAGATTTTCTTTCTATATGGGGCTTTGTCCCAGGGCGTCTGCTTGTCAGGGGAATCAGGGCATCCCACTTTTTGACCCACCAGAGACCATCCCCATCCCCCCACTAACCTTATTGCAGCTGACCCTCCACAGCGTCTCCCCTGCAGCTGATGGACTCCCTATCCCCCCTCCCCAATTTGACAAAAATCATTTGGTCAAGCAGTGGGCTACACAGTGTGTGCTGAAGTGTGCTGGCTAGCCATCATTCAGACAACAGACAATATTTCCTCCAGATTGTCTTGATTCTGCCCACCACCTCAACATCAGGATAACACTCCTATGGCCTTGCTCGATACAGTGCCTCTCAGCGCACATGTGCCCCTCTCCTCTCATGGGAGCAGGCTTCTATAAGAATGGACCTGGGAGTATAAAGTAGACTGTTAGCTGGGAAGAGCACTGTGCATATCAACAGGCTGCAAGCTGGCAGGATGTTCTACTACCAGAGACACCCCCTCAGTGGCAGGCAAGGAATCTGCTCCTCCGATTGGGGCACAATGCAGTTGCACAGAGCCAGTTCTGGGCAGTGTGCCCCACCACCAGGGGAAGAGGAAGGGTCAGGAATCAACAGGTAAAAACCACAATTGTGTCTAGGTTACAGATGCTGGTATTCTCAGTCCTTGAGCCAGTGACAACACCCCCACCCCACTGGGGTAGCATCTGTCAGAGCTGGGAAGCCACTGCTGGAACAACCCATGGACTGACAGGAGGATGCTGGAGAATAAAAAGCTTGATTGATAAAGAAAAGGGGAGAGGGGAGCATATAATTTACTAAATGAAATACTTCATAAAAAACAGTTATGAACTACTGGTTTATTTTTTTAACCAAGGAGAACCACTGAGTGAGGTTAACTGGAAACCCTGGAAGAAGCATCTTGCAATTTCAGGAGTAACAAGAGTAATACATAAAGATACAAGGAACATAAACAAGCAAAATAAACTGAAATACAGAGCTATGGTTGTGACCGTCTTAATAAGACACCACCTGATGAAATAGGGAAAAATGACACTGTCTGCTGGTGACATATTGTTTTGGAATGACATGACCCAATCTGGGTTTCCTACAAGGTGGCAGCTCTGTCGCAAAGAAAAGCAATAGTTTCTGCTGGCACCTATGAAGAAAGAGGGACCTGGTTGGAGTCAGAAGGGTCAGGAATTGCCAGACGGCAGCAGTGACAGATGAGCAGTGCTCCCTCTGGCAAGGACCTCAACCCCCCTTCCCCAGTTGACCCTGTGTGCCTCATCACTGCCAACCTCAGGTGCTATTCATTGTGGACATGACTCAGGAAAACAGCAGCAGCAACCCACTGCCCTTCTCCCCCTTACTCCCCACCCTGAATGACATGGCCAGGCTGGGACAAGTTTGAGTGTCAAGTTTGAGTAGCCTTGATCGTCCTGAGTCCTCCCCCTGCCTGAGCTGACATGGCTGTTTTCTCCACACCGGCCAACTCACCAGGCCACTGTACCCTCCAGCACCATCTTGGAACAACTGTTGCTAACCTGGTAATTGCACCGGCAGATCACCAGCTCTTTGATTTCAGGATGAAGGCTAACCTGTCGGAAATGCTGATACTGTTTTTTGTGTAGACATCTTTCTGGTGCCTGGTGCAAGCTCTATTGGGAATTGTAGTTCAATGTTTGCACCGTTGCTTGCTCAGTCACAAAAAAGCAAAGATGTTGCTTCATTCTCTGCATAATACCCCTCAGCTATCCCTGATTGCTGCCTCAAAAATTCCTGTCCCTTCAAAATGGTTGTTTCCATGATGGAACAGTGTATATTTGCATGTAGCAGTAAAATAGTGTGCCCATGGGGGGATGGGGCTACTGCGGCCACAGAGGAGTGGGCAGGGGAAACACCACACACTGCCAATGAGCACAGCAGTGCGGACAATGACCACTAGATTGTAGAAGAGAACTGGGAAGCAATCTGGTCACCATCCCTTTTCTCTTCTACAGTGATAGAAAAACATCAGCATGGCTCTGCCTAAGCAGCTGTAAAAAAGTAAATTAAACATTCCATCAGTACGAATTTTAGGCAGTCTTGCTCAGCCTCTGTGTGTGCGTATGTGTGTCTCTCTCTCTCTCTCTCTCTCTCTCTCTGTCTCGGCACAGAGTCAGGTTACAGAAATAGAAGGATCTGTTTTCTACTTGGACCAGTTTAACCCTTAGGCTACTGATAGAATGGAACATGGAACATATAAGTAAATTATAATTAACATTCTATCAGTAAGAATTTTAGGCAGTATTGCTCAGCGTCTCTCTCTCTCTCTCTCTGTGTCTCTCAGACATCTGTGGGTTTTCCGTGTTACAGCTGGTGTCTGGAACAGCACAGGGCTCTTCCAGTATGTTTGAAATTCCTGCGCTCATCATGACAGATCAGCTCTGCTTACATCAAAGGGAAGATGATTGGGTCGGCTTTTCCTTTTCAAGTACATGCCGTCTCCACACAGCAAGCCAAAACTCTGTTATGATCAGCCTGCCTGATGATTGGTGTGGCACTGTCTTGCCCCTTAAACACTGCTCTGCATCAGACAGACAGTGTCACACCCCTCAAGAGGCACTATTTATTTTATTTATTTATTGAAGAGAATTGGAATTACAATCCTTTGAGTCATAGACTCCTTTGCAAAGGCTCCACATCAGTACAGAAAGTACAAACATAACATTTACTAGTATTTATACATAGGTCACATAGTACAGTGTATAAACATTGCGTCAAGGATCCTATCATATCAAGATGTTCGCTGCATGCACATGTGCATGGCGGACATAAAAACATGTGAACCAGCAGAAACACCAGTATTGCAGAGAAAGAGCAGAGGGGTAAAGCAAGGTAAAAAAAACTTTCAATTCAGAGTGATAAGCACAATGCAGATAAGAGCTGTGTCTACAATGCAAGGAGGAGATGGGGAAGAGCAGGATCAGGGTGGATAGTGTTTTCAAAGAGTATGGGTTTAAGAGCTGAAAGGGAGAGGAAGAGCAGAGGGAGACGGGGAGGTAAGACTGGCTTGGTAAGTCTCTGTCTGATGTCAATGGTAATAAAAGCCACTTTATGGCATTCAGGAAGAGCAGATTAACACAGAACAACCTTTGGGTATTGTTAATGTCCTGCTGTAACTAGACCTCCAGCTCTGGGGCACAGGGACTGCAGGTAAAGAACACTTTGGTGTCAGCATACATGTGAATGCATGAGTAGGGTAACAGGGAGGTCACTAAAGAAAATCAAGAACAGGATGGGACCCAAGATGGAACCCTAGGGAACACATGAACCAACTGCAGAACAAAAAGTCTTCTTTAAGAACCGATTTGGACCTGTCAGCTAGGATGGAGCTAAACTACTTGACCAAAAGGTCAGAGTCCAGTTCCTTTAAGCTTGTCAAAGCATGAATGCAAAATACAACCTAAATGACATGGAAATTAATGAAATCAAACAGGAAAAGACTTAGGAGTACTGATTGTCATGAACCCACTCCTGGGGGTCAGGCCCACTAAGTTCACAGCGCCCACCCTTAAGTGCAATCTGTGATGGGATCTGTGACCCTGTTGACTTTTGGGGCACCTCCTTGTATGCAAACAACAGGTGGGAAAGGTATTTCTCCCAGTTCCTCCCAAGCTGTTCATCAAATGCTTGGAGCATTGATTTTAGGGTATCATTAAACCTTTCCAGAAGCCCGTTGGCTTGTAGGTGATAACGTGTCGTGTGTCTCTGCACCACCCCACACTTCTCCCACAAACACTTCATCAGGTCTGACATGAAGGTACCCCTCGATCAGTGATGACCTCCTGCATAAACCTAACATGGGAGAAAATCCCTAGCAAGGCATCTGCCACTTTGTCTGTCCTAAGTGAGGAGAGGGTAACCACCTCTGGGTATCAGATGGCATAATCTACCACCGTCAGGATAAACCTCTTCCCGGAGGAGCTGAGGGGTACTCAAAGGTCCCACAATATCCATTCCTACACTCTGGAATGGATCCTCCACAATGGGCAAGGGAATTAGGGTGGCTTTGGTTTTACTACCTGCCTTCCCTATTTGTTGGCACTGGTGACAAGACCTGCAGTATTCCTTCACCTGCTGGGTGAAGTTGGGGCAATAGAAATTCTGGGCCAATTGCTGCATGGTGTGCATGATTCCCAGATGTCCAGACATGGGGATATCATAAGCAATCTTGAGCAACCGCTCACAGTACTTCTGGGGAATGACAAGCTGCCTGCCCATCACTACTTCCTCTGTCTTTACGCCTGCGTATACAACAGTCCATTGTCCCCAAATACTCTATGTCTCATGTCACCTCCCTGTGCCCCTTCAGATTCTGCACAAGCCCTCAGCCTCTCCAAATTAGGATTCTTCACGTTTTCCCAAGACATGGGACATGTCCTTTTCAGTTTCTAAACTAGGGATCATAGCTCTAGTGTCAGGGCATTCAGGGCCTTTGCCATCCCAAACCTTCTGACCACTGGTTACCCCTCCCACCTCAGAGTAACCTTCTGTAGCTGTTTTGTGAATGGCTACATGGGGAAGTCCTGCCTTTCTTTCACTACTCTTCATTTCAGGAGACACAGGCTGGGGAACCAGTTTCCTATTGTTTTCCACAGGGATTTTATGGGGTCCAGGGAACTACAATCGGCCTTTGCCATCTGACTGTGGGTAACCTAACACACCACCCACTTCTGGAGATTGTTCCCTATAATCACATCCAGGGCAAGGTTGTCTGCCATGGCCCCTTTCTGTACCCTCTGTCCTGTCTCACACCTGTCCAGGAGAATGCTAGCAAGTAGCAGAGTTTTCTCCTCCCCAGTGAATCCCCTTACTGTTACGAACTGATTAGGTATAAGCTGTTCAGGCTCAACCAGATCTCCTTTTACTAATGTAAGAGATGCCTCCATGTCCCTTAACCAATGGGTGTACACCCCATTTACAGTAACTGGGTGTATGTACTCCCCCATGTTTATAGGCATGCTTTCAGGGATACACAGTGCACACAAATGTATTCGAGCATCGGTTTGATCACACTGTGCATTTTTAGGATACTGTCTGGCAAGATGCCCTTGCTGTTTATAAAACAAAAAAAATCATAATTTCTTTTATTGAATAAATCCTTTTTTGTAACCTGGGGTTTCCCCCTTTTTGTGGAGGCAGAGAGGGTTTTAGCTGTCCTGAAGGCATGCATGGTACCTCAGGGATCAGTCCTGGGGCCAGTTCTCTTCTATATCTTCATCAGTGACTTTGCAGATGGACTGGAAGTAAGGTTTGCCTGTCTGCAGATGACAGCAAGATCTGCAACAGAGTAGATGATCCAGATGGGGTGGGCAGAATGAGAAGCGATCTGGATAAACTGGCAAAATGGTCAGAAGAGTGGCAACTGGGGTTTAACGCAAAGAAGTGCAAGATAATGCACATAGAGAAGAGAAACCCTAAACCTACCTATAGGTTGGGAGGGGAGTTGCTGGCAGTCACAAGGGAAGAAAGAGACTTGAGTATTATCATCAAAGATTACCTGAAATCATCCACGCAGACCACTAAAGCAGTAGGTAAGGCTAGGGGGATGTTGGGATGTATTACTAGGGGTATCACAAGTCGAAAGAGGGAGGTAATAATCCTTCTTTACAAGACACTGGTAATGCCCCATCTGGAGTATTGCATGCAGTACTGGAGGCCACACCTTCATGAGGACATTAACCAAATTGAGGCAGTCCAGAGAAGGGCAACCAAAATGGTACAGGGACCGCATCAGAAAACATATGAGGACAGATTAACGGAACTCAATATGTATACCATAGCGCAAAGGAGGTAGAGAGGTGATATGATTGAAATATTCAAACACCTTAAGGGCATTATCAAGGTGAAAGAGTCTAACATGTTTCAGTATAAGAAAAATAGCAGTCCAAGAGGACACAGCATGAGATTAGAGGGAGGCCGGTTAAGGGGTAATGTGAGCAAGTTCTTTTTCACAGAAAGGGTGGTGGATGCATGGAATGGCCTACCTCAGGAAGTGGTGGATATGAATACAGCGCAGGGCTTTAAACAGGCATGTGATAGGCACAAGGGAGCAATACAGATGAGTATGAATAGATAGACCATTGACAGAGCCAATGCCAATGGCACATTCATAAGGTAGAAAAAGAAATAGGCAGACTGGATGGGCCTTGCGGGCCTTATCTGCAGTCATCTTCTATGTTTCTATGTTTCTATGTTATGCTTTTCCCCTTCTGTGCTGCTGCACCTGCCCCACTCCCTTCCAGAGCAGGCCTGTTCCTGGCATAGTGATCCGAGAGCTCAGCAGCCTCCTGCGTCGTTTTTGGGGTCTTGGTCCTCTAACCAGGTTTTTAGCTCTGCTGGGAAAGCCTAAAAGAATTGCTCCAGAAGTACAATCTCCTCAATTTTCTCTACAGAGTTTGCTTCCACTCCCTCCCACCAACATTTCAAAAACCGACGTTGCTTTGTGAAGAGTTCCTCATAGGTCACGTCAGGGCTTCTCCAGAGCTTACGGAACTAAATCTTGTATGCTTCAGGCATTAATTCATGCTTTTTAAGCAATACAGCTTTAAGTTTCTCTTAATTACTACTGTCCTGATTGTCCATTTGGCCTAGTACTTCACGCCCGTTACCAGTAAGCAGTGAGGATAGCTGAAAGCTCCAGGACTTCCTGGGTATTTTAGCCTGGATACAGACTTTTTCAAACAAATTCAAAAATGCATCCATATCCTCCTCCTCTTTAAATTCAGCTATTAACTTGGAATTTAATTTATACATCAGCCCTGGAGATTCAGTTTCAGCCCTGCTACTTACCTCCTCTGGCATTGATCATTGGAGTCATAGCTTTTCCAGTTCAAACTCCATCTGCCTCTGTTTTTCTCTTTCCTTGGCCTCTCTCTGAAGCTGTCTTTCTTTTTCCATGGCTTTTCGCTGCCGCTGCTTTTCCTGCAACTCCGTCTCAAACTTCCTCTGCTCGAATTCCCTCTGCTGCTGGGCTTCGAACCTTCTCTGTTCAAATTTCCTTTGCTGCTGGGCTTTGAACTTTCTCTGCTTGAACTCCAGTTTCCTCAGCTCAAACTGTAGCCAGATCCCTTCCAACTCCAACTCTTTGGTGACCTTCCCCTGGCACTGTGGCTCTGAGTTCCCACTGGTCTCACTGGGCTCCTTCCTGGGACTGGATACTGCAATGTCCTGTGGCACCCCCACACCCAAGGTCTAGTCCTTCCCAGTCACCAGTGGTGACTCAAGGTCCTGGGCAGTCACTTGCTCATTGGCTGCCACAAGAGCCTCTATGGGGTGCTTTTTGGTTCACCCCTTACACTGGACCCCCCTTTCCTGACACAACTGCTTTAGGTAGTCTGCAGTGTATTCACTGTAGATGGAAGTCATCTTCTTCCCTAACTACTGCTACACTAACTTTACACCTGTGAAAAAAAAAAACAGGTAGGGAACTTTATACTGTAACCAAATTATATATATATTTTCTTTTAAATTTCTGTCTTGATTGTGTGTGGACTGTTTACAGTTTATCAATCTGATACACTGGGCTCAAATCCAACTGTTATGCCTGTGCCACCAATCTCTCTTGAATTACAATACTATGCAACCAAATCTCTCAGATCCCAACGCTGCACACCAGATCTGTCACAAACCCACTCCTGGGGGTCTGGCCCACTGAGTTCACAGTACACAACCTTAAGTGCAATCCATGATGGGGGGGCACGGATATCCTCCTCGTCCTTTTTGAATGCTCGTTGAGGTCATGACTGCATCTCTGCCACGAGGATCCAGGGCATCCCTCTAGCTCTGGATAAGGGCATAATACCAGTCTTGAGTCTTGTGGCCAAATATAAACCCTTCCTTGGCTATTACACACAGGAAGAAGACCCAGATATCACAATCTCTTCAGGGCAGCAGCGTAAAATTCTGATTTGGCCTTCTCCCTATGGAACACGCAACAGCCTGGTTCAAAATCTTTGTAGACTCTGGTAGTCTCCCTATTCTTCCAGATGTTCCTTCCTGGCCCCTTCTCAATTTGGTTGCTTTTGGTGGCCCCTCTAAGCAAGTAACAGCTGTCACAGATTATTAATAAACCTTCTACAGTCATACATACAATATAAGAACTCTCATGCAGGCAGAATTTCTTTACAAAAACAAAAGTTTTACTAAAATAATTAAATACAAGTACAACTAAAAGGAGAATATTAATTTGGATTATGGTATACAGGAAAATAAAATGGAAACATTTAATAAGGCAAGAAAGAACCAGATTAGAAACACACTTCATATTTTGAAAGGATAATGGAAAAGGATTATACTCGTATATCAATAACAACAGGAAACATCAAATCAGATAGGGCCATTGCTCATAAATGGCAATGAAGTGATTGAAATAAAAGATATGGCAGGACAGCTAAACCAGTACTTTAGCTCAGTCTATGACAAGAAAATACAAGAAAGGTCCATGGCAAAGCAGAACATAAATGGGAACCTAGATTTGGAAATTAGTGCTAGTCATATAGAAAATCTGCTAAATAAACTGAAACCTCATAAATCAGCAGGTCCTGACCAGCTGCACCCCAGATTACTAAAAGAAGTAAGAGCACATATAGCAAAGCCATTGGCATATTTATTTAATTTGTCTTTTTCCTCAGGAGAGGTGCCTGAGGATTGGAGGAATGTGACTGTGATCCCATTATATAAAAAGAAGGGGTTAAAAACATCAATGTCAAATTACAGGCCAGTTAGCTTGACCGTGGTCCTGTGTAAGATAGTGGAGAGCTTTCTGAAGGATAAGCCGGAAGAAAAATTGGATATATTAAAATTTAAAGATGTCAAGCAACATGGGTTTAAAAAACTTAGGTCATGCTTGACTAACCAGCTTAGTTTTCATGAACAAGTCAACAAAGATGTACACAACAGTAATCCGGTAGACATGTTATTTTCAGATTTTCAGAAAGCAATCGATAAAGTACTGCATAATCAATTGATTGCCAAAATGGAAAAATAGGGATGGACAATAGGCTGGTGGTTTGGGTGTGAAACTGGCTGGGTGAAAGGAAACAGAAAGTTAGAATTAGGGGGATGTACTCAAACTCTGCGAGTGTGATGAGTGGGGTGCCGCAGGGGTCAGTGCTGGGCCCAGCTCTTTTTTCATTATACATTGGGGATATCCATCATAGTATATGAAGCATAATGGTTAAATTCGCAGATGATGTAAAGTTGGGAGGCCCCGTGAATTCAATAGAAAGTATACAGGGATTGGAGAATGACCTGAAGGAAGTGGGAACATGGTCAAAGGAAAATAAAATGCTGTTCAGTACTGAAAAGTGTAGGGTAATGCATCTAGGCAAAAAGAACCCTAGACATGTCTATCAGTTAAATGGTATACAAGTGGAAGCAGCCAATAAGGGGAAAGACTGTGGGATCATAATAGACGAGAACATGTCATTTAGGGCGCAGAGGTTGGAGGTAATTAAAAAAACAAACTATATGACTAGAAACATCAAAAGGAACTTTATAAACAAATCTAAACAATGCCTTGTCTCTCTGTACAAGGCATTTGTTCGACCACATATAGACTATGGATCACCACTGTGGAGTCCACATGCAAAGAGAGAGATAGAAACAAGATAGAAAAAATTCAGAGGGCTTATACCAAGATGATATGGTCCACAAAAAATGATAGTTATGAGGATAGATTAAAGAAATTGAACTTGTATAGACTGGAGGATAGAGTGAAAAGAGGGGATCTATTACAGCTGTTCAAAATTATGAAATATGCAGAGCTGATAAGAGAAATGGGGATCGAGTTGGTAGATAAACCAAAAGGTTTGAGAGCACACAGAATTCAAATAAAACTTAGGACTGTAAAAACTAATGCTAGATATTACTCCTTTTTATGCAGAACAGCTAGGGTCTGTAATGCCCTGCCAGAGCATATTGTTCTGAGTAACACGTTAGACAAATTTAAAAGGGAGATTGACCAAATAATATGCCTAAGGAGATAAAATGAGCCCACTATGTGGGGAACGGTAAAATGGGCATATGCGCCTTCTTCTGTTCAAATACCCGGTATGAATTAAATGGACAAAGAATGTTAGCTAATCTTCCTGCGGTATGAAGATTTCAAAGTCCAGAGAATCACTGGTAAGCAAAATATTTCACTCTTTCTGTAGCAGCCTTTACTTCTTAGGCAGTGTCTGAGCTGACAGGTGTTCTCTGTGATCAGGAGAGGGTCCAAGCAAAATGTATAAAATGGCCCTGAGTGTCTGTGCTGGAGAGTTTATATAGAAAACCACCCACCCCCAGTCTGTGAATAAAGAGTGGCCCTTCTGTGAATAAAGGCTGGCCCTTCTACTTTAGGCCACCAGGTGTCACTCTTGCATTTTCACAAAGTCTTATTTTCCTGATAATCTTTGATGTCAGATTCCCATAGTTAACACAGGGTTTATAATCTCACACAGGCTTGTTAGAAGAATGTTTCCGGGTACTTATAAAAAAATATGTTAGTGTTCTGTGGGAACCTTTTCTGTCACCTCTTACTAAGACCATTTCCCTTTTGATCTTAAAGGTTTACATCAGTGGAAATAGTTTCTCTCATCCTGGGATTTTGAACTGGCTTAATTAGTTATAAGAAAGATCCTGTAAGCTATATGATTATACAAGCTTATTTTACTACTTCTGTTGCCCTTGGCCAGTTAACATTAGAGGAATACTCTTTGATCATATATCCACAAACTTTTTGATAAGAGCTTGTCAGATTCCTGCAAGGCTGGCTTTGTAGGTCAAAGGTCAAACCCCTTTAAAAAAAATCCAGTATTTTCTTTATGTGCCTTTGCTGACACTGGCATGAACATTTACATAGAATAACATAAAAAAACATATATACTGTACAGCAGAATTATATCTACAAATAAGGGCTAGCAGTGGGGTCGCTCACCACACTGATCAATAGCAACTTTGCTGTTGGTAGGAGCAGCAGTGTGAGGCAGCAGCTAGGAAGGCAAATAGAATCATGGCATGCATTAAAAAACTTTGTGAGTGGATCTGGGGATATTATAATGCCCTTATACAGATCCTTCATCTGGCCCCATCTTGAGTACTGTGTGCAGTTCTTGTCTCCACATCTGAGGAAGGATGTTGACACAATACAGAAGGTACAAGCAGAATGACCAAGATGGGCAGTGACTTGGAGAACTTGGGCAATGATGATAAACTGGCAGAACTGGGACTGTTTTCTGGGAAAGGAGAATACTCAGGGGAGACTTTACATTATTCCAGTTTACAAGGGGGATAACAGCATTAGACCAAGTGTAACTCATTAGGATGCACAAAGATGAATGGACAAGGGGACACTCAATGTCCCTGAAGGAAGGAAGATTCAATGGAAACATCAAGAATAACAGCTCCATGGAATGAGTCATGAAAACATGGAATAGGTTGCTAAAGCATGTGGTATCAGCTGATAATGTAATAACTTTCAAGCTCAGACTAGGCAAATACTTTGAAAAACATGAGGTGATGGGATTTCCACTGTCCTAATGGGAAGGAGGAACCCAATGGACTGCTGCTGTTTCTGCCCCCTGCATATGCATGTATGTTTGCATGCATGCATAGCAACTGAGTTTCAGAGTCATTGTTGGGGGTCCTGGGCATGTGACTGCAACAGACCAATCATGTGGCTGCTGTCCACTTTAAATTTCCCTGAGGTCCAAGCGACCCATCTTGTGAGTGACCCCAAAGCGTGAGTATCATGAAGTAAGTGAGTAGCATCTAAGTGATGTCCGGAGGCATCAGCAGGCTGCAGGTCATACTGCTCAGCAAAAGGAGGCAAGGTAAGAAGGAAGAGAGGGAATAGGTAGCACAGTAGTAGGATTTTGGGAACTGAGGAAGGAGGATAGAGTGGTTCTCCTTATCAGAGATAATCCTGTGTAGAAGTACATGGGATAATCTGCACCCTACTTGCATAGGCTGCTAGAGTACCCCCATCTAGGCTAGGCCTGAAGCACAGGAGAATGGCAGGATTGAAATAAAACTCCTTTTTAGGGTAAGCAGTATTTCCTATAGAGAGTAAACTGACAAGGGACACTGAGGAGTTGCAACTAGTCTCTACTTAAGGTCATCTGAAAAAGTAATCTAAAAAGCTGCAGCTTTGCAGCCAGTCCCTATCCTGAGTCAGCTTACTGTACAAAGGAATAAGCCAAAAGGAATTCTGAGGGGAGACAGCTAGTCCCTATCTAGGGTCAGCTGACAGAATAAACTGTTGGTTGCAGCTCTACTGCCAACCCCCATCTAGGGTAAACTTACAAAAGAGTTGCAGTTAGTCCGTATCTCTTGAAAACTAATAAATTACATTGAAGGGTTACAGCTTTGCAGTCAACCCCCATCTAAGGTCAACTTACAAAGGAACTGTGGCAAGTCCCTATCTAGGGTCTGCTAACATAGTATTCAGAGGGGGTCACAACTCTGTAGCCAACTCTTATCTAGGGTCAGTTCACAAGGAGTCATTGGGCTGCATCTACACTCTATCTGAGGTAAGCCAACTAGATGTGTCGGGAATGGAATGTTAGGGGCTAGAATAGATATAACCAAATCTGTACCAGAAGTGAACAGGTCTGGAAACAGGTAGCATGTGGGGGAGTGGGAGCATGTACATGTAGGAGGCAAACAGGAGTAGGGTGGTATATTGTAGAGGATGTGGTGTGGTCTTATTCCTATGGATGCTGTGGGAGGCGGGTGGTTGTCAGGTGTGTAGAAACCTGAATCACCTGATGGCTTAAGTGAGGCAGTTCAGATGGGAGTTAGGAAGGCTAGTGAGGAATAGAGGGGAGGGGATGGGGCTGGAGGGGAATGGCAGGTGGGGGCAACCCAAGTGAGAGAGACAGGCAAGGAGGGTTGAGGAAGGGATGGGAGGACCCAGATTCTGTAGGAACCCCTACCTCAAAGGATGATGGAGCCTAGGGAGGAGAGATGAAAAGTGGTGGGTGCTAGAGGTGGGGTCATTAGGGTGGGACCGGAGTGGGAGCACCTAGTGGGGTAACCATGTGGAACAGATTCCTCCCACTGACTCATGTTATGAAGAGGGGTGTAGGAAAAGGAGAGAGGGGTCAGGTACAGGTCAAGGAGACCAGGGGGGTTAGATTGAAGGAGGGGGATGGAAGGGTATATGGCAGTAGTGGAGGAAGGGGATGATTGTCCAGGGGGAGTGGAATAGGTGTAGGGAAAGGGGCAGGAGGGATGGCAGGGGAGGGGAGATCAAGGTAGGGAGTTTAGGGGTACTAGAGGTAAGATCAGTGCACAGGGGAAAGGCAAGAGGGATGGCTGTTGGGAGGGGCAGAGGAGAGGACTGTCAGACAGGGATGAGGAGCAGGTGGGAGGAGTGGATTCTCCAAATAACATTGCCTAGCCTGCCTGCAAAGTTATTATACTCAGTTGAGAAATTTAGAAGTTCCCATTCGTTCTTTTAATTTATGTTTCTTCGTTTGTCAGCCAAAACAACTCGTTTCTTCTTGCTGACATCTGGAAATACCTTTTCCAAGGTGTGTCAGAGGGGGCTATTAGCAATGAAGAACTCAAATCTTTGTATTGTGAACATCCACATTAAGCCATAACTTTCCCATCTCAGCATAATATGCAGGCAGAATAGGCAATGCTGTTCAGAGAGATCGGCCCATACTCTTAAGTGATGAAATGGTGGCAGAAGATATCAGGGTAACACCCAGAGTTACATTTTGCAAAACTGCAAGTATAAGAGACAGAGTGGTTCACAGTCAGTTTTCAGTAAACAAACAAGCATCTACCACTTGATTACCACCTAAACCGAAAGGATACTACAGATGTCAAAACTGTAATAATTGTCAGTTTGCAGTACCTGGGAAAGAGCTTGTCTTCTCTCAAAACAACAAAAAATTAATAATATGTGATTTTATTACTTCTACTACCACATTTGTGGTATACATACTATGGTGCCCCTGTGGCTTGTGCTGCACAGAGAGGACTATATGTATGCGCAAATAAAGAGTTCAAGAGCATATACGTTTCATAGTGAACCATAAGAGCAATACCCTTGTGCGCAGGCACTTTATGGACACACATAATTCAAACCCTAAGTTGCTTAAGTTCATGAGTCTTGAATGTGTTAAGCAGCCAACCAGGGAAGGTGATCGTCTCACCCTCCTCCTGAATAGGGAAAACTACTGGATCTATAGGCTGGACTACGTAAAACCAGAAGATCTCAGTGAGATGTGGGACTTGAAACCCTTCTTATAGTTTAAGTATATTTTGATTCTAGTCTTGGGTTGATGCTCCCTTCCCCTTACACATTACTCACTGGTTTCAGGCCTTCATTGTCATGTAAACCTCCTCCCCCTCTCCTCTCTTCCACTCCCCTTGCATGCTATCCACAAGTTTCATGATTAAGATACTACCACAAATTCCCCCGATCCCTCTGTTTTATTATCATGTTTATTCTGATTGTCTCTTGCTTTTTTGAATAGGTTCCAAGCATCAGGTAGCACACTCATCTCTGAGGCCTGGAGATCAGAAAGCTGTGGGTTCTATCCCCACACCAGGCACTAGGGTTAAATCCCAATACTGACACTGTAGTGCAGCATGAGGAGGGTGCTGCACTCCTGAGGTGCCGTCTTTTGGATGAGACATTAAACTGAGGTCCCATCTGCCTGTTCTGGTGGTAGTTCAGGTGGATGTTAAAGATCCCATGGCACTTCTCAAAAAGAGTAGGGGAAGCTGTTTTATTTAAAGTCATACAGAAAACAATCAGAAAGGAAAAACAATCATCATCACAAGCACATTGTTGAACATCAAATATAAGGCTAAAGCCAAAAGAATTAACTGCAACAATAAAAAAAGAAACAAGTTATACTACAGGGTACACTTCGTGTAATAGGAACATCACTATCCATGATCCAAGGTAAATTTCTCCAGACTTGGGCTAAGTGCTGTCTGGTCAATGACTGTGTTTCATTAAAATACATTTTTTTTTACCTTTGTTTTACCAGGAGAGACACACTAAGCTGAAAGCTTGTTTACAGGTGCTAATTGGGAGCACAAGAAAGTTAAGTGACTTGCTCAGGGTCACACAGTATGCAAGTGGGGGCTGTGGGATCCAAACCCAGATCTCTAGGTTTGCAGCTCAGAGCCTTAAACCACTGTGCTATACTGCCTCCTAAACTAAATAAACTGAAGTTCTTTTGTTATCTTATGCAACAATTCCAAAGAGGAAATCACTTTCTGTTGTAAAGTAAATACACATCGTACATTCCAAACATACCACTTAATAACAGCAAAAATAATATTAAAAGTCCTCCTTTCCCATTTGTTCCAAACAACTCCATACTGCCCATAAATGAGTATAGCAAAATTTATCTTGAAAAACAACCCCTCCCTCCACTCTGTGGCTAATAAAGTCCAAACATCCTTTGTATAAGGGCATGTAAAAAACAAATGTTCCATAGTCTCCAGAGTCTGCACACAATGCAATCTGGAACATATTCTCTCATCAAGCTTTTTGTGCTTCTGATTGGCCTTTACATTTAAACGTTCATGACAGCATAACCACAAGACATCATGATGTCAGTGTCAGTGGCTCAGTAGGTAGCACACTCACCTCTGAGGCCGGGAGATTGGAGAGCTGTGGGTTCAGTTCCCACATCTGGCACTTGGGTTAATATCCCAGTACTGACACTGTAGTGCAGCATGAGAGGGGTGCTGCACTTCTGAGGTGCTGTCTTTCGGATGAGATGTTAAACCGAGGTCCCATCTGCCTGGATTGGTGATAGTTCAGGTGGATGTTAAAGATCCCATGGCACTTATCGAAAAAAGAGCAGGGGAATTTCCTTGGTGTCCTGGCCAAATTTCCCTCATTCACTTAAAATACCACCAACAGCTTAATCTGGTTCAATATCAGTTGGCATTCTTCTGTATCCCTCTCCCCTGGGTTGTGCCTGAAAATAGGTAGGATTTGTCTAGTGCACTTACCTGGTCAACAAATAAAATAAAATGATATTTAACTGGAATCCTTTGATTCTGAACCAAAAGCCATAAGGCAGGGATACACACTGGTGGGCATTTTGGAAATGTCTCTTTCTTAGTAAAATGGGTAGCAATAACTTGTCTATAAATCAGTTGTTTTGTTTTAGATTCTAAACTGGCATTAGTAATGTGTCACATTTTCAGTTTCACAAAAACATCCCTCAAATAGTCAGGAGCTAGTGCATGTCTTTTGATAAGTCTAAGAGACCCAGCCTTCCAGTCTGAAAACCAGACCGACATCATGCTTAAAAGAATATCAGACCAAATTGTATGTATATCTAACAATAAAGGACGGAAATTCCCATATAAAAATTGGCAATAAAAAAATAAAAGTGGATCGATCATATTTTGGCCACCTCTGTCAAGGGGAAGATACAATATATTCCTCTTTATAGGACTGAGGCGACTCCCCCAAAACACCTGAAAACAATTGTTAAACAGTCTAGTCTCCCTAGTTCTTGGCGGTGGAAATATATTACTAACATACAAAAAAATAGGCAACAAAATTTTTTTAATTAAATACACTCACTTGCTCTTACTAAAGTTCCACCCATGCCATTTCTGCAGTAACTTACTCCCCTCATCCAAGTTCTTATCCCAATTCACCAAATCCAAAGGGCCTGACCCAAAATCTAAACCTAAAATTCTAATATTGACTTGAGTAAAGGAAATCCCCGCTACCTGTGATAAAAAAGCTGTCTTTCTTCCAAACTCCCACCCCACACATTTCCCCATGTTTAGAGCAGCCCCTGACACCATTCCATATTGACGACAGATCTGCAGGGCCTCAGTCACAGCGGTGTCATCCCTAACCAAAAGACACACATCATCTGCATATGCCAGTGCTGTGCATGGCAAAGTATGCAGATGAATGTGAATGGGGAGGATCTTCTGATTCCTATTCAAAGCTTGTAACATGGGATCGATTGCAAACATGTACAACAGGAGGCTAATAGGGGATCCCTGTCGCACAACCCACTTTATAGCTACCAGTGGGCCACAATAGCCATTCACCTGCGGTACAACCATAGCGTTACTATAAAGGGTTTGCAACCATGAGACAAATACCCATGGAATCCCATACCTTTGAAGTGTAAACCATAGAAAGTCATGACCAACAGCATCAAATGCCTGCTTTTGGTCTAATGAGACTACCATGCCATTCACTCCAGAAAGACAGTCTACCTGAAAAATACCTTAGCAGTATCAGCTGGTCTGATATAGCCCTGATATAGCCCTGCCAGGTATGGCACAGGATTGTGTTTTTTTTTAACTATTGTATTTATGCTCCTCCTAACTGACCCCTTCTCTCCACTCTTTCAGACTACCTCTACCTGTGTGCAATCCTCCTCCTCATCTGAGTCTGCCCCTAGAGTACAAAGTCCACTAACCTAGGTGCCTGGATAACCCCCAGGTAGGGGAAGGAGGCATTCCCTGCTTTTAGCCCTCCAAACCATACATGCTGCGACGTGGACCTGTATAGTGAACTCTGCCCGACGAGCCTGAGGATCCACACACAGTGAGGAGTTGTCACCTAGGAGACAGAGGGTGTTTTTCCCTGTTCGTTCCCCGACGTTGGTGTGCAATGAGGGCTAAGGAGCCCAAAGGCAAGCTGAGACGTGTCTCCTGTTCCACCGCTCTGCTGACGTCTGCCCTGTCCCGATGCTGCTACCCCCTCTTTCTGCACCTTCACCCGGGCTCCCCTAGGTGTCGGTATTCCGATGGGAGCATGCAGGTAACCCCCCCTGAGAAGGAGAGAGGACATTGGGCACTCGATCCTTCTCCTCTCTGAGAGACCCCTAGTGGCTCGTGCTCATTCCTGAACACGGGTCGCCGGCGTGGTGCGAGGTAAGGTGTCCAGCACCTCAACCCTCAGCACCACCGGGCTGGCTGTGACACATTGTTTATCCCCTTTTTTGTATAGCAAGGTTAACACGCCGATTTCCTCCAAAATAGACATAATACCAACATTATCTTCCATACACTGACCCATTGGTGAATTCAAACCATTCATCAATCTTTTTTCTCTTCTCTTTTGACAATCCATAAATGGATTAGCTTGTTCTACTTTCCCTCGTGTTCCAAAGGATTGTTCTTGATTCAGGAAAAGTAAACAGTCATATTGATAAAATATCATATTGTTTCTAACTTTCTGGATCTCTACAGAAACATCTTCCTGTCCCATATGATGTCTGGTTAATAATTCTCCCAACCGTTCCCTCAAAATCGGATACATAGAATAGGCTAATGCCCATCTATACCTCCCTTCTTCCCAAAAATAACCCTCAAACATAACTTAAAATCCTCCCAGCACTGACCCACATCATCATACAAAATCCTAACGGAAAATGTATCCTGAATTATTCCATTCAATACCTGTACCACTACTGGGTCATTTAAAAAGAGAAGAATTTAACTGCCAATACCCTGGACCTACCATCCTTCGAGGCGGAGGTTCTATACAAACCCCCAACAAAACATGATCAGAAGACTCAATGGGCAATAAACACGTTCTGTAAACTGGCAAAGATTGCTTAATAAACACCATATCAATACAGGAGGAAAGTCTTCCCCTGAAATGGTAGGTTGAACAGGTATATTCTCTCCCCATGAACAGCCTTCAATCCAGCATGACTTATTACTGTGTGTAAAAATGCCTCGTCACAGTAAAGCCTATCTAACGGACCCTCCTTAGACAAATTTATATTAAAGTCACCAGCAAAATAAATATTCCTACTAGTATGTAAATAGGGTTATACTTTTTTCAACAGATCTATACGACAGGCTTTAGATTGGGGCCCATAAATATAGAAACATAGAAACATAGAAGTTGATGGCAGTTAAGAACCGCAAGGCCCATCCAGTCTGCCTCCAGTACTGCATGCAGTACTCCAGATGGGGCCTAACCAGTGTCTTGTAAAGAGGGATTATTACCTCCCTCTTCTGACTTGTGATACCCCTACTAATACATCCCAACATCCCTCTAGCCTTATCTACTGCTTTAGAGATCTGCTTGGATGATTTCAGGTAATCTGTGCTGATAATGCCCAAGTCTCTTTCTTCCCTCGTGACTGCCAGCAACTCCCCTCCCAGCCTATAGGTGGCTTCAGGGTTTCTCTTCCCTTTGTGCATGATCTTGCACTTTCTTGTGTTAAACCACAGTTGTCACTCTTCCAACCATTTTGCTAGTTTATCCAGATCTCTTCTCATTCTGCCCACCCCATCTGGATCATCTACTCTGTTGCAGATCTTGGTGTCATCCGAAAACAGACAAACCTTACCCTCCAGTCCATCTGCAATGTCACTGATGAAGATATTGATGAGGACTGGCCCCAGGACTGATCCCTGAGGTACCCCACTTGTGACTTGCATCTCTTCTGACTGTATACCGTTTACCACCACTCTCTGTTTTCTGCCCGTCAACCAGTTTGCCACCCAGTTGACCAACGTCTGACCCACCCTGAGCCTACCCAGCTTATTAATCAATCTTCTATGTGGAACAGTATCGAAAGCTTTGCTGAAGTCAAGGTAGGCAACATCAACTACACCCCCTTGGTCCACCACTCTGGTTACCCAGTCAAAGAAATCTATGACATTAGTTTGACAGGACCTTCCTTTTGTAAACCCATGCTGTCTTGGATCTTGTGCTCCTATGGACTCCAGATGTTGCACTGTCCTTTCCTTAAGGAGTGCCTCCATAATCTTGCCCACTACTGAGGTAAGACTGACTGGTCTGTAGTTCCCTGCCTCCTCCCTGCTGCCACTCTTGTGGAGCAGGATCAAATGTTAACTAATCTACATTGCACCGCATTCAGTTCCACATCCAACAATAATGCCCATCCTGGTTCAATATCTACCAGATGATGAATCCGAACTCCAGGTGAAGCAAAACAAAATCCCACTCCACTATAAGCATCCACCCCCAATGACCAAATAGACGGACCCCATTTCCAGTCTTTGGAAATCTGATTAACGTCCCCAATAGACTATAATCTAGTGTATTTTAGAAAAAAAACATCAGAAAGTAACTGTTGTAAAATCCCAAAGTAGCATAACATTTCTTCATTGATAAAACACTATTCACATTTAAACTGGCAATCTTCAAGCATATTGGATCAGGGAGGAAGAGTAACCAGTCTGGACTGAGGGGGGGTTGAACAACCGGAGACACATGTTCCAGTGGAGGGAAAGGGTCAGGAACAATCCCTTCCATTGGTAATGCCATATCCACCTGTTCACCCCATGAAGTAAAGGCAGAAAATCTATTAGACAGTGGAAGAGGGGAAAGTGGAACTCCCCCCTTCTGCGTCACAGTCTTTGAAGTAGAGGGAGACACAAAATCATCCTTCTTAACTGGTATATCCTTTACAGTGTCCAAGGGCAAGGAAGGAAAATTTGCAGGGCCTAATAAGTCTGTTTCAGGGGATTCTGAAACAGGAGAAACAGATGTACTGGTGTTCTGGCTCTGGAGAAAGGAAGACAAAGTCACCGTTCTCAGAGGGGAACACCGTGGGCTAGCATAAGTGGTCACTACTTCCTCCTGTCTGGGATGCGGCTGTGGCTAGGGTCGATCTGGAAAGGGCTGAGAAGTAAGCACAGCTCCAGCTTCTGGTACAGTAGGCCTAGTCTTAGAATGCTGGGGCCTGCCCCGTCACTCGAACCAGCACCTCGACCTCGGCCTCGACCTCGTGAAGGAAGAGGTCCTTCCTTAAAAAACCCAGTTGACTGGCCAAAGTATTGCTTTGCCTTGTTCAGAAAATAGTCATGGTCAGACTCCCCCTCCATATTATGAGCTGCTCAAGGACAATCCTGAAAGGATTGTTCTTCTTTCCCACATAAGTTATGAAATGGACGAGCACTGCGTTGTGCAGCAGCATGCCCCAATAAACAACAAGGAAAGCACATAATTTGCTCACAATCTACATTTAGATGATCCAAGGCTCCACATCTGTAGTAACTCTTAGGCTGCCCTGCATAAACCAGGACCCCCCAATCTCGACCCAAAAAGAAGGAGCTGGGGAGATGTTTAATGCTCTCTTCCATTTGGTTTAACTGGACCCGAAACAACCAACCGCCATTCCAAAACCCATTTTCATCCACAATGGGTTTAGGATGTTCCATAACAGTACATTTCTTCTCTAGCCAGAACATAATGTCATTTATGTACACTCCTTCATTCTGAAACAAAATTGTAACTGTCTTGATAGTAGGTTTAGTAACAGAAATAGCCAAAAAATCAGTCCAATGTTCCGAATCCTTGAATGTGTAATATAATTTCCAAAATCTATCCAAAGATTGCATAGTACAAAAACTTAAATCATATATTTGATCCCCAGGGACATGGATAAATGCATAAACTTCAGCAGGTGAAAAACCAATTGACTCCTTAATCAAAGTCTTACCCACCCATATTCTATCAGGGACTATAGGGGCCTTAACCTTATAACGAAGTCGTACCAAAAAACTTGTCTTTGCAGCCTCTGCAGGTTTATGGAAAAGTCCTGCAGATGTCCGAGGAGGCGGTGTATCAGGACATTCCCCCTCCTTCCCCCCCTACAAAAGACTGTACAGGTACTCCAATAGAAGCCATACCTTGTGGGGCCAAAGAAGCTTCCAAAAACATGCCGTCTTGAGCTCCTGCCAAGATGGTGGTCCCTCCCTCCGGTGCTCCAGTAACTACAGGCCCAGAAGTAATAGACAGTGTCGGACACTGCTCCGCATCCAACGACGCTGTAAGCTGTACAGCCTCACTGTTGACCCATTCTGCAGCCGTTATTTTGGCATCTAGCAGTGTATTTAATTTAGGAGCTACCCGGGAATGGCAAGTCAAACTCTCTGGTGTACCTGGTAAAGGGATCTCCGGATTGGAGATCCAGCAGTCTCCAGAACAAACCCATCTGGCTCTTTGCAAGGCAGACCCAGGGATCCAACTGGGATCCAAAAGCGGCATCTCTGAAATGATGTTATGCTCCCGACAGTGTTCTGCATTCAGCACCGGATCCAAACAAGGGGGCATAGACGGCTCCAAAGCCGCATTCAACGGCAAAAGTTTGCTAAAGCCAGGTATTGGGCTAGCAGCTGATCGCTTTCTTTTCTTTTTCTCCTCATCCAATTTCAACTTACTCTCCATAAACTCCTTTTCTGCCACCGATATCAAATCCAGCAATTCCTGTTTTTTCAAAGCCAAGTCCTTCTGTAATTTTACCTCTGCCGAATCCTGTTCTGATATAAGCAATCCCATAGAAGAATGAGAGGGCTCCCCAAGAGGGATATCAAGAGCCCCCTGAGCCAGTACTTCCATGCCTGGATCATTAGGCAGATTCACAGCCTCTTCCATCTCCTCTTCTCCACCTCCTCTCTCCTCTGTCACTCGTCCCACACTGAAGTCAGCCAACTCTCCTGCTGCGCTTCAGTGCCCTCTGCAGCACAAGTAGGAGAATTTCCCTGGTGCCCTGGCCAAATTTCCCCCATTCACTAAAAATACCTCCAACAGCTTAATCTGGTTCAAGGTCAGTTGGCATTCATCTGTGGCTCCCTTCCCTGGGGTCATGCCTGAAAATAGGCAGAATTTGTCAAGTGCACTTACTCAGTCAACAAAAACTAAATAAAATAAATTAGTTTATGAAATTAGTATGTTATGATATGCTAATTTTGTGTCTGCCTTTTCAGATCCTGGAAGTTCTGATTCTGCTGTGTTTTTCTCTGGAACCACTCAAAATTACTTAAACCCTGCCCCCCCAACTCACTGCAACCTGCATAGTGGATCCCCAGGGACATCCCAAAGGAAAAAGAAGGGTGATCACAGCAGGGCTGCTGGATTGGGGTGAAAGGGCATATTCCAACTTTGTAGATTCCTTTTGATAATATGCGAGTAAAGTTATCATTTTACAGTTTATGTGTGGAATTAAGTTATTAGCTGTCTAGCCCTGCCACTGCTGACCTTGTATGCAGACAGTCTTTTCTATATCTTTTTTACACCTGTTTTTGATCAGTGTATTCTGTATTTTCTACTAGCTTTTTTTTTAAATTGCACTGCACCTTCTGCTATTTGGGTGAGAAAATGTTTGAATTTGTGTCAAACAAATGTCGTTATAATAAGAGAACTACTTAAATGAGTATGTGTCACTAAATTTCCTGCCACCTGATGAAGCCTTAATGGTGAAGCGCCAGAGCATTTGATTTCATCTTGAGACTGGGTCCTTATTTGGATTAATATTGTTGCATTTGTCAGAGCTTTGACATTAAATTACTTGAGTCACTGATTTTTGCATCCTAGTTTGGTATTTAGTGCTGTAAGTATTTGGGTGACTAACCTTTAAATTACTGTTGGTTTAAAGCCGGCCCAGTGGTGCTAAGGGTTGAGGCGCTGGACGCTACACCTCATGTTATGCTGGCGACCCGGGTTGGGACATGAGCCCGGGCCACCAGGGGTTGGCAGGGGAGGGATAGGATGGAGCATCCAGAGGACGGTGCTCCTATCCCATAGGAGGGATCCAGGGACCCACTGCTCTGTAGCAGCCCCTGGTGATGACCGGGAAGGGGCGCTACTAGAGCAGTGTAGCAAAGGGGGCAAAGTGCGGCAGACATTGGCATGCTGTGCCTAGGCATCACTGCATGCCCGCACTCTGCAAGGGAGAAAAGTAGAAAAATGGGCTATGGTCGGGCAGCATGAGCTTCTGACCCCCGCTGCCTGCCCTGAATGGCACCTCCTCAACCAGATCCTGCTCCAGTGGGTCAGACTGGGAAGCTCCTCACCACCCCGCCATGGGGCATAATCCATGGAGGTGAGGAGGCTGGCCTGATGTCGGGAGGCAGGGCTAGGGGGGTCGGTTGGGATGATCACGGTGACTGTGGCCCAGGGGAGAAAAAATATGTAAGAAAAGTCTGTAGTAGAGGTGCTCTGCTGTAAGCAGGCCCTCAGAGTGTGTGTTCTCACCTGAAGAGGAACACAAGAAGAGCACATTGAAGTGGTAGAGACCACTTTCAGTGGTTCAGGGCCCCTTCCCTGTGGGGATGGGGGGAAGGAATCAGCCTGCTTCCAGGGGCAACCCCCCTGGTCTGGCTAAGGAAAAAGAGAAGCTGCCTAATTTAAGTTCATGCTGAGGTACCAGAAGTTCTGGATGAGATTTCCTTTGAGGAGAAAACACCTGTGGGGCACCTGCAACCAAGGGGTGAGTCGCTCTGCTAAAGGGCCAATGTGTTTTCACCTGAATCAAGATGAAACTAAAGAGGCTGTTACTGTGAGGCTGTTACTGTGGGGTCAGGAAAAGACAACCAAGTACAGTTTGGAAGATGTGGGGACTGGACTGCTTAACTCTGTGGGGGGTCTAGAGTAATGGACACAGCCACTTATTAAGTATGTTCAAGTTCAGCACAAATGGGATGTAAAGACAGTAGATTGAATGTGAATACATTTAAAAAGAATCTACACAGCAAAGAGTTTTAAAGGATGAGGTGTTACAGTCCAGAGAAATGGCCAGGTATGAATTATGGGAGCAAGAGGTGGGAGACCCCCCCCATCAGTAGTAACCAAATTCACTTCTACGGGTTTACTTTGGAACACCTGTTGCTTTCTCTCAGGTACTTGGCCAGTGCCTGAGGAAAGTACCCAGATGTGGGATTGATTAGGAAGACTTCCTGATGGAGCAGAAGTGCTCATAGGTGGTTTAGGGAACCACTAGTAAATGTTTCCATGCTATATGGAAAGTGTCCAAGTGGCTGGCAAGGGAGCCGAGCCAGGGAAAACCCAGAGCAGAGTACAAGTGTGGGCTGTGTGCCCAGTGTGTTTCAGAGCCTGAGGGCTAAAGTGAATGAGGATGTGTTCTGATCTTTATAAATCTGCATTACCAGGAGTGTAGCCCCGTGGGGGACCATCTATGCTTTATTTATTCTGTTGGTTGTGAATAAATGCCACACTTTAGAATCCCACTTCTGGTAATGGACATTACAGTTATTGCTTCCGTTGTCTGGAGTTACTTGAGTGCCCCTGTTGCAGAGTAGCCAAACCTAGCCAATGTGCCGAGTGACATATTCCTCCCCGAACCCAGCCCGCCCGGTACAGCTGTCAAGATGGAAATGGCATACCTGGTTGGCGATTACACTTGCCTCAGCAAATAAAGAAATGGGACTGGCCTACGCCTACAACTGCCAGGGAGGCATGTTCAAAAGGCTGTATGATGAGAGTCTGGCCATCAGTGAGATGTCACTGCTTGTGAAAGCTCCTGAGGCATACCAACTGGTGTGAATGAGCATATAGTCGGCAACATCTTGTACTGTTGGAATGTATGCTCAGTCATGTAGAGGGTGTGTTTTATGGCTTACATTGCTGTCTGACTGTAGTGAAAACATACTGGAGTTGGTGCAGCAAGGGCCGCCAAGACGATTCAGGGCCAGCAGGGCTGATTCTATTAGGAACAGCTAGAGGCCCTAACATGTAGTTGCTGGAGGCCTAAAGAGAGAGGGGGGTGACATAGCAGAGACTTACCAATTCCTCAAGGGAATAAATAGGGTTAACAACAAGGATCTATTTAACAGGAATAGGGCAGCAGTAATGAGGGGGTATGAATGGAAGCTGGTGGGGCGAAGGTCAGGAGAGATTTGAAGAAGTTCTGCTTCACCGAGAGGTTGGTTGAGCCATGGAAAAGTCTGTTGGCAGAGATGGTGTTTCCGTTGAATACAGGGTTCAAGCATGGCTCTGACAGGGTACGTGGACAGGGGGACACACCAATTCATTCCAGTAATTTTGTTTTGCAACAACTCGCCCCGGACTATTGGTTCCGACATCAATTGGCTTGCACGTCAATTCATCCCTGGACAATTTGCTCCCACTATATGTTGTACTGCACTCCACCAACAGTTACAGTATGACTTCAACTTCTACAAGCCTTGAGCACATCACCTCATCTAGTGGGCAAATTGCACCCACCTGGAGTTCTATTTTATAATATTTATGCTGGGGGACAATTGTCTGGGGATGAATTGACATGAGAGTTGATTGACACCAGAGCTAATAGTCTTGGATTAGTTGTTGCATAGCAAAATGACCATGATGAATTGTCATGTAGCCTGTGGATGAACTGCTCCACCAAAGGGAAGTAGAGAGGTAGTAGATTTAAGGGGAGGTGTGGGGTTAGATACCCCATTTGGACATTAGGTCACAGAGGTGAGGTAGGGATACCAAGTTGGGCAGACTGGATGGATCATTGGTCTTTTTTGGTATGCAATGTCTATGTTTCTATATTAAAAATTTGAAAAAATGTTACAGTTTTGGACAGAACTAAAATACAGAACTAGCCAGAAAAATAAGTCACCCAAAATATCTAGATATATAACAGGAACTCCAATTGAAATAAATGGAGTCTTTTTTTTTCCATATTTATTTTATGCTCCCCATGGAGCTGGTAGGCAGCTCTGGCCCCTCCCTTGGAGGGGCTGACTCTCTTGCCCCCGACTCTCCCAAGCCTGACCCTCCTGGCAATCCCCCATGGGTTGCCCCCCCGACAGGGCCGAGGGAGAAGGGCATTGACTTTCCCCTTCCCCTGGAGACCAACATCCAGACTCCAGGGGACCAGTGTGGGTGCTGTGGGGACATCGGGGAGCCTGCCAGCCTCATTTTCCACTTTTCTGCCTCTCCCCTTGCTGTGGTTGCTTGTGTGCATGTGGAGGCATGCGCACCCAGTGACCCACAGCACCCTCCCTATGTTAGCCACTCCCATCTACACTACCCTCGGGTCTCCACCTGGGGGTAGCCTTGCAGCAGGCATGACTGGATCCCCTTCCTGGGAAAGGAGATCCACCCTATGGCAGCTTAATACAGCTCTTAGCCTCCTCCCCACCAACCCCTGACATCCCAGGCTTGTTCCCAAACCCAGGTCGCCGGCGTGGCACGAGGCGTGGCATCCAGCACCTCAACCCTCAGGGCCACCAGGCCGAATAAATGGATTATTTGTGATACATCCAGATATATCTAGACACAAATGGACATATATCTGGCTACCACTGTAGTTGGTAGGGGATGAGTGATGGGTCATGACTTGGGGAGGTGGAACAGTTTCTCTCCCTCTTTCTTTGGCGATCACAGATTGCAGTTTGTTATAAAAGATGAAAAGTTATGCCATCCCACTTAAATGACAGCTCAGTCAGAAACAATCGCTGGCATTTTGTTTTCAGAAAATCAATTAGAAACACAGTGCTTTTAAATAGATTGGCTTCTTGGTTTCCTGTAGGAAGTGTCTTCCAGTCTAAATGAATTAAATACACAGGGGGTAAATGTCACAAAGATGTAACACACTCGTGTCTTGCTGATGTGTTTTAGAGAAGACTGTACTATTGATTTTGCATTCATGCCTGGTTATAGTGGTGATAAAAGGCTCTCAGTCAATTCTTCACTGTGCTTAAGTCACATGGGGCTGATGTTACACTCTATGGAGCAGGTCATCAGTTCTTCACAGAGTCAGATCCCAGGGGTCTAACAGGGAAATTACACAACAGAATGGCAGGCCATTCCTTCTTCACTGAGTTCAGATACCACAGGTCTATCAGGGACATCAAACTCTAGAAGGGCAGACCATCGATTCTTCACTGAGCCCAGACCCAAGAGGTCTAACAGGGACATTACATACTATGAGGCTGGCCATGAATTCTACACTGAGTGCAGACCCAAGGTGTTTGACAGATGGATTACACTCTATGGGGCAGGCAGCTATCAGTTCTTCACTGAGTCCAGACCCAAGCTGTCTGACAGGGACATTGCACTCTAAGGGACAGGCCATCAATTCTTCACTGAGTCCAGACCCAAGAGATCTAACAGGGGCATTATACTCTATGGGGCAGGCCATGAATTCTTCGCTGAGTCCAGACTCAAGGTGTCTGACAGGGAGATTACACTCTATGGGGCAGGCCATGAATTCTTTACTGATCCAAGACCAAGAGGTCTAACAGGAACATTACACTGTATGTGGCAGGCCATGAATTCTTCCCTGAGCCCAGACCCAAGAGGTCTAACAGGGACATTACACTGTATGGGGTAGGCTGTGAATTCTTCACTGAGCTCAGACCCAAGAGGTCTAACAGGGACATTACACTCTATGTGGCAGGCCATGAATTCTTCACTGAGTCCAGACCCAAGGTGTCTGACAGGGAGATTGCACTCTTTGGGGCAGGCCATGAATAAAAGTGAGGGAGATACAGGGAATAGAGGGGGAGGCAGCGGTACTGTTGGTCACCCTGGAGATGGGAACTGGAGCCGCTAGTCTCATTGGAGTGATTTACAGACCTCCAGCACAGGGGGGAGGAATTAGATAAGGTGCTGGTGGAAGCCATTGGCAAGATGGCAGAAAAGGGGGAAGTGCTTCTGGTGGGGAACTTCAGCTTGCCAGATGTGGTTTGGAGCCTCCCAGCAGTGGCTTCAGCTAGAAGCAGGGACATCCTGGACTCTCTGTAGACTATAGGGATTGTTTCTCAGTCAAGTAGTCAGTGAATCCACTCATGATGGGGCAATACTGGACCTTGTACTCACTAACAGGGACAGTACTGCAGACATCAAGGTGGGGCGCCACCTGGGGACCAGTAGTCACTGTATGGTGCAGTTCAGTATAAGGATGGCTGTGGAATTGAACCACACAAGGGTGAGGATCCTGGACTTCAGGAGGGCAGTTTTTATGAAGATGAGTGAGTGCCTCAGGGATGACCTGGTGAGGAGGATGGCCTGGGTGGGGTGGAGGAACAGTGGGTGAAGCTAAAAGGGAGCATAGTGAAGGCAACAAACTTCTGCATTAAACTAGTGAGCAAAAGCAGGAGGAAACAGAGACCACTATGGTTTTCAAAAGAGGTGGCTGAAAAGGTAAAGGTTAAAAGGGTAGCATTCAGGTGGTATAAGGAGACACAGAGGGAGGAGGATAGGGACGTGTAGCAGGGGAAATCGGGGGAAGCAGGGAATGCAATAAGGAGCGCAAAGGCACAAACTGAAGAGAGAATAGCCCTGGAGGTAACAAAAGGGGACAAGACATTTTTTAAGTATTAAGTGAAAAGAGGAAGACCAGGGTGGGGTTGTATGGTTAAAAAGGGGAAGAGGAAACTGCAGATATAGATTAGGAAAAGGCAGACATCCTGAACAAATACTTTTCTTCAGTGTTCACAGAGGAAAGCAGAGGGGTGGCCACAAAAAAATAACAGAAGCTTTGGAGGGAGGGACGTGGACACTAGTCCTTTTTTGAGGCAAGAGTCCTAATAGGACTTACTAATCTGACGGTGGACAAAGCAATGGGGCCTGATGGGGTGTATTCAAAGATATTGAGGGAGCTCAAGGAAATACTGGTTGCACTTCAGACAGCTCTGTTTAACAGCTCACTGGAAACTGGAATGGTTCCAGTGGACTGAAGGAGGGCAGATGCAGTTCCACTACACAAAAGTGGTAGAAGCGAGGAGGCTGGCAATTATAGGCCAGTCAGCCTGACATTAGTGGTGGGAAAATTAATGGAACCACTGCTGAAGGAAAGTATTGTGGAATATCTTGACTCTAATGGGTTACAAGACCCGAGGCAGTATGGTTTCACAGGGTGGCAATCATGTCAAACAAATCTGATAGATTTATTTGACTGGATGACAAAGGATTTAGATCAGGGTGGAGTGGTGGATGTGATCTACTTAGATTTCAATAAGGCTTTTGACACCATTCCACATAGGAGATTGGTAAGCAAGCTGAGTAGCTTAGGATTGGGTCCAAAGGTGGTAAATTTGATAAGAAATTGGTTAGGGGATAGGCAACAGAGGGTGGTGGTAAAAGGAGTTCATTCCAAGGAAGGAAGGGTGACCAGTGGGGTACCTCAGGGATCAGTACTGGGACTGGTCCTTTTTAATGTCTTTTTAAGTGATAAGTGAGCTGGAAGGGAAGGTCTGCCTTTATGTGGATGACACCAAAATCTGCAATAGGGTGGACATTCCGGGGGGGGGGTGCTGTGTGTGTGTGTGGAAAGGATGAGCAGAGACCTGAGAAAACTAGAGGAGTGGTCAAGGGTATGACAGCTAAGTTTCAATGCAAAAAAGTGCAAAATAGTGCACTTAGGGCACAGAAACCCAGAGGAAGAATATAAAATGGGTGGAGTGAGACTGACAACCATCAAGCAGGAAAGAGACCTGGGGGTAAGCATATCAGATGGCCTAAAGGTGGCCAGGCAGTGCAACAAGACTGTCGGTATGGCTAGTGGGATGCTGAGGTGCACAGGGAGGGGTATCACCAGCAGAAAGAGGGAAATGGTGTTGCCTTAGTATAGATCGCTAGTAAGACCCCACCTAGAGTACCGTGTCCAGTTCTGGAGACCACATCTCTGGAGGGACATAGGCAGAGTGGAGGCAGTCCAGAAGAGGGCAACTAAAATAGCACAGGATCTGCATCTAAAGCCCAATGAAGAGAGACTGAAGGATCTCAATATGTACACCCTGAAACGGGGGTGGTGGTGGTGGGGGATGGAGGGTATATGATAAAGACCCTTAAATATATCATGGGGGTACATAAAGTACAAGAGGGAAGTATTTGTTTGGAAGAAAAGGTGCTCAAGAACAAGGAGACATGCTATGAAGCCGGAGGGGTAGATGCAGAAGAGATGTGAGAAAGTACTTCACAGAAAGAGTGGTGGATTCCTGGAATGGCCTTCCAGCAGAGGTGGTAGGGGTGAAAATGGTAGTGGGGTTCAAGAATGCATGGAATAAGCACAAGGGAATCATACTAGAAAGGAAGGTAGGGAGGAAGAAAGAGCTGTAGATTGGGTATGATCTGCAGCAATAGTGTAGGTAGGGAGAAATGGGCAGACTGAATGGAATAAGTGGTCCTTATCTGCCGTCAAATTCCTTGTTTCTATGTTTCCACAGTGAGCCCAGACCCAAGATATCTAACAGAAACATTACACTCTATGGGGCAGGCAGGCCATCAATTCTTCGCTGAGCCCAGCCCCAAGGTGTCTGACAGGCACATTACATTTTAAGAAGGCAGGCCATAGATTCTTCACTGAGCCCAGACCCAAGAAATCTAACAGGGACATTACACTCTATGCATCAGGCCATGAATTCTTCACTGAGTCCAGACCCAAGGTGTCTGACAGGGATATTACACTCTATGTGGCAGGCCACGCATTCTTCACTAAGTCTAGACCCAAGGTGTCTGCCGGGGATATTACACTCTATGTGGCAGACCATGCATTCTTCACTAAGTCTAGACCCAAGGTGTCTGACAGGGATATTACACTGTATGGGGCAGCCCATCGATTCCGCACTGAGCACAGAACCAAGGGGTCTGACAAGGACATTAAAGAGGGCAGGGCATAGATTATTCAGAGCACAGACCCCAAAGGTGTGACAGGGGCATTACACTCTGTGGGGCAGACCATCAATTCTTCGCTAAGTCCAGGTCCCAGGGACCTGCTAGGGACATTGCATAATAGGAGGGCAGGCCATCAGTTTTCAGTGAGCCCAGATCCCAGGGCTCTGAGAGGGATATTATGCTCTAGGAGGCAAGCCATAAATTCTTTACTGAGCTCAGATCCCAGGGGTCTGACAGGGTTATTTTGCTCTATGGGGCAAGCCATAAATTCTTTACTTAGCTCAGATCCCAGGAGTCTGACAGGAGTGTAGCACTATAGGGGGGCAGGCCATCAGTTCTTTTCTGAGCTCAGATCTTAGGGTCTGACAGGAGCATAGCGCTCTAGGTGATGAGCATGAATTCTTCTCTTTGCCTGGATCCTGGTGGTAAAAACTGGACATCCCATTCTGGCAAGTCAGTATTAGTTCACCTCTAAGCCCAGATCCTACAGGCCTAATAGGCACAGTACTCTGGGAGAGCAGCATCAATTCTTCTCAGACTCCAAGTCCCAGAGGTCTGACAGGGACATACAGTAGGACTCCAGGAAAGCAGTATCAATACTGCTCTAAGCCCAGATCCCAGAGGTCAGTCAGGGACACAGCATTCTAAGAGGTCAGCACTGACTCACCTCTGAAACCAGATTTCAAGGGTCTGACAGGGACATTTTGCATTCTTAGAGGTCAGCATTAGTTCAACCCTAAGCCCAGGTCCCAGGGATATGGCAGGGACATAGCATTCAAGAAGACAGTATTAAGTCACTCCTAATCCCAGATCCCAGTGGTTTAACAGGGATATTTGACATTCGAGATGGTCAGCATTAGTTCGCCTATAATCCCAGAGGGTTAACAAGGACACTGCATTCTAGAAGGTATGTGTTAGATCACCAATAAGTCTAGATCCCAGGGGTCTGACAAGGATATTGCACTCCAGGAGGTCAGCATTAGGTCCCCCACAAGCCCACATCCCAGTGGTTTTACAGGGACATTGCACTCTTTCAGGTTAGTATTAGTTTACCACTAAGCCCAGATCCTAGAAGTCTGATTGGGACACTGCCTTTTAGGAGGTCAGCATTAGTTCACCCCTAAGCTCAGATCCCAGGGGTTTAACAGGCACATTACCTTCTTGGTGTTAAACATTAGTTCACCTTAATCCCACATCTCAAGGTCTGAATGAGACCTAACAGTCTAGGAGGTCAGTATTAAGTCACCCCAAACCCAGATCCCAGTGATTCGACAGGGACATTTCACCCTTAAAGGTAAGCATTAGTTCATCCCAATTCCTGACCCCAGAGGTCTGACAGTAACATTCCATGCTAGACCATCAGCATTAATTCACCTCTAAGCCCAGATCCCAGAGGTCTGACAGGGACATTGCATTCTAGCAGGTAGACATTAGTTAACCCCTAAACCCAGATTCCAGAGATCTGACAGGGACATTTCATTTGAAGAGGTCAGCATTAGTTCCCCTCTAAGCTGAGATCCCAGAGATCTGACAGGAACATTGCATTGTAGAAGGTCAGCATTAGTTCTCCCCAGATCCCATATTCCAGATGTCTGACAGGGGCATTATATTTTTGGAGGTCAGCATTAGTTCACCCCTAAGACCAGATCCCAGGGGTCATACAGGTACATAGCACTCTAAAAAGTCAGCATTGTCACAAACCCACTCAGCAGGTCAGCCCTCTACTCCCAAAGTGCCAACCTCTGAGCGCAGTCATGTGAATAGTTTAACAGAACAAGGTAACCCTCCTGTCTGTTTTTGTGGATTTGAATCAACCTTTGGTCTCAAGTCTTGGAGGGATTCAAACTGTGAACCTCTTGCTACCGTACCCAATGCACAGGCTCAGATAATATCTGTCTTCGGGGGGGCCAGATATCTTTGCTTATGGGCACCTAACCAGGTGTACAAAAATGAACCCTTAAACTTTAATAAAGACCTCAGATTATTCTTACCTTTTTCCAGTTTGGTATCACCATTCAAGCTTATGCCCAGTGTCTGCAGTAACCATATATACTCTACTTGTAAAGGAAAGAAATCAAAGACAGACCAAGTAAGCTCTAAAAAGAGTTTTACTAAAATAGATAACAATATGTAAAACATAAAATATAGAACTATTATATCACAAGACATACAAATCTTTTAAAAGAACAAGGGTTTAAACAGTGCAATTCATACTACGGTAATTAGATTTGCCTCTTTCTCTAAAATACCTGCTTAAAGTGCTCACAGATGTTTCTTTGTCAGAGTCTAGATAAAAGTGTCTCTGAAGTAAAACATAATATTCCTTAAAGAAAACAGTATTTGCCAACCCCTTTTGTGTGAGGTCATCTAGCTCCTCCTCCTTTGTCAGAATATATATAAAAAAATATATCTATATAAACACAGGATGTCTTTTCCAAGTATTAAATTCTGCAACCTCAGCATACCTCATGTTCTTCAAATGACATTTCTTTGATCTTAATCAGTATCCTCTCTCACACAGGCATCAAAGGAACATTTACAACTTCGCACCAGTTTGCTAAACCTGGTGTCCCCGTCTAACATCATAAACTTTTTTATGATCTTCCCTCTTAGCAACTACAGCTATAATTAACTCAGACAAATAGGAGATCCTTGATTAAGGCCTGGTCTGTAATTAGCTCATGGTTTTCTTCTTTTAGCAGAGGCCGGGGGGGGGGTGAGTGAGGTCATTCCAAGAGCACCACATTTCTCAGCAGAGACAGTCCATACACATTTTTATTTTATATTACAAAAAAAAATGATCATACAGCACTCAGAACTGGCTGTCCACGTCACAAGCATCAATTCATTGGCTCAGACCAAGTGGGTGAGTGGAGTGCTTGTGAAATTGGATTGGTAGACCGGTTTAATGTAGGGATTTCCAACCTGCAAGAGATGCTCATGTTATTGGAATCAGGGCTAAGGGAAACTGGACTGTCCTACTTGAAACAGGTGGAAAGAAAGGGCAGAAGGAGGAGCAGGAGGAGTGGAGGTTTGAGAAATGCGGCCAGTCTTGTGGTGTTAAAGCTGCATGCTTTTATTGTGAATCTGGTGGGAGGAGCCACAGGGACTAACCCATCAAACCTCAGGCCTCCATCTTCCCATTCAAGGAAGACCATGTGGGTGTGTGGATTACTGTTGGCAGGTTTGGTATAGGAGATTTCATTTTGTATGACATCCCCATGTTACTGGGACCTGGTCTGAAGGAAACTGGACCACTCATCAATGATTAGTACATGTAGCTCAGCTTTAGCATAAAGTAATTTTGGCATGGAGGAGAGGATAAAATCCGTGTGGAAGGAACTTCTGGGTCCAAGTCATTGGTTATTTATTTATTTGAAATGTTTCACCAGGAGAGACATACTGAGCTACATAGCTCATTTCCAGATGCATCCTGGGGGAAGGGCAGAGGGGAATACATTTGTTAAACAAAACAAAATACATATACATAAAATGAAACTTGAACATGTAAACATAAACAACTAAAATTATCCAAACATATTGTGGTAAGTTAGGCAGCACCTGACATCCAAATAAGGACTAAGTACATAAATGGAATTTACATACAACACACATATAAAGAAAGAGAGATAATTAAATTAAATAGTTAGAATTTAAATAAACAAATCACTAAATAGACAAATAACCGAAATAAATAACTGAAAGTAAAAACAAAATAAACTAACCCTACCCATACAACATAAAACATGAGCATAAATGATATACATAACAACACATTACCATTGAATACAGTTGGTTGGATTATCTCTGGGGTAGTATGTGCAGACAATTGCCAGCCAGGGGAGAGAAGGAGAAAGAGGGGTTACAGTGCACCTACACCTCTTGAACCCTCAGGGATGCACACCCCGCAGTGGGATAAACAGCGAACATGGTAGGTATGTTGGGGTGAATATAGAAAACATAAATGCTGCTGACTGCAAAGTACAGGAAGGTGAACCACAACACACTAGAGCAGAAAACCTAGTGATGACACAATTTTAGGACACAGAAGGGAACATTGTTTAACCAGGAGTTGCACACTAAGCTGAAGCTTCTTTCCAGATATGACCTGGGAGCACAAGGAAGTTAAGTGACTTAATTAGGATCACACAGTATACGCCTAGGCAGCTGTTGGATTCAAACCCAGGTCTCCAGATCTGCAGCTCAGAGCCTTAACCCACTGTGCTGTACTGCCTCCTTAGGAAGGAAGTAGCATAGGAGAGAGAGGACAAAGAGGTGAGGAAGAGGTGGGCTTCAGCTGTAGAGAAGGCAGCACAGAGTTCTGTGGAGGACATGATGGTGTTATTTTCTATGATGACTAAAGGCTAAAGTATGCAGGACCATTCTGAAGGAAAATACTTATTGCTGGTAGTAGAACAAGTGTGATTTCCAGTGAAAAATATTGAATATGATTATTTTGCAGTCTCTGTTTTTGATAAATTCAAGAGGAGTATTTATGTATCTGTGGCTATTTCCTGTAACTGAGAAAATGTGAGATGTTTTTCGGATCAAATTTGAGTAATGATGGCATACATTCTCCTGATTTCAAAGCATGCTATATTGGGCATGGGGGCTGTATATAGTAGGCATTAAAAAAGCTGCTATCCTTGCATGGCAGAAGGTGTTAGAACCTCTGATGGTATTCTGTAGTGGTGGGCATTAGAACCACCACATGACTTGAGTGGCAGTGGGCGATAGAACTGCTGATGACTATCTGACAGTGAGTGTTAGAACTGCTTATCGACCTGCATAGCAGCAGATCTTGGAGTGAATGACGATGTGAGGAAGAAGGTTGTAGAACTGTTTAGGGCTTGACAGACGTTAGAACCACTGAGAGCATTATGCAGCATTTGGCATTAGAACCACTGAAAAACTTGCTTAGTAGTGGGCATTAGAACTGCTGATGGCATTAAGAAGTAATAGATACTAGAACCACTTAGGATTTTGGAGCAGTGGGAATTACAACCGCTGAGGGCCTTATGCTGCAGTGAAGTTAGCATCATTTAGGACTTGAGATGCAGTAGGTCTTAGAACCTCCTATTTTGATGGTAAACACTGATACTGATTAAACGGTTTTGTGGTACATTAAGAAGTGCATTCTAGTTTTACTGATGTGCCGCACTGTTTCATTTTGCCAAAGCTGAAAAGGTAAGTAGGGCAAATATGTGCTTTGAGGTACCTGGTTAGGAGTTGGCAGAACACTACTTGCATAGGTTCATGGACTATTTAACTAGTAACATACCAAATAATTTCAACCAACTTCTACTTAAAATCACTTTATGATTTCCTTTACATCCACCGAAATTAATCCATCCAACATTTCTGTGATTTTTTTCAACTTTGCAGAGTTAATAATTGGATATTTTTTTAATTTAAACACAGATATGCAATATTATGTTTCATGTGATTCTAGTATACAGAAAACAAGTCTGTTCTAAATAACCTCAAATTGTAGCTGTTTCACTTTGTTTACAGCATATATATTATTCAAATTCATGCTCTCAAAAGTCAGCAGTTATGGTTCTCGTCTTAAACACCACCAAATGGAGAGATAATAATTGTGTTTGCTAATACTATGAACCAATCTTAAGTTCATAATTTATATTTATAAATCCTTGCAGTATCTTACTTACAACAGAAGCTCACATCTTCACCCCTTATTTCTTTTCCAACTGTTAAGTTTCTAAATTCATGAAAAATATATAATTGATCCTTATTAGCTGTATAATATAAATGGTTATGAGCTTTAGTAAAATGTTTTCTTACAAGATGAACCCAGTTTCATTTCTTTTTCTTTGAAGAAAGTATTCTGGAGTAATAATCTTTAAGATTTCAATATATGAGTTAAATAACAGACCCCAAATGCTTCTTTGAATCTTCAGTATATTCCAAAATGAGTTCTAAAACCTTTTTGTTTATTCATTAGATTGCAATCATTATCATTTCTGATTGTTTCAGGTTTCATGGTACTGTTGCTGAAAGATAAAACTTCTTGTTTGAAGTCTATTGTTCATGTACTGTACAAAACAAAAGGGGTTTTAGAGCAGACAGAGTTTACTTGTCTCATTGTTTTAAAACAAGCAGCCAGTTCAAACCATAAGCTTCTTTACTTTTCTTTCTGAAGTCTTTACTGGCTTCTTGTTTACAGCCTACAGTAAATGAACCACTACCCAGCTGCAGCCTGCTCCATCTCATCAATGATGAGTATTTCAGCCTCTGCTCTGCCTCCGTAATGTAGACTTGTGGTGGTTGTGGTGTTAGGGAGGCTCACCCTCATGTGTGAGAGCTTTGAATTGTAAGGGTATGTGGGGCTGCTTATTTTTATTTACACAGCCTGACCAGCCCGAGTTCTTTTCATCAACCGACCATAGCATGCTGCCTGACTCTGCAGGTGTACCACAGCCCCCAAACTGTCTGTCTCCAAAACTATCTATGTAATGCATAATGCAGATGGTTTTGAACTTCCAAAACTGACTATCTATAGAATGCATACTGTAGATTTGTTTTGAAGTTCCAAAACTATCTATAAAATGCATAATATAGATTTGTTCTGAACTTCCAAAACTGACTGACTGTATAATGCATAATGATAGATTTGTTTTGAACTGTGACCCATATTCATCACTAGGGGTGGATGGGTCAGCTTTTCCATCTCTACTGGGTTGAGCAAATTTGAACCTGAACCAAAACCAGAATCAGAAACAGAACCGAAAGTACAATATGTAGTAATAATTGGTGGTGCAATCAATGGAACAACACAAGACTAATGCTGCACAGTAGGTCTGGATTTGCTGCACTGAAAAGGCTTGTGTGAACCAGTGGCATAACTTCCTATTCCATTTGTTGTATTCCACTGCCCTACTCTGTTAGTACAGTTTTTCCCACAGGTGGAATACAGTCTGCGCTGGATAGATGGGACACGGTTAAGTGGAATGGCCGCTTAAGAAGGACATCTGCTGGGTAACAGATTTTCACTTGCTGAAAGCATTCAGACAGTGGTATATGTGGATTAGTGAGACAGTGTCAGCACAGTACTTGGTTCTTTGCAGCTATTGACTGTGTGATTACTGTCCCGGACAGTGATTTTAAACACTCCGTTAGCACCCAGTTAACATCAGATATAACATTTTAGCCATTAAAAACCTATATCTTGTCACACTGTCTCATTCTAACAGTAATAAGGCACTCCCAGGAATGCGCTGTCACTTGCTGACAGAGCAAAAGTTCTTGAAGCTTTAGAAAACACTACCTGCTCATTGCCTGCTGTAGCCAGGGAGCATAAAATCAACAAAAGTCAAGCAGGTTGCATTAGCAAAAACAGAGAAGACATTTTGGCAGAGTGGTGCTATCTCTGCTTTTGTGGAGATGGATGCTGATGAGCCTATAGAGGGTGACTTAATAGATGAGCAAGTCAATGCGGTGGTTCACAAGGCTACTGAGACAAAGACTGAGACTGAAGGCGAGGAGGAGAGTGACACCCAGGAGGAAATTGTGGTCCTCATTTTGGACATCCTTGCTGATCTTCACTATGCCATGAAATGGTGCCAGGCCACCACCACCCTGTGTTACCTTCTCTGAAGCCAGTTCCCTACCCATCTCACCAGCTTTGCACCCACCCCTGTGCCTTCTAACTTACTTCCCAGCCTCCCATGCAGCACTAAGTCGAATGCCTTACTGAAGTCCAGATACAGGGCATCCACTGCATGGCCCCTGTCCAGTTGCCTAGTTACCCAGTCATAGAACTCCACCAGGTTGGTTTGGCAGGATCTGCCACATATGAAGCTATGCTGTCTGCTATCCTGTAGTCCTTTGGCCTCTAGGAGGGCCATCAGCCTCTCCTTCAGGATTGTCTCCATCAGCTTGCCCACGATGGATGTGAGGCTCACTGGTCTGTAGTTCCCCGGTTCATGCTTAGTGCCACTCTTGTGGAGGGGCACCACATGAGCAATCCTCCAATCCTGAGATACACACCCTGAGTGTAGTGAGGCATTAAATAGGTTTGCCAAAGGTCCCACAAGGACTCTCTGCCAGCTCCATCAGTACCCTGGGGTGGATGCCATCTGGGCCTGGCGCCTTGTCCACCCTCAGTGCTTTCAAACCCTCCTGAACTCTGCACTCCATGATTTTCTCATCTGTCACCCCTCCCCCGTTTCTGCCATTTCTCCTTGGGTATCATCCCCTCTTCTCTTTAGTAAATACCAAGCAGAAATAATCATTTAGTGCTTCTGCCTTATCGCACCCTGCTTCCACCCAACCCCCCTCTTTCCTAATCCTTACTATGTGGTCCTTACAGCTCTTTTTCTCCCTGATGTACCTAAAGAAGTCTTCCCCCTTCTTAATGCCTTGTGCCAGCCTGAGCTCCGTAGATGCCTTGGCTTCCCTTACTGCCCATGACAGCTCCTTCGATTCCATCAGGTACTCCTCCCTGTCCTCCTCCCTCCCTGTTTTCTTGTACCTCCTAAAGGCAGCTCTTTTCTTCCTTACCTTTTCCATGACCTTCTTGCTCAACCAACTTGGTTTTGTAGTCCTAGTCTTCTTGCTCTGGGCCTTGCAGCAGGTTTTGTTTGCCTCCACTATCCCCAACATTATGAGCTCCCTCCTCTGGTTAGTGCCCATGCTAGGTTGCATTCTGGCCAGGTACTCTTTTACCTCTTCCTCCATCCTCCCAAAGTCATCTCTCCTGAAGTCCAGCACTCTTGTGCCAGATTCCACTCCTTTCTTGCCCATATCCAATATGAGCCATACTGAGTGGTGGTCACTCCCTGACAGCGGTTCCTCCACTGTAAGTTCTCTCACAAACTCCCCATTTGCCAGCACAAGGTCAAGGGTATTCCCTAACCTGGTTGGTTCACTGACCATTTGCAGCACTGCACACAGAAACAGGCTGTAATGTTCTATCTAGTTTGCTCGAGTGTGCATCTAAGCTAATTCCCCTGGAGCTGCGACCCCCAGCCCCCACCATCCCCATTCCCTCCCCATCCCCTTCCCAGTAGTGTCCCCTTTGGTCCTATTCTTGTTCTTCATCCTATCCCATCCACCCTTGAAACTGTCCATCTTCACTGCCACCACCTCTGGCAACTCATTCCACCCATTCACTGCACTTTTAGTGAAAAAGTGCCTACTTTCCTTCTTGAATCTACCATCACCAATTTCAGGCTATGCCCCTAGTTGCACCCTCCTTTCACAAGTTGAAGATGCACTCTGTACCAATACTGTTTATGCCCTTAAGGTGCTTATAGGTTTTAATCATGCACCCCCCTTTCTTCTATCCTCCAGGGAGTACATGGCCAGATCCCTCAGCCTCTCTTCAGATGTTATGTCCCCCATACCTTTAATCATTTTGGCTGCCCTCTGTGGGACCCCTCCAGTACTCTAATATCCTTCTTCATGTAAGGGCACCAGAACTGAACACAGTACTCCATTTGTGGTCTCACCAGTCACCTGTACAGTGGCAGAACAACTTCCTCCCTTTCTAGAGGCGATTCCCCTGGCAATGCATCCTAGCATTTTGTTTGCCTTATTGCTGCTTTACAGCACTGTGGTGTGTATTTCATATCATATACAAAACTACAAATGTGCCCGAAATGACTGCTCCAAAGAAATATGCCTGAATAAAAGTAACTATTACAAAGATGCCCTCACAAACACCTGGGGAAACGGGGAAGTCCTTCTGGAATAATCTCAAGGAAGTTACAAAAATACTGCCCAAAACATCACCTTCAATGTTGGAAGTGGATGGGACTATAACTCTTGACCCTTCCACTATAGCTAACACGTTCAATAACGCATTCACTGACCTCAGTAGTGTTCTTCCTCCAGACTTCTTTGATGAAGACCTCCCTCCTGCACCCTCCCCCACCCCTGCCCCATTCCTCAAGTCACCCAACCTTTTTACTTCAGAGCAGTCAGGACACATGAAGTCCATAGATACATCTGTAAAGCTATTGCTGGATCTAGAATAAATGGCGACTCACTCAACCTCAAACTGCTGACCTTTACTCTTGATGAAGTGCTATCTTCTCTAACCTGGATTTTCAACCTCTCCCTCACCCTTGGCCAGTTCCCCGACAGATGGAAATCTGCCACTGTGATACCAGTCCACAAGAGTGGGGACAAGGCCCTTCATGGAAATTATAGGCCTATATTCATACTACCCAACCTCTCTGAAGCTATTGAATGTTTGGTATCTGACCAACTAATGGAATATCTGGACAAGTACAACATTCTTTGAAAACAATAGCAAGGTTTCAGAAAAGGCCACAACACCACATCTGCCCTCCTTGATTTCACAGGAGCAATTCACAACTCCCTGGATAATAATTACCTCACTGGTTCAGTCTTCATAGACCTGACCAAGGCTTTTGACACCGTCCATCATCGAATACTCTTCACAGAACTGCTAAAAGCTGGGCTCTCCCCTGAATCTACAACTTGGTTTAAGAGCTACCTGGAAAACCGTTCCCAAACAGTGAAAATTGCTGATGTCCTCTCTGATGCTGGACCAGTATGCTCAGGAGTCCCCCAGGGATCCATTCTTGGGCCACTCCTGTTCAGTCTGTTTTTGAACAATCTTCCACAATCCTGTGCAGAACAAATCCTACTCTATGCTGACGATGCTGTCATTCACACCACTCAACAGGACCCCCACCTTCTCCAAAACAAGCTTCAGAAGGGTTTCACCTCCATTGAAACATGGTTTAGTAGTCAAAAGCTGGTTCTCAACTATAAGAAAACCAAGTCAATACTTTTCTGTGGCTCCCACAAAAAACATAGGCTTCAGCCCCTTAATATTACAAACCGCCTTGGTGCTGTCCTTGAACAGGTTCACTCCTTTAAATATCTGGGGATCACCATAGACAGCAACCTATCCTACAGCATCCACATAGATAGCATCACCAGAGCTGTAAACACATGCATTGGTCTCCTCTACAGGCATAGGCAGTGCCTTACCTCGGATGCCTTAAGGATAGCAGTACAGAGCTCGGTGGTCTCCCTAATTGACTATGGTCTGATTATTTATGGCTCTGCAACTGTCACAACCCTCAAGCACTTATCCTTGGCCCTAAACAAAGTCTGCCGACTCATCACAGGATCCCGCCAACTCACCCATACGTGTGACCTCTATGCCCAAACAGAGTGGCTCCAGTTATCAAACCGCATCAAGTACCAAACTTGTCTAATGGCTAAGAAAATGATGCTACATGTTGCTCTCCCAGGAGTCCAAATTCTTTTCCATACAGCATGCAAACCCCCGCCTCACCAGGGCTTCAGAAAATCAAATGCTGCACATTCCTTGGTGCCGCACCACACAGGGCCAAAGATCCTTTGCGTACCAAGCTCCTAGCTGGATTAATGGACTCAACAAAGACATGTCCTCTCTGCAAAAGCTAGGCCTGTTCAAAGCCAACCTTCATCTCCACCTAGCTGCCTCTAGCTCCTGTGACTGTCCCTCATAATCTGATCTACCTCCTAGCACTTCTACTCCTACCCCTTCTCTTCCTCCTCCTACAGCCTACCCTCCCCTCCTGTTTTTTCCCCCTACCCCCAAGCACTTTTTTGAGGCCTGACAAATGTCCATGGCTGCACCGATCTTTTTGTGTCCATTCCAAGCCTCAGTTACCTCTGGCTACCCTGCTCCCTGGAACTCACTTTCCCTCAATGTAATGTACTTCAGCTGCTTATAAATGTCTGTGCACCATTTCTGCATTGTTACTCAACTCTATGTAATGTTTGTATTGTACCTCAATTGACGTGGAACCTTAGTAAAAGAGCCTTGGCTCAAAGGTACTTGTAATCCTAGACTCTAAATTAAAATTAAATTAAAATAAAATATAAACCCTGACCATTACTCCCAGGTCCTTTTATCCTCTGATACTGTCACCTGTATTCCCCCAGCCAATAACTGGCCTATGGGTTTTTGGCTCCCATGAACATTATTTTACATTTCATAGTATTAAAGTCCAGATACCAGTCCATTTCTCCAACTTAGCCAGGTCCTCCCTTAGTCCCTGTCTCTCCTTCTCCATGTCCACCTTCCCGCAGAGTTTAGCTTCATCTTCAAAAAGAGAGATCTTGCTACTAACCCCTTCAGAAATGTCACCAATAAATATATTGAACAGCACAAGACCGAGTATTGAGCCCTGTGGTACCTCACTGGTTGCAGGGCTAGGTTTGCACAGTCCCCCTACCACCAACCTCTAGTTCCTACTGCTTAGCCAGCTCCTGATCCATCACAGCATCTTCCCCCTAAACCCATGTCTCCTAGTTTGCTGATTAGCCTGCCATCCATGAGGCACTGAGTTGAATGCCTTGCTGAAGTAAAGGCACAGTATGACCCCCTCGCCCCCTGTTTAGAGACTTTGCCTCCCAGTTGAAGAAATTCAATCATGTAGGTCCGACAGGCCTCCCCCTGACAAATCCATACTGCCTGTCATCCTGGAGACCATTGTATTCAAGGAAGGACACTAGCCTTGCTTTTAGCATTGCCTCCATTAACTTGTCTACTGTGGAGGTTAGGCTGACCGGCCTGTAGTTACCTGGCTCACCCTTGCCACTCACACGGAGGGGTACCATGTGAGTTGCCCTCCAGTCCTGTGGCACACATCCCTTCCCAGGGAGGTGTCAAATATGTCTGTCAGTGGTGCTGCCAATACCCCTGCAAGTTCTTTCAGTACCCTTGAGTTTACCCCATATGGGCCTGGTGCCTTGCTCACTGTAAGCTCACTGAGCCCTCTTAAAACAAAGTCTACCCCAATCTCCCACTCACTCTCCTCCCTTCCCCAGTGATCCCCAATCTCCCCCTGTGGCATAGGCCCATCTGCTTTCTTGATGAAGACTGAGCAAAAATATTTATTTAGTGCTTCCGCTTGCTCCTCCCCTTTTTCTATCTATCTTTCCTCCCTCTTTATCCCAACTGTCTCATCCCTAGTGCTTCTTCTATTTTTTTTTTTTTTGCACTCTATTTATTCACCCACCTGACAGGACATCTCTCAGGCATTTTCGCTCAGTGCTGTAGCTCCATACTGCCTGCCTGAACCACACTACCTGACCACTTCATCTGGATCAGGACCCCAGCTATCCTTTCTCCTTGGAGAGGCCAGGGGTCCACCGGGGGGAAGTCAAGTGTTGCAGCTGACATTGGGCATGTGGGCCCAAGCTACTGGAGGTTGCAGTTGGTAGGTGTTTTCCTTTTTCTCCCCTAGCCTCATCCTCCCAGAGCTCGGACATGCAGTGATATCCCCTTGATGTCTGCTGCAACTCAATCCCTCTATTTGCAACTCTGCTGTCGGGTAGGCCCCGGATCCCTCCCCAGAAAGAGGAGAGAGGAGAGCTGTCTACAGATGCTTGATCATCTCTCTCCCCTGCTGACCCCTGGTGGCCCAGGCTCATTCCTGAACCCAGGTCACCGGCATGGCATGAGGTGTGGAATCCAGCACTTCTACCCTCAGTGCCACCAGGCCAGCTTCTTCTTCTCTCCTTGATTTATCGGAAAAAGTCCTTCTCCCCTTCCTTAATCCCCTGGGCCAATCTCAGTTCTTTCTCCGCCTTGGTTGCCCCAACCTCTCTGGCTGCCTCTTGATTTCACAGTGTATGCCTCTCTCTCTCTTCCTTCCTCATGGTACTTTTGTACTTCAGGAAGGCTGCCATCTTATCCCTTACCTGTTCAGCTATCCTCCTGTTATATAGCTAGGATTCTTGTTTCTGGAATTCTTCATACGAACCCTTGTATAGATGTTGGTGGCCTCGATTATTCCCATACTAATGATGGTCCATTTCTGGTCCACATCCAACTCTGGTCTGAACTTTGTCAGGTGCTCTCATATTATATTCCTCATTCTGTTGAAGTCTGCTTTTCTAATGTCCATCACCTTCATTTTATCTTAAAGCTAAATGTTGTAATAGGGGTAGTTTATGCACCGTCTAGAACTAAAATATGTGATTTTGAAAACCTCTCCCATGCTATAAAGACAAAACACTATGACTAGACTTAATAACTGGTGACTTTAATGCCCCTGGAAATCAGAGGAAGATCTTGGAACACATTTTAAGCTATTAGAAGTAACTCAAGTAATTACTAAACCAACAAGGAAAACACATTTGACAAGCCCAGAAAATATTCTGGACTTAATTTTTATAACTGCCAAAATAAAACCATTGCAGATTACAATTAACCAATCCATTTTAGGTGATCACAGCTCTTTAAGCTGTGATTTTGAGGTACTTGATGGCAAGTGGCAATTACCCAAAACAATGCCTCTAAAAGTAAGAAAGATGTTCAAACATTATAATAAAGAATTCATCCTACTTAAATTAACCTCTGTAAGATGGGACAGATTGTTTCTGATGCCCTCACTGGACCTGGCTGTTCAAGAGTTTACAAACTGGTTCAAAGAGGTGTGTGATGAATTGGCTTCTTTTAAAAATCAAACTCAAAAAAAGAGCCATGCACCTTGGATTACTGAAAAACTAAAAACTGTGTTTACATGGCGGCAGCACTGTGGCATGTACACCGCTCCCTTCCCGATGCACTATCTGCTGTCCCGTTTACACAGCCCACCCTCACAGCACTGCAGGTCGCTCTGAGGAGGGGCTGTGAATTCATTGGAAGCAGATTTTTAAAACAGCCTTTGTGGCAGAGCAAGTGCAGCAAAGCTCTCACACTGCCATTTAATGCGCTTCTGATCCTACAACTGAGTCAGATCAAAACAATGATCCAACAGGCACATATGGCACTCCTGAGAGTATTTACACTGCCAACTTTGCAGCGCATCAACCCGTGCACAAGGGTTGATGCGCTGCAAAGTCAGCACTGTAAACAGGGCTAAAGTAACAAATTCATGTTAAAAGCAGATTATGGAAAAAGGCTGGAAAAACACTAGATCCAATGGACTGGGAGAGGTACAAATTAATGAGAAATGCTTTAAAAATAAATATTAATAAAGCTGAACAAAACTATTACTGCATTAAAACCAATGAGGCTTCTGATTCAAGACAATAGTGGACTCTGATGGAATCCTTTGTAAGCCCAGGGAATCTGTGGCCTCCAATACAGATGCTTAGAAATGGAGAATATCAATCCACAAGTTCATCTGCAAATATTTGAAATGGATGTTTTGTGTCTCTCCCAGACTTGGAGATCCCTACTCCTCTTACAAAAATATATTCTTCTGAAGAAGACTACCACAACATATGCCTAGATTCAGATTTACATACATTACCTGTAAATAGGTAAAAGAAGAGATTAGAAGACTAAAATAATGAAAGCCCTTTGGCATTTTATTTATTTAAACATTTTGTAACTGTGAAAGGCACACTAAGCCGAAACTCGATTCCAGGTGCAGCCTGGGGGGGATGTGAGTAATTACAGTTATAAAAACATACAATTGTTACAGCAGTATATCATAACAGTGGATACAGCAATAATGCCGGTTAAATGGACAAAAACACTTGGTACAGTATCAATGCATGAACAATAGAATTGTAACCAAACATGAAACAAAATTCAGGTGATGAGACAAAATGAGACGAGATATACAGTAGTAAGTGCACTATTAGTGACTGTAGAGAAGTAAGTGCTTAGGAGAAACACAGTAGTCTTCAGAGTCTGTGGAGTGGAGAAATGTGTTACCTGGGACAGAGGCAGGGGGGAGGTGGCAGGAGTAGTAGTTGTTTTTTTTACAAATGAGGTATAAGGAGGAGTCCCTGATGGAGGGGGCTAGATTGTTTCACAGACTGGGGAGCCAGTAGGACAAAGCAGCCTTACCAGATGTGGAGAAGGGACAAGGTATGTTGAAGGATCTTTCATTTCTGTGTCTCAGTACATAAGGGGTGTGGGAGGCCATGGAGAGACTATCCGAGAGTTAGGAGGGTAGCATGTTGAACCAGAATTTAGATATAAGGTTGAGGGAGTGGATAAAGTGCCTCTGGGACAATGAGATTAGTCCAAGAGAGGAGCATAAATTGCAATGGTGACTTGGGGGAGGGAGTTGGTAGCAAGGCGACAGAAAGAGTTTAGGGGGTATAAAGCTTAGATAGCGTGGTTACAATGCAGAGCAATAGATCACATCTGCATACTAAAAAATGGGATAATCACTTTGGTTAAGATTTGGCACCTGGCTATAAGCGAGAGGGAGTCTCTCTGCGGGTACAGCATATCACGTTTTGGGCATAGTTGATGGTACTGACTATAGATTTTTGAAAGATTCGCTGGATACCATGGACCCAATCTTGACAATGTTATTTAATTGGTGTTTGATGGAGGGATCCTTCCCTAATTTCTGGAAAAAAGCAAAAATAATTCCATACACAAGGGTGGCTTCACATCTGAACCAACTAATTATGGGCCCATTGCACTGTTGTCTGAGGTGTTGAAGGTCTTTGAACGGCTGGTGCAGCATCAGTTGGGGAACCATTTGGAATGGTATTCCTTGCTTTCTGTGTCCAGTCAGATTTTCAAAAAGGGCACCCCCCCCCCCACGGACACCACACTCACGGACCTGGTAGATCTAATAGCATCCCAATTAGGGGGTGCGGTGTTCATGGACTTGTCAAAGGCCTTCAACACAGATGACCACATTTCGATGTTGAACAAGAGATAGGATTATCAAAGGAGGTCTGCGGATGGTTCAATTCCTATTTAAAAGGACATACACAACAAGTCCTTTTTTATGGATTCCTGTCGGGTAATGCCATGGTTCAGAGAGGTGTCCCACAGGGCTCCATTTTAGGGCCCACACTGTTTTTCCTCTACATAAACCGATTAGCAAAAGTGGCAAAATTCTCTGATATTAGGCTCTATGCAGATGACACCATCATGGTGGCAAATGGGAAGAATCTAAGTATATTGGAAAATATTCTCCAGCATGACTTTGCAGGCCTATGTACATGGCTGTCAGACTCTGGCCTGGTATTAAATAGTAAAAAAAAACTAAACTGATGGTCAGGGCTTGACAAATTTTAAAATTAGGTACTTGTCCACGGACAAGTGGCTTGTCAAAAAGTAGTTGTCTTGGTGCTTGAGATGGTAGTCCATGTATAAAATGTCATATTTTTAGTGGAAAGTATACAAATATAGAAAACCAAAACATATTTATTGTTGTATCAGTTATTTAGTGTTGTGATAGACAATAAGGAGAATAATATGAATTTTTTTTTTTTGTCAGGATGGAGAGGATTGTGACAGAATTAGCTCATGGCACCAGCAGCACAGTCAGTGAGAACATCATGCAGCAGACAGTACAGCATCAGCATCAGGAACAGTTATAGTAGGAAGCTGGAGCATCAGATTCACTGTCATCATCATCATCATCAACACTAGTGACAGCCTCAGGGACATTTTCATGAGAAGAACTAGTAGTTGAACTAGCATGACCATGACCATGAATGCGGCATGTGCCAGAGGATTAGAGAGTAGTCAGTGGTTGATATCTTGATCAAGATCAAAGCTATCTAATGTGGACCTTCAACTGCTATATGCAGAAATGACTAGTGTGTGTCATCAGACAAACCTGTTCTTATTTTTTTTTGTATAAGATTCTGAATAGAGAATACTCTCTCACATTTAGCTGTAGACACACTCATAGCATGCAACATTTCAGTTAGGCCAAGGATGTGAGCAAGATGGACCGGTCTCTCTCACAGTAGTTGTGATTGTGTTTGTGACAGAAATGGGAAGTAAGGAGTTAAGGGCAGCTTAATTTTTCAGCAGTCTGGAAAAAAAAAAGCACGAGCTGAAATTCCCCAAGCTGGAATTCTCACTGACCACTAGCTAAGATAAGAACTGCTGGGTCATCAATCTCGAATGTTCATGTATAGAAACATAGACTTTGATGGCAGATAAGGACCGCTTGGCCCACCTAGTCTGCCCATTTCCCTACCTACAGGATAAGCTGCAGATCCTATTTAACCAACAACCTATTTCTTCCTACCCCCCACAAAAATTGCCTTATGTCAGTCCCATGCATCCTTGAATTCTCCCACAGTTTTAGACCCCACAACCTCCTCAGGAAGGCTGTTCCATGCATCCACCACCCTCTCTGTAAAAAATACTTCCTCACATTACCCCTGAGCCGTCCCCCCTCTATCTTCAAATTGTGTCTCCTTGTTCTTGCACATCGCTTTTTCTGAAAGATGCTACCCTCCTGGACTTTGTTGATTCCACTGAGGTACTTAAACATTTCTATCATGTCCCCCCTCTCCCTCCTTTTCTCAAGGGTATACATATTAAGCTCCTTTAGTCTCTCCTCATATGGCTTCTCTTACAGACTCTGCACCATTTTAGTTGCCCTCCTCTGAACTGCCTCCATCCTGTCTATGTCCTTGCAGAGATGGGGTCTCCAGAACTGGCGTAGTATTCCAGATGGGGTCTCACCAACTGACTGAACAGGGGGATAACAACTTCCTGTTTTCTGCTGGTGATACCTCTCCCTATACATCCCAGTATCCCCCCAGCCCTCCCTACCGCCTTCTCACATTGCTTGCCAACCTTAAGATCATCTGATATGATTACCCCCAGGTTCCTTTCCATTTTTGTTGTTGTTACTACCTCACACAGACTCACAGTTTAAAGGGAGTGGTTCACTCAAATATAAACTTAAGGTTAAAAGGGAATATAATTGGTCACTGATAGGTGTTTAGCCTGATTTGGACAATTAAATACATACATACATACATAGTAGATGGCTGGTGCATTCAAAGGGGGAATAGGAATTACCTATTCTCAAGAGAGTATATAAGATGCTGAAAGACAGTGAGGAGGGTTGTTGTTGTCATTGTTGGTTACTCTCTGGGAGGTGAAGGAAGAACTAAGCCTGGGGTCTACCCTTCGAGCTATGTCTGTAGAGCTGGCAGTTAGCATAGGGTCCAGTGTTTGCTTGAAAGGATAGGAGAAGGGTAAGTTTAATAGTAGCATATTGCAGTAATAGCCTTTTTCTTTTGCCATCTATTATTTAAAAACATTTGTTTACTTTTCCTGTATCAGTGTTATGCTTGTGTTGAAAATAGATACAGTATCTTGTATTGTTCTGTTCACTTTCTGTTAAGTAAAAGTTGTTTATTTACTCGACAGTTGTAATTGTGATGTCATTTTTCAAAGGTAATACATGGTTTCCACTGGCTGAGGTAAACTCTGTTTATCATCCGCCACCCGAAAGACGCAGTACCAGACTCTGATTTGTGCAATTGCACGTTTGATTACCCAGTTTTGTAAACCTGGGAGATTGGCGCTGGACGACTCCAGCTGGTGGAAGCGAATACCCGAGGACAGACACCTCTCTAAAAGCTGTTCCAGCCCAGAGAGAGAGGTGGGTTGTCACAGTGTTCATAAGATGACATGGTGGATGTCCCAGAACCAGTCCACAGGGAAAACCGAGTAGTTTGTTTTTGCTTATTTCTTTGCATTTTTTAAACTTCTATGCAACTGTGAACATATTCAAATATTGTACACAATAAATTATATTTTATCTTTGTGTTTATTGTGTGATCCTTTTAGGTATGCCCCCCTAACAGTGACACCAATACAGTGACTTACATCGCTGCTGACAAAAATTGACATTTCATCAACAGTTCACTGTATTGGTGTGACAGAGACAGGGGCACACTGTCTACCGGTCCTGCAACCCCTCCCTGAATCCACTCTGACTCAGAGTTGATTATATTTAGAAAGGGGGGTGTGGGGGCAGAGCCCTCAGATGGGTTCTGGAGTAAAGCCCCCCAATAGAAAACTGGACCAGGAGTCCATCAGGATATATGTTGACTGCAACTTGCTTGTTTATTGAAATCTTACACCAGGCAAGGCATGCCCTGCAATGATGGGTCGCTCCCTCATTGCAGTGGCTAATTCATTTCAAATTGGTGGCATGCTTGCTGAACTAGTGTCAGCAGCAGCTTGCCACCACATTGGGTAAATAGTGCCAAGCCCAAAAATGCAGTGGCGGCATTGACTGCCACAGTGCCACACCTCCAAAACCCACTTCTCTCCTAAGCTGCCACATGTTTCTTGCACATGCGTGTACGTAAACATAAAAAGACAAATGACAGAATAGCAAACATAATAATTTACCCATAGTTTTTTCTTCTCTCACATAATAATGTAGCCTCTCCTCAGAGGAGACCATAAAAGTTGCTAACATTGAGCATGTATCTGGGGGAACAGTGTCTTTTACATCTTACAGACCAAGAAACTTGCCCATTGATGCCACAATAATCTGTAATTCTGCTACATGAAGAGTAAACTGCTTATAATTCTGAACTGAGGTATGCATTGGTATCCAGGCTTTGGGACTGTTTTTTTGCAACTGCTGCTCACAAATGAACAATCTCCTAGTGATTTGGGAAGGTGTTTTTGATAATCTACCCTCTTTTCAGATTGAACTCTGTTCACCGCCATCATCTGTGTCCTATTGGTCAGTCAATTCCAGACCCAGTTTACTATCTTGGGACCCACTCACAGGCTGCCCAGCTTGTTTACTAGCCTTTAATGTGGGTCAGTGTTGAATACCTTGCTGATATCCAGGTAGGCCACATTCACCAGTCCTCCCTGATCCAGCTCCCTAGTCACCCATTCAAAGAAATCTATCCAATCTGTTAGACATCTTCCCACTGTGAATCCATGTTGCCTCAGATGCTGTGCTCCACTGGATTCAAGATAAATCACAGACCTTTCCGACTGACTTATTTGACTGTGTCAGTAAGACAGTAAACAGTGCACAGTCAAGCTGAAGGCTGGGAGGTCAGGAAGCACTTCTTCATGGAGAGGGTGTCGGACACTTTGAATGCACTGCCAGAAGAGGTGATCTCATTGAAGACAGTGGGCAGCCTCAAGAAAGGCTGTGATAAGCATAGGGGAAGGTAAGGATCATGGCCAGGGGGGATGGCAGGAGTGGGGAGGGATGGCAGGGACAGTAGCTATAGCTGTGGACCCTGCAATATGAGCAGACTAGACAGACTAAAATGACTTTTGTCTGCTGGCTTCTTCGTATGTTCGCATGTTTAGTGCTGCTTCCATTAGTTTCCCCACCACCGAGGTCAGGGTGACTGTCCTGTAACTGCCCGCCTCCTCCTTGCGAACACTTTTGTAAAAAAGGAACTACATTTGCCCTTCTCCAATCCTTTGGTACCTCACCCGTTTGCAGCAAACTGTTGAACAGTGCTGTGAGTGGTGGTGCCAGCACCTCCCCTAGTTACTCTGTGATGTATCCTGCCTGGCCCCATTGCCTTATCCACTTTCAGATTAGCGAGTTCCTTTAAGACTCTCTCCTCCTTAAATGGACGGGTGTCCCTCTCTCTCCCAGTGGTGCCTAATTTTTGCCCCTCCCCTTTTGTGAATACTGAACAATAGTTGTTTATGATTTCAGCTTTTTCTTGGTCCCCCTCTGCACACTTCCCTCCTTCCCATTTTAGTCTCAAAATTTCACTCTTATTTTTTTTTTTCTTTCATGAACATAGCTGCAAAAGTTCTTGTCCTCTTTTATTACCTGGACTGTTTTTCTTCTGTGCTCCTGACTGCTTTCCCCACCTCCCTCTGCTTTTGCAGATAGAGTTCCCTTTCTTCTTCCATCTGTGTTTCTGTGTATTTCCTAATTTCTACCCTTTTCACCCTTACCTTTTTGGCCACTTTCTTTGAGAATCATAGTGTTTTTTTTCTTTCTCTTTGTTTTTTGCTTACTTTCCTAACGCAATATCATGTTGCCTCCACTAATAGCTCCCTTTAGATTCTCCCATTCCCCCCCCCATTTCTCCTTCCCTGACCCTGATTTCCTAAGACATTCCACCATCTTTGCAAAGTCGGCTCGCCTGAAATCCAGGACCCTTTCTTTCATGTGGTTTGACTCTTCTGCGGTTTTCACATTAAACCACACTATACTGTGATCACTTGATCACAGATAGAGCCCAATTTTTGCATTTATTATTCTTTCCCCATTTGTGAGTGCCAGCTCCAGAGTTGGTCCCTCTCATGTGGGCTCCATCACTAGCTGTCTTAGTCACACCCCCTGCAGGGATTCCAGGATGTCTCTGTTCCTGGCTGAGGCTGCACCAAGGGAAAGGCACGTTGAGTAGCATCAAGAACTTGCATACAAGGAAAGTGGGCACTCCTTTTTTATTTTTTATTTTATTTTTATTTATTTGGTAATTCAGATACAACCTTTGAGTATACACTCTTACAAAACATAAGATTGCTATGTAATACAGGAAATAGATAAATAATACATCTGAGTAACTGAGACAACTGAAATTAAACAGCGGTAGGAGATTTCCAATTTGCAACATATGTCATAACTGCCCAAGGGGGGCCTGTCAAGGTAGAGTAGTGGAAAGAGTAGGAGAAAGAAAAGGGGGGCAGGAAAGAGTGCAAACGAGGGGTAGATTAGAGAGAGAGAAAGGGATTGGGAGAAGGAGAATATTTATGGGGGACAGTGGGTGGAAAGCGGAGGTGTTGGGGGAGTATGGAGCGGAGGGGAGCTTGGGGGGGTGGCCAGGGATGGCAGGTGGGGGTCCAGGGTAGGTAAAACAGGAGGAAAGCTCAGACAGATGAGGGAAGGGGTTATCCGGGTTGAGGATATGGACACAGGTAAGTGACTCAGAGGTGTTTAAGTGGGGGTATCCAGGTTTAAGATATGGATTCAGGTAAGGCAGTCACAGGCGTTTGAGTTCAGCGGGTATTGCTTCAGGTCTCTTTTAAAGGACCAAACATTTGTTGTATTAAGAGCTGCAACAGTGATCTCATTTAGCCATAGTGGAGCTCGGTACATGAAGAATCTTTGTCCTAGTGAAGTTCTACGAAATGGGACATCGAGCTGTGTTGTCACTGTTCTTTGTGTGTTGTATTTGGAGCTTGCTTCCTTTACCAGGTCTGCAATGCAGGTAGGGGTTAGGGAGAGCATGGCCCTTCTCCCTAGCAGGCAAATTTTGTATCTGATTCTGGATTGAAGCAGTAGTATGTGGGCCAGACCATACAGGGTACAAGTGTGCGTGAAGTGGTCAGCATTTAGTAATAGTCTACAAGCCTTGTTAAGGACAGTGGCAACCCTTTTGAGGGCCATATCAGTGGCAGCGCCATAAACCACCAGCCTGTAGTCGACCAGGGAGAGGATAGAGCTGGAGACTGAGAGCCAGAGGGCTTCAGCAGTTAGGGTTTCCTTGTGCCTAAACAGGATCCCCAATTTAGTGTTCACAGCTTTCACCACCATGTCAATGTGCTGAACATACGAGAGGGTATCATCCACAATGGCACCCAGGTACATGAAGGAGTGAACCAGTTCCAGTGGGGCAGTCAGGTGATGTGTGATTGTTTGTTCTGGGCTTCTCCTTTTTAGTTGGGGGCTAGAGAGGAGCATCATCTTGGATTTTTTGTAGTTAAGTAGCAATGGGAAGGTTGTAAGCCTGAGGTTCAATTGGATGGAGCAACTATGTCACTCCCCCACCAGGCTTTATTAGGTAGCTCACCTTGGGCCTTCCCAAGATCCATTTCATTTTGCAGCCAGAGGCTCGGTCCTCTGTGCTGCCTTCCCGATTTGTTTTGCACTTGCTCTTCTTTTGGCACCTGGAACCTTGCCACCCTTCTGATTTGCCACCTAAGTCACCCCTGTGGTGAGTGCTTTGTTCCCACCTATTGGGGTGCTTGTTTCATTTGGTGCTCTTCTTGCCCTCCTTGTGCTTTCTACTTCGGCACTTTTGAGTGCTCCCCTCACTCTACTGTTCCCCCCGCTCCTGCCAAGTGGCCCATTCTTTGACTTCCCGCTGTTCTCCTTCCCAGCATCCCGTTCTTCACTGGTGGGGGTGGGGAGCAGCTGGCCATCTGTGGTTCTCTGCCTCGTCATGGCTCTTGCTCCTGCCCGCTGTCTGTCTGCCTGCACAGGCCCCCCAACCCGGTCTCTTCTCATTGTGCTCTTCGCCATGATGCCATGCCCTCACTGAGATCTTGTTGGGATTTGTGCATGCCAGCTTTTGGCTGGGGGTTATGCGCGGGGGTCGCCTAGCCTTTTCTGAGCTGCAAGGCTTTTTCATTTCCCATGGGCTGGTGGTTTTGATTGAGCCCTTGTTGCTGTCTGCCTTTTGCTTCTTCTTGCTTCAGTGTTCTATTCCTCTGTACTTGGGTTCTTTCTCATCACTCATCTGATGCTGTCTCTGTTGTTACCTATCTTGGATTTTGAACTGTGCTAGTTTTAGGCATTTCTATGCTCTGCCAGCTGTGCCCTGTGCATTTATGTTTTTTCCCCTATTCAGCCCATTCCTTCCCTATTCATACCCCTTTGCTGTGCTTTTGTGGCATGTGCTCTCATTCCATTAGCCTTCATTTCATCCCCCTTCCTTACCCTCAGTCTGCTTCTCCTCAACTCCTCTGCTAAAGGATTTCCCTCTGTTACCGTCCTTTGTCCTTTTACACCTCACTTTTCCTGTACCAGCATCTTAGGCTTCAGTCCATCTTCGTGCCTCATGCTATTCCTAAACTTTACCTTCCTTGTCCTGGTCATCAAGAATTTCCTCCATCACCGTGCCTTGTCTAGATTCCCATCTCACCTACCTTCTCCTTGCTCCAAGCGTGACCACGTAGCACTTTCTCAATTTGTCATTCTTATGTCTACCTCTCCTGGGCTCCCGCTGACTATCTCTAGCCACCTCATCGAACAGTGGTCCTCCTGCTGCTTTACTTATGTTCCTGACTTTGGTCATCATTGGGCATACCTATCATGACTCATATGCCACCTCTTTGAACCGCAGCCCTCCTGCCGCATTCATAAAGTTCCTGACTCCAGTCTTCATTCTCACCATTATTCCAGTTCAATTTCAAGTTCATTTCCTGTCTTCTTTTCCTCCATCTTCTTGTACTGGCAGACTTCTCCAGTTGGACTGCTACACTCATGCGGTGATCTTCAAGTCTTTTATATCCTCAGTCTTCCCCTAGGAGCATCTGGATGCCCTTTGCTTCTCTTATTTCTTCCTATATCCATGTCTTCCCATCACATGATCATGCATGCCCTCTAGGGGTCCCTGCTGCCTCTTGTTCCTTCTTCACTCTGTGCTTTCTTTTGGGGTTTCCCTTTTTCCATCATCTTCCCTACTCATATCCTTCTCTTTAACAGATCTGTCTCTTTAATGATGATCGTCCTTAAATCAATCGTCGTCGGCTTGGAGGGAAGGCGACCGAGGCCTTGGATCCCCAAAGGTTTCCTCCTTAAAGGTTTTTTTTCCCTCTCCTCCATGCCAATGGTCATAATATTAACTAGCGTTAGTGCTTCCTTGGATAATATGCTATCTTAGGTTTATTAGTTAGGTTCCGCTGTTGGATGTTGGCAGATGGTGGCCCCGGCTTTTCCCTCTCTCATTAGTCTGTTTTAATAATCTTCTCAGTCTTCATTCATTCATCATCCTCGTCTCTTCGATGCTCAACACTCAATTGGGTATTCTTTTTGGGCTTCCTCCTAAGCTACCTTTAGCTGATGGAAACATCACTGCGGCACCTATGGGGGGCCCTCCTCTAGGGTTCCTCGTGTCGTACCCTAATAGGGTGGTATATCCCACAGATAGAGAGGTGGAAAGCCACAACATATATCATATTCTAGCAGTAAGTCAAGTCACGCAAGCATTATCTCATCCAGTTGCGTAAGCACAATCAAATGGGAAGGTTGTAAGCCTGAGGTTCGATTGGATGAAGCAACTACATCACTCCCCCACCAGGCTTTATTAGGTAGCTCACCCTAGGCCTTCCCAAGATCCATTTCATTTTTCCCCACCATCCTCCCCTGCTCTTCCAGCGGGACGTCTCTCTTACCTGTGGGCTTCTTCCTAAGCTACCTTTAGCTGACAGAATCATCACCACGGCACCTATGGGGGGGCCCTCCTCTAAGGTTCCTCGCATCATACCCTCAAAGGGTGGTATATCCCATGGATAGAGAGGCGGAAAGCCACAACATAAATCATATTCACAATGTAAGTCAAGTCACACATCATCTCATCCAGTTGCTTAAGCACAATTGAACCTTTGGTCTGGTCTTTTTTAGATGAGAGTGTTCTGAAATCACAATCTACTCAGAAGGTAAAGGTATTTGAGTTGATGGAGTGCATCCAAGAGCACAGGATGAACTCACAGAGGTACTGTCTGCACCTTTAACACAATAACTTAACAGTCTGTTGCACATTGGAGTAGTTCAAGAAGACTGGAAAAGGGCAGAGGTAATACCACTTCTCTATAGTAGTAGTAATGAGGAGGTGGGCAACTATATTAATGTCAGCCATAAAATGTAGTTAAGGCATTAGCTTTCTCGGAGTATATCCACCGTCACAAGCTGCTGTCTCCAGTGCAGCATGACTTTAGGAAAGGCATAGCACATCCTCTGCCCTAGTCTCTGTTATCTCTGGAATAAGTACAGTTATGGACCAGGGGAAACTCTCTGGTGCTGTCTTTATTGACCTCTCCAAGGCCTTTGACCTTGTTGATCATACCATGCTTTGCTCTCAGCTTGGATCCCTTGGCCTGTCCCCCCAGGTCCTTCAGTGGTTCTCCAATTACCTACAAGGTAGACAACAGCTGGTCACTTTCAGCAAGATGCTCTCGGGGACTACTACCGTATCCTCAGGAGTGCCCCAGGGTTCAGTCCTGGGTCGCTTGCTCTTCTCCATCTTTGTCAATGCCCTACCCTCTACCACTGCAGATCCACCCTGTATGCAGATGATTTGGTCATCCTCACTCATTCTCGGGATATTGGGGACATCAACCATCAACTGAGTGAGGATTTCAGGAGCATCCAGTCCTGGATTGTGTCCCATAAGCTGGTTCTCAACCTTAAAAAAACTTAGGTCATGCTGTTTGGGTCCCTGGCCAAGATTAAGACCTCCCATGCCCCATTGTGCATCACCGGACTTGATGATGCTCCGGTCCTTGTCACTAGCAGCTTCAAATACCTTGGTGTGACATTCGACTCACAGCTCGACCTTGGGCATCATATCCAGAATGTTTGCAAAGCTGTCAGCTGTAAACTGAGTATGGCTTACAGAGCAAAGAGTAAACTCACCCCTGCCACCTGACTTGCACTGGCTCATGGTGTGTTATTCCCCTCTCTCTCCTACGGAAGCTTTCTGTTTGTTCGCACTGCCAAAGCACACCTTTCTAGATGGACCGTCTCTTATAGTATTTGTTGCTTCACTCTTGCTGCCCCTTGTCTCACCCATCACTGCGACCTGTACAGCAAGCTGAATTGGCTCTCTCCATTTCATTACTTTGACTTTGTCCTGGGATGCTTTATAGGTAAGGTTCTACGGACTGGCACTGCCCCTGGGTTGGCGGCACTCCTTGTACTGGCTGTCTCCTCTCACTACTCTCTGGGGTCCTACCGTTGTATATATAATAGTATTTATTGTGCTGTAAAGTTATGCACTGCACTGCTCAGTTCTTAACGCATAAGTCCTACTGTGAGTAACCACTTGTTCATGCAATGTGTGCTCTGACTCTGTAAACTGATTGATTCTGTACCTGTGTTGTCCAATGTATTTTAAGTTGTATTTCCTGTACCATTCAGGGTCGTACCTGAAAATAGGCAAATGTATTGTCTAGTGTACCTACCCGGTTAACAAAAGCTAAATAAATAAATAAGGTACTGTAAACACTAGTCAAAGGAAGTGTAGTGTAACGTATGTAATCCAATGGATTACAGTGCCTGTGGTCCTATGGAATCATAGTGGGAATGCATTAGATTTCCTTGCATGGGTAATGAAGGATGTAGATCAGGGTGGAGCACTGCACGTAAACTACCAGGATTTTACTAATCCTGTCAACAACATTCCACCTAGGACAACGGTAAGCAAGCTAATGATTGTGGGGATCAGTAACAAAGTGGTAACATGGCTAGGAAACTGAATAGTGTACAGAAGAAAGAAGGTTTAGGTAAATACAGTAGTCTCCAAGCATGGTAGGGTGAACAGAGGAGCACCTCAGTGTTCGGTAGTCCTATGTAATGTCTTTGTTAGTGACATACCAGAGGGGCTGGATGGGACAGTCTGCCTCTTTGAGGAAGACATGAGGATGTACAACAGGCTGGTCTGGGGGGGGAGATGGATGGGCAGGGATCTGAACAAAAGTAAGAGTGGTTAATGGTTTGGCAGCTGTGATTAATGCAAGAGTGCAAAATAATGCACATCTTCTGTAGAAACTGGGTAAATTGGGTTAAAATGCAGTTTAAGTCATACAATGACCACTTATGAAACATACCTAGGTGTAATCACATCACAAGACCTGAATGTTGCCAGTCAAAGTGACAATGCAGCCAATAGTGCTATTGGCATGTTGCCCTTGCATAGGAGGGGGTATCACCAGCAAACAAACGGAGGTGGTTTTGCCTCCCGAAATGGATAACTATTAACACCACACTTGGATTACCGTATCTACTTCAGGAGTTTTTGCTGCTTCATCTCACCATTCCAAAAGGACTGTTGCATGGGCAAAGAGGGTTATCACCTGTGCGTACCTAGTGTCTGTGGGAAGGGTGCCTCTACTCATGTTGGGAGTGCTGTTGTGTCACAGGCTGGGATGACCCTCTTCCTGCCTCTTGGTGAACTGGGCCGATGAAGCTTGTGCCCCACCTAGCCTCTATTGCTTGGTCCAGATTTCTTCACCAGCAGCACACCACCTGGATTAAGCTGTATTTAGCCCAAGAGGACCTAGTGGCAAGCATCCATCATCTCCTGGCAACTATTGCCCCATTTCTCTCCTCCCTACCCTTGCCATGCTTCAAGAAAACTTTGTCCTCTCCCAACACACCTCTTTTCTATCTGAAACCTCCTTTTTCACCCCTTTCCGGTCTGGTTTCAGGAAAAAACACTCAACCACCACCTCTCTCCTACAGCTCACAGACTCCATCCTAACTGGGATGGACAATGGGCAAATTAACTCTGCCATTTTTGTCGACCTGGCCAAGGCCTTTGACATGGTCTCTCACTCCCTTCTCAACTCACCCCCAGCAGATGACCTATCTCTCTCTGCAACAAACTGGTTCAAGTCCTACCTTATTGGTAGAACCCAATCAGTTAAGATCTTCCCCACCACTCCCAATTAGCACTGGAGTCCCCCAGCGCTCAGTATTAGGGCCCCTCCTTTTCTCCATCTTCTTAAATGACCTTCCCTCTGTTTGCTCCCCATCTTCTGCTATACACATGTATGCAGATGATACAGTCCTGTATGCATCTGGCTCCTGTCCTGTTGAGGTTACAACCAGCTTAAAGCGAGACTTCCACAAGGTTCAGCTCTGGTTTGCTAACCATAAACTTTTCCTCAGTGCCAAAAAGACTGTCTCCATGACCTTTGGCACAAGGCAGAGACTTTCAAGGCTTCCCTCCCTACCCTTGTTTCACATCCTTGAGGGGCCTTTACTCGAGCACACATCCTCCTTCAGGTACTTAGATGTTTGGTTGGACCAACACCTAAACTTCTCTGGACAAACTGATGCCATCCATAAGAAAAACTGTGCCCCAAGCTTGGTGCCCTGTTCAGGAACCATAGCTGCATCCCTCCTACGGCTAGGCGTGAATTTGTTCAGAAGATGATACTGCCTATTTTCGACTACTGTGACATGGTCTATGGTGCTGCCACTAAGTCCTCCCTGGCCAGACTGGACACCCTCTTCAATTCCTTCTGCCACTTTGCCCTGGATGCCCCCCCTCACCCATCACTGCAATCTTTATCATGTCCTATTCTTCCCCTCTTTTACAAATAAGCAACTCTCCCACTGTGCTAAATTCACCTCCAAGCACTGGTTGGGTGAGCTCCCTTTCTACCTCACCCCCTCCTTTATAACACCCCTCCCATTCCCTTAGATAAACCAACTCCCGTACACTGGTTGTCCCCCACAGATCCACCCAAATTGGCCAATCCATTTACTCTCACCGCCTTTCAAAAATGTGGAATTCTCTCTCCTTCATTTTACCCTGTGCACACCAATACCATCGCCCCACCCCCTAATTGCTCCCCCTCGTATCTCTCATCTACTTTTTCCCCCACCATCTTAAAGGGGTCTCTCTAGGACAGTGGTGGGCAAACTGCGGCCCGCGGGCCACATGCGGCCCTTGATGCAATTTTTGCGGCCCCGCGATGCTGTAAAAATGAATTAAATATCGCATTAAAATGTAGCGTGGTCCAAATAGTGGTATACCTTTAAGAGTATGCCATCGGGCGGTCATTAGGTGTGCGCTTGTCTGAACCCAGTTCTCCAATTCTCTATTCACTGCAAGTTCAGGATTTTAGAAAAACCAAGTGAAGAAGCTGAATAGTGTTGGTGGCGAGTCCTCCAAGATACTGTTAAAAATGAAATTAACAGCGCTGTACAAATAGCAGTGTAGCTTTTGCTGTAAGAGAATGACCAAGTTCTCCAGTCCTTCAGTCGCTGCAATTCAAAGAAAGAAATACAGTCAGACCTGGTTAAACCGTGATCTGTTATTCTGTTTTACTCATTATCCGTTTGGTGCAGTACAGTAGCCAAAAAAAAGCAATGTTAATTGCCTTGCTAAACCGGAATTCTCGCTATCCATAATCCGTAAATGGTTACAGCAATAAGGCCTGTATGAATGTAGTGTAATTTCACCTTGTTATTCCGGCCAGGTGTTAAAGGTGTGCTGAGGGAATTGAGAGCAGTGCACAATGTGCTAACGAACTCTGATTTAGTTGACATTTCAAGCTGATGTACATTTCATTTCATTCATTACATACAATTGCAAGCAGACAAAAGTGGAGGATCGATAATCACATTCAATTCAGTTCCAAGTGTGATAAGCACCTCTCCCTTTTGTTAAGTGCTGTTAAGTGCTGCTTCCAACTGCCCACCCTCCCTGAAGTAAGCAACCTTTCAATGTTAAAAAATAAATAACCCGCAGTGGTAGGCATGGTCTAGGACATCAATTTTTCCCCTTCTCTCTGTTTCCCCCAGTCCCCTTGCAGGGTTCTTCACATCCTGAAGGGGTCTCCAGGGGCATGACTCTTCCCCCTCCCTCCCCTTTCAAGTAAGCACTTGTTTACATACTAACCCGGCACTTATTGTCCCGTCTTTCCACATGTTATGAGTCACATGGTTGTAACACCTGCCATACAACTGTATGTTAATATTGATCTTGTAACTTGAATGTATAGGGTCTCATTCCAGTTGTACCCCTTCCCCCCAGGTTGCACCAGGAGACGAGCGACCTGTTGCTCAGTGTGCCTTCCTGGTGAAACATTTCAATAAATAAAAATCACCACTACATTGTACTCCTGTAAAGCTCTTCACTTATGGTTGAGTTGAAGTTTGCTGAAATGACTGCTGCTGTTACATAGAATTTGACGGCAGATAAGGACCGCTTGGCCCACCCAGTCTGCCCATTTCCCTACCTGATGGATAAGTTGCAGATCCTAGTTAACCAGCAGCCTACTTCTTCCTACCTCCACCCCCTAGAATTGCCTTATGACTGTCCCATGCATGCTTGAATTCCACCACTGTTTTTGACTCCACAACCTCCTCTGGAAGGCTGTTCCATACATCCACAACCCTCTCTGTGAAAAATACTTCCTTAAATTACCTCTGAGCCGCCCCTTCTATCTTCAAATTGTGCCCCTTGTTCTTGCACACCTCTTTTTTGAAAGATGCTATCCTCTTGGACTTTGTTGATTCCTTGAGGGTACATGAAAGTTTCTATCATGTCCCCCTCTCCCTCCTTTCCTCGAGGCTATACATATTAAGCTCCTTAAGTCTCTCTTCATATGTCTTCCGGTGCAGACCCTGCACCATTTTAGTTGCCCTCCTCTGGACAGCTTCCATTCTGTCTATGTCTTTGCAGAGATTGGGTCTCCAGAACTGCACGCCGGATGACAGCAGATGCTGCATACAATGACCCGATCACGTGGGTTGTGTTTGGCGAGCACTGTCTGCCTTTTTGGTTGTGCAGCACTTTCAAGATTTGTCTGGTAACATACCATGACATACCTGGTTTGTAACAAGATGTAAAAGAGCTACTGTTACCTACCCTAACAACCGATCAACCACTGCCACTTCACTTATATTGTTCCTGTAGTCGTCCCTCCCTCCTGGTTAACATCTCTATGCCACAGAGCTTTTAGAGTGGCTCCTCCATTGTTGTTGAATTTGCCCCCATTGATATTTGTAGGGCAAGCTCAGGCAAGGACGTTGAATCCTCATAGAAATTGACAGCTGATAAAGACCACTAGGCCGATCTAGTGCGCCCATTTAACCTACCTTCATTGGTGGCCACTGACCCAACTTGTTCATCGGCTTTAGCCAGTCCTTACCAGTTCTACGGTTCCCTTATGCCAGTCCCATGCATGTGTAACCCCCCCCCCACTATGCTTGCCCCCCCATGTCCTGGGGCAGGATATTTCATGCATCCATCACCCATTCCATGAAAAATAAAATTCCTCACCTTTCCCCTTACAATGTGAAGAGGAATTACATGTGTCCACCTCCAGTCCTCTTGAATCACTACTGTGTTGAGCGACTCACTGGACATGGCTGCCAGTGTGGTACTGCTAGCTCCTTCCATAGTTCCTTGAATATCCTGGGATGTATGCCATCTGGTCCCATTGCCTTGTCAGCCTTCAGTTTACTGAGCTTCTGTAGGACTCCCTGCATTGTAACTGGACTAGTGTTCACCTTGCTCCCCCCTTTGTATCTGATGTCCATCTGTGGCCCCTGGCCCTCTCCTTCTTCAGTGAATACGGAACAGAAATATTTATTCAGTATTGCTTACTTTTCCAGATCTTTGTTGAACCTAGTTAATTGACGTCATTGTGACTATTAACTTGTGTTGCATTTTGCCTTAATCCACTGTCATGTTAATGGATTTGCTATTAATTTTTTTCTAAACATGCTATGCACTTAGACCTCTGTGGATTTGAGGCTATATAAATTAACTTTGTCTGGCCATGTCTAAAGCAGCTAAATATGTGTACCCTGGAAAATGATAGGGGGATATCACAGAAAAATAAAAATACCTCATGTGGCTTTATAAATTACAGGAGAGCATTATTTTTACAGGGAAGAGTGCTCTAGAATGGTGTTTATGCTATGAAGCTGGAAAGGTGTCAATTCAGGAAAGATACATTGACACTGTCAGCAGATAAGGGCTTATGGCCCTTCTAGTCTGCCCATTTAAGCTTTTAAGTTCCCTTGGTTTTTCTAGAAGTCTGCTGCCTTTTACCAGACCTCCAAAATTTCCCTGTGTCTATCCCATGCCTTCTTAAACCCTGTGATTGTTTCAGCCACTGCCACTTCCTCTGGCAGGGTGTTCCACTTGTCCACCACCCTTCACGTGAAGAAATTCTTCCTCACATTTCCTCTGCACCGCTCTCCCTCCAACTTCACCTCATGCCCTCTAGTCCTAGAACATATTTTTTTTTTTGCTGTAAAATAAGTGTATTCCTGTACTCTGGAAGGTACTTGTATGTCTCCATCATATCCCCTCTTCTTTCTCCCCTCCAGGGAGTACATATTCAAGTATTTCAGCCTGTCCTCATGGGACCTGTGATACAATCCCTGTACCATTTTTGCTGACCTGCTCTGAACCTTCTCTTCCCTATATCCTTATGTAGGGAAGGTCTCCAGAATTGTACACTGTACTCCAGGTGTGGCCTCACTAGTGTCTTGTATAATGGAATTATGACCTCCCTTTTCCTGCTAGCGATGCCCTTGCCTATGCACCCCAGCATCCTATTTGCGTTACCTGCTGCCTTGTCACAGTTTCCCTACTTTAAGGTCATCAGAGATGATAACCCCAAGGTCCTTTTCCTTCTTGGTGCATGCTATATCCTCACCCTGATATGTTGTTCCAGGGTTCTGTGCCCCACATGCACTTCTTTGCTCTGAATTTCAATTGCCAAACCACTGACCTTTCTTCAAGCTTCTGCATCTCCCTCCACATTCTGTCTACACTCTCTGGCATGTCCACTCTCTCACAGAGCTTCATGTCGCTGAAGAAGATGTTGAATAGGACTGGTCCCAGCACTGATCCCCGGGTACCCGACTGGTCACCCTTCCCTCTGTGGAATGACAGCAATTTACCACCACCCTCTGTGTCCTGCAGCTCAGCCAATTATCTACCCACCGCACTACTGTCCTGCCCACTCCCATATTACCCCGCTTGTTTAATAGCCTTTTATGTGGCAGTGTTAAAGGCCTTGCTGAAGTCTAGATAGGCCATGCCCACTGCCTTCCCCGATCCATGTTCCTCATCACCCAGTCAAAAAAATTAAATGAAGTTTATCTGGCATGACTTCTCCCTGGTGAAACCATGCTGCCTTGTGTCCTGTAGTCCGCTGGCAACCAGATGTTCACTAATGTCCTTCAGTAGTGCTTCCATGATCTTCTCCACTAAAAAAGTCAGGCTGAGTGGTCTGTAGTTCCTCTTTGTTCCCACTTTTGTATAAGGAGACTATCAGCTGTTCTCCTGTCTTTCAGTACCTCGCATTTCCAGTGATCAGCTAAACAGGATTGCTAGAGGTTCATCCACCACCTCTCTTAGTTCCTTTAGGACCCTGGGGTGCACCCCAACTGGCCACATTGCTTTATCAACTTGTTCCATCTAGGTCTTTTGGGACCCGTTCCCATGTAAAGGGACTTGTGTTCATGTCTGTGCAATTCCCAGCCCTTGTACTCCCTTCAGGCCCATTACCCTACTCTCCCTCAGTAAAGACCGAGCAGAAATATTGGTTCAGTCTGTCAGCTTTACTGTTTTCATCCTCTACACGGTCCCATCCTCCCCCTTCAGTCTCACTATCCCTTGGCCCTTTTTTTCATTTATGTACCTGTAAAAGGTTTTGTCCCCTCTACCCACTGATTTTGTAAAGCATTCTTCTGTCTGAGTTTTGGCTTCCACTACTGACTTCCCTCTGCTTCTACCAAACCCCTTCTGCATGTGTCTTTTTGTATTGCCTGAATGCAATCTTTTTGGCTTTCACTTCCTCCTCTACCTCCTTGGAAAACCATAATGGCCTCCTCTTCCTTTTCTCCTTGCTAACCTGCTTAATGTATAATTCTGTTGCTCTTGTAATCAGTTTTAAATATTGCTCACTCTTCCTCAATCTGATTCCCTCCCCATTCCCATTAATGTCTCTTTCAAGCATCTCCCCATTTTCCCAAAGCCTGCCCCCTTAAAATCCAGGATACATGTGTTTGTGTGGTTTGGTTCTGCTCCTTCTGTGATTTCAAACCACAGTGACCGGTAATCACCATTTCCCAGGTGCTCCCCCACTGTTACCCCCATCACTCTGTCCCCATTTGTTAGCACAAGGTGCAGTATTGCCTTCTGCTGAGTTGGTTCCATGATCAGTTGCTTGAGAAGGCACCTTGAAGAGGTCAAGGATAAATCTGCTCCTGGTTGATGCTGCGGAGGCTCCAGTCCACATCTGGAATATTGAGTACGAGGTCTCCAACCAGCAGCACCTCACCCTTGCCTGCCATCCTCTGGATGGCTAGCATTGGCTCCCTTTGTGAGATGTGAGGAAGCAGCTCTTCACATAAAGGGGGATAGAAACATAGAAACATAGAATTTGACTGATTGGGTCTCCAGAACTGCATGCAGTACTCCAGATGGGGTCTGACCAGCTGTCTGTACAGAGGGATAATAACTTCCTGTTTTCTACTGGTGATGCCTCTCCTGTGCATCCCAGTATCCCCAGCCCTCCTTGCTGCCCTCTCACATTGTTTGCCCACCTTAGGTCATCTGATATGACTACCCAGGTCCCTTTCCATTTTGTTGTTGTTAGTATCTCACCCCCATTGTGTACTCTTCCCCAGGGTTTTGTTTCCCAGGTGCATTACCTTGCACTTCTTAGCATTGAATCTAAGCTGCCATACATTTGACCATTCCTCTAACCTTGCCAAGTCCTTCTCATCCTTTCCACCCCACCTTGTGCATCAACTCTGTTGCAGATCTTTGTGTCATCTGCAAAGAGACATACTTTACTTCCAGTCCCTCTGCAATGTCCTTATAAAGACATTGAAGAGGACCGATCTAATACTGAACCCTGCGGTACCCACTAGTAACCCCTTTTCTTCAGAGTGGACTCCATTTACTATTACTCTCTGTGTCCTATTCACCAGCCAATTCTTTACCCAGGCTGTCATCTTGGGACCCACTCCCAGGCTGGCTAATTTGTATATTAATCTTTTGTGTGGGACTGTGTGGGACTGTGTCAAATGCCTTGCTAAAGTCTAGGTAGGCCATGTCCACAGCCCCTCCCTGATCTACTACTTTGGTCACCCAGTCAAAGAACTCTATCAGATTCCCCCTGCCTACGAAGTAGGGACATTTGTTTTCATTTTTTTGGTTTGGTTTTTTGAAATCATAATTTCATAAATACAGTAATTGTTTGCATTATAAAGCCTAAAAAGAGCAATAGGCAACCATATTACATAATGCATACAAAATGTCTTAAACTATAAAGGATTACCATCAACCAGAAATCCCTCCCCTCCTCCTCTATTTTTCCTCTCTTCTTTTTTCCATCACTTAATTAGTAATAAACTTTTGTCCTAACACATGTTACCCATTAATAGTTTTAATTTTCCCTCAAATAAAATCAAAATGTCCCATCGTGCCTTCCATCTAGAATTTATAGAGTTTTTCTTTTCTGCACACTTTAATTTCTGTAAATCTGTAACCATCATTTGTACCAGTACCAATTCAGGAATATCTTGTTGGTGTAGTATTAAAGGCATCTACCCACCCATATCCAATATAGGAAATGAACATGAATGATTTGCAACGTATTCACCTTATCCACTGTATTCAGTGTAGAAAAAATACCATAAAATAAAGCCTATGGTGAAGGAGGGATTATTAACCAGCACTTCCATCTGTTTATCAAGGTGTCCCAGAATCTGACAGCACATGGACAATGAAAATATAGGTGATTCATTGTTTCTAATTTAGCTAAACATTCTACTCTAGGGTAATAATGTTCCTGTAATGATTTATGTTTTTGGTTACTTTTCCTGTTAATCCTATCATGAAACCCTAACCAAGCAGTGTCCCACATATGTGCTGGAATTCTGTTGTTAATAATGTAAGATGAAATCTGTTCCGGTTGAATAGCCAAAAATGCTGAAAAAGGGTATTAGATGAAGTGTGTACTCAGCACTTCTTCTTATAATACTTCCAGTGTTTGACTTAACACTCTTTCATACCTGATGTTCCATAATTTAATTTTAGCAAAAACAATTTCCCAAGCTTTTATTAATCAAGAGCTTCTCTTATTTTTGTGTAAACAATTTTCTGCTTTCCACTCATCTAAAACTCCTTTTAACCTCGGAAATCCCCATAGTGTCCATAATTTTGGCTCCTGTTTTAGGAGAGGAATCACATTATAGTAAAAAAAATCATAAAAAAAAACAAAAACTGGATTAATCATATCTATTTCTCCATTTTTAATACTCATATACAATATGTTCCTCTTTACTGGGTTTAATCTACTGCCCCAAATACAACTAAAAAAACCATTTTATATTCTTGTTTCTAGATGCTTATGTAAAGGAAAAACAACACTTAAATACAAAAAAACAGGTAATAAAAATGTTTTAACATAATTCACTCTTTTTTTTTTTTGCTACTTTCCATCTAGACCCAATTTCCACTTTCTCTATTGCTATTCCCAGTGTATGTTCCCAATTGTAGGAAGTGTTATCCTCTCCACCTCAATAAATTCCCAATATTTTGCAAGGTTCTTGTGCCACCAAAAAAGTACCCACATAATGTGTATCAACAGAAAATCTAAAATCTTAGTCTTGTGCAGATTCAAAGCTGCTCCTGTAACCCTACCTATTGCCTGTATCATCTCACATGCTAAAAAAAGGAAACTTCATCTTTCAAAATTAAACAGCTATCATCTGCATATGTGATAACTTTACAATTTACTCCCATCAACTGATCCACTTCCTTAATTAATGGGGATTTGTGCAATATTCTTAATATTGGATCTAACACAACAACATATAAAAGTGGGCTAAGGGGGCTTCCCTGTCTTAATCCTCTACAAATCATGTGTCTACCTCCCTTCCATCCATTTTCATATGGGACCACAAATGCTAATGCATAACACATTCTCAACCATCCTATAAATTCCTCGGGCAAACCAAAAGTGGTCAAACATGCCCATAAAAAAGAATGGGAGACAGCAACAAATGCCTTAGCTTGATCCAAGCTCACTAAATATCCACACTCTCTTAAAAGACCATCACCTACCACGACCTGTCCCATAATTTCCCTTAACAATAATAAAGCATCCAAAATGCCTCTCCCTGGTACAGCACAATATTGCATTGGACTGATTACTGAGGGCATAATTTCTGATAGTATGTTCCCTAATAGTTTTGCAAATATTTTAAAATCAACATTTAGCAATGTTAAGGGCCTCCAATTATTTATATCCTCATGATCCCCAGATTTAAATAAAAATATCAAAAACCCTTCATACATTTGTGTCAGTAGAATGTTGTCGTTTAGTATATGATTATAAAACAGAAGCAAAACTTCTGGCATTATGACCCATAATATTTTATAAAATTTGTTAGATAACCCATCTGAACCTGGCAAAATATTACTATATAATGAATTTATTAACTGTTTAATTCTAGAGTTGTAAATAACTTCACTAATGATGCTTTTTGAGAGCATGAAATCTCAGGTAGTTCTGCCATCTGTATAAACATACTTGGTTGAAACCACTAATTTTTTACCTCCCCAAATTGCTTCTCTACATACTCATCCACCATTGTCATTATCCCCTTATTATCCCCATGTTTTTTCCCATGCAAATCTTTCAATATTGTAAATCCTCATTTATCCCTTCTCTTTTTACTCACCAAAAAGGGATTAACCTGTTCTGACTTTCCCTGAGTGCCAAAGTTTTGTTCTTTATATAGTGACATAATGCGAGAATAATGAAAATCCTCCATTTCATGTCGCAACATAGTAATTTTGTCTGACAAATGTTTACCCTCTGTCAATTGTCTCTATAATAAAATCCCTAATTCTTTCCTAGACGCCATATACTTTTCTTTTTTTGTTTGTGTTCTATATACACTTAATAATTTAACATAATTAACCAAACACTTCTTCATATCTTCCCACCAGAGGCCTATATCATCATATAAGTCTATTGTTGTCATTGTGTCCTGTAATATACACTTTGATTCTTGCATAATATTTGTATCAGTTAATAATAAAGTGTTAAGTCATCCTGCCCCTACCCTTAGTCTCTGGAGGGACTGAAACACAATACCTAATAAACAATGATCTGAAGTTTCTATTGGAACTAATTTTGCAGCAGCAACCTGGAAGGACTTATGGACAAATAAAAATCAATGCATGAAGAAAGAGGTCCTTTATAAAAAGTTGTTTTTTTCACTAATATTGTATCGAGGAAGGCATCTTTGAGATCGGCCTGGGACAAGACTTGTTTTAAAAAGTTTTTGTCACAGTAATGCTTCTCTCCAAACTTTTTTTCTTTAAAATTTATATTGAGATCTCCACCAAAAATCAGTTGACTGCTTTTATGTAAGTAAGGCTGTAATCGTTGTAACAGCTCAATTCTGACTTGATTTGAGAGTTATAAATGTTAATTAATTGAACTTTTATACCATGAAACATTATATCTATCATAAGCACCCTTTCAGGTTCAATGTCAACTAGCTGTAATAATATCACTTCCGTAATTAGAAAATATATTCCTACCCCACTACAAGGGTCAACTTGCAGGGTCTGCAAGAGAAGCCATATGAGGATAGACTAAAGGAGCTTAATATGTGTAACCTTGAGGAAAGAAGGGAGAGGGGGGACATGATAGAAACTTTTAAGTACCTCAGTAGAATCAACAAAGTCCAAGAGGGTAGCATCTTTCAGAAAAAGAGACATGCAAGAACAAGGGGACACAATTAAAGATGGGGGGTGGTTCAGGGGCAATGTGAGGAAGTATTATTTCACAGAGAGGGTAGTGGATGCATGGAACAGCCTTCCTGAGGAGGTTGTGGGGTATAAAACTGTGGGAGAATTCAAGAATACATGGGACAGACATAAGACAATTCTTGTGGGGGGGTAGGAAGAAATAGGCTGTTGGTTAACTAGGATCTGCAGCCTATCCTGTAGGTAGGGAGGGAAATGGGCAGACTAGATGGGCCAAGCGGTCCTTATCTGCCATCAAAGTCTATGTTTCTATGTTTCTGGAAACCAATATGAAACACCCCATCCCCAATCTCCTTTTGCCTGTAAAATATCACTTTCTATATGCAGTCTTGTATTCTGCAAAAAAATGATATATTTCAAGGAATACAAGATATCAACTGTTGTAAGACGTCTTTTCCTATTCTTTATGCTATTCACATTTAAGCTAGAAAAGAGAAATCACCATTACTTAAGGAGGATTTTTTTTTGGTTTCCCACTTGATCTTGTCACACATTGTGAGGTGGGTAACACACAAGCCCCCTTTGCCCCTCTCAAAGATATTTGAATACCACCTGTTCCCTCCTGATCAATCGGGTATTCCTGCTCCATCTGATCACGCCATGATTTTAAAGGAATATATCTATTAGTGAGTGGTACTGGGGACGGAGTGGGGTCAGGGATAAACACTTTATTTATCTTTTCCTTTTTGACTTCTAAAAAAGGTCCCTAAATTTGTGTAGTATCTTCAATATTCAAAATATCTGAGTGAGTATCATTATCAGAATCATCCAAAAGGATGCTGCATGGAGAATCTCTTGATAAAATGCTCTGTGAGCTAATTGAGGATCCTTGGGGTATAACAAAGGGAGTATCTTTAACTTCCAGACTTCTTCCCTGAGACTTCCCCGGAATTTTCTTTATAGCATCCTGACTACCTGTGTTTAGTAAACTGCAGGCTTTGGAGCTTGGGGGTTTCCTAGTCAATCCTCTTTGTGCCCTCCTCCCTCTTTGGCTTTCTCTCCTGTCCAACATATGTTCTACCTCAGTTGCTACAATAAAGGGAAGCTTTGCTTTTTTAAAAAAGTAAACTTGATCAGAGGCCTCATCCTGACCATTTGACCCCCATGGACAGTCTTCATATGAATGCTCAGAATTCCCACACAGGTTACAAGCTGGAGAGACTTCAGAATCTGCTGCTACATGCCCAATTACTCCATATATAAAACATTTAACCTTGTCACAATCTGTATTCAAGTGTTCAAGTGAGCCACATTTATAGCAACTTTTGGGTTGGCCAGCGTAGAAAATTAGCCCTCTGTTCCTTCCCAAAAAAAAAAAAGCTTGGTAGATGTTGTATTCCAGACTCTTCATGAAATAGTTATACCCTAAAAGTCCATCCCCCAGTCCAAAACCTGTTATCATCTATTATAGGTTTAGGATGTTCCATAATTTTACATCTTTGTTCCAGCCAGTATGTATTATTGGCTACATTTACCCCTTTGTTTCGAAAGAGCACAGTTACAGTCTTAATCATGGGTTTTGTAACCGGAATTACTAAAAAATCATTCCAAATGTCCAAATCTTTTACCTCATAGTAGAACTTCCAAAAACCTATCTAACAGTTTCATAGTACAAAAACTTACATCATAATTGTGGTTCCCTGCTGAGTGAATTAATGCATATACTTCCGATGATACAAACCTCAAACTATCGATAAGCAATGTTTTACCCATCTATATCCTATCAGGAACAATTGGAGCAGAACCCCTGCATTTCAGTCTCACTAAAAATCATATTTTTCCTTCCAAAGCAGGGCGATGGAATAAACCAGTATAGTTTTTTTTCCCCCGGTGGGTTCTTAACCGACATTATTCTTCGTATTATCTCAAGTAATTGTAGTTCAATTTTCAGTTTCTCTAACAGCAGACTCGTTTGTTTTGGGCATCCTAAACTCAGTTTCTGGGTTTAAACTCACCCCCATATGTCCATGTGTAATATCTGTAACATCAGAGAGCCGGTCATGGTGCTTGGCGCAGTTTCAATCTCGGCTGTTTTCTCCTCAGCCGGCGCCTGTGCAATATGCATATTCTGGGACTTTAACTCACCAGAAATAAAAATACTGTCATCAGATATCTCTGCTGAGTTTTTTGCAAAAGATGTAGAAGTTTCTGGAATTGGAATGAGTGGGTCAGGGATCCATATATTATTCCGATGGATCCATCCAGCTCTGGTCAGAACATCTCCCGTTGACCATATCTCCTCTCCTTCTTCTCCCGTGAATTTGACGGTACCTGCTGTATCTCTGATGCTTCTAGTTCTTCCGTTGAAATAGCAGTAGGTTCTATTGAAATGCTTCCAGGCAGTCTTTTTTTCCCCATAGATGTAGGGCTGGCTATTGAACGTTTCCTTTTCTTTTCATCCTCTAATCTTTTCTGGCATATTCCATAGTCTCTTTCTGCCTTTTGGATTAGTTCCAACAATTGTTTCTTTTTTAATTCTAATTCCATTTTTAATAATTCTTCTGACATAAGTTTCTCTTCTGGTACCTCCAATGGCAAATCCAGGTCCCCTTACTGAGGAGCAATATCTTGGGCTAATGCAAAGAATTGTCCATGTTAGCTTGTAAATCATCCTCCAAATGCTCCTGAGCTCCAGGGACCAGACCTTCATCCTCCACAGCCTCCTCCATACTGGAATCCTCCATTCCTGCAGGCTGACGGACAGTACCACCTGCCTACAGAGTAGGGTAATTTCCCTGTTGTCCTGGCTACATTTCCCTCATTCACTACAAAAAATACCACCAACAGCTTAATCTGGTTCAAGGTCAGTTGGCATTCATCTGTATCCCCTTCCCCCAGGTCGTGCCTGAAAATAGGCAGGATTTGTCTAGTGCACTTACCCGGTCAACAAAAACTAAATAAATAAAATAAAAAAAATAAAAAAATAAAATGTAGTGGGAGGAACAGAACTGACTGACTTTTTTTTCCCTCCAAAGTGCTGCTCCACAGATCACCCCAGTACTGCTAGGTGGAAAATCTTCTAATTAGCAAACAGAAAAGGATAAATACTTGAGATAAAAAGTGGTAGCTGACTACATCTGAAAGTTACAATTAATTACAGGCACTTTCCAGACAGTACAATAACTCTTTAATCTTAAAATTCCCTCTGTACCATATTTATTTATGCCTTTTATTTATCTTAAGGTTTCTATCATGTCCCCTCTATCCCTTCAGGGAGTATATGCTGAGCTCCCTCAGTCTCTCCTTGTGGTGTTTGTCCTCCAAACAGAGGATCATCCTGGTTGATCTGCACTGGACCCCATCCAGTAATTAAACATATTTTAGTAAGTAAGGGCACCAGAACTGCATGCAGTACTGCAGGTGCAGCCTTACCTATGACCTGTACAGTGGCAGGATGGTCTCCTCTCCAGGACGTGATTCCTCTAGCAATACACCCCAGCACCTTATTAGCCTAAGCTGATGCTTTTTTACTTGGATTTGCACCATTGCACGGTACCATCCTCGTCCACTCTTTATACAGTACTCATGAAGATTTTTTGCCTGGATCCTAGGGATTGTGGGATGAGGTTTGGGTGGCTTGAGGGAACAGTCAGTCATACTAGTAAAGTAAGAATATCAATGGAATCCTGTGGTTCTTTATAAGTCAATTGTTACAAACAAGGTACTCTAAACATAAACAATAATTATCTGATGCACGTGGTCAGTTTCCTCCAACGCCAGAGCTGGCATCTTGTTATTCTTCCTCTGAACCTGTAGACAAAGTGGAAAAGGAGTTAGTTATTATTAATAAAAATAACAATCAGCTGCACCAGGTTAGAAAGGGATTATTTCTGGGATTCAAAGTGGTTTAATCAGGGGTTAGATACTGATATCACAACAGTAAAAAGGTTCATGAAAAGACTTGGGTCACTCAAAGGCCAGCCTAGAGAATATGAACAGGATTTAGTATCCCTGGGACCACTTCTGTCTTGGAGGACAAGTTGCTTCACTCAACTACCATCAGGGCAGGATGAAGCCACCACCATCTGCATGACCTACAGCACCGACAGTGCAACAGGCTTCCAAACTGGCAAACAGTCAAGGGAGGAGGATGCCTATCCCCCTCCTATCCCTATTATGGAAGGGGGGAGAGACTGAAGGTAAAAGCAAGTTCCTGAGATGAGGGGGCAGGGCTGGGCAGCTAATAGTTCCTTGTGTCTGTGACACTGTGTTCCTACTGCACTGTTCTCTCGCTGTGTCTCTCGCTCCCTCCTGGGTGCCCAGTGCTGCTTGTTTTTGTGCCTCTGCAGTCCCCATTGCTGCCTGTGCTCTGTGCAGTGGCTCCCCACCCACCCTATAGCTCTCCAGAGAAAGAGTGCACAGTAGAATCTCCCACAATTCTGAGTGTGAGAGAATGATTCAGTGGGGCTTCGCTGCTGCCCACCATTTCCAGAAATGTAATATCGGGGAGAGAGACAATGACAGAATGGGCTCCTCTTCCTCTTTTGAACCCCTTCTGTGGCTGGCAGACTTTGCTCCGGTAGTCAGCCATCCAGCCAAGCATCTCTGCGTCTCCGTTGACAGTCAGCACACCGCACTGAGAGTGTGAGAGACAGCGCTGCACATTCGGTATAGAGAGAGCCCCCTCCCTAACTCGCGTCTGTCATCTGCTCCCAACTCTGCACCACCATCAGCTGGGAGCTACCCCTGGAGTGGTCATTTCACTGCTTGCACCCAATACTGTATTGTCATTCATTCCTGTTCTCCAGTAATGTAGTGACCCCTGAGGTGTGATCGCCTGATAGTATCCTCTGTGTAGGAGCAAGACACACAACAGATCACCAGTTTTGTGATGTCTGCAAATAAATCACATTGCTGTCCCCCAGTAATTTGGTCAAAGCCTCAGACATGTACAGTAATAGACAGTGGTGACTTTAGCAGCTGTTCCAATTCTTATTTTTGAGTCACAGTCTTTACTTGCACAGTGAAACCATGCATGTGGAGATAATGCGGACTGCAGCAACCTGTGCCAATGTGCGGGAGCAAGGATCTGCTCAACAGCCGGAGTGAGAGTGACATCAACACCACTGTGATAAGCGAGTAATGCACTGTGCTGTCAAGCTTGCGGGTTAGTATCTCGGTGCGATGGCATGTTCTGCACCTGTGTTGTTTCTGAGGTGACCGATCATGACATTACCTTATGCTCGTTCACATGACTGCAAGACATTGTCAGTGGCTCACATTGGTAGATCAGTGCCCCTACACACACACACACACACACACACACACACACACACGTGTGAACATTACCATTGTGCAGATTTTCCACTGCATACCATAGCCACCATGATCCCCTTTCCCTGTGTTTGTGGAGTGGTGTTGATGGGTTTCCTGAGCCATGTGAACACCCAAACCACCTGTGACACAACAATTCCCCACTCACTCAATACTGACTGGGACAACACTGGAATCGCTGAAAAGGTAAAGGGCAGCAGTAACACCAATGCAGCGTGAATGCAGATCTCTAGTGATTCCTTAGGATTTTTTAGAATGATCAGAATGTAGCTGATGCAGCAAGGCACAGTATGAATGAGCCCACATATAGGTAGTGTGTGGGAGCGATAGCTCAAATGGTCTTGGGACAAACACAACTGCATATGTTGCTGGGGTGGAGGACCTGTGTCTCAGAGCAGTGTTTTGTGGCTTGCCAGTGAGACAGTGAACTAAATCCCCTACTGTGCAAAGTGATGGATACACCCACCGACAACTGCATGTGTGTGTCCATGTCCCACTCAGCAGACCATGGCGAGAAAGCCAAGGGAATCAGGAGACTGGGCTAAGTACCCAGAAACGGCAGGTGATGGGCCGGGGAGGCAAAGATGGGCCAGGCCAAAGGATGCAATAGTTCACCACCACACTATCCCACACATGATCCACTTGCAATATTGTCTCTCACACCCCATTCACATACAAACATAGACTTTGACTGCAGATAAGGACCGCTTTACCCACCTAGTGTGCCCATTTCCCTACTGACTGGATAAGCTGCAGATCCTAGTTAACCAACAGCCTATTTCTTCCTACACCATGCAAGAATTGCCTTATGTCTGTCCCATGCATTCTTGACTTCCCCCACTGTTTTTCTTTCTTTCAATTGTCTAACCAGGTGTGGCACACTAAGCTGAAAGCTTGTTTACAGGAGCAACCTGGGAGCACATGGAAGTTAAATGACTTGCTCAGGGTCACCCAGTATGCAAGTGGGAGCTGTGGGATTCAAACCCAGATCTCTATATTTGCAGCTCAGATCCTTAAACCACTGTGCTCTACTTCCTCCCTTTTGAGAATCCAACCTCCTCAGGAAGGCCGTTCAATGCGTCCACCATCCTCTCTGTGAATAAATACTGCCTCATATTGCCCCGAGCCATCCCACCTCTATCTTCAACATGTTCCACGTACCGTGTGGCCATGTTTCACATAATCTACCTCTCAGACCCTTTCCCAAAGACTGAGGCTCACCTTTCAGCTGCAAAAACACCAAGCAACAGTAAGATATCAACCTTTTCTGACAACCCAGGGCCATCTCATGGTTTCTGTCTGCTAAGCACAATGACCTGCTTGTCTTTCAGCCCCCACCCCCAAAACATTGGAATCAAGAGCTCCAACTTACGCTGTAGTTCACATGCACATCTCAAAACTGAAAAGGGAACAAAATATAGCAGCCTCTTAAGAGCGAGTAAAGGTTTCTCAGCACCTATTCTCCTGAGGCATTTTAAGGCGAGTCTCAAATCCAGAGTATACCATTCTCTTTCCTAGCCATTCCTGAGCTCTGGAGAGAAGGATCAACATGACTACAATGAAAAGTGGAAGTCACCTTTGATAGGAATCCTGGCACAACACCACAGAATCCTGATGGAAGACATAAGGCTCTGGATCACAGGGCACCAATCTCAATGGCTCATCAGCAATGAGGAAGGAATCCTTAAGACAGAGGAGAAAGGTGCCTCCTAACAGTTCAAAAAAGGCTTTTGTTAGAGCCTGAAAGACAAAACTGAGGTGCAATGGAGGCACAGACTAACAGCAGTTGTTCCAAGGTGACCGCACACAAAAAAAGGACATGAGAATCAGTAGTAGAAATTAACTTTTTATAGCACTTGCACCGCAGTGCATGTAATAAAAATGTTACATGCACCTGAAACAAACTACCTGCACTGATAAACTATAAAACAAACTTAACTAAGGAGACAGAAAAATACCAAAAATTGTAGTAATCTGGTTCACAAACTTGGATTTCCCTGCCTAATTAACCACCAACAACACTGGTTAAGGACAGCCACACCAGGCAGATTACTGATAACAAAAAACAGCCACTTGCCACCTCAATAACATTGGACTCCATGTCTGTCACATACTGTATAAAAAAAGCAGCTTTATTTAAAGAGCACTGTTTTACCAACAGCACCCCTATACTTGTGCACACTGTCATGCACACTTTTCTTGTCTCAGTCTGGCAGATTAACCATCCTCCATCACATGCTGTATTTCTCCATGAGATCTGTATATGAATTGCACCAGTGATCAATGCTCTCACATGCCTTATAAAACACTGCCCTCAGCCTCAAGTCTGGGCTACAATTACTGCTGAACACCAACCATCACGCATGTTTTCCCCCCAAAGATAAGACTAGTCTCAAAGCAAAAAAAAAAAATTCGGCTGTCCGATCAGCCACTCATTGCTGATTTCTCAGCAGTTACATGATCTCCTACTGCAATCCAGGCGAGTTAACTTTCAGCGACACCTCAGACACTTTCGTTGAGACACCGATGTGCAGGTAGGTGTCCTGCAAGTCTATGGAGACAAGACAAGTCTTCCTGGTAAACTTCCCTGATGAACACAAGGGTCTCCAATCTTGAAAAACTCGCTTGAAACAAATTAAAGACTTAAGTTCAGTGTGGGTCTGAAGTCCACCTCCCGTGCACTTTGACAAGATGAAAAATAGGGAGTAGACAACTGTGTTGGGTTCTTGAAGTGGTACCTTTTCAATGGCATTCTTTTGTAGTAGTCTGCGACTGCTTGAAGATTTGCAATCAGTTTCATGTGATCAGATAACAATGGAGATGAGACAAAATGAGTTAACGGAGGCATGGAATCTAATTCAATGAAGTATCCCCTCAGTTGACTACATCCAAGACACATCTATCCATCGTTGACTGAACTAAATCCCCAAAGAATATGGATATTTAGTCTCCAATATGGGGATGGGTCCTGACAATCTCACTGTGACAATTTTCTAGTGGTGCTGCCCAAATCATGGCTGCTGCAGTCACTACCTCTGTTACTGTATTACATTGGTTCTGGGATGTGAGCCAAGGTAATTTGTAGTAGCAGCCTCTATGTTAGTTTCTGAACCTGTTCTGTGCAGATTAGACATGAAAAAGTTTCTGGGATCGCCCAAACCAAAGTTTGTCCTTTGATTTACACAGCAGTAAGCGTACCTTGACAGTGTCCCCAGAATCCTTTTACTGCATCCTTAAATGTTGTGCCACACAGGAGACCTCCTTTGTAAGTAACATTAACCAAGTGGAGTTTTGATGAAAAAAAGTCTACCAGTCCATCTCATAACCATAGGTTCCATCTTGCTGAAGTTTGATAAAACATGGAGTGGATTGCGGAATGGACCGTGTTCTCAGACATCCATTGAATAAGCAGACAATAGACCTACGAGTTACAATCCGCAAAGCAGATCCTTGTTCTTTGCATAATCCTGTTTTCAAATTGTACGCCACCATAGTTGCCCAAGATACAATGGCCCTGGCCAGGAAAAAAAATAGGGGCCACAGTCACCAGCTTCATTGATGTTGCAGGTACCTGGAATGCCTTTATCAAGGAGGGGTCAGCTTTGCAATTCACTGAGTCCTGGAGGCTTTCCCCCACTGTCTGTTGGAATGCTGAACTTTAATGAAGAAGGACAAGATCATAGGAGCCATCTTTGGGAGGGTTCAGCCATGTATCCACCTGCCTCTTGTCGACTTTCATAATGTAGTTGACACAGCCCGATAATGGGTGCTTCATTTCTAGGCCTTGCCACTCAAGTAGTTCTTCTATGGCTAGTGTAATGAAAAATGCAGTTCTGGTTTTAGAGGATCCAGATAAGCTGAATGTTGTGGTGGTGTCAGGTCACTAACATGCATCGCTGAGATGTCCCACTTGCAGCCACCCTCCACTTGCAGGTGTCTGCACCCATACCATTCAGAGGTCTGCATACCAACTTCCTACACAAGGGCTTGCAGCTCACTGTCCCATAAAGCATGGGTTTGGGCCTCCCTCAACCCATGCAGGCATCAGCACCACCCCTCCTGGAATCCTTCCGATGTGTACAGGCCACCAGTTCAAGTAATGACCTGGATAAGGCTGGCCCACTGGTGCAGGAGCAGAGTGTCAACCTGCAGTGCTGATGACCCGGGTTCGGGAACGAATTCGGACGTTGGAGGGCTGGCCGGGGGAGAAGGATCGAATGTCTTGTGACTGCTCTCCTTCCCCAGGGGAAGGGGGAAGTGCAGTGCACTACGGACACCCAGTGGAGGCTGGGTGTACCACAAGTGCTGGCACCAGCACACTGAAGGACAGGGCGGATGCTGGTGGTCACTGCATGTCCTCACCCCCATATAGGAGAAAAACCACAGCAGTCATCCCCTCCATGATGCCCGCCCTTGGCTCGCTCCCAGACCAGCTCCCATACCTAATACAGTGCTCACAGCACTATGAGGGGTGATGAGGTAACCCCACCCTGGGGGTCAAGCCAGGGGTTATCCAGGAAGCTACAGCTCATGTGGGACTCGAGAGCAGAGGGAGCTGCCAAAAAAAAAAAGTGATGACCTGGATAGGGAATTGGCTGAGCAGATCAGAAGAGTCTGTAGAAAGGGGGACACTGTAGTGGTGGGGCATGTTAACCTCTCTGGGGTGGTTTGGAACACCCCAACCACCATGTGTGCAAAGGAGCAGAGATTACTAGACGTATTTCAGGACTGCTTCCTGGTGCAATCTGTCTGCAAGACAACTAGGTAGGGTAGGACTCTGGACCTGTTATTAACAAATGGGTATGCTGTAAGGGATCTGGGAGTGGAGGACTCCCTGGCTAGGAGCAACAATCATACAGTGTGGTTCACACTCAATATGGGTAAGGGTAACAGGAGGAACAGGTACTAGGGTGATAGATTTTAAGGGAGTGGAATTCAGCCCCCTTAGCGTAAATAAGAATCAAAAGGTTCTATGCTTCACCTTACTCAAAATGGCCATCAGTGGCTGAATGATGGGGGAAATTTGGGTAGAGCATCTGGTGGAATTCAGGCATGTACAAGAGCCAGCCAAAAATGGAATATCATTAAGAAAGGGCTGGCAGAAGCGATGGAGACCTGCACAAGGACACGGAGCAAGAAGAGGAAGAGCAAAGAAGCTGGGCAGGCTGACTTGAGAAGTAACAGAATGGGTGATGGCCAAGAGAAAAGCCTTCTGGAGGCTTAGGAAACTGGGAGGGCAAGGGGACAAAGATAAGTACACAAAGAAATCCAGAGAGGTTACCAGGTTAGTCAGAGTGGCAAAGGCTTCCAGAGAGCTGAGACTGACACAGGGAATAAAGGACAGGGAAAAAGACTTTTTCAGATACATTGCAGAGAGACGATGAAACAAAGACCTGATTGTGAGGATTAGGAAAGATGGGGGTGGGGTGGAGAAGAGGAGGATCAGGCAGTCTCACTGAATGAGTACTTCTTCTCTGTGTTCATGAAGGAAAGAGGGGGGCAGATACTCCATGAGAAAGGTGCAGTGGGCCGGTGGGGCGACTATCAGAATTACAGAGGACAGGGTGCTGGAGGGACTGAGGGTGGACAAGGGGCCAGGGCCAGATGGCCTACATCCCAGGGTACTTGAGCAAGTAGAGATCCTGGCGGGGCCACTGGCAGACTTGTTCAGTACATCACTGGACAAAGGATTCATGTCACAGGACTGGAGGATGGCCCATGTGGTGCCCATTCATAAAAGTGGGCCAAAGGTTGATCCAAGCAACTACAGACCAGAGTGTCTCACTTCCGTCGTGAGGAACCTCATGGAGTCGATCCTAAAGGAGAGGCCGGTGACCTTTCTGGAAGACAATGGGCTCCAAGATGGCCATCAGCACAGTTTTGTATTGGGCAGATCCTGCCAGATGAACCTAGTCTAGTATTATGACTGGGTTACCAGGGAACTGGACAGGAGCCATGCAGTAGACGTCCCATATTTGGACTTCAGCAAGGCCTTCGACTCTGTGTCACATGGGAAGCTGGGGGGAAAACTGGAATACATTGGGATGGGGACAAAAATAGTCAACTGGATCACCAACTGGCTTAGGGGTAGGCAGCAAAGAGTGGTGGTGGGACTCTCATCACCAAGGGACATTACGAGTGAGGCACCCCATGGTTCAGTATTAGGACCGGTGCTGTTCGGGATATTCATATCCAATATCTCAAACAGGATCCAGAGTAGGATCAGTCTGTTTGCAGACGATACAAAGATCTGTGCAGTGGTAGATGAAAGAGGGGTGGAGGTGGCTGCAGCAAGACCTGACCAAAGTACAGTAGACACCAGTTAATGGGGACGCAGTTAAAGGGGATGTTTCTCTGGTCACCGATTTTTATCAAAAACTCCAACTTGTGCATCCCTGGGTTCCTTTTGTTAATATTTCAAATTCTCAGGAATCATCACCAAAAGGGAGGGGAGTGAAAATAAACAGAATGTCAATCAAGTCAAAACAGCTTTTTCACTCAACCCCAACAGCAGACCAAAGACTCAAAGTTCTCTTTGCCACTATGTGACTATTTTCTAAATACAGAATTGTTTCACTGTTGTTCAATATAATTAATTTTGCAATGTTTCAGAACTTCAAATGTTCCATCCTCAGACTATGAGCTTACATAGTTTCCATAAAAGAACTCCATTCTAAACTGGAAGAAACACAAAATTTAATAAATTACTACATCCCATAATAGAAATGTATTAATATTTGAACAAAAGACTCCTGAGTAAATTTCATAACATAAGGTGGAATTAACCTCATAAATATAAACAATTTCTTATATCAAAAAATTGGGGGTGGGGGGTACATGTGCTGCTGGTAAACCATTCAGAGGACTTTAGAAAATAAAATTAAATGCAAATCCTTTTCATCTCATATAGGTTTTGCAATGTGAAAATGTGTCAGTGCCTTTTATATAGAAATATCAAAATGAATATAACATGTAAATAGCTCTTCGTAGCTATTCATTTGGGCATTTCTACATAAAAGGCACTGACATAATCGGAGGAAGGAACATTTGAAGTTCTGAAATGTCACAAAATAAATTACATTGAGCAACAGTGAAATGATTCTGGATTTGAAAAAATAAAGTCACATAGTGGCAAAGAGAACTTTGAGTCTTTGGTCTGCTGTTGGGGTTGAGTGAAAAAAGCTGTTTTGACTTGATTGATTCACCAATTTTTATCCCAATGTTATCAAATGAGCATAGCAGCCTCTTAACTGGGGCACATTAGCCATTTTAAGGGGACGTTTTGTCTGCCGACTGTCTGTCCTAATCCTCTTAACACCTCTTAACTAATTAACGCCTTTTGACTTAGTCAATAAAAATGATTAGAGGCAGTGACAGCTGATGTTGCCCTAGTGTTTGAGTGAGAATCCAAGCAAAACGACTTCCCACTGTCAGACTAGATGAAAGTTTTAGAGAGCGTGCAACAGCCAAATACCTCTCTTGCCAAGGTAGTCAAAGAGTTTGGCATTTCCAAGAGTCAGGTGGGCAGAATCAGCCTGAATTAAGAACACCTTCAGGTTGAATGGCAGCTGAATGCAAATCCCTCCTGTAAGAGAAAGCAGGAGGGAAAAAATTTGGTGGAGGATCGACTTTTAGCTTGGTTTAATCATGTGGTCTCATGATGCTAGATTAACTGTACCAATTTTAAGGAGCAAAGCAGAGGAAGTAGCTTGGCATCTAGATCATGAGGGGTTTGAAACCACCGATGGCGGGTTAAACTGGTGGAAAACAAGAAACAACAGTCTGGAAAAGGGAGCACGGAGAGGGTTCATATGATGATTATTCTTCTGCGGCAGAGTGGACACAATTAGTGTTCCCTAGCCTGCCTGAGTACCCACCAGTAAACATCTTTAATGCAGATGAAACTGGTCTGTTGTATCATGGGTACCCAGACAGGGGGTCACATCCACAAATCTACCAAGCTTATTGGTGGCAAAAAAATCGAAGGACTGGGTTTCTATTCTCCGTTACTCAAACATGCTGGGGACTGAAAAATTTTCTCTTTTGGTCATCAGGAAGAGTAAGGGACCACAGTGTTTTCCACAAGATGTCTCTCCTCTCCCGATGGATTACCACAGCTCTGCGAATGCGTGGATGACCAGAGGGATTTTCCAGGACTGAATGGCTACCAGCAAATTGTGATGCAGGAAAGTCCTCCTTTTTATAGACAAATGCAGTGTACATCCCAGCTCACTGGTTGACAAGTTTAGCCACATAAAAATAGTTTTCTTGCCAGTCCGGTATGACGAGCCTCATCCAATCAGTGGATATGGGAGTGATAAAGAACTTCAAGAGGCACTACAGGTCCATTTTCTCTAGCTGTGTTATGGGTGTGCTAGACAGTGGCTCCTATGCCTTGGCCACAGAAATCGCCAAGTCCATTTACCTGCTGGATGCAATTTTCATGATGGCTAAGGCATGAGCCACCGTAAATGAAAGCACCATATTCATCTGCTTTTGAAAAGTTGAGTTCAAATTACAGCAGGATGGACCCGATGACACTGCTGTCTTAACCAAGCCAGATGCTTTGGTGGACCCCCCTGGCTGACTTACCTGCTGGCATGTCTGCAGAGTAGTTCAATGCCTTCGTCACAGTGGATGATGTAGAGACCACTGACAGGGAGCTATCCATCAGTGACACATGCTTGGCAATTTAGCCTAATGGTGAAACATCTGAAAAGAATCCAGGCAACTGATGATGATGAGGACCCTGCACCAGTGAATGTGACCAATGCTGAAACGCTGTTACACACAGTTGCCCTGTATGACTGGTGTCTCATCAACAATAAGCTAGTATAGGCCGGCCCAGTGATGCTGAGGGTTGTGCTGGATGCCACACCTTGGGCTACTCCAGCGACCCGGGTTCGGGAAAGGACTCGGGTGCCGGCAGGGGAAGGGTTGAGGATTGAGCTCCCGCATGGAGCTCTCCTCCCCGGCTTACAGGGGATGGGGTAGCCCAGCAAACCAGAGACTCCGGTGGAGACCGGGGGTACTGTAGTGAGCCAGGCAAGCACGTAGTGGCGTGACTGATGCTGGTAGGGTTGCCATGTGCCAGAGCAGTGGGGTGTTCCCACGGCAAGAGGAAGGGGAAACCGCAGCAAGGAACCTCCCCCCTGAAGGTCTGATAGGCGATGGCATCCCGGTGCCTTGACTGCCACATGCCCAATACTGGGCCTCTGCCTCCACCCCTTAATCTCCCCATGGGTATGGATTGGGGGCCTGAGGTGTGCGCTAATGCCTTTGAGGGGGCACATGGTCACAGTGGGTGGTAGAAGCGGCAGGTGTGTGGATTGCCTGAGAGAGTTCCAGTACTCGGGGGCGAGATAAACAGAGTAAAAAAAATAAATAAAAAAGCTAGTACACTGGGAGCACCTTTCTGATCCTGAGTGTTATTCACACTCAGATGGCAGCTGATGCAAAGCAGACCAAAATTACAGATTTCTTTGGAGCCACTGACACCTCATGATCGCACCAGAGGGAGAAGCAGCAGAATGGAGATAAGACATTTTTAAAAGATACTGTCACTGAGTATGGCTGATTAATACATTTTGCCATGTTAATTAACTCAAACATTCTCAGAAAAGAGCTGTAATCACTGAGAAATGTGCAGTGTTGGTGTCAGTGAGTGAGAGTTTGAGTGTGTGTATGACTGGGAGTGCTAGAGGAGGTACCAAGGGAAAAATCTGACCACTAGAATGCTGCATCTGATAATCAGGGTGACTGCTTTAAAGGGACGATTGGCAGTCCATGGAGGTGTCCACTATAAGCAGCTCCTACTGTACAGGAAAGTTTGGAGACACAGCAGTTGGGGTTCAACACCAAGAAGTGCAAGATACTGCACTTTGGAGCAAGAAACCAGGGGAGGCAATTATCAGTTGGGAGGGGTACAGTTGGAAAGCACAGTGAAGGAAAAGGATCTAGGGGTACTAATAACAGGGAGTATGAACCACTCAGCTGCAGGGAGGTGGCTGCAAAGGCAAACAAGATGCTGGGGTGCATAGCGAAGGAAATCTCTTCCAGGCCCAGAGAAGTGATCCTACTCCTGTACAGGTCACTGGTCAGGCTGCACCTGGAATACTGCATGCAGTACTGGTGGCCATTCCTGAAGAGAGACATCATATTGCTGAAGAGTGTGCAGTGTAGGGAGATTAAGACGATACAGAGACTTGAGAGAAAATTGTACGAGTAGAGGCTGGGAGGGTTGCAAATGTATTCCCTGGAAGAAAGGAGGGATGGAGGGATATGATCAAAACCTTTAAGTACCTAAAGGGTATTAACAGGATTAATACAGAAGGAATTCTTCAGATCAGAAGGGGGAGGGACACAAGAAGGCATCGGCAGACATGGGGGGGATTCAGGATGGAATTCAGGAGGCACTTTTCCAAGGAAAGGGTGGTAGATAAGTGGAACACTGCCCAAGGAAGTAGTGTCATGTAGAGCAGTGGGAGGATTTAAGAGAGGGTGGGACAGAATGGGGGTGTGTGGTTATGAGGAGGGGAGCGTGGGGCAGCTGCAAGTTGAGGGGTTAGCTGCACAGTCGAGCAGATTCGATAGACCGTGGGGCCTGTTTCTGCTGGCATTTCATATGTGACTGGCTCCTCACCTGCTGGAATGCCTACAACCCAAAAGAGGTCCACAACGACCCACGTGAAATACACAAAGCCCACCAGAATTTGCTTAGGATCTAAAAAGAATACTCTCCACTTACCACCAGCTTTTTGTGCAACCCCCCTAGTTTTAACTGGTTTTGGGGATACAAATCATGTCACTTTGCCCTCAATTTATGTGGAAAAACAGTTTAAGATTTCATCCAATGGAGAAATCCATTTTAAAGACTAAATATCATTACCTCTAATACTTTATTACTTGTCAGCAGTGCATGTGGTAAAGTGCAGTGATAGCAGTACATGTGGCACAATGAAATGAAAGTACATGAAGCATAGTGCAGTGGTGTCAGCACATCAAATGCTGCAGTGACAGCAGTTATGTGTGCTGAGCTGCCTTGCCAACATGCCAGATTTGGGAGAAGGATCAGGAACTTGCTGGGTGACAGGGTGGCACCAGGGAGTAGTACTGTGTGGTAACTCCATCCAGGGAAGGTGGGCGAAGTGTTCAGGTACTCTAGCAACAACTGGGATGCCAGGGAGCTTGTTCCAAAACAGGGGATATTACTGTATATCAAGAGAAACTTAGTACTGGAGGATGAACTTTGGGCGCTGGCATTAAAGTAAGTGAATGTTGACACTGAGCAACAGTTGCTGCTGCATTGTTACAGCAGACCCACCAAGCACTGATATGTGATCTCTTACCTGGGTCCACAGGAGCCTGCGATAGGACTCTGAAGTTAATGTCCAGTCATACCTGTAAAATTAAAAATAGCCATAGGGTCACAAAGAATCTGTGGATCTTTAGAAATGGGATCAATAGGGATGGTTAAACACTCAACAATACTTATCTGATGTGCAGGGGATCTCCATATGGACAGAAGTCGGCAGCCTGTCAAACATGTAATTATGGAAAAAAAGGTTACTATAAGGAACAAAAAAGGAAATTAACTTCACACCATAATTTTCATTTCTGTTGGCGCCAAGATTGTCAATGGGAAGTCATTACAACTGGGTATAGTGCACCCCTACCAGGGGAATAGCAGAGCCCAAGCTTTAGAAAGAGGATTCTAAGCAGCAGGAGCCTTCACAGTGACCATAAAGTCCATTTATAAATGAGACAGAATACACAAAACTGAAAAAACTTGAATACACTCTACCTTCAAACTGAAAAATAGACAAACCATTTTACCTTGCTGATGGAAACTAAACAGGATGCCAGAACTACCAGTAAAAGGAAGCCACCAAAAAGCTGTACACTATACTTGTTAAGATGCATGGTGGCAAGTATGTAGTGCACATGTGTTCAGGCTTCAAAGCACCAAACTCACCCTTATTAAAAAGGAATGGGGGCACCAGAGAGCCAGCTTCTGGAGTGGATGCTTTTGCAAGAGCTCCTGCACAGCAACATCAATATAATGCTTAAAAATCAAACTCGCCACAAACCACAACTATAAAGGTTCCACTTTTCATCTCCTGAGAGTCTAAGGAATCAGTGAATATCAACTATAGCTATGGGGTGACAGAAGTACCAGCCATCTGGACCGCAGAAACCGAATGCTCCTCCACCTCTCAGAAGGACAAAATGGTGGCCTAGCTGGTATTACTCAGCTTGCTCCTATTTCGACCCCTCCATGGCAAGCAATCATGGAATCTGTTAAATCTATGGATGCCATGACAGAGAAAACCCTCACAAAATTAGAGATGCATGATGCGGCGCTGACTGAACTGTGATCTATGGTGGCAGGGGCAGATAAGAGAAGTCTTACAGTCCAAGCAGCAGTGTCGGCCATCATGAAAGAAAATGTGGCCACGAGGAACTGCCTGGTGATGCGGCCATGATGAACTCAGATCAGGTAACTTGCACCTGGCAGGTGTCCTGGAGAATGAAGAGGGCACAAATCTGCTGCTATATCTAAAAGAATGGCTGGCTTCATCTTCAGATGTCCTGGAGGAGTTTGACTGGGGACAACTGTGAAGGGCCTACAGAGTAAACCCACGTGTGTGACCCATTGCCACCAGAACTGGACACACAGAACCATCATCCTCCAAACATTGGGCCAAGAAATTAGAGACTTGCTGCTAACATCTGCAAGGGCTGTTTACCCAATTATGGTTCAAGACAAGGATGTAAAATTTTCCCGGATCTATCTTACCAGACCAGGTTGCACTGTAAACAATCTGATGCAGTTCAGCAGCAGCTACAAGCATTGGGCATGGTCCATTCCTTCCTTCCTTCCTTCTACTCACCAGGCTACGTATCATCCATGGGGGGAAATCATGGCAGTCTGCTGACCCCAAGGATGTGGGTCGGTGGATGTAGAGAACAGAATCAGAATTTGCAGCCTGACATAGACCATGCCACGAAGATGCATAATTGGAAGATGAGGAGAGCAGAGGAACTGAGCCTGCAGAAAATCGCAAGTTTAAAATTAAAAGTACTGGCACTGTATATAGTTGAGGATGTGGAGAGTTTGTCAACAACTCACTTTTGGCTATTTGAGGGAAGGCTGACTATATCTTCTCAGACTTTTAGGTTTTCAATATAAAGGAGGCCTAATCCTAATTTCTGAACTTTGGAACACTAAGGACTCTTAATATCTGGCCCATGACACATGTCTAAAGTGTACTTTACCTGTCCTAGATATATGCCAACATAATATCTCTAGCTGAGAGACCATAAGAAGGATCTCTCTTATCTGGTTGTTCATAGCTATGTGAGAAAGTTGAAATTTAATTGTGTTTTTAGGAGCACTGTTAAAAGCACAATTTCCCTGTTTAACCTCAGTATAGCGTATATAGCACTTTGTTGAGTGCATTTGAAGCTGACCTGCGATTCTCTCGAAAAGGGCACTACTGTTGTCAATTGAAGCAGCTGCCAATGTTGGAACTTTTTCATGGAGCTCTCTTTTACTTTCTGGAATCCCCCCCCATTCCTATTCTACCAGATTGCAGGTCATGGTTTTTAATTTACTTATTTCCTTAATCCTGACTGGGTTTGTAACCTACTATGTAAATGTAATACCTGCATGAGAAATACAGAACAGCGGTTGCGACCATGATGAGCGGGAGGGGACTAATGGTGGTGGAGAAGCAGCTCAACTTCATTTGCTTCTCATTGTTATTTATAGTTATTGCAGTTCAGGAGGTTCACAGTGGCCTTTATTTCTCTGTTTAAGCTCCTGGCAAGAGAAATAGACTGTCTAGAGGAAATCTTTGGATGAAAGAAAAGGGATGCCTGATATTTTGCTGGGGTATGTATCTGCTCAGCGGGGGGTAGGAGATTGCTGTTGTCCTGAGCTGTTATGGATGAAAGGAATATATGGACAACTAGAGGTAGCAGTTGTGAGTGGATCTAAAAATGTATATTATATATACACACATACATATTTATATTTTTATATATATATATATATATCATTGAAGCTCAGCAGACAGTAAGGCTAGGGGCTGGACTGCACTTGGCGTATGCCTCCTAGGGTTGCCCTTTGTGTCTGAGCTATTGCTGCTGATTGTTTCTAGCTGAGAGCTTTCTATTAGCCGACCACTATTTCAGTAGTGGGTACAGCAGTTGGTGAAGCTCAGTAGCCCATAAGGCTAGGGCCTGGACTGTTCTTGGCATATACCTCCTAGGGGTGCCCTCAGTGTCTGAGCTGTTGCTTCTGGCTGAGAGCTTTCTATTAGCTGAGCATCATTTCAGTAGTGGGTACAGCTGATTTACATACCACAGCCAGGAATTTTGGGTAAGTGTTCCAGCAGCTCTTTATGCTGAGAGAGCACTTGCTGGCTGGGTCTGAGCAGAGTGAGCGAGGAGCGAAGCTGTCTCAGCGGAGAAAAGAGTGCACTACAAGGAGGATTCAGGTAGAACTGCTGTCAAGGAATCCCTGCTTCTGCACTTATTGGAGTCTGCCTTCCCTCAGTGAGTGGTCTTTCTCCTGGTTGGTGAAGATCAGTGAAGCTCAGCAGACAGTAAGGCTAGGGGCTGAACTGCACTTGGTGTATGCCTCCTAGGGTTGCCCTTTGTGTCTGAGCTGAGAGTTAGAGAGAGCACCTGTTAAATAACAGCTGCTCTAACACTCTCTCTCCACTCAATGTGGTCAGGCTGCTGCCCTAAATAAAAATACAGGAGAATTGTAACTGAAGCACTTAGCCAGATTTAGTTTGAAAAGAATGGAATCTAACCAGAAAAGACATTGAACAATTTATTGCATTTTTTTATGTTAATTCATCCAGTCCCCTCCCTCCACTACGACACATTACTAATGTGCCTTCCCCTGGGAACAGCATGAGATTGCAAGAGGTACTTGTGAAGCAAAAGTTGCTTAAACCGAGTCAAACTTTAAACTAAACTGTTGCTCTCTCTCTCTCTCTCTCTATACTCGTTGCGGTCAGGCTACTACCCTAAATAAAAATACAGGAGAATCATAAACAGAATCACTTTGTTAGATTTCATTTGATGGGAACGGAATCTAACCAGAAAAGACATTGAAACAATTTATTGCACTTTTTTTATTTTAATTGTTGGGGGGGTGGCAAAGATCATGCAACCTAGAACAGATCAACTTCGATGTGACATACCAGTGTTTGTAATTTTTTAGTTATTTGCGTGTTGATGAATTCCATTATTTTTATGTGAATAGTGAAGCTTCAGCTAAAATGACAGAAGCTAGGGAAGGTGGTCCACAGCATTAAATAGGGAATTGCGATTGAGACGAACAACGATCCCCCCCAATCACCATACTGACTGTTGCTATTGCTCAACTAAGTTGGGAAGACAGTAGCTTTTTGAAGCTAAGAGTTAATAAATAGACATCAGATGAAAGATCTGTCAGTAAGAAGCAGTTTGACAAGCCTCACAATGTTAAAGGAAAGTTAATAGGTAAAAAGAAAGAGATGTATGTTGAACTAGATAGATGTAAAAAGCCCTATTCAGACTTTTGTTCTTCATGCAGTTTGTACTCCGAGAAGGCACTTCTTACAGTAGAAAACAGTTGTGGCTAAATCAAAGTGAAAAATAGCACTCTCACATAAAGAATTCAAGCTGTAAAAGGAAAAGCACTGCTTTTGTACATGAAACTAGAGGGACCGCAAACAGGGAGTAATAGAACCACAGTCAGAAATCAGGAATGACAGCAGCAGTACTAGCACCTACTGAAAAAGGCTCTGTATAGTACAACGGCTCCATATCACAAGTATAAAATTGTGAATTCAAGCAAATGTCTGTGCCAAAAAAAACTGTATTCCTCAGAAAAATTACAAAAAATAATGCAAAAGCTTTATTTATCCATCCACAGTTCCCCCACTTCTTTGAATATCTTATCCTCAGTGAATGGACTTGAGTCCATTTCCCTGCCCTCCCTTCCCCTGCTTCTCAACTCTGGCCCTTCCCTCTCCTCCACCGTAAAGACTGATGTGAAGTAGTCATTCAGAACATTAGCCTTTTCCATGTCACCCTCTACTAGTACCTCTCCTTCCTCCTTGAGCCTTACAATCCCCATATTTCCCTTCCTTCTCTCACTCACATATCTGGAAAACTTCTTATCTCCCCTTTTTGCCTCCCTCACTATGTTCTCCTCAGTATCTGCCTTCACCCCTCTGATTATTTTCCCTGCTTTCCTGTCTGTCTCCTTCTGAGAGGCTTTATATGCCCTGAACACCCTCTTTTTCTCCCTAACTGCTTCCCTCACTTCTTTTATGAACCAAAGTGGTTTCTTCCCCTTGTTTTTGCTCACCAACCTACTACATATTTCTGTTGCCTTCAATATTCCTCCTTTGATTCCCCCCATAGCTCCTCTATGTCATTCAAGTTCTCCTTCCCTTCTAGCTCCTTCCTCACCACTTCTCTCATCCTTCTGAAATATGTCCTCCTAAAGTCTAGCACCTCAGTGGTGGAAATGCTTTTAACTGGCCCCTTTCTAATTCAAAAACTTACCATCCTATGGTCGCTGTTGCCCAAATGTTCCCCCAGCTCCAACTCCTTGACACCATCCCCATTTGTCATTACCAGATCTAGTATGGCCCCTCCCCTAGTAGATTCTGTGACTAGCTGGTGAATGAACAATTCTTGCATGGCTTCCAACAGCTCCCTACTCCCTTCTGTGTATGCTGACGGGATTTCCCATTCCACCTCTGGTAGATTCAGATCACTCACCACCATGATCTCCTCTTTCCTGGGACTATTTTGCAGGTGCCTTTTAAATGAGGAGACCCTTTCAGTGCTTTTGCCCATGTTAACAAACTGTTGAAAAGATCTAATTTTTGTGCGCAAGTGCAAGCAAACACGTTGGTATGAGAGTGCCCTTTGAGGGGTGTGACCCTGTCCACCCAATGTGGAGTGCTGTAGCAGGGGGCATGACAGCGGCAGACCAATCAGCACCCAGGCTGACTATGACAGAGTTTCGGCTTGCTGGGCAGGGACAGTCACCAACTTCAAAATAAGTTGCCGTCCCTTTGATCTGCACCACCCAGAAAGCCAGGCTGATCTGTTATAGTCTGCCTGGAATGTGTGCCTTCAACAAAGAAAACCATTCATCAGCGTCTCTTGCTGGTGGCCCTACCGATCACCCTAGTGATCCCTAGTGGTCCCTTCCATGTGCGATCGCAGTAGTCTACTGGTCCCTTACCCCTCCCCCCGATGTGCGATTGCCGTCCCCATAATAATAAATAATAAAAACACATACCTGGTAGTCTAGTGGTCCCTCCCCTGTCCCAGATGCCTGATCCCCATCTGTTTATAAAAAACAATACCCTGGTAGAGTAGTGGTCCCTCCCCCCTCCTGCAATGTCCGATCCCCATCATCCCCATATAAAAATAAAACAAAAGATACCTGGCAGTCTAGTGGTCCCTCCCCTCTCTAGTTCCCCTAACAGACATGGTGGCACCCTGGAGAATGGTGTGTGCCTACACTGTAAGCATGATGTATCACTTACAGAGCATCTCTGCGGGGAGATCCCCAGTCAGTAGGTCATACGGTACTGATGCCGGGGCCCCAGGGAAGGAGGGCAGCATCCCAGAGGTGGAGAGGAAGGCCGGCAGCTTTGTGATGGCTTTTGAACTCCACACTAAGCTGAGGAGGGGACAGGAGAGCTCTGGGAGTAGTAAGGGGTAAGAGCAACAGGGGCAGCTGTCTGTATAGCAGGGACAACAGTCAGTACCAGGGTGAGAACAGAGTTGTTGTCTGTGGAGAGGAGAAAAGTGTGCAAAATGAATGTCATTGAGAAACCAATATAGACCATAAGATATGCTGGGTGAAGTGATGAGGAACTTTTGATGCAGTGACTGAAGTCTGAATAAAGCATTTAACTGTGGTGGGTTGTTGGGGCTTGTCTTTTAATTATATAAACTTTTTCATCTCTGTTGCAGTGCTGGCAGTAATGTTGCCTTTGTACAATTTTTTTGTGCGGGGGGGGTGCCTCTTGGGACTGGGCAGTGGTCCTTGGTGGACCCCCTTCTTGCTTGGTGTCTCTTTGGTTGGGCTGTACCTTGGCAAGGAACATAATTTAGAAACACAGATGTTTATCAGCAGAGAAGGCCTTGTGGTCTGTGAAATGTGGGTGATGGGGAGCCCATGCACCTTGAGTTACATGTTGCTCCACCCCCTTTCTGGAATGTCTTAATGGGTCACCCTCCCTTTAACGTCTTTATCCCATCCCCTCTTGAAGCTGTTCACAAATTTTGCATTTACCACATCCTACAGTAGCTTGTTCCACCCCTTCACAACTCTTTACAATATGTGAAGTAGTACCTCCTGGAGTCCCTCTGGAACCTGCCCCCAGCCAATTTACAGCTGTTTCCCTTTGTATTTTTGTTGTCGCTGGTCGCAAAATAGTCCACTGGGATCTACTGTGTTGTTCAGGTATGTAAAGGGGTGTCCCATGCTCCCCATTCTTTTCTGTCCTCCATGACTACATATTCAGGTTCTCCAGCTTCTCCTTATACTGATTTGTACAGTTGGAATGGGGGGAACATGTTTTAATTCTATAGCTACGTGTATCTCATCTTCCCAGTCTTGCACATTTCAGAAGATCTCTGCAGTCATCGCTTTTATTACAATGCTGTTGAAACTGCACAAACCCGGCTTGTAGCTTTTGTCTTATTTGGTAATTTGCTTTGCTGTTTGTACCCAAATTGTGTTATATTGACATTGACATGGAACCTTTGTAAATGAGCACTTGTGTTCATAGGTACTTTTTGAATTACTGAAAAAAAAAATGCTGTTAGTGTGACTCAGTTGCTAGCACATCTGCTTCTGGGCTAGAATGTTATGGGTTATAGTCTTACACCAGAATCGGGCTCATACTATAGACGCTGACATACGAGTGCAGTACTCTGGGGATGCTATACTGTTGGGGTGTGCCATCCTGTTGCTGAGCTGTTAAACTAAAGTCCTGTCTGCCTGTTCTGGTGGTCCTTCTGGTGGACGTTAAAGATCCCATGGTATATCTCAAAAACAGTAGGGGAGTTTTCCCACAGTCCTTGCCAAATTTCCACAATCACTAACAATGCCACGAACAGCTTAATCTGGTTCCATTTCAGTTGGTTTGCATTTGTATCCCCCCCACCCACTGGGGACAAAGCTAAAAACAGACAGTATTGTCTAGCCCTGCTTCCAGGTCAAACAAAAACTAAATAAACCCTTTTCATCTCTGTTGCAGTGCCATCAGTACTGGTGGCCTCCATATACTACTTTTGGTGGATAGGGGGCTCCTGGGACAGGACTGTGATCTTTAATGGATCTCTTCTCAGTGCCACTTTGGCCATGCTGTACCTTGGCAAGTAACTTTTTGCAAAATGCCTCATAAGAACCCTCTATTTTACAGTCTCAAAGCCAGGAAAGTGTAATTTAAAAAAATGTTTATATAGCAGTTGCAGTGTTACAATAGTTAATATGAGTAGCAGTAAGAAAAATATGCGTAGTGCTTTGCCAGTAACCTTTTGTAATGCAGCTGTACAACCACTTTCAAGTGAAGGCATATGTGTAGAAAGTCACTGCTACACATAAATAATGTTCAGTTTTGCTTATGCAACTGGATGAAATGTATGCTTGTGTGACTTTGATACATTGTGGCTGTTCACCTCTCTATCCATGGGATATACCACCCTGTAGGGGTACGACGCAAGGAACCCTAGAGGAGGGCCCCCCCCATAGGTGCCATGGGAATTATTCCCTTGGCTAAAGGTAGCTTAGGAAGAAGCCCACAGGAAAGAGAGACGAGCAGCTGGAGGAGGAGGAGGGGTGGATGGTGGTGCAACGAGAAACGAATCCTGGAACAGTCCAGGAGGAGTGGCCTTTTAAGGCCTGATGGAAGAGTAATGTTTTTGCTCCGTCCATTGAACCTCAGGCTTAAAGACTTCCCATTATGTAGCAGTTGATGAAAATCATGCATTTTTGCTACACAACACCAGGTAAAATATTCCCATGTCATGTCAGATCAGTCCCTGCAACTGTTTGCCACTGATCATATCCTTATGATTCTACTTCCTAGCTGAATTTCCTGTATTGGCAATCGCATATCAGCATCCTGATAAATTCCTGTATGAGACAGGTTCTTACACATTATATTATTATAAAGGGGCAAAACATTCACCCAGTTGACCTCGTCTGGTATGCTATTTTGCACAATTATTATGGGGAGGGGGGGATAATTTTACAACATTTTTCATCTTTGTTGTATTATGGTACTAACATTTTTACACTAGTTAGGTGTAATCTTTTCCCCGCATTGCTTTTCTGTGCAGCCACATCAGTGAGAACTTTCCTGTTTATTTTAGAGTATAAATGAAAATACCAACAGCACTGAGAGGCATCAAGCAGTCCTGTGCAGAAACGCGACCCCACTGGAAATGAGATACATCTCTGCTATGCTAACTATGCAAATAAATTGCTTGTTAAGCATTTTGAGATGCAGTGCATGAACAGTACTACATTAATGTAAATGCTATACTGTTCTTTAGTCCAGGTACTACAAGTAGTTAATCCTAGTACCAATGATACTGAGATATGCCAGGGACCATGCCACTGTGCACACCGCACCATAAACAGGCCATGTAACCTCAAAGGTAACATTAGTCTTCCAAAATTCCAAAACTTCAGACTGAAGAAAGGGGTGAAATCTGGCAGGGGTAAAATAGACAGTGACTGCAGTAAACATCTGGGAGGCTGGAGTCAGACTTTTATGATTCCCCTCTGCTGCTAACAGTTTATCTTAGCCACAAAGTGAAGCCCATAAGGAGTGGCTGTTACTGTTGATTCATCTGCCTGCAAGCAGATACATTTGAACTTCTTTTGTGTTCGCCATGCGTGCAAGCGAACACACTGGTATGAGGGTGCCCTTTGAAAAGTGTGACCCTGTCCACCTAATGTAGAGTGCTGTAGCAGGGGCACAACAGTGGCAGACTAGTCAATACTCAGGATGACTGTAACAGAGCTTCAGCTTGATGGGCGGGGATGGTCACCAACTTCAAAAAACATTGCCATCCCTTTGATCTGCATCACCTAGGAAGCCAGACTGATCTGTCGAAGTCAGCCCAGAATGTGTGCCTGCAATGAAGAAAACCATTCATCAGTGTCTCTTGCTGGTGGCCCTTCTGATCACCCTGTCAGTCTAGTGGTCCTTCCCATGTGCGATTGCGGTAGTCTACTGGTCCCTTACCCGGCCCCCTGATGTTCGATCGCCATCCCCATAATAATAAATGGACGGCTGAAGGCTGGCCAGAGTGCAATGGGTGGAGCAACAAACCACTTTCCCAACCAGGCCTTTAAAGGCCCTCCTCTTGGCCAGTCCTCATTAGTTTTCTTTGTTGCAGCCGGAGGTGCTGCTCTTCCTTGCTCCCTGTGTCTGTTTGAGTTTCTACCTGTTTCTGCGGTCACCTCTGGCTCCCTCCGCCTCTTGCTCATTTTGCGTCATTTTTGCTGCTTGTCCCCTGTATCTGCCCTGCCTTCTGGCTGTTTCTCAGTGTGTTCTCTGTCAGAACTGTAGCTTTTCCCCAGCTCCCCTGCCGTTTCTTATCCTCCCAGTGGCTTTCCCCTCTGGTCTGCTGCTTCTGCGGCCCATTCCTTGCCTTGTCTTTTTCCCTTTCCCTGCCACCAACATGTTCTTGGTTTCTGCTCTTCTCTCTCTCTCTCTCTCTCTCTCTCTCTCTGCCTGCTTCCCGTAGTGCTGCTGCACCTGTCTAGTCAATTCCTTGTTGTTCGGACTGGAGCTTCACCATTAACCCCGGCCGGACTTCCAGTGATTCCCTCAGTGTGCACTCTTTCAGGTGAGCTATTTAAGTCCCTTTTTCCCTGGCAGGCTGGTTTCCTTTCCTTTTCCCCTGCCCTACATTTTCTCCTTGGTACGCTGACTGGCATGGTACTCCTCTCAGGGCTCAGCTTACTTTGCACCAGGTTCGCTCCACTCCAGACCCCCCCTGCCTCACTCCTTCTTTGGCTTCTGGCTCCACTATGCACAGTGCTCTGCATGCCTTTCTTCTGTGTCTGACCTCCCTCTCTCCTGCTGCCTGGCGCAAGCTCCACCGCTCGTCCTCCTCTTGCCTTTCTCCTTGCTCTCCCTACTGCTTCTGTGCATTCCATCTGATGCCTTTTGTTCTCTCATTTGTTGTGTTTCTGTTCTGCCCACCCAGCCTTGGGCTCACCTCTGATATTTATCCTTCAATTTCTTTGTGATTTACTGTCCTTTTGGTCATCTGTCATCATTCCAGTCGTCCTTTCAGGTGCTCCCTCCATGGTTGTCTGCCTTGCAGTCCATAGTAGGTCAGTTGTACTCATTTTCTTTAACCCTTTACTTTTTTCTTCAGTATTTTACTTGTATAGCTCAGCGACTTTTGCAAAACAGACCTTCTTCATACCAGCTAATTAGTACATTTGACATATCGGTATCTATGTCCTTGACATCTCAACATGGATTCATTTCATTCCATCTCATGTCCTCCTGCTGATGTTGATATTAACATCGCTCATCTTTAGCTCTGGCCTTCACCGCTCCTTGCTCTTGGTTCCACCATGATGCGCTTTCTTATTTTCGTCCTTCCTGTGCTCCCCATTGTGGGCACTTGCCCTTCTCCTCTTGTTTTCTCCACCCTCCTTTCCTCTCCTTCTTTGACCTCTGCTTTCTTTTGGGGGCTTCCCTATCCTGCTGTCTGGCTATTCCCTCATGCTACCACCATACCCTACTCATTCACATCGCCTAATATTCCCTCCTGCATATTGCCCTAACTACTCATCTCCTCCTTCGACCATATTCCCTCATTCTAGTCAAACCTATACAGGTGTCCTCCTGGTACTGCCTACTTCACTGATGGCTGCTGGCTTCACCCGGCTGCTCTCACTCCTACTTTCATGCAATTCCATCCATTCCTAATTTTTCTCTCAATGGATCCAGTTGGCATGCATTCCCGTGGTTACCAATCACGGGTAGTTTCTTCATGAAATGAGTCTGCTTCTCCTTCGCTCAGTCTGACCTCAGGGTCTACTCATTCACATCGCTTAATCAAGCATACCTATCACTGGGTCTTATGCTACCTCATTGAACTGCTGCCTCCTGTGGTTATTATCACCATTAGTCTCCCCATGACCACATCTGGTTCTCCCTTGCTCATCCAACCTCTCTGTGGGTCTACTCCTTCACATCGACTACTCGAGCATAACCCTCTTGGGTTCATGCTACCTCAACTCACCTGCTCTCCACTCAGAGGCATGCCTTCCATGTCTATTGCCCCTTGGCTTGGGGCTGGCTGCATTGGCCTTTCATCAACAGGACCCCTTTAGCTGCCCGAGTGGGTTCAGAGGCACCCTCTATGCCAGTCTCTATCTGACCACCTGTGGTTCACCTGGTCTGTTTCATAGGCTTGCATAGGCCAGCTGAGTACCTCAGCAGTCATACCTCTCCTCTCCTGCTTTTAAGCATCTAGTTGCAGACATCGCTCACAACCCTCAACTGCTGTCTTTTTAGGACAGAGTGAGAGCTTCTTCTAAATTGGAATATTTTCCTCCTCCCTCGATCTCAACTGTAAATTGCAGTAGCTGAGCTGTCACTAATAAAACATCCTTCAGCCTTGAGGGAAGGTGACCTAGGCCTTGGATCCCCAGGGGTTTCCTCCTCAAAGGGTTTTTTTCCTCTCCTCCATACCAATGGTCATAATATTAGATAGGGCTGGCGTTTCCTTAAGTTTCGTAGTTTAGTTCAGCTGTTGGATGGAGTTGGATGGTGGCTTGGCTGTTCCCTCTCTCCTTAGGAAGTTCGTCCTTCTACATCTTGTCTGCTTTCATTTCATTCATCGTCCTCATCACATCTCGTTCTTTTCCTGTCCTTCCCATCTACGTCTATCACCTTAATTTCTGGTCTTGATATATTCTGATTTCTCACCTCTTTGATGCTTGAGACCCTTTTGGGTATTCTTTTTGGGCTTCTTCCTAAGCTACCTTTAGCCAAAGGAACTGTTCCCATGGCACCCATGGGGGGGGGCACTCCTCTAGAATTCCTTGTGTCGTACCCCTACAGGGTGGTATATCCCATGGATAGAAAGCCGAACAGTTACAATGTATCGAAGTCACACAAGCATACGTCTCATCCAGTTGTGCAAGCCCATTGAAATTGATGGCTGAGGTCTGGCTGGAATTCAATCGGTGGAGCAACAAACCACTCCCCCAACCAGGCCTTAAAAGGCCCTCCTCTGGGCCAGTTCTCATTCGCTTTCTTCGTTGCCCCACCATCCACCGCTCCTCCTCAAGCAGCTCGTTTCTCTTTCCTGTGGGCTTTTCCTAAGCTACCTTTAGCCAAGGGAATTATTCCCATGGTACCTATAAGGGGGAACCCTCCTCTAGGGGTCCTTGCGTCATACCCCTACAGGGTGGTATATCTAACGATTGAGAGACGAACAGCCACAATGTATCGATGTCACACAAGCATACATCTCATCGAGTTGCACAAGCCCATTGAAATGATAAAAAACATATCTGGTAATCTAGTGGTCCCTCCCCCATTCCAGATGCCCAATCCCATCTGTTTATAAAAAACAATACCCTGGTAGACTAGTGGTCCTTCCCTCCTCCCACGATGTCCGATCTCCATCGTCCCCATATAAAAATAAAACAAAAAATATCTGGCAGTCTAGTGGTACCTTCACTGTCCACGATCCCCCTTCCCTGAAACCCAATTAATTTTCCTGGTGCACCCTATGCAGGTCAGGGCTGCTCCATCAGTGACCAGCAGTGAGATAGCAGCAAAGTGTTGGGAGTGACAAGCAGCTCGTTAAGTACAGCTCAGGGGCAGCAGAGGAGGATGGTTGGTTAGGGCTGGAAGACAGTCAAAATTCAGAGTGCCATTGCTGGGTTGGTTGAAGAGCGGAGTGGACGGGACTGTTTCAGCTCTGTGAGTGGGGGTCTCGGGGACCTTGCAAGGAAGAGAGGGTGGTGGGGACACTGTTAAATGTTGTCGCTGCAGGCCCTAGGCAACTGTCCAGTACAGCTGAGCAGCTTTTTTCTTCGGGGGATGGGGGGACAGATACTAGGAGAAACAGACTAAAGTGCATATTCCAGCTCAGATGTGGCAGCTGCTTAACAGTTTGCGCTTTTAATTGTTAACCAGCATGCAAGGGCTATCATGAGAACTCTGTTGATTGCTCCACACACCCCCATGACACCACTGCATGCGGCGAACACTCGGCATTGACAAATGCTTGTTTTATCTAGTACTGCTGCTTTAAGTAATGCGGCAAAAGGTTTTTAACTGTGATTGTTCAAGTCATTGCTGCCCAGAGTTACAGTCATGTCACAATCACTATATAGTAAGTCAGACTTAACTTAGAGGTTTAGCTTGGAGGAAGGCGTGATCCAAATGTCAGCTGCATGCCTGTACATGACGTTATCCCCCACAGGCAGCTCCTCTCCAAACAAGACATTTTTACCTTTTACAGCAATATGCCAACATAGTCTCTTTAAGTTTTTTTTTCCAGCATTAATAATAATAATTCTTTATTTGTATGGCGCCTATTCCATAACAAAGGAACCTAACAACAGTTAAAACAAATGAATCATAAAATCACACAATATCAATACCATAAAATGCAGATATTACAGATAAAACTGAATTTCAATCAATCAATCAAAATCTTTATTTATCCAGGAGAACACCATTGATCAAGCTCATTTGCAAGGTGGACCTGCATCTCCCAAGTCATAAACAGTACAACAAATCATACATCAGTACATAGAGTGTGACGATACCTGGTAACACATAGGAAACGAATAGCAGTGAAATGAGCGAGGAGCGCATACAGAGTAAATGAGATCACGCCTAGTTACATGTAGAAAGGAAATACTTATGGGTAAGAAAAAAAGAAGAACCAAAACATGAACACAAATAAAAAGGGAATGCAGCCCTGTGATCCATGAGGATCAGGTTAAATGAATAGATATGAATATACAGGATGTAGGGGGGACGGGGGAGTGGAGAATGGGTGGGGTCTAGAGGAGTAGGGGTACATGAGAGAGCACTCTGCATTTAAGTCATGCAATTTAAGTCATACATTGTATGCTTGATACCACAAATAGGTTTTAAGAGCCTGCTTAAATCCCTCCACGGTCATGCACTCTCATAACTGACGGGGTTGAGAATTCCAGAGGGTAGGGGCCGCATGCATAAATGTCCAGGCCCCAGAAGATTTTAAACAAACCATTGGAATCTCTAGCAACCCCTCGTCAGCTGAGCAGAGCAATTGCCCAGGGCAGTAAGGAACCAGAAGCTCTTTCAGGTAGTTCGGGCCCTGTCCATGTAGGACTTTATAAGTCAGAAGACTGATTTTAAAGGTGATCCACCACTGTACCAGCAGACAGTGCAGTTCACGCAGCACTGGAGAAATATGACAGGACCAAGGGGTTCCCGTCAATAAATGGGCCGCTGCGTTCTGCACCAGCTGCAAGTGGTGGATATCCACCCCAGGTAGCCCTAGGTAAAGGGAATTGCAATAATCCAGGCATAAGGACACAAAGGCACAGACCAACGTGGGGAGATTGCCAGATGGAACAAGATGCTTAACCCTGGAGATATTCCTCAGGTGGTAGAAGGAGTATTTGATGACAGCCGATACCTGTGAGCATAATGTCAGCACTTCATCAAAAATTACCCCCAGATTTCACACCTGCTCAGAAGTTGGGAGTGATAAGCCCCCAATAAAGAGTACAGAAGATGAACCTACTCCAGGACCCTCTATCCAATGCCCTGGGTCCATACCAGCACCTCAGTCTTTTCTGAGTTCAATCTCAACCAGCTCGAATCCATCCAATCCTGGATTTCTATGAGGCAGTTGTTAAATACCGAGAGAGCTCTATCCTGGTCAGGTGTGAAAGAAAGGTAGAGCTGGGATCATCAGCACAGCAGTGAAACTTCAGCCCATACCTTCTTACAATGTCTGCGAGGGGCAGCATATACACATGGGGGACAACACTGATCCCTGAGGAACCCCACAAGGCAGAGGAACTGGGTCAGAGGAATGAATCCCCAACACCACCCTCTGAGTTCTTCCGGTGAGGAAAGATGTAAACCACTTGAGGACTGTACCTGACAGGCCACAGATAAACCTCAGGTGACTGAGCAGAACGCCATGTAAACAATGTGGCTACAGGCATTTGGATGGCCAATGGAAGCTGATATAGTCCCAAGAATAAAACTGGAAGAAAACAGCATCTCTATGGTAAATATCACAAGCTCTAAATGTTAAGTGCACTTTCCTTTGTTCTGCTTTTGTAGTCCTACTGTGCGACTAAGCGATCATTTGCTGTCAGGGCCGCTAATTGGTTAAACAAACTGCCTGATACACTGCAGAATCTCTCCAAGATTATTCTGTTTGACATTGTTCTTGTGGTCTGCCCTTACAGTCCGATGAAATTGTAACCGTTAAACTGTTTTATTCGGTTTCTCTCTATACATATCCTGTGACTTATTTATGACGTCTGCATGGATTTTTTCAAAACTTTATGTAATTGTACTGTCTTAGTGTTTTGAGCCTGACTTGACTGCATTTCCTCTGGAACTGCTTATTGAACGTGTAGTATTTTTTGTGACTATTTATTTGATGTGGAATCTTTGTAAATGAGCACTTGTGCTCAAAGGTAATTGCCAATGTTTTCAATAAAAAAAAAAGATATGAATCCTTGTTATTTTATTCTAACTCTCTAGATGCCTCCTCAAGTACCTCTGGAATGTAATGTCTCCCCAACCTCCTCTTATCTTTCTTTTAAAGTCCCTAACACATACATCATGTTCTCAGAATTCCTACACTCCGTCAGAGCACACAAGTCCTTATTTTAATTGATTTTCCCTTTGTCACTTATTAAGTGTAATCATTTCACCATTAAAAATAACAAGCTAACATTATTGACATTGGCCAGTGCTTGCTTATATCTAGATTTTTATGCTCCTCCCTCGTGGCCCCCATGCTTAGATCTTGTTTCAGAGACTAACCAGCACTTCAACTACTCATGTGCTGGAGCCCCCCCCATGGTGCATTTTTCATGGGAATTCTTCACTTAAATGCCCTCTCTGGTGCAGTGGGGGGTAGTGGTACAACAGGGGAGCTATCATACAATAGCAGCAAGGTGTTTTCTGTCTTTATGCCCACCCCCTCCAAATCAAATATGTGATGTTGTAAATCCCCTCTGGAAGGTGGAATGTCTCCCTGGAGTGAGTGCCTTCTCAGATGTCTTCGATATACAGGGCACTGCAACCTTACAATGCCACCCAGTCACTGTAGATGTCACGGTGGCTCCTGAGTCCATTATATCTCCTTTAATAAGTGAAGGGGGTTCATAATGTATCCATTTATAGTTAGAAATTGCATGGTGCCTATATCCTGTAATGCTCAGTCTGATAATACATGGTCACTATTCGGCGCCCTGCTTGTCACAATCAGATCAAATTATTGCCTGGGCTGTAACTAAAAATGCCCATTTAGGCACAGCCCTTCAATTTAAGCTTGCCCCCCTACCACAGCTTGAAATACTGTGTGTGCCTCATATTCCAGTACTGAAGATGCCACGCTCTCCCAAATGGTACCAGTGCTTTGCCTTTTAAATCCTGTAAGGCAGCCCACAAATGTTACTGGGTACTCAGCCATGAAACTGATGTAGGGGCAGGGTCACTGCACCTGTTTGGTCGGTGGTGGTGCACTTTAGTAAAGGATTAGCATGCTCAATGGACATTAAATCCCCCAAGCACAAAGACCATGCAATTACAAATGACTAATGTAAACTTCAGCCGTTGGGATTTGTACATTCCTCGCCATCTGGCCAAATCCAGTAAATAAGTTCCCTAACTATTAATATGGTTCTCCAGTTGCAGGGACAAGCCCTGGCTTTATTCATAGTTGTGGTGCTACTAGATGTCCCTTGCTATGTAGGTTTCTGCTGTCACAGCCCTCACCAGTCCATTTCAGGCAATCAATCAATCAGTCTCAGGACAGGGGCACAAGAAGAATGGGGTGGGGACAAGACAGAGAACAAGAGGGGGTAAAAATCAGGAATGCAAGAAGAGAGGGCTAAACGAGACAGGAAATGGAGAGAGTAACAAGGTAAGGGGGTCTCTGGGAGCTTCGGGGAGCAGCACAGGTGGGGGAGCAGGGAGAGAGTAAGGTATGAAGAGCTATGTACACCCACACTTCTTGCACTGGCATACATGGCTGTTCATACTTTACTCCCTCCCTGCCCCCTCCCCTCACCTGTGCCACTTCAGGGAGAGGCACAGGTGAGGCGAACAGGGAGGTAGTAATGTATGGAGAGCTATGTGCGTTAGTGCAAGGAGTGTGGGAAATAAAATTCCAGACCTGGGAGGCCATCATGGAGGAGGCTAAACTAGATTTGGTGGCCATAATAGAATAATAGTGCTGTGACATTCATGACTGGGAAATGGCCAAAACAATCTACTCTCTGTTCAGGAGAGACATGGAAGGGAGAAGGGGGTGAGGGAGGGAATAAAGGCTATTAAAATACAGGGGTACCCAGAGAAAAGGAAAGGGTTGGAGGTGCTCCACTCCTTGTGTGTGTTCATACTCTGTATTTGTGGAAGCTCCAGTGTGTGTCTCGGGTAGCGACCTCCTTCATTTCTTCAGGTGCTATGGGTTGTCCTGGAGACCGGAGCTGGGGCCACTATCCGTACAGGGGTTGTATATAGACCTCCAGAACAAGGAGAGGAGCTGGATAATGCACATGGGAAAGACATAATCAGGATGGTAAATAAGGAGGAGGTGCTACTAGTTGGGGACTTCAGTATGTCAGATGTAGATTGGAGCATTCCAACTGCAGCCTCGGCAAGGAGCAGGACCATTACTAATTCCTTACAAGAGACTTTTCTCAAGCAGCTAGTTAACAAACCCTGTAGGAACAGGGCAGTGCTGGACCTGGTGCTCACAAATTGGGACAGCATTACAGACATAGAGTGGGTAGTCCCCTGAGTACCTGGGTGCACAAACTGGGACAGAATTGCAGATGCAGCATGGGTAGTCCCCTAGGTACCAATGATCACTGTACAGTGTGGTTTAATATTAAGAAGGAACCAGAGGCAAACCACATGAGGATGAGTGTCCTGAACTTTAGGAGGGTGGATTTTAAAGAAATGGGAGACTGCCTCAGAAACTGCCTCCTTGGGGGGAGGATTGCCAGGTTGGGGTAGAGGAACAGTGCAAAAAAAGGGAGAGCATAATAAGACAACCAGCCTCTGCATGAAGGAAGTGAGTAAAAGAAAAAGGAAAAATAGACCATTATGGTACTTTGGGGAAGTGGCCACAGTCATGAAGGAAGAAATGGTGGCATTCAGGGGGTATCAAGGAACTGCAGAGGGAGGAAGAGAAGGAGGCATGCAAAGTAAAACAGAGAGTAGCAGGTAAGGCAGTGAGGGGGGGCAAAGGCACAGACAGAGGAAAAGATAGCCACAGAAGTGGCAAATAGGTATAAGACTTTCTTCAGGTACATAAGTGAGAAGAGGAAAGCAAGGGGAGGGATATTGAGGATAAGGAGGATGGCGGAAGAAGACTACACAGAAGGAGACAAAGAAACAGCAGACATCCTAAACAGGTACTTCTGCTCTATCTTCACAGTGGAGGTTGGGGGGGTGGATGACCAGGGAGCAGCTGGAACAAGGGAGAGGAGGACTCAAGACCATTTTCAGAGGAGTGTCCTGAAGGAACTTGCAGCTCTGAAAATGGACAAGACTATGGGACCAGACAGGACACATCCAAGGGTACTAAAAGAACTAAAAAACTATAAAAAATGACACAGTTAGCCTATTTTCTATGCGCAATAATACCATCCAGGGTGGGCAGTATGGGCAATACTGGACCTTCCAGGGTCTAAAAGGCCCTCCACCTGTGGTGTCGGGCCTCATTACGCCCCTTGGTACTCCAGTATTGCACAATACCGCCCACCCTGTCGGGTATTACTGTTTGCTCAAGGAAGTGCTGGCTGCCCTGTTGACAGCCTTGTTCAACAGCTCACTGGAATAAGGCAGTTATAGAGGATTGGAGGAGAGTGAGTATGGTCCCTCTATATGAAATCGGCAGCAGGGAAGATTCCAGCAACTATAGGCCAGTGATCTTCAACTCAGTGGTGGAGAAGTTAATAGAAACACTGTTAAAGGAAAGGTTGGTAGAATATCTTGAATCCAGAGGCTGCAAGACTAAAGGCAGTGTGAATTCACAGTGGGGACATTATACCAGATGAAGATGACTGATTTCTTTGATTGCGGCAGGCAGTAGATGTGGCCCATCCGGACTGTAGCAGGGCATTTGAAACTGTGCTGCACAGGAGGCTAAGACATTTAGCAGCCTAGGGGTGGGAACCAAAGTGATGAATTGGGTTAGAAACTTGTTAATGGCTAGGTGACAGAGGGTGGTGGTTAATGACACTCACACTAAAGACAGGAGAGTGACCAGGGTTGTTCTGCAGGACTCAGTACTGGGACTGGTCCTCTTCAATGCCTTCAAAAGTGACATTGCGGAAGCTACTAGAAGTAAAGGTATGCCCTTTTTGCAGATGATACAAAAAGCTGCAATAGGGTGGACAATCAGGAGTGGGTGGGAAGAATGCATTGGGATCCTGGGAAACTCAAGGAGTGGTCAAAAACATGGCAGCTGGGGTTCAATGCCAAAACTACAAAATTATGCACCTAGGGCATAGAAACTCAGGAACTGAGTATAGGATGGGGGTGGTACTGTCAGTCACAATGCAGGAAGGGGACCTTGTGGTTACCCCATATCTGATGACCTCAAAGTGGCAGACAGTTTGAGAAAGCAGTGGGTAGGGCTAGTGTAATCCTAGGATGCATTGGGAGAGATATCTTCAGCAGGAGGAAGGAGGTGGTGTTGATACTGTATCACTAACTGGCGAGACCACACTTAGAGTATTGTGTCCAGTTCTGGAGGCCGCACCTCAGAAAAGGCATAGACAGGGTACAGACAGTCCAGAGGAGGACAACTAAAATGGTGCAGGGGTTGCACCAAAAGCCCTATCAGGAGAAACTGAGGGATCTCAACATGTACACCCTGGAAGACAGGAGAGCAAGAGGGAATGTGATATAGACCTTCAAGTATCTCATGGGAAGAACAGGGTGCAGGATTAGTCTCTTTCAAAGGATGAAGAGCACTAGGACCAGAGGGCATGAGATGAAACTGAGGTGTGTGGGGGGGTGGGAGTTAAAGAGGGATGTGAGGAAGTACTACTTTACTGAGAGTGGTAAACTCTTGGAATACACTGCCAGCAGAAGTGGTGGAGGTGAAAAAAGTAGAGAACTTCAAACATGCATGGGATAAACATAGGGAAATATTAGTGAATAGACAAGGAGAAGGGAGGGTCACTGGAGACCAGTTAAGGTCTGCATAGGCAGACTAGGCAGAGACCATCTGGGCAAACTAGGTGGGTCAACTAGTCCTTTTTTGTGGACACATTCTATGTTTTTGTGTTTCTATGTTTCTCTAACGTTCACTCTCTCCTGGTTTCTCTCTCTCTTACCATAGGTATGAGATGCTAATGCAGTTCAGAGGTTATGTTGTCCTCCAGTTTATTAGACCAATAGGACTGGTTCCACCCTCCATGTCTAGGCATGAAGTCATGTGGGGTGGTGACAGTCTGCTACTGGACTATAGTATCTTCTGTGTGGATCCTGTAGCATTTCAAGCAGATATCTGCTTCTGGCTCTCTTTGACTGACTGTGTCCAACATCTGAGTCATAATTGACTAGCACAAGATTGCCTCTATTTCTCCAAGCAGGAGGTGTACTTGTGGCGGTAGTATAGCCTAGAGGTTAGTGTAACGAGCTGTGAATGAGGTTGGTAGATCTAGCAGATTGGGTTTGATTCCCACTACTATTTCCATTTGCATACTGTGTGACACTGAGCAAGGCACCTAACCTCCCTAGCACTCCCAGGTCAACCCTTGAAAACAGGCTTTCAGCCTAGTGGGCCTTACCTGATTACCAAAGAATAAAACTTAAAATAAAATCACACAGTTCAAAAACTGGCACACACACAGTCTGTTATTGTACAACACTCAGCAGCATTTGGTGGTCTGGCTCGAGTAAGATTTCACACAGATCAGCCTTGAAGGTAGCTTAGCCCTGCTGTTCATGGGAAATAGCAAAGCTGATTGTTCCAATGGACTGCATTTATGAGAGGTTATCCTGGAGGTCTTTCACTCAACAAATGACTGGCAGCGGGAAAGGCACCTCAATTATTTAAGTCCATCTCAGTCGATGAACCCCTGTTCCCCTGAGTTGGCAAACATTCCTGTTTAGTTGGCACATCACCCTCTGCAACAGATTCAGTCATACAAAGGGAGATAAGAGCTCACTGTCAAACTGAGATTGTGTGACATGGTACTGCTGTACATCCGGACAGCCTGAGCTGTGCCTGTAATGGTATTGCTGCTGCATCAGGACAGCCTCAGCTGTGCCTGTGACATGGAACTGCTGCTGCATCAGGACAGCTTCAGCAGTACCTGTGACATCTTACTGCGGCTATATCAGGACAGCCTAAGCTGTGCCTGTGACATGGTACTACAGTGGCATCAGGACAGCCCGAGCAATGCCTGTGACATGTTACTGCTGCTGCATCAGGACAGTGAGCTGTGCCTGTGAGATGGTACAGCTGTGGCATCAGGATGACCAAAGCAGTGCCAGTGACATGGTACAGCAGTGGCATCAGGACAGTCTGAGCTGTGCCTGTGACGTGGTGCAGCTGCTGCATCAGGACAGCCTGAGTAGTGCCTGTTACATGGTACAGCTGCAGCATCAGGACAGCCTGAGTAGTGCCTGTGACATGGTACAGCTGTGGCATCAGGACGACCAAAGCAGTGCCAGTGACATGGTACTGCGGTGGCATCAGGACAGTCTGAGCTGTGCCTGTGACATGGTGCAGCTGCTGCATCAGGACAGCCTGAGTAGTACCTGTTACATGGTACAGCTGCAGCATCAGGACAGCCTGAGTAGTGCCTGTGACATGGTACTGCTGCTGCATCAGGACAGCCTGAGCAGTGCCTGTGACATGGTACTGCTACTGCATCAGGACAGCCTGAGCAGTGCCTGTGACATGTTACCACAGTGTCATCAGGACAGTCTGAGCTGTGTCAGTGACATGGTACTGTTGCAGCTCCAGGACAGCCTGAGCAGTGCCTGTGACATGGTACTGCGATATCATCAGGACAGTCTAAGCTGTATCTGTGACATGGTCCTGCTTCTGCATCAAGACAGACTGAGCAGTGCCTGTGCCATGGTACAGCTGGTGCATCATAACAGCCTGAGCAGTACCTGTGACAAGGTACTGCTGCTGCATCAGGACAGCCTAAGCAGTGCCTATCACTTGGTACTGCTGTTGTATCAGGACAGTTTGAGTTGTGCCTGTGAGATGGTACAGCTGCAGCATCAGAAGAGTCTAATCCATGCCTGTGACATGATACTGCTGCTTTAGGACAGCCCAAGCTGTGCCTGTGATGTGATACTGCTGCTGCATCAGGACAGCCTGAGCAGTGCCTGTGACATGTTACCACAGTCATCAGGACAGTCTGAGCTGTGCCTGTGACATGGTACTGTTGCAGCACCAGGACAGCCTGAGCTGTGCCTGTGACATGGTACTGCGGTGTCATCAGGGCAGCCTGAGCAGTGCCTGTGACATGGTACTGTGGCGGCATCCAGGACAGTTTGAGCTGTGCCTGTGACATGGTGCAGCTGCTGCATCAGGACAGCCTAAGTACTGCCTGTTACATGGTACAATTGCAGCATCAGGACAGCCTGAGTAATGCCTGTGACATGGAACTGCGGTGTCGTCAGGACAGTCTAAGCTGTATCTGTGACAGACATGGTACTACTTCTGCATCAGGACAGTCTGAGCAGTGCCAATGACATGGTTATTGCTGCGATATCAGGACAGTCTGAGCAGTGCCTTTACCATGGTACAGCTGGTGCATCATAACAGCCTGAGCAGTGCCTGTGACAAGGTACTGCTGCTGCATCAGGACAGCCTGAGCAGTGCCTGTCACTTGGTACTGCTGCAGCATCAGGACTGCCTGAGCAGTGCCTGTCACATGGTACTGCTGCAGCATCAGGACTGCCTGAGCAGTGCCTGTCACATGGTACTGCTGTTGTATCAGGACAGTTTGAGTTGTGCCTGTGAGATGGTACAGCTGCAGCATCAGGAGAGTCTAATCCATGCCTGTGACATGGTACTGTTGCTTTAGGACAGCTCGAGCTGTGCCTGTGACATGGTACTGCAGCTGCATCAGGACTGCCTGAGCAGTGCCTGTGACATGGTACTCTGGCAGCATCAAGGACAGTTTGAGCTGTGCCTGAGACAAGGTACTGTGGCGGCATCAGGACTGCCCAAGCGGTGCCTGTGACATGGTTACAGCTGTAACATCTGGACAGCTCGGCAATGTAACTATTCAATGTAAATAGCTTTGTGTCCTGACCTGCCTAAACTACTGCTGGCACTTGTATATGTATGTATTAAATTTTCCTCTGTATGTAATTGTCACCCGTGTCCCCGCGGGTCACACCTGGAAATGAGCCTTGTCTCAGTGTGCCTTCCCTGGTTACCACATTTTAAATACAAAATTAAATAAATAAAATAAAAATAAATATGCATGTGCTAGTGTGGTATGAAAATGTATGCCCTGTTGTGCTTTAGAGAGCAAGATTGCCATGAGCTGTGTTACACAGATGTCTGCAGTCATAGTAATCTGGGTGATCATCATCACACAGTCAGCAGACAAAGCCACAGGAATGGAGGCGATAAGCTAAAAAAAAAGAGGCACATTCCTTTCTGGTCACAGTGAGTTAAACCATGGGGCTTATTCCTAACATGCCAGATGAAACTGCATTAGCTGTGCATCTCACAGTTTAATTCATAGAAGGTTCATTCATTTCTTGTTGCAGATAAGAATTTAATAACATTATCAAAGACAGAAGCACAGAGGAAAGGAACCTGAGGGTGGTGATCGGCAAAAAATCTAAAGGCAAGACCAAAAATATTTATATTGCACTCTTTCTAGAAAAATCTCAGGACACCTTATATAGGAAGACAGAAGAGCAGTACAAAACAGTAGGCCTGCTTAAATAGAAATGTTTTTATGTCGTTTAAGGCCTCCACCGCGGTAGAAAATGTACATGGGGGGGGTAGAGAGATAGAGAGTTCCACAAAACTGGTACAGAAACCCCAAACCCCTTGTTCCCTGACAGCTAAAGACAAGACTGAGGCACCACTTGCAAGCCAGCATCGGTGTAATGGAGGGGCAGATAGGGCATAAGGATACAGGAGATCTTCGATGTAATCAGGTCCTAGACCATGTAGGGCCTTAACTGTCAATAAGCATACCTTGAAAGTGATGCAACACTGAATCAGCAGCCATTTCAAACTTTGGAGTACTGGTGGGATGTAGTCCCTATGAGAAATTCCTAACACAAGCTGGGCTGCAGCACTGTCAAACAGGTTCTAGTGATGCAGCAAGCCTCCAGATAACCCTAAGTACAAAGCATTACAATAATCCAGTCTCAATGGGACAAAGGCATGGGTTATCATCATCAAGTCAGCACACACAAGATACGATTTGATCATGTGATGTTACGAAAATGGAAAAATCACTCTGGACTACAGCTGCCACCTGATGGTTAAGTGACAGCCTGCAGTCCACAGTCACCCCAAATCCTTTACTGCATCCACAGCTTGAAGCACTTTGGCGTTTATAGATGGAAACAAGGCATCACAGTCATTTTCTCTGTCTTATTCCGGTTGAGGTTCAGTCAGCTGGAGGCTATCCAGTCACTGAACTTCCGTAGTGGTGGGATCTTCTTTGGGGTTGTCAACCCTAATGCCCATCCTCATGCCACTGAGCAATCAAGGTCAGACATTATCTCTTTTTTTCATGCAGGGCCCCATATGAAGAAAGCAATGATAGATTGAGTTGGCAACACGTGGCAAGCTATACTTCTCTAGCTTAAAAGGATTAAACATTGTTAGCACTGGCTTGGAGCTGTACCTTGTGCTTCAGAGAGGGGCTATGGGCATGGTGGTGAGGTGGTGCCATTAGGGTTTACAATCCCAAAGAAGACCCCACCACTGATTCGCCAGTACTCTGGAGGCCCCAAACCCTTGTTTTTCATTTCCCTACTTTATACGCTTTGCGTTAATCAATGCTAATGTCTGCATTTACATAGTTTTTTTGCAATTAATTTCCTTTCTTCTTTAGATAGTGGAATTGTATCCTCATTTGTTCAGATCTCTTCGTGACCTGCACAAAATGGAATAAATAGAATATTGGAGATAGTATTGAGCCCGGGCATGGGCCCATCAGGCCTCAACGTGCATGTCAACACCTTGTGAGGGAAGGTTCCTCAGCTCTGCAACCACGACAAGATGTTGTGTGTGCACCAGAACACTGCTCCATCCCTCCCCAGTGGGGGACGGTGCAGAACAGTGCAGCACCCCCCCAGCCTTTGCCCATTAAGCCATCTTCCAGAGCTCACACCCAAACTCAGGTCACTGACATGGGAAGGCAATGTGGTTCATAACGGGCCAATGGATATCACTGCAAACAATGTTACTTCATAATTTTGTTTGTGACATTCTGACAACAAAATTTTAACAGAGTCTTTTTATGACCCCTCCTTCTGAACATCACAGGTATCATTTAATAACATACTGGAAAAAACGTAATTTTGGACACACGTAATTTTGAACCAGATGTGCAGATTCAAGTGTTGGCCAGGATTTGAAAAACAACACCTGTCATGTTCATGAGGTGATGTGAAAAAATGAGTATGTTGAAAATGTGGGGTTTAAATATTAAAAATTACCAAAGTTATGAGTGTATGTAGAAAAATGACAACATATCTTCATAACTTTGTTTTTTAATATTTTGACACCACATTTTCAACATGGTGTTCTTATGAACCCACCTCATGAACATGGTAGGTGAAATGTTCAGATCCCTGCCAAAACACAATTTCAGGTGCGAAACCACATTTAGGACAAGATTTGAAAAATGACAGCTGTAACATTCACGGGGTGGTGTGAAAACATGGCTATGCTGAAAATCTGGGGTTCAAATATTGAAAATTATCAAAGTTGTGAGCAGGCATAGAAAAATTTCAATGTACACTCATAACTTGGTCATTTTTACATATTTTTGCCCAGATTTTCAAAGTGGGCTTTCTGGGTCCTCACCTTGTGAACACGGGTGGTGAAATTATTCAAATCTGACTCATATGGCGATTTCACACAGCAACCGCAAAATCAATCTTTCTGGCTAGATTCACATAATTTCACCATACTTGTTCATGAGGTGGAGTCCCAAAACGAACAGGTTGAAAATCTGGGCAAAAAATATATAACAAGCATTTGTCAATGCCGAATGTTTGCTTGCTGACATTGGCAGTGGTAGTGTAGAAGTTACAGAGCTGCATAATAGAAATGGCAGTGAAGTATTGAACTGAAGCCAACCCCACCACCACCACCCTGCAGAGACTGACAGGCATTGGGGTGTGCCTTTGGGTCGTCAGGCATAACGGCCATGCCATTTCACCACACCCTACCCTGCAGACACTGAAAAGTGTCACGGTGTGCCTTGGGGTCTTTGGCCCTTATGCGCACCCCGTTCCATCAGGAAATATGGTGAGATGGGTGCAGTATAGGAGAATGGGGTGAACTTTGGGGCTGAAGAGTCCAAGGCATACCTTGATGCCTCTCACTGGTTGCAGGGTGTGGAACGGTATGAGCATTACAGGCAAGAATCCCAAGTCACACCCCTGATGCCTGTCATTCTCTACAGGATGGGGCGTTATGGTTGGAAACCCTAACACCTCAGGCATTCATTGGTATTTTCACTCCAAATTTTCAACATTTGTTTTTGTGACCCCCACCTCACGAACAGTGGCAATATCAGTTTGTTAGCTGAAAGTTGCTTATGCACAGCGACTACGGCATTTAGCACCACAGGTGCAAAAACACATTTCAAACAGGATGTGAAAAATGACAGCTGTACTGTTCATGAGGAAGTGTAAAAAAATGGCAATGTTGCAAATCTGCAGTAAAAATATTAAAAAAACTGGTGAAGTCACGAGCGTGGCTAGAAGCTGTGCAATGATTTTTTTAATCTGTCCCATACATTGATTTCGCACACCTACTGCGCCATTGTGTGCCACATGGGCGGTAACACATTTTTGGCAAGATGTGAAAAATGACAGCTGTACTGCTCATAAGGAGGTGTGGTAAAATGGTAATGTTGAAAATCTGGAGTGAAAATATTGAAAATTCACAAACTTAAGAGCGTGCGTAGGAACTGTGCAACGCACGCTCATAAAACAGTCATTTTTTAGGAATTTTTCCACCAAATTTTCAACATAGGCTTTTTGAGAGCCCACCTTATGAACAGTGGCAGTGTCGTTTCATTACTCGGTCCTGAAAGGTGATTTCGCACAGTGACTGCGAAATCACCCTTCGGGTCCGATGAATGCCATGACAGTGAGAGCACTCATGAGAAGGGGTCCCAAAAACCCCATGTTGAAAATTTGGTGCAAAAATTCCAAAAAATGCCTGAGATATGCAGCAAAGTTGAAAAAACCCTATCTATCCCATTATACAGCTTACCGGCATTTCCTCAGTTCGCGGTCGGCTTTGAAGAGTGCAGACGTGTTCCCAGTCCACCGAAAATCATCGCGCGGAGTCGGAGGTAAGTATAGGGTGAAGGAGGGTGTGGGGATGTGGGGTGTGCAGTGGGTGGAGTCTTGGTGGGGGCAGTGAGACTATGAGGACCGTTTTCCAGTTTCAGGATGTTTTTGTTTAAAATGATGACACGGGACATTTGCCACACTGGGGTGGGCTCCCAGTGTGGCACAAGGACGGCGGGGGGCATGGAGCCGATGGGGGATTGGGCACCCCGTCGGCAAAAGCATCTGTTGCCATGCTGGGGTGGGCTCCCAGCGTGGCACCCTGTACTCTGGGGGGGTGACCAGTGGAGCCGACGTCGGATTGGGCACCCCCGTCGGCTATACGATGTGCAGCCACACGCACCCAGCATGGCATATGGAACTATGGTTTTTTTGAGGAGGCGCAGCACAGCCGACAGGAGCTTGGGCACCCCGTTGGCTACACAGTGTGTGCGTGGGGGGGGACGAGCACATGCGTGCCTGTGTGTGTGTGTGTGTGTGTGTGTGTGTAGGGGGAGTGTACATAAGCATGTGATATCTTATCGCTGCTCACTCAAGCGTAGCTTTCCCTTTCAACTGTACTCCACAGCATTTTGGAGCTGTCATAGACAGCTCGAGCAGGCATTGGAGAACTGCGGCCGCACCTGCAAACACACTGACTGAATTGGAAGAGGGCTGCCACACCTCCAAAAACTCAGATGATGGCACTATGTTTCTTGCACATGCGTGCAAGCAAACATAAAAATTGATGCAGTATAAGTCATCGATCCTATATATCTGAAACAAATTTTTAATATGTATCAGATTGATACTTGCTAGTTTATAAATACCACCCCTAGTCAAATGCACTGAACCGGTCAGAAGCCTATTAGGAAAACAGAAAATGTAATTTTATTTATGTTACAAAATGAATATCAGTTCATCTTCTGTTTCAATGTATTATTTAATTCTAATATGTCATTTCTGTCCTGCTTTTACAGCCTATTAACATTATTATTAACAGTAGTGCAGAAGCTGGATAGTCCCTTTTATTAATTAGGCTGTTAGAGAGTGCTTACAGCGGAATGGGCTAGTCACCTATTCTGTATTTCTACCTTTTTTGTGTCTTGCTACATTAACTGGAACAAAATGGAACCTCAGAGGGCAAATTTTCTTACAACCTTTAACTACAGTGCCCACAGACTAGGGTCTACTATAGAGGAACATTGGCAGGTATTACTGACCGAGCCTAAGGTAGATGATATCATAATGGTACGCCCTAGGATTTTTTTTTTTAAATCTAGGAGTATTGAGAATTATGTAATTGACAGTTTGCAATGTGCGGAAGAACCTAGGACTTGGTTACCTGCCTTACCCACTGGTACGCAGCTGCTGTAGCTGATTTAAATATTGCGAGACTGTTACAGTTACAAATGCCTTTTTAAATCTTGCCACAGAAGAGCAGTATTACGTTAGAAAGTTCATTCATTGTGATACCAGTTATGTTTGTGGCAACATGTGGGTGCGGGGAATATTATATTGGTAGGACAAACTAAATATGTAGCCAGGGTAGATCACTTGAATTGCAATATCTCGCTTTCAGTGGCGTCTGGCGTTTACACATTTTCAGATTGTATTTACCCAGGATAGACCAGCTGAAAGGCAATATCTAATGTTTAGTGGACCCCCTGACCTTCAGTTCCCCTTGTGATTGTAGTCTTTATTCGGCCCCCCTGGTTGTGCTGTGCAGCTAACATCATGGTGGGCATGACATCACTCTTTTTCATTTATTTCTTTATTTACTTATTTATTTTTATTGCAGTTCTTGCAGGAACAGTCTGATCACAAATGCAAGCCAATGTTCATAATAAGCTGGGAGCAGTTGAGACGCAATAATTTCAAGTGTGCTATATTACAAAAAGGACTAATATAATTTAACCTCTCAATGTCTATGAATAAACTTCCTAATATTTTCCCTGATTTAGGTGAAGCAGGGTGTTTATATATTGCATGGGGTTGTTACCGTATCGTTTGCTGACCTGTGGTATTAGGATGTGGGCAGCTTTTACCGACTCCTTGATGTTACAAACAATAACAGATTACAAGCAATCACACAGCACCCTTTTTGAATTTTCAGGTGTGTACTTCTCCCAGTATACAAGTGTAGGAATCAGGATTTGGTAACCTGGCATGCTTATTTAGAAATAAATTAAACTACTTTCTGTTTCCTCATGTAGGCAGTACACTTAAAATTACCATGTCTCAACTACTCCCAGCTGATTGTCGGCATTCTCACGGCTTGTATTTGTAATTAAACTGTTCAACACCAGAACTGCCCAAAAATAAAGCAAAATAAGTAAATAAAAACAGAGTGCTCTCCATGATCTAGCTGCACTGCAAACCACAGACCCCTCCCCCCCCAGCCTGAAGTAAGTGATGCAACCAGGACGGAAAATGAAGGTCAGGAAAATAGAAAACAATCTATAAAACATGTCTAGTAAATACAGTACACTTCAAACGAACACAGATGTTTACATTAGTAATATTTGTATTCTGTTACCTAGCTGTAGATGAACTTGGCTCAATTCAGTTTGCGTGTGTGTGTGTGTGTGTCTAGGGAAGGGGGGCACTGCAGAATTACACTGGCTGGTGTGTGACTGTGCGTGGGGGTGCCCAAGACTGTTTCCTGAGCCAAAGTTGAGGGTGGCTGGGAAAAGTAGAAGGATTGCATGTTCTCTAGTCTTGGAAGTAATGCCTCCTTGTTTCCCCGCTCAGTCTTCTCCATCCAGTTTTATTGAGTGTCCCCTGATGGCGCCCCCCCCCCAGCTCCCTCAGCTGTTGCACAGGCAAAACCCTTCGTCATTTTTAAACAGAAAAAGAAAATAACAAGTATTTAGGTATAGCTGGAATGCCTTATTTATACAGGAGACATCAGATTTTCACTTATCTGCATCTTTTTTGTTTATGGTTACTGACAGTTTTTATTTCATTTACACTTTTCAAATACTGCTGTTTGACCACCATGTTTTATGACTCTGTGAACTAAATGCACAGATATTTGCTAAATGCAAAATGTGAGTATAATACAGATAGGTCTCTTATCTGCATGGTAAAAACAGTTTAAAAGTTATATGTTATATAGGCAAAACATTGTGGTCATTTCAAAACATGAAAAAAAAAACAGAACAGGTAGTGTATTTTGTTATAGATGTCTTAACTGCAATGTGGAAAATCAAGCCTGGAGCTGTTCATCTTGTACTCAGCAGGGTATTTCATTCTTGTCCCGAGTTTGCTAGTACTGTATTCGGAACATGAGTACCGATTCCAAAATATTAAAAGACACAAATATGAAGGAGTGTGTGCTTTGCAGCCCCCCTCATAATAAAACAGTCAGTGCTGTACAATCTAATTAAGCTTGCGTTTTGGATCCCATATGAAATATGCAGAAGTAAATGTCGCTGCTGAACATACACAATGTTTGTTTTCTGAATCAGTAAATATATGAATACTTTATGTACATAGCTGACTCAGATTTTCACGTATTGGCATCCTTTTTGCTTATGGATACTAGCAATGTTTATTTCATTGACACTTTTAAATATTGCTGTTTGTCGACCACATTTATGACTGTGAGCACAGACCTAAGTAAGAAGAAAATAGTGCGGGGGCAGACAGAGGCTGTAGTACGTTTTGTAAATAAATAAATGTGCGGGAAGGTGGAGAGAGGCAGAGGTTACTCTTGTCACCTCAGTTAATAAAGAAAAAAAAAAGAGGACTGAGGTCTTTTGGACTACGCTCAGAAAAAAAAGAAAAAGAACAAATTCCATACCCATAGGGGATGCATCTTTTAACTGCAGACTGAAAGCAACCCCAAACAGTGAAGTAGCATTGGAGCCTAGCTGCACAGTTGAGCAGACATTGATGAACCAGGAAGTATGTTTCTGCTGGCACCTTCCTATGTATGTGCTCTAGAAGGCAGAGGTGTGTGTGTTACCATGTGGATATCAAAAACTGATGTGATAAAACTTGCTGAACAGGTTTAATTCCAACCTGCCAATCTAGTAAGTTATTAGGGAAACAAACATTCAGCTGAGCTCTGAAATTAAAGTACATTGCATAGAAACCTGCCCAGCACACTACACGTGTCCCTTACAGCAGTAGACCTGACGATTACTGATTTATGGAGCTTTTTAGCTTGTTTTTTTTATAGCAGAGTTGGATTACTGCCCAGAGTAGCATACATAGCACCCTGCTAAGAATTAGTGTAGCACCCTTCAGCATCTGTGGCTGTTAAGCAAAGCAATATATTATGTTGTTAATCTGTCTAAGGGGGATTGTGGGCAGATGCCATGACCAGATACACAGAGAAGTTACCAGATGCCAATGAGACCATATTAAGCAATTACAAAATAACTTCACATCAAATTCCAATATCTCTTTTGATCTTTTTGTTAGCTTACCCATCCATTTCCCTTGCGATGTGTGGGGCTAATAACTTTGCTGACTTTAGAAGGAGGCTTTAAACATACGGTTGTTTTTTTGGGGGGGGTAGACAAGCAAATACATCAAAAGAAACAGAAATGTTGCTTTTAAATGTTGTTGTTTCAGAAACAGCACTGCTGATCTTGATCTCAAAGCTCCAGTCTGCATCAGGAATAAATAAATCTGTCAATGATCTTTCTAAACAGAAGGCAAATAATAATTGCATGGTGTATGTTTAATAATAACTTGCGTTTGGCTATTGCTACGCTAACATTATCACTCCTGCTTCATATTTGCTGCATGTAAGCCCACCCAGCCCAGATGCAAATATTGACCTTGAGGATGAGCAAAAGCAAACATGGTTTTGGCACGGAGGTGGGATTTTTTTTGGGGGGTGGCAGTGGTAGCCAGTCAGTGCCTGGGTCCTCCCACTTTGTACTTGCTGGCAACTTGGAACCAAGTTTTAAATTACTAGCAACTAATTTCAAGATGTTAGAATGTACATTTAGCATCAGACTTACTTGGCCATGTTCAGCAAGTTTTATCAAGTAATTAATCAGCGGCACAAACACGTGCAACCAACGTCATAAGCATAACATAGCCATGTGGCAACCATGCATATTTTGATCCACAACCATGAAAGTAATTGTCTATGGTCTTATTCTGAGCATCGGAATATTCAAATAATTAGTACCAGTACATGGAGGTAATAAGTGTTAAAACGATGTTTAACAGCAAGTTTCTCTCAGGAGACATTGCAGTGCAGAGGTTCAGTGCAAGTACTAGCTCACTTCTTCTCAGATAGGAAGCAAAAACTTTTCTTACATGTTTGATCCCGTTCTGCAAACACCACCCCCACTTTTATTGGCGTTGTCAGAGAAACCCACTTTCCCCTTAATAACAAAATGTCTAGTGTAATACAACAATAAGTGATACGTAACATGTCCAGAAAATGTTTATTTCACATAACATGTACACTGTGGAAAAAAATGCTCTGGAGTGACTATGCAGACTTTATCCCAGTACTCCCCCAGCACAACATTACTGTTATTGTTTTATGTATTTTTTTTTCTTTTATCGTGGGTGAGGGTAGGAGGGAAAAGGTAGTGAAGATTTTTTTTATTTCCCCAAAAGTACTGTGCCTTCAGTGATTACTGAGAGAACAGTTCCGTTCTGTTTTTATTATTCATGATTTGCCCCAAGACTGACAGGGATCAGCCTTCTAAAGGAGGGACGGCTCCTCCTTGCAATTTATTCTGCTATGTTAAAAGCTGGTGTGTGTAACACAAGGGATGCAGACTGCACTGAGGTCTCGTCCTTACTGAAATGGACTGCGCACTCTATGTAAACATTGTTACATGAGCAAAAGCAAACAAGGTTTTGGGATGGAGGTGGGATTTTTTTTGTGGGGGGGGCTGTGGGCAGTGGTAGTCAGTGCCTGGGTCTTCCCACTTCGTACTTTCTGGCAACTTGGAACCAGGTTTTAAATTACTGGCAACTAATTTCAAGATGCTAGAATGTTCATTTAGCACCAGACTTACTTTGTCATGTTCAGCAAGTTTTATCAAGTAATTAATCAGCGGCACAAACACTTGCAGCCAACGTCATAAGGATAACGTAGCCATGTGGCAACCATGCATATTTTGATCCACAACCATGAAAGTAATTGTCTATGGTCTTATTCTGAGCACCGGAATATTCAAATAATTAGCACCAGTACACGGAGGTAATAAGTGTTAAAATGATGTTTAATAGCAAATGGTAAAATTAAGGACAATGAAGTCAATAAGAGCTGAAAGGAAACAAAGTTTAATAATAATGTGCTCGGAGGAGTACCGGGTTAGAGTCTGCAGCATTAGTCACTTGAGTGCCTTTGTTCACAGTATAATAGTATGCAAAGTAAATAGTTTCAGAACATATTGCATATCATTTATTTTTGTATTTGTCATATTGTTATTATGGGGACAGCAAGTTTCTCTCAGGAGATGTGCAAGCACCGCCTCACTTATTCTCATATAGGAAGTAAAACATTTTTCTGGCATTTTTGACCCCGTCCTGCACCATTAACAAACACCACCCCCACTTTTATTGGCACGGTCAGAGAAAACCACTTTTCTCTTAATTTTTATTTATTTATTTATTGAATTTTGATGACGGGGTAGGCCCACTGGGCCCATAGAGGTCCCTTTTTCAGGGGCGACCCGGGTGCAACAACAACATACAGGTAACAGTTCAGTACAGACTGGAGAGTGGAATAATATTTTAAAAGTAGGAGTAAATAACAAAATGTCTAGTGTAATACAACAATAAGTGATACGTAACATGTCCAGAAAATATTTCACGTGACATGTACACTGTGGGAAAAAAAAATGCTCTGGAGTGACAATGCAGACTTTATCCCAGTACTGCCCCTAGCACAGCATTACTGTTATTGTTATATATATATATATATATATATATATATTTTTTTTTTACCGTGGATGAGGGTAGGAGGGAAAAGGTAGTGAAGATTTTTTTTTATTTCCCCAAAAGTACTGTGCCTTCAGTGATTACTGAGAGAACAGTCCCGTTCTGTTTTTATTATTCATGATTCACCCCAAGACTGACAGGGATCAGCCTTCTGATGGAGGGACGGCTCCTCCTCGCAATTTATTCTGCTATGGTAAAAGCTGGTGTGTGTAACACAAGGGATGCAGACTGCATTGAGGTCTTGTCCTTACTGAAATGGACTGCGCACTCTATGTAAACATTGTTACATGAGCAAAAACAAACAAGTTTTTGGGACAGAGGTGGGATGTTTCTTTTTTTTGGGTGGGGGATGTGGGCAGTGGTAGTCAGTCAGTGCCTGGGTCCTCCCACTTCGTACTTGCTGGCAACTTGGAACCAGGTTTTAAATTACTGGCAACTAATTTCAAGATGCTAGAATGTTCATTTAGCACCAGACTTACTTTGCCATGTTCAACAAGTTTTATCAAGTAATTAATCAGCGGCACAAACACTTGCAACCAACGTCATAAGGATAACGTAGCCATGTGGCAACCATGCATATTTTGATCCACAACCATGAAAGTAATTGTCTATGGTCTTATTCTGAGCACTGGAATATTCAAATAATTAGCACCAGTACATGGAGGTAATAAGTGTTAAAATGATGTTTAATAGCAAATGGTAAAATTAAGGACAATGAAGTCAAGTAGACCTGAAATGAAAAATAAAGTGTAATAATAATGTGCTCCGAGGAGTACCAGGTTAGAGTCTGCAGCATCAGTCACTCGAGTGCCTTTTTTTGCAGTATAATTGTTATGTAAAATAAATAGTTTCAGAACATGTTGCATATCATTTATTTTTGTATTTGTCTAATCGTTATTATGGGGACAGCAAGTGTCTCTCAGGAGGCATGGCAGTGCAGAAGTTCAGAGCAAGTACCAGCTCACTTCTTCTCACATATGAAGCAAAACTGTTTCTGGCATTTTTGACCCAGTTCTGCACCATCAACAAATACCACCCCCAGTTTTATTGGCAGTCAGAGAAACCCACTTTCCTCTTAATAGCAAAATGTCTAGTGTTATACAACGTAACATGTCCAGAAAATGTTTATTTCACATAACATGTACACTGTGAAAACCAAAATGCTCTGGAGTGATCATGTAGACTCTATCCTGGTACCCCCCCCCCCAGCACAGAATTACTATTATTATGTTTTAAGGGATATAATCAACATTTTTGAAGGAATTTCAGCATATGATGTGGAAATGTCAAAGTCTATTGAACAGTACTGAATGAAAATGTTCCATAAAGTAATCTGCTGTAAATTTCCTGTCTTGTATCTATGTTTTAGGGAAAATGCTATTTTTTTCTGTGTGTGCTTTGGGGAGGGTTGGGGGTAAAGTGGGATGTCCGCTTTAGTGCCCAGCAGAATTGATAAAAGTGGAGAAAGTGTTCATCTAACTACATTGTGTTTAATTTTTACAGGGAGGTACCACCAGTTGTCGAGCTGCCCTGCACCTCCATCGGCAATAACAATTTTTGCCACACTGGGGTGGGCTCCCAGAGTGCAACTGAAAGCTTGTTTTTGGGGGGGAGGGGCGTGAAGCCCATGGGGGATCGGGCACCTTAAAGCATTTGCATAGAACTGCATTAGTATAAAGGGCCTGTTAACAGAAAACTGAGCATGGAGCATGATGCTGCAGCTTAATGCAAGGGTGTTCTGTTTTTGAACTGATGGTGACAGCACCATTTTACTGATTCTGAAAGAACAATTGAGCCTCTCTATCTTTATCAGGCAAAACGTGGCTTTACTGCTTAATCTGACGCCTTTATTTCTACAAACAAGATTATTATTATTATTAATAATAAACTTTTTACATTTTTCTTTTGTTAAATGTGTATTTAGTAAAACTTTTTTCTTTAAATAGCGCCAGTATAGTACATGGTTATTAATTTTAGTCCAACCGAATTATATATGCATAAATAACATAACAAACTCATTATCCGATTATACCAATAACGAAGGGTCTCAGACGCTATAAACCCTTGAAAGAGTTGAGTTTAAACGTGGAAGCCCACATGCAAGCATGGTTAGTTTGAGATCTATAAAACACTGTGGTTGTTGACTGTTGTGATGCTGTAGAAGTATAACATGTTTTCTCCATTGGCTTCTCACCTTTGCAGATCTACAGGGATTCTGCATTGTATTTGAAAGTTATCGTCATAGAAATGTTTAAGAAAACTGTTTCTGGTGATTAAAAAACAATTCAGTAACAACTGATTGGAGCCATGACGTATTTTGAACTGCATACAGTAGTTACAGAGGAGCCCGCCAGGATGCAACTTAATTCTTCCGCATCGTGCCGCATCCACAGCAGCTTTACTAGGGGAAAAAATGCAATTTCAATGACAGTTAATTCCTTTTGTCCTGCAGGAATCATTGACATTTGCTGCATTCTGGCAGAGTCCACTGTACCTATGCTTTCTCAGAACTTCAGTTTAATACCTATCCTAAAAAGGCAAACTACTGCATCACAGTGGCATTAATTTATACTGGGAATAACTAAATGGCATTTTCCCTGGCCCCTGTTTCTTCCCATTGACAATGGTAATGGTGTATGCTAATACTTGAACAAAACAGACTGATTTAGTTAAGTTGAGACGTCATTGGGAGTTATTTTAACACCTAATGCAGTATCATTAAAGGAAAAGCAGAGTAAAACAGTTATAGGTTCTTTGTAAAGTGACTTAATTGGTAGGAGTCTGCTTTTATAGATTTACAGTACTTCACAGATTATGTGCATAAGAAAAGTTATTCGGAAATAAGACCGTGGGGGCTATGGATTTCCATTATAAACCTATTTTCTATAGACTTTTATTTGTTTGAAAACATCACAAAGCACAAAATACACATGCCCTGAAACTTTCATGCTGATGTAAAGTAACTTTCTGGAGTTGTTAAATACATGTAGGCAATTATAAACAGCATTTGTCTTTAATGTGTACTGAAAGCAAAATAAAATATGATCGAACCACATCTATGACTACAGAAATCAGTAGCAATATTTCCTAATTCCAAACATAATTTGTAAATGTTATGAAAAGGAAAAGCTGCACCTGAAATTCTTTTTTCCAAGTTATAGACCCGCTTTAAAAATCAAACTGCTGTACATTTCAACAAATTAGTTTCATTTTCAAAGCAGCAGTGTTTGTGTTGATATCCCCCCCACACACTGTATAGCCAAGGGGAGACAAGCAGGCAGCGTGCCTGTGTGTGTGTGTGTGTGTGTGTGTGTGTGGTATGTGTGAGGGGAGGCGATGAGCAGGCGATATCTTATCGCTGCTCACTGAAGCGTAGCTCCCCCTTTCAACTGTATGCCACTGCATTTTGTAGCTGTCATAGACAGCTCCAGCAGGCATTGGAGAACTGGGGCCGCGCCTGCAAACACACTGACTGAATTGGAAGAGGGCTGCCACACCTCCGAAAACTCCGATGGTGGCACTATGTTTCTTGCACATGCGTGCAAGCAAACATAAAAATGACCAAGTCATGAAGAAAAGTTCAAAACAATTTGAAATACATTATATGGCACTTACCTGTTTGCTTTCCAGCATTGAGGAGTGAAGACATGTCTTCATTTCAGAGAGGATTACGGCATTGAACATGTCCCTTACTGCTGAGTCGGGGGGAGGAAGGTTGTCTACTTCAACACTGGGGACTGGGCACCCCGGTGTCAGAAACTACAAATTATGGGTGTTGGGAGGTGACATAATGGAGTGGTGGGAGAAGGTACCTTCAACATTGGGGACTGGGCACCTTGGTGTAGGAAAGTATAAATTAAGTGTGTTGTGGGGGGACATTATGGGGGGGGATGAACTGGCTCTGGGGGTGGGTACACTGGTGTCGGACTACATTATTAATAATTACACTGCCTGGCCTTTGTAAAAGCATTGTTTTGTGAAATGCACCAGTCAGTTCTGGAGTGTGCTTTTTAACTTTATTTGTACCAGTGGCATAACCATGCATACTTCCCATTTGCACATGTGTATAGAAAAATTATAGTAGTAGTTTTTTTTCATTTTTGAGTAGTTAAAAAAATAAAACAACAAAAATGTTTGTTGTTTTATTAAAAAAAAAAAAGGAATCAATGTCAATCTGCTGGCTGATTGGCTGCTGGCCCCAGTGCCGTAGGAAGGCATTTTGGTGCCCTGGGCAAGAGACAAATTTTGCGCCACCCCCCCCCCGGAAATAGCTGGGGGTCTGGGGGCCACAAGGTCCCCAGAAGCTCTGAGGTGTTTACTTGCTCTGTGGTGAGTTTTGGGGCTTTTCTTGAAGAAAAAAAAACATACTTTTGTTACATGTTCCCTATCCCTTGACTTCAGGGAATATTGTGCTACCATGGAATATGAGATGTGGGATACACTGGCTGGCTGGCATCAGAGTATACAGCCACATTGTTGTGGACAAGTGACTGACCAACAAAGATCATGTTAGTCAAGCAGTGCCTTTCATTACTGTGTTACTGGCCATTCTTGATGTTAAAATAAATGAAAACTCTAGCCCATTCATTTTCAATTGAAACACCCCCATGCTCTCCCAGCCTGCGTCATTACGTGCTTGAGCACGGGGGGGGGGATGGGGCTCTAAAAATGCATTGGGCAGCCAATGCTGAAACTAATTTATGAGTAAGATATCTGGATTATTAGCTGTACACAGTATTTCTAATCTGGCTAGAATGACTGCCTCGGAGGGCAGCTACAACACCATGTGAGAGGTAGCTGCCATAGGGTAAGTCGGAAATTCACTTTAAGAAATAAAGATCTAGTGTTCTTGTAGATTTCTGCAGATACACGCAATACAGATACTGAATTATGTCTAAAATCTAAATATCATGTTATGTTTTTGAAAGTTTTCTCTGAGGTATCAGTAGGTCTATAGATTAAAAAAAAAAAAGTTATGGCTGGCCCCTTGGCACAACTGTAGTGCTACCTGTTGCGATGTTGGTGACCTGAGTTTGGGAGCTAACCTGGGTTGCTGTGGGAGGTAGGAGGAGGAGGATCGAGTGTCCATGAAGAAACCCTCCTCCTCCTCTTCTGGGGAGTGTAAGGCTGTCAGTGCTGGTGCAATACTGCCACATGTCACATGTGAGACAACAGGTAGCAATGCACAAGTAGGAGTAAGGGGTATATGGGGAGGAGAACACCAACAGTGCTGCAGTCTGTATGCTTGTGTGCATCACAGCTTGCACACTTACTGCTGGCATCCCACCCAGGGGGACTGGGTGCACAAGGTAAATCATTGATCACCCAGGCAAGATAATGAACTGAGTCCAGGCAACCCTTCACAGTCAGAGAGTGAGAGCAGAGCAAACACAGACAAGTCAGGTGGGCTGGCCGCCTGGCTGCCAGCAGGTCAAGTTCCACTTCTAACATAGTACTAACAGCCAACTAACTTCAACTAAACTTGACTTCTCTTGGCTGTAGCTGCTTCCCCACAAGAAAACAAACAGTACATACAGTACTTCTATATAAATAGAATGTAAGGGCGATTGCCCTCACAGTGGGTGAATAGCATCACATTCTATCTATTTATATACAAAACACAAAAGTACTGTAGGTACTGTTTGTTTTCTTGCAGGGAAGCAGCTGCAACCAAGGCCACATTCTATTATTTAAAGAAGACTAAGGAAGAGTGGTGAACAGACTGCCCTGGATGGGCCAAGTGGTCCTTATTTGCTCTCAAATCTAAGTTTCTATGTTTCAGAGGAGACACTGGTGTAAAAGGAAGGAGATAATGCTGTAACTGAAATACTGAGAGGTGTAACTGGAAGCTGCTACTGGCATAACTGTAACTGGAGTGGGAAGAGAAACTGCTGTAATAAACAAGACACTGTTTAACTGTAACTAGGAGGAACTACAGTCTTTCACTAGGTAACCAATGTGACAGACCAGGGAGGAGCAATGGATATGGCCTGCCTAGACTTTAGCGAGGCATTTGACCCAGTCCCACACAAAAGAGTAACAAACAAGTTAGCCAGCCTAGGAGTGGGTCCCAGGGTAGTAGCCTGGGTGACAAGCTGACTGGACAACAGGTCCCAGAGAGTAATAGTAAACCAAACGGAGTACATTCTGAAGAAAGGGAGGTTACTAGTGGGGTACCACAGGGTTCAATATTGGGACCAGTCCTCTAATGTCTTTATAAGTGACATTGCAGAGAGGCTGGAAGGAAAAGTATGTACCTTTGCAGATGACACAAAGATCTGCAATAGGGTTGATACACAAGAAAGAGTGCAAAGGATGAGAAGGTATTTGACAAGATTGGAGGAATGGTCAAACATATGGCAGCTTAGATTCAATGCAAAAAAGTGCAAAGTAATGCACCTGGGAAACAAAAACCCAGGGGAAGAGTACACAGTGGGGGGGGGTATAAACAACAACACAAATGGAAAGGGACCTGGGGGTAGTCATATCAGATGACAGTCAATGTAAGGTAGGTAAGCAATGTGAGAAGGCAGTAAGAAGGGCTACGGGGATACTGGGATGTATAGGGAGAGGCTTCACCAGTAGAAACCAGAAAGTTGTTATCCCTCTGTACAGACAGTTGGAGAGACCCCATCTGGAGTACTGCATCCAGTTCTGGAGACCCCATCTCCACAAGGACATAGACAGGGTGGAGACAGTCCAGAGGAGGGCAACTAAAATGGTGCAAGGTCTGCAACAGAAGCCATACGAGGAGAGACTAAAGGAGCTTAATATGTATACCCTTGAGGAAAGGAGGAAGAGGGGGGACATGACAGATACTTTTAAGTACCTCAAGGGAATCAACAAAGTCCAAGAGGGTAGCATCTTTCAGAAAAAAAGATGTGCAAGAACAAGGAGATGCAATTTGAAGATAGAGGGGGGATGGCTCAGGGGTAATGTGAGGAAGTATTTTTTCACAGAGAGGGTGGTAGATGCATGGAACGGCCTTCCTCAGGAGGTTGTGGGGTCAAAACCAGTGGGGGAATTCAAGAATGCATGGGACGGACAGACAGAAGGCAATTATTGTGGGGGTAGGAAGAAATAGGCTGTTGGTTAACTAGGATCTGCAGCTTATCCAGTAGGTAGGGAAATGGGCAGACTAGGTGGGCCAAGTGGTCCTTATCTGCCATCAAAGTGTATGTTTCTATGTGTATGAGACACTGCCATGCTAGCAAAAATGTGAGCAAAGTCTGATATAACAGAGCAGACATTGTTGCATTCGTATACTGACTTACTGTGTATATGTTAGGCTAACACAGTAAGTCAGAGAGCACGTTACAGCAATAGTTTAGTGACTGATACACCTGGTGGGGTACACACTGGTATTGCTGGCAGATGTCTAGTAGCTACAGACTAGTAAGCAGTTAATTTAAATAGGGCAAACATTAAACAAATACAGAACTTCAAAAAGTAAGAAAATCTATATAAAAAAATTACAAATAATTACACAAAATAGCAAAATATGCTTATTTGCAATGAATTTGAATTCCTGGTTAGAAACTTTGGTTCATACTCTCTTTCTCAGTGCTGGACCAGCACACTCACACAGAGAAAGAGTGAACCAGAAGAGCCTTCTAGCCAGGAAGTTGGCATTTTGTTTGTAATGATGACTACTATTCTTGTCTCTCCTGCTGCTCTGCTGGAGCCTGCCCCTCCGAGTAAAGTCAGACAGCACCAAACACTGTACACACCAGAAATTCATTAATTTTATTAAATTTTTTTTCAATCGGATGCCCCCCCGCCTGGTCAAAGATCCCAAGAAAAGATCGAACTAAGGCAGCGACGATGATCAATTCACCAAAAAAATCCAGGCACTCGGGCAGGCATGCACAGGGAGGCACACACACACAAGGAAATAAAAGTTTCAATTTTTATTTTATTCATCAGGCTCAGTAAGACGACAGTTGAAAAACTTGAAAGCAAGTCTAGTCATCACAGATTGACTCAGTCTCAGTAGTAGTGCCCTTTCACAATTTGCACAATGTATTTATTCACTCACACTTCACTTGGGACTAGGGAGAATGGATTTTAGACCTGTCCTGGCCTCCAGCATAGACAGTACCCAAAGAAAGGATGGAACGAAACTACAAAAGTATCGAGTGGGGGCAGGCCTCCTGACCTCAGCAGTCGGCAAGACGGGGGACCGGGATCAAGAATCAGGAGGACGGAGTCAAGGTGCGGGGGAGAACGCAGCTGTGCCAGGCAACCCAAGGTCCAAACTATTGAAACAAACACACTGTAGTCAAATAATCCTGTTCCTATCCTAATCTCTTTGTCTTCTCAAACAGATCGGTAGTTTGCTTTACTGTTTTTTCCAACCCACTCCACAGCACAGATCGCTAATATAATTTATTAAACAGACGTGCTCATTGACTATCCTGCAGCACAACACTGTGTCTACTCTGACCTCTCTTTCTCTCTACTTTCTCTCATCTCAAACAATTTTAGACTGCAGCACACACATTTCTCTCACCTCATGTACTTGCCGCCGCCGGACCACATGGCTGTCTGAAACTGTACAAACAATTCTTCTTGCTGAGGCTGCAACGCACTGTGTGACCCCCCAACTTGCTGACCCTTGGATGCACCCACTACTGGCAGCAAGTAGTAATTACTGTTAAAGTAATTAACTTTTTTTTATTTAAAGCAGCAGTACTCACTTTTGAACTTATAGTACTCTGACTGAAACTGCACCCCTAGGAGGCTTGCACCCAGGGAGGCTGCCCCACCTGCCCCATCCTTCCTACGGTACTGGCTAGCCCCATGGAGTAATGCAGGGTGGGGAGGGGTCTCTTTTTCTCTCTCCTCCTCCTCCAGCTCCCAGTTAGACATACAGGTACCACCATGAAGCAGCTAAGTGCTGATGGGACAGTTGCTGTCCACATGTTTACAGGCTCCGTCAACCAGCTCCTCCGATTTTCCCATGACCACTGCAGCAAGTAGGATGACTGTCACCAAGAGGAAGAGTGGAGATCAGTGACTTGACTCAAGAGCTGTTGGGAGAAAAATAAGAGGTGGTGCTGTGCCTCCCCTAGTTTGCCACCCCTCCATTTGAGCCACTGGGTCCACCGTTCATGCCCGCCGAGCCACCAGAGAGAGTTGAGTCAACCACCATCACTGCCGCGTCAACACTGAGCAGAGAGAGTAGACACAGCATGACAGTGAAATACATCTGAGTGAGGAGCCTTCCTGGAGTGGAAGTCAGGTTGGGGTATTGAAATTTTTTAGGGTCGGTCACCGTTGGATGGGTCGAGAGGAAACCATCATCAAGTGGTACTGTGGGCTAAGATAAGTAATTTCTGAAATTATGTAACCCCCTCTCTTACCCGGGGTTACTAGAATCCCAGTAAGACCTAGTGGTAGGCAGGGAAGGCAGCTTGTAAACTTCCAGTTAAATGGATTTCACACTATCTCACTCTGTTCTCAGTCTCAGCTCAGACTGAGGGATGACATCATTTAGAACTGTCGCAGTTGCATAAGCTACACTGGAATGTTGCAGTTGGAGGTTAGAGTAGAACGTTGTGGAATTTGAAGTAAGTCTGTAAGAGTTGAGTAGAGTGTGTGCAGTCTGAAAGAGGTGCTCTGCTATAAGCAGGCCCTCAGAGCTCTAAGCTCTGTCAAATAGCTACTTTTGTTTTTTAGGTGTGTGTTCTCACCTGAAGAGGAGAATATTGAAGTAGAGCATATTGAAGTGGTGGAGACCGCTCTCAATGGCTCAGGGCCCCATCCCTGCAGGGATGGGGGGAAGGAACCAGCCTGCTTCAAGGGGCAACCTCCCTTGGTCTGGCTAGAGAAAAGAAGCTGCCTGTTTAAGTTCATGCTGAGGCACCAGAAGCTCTATAAGAGAGTTCATTGAGGAGGAAACGTCTGTGGGGCACCTGCAACCGAAGGGTGAGTTTACTCTGCTAAAGGGCTTTGTGTTTTCACCTGCATCAAAATGAAACAAAAGTGACTGTTACTGTGGGGTCAGGAAAAGACAGCCAAGTACAGTTTGAAAGATGTGGGGATTGGACTGATTAACTCTGTGGGGGGTCTAGAGTAATGGACAAAGCCACTTATTAAGTATGTTCAAGTCCAGCACCGATGGGATGTAAAGACAGTAGATTGAATGTGAAATACATTAAAAAGAATCTACAGAGCAAAGTATGTTAAAGGATGAGCTGTTACAGTCAGAGAAATGGCCGGGTATGAATTATGGGAGCGAGAGGTGGGAGACCCCCTCCTATCAGTAGTAACCAAATTCACCTCTACATATTTGCTCTGGGACACCTATTGCTTTCTCTCAGGTACTTGGCCAGTGCCCGAGAAAAGTACCCAGAAGTGGGATTGATAAGGAAGATTCCCTCATGGAACAGAAGTGCTCATAGGTGGTTTAGGGAGCCAACAGTAAATGTTTCCATGCTATATGGAAAGTGTCCAAGTGGCTGGCAAGGGAGCCGAGCCAGGGAAAACCCAGAGCAGCCTAAAGTCTGGGCTGTGTGCCCAGTGTGTTTCAGAGCCTGAGGGCTAAAGTGATGAGGATGTGTTGTGGTCTCCTTAATTCTGCATTACCAGGAGTATAGCCCCTTGGGGTCCATGTATGCTTTGTTTATTCTGTTGGATGTGAATAAAAGCCACACTTTAGAATCCCACTTCTGGTATTGGACATTACAGTTATTGCTTCCTTTGTCCGGAGTTACTTGGGTGCCCCTGTGCAGAGTAGCCAAACCTAGCCTATGTGCCGAGTGGCATATTCCTTCCCGAACCCAGCCCACCAGGTAGAGCTGTCAGATAGAAATGGCATACCTGGGGAGGGGTTACAATTAGTTAGTGCTGCTGGAAATTCTTTGCCATTCTTAGCCCACTACCACTCATTTGATGCCTGCTGCAGCTGCCTTGCTCAGCCTGCTTCAGGGATCTCTCTGGCCATCTGTGCGGAATCGGATCATGGGACTCAGCCGGAGTAGGACAGGGACACCAAAACTAAAGTCCCAATTTTGATCAGCAACGAGGCAAACAATCTGTATATATAACAATTATTTTAGTTTTTTTAAATTGTTGTCGTGTTGTGTAATGTTAGTTCCTCACATAGATGACCAGGCAGCAGTTGCGCTTCAAAGATGTTACTTTGCTGACTGACAGGCAGAAGTTGGGATGAGGGGCTGCTGATCTGCACTCAAGATAACTTATTGGTCAGTCACGCTGACATGCTCAGCTCAGCTGGTGTGCCCCTACCCTTTTCCAAACAACTGCTTACCTCAGGGCTGGGCTGGCCTGGCTGCCCTCCATCACATGCACCCATGTCTCCTACTTCCTCCTGGAGAAACAAAGAGCTATAGTTCAAAATGTTGCCAGCAGATTTGGAGCAGTACTGTAGGGGTTAGACACAGAGCTCATTTTAAGTGTTTTGTATTTTGCCATGGAATTTGGAAATGCTGTACATAATGTCTGTATAGAAATGCTGCACATAATGTCTTATGTTGTGTTTTGCTGCACGAATGCTGCATAGTGTCTCATCTAGCATTTTACAGAAGGTTACACTGTACAATTTTTTAATGTTTTTTTGCACCCTTCTCCCCGTTTGCCCCTATCTGCTGTACTTGATCCCAGCCGCATCCCTGCCTTACTATCCAGGATGGACACCATTCCTAATTGTTCTTCTGTGGCTTACCCCACATGGTGGGGTAGACTGGGGAAGGCCAGATCCCATTACAGCTCAGTTCCAGAGGTGGATGTTGAAGCAGAGGTACAGGGCCATTGAAGCAGGGGTCCTGCCACATTTTTTTTTTTTGTAACTGTTGCCCTGCCCCTGGTCATCAACCAGACAGAGATAGTGACACACATTTACACTAGCATGCATCAGCATGCCAAGGCACCATCAGGACCAGCCCTCACTGAGCTCAGCTCCAGACCCAGGTGGTGGCAGTAGTATAGTGGAGGCTGGGAACCTCCCTCCCACATACACACATACAGTATAGAACGCCCATATAATCAGGCCACCTAGTCAACCCCCAGCCCCTCACCTCCCTCAGGTAGGAGAAGGAGCCACTGTGGCATGCTTCATTTCAGTGACATTCAGACTGGCTCATTTTTGACTCTGTAAACTGGATTTTGTAACAGTGCAGAGCCCGCTCACTGTTGCATTTCAAAGAACAGCACTTGGACAATGATCATTCTCCTACAGAGCCCCCTTTGGCTTAATGAGGTCCCAGTGGTGTCGCTCAATACTGTTAAGTCTCCGGGCCTTTAAGTCTGAACTGAAACAGCACCTCGCCAGCAGGAGTGCGTGTGATTGCCTTCTGGGCACCTGACATCTTCCCTCTGTTGCTCCTTGACCCCCATTCTGTGTTGACTACTCTGTGTTCATTACTCAGACTCCTCCCTAAACCTTTGGCCTCCCTGTACCAAGCCATCCTGCCTAGGCACTCTTTCTTATTCTCACCTCCTGGAGACCTCCTTACTACCATTGCTCCCTGACCGTCTCTTGACCCTGTTCCTGCCTCTCTCAGCCCTGCCCTCCTCCCACTAATTTCTTGGTTGTCAGTGCCTGTGTCTCATTCCCACTATTGCTGGAACCCCTGCCTCTCTCTGTCACTCACTATTTTTTCTTGTTTCCCACCCCACCCACCCTTTCTAATGACAAAGCCTTTGTACGAGGCTGCACTGTAAAACTCGCTGCATCTCCCATAGTCAAGCTTGTTTACAAGGAATATAACTGCTAAAATCTGCCTTCAATTTCATTTGCAGCCAAATGAATCTGTGTACTGTAACTAAGTCTGGCGTACTTGGTGTGATTCTATGTATGTACTATTGTTTTGTGTTTCATGATGTGGACACCTTTGCAAAAGAACTCTTGCTCAAAGGTTGTTTCCGAATAATCAAATACATAAATATATTTTCAGTGGGGTCCTGCTTTTATACATTCTTCCAGTGTGTTTAGTAGAGTTAGCACAGGAAAAATGCAGAATCTAATTTTTACTGGGGTTCTGCTTACGTACAGTTTTACAATGTAAAAGAGAACTGAATCCATTGATGTAGTTTTAAAAGGAGAACCTATTGAAGTAGTTGAAAGTTTTAAATATTTGGGGATGGTTTTGGACAATAACCTATCCTTTGAACTTCATGTCAACAATGTTATCAAATTGGTTCATCAGAGACTAAGGTTTTTGTTTAGAGTACGAACCCATCTTGTCCCTGAGTCTCATGGATTATTAGCACATAGTTTTTTTATTTAGTGTTTTTGATTACAGGTTGAGTGTGTATTTGGCCATTAGCAACAAAATGTTTGATAAGTTAAAAGTTGCGTGTAACAGTGCTCTAAGATTTATGACTAATTTGCCAAGTAAGACCCATCACTGTAATTTGTTAGTGGATTCTGGTTGTTTATCACTTGAAAATAAAGCCAATTTAAAGATGGGTACCATGTTACATAAAGGAACAGCAGGTCAGTTACCTCAGACTGTCCTATCATTGTTTCCCAGAGGTATGAATTTGCAAAGGACTAGATCCCGGAGTAAATAAGGTGTATAAAATTTCTTCTTTTTTAAAAAGTGATTAGGCAAAAGTCAGTATTATATAGGGCAACTAGGTTTTATAACTCTATACCCAATGAAATTGCCAATTGCACAAACACTAGAACATTCAATACTAAACGTAAACATTGGTTGCTATTAAGGAATGAATGTACATGCACTTAATGTTTGTTGTTTGTTTCACTATGGGAGGGCTTGCCCGAGGTTCAGTGTGGGGAATAGCTTCTCCTACAACCTCTACTTAAGCCCTCCTCTAATGCACCTCACTTGCTTAGGGAGTGTTTTTTGTTATGTTCCCTGGGCTCCCTGTGTAACTTGTGTCCATCTCGCACCCTTCCTCCGCTCCTCGCCCCCGCCCTCCATTCCTGGGTTTGTCCTCTCCCTGTTTCTTTTTTGGGCTTTTTCCCTCATTCCGTCCCTTCACCTGCTGATGCTCACAAGCGTTCCTGGATCTATTTGCACCTTTCATATCCTCCCAGGGAACTAAATGCTCTACATTCCCAACCTCCTCAGCGTGCTTAATAGCCATGCGAATAAATATTCCTGGGACTGGCCAGCTCCCCATAAGATGTTTTATCAGTGAGCTATTGGGCATTCATTCCACTTCTGCAACAGCAAATTCCAATGAATTTTTATGCTTGTCAGAAGCCATGTCATATCAGTTGAAAGTGCATTTCCATTTCAAAGCAGAAACGCGGCATTCAGAGTCCGGCTGAAAATGCTTAAGTAATACACCTGCCTGCATCAAGACTTCCAGAAAATATACCTCTCCTTGAGAAATAAGTTTACTGCAGAGCCTCATTGATGTGGTATCCCAGTTTTGAACTTTCTGTTCCTCTTTAAAGCACTGTATCTTGCCCTGCTTCCCGTCCTTTTCCTGTGACCGTCCCCTTCACCTTCTCATCCCCTCGGCTGTGCTGCACAGCGTTTCTGTGGTGCCCATATTGGATAATCTTTTGCATTTCTTTGCTGTGCTCCCTCAAGTTCTGTAAGTACATTACATTTTTGTTCAGCATGCTTTCTATCATTGTCGCCTGTATTTAACCTGCACTGAGGCGGACCAGTATTTAATCTACCACCATGTAGAAATGTATGTTTCCAGCTTCTCATGCAGAGTGTCTCAGAAGAACTATGTAATGCCCTTCACCTGGATCCCACACAGTGCTCTCTTTCACTGAAGGACAGTCCTGGTTGGGTGCACTACACTAGCTACCCCTCTCTCTATCATACGGGGCAGCAAAGCATTGCCCTACCCACTCTCTTGCCTATATTTGATGTTCATTTCTGAGGGGGGGGGTCCTGAAGTATAGTTGTTTTGCCAATCTGGATCTCAGCTGCACCATTTGCTATTTTCTACTGACCGTCTCCTGTCTGACAACCAGAAACGGGGGTGGTGGTGTACAATAACAACATTTTAAAAGGCAATGTACTTCAGGTACTCTCACAGTAACTGGAATTTTGGACCTCAGTACTGTCCATCAGTTCTGCTTGTCATGAAATGTGGGACTCAACAGAATTGTCTGACATGAAAAACTATGATGCATTAATCTGCTCATGCACTGTGGCAGTCAGAGCCCCACTGCGGGTAGTACCGTACTGTATCCATTCATTTTGGGGCATTCAACTGCATTTACCTTTCATACCTGCCAGTAGCCCATTACTGCATCTTACCATGCTGGCCTCCTTGTGTTTGAGTCCGCTCTGTGGAGGTTTCCACAATACACTTGAACTTGAACTTGTAACTTGATCTTCCACTGCCCTGCAGTTCTCCGTCCCTAACTTGCGCCTTCTGAGGTGCTGAGCAAAGGTAGGCTTCCCCTGTCTACTGGAGATGGGATTCCATTCCACTCACTATTACCTACTACTTATGAACCTGATGTCCTCTTTCCCTAACTCTGCCTGGAGACATCGAGTGAAGGCTAGATCTCCCCGACTACCAGGGATGGGAGCCATGTCTACAATCTATAAACTGTTACCTTACTTTCTCTACCTCATACCAGTTGCTGCTTCCCTTTGGGAATGGAACTACCTCCTACTTACCATCTTGACATCCTCCGTCCCTAACTCTGCTTGGCAGCATCAAGTGCAGGTTAGCTCACCCTGGCTATCAGGGATGGGAGCTGTGTCTACAGTCTACAGATCATTATTATACCTTCTCTACTTCATACCAATTGCTGCTTCCCTTCAGGAACTGAACTACCTCCTACTTGCCACTTTGACATCCTCCATCCCTAGCTCTACTTAGCAGCAATGAGTGCAGGTTAGTTCACCCTGATTGCCAGGGATGGGAGCTATGTCACCAATCTACAGACTTATATCATACCTTCTCTACCTCATGCTAGTTGCTGCTTCCCTTCCGGAACGGAACTCTCACACTCTGCATACCCTCATCATTCTGCTTATGCTGCTTCAAATAACCACCATTCATGTGCCTTCCCTGACAGTTGCCTGAGTCTCCAGTCTACTGCTTTATTTTATCTGTCCTCAGCCTGATACCTGGCTTCCGCTCCCTTCAGGAACAGGACTTTGCCCTTCCAGGACTGAAACTTCCTCAACCATGTTCTGTCATCTTTCTACATTCCCTAGCCAAATCCAGCAAGGATCATCTTGCCTTGAATGTCCCATCTGGATGCATGTCCTTCCATTTCACTGCTTCATATGTGTTTTTCTCCACCTGCTACTGGATGCCTTGACCCTTGTGAACCTGGACCTCCTACTTCTGCCCATGACTTACACTGTAGAGCCTGGACTGCTTTGATTTGCCGGCTGTTGTATAAACTTGTTTCTTTGTAGATTAGGGACCTCACCCTTCGATGATCCAGCACCTTCCATCATTCCTCTGGTTGTTTCCAGCCTTCATCAGATGTGGGACTCCTGGTGCTTGGCTTGGCTCCTTGAGCTTCTGTGGATCATCATCTGATGCCTTGCTTCAGCTTTTCTGCAATTTGCTGCTGTTCACATTGGCACTGACCCAGTCCCATACCTTACTGTTCTGCATGTCATCTGGCTTAACCTAGTCCATAGTGTCCTCTGTTTCTTCTTCAGTTCCTCAGGATCCACTCCGGACTTCCTTCCCATTTTGACTGTCTGCCTCCCATCTTTGTCTTGCTGGCTCGGGGCTTCATATTGTTTGCTGTGGCTCTTTTGGGCCTTGTATTCTACCTCTGACTAGTACTCCTACTCAGTCATCTGCTCTTCTGTATGATCCATCCCTTACTTCTACTCCAGCCTTTCCAACAGTACCCTTCCACTACTCATTGGATCATCAATTCATTACTAGAGCATACTACTGCCAGCAAATATTCCTTGGCTTACATGCCTCATAGACTCTTACGTTATTATAGAGCTTTATACTGCCTATTCTGTTCTTCACAATCATTTATGAAATCCCACTTGTCTGGACATAGGAAGATCTTCTCCATCTCTGTTGGATATACCCTCCAATTCCTGTCCATCTAAGAGCCATGACTTCAATGTATGCCTTGTCTCATTGACTGTACTCATACAAGGAAAGGACTTAAATCCTTCTGTTACACTCTGACTTTGTAATCAGCATCGCTTCTACAGATACCAGGAATTGCAAGAAAACCCATTCAACTACAGACATCATCCATTTTACCTTCTGCCGCATCTTCTTTCAACACTGACCAAGTTACCAGGCTCCTACATCCCATCAGTCATTGCTGGTTTTAGAAATTTCACAGATATCTTCCAGAATGTTTGTCATGGGATCTCCACAGCCTAGCTGATTACTGACTACAAACCATCCAAACCCTCAATTTTACTCCAGGACATCGCTGTTCCTTATGCAATCATCCGCATCTTTCACCTAGCACCTTCCGCTGTGCTAACCGTCCTTCCAGAGGACCCTTCAGTCTCTTCTTCTTCTTGAAGTACCTTTGTTAATCTCTACAGTAAACACCATTACTGAGAACTGGCTCTCCTGAATTCTAACTGGCAATTCGTAAGAGCTGAGACAAATTCACCAAACTCAGCCTTGCCTCCCAATTGGTGTTACTTAGCTGTAGCAGTAAAATCCTATGGCATCCTGCTCTAAACGATCTCATTACCAATCCAGTCTATGGACTCTTCCTCTCATCTGCACCCAAGCTCTTTCATGTACTTCAGCATCGAGATTACCTGTATACTTAAGTAACCTATGCCACCATAGAGCATCTGCTAAATGATCGTACCACAGAAATACCCACACTTACTTCAGGCAGTGTACCAGCAGAGGAATTGAGTATAAAGTCACAAATATCAATAACAAAGAAGCCATCCATTCCTTATACTGAATTTCCAATCACTCCCCACATATATCAGGCTACCATTTGGACCACTCCACATATCTTCCTCTATTACTTTACTATCACTTATGGCATCACTCTCATCAGGCACTCAAAATCTCCTCTACTTATTTTTCTCTGGGATGTTTACCTAGAGACTTATTGCTCACTACTTGATTCTTTACCTTGAATATTAAACCTTACACAAATTGGATCAGTCACCCACAACTTTACGAATTATCATAACTCCCACAGTGTACTGTCTGGTCCTATAGTGATCAAATCAGGCTTCCCACCTCATTACACCCCTACAATCCCTTTGGATATGCATCTTTAGTCACCTCAGAAATATGGACTACATTAGCCCTTCTTTAATAGGATCTGCTCCACATAGGATCCTACCCTCTCTACAGAAAAGAAGTACCCTTCATCCTTAGAATCATCATTCAGTCTGTACTATCCTTGGATCGAGAATGAACCATCATCTCCAGGGCACTCAAAGACTCTTCTACTCATTTCTACTCCATGGATGCTTCCTTAACGACCCCTTGTTCAATACGGAATTCCTTGCCTCCAGACCATATCTTTACATTCAAACCTTTCACAGGGTGGATCATTCACCAATGACTTCTACCATTGCATTTCCACCATTCCCAGTTTAGTACTTTATCGATCCAGTCAAGGTCCCTCTGCTCATTACACCTTTGCATTCCACTGGACAAGCATCATTCATCATCTTGGATACTTGGACTTCCTTCACCCTCCTTCCCCCGGATTTATTTCATACTTAGGATTCTATCGCTCGTTCAGAACAGACCTACTCTACAACTTCAGGATCATTGTGCGATTGGCATCATCCATGGATTGAGGATGGATTATTATTTCTCCATGCAGGTTGTCAACCTCAAATTAACTATGGTTACTAGAACCTAGGTCCTTCTCCATTTAGTATGCCCAGAGGATGGACAGACCTCCGGCCATGGGTCCTCAGAGATTTCCTCCACCTGGGGGGTTTTCCTCTCCTGCGTGCCAGGGGTCATACTGTCCATGAGCTGGAGGAGGTATGTTTTTGGGCCTTCTGTTCCCTACAAATTACTACCTACATACCTATTTCTGAAGGATGGGAATAGCGTAAAGCCACAAAAAGTACTATAAGTTACACAAGCACTATATACCCCATCTCTCCCTATTGCTATTCCACAAACATTAAATGGGAGGACTTGCCGAAGGTTCAGTGTTGGGAATAGCTCCTCCCACAACCTGTACTTAATCCTCCTCAATGCACCTCCTTAGGGAGTGTTTTTTGTCCACCACCATCCTCTCCTCCTCCTCCTTCTCTGGCGCTCTTCTCACCCTTGTTCATGGGCCTTCTATTCGCTACAAATTACTACCTACATACCTACTACTCAAGGGTGGGAATAGAGTAAAGCCACAAAAAGTACTACAAATTACATAAGCACTATCTAGCCCATCTCTTCCTATTGCTATTCCACAAACATTGAAGTATTGCCATCATTTTTATACTATGTTTTTTTGGGGTCTGTACTGCATTGTATTCTGTTCATGTTATATGGCTTTTTTGAACTTGTCGCTTGTGAAAATGGGCAAAATTGCTCATCATCTTACAAGTATAAAAATTAAAAATGAAAAATGGAATGAAAATGAAATAGTTATCCTGGATAGGTCAGTTAACGTGCAGTACCTCATTTTCAGTGACATCCTGATTGGTCCTATTGTAACACTAGCAGGTCTGGGATGCCCTAAATAAGTTGGCTCCATCACTGCCTGTATGTTTTCAGTGACCAGACACTGTATCTCTTTTTGGCTAGCAGGGGGATGTGAATTGTGCTGAGTACATTTTAGTGCCTCATTTTTGCTTTGGAGGGCTATAGTCAAACATGCTTGGTGCACTCACACTTTGCTCCAAACATGTTTGAGTAAAGCAAATTTAGTGAACTGTGCTAATTTGCCCTCAGGAAAGGGACTTTGCAAGGGGCAGCCTGATACTTTAAATATGGTGCAATTACTCTGTGTAATTCTGGTTTCCAATTCTAGGTTTGTCTACCTATTTCTGTTTCAAGCTTTTAGCCACTGACTATATTGCTTTTAGCCACTGACTGCCATGCCAGCAATCCAGGTTCAAGAGCAGACCTGGGTCACTTGTGGGCTGGCCTGGGAGGGGGGATAGACATCTGTAGGACAGGGAATGGAATCTAGGTGACAACACCATGGGGTAGCATGGGAAGAGATTCCACACATGGATGCCTGAGGCGTCTCCATGGAGGCTGATTACACACATGTCTGGGCCCAATAGGGGAGAAAATAGGAGAAAAAGCCCTCCAACTGTAGAACAATGATGGCCTGCTCTCTTGCAGGCCTCATACCGATGACTAGGTGCCTCTGATCCAAGGTCCTGTGGCAGGACCACCAGAAAGATAAGTCCCAGGGAAGGTGGGTGATGGGTTGGAAGGCTGGCCCAGATGGGGCCAGTCAGGGTGCTGAAGGAGATAAACAGCTTTGCAGAAAAAATATTATCATTTATTATGTATTCAATGCTTGTAAAAATCCTGCATCCTTCTCCCCAGCTCTCTCTCTCTCTCTCATATATATATATGTTAAAACTTTATTAATGCATCAGTTAGGGTTGTTTAAAGCAACAAAGGTAGAGAAATATGGCATTAGGTTTCCAACCCTAATGCCCCACCACCCTGCAGACACTGACAGACATTGAGGTGTGCCTTGGGGTCATTAACCCTAACACTCACCCCATTCCATAAATAAGCTGAGATGGGCACAGTACAGGAGAATGGAGAGCATTAGGATTGATGACCCCAAGGCATACCCCTGATGCCTGTTGGTGTCTGCAGGGTAGGGTGGGGCATTAGGATTGGAAACCCTAAACACCATATTTCCCTACTTTTGTTGCTTTACTAACCACCCTAACTGATGCATTAACAAAGTTTTTTGCAATGAATTTCTGTACTATTTCAGATAGTTTCTTGCATCCTTATTTGTCTGTGGGAGTGCAGGGCCTTTTGGGCCCTGTTCCTCCACCCTTCATAACTGTCTTTATACCACAGTGGAAGCACTGGGCCCACCATGCTCCATGATTTTCCTTATTGTACTGTGGGAGAGAAGGGTCCTTCAGACCATGCACCCCCATTCCTCCATATATACATGACCAAATTATCAGCATAGCCATTTTATGGTACCAGGTGAAAACCGCACATACTAATCTGCACAGAGCAGGAGCACATTACAGGTAGTGCTTAAGGGAGTAGCACAACAGGGGAATATCGGCGATGCAATACTATCGCTATGTCCTGTTGCTCACCAGGAAGGAGGAAGTGTATTTAGCCACTGCTGGTCGAGTGTGTGGTCAAACCACTCCCATGGTGGAGTGGCTAGAGCACCTGACCCTGCAATGTGTGGACTGGGGGAATTGCGGCTTGATTCCCTGGTAGGGAATCTCTTAGAGTTATTTTTTTTATTTTTTGCACCAGTGTCCACATCCCCTCAGAGTTCATTATATTAGTTCCGGGAGGTGTGGGGGGGCAAAGCCCCCCACTTGGGGGATCCAGGGGGGACAAAGCCATTAACAAAAGAACAGCTGTGTATCATTACCACATGCTGTTTCCTTCTGCAAGGTGGTTATGTGCACGGTATCATCTGTGACATAATGACCCCATGCCCCATCTTATTACCCCAGTACATATACCTGGTAGAGAAAATGTCCAAATCCTGCCAAAATATAATTCTGTACAAACTGCAACGGCATTCCGTCTCACAGGTTGGAGAACATATTTTGGACAGGATTTGAAAAATAACAGCTGTGACACGTAAGAGGTCAGGTAATCAGAATGCTATGTTGAAAATATCGTGTCAAAACATGTAAAATTCCTGCAGTTATGAGCGCATATGCATACCAAAATTGCAACAAATGGTCATAACTTTGGCATTTTTTCATATTTTGACCCCAAATTTTGAACATAATCTTCTTATGATCCCACCTCATAAACCCCATAGGTGAAAATGTTCATATCCATGCCAAAACACCATTCCCTGCCACAGGTGCAAAAACATGTTTCTGGCAAGGTGTGAAAAATAACAGCTGTACTGTTCATGAGGTGGTATAAAAAATGACTATGTTGCAAATTTGGAGTCAAAATATTAAAAATTACCAAAGTTATGCCTGTGCGTAGAACCATTTCAATGGACACTCTTAACTCTGCCATTTTTATGTTTGCTTGCATGCATGTGCAAGAAACATAGTGTCATCATCCGAGTTTTCCAGGGGTGTGTCAGCCTCTTCCAATTCAGTCAGTGTGTTTGCAGGCACGGTCGCAGTGTGCCAATCACTATTCCAGCTGTCTATGACAGCTGAAAATACAGTGGCATACAGTTGAAAGGGAGAGCTCCACTTCAGTGAGCAGAGCTCCCCCCTCAACAAGCATGCACGCATATTGCATGCTGATGCGCTCCCCCCCACACACGTACTGTATAGCCGACGGGGGTGCCCAGTCCCCGTGGCTGCACACCCCCAAAGCATCCAGGATGCTATGCTGGGAGCCCAACCCAGCTGCTGTGCATGTTTTATGGCCGACGGGGTGCCTAATCTCCGCCGGGCTGCAGGGCCCCCTAATGCCCAGGTGCCATGCTGGGAGCCCACCCCAGCATGGCAAATTAATGTTATGGCTGACGAGGGTCCCAATCCCCATTGGCTCCAGCCCCCCCAACAACCTTCCAGCTGCCACGCTGGGAGCCCACCCCAGTGTGGCAAACGTCCTCGTAGTCTTAGAAAAACAAAACCTGTAAATACAAAAACTGTCCTCGGTGCTTCTCCCTGCCCCTCCCACAACCCGCACCCACCTCTGTGCACCCTGCCTCCCACACCCCCCACCGCAGATACTTTCTACTCCAAGCTTGGTGCGACGATCTTCGGTGGACCGTGAACACGTCTGCACTCTTCAAAGTCGACCACGAACTGAGGAAATGCCGGTAAGCTGTATAATGGGATAGATAGGGTTTTTTCAACTTTGTTGCATATCTCAGGCATTTTTGGGCCCAAATTTTCAACATGGGGTTTTTGGGCCCCTTCTCATGAATGCTGTCACTGTCATGGCGTTACTCGGGCCCGAAGGGTGATTTCGCAGCCACTGCGCAAAATCACCTTTCTGGAATGATTAACAAAACAACACTGCCAGTGTTCATAAGGTGGGCTCTCAAAAAGCCTATTTTGAAAATGTGGTAGTAAAATTCCTAAAAATGACTGTTTTACGAGTGTGCGTTGCGCAGTTCCTACGCACGCTCATAAGTTCGCAATTGTCAATATTTTCACTCCAGATTTTCAACATTGCAATTTTAACACACCTCCTTATGAGCAGTACAGTTGTCATTTTTCACATCTCGCCCACAACGTGTTTCCGCCCATGTAGCACACAATGGCGCAGTCGGTGTGCAAAATCAATATATGGGACACATTAAGAAAATCACAGTGACACTGTTCATGAGCAGAGGTCTTAAAATGGCTATGTTGAAAATTTGGTGAAAAAATTCCTAAAAATGACTGTTTTAGGAGCGCACGTTGCGCAGTTCCTACGCACGCTGGCAAGTTTGCGAATTTGTAATATTTGCACACCAGATTTTCAACAGTGCCATTTTACCGCACTTCCTTATGAGCAGTACAGCTACCATTTTTCACATCTCGCCCAAAATGTGTTTCCACACATGTAGCACACAATGGTACAGTCGGTGTGCGAAAACAATGTTTGGGACAGATTAAGAAATCACAGTGACACTGGTCATGAGCAGAGGTCTTAAAATGGCTATGTTGAAAATTTGGTGACTAAACTCCATAAAATGACTGTGTTATGAGTGAGCATTGCGCAGTTTCCACGCACCGTAAGTTCATGAATTTGTAATATTTTCAGTCCAGATTTTCACCAGTGGCATTTTTCCATACCTCCTTGTGAACAGTACAGCTGTCATTTTCCACAACATGGCCGAAATGTGTTTTCAGACTTTCAGCACAGAAATGCGTGGTCGCTGTGGGAAATCATTGTTCAGGACAGATAAAGAAAATCACACTGACACTGTTCATGATCGGAGGTCCCAAAATGCCTGTGTTAACAATCTGCTGTAAAAAAATCCCCAAACTAGTTACATTACAGGTGTGCGTTGCACAGTTTCTATGCACGCTTGTGATTTCACCAGTTTTTTTCAAGATTTTCACAGCAGATTTTCAACATTGCCATTTTTTATACCTTCCCATGAATAGTACCGCTGTCATTTTTCACATCCTGTTTGGAATGTGTTTTTGCACCTGTGATGCCAAATGCCATAGTCGCTGTACAAAAGCAGTTTTTGGCTAACAAACTGATACTGCCACTGTTCATGAGGTGGGGGTCACAAAAAAACCATGTTGAAAATTTGGAGTGAAAATACCAACGAATGCCTGAGGCATTAGGGTTTCCGACCATAACACCCCACGCTGTACAGAATGACAGGCATCAGGGGTGTGACTTGGGATTCTTGCCTGTCATGCTCATACCATTCCACCCCCACCAACACCCTGCAGCCAGTGAGAGGCATCGAGGTGTGCCTTGGACTCTTGAGGCCCAAACTTCACCTCATTCTCCTATACCGCACCCATCTCACCGTGTTTACTGATGGAATGGGGTGCGCATAAGGGCCAAAGACCCCAGGGCACACCGTGACACTTGTCAGTGTCTGCAGGGTAGGGTGCAGTGAAATGGCATGGTCGTTATGCCTGATGACCCAAAGGCACACCCCAAGGCCTGTCACTCTCTGCAGGGTGGTGGTGGGGTTGGCTTCAGTTCAATACTTCGCTGCCATTCCTATTATGCAGCTCTGTAACTTCTACACTACCAATGCCAATGCCAGCAAGCAAACATTCGGCATTGACAAATGCTTGTTAGGAATGTTTTCACCAAATTTTCAACATGGGCTTTTTGGGACCCTGCCTCATGAACACTGGCACTGTCATTTCGTTAATCCGTCCCAAAAAGTGATTTTGTGCAGCGACCGCAAAATCGCCTTCAGGGCCTGATTAATGAAATGACAGTCACAAAGTTCATGATATGGGGTCCTAAAAAGTCCATGTTGAAAATTTGTTAAAAAGATTTCTAAAAATGGCAAAGTTATCAACATAAGTTCAAATGCCATTGAAATACAATTTACTGCACTTACCTTGATTCTTCAGTTTGTGGTTTGGCTTTAAAGAGTGCAGATATGTCCCGGTCCCCAGAAGATGACAGCGGATGACCTTTGGAGTTGAGTATAGGGTAAGGGGGTAGATGCTGGGTGCTCAGTGGGAGGTTTGGGATGGGGGATGGGGACAGCAGGGATGACGAGGGACCATTTTCTTTTTTTCAGGGTAAAAAAGAAGACATTTGGGGATGGTTTTCTTGTTTAGAGGAAAATAATAGAAGACATATTTGGGGACACTGGGAGTGGGCTTCTCAGTATCACACTGCTGGGGGGTGGGCTTCCACTTCTGGCATGGGGATTGGGCCTCCTCCCATGCCTGGAAACAATGACTCTAGGGACTGTGGCGGGGGGATCTGACACTGGGAGTGGGCATCCTGGTGTCAAATTATATAAATAAATAAAATCATGGCATAGGAGGGTGGGGGGTGCCACTAGACACCAGGGAATACGTTTTTAAAGGGAGACAGTGATTGGAAGGGTGGGGGGTGGCATTAGACACCTGGGAATCATTTTTACGTTCGCTTGCACGCATGCGCAAGGAACGTTTTGGGAGAGTAGCACACTTGGAGGTGTGCCTCTCCCACCCAATGCACTGCTCCCTTGAGCAGGCGTGGTGGTCCTGCACCAATGGGTGCAGGAGCTCAGTATGACAGCGGTGTTCCTCTGCTTCAAAGGAAAGCACCGCTGCCATACTAGTAACCCCCCGCATCACGCGCTACCTCCCCAGCCCGCTCCCGCCCCAAAGCTTTGGTGCCACGCTGGAAGCCCACCCTAGCATGGCAAATGTTGTTTGCCGAGAGGTGCCCAATCCCGTTGGCTCACGACCCCCAAGCCGTCCTGCTGCCACACTGGGAGCCCACCCCAGCGTGGCAAGCGGTCCGTTTACTTTGCCGGCAGGGGTGCCCAATCCCGTCGGCTCCCTCCCGTGTAGTTTGCCGATGGGGTGCCCAATCCCCATCGGCTCCTCCCCAGCCATCTTCTGCCATGCTGGGAGCCCACCCCAGCATGGCAAAGGTCCACGTCGTCTTTTGTTATTTTTAACCTGTAAAAAAAACGGTCCTGCGGCATGTCTCCCAGCCCCCTCCACAACCCGCACCCACCCACTGCGCACTCAGCCTCCCCACACCCCCCTCACCCCATACTTACCTCTTTACTCCGGCGCGACGATCTTCAGTGGACCGGGAACACGTCTGCACTCTTCAAAGCCGACCGCGAACTGAGGAAATGCCGGTAAGCTGTATAATGGGCTACATGGGGGTTCAACTTTATTGCATATCTCAGTCATTTTTTGGAATTTTTGCACCAAATTTTCAACATGGGGTTTTTGGGACCCCTTCTCATGAATGATGTCACTGTTGTGGCGTTATTCAGGCCCAAAGGGTGATTTTGCAGGCACTGCACAGTCACTGCAGGAAATCACCCTTCAGCCTTGAATAACACCATGACAGTGACATCATTCTGAAAGGTCTAAACTTTTATGATGAAAATGATATAAATAAAAATGACTGTTTCTGGTGTCGTTGCGCAGTTCCTACACAGGCTCGTAAGTTCGCGAATTTTCAATATTTTCACTCCAGATTTTCAACATTGCCATTTTATCACACCTTCTTATGAGTTGTACAGCTGTCATTTTTCACATCTCACCCAAAATGTGTTTCCGCCCATGTAGCGCACAATGGCGCAGTCGGTGTGCGAAATCAATGTATGGAACACATTAAGAAAATCACAGTGACACTGTTCATGAGCAGAGGTCTTAAAATGGCTATGTTGAAAATTTGATGAAAAAATTCTAAAAATGACTGTTTCTGGCGTGCATTGCATAGTTCCTCATGCGCTAATGCGTCTTGAATATTTTCAATATTTTCACCCAGATTTTCAACATTGCCATTTTACCATACCGCCTTATGAGCAGTACAGCTGTCATTTTTCACATCCTGCCCAAAACATCTTTCCGCCCATGTAGTGCACAATGGCGCAGTCGGTGTGCGAAATCAATGTATGGGACATAGTAAGAAAGTCACAGTGACACTGTTCATTAGCAGAGGTTTTAAAATGGCAATGTTGAAAATTTGGTGAAAAAATCCTACAAATTACTGTTTTATGAGCGTGCGTTGCACAGTTCCTAAGCACGCTCGTAGGTTTGCGAATTTTCAATATTTCCACTCCAGATTTTCAACATTGCCATTTTACCACACTTCCTTATGAGCAGTACAGCTGTCATTTTTCACATCCTGCCCAAAACGTGTTTCCACCTATGTAGCGCACAATGGGGGTAGCAACAAGGTCATGCTGACAATTTATTGTGCAAATACCAGCAATCGCACAGGGCATTAGGGTACAGCACCATACATGCCAAACACCACTGCAAATACCTGCAAGTGAACATTCGGCATTGACAAATGCTTGCTTTAAATGGGGACAGTGATCAGAAGGGTGGGGCTGCCACTAGACACCAGGAAAACAAAACATGAAAGGGGATGGGAATTGGAGGGTGTGGGGGTGGGTGTCACTAGACTCCAGGGAAACAAAACATGAAAGGGGATGGGGATTGGAGGGTGGGGGGTGCCACTAGACACTAAGGAAATCCCAGGAAAGTATTCCAGAGTGACAAAAAAGGATCCTTTTTCATCACTCGTGATATGAAAAAAGCATTTTTTTTCATATCATGCGGTGATGAAAAAGAATTCATAACTAAATAAAACACATTTCTGGGGCATATCTCTAATGCTGAAGTGCAGAATGCAATTAAGGAGGTCCCAATCAGCCAGCTAAATGTGGTAGTCTCTCTCCAGGAAGTCATTTTTGTGCCTTTAGAAAAAATATTTTTAAGAAAAAATGGAAACAAGAAGATGGCAAGTGAAAAAGGAATTTTCCCATACAAAACAGGATATCTTTCTCATTTTATACAGTGATATTTTAGTGCTTACTGATCATGCTCAGAAATGATATTTTCAAATTTTTAAATTGCAATAACTTAAAAACATTTTATTATTTTTTCACCAGACTAGCAAAAGGCACATCCGTGGACTAGTCCTTTTCTGCCTTGAAAATTTCAGACCCCAAAACCTAACCATCTATACTGTAGGCAAGTTCACAGAAAAATCCTAGCAAAGTCAAGAGTGACAGTATATATTTTTTATCTCTCTGTAACACAGAAACCACACATCCGACTAGAACGTAACTTGTCACATCAAGAGATCTACTTCACAGGACAGGTCATATCAAAGTTTGTGCAAATTCGTTGAACGGTTGCAAAATTATTAAAGTGCAAAATGTTGAGCTTAATGTTGAAGTGCCTACTGAACCCTCTGAACTATAGGGGCTCAACTGTGCCTATATATATATATATATATATATATATATATATATATATATAACGTATATTTAATATATTAGTGCAGCTATAGATAGGATTGCCTGGCCACTTCTATGTTAAACCCAAATGTTTGCATTTTAATAACTTTGCTGCCATACAACAGATTTGTCTGAAAAATGTGATGCCATAGATCTCTGGATTTTACAAGTTGCATTACAGTCAGGTGAGCAGTTGCAGAGCTGCAGAGCACGAAACAATGAACAAAAATGGGGTTTTTGCACGTTTATTTGCTCAGGGCTACAGTCCACACAATTTGTCCGTCTGGTCTGACATCTTCTGGGACGATGCAGTCTTTGTCACTGATGTGCCTTTTGAAGATTTGGTGAAAAAATATTGAATCGTTCAAAAGTTATTTAATGTTTAAGTTTTAACATTGAAGTCAATGGGGAAAAAATATATGTGCCTCTCGAAACTGTCGCAAAACCACATTTTACTGTCATAAATCCACTCAATAGTGTCGTGCTGCCACCATCTTGTTTCAGTTGGTGGTAAATAAAAACATCTGTAATTCAAATTCTACTGTCCCTAAGTAAACACTAATAGTTGTGTTTACCTAAACGAGGCCTGAGAAATACAATGGTGCCAACAGTTTTTTTTCTAGGACCCCTAGAAACACCTCTTCTTTTTTTAAATCTGGTCCCCAGTAGTGTCGTAAATCATGACAGTACATTTGTGACACTTTCGCAAATCACAACACTGTCTCACCTTTACTGTCATAATTTGTGACACTACTGCACCAAAAATGCAATTTCTTTGCCACACCACTGCATCTAAATGGTTAGGGCTTTTTGGCTGACATGTGCAGGGTGGCAGGCCCTGGCCCCACAGATGTGCCTTTTTGTGGTTTGGTAAATAAATTTAAAATGGTTACAAAGTTACAGTGCTCTGAAGTTGAGAAATTTCCCATAAGCTAACATTGCAGTGCCCATAGCGCCTTTCGGCACCTATATTTTGAAAACGATTCAAGATACAGATTTTCTGCTACCCAAAGGTGGACTAAGATTATATGGAGGTTTTGAAGTCATGATAACAACTGTAGTGGAATTTTTTTCATAGTTGCTACGGGTTACTGAGATATTGCCAAATAAGTGTTACGAAGGTTCCTTTTCAGTACTATGGTGCTGCTGTATGGCTCTGTACTTATGTGTAAGTGGAAGCACAGGGCCTCGCTCCCTTATATACATACAATTATGCCAAAAATGGGCAACGTGAAGGGATGCTGGGCCCAGAGGGCCACGCTACCACAAACACATACCAGTTACCAGTTACATTACACTTTCTCAAAAAGAAAGGAAATTTATTGCAAAATACTTTGTTAATGCATAAGCTAGGGTTGATAGCACAGTGACAGAAGTATGGAAATGCGATGTTAAGGTTACCCCCCACCATCCCACAACCCTCCACACACCAACAGACATCGGGGTGTGCCATGGGGTCATCAGGCCTAACTCTCACCCCATTCTCATATACTGTAGCATGTCAGCTTGTTTACACATAGAATGGGATGAGAGTTGATCTGGCTAACTCCATGGCATCCCAATGTCTGTTAGTGATGAACAGTGTGGTGGTGGAGAATGTCACTAACATCACATTTCCATACTTTTGTCGCTATGCTATCAACCTAACTGTCATTAACAAATATTTCATATCTCTATATATATATATATATATTGCAAAAAACTTTGTTAATGCATCAGTTTGGGTTAAAGCAACAAAAGTAGGGAAAAAAGACATTAGGGTTGAGCTCCTAACCCCCCAACCCTACCTCCCAACCGCCCCATCCTCCACACACTGACAGACATCGGGATGTGCCATGGGGTTGTTAGGCCCAACTCTCACCCCATTCCATGTGTAAAAAGGCTGTCATGATACAGCATAGGAGAATGGGGTGATAGGCCTAACGACTCCATGGCACACCCCGCGCCTGTCAGTGTGTGGAGGATGGGTGGTGGGGTGGTAGGGTGGGGGCTATAAGCTCGACCCTAATGTCTCATTTCCTACTTTTGTCACTTTAACCCTAACTGATGCATTAACAAAGTTTTTGCAATAAATTTCCTTACTTTTGATAAAATGTAAAGTACCTGGTAACTGCTATATGTTGGTGGGAGCGCGGGCTCTCGGGGCCCCACACTCCCAACAAGCTGCCCATTTGTGCATAATGATATGCATCAGGGGGACTGTGGACCCTCCAGGACCTGTGCTCCCACTTACACTTAACTACTGAGCCATACAGCAGCCCTATAGGACTTAAAAGGAACCCTCATAACACTAATTTGCCAATATCTCAGCAACCATAGCAGCTATGAAAACAATTCCACTGCTGTTGTAATCATAAAAATCCCGACTGAAAAAAAAAATTTCTCTGTTATCGAATCCTGCACCCTGCTGCCTCCATTACACCCATCCATTCCACCGAGCCACTGAGGCTGTGTAGTGAAGGGCAGCACTTTGCAATGATGTCTCCAATTTGCAACTAGAACAGTTGCGAAAGCCACATTTTCACACATTGTATACTTTGCACGAAAATCATACTTTCTCACTACACAGAAAGCGATACTTGCGAAAGACATATTATTGCATCTTTGCGAAAGTAAAAGTTGTGCACATTTACCCACATTTTCGAAAGACATATTTTGTACCTTCACAATGGCTTCATGTTCACAAATGGTGCTTCCGAAGTACATATTTTGGCACCATGCCAAGAGATCTATACAAATATGTATTTTTTCGAAAATTCAAAATGCTTCTGAAAGAAAAATTTTGCACATGTACTCACATGTCCGAAAATGTTACTTTTGTTTAAAAACGGCTCTTGCAAAGTACATATTTTGGCACCATGACCAGATATCCATACAAATATGCATTTTTTTGAAAATTAAAAATGCTTCTGAAAGTAAAATTTTCATACATGTACCCACACGTCTGAAAATTTTACTTTTGTTCGAAAAATGACTCTTGTGACATACGTATTTTCACACCATGCCCAAATATCTGTACAAATATGCATTCTTGTGAAAATTAAAAATCCTTCCAAAGGTAAACTTTTTGCACAAGTACCCATATTTGCGAAAATTTAGCTTTCATGCAAAATACAACTTTTCCCATAGGAAGTAATGGGAAATGACAAACTTTGATAGCTTTTGAATGGATTAATATTTTTTCAACAAACCTTAAAAAGGCACATCTGTGACCCAAGGGCTTTCTACCCTGCAAATGTCAACCACAACATAAAGCCATTTCTGAGATCCAGGATGACAAAGAAATGTCAAAAAATCCTGATGTTTCTGTGTTTTCAACACTTTATATTTCTGAAACCACTAAACAGATTCCCACCAGATTTTAGAGATCGAGAGACCTACCCATAGAGATTGTACATGCCAAACTGCATGCAAATTCATTGAATGGCTCCAAAGTTATTAACCCTCAAATTCTGAACTTTAACATAGAAGTGCACTTTCACCCTTATGCTGATGATTTTTGTGTTTTTTCAACACTTTATATCTTAGAAACCATTCAACAGATTCCCACCAAGTTTGGCTGCTGAAGAGACCTGTTCCTATAAATAAACCGTGCCAAATAGCATGCAAATCTTTTTAACAACTCCAAAGTTATTAACCTTCAAAGTGAACTGTAACATAGAAGTGCACCTTCACACTAACTATACTGATGATTTTTCTGTTATTCAACACTTATATGTCTCTGAAACCACTACTCAAATTCCCACCTAAATTGGCTGCTGAAGAGACCTGTCCCGAGAGAGTAAGCTTGCTAAATATCTTACAAATCCATTGAACAACTCCAAAGTTATTAACCCTCAAAGTGTGTGAAAATTTAACATGTTTGTGAAAGTTGTTTTGGCAAATTGGCCATATTAGTGAAAATCTCATTTTTTCCCATAGGAAACAATAGGAAATTAAAAACTTTAATAACTTTTGAAAGGACTAATATTTTTTCACCAAACATTCAAAAGACATATCTGTGACCCAAAAGGCTTTCTACCCTGAAAATTTCAGCCCACAATATAAAGCCATTTCTGAGATCCAGGATGACAAATTTAAAAAATCCAGATTTTTCTGTTTTGTCAACACTTTATATCTCAGAAGTCACTCAACGGATTACCACCAAATTTGGCAGGTCAAGAGACCTACCCCTAGAGATTATGCATTCTAAATTTCATGCAAGTCTGTTGAATGGCTCCAAAGTCATTAACCCTCAAAATTTTAACTTTAACATAGAGGTGCAGTTTCACCCTAACTATACTAGTGCTGCCACACACCAGTATAATATATATATTCACTGAAAAAACTTTGTTAATACATCAGTTAGGGTTGTTACTAAAATGAGAAAAGCAGGGAAATGGGGTCCTCTGGTTTCCAACCCAAACACCCTACCCCCACCCTGCAGAGACTGACAGGTGTCAGGGATGTGTGCTTTGGAGTTGTCAGCCCTAATGCCCCTACCCTAATGCCCCTATCTTCACCCTGCAGAGACTGAGAGGCATCAGGGTGATGCCTTGGAGTCATCAGCCCTAACGCTCATACCATTCTACTATACCGTGCCCATCTCAGCTTATTTACAAATGGAATGAGTAAGCATTAGGACTGACAACTCCAAGGCACCACCCTGATGTCTGTCAGTCTCATAGAATAGAACCTGATGGCAGATAAGGGCTGCTTGGCCCACCTAGTCTGCCCATTTCCCTACCTAATGCATCTTAAATTAATTAAGGTAGACCAACATTCCACCTCCCTCCCCTAATTCTCAGCTCTATTTCCTCACTTGCTGAGTGAACTTCTTAGTCTCCCAGACTTGAACCTTGCACCCTCGTCACTGTAGTCCGGGATGCTACCGCTGCGCCAACTGGACTGTCCTCTGCAGGGTGGGGGTGGGATAGTAGGGTTGGAAACCCTAACACCCCATTTCCCTGCTTTTCTTGCTTTAGTAACAACCCTAACTGATGCATTAATGATGTTTTTTTTGCAGTGAATTTCCTTACTTTTTCAGATAATATATTCATATCTGGGGCATGTAGCCACCCCACAGGCACTGCTCCCCCTGTGCCCCCTGCATGGGATGCACAAAAGGGATGTGCATCCTGTACACACCCGATCCCCTGGCTGTGTGGACACTAATGTGCCGAGGGTTGGTGTGGGGTGTACCGGGGGCATGCTGGTACTACATGTCATACACTAAGGTGTGTAGTGCTGCACATCGGGGTTTGTAGGAGAGTGACAGGTATGCTTGGGGGGGAACGCTATCATAACCATCTTACATGCGCAGCCCCACACAGAGTGGAGACATGCACAGGCCCCAGACAGATTTACAGACACCTCCGACACAACTGGCCCCTTTTCCAGGCTGGATGCCAGCCCCCCAGCACACGGCTACCCCATCCCCAGTGTACGGTAGGCAAACACCCCTAAAACATGACAGCTGCATGCTCATAAGGCAGTAGACACACCCCACCCCACCATAAGGTGGCCCAACCCATATGAACAGACCATACCTCCCAGTCCCTGACATGTGTCAGCCAGGTCCCCCAGCTCACAGAATACAGACCCTCCCTAACACAAGTATGCCCGTCTCCATCAGTAGTACCAATCATGCACACCACCCCCCGCAGGTGGCAGCTCAGTCCTTGTGTAGTGCATGCCACCCCTCCAAACACACTGTGGTGCTCCAGTCCCCATGTTGGCACACAAACCCCCTGCACACACAGGTGCCCCATCCACAACATCCTGAGTCCCAACTTCCTGGTGCCCCCACCCCACATTGGTGTTCAGCATTCTTCCCACCCCCATGGCACTGACAACATCACCCCAGCCCCGTACCGGCATATTGGTGCCTTGGCTCTGGATGGCCAGTGGAAAAGCCATGCTCACGCCTCCTCATTCACCAGCTGTTCAACTGATGCAGGGAACGTGCTGCCCATATATAGGCAGCACAGTCCCAGGATCAGTCAAATGGCTGGTGGCCAAGGTGGGGTGAGGAGGGCTGTGCCACTGGCCATCTGGAGCTGAGGCACTGACATGTGGGTACAGGGGCTGGGGGTGGTGTTGTTAGTGCCATGGAGGGACCACTGAACACTAATGTGGGGGCAGAGGTACCGGGGTCAGGAATCAAGGTGTTCTGTATGGGCACAAGTGTGTGTGTGTGTGTGTGTTGGGGGGTTTGTGTACAACACCAGGACCAGGGCACCACTGTGTGTTCGACGGGGGTTTGTGAACAACACCGTGACTGGGGCACCACTGTGTGCTGGGGGTGTTGTGTAGAACACCGGGACTGGGACACCACTGCATGTTGGGGGTTCATGTAGAACACAGGGACTGGGACACCACTGTGTGTTGTGGGGGGTGGCATGCACTACACAGGGATAGGGCTGCCACTTGAGGGGGGGATGGAGTATGATTGGGTCTATTGATGGGGATGGGTATACTTGTGTTGGGGGGGTGGGGGATCTGTTTTCTGTGAACTGGGGGACCTGGCTGCCACATGTCAGGAGTGGGGGATATTGTGCCTATGAGGGCTGTTCACACACCCAAATCCATGCCATATCATGCAAGTGACCTACTCTTGGTCTCAGGATGGGTATCTGGTTGGATGCCTGCCTAGGTTGATTACACCACCTCTGGCCACCCTGCATGGTCCTGCATGATGGGGGGCAGGGCCTTGAACAGTTGGAGGCCATTCATGCGTATCAGGCTGTGCGCACCTGTCCACAAGTTGATGAGCTACATGGGTGGGGTACATGCCTCTGTTGTGTACTATACACCTGTTCATGCATAGCCCCCACTGATATTTGTGTGTGACATTGTCATTCTTCCATACATAAGTATACATATGTACCTGTGGAAGCACAGAGCCCTCTATTCATAGGAGAACAGTGACCAAATTGTCAGCCTAGCCATGTTATCATCCCATGTCATGTACCCTGGTACAGAACATTTTTGAATCCACGCCAAAACATAATTCTGCACAACTGCAATGCCATCCCATGCTGCCACAGGTGTGAAAACACATTTTGGACAGGATTTGAAAAATTACAGCTGTACTGTTCATGAGATGGTGTGAAAAAATGGCTATGTTGAAAATTTGTTGGCAAAATATTGAAAAGTACCAAAGTTATGCTTGTGTGTAGAATAAATTCAATGGATGCACATAACTCAGGCAATTTTAGGAAATTTTTCACCAAATTTTCAACAGGACCTTTTTGTGACCCCACTTCATGGACACTGACACTGTCATTTCATTAATCAGTCCTGAAAGGTGCTTTCATGCAGCAAACGTGCCATTCCACACCAGAGGTGCGAAAAGATGTTTTGGGTAGAATGTGAAAAATGACAGCTATACTCTTCATGAGGTGATGTGAAAAAATGGCTATGTTGAAAATTTGAAGTGAAAATATTAAAACTTGCCAAAGTTACACACGTGCGTAGGAAATTTTAAACGGCCACGTGTAACTCGGAAGTTTTGGGATATTTTTGCACCAGATATTCAATATGGGCTTTTTGGGACCCCACCTCATGAGCACTGGCACTATCATTTCATTAATCAGTCCTGAAAGGTGATTCCACGTATGCACCGCAAAATCACCTTTATGAGTCTGATTAAATGAAATGACAGTGACAGTGTTCATGGGTGGGGTCCCAAAAAGCTCATGTTGAAAATTTGGTGCACAAACACCAGTAAATGGCCATGATATCAACATAAGTTCAAAACGCCATTGACAGCCATTATAGGGCACTTATCTTGATTCTTCAGTTCATGGTTTGGCTTTGAAGAGTGTAGACATATCCTGGTCCTCAGACGATCACAGCCAATGGTCTCCAGTGGTAAGTATAGGCAAGGGCAGTGTGGGGCAGTGGGTGCACAGTGGGAGGGTTGTGATGGGGAAGGGGGTCAGGAGGAGACGACGAGGGACCATTTTCTTTTGTTCAGGGTTTAAAATAAAAAATAAGTTAGGGGACTGTTTTTTTTTCACAGGTGTGATAGCAGCAATATTTTGGGACACTGGGGGTGGGCTCCCCAATGTCCCAGAGCACTGGGGGGGTTAGCATATAACTGGGGACACTGGGAGTGGGCTCCCCAATGTCCCACACTGGCGGGGTGTGTGGAGTTCTAGTGCTGACACGAGTATTGGGCACCCTGAAGTTGGCAAAAACATTATTTTAAAAACAGGTATTTTGGGACACTGGGAGTGGGCTCCCCAGTGTCCCGCAGTGGCAGGGGGTGGGGGATTGTAGTGCCAACATGGGGAATGGGCACCCTGAAGTTAGCAAAAACATTATTTTAAAAATAGGTATTTTGGGACACTGGGAGTGGGCTTTCCAGTGTCCCACACTGGCAGGGGGGGCCTGAACCCTGAACATTTCAGACCACAATCAAAAAGTGTTTCCAAGAAACAGCTGTTGATAGAAACTGAAAAAAAAAACATTGGAAAATGTTGCGTTTTTCACCACTCTGTATCTCAAAAACAACAAAAGGGATTGACGTGAAATTTGGCACTTCAAGAGACCTTCCCCTAGCCACAAAGCATGCCAATGTTTGTGCAGATCTCTTAAACAGTTGCAAAGTTATTAAAGGGTCTATTACGATCCCCTGACTCCTATTTCCCCGATGTAGAATAGCCCGTCTCTGATTTCCAGATGTATAATACGCCGATGATGCAAACTTACTGACGCATCCATTGCCTGACTCAATGCGGTGGAAACAATCAATCAATTATTGCAAATTGCCTTACTGTCCGTATGTTACTAATCCCATTACCTGCAATTACCTGCATGGTATATGTATTCCCAAGCCATCTCGTGCCCTGTTTGCATTTCAATAATGGTGACCGCTGCAACAACTGAAACTGCTACTGCTTCTCAAGTGTAGGATACAGTTCATGTCTGCAATGTTGTGCTGTTTCAGCGTGGGCACTGCAAGCTCAGCATTGGCAGCTACCTTTACATAAAAGAGAGAAACCGGGGGGACTTGTATTATTGGTGCTGTCAGCACTGTAAGTCTGAAGGCTGCCATGGTAGAGCATCTACAGTTCGTGTTGGTGACCAGCATCCTCTGAGGAGTACCACAGAGCACCAACATGCACCAAATGCTAGTGATGTCTCTTTAGCAACAGCGATTGCATCATTTAAACACTGTGCCCAGACAACACATGATATCCCAGTGCAGTTAATACAAAATGAGCTGTCAAGGGTGCCTCAAGAAATTAGACATAACATGCCTGGGAAACATTCACTGCATCCGATTGTAAAATGTGCCAGGTTTCAAAATCACATACCTGAACCTAAAATGCTAGAAACTGTCAGGATACCACCAGAATTCAATACAATTAATGGCCAATATTTTCTTACCCGTGAATCAACATGTGGATCTGAAAAAAATATTCCTGTTCACTATCAAGACCAATGTTGAAAAGCTCAGTAATGCCCTGTATTGGAGAGTTAGGACTGACGACCCCAATGCACACCCCGATGCCAGTTGGGGGGGTGGGCTTGGGGGTGCAAGGGGGGCTTTCAACCCTAACACTGAATTTCCTCGCTTTTGTCTCTGTGGAACAACCCTAACTGATGCATTAAACTGAGTTTTTTGCCATGAATTTCCCTTCTTTTTGAGAAGGAGGACTATAAATAGTGAATAGAATGCGTGATGGGAGCGCAGGGCCCTTTGGGCCCCAAACGGAAAGGCACATACAAGTGTATACGGAAACACAAAGTGTAATGTGCATGGTCACGGTACCGCAATTGCAAATGCAAATGGTAACAGTAACAGCAAAAATAACACCACAGGAAACAGAAACAGAAAGGCAAATGCAAGCGCATATGGAAACACAAACCATAGCGCATATGGTCATGGTACCACAATTGGAAACACAAATGGTAATGGTAACAGCTAAAATAACACCAAAGGAAACAGAAACGTAAACGCGAATGCAAGCGCATACAGAAATGCAAACCATTACGCGCACGGTCATGGTACCACAATTGTAAACACAAATGGTAATGGTAACAGCAACAATAATGCTAAAGGAAACAGAAACGCAAATGCAAGCATGTATGGAAATGCAAACTGTAATGCGCACGGGCACAGGAACGCAATTGGAAATGCAAATGGTAACGGTAACAACAACAATGATGCAAAATGAAAGACAAACGCAAATGCAAATGGAAGGGCGGCCGCCAACACAAATGGTAATGCACACGGTGACACAAAGTGAAAGACAAACAGAAACAGTACTGTAGACACAAATGGTAAGAGTAACACAAACGCACGCACAAACAGAAACACAAAGGATAACGCACACGGTGGCATACATGGGAACACTAATGCAAATGGGTACGGAAATGCAAGTGGAAACGCTACGTGTAACAGTAACTGGAGCGCACACCCTGGTTTTCCCCAACAGCTGCATAAAGAAACACAGTGAGTACAAAGAATATATGCATAATAATGGAGCTCGGAGCAGAATATAAGGAGTTGGAATACTAAATTATTATATCTCAGGAACCGTATGATGTAGAAAAAAAAATTAAATTTTGTATGAATTATGACTTTCCTGGCTAGTTTTGTACTTAGCATTTTTCAGACGAAAAGTCTGTATCTCGCATTATTTCCAAGATATGGACCCCGAAAGGTGCAGCAGATGCTGCAATGTTAGTCTATGGGAAAAAGTGTCAACTTTGGAGCCCTGTAACTTTCCACCCATGCAATAGTTTGTCACCAAACCATGAAAGGCACATCTGTGGGATGGTGGATTTCTTCCCTCCAAATTTCAGCCCAAAAGACCAAACCCTTGTTTTGCAGCAGGGTGGCAAAGAATTCCTGTTATTTTGGGCATAGTGTTGCAAAATAGTGTTGCAAATCGCAACACTTTTGCAAATGAAATCACGAAAGTGTCATGAGTGCGACACTACTTTGTAACACTTTTTCAAAAAATTTCAAAAACATATTTCTGGGGTGTTTAACCCCCAAAAAAGACATGGCTAGCATCCTCAGGGTCCGACTAGGTGAATACAAAAATAAGTTTGTCCCTAGAGGGTCCCAAATGTAAATGCCAAGCATTTCTGTGACCACTAACTGAAAAAAAATGGCTGACTCATTACACTACTGGGTCATTTACAACATAAAAAAACTGCATTTGAGACACTGTTGGAAGTTTTTGTTAACTTTTCCCATTGACTATAATGGGAAAATTGTTCTTTGAATAACTTTTGAATCGTTCAATATTTTTTCACAAAATCTTTAAAAGGCACATCGGGGACCCTGGCTGCACGTTCCCTGAAGTTTTTGGTCTGATTGCACAAACCTTGTGACCTGTAGGCACGAGCAAAGAATGTGCAAAAATACGTAATTGCGCACACGGATGTTGCTTAATAACTCCGCAGCCGTATATCAGACCAGTACGAAAGTTAGCATATCCCAAGATCTATGGTTATGCCCCATGCCTGCCAAATTTCAGGAAAATCCATTGAACAGTGACAAAGTTTCACCATTTAACCTTAAAAGGGCTACTCAACCCTAACTATGGTAGCACTATCGTGCTACCATAATGTATATACACATAAATACTCGTCTCAGGGCCAAATTCACTAAACATTGCCTGGGCACAAACTGTGTTTTATTCATATTCACAAAGCCCAGTTTGTCTCTGCAAAATAGGTTGGTGCCCAGGCAAAGTTGTAAAGGGGGGACGCAATGAAAATGATGGAGAGGGGACCTGCATATTCACAACGTTTTTGCTGTATGCAAGAGCCTTTTGGGATGTACCCTTGTGTGGAGAAATTACAGCTGACCAAAATCTGGTGGTAATCTGCATAACTCTAGTGGTTGGTGGAGGTTCAGCGGCCCCTTCTCCCTCCCCATTCTCCGATTGCCATCCCTGAATAAATGAATATATTCCTTGGTAGACTAGTGGTGTCCTCCCCTCTCCCTGACCTCTGATCACTGTCTCATAAATAAAAAAGTGCTCCCTAGTAGTCTAGTGGTTCCCTTCCCATTCCCTGTTCTCTGATTACCTTCCAGTTCCACAAAACAATCATCCCTTTTATTCTAGTGTCCCATCCCCTTCCCCATTCTCTGATCACCCTCCCGTAACACAAAACAATCATCCCAGGTAGTGTAGTGTTCCCTCCCCCCTCCACAAGTCTCTGAATGCTGTCCCCATGGTAAAAGTCCCTGGTAGTCCAGTGGTCAGTCCCCCCAATCCACATTCTCCAATCACAGCTCCCATATGTAATATCAGTGTCCCTGGCAGTCTAGTGGACCCCACTCCCACCCGATTACCCTCCCGAAACAGAAGACAAAAGTGACTGGTCTGCCCCTGCACATCCCAATCCATGTACGTTGCAATCATGGTGGTCTAGTGGAGCTCCAACCCCACACCATGTCCTGTACTGACCCACCACCCCGTTCAGCTGTCCATGTCTGTCAACGAGCGGTACTGTATACAGTGTGGGCTCACTAAGCACTCAGTCAGCAGCCAGCCATGGTGGTGGTGAGAGGAGGGCTGTGCTGGTCACCAGTCAGGGGTAGGCATGGGGGGAAGCAGGGTTGTGGGTCACTACCAGACAGGGTGGGGAAGTGGGAGGTTCACTAGGCCACCACAATTGCAGCATACATAAACAGGGGTCAGGATGTGCGGGGGGGGGACTGGTCACTTTTGTTTTCTGTATCAGGTGGGTGATTGGGTGGAAGGGGGTCCAATGGACTGCCAGTGACACTGATATGATATATGAAACAGTGATCAGGGAATATGGGAGAGGGGACTGGCCACAAGACTACAAGAAACTATTACTATGGGGACAGCATTCAGAGACTGGGGTAGTGGGGAAGGAAAACTAGACTACCATGAATGATTACTTTATGGTATGGGAGGGAGATGGGAGAATGGCAAAGGGGAAGTGAACCACTAGACTACCAGGGAGCCCTTTTTTTATGGGACATCGATCAGAAAACCGGGAGGGAGGAGGGGAACCATCAGACTACCAGGGATGAGATGACATTTTTCTATCATGAGACAGCGATCAGGGCATGGGAAGGGAGAAGGGAACCACTAGACTTCAAGGGATTATATGTTTCAATTATGGAATGGCAACCAGAGAGTGGGAAGGGGGGAGAGACACTAGACTACAAGGGACAATTATTGTTTGATATGGGATGGAGTTTGGAGAACTGGGGGGAGGACTGTGGAACACTAGACTACCAGGGATACATGTGTCCACTGGTGATCGTTGCTGGGGGGCATTCTACACTCACTGCAGGCCATGAAAATAGGCCCATAATGGGCATGCAAATGGCCACCTAGCATCTTGCATGCCCAATGAACTAATCTGCATGCCTTCCTTTGTGAATGTCAATATAGCGCGCCTGCGCTATTCCTTGTGGGGTCATTCTCCTGACTGGCTGTGAGGGTAGTACTACTGGGCTTCAAGGTAGTTTCCCAGTGTTAGCACTACCCTTGCCTGCCCCTGTTCACAGTCAGATACTGCACCACGCTATCCAACTGTGAATAGCCTGATTGCCCACCTATGCAACCACAGGGTGCCGCGCAAACATCTGCACGGCCCTTTACGTCTTTTTGTGAATCGTGGCCTCAAGCCTCCATTTACGTGCAAATGAGTCACTTGTAATACAGCCCTTCCCATTCCTTGATGTCACTGCAGCAACAGTGCAGAACAAAACATAAGGGTATCAATGCTGTCTATCCTGATTTTAGTTTAAGTTTGCAATGGCTTAAGACAGTTTTGTCATGCAACTCACACAGGGAGTGGTACTTGTAGCCTTAATACTGCATGTGTAGAGAAAATAATACATCTAATAGTATTGCATTCACAGGAAACAAAAGCTGTTCATGTGTACTGCTCATTTCTGTCTGTGAGACAGTTGTAACATGTTGTGGAAAGCAGTAGACTGAATCAGTTAATCAACCAATCAACCAACCAATCAATCTAGCAGTCAATGAGTCAATCAGTATTGAACTAGCTGAACACCATTGAGAGGATTCATTTACAAGGTATGCTTGAGCAGTTTTCCAAAGGATCACAGAAGACTGAATTCTTCCTCTGCACAAATTATACAGATGTGATTCCCCTTCACAAAAGTGGGAGCAGGGCAGAAGCAGGAAACTACAGACCTGTTAGCTTGACCTCAGTGGTGGGAAAAATGATGGAATCACTTCTGAAAGAAAGAATTGTTGAGTACCTAGAGGCCAGCGGGGCACAAGACCCAAAGCAGCATGGATTCACAGCAGGAAGGTCATGTCAGACGAATCTAATTGATTTCTTTGACTGGGTGACCAAAGTAATAGACCAGGGAGGGCTATGGATATAGCCTACCTAGACTTTAGCAAGACATTTGACACAGTCCCGCACAGAAGATTAATAATCAAGTTAGCCAGCCTGGGAGTGGGTCCCAGGGTGGTAGCCTGGGTAGCAAACTGGCTGCATAACAGGACACAGAAGGTAATAGTGAATGGAACACATTCTGAAGAAAGGGGGATTACCAGTGGAGTACCTCAGGGCTTGGTACTGGGTCCAGTCCTCTTTAATGTCTTTATAGGTGACATTGCGGAGGGTCTGGAAGGAAAGGTATGCCTCTTTGCGGATGACACAAAGATCTGTAACAGAGTTGATACACAAGAGGGGGTAGAAAGGATGAGAAGGGACTTGACAAGGTTGGAGGAATGGTCAGACATATGGCAACTTAGATTCAATGCAAAGAAGTGCAAAGTAATGCACCTGGGAAATAAAAATCCAGGAGAAGAGTACACAATAGCAGGGGAGGTACTAACGACAGCAGTAATGGAAAGGGATCTGGGTGTAGTCATATCAGATGACCTAAAGGTGGGTAAGCAATGTGAGAAGTCAGTAAGGAGAGCCAGGGGGATACTGGGATGCATAGGGAGGGGCATCACAAGTAGAAAAAGGGAAGTGGTTATCCCTCTGTACAGACAGTTGGTGAGACCTCATCTGGAGTACTGCATGCAGTTTTGGAGACCTCATCTACGCAAGGACATAGACAGGATGGAAGCAGTCCAGAGGAGGGCAACTAAAATGGTGCAAGGTCTACATCAGAAACCATATGAAGAGAGACTGAGAGAGCTTAATATGTATACCCTTGATGAAAGGAGGGATGGGGGGACATGATAGAAACTTTTAAGTACCTCAAGGGAATCAACAAAGTCCAGGAGGGTAGCATCTTTCAGAAAAAGAGGTGTGTAACAACAAGGGGCACAATTTAAAGTTAGAGGGGGCGGCTGGGGTAATGTGAGACAATTCTTTTCATGGAGAGAGTGATGAGCGCATGGAACCGCCTTTCTGGAGAGGTTGTGGGGTCTAAAACAATGGGGGAATTCAAACATGCATGGGACAGACATAAGGCAATAGTAGGGGGGGGTTGCAGGAAGTAGGCTGTTGGTTAACTGGAATCTGCAGCTTATCCAATAGGTAGGGGAAATGGGCAGACTGGGTGGGCCAAGTGGTCCTTATCTGCCGTCAAAGTCTATGTTTCTATACACTCTCCTTTCAGCAGCCTGAAAGTGGAGAGCTAGATCACTTACTTTATAAAGTGTATTGTTTTACATTTCAAATGCTCCTTGCATCTGGGTTCTGACTGAAAATACCAAGACACAGAATGCATATGACGTGGGAGGAATGAGCTAAGCAAATGCAGAGCACTACAAACACTGAGACTGATTAGTTTGTTTACCTACAACAGCTAAAGTGTAGCATCTGGTTTGTGAGGGACATCCTACCTCACATGCTGGCATTACAAAGGGGGGGGGGGGCTGCCACAGCTTGTTTTCAGTACTTTCAAAGTGAAGTGCTGTAGCTCTCACGTCACTGCTAATGATTTATAATGGGAATGGGAGCACTGTTAATGTCATGGACCTGAGGGGGCCATCACAGTTCCAAAGGAGGTTAGGGGAACTTGTTAAGGGTTAGAGAGTAAGGGACTTTAGTAGCATTTGAACCAGAGTTTCCCAGTTCTTGTGCCTGTGCTTTAACCACTAGATTACTGTTCTTCCATATGCTGCAGCCGATGTCCTGGTAACCTATTCCTTGTTATAGCTGAACTCTTTATTACCTTACATCAGCCATCCAATCACTGACTGCCTAGTTACAAAGAGAAAGGGGCATTTTTGCAAGATTGTGTCTCACTGCTGGTGTCAATCAAAACAGAGAATGCTAACACACACAGAACATAATAAAACAGCTATATAATGCCACTTAAGACTCTTGTTGTACCCAGAGTCATTTATTGGGTAAACTGTTTTTGCTAACAGAAACATTAACACAACTCATACAGGCACTTCCTTATAGGCATACTGTATATACATGTCAAATCAGTGCTGAATCACACTCATATGGTCCTAGTCCCTATTAGACCTGCACTTCAGGATGTGCATAGCACTTAAAGAGTTCACCCATTACTCAAGTGGGGGACCAAACATTGTGGGTTCTGTTTACTGGTGGAACAGCATTTAGTGCAGCACCATTATCTGTTGCTCTGATGACATCATTCTCCAGCAGCATTGATGGTAAAATGGAGGACAAACACATTGATAACTTCTGGGGGCTGTAAATTTTTATTTATAATCTAGATTTGGACAGCAATAGGACTGCTGGCAACTAGAGGAGGAACACAACAGTTACACATAAGGAGTTGGGGAAATATGGGTGTGAAACTATGGGAGACTTCCCCTTTAAGTGTCATTATCTACACTAACTACTGTATAACTACACTGCAACTACTGTGCAATTACATATAACTACTATGTATTTGTTAACTAGTTTCACATTTGCATGCTGTGTAGTTACATACAGTCTGCATAAAGTAACTACACCGTAACTGTACTGTAACTACTAGGTAGTTGTTAACTTGTTTCACATTTGCGTGTTGCCTGCTTACACAATTTGCATAAAGTAAAAGTTAAATGTGCAACCACTATTGCCTCTCTTTCAGCACAAATCAATTCATTCTGACAAGTGTAACTACATATTGAGTAGCTGTTGCAAAGTATAACAGAAAATGTATTGTGCAACTACCACTGTACCACTTCTGGCATTATGTAATTTCTTCTTACAAAGGCAACTCCACATGTAATAGCTATCGCAAATTGTTGCAGCAAATCTATTGTGTAACTATTATGTTACTAATTTTGGCATTATTAAATTTGTTTTTATAAGTGCAGCTACACATGAATGCAGGTCCCGTGCACTGTTTCAACAGTCTATGTCTATCTGACATTTATTTAAAGGGTAATCACACAGAAAAGCTCAAAAGTGTGATCAGAATGGTAACTAAAATAGGATTACACTGTAACTTCAGTCTGCTACACTGAAATGCACTGACTGGCAGCTCTGTGGGCAGTAGTAATTCACAGATGTAAGTTTTTTTCCCTCAACTGTGCCACAGGGTGGCGTTCCCTCAGGGCAGGGTCTCTTCCTGGGGGCAGCACTACCCTGGGGGAAGCACGGGAGTGTCTCTGGGGGCAGTGCTGCTTCAGCGGCAGCAAGTCTCCCTGACATTGCTTCCTCGGGGGCACCACATGCAGATCTGAAACCTTTACAGCAAAACAGCTCAGCTTCCCTGCTGTCCCAGCTTCGTGGTGTAGTGGACAGCTAGTAATGTGGGGTACGATCATGGTTATCCATTTATAATATATGATGACCAGTAATCAAATATAGATAAGAAACATAAAATAATATTTTATTTTTGTTTTTATTTTATGTGTTTATATCTATATCTGTCTATCTATATACATATATGTGTATATATATACATATATATATATATATATATATATATATATATGGGTGACTCCATTAAAAAGGGGTTACCAATGGTGTCCCAAAATTTACATGCCATCTGTAAACTATGTAAAACCTTTGCAAAGTGAATGACTATGCTGTAGGACAATATGTGATGTGGAGAGATAAAATACATAACATGAATGTTGCCAGTTGTTAATTTCCTCAAGAAAGAAACATGATTTGTGATAAAAGCTGTAATTGTGTGTGCCTGATTTGTGACATTGTGGCAACACTGTAAACAGTATTCATTATTTTAATAAAAATGCTCTTTACCACAACAAATTGCTTTGACTTATTGTCCTGTGTCCAGACTTTATTTTCAGACCATTTAGTTAATGTTAAATGTGTCGGTATAGCGCTTACACAGCACAGTAAATACAGTAGCTAAAATAACTACTTGCGTCTCTAGTGGTTACGTTCAGCTCTTGCCCCCAAAATGTACTTACTTTAATAAATCCTCCAGAAATTGCATTGTGTTTTGATCAGGGAGCTTCTGCAAAAGACACAAAGCTAAGTTTCACTGGAGAATACTGTACTGCAGGAGCACTGTGTCTGACCTTTGTCCCCATGGTCTTCTGGTGTCCAGAAGTCCCGGATGTGTGTTCACTCCCACCCTAGTGCCCTCCCTCCCCGATAATCATGCTAGTGCACTACGTGCACTAAGAGTGTGAAGGCTCTCAGGTGCTTAAAAGCACAAGAATTTGTTTTGAGAGTCCCATCCTGCTGCTGCCAACTCGCAGAACAAGGTAGGAGCCAGGTAGGCCATTGTTACTTTCAGGTCTAAGAATACAGTTGCAGAATGGCTCGTACAAATGGGATGTTGCTTAGAGTACAGTGTACATCTATACATATTTTTGGGGGCTCATTCTAGAAAACAGTATAGCGAGTTGATGATTTTAAAGAGCATTAGAGCCCCGATGCAGTGTTTGGGGACTACAAATGAATTGTAATCTCTGGGCCCGGATATTCAAAGCAGTTGCATGTTGCACCGGCGCAACTGCAGACTTGTGCCAAGGAGCGATATTCAGCGGGAGCCAGTGCGCAGCGCCAATCCCATTGCGCCAATGTGCAACACTAATGAATGCAGGCGCAAGTGCAGGTTGCGTGCCCATGAATATCCAGCACAGTGTGATATTCAACTGTGAAACCATGGCACAAGTGCAGAGCAAATCAGAGATGTGCCAAGCAGACTTGTTCCTATAAATACAGGGTGCAAGCACACAGAAAACACTTGCACCAGGCGAGAGGGAGTGAGAGAGAGAGAGAGAGAGAGAGTGAGAGACAGACAGACAGACAAAGGCAGGCACAGAGGGAGAGGGACAGAGGTGACAGTGGAGAGGGAGACAGGGGCAGAGAGAGTGTGACAGACAGGCAGACACACGGCTAGGCAGTGCACCAGGGTGGCACGCTGCTCGCAGCAGCCAACCACCCAGGGGGATATAGGAGAGCAAGGGCCATGGATAATGCGCCCTTCATGATAGAGGTCATAATGAGGGGTGTGAGGGGGCAGCAGGAACAGTGACATGGCCGTGGAAGGGCCCATTGGTGGTATGCCCTACACAGGTGGTACCGCACCCGCATCACCTTCGAGCAGTACAGTGACATGGAGATTGTGGGCCAGCACCACCTGAACAGGACCATTCTGAGGCAGCTCTTGCGAGCTGTGCAGTGAGGAGATGCAGGCACCCACCAGACGGAGCCACACCATGTCCATGGAGACAAAGGTGACAGCTGTCGTGTGTCTGCTTACCACGGGCACCTTCCAGAGACTAACAGGGGACACCACAGGCATAATCCAGTTGGCCACATCCCACCTCCTCACACAGTTCCGCCTGCCATGTGCATCGGAATACATCCATTTCACCAGCACACAGGTGGAGTGTACAGCAACTATGCAGGACTTCCACAGGGTAGCAAGTATGCCTGGCATGATTGGGGCCATTGACTGCACCAATGTGGGCATCCACATACCACCTGGCCACGAGGGTGTTGTGTACATTAATAGGAAGGGGAGCCCAAGTGTCAACTGCCAGGTGGTGTGCGATGCCACTGGGCGCATAACCAATGTCACAAGTGTGCCACACACTCTGGGAGTGCACATGTTGTGTTCATGTGGCACAGCTCTGCGCAGTGCTACAGGTTTGAACATGGGGATATCCCCATGGGCCACCTAGTGAGTGAGTATGGCATGGGAAAGGGGTGATGGGCAGAGCATACCATGGAATGGTGGAGGGCAGGGTGCGCATGTTGGAGTGGGCCTCAGGGACAGGCAATGTGTGCAGCATAGCAGAGCAGAGGGCTAACCATGTCATTATCCACACAGGGGACAGCGCCTATCCACTGCGGCCCTGGCTGCTCACCCCCTACTGGCACCCGTCGTCCCCAGTAGAGGAATGCTACAACAAGGCACATGCCGGCATACACAGCATCATAGAGTGAGTCTTTGGAATGCTGAAAGCACAGTTCCATTGCCTAGACAGATCAGATGATGCCCTACAGTACAGTCCCTCAAAAACCTGTGGCCTACTCTTGGCCTGCTGCATACTGCACAACATGGCCATTGACCATGGGATAGTTGTCAAGGCTGATGAGGGTGACAGTAGTAGGGATGATGGAGGCAATGGGCTGGAGGGAGGTGGACAGCCACCCCCTGGGTGGAGGGATCCACAGCTGATCAAGCAGGCAAGACAGCACTATTGTGCACTCAGGTAGGTGGTACGATACACATGTATAGGCCACACAAACAGGTACAGCACACATGTAGGGGCATGCATGGCACTGGGCATTCACACACTGAGGTTGGAAGCAAGGGTACGGATGACAAGGGCACACACCAACACACAACCACACACAGCACCCCTCATAGCCTCCCCAACCCCCCCCCCCCCCACACAGGCATGGTTATGTGGCGTGGGTCAGATGCATCACACCAGTGCACAGGCGCAACTGGTGCAGGACTGCTGTCACCATGCCCATACCACATGGCCCAGCGGCCGGGCAAGCATGCACACAGGCAGTGTGTGTGGTGTGACACAGAGGAGCCACACCTGTGGTAGGCACACACACACCGCCAATGTGTGCACTGGGCAGCAGCTGCAGACCGCAGGTGGGGTATGCCACACATCAGGTCCGCTGTGTGAAACCATGGCCACCACGGCCATAGGGGTGGCCGCGCCTGTGCCGATCGGCAGCCACAGGCTGCGCATCAGCCATGGGGGGGATGTGCAACAGCCTTCCAGGGGTGGAACTGCAGGACCATGACCTTGTCTGCGCAGGGGTGTTGAGGTGCCCAAACAACTCAGCCCTGGGCGTGCCTGGGATACCAACATCAGAGCCTGGAATCCACTGCATAGGGGTGGCTTGACACTGGGTACCCGGGGTGGACAGTGCACTGCGGGGGGTCATCTGTGCCCGGCCACATCCTGTGGCAGCCAGCAGCACAATGCCATCTGAGATCACAGTGGCAATGCGATCCAGGGATGCAGTCATGGCCTCCTGCATGTGCTGCATCCCTGCCAGGATCTGCTCAGTGCCTCTCTCCTGCTGCTGAACCCTGTGGTACTCGACTAGTAACCACCCTTTCCTCGAAGTGGACTCCGTTTACTATTACTCTCTGCATCCTGTTGTCTAGCCAATTTTTTACCCAGGCTGGCTAACTTGTTTATTAATCTTTTGTGCGGGACTGTATCAAATGCCTTGCTAAAGTCTAGGTAGGCCATGTCCACAGCCCCTCCCTGGCCTACTACTTTGGTCACCCAGTCAAAGAAATCGATTAGATTAGATTTGTCTGACATGACCTGGTCATCATGATAATGGCATGCAACCTCAAAAAACTGACTAATAAACTTCTGCCACTACACAAAGCAAGTGACCACTGGATGAAATAAAAAGCATCCCATACTGGTCTAGTTTGCCCCTAAACAGAAAGGAGGAGGCTGCCAGGCAGAACCAAACCCCAAACAAGTTAGCAAGGCACAGACATACTGTATAAGCAAAGCATTTCACAAATATTCTGTATAAGTAAAGCATTTCACAAAAACTCCAACAGAAGATACAATATTTTCCATAAGCTGCTCCACGGGGAAATGTAGCTTGGTTAGGTGGTAAAAATTATGTTTAGCACCAAGTCCACCACTAATATCTTCTCTAGTGGAGGTTTTATCACTGTAACTGTAGTGTTGTATATTTGACAGTCTATTGTTCTGCATTTTATATCTGCAAGCCAGTCTAAGTGAGGATAAACGAACATGTTTAGAACAGTCATTAACTGAATTGAGACTTGGGAAATGCTCTGACTATCTATGTGGCCAGTGCAGACGATACAAACAGCACCAAGGTTGTCTTATGGATTGAAAAAGTAAAACTAGTGGTAGGGGTGCCCATATCCCTCAACCACTTGCTTCATAAATCAAGGACAAGGCTTAAAAAACAAAATTCAGGGACAAAGACACCAAATCAGGGACACATCTTAAAAACCGGTAATTCGCTCAGAAAGCTAATACAATAAGGGGAATACTGTATGATGCATTTTATGATGAACCAAGTCTGTAACTGTAATGTCAGATGATTTGGACTTGCAATCCCCACTGTTCAGTCACCACAAAAACACAAATGGTGTAAGGATCAGAGGAAAATTTTGAGGCAACTATCAGGATGACCCTGAAAATCAGGACAGGTGAGAGATATCTTGGGGGTACCTAGCAGTTTGGATGCTCTATGTTTAAGCACAAAGCACTTGGATGTTTACTCTGGGGACACATAGCCCTGGTTTGCATGCTTGACTGGACACAATTTCTGTCTTTAGTCCCTGCAGGTACCAGCTATTTTTTTGTCTACATTTATACATGGGAAAATATTTATGTGTGTGAGCTGGGTGAAGGCCTTAACTGTGTGTCATTCCCCTACTAAAGCTGAGCTCAAGCCTTTTCAAGGCCGCTCCTCCGATATCACATTAGAGCACTTGCTTGCATCTTTTTCTTATGCGTAGAGACAATTTAGTCATTCTTTATTGGTAGTCCCTGTGGAAATAGGCAGGACCCCAAGATGTATAACCTTCTGCACATCACTGAGGCCCTGGTGCGGGGGGGGGGTGTATCTTAGGTTCTCTGAAGGCAGCACCTAGACCTTTCTAGAAGGAACCTTTCTCCTCCTCTCACTGACATTTGAGGTATTTGCTAGCTCCTCACTCTGCAACTTCTACTCCACTCTATGAAGCACAAGCACAAACTGCTTTTCTTCGGAGACTTGCATACAAACCAGCAGAGCCTATGACCTGGCAAACAGAAGCACAAGATCATGTAACAAAGAAAGGAGAGGGGAGTATGTGAGAAATAAAGTTAGAAAAAGTCCCCATAGGTCTGAGCACATTAATGCCACAAACCATAGCTGGAGCCACTTGCCTGATAATAGGCTCTCGGCTGCCTTGGTCTTCCAGTTCCTTTCTGCCTGGGCCTTGCAGTTGCTCTCCTCGAGTCAGACTACTCCATGGCACCAGCTATTAGTGCAGGATGAGTAACAATTTTTTCAGGTCTTCCCCAAATCCCCAACTGCTCGGCCACATCACTGTTGTTCTTGTTGCCAATACAATGCCATGTCATGGCATTATTGGCATCAGTCCTCCGACTCTCTCTTTCCCAAAACTAATCCCCACCCAGTGCACCCACATTGTTGCACTATTTTTTTTTTCCAGAATTGCCGCCTGTGCCGACTGTCCACTCTGCAGTTCTGCACAGAATGCTCATGCTGCAATGACTCCAGTGTCAGTCCACCAGAAAGCTGCCAAGCACAGCTCTCTCACTCTTCAGGGCCCAAGCCCTGGGCCCGGCATGCTTCACGCCTTCCTCTGCCGAGATTGTTCTTCCCCCGGACTTGACTCTGGGTGCGACCGGTAACTCCCTCCCGTCCCTACTCCTGCGACTTCTCCCTTAATCTCCCTGATCTGTTCTGCCCATCACTCCTGCTGTCCCTGGTGATGAAACTAATGGACTATTGGCCCTGAATGCCCCCAAAAAATCATGATGGTAGATTCCTCTCGTCCATTGTCCGCTTCTTCGTCCTCTGTCACCTGTCTCTCTGCAAGTCGGCAGCAGCTCATATGAAGCGTGCACAACTACTAGTTCCTCCCTTTCTCTTACTTACTATTGGTGCCAAGGAGCTGAGGCACAATTTGGTTAGTGGCTGAGGCTGTCTGTCCACCACAACTATACAAAACATTATAGAGAAAAAAACACCTGTAGCACTGGATTGCAGAGGGGAAGGGGGGCACGGAGGAGACTGTGCAGGTGAGCCTGCTAACCACAGAGACCAGGCGTCGACTTCACAAAAATATGACTCGGCACATTTAGGGCTGCAACTCAGGGCAATTGCAACTAATTGCAACTGCCTTGAATTGCGGCCCATGATTCCGACGTGTGACGGTGGCTCCGGGATCTAGAAGAGAGGACTGGGACTCTCACTCCCAGACAGTCATAAAAATCTGTCCAAACAAATCCAGAAGCAAAGTATAATCCAGAGTATCTGGGGAGGTTCTCTCACAACATCCCTTTGAATTTAAAATCTGACCAGAAGCAGAATATGGTCCAAAGTATCTAAGGAGGTTCTCTTACAACAACTGTTCGAATATAAAAGCCAGAAGTCAGGTCGACGAAGGATTCTCATGTAACCCCCACAACAAACAGTGTCAAAATAAACAGAACACAAAAAGGGGCTCAAGTAACACTGGGACAAATTCAAACTCCTAGGAAACATTTTCTGCACAGTCCAAATGAAGCAGGTCCTCCCAGGACATCCAGACATTTAGCAGGAGGCAGAAAAGGCAGCCAACACATCCCAGTTTTCTACAGAGATAGTGAGCAAGACTGAAGGTCCTGAAAGGGGGGGGGACAAGCCACATGGCCCCCAGAGTGCCCCAGACAACAGAGACCACCGTACCATCCTCCAACTGTCAGGGTGTCTATGCCCCTCACCATCTGGCCCTCCGTCTTCCAATGGCAGCCCAGGAGCAAGGTCCAGGAAACCCCCAAGACCGAGGAGCAAACCCCCAACCAACCCCCAACACAACCCCAACAGAGTCCAGTTCAGCAAAAGTACAATTACCTACGATCTCAATGTTCCAGGCACTCAGTGGGTTGTAATAGTCAGTGGGTCACAAGCTGAAAAGAGACCCGTCCCACACTGTTCCAGAAGTCCGGAAAGTCCAACTATCCAGACAATTCCACACAAACAGGCTGGATTCAACCCTTAAATCCCACAAGTGCTGCCAAATAACTGCAACACCAGCATCCAGGAGTTGACGCTCTGAACACCGGAGGCAGCACAATAATGTGGGCTGCAAACACAAACAGCCTCTGAGGGGTGTAGAAACTGTCACTATGCTCCCTACATGATAAAAAATAAGCAGAACCCAAAAGGAACACAACTTGGTGCAAAGTCGCACAATGGCTAGCTATATCACTCCTTCGACCCTATCTAGCTAAAAAAAAAAGGCCAAAAATTTCAGAAAAACAAAAGATAAAAACAAGTAGACAAATGAATGAAAAATAAAAACTTCCACAGAGCTAAAATGTTGGCAGGCTCATAGCAGCCGCCATCTTGCCCTCTTGTTCACGCAGAAATGCACACCACACCAGTACTCTGAAGGGAACCCAAACAAACAACTGTGACTTAAGTTACAGATGGAAATTGTGCCCTAAAGAGATGAAAATGCACAGACAGATTAAGATTGTGCTGCGTACTCGAGATGCAGACGCAAAGGCACAACAACACCTTACCAGTACTCACAAGTAACAAATCCAAATCTGGAAAAGAATACCTTTTGCCGGTTGGGGGGGGGAGGAGTGCACTGCAATAACAGTCCACTACCAGTAAATATACCACAAAGCAGTACAAAAAAATCATGCAGGTGCAGTGGATAGCAGGTTCACACTGCTGCAATTACTGTGTGGCACAACAAAATGTGTCTGATTTGATGGCACACGTCGCTCACACACTCACACACACACTACAAGTAATACGCAGCAAATTGAAAACTTCATTAATATAAACAAATCTTTTAAACACACTGAAATTATGCACTGCTGCACCACAACAATCAGCAAAAAAATGTAAAAAATTTATTAAAATATTACTGTGTGTACACTAACACAGTTATACAACAAAAATATAATGCAAAATAAAAAGACTGCCTTTTTCTCCCAGTTAATCTACCTACACCACACATAACGCTCCTCCCCCAAAGCACACTTCCAGTGTATGTCAGTACACAGACTGAATGTTCAAAATTAACATTCAAAATCCACACACAAACAATAAACACTCGATGATAGGAGTATAGGAGGGTTTCCTATAATTGATGTACTATTGTATGTTTTGAGCCAAAAAATGCCTCAAAAAGGCTTTTTTAACAGCTTTTATAGGGTTTGAATCACAGAGTTCTGACAACAAACTGTCTCCAACTACCACTACACACACACTACACAGAACTGAGGCTGTGCAGAACAATCTAGAGCCCATGTGACCTGCAAGCCCATGAATCAATGCAAAATCTCCTTGGAGCCCAAAAACAAGGTGAAGTGATGTGAAGTACATTGAGATCAATGCACTTCACCTAAAAATAGGCACAGACGTGCTATGGGAAGGCAGAGTAACATGAAGTGCATTGAAATCAATGACTTGATCCTCATTCATTGCGGAGTTTGGGATTTCACTGCTCCAAAATTGCTTCATGAAATCCACCCTCGCCACTTCACCCACCTCTATGTGGTACTCTTTTGCTTAACTTATGAAAAGTTAAAACAGGCATATGAAACATGACAACAGTGCATTTTGTATAGAGGAGGATTTAAATAATTTATTTCTAAATCTTCAGCCTGCCCACTCAAACAGCTCTCTTGCCCAGCTGCACAGCCTATCCCTTGATATACAGTTATTTAGGGACACATCTTCGGCAATAATGGCCAGCAAAATTTATCTGCCGGTGACTGATAATATTATAAGTTGAGGTCCTCTACTTCTTTTTGCTCTCCTGGAGACGTTATCTCTGAGCCTGCCACCATGCTCCATCTTCCTCGAGTGCTAGCTGACAGTGTGAATTGTGGGCAGTGGCCGTGCTGTATTCCAGTCACATTCACGATGCTGACGTGAGCTCCAACTGGCCAGCCAGTCATAGGGGGAGGGTGTGGAGAAATACTCACAAAGCATCTCCAGTCACCTTACTGGCACTGAGTGAGCTGATTGGCAGTAGATATGGGGAAGGGGGCACATGCAGAGAGAAAGTGCTGGTGTTCATCATGTGTGCATAAGCATACTGTGACAGTCATAAAATAAACAGAAATGATGAAAAAATGTTGCAAATGATGAAAAAAGAGGGAGTTTCAAATGGGGGGTACTTTTGAACCAGACGACCCCGAAACAGCTATGAATTAGATTATTTTTCTCTCTTACTACCTCTCTCCTTGTCAGAAATGAATCCTTGCATGAGGATCTCTTTTCACTCCTGTGGCAGATACACCTTCCACTATACAATCTGATTCCTAAATCTTAATCATCTAACTAGGTCTGGAGAAACAGAAAGGAGCTCTAGGGTGTGTCCTAGCTGAACTACTTCCAGGACACAAGCATCTGTAGTGATCGCCTTCCATTTTTGTAAGAAGAGGGAAATGCAGCCTCCCACCAGAACTTCCTGAGTCAGTGAGGCCAGAGAAAGAGGAGAAGAGTTAGAAAGCACCAGGGGCGGCAGGGGTGTTGGTAATTTCTTGACCTTTTGTGAGTCTGGCATGGATATCGGGAGGCAGATTATTAGTGGCCTAGGACTGGGAAGGCTGTGGTTGCTGGAGACCATGTCCTGGACTGCTTGAATAGACATGACCTGAATGTGCATAAGGGTCTATGAAAACGGTCCCTGCCCTGACCACAGGGGTTAGGGTTAACTGTGTGAAGGGACCAGGGTCATCTTGGGAGACTGCAGATCCTAGAGGGCATTCGCCATGTCAGATTTAAATAGTTATTTCCCTCTGGAGGGGGCATTAAGGACCAACTGTTATACATCAGAGGCAAAACTTGTGACACACAGCAAGGAGTGGCAGCACAGGCAAGTTCCAGAGGCCGCAGCGTGGTCAGGAGCATCCAATACATCATAAGCAGAACTGAGCAGATGCTTTCCAGCTTTCAGGCCATTAGCAGCTGTCTACTGAACTATAATCTTGTCAGGGTCTTTTCAGCGTCATCTGGCTGCTTATCAGCTAAAGAGGCCATTGATTTCCATAGGCAATTTTTATAATTAATCACGTATGCCTGATAGTTAGCAATTCTTAGTCCAAGGGAAGCAGAAGCAAAGGTCCTGTTCCCCATTATGTCCAGTTTCCTCAATATTATTTCCATCTTCCCTTGGACTGGGATGAGGTGGTAAGGAGGCCCCTGACGGGTGTCAGAGTGGATATGGGGGTGGACCAAAAATGGTCCATCATCAAAGAAGGAATACTGGCTGACACAATGGAGTGTGTTAGGCTGAAGCGGAAGAACTTTGGGGCCAAATCACTCAGAATTTTCAACTCTGAGGTTGCCCAAGTGGTGAGGGACAAGAGATCAACCTATAAGAGGTACAGAAAGACAGAGAGAAAGGTGGATAGGGAAAACTACCTAAGGTTGGCTAAGGTGGCAAACAAGGTAGTGCAGCAGGCTAAGGCACAAAAAGAACTGCAGATAGCTGAGAGAATCAAAAAAGGGAAGAAGGCCTACTTTCATTTTATAAGCACAAAAGGGCCAAGAAGGATGGGATTGTTAGGCTTAGGAAATGGGATGAATGGGTAGAGGAGAATGGGGCAAGGCAGAGAGATTGCTGAATACTTCTGCTCTGTCTTCACCAGGGAAAAAGATGGACCAGTGCCTACATGGGGGGAGAAGAGGAGCAGAGGAGAAAGGAGCATGGACGTGATGAAAGGGGAGGATAGAGTGAGGAAGGGACTGCTAACGCTGAAGGTGGACAAGTCACCAGGGCCAGATGTCATACAGTCAAGGGTACTGAGGGAGCTGGCCGGGGAGCTTGTGGGACTGCTGGCGGGCCTGTTCAATATTTCCCTGGAGTCAGGCGTGGTACCACAGGATTGGAGAAGGGCACATGTGGGACCCCTCCATAATAGTGGTTCCAGGGATAACCCAGGGAATTACAGACTGGTCAGTATGACCTTAATTGTATGCAAGCTCAGGGATACCATACTGAAAGAATGGTTGGTAGGGTATCTAGGGAGAATGGTCTCCAGGATAAGAGGCAGCACGGGTTTGTGGGAAGGAGATCATGCCAAATGAATCTGATTGATTTCTTTGACTTGTCACTAAGGCAGTGGGCAGGGACCAGGTGGTGGACATCCTTTATCTGGACTTCAGCAAGGCCTTTGACTCTGTACCCCACAAGATGTTGATCAGGAAACTAATGGATCTTGGGGAAGGGGGCACCATGGAGCCCAAGCAAAATGGCCACATGAAGATATAGCTCTGCCTCACAATCTCAATTTATATAGAAAACTTTAAAGTAATTTTGAATAAAGTGCATCTTTTTCAACAGAAGCTGAGAAAGAAAGGCACAAGTAGTAACATGGGCAACCCTCATAAAGATAAAATGATGGGGAACAGAGCTAAACCCAAATCCAATTCTGCAGCTCCAACCATGAGGGTTACACAAGACCGGGACCCAATACAGGATGATGCCCCTGTTGAAGAACCTTCACAGATGGTAGGCACAAATTTAAATAGACTGACAGCATCAGTTACCAAATTGTCAAACAAATTTGACACCCTTACAAATAGAGTAGCTACTGTCGAGTCGTCGGTGGAATCGATTACCCTAGCATCCCGTGAAGCTCCTAAAAGGGCAGATGCAGCAATGGGTACCGTCTCACAGATCATTAAAGAAAATACACACCTTAAAAGTAGACTGGAGACCCTAGAAAACCAAGCTCGCGTGCAAAATCTGCGGATTCTAGGGCTGGCAGAGGAAAGCGAAGGTGATCATTTGCTGTTGTATGTCCAAGAATGGTTGACACAGCAACTGGGAAAAGAAGTAGCCCCCACGGTGAAGCATTTCCAGAAAGCCTATGGAGTCATGGTGAGAGGCTGACCCGACGATCCTGAAGCCCCAAGAACTGTGGTGGTTGTTACAGATGGAGTGGGATCCTGTGATTATCTCCTTGCAATGGCCAGGCAAAAGAAAACACTACTCCACAAAGGTCAGCAGATTAGGATGTTCCCTGACTTGGGTTACGAGATGCGCCAAAAGCACAAGAAATTCAACAGTGCCATATAGCTACTGAGAGAGTCAGGGATCTCACATGGCCTTGCTTTCCCAACCCGACTTTGGATAGTCCACAGAGGATGAGTCTACATCTTTTCAGACCCTGCTGAAGTCATGAAGTGGTGTTGGGGAAACACCGTTAGAAGATTCCATATTGCCTCAGCTGAAAAATCCTCTTCAGATGAAGAACATACCTGAAAAGAACTGTAATTCACTATGTAAAATGGTATAGTACATACTGTAGGGAAGGGAGATGAATAGATCACCAGGAAATCTCCCAGCTAATGTCAGTTTGTTATTTTTTTTTTTATTAAAAGTTACAGTAAGGGAAATAACTGGGGGCCACAGTTTAAATGCTGAAAATGCTGCTTACTGTATTTTCTCTTGCTTCATTCGTTTAAAGACTGAGGGTATAGTTAGTTAAAATACCTGTTTGAATGTTTGCTTAGTTGCCTGCAGTGAGCTAGTCGTAGTCTCAGTTTAAGGAATTTAGATTTAAAGCGCATTACTATGATAAAGAGGGAATTTCTATGATGGCTTAAAGTAACCAATCTATTGAATTATGCCTTATGGGTTCTGTATTGCCACACCTATTTTTAATGTGAGCTTTGGGGAGAAGGAGCTACCATTATCTTCTTTTTGAAGGCACCTTGATGCAAATACTTAGCGGAAGCATAGTGAACTTTTCCTGTTCCCCTTTGAAGGGAAGGGACACCGGGACTTGAGACTTTGTTTGATTTCTTATATAACACTATGCAGCTCATGGGCTCACCACACAGTTTACAATGTTTAAACACATGTCTTTGGATATTACAGGGAACCCCCTCCTAGGATGTATCTTATTACTGTGGATGGATATATTAATTGTTTTTATTAAGAGGAATGGCGCCCTCCCGGTTTTAGTATATACAAATATAATATCCACTGTAAGTGATTGGAACTGTATGTTTTTGTCATAACAATAAACATAAAGCTTTAAAAAAAAGGAAGCTAATGGATCTTGGGGATGGGGAGAAAACGACCAGGTGGGTAGAAAACTGGCTGAGGGACAGGACCCAGAGGGTGGTGGTAGGGGGGAGAGTTATCCAACACCAGAAAAGTCACGAGTGGGGTCCTGCAGGGCTCAGTGCTTGGGCCGCTGTTGTTCAATGTTTTCATCAGTGAGATTGGGTAGGACATTAAGGGCAAAATGTGACTATTTGCAGACAACACCAAACTCTGGGGAAGGGTGGACACAATGGAAGGCATACATGACCTTTGGGAAGACATGAGAAAACCTGAGATGTGGTCAGGGATTTGGCAGCTTAGCATCAATGCCAAGAAATGCAACATTGTGCACACTGGAGCCAGGAATCTAAGGACCAAGAACTACCTGGGGGGTCCAGGTAGCAGCAAAGGAGGAGGAGAAGGATCTAGGTGAGATGATCATTAATGATCTGAAGCACTCCACGCAGTGCAAAAAAGCAGCAGCAAAGGCAAACAAGATGCTGTGGTGTATAGCCAGAGGAATCAGCAGTAGGCAGAAGGAGGTTGTACTGCTCTTGTACAGGTCACTGGTGAGACCACAACTAGAGTATACAGTAAGATACTGGTGTCCATACCTTAAGAAAGACATCAACCTGCTAAAGAAGGTCATGAGCAGGGCAACTAAAATGAGTGCCGGTCAGCAGGGTATAACAGATGAAGAGAGGTTGGGAGCCCTGAGGATGTACTCTCTGGAAGAGAGGAGGGAAAGAGGGGACGTGATAGAGACCTTCAAGTACTTGAAGGGGATTGATAGGGTGGATAGGGATGGTCTCTTCATGCTGAGTGGCAGCTGAGCCATGAAGGGACACAGTCTAAAGCTGGGAGGGGGAGGTTTATGAGGGAGTTAGGAAGCACTTCTTAATGGAGAGGGTGGTATTGGAATGCACTGTCAGAGTAATTGGTTTCGATTAAGTCAATGAGCAGCTTTAATAGAAGCTGGGGTAAGAACAAGGGGAAATAATGGGGCTTAGGGGGGCAGATGGGGAGGAAGGAAGGATCGGGAGGTCAGGGTCAGTAATGTATGCTGAAGACCCTGCAATATGGGCAGACTGGAGAGACCAAATGGCCTTCTTCTGCTGGCTTCTTCATATGTTTGAATGTTCGTAATAGGCTCAGGATATTGTTTATCTTCTTTCTTAGGGACAGCAGGCAATAGAGCAGGTCTATGCTTGACTAGGACTAGGAATCAGGCTGTTGTGCAGGGACTTGCATCTACTGAGAACACTTCAGTGCTCAGCTTCTAATGATAGGAAAGAGAGGGTAAGCTGCAGATCATTTGGGGTCTGCAGTATTTTTATTTTATTTATTTAAATTTCTGGTTACTCGAGAAGGCACATTGAGCCAAGGGTTGTTTCCAGCTGCGACCCAGGGAGAGGCAAACAATACAGTACAATATACATGCACATACAATATATACATACAAATGGCAATTTCGATTGTGTATTTGGATTCTGGGTACAGTGCAATTACAATACTTGTTTTGCACCACATATTATTTAAACCAGTTTAGAATTAAGCAAGAAAAATGCATACATGGTACAATTAGGTTGGGTCTACGTCAATTCGTTCCCGACAATTCATTCCACGACAACTCGCTCCCGACGATCGGCTCCCCGGTCAATTCACTCCCACTAATCTCGCTCCGCTGCAATTCGCTCCTGCTCACTCATTGCCAGAAAGTATGCAGTTTACAAATTACAAGTCCTGCTCATAAAAGACTAGTCCAACAACCCGCTCCCTCTCTGCACATTATAGTGCTTTTTCACCCACACTCTTGAAGTTGTAGCATGATAACATTTTTTCCCTTCCTCCTGTCGCACACAAGCCACCGCTGCTCCACAGTTTACATCTGTGGGATCCACCACAAGTCTCTGTATACCAACCGCGGTTGCAATCTGTTGTAAAGCTGAAGTGGCAGTAACAGGGTGCAGTTCTCCTGGAATGTGCTGGTGTTCTGACAGCGGTGAGTCATCCGCTGCCAGCTGACTGTCAGGTATGTTTGACTGGAGTTTTACTGATATTTTACTGATATTTGAATAGCAGAATCCTTTGGGTTTGTCCTAATGTAATCTTTCCATGCAGCATGAGACTCCGTCTCAGAACTGGCAGTGTTCTGGCTCACACTTACTGATGAATTCATTAGTATCCCATCGGTTTCTGTCTCATCGGTATCCAAAATGCACCATTTCTTTGCCCTCCAGACACCTCTATGTACTCGCCACCACAGTCCACAGAATTAGCCCTCTGATACTGCTGTCCTGTATAAATAAATCAGTCATTAAATACAAACAAGAACCCCCAACATGAAACCTCTGCCAAATTCAGGATCAGGAGAGGATTCTATGGGCAGCCCAGTCGGTCAAAGACATCCAGCATCTCAGGGTGCAATTCAGTGGAAGTACGTCAATTGCATTTGAGCTTTTCCTTTTACTTTTACTGGCAGCCGGGTAATGAGTAGGAGCGAAAAGACGCAGAGCGAAAGGTGGTAGGGAGTAAAAATGACAGGAGTGTACTGTCGGGAGCGGATTTTTGGGGCACGAATTGTCGGGAGCGAATTGACATGCTCCCAATTAGGTTGATTTTTATAGCAACAGGTATAGACCAGTTAATCGTGCATTAGCAGTTTATTGCATAGGTAAGATAGCTGGTCCGGGGGGGCGTGAGGTGTGGTAGGAGCAGCTAGGTGGTACAAGTACGAGAAGTTGCTGTCTGATAGAGGTATGCGAGAGATGAATTTCTTAGGAGAGGAGGCAGTTGGTTCCATAGAGAAGGAAGCCTGTATGAGAATGCGGATTGGCCAGCTGATGAGGATGGTAGGGACAGAGAGAAAGAGTGAGTGACCCTGGTACATACTGTGTATGGGGATGGGCTCCCTGGAGATAGTGTGCAAGGACTTAGATCTGCTAAACAGACTTCAGCCGGATTTATAAACATTGCTACTGTCTTGCCTGGTGGGAGCAGGCCTCCTAAATTCAGCCCCCTTAGTTCTACAGCTCCAGTCAGGATTCAGCTTTAGTGGTGGGTGGTGCAAAGGATACAGTACTTTAAGACTTCAGTCTAGCAGTCCTCTGCTGTGGCTGTAGCATTAGGATGACACACCCGGAGTGACAGCATGGGGCGGCAGTCAGCAGAAGACGCTGCACCCTTGGTGTGCTACCCTTGACCAGATCACATTTTAGTTTTGAGTGTATTGAAATAATTTACAGATGGTACATAAGGGACAAGTGGAAGGTAAATGGTAGGTCAAAACCTGAGAATAAGAGCAACACCCTATCTAGTGTAGGTGCGCAAGGGGCATAACAAACAACAAGAGGGGAAAAACTAGAAATTCCTAATCAAGAATAAGGGTACATAAGAAGGGACAGTGACGGGTAAGGGTAGGCCAAAACTGAGAATAGGAGCAGCATGCTGTGTTTGGGGTAGGGGTACAAGTGGCATAACAAACAACAAAAGGGGAAAAACTTGAAACTCCCCATCAGAGGTAAGGGTACATAAGTATTTACAAGTAACACAAGAAAGTGAAGGAACTGAAAATGCTGGGAGTGGTGCAGGGCAGCGACTACTGAGCAGTAGTTTTAAGAGAGACATTCTGGAGACTGCGGTGTTGCCCCCTCTGCATGAACATCTCTGTGTTTAGGGAGGAGGTCACTAGACTACAGGCCGAGTTGGCTGGGATTATGTTTTGAATATGTAATAATATGCTGGATGCCACTGTAGTGGATCCATCAGGAATGCAGCTTTGGCAGTTATAGCATTGGTAACATAATAAATATTTTCTTTAGGAATTTGTTTTATGTATTATAGGATTTTACACACGGGGCCTGATTCACAAAGATGACCTTAGAGCGGTGTAAAGTGCATTGTATGCACCGTGCGCCAAAGCCCCCTACGTCATCGGCAATGCACCCTATTCTGTAAGGAACACACCATGCACCAGATGCAGGGCATATGGCTTAAGAACGCACAGTGTGTCAAATAAATAGCGCAAGCAAAATGCAATGTGCAGGTGGTGTCCAAATGCAAGGGGCGGAGGAATGACCAAACCACAGAGGACGCAGCAAGAAGAGAGGGGGCATCCAACCCCAGGGACACAGAGGAAGAAGACTGTTGCACTCCAGGAAAAAGAACTTCATGGACCAGGAGACAGACATCCTCCTGGATGCAATAGAGGCCCAGGTAGGTGTGACAAAGTGTCAAGAGCACATGAGCATGATGGTCAATGGTGCAAGGCCCTGACCTGTGTGTGACATTCAACAGGCAGACCTGCTACTGTCCCAGGGAGGGGACCAGAAGGTACGGACACAGCGGCAGGAGGCATGGGATGAGGTAGCCAGACTGGTGATTGCAGTGGCACCGAGCAAGCGCAATGTGAGGGAGATGCATAAGCGACACTGTGACATCGAGCGCCATGCCAAGGAGAAAGGCAGCCCACAACAGGCGCTGCTCAACGGCAACAGGAGGAGGACCCACACAATCACAGTCCCTCAGCAGACATGAGGAACGTGTAGTGGCACAGATCAGCACACGCAGCACATAGGGTGACACTGAGTTAGACCTGTTTCAGCAACAACATGCACAAGGTAAGCACTGGGCATGCATGTGGTGGGTGACACCACTGTGCAGACAGCCGATGTGGCACCACCAGTGGAGGCCGACGCATCGCATGGGCACCAGGGACCCACAATGGACAGGACCCAGAGGTCAAGCACAGAGGGACACAGTGTGGCCTGGGCCACCACGCAGAAGCAGGAGATGCAGGAGGCGACCCCTCCACTGGGTGCCACAAGCTGGACATACACCATGGCACTGGACACATACCAGCACGTGGGCATCTGAGGTAATGCACTGAGCACATCTGTCTGTACACCCTGCAGGTGCCCGGACCACAGCGACCAGACAACATGCCACAGCCAGGCAGGCAAAACCACCACAACGCCATGCTGTGACCCACAGTGACAGTGAAGAGCTGGAGCACAGCAGTCACAGCAGCAGTGATGAATAACAACAGCAGACATCCACCAGTGACAGTACAGTGAGCCAGGCCGACAGGAGGGTGACAGATAGTGAGGTAGATGACCAACAGGGAAGTGACACTGACAGCAATGCCATGCCATCCAATAGCAGCAGCACTGTTGGGCATAGCACACCTATGGCCAGAACTGCAGACCAGCACCAGACCACGGTGGACACTCAGCAGTAGGGGGACAGAGGGGATGGCCCTGTGGTGGGACAGGTGAACAATGCACTTACCACTGTAGGCCGTGACAGCCAGGCACACAGCATCACCACACCGGACCTTGGAAGTGCAGGTGGGACAGGCGAACATAGTACAACACCACTGCCACCGGAGGATGACCTTGGGGAAGACCTGTCACGATACTGCTAGGATGTCCTGCTCACCCAGGAGGCAGCACAGTGTGAGCTAGCAGGGATACAAGACAGGATATAGGAACACACCACTGCCACGGTTGCACACATGGGACAGCTGCAGCTGACAGTGGCAGATATCCACGCAGCCATCATACACAGGATCCAGGAAGGGGCATGCCAAACAACACAGACAACGAGGCTACTCCAGGACATACGGCTATGCGCCACATGCCAAATGAACCCCATAGAATGCAGGCCATGATCATGGAATGCAGCATGGGGCAGCATATCACCCAGACAGAGGCAAGAATGGTAATGGTAACAGCACTGCAGGAGATTGCAAGATGTATGCAATAATAAGCAGCCAGTGTGGCACCAGTCCCACAGGTATGTCCGGACTGTAATGTGTGGTGGCACAGCAGAGGGGTAGTAGATGACCACCACAGCATGGGGAACACAGCCAGCATACAGGATGTGGAACAGGGCCATGAGAGCACACAGGGCATAGGGCAGCCATTGATGCCTATGGGACAACAGCCAGACAGAGTGCTGACACAGCACATGACATGCACAGCCATGCCCGAGGACAGGGCTGTGGGTGACATGGCAGGCAAACACACAGACAATGAGGAACAGCAGCTGGATGAAATTGTCTCTGAAGACAGACAAGTGGGCCCAACAGACATCAGGGATGGGCTGGAGCCATGCAGTGATGCTGGTGTGGAAGATGGCCATGGCACAGTGGGGCACACACTGCAGGGGACCACAGCTGCACGGGGCACAGAAGTCATCTGCAGTGACACACCCAGTGACACTGCTGAGGGTGTGCACAGGCACATAGGGGTACTAGAACATGAATGGGCACAGGGGATGGACATCCACCCACCTGTCAGTGACATGGAGCAGTCCAGCAGACATAGAACAGTACAGTGATAGACAACATCATGGCCATGCCAACACCCAGTGCAGCACGGAGGCTGGGACAGCACATGACAGCCCAATCCTGAGGCCGCAAGAGGGCCCACCCTGAGGCAGGTAGAATGGCCTGTGAAGGGTGGATGGCTGGGCAAGGAGCACCAGCAGCAGAACCTGTTGCACAGATGGCAGCAACTGGCAGCAGGACCGGAGGAAGGGGGGACAATAGCTGCAGTATGTTAGGGACCGCTGCAGCACAACAGATACCCTCGGTGACACAACATCATTCACAGAGGCACAGGGTGTACACAGTGCCACCTGTGGTGGAGGTGCAGACAGGATATGCCACACTGCAGGATACTACACAGAGCAGCATCACTGTGGTACAGCCACCATGCACTGCACAGAGTGAGCCATCAGACACCGTAGGCCGGAAGGGGATGCCAGCACACACACACACACCAGTAGGATGCACGCAGCATGCCAGGCATGAGCATTGGGGGGGGGCTGACCAATGATGCTGACAACCACAATGCAATGGTCCAGTGCGCACACCAGACCATGGGCAGGGACCCAACACAACACACACCACAAATGGATGTGCATGGGCATGTGCCATGCATACCTGTGCTGCATGCACATGTACCCTATGTCCCCTGTACAGTGCCCATGGCCATGGCACACCTTGCTATGTCACTGCAGCATGGGACATGCACACAAGCCTGCATCCTCATGCAGTGGCACCCCCCACATGCCAGTGATATGCACACTGCCATCCCAGATGGCACATACTGGACACCTGCACAGCCCCAAATGCCAGCCCAGGTATCAGTTGCATGCACCCGGGTGTGTACACCATGGCATGTCAAAGACCACTCACACTGCACACCCACACCTGTGCACCACCAACATCCGCCAACCAGACAAGTCCCCCATGTGACTAGTGGGAGCAGTGGGTGCACACACCATGGCATGGCGCACAAGCACAGGCATGACCCCTGGGCACACACGGCACCATACCTATCCATGGTGCCATGCATGCCACCACACCCAGGTGCATGGCCTCTGCAGAACTGTTGCCTCCCCACCACACAAGGGGCTCCACATACCACCCAGCACCAACACTCACAAACAGTACCCACCATGGGACACAACACCACGGCAGCCATATAGAGCTGTACACTGCAGTCCATCGGGCATGCCCTGTGGTATGCCACATACCGTGACACACCACCCAGCCCCTCACGTCTGATATCGACATATGCAAGACACATGCAGGCCCAAACCGCGGGGTCCCACATTGTCGACTGGTGGTTTGGCTTAACCACTGTGGCATGCCACTGTGGAACTAAGAGGACCCCAACACTGGGTGGCACAGGCCCACAGGGATTCAGTGTCCTGACACTGTGTCCTGTGTGTTGCATTAACAATACCTGTGGTACAATACTGTGCATTCCACATGTTGTTGGACAGCGGTCCCTGTTGTCCACATGGTGCCCTGCATAGGCCCTGTGGGCTGGTATCTACACATTGGCTGGCACAGACCAGTACACAGCATAGGCAGGTGATGAGCATGCACAGTACAGAATGACACACAGACACAGCCTGCACATGGAACAACAATGTATTAGGACCACATAAGCAAAACACAACATCAACAGTTAAGGTGATCCAAGAAGTACACAATGCAATGGACACAGCTCCACACACAGCAATAGTCTTACAATGGTGATGCAATTAACTGCATTGCATGTTCAGTTACAATACCCTGAAGTCCAGGTAACCTGTGTCCATACTACCCTATGAACCCTGTCCATAGCATATCCGTGATTGCATGCGTGGGGCCAGGACAATGTTGCACTCACATGCCCACCACTCAATGTCCACCAATCTGGTCCAGGTAGTCCAGCAGGTCTTGCGCTGCATCATGTAGGGTGGTCAGCAGCCTTGCCATGGGCCTGATGCACATACTGAGTCCTTGGGCAAAGTCACAGAGGTTGTGCGGCGGGGGCTGCATGTTGTCACCACTCCTCGCTTCCCTGTCTGGAGACATGTCCCTTTCAATCATGGGCTGCCCTGGACCATGTTCGGGGGTTGCATCACCACCACCATGCATGGGGGCATCCCCATCCCCAGTCTGGTCAGCACCCATCCATCCAGCTGTACCATGGGTGTCCCTGCCAGTTGCCATATCGGCCGTGTCACCTGCCGCAGGCAGTCCCACAGCACTGTCACCTGGCTCTGCATGCTGGTGACACTCCTGTCAGTCACCCGGGACATCCTCCTCCACCTCCTCCACATCCTCCTCATCTGTTGCATCCTCCGTACCCTGCTGTGGTGCCACCTGTTGCCTGCCCTGGGTCATCATCCGCGTCCTGGCTGTGTACACCCATGCGTCGATCCGCTTCAGGCATTGCATCGCCCACTCCAGGGAATGCCACCGTTTATCCCAGCCCTGCTGCCCACTCCTCGCACCACCATCGGCACCTGAAAAACAATGTGACAGCCTGTGAGTGCACCATGCATCCATGCACTGACTCACTGCATGTTTCCCAGACCACCAACACAAGCCCAGCAGGCCATCACCATGCCATGTCACATGTTGCATGGGCTGTGACATGCACCGACCATGTGTGGGACACCCACCCACACATGTGTCCGTGGTGCATGTGCCCTACCAGCAACCACCAGCCACGGCCACCTGTGCTGGCCCTAGCAGTGCGTGTGTGTGTGTGTGTGTGTGTGTGTGTGTGTGTGTGTGTTTGCATCCCCCTGCCTGCTAGTTCCTACACAGTAGCCTACACAGCTGCATACATGTCATGACTGCTGTACACCTACCTTGGTGATGTTGCTTTCTGTGGGGTCCTCTGCCATGTCCATCCAGTCCGGGTTCCCTGGGCCTTCCCAGGCCTTCGGTGTCACTGCCCTCTCCTGCAGAGACATAATAGTATGTGACATCATCAGTACCCATCTGTGCAGTCATGATCACTGTAGTGTGCTGTGTGTCATACATGTTACTGGTTACACATACCTGACTGGTGTGGCTGTCCTGCATACATCTGGACATCTGACTCTCATGCCATCCTCCTCAGGTGGGCAAGGAGCCACCCCTCCCTCCAGGCCAGGTCATTCCATCGGTGTCTGACCTGCCGCATGGTCCTCCTGATTCCAGACACCACCTGAAGCCTGTTGCCTATGGTGGACCACACTCTCTACTTGTCTGCTGGACTGGACTGCTGTGCTCCCTGTGGGAGCTTCACCCTGCTTCACTGCTCAGCCAGGCTGATGAGAAGCACTGTCTCATCCTCGCTGAAGTTAGGTGCTCTGCTCCAGCATGCCATTGCAACTGGGACTGCCACCTGCTGTTTGCCCTTGTGACTGCTTTAGTCCCTTGCCTCCCTCTGCAGTGTATTTGGAGCTGTATCCTGTGCTACACTGTCCTGTGTGGCCTAGCATGTGCTACTGAAGCCCTGCACATGCTGGTGGCTCAGCTCCATGTGTTCCCTGCTTTCTTCCGCCTGTCACAAGTTGTGACGCACATGCGATGTAGCATGCATCAGCATACAGCACACAATGCACTGCGCATTGCATACGGGATAACTCTGTATGTAAGTAGTGTTACTGTGGCTGCCATCCAGCATGACATGCATCCTCCTATTGTTGATGCACAGCACAACCTGTGTTTCATTGGTTGTCAACCCCCCTGTCTCCGCACACTGTGCTTGTGCAGGCTGTGCTTGGGGGGGCATGCCTCCAGTGACACTGTGCCAGTCCTCATGGCTTGCCCTATGGGTGTGCCACAACACAACCATGTCCTGCAGCCTCGGGTGCACTGCACCCACCCATGTGCAACACCTGTGGCTGTGCTGCATGGTGTGTGCAACCTCCCACCCACACTGTCCTCCATATCCCAGTTGTACCTACCTCTGGTGCCCACTGCTCACTGACATTGCATGTTGGCACCAGCACCAGTGTGCTGTGTGCCACATGACTGTAGTGCTGTTCCTATCCCATGCAGTCTATGCTGCCTAGTGCTGTGGCTGCTGTGCATGGGACAGCACACATTCCACCATCCCTACATTACAATTCTCATCCACATGTCGTCCCTGCTAGCAATGGACACCCAGTCGCTCATGCTGCTGTCTGTGTCAATGTGCATTGCACCATCTGGGGCAGCACACAGGTAATGGGCACATCTGTGTTAACTGTGCTGCCACTGCCTGTGTGGTGGCCCAGGTGGTGACACCTCCGTATTGCCACAGCTGTTCTGGTCCACCTGCAGCGTTTGCTCTCCATGGTGGTCCCTGGGTTTCTGGCACTGCTTTGTTGTTCAGACAATGCCATAGCACTGCTGCCCAGTGTGCTTGTTGTGTGTGCCGTTGCTGCATGCATGTGGTTTTCCCATGGTCTCGAGGCTGTGGTCCATAGCCAGTGTACAGCATGGTGGTGTTGGCATACCTGTGTCTGTGCACACTGCACATGCTGTTGTGTGCTCATCCATAGTGTGACGCAATGAGCTGTGCTCACATTCATTGTCCAGTTAGTGTGTGTTGTGCCTGGCCTTGCTGTTGCCAGTCATAGGCAGGCCCTGCTGTCTCCTTCTCCTCCCCCACAGTGTCACCATCCTCGCTGGGTGCCTCCTCATCCTCTGCCAGTGATGTTCCATGTTCAAGTGCTAAGTTATGCAGCACACAACATGTTACGAACAGATGGCATGCCATTACTGGTGTATACTGCAGTGCACTCCCTGATCTGTCAAGGCACCGGAACCTCATATTGAGGATGCCAAATGTGTGCTGTATCACACTTCATGTTGCTGTGTGGACATCATTGTACTGTTGCTCTGTCGCACTCTGTGGATGCCTCACCAGTGTCATCAGCCAGGGCTGTTGTAGGTGTCTGCTGTCACCTGTGGGAAGGGGGGTGTAGGTTGGTGTTGTGCCCACATGTGTCCCATGCCCACACATGCTGTATGTGTCTGTGTGTGCCTTACCAATCAGCCATCCATCTGTGAGTGTCCAGCTCTGGAAGGCCTCACACAATCCACAGTTCCTGTAGATGTACTCATCGTGTGTGGCCCCTGGATACTGTGCCATGACATCGAGGATCTTGCACCTGCTGTCGCAGATGACCTGTACATTCATGGAATGGAAGCCCTTTCAGTTGACATAGGTCTCTGGTTCATCCAGTGGTGCCCTTATGGAGATGTGTGTGCAGTCTACTGCACCAAGCACCCATGGTAATCCTGCTGTGCTGTAGAATCCCTGCTTGATTTCCAGTTGCTCCTGGGCATCTGTGGGTAGGTGGATGTATTGGTGTGACCTGTGTACGAGGGCATCCATGACTGCCCTCAGGCATTGTGATATGGAGGGCTGTGAGATGCCCACAGTGTTGCCACTCGGTGTCTGGAATATGCCAGTGGCCATTACCCATAGGGCTGCACATACCTTCACCTCTATTGGTATGGCATGGCCTCTCTGGGTCCTGCTTCTCAGGTTGGCATCAAGTTCCTGGCGTAGCTGTGCTATGGCTGCCTTGCCAAGCTGATATCGTGCAATGCACTGCTCCTTGGTCAGGTCCATGTGGGCAGTGTGTGGCACGTACACACACATGGCATGCCTCCAGTGTCTGGGTTGCTGCTGTCCGTGCACCTGCTGTACAATGCCACCCTATTGTGCAGCCTGGCAGGCACATCGCCTATGGTGTTGCATGGCCAGCTGTATAACCCAGTAGGGTCTGTGGTGTTAACATCCTCCTGGCAGTTGTCTGTCTCTGTCTTGCTGCAGTCCTGTGTCTCAGTCCTGTAACACTACCCTGCCTCTTCCCTTCCTTTTTCTAAGTCCCCTTAGATCAGCTCTGCATGATGTAGCAGGTGTTTGAAATCTGCTGTTTGGTGCACCTTTGTGAATTGCACTCCTGCGTCCTGCATGTCTTACCCTTGTCGCAACGCACCCTGCATCATGGTGCTAGCTGCCATCTGGCGCTGTGCTGGCACATGGGGTGTTTGACGCAGTGGGTCTTTGCATTCACGCATGATGCATTTGTGAATCCCATCTTGCTTGCGTCTTGGCACAGCGTGCTGCTTGCGTCTTGCTGCTTGGCACACGCACCTTGCATCTTAGTGCAGCATTTGAGAATCAGGCTCATAGTCTCTAGAGATATGTAGTTAAGTCTGATTTGACTGATGCTTTTTTCTCCTCCCCGTTTCCCATTTCCAGTTCCACCCCCAACCCCCTCACATAGGGATTCAGTTAGTTAGCCTTAATATTAACATCTAGACTTGCGCTCACATACAACAGACTCGTTCAAGGAACTTGAATCTGTCAGTTACATTCTGTTGTGGGTTCTTTCTTGAACACATCAAAGTCATTAAGGGGGACATATTCAAAGCTGGCCAGTTGCGCACGCGCAATGATGTGCCGCGCAATGGAGATAACATCTCTGAGAGGTAGGGAGGTAGTAGATTGAACCAGTATTTGAATATTAGGCAGCAAAAGTGAATTTAGTGGCAGTGAGATAGTGGCAATATACCAAGAGTGGAGCAGAGAGAGCAGTGGTGAGTTCTGAGGGGGGAGTTACAGTAGTGGAAAGTGGCAGAAGGCATTATGTAGGATGTCAAGCCTGGAAAAAGAAGTGGCAGGGCTGTGCTGTAAACTATGTCTGTGTAGTCGAAGATTTGTGTGATAATTTGTATTATTTCTTGTCTGACTGGGAGAGGGAGGAAGTTTCTGTTTCAATATAACATTCCAGCTATGAAGATATATTCAAACAGTATGCTCAATTAGAACTGATCACGCATTCTCTCTGAATATCTGACCCTGGAAGCCCAGAAAAGATCAGGTGGCTGTCCTGTATCATGCAGCACAACCAGAGCCGGTGCTGAGTACCACCATTGGGAATGCATGGCACAAACCTGGATGCATCATGATCCCATCTGTGATAGTCAGCCTGTAAATGCTAATGCGCTCATAGGGCATGCATGGTGCAAACGGGAACCATGCAAGCTTATTATGAGCTCATTAGCATGGTTTCACCCCGAGGGTGCTGGGGTGGACATTCTCAGCCCTGATTCTGGGACAAGCATTATGGGTGCCCTGGCCACCTTGGTGATCCATGGAACCTTTCTCAGCCCAATTCCACTGTGGCACACACTGAAGATCCCCACACCTGGGCCCATCAATGGTGTGGTGGCCCTACCCGTATCCGGGTCTATGAGGTCATCGCCACACCGATTCACTGGCAGCAAGCAGCCTCCCCTACCAGCTCAACAATTCTGGATGCCTTCATTACCCAGTATCCCTGGTGGTCCAGCAGCAACTTACCTCCAGCCCACCAGGACAGGACCCACCCTGCACCACCAATCCTCCCAATCAATGAGCATGACCTTTGTACAGTACCAGTCCAATGACAGTGCAGTTGGCAGCTGGCTGTGGAGGTGTGTGGAGGGCAGAGCCAGTCTCCGGCTCCGAGAGGATTGGGGGATGCAGGGTGGGGTCCTGCCATGGTGGGATGGGGGCCACTATGCTAGGGACATTGTTGGGGGGACGTATGTCATGGTCCAGATGTTGGGGTATGGGGTTCCTGCAAGTGGGTTACAGGTTTGGGTGAGGTTCCTTCTATGCACAGGGATCGGGTTCGGGAGAGGATCACAGCCTGTACAGGGACCAGGGTATGGGAGAGGATCACAGCCCATACAGGGACCAGAGTATGGGAGTGGATCTTAGCCCTTAAAGGGATCAGGGTTCAGGAGGGGATGTGTGGTCAATGGAGGATGGGGTCTGAGGGGTGCCCTACATTACAGGTTCGTGGAGCACAGTTGCCATTTCGGTGCTCGGGGATGGGGGCAGGGGTAGGATTCCACATGTCTCCCGGAGCTGGCAGGCTGCACTTCAGCAGCCTGCCTGTGGGTGACTGACGGATTTAGGCCAGCTTTCCCTGGCCTATCTGTGCGCAGAACTGTTCAGCTCTTGCAGGGTGCAAGCCAATTGAACATGCCCATGCATGGCACATTCATGGGCATGCCCCCTCTTCTTATGCAGTTTTCAGTCTCTGTGGGCAATGGCACATTCTCCTTTGGGTGTTGCAGCACCACCTGTTGAATATCACCCTGCAGTGCATTGTGTGGGATGCGCAGCACTTCTCTATTTTCTATCAAGATGCACTGCACATCCCCTTTGAATATATGGGCCTAAATGTATAATGGCTGTGTCTTCCCCCAGACCCCTTCTTCTTTTCCTCTCCCCCATTCCCCCTTTTTTGAAAGGAGATAAAAACACATAACGTATACATTAAAAACCTTTATTTGATATTATCTATGTACTCTTGTTTTTAGAAATTCTATTAGACAGGACTTAGTCTAGGAAAGTTAATGCAAATAGACGCAAGATATCAATTGACAGGTCCCCACTGCCTTTTCCGTGTGGTTTCCCTATCATGGCATTTGGCATATGAAATGTATCCTCTTAGTAAGTGGTTTACAATCACTTTGGTTTTGATTGGAGAAATGATTTCTTTCCCTGTAGTGGCTTCAATCTTTGTAATATCATAATTATTCTGTGCTGGGGTGGAAAGCATGCTTCAGAATGTAAGGAGCTTCCTTAGTCTGCCCCTAAGAACCTGTGTTCTGTATAGTACTGTTCAGTTACTTAACAACAGGTAGCTGTGCCGATCAGGGTGGCCACGTGGCTGCAACAGCATCATTTTAATGTTGTACTTCCATCGAGTGGAGATTGGCTACTACCAGGCTCTGCCACTGATGCACTGACTCTGCCGGGTGAGCAAAACCTCAAGCCTCATGATTTTTACAATAGTCTGACTTTACTAGTGATCTGTAGACAGATGGCAGTGATGCTTTATTAAAAACATTGACCCTCATTTACTGAAAATTTAATGTACCATATTACAGGTTACAATTTCTTGAATTGTACAATGCACACTTATTAAGAAACCATAAAATAAAGACCACTATTGAAGATATGAACTGTAATTTATCAGTTAGATATGGCAATCACCAGTGTTGTTTAAAATGGTTGACTTTGACATTTATATGTACATTGCTACACCCTTTCAGAATGATTCTTAAAACAATCTTTCTAAACATTTTTTAGACAATTGCACCTTTACTGATGGAAATACCTATGAATGTAGATTAAAGTGATTAAGACAGCACCGGTATAATGTTTGACATTTGCTATATATATATATATATATATATATAAAGGATAAGTACATCTTGTCAAAAATCCCATTCTGAGAATTCTGAGGATAACCACCCTCATTATAATATATGGACCACTAATACCAAATGGTTTTCAGACATACATGTTTAAAGGACCACTTACGTGGCTCGCTGCTTACTATAATAAGAGAGGACTGTATAGATTGGCTAACGAAATTATTTGTTACAAAGCAGGTAGCACTGAAAGTACTGTTGCATAAACACTGGGATATGATTTAACCTATATTTGCCAAATGTTAGATTAGTTATTTCAATTTCAAGTGATCTTATGACAGTTTGTTATGGAATGAAATGAGAAATTGTTGATCTGTACCACCGTTGTGAACCATGGCTTGCTGCAGTGCTTTCTTAAATGCCTAACTATTACCTGTCATTGAACTTTTTTTTAAAACATATTTGTACTATTATTATGCAGATCTTCTCCCTGATGAAGCCCTTGAGATGTAAAATGTTGGCCATTATCTAAGGGATCGCTGTTTACTCATTAAGTATTTTAAAGATCAAATGCTAGTGTTTTACAGATGTACAATAAACACAGAAATTCAAGTTGCTGTGTCATGATGTGTTTCCTGAAAATATCATGCTGTTTGGTTTTGTGGTTTTCTTTAAATCAGCATCTGTTAATATGCTCTGCAGTAACTATAACCAGTGAAGATTTTTCTGTCCCTAGCAGTGAGTGATGACATCATTCCAGTTCAGCCTGTTGCTGCAGCAATGAAGTCCTTAACTGCCTGTAGTAGCTGTTGCACTTCCCAGTCAGAGCAATCTGTAGAGCTAATTGTCTTTACTTAAAGTGTGTTACTAACCCATCTGGTCTGTGTCTAGATAAATTAGTTTACAATCTATCATTCTGTTCTCACAGAGAGCTGGTCATTTGTGTTCAGTGGGTAACTGAAGTGGTATAAATGAATGTTTGTGAGAAATCTCCTGCCTGTATCACTGTTGAGTTCTTTCACATCAAAACTCTGCATTGTTTTTGTCTATATGAACCCAGGGTAATTTAACGGATATAAAATAAATCTAAAATTTGTTAAGTTATAGAAGTAGTGTGTCTTTGATGTAGCCTCCATACATATATTGATGTGAGAACAATATTGTTGCTTTGTCAGATTGACAACCAGGTGTCTGCCACACTTTGCTATTTCAGGAACATATGCTGTATGAACTCATAAAATTCAGTTCTCCGAGGGATTCTGTGTGGAAATATCACATGTATGTGTGTAACTAGGCATACTATATGTCATCCTGATGCCCCTATCTCTTGTCCGTCATTTGAGACTACTGCACCCTTGCTTCCCTCTGCCCCCCGAGGCAGGGCCAATGCCACCTGGTGCCCCCTGTTCCAGTCACCACAGACAGGACTGCTGTGCTCTGCTAAGCCCTAGAGTCCCAGGCCCCTAGCTGCCACAATAGACCATAGAAACACACACCAAGGCAGCTCTAACAAAAGGACAAACCACGGAAACTACTGCACAAAGGCAAAGGGTGAGAAATGTGTCAGGAATGGAAAATATATGGGATTTATCCCCTGGCCTAAGACCTTCCCTTGAGAACAAAAATCAAAACTCTTTTACAACTGGTCTGTCAGCTAAGACCCCAGATGGGTCTAATAAAACTCTAGATTCTGATCTGAATAATAAGAGGGCCACTCCAATAAAACCCATGGCTGGTTTTTAAAAAGAAAAAGGATGAGCTTCGTCAAAAAAGAGACAGTGTTCAGTCTCATAGAAACTTACCGTTAGAAACAAATATAGAACTCACTGAGCGGCAGGATGCAAATTACCTAAAAGAAATTTAGGAACAAGAGCCAATGTGCACAGCTGCAGCTGTTCTATCTGCATTTGGAATTACACAGGACCTGGAATCCTCCTGGTCCCCAGAAAAAGCCTTACTAGCTGCAGGATGGAAACAGCTCAGAGATAAAAGATGGATCCCTGATCCAAAATGGGATGCAAGTATCTCATCACAACTACCTGCAATACTGAATGGCGCCCCTAGCTAGCACAATAGCACCAAGTGAACCTCTCAACACAAAAAGTGCTGTACTTGAGCCCTCCCTCAAAAACACTACAACAGCAACATCTGAGCCAGCTCCAGCCACTGTCACCATTCCAGCTGAAATGCAGCAAAATTGCTTAACCAAGGACTTACCTAGGTCAAACCCTCAGACACCTAACACAGTACTTACAGAGGATACCCTGACAGAAGCCAAAACAGACAATAGAAACAATCCACAAAATGTTCCTCATAACTCATATTCAAATGATGGCAATAACAAACACGATACCTACAGTGATAAATCTGAACCCAATAGACCTCTTTTATCTAATCTTTTCAAAAGAAACATTATCAGAACCTTTACCCCGGAGACATGCACTCAGACTAAGGTATAAAGGAGGATTAGAACTACGACCTGATCGGCAATATGTTGGAAAACACTTGATCAAGGACTGACTCCATTTTTTCACCTGCTGATGTATTTGCCTTTATCCACATATCAGGAGAAGACACTTTTAATATCAGCTTCCAAACTCCCCAGTTATTAGAACATTTCTGATGTAGGTATAATCAAACCAAATTTTCACTATTCTGGACTCCATTTATAGCCATCCCTCTGATGAGACCTCTCATGCAAATGGTGACTGTTATGTTCTGCAATGGAAATGTACTGGTAGGAGACATAGCACATTGGTTGCAACAACACTGCGAAGTCCTCAGTGCCCCTGAAGCCATCCTCGACTGGGAACATTTATGGACTGGTGGATGGAGATTTATAGTCAAACTCTGACAATCTGAAGAGGGCATAAACCACATACCTAATTGTTTCTTTTTGGGCTGGGAGCATGGGGTGTGCGTCTACGCTGGACAACCTCGGTCTTGTTACCAGTGTGGGACATGCACTCACCTATCAAGCATCTGTGATAAGTTACAATGCAGTTTGTGTAATGAGGCTGGACATATTAGCTCACAATGCATGAACAACACCAGATGTAGCCACTGTGAGGAGGTTGGCCATATGTACCAGGACTGCCCATGGGCTCTTGCCAACAAACCACATGATTTAAATCCAGAGGATCTCATTAATAAAGCACAGGCTGATGTGGCTATTCCTTTCAACAAACCTGAGCCAAATCCAGACACCAGTCAGGACAAAAGATACTCAGAAAATATGGAACATACCTCAGAACCCACGGAAACCCCAACACCAGAAACACCAGACAACCCCAAAATTCATGATCTACTTACACCAGTATGCTATTCTGAACCTGTAGCCATGGAATCTATTGAGACCAAACCCATAGAGGAACAGACAGACTCCTCAACATTACAGCCATGGTATGTTCCCTCACAACACAGAGGCCCGGATATTCAAACTGCACCAGGCTGTGGCGCAAGTCTGGGCACAGCGCAACATGGCTGCGCTGGGACGTTGACTGGGCGATATTCAACGGAGCTGTGCCATGGCACAGCATTGTTGAATATTGCACCCTGGCCATCCGCAGTGTGCATGGCATGGTGGCACTGCACCAGCACAAGTGGCCAGAGTGTAGCAGGGGGATGTGCTAGCACAAGTTCCGTTGCGCTATGTGCAGCAACCACAATATTCAAAAGTGCACATGCAAATGGGGCCATAATGTATGCAAGGAGCAAATGGGGCCATTTGCTTGTTATTATGGCCCCATTTGCATGCACGTGTGCTGATCCCTGGCAACTTGCGCCTGGTGCCCTGCCAGGCAGCAGCCATCAGGGACTGATGCCCCCTGCATAGCGTGGCAATGTGCACCACTGCCCGATCGCGGGCTTCAGTATATGTAAATCGTGTTCTATATCCCTGGTGGTTCAGCGGACCACTCGCAGCCCGATCACAGGTATTTGTAGTAAACATTAAAGTCCAATATCCCTGGTCGTCCAGTGGACTGCTCGCAGCTCGATCATGGGCATTTGCAATAAACATTAAAGTCCAATATCCCTGGTGGTTCAGTGGACTGCTCACAGCCCGATCACAGGCATTTGTAAAATTAAACTGACGTCCAATATCCCTGGTGGTCCAGTGGACTGCTCGCAGCCCAATCGTGGGCATTTGTAATAAACATTAAAGTCTAATATCCCTGGTGGTCCAGTGGACCACTCACAGCCCGATCATGGGCATTTGTAAAATTAAACAGACGTCCAATATCCCTGGTGGGCCAGTGGACCACTCGCAGCCTGATCACGGGCATTTGTATGAAAAAAATTAAGTCCAATTTCCCTGGTGGTCCAGCGGTGCCCCCCTCACCGCCACTGAGCCCACCGCTCCACTCCCCCTGGTCAGCGGCGGGAGGCGCTTTCCACCACCTGCCGCCCCACACCATAGGTAAGGCTGTATGCCCATTGGTCCACAGCATGAGCCAATGGGCATGCAGCCCATACCATACTACACATTCCAGATATGTGAATGGATCCATTCACATATCTGGAATATAATCTAATACAAGCTGCATGCCCATTGGCTCATGCTGTGGACCAATTGTACAGCTCTACCTACGGTGTCAGTCGACAGGCGGGCGGCAGGTGGGTGGGATTGCTGCTGACCAGGGGAGCAGGGCGGTGGGGCTCAGTGTGGGTGGGTGGGGAGGAGCCCCGCTGGACCACCAGGGATATGGACTTCTTTCTTTCATACAAATGCCCACGATGGGCGGGCTGCGAACAGTCCACTGGACCACCAGGGATATTGGACTTTAATGTTCATTACAAATGCCCACGATCGGGCTCCGAGTGGTCCACTCGACCACCAGGGATATTGGACAGTATTTTAATATTACAAATGCCCGTGATCGGGCTGCGAGCGGTCCACTGGACCTCCAGGGATATAGGACATTTTTATTTTAAACAGATGCCCATGATTGGGCATTAGAGGGCATTGCCACGGAGGTGAAGCCGGAGCTCTGGTGGCCACCCACAGGTGGCAGCTGCCGTGTTGCACCCTGCAATACAGCAGCTCACCTGTGGGTGGCTAGCCATGTTCCTTTTTTTAGCTCACCTGTGTGCAGCGCAAGTAGGGGTTGTGCATGCATGGACTCAGCATCCTGGGCTGAATATCGGATGTCGCGGGTATGCATGGGCATACCCCCAACCTGCGCCGCACACATTACTGATACACTCCGGCGCATCAGGCTTTGTGCCAGGCACAATCCAAGTCTGAATATTGCTCTGGGGTGCATCAGTGGGTTGCACATGGTGCAACACTGTTGCGACATATGCAGCCCTTTTGAATATCTGGGCCAGAAGGTCCACGAGGCTGTCTAAAAAAGAATTGCCTTCTCAATATATGGACTTGGAAAACCCCTTTGAAGTTTTAGATGGCGCAAATTGGGGTGATTCAGAAGTTGAAGAAGAAATCATGGATTCTACAAACTTAGAAACAAACACTACAAAACCCATGGAGAAATTGTATACAGGAAAGATGAAATGGAGGAAAAAGCGATAGGACTTAACCCCACACTGATTAAATGAACAATACTGCAGCTGCCTCCATCAACTGTCATAGTTTAATAAATTGTCAAAAAAGATAGACAGTCTTTCAACTAGCAAAGTCATGTTAATTGACATCATTTTTCTCCAAGAAACTTGGATGTGCTCAGTATCCCAATCTTCCCTGTTTAATTCTGAATGGACATAGAGTCTGGCATATTGGTCCTTCAGAGATGACAGGGCTGATGGTATTGGTATTTTATTCTTAGGCCAGAGATTCAAGATATTCAGATTAATATATCTGGTTCTGGGTGGAACTTTAATATTAGACGGATACTGGGATGACAAACCATGTAGACTGGTAAATGTATATGCATCACAGTCAAAAGCAGACAGGATGGCACTGTTTGATATAGTGCAACCCTACCTTGCCACAGCGAAATTGATCATAGTGGGTGGTTACTTTAATTGTAGTCTGAAAATGCAGAAAAATCAGAAAACAGAGAAAATATATTGTTATTCTGTAGCCCTCAAAAAATACATAAATATTGCAGACCTCATTAATAGTTCTGATTATATCAAAAGTGGTCCATCATTTACTTACAAGACACCTCAGTTTACAACACAAACCGATTATATATTTGTTTCAAAAAATTTGGTAATTCAGACAGCCATGAACATCCCAGTGGAATTTTCAGATCATCTGATGTTTTTTTCTCCGTAGGGCGTACAAACCAAATCCCTGTACCTAGATGTAGATGGAAACTGAACACCAGTGTACTCTCCGTCCCAAACATAATACAGCATATCAAAACCTTTTAAAAGCATGCACAACAGTTTTTTATCTATATGGCAACAAATACGAATGGTGGAAAGATACAAAATCTGATGTAGACAACTCTCCCAGAGCATCGGGGAAAAAATAGTCACAAACTAAATTCTTTAAATATCTGAAACACAGATCTTAACTCCAATATTTATATTCTCTGCCTCCCACCCCTGATCTCACACAACAAATAAGTACTATTAAAAAAGAAATGACAATGATGCAATATGACAGGTCTAATTCCATTAAGGCCGAAATTAACTATGGTAAACATAGAACTCCAGTTTTTGACCCCTGTGAAGCATGTAAAAACAGAAGATGTTCTACCTTTTCATCCCTTTTTAATCCCTTTTTAATGAACAAGGGGAAGAAGTCTTTTCCCCTGCAGAATTAACTAGAATAATCCTAGGGAGATAGTAAGAGTTTCTGAAAAAAACATTAAAGAAGTTACCAGCAATGTTCCAAAAACCACCCCTTCAATGCTAAATATCGATGTTACCCCTACTTTGGACCCACTTATGATAGTGAAAGTTTTCAACAATGCCTTCACCAATCTGAGAAGTGTCCTACCCAGGACTTTTTTGATGATGCCCCCCCCACACACACGGTTCCAATGATATTTTAACAGCCCCTCCACCCTTTTACTTTTGGAAGGTCTTAAAGTTAACAGACAAGAAATACATACAAAGTACAGGGGAAATCAAGAAATAGTGGAAACTTGCTGGATCTTAAAATCATTGCCCTGGTACTGTAACTAGACAAACTGCTTGAGACCCTTACTAAGATTCTAAACCTCAGTAAATTTGGCTCAATTTCCACAAATCTGGAAATCTGCCCTAGTAACCCCCATATGCAAAAATGGGGAAAGGGCACTACATGCAAATTATAGGCCCATATCTATTCTCCCACCTTTATCTAAGGCACTCGCACGCATAGTGGCTGATCAATTGATGGATTACCTTGAAAAATACTCTATCCAATGCCAGCAGCAGCTCAGGTTCCAAAAAGGACATAGCACCACCACAGCATTATTAGAGTTCACTGGCTTCATCCATCAATCTCTTGGCAAAGATAATCTAGCGGGTGTGGCATTCATTGACCTAACAAAGGCCTTTGATACTGTTCACCACCCTCTACTTCTCCGGCAACTAGTTTCCATTGGTCTCTCCTCCTACACATTACAATGGTTCAAGAGTTATTCGAGCAGCCACTCCCAACAGGTGAAAATTTCAAATGTTACCTCTAACAAGCAGCCTGTCTGCTCTGGAGTACTGCAGGGCTCTATTTTAGGGCCTTTACTTTTCAGCATCTTCCTAAACAACCTCCTTCGGGCCTGTCACCAACGGATTCCCCCGTATGCAGACGATGCTGTCATTTTCTCCATTAATCCTGGAACATCAACTTCAACATAATTTTAATGAAGTAGAGACCTGGTTCAACTCTCATAAATTGATACTGAACTACACAAAAAAACAAAAGTCATGATTTTCAGCAGCTCCTGCAGTACACATAAATCTCAACCGCTCATCATCAGAAACTGTTTGGGAGTACCATTCGAACAGATCCAACATTTTAAATATCTGGGAGTAACCCCGGACTCACTCTCCTATGCACAGCATGTTGATAATGTCGCCAGGGCGGTCAGTGTCAAAATTGATTAACTCCACCATCATAATCACTGCCTGACACTCGAAGCCTTTAGAACCGCATACCAGCTCTGTCCTATCCACTGTCGACTATGGCCTGGTTATCTATGGGGCTGCTACTACCTCCACCCTCTGTAGAATATCCATTGCATTAAATAAGGCGTGCAGACTTCTCCTTGGTGCTGCACGCCTCAATCACATTTGTGACCTATACTCTCAAACTGGATGGCTTCAACTAAATGGAAGGATACAGTTCCAAACATACTTGTTAGCTAAAAAAGCACTTCTTACCTCCTGGGACTGTCAACCTACTAAGCCTCCACTGCAGCTCATGGACATGATCGACCTGGTGATCTTTTTTCACACCATATTCCTGTCTCTTTCAGTGAAGTCTGTTCCAAGTCAACCAGATTCATTACTGTACAAATGGATGCTGAACAATTGTCAGACATTCTTTATTAAATGGAAAGATTCTCCAGTGAAATATAATATCCATTTAGAAGTACCTGAATTTATGAAACCAGCAATCTAGAAATTATATAAATGGAATATTTCAAAAGCATTTTTGATTTCTACCTCTGGTAAACAATTATACCAACACGGGATGGATAAACAAGGCCTTCTGCCCCAGTATTTAAAAATTGTAACCCTCAAAACCAGGGTGAGGTATTAAGCATGCTAAATGAAAAGAGAATGCCTGATAAAATATGGGAAACAGTTTGGTTGTGCTCTTACGGGAGACTTATCACCCGTAGCAACAGCAAGCATAAATCCCTTAATGAAAGATATTGCTCATATACAGAATGTATAGCCATAGAGAAATCCATGGAACATTTTATTTTGGATTGTTCATACTCAAAGAATTTATAGGAATTTTTAGCCCAAGCTTGGAATTTACTCTAGCTCAAAAATCTAACCTATGAAAATATAATGTTGGTTACCTATAAAAATAGGTTTGTCAAATTCCATGCAGGTACCCTCTCAATTCTATTTTCTTTTCTAAAATTTTACATTTGGTAGGCACTTGTACAATGGGTCTGTAAACAGCAAAGAATGCCTTTTTCAGTCATTAAAGTATTATGTGAGAAAGCGCTCTTAGAAATTTATTCTAATGATATAACCATACATCCCGTTCAAAAAGTCCAAAGATGGTGGAATGGTTTATCCTTTTTTATAAAGTATAAATGAGTCAGTGAATATTCACCAAATAATGGCTAATGAAATAGTCCACAAGAATGTTTTATTGTCCTCATAGGAATGTTTTTTCCTTCTTTCTCTTTATTGCTTGATTATACAAGGTTGTTTGATTTATAATTATGATTTATGTTTTGAATGTACTTTTTTTTATGTTTTCCTTTAATAAAAACTCCCCTACTCTTTTTCAAGAAGTGCCATGGGATCTTTAATGTCTACCTGAACCACCACCAGAACAGGCACATGGGACCTTGGTTTAATGTCTCATCCGAAAGACAATACCTCAGGAGTGTAGCATCCCCCTCATGCTGCACTTCAGTGTCAGTATTAGGATTTAACCCACATGCCTGGTGTGGGGATAGAACTCACAGCCTCTCTGATCTTCCAGCCTCAGAGGCGAGTGTGCAGCCTGCTGAGTCACTGATACTGCAGAGGGCTTTGTAGCTCCATGACCCAGGCTAGTGTCTTCTGGGTCACCAAGTATTTTAAGGGCCGCCCCAGTGAGTGGATCACTTGTGTGTTGGTATTAAGCTGTAAGACATTCACCATACTATGGAACAGCAGATATTTGCACTTAGCTACTCCTGGCTAACTGTGCCTCATTATTTTTGTAAGCACCCTCTGGGAACTTACTAGTTAACTTTGGTTGCTAAGTGTAGCAAGATAGGAAAGGTTGTGGTGCTGGTATGTCTGGGATTTGGGCTTGCTTGCTGCTGGCCGGGGGTCCCATCTACAGTAAGAGGGTATAAATAGTAGAGAGATTAGATTTTAAGAGGACTTGGAGAGAGGGGAGAGAAGAGAAAGAGTAGGGGGTTTGGGCCAGTAATCTGGCCTGTGGGGCATGCCAGAGCCGGGGTGGCTCACTTGCCACCCCGTCCCTCCACCCTCGAAGACCTGCATATGGAGAAGAATGGTAGTTTGGGCATTAGGTGAAGGGAAGCAGTGGAGCATCAGCCTGGTCCTATTGGTGCTGTTTAGGAGCTGGAGATTGAGAGAAGCTGAAGATTGGAGGCCCACCATGTGATCTCTGGCACTGTATTTTATGTAATCTCACCTGTGGGTGAGTGCAACTTGGGAGCCGGTGAGTGTTCTGTGGGTGGGTCAGCTATGGCAGACTGTGCCTGGGGCACAGTTCAGAGGTGGTACCCTGGACTGTTGAGGGCATAGTGGTGGCATCTCTACCTCTTTTCTTTTCCCCTGTCCGATGGCCACTACAGTGGTTGGACTCTCAGGGTGTGCAGCCTGTGAAGACAGGAAAAGGTCCATGTGGGGAATGGTTGATTGGGACCCCCAGTGGGGTAGCAGACCATCTGAGTGCTCCATGTGACACAGTCAGTAGTCCCCTGGGTGAAGGCAATCCAGAAATTGGAATCACTGCATGAGCGGATAGTGCCTCTGGGTCTCTGTAGATCTGGGGGTGTGCAGAATTCCTTGGGAAGACCTTGGTCTCTGTAGGTACAGAAATTGTTGAAACTCCTTGAGGAGAACAGTCAGGTGCACGGCATCAGTGACTGCGTGTCCAGAAAATCTTTGGTGGTTCAGTTCTTGCTAAAAGAACACAGTTTTTAATGTGTAAGACCACACAGTAATGATAATGCTCTCTGTATTGTAAGACCCCCCCCATTGTAGAAAGGTAAAGCAAGGCAAAGTAAGAAATGGGATTGGAACAGTAGAAACATCTTGTGCTGTCACAGTTGCTACCACAGTTTACCCATAGGCGGATTTGGGGGCTAAGGGTGCTATAGCTCCCCCATCTTGGAGCTCCTCTATTAGTAACACACTGTGCTACATTCTTTATCAGTATGCAGTAATGCCTCCATGAAAGCTGCCTGAGCTACACAGGTCTCATCTGTCCCCCAGGAGAGCTGGCCTTAGCTAGGTGCAAACTGTGCCCCCGCACCTTGGGGGCCCATACTTTTTTTCTTGAGGAAAACAATTTAAAACATTTAAAAATGCCTACATGTTGTTAGAGATGAAAATGTTTACCAGCAAATGAAAGTGGAAGACAACTGGCTCTGTTACTGTTACAAAAGGTGGGGGCAGCTTTGCTGCAGTGGAAAAGATTACGTAGGTTAAGTACGTGCTAATAGTGCTAATGGCAATACTTTACACCTCTCAGATTGACTACTTTCACAAACAAAGGGCTATACTGATAAGAGAACTTCTTTGAAACCTGGGCATGTAGGCAAAACAATGAATGATATGACAAATATGTTTCAAAAGTATGTGAGCACTCAAAAGCACGGAGCAAAACTGGATTTCCTGATAGAGGCCCTGAAAACCTGATTGCCAGATAAATAAACAAGCATTTGTCAATGCCGAATGTTGCTTGCTTCTATGTGCTGTTTAGGTATTTGGAAGTCATTGGAGTGTAAATATTGAAAATTTGCGAACTTACGAGCGTGCGTAGGAACTGCGCAATGCACGCTCGTAAAACAGTCATTTTTAGGATTTTTTTCACCAAATTTTCAACATAGCCATTTTAAGACCGCTGGTCATGAACAGTGTCACTGTGATTTTGTTAATGTGTCCCATACATTGAGTTTGCACACCGACTGCGCCATTGTGCGCTACATGGGCAGAAACACGTTTTGGGCAGGATGTGAAAAATGACAGCTGTACTGCTCATAAGGAGGTGTGATAAAATGGCAATGTTGAAAATCTGGAGGAAATATTGAAAATCAAACCCATAAGCGCAGGAACTGTGCAACGACACTGAAACAGTCATTTTTAGGAATTCTTTCACCAAATTTTCAACATTGCCATTTTAAAATCTCTGCTCATAAACAGTGACACTGTGGTTTTCTTAATGTGTCCCATACACTGAGTTCGCACAATGACTGCGCCATTGTGCGCTACATGGGCGGAAACACATTTTGGGTGAGATGTGAAAAATGACAGCTGTACTACTCATAAGAAGGTGTGGAAAAATGGCAATGTTGAAAATCTGGAGTGGAAATATTGAAAATTCGAAACCCACGAGTGTGCATAGGAACTGCGCAATGCACTGCCAGAAAAGTCATTTTAGGAATTGTTTCACCAAATTTTCAACATAGCCATTTTAAGACGTCTGCTCATGAACAGTGTCACTGTGATTTTCTTAATTTGTCCCGATACATTGATTTACGACACTGACTGCGCCATTCTGCGCTACATGGGTGGAAACACATTTTGGGTGAGATGTGAAAAATGACAGCTATACTACTCATAAGAAGGTGTGGTAAAATGGCAATGTTGAAAATCTGGAGTGAAAATATTGAAATTTCGCGAACTTACGAGCCTGCGTAGGAACTGCGCAACGCATCGCTCGTAAAACAGTCATTTTTTGGAATTTTGGCACCAAATTTTCAACATGGGGTTTTGGGCCCCTTCTCATGAATGATGTCACTGTCATGGTGGTATTCATGCCTGAAGGGTGATTTCGCAGTCACTGCACAGTCACTGTGCGAAATCACCCTTCGGGCCCGAATAATGCCATGACAGTGACATCATTCATGAGAAGGGTTCCCAAAAACCCCATGTTGAAAATTTGGTGCAAAAATTCCCAAAAATGGCTGAGATATGCAATAAAGTTGAAACCCCCCTATCTAGCTCATTATACAGCTTACCGGCATTTCCTCAGTTGCGGTCGGCTTTGAAGAGTTCAGACATGTTCCGGTCCACAAAGATCGTCGCGCCGAGTCTGGAGGTAAGTATGGGGTGAGGAGGGTGTGGGGAGGCTGGGTGCGCAGTGGGTGGGTGCGGGTTGTGGGAGGGGGTCGGGAGGACGCACCAGGGCCGTTTTGTCTTACAGGTTAAAAACAAAAAAAGACATCATGGGACCATTTGCCATGCTGGGGTGGGCTCCCAGCATGGCACAAGTTTTGGGGGCGTTCAGCCGGCGGGGATTGGGCACCCGTCGGCAAAGAACTGATTGCACGCTGGGGTGGGCTCCAGTGGCACCAACTACTGGGAGGAGACAACGCCCGAGCTCAGCCGACGCGGGATTGGGCACCCGTCGGCTGATACAGTCGTCTGAGTGCTGCGCCGCCTGCAGGTGGGGGAGCTGCGGCGTGAGCAGCTTCGTATCGATGCTCACTCAGCTAAGCTCCCTTTCAATCAGTATGCCACTGCATTTTGGAGTGTGTCATAGACAGCTCCAAAATGCATTGGCTTACAGGGGCCGCACCTGCCAGGACACTGCCTGAATTGGAGGAGGAGGTGACACACCTCTGAAATCTCCGATGATGGCACTATGTTTCTTGCACATGCGTGCAAGCAACATAAAAATGACAGGCGGCAACCTTAGTGGTGTCCCATGATAATCCTCTCTATTCTCTCTCTCACGCACACCTCCAGAAAAGTTAAATTGTTTAACTTGTTTGCAAATCAGAGCATCTGAGGTGTGAGTGTCCAGTGATGATGTCCCTGTCCTTACAGAAATGAATACAGTAGTAGTACTGTACTTAAATTCTTGCTCCAGGCTCAGTCAGATTCATTTCCAATGGTGAAGTCAAATAATTCAGTGCAGTCAATGGCACTAATTAAAAGATGCTGGCTAAACTAGCAAGGGGGCAACTGCTGCGATTGGACAGGACATTAGTGTTCCATCAAACTGGGTGTGTAATAAATGTAGTACTAGTGTTATTAATTTCTAGTATGGGGAGCTTAAATTCATGACATTAAAATGGTTTAAGGTCACTGCTAGTTTTATCCTGTATGGCAATTTGATCTTGGTGTGGACTTACAAGAGAGGGAGTTGGAGAGTAGTGCCCTCCTGTACCATGCTAGGAATGGTACAAAACTAATGCTGGGGCAGGTCTGGTCTCAGTGACAGCACGAACCAGGAGAGGCAGAAACTGGTACATGAGACCTTTGAACTGAGGTAAAAACTTCAGCATGTACTGTATGTCTAATCTGTGTTGTCTTTTCAGTCGTGGTTGTACAGTGTGAATGTGCACAGAAGGAATTAATAAACATAGGGACTTTGAAGGTGTTCTGCTGTATATTATGGCATGTGCAGGAGTTTCTGCATGCTTGGAGAGCAAAATTGCCAATAGAAGTCATAAGACCTTGTTTAGCTCATTGACATAGGCAGTTACGAAACCAGAAAAAAAATGATAGAACAACATAAACTAAATATTTGATTCTATGTATTGAATTGGGGGGGGGGGGCACATTGTGATGTACCCAAGCAAGTGCTGTTGCTAATAAAAAAAAATGCATATTTATATTTGTTTAAAAACAGTTTTTCTGTCTGCTTACTGACTTCTTGGGCCTATCATAAAAATGAGATGCCTCATACTATGGGGTTATCCCAGTAAAGGACATTTTAAAACAATAAAAAATATTTTATTTATTTAAAAATGTATTTTCTTAGGAATAAATTGTTCTATAGAACAAAATATGTTTTGCAAAAATAGCAAGCAGTCTTGAAATGATATTTTCAAAAACTAGATAGCAAAGAGACTTTGTTCTCATATTTCTATAGTTATCGTATTCATTTTTTTAATAATGAGATATGGTTGGGGGATGTGTTAATCTGTACTGCAGGACAAACTGGGATGGGTTGGCTTTATGGTAACGTTGTAACGTGCTTGAGTGAATGACATTTGTGAACTTGTTTACTTGGATTGTCATTTAATTTGTTTGCAATTTGTCTTTATCACCAAGTCTTTTTCAACTTTTGTCATTTTTATGTGTTTCGGATGTGCTGCTGCCCAACTGAAGTCTTTTGGTAATTTTGTGTTTTCTTTGGGGTGTGGGATGGTATTTTGGGCAACATACTGTCATGTGGACTGTGGGGACTCTGGGGATGGTGCTAGGGTGCAACTGACAAAGCATGGGGAGGAAGGAAATGAGTAGAAATTGCATTAGAAATACCTTCCAAAATGCACCAAAATGTTATAAAATTACTGGGGCCCTAGGTGGCCCACCAGACCCTCGGCCTATTATTTTTATTTTTTATCTGACTTGAGATAACCTAATAGTCTTCAGGTGAAGCTACCTCTGGCTGGAAGCTGCAACATTGCAACACTGGACTTAAGATTTGCAAGAAAGTGAGTTGTGCTCACAACAGAGAGAGGTGAACCTTACAATTTACAATTGTCTTTGGTTTGAAGCAGATTCCTTAGGAAAGTTAATATTCTTCAGGTAGAGAATACTTCTAACTGAAGGGTGAAATAACGAACTTAGAATGATCAGAAAAGGCAGTCTTTCAATCAACAGTGGGAAGTGGATCTCAGACAGTTAGCAAGCATGGTAACCTTCTCAGAGGTGCTATCAGTCTATGGCAGGGGTGAGGCTAGGGTACTGCACACCATGCAGTTTAATGAATGGTTGCAAAACTGGTGCAGAGCACAGGGCTTTGGCTTCATTGGGGACTGGGGTCCACCTGGAGAGATGAAGTTCTATACTGGCATGATGGTCTGCATCTGTCCAGGAAGGAAACATGCTCCTAGGTGACAGGTTTAAAGCTTCCTTGGCAAGCATTTAAACTAGCCAAGGGGAGGTGCTGATAGGAAACAGGAAAGTTCAAGCCTCCCCACAAAACATGGCAGGTAGTAGGGTAAACACTGAGGTACAGAGCTTGACAGAGTGCAGGACAGGGGAAAATGGAAAAATGGACAAGGGCAATAAGAGCAGGGATGGGGTAAAAAAAGGATAAAGCCCACATTAAATGGAGGGCAATGAGTACAATGCCCGTAGTCTTGGAAACAAGCTTCCAGAGCTAGTATCCCTGATGGAAGAGGAACACTTGGAGATTGTGGCAGTCACAGAAACATGGTACACGGAGAACCATGACTGGGATGTCAACATACCAGTGTACACAATCTACAGAAAGGACTGGGAAGGTAAAAGAGGAGGTGGAGTAGCTCTCAACATAAGGGAAGGGATCAAAGCTACAGAACTAAAAAGTAAAGGGGGAGGACAAGAGGAACTCTGGGTCACCTTGGAGACAGGGAATGGCATCACAATCCGCACAAGGGTTGTATACAGACTCCCATCTTAAAGGGAGAAAATGGACAAGAAAATGATAGAGGGCATTCTCAAAATGGCTGAAAAAGGGGAGATACTGTTGATGGGGGACCTGAATATGCCAGATGTTAACTGGGCGACATGGACTGCAGCCACATCCAAGAGCAGAGTCATTCTCAGTGCCCTACAGGGGGCATGCCTTAGACAGCTAGTGGTGGAACCCACTCGGGAGGGAGCAATATTAGACCTGGTACTCTCAAATGGAGAGAGGATCACAAATTTAGAAGTCAGTAGACATCTGGGAACAAGTGACCACTGCACAGTGCTTCACAATAAACACAACCATGGAGACAAGCCATGCAAAGACAAGGATAATGGACTTTAGAAGGGCTGACTTTGGCATAATGGGTGAATACCTGAGGAATGCATTAGCAAATGGTCAGAAAGGAGGGTGGAAGAACAATGGAGAAAATCAAACTGCCATCATGGAGGCAACAAGCCTTTGTGTGAAACAAATAAAGAAAACAAAGCGGAATAAAAAACACTATGGTTCTCAAAAGAGGTGTCAGGGAAGGTTAAGGAGAAAAAGGCTGCATTCAAAAATATAAGGAATCACAGGCCAGACACGACGGGAACTGTATCAATTAAAGCAGAAAGAAGTGGGAAGACAGTCAGAACAGCAAAGGCCCAAACCGAGGAAAAAGATAGCCAACTCAGTTAAGAAGGGGATAAAACCTTTATAGGTACATTAGGAGCATAGAAAGGTTAAGGGAGGAATAGTGAAGATTAATAAAGGAGGGAGGTGGGCAGAGGGAGACAGTGAAAAGGCAGAGATACTGAATGAATACTTTTGCTCAGTATTCACAAAAGAAGAAGAGGAGGAGTTACCTAAACCAAACAGTAGAAGCACTCTGGATAGTGGGGTTAACGCCAGTCCATTTACAGAAGAAAGAGTACTGAATGAACTCCTAAAACTCAAGGTGGAAAAAGCAATGGGGCCTGACAGGATTCACCCTAGAATCCTAAAAGAGCTAAGGGAGGACCTAGTGACACCACTAACCACACTTTTTAACAAATCATGGGAAGATGGGGTAGTACCTGAGGACTGGAGGAGGGCAGATGTGATTTCCCTTCACAAAAGTGGGAGCAAGGCAGAAGCAGGAAACTACAGACCTGTTAGTTTGACCTCAATGATGGGAAAATGATGGAATCACTTCTGAAAGAAAGAATTGTTGAGTACCTAGAGGTCAGTGGGGCACAGGACCCAAAGCAGCATGGATTTACAGCAGGAAGGTCATGTCAGACGAATCTAATCAATTTCTTTGACTGGGTGACCAAAGTAATAGACCAGGGAGGGACTGTGGATATGGCCTACCTAGACTTTAGCATAGGCATTTGACACAGTCCCGCACAAAAGATTAATAATCAAGTTAGCCAGCCTGGGACTGGGTCCCACGGTGGTAGCCTGGGTAGCAAACTGGCTGCACAACAGGACACAGAAGGTAATAGTGAATGGAACACATTCTGAAGAAAGGGGGGTTACTAGTGGAGTACCTTAGGGCTCAGTACTGAGTCCAGTCCTCTTTAACGTCTTCTTAGGTGACATTGCAGAGGGTCTGGAAGAAAAGGTATGCCTCTTTGCAGATGACACAAAGATCTGTTACAGAGTTGATACACAAGGGGGGCGTAGAAAGGATGAGAAGGGACTTGGCAAGGTTGGAGGAATGGTCAGACATATGGCAACTTAGATTCAATGCAAAGAAGTGCAAAGTAATGCACCTGGGAAAGAAAAATCCAGGAGAAGAGTACACAATAGCAGGGGAGGTACTAACGACAACAATAATGGAAAGGAACCTGGGTGTAGTCATATCAAATGACCTAAAGGTGGGTAAGCAACGTGAAAAGTCAGTAAGGAGAGCCAGGGGGATCCTGGGATGCATAGGGAGGGGTGTCACAAGTAGAAAAAGGGAAGTGGTTATCCCTCTATACAGACAGTTGGTGAGACCCCATCTGGAGTACCTCGTGCAGTTTTGGAGACCTCATCTATGCAAGGACATAGACAGGATGGAAGCAGTCCAGAGGAGGGCAACTAAAATGGTGCAGGGTCTACATCAGAAACCATATGAAGAGAGACTGGGAGAGCTTAATATGTATACCCTTGATGAAAGGAGGGACGGGGGACATGATAGAAACTTTTAAGTACCTCAAGGGAATCAACAAAGTCCAGGAGGGTAGCAACTTTCAGAAAAAGAGATGTGTAAGAACAAGAGGCACAATTTAAAGTTAGAGAGGAGATGGCTCAGGAGTTATGTGAGAATTATTTTTCATGGAGAGAGTGGTGGACACATGGAACCACCTTCCCGGAGAGGTTGTGGGGTCTAAAACAGTGAGGAATTCAAACATGCATAGGACAGACATAAGAGCAATTAAAGTGGGGTTGCAGGAAGTAGGCTGTTGGTTAACTAGAATCTGCAGCTTATGCAATAGGTGAAATGGGCAGACTGGGTGGGCCAAGTGGTCTTATCTGCCATCAAGGTCTATGTTTCTATGTTTCTGTTTCTATGACCTTGCTTTACTTTTATTACAATTGTTAAGATTTTCAGTGCAGGAAGAGTTTTAACCCACAGGGCTGAATACTGTTTTCTGTGTCACCCTTCTGCACAGCAGGCGTGTTTTAGGGCTGACTGTTTCTTAGGCACAAGTCACCAGGCTGTTTTGGGGCTGGGGAGGTTTACCTGTGTCTGACTTGGATGTTTGGATTTTCTCTGTTTGATTAGCAGGGTATTTTCTGTCAAATTGTTGTGTAGGGCATCTTGCTGACAGGAAGGCACTATCTCAGCAGTAGGTCAGAGCTTTAGCTGACTGTTTCGTGAGGGCACAGTTTAGACCCAAACCACCCTTCCCTCACCCCACTGACCCTGGAAATAGTTCCTTTATACCTGGGGTTCTGACATCATTTCCTCAAGAGGGCAAGGTGCATATCACTGTCATATCCTCTCTAGCACACTGCACTGACAATATAAGCATACACATTATATAAATACATATATTTCTATATAACAAACCAATCACACACACACACACAAAAAAATTAACAAGGTAGACAGTTATGTGGGGAGTAGTGCAATGTAATGGCTGTGGGGCAGCAGTCTTCCGGGAGTGTTTCTGGAGGCTGAGATGCTGCCCTGTTTGCAGAAAACTGTCTGCCCTGAGGGAGGAAGTTGCCCATCTTCAGGCCGCACTGGACAGTAGTAAGGGAACCTCCCCCATCCAGGGAGCACCAGAGCCACCACCACCACCTCAGAGGTTGTGAAGAAAGCACAGCAGTTGGACCACAGTGGGCTCAGGGAGGGTAATGGTGGTGGAACAGAGGCACACCCAGTCAGTTCTTCCACTCCACAATCCATACACCATTCTGGGGGAGCATAGTTCCCCTATGGATGCACCGCAGAGGAGACTAAGGAGGGTGCAGACAACTGTCACAAGGGAGGCCCTCAGGAAAGAGGCAGAGGGCACCACAGGGAAAGGAAGCAGCTCCTGGTGGGGGACTCAATTATTACGGGGATAGAACTGGGGGGAGCAGGGAAAACTGAAGTAAGGTGCCTGCCTGGTGCCATGGCTTGGAGGGACAGGAAGCGCATCCTTAGGATCATGAGAACAGTTGCACAGGAGTCTGAGCTGGATGTCATTGTCCACCTAGGGATAAATGACTTGGCTCATCATGAGATTAGAGCAGTGCAGAAGGAGTTTGTACCATTGGGGAAGGGCCTAAGACAAGTAGCACACATAGTATCCTTCTCAGAGGTGCTGCCTGTCAGTGGCATGGGTGAGGCGAGGGCACTTTGCACCATACGGTTTAACGAATGGTTGAAAAAATGGTGTGGAGCACAGGGGTTTGGCTTCATTGGGGACTGGGGTTCCACCTGGAGGGACACCAGCCTATACTGGCAGGATGGTCTGCATCTGTCCAGGAAGGGAACAAGTCTTTTGGGCAATCGGTTTAAATGCTTCATTGGCAAGCTTTTAAACTAGTTAAGGGGGAAGGCACTGATAAGCAGCAGGAAGATCCCAGCCTCCCCCTACAAAACAGGGTACTAAATGAGAAAAAGACCAAGGTAGAAAGGTCAGTGGGGGATGCTGCTACAGAAGGTAAAGCCATCAAAAAATGGAGAGCAATGAGTACCAATGCCCGTAGTCTGGGTAACAAGCTTCCTGAATTAGTGGCCTTGATGGAGGAGGAACATCTGGATATCATGGCAGTCACAGAAACATGGTAAACACAGAACCATGACTGGGACATAAACATACCAGGATACTCTATCTACAGGAGGGACAGGAGGGTAAAGAGGAGGAGGAGTAGCTCTCTACATAAGGGAAGGAATCAAAGCAACAGAACAAAAGGGTAAACAGAGGAGAAGAAACACTGTGGGTTAATTTGGAGGCAGGCAATGGCACCACAATCCACACAGGGTTGTATACAGACCCCCTCTCAGGGGAGAAATGGACAGGAAATGATGAAAGTATACTTAGAATGGCAGATAAAGGGAGATATTGCTGATGGGTGATCTGAATATACCAGATGTTAACTGGAGTGCAGTTGCAGCAGCCACTTCTAAGAGTGGAGTTATTCTAGATGCCCTACAGGGGGCATGCCTTAGACAACTAGTATTGGAACCCACTTGAGAGGAGCAATCTTAGACCTGGTCCTCTCAAATGGAGATGGAGAGAGGATCACAGATGTAGAAGTGGGTAGCCATCTGGGAACTAGCGACCATCAAACAGTATGGTTCACAATAAACACAGCAATAGAGTCAAGCCGTACAAAGGCAAAAGTACTGGACTTCAGGAGGACTGACTTTGCCAAAATGGATGAGTGCCTAAGGAATGCACTAGCAAATGGGCAGGAAAGAGGGGTGGAAGAACAATGGGGAATAATAAAAACTGCCATCACAAAGGTAACAAGCCTTTGTGTGAAGCAAATAAATCAAAACGATGTAAGAAACCACTATGGTTCTCAAAGGAGGTGGCAGTGAAGGTTCAAGAGAAAAAGAAAGCATTCAGAAAGTACAAGGAATCACAGAAGGAGCAGAACAGAGAATTGTATCAGTTAAAGCAAAAGGAAGCTGGGAAGGCAGTCAGAACAGCAAAGGCCTGAACTGAGGAAAAGATAGCCAACTCAGGTAAGAAGGGGGATAAAACCTTTTTAGGTACATCAGGGCGAAGGAAGACTAAGGGAGGGATAATGAGGCTTAATAAAGGGAGAGAGGGTGGGCAGAGGGTGACTGTGAAAAGGCAGAGATACTAAACAAATATTTTGCTTAGTATTTACAAAGGAAGAGGGAGGTACCTAAAACAAACAATAGAAACACTCTGGATGCAGAAGTTGATACCAGCCCATTTACAGAAGAAAGGGTTCTGAAAGAACTCTTAAAACTGAAGGTGGACAAAGCAATGGGGCCTGATGGGATTCATCCCAGAATTTAAACAGAACTAAGGGTAGAACTAGTGACACCACTGACTACCCTCTTTAACAAATCATGGGAGGATGGGGTGGTACCTGAGGACTGGAGGAGGGCAGATGTGATTCTCCTTCACAAAAGTGGGAGCAGGGCAGAAACAGGAAACTACAGACCTGTTAATTTAGCCTCAGTGATAGGGAAAATGATGGAATCACTTCTGAAGGAAAGAATTGTCGAGTACCTAGAGGTCAGAGGGGCATAGGACCCAAAGCAGCTTGGGTTCACAGCAGGAAGGTCATGCCAGATGAATCTAATAGATTTCTTTGACTGGGTGACCAAAGTAGTAGATCAGGGAGGGGCTGTGGACATGGTCTACCTAGACTTTAGCAAGGCATTTGACTCAGTCCCACACAAAAGATTAATATACAAGTTAGCGAGCCTGGGAGTGGGTCCCAAGATGATAGCCTGGGTTAATGAATTGGCTAGAGAATAGGACACAGAGGGTAATAGTAAATGGAGTCACTCTGAAGAAAGGGGTTACTAGTGGGGTGCAGCAGGTTCAGTATTAGGACCGGTCCTCTTCAATGTCTTTATAAGTGACATTGCAGAGGGACTGAAAGGAAAAGTATGTCTCTTTGAAGATGACACAAAGATCTGCAACAGAGTTGATGCACAAGGTGGGGTGGATAGGATGAGAAGGGACTTAGCAAGGTTAGAGGAATGGTCAAATGTATGGCAACTTAGATTTAATGCTAAGAAGTGCAAGATAATGCACATGGGAAACAAAAACCCAGTTGAAGAGTACACAATGGTGGGTGAGATGCTAACAACAACAAAAATGGAAAGGGACCTGGGGGTAGTCATACCAGATGACTTAAAGGTGGGCAAGCAATGTGAGAGGACAGTAAGGAGGGCTGGGGGGATACTGGGATGCACAGGAGAGGCATCACAGTAGAAAACAGGAAGTTGTTATCCTCTGTACAGACAGCTGGTGAGACCCCATCTAGAGTACTCTGTGCAGTTCTGAGACCCAATCTCTTCAAAGGACATAGACAAGATGGAAGCTGTCCAGAGGAGGGCAACTAAAATGGCAGGGTCTGCACCAGAAGACATATGAAGAGAGACTGAAGGAGCTTAATATGTATAGCCTCGAGGAAAGGAGGGAGAGGAGGGACATGACAGAAACTTTCAAGTACCTCAAGGGAATCAACAAAGTCCAAGAGGATAGCATCTTTCAAAAAAAGAGGTGTGTAAGAACAAGGGGGCACAATTTAAAGATGGCGGGGGTGGCTCAGAGGTAATGTAAGGAAGTATTTTTTCACAGAGAGGGTTGTGGATGCATGAAACAACCTTCCGGAGGAGGTAGTGGAGTAAAAAACAGTGGTTGAATTCAAGCATGCATGGGACAGTCATAAGGCAATTCTAGGGGGTGGGGTAGGAAGAAGTAGGCTGCTGGTTAACTAGGATCTGCAGCTTATCCATTAGGTAGGGAAATGGGTAGACTGGGTGGGCCAAGCGGTCCTTATCTGCCATCAAATTCTATGTTTCTATGTTATGTTTCTATGAGCTCCCCCATCTACAGGACTCCTGGATCCACCCCGTAAGTCTGGCTGAGACTCAAAGAATGGAAAAGTAAGCAAGTGCCTGGGTAAAGACAGAATGAAGTGTAGGAATATGAAATGAAAGTGCTGCTGAGAATGGAATGCTCCTAAGTGTGGCCTGTTTCAGCTCACCATATTGCTGCTGTCAGGAATGTAACCTTTTCGGCTCGAGGGAATAGTCTACTAGCTGAATCAGTCTGTTGGCAAAAGAGACTGGCAGAAAAAATGTCAGGTGCCTAGCTGTAAAGTAACCCTACCATGAATTGTTTACCCCCGCTCCATGGACTGACTGTTCCTGTTTATCAACTGTTCATTAAATGGGATCTCCCGTTTTTGTAGGTTTGGTGTTTGTCTCAGTTGTTGGAGAAACTGTTTTGCTACTAAAAGAAATTTGCCTCCACAGTCAGCCACCAGAGTGTTCCAGGGCGTGATCACAGAGAACTATCACACTGTAGGACATCGAGAGGCCTGGCTGTGGATGACTGTCCACAAAGGCCCTGTGGGTGAAGTTGGCAAGGCCAGGCAGGTGAAGGTCTGCATCATCCCACCAGTGCACCACCCCTGCATTGTCTGGTGGTCTAAGGGCCCCCCCATGGAGCTAATCCATCACCTGCAACACCTGAGGGAATCCAGGTACTGTTTTCCTGTTATTATTTCTGGACTGTGTTTTCATGGTTGTACAGTACCCCTTCCTACCAAGTTACCATCAGGATACCCCTAGACATCGGGAGGGGGGGGCTTACATTTTATTTTTACTTGAACTCTGGTGTGGGTGCACTGTTTCCTGGCAACAGTGTTTGTCAGAGAGGAAGCAGTAAACAGCAAGGAGCAGGGACAGTGGTCCAAACTGTAGCGTGGACTACAAAAACAATGTTTTATTTTGCTTTTAATAACCACTGGGAAACTAACTGTTAGGCAGCAATAATAGCACTTGCAGAAGTGTATAATTGTTATTCCAGCAATACAGTGGATTGTGTAACTCTGTGACCCTGGCCAGCATCTTCTGGGTCACTGAGTGTTTTAAGGGTCGCGCCTATTGAGCAGTATGAGTGCGCATAACTACGTGTGGAGATGTGCTCCAAGACACATGCAGTCTTAGTGTGTCTGGCATTTCTGGCAGGGACAAAGCGGCAAGGGTAGATTCCATTTTTATTACCATCACACCAAAAAAAAAACTTTATACACTTTTAGAGTCAGACATCTTGGGTGGTTATCAAGCTCTCACCAACATACTGTAAGGCATTCACTGGGCTGGGAAACTATTGAAATCCTGAATCGAAGCTGCAACCAGTTTGAAGTACTGTACTGACCCCCATTAAACAGGTTGCATCATAGTGCCTTTGTTAGCTGGTTCTTGGAGGTACTCACACTCGCAGTTAATAAACTCAACTGATACTTTGTGTTATAGAGTTTCACTCGCTTACTCCAATTAATCTACACATTAGTAAGGCTTTAAGTGTCCCTGAGCACCAGAACTTATTAAACAATTTGTATTAATCCATTGCGTGGATCTCCTGATACTAATATAAACAAGCATTTGTCAATGCCGAACGTTCGCTTGCAGGTATTTGCAGTGGTATTTGGCACTTGGACATGGCTTAAAAAAATCAGTGACAAAGAAGTACAAGCATTTGTCAATGCCGAATGTTGCTTGCTTCTATGTGCTGTTTAGGTATTTGGAACTCATTGGAGTGCAAATATTGAAAATGTGAACTTCTACGTAGCGGCATGAACTGCGCAATGCATGCCTCGTGAAAACAGCCATTTTAGAATTTTTCACCAAAATTTCAACATAGCCATTTAAGACCTCTGCTCATGAACAGTGTCACTGTGATTTTCTTAATGTGTCCCATACATTGAGTTTGCACAGCTCATGCTGCCATTATGCGGTACATGGGGAAACATGTTTTGGGCAGGATGAAAAATGACAGCTGTACTGCTCATAAGGAGGTGTGGTAAAATGGCAATGTTGAAAATCTGGAGTGGAAATATTGAAAATTCACAAACCTACGGCGTGCGTAGGAACTGCTAAGCCACTATCAGAAACAGTCATTTTATCAATTTTTCACCAAATTTTCAACATAACCATTTTAAGACCTCTGCTAATGAACAGTGTCACTGTGATTTTCTTATGTGTCCCATTATTACTGATTTCAAGATACGATTACGCCATTGTGCGCTATCATGGGCGGAAACATGATTTGGTGATGTGAAAATGACAGCTGTACTGCTCATGAGGAGGTGGTAAAATGGCAATGTTGAAAATCTGGAGTGAAAATATTGAAAATTCATGACGTGCAATGCGTAAAGGAACTGCTACATGCGCCGTCATGAAGACAGTCATTTTAGAATTTTTCACCAAATTTTCAACATAGCCATTTTAAGACCTCTGCTCATGAACAGTGTCACTGTGATTTTCTTAATGTGTCCCATACATTGATTTCGCACACCGACTGTCCATTGTGCGCTACATGGGCGGAAACACGTTTTGGGTGAGATGTAAAAAATGACAGCTGTACTACTCATAAGAAGGTGTGGTAAAATGGCAATGTTGAAAATCTGGAGTGGAAATATTGAAAATTCACAAACCTACGAGCGTGCGTAGGAACTGCACAATGCACGCTCGTAAAACAGTCATTTTAAGGAATTTTTTCACCAAATTTTCAACATACCCATTTTAATATCTCTGCTCATAAACAGTGACACTGTGATTTTCTTAATGTGTCCCATACATTAAGTTCACACACCGACTGTACCATTGTGCGCTACATGGGCGGAAACACGTTTTGGGTGAGATGTGAAAAATTACAGCTGTACTGCTCATAAGGAGGTGTGGTAAAATGGCAATGTTGAAAATCTGGAGTGAAAATATTGAAAATTTGCAAACTTACTAAGCGTGCATAGGTACTGCATAAGCATGAACTAAGTAAAACAGTAATTTTAGAATTTTTCACAAAATTTTCAACACAGCCATTTTAAGACCTCTGCTCATGAACAGTGTCACTGTGATTTTCTTAATGTGTCCCATACATTGAGTTCACACCGACTACCGTTATGCGCTACATAGGCGGGCTGCGTTTTGGGTGAGATGTGAAAAATGACAGCTGTACTACTCATAAGAAGGTGTGGTAAAATGGCAATGTTGAAAATCTGGAGTGAAAATATTGAAAATTCGCGAACTTAGCGATGCGTAAGTACTGCGCAGCACACGCTCATAAAACCGTCATTTTATGAATTTTCCACCAAATTTTCAAAATAGGCTTTTGAGAGCCCACCTTATGAAAGCTGGCACTGTCGTTTCGTTAATAGGGCCTGAAAGGTGATTTCGCGCAGTGACTGCGAAATCACCCTTCGGGCCCGAATAACGCCATGACAGTGACAGAATTCAGGAGATGGGGTCCCAAAAACCCCATGTTGAACATTTGGTGCAAAAATCCCAAAAAATGCCTGAGATATGCAACAAAGTTGAAAAAAAACCATCTAGCCCATTATACAGCTTACCAGCATTTCCTCAGTTCGCGGTTGTCTTTGAAGAGTACAGATGTGTTCCCGGGTCCAGCGATGATCGTTCGCGCCCGAGCTCGGAGGTAAGTATGGGTGAGGGTGTGGGGAGGCAGGGTGCGCAGTGGGTGGGTGCGGGTTGTGGGAGGGGCAGGGAGACTGCGTGGGACCGTTTTTACTTTACAGGTTTTTATAATTGATGGCCGGATGTTTGCCACGCTGGGGTGGGCTCCCAGCGTGGCAGAAGCTGGGGGGCGTGGAGCGGCCAGAGTTGGCACCCCCATTGGCAGGCAGCAGCGGGGACGTTGCCACTGGGGTGGGCTCCCAGCATGGCAGAAGGATGGCTGGGGGCGTGGAGCCCACGGGGATTGGGCATCCCCGTCGGCAGATGGCGCGGGACGTTTGCCATGCTGGGGTGGGCTTCCAGCGTGGCAGCAAAGATTTGGGGGGGGGCATGATGCGGTGCAAGCACACAGTGGTGGTTTTCTTTGAAGAGAAGACCACCACTGTCATACACAGCACCAGTGCGGATTGGTGCAGGACCACCACGCCTGCTCAAGGGAGCAGGGGATTGCTCAGGAGAGGCACACCTCCAAAGTGTCCCATTCTCCCAAGACGTTCCTTACGCATGCGCGCAAGCGAACGTAAAATGGACACATCTTCAGGTTTAATTACCCTTGCTGGTCTTGAAATTTGCATTGCCTGTATACATTTTTTTTTTTTCCATTTTATTCTTTCTCCTCCTACCCTAGCTGCCGGCCGCCCGTTACTTTCAGCCCGGTCACGGACCACTGACTTCCACCCCCCATATCGGCCTTGGGCCCTCTGATACCCGTGGCTTACCCCCCATGGTGGGGCTGCGGCACTCTGCCTGCATGCCGCAGTCATTGAACTTGGTCGGAGGGCTGGCCTGGGGGGCTAATTGAAGCCGTGGTGAGCTTCATTTAGGGAGGCCGGCAGCTTCTCCATTTTCGGCTTTTTCGGAGGGAGGCGGGGTCGTGCAATGACACGGAGCATCCTGCCCCGCCTCCAGTACGTGCCTGTGCCGGCAGCTACGAGACTCCTGGCCTCCACCAGGGGTCATCCGAGCTCCGGACACCTCCCCTCCCTCCCACCGGAGAAGGAGAGCAGTCCCTAGGACGCTCTATCCTTCTCCCCACGGCCGGCCCTCTGGCGACCCGAGTCCGTTCCCGAACCCGGGTCGCCGGCGTCGCATCCGGAAATCCAACCGCTGTGCCGGCGGGCCGGTGCCTGTATACATTTTTATAAAATTGTTCTCCTTTCTGACTCTGATTTCATGTCTCTTAAATGCCCTCAGTGTATAGAGATACAGGAACTAAAACTAAAACTTACTGAGCTCGAAACTCAGTTAAGATAGAAACATAGACATTGACGGCAGATAAGGACCACTTGGCCCACCCAGTCTGCCCATTTCCCTACCTACTGAATAAGTTGCAGATTCTAGTTAACCAACAGCCTACTTCCTGCCACCCCCCACTACAACTGCCTTATGTCTGTCCCATGCATGTTTGAATTCCCCCATTGTTTTAGACCCAACAACCTCCCCAGGAAGGCGGTTCCATGCATCCACCACTTTCTCCGTGAAAAAAAATTTCCTCACATTACCCCTGAGCCGTCCCCTCTCTATCTTTAAATTGTGCCCCCTTGTTCTTACGCATCTCTTTTTCTGAAAGATGCTACCCTCCTGGACTTTGTTGATTCCCTTGAGGTACTTGAAAGTTTCTGTCATGTCCCCCTGTCCCTCCTTTCATCAAGGGTATACATATTAAACTCTCTCAGTCTCTCTGGTTTCTGATGCAGACCCTGCACCATTTTAGTTGCCCTCCTCTGGACTGCTTCCATCCTGTCTACGTCCTTGCATAGATGAGGTCTCCAAAACTGCACACAATACTTCAGATGGGGTCTAACTAACTGTCTGTGCAGAGGGATAACCACTTCCATTTTTCTACTTGTGATGCTCCTTCCTATGCACCCCAGTATCCCCATGGCTCTCCTTACTGACTTCTCACATTGCTTACCCACCTTTAGGTCGTCTGATATGACTACCCCTAGGTCCCTTTCCATTTTTGTTGTTGTTAGTACCTCCCCTGCTATTGCATACTCTTCTCCTGGGTTTTTATTTCCCAGGTGCATTACTTTGCACTTCTTTGCATTGAATCTAAGTTTCCATATGTCTGACCATTCCTTCAACCTTGCCAAGTCCCTTCTCATCCTTTCTCACCCTTATTATCAGCTCTGTTACAGATCTTTGTGTCATCTGCAAAGAGGCATACCTTTCCCTCCAGACCCTCTGCAATGTCACCTATAAAGATGTTAAAGAGGGCTGGACCCAGTACTGAGCCCTGAGGTACTCCACTAGTAACCCCCCTTTCTTCGGAATGTATTCCATTCACTATTACCTTCTGTGTCCCTGTTGTGCAGCCAGTTCACTACCCAGGCTACCACCCTGGGACCCACTCCCAAGCTGGCTAGCTTTATTATTAATCTTTTGTGTGGGACTGCATCAAATGCCTTGCTAAAGTCTAGATAGGCCATATACAGAGCCCCTCCCCGGTCTATTATTTTGGGCACCCAGTCGAAGAAATCAAATTCATCAAACATGACCTTCCTGCTGTAAATCCATGCTGCTTTGGGTCCTGTGCCCCGCTGGCCTCTAGGTACTCAACAATTCTTTCTTTCAGAAGTGATTCCATCATCTTCCCTACCACTGAGGTCAAACTTTCAGGTCTGTAGTTTCCTGCTTCTGCCTTGCTCCCACTTTTGTGAAGGGGAATCACATCTGCCCTCCTCCAGTCCTCAGGTACTACCCCATCCTCCCACGATTGGTTAAAAAGTGTGGTCAGTGGTGTCAATAGGTCCTCCCTTAGTTCTTTTAGGATTCTGGGGTGAATCCCATCAGGCCCCATTCCTTTGTCCACCTTGAGTTTTAGGAGTTCTTTCAGTACTCTTTCTTCTGTAAATGGACTGGTGTCAACCCCCCTACCAAGAGTGCTTCTACTGTCTGGTTTAGGTAACTCCTCCTCATCTTCTTTTGTGAATGCTGAGCAAAAGTATTCATTCAGTATCTCTGCCTTTTCACTGTCTCCCTCTGCCCACCTCCCTCCCCTTTATTAATCTTCACTATTCCTCCCTTAACCTTTCTATGCTCCCTAATGTACCTATAAAAGGTTTTATCCCCCTTCTTAACTGAGTTGGCTATATTTTCCTCGGTTTGGGCCTTTGCTATTCTGACTACCTTCCCCACTTCTTTCTTCTTTAATTGATACAGTTCCCTGTCGTGCTCCTTCTGTGATTCCTTTTACTTTTTGAATGCAGCCTTTTTCTCCTTAACCTTCCCTGTCACCTCTTTTGAGAACCGTAGTGGTTTTTTTACTCCACTTTGTTTTCTTTATTTGTTTAACACAAAGACTTGTTGCCCCTGTGATGGCAGTTTTGATTTTTCTCCATTGTTCTTCGACCCCTCCTTTTTTACCATTTGCTAGTGTATTCCTCAGGTATTCACCCATTTTGCCAAAGTCAGCCCTTCTAAAGTCCAGTATCCTTGTTTTTGTATGGCTTGTCTCCATGGTTGTGCTTATTGTGAAGCACACTGTCAGTGGTCGTTGTCCAGATGTCTACTGACTTCTAAATTTGTGATCCTCTCTCATTTGAGAGTACCAGGTCTAGTATTCCTCCCTTCTGAGTGGGTTCCAACACTAGCTGTCTAAGGCCTTCCCCTGCATGGAAGGCCAACCCTACTCTTGGATGTGGCTGCCATGCATTGTCATCCAGTTAACATCTGGTATATTCAAGTCCCCCATCAAGAGTATCTCCCCTTTTCAGCCATTTTGAGAATGTCCTCTATCATTTTCTTGTCCATTTCCTCCCCTTGAGACGGGGGTCTGTATACAACCCCTGTGTGGATTGTGATGCCATTCCCTGTCTCCAAGGTGACCCAGAGTGCCTCTTGTCCTCCCCCTTTACTTTTTAGTTCTGTAGCTTTGATCCTTATGTATAGAGCTACTCCACCTCCTCTTTTACCCTCCCTGTCCCTTCTGTAGACTGTGTACACTGGTATGTTGACATCCCAGTCATGGTTCTTCATGTACCATACTTCCGTGACTGCCACAATATCCAACTGTTCATCTTCCATCAGGGCTACTAGTTCAGGAAGCTTGTTTCCTAGATTATGGGCATTGGTACTCATTGCCCTCCATTTAATGTTGGCTTTATCCCTTTCCCCCCATCCCTGCTCTTTTTGCCCTTGTCTATTTTTCCATTGACCCCGGTCCTGCCCACTGTTGAGATCTGTACCTCAGTGTTAACCTTACTACCTGCAAAGTTTTGTGGGGGGAGGCTTGAAATGTCCTGCCTCTTTTCAGCACCTCCCCCTTGGCTAATTTAAAAACTTGTCAAGTAAGCATTTAAACCTGTCACTGAGAGCATGGTTCCCTTCATGGACAGATGCAGACCATCATGCCAGTATAGACCTTCATCTCCAGGTGTACCCCCAGTCCCCAATGAGCCAAAGCTGTGCTCTGCACCAGTTTTGCAACCATTCATTAAACTGCTTATTGGTGCAGTACCTAGTCTTACCCCTGCCATGGACTGGCAGCACCTTTGAGAAGGTAACCATGCTTGCTACCTGTCTGAGGCCCCTCCCCAACTCCACAAATTCATCCTGTACTGCACTGATCCCATGCCTAGCTAGGTCATTTGTCCCAAGGTGGACAATGATATCTAGTTTCCTCTCCTGTGATGCTGCTTCTGCAATCCTGAGGATTTGCTTCTTGTCCCTCCAAGCCATGGCACCAGGCAGGCACCTTACTTCCCTCTCCTCTCCCTTCCCCAGTTCTACCCCCTTAACAATTGAGTTTCCTATCAGAAGCTGTTTTCTTCCCCTGTGGTGTCCCCTGCCACCCATTTGTGGATCTTCCTTGTGGATGTCCTCAGCATTCTTCTTGGTCTCCACTGAGGGTGCCATCATAGAGGAACCTTGCTCTGCCAGACTGGTGTATGATTTGTGTAGAGGTACAACTAGGGGGCTTCACCTCTGTTCCACCACCCGCACCCTCCCAGAACCCACTGTGGTCCAACTGCTCTTCATACTTGGCAACCTCTGAGGTAGTGGTTGTGGCAGTGGTGCTCTTTGGGTGGGGGAGGCCTCCTTAGTTCTTGCCAGTTCAACCTGGATTGGGCAGCCTCCTCCCTCAGAGATGACAGCTGCCTGCAAATAGAACAGCAACGCAGTTTCCAGAATGTCTCCTGGAAAACTGCTGCCCCACAGCCAGTGCACTGCACCATCCCCCACACGTCCCTCTCCCTTATAATATACAATATGTAATATCTACAAAAATTTTTTTTTTTTTTGTGGTGTATACTTACCCTTTATGCACTGTGCTTGGTTATTAAGAATATGACAGTTCTGCCTCAAGACCTGTTGAGGAAATGATGTCAGAATTTTGGCTATACAGGAAATGCCACACCTGGGGCTGTGGGGAAGGCGGGTGGGTAGTCCACAACCACTGGTGACTGTTAGAAACAATCAAATACACCACTGCTCCACCAGCCTGGTGAGTACTGCCCTTTATAGTAATTCAACTAACGTCCAGTAACTTATTTAAAAATATACTAACATACTAACATACTATTTGTCAGCTGATTAGGCCTTACGGTCTATCGAGTCTGCTCGAACCTCAGATCCCTAGTTGGGTGCCGAGGCCCTCCCCTCCCTTGTGTTCCAGAAACCCCTGTCATCCATCCCCACCCCCCTGGGACAGGCCATCATCTGATACATCCACTTTCTGTGTCTCCCACCCTCTTGAAGCCCTCCACTGTGGATCTCTGAACCAGCTTGCCAGGCAGTGTATTCCAAGGGTCCACCACCACTTCAGTGAAAACCTCCTCCTCTTTCCCCCTCACCCTTCCACCTTCCAACTTCAAACCATGCCTCTGGTGATACCTCCCGCTTTAGTCTAAAGATCCTTCCATGTTTACCCTATTTATTCCCTTGAGGTACTTGAAAACCTCAATCATGTCCCCTCTCTCCTCTCCTCCAACGAAAACAGGTAGGGCTCCTCAAGTCTGTCCTCATCGTCAAATCCTCTAGCCTCGTGATCATCTTAGTTGCCCTCCTCTGTACCCTCTCCAGGGCTGTATGTCCATCTTCAAGTGTGGTCTCCAGTACTGTACACAGTACTCACGGTGTAGTCTAACCAGTCCATTGTACAGCATGGCAGAATCACTTCCTTGCTCCTAGAGGTGATCCCCCTTATGATGCATCCCAACATCCTGTTTGCCTTGCTAGCCACTCTCCTGCACTGCTCAGGTTATTCATACATGCATCCACCATGACCCCTAGGTCTTTTCCCCTATTGAGGCCTCCAGCACCTCCTCCCCAGGGTGTACCTGTGTTTAGGGTTTCCAAGCCAAGATGCAACACCTTGCACTTGGTGATATTGAAATTTAATTTCCATGTGTGAGCCCAGCTTTCCAGGGTGCCAGGTCCCTTGCAGGCCAACCTCTCCTCTTCTCCCTCAACTACTGCTCCCATCTTGGAGTCATCAGTGAAGAGACTCATTTCACACCTAAACCCTCCCTGATGTCCGATATGTATGCATTAAACAAGATCGGACCCAGGACCCGAACCCTCCAGTACCCTACCAACCTCTCTAGGGTTTGAGAGCTCCCCACAGACCACTACTCTCTGGGTGCGTCCAGCTAGCCAGTTTTCAATCCATCTGACCATCAAAGGCCTACTCCTATCCCCATCAGTTTCTCCACCAGACCATTGTGGGGGACAGAGTCAACGCTTTGCTGAAGTCCAAGAATAATACATCCATAGGCTTTCCCTGTCCAGTTCTGATGTTACCCATTCGTAGAACTCCACAAGATTGGTTTGACATGATCTACCTGGCACAAACCCATGTTGCCGACTATCCACCTCCCCTCCTCAAGTACACCCCAATTGTTCCTTTAGTATACTCTCCATTAATTTTCCCACCACCGAGGTCAAACTGATGGGTCTATAGTTACCTGGTACTTCCCTCGACCCCCCTTTATGGATTGGCACCACATGTGCCTCTCGCCAATCCCAAGGTACCCTCCCTGTCTCAAGTGACCTGTTGAAGAGCTCCGCCAGGGGTGCAGCCAGTATGTCCGCCAGTTCTCATAGTACTCTCGGATGAATGCCATCCGGCCCAGGAGATTTGTCTTTCTTTAGGGCCTTGAGGGCTAACCACACCCTTTTGGCGGAGATAGCATCATCCGTCCCCTCCACCTTACTGGTCTTTTTATCCTTATCCAGATGTGACACCCTGGGGTACCTCTCCCTCCCTCTTGCTCCATTTCTGTTGCTCCCCTGATCCCACTCACTGCCTTCTATCCCCATTGTGCCTTGCTTTGTAGATATCCCATCCCTCCCTAGTGAACAAAGAAAAAGTACTCGTTAAATACCTCTGCCTGGTCCCTCGCCTCTTCCACCCACCCTCCTTCTGATCTCAATCTGCTGAGATGGCCCTTAGTTTTTCTCTGCTCCCCAATGTACTGGAAGAACCCCTTTTCCCCTCCATGTATCCCCTGTGCCAGTCGCTGCTCTTTACTGGACTTTGCTCCCCTCACCATCCGGGTGACTTTTCTAGTTGCAAGATATACATTTCCTTATCCCTATCCCCACTTGTTGTTTTATATTTTTTGTAAGCCGACTTCTTTTCTCTGACCACTACCTGTACCTCACTGGACCACCAGCATGGTTTATATGACCTTGCTCCCTTACGTTTCAACATAGCGCAGATCCTGACTACCTCATGAAGTCCCGGTTTTATGACCTCCCATCTCCTTTCCACACTTGTCATTGATGTATTCCCTTTCAAGTGATCCTTGAGAATATTTCCCATGCCCACAAAGTCTGCCCCCCAGAAGTCCACTGCCAGTGTCCTAGATCTCACCCCCATCCCCCCATGCTTATTTGAAACCAGACAGTATTGTGGTCGCTCCCAGTCAGGGGGTCCTCTACAACCAGGTCCCTTACCAGATCCCATCTGCCAGAACCACGTCCAGGACATGCCCCTCCCTTGTGGGCTCCATCACATGCTGTGTTAAGAACACTTTCTGGAAGCTGTCCAGCAGCCTCTGCCCCTTGGCCACCTTAGAGGACATGGTTCCCCAGTGTGTACCTGGCATATTAAGGTCCCCCATCAACACCACTCCTTCCCCTTTTGGTCCACACTGGGCAATGATGTTGTCCAGCAAACCATCCTCTAGAACATCACTCATCCCGGGGGGCCTATATACTACACCCAGCTTGACCTTATCTCCTGCTGGGGATCGTAAAGTGACCCATAAGGCCTCCATGTTTCCCTCTGCTTCTTCTACCCTAGCAATTTCTATGTCATCTCTAATGAACATAGCCACTCCACCCCCTCTGCCCTCCTTTCTATCCTTCCTAAGCATAGTGTACCCCTCACGTTTAGGTCCCAGTCATAGTTTTTGTTGGCCCATGTTTCCGTGACCGCCTCCACATCCACCCCCCCCTCGAACAGCATGGCCTGGAACTCTGGCAACTTGTTTCCCAAGCTCCTGGCATTTACTAACACCAACCCCACCCCTTATCCTGATCCTTTGTGAACCCCACCCAGGTTTCTTATACTTCCATCCTCCTCTGCTCCTCCTGAAACCTCCACCCCAGTCTGTTTCCCCCTCCCCCTTGGGTTTGAAGGCTACTCCCCTCATCTGGAGGAGAGGGCTTCTGGTCAGCCCTTCCCTTATCCCTTCCCCCTCCAAGTTTAAACCCCACCTTTCTTGAATGTAGTCAGCCATCCCCTGTTTAAGGACTTCCTTCCCTAATGGGGCAAGATGAAGCCTGTCCTTGGCATACAGTCCCTTATCCTCCCAAACTCCTTTCCAGTTCCTAACACCCCAACCCCTCTCTTCGACCCACTTCCTGAGCCAGTCATTAACCTCTGTAGCATTCATTTTTCTCCACTGAGGCCTTTGGTACTGCAATATCTCTAAAAGGAAATGTTGCATCCATTATCCCAACAGACTCTGGCAAGTTCTTGGAACTTGCTTGGATTTCCAAAACACTATTTCCCTCTAGATCGTTAGTTCCCAAATGCACCAGGAAATCCGGTTTCCTCCACAATCCCTAACCAGTTCATACACCATGAACTTTGCTCTGTCACTGTCAGCCCAGAGATACTCACTACCTTCACCTGGCTATGGCATCCACCCCTGTCCCTCCACTGGGTACCCCTAATCCTTGAGTCTCCCAATAACAGAACCTTAACACCGCCATCATCCTTATAGTTACCTCCACTATGCCCTCTCAGCCCCCCATCCCCCTTTATTCATGATCACAATTCCATGGAGTCTTCCTGCCTTATTGAGACCCCTTGTCACCTCCCTTTCTGCCTCCTCATTATTTTGCCTACTTAACTCAGACCCCTCTGAATAGGTGTCCCTTTAACCCTCTCTTATCGTACCATTTATCCTGGCCTGATGGTTTCCCTTCCCCCACACCGCCATCCTCCCCTTGTAATAGTACCCCTGCCTCCAGAGGCTCTCTGTGGGTCCCCTTTAGCTAGGGCCCCATCCTTGGTACTGACCCCCCTGCTGAAGGGGCTCCTCTCCCACCTCCTTGTCTCCCAGTTTCTCTCCAGTCATGCTCTCCTCCCTCATGTCTGCAATATATTGCATCTCCCCCATCTACTTAACATTTATGTTTCCCCCTCTCCTTCTGGGACTATTTCTATCCTTTCCATCGCCGGTCTGTGATGCCCTATGGGTATCCGACTCCCTCCCCCCGGCCTCTGTATCAGTTTCCTCATTTCCACCAACCCCTTTCTCCCCCTCTAGGTTGCTTAGTAGCTCAAATTTATTGTGACACTCTATGTCAGCCTCCATCAAGTAACCCAAGTTTCCCCTGACTGCACCTCTAAACTGCCCCTCTTCTTCCCCTCTTGCTCTGTTCACCTTAGGAGCTCCCTTCCCACAGTCTGTTGTTTTAGGCTTCCCCACAACAGCCCCTCCCTTCTCAATGTCTGCTCTACTAGGCTTCCCCATAACAGCATCTCCTGACTCTTCCCCCTCCACTCTCTTTGTATTCGGAATGTTCACCCCGTACGCTTTCCCTTTAGCGTCAACATCCCTATCTAAGAGTCCTCTGTCCCTAATATCCCCCCTCCTTCTTGCTGTAACATAACGTCCTGTAATTTCAGAGCGTTGCCCCAGCCTCCCCTCAGCTCCACCCTTCTGCTGCCCATATCCACACCCCTTATCCTTGGACACCCCCCAGCTTACTCCTTAACCAATATACCTCACTCCTGATACAAGATGGCTGTCACTACAGAGTGGGCAGCCTCCTCTCTCAGGTCCAATTGAGTGTGCCCATCCCACAGCCTGTGCAGTCTACAACCCTTCCGAAGATGCCTGCCATGGGTAATATGGCCACCCTGTTTATCCCCTCTGTTTATAATGGCACACCCTTTCTCAGTCCCTTCCCCAATACAGTTTCTCTCTATACTGACTGCAGTTATTTACAAACCCAATTTCAACCCCACCAATAAAGTTCCCAAGTCTCACAAACACACACAGTCCAGGTGTGTCCAGATCCCACTAACAGTGTGTGTATGCAGACATCAGGTACCGTATGATGTCACAGGCCCACAGTTCCTGTTGCTTCAATTTCAGTCCAAACAGAAATACACAGCCCTTCAATCCCAACCCCAGTGGCTTTTCAGTATTGAAAGCCTACAAAACAGGGTGGGTCGGAGGCTCTACCAACACTCAAGCAAACATCACATTTAAATTTCACTCTAATTATCACTGCCAAACAAGTGTTCCCAAGCCTCAAAAGTTACAATATCACAGCCCAAGTAACAGTTCTAACTCAAAGTAGTAATTTTTAACACATAGAACTAATTTCACGTACAAAACTATTCAAATATTTCAGTTAAAACAGAATATAACACCAGACCTCTGTCCTTACCAGCCTCTTGCTTATGTTCCCAAGTGAACAATGAAAGACAAGGTAATACCTGTTAATTTTCCCTCCCCCTAACATCAGGCAAACATCACATTTAAATTTCACTCTAATTATCACTGCCAAACAAGTGTTCCCAAGCCTCAAAAGTTACAATATCACAGCCCAAGTAACAGTTCTAACTCAAAGTAGTAATTTTTAACACATTGAACTAATTTCACGTACAAAACTATTCAAATATTTCAGTTAAAACAGAATATAACCCCAGACCTCTGTCCTTACCAGCCTCCTGCTTATGTTCCCAAGTGAACCTAGTAGTGAAAATAGTTTAACTATCACAAAATCCTACGCACCAGTAAATTATTTAAAAATAGTTTCTGTCCCAAAATCCTAGTAGTCAATCCAGCTACCCCCAAGGGACAACCAAAATGCAGTATTTAAACCCGTGTGGTTAGAACCACAGAATGAGACTGAGAGATGAATGGGACCCCTTGCCTGAGATTGTCCTGATCCTGCCACCATTGAAGAGGCTGGATCAGGGTCTGAGTCACTGGAATAAGTTTGGATAGGGGATCTTTTTTCTGAGACCAAAAGGCCCTCAGGTGAAACTGAATGTCTCTCATCTGAAATCTGGCACCTTTGGACCACTGCAGTGGAAGCTGCCATGTGGCCCAGAAGCTGAAGGAAGTGCCTTGCTGGTCGAGAAACCAGAAGGTGAAAGGAAGAAGCCAGCTCTATGATGACATTTACCCTTACCAAGGGGAGAAATGCTCTTGCTTTGACAGTGTCCAGATCTACCCCTATGAAGGTCAAAATTTGCACTGGCTCGATAACTGACTTGGGAAGACTGAGAAGGAAACCTACAGAAGTGAGCACTTGCTGGGTCACTTTCAAATCTGACTTGACTTGGTCTGGAGACTGACCCACTATGAGCCAGTCATCCAGGTATGGGAATATGGAGATACGTTTTCTCCTTAGGAATGCCACTACTACTGCTAGGCATTTTATGAACACCATTGGAGCTGATGTTAGGCCGAAGGGCATTGCTTTGAACTGGTAATGGCCTGAAGGCAGTTTGAACTGGAGTACTTTCTGTGGGAGCACCTGATGGGAATGTAAAAGTAGGCATCCTTTAGGTCCAGGGAGGCTAGCCAGTCCCCTGGCCTTAGAGAGGGAAGAATTATTCCCAGAGTCACCATTTTGAACTTTGGTTTTAACGGATGTTTGTTCAGGTATCTCAAGTCTAGGATGGGCCGCCACTCCTCTGTTTTCTTTGGGTAAGAAAGTATCTGGAGTACAGACCTTTGCCCCTGTGGATTGTAGGAACTCTCTCTATGGCCCTTAAGGCCAGAAAAGATGAAACCTCTGCTTCTAGGGCAATGGTTTCGGAGATGTTTGCAGGTGGAAAAGATCTGGCTCTCAGCTTTGGAAACTTTTTGAAGCTGAGAGCCAGTCTCTGGCTTACTACCTCCAAGACCCACTTGTCTGAGGTAACAGACATCCAGTCCTGGAAGTAGTAAGTGAGCCTGCCTCCTACAGGAATGGGGGAGTCGACCCAGGCTGACACATCAGGGTATCTGCTTGGCAGGAGCCTTAGGCTGAGAGGTGGATGCAGTCCTGCTCATCCCCCTTCTACCCCTCCCTCTGAGGAACCCCCTCTGGGAAAAAGGAGAGGAGGCCTGTGCTTGGTAAAAAGGCATATGAAAAGGCCTGTCCCTAGCTTGCTGCCTTTGAGGAGTTGCCTGCCTTTCCTTGGCCTGTGCACTCATATAGGTGGTCCTGTATTCATCCACATCTTTTTCATATAACTCTCTGTCTGCTCCCCAAACAGAGAATTATTAACTACAGGGAAATCCATAGCCTTAGCCTGGGTATCCTGAGATAGGCTAGTACACCTGAGTCAAGCTAGTCTCCGAAGAGCCACAGATGTAGCCATGACTCTAGATGACATCACTAGAGTCCACAGAAGCATGAAACTGAATCTTCGATGCCTCATTCCCATCAGCAGCCACCTCCTCCAGCTCCTTGACAAGTTGGGGGGAGGCCTGCTTAGCCAATGCCAGTACAGTGTCCCACCTGGACTTCTGGTACCTAGCTGTATAGGCCATGTAATTAGCCTGCCTGAGTCCCAAAGAAGATGCCATGTACTGCCTCTTTGCCATGGCATCCAACTTCCTGGAGTCTTTATCTTGGGGGGGAGGGGTGAAGCCAAGGGAATGTTAGCCTTACCACAGGCTGCAGCCTGCATGACCCCAACATGGCCGTAATGCTGGTACAAGTACTCCGCACTTGAGCCTGACAGCATGTACCTCTTGTCCATCCCTTAACAAATATATTTCAAAAACCACAACCTGTTGACAACCCTACTCCAGTGAACATGGAAAATATTCCCCCCCCCAGACTTTTCATACATCATTCAGGGTCTGCACCGGAAGACATATGAAGAGAGACTAAAGGAGCTTAATATGTATAGCCTCAAGGAAAGGAGGGGGGGCATGATAGAAACTTTCAAGTACCTCAAGTGACTCAACAAAGTCCAAGAGGTAGCATCTTTCAAAAAGAGGTGTGCAAGAACAAGGGGCACAATTTGAAGATGAGGGTGGCTCAGAGGTAATTAAGGAAGTATTTTTCAGAGAGGGTTGTGGATGCATGAAATGGTCTTCGGAGGAGGTTGTGGAGTCAAAAACAGTGGTTGAATTCAAGCATGCATGGGACAGTCATAAGGCAATTCTAGGGGTTGGGGGTAGAAAGAAGTAGGCTGTTGGTTAACTAGGATCTGCAGCTTATTCATTAGGTAGGGAAATGGGCAGACTGGGTGGGCCAAGTGGTCCTTATCTGCCGTCAAATTCTGTGTTTCTATGTATAATCCCCAATGCTACTGATAATAAAAGGCATACTGAGGCTGATGACTGGGCCATAGTGGTTAACAAACCCAAGACCAAAATGAGTCATAGGGCTTATCGATTCGAATTACATCTACAAAACAGGCTTAACCCATTACTAGAACATAAAGAGCTATCCCACCTCACAAGTAGTGAACCCCCAATGGATTGTGATCAAGGTTCATCATCAGTGGAAACATCCAAATAAATGAAATCCCCTGAACCTCCAGTAAGCAGTCTCCCAGATAAATCTAATCAAGAGCCTACTGATATTTTTAATGTCCCTCAAAACTCTGTATATGTTCCACCTGAAAGTAAATCCCCTCCTCCTTTTTGTATTGGGGGATTCTATTGTCAGATTTGTTGATAAATATGTATGTAACACCAATAAGCAATATTACACCTGTAGTAGTTACGGGGGAGGGGGGGCTAAAGTTTCAGAGTTAACTAATGCGACTGAAGTAATATTTAAAAGTGCCGGTGATCACCAGTTAGTCATTGTGCATGCAGGGACAAATAATATCAGTAAATGTTCCATTGACAAAATAAAAAAATGAATACATGGAACTTACAGAAGCTCTAAAGAGCAAAGGTTGCCAGATTTGCTGTTTGGAAATTTTACCTATACCCAGGACCGGTACCTTCAGGATGAAAAAAATCAAAACAATAAATGAGTGGTTGCATAAATGGTGCCTTAAAAACAACTTCCACTGTTTAATGTACTGGGAACAATTTGAAGTTAACCCCTGCTACTATAACTGGGACAGCCTCCATTTAAGCGGCAGAGGTAACTCTGTACTAGGTAAAAAAAGTTTGAAACGTGCATAATTTTATTTGTTTAAACATTTGGTTACCGAGGAAGGTACACCGAGCCGAGGCTCAATTGCATTTGCGACCCGGGGGAGGGGAGACAGGGATACATACATTAATTCATACATACATACATTTTAAGCAATAGACAGCTACTGAGTGAGGTTATTACAAGATCATTTGGTATACACCAGTAATGTACTGTAGCATAGGGTGTTCACTTAGCACACAACATTCGATCTGATTATACAACAGTAAGTGCACAACAATAAGTACAACAAGAGTAAGTGCTATGTGAGACTATTCACTGGGACCTCAGTTAATAGGAGTTGGTTTGGCCCTCTTCACAGGAGCACGCGAGGGGTGGTAGGAGGTGGATCTGCTGTTTACAGGGATAGTGAGAGGAGGAGTTCCTGATGGAGGGGGAGAGTTTGTTCCACAAGCTGGGGAATCTATAGAAGAAGGCATATTTACCAGCTGTGGAGGATGGCCTTGGCAGGGAGAAGGACCTGGCATCCTTGTGTCTCAGCTCATAAGGGGGGTGAGAGACCATGGAGAGAGATTCTGATAGGTAGGAAGGAAGCAGGATGAATCAGTATTTGGATATGAGATTGAGAAAGTGGATATAGCATTGGTGGGAAAGAGGAGTTAGGCCTAGAGGGGAGTAGAGGGAGCAGTGGTGGATCTGGCTGAGGAGTTTGTGGCAAAGCAGCAGAATGCATTTAGGAGGGTGTCCAGTCTAGTTAGGGCTGATGCAGTGGCAGTACTGTAAACCACATCCGCATAATCAAATATGGGAATAATCATTTTGGAGAAAGTATCATGCCTTGCAGGCAGCTGGAGAGAGTCTCTGTTCTGGTAAAGCATGCCTAGTTTGGGGTGAAGCTTTGAAGATGTTGCTTCAATGTGGTTTGAAAAAGATAAGTGAGGATACAGCCAGACACCGAGGTACTTATATTTTGTGACTGGGTCAAGTGGTGTCCCATCCAGTGAGGTGATGTGTGGGGTTGGGGGGGCTCTGTTTAGTTTTTGTACAGATCCGAAAGTCGTAGACACTGTTTAGGAGGTATTTAATTTCAGTTGGTTGTTCCTCAACCAGCACTGAATGTTATGGAAGTCGTTCTGGAGAGTGGCTTGGACTTCATTAAAGACAGGACCAGAGGTATAGAGAATAGTGTCATCCACATACATGTGTATGTTGGAGGTGGTGCAGGTGGAGGGAAGGTCATTTATGAATAACAAAAATAGGATGGGTCCGAGAACTGATCCTTGGGGCACACCCATGAGAACAGGGAGAGAGGGGGATGTGGAGTCAGTGATTCTGAACAATTGGACCCTGTGCGTTAGATAGGATTGGAACCACTGGACTGTATTAGGGCAAGTCCAGCTGAAACTAGTTTCGCTAGGAGGAGAGGGTGGGAGACAGAGTTGAAGGCCTTAACCAGATCGATAAATACTGCTGCAGTTAACTGGCCTTGGTCAGATGCGGTGTGGATGTGATTAGTGATACACAGGAGTGAGAAGATTGTCGAGTGTTGCTTTCTGAATCCACATTAGTTGGAGGAGATGAGATTGATAGCAATGAGATACCCTGAAAGTCTTGTGTGGACCAAGGAATCTGGTAGTTTGGCCATGGATGGGAGAAGGGAGATTGGCCTGCAATTACCAGGCACTGAGGGGTCACCACCTCTGTGAAGGGGATTTATGCAGGCTGATTTCCAGGCCTGCAGGACTGTGCCTGACGTGAAGGAGAGGTTTAGGAGATGGGTAAGTGGATTTGCGATCCCGGGTGCCAATATAAGCAGGAGCTTTGGGTGGATTTTGTCCCAGTACAGTCCTGTGGTTCCAATCCTATCTAACTCAGGGTCAATCGGTCAGAATCGCTGACTCCACATCCCCCTCTCTCCCTGTTCTTATGGGTGTGCCCCAAGGATCAGTTATCGGCCCCATTCCCTCATCGACTGGGCCCTCACCACTCACACCCATAGGGTCATTAAATCTGGTACTCTAACAGATGCCTTCAGTGACCATTGTATGACTTTCCTGGTGTGTAGAGTTCACAAAGTAAAAGCCCCCTATAAGACACTACAAATCCGGTCGTGCAAATCCCTGAACATTGCCCTGCTTCTTTATGATTTGACCAACATTAACTGGGCACCCATATCTGATGCCAGCAACCTGGAAGTCGCAGCTAACTACTTCAGAGACTGATTCCTTGAAGTCTGGAATCAACATGCACCGTTACGCCGTGCTTGAGTCCAAGGTAACCACCTCCCCTGGATTTCTCCAGAACTCATTGCTTGCCAAAGAGCGCATGATGCAGCCTGGAAGCTCTATAAAAGTACAAAGCTTCTTAAAGATTATGAAGTCTACCGGGTCCTCAGAAACAAATTCATGAAAGCCACTCGTTTGGCTAAGGCTGAGTACTTCAGCTCTACTTTTAACTCTAATATAAATAACCCATCCAAATTCTGGAAAGTAATTCACTCACTTTTCTCCCTGCAGGCTCCCCCTCCCTCCCCCCTCCTCTAAATAAACAATACTATCATCTCTGACCACCCTAGTGTTGCCGCAGCTTTCAATTCACACTTTACCTCTTGCGCTTCTGCACTACTAGGCTCCCTTCCAACCATAAATCAGTCAACCTCCTCTCCTACTAGAAGTCCACCTCCCCCACCTCACAGTTTTTCCTTCTCTAAAATCCTGACAACTGATATACTGGTGACTTTGGAAGCCCTTAACCTGAGTAAAGGTAGCTCACCTGATGGGTTTGACCTGAAGCTACTAAACCTGTCTGCTTCAGCCATTGCTCCCCCACTGGCTGCTCTTCTCAATCTCTCATTTCAATTGGCTGAAATTCCCCTAGGGTGGAAACATGCAATTGTCCTCCCACTCCCACTGTGTGGCGACACCTCCTCCCCTGAGAACTACCGCCCTATGTCACTCCTCCTTACGTTAGCCAAACTTCAAGAACATCTAGTCCTAGCCCAACATCTAGTCATTAGCCTGCCAACTTCCTCTTCCGGTCGCACGCCTGCAATACTAACTGCCTATGGTGCCCTCTGTCTCTTATTGTTACCACAGCCAGCTGCCTACTCAAGCTGCTCATTATATGAATATTATCTCAAAGTATGTTATAACTGAGTATTTTTTCTTTTAGTTGTTTTGGTTGTTTATTGTGCATTCTTTTACTACCTCTGTATGTATGTTGACCCTCATCCTTTGACGTGGAACCTTTGTAAACGAACAGCTTCTGCTCAAAGGTATTTGTAATCAGAGATTTTAATAAATAAATAAATAAATAAAACTGTCCTAGTACCTCTCTGACATTAATTTCTTCACCCAATATCAATTTGGTTTCCGAAAACATCACTCTACTACTACCTCACTACTTTGGATCACTGATGTGATCCTGTCAGGCATGGATTGCGGACACATCACAACTGCCATTTTTATTGATCTTGCTAAAGCTTTTGACACTGTTTCCCACTCCCTCCTACTCTGCTCCCTCTCATCAGCTGGGCTGTCTGAACACACCATAAAATGGTTCAGTACATACCTAAACGACTGCTCACAGTCAGTAAAAATATCTGACTACATCTCCCCTCCACTACCCATATGCTCTGGAGTCCCCAAGGGGTCCATACTAGGCCCAATTCTCTTCTCTATTTTCCTGAATGATCTTCCATCTGTCTGTACTTCATCTTCTATACATATGTAGGCTGATGATGTGGTTCTTTTCTCCTCAGGGCCATTGCCTTTGGATGTCGCCACCGGGCTCCAACGTGATTTCAATAATGTCCAGAGCCGGTTTCAATCTCACCAGCTCTTCCTAAATGCCAAGAAAACAGTGACCATGACATTCGGAATGCAACAGAAACTGTCAAGGCTCCCATCTGCCCCCACTTCATTACCCTCTACAGGGCAACTACAGATGCCACGGAGTCTTTCAGGTATTTGGGCTTTTGGCAGGATCAACATCTCTCTTTCTCGGACCACATAGATGCCATAATGAAAAAGCTTCACCCTAAACTCAACACCTTATATAGATACCGCTCCTGCCTCCTGTCCCAGGCAAGGCGTGAACTGATCCAAAAAATGATCCTCCCGATTTTCAATTACTGCAATATCATCTACTGTTCTGCTCCTGCCACCTCCTTAGCTAACTTGGTACACTTTTCAACTCCTTCTGTCAGTTTGCCCTGGATGCACCTCTCCTTACCCATCACTGCCACCTGCATCGAACTCTAGCCTTCCCTTCCCTAGCAAATAGGTGACTGCATCACTGTGCATATTTTATCTCTAAGTACTGGCTTGTCTCACTCCCTCCTTATCTTACTTCCTTAATCTCCCCCCCACCCACTCCCTCTCGCCTTCTAAGATCCCATGACCACAGAACTCTGTCAGTTCCCTGGAGATCCACCTGAACTGGCCAATCCTCCTTCGCCTATCGTCTTTCTAAACTGTGGAATACTCTGCCTACACAAATCCGATCCTCTTCCCCTCCTGGCTCATTAAAAAAACACTACATAATTTCCTGTCTCCTAATTGCACTTGCCCCTAGCTTCCCCCCCTTCCTTGTCCTACATACTGTCTGATGCCCTGTTTGTCTAAGCATTACCTAATCAATGCACTTATAGATTTAGAGCTTAGTTCTGCTCCTAGCTGTGTGTGGTTGTTGCTATCTCTCTCTCTCAAATTGTCTATCTCCTCAGCCTGAGGGCCTCGCCCTGGTCTCTAGCTTGATTCTCTGTCACAGTGTTATTTTACCCCTCATGCTGCTTTTTACTACTTAGTCCTTATATAGTAAGCCATTGGACACACTTGTAATTATTTTAGCCACTATCTATCTCACCCACAAGTTCCCAGTATAGGATTAAACTATTCTACCCTGTAATATTTGCTTTTTATGCTATTGTGTAAATAGTTTGTAATCTAAGCTTTTTATGCTTTTGTGTAAATTGTGTGTACTCATTGATACTATGTAACTCCCATCACCCTCTCCCCCAGGTCGTACCGGGAGATGAGCAACTTGTTGTTCAGTGTACCTTACCTGGTGAAACTTTTCAATAAATAAATAAATAAAATCCCATCCGGGCTGGATTTGGAGGTATTTAGTGAGCAGAGAGCCACAAGGACCTCTTGTTCAGAGATGGGTGCAAATTGGAAGGAGGCATTGCAGAGGGGGTTGTAGGCTTGCCTAGCTTGTGAGGAAGTTGGGATTTAAAAAGAGACCAGGCCTTGTCCCAGTATTTTCATAAGACGAGGATATGTGATGTGATCCAGGGGTGGTGGCACTTCTTTACCCTTGACTTTTTCATTGGGGCATGGGAGTCCCAGACTTTTGTAAATATATGCTGGAACCTGGATAGGGCAGAACTAAGTTCTAAGGGGGCTTGGGGTAAAACCTCCAAATCCATTTTAGACAATAAAACAAAAGTATGCAACATCCTTTTGATCAATGGTAGAAGTTTAAATCCTCACAAAAAATCAGAACTAGAAATAATTTTACACCATGATAGCACTGATATTGCTGCTATCATGGAAACTTGATGGGCTTCAACCTGTTCCTGGTCCACAGAAATCTCTAAAAATAGGGACAACAGGAAGGTTGGGGAGTGTGTATTTATGTAAAGTCAGATACTGAATGCTCACAATACGATGTTATTAATACTTACAACGAAAATATTGAAAGTGTATGGATTCAACTGAACTTAAGGAATAAAACCAGAATTTTCTTTGGTACGTTATAGACCACCAGCTAGTAGTATAGATTATGATACTGCCCTAGTAAATTAAATCAAGACTATGTCCATTATGGGTGACAGAACTGTAGCTGGTAACTGTAACTTTAATCTAACAGGTGTATGTTGGGAATCACTTGCTGGTGAAACGCTACTGAAAAATTACTTTTTAAATGTGATCCTTGAATCGGGTCTTGATCAAATGTTTATGGAACCAACTAGGGAGAGAAGCATATTGGATTTGATATTTGCCAATATCGGCAGTGATTTAGCAGAAGTTAAAGTGCATGGCCCGCTCAACAACTGCAATCATAGCATGGTATACTGTTGTCTATTAGATTTGCAACAATGTGGGCACTCTTACCATTAGAGACTACAGTAGGGCCAAATATAAAGACATCAACACATTTCTTCTTTCATTTGATCGGTATGATATTATGTCACCCTTACCCACTGAAGACTGCTGGTTATTCTTAAAGAACTTATTACTACATGTGGAGAATGAGCTTGTACCATTTAGGAAAAAATGCAATAAAAAAGTAAAATACCACTCTGGTTCTCCAGAAGTATTAAATGGCTTATAAACAGGAAAGTTAAAACATTTGCTAGATACAAAAAAAAAACAAAAAAAACTCCCATTAGAAGAAGTAAATAGAAAAACATCCTCAAACTAGTTAAGATCACTTTAAGAATGGAGCAAAAACTTTTTGAATTTTAAATGGTGCAGTGAAAGGATTATTTTAAATCCTTTTATACATATCTCTATAGTGCAAAAAATTATTCTAAGTCTGTTGACCCACTAGTTTAAGGTGGTTCACTTATTCAGGACCAACAGCAGATAGCTAGTATATTTAATAAATACTTTTACACCGTTTTCAACAAAAAGGGTTGTTATTATGAGCCACATCTTACACCCAATATTACTCCCAGCGAGTTTTGAAAGGATGAGGTCTTGGTAGTTTTAAAATCACTTAACTGTAACTCCTCACCAGGTCCTGACAGACTCCATCTGAAACTGCTCAATGAGTTATCACCAGTTGCATGTTACCCCCTTACAATCCTATTTAATAAATCCATACTTAGAGGTCATATTCCAACAGATTATTGGAATGCTTCTATTATATCAATTCACAAAAAAGGTTGCAAGAGCTCAGTCACTAATTATCGACCAATTAGCCTTACTTCTCATGTTTGCAAGGTTCTGTAAAAATTACTTAAGCAATGTTTTGTTATGGAACAATACTCTTTGGTATTATCTGATCCCACTCAGCATGGGTTTAAAGTTAGAAGGCCTTGTATCACTAACTTGGAGTACTTTTATGAAAACACCAGAAGAGTCTTGATCTTGGAATCCCTATAGATATTGTTTTACTGGACTTTACAAAAGCATTTGATAAAGTTCCACATCGTGACCTGATTGAGAAGTTAGACAAAATGGGCTTTATTTATTACCTTCTGAGATGGACTAGAAATTGATTAGAACTGAGAACTCAAGATGCTAGAATAGGTAATCACATTTCTGACAAGGGCACTGTGAGTTGTGGTGTCCTCCAGGGATTGGTGCTGAGGCCAACGCTCTTTAACCTTTTCATCTGTGATTTAAGCAATAATGCATGACAGGCTGTGTATTATACTGGGATAACCTCATGCCTGGGGTGGTTGGGCACAAGGCCACAGGATGAGTGTATCCAACAACCCTATAAGTGAGGTTATCCCAGCACGACACCCACCCTGGAGTGCATTATTGTTATTATACAGTGGCTCATTGTTATACAAAATAAAAAAATACATTTACAAAATGTTTTTAGTAGATTTTTAGTTTGGCGATACATCTTTGTTTCTGAAGAGAAGAATACAACAATCATCATACAAATCAATACAGTGAGGTTGTACTCTGGGACTAGACACGTGATGTTGTACTAGGATAACATCACGAGCCCAGTCCCAGACTGACCAATCAGAGGCAAGCATTCTTTCTTGCCATTGTATAATTACACCATAATATTATAAACCGTCTAAGAAAATTTGCTGATGATACTAAACTGGCTGGTGAAGTCGATACTGAATCCAAAGCTGAGTATAATCAACGATTTGAAACAAATCAAAATCTGGGCTTTATTTAACAGGATGGAATTTAACTGCAATAAATGCTCCCTCTTACATTTAGGTAGAAATAACCATCTACTTACATACAAGTAGAATGGTCATTTCAACTAATGCACAACATAAAGAGATTCTTTGTGTCAAGAAATGAGCAGTGTATTCTTTTGTAATATAGAACTTACATTAAACCTCATCTCGATTATGGTTCTCCATTATGGTCACCATATTTAAAGGGAGACATCAAATTGATAGAGAGTGTCCTGTGGAGAACCACCAAAATAATCCCTCGATTTAAGAGTCTGGCTTATGAAGCACGGTTGTCAGCCTTGGATTTGGTCTCCCTTGAGGATAGATTATGTGGTGATCTAATTTTCCTGTTCAAGATATTACAAGATCCTGAATTAATGCATCATTGTGGTCTATCCTTCTGTGATAGACCATTCAATGTAAGATCACATAATAAACAACTTAAAGTGCATTTTAGCAACACCAAGAAACAAGCTCACTATTTCTCTATAAGTCACTAAAGCTTGGACTGTCCTACCACAGAATTTAGTAGAGATCTCATCATTTGAGAAATTTAAGCATAATTTAGACAACTATTTAAAGCTCCAGTCATTTTGACACCAATTGCCCACTAGGAGTGGGAGATGGACTAGATGGGCATTTGGCCCTTTCCATCTTTTTCCAATTAAATAACAAAGTAAATAAAACATTGGATTCCATAAAGATGGACTATGTGGCTATTTTGCTATGGTTTTGCATCTACCTCTTTCTATGGTTTTGCATCTACCTCTTCCCCCACCCAGGGGCCACTAAGTTTAATACCATTTCCTCAGAGGATACCCATGAAGAGGAACTGCTGGACCATGGTGGGCTCTGGAAGAGTGAACATGGTGGGTCAGATGCACAGTCCTCAATCAGTACCACTACATAATTCCTAGAGTGTTCTGGCAGGGTGGGACTGCTGGGACTGATGGTAGTGACAAGGGAAGCTGTGGTGGTCCTCCATAGTGGATACCCCAAGAAGGGTAGTAGAGGACCCCATAGGAGAAGGAAGCAATTTACGGTGGGAGACTTGATTGTGAGGGGGATAGATTTGGGAATAGGAAGGGGGGGAGAAGGAGATATGGTGCCTACAGTACTTGGTGCCATGGCCCAGAGGGAGGGGACATGGATCCTGAGGATCACTAGGGCAGCAGAGCTGGATGTCATTGTTCAGCTGGGGAAACATAGAAACATAGAAGTTGACGGAAGATAAGGACCACAAGGCCCATCCAGTCTGCACATTTTTTCTACCTTATGAATTGCCATAGGCCTTTACTCTGTCAATGGCTAATCTATTCATACTCATCTGTATTGCTCCCTTATGCCTATCCCATGCATGTTTGAAGCCCTGCACTGTATTCATAGCCACCACCTCCTGAGGTAGGCCGTTCCATGCATCCTCCATCCTTTCTGTGAAAAAGAACTTCCTCACATTACCCCTTAATTGGCCTCCCTCTAATTTCATGCTGTGTCCTCTTGTCCTGCTATTTTTCTTATATTGAAACATGTTAGATTCTTTCACCTTGTTAATGCCCTTAAAATGTTTGAATGTTTCAATCATATCTCCTCTCTCCCTTCTTTGCTCTAGGGAATAAATATTGAGGTCTGTTAATCTGTCCTCGTATGTTTTCTGATGCAGTCCCTGCACCATTTTGGTTGCCCTTCTCTGGACTGCCTCCATTTTGTTAATGTCCTTGTGCAGGTGCAGCTTTCAGTACTGCATGCAGTATTCCAGATAGGGCCTAACCAGTGTCTTGTAAAGAGGAATTAATATCTCCATCTTATGACTTGCGATGCCCCTACTAATACACCACAACATCCCCTCTAGCCTTACCTACCGCTTTAGTGGTCTGCTTGGATGATTTCAGGCCATCTGTGATGATGATGCCCAAGTCTCTTTCTTTCATTGTGATTGCCAGCAACTCCCCTCCCAACCTATAGGTGGCTTCAGGGTTTCTCTTCCCTATGTGCATGATCTTGCACTTCTTTGTGTTAAACCCTAGTTGCCACTCTTCTGATCATTTTGCCAGTTTATCCAGATCTCTTCTCATTCTGCCCACCCCATCTGGATCATCTACTGTGTTGCAGATCTTGGTGTCATCTGCAAACAGACAAACCTTACCCTCCAGTCCATCTGCAATGTCACTGATCAAGATATTAAAGAGGACCGGCCCCCGGACTGCTCCCTGAGGTACCCCACTTGTGACTTGCATCTCTTCTTACTGTATACTGTTTACCACCACTCTGTTTTCTGCGTGCCAACCAGTTTGCCACTCAGTTGACCAACTTCTGACCCACCCCGAGCCTACCCAGCTTATTAATCAATCTTCTATGTGGAACAGTATTGAAAGCTTTACTGAAGTCAAGGTAGGCGACATCAACTGCACCCCCTTGGTCCACCACTCTGGTTACCCAGTCAAAGAAATCTATGAGATTAGTTTGACAGGACCTTCCTGTTGTAAACCCATGCTGTCATGGATCCTGTGCTCCTATGGATTCCTGGTGTTGCACTATCCTTTCCTTAAGGAGTGCCTCCATAATCTTGCCCATTACTGAGGTAAGACTGACTGGTCTGTAGTTCCCTGCCTCCTTCCTGCTACCACTTTTGTGGAGCGGGAACACATGAGCCCTTCTCCAGAGCTCTGGGAGCTCTCCTGTGCTCAGAGACTTACCAAACAGTTCTGCTAATGGCTCTGCTAGTTCCACCCATAGCTCCTTTAGTACCCTGGGATGTATGCCATCAGGTTCCATTATCTTGTCCACCCTGAGCTTAGTGAGCTCTTGTAGGACCCTTTCTTTTGTGAAGGGACTAGTGCATACCTTCCCCCCCATGTTCATGGTGCTGAGCTGTGGGCCCTGCCCTACCTTTTCCTCAGTAAATATTGAGCAGAAGTATCTATTTAGGATAGATGCTTTTCCTTGGCCCTCTTCCACACACTCCCCGTTATCCCCTTTGATCTTAGCAATACCCCCCAGACTTTCTCATTTCACTAATGTACCTATAGACAGTCTTGTCCCCTTCTTTTACTGTTCATGCTAGTGTTTCCTTGGTTTGGGCCTTTGTCTGCCTTACTACCTTCCCTGCTCCCTTAGGGAAGTTTGGTACACCTCCCTATCTTCGTCCCACTGTGTTCCCTTATATTTCCTGAAGGCCAGCCTTTTGGCTCTGACCTTTTCTGCTACTGTTTTTCAGAACCAAAGTGGTTTCCTCCTTCTTTTGCTCTTACTTTTTCTTCAACACAATCAGATGTTGCTTCAAGTATTGCATCCTTAATGCTTGCCCACTTTGTCTGTACCCCCTCACCTGTTTGTCTTCTTGCCAGGGATAGCTTAACTTTGTTGGCCATCTTATCAAAATCAGCTCCTTTGAAGTCCCATATTTTTGCCTTGGAATGGGATGATTTAGTTCTAGTGGCCAAATAAAACCATACCATGTGATGGTCACTGGTCCCCAGGTGACCTTCTACCTGGAGATCTGTGATCCTTTCCCCATTAGTCATAGAAACATATAATTTGATGGCAGATAAGGACCGCTTGGCCCACTTAGTCTGCCCATTTCCCTACCTAATGGATATGCTACAGATCCTAGTTAACCAACAGCTTACTTCCTCCTATCCCCACTAGAATTGCCTTATGTCTGTCACATGCATTCTTTTATTTTCCCACTGTTTTTGACTCCACAACTTCCTCAGGAAGGCTATTTCATGCATCCACAACCCTCTCAATGAAAAGATACTTACTCACATTACCTCAGAGCCATCCCCCCCTCTATCTTCAAATTGTGCCCCCTTGTTCTTGCATATGTTTTTTTCTGAAAGATGCTTCCCTCTTGGACTTTATTGATTCCATTGAGGCACTTGAAAGTTTCAATCATGTCCCCCCTCTCCCTCCTTTACTCGAGGGTATACATATTAAGCTCCTTTAGTTTCTCTTTGTATGTCTTCTGGTGCAGATCCTGCACCATTTTAGTTGCCCTCCTCTGGACAGCCTCCACCCTGTCTATGTCTTTGCGGAGATGGGGTCTCCGGAACTGCATGCAGTACTCCAGATGGGGTCTCACCAACTGTCCGTACAGAGGGATAACTTCCTGTTTTCTACTGGTGATGCCTCTCCCTATGCATCCCAGTATCCCCCTGGCCCTCCTTACTGCCTTCTCACATTTCACGCCCACCTTTTGGTCATCTGATATAACTACCCCCAGGTTCCTTTCCATTTTTGTTGTTGTCAGTATCTCACCCCCCATTGTGTACTCTTTCCCTGGGTTTTTGTTTCCCAGGTGCATTACTTTGCACTTCTTTACATTGAATCTAAGCTGCCATACATAGTCAGTACTAGATCGAGGACAGCCCTGTCTCTTGTGGGCTGTTGTACCAGCTGTTTGAGGCTCTCCTCCTGCAGGGAATCCACCATGTGTCTAGTCGTGGTGGATGTTCTTGCTGGTATTGATCAATCTGCATCTGCAATGTTGAAGTCTCCCATTATCAGAACCTCCCTTTTAACTGTCATGTTTTGTATATCTTCTAACAGTAATGTGTCTATGACCTCCCCCTGGTCTGGAGGCATGTAGACAACCCCAGTTCATATGGCTGTCCCATTTCCTGTTTCCAGGGTGACCCACAGTTCTTCTGGCTCCTTATGTGTATTCTGAATTTCTGTAGCTGTGATATTTTCGTTTGCATAAAGGGCCACTCCACCTCCCATTTTTGTACCTCGGTCTCTTCTGAACGGTGCATAGACAGGTACTGAAGTCTCCCAAGTGTGGTTACTGGTGAACCATGTCTCACTAATGGCTACTATGTCCAGCTTAGCCTCTGTAATTTTTGCCTGCATGTCTGGGTTCTTGTTTCCCAGACTGTGGGCATTTGTGTACATTACTTTCCATTGGCCAGATTTTGATGTGTTAGTTGTTGGGTGAGGTCCAGCATTTCCTCTGCGTTTCTTATGGGGAGCTGGACCTTTTTCCTTACCTGGTGATGCAAATGAACTAACAACATGCTGAACTCCTGTTTGATCACTAGCTGAGGGGGGAGGGGTGTTCTTCCCTTTCACTGTATCGGGTGCTGCACCCCTCTGCCCATTTGCTGGTTTAAATATTCTGCAAAGACGTCAATCTTCTGCCCCAATGCACTGACTCCCTCCTCTGTCAGATGCAGTCCATTGAAATTTAAAGAATTTTCGCTCCCGAAACAGTTGCCAGTTACCTACAAATTTGTGTCCTTTTTCCTTTCATCAGCCCTTGAGCCACATGTTTAGCTCCCCTGTCTCCCCTTCTCTGACCTTCTGTCCATCTGCCCCCCTCTCCCAGAATGGCAGGATCTCAGAGAAGGAGATGCCGGATGAAATGGATGACAGTTTGTCTCCTAGACTTGTCAGGTGTTCCTTGGTCTCTACTAATAACATACAAACATAGACTTTGATGGCAGATAAGGACCGCTTGGCCCACCTAGTCTGCCCATTTCCCTACCTACAGGATAAGCCACAGATCCTAGTCAACCAACAGCCTATTTCTTCCTACCCCCCACTAGAATTGTCTTATGTCTGTCCCATGTATTCTTGAATTCTCCCACAGTTTTAGACACCACAACCTCCTCAGGAAGACTGTTCCATGCATCCACTACCCTCTCTGTGAAAAAAATACTTCCTCACATTGCCTGTGAACCACCCTTCCCCCATCTTTAAATTGTGTCCCCTTGTTCTTGCATGTCTCTTTTTCTGAAAGATATAGAAACATAGACCTATTTAGGGCAGTGCTGGGATAATTCAGAGGAATTTCAGGGAGTTGGAGACAGATCTTAGGCAGGTAGTGCATTCAGCAAATTTCACTGAGGTGCTGCCTGTCTACAATGGGGGAAGGGGAGAGGAATCTCCACACCAGGAGCTTCAACTCGTGTTTGAAGGAATGGTGCAAAGAAGAGGGATTTGGCTACATGGGGGATGGGACCAGAGACACACCTGGAAGGAAAGGGCCTATACAGGGTGATGGCCGGCATCTGTCCGGAAGGGGAATTATAGTCCTCAGAGGGCGGATAAAATCTTAATTTTTGCTAAACATTTAAACTAGTCAAGGGGGTGGAGGAAGAAATCAGGGAGGCAGAAACTGCTCCCCTCCACAGGATAAACTTGGAAATAGGGAGAACCTGAGGGGAGAGGAATACTGCAGGGTTCAAATTTATAAAGGAAGCATGGTAGTAGAAATGAAGGGGAATGGGAACAGGAACATTACAATTAGAGAGGGGAAGGAGGGAGTGCAAAAAGGAAAAAGAGGGGTAACGAGCAGAGTGGTAACAAAATCTGGAAGGCTATGTGTGCAAATGCTAAAGTCTAGGAAATAAGATTCCAGACCTACAGGCCATCACAGCAGGTCAACCTGGACATTGTTGCCATTATTGACTCACAGTGCACTGAACACCCTGACTGGGACATGGCTACACCAAGCTATACTTTGTTTATGGAGGACAGGGTATAAAGGAAAAGGAAAGGGGGCATTGTTTAACCAGGAAAGGCACACTAAGCCAGAGCTTACTTCCAGGTGCAACCTGGGAGCACAAGGAAGTTGCTCAGGGTCACACAGTATGCCAGTGGGGGCTGACAGGATTCAAGCTCAGGTTTCCAGATTTGCAGCTCAGTGCCCTTAACCACCACGCTATAATGCCTCCTTAGGAAAGGGTGGAGGGTTGCTTTATGTCAGGGAAAGCATAAAAGCAAAAGAGATACAGAGATACAGAGAATATAGGGGGCAGAGGTACAGTGGGTCACCCTGGAGAATGGGAACAGAGCTAATAGTTGAACTGGCATGATCTACAGATCTTCAGCACAGGTGGAGAAGTTAGATAAGGGGTATCCTGTGGTCTGGGCATGTAGGTAGGCACCCTGCGAAATGAGGACCCACTTGCGGTGCATACCCAGATGGTGAGGGAGTAAGCGAGGGCCGGGGGGTTTGTGAGAGGTGGTGCCATGGTCAGCCGCCGAGCTGGCTCCATGGCATGGTGGGGTGGGTGCTGGCTTGGGGTGGCTGGGATGCAGGGTTCGGGTCTGGGCACACACAGGTATATCTTTTTGCGCCCGGCACGAGTAGGTGAATTTTTTTCCCACTGTTGCACCCCCCCCAACATGCACCACCATGGAGTTGAGAATCTAACAGTAGGGGGGTGGGGGGACGATGTCCCCCACATTAAAGTAAAAATTACTATTCCTTGCACTGTTTTCTCTGTTGCTGGGGTTTTTATTTATTTATTGAAATGTTTCACCAGGAGGGCACACTGAACAACAAGTTGCTTGTCTCACAGTGTGACCTGGGGAGAAGGGGTTACATAGGGTTGTGAAGGATGATCAGTTACAATAGTATGTGGGTAGTACAAACAATACAACATTGTAATATTATGCAACAGTTGGAACACAAGGTATTGTACAATAAACAGTTGTGGAACATTGGGTGAATTACAATACATGCCCAAAATCATACAAAAGAACATATAAATGAGCAAAACAGTAATAATGCAACAGAATTATTATAGTGCATGAGTGTACCAGGAACAGGCTCAAGGTAGTACGCAAGTGCTGTTGGAGTAAAAAGGACGGGGTAGGTTGTGGACACGGGTGACCAAGAAGGGCAGCTGAAGAAGAGAGGGGGAGAGGCAAGAACTGAATATGAGGAGAAGGGATAGCCATTTCCTGATTCACCCTTCAGGATGTTGAGAACCCTGCCGGGGGGGGAGGGGGTCAGGGTAGGAAGGCAGAAACTGAGGCTAGGTATTAAGGAGGGTTAAAGCAGGAGCAGCTGAGGGAGAGGTAATTGTGTAGGGCAGAGGTAAGGGAGTAGTTGTAGGAGTAGTGTCATATTTCAGGGGGGAGGGAATTCCAGATTTTAGGGAAGCGATGGGTGAAACCAGTCTGACCGATGAGGGTGGAGTGGCGAGGGACAATCAAGGTGTGGGTGTCCTTAGATCTGAGAGAGTGGGTGGGGGGAGGTGCAGTGGAGCGAGAGATAGGAGGGAAGCACTCCGAACCAGAATCTGGAAGTTAGTTTGGCACAGTGTGAGATGCATCTGTGAGATAGTGAAAGGAAGGTTAGAGAGTGATAGAGTTCACAGTGGTGGGAGTGGGAAGAGGAGTCAAGAGCAAAGTGGCAGAAGGAGTTAAAGAGAGTATCCAACTTGGTCAGGGAAGATTTGGGAGCAGCACCACAGACTACGTCGCAGTAGTCAAAGATGGGGAGTATCATCTTCTGGACAATTTCACACCTTGCAGTCAGCGGGATGCAACTACAATTCATGTACAGAGCACCAAGTTTTGGGTGCAGTTTCTTCAGGATAGCATCGATATGCACAGAGAAGCTGAGGTGCTGGTCCAGCCAAAGCCCCAGATATCTAAATGAGGAGGTGTTCTCCAGGATGGTCCCATCAAGGGTGTGGAAGGTGGGTAGGGCCAGGAGCCTAGAGAGTCTCTGCCTGGTGCCAGAGGCCATTGAGACTGTCTTCTTGATGTTTAGAAAAAACTGGTGAGAAGCAAACCAGAGCCGAACTTGGTTGAAGTCATGCTGTAAGGTGGTTTCCACAGCAGCAGGGTTTTTGCCGGAACTGTATAAGACAGTATCGTCAGCGTACATGTGGATAGATGGAGATGAGCAGGCTGTGGGAAGATCATTAAGGAAACTGGAGAAGAGTAACGGACCAAGCACTGAGCCCTGAGGGACACCAGTGTTGATAGGGAGTAGAGGGGAGATGGAATCGAGGATTCTCACTGATTGGGTCCCGCCAACAAGGTAGGATTTAAACCAGTTGGTGGCCAGTACATCGCCGAAATTGAATTTTGGCTATGTACAGTCACCATAAGGATGATCGTCTTCCGGCGATCGCCCTTAAGACATAGAATCTAGATAAGGTACTGTTGGAAGCCATTGGCAAAATGACAGACAAAGGGGAGGTGCTGCTGGTGGGAAACTTCATTCTGCTGAATGTAGATTGGAGCCTCCCAGCTGACTTCAACTAGAAGCACGGACATCATGAACTCCCGGGGGGGGGTCGCATTCCTCTGGCAACTAGTCAGCAAACCTACTCATGAGGGGGAACTAGTGGACCTGGTACTCACGAGCAGAGACGGTGTTGATAACATCAAGGGTGGGGGCCACCAGAGAACCAGCGATCACTGTAGAGTGTGGTTCAATACAAGGACAGCTGGAGAATCGAACCACACAAGGGTGAGGGTGTTGAACTTCAAGCGAGCAGATTGCATAAAATGGGTGTATGCCTCATGGATGAACCTGTTAGGGGAGATGACCTGGGTTGGGTAGAGGAATAGTGGGTGAAGCTACAGAAGAAGAGGGCATAGTGAAGGCAACAAATCACTGCATCAAGCAAGTAAGCAAAAGCAAGAGGAAAAAGAGACTGCTATGGTTCTCAAAAGAGGTGGCTAAAAGGGTAAAAGCTAATAGAATAGCATTCAGAAGGTATAAGGAGACGCAGAGAGAATGGAGGATAGGGAGGTTACCAGAGGAAACAGAAACAGGAAAAGCAGTAAGGGGCACAAAGATGCATACTGAAGAGAGAATGGCCCAAGTGGTAATGAAAATGAACAAGACATTTTTTTAAGTATGTAAGTCAAAAGGGAAGATCAAGGGAGGGATTGTAAGGTTAAATAGGGAAAGAGAAAACTGTGCAGAGGGGGGCCAGGAAAAAACAGACACCGTGAGCAAAGGAGCAGAAATATATTCCATGAGTTGGCGACTAGTCCTCTGTGATGAGCTGCAGTTGCCATTTACACTAATACTGCATTATTATCCATAGACATTCATTATGCAGCATTAAGACACTTAAAAATAGTAATAATGCAATGGGTATTTTGATTACAGGCAATAGATAGAGATAAGGGATATAGAGTAATATAAAAAATGTCCTAAATGAAAAAGGTAACTAAGGACATGCATACTGTTTTAACATGTCTGAATTAGTAGAATAATTATATAGTTTTGCTGAGGTATGTTTCTATACTGTTTTTAATTTATCAAAAATGCACTTTTCACCCTTATGTCTATTTATCAGCCACTTATTTATTGAATTTTTGTCAGGCATATGGTCTCTATGACAACCATCTATGGCATCTTGTAAATGTCACTACTATGAGCTTCTACTTAAGAAATCCTCTCTTTGAATTAGCACTCCTTTGATAAAGGATCATAGTATTAAAAACAAGTCAGGCAACTGTTCTAGGCGTTTGTCCATTTTTTTCAGTTTGGAAAATAAAAAGAGGCATGCCTGCACTCTGAAGCCTAAGAGTAGCATCTTCATTTCAATATGTGAAGGTGGTGAGTGCCTAATTTTTATGTTTGCTTGTATGCATGTGCAAGAAACATTTTGTGGCAGCTTGCTGGAGTAGCGGGTTGTGGAGGTGCGGCAGTGTTGTGGCCAATACCAGCAGTGCTTTTTGGGGCTGGTCTCTGTGGTGCCAATGGAGGAGCATGCTGTCGATGACAGCAGTTTTGAAGTGTGCCACCAACCTGAAAGAAATTTGCCACTGCAATCAGGGAGTGCCTCGTCTTTGGAGAATCAGCTGTTTTTCCTGAACAGTATGATGTTGGGGTGGTACCTGATTGTAGCAGCAAATAGCAGCTTGCCTTGTCTGGTGTCACTTTTCAATAAACACAGTGGCGGCTGTCGCCGTCCGCCTCTCACAGTCCCCATGAAAGCTGATGGGGATGTCCAATCCCCCTGTCAGCATGCCTCCTCCCCAGTTCATTTATTTATTTATTTTATTTATTTAGTTTTTGTTGGCCGGGTAAGTGCACTAGACAAATCCTGCCTATTTTCAGGCATGACCTGGGGGAGGGGGATACAGATGAATGCCAACTGACTTTGAACCAGATTAAGCTGTTGGTGGTATTTTTTTTTAGTGAATGAAGGAAATTTGGCCATGACACCGGGGAAATTCCCCTACTCGGTGGCTGCTTCGTGGCTGGTAGGGGTCCTGCTGACATCAGTCTGCATTATGGCAGACGAGTCGGAATGTTGCCAAGGTATGGAGGTCGGAGAGAGTGCGGTATCTGAGGAGTTGCAAACTTTAACTACAGAGGATGTTTTAGTACTAAAAGGAAATGTTGTCATGCTGGAAACAGCACCGGAAAGAGGTACTGACTTACTGGAGTTGGCTGGTGATATTCCAGCATTGGAGAGAATGCATTCGGCAGAGGTTTACCCGGAAACTGGTATGTCTACTACTTCGTCTTCTTCTGCTTGCGTCAGCTCTTTGCCAAAAGTTGCACCGGAGGTTCCAACAGAACTGCCTGATCTGGGGAGTGTTTCTACGGGGAAGACTTTTGCTGATGGACCTACGGTGTCACAGTCTGTGCGACAGCAGTTCGGGATTCGAGCTACAACTAAGGACGGTTTCCTGACGGACTGGTCAGAATCTACTGCCTTAACTGACTCTGGGTGGAAAAAGACTGCATTGGGTAAATGGATCCCGGATTTTTCGTGGACTTCTTCGTCTCCTGCCACTTCTTCATCGACTATGCATGCCACCAAGACTACACTCCTGAGCTCAGGTACAGACTTTGTGCTCACAGACTCTAATGTTTCCAGTAAACAGGTTGTTGTGGGTGGGGAGAGTGATTTGGCTTTTTCTAAGCCAGGCACCTCCAAGGCTGGGGTTTTCAGCATTTCACACGGTCAGGAAGGTGCTGTATTTAAGCAATAAGGCACGACAGGGTGTGTGTTATCGTGTAATAACGTCACTCCTGGGGTGGGTTGAAGCACGAGGCGAAGCCGAGTGCTTCCACCACCCCAGGAGTGACGTTATTACACGATAACACACATCCCTGGAGTGCCTTATTGCTATTATACAATGGCTCGGTGGTAACAAAAATAAAAAAGAAAAGTATGTTTTTATTTATTTTATTAGATTTTTCTGTGGGTAAGTATACATTTCAAAAGAAATCCCTATTTTTGTACCACTGGGTGGCGCTGTTGCTTGGCTGATGCTGTGTGCACAGTCCTGAAGCACTTGTCATTGAGGTTCTCTATGTGATGCGAGGGACGTTGAAATGCCGCTTTCATGTCAGAGCTTTTGTTTCACTTTTGAATGTCTTCAAAAGTAGCTGTGGAAACACGATAAGCAACTAACAGTTCGCGGTCGTCACTGGAGGCTGGTAGTTTTATGTGAGTTCCGTTGTTTTTAGTTGCAATGAACAGCGAGGGCAGAGTGGGAATGTTTGACTGCTTCGGACAGTCAGCGCGGTTAGTCAAGCCGCTCGGTTTCGATACTGAAATGCTGGCAGCAAATCCATTGATTGAATTCTGTGACTCAATTGTGGTGGTTGTTTTTAATCTGAGAGGCTAAGAAAATGGGGCGGGGGGCGGCGCTAAAAGTGTCACGGATTAATGAGGCTTCACAGCAGCAGTGTCTGTAGGACTGGTAGCATGATTTGTGTTATGCGGTCATATGTGTGTGCCTTGACTTAATACAGTGATGTTATAGCTTAATATCATCACTGTCCGAGGCACACACTGACCAATCAGAGTCCAGGAAATTTTCTTGCCATTGTATAATGCAAAATAAAAAGAGTCTGCTTCACAACCACATGCAGAAAGCTACCCATGTCGGAGTTGTTTAAAATAAATTAGAGCAAGCACCACGTCAGTAATGCAGTGCGTGTTTCATATAAGGGGGGTCTCTAGAACACCCAGATAGATATTATGTTTTTAAACAACTCTTGAAAAATTCCATCGGTTTTTCCACGAAGTTTATGCCTTAATACATATCTCAGGGAAGACTCATTTGATGTGAGCTTTCAAGCTAATTTACATTTGGAGAGATTTTGGGAAAAATATGCTCTGCTTAAGAATACCCCCTTATGGTCTCCCTTTTTTGCCATTCCTCTTACCAGGCCTCAGGTTCGTTTTGTCACCATCATGTTTCGTAACGAAGGGGTGAATGTGAGTAACATTTATCACTGGCTTCAATCTAAATGTGATATATTAGGACCCCCTGAGGCATTACTTGATACTGAGGGTATTTGGATGGGTGGCTGGAAATTTAAGGTGAAACTTTTCCAGGTTAATGCTGACATTGTTCACCTCCCTAATAGCTTTTTCCTAGGTAAGGATAGGGGAGTTTGTTTTTATGGTGGGCAGCCCAGAGCCTGCTACAAATGTGGAGCTCGCACTCACATTAGTAGTGTATGTGATATGTTGAAATGTCCCTTATGTGGGGGGTTTGGTCACTCAATGGACATGTGTGATAACATATTTCAATGTAATTTATGCGATGAAAAGGTCATGCCTTTCATCCAGTGTCCTTGGCAAGACGTAATTGCACAGATGGATGGGATCAAGATGATTTGTTGCGTAAAGCTCAGACTAAAAGAAGGGATTCTATTGGGACTATTCCCCTCAGTACACCCATTGTTCCTGTTCTTCAGGTACCTAGTGGACTGGCTGATTCTCGAAAGGCGGAGGAAGGGACTGTAGGAATTACTGAGCCTCAGGTTCCAATTGAAAAACCTGTACCTAGGCCTTTAGTGTCTGGAAGGCAGAGTTCTGGACTATCCATGCCTCCTCCTTTTGAGACTGTTAAGAGTAGACAATTCACTAGGGCCTCTCTCAAACAGCCTGCTGCAAGTCTGCTTCCCACTGATAATTTTTTTCTACCTTTACAAGATGAACTAGGGGATTCAGACTTAGAATCTGATGCATCTCATCGGTCTGAATTAGTTACTGAAGATGAGGATAGCAAGGCAACGGAGTTAGCAAAGGAAAAAAAAGGAAAGAAAGGGAAAAAAAGGAAGGTTAGTCAGAAGCATGGGACTTGATTTTCTTGTATTTTTGTATGGCTTCACTACAACTGGCATCTTATAATGTTTGCAGTTTGAAAGCATTTCAAAAACAGATTTCCATACTGGCATACCTGGGTTCTTTAAAACTAGACATAATCTTTTTGCAAGAAACCAGGGTTTCCTCTCTCTTTGAAGTTGAACAACTCAAAAGAAGGTGAATCTGGGGGCCATCTTTTTGGACCTTCAGGATGGACGCTGCAGATGGAATTGGAATATTATGTAAAAATTCTAATTTTAGAATTTCTAAATTGATTGATGTTAGGCCAGGACGAACCCTGATTTTGGATTGCTCTTTAGGGGATTATTATTTTCGTTTCATTACTTTATATGCTCCCCAATCAAAGTTGGGCTGCATAGAATTGTTTGAGGAGATTAAACCTTTTCTCTACACCAGAAAACATGTAGTGTGGGGAGGGATTTTAATTGCTCACTAGATGCAAAAGTTTGTGGGGAATTGGGGAAAAAAATATATTGTGATACAAACGCTCTTAAAAACATTGTTAAAGATGCTGGTCTTCAGGATGCTTATAGGAGCATTCATTTACAGGCGGGAGCTACCTATTCTAGACATACCTTTGCTACATGTATTGACATGTTTTTTATCTCTCATTATCTTACACCTACATCTTGTACTGTCACACCCACTGAATTTTCAGATCACCTTATTTTGATTTGTAACCTCTCTTTGACTAATATGCCACCTAAATTGTCGACCAAAACTCAACGTTGGAGATTGAATACCTCCTTTCTAGAGAGTCCAGTCTTTTTTCTTAAACTAGAATTTTTCTTTGCTGCTAAATTTTCCACCATGGATTTATTTGATTCATTATATGATTGGTGGTTGCAGACGAAACGGGCAATTAAAAACCTGTTTCTTAGTTGGGATAAATTTAAGGTTAATTCAGACTATATGCAATATTTAATACATAGAAACCAATTGTATAAATTGATGTCTTTTCCTCCTAAAGATCACGCGCTTTATACTTCTCAAATCTTGGAAATAAAAAAAACAGATGGAGTCATTTCAGTATGACAGGGCCAAGTCTTTAGACTTGGAATTTAGATTTGGAACTAAACAGAGCCCTATGTCTGATCCTTATCAGGCTTGCAAATCACGTTTGGAACACACACTTATGTCAGATCTTTATAATTTAACTAGGAAGTAATTACTACAGATATAGGCATGTTATTAATTGTACAACAACATGTTCAGGATTATTTTGCAGTCAATTCGAATTCCTCTACTGACACTTTCCCTATACAGACTTTAGGGCCTTTACCACAGGTTCAGGAAAGTGTGTTAACACTTTTGACTCAACCTATCTCTACACAGAAAGTCATAGATGTAATTAAACAGTTAAATAATGGATCTTCCCTGGTTTGATGGGATCCTAATGAATTTTACAAAATTTGTACACAGTATATGGGGTATTTCTTGCCTTTGGTGTTTAATTCTATGTTGTCCTCAGATGTATCTTGTAAAGACTTTACTATCTCTCTTATGAACTTTATTTATAAAAAGGGTGATAAAAACCTTTTGACCAACTGGAGACCAATCAGTCTCTTAAATAGTGATTATAAGATTTTGACCAAAATTTTGAATAAGCGATTGATGAAGGTAGCGGATGTCCTTATACATCCTTCCCAGACATGTTCCATCCCTACTAGGAAGATTCAGCACAATCTTTTTTTAGTAAGAGACCTTTTTGCAAGCAGTACATCTGGTACTCATACTGGCTTGGTGGCAGCTTTGGATCAAGCTAAAGCTTTTGACGCTGTTTGCCATTCCTATCTTTATTTTATTTTACTACAATATGGCATTCCAAGACAATTTGTCCAGTGGATAGCTAGGCTTTATAGTCAGGCAGTTACTATTCCAATTGTTAATGGGTTTATTGGTACAGAAATTAGGATTGGCAGGGTGTTCGGCAGGATGTCCCCTGAGCCCCCTTTTATATACCTTTGTATTAGATCCTGTTATTAGAAGAATTATTTGGGACCATGAAATCATAGGTATTTCACCCTCACCACATTTAGAAACAGTTAAAATCACTGCTTTTGCAGATGATGTGACTCTTTTAGTTGCAGACACTGTATCCTTAAGGAAAGCCTTAGATGTTTTCATCTCTTTTGGACGCTTTTCAGGGGCCACTCTTAATATGGAGAAAAGTTTTGTCTTGTCTTTAGGTTCTATTTCCCCTGATTTAACTGACTGTTTAGGTATATCCTTTTCAGCTTCACCACAAAAGATTTTAGGGATCTGGTTTGGGACTGATGACATGGCAGTCTATAACTGGGAGAAGCAGTTATTGGTTGGGAATCTAAGGTTAATCAATGGAAGAATTGGAAATTCGGAAAAAAAGAAATTCTGATTATAAAAAAATTTATTGCCAGTATTTGTATACTTGAGTCATCTTTTCCACCACCAATTTCTGTTGAAACCAGGTTATACAGTATCTTCTTTCGAATGCTTTGGGGTAACAGGCTTAACTCGTTAAAAGAGATTTCACTTATCTTCCGCTTCAAAAGGAGGCTTACAGATGGTGAATCTGTTATTTTCCTCCACTCTGTATTTTTATTTTCTTCTTTTCATTTTATATGGCATGATGCTTGTTTACCATGGCATTTCTGGGTACAATCTATTTGGCACAAGTATTTTTTTAAATGGTCCATGTTTCCCCCTAAGATACTGGTCTCTGATGAGTTGCCAGGATATGGACTTTCAACCTTAAAGAAACTATATCAATGGAAGGTGCACTTACAGAAATTGCGTTCCCTGACTAGAAAATCATTTTATGAATATGCTGTCTATGAAGTTCAGAAGGTGACTCTTCTTTTCCCTGATTGTACCCCGACGAAAATGTCTTTTGCTCTGTATAAATTGACGGATTTTAGAATTCCTGTGAAAACATGGGATGTATTTTGGGTTTCGGCACATGGGAGGTTGGGTGTTAGGGGTAATTTGAAATATAAGCCCCTAAGTGATAGATACTGTTTGAGGCCTATGTGTATTAATATAGAAGAAAGTCAATCTCATTTCTTCCTAGAATGTATGGAGAATAAGGCATTCTGGGATGCTGCAGCTTTACATTGGCATATGCCACATTTGGCTTCACTGTCATATGGCACATTAGTTTTGGGTGATTATGTAGGTATTTGGGATAAATATCATAGAAGTACTTTGAATGTTTTTTTTGCCTTATTACAATATTTTCTCTGGCAGGCTCGCTGTCAGTTTGTCTTTCAACAACAGCAGGTGTTACATTCTGTTATCATCACACATGTTGAGACTGATTTGTCTGCACTTGAACAAGGGATGTCAACAAATATTCGAGGATAAAGTTGTTGATTTATGGAAGTATTCCCTGTGTTTTGATGTTATAAAACTTTACTATGTATTTGAGATTTTTGTGATATTTCTGTATTTATGTTTCATTTTTCACTGATTGTTTTTGAGTTTTTCTGATTTATCATTTGTGATGTTTTGTTTATTTGTTCAATAAACTTCCCCTACTCTTTTCGATAAGTGCCATGGGATCTTTAACATCCACCTGAACTACCACCAATCCAGGCAGATGGAACCTCGGTTTAACGTCTCATCTCAGAAGTGCAGTACCCCTCTCATGCTGCACTACAGTGTCAGTACTGGGATATTAACCCAAGTGCCAGATGTGGGAATTGAACCCACAGCCCTCTGATCTCCCGGCCTCAGAGGCGAGTGTGCTACCTACTGAGCCACTGACACTTTGCAGACGGGGGAGCCCAATCCCCACTGGCATAATGTCCCCCCCATTCATTGTGTGCTGACGGGGTGCCCAATCCCCGTCGGCCCCAGCCCCTCCAACAAACACCCTGGTGGCATGCTGGGAGCCCATCCCAGTGTGCCCATTGTCTCTGTAAGTAGAAAAACTGTCCTGTGAGTTTTTTTTTTTAAACCTGTGAAAACAGAAAACCATCCCACCTTATGTCGGTTGCCCCCTCCCCAACCCGCACACACCCTCTGTGCACCCCACCTCACCACACCCTCCCTCACCCCATTCTTTCTTCCAGAGTCTGGTGCGATGATCTTCCGTGGAGCAGGAACACGTCTGCACCCTTCAAAGCCGACTGCGAACTGAAGAAATGCCAGTACGCTGCATAATGGCATAATTTTTTTTTTTAAACTTAGGTGGATATCTCGGCCATTTTTGCGAATTTTGGCACCACAATTTTAACATGGGGTTCTTTTAACCCCACCTCATGAATTTAGTCAATGTCATTTGGTTATTTGGTCCTGAAAGGTGATTTTACAGTCACTGCATAGAATCACCTTTCAGGATCGATTAACAAAATTACAGTGTCACGGTTCATGAGGTGGGCTTTCAAAAAGCCTATGTTGCAAATTTGGTGAAAAAATTCCAGAAAAATGACTGTGTTACAAGCATGCATTGTGCAATTTCTATGCACACTCGTAACTTCAAGAATTTGTAATATTTTCACTCCAGATTTTCAACATTGGCATTTTATCACACATCCTTGTGAAAAGTACAGCTGTAATTTTTCACATCCTAGCCAAAATATGTGTTTGCACATCCGGCGCTAATGAATGTGGTCGCTGTGTGAAATCAGTGTTTGGGACAGATTAAGAAAATCACAGTGACACTGTTTATGAGCAGAGGTTCCAGAATGCCTGTGTTGAAAATTTGGTGACAAAAGCCCACAAAATGACTATGTTATGAGCGTGTGTTGCACAGTTTGCATGCACACTCGTAACTTTGAGAATTTATAATATTTGCACTCAAGATTTTCAACAATGTCATGTTTGCACACCTCCTTATGAACAGTACAGCTGTCACTTTTCACATCTTGCCTGAAATGTGTTTTCGCACATCTGGTGCACAATGGCGTGGTCGCTGTAGGAAATCAATGTTCAGGACAGATTAAGAAAATCATAGTGACACTGTTCATGAGCAGAGGTCACAAAATGCCTATGTTGAAAATTTGGTGAAATAATTCCATGAAATGACTGTTATGAGTGTGCATTGCACAGTTTCCACGTACGCTCGTAAGTTCGAGCATTTTTAATATTTTCATTCCAGATTTTCAACATTGCTATCTGTTCACACCTCCCTATGAATGGTACAGCTGTCAATTTTCACATCCTGCCTGAACTGCATTTTTGCTCATCTGGCACAGAATGGTGCGGTCGCTGTGAGAAATCAACATTTGGGACAGATTAATAAAATCACAGTGCCACTGTTCATGAGTGGAGGTCTCAAATGCTTTCATGAGGTGGGGGATCACAAAAAGGCCATGATGAAAATTTGTAGTGCAAATACCAACAAACGCCTGGGGCGTCAGGGTTTCTAACCATAATGTCCCACGCTGTACAGACTGACAGGACTCAGGGGTGTGCCTTTGGCTTGCCGGCTGTAATGCTCATGCCATTCTACCCCCACCCCCACCCCGTAGTCAGTGACAGGCATCGAGGTTTGCCTTGGGCTCTTCGGCCCCAGAGTTCACCCCATTCTCCTATACTGCACCCATTTCAGCATATGTTCTTATGGAATGGGGTGACTGTAAAGCCGAACACCCCAAGGCACACCTCAACACTTGTCAGTGTCTGCAGGATAGGGTGAGGTGAAATGGAATGAGCGTTATGGGCGATGGCCCAAAGGCACACCCCAATGCCTGTCCATCTCTGCAGAGTGGAGGTGGGGTCGACGTGAGTTCAATACTTCACTGCCATTCCTATTCTGCATCTGTCTAACTCCTGCACTTCCAATGCTAATACCAGCAAGAAAACATTCTGCACTGACAAATGCTTGTTTGTCTCTGTGTCCTGAACAAATAGTTTTGTTCAGTGTTCACACAGGAAATAGAATGGCAGAAGCTGCAAAAAAGTAAGAGGAGCTTTGGAGGGAGGGAGGTGGACACTAGTCCTTTTTTGGAGGAGCCAGTCCTGAAGGGGCTCACTAATCTGAAAGTGGACAAAGTAATGGGTCTAGACGGGCTGCATCCAAGGGTATTGAGAGAGCTCAGGGAGATATTGTCTGCACCTCTGACAGTCCTTTTTAAGAGTTCACTGGAAACAAGGATAATTCCAGAGGACTGGAGGAGAGCAGATGTAGTTCCACTTCATAAAAGTAGTAGCAGGGAGAACTCTGGCAACTATAGGCAAGTCAGCCTGACATTGGAGGTGGGAAAGTTAAAGGAATAACTGCTGATGGAAAGGATGGTGGAATATCTTGAATTCAATGAGTTACGATACCTGAGGCAGCATGGATTCACAGGTGGGAGGGGGGACATGTCAAAATGAATCTGATAGATTTATTTGACTGGACAACCAAGGAATTACATCAGGGTGGAGGAGTGGATGTGGCCTGCATAGATTTTAGTAAAGCTTTCAACACCGTTCCACATAGGGGACTATTTAGCAAGCTGAGTAGCTTAGGAGTAGGTCCACATGTGATAAACTGGGAAAGAAGTTGGTTAGGAGACAGACAACAGAGGGTGATGGTAAACAGCGTTCACTCTGAGGAGGGGATGGTGACCAGCAGGGTACCTCAGAGATCAATGCTGCATAGGTCCTCTTTAATGTCTTTATAAGTGACAGGGAAGCTGGAGGGGAAATTCTTCCTCTTTGTGGATGACAAAAAAATCTGCAATAGGGTGAACATTCTGAAGAGGTGGAAAGGATGAATAGAGACCTGAGAAAACTTGAGGATTGGTCAAGGGTATGGCAATTGGGTTTCAATGTGAAACAGTTCAAAATAATGCACTTAGGGCACAGAAATCCAGGGGCAGAGGGCAAATTGGGTAGAATGTTATTAATGATCACCTAGCAGGAGAGAGAGACCTGAGGGTAAGAGTATCTGATGACCTAAAGGTGGCCAAGCAGCACAACAAAGCAGTTGGAAGGGCTAGTGGGATGCAGGGCTGCATAGAAAGGGGGTACCACCAGCAGAAAGAGGGAGGTGGTGTTGCCTCTGTATAGATCACTGATAAGAACCCACCTAGAATATTGTTTCCAGTACTGCAGATCACATCTCCGGAAGGATATACACAGAGTGGAGCTGGTCCAGAGGAGGTAAACTATAAAATGGTGCCGAGTCTGCTTTAAAAGCCCTACGAGGAGAGACTAAAGAAACTCAAGATTTACACCCTGGAAGACAGGAGGGAGAATGGTGATATGATAGAGACCTTTAAATACCTCATGGAGCGGGGGTAAATAAGATACAGAATGAAAGTATTTTTTCAGAAAAATGGTGCTCTACATCAAGGGGACATGCTATGAAGCTGGAGGAGGAAGGTTCAGGAGAAATTTAAGCAAGCTACAAAGGCAAAGTGACTACTATGGACTATGAAATGAAACTTTAAAACTTTAAAAGTAGTGATGAGGGCATGATAATGCTCCTGTACAGATCCTATGTTAGACCACTACTGGACTATGGAAGCCCTGTATGGGGACCAATCACTAGGGTTACTACAAATAGAATAGAAAGAGTACAGAGACAGGCGACCAAAATGATATACAGTACAACTTAAATACAGCGGCATATAATGAATGGTTAAAAAACCTAAACCTCATGTCCCTGGAGACAAGAAGAGTACGAGGAGCTCTACTGCTATATTATGACATAATGCAAGACAATTATCTGATAAGTGAACTGGGTCCTGAGTTTAAAAATTATAGGTTAGGTACAAGGGGCCACCCACTGCAACTGAGACTGACAAAGTTTAATACAAATAAAATGAAATCTTTTAATCTTTAAGGGGAGGTACCCAAAGACTGGAGGATAGCAGATGTAGTCCCCTTATACAAAAGTGGGAACAAAGAGGAAGCGGGGAACTACAGACCAGTCAGCCTCACCTCAGTAGTGGGGAAGATCATGGAAGCACTACTGAAGGAGAGATTGGTGGAACATCTGGTTGTCAATGGACTACAAGACCCAAGGCAGCATGGTTTCACCAGGTGAAGGTCATGTCAGACCAACCTCATTGAATTTTTTGACTGGGTGACTAAGGAGGTGGATCAGGGGAGGGCAGTGGACATGGCCTATCTGGACTTCAGCAAGGCCTTTGACACTGTGCCACATAGAAGACTATTGCACAAACTGGGGAATATGGGTGTGGGCAGGACAGTAGTGCGGTGGGTAGGTAACTGGCTGGGCAGCAGGACACAGAGGGTGGTGGTAAATGGCTGTCACTCCACAGAGGGAAAAGTGACCAGTGGGGTACCACAGGGATCAGTGCTGGGACCGGTACTATTCAATATCTTCATCAGTGACATTGCGCAGGACCTAGAAGGCAGAATTTCACTGTTCGCTGATGACACAAAGCTCTGTAACAGAGTAGACACACCAGAGGGTGTAGACAGAATGAAAAGGGACCTGCAGAAACTTGAAGAATGGTCAGGGGTTTGGCAGTTGAAATTCAATGCAAGGAAGTGCAAGATAATGCATATGGGGCACAAAAACCCTGGCACAATATATCAGTCGGGTGAGGATATAGCATGCACCAAGCAGGAAAGGGATCTTGGAGTTATCATCTCTGATGACCTCAAGGCAGGGAAACAGTGTGACAAGGCAGCAGGTAAAGCAAATAGGATGCTGGGATGCATAGGCAGGGGCATCACCAGCAGGAAAAGGGAGGTCATAATTCCACTATGCAAGACACTAGTGAGGCCGCACCTGGAGTACACTGTGCAGTTCTGGAGACCTTACCTACGTAAGGACATAGACAGGGTAGAGAAGGTTCAGAGGAGGGCAACAAAGATGGTGCATGGATTGCATCACAAGTCCTATGAGGACAGGTTGAAGGCACTGAACATGTACTCCCTGGAGGAGAGGAGGAGAGAGGGATATGATAGAGACATACAAGTATCTTACAGGGAGGAACAGGGTGCAGGAATGCACTATTTTTAAGCGAAAAAGATGTTCCAGGACTAGAGGTCATGGGATGAAGTTGGAGGGAGGGCGATTCAGAGGAAGCGTGAGGAAGAATTTCTTCACAGAGCAGATTGGTGGACAAGTGGAACACCCTGCCAGAGGAAGTGGTGGGTGCTGAAACAATCACGGGATTTAAGAATGCATGGGATAGACATAAAGGAATTCTGGAGGTCAGGGGTAAGGGGCAACAGACTTCCTGGAAAACATAAACTGAACTTACAAACTTAAATGGGCAGACTGGGTGGGCCATAGGCCCTTATCTGCCGACACTGTCTATGTATCTATGTAACACTCAGAAAGTGGTAAAACTATGGAATAAATTACCATTAAATATTATAATTAGTAAAGACAAAAACCAGTTTAAAAAACATCTAGATGACTACATCTCAAATGGAAATACTGTGTCCTATTATAGGTGAATGGCAGGAACATATTTGGGCCACCAGTCTTCTTTACTCCTTACAGTTTAGTATGCAGTTTAGTAAGTACTTCTTCACAGAAAGAGTGCTGGATTCCTACCAGCGGAGGTGGTGGGGATGAAAACAGTGGTGGGGTTCAAGAATCCATGGGACAGGTATAAGGCAATCTTAGTGGAAAGGGGGGGGGAGACAGAGCTGAAGATCAAGTAGGGTCTGCGGTGATACCATAGGTAGGGAAAAATGGGCAGACAGGGTGGGCCAAGCAATCCTTATCTGCTGACAAAATCTACATTTTTATGTTTCCATGCCAGACAGCCAAAGTAGCTTCTTCTATTGCCAAGAGGACTGGAGGTATAATGACAGCTGGGGAGGCAGCCACCTCCAAGAATTCATATAGGTTCATCTTGGAGGAATCCTCCTAAGCTTCAAAACCCAATTTGCCTGAACCAGCTTGAAAAAAGCCTGGAAGGAGGCATCCTCTGGAGGAGATCAGGGAGTGTTTTTCACACTCATTTCCAAGCAGGAAGACAGAGTACAGCTGGATCCTACTACATCCAGGTCTCCTGAAACTCTTCATTCATTTTCCTTCCTTCATTCTCGTCCATGTATTCTGGATTGTATTACAGTTCATTGTCAGTGTTAACCATCATAGGCATAACGTTGACAGAACAAGGAGGAGGAGGAGGAACTGTCAATGGGCACACCATTAATGGAGGCCATTCATGGCCTGGCACAAAGGTATAGGAGCAAGAACTGCTGTGTCATTGATGAGGTCAATGGTGACATCTCCAAATGTGTCAATGGAGATGGCGATGATGGAAACAATGGCATGAGTTATTGAGAAGCACCGACATTGTTTGATAAAGGAGCTGCAAGTTGATGGTGGGAGCTGAAGGGATTGAAGATAGTGGAACCATTGACGAGACAGTGCCTCATGACAGCACAGGCTGCGAGTCCTCGGGGGCGGGGGGTGAGCATTTGTGAGAACCTGATCTTGGTGTCTGTGAGATGGGAGGGGGGAGGGGGGCAGCAGGATCAGAGGTCTTAGCCTGAGACCTGTCTTCTTCATTTGACTTACCACTGTTCAGAGGAGATTGAGAATGGTTTGCAGAAGCAGTCTTATTCCTGTGATGCTTCATCTTTTCAGAGTGGAGGTGCTTTTCTGCTGACTTTATGGACTTGCACTTCTTGTTTGTGGAATCGGCAACAGATGCAGTTGACCGTGGTGAACCGACAGTGAACTGGGAACATAGGTGGTTGGCAATGGTGAAGCCAACTTTAACTCACCTTGTTTCTCCTTCATTGCTTTTACCTTTTGATGACGCTCTAAAGCTTGCTTATGATGTCTCCTGGTGGCCTGGTTAAAGCCCTGTCAGATAATGCAGGCTTTAATGTTGTGGTCTATGCCTAGGCAACAAATGCACATGAAGTGATTATCGTCTTTGTAAATCTTAATGTCGCCACAATGGCAGTATCAGAACAGTGGTTCCTTACCTTTTGGATGCAGCATAAAAGTTTAAGTTTAAAATAACAAACTTCAAAAAGTAGCAATGTTAATGAATACTTGCAGAGTTTGATGGCGTTCTTCAGCAGCGGTGAACCAACGAGTGTTTGACTGCATAGAAAGAACTGAAGCATGCTGTGGATGCCCATGTTATACAGGCACCGACAAGATGCAGCATTGTTTTAGTTATTGATTTAGTTATTGAAAAGTCACCAGTAAAGGCACGCTGAACAATCAAATTGCTCGTCTCCCGGTGTGACCTGGGGGAGAGGGTAAGGGATAAACAATCATACAAAGCACACTAGCCAAGGACAAGGATACATTGAATACATAATAATGGATATTATATATACACCATGAAAAAATCATAAGAAAGGCTTATAACTTGAGACACGCAACAACTAACTGGAAGTCCATATAAGTGCCTGATTCAACAGGTTAGAAAACACAATACATGCAATTAAATGTCATGTACACAGCTTGAACCACATAGGTAACAATGAATTCTACTAGAGGAAAGGTAAGTCAAGATATAAAGGAGAGGACAGACAGGCAGAGCCACACCCAGCAAAAATTTCAAGGCTGGCCCTGACACTGACGGCTTATAATTTAATGATTTGACTCAATGTAGGGAAATGTCCTTGATGAATATGTAACATTGCAGATGCTGTCTGGACTTCTAACTGAAAATGTGCCTACAGCTAAACATTCTTCAAAATGATTTTGAGTCTAGTTTTTAATAAGGATTATAACACAGTTTGTTAAAACATTACTAACTCAAAAGGAGTGTGGATGCAAACTGGTTTAAGAGGTCTTAGAACAGTTAAGAAGATTTAAAACATTTTAAAGCTCCCTAGTGTGTACAGCATCTAGTTTTCTCAGTGAGGAAGAAGAGGAGGAGGGTGTGTCAGCAGGCTTCTTTTTTGTTGCATATATTGTTTGTCATTTGGTTTTATTAGCACCTCCCATACTCACCATCATGTTTTGTATTCTTGTCTTGGTTGGCTTTCTCCTTCTTTACATATTCAGTATTTTTTTGGTTGTTTGGTATTTAGAAGTATTTTTTCTGCTTTTAGGCCCCTTTCAGACTTAATAATGCGAAGGTCAATGCTTCCTAGCTTGAGATCAGTCAAAGGGGTTGTGTTAGCTGAAAGGTTCTGTAAATCCAAGGCTGGTGCTTGTGCTGTTTCTAATGCTGCTCCTTAGTTCTGCTTTCTGTTCTCAGTGTTGCTGCTCCGTCCCACAGTGAGCCCCGATGCCCTCACCCCAAAACAACCCCCCCGTACTATCATGTACCAGGCCTGCAAACTGAGTGGAACTTTGACTTGTCACTCTAGACTCATCTGTTGCAACCTGTTTTAATCTTACCAAGAGCACACTAAATGCAACCTCAGTGTAAACACTGTAAAAGTTGATACCTCACTGACTATGCATGTTGTAAGCATAGCCTATGTATGTTCATGTCCATGTTAAACTTGTACCTTGAGCACTATGCCAGGACCTCACTGAACATTAGCTCTGCTCAACTGAGTAGCCCATTCATTCATACTTTGATGTCGAATAAAATATTGATTGATTGATTGACTTGAATTCTGCAATGGTCTTTCTGACACTTTGTGTCTGCTTCCTTCTTTTATATTTTTAAAAGAAATGCTTTAAAGTCTTTGTATAATCTTAGTAATTGTGATTGTAACTTTGGTTAATTGTATTTTGTTTGTATTGTTTAAATAAGTAAGTATGTAAGCAAGCAAAATTGTATTTGATTAAGCGCCCCACCCTGGAGGCTCTGAGCACTGTACAAGTGGGTAGGAAACACATGCAATAATAAATAAACATAAAACAATAATTAGTTAAAGCAGTTAAGAAAAAAAATCCAATTTAAATAACATAATTGCATACGATATTGCAGCATGTTATTAACTTAACTCTAAATAATCTGTAAACACTTTCCTAAAAAGATGCATCTTCAGGCCCCACTTAAAAGCCTCCACTGATGGGGCCTCCCTCAAATATTTTGGCAGTGGGTTCCACAGTACTGGACCTGCTATCTCAATGAGTGGTCTCCAGAGGGCTTCACATGAGCCCTGGAAACCACAAGGAGGCCCTTAGCAGAGGTGTGAAGTGAGCGCACCGGACGGGCAGGAGTCAGGAGGTCATTCAGTTAGTCAGGGCCTGATCCATGAAGGGCCTTATAAGTGAGCAAACCCACCTTGAAGATGATTCTCCGCTAACCAGCAGCACTGTAGTTCGTGCAGAACTGGGGTAACATAACAGGACCACAGATGGCCCATCACTAACCTGGCTGCTGCATTCTGCACCATCTGCAGGTGACAGAAAACCCCCTTCAGTGACCCTGAGGTACTGAGCATTGCAATAATTGAGCCATGAGGTCACGAATGCATGTACTATATCAGTGAGGGCAGGTCATCAGGCAGAATCAAGGCTTTGATCCAGACAACATTCCTCAAGTGGTAAAAAACCACTCCTGACAATGGAGGACACCTGGGCCTCAAGTGTCAATCTGCCATCAAGGATGATGCCCAGATTTTTTTTTTCCTGGGGGATCCTCCGTCACTCATCTGCCTAGTCACAGCCCCCGGAGCTTCCACCAACTGCCTATTTGCCGCCCCTCCCGGTCACCCCCAGCTTAACCCCCGGAGGGTGGGGCCACGGCACTGGTTCCCCTAATACTAGTGCCTCGGAACCAGTAACTAGTTGGGAGTGCGGCGGCAGGGGTGAATTGAAGCCCGGGGAGGCTTCACGTAGACGGAGGATCTCCCCTCCCTCTTTTTCCTTGAGTTTTTCTCCCGGAGGCGGGGACGTGCAATGACGCCAGTGTCCGCCCCACCTCCCCCAGAAACTAGCGCGGCAGTGCGAGAGCTCCCGGCTTCCACCAGGAATCCTCAGTGCTCCGGATGCTGCCCACACCCTCCCCCCAGAGAAGGAGAGCAGTCCATAGGACGCTCCATCCCTCTCCCCCTGGCCGGCCCTACGATGACTCGGGTCCGTTCCCGAACCCGGGTCGCCGGCGTCGCAAGCGGAAATCCCACCACTGCGCCAACGGGCCGGCGATGCCCAGATTTTTCACCTTGGTGGATGCTGCCAAGGGGGTGGGGCCAGGAAATAATCCTGTTCTCGTCCTAGCAGCATCCAGATCCCACCAATGACCAGGCTCAATCACTAGCACCTCTGTCTTGTCAGGACTGAGTCTTAGCCAGCTTGGGGACATCCAGTCATGGATCTCAACCAGACATTTATTTAGCGCCTCCACAGCGCCATCTGTCCTGGACGCAAATTACATGTACAGCTGGGTGTCATCTGCATAGCGGTGAAACCCCAAGCTGTACTGTCTAATGCTGTCACCCAGGGGAAGCATGTACACTGCAAACAATACAGGCAACAGGATTGAGCCATTGGGAACTCCACAAGTCAAGGGCTTTGGGCAGGATGAGAAATTTTCCATCACCATCCTTTGCATCCTGTCCATAAGAAAGGACACAAACCAGTTGATGATGGTACTGGTTAGTTCACAGAGCTCCCTAAGGTGATCCAGCAACACTATGTAGTCCACAGAGTCAAATGCTGAGGAGAGATCAATGAGAACAAGAAATGACCATTCCCCTCTATCCCTTGCTCTGAGGAAATCATTTTGCACTCTAACACCATTTCATTGCTATATCTTGACCTAAATCCCAACTGGAAGGACTCATAGATGTCATGGGCTGTGAAGTGAGCCTCAAGCTGCAGTGCCACCACTTTCTCAATAACCTTACCCAGAAATGTGAGGTTAGAGATAGGTCTATAATTCGCCAAGATGTTGGGGTTGAGAAGTGGTTTCTTAAAGAGGGGTCTCACCAATGTCTCTTTTAGGGCACCAGGAAAGCACTCCTCCAAAAGTGAACATCAGAAAACACTGGTCCAATGGATTCAACACATCCCATTAAGAGACATGTTGAGCCTGGGTCCAGTTTGCAGTACGTTGGCCACAGCTTTGAAATTACCTAACAAACATCAGCCACCCCAACCATCCTGAACTCACTCCAAACAACAGGAGTGCCTCGGGACACACATGACTCACCACCACAGGGCCGCAAGTGCCCCGTTGGGGAGATCCCTGCCCTAATGGAGGACAACCTGTCAGAGAAGAACAGAGCAAACTCCTCACACTGAGTGACTGAAATTGCTTTTTTTGGGCTGTAGACCGGCAGGATGGAGAAGCATGCCCACATTTCAAAAAGCATAGCTGGTCTGTTCCTCCCTGTAGCAGTCTCCGTGGACAGGAACCCTGCCTTCTTACAGTTGATTGCCTTTTGATATTCACCATGATGAAGTCTCAAAGCCAGTTTGTCCCCCTCAGACTGAGTTCTCCTCCAACAATGCTCCAACCTCCAGCCTATGGTCTTCATCTCCTTGAGAGGCATATCAGACATGGGGATCTCAAGTGAGAAACTCAGACCGGTGCAACAGAGTTGAGTGCCTTGGAGATAGCCTCATTATAGGCTGCAACTGCCTCATTCGCACCTGTTGCACATGCAGTGCTCACACCAGATAGAACTATCACTGCCATAAGTTCCTCTGGGGACATCCCAGTCAAACAGTGGTAGCAGACCATCTCCACAAGGAGGGACAAACAAGGCAGACCAGAATAGAAACCTCACTGTGCAATGATCAGACCAAATGACCTGATCAAACCTGAGATCAAAGACCTCAAGCCAAAGTGAGAACACTAAGTCCAAGGCATGACCATGGCTGTGGGTCTCAGAAGCACATCTTGTGCAAGGCCCAGTGAAAACATCAACTGGAGGAAGATATAACTAAACAGTGAATGTTCATCGTCAATCAAGGCATTGAAGTCACTCAGAAACATCCATCTGAATGACTCCAACATCTTCTCGTCGACAAAGTCTGCAACTTCCTACAAAAATTCCCCCTCTTGCCCTGAAGGCCAGTATACAAGGAGGCTTCTGCAGCCTTCCCCTGGACTCCTGCACATGGCCACACATTCAAATGACAAAGTGGAGCCCACCAGCTGCAAGTACTGGGCCACATCATCCCCCAACCAGGTCTCTGTGATGCAAGCCAGATCGAACGAGGAAGTCAAGTCCACACTAATCGTAGTCTTATTCCTAACTGATCTGGTGTTGCATAGAGCCACCCACAGGGGACCTGTGGAGATTGCTGACCCAACGGCTACCTGCCCACTCAATCTGGTGGGAATTCTGTGTACAGGGACCAAACACGTCTGGCCTCTCTACATGCCCTGCTTTAAACCAGGGCACCTCCTGGTCCTGACCACCTGAATGCAACCCACCTCCACTGTACCACCAGCATCATACTGCCTGCCAGAATGTCCTTTTTATGTTTTTGTATTATTATTGTAATTTTGCTCAAGCAGATCCGGAAAAAGGATCCTCGGTCCAGTGTTCTTTCCCAATTATCAAAATCAAATAAATACATACATGCATACATTTATACAATAGGGGTGAGTGATAACTCAGTGAGATAAATACTGTTATTTTCACCACAGTTTAATAAATGGTCTGATGATATACACACTATAAGTATAAATGTAACATTTTACATAGTAGCTACATCATCAACCCATTTATTCCCACAGTGCATACGTCACAGTCCCTCCCTCCCTCCTGGCCTGCACCTCTTCCCACAATCTCCCCTACAGTTCAGCCTCCTGTACTCCAGTCATAGCCACCCCCACCACCTCCACAAACATTCTGTCTGTAGCACTTTCATTCACAGCACAAGCACATTCCGAATAGCTTCCCTGGACCAAAGACATGTACCAGTTGCTAAGTACTGCTGGCAGTAAATATCTGAATATAAAGCTCGCCCCCCTCACCAGTGCACTACAGGACACTGCCATGCATCTGTAACAGCCCCATGAAAATTGTACCTCTCTTCCTTCATTCCCCCAAAGTAACAGCCGCTCTTCTCAGGTTGTGAAGAAAAAAACACATCTCACGATCCGCAGTGATTCCTCTACAGACGGCTGCATTCTCGCTACACGTTACAGTCGCGTAACTGTCGGCAAACACAGAAAGTACAGACATATTTCACAGGCATAAAAAGAACTGTCAGCAGTAGACATCAACCCCCCCCCCAAAATGTTCTTCTTCACACCAGCGTGTAAAACATCAGCTATAATCTCCACCAGCAACCTCAGTCATTGAGAAAGCGAACAGCAGTACCACCATGTTTTACAAATTATTCAACCTGCCCACATACATGCTAAGAGCCAAGAAAAAACATCACTCTCACTGACTGACGTGCCTGCCTTATTTATTTATTTATTGAATTTTGTTGACCCGGTAGACCCACTGGGCCTAGAAGTCCCTTTTTCAGGGGCGACTGGGGGGCGGGATACAGATGGTAAGCAACTGAAATTGAACTAGATTAAGCTGTTGGTGGTATTTTTAGTGAATGAGGGAAATTTGGCCAGGACACCAGGGAAATTCCCCAACTCTTTTTTTCGATAAGTGCCATGGGATCTTTAACATCCACCTGAACTACCACCAAACCAGGCAGATGGGACCTCGGTTTAACGTCTCATCCGAAATACGGCACCTCAGAAGTGCAGCACCCCTCTCATGCTGCACTACAGTGTCAATATTGGGATATTAACCCAAGGTGCCAGATGTGGGAACTGAACCCACAGCCCTCTGATCTCCTGGCCTCATAGGTGAGTGTGCTACCTACTGAGCCACTGACACTGCTTTGCCTTAGAAACAATGCCTTAGAAATGGCGCTCCAATTCCTAGTCACCACATACAAGGATACTAGAACACAAAATAACCCACAAAGATACACATAAAAGTAACACTTCAAAACAAAATAACCTAACTCCAGCACAATACAAACAGTGCAGAACATGGCTCTATTGTATAAATTGCACACATGATGCACAGATCGTGACATATTGAAAATATTCTCACTCCTGCAGAGTGAGCTCTGGATACTCTCACTCGTGCATTCGGCACTCGTGAGTATCCAGAGCTCACTCTGCAGGAGTGAGAATATTTTCCATATCCCGCTCCTGCCCATCATGTATCCCCTATACATACGTACAGTACATACATACAAATTCCTTAATCAAAGCAGAAGCACAGAGGTCTCCCACTGTTTCTCCTTTGAGTACCTTGAGGTCCCATACCAGTAAGAAATATGAGACTCTTCCCTTCTGCAAAGGCAAGCACTCACCATCCCTTGATTACTGTGTACGAACATGACAGTGGCATCAATAGCATTATAGCCAGTTTTGCACTGTGGGCAAGGACAAATGCCTGTCCACTTGAGACATTATATGATGCACTTCAATATACCCCACCCCCAAATCAGACTTTAGCAGCAGTAGCAGCACCAAGCCCAGTGCTCACCCTTAGTCATTGTGTGAGAAAGCTGGACAGCAAGTCTGTGTCTGCACTGATTCTACTGTTGTCTTGTGAAGGAAAAATAGAATTGTAGATATAAACAAATAACTTCACTTTTCACTTTTTATGTTCATGATGACTTGGGTTTTTAAGTGGAATCAGTTTATTTTTTGTATATTTTCTTAATTGTTCTTTACAATTAAACACTAACTGCAATTGTCAGAGAATGTCAACAACATACTGTATGTGTCAACTGTTTACACGTGTTTAGAAATATTTGGGCAGTAAAGCACACTAAGCTGAAGTGCATTTCCCAGTGCAACCCCAGAGCACATGGAGGTGAAGCAACATGCTCAGGGTATGCAAGTGGCAGTTGTGGGATTCATGCCCATGTCTGCTGGGCCTCTAGGCTTTAACATCAAGGCTATATTGACCCTCCATTGGTGCCGATAGTCAGTAATAACTGGGGTCCATAATTTTGTAAAGAACACTAAAGTATACTTTAAAACATACTGTGGGAAATTCTGCTTGTAATCCTGTATCAATATGAATAAACAACAATGAGAAATTAAATCATTTTTAAACTTTTCCAAAAAGCCTGGTTGCAGAATTAGTAGTTCTTAGTCCAAGGGAAGCAGATTTGTAACACAGTTTTATGTAAACTCTGTATGGTAGAATAGCATGAGTTTAACTATGTGTAAACTCCTTCAACTGAGAAATATAAAAAGAACTCAGACATGCTGACTCGCCTGCACTTACTGTAATAAATCATTACAGGTCCTCATGACGTTTCTGAGATGACAGGATATGTCCTGTAACAGAAGTTGTTTATTCTTCTGGGGCATCTCCTGTACCTTTCACACTGTTTCAGATAGCTGCAGCTGACACTGTTGGTCGCACTGCTGGGTGTTAACTCACGTGGCCCACATGATACTACTTATAACCCCTTTATTGTTTGACAGCTTTCCTTCCTCACAGTTTTTTCATTTGAGACGGCATCACTGAGGAGAGAGGATGAGGTTTGAGGAGATTCTCTATGAAGCCGGTGACTTTGGAAAGTTTCAGTTTGGGGTTCTGGCACTGCTCTTTGTCCCAAGGGTCATTATACCTTTTCATTTCATGCTGCACAACTTCTTGGCATTTGTCCCATCACACCACTGTGCCATCCCAGCTCAGAACATTTTGGGGAACTTGACTAAGGATGAGGTACTCACTGTTAACATCCCGAGGGAGCTCGATGGGGCCTTCAGTTCCTGCAAGATGTTCTCTGAACCCCAATTTCATCTGCTGTCCAATTCGACTCGGGAGACAGTCAATAGCTCTTTTGTTACACAGTGCCAAGAGGGATGGCAGTATGACCAATCTCAGTTCAGTTCCACCATTGTAACTGAGGTAAGCCTTGTTTAGTACCACTTTATTTTAACCCCTTAAGTGCCTCTGGATGTGAAGAATTTTTATTGTACTTCACTGAGAGTGTGGCAGTGTCATGGAAATGTCTGCTAGCAAGGTGGTGGGGCCAGGAATGATAAATGGGCTCAAGCATGGCTGAGACAGGGTACAGGTACTGGCTGCTCCAACAAGAGGAACTAGTGAGGGGTAGGAGATTCAAGGGGAGGGGTGGGGCTGCAAACCCCATCAGGACACCAGATCATGGGGGGTGAGGTAGGGATACTTAATTGGGCAGACTGGATGAACCTTTGCTCTTTTTCCACTTACAGTGTTAGTGTTTCAATATTTCTGTGTTGGACATACAGTACACTGCCCTAAACTTTTTTTTATGTTTCTAAATCATTTTTTGACATTTGTAATGCAGAATCAGATATTGTTCAACCTCAGGGCATTATATAAAATTAATACAGTAAAAATCAGAAACTATGTAGAGCAGAAACAAGCTATATAAGAAAAACATTACATTCCAAAATGATGGCAAATGATAAATGTTTTTTTAATGAAAATGTTATTGACTGTTTGAATAACAGCATGTAATACTACATGTACAAACAACCATTGAAGGACATTAAACAGTCACCAGTGAATTCAGCAGGTTTTAAGTATACAAACACTGTTCAAAACAGAAATAAATTCCTGAACCACCATCTCTAACGTAGCATGTTCAGTTCAATAAGTGGGTAAGTCACTATCAGTGCACTATACCGCTGCAGGACAAGCCATCAGTAAGTAATATGTCAAGTACCCCTCATCATGGCATTGTGATTCCTGAAGGCTGGTGTCGAGTCCCCCCCCCCAGGATCCACCCTGGTCGCTACCTCCCCCCGCACACCATCTGTACGTCTTCACTGATTCATCACAGAAGCTCCCCCTGAGGGGTTCAACAAGGCACAGGCCACCATGGAGACAAAATTCCTTCCACTTGGCCCACCTCATCAGATAATTCAAATTTTTCCCATCATAATTGAAGTGTAAAGCAAGCTACGTGTCTTCTAAAACATGTAGTTCTAAATATGAATGTTTTAACAACTACATTCTATACTGTCTTTGTCTAGTATTATATGTGTAAATATGGCTGTATGGTATGCCTGCAGTATGACTAGTTTTGTTCAGTTGCTTCAGTATTTACAATTTCTATTTTATGCATTGAACCTTGCTATTTTTGTAAAACAGGACAGCCTTCTAAATAAGGTCTATCTGGTCTTATGTGTTTTAGCCAGTCTAAAAATATTAGTTCTTTACTTACAAAACTTCTACTTTTATAACCAATGCTAATGGGCTTTTCTCTTAAAAGGAGAGAAATAGTGGCCACCTGATGGCAACGCAGGATAAGGAATCAAAAGGTTCCCTCTACAGCACATTGGAAGTAACCAAAAACTGTTGAAACTTTTATCCACTTATCTTGAAAGAAATATTTCAGGCAACATTTCCTTTGCTGTGAAGGGGCTACAGAGGATTTATTGCCAAAAGCTCTAAATATTTATTTAGAAACAACAAATCCAAGTATCATATCAGACTTCTGATTTCTATGTTACTTTTTACAAGCCTTTTGGAAACTCTGATTGTTATGTTCCATATCCATGGCACTCCAGTCATTACTTCATGGGTTACGCAAGGTCTAGGTAGGCCGTAGTTATTTTTTGAACCACAGCTTCTTCTCTGTGTAAACTTGTACTAGTAGTATAATGAAATTGTTTTGCTTTGATCCAGGGGTGTTGTGCTGCCACCTAGAATGCTGTAGTAAACTGACAGGGGCTTAGTCAGTGGTTGTGGGGTGTAGAGCTCCTCTTCTAATAGTGAGGAATTAGTCATTAGGGTTGGTGTAGGTGCAACTTCCCCCTCTTATGCCCCCTCTGGATGTTGTTTCACCCTCATGTAGGAGAGCAAGTCCACTGCATGGAGCCCCCAATCACTCTATTACTCCTGGAAGGGCTTGAATTGCCCCCACCAACAATTGAATGAGGTGGGTGAGCCTCTTCTTTTCCCATTTCAGGAGAATTTGTATGGATGCACTGTGTATCTTGGAGCCCCTTTTAATGTAACTTGCAGCAGTGCATGCCTTGATATTCCAACCTTCCATTTAATGTACTCCTGGGCATCCACCCACACCCATGTTAGGGTGTTAGCAAAGGGATTTGATAGCTGAGGAACTTTAAGGTGGGCAGTACCAAGGACAACATTCCTCTGTGCAGGTCAAATCCTAATTCTTCATCTTTCATGTCCAGCCATACTGGGCAGACTGGGCAAGGCAGTTATCCTCCCCCTCCCTCTGTTGGCAGAAGCTAAGCTGAGCTGCCCAGTGGTAACTTTTGAAGTTAGGCAAGAGCATATCTCTCTTCTTGAACTGGAAGTTGCAGGGTGCTCCTTTTAATCCTCACCCCTTTACCTTGCCACAGGAACTTGTTGATGATTCCACTGGTTTTGGCAAAGGTAGACTGTGGTAGGTAGATTGGATCCTGAGGATTTGAAACAGGAACACACATCTAAACCACATTCACCAAACCAATGACCTACAGTGACATGGGACCTCATCTGTCACAGTCTTGCATTAAACTTGAGAGGAAAGGTGGATTTACTTTTTATAGCTGGGACAGTTTAGCTGGCATTTTTACCCTCAAGTATTTGATAATGTTTACAACCTGCAGCCACCATTGTGTTGGATGCTGTCTTCTCCCTGTTCTGCAACCCCATGGATAGGACTGCACTTTGGACCAGTTAATTTAATGGCCTGATAATGCTCCATACTCGCCTATTACTAACTGCAAGGCTGGTAGTCCCCTTCCGGGGTCTTGCAGGTACAGTAGCAGACTGTCAGTGAAAAAATGTCATTTCATGGGTGCCACCACCCAGGTTGCAGCCCTCTATATCAGAGTTATGTAAGGCTGTCGGCAGGGGATCCAGGGCTAGGACACACAGGAGGGGGGACAGGAGGCAACCCTGCCTGCTTCCCCGAGATAATCCAAAAAGAGGATCAGGCTCCTATTCACTTATACTTGAGCAGTAGGGGAGTGATAAATGTGCTCTGATCCAACATACTATTTGTGACCCCATCCTAAACTTTTTCAGGGTTTCAGACGTACATACCCCACTCCACCCAGTCAAACACTTTTTCCTTGTCCAGGGCAAGGACTGCTGCCAAGTGTTAATAGCACTTTCAGTCCAGCTGTGAGTAATATTCAGTGTGTGTCTGATGTCGTGCTTCCCTGTCTAGCCTTAACAAAACTTATTTGGTCAGAATGCACACAGGTTGGTAGTACTGCTTCCAACTTGGTGGCAATAGCCCTCACAGCTATTTTATAACTGGATGCTAACAAAGATGTTGGAGGAGATCAAGCACATTGTGTAAGGTCCTTGCCTGGCTTTGGAAGTACAGTAATCATAGCAAAATGGGTGGGGGGGGGTAGAGCACCTAGTAAAGCTTTCCTTAACCATTTCATAAAGGGGATCCTCTAGTAGGTCCAGGAATACCTTCATAAAGTGAATAGGAAGCCGTCAGGGCCTCAACTTTTCCCCCTTGTAGGAACTTTACTGTCTGGAGAACATCTTGCTTATTTAGCAGGGCTTCCGATGCCTCCACCTGCGTGGGAGTTAGAATACTGATAAGAGCTTTTTGAAAATAGGAATTATATTGCTCATAGTAGGGAGCTGTCTCAGCAAAATAAAGAGTTTCATAAAATGTAAGAAAATATTCTTCCATTTCCAGATTATCAGAGACCAATCCACGCACTACAGTATTGTATCTGGGTTATGGATCTCTCTCCTTCTTTGCGTTTGAATTGCCAAGCTAGCATCTCCCTCCATCGCCATCAAAATACCATCCAGCCTTTAGGCATGTTTATGCTGCTACCTTTGCAATGCTTCAACCCGTGTGCACAGGTTAATGCACTGCAAAGTCAGCAGTGTGGACACTTACTGGACCATGTTAAGAGTGCTTCAAAACCTGTCTTTGTTCCAGTGAGGAGGGAACATTTATCAGAGCGAACGTAGTATGTGGCAGTGTAAATACAGTGCAATGTTTGCTCTGATGAGAAGCAGCAGCCCAAACTCCTCCACTGCTCCCAATCCAGTCCCACAGCACCTCTCCGGTGCGACCTGCACTGGCGTGAGGAAGGGTTATGTGAACAGTGAATTAACCCCACTGATGAGATCGCAGCAGGAGTGGAGCTGCACAAATGTTATAGTGCTGCAGTCATGTAAACACAACTTTTGTCGTCAGTATCACCCTCTCAGCTGCCACACTAGAGGAAGCATTATTTTCCATTTCAGCTTTTGCAGTATGTTATGGAGAGCAGGTGAAGCCTTGTATATGATCAATTTCTTGAATTTTTTTTTTATATATTTTTTTAGCTCAGTCCTTTCCACTTTACTTTTAAACTTGGCATAAGTAATGGTGTGACCCCTGATGTAAGCATTTAGTGTTTCCCACCTTGTGGAGTGGGAAGTGTGACCTTTTTTTATTATGTTTTATGTATTCCTTCATGGTTTTGAACATATGTGACTTGAAGCCAGGATCCTTTAAAATTTGGGATCTAGCTTCCAATTTCTGCTATCATTATATACACCAACCATTACAGTGTTGATGCAGAGGGGGAGTGGTCAGACTGCAGTGCTGGTTGACAGTTAGTCTGCCACCACAGAGGGGTGTAGGCATGATGAGATAAGTATTAAATCAGTATGGGCATACAACTTGTGGGAATGTGATTAGAAACTACATGCCATACCTGAGGGATATTTATGATGCCAAATATCTGTTAGGGTAAATATTTAAGTAACTCTTCTAGGCTTTTGCCATTCTTGGATTTTTCCACAGGTAGGCAGTTGGACCTATTCATCACAGTATCCTGTAAGCAGTTCACATTGCCCCATATCCAGGGCCCTGCATACCCTGTCATTTCTGGACCTAGGTGGTGGAAAAAGAACTATCCTCTGCAGTAGGTGCATAGGCAGCACCCACAACTATGCAAGATCTGCTGTTGAGCTGTATTTAGACTAGTACATATCGACCATGTAGATCAACAGAGAATTTAAGCACAGTCCCTGGGAAAAAATGGCCATAGCCCTATTTCATCCCCCCTCACCCTTGATTTAAAACAAGGGGTAAGTCAGGTTCACTTCCTTTGGAGGCAGTATAGCACTGTGGTTTAGGGCAATTGAGCTGCATACCTGGAGATCTGGGTTTGAATCCCACAGCCCCCACTTGCATACTGTGTGACCTTAAGCAAGTCACTTGACTTCCTTGTGCTCCCAGGTTGCACCTGGAATCAAGCTTCAGTGTAGTGTGCTTCTCCTGTTTAAACAATTATTTCCCTTCCCTTTTCCCCTTCCATCCCATGTAGGTGTGGCTGGTCTCACCAGGTGACATGTGGGTCCCCTGCAAGAGTAGCATGTAGTGGCCCGGACTTGGTGCCCTACAGTAAGTTAACTCTGGAACCCCCTGTGACGCTCTGCCCCTTACTTATGATTATGGTATGATGTCTGTAAAATAAATATCCAAAAAAGGCTCAGTGCACAAATTACTGCATAACTTGCACCAGTGCAAAATTAATTTTCAGCAGAACACCTGAACAGACCAAGCCCTGTGCTTCAACCCTGAAGTGGGTCTTCCTTAGGGGCGGATCTAGTAAGTAAGTAAGTAAAAATTTATTTTTAAGCGCTTTTCAAAACCAAAGCGCTGTACAAATGATCTAACTCACCCACAAATGTGATCTCATTTATACAAAGCAGTCCCTCACAATTAAGGTGATTTTACAAAATTTAAAGAAATACATATAATTAAACATATAAAATAAAAAAAGATATCAAAACGTTTTTTAAATGTCTATAGCTTAAATACTGTATTATTTTTCAAACATCTGCATTACTTTAATAAGCATAGTGCTTTTCACTTTAAATTTATAATAACAGTACTAGCTTTCTTCTATCAGGTTTAAAGTTTCTATTTAAACTTCATATTATTTACTACAATAGAAACTCACTCTGTGAACAGGAACAATCACATACATTTATGATGCTTAAATTATTAGATATATACACTAAATATGATTCTAACTGTTGGAAATCACAGCAAGATTACAAGGAAGGGACACACACAAAATATCTTTAAATTTGATAGTTTTGCAACTGGAAAGTCAACTCAGGTTGCAAAAGGTCAAATCTTAAAAAGGAAAAAAATGTTTTAACAGTTTTTGCAATATTTCTTTTCAAATCCTGGGGAAGGATTCTCAAAGAAAGCCAAAATTCCCGCAGCTACGGGAAAAAGATTTGCTGCAGTGCGGAAACGCAGCTGCACTATATTCTCAAAGAAAATCAGCGCAGCTGCAGATTTCCATAAAAAGTGCCACAGGTGTGGCAGTTTAGCTGCCACAGGACTTGTGCAAGCTCTGTGAATCTGTAGCTGCGGAGGCTGTGAAGACACAGCAATAGGGAACCACTAGCTGAAGCAGCAGACTGTAACAGTGCTGTTATAATATGAGGCTGACAGCACACACAGAGACCAGCAACCAGTCCCCAACTGGGACCACAGTAGCACTGCAGGTACCTGTGAAACCCTGGCACCACAGTGCCTGACTGTCCCTGCTGGTCGTCCCTCCCTGGGGTGTTCCTGTAGCCTGGGGGGGGTAGCACTTGCTGCTGGCTGGTCAGGCTCTACTGCTTGTGGGGCTCTGTCATGGGCTGCACTGGGTCTGGTGTTTGGTGCCTGTTGCCATAGCATGGCAATGTGTGCTTTCAGTGCTGTAACATCAGCCACTGCTATACTGTCTGAGATCCTATTACCTGTGGTACACCGCCACCTTAATTGATTCCAGTTGCTGGGGCACTACTGCAGTGTGCTGAGAGAGAGTTACACCTCTTTCCACTGCGTGTAACATCTTTTCCTCAGCTGCGAGAAAAGCCTGGTTGTGAATAGCCTTTAAGGGGCTGTGCTCCACTGATCTCACACCTTTTTGTCCTTATGGACTTCCATAGCTGCACTTTTTTCCACAATCCATAGTAGGTTTTCCCACAGCTGCAGGGGTTTTTGTGAATTGCACTTGGAGCAAACTTCCCTTTTTTTCTGTAGCTGAGGGAGTTTGGGGACTTAGGGAAGGTTTTGCACCTCTTGAGAGCTTTGGGAATCCTGCCCCTGATCTTTCACTGAAAAGGGAGGGGGGTGAAAAGAAGGAACGGGGGGGGGGAGAAAGAAAGGGAATAAAGATTTTAAGGAAAAGAATAAGAAAAACTGGAAAGTAAAAAATAGGGAAAAATTGGGAAAAAACATTGTCCATTACCTAAGGAAATAGTTTTCTTGGTGGCTAAAAAGCTAGAAAATTTGTAAACAAACCTTAGGTTACATCTTAGGTAATAGACATGTGTCTCAAGACTGACCTAAACACAGGATCAAGGCCTCTTGAAGGAATTTTGGTGATTATGTTTATAATGAAACATTATAGGGAACTATTCTAGGACAGAGAAAGAGATAGAGGGAAAAAAATAAACAGATAACAAGAATTGAGACGGGGAGGTAAAAACAAACAGAGGAACAGAGTAGATGACTGGAACTCCTGAAAAACTGCATTTTATTGATTAATAGGTTGTTCCCACTATGAAATGAACTAAAAAGAGCCCTATACAGTAAAGGGCACCTATAGTGCTTAATGAGATTACTAGAAAATATCCATATTTGCATTTATTCTGTTTTAGTTCAGTGCATTTCTAGGGAATAAACCAACAAATTAAAAGGAAAAAACAATCTCATTATGAAAAAAAGTAAAATGGGGGGGGGGAGGAAGACATAGCGGAAAAGAAAAAACACTCCAGGAACTGTCAACAGATAAATCCATAGGCCCAGATATTCAAAAGAGTTGATCCATGCGCAATAGGGTTGCACCTGCGCAAGTACGAAAATGCGCCATTCTGAGAAATTCAACAGGAGGCAGTTGCGCCCCCAAATCACGCTGAGCAACAGCGCAATGATAATTAAGGCATGCTCAACTGAAGGGGGAGGAACCATGCATAAATGGCGCAGTGCAATATTCAGCAACTTGTGCCATGCGCAATAGGGGAGCAAGCAGAAGTTGCACCATAGCAGAAATGAGCCAAAATAAAAGGGAGCAAGGGAGAGGCGCAAGAACGCTACAGGGAAACCACATGAGAGCAAAACACAGCAGGACACACTGGGCAGCAGGGACACACAGGCCAGGCAGAAAAGGGCACCTGGAAGCAATAGCCACGGGGAAGGTGTGGGGGAGACATGCAGAAGGAAGGTACACCAGACAGCAGTGAGGCAAGCACAGGCAGGTATTCGGTGCAGGGGAAGTAGCAGTGAGGACAGCGGGGGGAATACAGTAACAGCTGCCGGGGGGGGGTGAACACAAGCCAGGGACATGGCCAGTGCCACCTTCCAGATGGAGGCCGTTATGAAGGGGGTGAGAAGGCGGGAAGCAGGGGGGCATGGCCGTGGAAGGGCCCGTGGGCGGTATGCCCCCAACAGGCAGTACCGAACCTGCACCAGTTTCGAGCTGTACAGTGATACCAAGATTGTGGGCCAGTACCGCCTGAATTGGGCAATTCTGAGGTGGCTCTGTGAGCTGTGCAGTGATGTGATGCAGGCACCCACACGACGGAGCCATGCCCTGTCAGTGAAGACCAAAGTGACAGCTTGCATGTGCTTGCTCTCCACGAGTACCTTCCAGAGACCAACTGGAGACACCGCAGAGCATAACCCAGTCGGCCACTCACGCCACCTTACCCAATTCCTCAGTGCACTGCTGCCACATGCTGCGGAGTACATCCATTTCCCCAGCACACCGGCGGAGTGCACAGCAAACATGCAGGAGTTCCACAGGGTAGCACGTATGCCTGGCGTGCTAGTGGCAATAGACTGCACCCATGTGGCCATCCACACACCACCTGGCCCCGAAGGGACCACATACATCAATTGCAAGGGCTATGCCAGCATCAACTGCCAGGTGGTGTGCGATGCCAGGGGGCACATAATCAATGTCTGTGCCACGCACCCTGGGGGAGCACATGATGCCTTCATCTGGCACCAGTCGGCACTGTGCCACAGATTTGAGAGTGGAGATATCCCCACTGGCCACCTAGTGGGTGAGTATGCAAACCACATGGACAATCATAGGGCCTGGGGGGGCATGGTCAGAGATGACATGGGTAGTGGCCTACATGGCCCGGGGCAGGGTGATGCTGATCACCAAACTAACCTCCACCCTCTACACACAGGTGACAGTGGATACCCACTCCATCCCTGACTGCTCACACCCTACCGGCGGCCCATGACCCCATCGCAGCAACTCTACAATGAGGCAGACGCCACCACACGTAATGTCATCGAGCGGGTGTTCGGGATGCTGAAGGCAAGTTTCCGTTGCCTGGACACCTCCGGCGGTGCCCTACAGTACAGCCCCTCAAAGGCCTGTGGGCTATTCCTGGCCTGTTGAATCCTGCACAACATGGTCAACGAATGTGGGATAGCCATTCAGGTCAAAGAGGGGGACAGCGATGGGGACGATGAGGACACCAGTGATGATGGTGATGGGAAGCCCCCCCTTGGGCGATGGGACCCCCGACTGCTCCGGCTGGCACAGCTGCACCAGGACACCATCACGGAGGAGCACTTCAGCCAACCCAGGTAAGTCATGGGGCCATGTGCAGCCAACAGTGGCTAAGGCACAACCCACAAACATGCATGGACACACACAGGGATGCATTCCATCAAGGGAAGTGGCAGGGCATGGAACCACACACACAACCAGGTATGGGTGAGGTCTAACATGCCACGCGGATGGACACACACACACAAAATGCACCAAACATGCATAAAGGGTAGGAGGCACACCGACCCAGAATGCCACCCCTAGCCACACACATGTCCACAGACCACCATGCCCACTGCCTGTCCATGTGCATGTGTCAGATGCAGAGTACCATTGCACATTGGTGTACAGCGCAATGCAGGCATCATCATGCACACACAACTGTGGACAGCAGCTGGGAGGGTGTGCAGATGGACTGTGTGTCCACATGCAGGGCCGGGTACCCACCCATGCACTGCCCACTAAAAGACACAATGCACACAGGGCAGCACCAGACAGTAGCCGCATTGGGAGACAGGTCAGTCACGCGACACAGTGTCCTGGCTGCCACGGATGCATGGGAGGCCCCACCCGAGACCTGCCAGCACTGACAGGCTGACCACTGGCCTCATGGGGTGGCACCGATGGTCCCCCAGGGGTTCCACTGCATGAACACGACCGTGCTCACGTAGGAGTCTGCAGCACACTGAACATGCCTGCGCCAGGTGTGCTCGGGATACCCACAGCTGAACCCGGTGTCGACAGGGAGGGTGTCGCACGACGCCGGGAACGGGGGGGTGGACAGTGCATTGCATGGTGTCCGCGACGCATGGGCACATGACTGTGTGCCCATTGTGGCAATGACAGCAGTGAATGCCTGTGCATGCCTGTCAATGACAGTGGTCACATCCTCCCACAACCAGTCCATTCCTGCCAGGATCAGAGCGGTGTCTTTGCTGCGACACTCCTCTGCCTGCTCCAGAGCCACATGCAGTGCATCCACTGACGTCACAAGCTGCATCTGCTGCTGGACTGATGCATGCAGTAGGTGGGTGTGCTCATCCAAGAGGTCATCTGCCTCCTCGGCATCCTGTCCCTCAGGGTGTGTGTGGCCCTGATGCTCAGCACCCCTTGAGGGTGGGTACTGTGCACCAGGACCAGGTCTGGGCATGTCCACAAGCGGTGCACAGCTGCTGCCACTGGACCCTGTACCCCCAAGCCCATTGGCTGACTGCTGATGCTGCCCCTCCAGCTGCCACTCCCCAGGGCTCAGTGGTGCCACCGCAGTGGCCGCAACAGTCCCACTGTCCTGAACAAACACCAGTGCTGCCCCACTGGTGCTGACGAAGCACAGGCTGGGACTGTGCTGACATGAGCCTCCATGTGCACCACCCACAGCCATGGCCACGATGTTACCTGCAGTGTGGCCATCCCATGGCACACATGTGTCACTGCCCATGCCGTCAGCGACATCATCATCAGTGACGGACTCAGCACCGGCCCGAGTCACAGCATGCTGGCACCCGTGGACGGTGGCATGCTGGGACATGGGCAGGGCTTCATCCGCACCTGTTACAACAACACCAGTGTGGACAGCCAGGCAGGCCCACTGTCGTACTGAGCCACGTATACCTGTGGAGGTGGATGGGCCCTCTTCCATCTCCAGCCGACTGTCCTCAGTGGACAGGCCCACCACCGCTGACCCATGCAGATGCTCAGGATCTGTAAGGGAAAACAAAGTCGCATTACTGTATGTGACCTACCCTGCCTCCCCATAGACAGACCATGACTTACCATGCAGTGATGGGCCACCACCCGTCTGGAAGCCACTACCCGGAACACCCTCAATGGCAGAACGCTGCATGCTTCCAGCAATCCTCTCCTCCTGTGGGATCAGGTGTACCACCTCTGGCTGTCCCCCACCTGTCACAGCTCATGCTGCCCTGATGGCAGCCACCTTCTCCTTTATCCTCTTCCTGTCTATGCCCATCTTCTTCTTGCACTCCTGCACGGAGCACTGGTGGCTGCCATGCAGGTTCACAGCACATGCCACCTCCTCCCATGCAGCAGCACGGGCTTGAGGTGTTCCCTGCCGTCCGCTGAGAAGCAGCTCCTGATTCAGATCGGCCTCAAACAGGGCTTCGGTCTCGGCCTTGGTAAAATTAGGCCCTCTCCTCCTTCCACCACTGTGTTCCTCCTCTCCCACAACTTGCTCGGTCATTTTTTAGCCTGTAAGAATGACAGTTGTTACCTCTGACTGTGCAGTCCCATGCATGTCCCTAAATCCACAGTCCACACTCCCAAACAGCATGCAACTCACCAATAGACTGCTGTAACCGACTATGGCCACTGCAGCCCAATATCACACTTTTATAGCGCAACCCATGCAAATGAGGCGAGGCGCAACTTTAAGTGGATGCAAATTGCAGTGCTGCGCCATTGCATGGCTGATGAGCTGTTTTGCATATGACGACTGAATATCGCGCTGTTGTGCTTTGCGCAATTGTGTTGAACGTGCTGAGCCAAGGGCGCAGTTCTGTGACATGCGTAGTACACACCTCACTGCGCATGCCTGGGTTGCTGATGCAGGCATCTGCTGTGCTGCTGATGTGCTGTGCGCGGGAAGCAATGCAGGGCACAACCACCATTTTGCCAGTGGCGCTATAGCGATGTTCACCTACATGGTGCTGTGGCACTGGGCCATCATAGGCGCACTGGGGCAACAGCGCAGTAGGCCGCTACTGGAGGTAGCACACAGGTGGCCAGTTGCGCTACATGCATTGGGTTCCAATGGCGCTGTGCGTGTCTGTGCGCCAGAGACCCTTGACTTTGTGCCCGACCTTTGCCCCCTAGGCACCATGCGTCAGGCATGGGTGCACCACTATGGCACTGTTCAGTGACAGCGCGATAGGGAATGGCAGCGCTGTACTGCGCAGCATCTGCACATGGGGAGCCATGTTGCAGAGTGCCATATTTGCAGACCAAGCTGTGAGAATGTTGCGCAGGAGGGCTGCTCAATGGACACAGGTCGAACTGGCCAACCTAATGGCCATAGTGGAGCCACACCATGGACCACTGTTTGGGGAGGCACCCCTGGACAGGTCCAGGAGCCAGGTGTGGAAGGAGGTGGCCACTGCACTGGAGGAGGCCACTGGATGGGGCGGACAGCTGAGCAGTGCCGCCATAGATATGGGGACCTGTGGCGGAGGGAGCCAGACCTGCTAGCCTGCCTGCGGGCACGTGCAAGGAGGGGCATGGTGCCACAGCCAGGTAGGTGTTATGTCAACACACTTTTATCTTCCATATGGGTATCACGGTTGTATGTGTCCAGCATATGGAGGAGACCGTCCGGTGTTGGCTGTGGTGGTGTTATCAGGGTGTGGGGTGGGTGGGTCTGGCTGGGTGGGGAGGGCACACAGCTGGGGGCAGGGGAGCTTTGCTATGGGATTGTACTGTTGTTCCTCTCTCCATGTTTGCACCACAGGGCCAGAGGAGCAGCACCTGGCATGTGAGCTGCAGCGCAATGAAGAGGAGAGGGAGGCCAGGCGGGGCGAGGGTCCTCAGCGCCCAAGGGACCGGCCCGATGATGGTGAGTGCCATACCTCCATGATTACTATTGCATGCTGTGTAACAGGGTGGGCAGCGGGGCATGGCCACCATCCATTGACACCACTGCCATGCACGCAACTTGTTACAGTCAGCACTGTCCAGTGGCAAAGCATGTCTGGGAGTGCGTCGATGGTGGTCCATGCGTGCACTGGTTACATGGTTGTGCCACTGCCTTTGCACTACATAGCCATGTCACTAAACGGCCACGGTGGTGCTGTGCATGACCTGGTCAGTGGGTGTGTGCAGCATTCCGCATGGCTGTATGCACCTGGGTGGGCAGGTCATGTGGACATGATCAATGTGGGTGGTAACACACCATCACAGAGGTATGTCCCACGGCCGTATGCCATGCACAGTGGGTGGGCTGTATGGGGCTGTGCATTCACACCTATTGACTGTGCTCCCTTGTCCTAGGTGTCCGCCAGCTGAACAACATCCGGGAGGCACTGCGGGAGATCCTGCACGTGGCAAGGGCATCCCTGGAGATCCTTCACCGCATAGATGAAATTGGGGTCCGCAGGAGGCACCGGCAGAGGAGAAGCCAGAGCGGGGAGCGGGGCTCCCATTGAAAGTCCCTCTACCCCTGATATCCTCAACCCCCCTGGACCCACCCTCACACCCCTCCTTTCCTGTCCCATTTGTCCACCCCGGCCCCTTACCCACCCCTACCTTGTTTGTGGCCTCCCCCCACCTTGTATATATTATTGTACATAGTTAACTTTATATTTTGTTTTAATATAGATATTTGATATGAATACTGTGGTGGTCTCTGATTTGCAGTGGGCTATAGGTGCTCAGCTGCAGTGGTGTGCATAGCGTCAGTGGTGGTGCAGTCATGGGTATGTGTGTGTGTCCATGGGGAGGTGGCTATGGTGTGGGGGTAGCTATCAGTCAGTGTCTGTGGTGTGTGTTTTGTGCCCTGTGCACTGGATGGCTGTGTGCAGTGGTCCATGGTGCATGCTCTGTGTCCATGGCACCCCTGTCAGCCCATCCATGGCCTGTGCAGATGACACCCATGCATGTCTGTGACCTGCATGGTCTGCTGGCATGTCAGTGGTGGCTGTCCATGCAGGGCAGTCACTGTACACATCACAATGCTGGGTTGCCTCCTGTCACTGGTGTGGTGCATGTCTGCCTCGGGTGACACTGTGGCCTCCACAGTTGTTGACCCACCTCCATGCTGTGGCTTGTGTGTGTTGCAGGGGATGTGCACCACTATCTGTGACTTGTGCTCCGGGCAAATGCTGGTGGCGTACAGGTCCACAGTCCCTGTGCAGGGTGGCTGGCACTCCTGTGCCATGGAGGACTGCAGGTTGTGTGTACACAGTTTACATGGGCCCTTGCTGGGGGCTTGGTTGCCCCGCTACTGCGTCCTTGTGTTGTTGTGCCCTTGGGTATGGGTGGGTGTCTGTCCATGCACTGTGTGGCATCCGGTGTGGTGCATGCTTCCACGCACCACTGTGGGTGTCTGCGCTGGCTGTTGTGGCCAGCGCTGGGTCGGGGTGTGTCATTGGGAGAGTGTGCAGGGTGCTGTACCACTGGTGGTGGGGTCTGGGGCATGCCTGTCCCGTGTGGGGTACCCGTGCGGCGATGGTTGGTCTCTCAGCAATACCTCGGGGGTATGTGCGTGGCACTGTGTATGCGCTGCTGCATCGCTGTGTGCTGCCACCACTGATGGGTGTCGAGTGTGGGCTGCCTTGCATGGTTCTGTGGTGCAGGGGTTGCATTGTCACAGTGGGGGTGGTGGCATGCATGTGGTTTCCTGCAGTGGTGTACGCTGCTCCTGGGCAGGGTGTCTAGGGATCATGGTGCAGGGTGTGCTCTGCATTGGGGGGATGGTGTGGCATGGGGTGGTCAGCCCTCCTTGTGTGCCAGTCACAGCTTGCCGGGGGGGGTGTGATGGGGCACCTTGGCCCAGCTGTGGGTTGGTTGCTGGTCTCCATGGGCCAGTGGTTATTCCAGCCTCCCAGTTGTGCAGTGCATGGGGTGTGGGGGACGATGTCTGTTCTGCTGTGTTCCTCTGCCCTTCTGTGGCATGGTGGTGGGCCCTACCTCCCTGGTTGTGCAGTTGCATTGCCACCCTGCTGCTGGGGGGCATCCCTGGTTGCGCTATGGCACCTCTGGACTGCTCAGCTGCACATCCCTTGTTGCACTATGGCGCATCTGATCTGCTCAGCTTTCCCTCCCTAGTTGTGCTATGGCACAGGTGGTGCGATATTCAGTCATCAGCTGTAGGCGCAGTTTGGCCGGCTCAGTTTTTGAATATCATGCCTCTTGCACATGGACGCAATGGATTTGCGCTTGCTCCTGCTATTGCGCACTTTTTGGGCGCAGTTTGAATATCTGGGCCATAATCTATAAAAAGGGTGTGAACTCCACTTCTTCATTCAAACCAATTAGAACTGCTGTATCTAAGGTAACAATCCACTTTGTTTCTTTCTGTTCCCCCTCTTGGGTGTCTAGGGACATGTTCCAAAGCAGTAAAATAAAAAGAGTCAGGGTTACCCTGGTGACACTGCAGGAAATGGGCTCCTACTGAGTTGTACATATTGCCATTAATAATGGCTCTCACATGTTCTTGAATTCTTTGTTTAGTTAACCTAGTTGTTCTTCCTATATAATAAATAGGGCAATCACACCAGCAGACATGAATCATGAAAGATGTAACACAATAAACTGCCTAATTTCTAGTTTCCTCTCATCTTTATAAAAGGTGTTACCTGTCGAAGCATATTTACAAATGTCGCACTTTCCACATTTGTGGAAACCATTTGGTTTATCCCTTAACCAATTCTGATCTGGAATAGATGGATCACTTGATTCCACATAGTGATTTTTGTGATTTTCTCCACTATATTTTTCCCTTTGGAAAATGTAACCCTGGGCTTCTCTGAAACTTCACTTCTAAGGACTGAGCCTGTAAGTACAATTGCCCAATGTTTGTGGACCAAATTCCCCACTCTCCCTGCCACTGGACTAAATTCAGTGTTGAATGTTACAGTTTTATTATTAGCTTCACATTTAGCTAGTGGTTACTCTTTTATAGATTTCAATAAGTCAAGTCTATTTAACATTCATACTTTATGATGGATCGCTGTCAACATTTCCATAGAATAACCTCTCTCACTTAATCTTAATTTCAAATCTTCTGCTTGGTTTTCAAAATCTTGTTCAAATGAACAGTTTTGCTTCAGCCTAATAAGTTCCCCATATGGAATGGAATCAATAAGTTTTTTTGGGTGTGAGCTTTGGGCATGAAGAATACTACAGTGTTTGCAGCTGTACTTTTCTCGCACCCTTTGGTAATAATATTTTCTCCAATTTTCCCCTCAAGCTCCAAATCCCAAAACTTTGTTTTTTCTCTGTCATGGGAATATGTAAATGTTAAGGCCAGACCATTTTGATTCAAATAGAAACATAGACTTTGACGGCAGATAAGGACCACTTGGCCCACCCAGTCTGCCCATTTCCCTACCTACTGGATAAGCTGCAGATTCCAGTTAACCAACAGCCTACTTCCTGCCTCCCCCCACTACAATTGCCTTGTGTCTGTCCCACGCATGTTTGAATTCCCCCACTGTTTTAGCCCCAACAACCTCCCCAGGAAGACAGTTCCACATATCCACCACTCTCTCCATGAAAAAAGATTTCCTCACATTACCCCTGAGCTGTCCCCTCTCTATCTTTAAATTGTGTCCCCTTGTTCTTACACATCTCTTTTTCTGAAAGATGTTACCCTCCTGGACTTTGTTGATTCTCTTGAGGTACTTGAATGTTTCTATCATGTCCCTCCTGTTCCTCCTTTCATCAAGGGTATACATATTAAGCTATCTCAGTCTCTCTTCATATGATTTCTGATGCAGACCCTGCACCATTTTAGTTGCCCTCCTCTGGACTGCTTCCATCCTGTCTATGTCCTTGTGTAGATGAGGTCTCCAAAACTGCACACAGTACTCCAGATGGGGTCTCACCAACTGTCTGTACAGAGGGATAACCACTTCCCTTTTTCTACTTGTGATGCCCCTTCCTATGCATCCCAGTATCCCCTAGCTCTCCTTACTGACTTCTCACATTGCTTACCCACCTTAGATCATCTGATATGACTACCCCCAAGTCCCGTCCATTTTTTGTTGTTGTTAGTACCTCCCACTATGTGTACTCTTCTCCTGGGTTTTTGTTTCCCAGGTGCATTACTTTGCACTTCTTTGCATTGAATCTAAATTGCCATATGTCTGACCATTCCTCCAACTTTGCCAAGTCCCTTCTCATCCTTTCTACCCCCTTGTGTATCAAGTCTGTTACAGATCTTTATATCATCTGCAAAGAGGCATACCTTTCCCTCCAGACCCTCTGCAATGTCACCTATAAAGATGTTTAAGTGGACTGGACCCAGTACTGAGCCCTGAGGTACTCCACTAGTGACCCCCCTTTCTTTGGAATGTGTTCCACTCACTATTACCTTCTGTGTCCTGTTGTGCAGCCAGTTTGCTACCCAGGCTACAACCCTGGAACCCACTCCAAAGCTGGCTAACTTGATTATTAATCTTTTGTGCGGGACTGTGTCAAATGCCTTGCTAAAGTCTAGGTAGGCCATATCCACAGCCCCTCCCTGGCCTATTACTTTGGTCACCCAGTCAAAGAAATCTATTAGATTCGTATGACATGACCTTCCTGCTGTGAATCAATGCTGCTTTAGTCCTGTGCCCCGCTGGCCTCTAGGTACTCAACAATTCTTTCTTTCAGAAGTGATTCCTTCATTTTCCCTACCACTGAGATCAAACTTGCAGGTCTGTAGTTTTCCTGTTTCTGCCTTGCTCCCACTTTTGTGAAGGGGAATCTCATCTGCCCTCCTCCAGTCCTTAGGTACCACCCCATCCTCCCATGATTTGTTAAAAAGTGTTGTCAGTGGTGTCACTAGGTCCTCCCTTAGTTCTTTTAGGATTCTGGGGTGAATCCCATCAGGCCCCATTGCTTTGTCCACCTTGAGTTTTAGGAGTTCTTTCAGGACTCTTTCTTCTGTAAATGGACTGGTGTCAACCCCTACCGAGTACTTCTATTGTCTGGTTTAGGTAACTCCTCCTCATCTTCTTTTGTGAATACTGAGCAAAAGTATTCATTCAGTATCTCTGCCTTTTCACTGTCTCCCTCTGCCCACCTCCCCTCTCCCTTATTAATCTTCACTATTCCTCCCTTAACCTTTCTATGCTCCCTAATGTACCTATAAAAGGTTTTATCCCCCTTCTTAACTGACTTGGCTATTTTTTCCTCAGTTTGGGCTTTTGCTATTCTGACTGCCTTCCCCACTTTCTTTCTGCTTTAATTGATACAGTTCCCTGTCGTTCTCCTTCTGTGATGCCTTATACTTTTTGAATGCAGCCTTTTTCTCCTTAACCTTCCCTGCCACCTCTTTTGAGAACCATAGTGTTTTTTTACTCCGCTTTGTTTTCTTTATCTGTTTCACACAAAGGCTTGTTGCCTTTATGATGGCAGTTTTGATTTTTCTCCATTGTTCTTCCACCCCTCCTTTTTGGCCATTTGCTAGTGTATTCCTTAGGTATTCACCCATTTTGCCAAAGTCAGCCCTAATTTATGAATTATGGGATTTCATTCTCTGGACCATTCCACACAATTATCACGTCATCAATAAACCTGAACCATGTGACAAGATGTGCTGCAAATCTATTCTGTGTGTGTTTTAATGAATTTATGTTTAAAGTAACCCATGAACAGGTTTGCATAAGATGGGACAAAGGCTGCCCCCACTGCAGTTCCACAAACTTGTAAATAATATTCATTGTTAAAAACAAAATAGTCATGGTTCAGGGAAAACTCTATTGCCCAGTGTAAGAAATGTGTGGGTATCAGTTGCTGATTATTATTAATAATAATAATAATAATAAAATGTATTTGTATGGAGCCTTATCCAAAACCAAGGTGCCTCACATTTTAAAACAATAATAACAATAAAAATACAACATATTCAACAAAATCATACAAATATCCAGAGACTAAACAGAAGATTCAGTTATTAAAAGCTTGAAGCCACAAATAAGTTTTTATTGCGTGTTTGAATGCCTCCAAAGTTGCACACTCCCGATTCCGATGGGGTAGAGAATTCCAAAGTGTAGGGCAGCAAATTCAAAAGCTCTTGCCCCAGAGGATTTTAAAGATACCCTTGGAACCTCTAGCAACCCCTCACCAGTTGAGCGAAGTGATCTACCAGGTTGGTAGGGAATCAGGAGCTCTTTCAGGTAGTCCAGGCCTAATCCACGTAGGGCTTTAAAAGTCAGCAAGCCGACTTTATAGGTGATCCGCCACTGTACTGGCAGCCAGTGCAGTTTGCACAGCACCATCAAAATATGGCTAGATCATGAAGATCCTGTCAAAAGCCAGGCCACTGCATTCTGCACTAGCTGTAGGCAGTGGATTTCTACCCCAGGAAGCCCTTGGTAAAGGGAGTTGCAATAATCTAAGTGCGAGGAAACAAAGGCGTGGATTAATGTCGGAAGGTCATCGGATGGAACCAGATGCCTAATCCTGGTGATATTCCTAAGATGGTAAAAGGAAGTTTTGATGACAGCCAACACCTGTGAATGCAAGGTCAGCCCTTCGTCAAAAACTACCCGCAGGTTACGCACCTGTTCAGAGATCGGGAGTGAGGCGCCGCTGTGAAAAATTCCCGAGGGTGCACCTTTCCCCAACCCCTCTATCCGATGACCTGGATCCACAACCAACACCTCAGTTTTGTCTGGGTTCAACTTTAGCCAACTGGAATCCATCCAGTCTTGGATTTCTTTCAGACAGTTATTGAAGACCGATACAGCTCCATTCTGGTCAGGTGCAAAAGATAGGTAGAGCTGGGTATCATCAGCATAGCAGTGAAACCTCAGCCCATACCTTCCTACAATATCTCTGAGGGGCAGCATATACACTGCAATTAACATGGGTGAGAGGACTGAACCCTGAGGAACACCACATGACAGAGAAGTAGGGTCTGAGGAATTATCCCCAGACACCACTCTCTGAATTCTACCCATAGGGAAAGATGTAAACCACCTGAGGACTGTTCCCAACAGTCCACAGATGAACCTCAGATGGCCCACAACACCTTATGGTCCATGGTGTCAAAAGCTGAGGAGAGATCTAGAAGAACCAAGATGGAGCAGTTCTTCTGACCTCTACCCATCAGGATATCATTGGGCACCCGAACCTGCGCTGTCTCTGTGCTGTGTCTCTTATGAAAACCAAACTGGAGTTGTTCATAGATGTCATGGATGTTCAAATGGTCTTCCTGTTGTGCAGCCACATCTTTCTCAATAACCTTCCCTATAAAAGGAAGGTTAGAGATAGATCTGTAGTCTGCATGGCAGTCTGGGTCCAAGGTAGCTTTCTTCAAGAGAGGTGTCACCACCACCTCTTTCAGAGAGCTAGGAAACTCTCCCAGCTCCAGGGAGCACCAGATAATCTGTGCTATGACCAGGCCGATAACATCAATACATCCCAAAATTAGGGAAGTGGGTCCAGGATCCAAACTACAGCATGTAGAGCGCACACCCTGGATGATCCGCATGACATCCATGAACTCCGGATGGCCAAAGGTACTCAAAGACAATCGAGGTGTAGTGACCTCATACTGATCAATAGCAATGCCTATAGAGTGTGCCAGCTGGAGTCTCACCCTGAAGCTGACCACCTTATTTGCAAAGAATGGAGCAATTTCATCGCACTCCAAGTGCGAAAAAGCTTTCCGTGCCTGTAGGCAGGCTGGGTTGCACAGTCTGTCCACAGTACAGAACAGCTGAGCTGGTTGATTCTGAGCAGCTGCAATCTCCCTTGACAGGAATTCTGCCTTCTTATGGGAGATTGTAGATTGATAGACTTGATAATGGTCCATCAATCTAAGGTGGTTGGCATCAAGGGTGGACTTACACCAGCAATGCTCTAACCTTTGACCTTGTCTCCACAACTCCCTCAAAGTCCCATCAAACCAGGGGATCGAGGGTGAAGGGAGAGAGGGTGAACTCAGACAGGAGCAATGAAATCCAAAGCTGTCGATATGGCCGAGTTATAGGCTACCATGAGAGTCTCAGGATCATTGCTGGTAAATGAGGAGGACGATAGGTCAAGAACCACCATTAGGCTCTGAGAACTTATATCTAGTAAAGGGTGGTACATGACCATCTCCGTAGGGGTAGACCTACTGGGGGGTATAAAAACTAAACCTCACGGAGCAGTGATCGGACTACCCAACTGGATCCACCTCCAAGTCAGAAGTTTCGATCCCTAGGATGAAGACTAAGTCAAAGGATTGACCGTGTTTATGAGTAGTAGTGGTAACTACCTGTGTCAGGCCGAGAAGACATCAACTAGAGGAAGTGTTGTCCAAATTGCGATAGTTCGTCATCGACCCAGGCATTAAAGTCACCCAGAACCATCAGTCTGGGCTACTCAAATGCCATGTTGATGACAAAGTCCGCCACTTCCTGAAGGAAACGTTTCTCATCACCGGGTGGACGATAGACGAGGAAGATCCGACAACCTACACCTGCTACCACGGCACATTCGAATGACCCAGTCTCCCCAACCAAAACACTCATGAGGCTAAGTTCGGTCTTGAAACAGACCACAACCTCCCCTTCCACGGACCAATCTCAGGCAGTGTATCACAAGTACCTGGCTGGAATTAAAGCTTCTAAAATGGGGCCAGAATTCTCATCCAGCCAGGTCTCGGTGATGCAAGCCAGGTCAACCGTTTCCACAAGATCAGCAAGAATTGCTGTTTTGTTTTTGACCGATCTGGCATTGCATAACACCATCCAAGTTGGATGAATGCCTCGTGCCTCCCGAACCACCTGCCGACTTAATTCAGTCATGCCCTTGGGTATGGAAACCAGACATGAAAAACCACGTTCTGAATTCCATTTCACCCCAGGGCGTCTCCTGACTCCCACGACCCCGATAGGATGACCCTGCTCACTCACCCTCTGCTGTTCACAACCCCTTGCCCACCTCCTTCTTCTCCGTGCAATACCAAGCGCTCTACAGTGCTGGTATACACCAAATTCAAGTGGAGGAGAAAAGAAGGGACGGAGGGCACGAAGGGGAGAGGGTAAGTAGCACACAACTGTGGGGGCAGACAGACAACACATTCCACATAAACTTGATCAGACAGATTGAGTCTAAAATAATACTTAATTACAGCAGAGAACCCAGTAAAACTGAGTAGCCCAGGAAAGCTCTCATCTCCCCTGAGCTAAGTACCGGTACTTTTTAATCCCTGGTTCTGCTCTCACCAGAACCTGGGAATTAAGTAACTAAAACAGTAATAGGAAAAACAAGACAAAATTACCAAATAATTAAAAAAAAAAAAAACATATTATGAAAAACAAGCCATAATCACTGTAACAAAATATGAAGTCTATTGTAGATGTCCTGTAGTAAATTACTCAGACCTTGGTTCTGCTCTCACCAGAACTAAAGAAAAATATAACTCAAATATTAAAGAAAAACTCTATTGCTGAAATTCCCAGATCATGTCTTATAGATGTATAAAGGCTACATACATCAATTGTGATCCAACTATAACTGGCATTCCACATTTTATCTTTGAATTTATCCAACAGGTCCATACTATCTCTAATACATGAATCCAACTGTAGGACTTTAGGCTGCAAGAAACTGTCAACGAACAAGCTTAGATGATGAGTAAGGGATCCTATACCTGAGATAATGGGCCTCCCTGGAGGGTTGTTAAGATCTTTGTGGATTTGTGGTAAAAGATAAAAGGTCAGAATGACTGGAAAGTCTGATTTTATAAAATCAGCTTCTTGCTTGGTTAACCATCCACAATGCAACCCTCAATCCAGGAATTTACATAACTCAGCCTGAAACTTAATAGTAGGATCCTTTTTTTAATTTTTGATAATTAGTGTGGTCTTCTAGAAGTTATAGACATTTACTTTTGTAAAATGCCTCAGTCAGTACTACTACATTACTGCCTTTATCAGATTTTTTTAATCACCATGCCATTTAAGTTCTCTAACTCTTTAAGTGCCTGAGCTTCAGTTACACTAACATTTAATTTAATTTAATAATTTAATAAGTAAAATAAATAACTGGTGTGTGTATAAAATTTGGCTCACACAGATTGGCAGATTTGGCCTGTAACTTCAAAGTGTCAGTAGATGAAACCAGGAGGTAATGAAACAGACCAGGAGGAAAACAATTAACTGAGACATTCTTCCAGAGACAGTTTATTGCCTGCTGCTGCTTTTGAAGTTAGAACTTAAATACAAATTTTATGACGTTTCAAGACAAAGGTAATTGGGCTAGTTCCTCTCCATTTAGCAACTAGCTGAAGAGTTATAAAATACCTCAGATCTCACTGGCACAGAAAATCAGCCAAGGGACATGACAGATGTGGGAAACCTTTGGTTTTCTGCTTGATTTCCTTTTGACCCTCACCATCCCGATTTTGCCAGGATATGTGGAGCTCATTGCTTTGTGTGGAGGTCTTGTTTGTGGGAGCCTGTGATCGGGAGAAGAGTTTACTTTTGGAGCCGTGGATTGTTTGGTGGTATCTGCAGCAGGAGTGGCTTGTTTGGTTGGTGGGTTCGAATTGGGGTTTTCTTTGGCGGATCTGTTCAAGTGGTGAGTTGCTCGAGCCTTGCAAGAAGCGACAGCCTCCTTCTCGGTCTTCGTCCGGGCGGGAGTCACCTCGTGTGCTCCCTAGGGAGCTGGGGAGGACTGGGGCCTCTTCTAAGCTGCCTTAAGGTTTGGCTGTTGGGCTGACTATTAAGGCATCTGTAGCCACTATCGTTGATCAGCTGGGGGGTGTCTTTGTTGCTTTAAGGGCTTATGTTCTGCCTGTGACTGTCCCCCTGCTTGGAGTTTTTCGACCTATGATCGTGTTATGAGGACCAGTCGCCAGTGGACTGTGTTTAGAGCTGCTTTGGCTTTCCTGCCTGGATTTACTTGGATCCTTGACTGATCTGCTGGAGAATCTACCTTTTCTTTTCCCTGTTTGGACTCGACTCTGGTTTTTATCAGTATCTGGATTTGCTGGAGAACTGACTCCTTTGTCTTTGCCCAGTTCCTGGACTTAGGGTGGTGAGAGTGTGGTGCATATTTTTACTTTTTATATAATTACTGTTTGAACTCATTCTATAAATGGTCCCCCACCATGTGAGAGGTGGTATTGGGGGAGTATATAACATTTTTTCTGATGACTTACTGGACTGTTGCACGTGAGAGGTGCTTCATTGAAATTTAGTATCCAGTGGCATTTGATAATATTATCATTGTGTTTTAGGATTATTTGATCTTATTTTATTATTATATTTTGTTATTTGGGTTATTTTTGGTTTGGGGTTTAATTCAGGTTTTATTTTGTATTAGATTGTTTGTTTTATTTGCTCCCCCTCTGTGAGAGAGAGTGGAGAGTGTTTTATTTATAGGTTCATTTTATTTTTGTTTCTTTATATGTGATTTGATTAATGATGGTTTGGCATTACTCCCCCACTAGGCTCAGGGAATTACCTCCTTTTGAGTTCCCACTATTGTCATCCGACACCTATTTTAGGTGTCGTGCATTGGGCATTCTGAGGAGGCGTGGATGAAGGTGCAGAGCTGGGCCTGGTGGGGGACAGGAGGGGGGAGGGCGGATTGGGGTTTTAGGGTCCAGAAGACACCCTGGGGTGAAATGGGGTCAGGATAGAGGTTACTCTTGTCTTGTCCCCATACCCAAGGGTTCCGATGTAATTGGACAGGTGCCGAGGTCTTCCCCGACAGCTCATCCTGCCTTGGAGGTGTTATGCAATGCCAGATCAATTAAGAACAAGACAGCTATTATTGCTGATCTTGTTGGATCATCTGATCTGACTTGCATCACCGAGACCTGGCTGGATGAAAATCCAGGCCCTATATTGGCCTCAGTAACTCCAGCCGGGTTCTCGGTGATACACCGTCTAAGGCTGGATCGTAGGGTTGGGGGTGTGGCCATTATGTTTAAATCTGAGCTGGGCCTTGTGGATGTGCCATTGGGAAGTACCAGATCCTTTGACTATATCCTGGGTGAGGGTGCAGGTTGTGGGATCATCCTCGTCTACCGTCCACCAGGTGACGGTGGAGAATTCCTGCAGGAGATTGCAGACTTCATCGTCGACCTGGTGTTGAGGTTTCCCAGACTGATACTTCTGGGTGACTTCAATGCCTGGGTCAACGAAGAACTATCTCATTTTGGTTAAAATCTCCTCCAGCTGATTAATACGCTGGGCCTGACACAGGTTGTTACCTCCTCTACCCACATAGGGGGTCATTCATTGGATCTGGTCTTTCTCTTGGGTATGGAGATCACTGATTTGGGGGTGGAACCAGTCAGTTGGTCTGACCATTACACCATAAGGTTCAGTTTCAGGGTCCCCTCTAATAGGTCTGCCCCTACGGAGACGGTTCAGTACCGCCCTTTAAGGGGTGTTAACCCCAATGCCCTAATGGCAGTGCTGGATCTATCGAGCTTGTCGGGTGAATGCATGAGTCCAGATGATCTTGTACTAGCCTATAATAAGGCTGTGGGAGATACTCTGGACAAAATTGCACCTGTTCATGTTCGGCTTCTCACCCTCCATCCAGGGAGCCCGTGGTTTGATGGCTCCTTGAAGGAGTTAAGGCGAGTAGGCCGAAGGCTGGAGAGAGCCTGGCAGAAGTCAGGCCTCGATGCTGACAGGCTTAGATTGATGGCACATTATGATAGCTATCAATCAGAAATCACTCGTAAGAAGGCAGAATTCCTGTCCAGAGAGATTTCTGCTGCACAAAATCGATCAGCTCAGCTTTTCCGGACTGTGGACAGACTGTGCAAACCAGTCTATCTTCAACCTAGAGAAGCTTTTTCTCAGCTAAGATATGAGGAGTTTGCTCGTTTTTTTGAGGATAAGGTTGTCAACGTCAGGTCCAGCATCGGTCCGACCTCTGCTATGGGGGATTGCGGTGGTCGATTGGTAGTGGCCTGTCCTTGGCCTGTCTGGTTAGATTTTCACTGCCTGGAATTCGTGGACATTGTGAAGATCATCCAAACAATGCGACCAACTAGTTGTAGTTTGGATCCGGGTCCTACACTGCTTTTAGTAGGTTGTGTAGAAGTTATCTACCCGATCCTTGCAGACATTGTCTGGAAGTCTTTGGAGAAGGGTTTTTCTCCCTGACCCCCTTAAGGAGTCAGTAGTTTGACCACTCCTTAAAAAATCCTCCTTGGACCCAGATTGTCTAGCTAACTACCGCCCTATCTCTAACCTGCCATTTGTTGGTAAGGTTATTGAAAAGGCAGTTGCGTTGCAATTGGATGATTACCTTATATCTCATAATGTCTATGATACTCTCCAGTCTGGTTTCAGGAAAAGGCATAGTACAGAGACTGCCCTTGTTCGGCTGTTGAGCGACCTCCTAATGGCCAGAGATCGAAAGGCGTGTACCATTCTGGTCCTTCTCGATCTATCTGCTGCATTTGACACTGTAGACCATGGAGTGCTATTGGGGCACCTGCGGGTCTTTTGTGGGCTGTCTGGTACAGTCCTCAATTGGTTTCGTTCTTACCTCATGGACAGGTCTCAGAGAGTTGTCACCGGAATTTATTCCTCTGGCGCTCACTTCCTGCCTTGTGGTGTACCACAAGGCTCCATTTTATCTCCCATGTTGTTTGCAGTGTATATGCTGCCATTGGGAGAAATCATCAGGCAATACAGTCTGGGTTTTCACTGCTATACAGATGATACTCAGCTATATTTGTCCTTTCTCCCTGATCAGGGTGATGCCCTCTCTGCACTTAATAATTGCCTTGATGAGATCAGACTTTGGATGAGTTCGAGGTGGTTGAGACTCAATCCGGATAAGACTGAGGTATTGGTCGTGGATCCAGTTCGTCCGGGGGTGGGTCCGAGAGCCGGACAACCATCAGGTTTATTACTTGGTGGTGTACTGCTCTCTACCTCTGGACAGGTGCGAAATCTGGGCGTTATCTTTGATGATGGTTTGACCCTGAAATCTCAGGTGTCAGCTGTTGTCAAATCCTCTTTTTACCATCTGTGGAATATCGCCCAGGTGAAACATCTGATTCCCCAGAGGACCTTCCAACATTGGTCCACGCCTTTGTCACTACTCGTCTGGACTACTGCAACTCCCTCTATCTCGGGCTATCAGGGGTCAATATCCGCCGCCTTCAGCTGGTGCAGAACGTGGCAGCCAGGCTTCTGACTGGGACTTTTAGAACCAGTCATATTACGCCTGTGCTCCGCGAACTGCACTGGCTGCCTGTTTGGTGGCGGATCACCTTTAAGGTTGGTTTACTAACCTTTAAAGCTCTACATGATCAGGGACCTGGCTACCTGAAAGATCTCCTGATTCCATATTGCCCCCTCCGTCCTCTCCGTTCCGCCAACAAGGGATTGCTAGAGATTCCCAGGGTTCGATTAAAGTCATCAGGATCTTGTGCCTTTGCTTTTTCGGCACCAACCCTGTGGAATTCTCTACCTCGTTGGTTGAGAGAATGTCCAACCGTCGATAACTTTAAAGTTGCTTTAAAAACATATCTTTTTAATTTAGCGTATCCTTGTTAGTTGTGGCTGACTTTAAATGTTTTGATTTTATCATTTTAATATTTCTGTACAGCGCCTTGGTTTTGAAAGGCGCTTTATAAATAAAATTTTAATTGAATTGAATTGAATGCTAAGATCAAAGGGAAATGTTTAATTAAAGGATGCCATATTTAGGAAATGTTTTTTTCTTCTGATGTACCATAAATTTTAAAGTACCTCCTGGCAGGAAATTATATTTGTAAGAATTACTTCTAAAAGGAGGAGGAGCTAGATTACTCACCAAGGGGGTGGGGAGATAGAGTTGAAAATGTATCATTATTTCTGAAATGTGTGATATCATTCTTGGGATTCTGACAGAAAGACAGTTCTCTGATTTAACAAGCACTTAAAGGAAACACTTAGATAGAGAAGAATTAAGTGCCTGTGGTAGGAGTTTTGATTTCTGTAACTTTCCTTTTTATTTGTAGATGACTATGAGATTTGTGAGATTTGTTCTGTATGTTATTTTACTTGTTTTTATCATATTCTAGTAAATCACATTTTCTTTAAGATACAGCCTGGGTGTCTTCTCAGTTTCTTTTTGCGTGTGAAGTGCCTCTATTTTAAGTCTGACAACTGTTTAAAAGGCTTGATGGTGTTACTAAGCTTGAAAAAGGTAAGAATATACCTAAGGTCTCTTATAGAGTTTTAAGTGTTCATTTTGGAGACCTGGCTAGGTGCCCATGGCAAAGGATTGTACCTCAATCCCCAAAGAGGGTACATATCTAAGCCTGTACACTGGGTATGCTAGCATAAGGTTCACAGTTTGAATACCCCCAGTACTTGAGGCAAACAGGTGATTCAGACCCAAAGCAGACAGGAGGGTTACCCTGTCTGTTACCTGTTCACACTATTGCACTCTGAGGTTGGCACTGGGGGAGCAGAGGGCCTGAGCTGTGGAGTGCATTTGTGACACCCCCCAGAGGCAGTTATAGGAGGGCAGTGTGTCAGGGGTTGCAAAATATGGAGTGTGGGGCCCCAAGTGAAAAAAAGGTGCCAGTGTCTAGTTCAGGACCTGTGCCCACAGACTGGGCCCCAGCATTCTTTTGTAGCATCAGGCTCCCTTTTGCCCTGACAACCCAAAGGCTGGGCTATGTTTAAAACAGTTTTTTCCCCTCTTTTCATCCTTCTTTGGCCAACTGACTGCTTATCGTGCACCCCCCCCCCGAGCTGGCAGGGTGAGGGAAAGAAAGGCCATGTGTTAGGACTACTTGCTGTCACAGTCCACTGTGTGGGCATTTTTCAAAATAGTAGTACTATTGGTGGCTCGTGTTCAGGGTTTGAAAATGGAACCCAGAGCCTGGAAAAGAATGGTTGGCCTTGACCATTAGAGAGTCTAGTTAGGCAGCCAAAGAGGATGAAGCTCAAGACCAGTGAGACAGCAGGAGACAGGGAGCAATAGATAACAAGCTTACTTGGCAGGTTGAATCAGGTCTTATCAGCATCGGCTGTGCTGCACTCATACATTCGGGAAGTCCCCAGTAATGTTGGCAGGTCCAATGAGCATGGGCAGTAGCATCAAAGAGTGACTGTTGTGGGCTCTGTATAGCCTTGTTTGTGTTTTTTTTACTAAGTTAAAGTGTGTGTACCTTGTCAGTGGTGAGCACAGGTCACAGAGTGAAGAGCAGCATGACAAGTGTTGAGCAGAGCATCATGATCCTAACTCCAGGACCACCCCAGTGCCATCACGGACCTCCTTCCACCAGAACCACTGACAGGTACTGCAGCCGCCCCTCCCTAGTCAACACTTCATACCGAGTTAGGGCGGTGAGTAGACAGCAGCACCATGACAATGAGCTGACTGCCAGAATTTAAATTAAAACAAATTGACTTTGCAAAGTGCCAGACAGTGCTGGGGATAAGCGGCTAAGACTGCAAGGAAGTGGCAGACCCAAGACACCAGGGACTCCCTGGAGGGTAGAGATCGGGTCAGAGAGACCCTTCATTAAAACAGGAGAACTCCTGGAGGGTGGAACATCAGGCTAGAGGCCCTTAATTAAATGGGAGAGCATCCAGAGGGCAGAGCAAGGGGCAGAACAGCTCCAGAAAAAGGGAGAACATTGCCCACTGCACTTTTTTGTTATTTAAATAGCTTGCGTCAAATGATATTAAGCCAGCATCCAAGGCTGCATAGGTAGGTGGGGAACTTCCCACCTCAGGTCTGTCCACAAAGGCGGCTTACAGAATACTCCATTGGAGCTAGATTGGGCCCAGCCAGGGCCCCAGTAAAGGGACTTCTCATTGGGTAGGGTTGAAAGGCTCCAGAGGAGTCAGATAGGATGTGCTGGGTGATCAAAAGCAACCCAATGGGCACCAAAAAGGGTAGTTCATTAACAGCAGATGCATTGGGCTGAGGGCATGCATTTGAACAATCAAAAGGTGCGCACCCTGTCTCAATGACCTGTTGACAGGGACAGTGTGTCTTTATGAGTACTGCAAATGAACTGCCAATCCTATGCTGTGCCTTTACTGCAAGTAACACTGTGTGGTGCCCTAACTGCAAAGTAAACTGTCAATCCTGTGTAGTGCACTAATTGCAAAGTAAACTGCCAATTCTGTGTCGTGCTTTGATTGCAAGGTATACTGCCAATCCTGTATGGTACCCAACTGCAAAGTAAACTGCCCATCCTGTGTGGTGCCCTACATTACAAAATGAACTGCTAATTCTGTGCTGTGCCTATTCCAAACAACCTGCCAAACCTGTGTTGTAACCTGTTTGCCAAAGAACTCATAGACACTGCACAGCCTCTAGTTGCTAAAGCAGATGACTAGGAGAATAAACCTTCCTTTTGGTCCTCAAGTAGGGAGGTTGACCCAGCTAGAGTTAGGGGGTTGTTAGGACCAGCCCCCTCAGCTACTCATCTTTGCTATGACCCTACCCCATTAAGGAAGTGAAGAAAGTCTACAAGTTACATGGCATGAGCCAGCAGACAATTAAACCTTGCACAAAGAAAGCCCATGTAAGTTTGAAATTCATTCCCATTTTAACTAGTAACTTAAAGAGAATGAAAAGAATATAATCCACTCTCCTGCATGTAGCTTCTGACACACTGTGAGAAATGGGATTCCAGTCAGATGAAGAGAGATGAAGGACAACAGTGCCCATCAAGACAGGAAGCATAGTTCGCTCTGTGAGCAGTTCTGGTTAGTAGTAGAGAGGACTTACATAGATATCTTTTTTGGTTTGGTTTAACTAATGGAAGCAAAAGGGAAAAGGGATTCTTACTGTAGATATTGGTAGTCACCTTGGGGAAAACATGGAGCTCTCATGATAGATCTCTCCTGTTAGCAGAGATTTCTACTCATGTGCACTGCTCATCTCCACCCCCATGGCCTGTAGGACCAAGCATATTTGAGATTTTGTGGCCCTGTAGTACTGATGGCATATTACATGCAGTTGGCCACACAGTTGTGCCCCCCGCAAGGCAGTGCTTGGTCAAGTTTCAGAAGTGTGGACATGGGAAGGGTGGTAAATCTAAGGGAGACTTGGGCTTCACACCACAAGAGACAACAAACAATACCTGAAAGATCATGTTGCTGGTATTATGGTTCGCTGGCTCAAACACCAGCCATGGCAGCCTCCTCCCTGTTTGCTTAAGCTATTTCTTGCATGTTAGTGAAGGTGCATGGTGGATGCCCTGGTTTTTGATTACAGAGCCTGGAGTGGGGTGCTGGTGGGCAAAATGCCATCTTCTCCTCTATAGGCTTGCCCTCAGGTCTGTAAATGTTTGCTGCTCCTTCTGCAATTGTTGACTGTAGTCTGGATAAATGGACACCATTTATCCATCCAGCATGGTGATGCCTTGAGTACGAGCTGCCCAGAGGACCACTTCCCAGTGAAACTTGGTCACAGTGTCTGGATTTTTCCCCTGCTATTGGTTTCTGACTAGGGGTGCGATGGGCTAGCTAAGCCTCTTCCTGAGTTCCCCAGTTTGAGATTTTTAAGCAGCCATTTCATGATGAAAGTGTTAGCATCATCCCCTTTGAGACCCTCCAGGAGCACAATAATCTAGATGTTCTTCCTCCTGGCCCTGTTCTCCTAGTCATCAGCTTTAGCAACTAGAGCCTGTACAGTGTCTATGAGTTGCTTGTGCTTTTGTTGCCAAGTCTGCCACTAGGTCCTCCACTGCACTGACCCTTTCCTCCATTTCTGTGGTCCTAGTGCCATGAGCTGCAGTCATCTTTGTGAGCCCTTTAAGAACCCCATGAAGGTGAGTAAGTTGAGCAGACATATTCCTGAGGCCCACTTCCATTTCTGTTCTGAGAAAGTTAATTGAGGCCACCACCACGTTGTCTTGCTGCACTGCTGCCATGATCAATGATGAATTTTCAGCCTTTGTGATTCCTGCTACTTGACTGGAGTGGGCCCATGTCTCAAGTGGGAGGCCAGTGTTGTTTGATGATCCAGGGCCTGAAAGTTCAGTTGAGACAGGTTTTTTTTTGTTTGTTTGTTTTTTTGGTTTATATTTATGTTATGCATTCTTCATGCAATTAGATCCATTTAGAAAGGATGCTATTTGAAAATGGCTGTTCCCAATATCTGGCAAATTGTACTTGCTTTGTAGGAAGCCTAGCTACTATACATCTGCCATCTTAGCTTGCCAGGTCATGCCCCCCCCCGTCTATCTTTATTGGGGCTGTCTATGCCTCCCCTAAGATTTCTCCCTCTGTGCTACTTGAAATTGGTTCCTCTTTGGCCTCCTATTCATTGGTAGATGAATTTATTCTCCTAGGGGACTTTCACACAAGTTGGCTCTCCCCAGCTACCGGGCTTACTACTAAAAGATTGAGTCACTAAATCTCTGTCAGCTTATTACTCAGTTGACTCAACTCAGTATTTACTCGTCTAACCATTTTTTGCTGGACTGGATACTCTCCTCTTATCCACATCATATAGTTTCTGTAGGCATTCTATTGGATGCCTTCAGCGATCACTGTATGACTTAATGTAGCAGAGACATTTGTCTTCCTTCTGCTCTTCCTAAATCTGTATGGGCCTAGTCTCTTTGCTCTTTAAATGTTGACTCCCTCCTCTGAGACCTCGGAGCTGTTGACTGGTCCCCTAATCCCACTACAGCTGACATCAATATGGCCCTCTACTTCTTCCATTCCAGACTTCTGCAAGTCTGGGATATGCATGGCTCTCTAAGAAAATCCCATTTATAGGGTCCACCATCCCTGGACCATTGTGGACCTCACTGACCTCTGTAAACCTCATAACACTGCTTGGTCTTGCTTCAAACTGTCACCCCCCCCATCACCCCCAACCTCCATACCAATAGGAGACTCAGGAATTCTTGCACTAAGACCATAAGGTTTTAGTCTTTGGTATCTGGATAAGGCCCACTAGGCAGAAGTGCCTGTTTTCAGGGGCGATCTGGGAGCACTGGGGAGATTAGTTGTCAAGTCTAACTACTTTAACTCCAACCTCAAGAATAACTTTAAGCCCCCACTAAATTCTGAAAGGTCATCCACTCCCTATTCAACCCACACCCCCATCATCTTCTCCAGTACTACTTAAGAATTTCTTGCCTATCCCTACTCCTTTTCTGAATGCTTCTCATTTAACAACTTCTCCACCACCTGTTACCTCCCTCATCTATTGAAACTATTGACTTCTCCCTCCCCCCTCAACCCTCAACCTGTGTTCCATCTTCTAGCTGCTTTCACTTCTCTGCTGTTATTCCATGCAATACCCTTCATGCTCTTTCTTTCCTTAACCTCTTCAAGCTGTCTAGCCTTGATAGGCTTGACCCTAAACTTCTCCACCTACCCTCCTTGCTACTGCCGATCTTCTTATCTACCTACTGCACTTAACCTCTCCTTCTCCCTCTGCACAGTTCCACAATCCTGGAAATTTGCCAAGGTACACAAGGGTGGTGACTCTACTATCCCTGGAAACTTTGGTCCTATCTCCCTCCTTCCTAGACTTGCTATGCTACGAGAAAAACTTGTCAACTCCCAGTTTGCTGTTTTCCTCTACTCCACCAATTTCCTCTTTCCTTACCAGTCCAGTTTCCATAAAAATAAACATTACACTGTATCCTCCCAACAGCGTGTTACTGACACCATCCTCACTGGGATGGAACGGGAAAACTATGTAAAACTATGTTACTGTATGATTGTATTCTGTACGTATGTTGACTCTGTATGTCCTCTCTGTGACGAGGTACCTTTGTAAACGACCCTCTGACTCAAAGGCTGTAAATCCAATTTATTCAATAAATAAATAAATAAAACTGGTGCCATCTTCATTGACTTTGCCAAAGCATTTGTCTCAGTAGCTCACCCCCTCCTACTGGAGAAGCTAAGATCTGCTGGTCTCTCTTTTCTAGCAGTTGATTGGTTCAGATCCAACTCTCTATCTCCAGTCGGTGCTGGTTGACAATGCGTTGTCCCCGCCCTTCCCTATTCAATCAGGTGTCCCCCAAGGCTACATCCTAGGTCCCATCCTATTCTTCATTTTGCTTAATGACCTCCCATCTGTCTGTGATTCACATATTCACATGTACATGGATGGCACTATACTTTGTGCCTCAAGTACCTCAGTCTCGGACCTGGAATCATCACTAATGGGACTTTAGCAACGTCCAACACTGGTTCCTCTCAAACCAACTATGCTAACTGTATCAATGACCTTTGGCACCAGCTATAAATGTTCCAGGCTGCCCTGCACTCCTGTTTTCTCCACCATGGATGGCACTCCTCTTGAGCAGTCCCCTGCTTTGTAAGTGCGTGGCTGGATAGTAGTCTCAACTTCTTCACCCATATCAATGCCATCCACAGTATGCTGCACCCCAAACCTGGTGCCCTTTACTGAAACAAAGATGGGAATTAGAGGTAGCTGTCCAGTGGGGGTAAGCTCTGTATTTTAACTATTATTTTGCACATATACCCATTCTGGAGGAAAAAGTTTAAGGATTGTAGTTTTTTAAGCACAATTTATTTGCACTGATATATCTGAATTTCACTTTACAGAGCCATCGTTACAAGAAACGGTGTTTGAACTGATCTTGAATGAAATGTCCTTTGAAGCTACTATGGAAGGCTTTCATGCTTGAAACAATATATGTTGATGTTTGAATGGAATGTTTGCCTTGGTGCTTTGAACTCCTTTTTTATGGTTGCGGTGGGTGGAGCCCTGCAGACATTTTGCTTCCAAAAGTGAATCAGCATTACATCAAAGCATTCTTTCCCACCAAAAAACATGTTGGAGTTGCAGCACAGTCTCCTATGCCAGATAACTACACCAGACAACAAAGCCCCTTCCCAAAAAACAAGAAAAAACAAAGCATTTTTCCTTTGCAGTTGCAACACCTCTCCTACTTTGCCAGTCACAGATTAGTCCAGAATTCCTTAACATAGTAGCCCAGTTCTCTCTGTACGCAATAATGTTTCCTCCTAGGTTTTAAATTACACGCACACACACACACACACACCACTGTCTTTAAAGATCATGTGCAACATGTTTGCTACTCTTATTTTTCTGTAATAAACACTCTAGTACCTTTCCTTGCATTGCCATGAGTTATTTCTGAAAATTCTAACAAAAACAAGTCAGCAGTTTCTTTGTAATTAATCTTGATTTGCCTGCTCTTTCATAGCCCCAATCAGTCGCACTGTTTCTGTGCCTCTGTGCCAGTATGTGGGAGTGCTGATGTAATTCCAGACTAGGAATCACTTTCTAGCCTTTTAGGGCAGTACTTTTATGTGTATTTATGTATTTGTTTCACCAGGATGGTATACTGAGCAGTATTGCTCCTTTCCAGATACGTCCTGGGGAAAAGGGGATGTGGAGAAGCAAATACTGTAGTGCAAAATACAATTGTTTTAGACAATACTTGTATAGTAGCAATTAGTGCTGTGAAGATTATAATACTTAAGTCATGTTTACACCACAGCAGGGCTCCACAATTTGTGGTGCTGCACTGTAGCTGCAATGTTGGTGGCTACTCAAAGTTGTGTCCACACAGTGGGTTGCTAGAAGCAGTTCTCCCCCACCCTCCCATACCTCTCACTCAGTGATGTGACGATCAGCTGACACTGAAGCCAAGAAAGATAGTTTCTCACCTAGCACACCCAAGTTCAGCAAAAAGTATTTTTCATCAGCAGAAGAGATGCTGAAGTTGGGAAAGTGCTTGAATATGTAAAACGAGGGCTAAAAGTACTATAAATTAGGGATGTAAACTGGCACAGCAATACTAGTGGGCATGCACAAATACATATGCATATCCCCAGGGTCCTCATGTGTCACAGTGTGGTCTACTTCATTGCTTTTAGTGTTCATATCAGCACAATGCTTTTCCCCTCTTAGTTGTCACTCAGTGGGAAGAGAAGGTGTGACATTATGTCACAGACCTTTTTCCTTGTATCTTTGTTGTTGGCTGCTGTTTTTCCTTTCGAGAGAACTTGGTCCTAAGAGCACAACCTAAAATGCTGACTTGTAAGACTTTTCCATCCTTTGTTATGCAGTACATTCAAACAACATGAAGTCTTGCTGTATTCTGACAAATTGCAGTGAGGTCCAACTTTCGAACTGCCCCGGAGATGAAAGAGTTAACTTTCCATGCCAGGCATGGAACGCTGAGCTCGAGCTCGGTTGAGACTCTGTCTGTTGCTGTTTGAACTCAAACCGTCAGATTCTTTACTCCGCCTCACTGAACAGTCGCTCCGGAGATTTCTCCTTTGCTCGGTTCAATTTGTCGGTTAAAGTACCGTTTTTCTCGGTTTTCGACCGAATTTAAACCGCAACCTATCGGTTCAGTCTCTGTCTGCGGTATTCGTGAGTACTAGATAGATTTATATTTGTTTTTATTCTGTGTGGAACTTGTAAACGTGTCATCGGTTCAGTTTGAACTGATCAGGTTGTTTAAAAATCTTTACTTCTTCTTTTAGAGTGTGGTTACCGGTTCTTATCGGTTCTAAAAAACACGGATTTTATTATGGTTTTTTCCACGACTCGTAACACGGTCAGGAACAGATAAGAGTGTCTTGCCTGGTGGATTGCCGAAAAAAGGGTAAGTTTTTGTTTAGGACTGGCCATGCCTGAGAAACTGGGCCCACTGGGTTTCAACACTGTAGTGTGTGTGGGGAAGTCTTTGCTAAGGCTGATCCCCACACCACCTGTGTTTATTGTCTGGGGTTTGACCACCTCGATTCAGACTGCCAGATTTGTAAAAATTTTCCTGCAGCTACCCTGGAAAAAAGAGTTGGTAGGCTCAGGGAAAGGGAGGCCAAAAAGTCCGCTGACCCGGTTGGCCAGCCCGGTTCAGTTCCAACCGAACCAGAAGGAGTGCCCCCTGACCAGGGTGAAACTTCTTCAGGCAAAAGGAGAACCGATTCCGAGGAGTCGGTTCCGGTTAAGAGATCAAGAAGGGATAAATCAGCCATGCGGATCCAAAAGTTCTTTCTCCGACTACTGATGAAATAGCCAAAGTGATAAAAATTGTTCAGTCGCTATCCCTGGTTCCGACCGAACCGCACCATTAGAAGGCGCCGGTTTGGTTGGTTCCACGGTTCGGATTATGATTTAGAGAATTTTATGAACCGGAGGAGGAGGAAGAGAGTATGAGGAAAGTGAATGTGATTATGAAAGTCTGGATGTGCCCATTGACCCGGACATCTCCCCAGACAGACCTTCAGGAGTGTCTCCTCCTAGGCTTTCTGAGTCTCCCTCCCATTTCATGTTTTACAAGAAAGTGGCTGAAACCCTTTCACTTCCTATGGAAGAAGCTGTGGATGACCAGGAGGAGCCTGACTATGTTGAAATGATGGATATCCTAGAGTCCAGGAGGCTGTCTATTCCCCTTCATAAGTCTTTTGGGAAACAGACAATAAAAATTTTAAAGACTCCTAATTCTATAACTCCTGTGGATAAGAGAATGGACAGGAGGTATACTCTCTCAGGCTCAGATACGGAGTTCCTTACCCAGCAATGCAGCCATGTTGGGGTAGTGCAGGCTGCTGCCTGTGATAAGGCAAGTATACCCTTGGCTTCACACCCCCCAGATAAGGACTCTAGGAGGATTGATGCCATGGCAAAGAAATAGTACATGGCAGCATCCTTGGGACTCAGGCAGGCCAATTATATGGCCTATACAGCTAGATATCAGAAATCTGGATGGGACACTGTAATGGCTTTAGCTAAACAGGTCCCTGGTCAGCTTGCCAAGGAGCTGGAGCAGGTAGCTGCGGATGGTATTGAGGCATCCAAGGTGCAATTCCATGCTGCAGTGGTCTCCAATGATGTTTCATCTAGAGTCATGGCTACATCTGTGGCTCTTTGTAGGATGGCTTGGCTCAGATGTACTAGCCTGTCTCAGGATACCCAGACTAAGGCCATGGATTTTCCTGTTGTGGGTAATTCTCTGTTTGGGGAGCAAACAGAGAACTACATGAAGAAAATGGATGAATACAGGACCACCTATAGAAGTGCTCAGGCCAAGGAAAGGCAAGCCACTCCTCAGAGGCAGCATCCCAGGGGCAGGGGCAGGCCTTTTCATAGGCCTTTCTACCCAAGCCCAGGCCTCCTCTTCTGCTTATGCTCAGAGGGGGTTCTTTAGAGGGAGAGGCAGATGGGGTACAAGCAGGCCTCCTTCCACCCTTCAGCCTAAAGCCCCTGCCAAACAGGCACCCCGATGGGTTTGCCAGGGCCGATTCTCCATCACCTGTAGGGGGGCAGGCTGGCTTACTTTGTCCAGGACTGGATGTCTTTAACATCAGACAAATGGGTCCTGGAAGTAGTAAGCCAGGGACTGGTTCTCAGCTTCAAAAAATTTCCAAAGATGAGAACCAGATCCTTTCCACCTGCAAATCCTTCAGAGGCACTTGTCCTAGAGGCAGAGGTCTCTTCCCTCTTGGCTCTCAGAGCTATAGAAAGGGTTCCACCCCTACACAAAGGGAAAGGATTGTACTCCAGGTACTTCCTCACCCCCAAAAAGACAGGAGAATGGCGGCCCATCCTGGATCTCAGATATTTAAACAAGCACCTTTTAAAGCCAAAGTTCAAAATGGTGACTCTGGGAATAATTCTACCCTCTCTAAGGCCAGGGGACTGGCTAGTCTCCCTGGACCTCAAGGATGCCTATTTCCATATTCCCATCAGAAGCTCCATCGAAAATACCTCAGGTTCGAGCTGCCCTCAGGACATTACCAATTCAGAGCAATGTCCTTCGGCCTAACCTCTGCTCCAAGGGTGTTCACAAAATGCCTGGCAGTAGTAGTTGCCTTTCTAAGAAGGAAAAGGATTTCCATCTTCCCATACCTGGACGACTGGCTCATAGTAGGCCAGTCCCCAGACCAAGTCAAGTTACACCTACAGATAACTTAGCAACTGCTTACTTCTCTAGGTTTTCTTCTGAATCTTTCAAAGTCAGTTCTAGATCCTGTACAGCTCCTCACCTTCATAGGCGCAGAGCTAGATACAGTAAAGGCAAGAGCCTTCCTTCCCCTGGACAGGGCAAGGACCCTTATTACACTGGCCTCTTCATTCACCCTACAGATGTCTCAACCAGCAAGGCATTTTCTACAGCTCCTGGGCCACATGGCTGCTTCTACAGCAGTGGTGCAGGGAGCAAGTTTTCAGATGAGGGACATTCAGTTCCACTTGAGAGCCTTTTGGTCTCAGAAAAAGGATCCTCTGACCAAACTGATCCCAGTGACTCGAACCCTGATCCAGGCATTGCAGTGGTAGCAGGATCAGGACAATCTAAGACAGGAGTTCCTTTGTCACTCAGTCTCACTCTCTAATCCTTACTACAGATGCCTCCCTCTTGGGGTGGGGAGCCCACTTGGGAGACCTGACCACCCAAGGGTTGTGGTCTCCTCAGGAATCTCTGCTTCACATCAATCTATTAGAACTCAGAGCAGTGTTTCTAGCACTTCAGGCTTTTTCCAAGTCTGTTCAGAACAAAGTAGTTCAGATCAGGACAGACAATACCACCACAATGTGGTATATCAACAAGCAAGGGGGCACTCGGTCTACGGCCTTGTGCACAGAAGCAATGAAGTTATGGTCTCTGGCCTATTCCCTGAACACCTCTCTTACAGCAGTACACCTCCCAGGCAAGGACAATGTCCTGGCAGATGCTCTCAGCAGGATATCTCAGGGCCATCACGAATGGTCACTGGATCCCCTCGTTTTGAAGGTGATCTTCTCCAAATGGGGCACCCCTCAGATAGATCTTTTTGCAGCCCCAGACAATCACCAACTTCCCCTCTTTTGCTGAAGGCCCCCAGTGTTGGGCTTAGTCCCCCTGGATGCCCTAGTTCTCAATTGGGAAGGGAAGTTCCTGTATGCTTTTTACCCCCTTCCCTCTCCTGTTCAAGGTGTTAGTCAAAATCAGGTCTCAACCCTGCCAGGAGATTCTGATTGCTCCAGACTGGGACAGACAGCCCTGGTACCCTCTCCTGTTGTCCTTAGCAGTCCACCTTCCCCTGTTTCTTCCCAGGAATTACAACCTGTTACCTGTGCTCAGGGGAGGGTTTGGTATCCGAATCTCAAATCTCTCAATCTCAAGGCCTGGCTCTTGAAGAGTTAGAGTTTGCTGATTTACACCTCTCTCAAGGTGTTATGGATATCCTAAAGGCTTCTTGGAAGCCTTCCACCAGAAGCACCTACAACTCCAAATGGAAAAGATTCTCCATATGGTGCTCTGGGAAGCATATTTCTCCAGAGTCTGCTGGCCTGCCCACAGTCCTTGACTATATGGTTCATCTTAATAGCTTGGGACTCAGACCAGCTACACTAAGAGTGCATCCAGCAGCTTCTCTGCTTTCTTTCAGCAGGTAAGCCTTCTTCCCTTTCAGCTCATCCTGTATTCTCTAAGTTTTCAAGGGATTGCTTCATACCAATCTGCCATTCAGGGCCCTGCCCTGTTTGGGACAACAATGTTTGCATAGCTCAGCTTATGCAACCCCTTTTGAGCCTTTGTCCTCAGCAGAGCTTAAGTACTGACTTGGAAAACTGTTTTCTTGGTGGCCATCACTTCTCCAGGAGCATAAGCGAGTTACAAGCCCTGTCAGTGGAGCCTGATTTTATCTCTTTCCACAGAGATAAGGTGGTCCTCAGGACTAACAGGAAGTTTTTACCTAAGGTGGTTTCAGAATTCCACCTTAACCAGTCTATGTCTCTTCCTGTGTTTTTCACTGACCATTCCTCCTCTGGTGAGAGGAGGCTGCACAGTTTGGATGTGAAAAGGGCCCTTAGCTACTACATAGAGCGTACCAAGGGTCACAGGTATGACTCCATCCAACTGTTCCTCACTTATTGTGAGGTTGGTAAGGGAAAACCTGCCACTAAGAGATCCATTGCCAGGTGGATTGTCTCTTGCATTCAATTTTGCTATGAAAAACTGGGCAGGATTCCACCCTCAGGCCTGAGGGCTCACTCTACCAGAGGTACAGCTGCTTCCCTGGCTGCTGCCAGAGGATATTCTATCTTAGAGATATGTCAAGCAGCTACCTGGAAAGCAGTTCACACTTTTACCAAGCATTACTCTCTGGATATCCAGGCTAGGAGTGATGCTCGGTTTGGCACAGTAGTGCTTCAGAGTCTATTTCCTAGGTAGGTTCTGTCCCTCCTCCATGGAGGTACAGCTTGGTAGTCTGCAATTTGTCAGAATACAGCAAGACTTCGTGTTGTTTGAAGAAAAAATTACTCACCTTAGCAATGTTGTTTCTTCTAATGGAGTCTTGCTGTATTCTGACCTCCCCCCCGCCTTCCCCTCTCAGAACCTTTGTTTTGGGATGTGGGTGGGCAGTAGCAGTGTTGGCACTCAAGAGGTGCCCCACCTTTTTATTATCACCCCTTTACTTTGGGTGAGTGGGTGTTGTGTTTATTTCATTTTTTGGGTTTCCTGACTTGAGTCTTTGTTTTGGGACCAAAAAAATCTGTTTATTATATTTAGTAGCCAGTTGGCTAGTGTTGGTTTCAGCTTCCACACAGGACTCTCAGTGAGTTTAGCTCGTAAAGATCTGACGGTTTGAGTTCAAACAGCAACAGACAGAGTCTCAACCGAGCTTGAGCTCAGCATTCCATGCCTGGCATGGAAAGTTAACTCTTTCATCTCCGGGGCAGTTCGAAGGTTGGACCTCACTGCAATTTGTCAGAATACAGCAAGACTCCATTAGAAGAAACAACATTACTAAGGTGAGTAATTTTTTCTTATGGCATAATAATAACTGGGTCTTCCTTTTTCTCATAGGAAAATCACGGTGTTATTTGCCATGACAAAGGAGTGTTTAGTACGGCAAACACGCGCAGAGTTTCCCTCGGTTGGCGCATGTGATAGCTACATATCTTCCATGTCAATCACTGGCTGCTTTAACATTCCCCAGAGACTGTACCACCACTTGGACTCAATGCACGGAGGTTCATTCATTTTTATAAGGGACAGGAAACTGTAGAGTGTGAGGCACAAGGATAATGGCACAAGGAAAACTTTTAAATAAATGCAACCGCGGACCATGCTCCAACCTTAGCAGACCTTGGCTGCACAGAAACATCCTTCTAGTTTATATAATTGTTGTGGGGAAAAAAGGAAGACCCAGCCATTATAGAAAATAAAATATGGAGTGGTGTTAAAACTCGAAGTTTACACAAACCCCTCGAGCTTTGCTCTTGGTGTTAGAGGTGGGAAAAGTGCTCTCACTTTGCTAGGTAGAGCACTTCACGTATCAACCCCCAATTTGCGTAGTGCTCTGCATTGCGAAGTGTATTACTCCACCTTTGATTTTTATCTTGAGGTGGATTGGAACCAATGGACTTTGCACTACTCCACCTTGTTTTACTGCTTTCCCCTTAATTTTAATGCAAAGTGCCACTGATTTTAATGGACTTCACGTTACTTTGCCTTTGTGTTGCTATTTGAGCGGAATTTTGCATTGATCCATGGGATGGCAGGTCACATGGGCTCTGTATTGTCTTGCTCAGCCTCAGTTCTGTGTAGTGTGTGTAGTGGAAAGCCAGAGACAGTTTGCTCTCAGAGCTCTGAGAATCATACCATCAAAAAAGCTTAAAAAAACACTTTTGATCCAATTATTTTGGTCCAAATTTAGTACATCGATTGTAGGAAACCCTCCTGTGCTTAGATCATCGAGTATCGATTGTTGTTCTGTGCATTTTGAATGTTTATTTAGAACATTCAGTCTGTGTACTGACAGACACTGTTGAAGTGTGCTTCAGAGGAGGGGCATATCTGTGGTGGAGTGAGATTCACATGAGAAAGGCAGTCTTTCTTATTGTTTTGTACTAGTAGTGTGTGTTAGTATTTGTGTGTTTATGTACACACAGTAATATTTGAAGTAATTTCTGATAACTATTTTCTGTTTGTTGTGGTGCAGTGCATATTTTCATTCTGTTTAAAAGATTTGGTTATATAGTGTACTGAACTGTTAAATTTTCTGTGCATTACCTGTAGTGAGTCCCTGTGCGCGTGCCATCAATCAGACACATTTTACTGTGCCACACAATAATCGGAGCGCTCTGAATCTGTTATCCGTCTACAGTATTTTTTACTGCTTCATTCTATCTAGGTGGTGAAATGGTACTGCAGCCCCCCCCGCCCACAAAAGGTATTATTTTTCCAGTTTGGGATTTGTGTGACCACTGGATCAGGTGGTGTTGTTGTGCCATTGTGGCTGCTTCTAATGAGTGCACAATCTCCATCTGTCATTTGCGTTTGCATCTGTGTAGGGCTCAATCTGCATCTATAAGCCACAGTTGTCATTTTGTGACTTCCCATCCACCCCAAAGTTCAGAAATCTAAATTTGCTGTGAATTTTCTGTGCAATTCAAAATAATGCCTGCAAATAGACGCAATTGCAAAGATGTTTCTGGCTATGGCACTGCTATGACTGGCAAGTGTGGCCATGGGCATGAAAGTACACAGCATAAGTGCACAGTTGATGCCAGTAAAGGGATTTCTCCAGCTATGTTTTTCACAGCACAATCAGTTGCTTAAATGATGGTTGGAGATGCTGTTGGCCCCGCTGGCGGTGCTAGTAAAGTTGCTGATGGCATGAGTATTGCCCCAAGTTCAACCCGTGACAATGTAACCAGTTTCCAAAATATTATTGTGTCTAAAGCCATGAGTCAAACTCAGCATGTAGTTGATGTCACACTCCCCGATGTCCTCCCCATCCCCATCCACATCCACAGAGTAGTTGAACATAATTTTGATCTTGATAATGACTCACAATGTCATGTTTCCAGTGCTGTAGAGATCATGCCTGTGCCATCCAACCATTCAAATGTTGTAGAAAAAATATTGGGTGATAATAATGATGCTGTGGTTGGAACATGTTCTCTACAGGCAGTATCCACGCTGAAATTATGGATGTGGATGATGAATATGATGAATATGATGATGATTTCAGTGACCCCAGTTGGGAAACGGAGAAAATAAAATAAAGATGGCTGTGTGTAAACAGCCTAAGTCTGTTGGTGTTAAATCACACCCTCTTCAAAGCTGTGATGTAGTGGTTTCTGTTGATGATGATGACCCAGTAGTAATAGTCATATACAGTGATGGTCATGTAGAGTCCAAGTCTGGCCAGCAACAGAAATCATGTAGTACACCCCACATTTCAGTGTCAAAAAAACTGGATTCCAATTTGCAGCATCAGGGACATGTGAAAATTAAGGCATCAAAATCCCTTGTTTGGGATTTTTTTGTACATGATGCAATTGAAGAAACAGTGGCAATCTGCCAGCTTTGCCAAGTGTGTGTCAGGTGTGATAAAAGGGGTTGTCATCTGGGCACAGGGGGCCAGCATACACATCTGAAGAACAGACACATGGCACTGTGGACATGGCACAAGAGGGGAGCTAATGCCATAGTGGGGCGTTCACCCTCATCCACCTTATTGAGCATGGTATCCCATTCCGTGACTGTATGTGGCCCAAGTAGCCAATCCCATGTCTGTAGTAGCGGTAAAATAACACCTGAGGATTATGACAGGCACACTACAGCATAACAAGGCTCAAAGTCTTTCACTGTCTTGCCTGAGTAACTTCCTGCCTGAGCCATGTGACCTACAAACTGTAACACGTGATCTGTGGGCTGTTTCAATTATGACTCACTTCGTGTTCAACAGAAAACAGCACAAAGTGAAAGCGAAGTCACCATAATGCAAAGTCAAAATGGGGCAAAGTCATTATAAGGCGAAGTAGTGTAATTCTATGGGGACTTCGCACAGCATTTAGCGACGCGGAGTGGACGGCTTTGCCCCGACTTTGCTAGCAGAGTTAAACTTCACTGCAACTCTACTCGGGGTTTATGTAGCATCTATCCCCTTGGGTGTGTGTAAACTTCTCAATACACACACCACCCCATACCTTATTTTATATTTTAGTGGCTTTCCTAATGAGTATATCTAGATGTTATATGCATTATGTTGTACTAAATGATCATTGAGAAGCCAGAAGGGGAAGGAAACAGATTCATTTCAGTACTTTATAGGAACTGTTCATTGCTATTTTTGTTTTAAACTTAGATTGTGGGCTTTTAGTGACACTGTAATTTCTTTGCTGTCTTTACTTAGAATTGTTTTTGGGCTGCTGAAAATTTAAAATCTAGTTTGGTGTGCTTATAGTGGTGGTCTATTCCTTTGCTGTCTTTAATTGCTGCAAATTTTCACTCCCTCTCCCTCCCCTGCCCACAACTCTTAATTATATGCCCTGTTAAATCGGATTGACAGGAGCTAAGCACAGGGGATAGTAGGGGTTGTGGAGTAGGAGGGGCATAAGGGTGAAGAAGTCTGCCCTCAGCACAAGTGTTTTGACTCTTTATTTATTTATTTCTTTTTTAAGGAAAAGTATCTGAGGATCAGTGGCAGGATTTTTAGGACAGTAAATTAATAAAAAGTCAACTAGGAGAGTTTCAGTAACAGACAAGTACTGGAATAGCAGTATAAGTGCAGTATAATGTGGGGAGTGGTGCAGTGCAGTGACTGCGGGGCAGCCATATTCAGGCAGACCTTCTGGACGCTGAGGTGCTGCCCTATCTGCATGCATCTCTCTGGACTGCAGGGTGAGGTAGCCAGATTCAGAGAGGAAGTAAACTGGGTCAGGAGTACCATCACCCCTATCCAGAGACCACCCAGTCCAACGCCATTGCCTCAAAGGATGCTGAGAACGAGGAGCACTTGGATGACAGTGGGCTAAGGGAGGGTTAGGACAGTCAGGCAGAGGCATATACAAGATCCAGTTCCACTCAAGAACTCATATGCCACACTGGCAAATGGGGACAGCCAAATAGAGGTACCCAAAGAAGTGGAAGGAAAGGATGTGGAAGTTAGCCAAGGAGGTGACCTCAGTGGGGAGAGCAGTGAATCCTAGAGGAGGAGGAAGTGAATCCTGGTGGGGGACTCCATCATAAGAGGGATCCAGCTAGGAACACAGGAGGAGGAGGAGGACAGGGAGGTGAGGTGCCTACCAGGTGCCACGGCATAGAGTGATGGAAGGAAAAGCCTGGAAATCACTGGGAAGGCAAGATGGGAGGGTGAGCTGGATGTCATTATCCACCTAGGTACTAATGACCTGGCAAATGGGGAGCCAAAGGAAGTTTAGGAAGAGTTTAGGAAATTGGGGAGGGGTCTCAAGCAAGTAGCTACTTCTGTCACCTTCTCGGAAGTAGTACCTGCGTGAGAGGCATGGGAGGAGCATGGGGTGCATGCACCAGGAACTTTAACTCATGGTTGAAGAACTGGTGCTGTGAGGAAGGGTTTGAATACTGGTGACTGGGGACCCACCTGGGGAGATGGAGGCTTGTTCAAGCCTGACGGCCTGCATCCATCCTGGAGGGGAATCCGAGCATTCAATGATAAGTTTAAATGCTACATTGACAAGCATTTAAACTAGCCAAGGTGGGTGGCAGGCCAGCAAGGAGGGTATCTAATTGCCCACCCCCCACAGCTAGCAGTAGAACCAGTGAACTGGAGGAGTGGATATCTCTACAAAGCAGTGTGCAAAAGATGGAGATAAGCACCCAAGAAGTGGACAGGCAGAAAAGGGGCAAAATTCAACAGAAGGGCAGACAGCAAAAAGAACCAGGCATAAATGACAACCAGGGAAGGGGCTGAAGTAGAACAGCTAAACAGTCTAGGGAGGTCAAATCATGGAAAGCCATGTATGCCAATGCCAGGAGCCTTAGCAACAAGATGGAGGATCTGGAGGCTGTCATGGTGCAGTCAGACCTGGACATTGTGGCCATCATAGAAACCTGGTGAAATGATAACCACGACTGGGAGATGGCCATACCTGGCTACAACATATTCAGAAGAGACATGGCAGGTAGGAAGGGAAGAGGAGGAGTGGCACTGTATATGAAAAATAACATAAAGGCCACAGAGATCCAGAAGGAACAAAATGGGAGAGATAATGTGGGTTAAGCTGGAAAGAAAAATGGGGCCAGCCATCCGCACAGGTGTGGTCTATAGACCACCAGCCCAGGAGGAAGAAACAGATAGGGACTGATGCTAGCCATCCAAGGATGGCAGACAAAGTGAGGTAGTGCTGGTTGGAGACCTCAATATTCAGATGTGGACTAGAGCATCCCAGCAGCATCAACTAGGAGCAGAATTTATCCTGGACTCCCTTCAGGGTGCCTTCCTCAAGCAACTGGTCATGGAACCAACTCAGCAGAAGGCAATACTGGACCTAGTGCTCACAAACAGGGACAGTGTGATGGGGTAACAATGGAGAAGCATCTGGGGAACACTGACCACTAGTCTTTGTGGTTTGAAATCACAGAAGGAGCAGAACCAAACCACACAAAAACACGTATCCTGGATTTTAAGGAGGCAGACTTTGGGAAAATGAGGAGATGCTTGAAAGAGACATTAAGGGGAATAGGGCAGGAATCAGGGGTTGAGGAACAGTGGGCAGTATTTAAAACAGGCATTACAAGAGCAACAGAATTATGCATTAAGCAGGTTAGCAAGGGGGAAAAGGAAGAGGAGGCCATTATGGTTTTCCAAGGAGGTAGCGGAGGAAGTGAAAGCCAAAAAGATTGCATTCAGGCAATACAAAAAGACACAGGCAGAAGGGGATAGGGAGAAGTACCAGGAAAAGCAAAGGGAGGCAGGGAGGTCAGTAAGGGAAGCCAAAGCTCAGACAGAAGAACACATTGCAAAATCAGTGGATAGAGGGGACAAAACATTTACAGGTACATAAGTGAAAAAAGCAAAGGAAGGGATAGTGAGACTGAAGGGGGAGGATGGGGGCCATGTGGAGGATGACAACAGTAATGCTGACATATTGAACAGGTATTTCTGCTCAGTCTTTACTGAGGAAGAGGAGGGTAATGGGTCTGAAGGGAGTACAAGGGGTGGGAATGGTGCAGAAATGGACACAAGTCCCTTTACACGAGAAAGGGTCCTGAAGGAGCTGGAAGTAATAAGAGTTGATAAAGCAATGGGGCCAGATGGGGTGCACCCCAGGGTCCTTAACGAGCTAAGAGAGGTGTTGGCTGAACCTCTGGCTATCCTGTTTAGCTGATCACTGGAAACAGGGGAGGTACCCAAAGACTGGAGGACAGAAGATGTAGTCCCCTTATACAAAAGTGGGAACAAAAGGAAGCGGGGAACTACAGACCAGTCAGCCTCACCTCAGTAGTGGGGAAGATCATGGAAGCACTACTGAAGGAGAGATTGGTGGAACATCTGGTTGTCAATGGACTACAGGACCCAAGGCTGCATGTTTACACCAGGGGGAGGTCATGTCAGACCAACCTCATTGAATTTTTTGACTGGGTGACTAGGGAGATGGATCAGGGAGGGCAGTGGTCATGGCCTATCTGGTCTTCAGCAAGGCCTTTGACACGGTGTCACTTAGAAGACTATTACACAAACTGGGGAATAGGGGTGTGGGCAGGACAGTAGTGTGGTGGGTAGGTAACTGGCTGGGCATCAGGACACAGAGGGTGTTGGTAAATGGCTGTCTCTCCACAGAGGGAAGAGTGACCAGTGGGGTACCACAGGGATCAGTGCTGGGACCGGTCCTATTCAACATCTTCATCAGTGACATTGTGCAGGACCTAGAAGGCAGAATTTGACTGTTCACTGATGACACAAAGCTCTGTAACAGAGTAGACACACCAGAGGGCGTAGACAGAATAAGAAGGGACCTGCAGAAACTTGAAGAATGGTCAGGGGTTTGGCAGTTGAAATTCAATGCAAAGAAGTGCAAAATAATGCATATGGGGCACAAAAACCCTGGCACAATATATCAGTTGGGGGGTGAGGAAATAGCATGCACTAAGCAGGAAAGGGATCTTGGGGATATCACATCTGATTACCTCAAGGTAGGGAAACAGCGTGACAAGACAGCAGGTAAAAGCACATAGGATGCTGGGATGTATAGGCAGGGGCATCACCAGCAGGAAAAGGGAGGTCATAATTCCACTATACAAGACACTAGTGAGGGTCCATCTGGAGTACAGTGCACAGTTCTGGAGACCTTACTTACGTAAGGACATAGACAGGGTAGAGAAGGTTTAGAGGAGGGCAACAAAGATGGTACATGGATTGCATCACAAGTCCTATGAGGTCAGGTTGAAGGAATTGAATATGTACTCCCTGGAGGAGGGAGGAGAGGGATATGATAGAGACATACAAGTATCTTACAGAAAGGCAGGGGTGCAGAATAGCTATTTTAAATGAAAAAGATGTTCCAGGACTAGCAGGCATGGGATGAAGTTGGAGGAGGGACGATTCAGAGGAAACATGAGGAAGAATTTCTTCACAGAACAGGTGGTAGAACAAGTGGAACACACTGCCAGAGGAAGTGGTGGGGGCTGAAACAATCACAGGATTTAAGAATGCATGGGATAGACATAAAGGAATTCTGGAGGTCAGGGTTAAGGGGCAACATACTTTTAGGAAAACATAAAGTGAACTTACAAGCTCAAATGGGCAGACTGAGTGGGCCATAGGCCCTTATCTGCCTATGTATCTATGTAAGGAATTGATTGTTCTTTATGATAAGTGCTGCTGCCAACTGTGTCTTTCTCATTTCTGGGTGACACATATGCATATGCTACTAAACGGATGAAAACATCAATTTAGCTAGATCACCACTACATGTTGTAAGTACCACTTTGTGACAGTCTCCCATAAATGCACACTGTTAGTTCATGTGGACCGTGTACTTTCTTGTGCATTATTTATTATCTTGCATACAGTGTGAATAGTTGCTTACTATCACTATGAACTATGCTGTCAGTGCACCATCAGTGTACTTATACACGTGAGACATGAAAATCCAACTCCATCAGTGATGGTACTTCTGACAGATAGTGGTGACCAGTAGATCATCACTGGTGCTGATAATTTAATGCCAAGTGTGGAAGTGCACCATGGCTGACACATACAGATTTACAATCATGAAATGCACATTAAGTGGCACATGGGAGGGGTGTTAGGAAGCTGGGAGAATTAAACTGCCCCCCCCCCACACACAGGATAGTGCACTCAACATGGAGGACCATAAAGTTACGTTATCGCCAGAGGTAACTAAACTCATAAAGGAGGGAACAGCAGAGGACAGGAGGAAGGAGGTTAAAAACAAGGGCAAACAGAGGAGGCAAAATAGCAAAAGGGGGGATGATAATAGGAGAAATGGCAAAACATTGAAGGTCATGCATACCAAGGCCCACAGTCTAGGAAAATAAAATCTCAGACCTGGAGACCTTGATAGCAAAGGCTGACCTGAACATTGTAGCTATTACTGAGATGTGGTATGCTGGAAACCATGACTGGGATGTACTAATAACAGGTTATACTCTGTTTGGGAGAGGCAGAGAAGGTAAATAGGGAGGGGGGTGTCTCTTTACATCAAGGAGGGTATTTGAGCGACTGAGATACAGAGAATGCAGGGGGGTCAGGGTACTGTGGGTCACCCTGTGAGATGGAGCAATGGTTCGCTATTTGCACAGGAAGGGGGATATACAGACCTCCAGCACAGGGGGAAGAGGTGGACAGGGTTCTTGTACAATTCATTCACACAATGGCAGCTAAGAGGGAGATGCAGCTGGTAGGTGATTTCAGTCTTCTAGATGTGCATTGGACCATCCCAGTGGCTGCCTCAGCCAACAGCAGGGACATCCTGTAAGCTCTGCTAAGGGCAGGCCTCAGGCAGCTAGTGATAGAGCCCACCCGGGAGGGTGCAATTTTGGACCTGGTACTCACCAGTGGGGACAGAATTGCAGAAGCGTGGGTGGGCGGACACCTGGGGTCCAGTGATCATCGCACAGTGTGGTTCAGTTTGAGTACAGTAGTAGAGTCAAGCCACACAAAGGAGCGGGTCCTGGAATTCAGAAGGGCAGACTTTACTAAGATGGGGATATGTCTCAAGAATGCACTGACAGGGAGGGACGAATGGGGGGGGGGCTGAGGAGCAGTGAGCCCCTCTGAAACGAGTCATAGTGGAGGCTACAAACCTTTGCATTAGACAAGTAAACAAGAGCAAGAGAAAGAGAAAACCACTATGGTTCTCAGAGGAAATGGCCGGAAAGGTAAGGCCAAAAAAGATGGTTTTAAGGAAGGACAAGGCAACACAAAAGGAGGAGGACAGAATAGTATACCTCGATAAACAGAGGGAGGTGGGGAACTCAGTCAGGAGCGCAAAGGCACAAATGGAGGGAAAAATAGCACAGGATGTAAAAAAGTGGACAAGACTTTTTATAGATATATTAGTGAAAAGAGGAAAACAGCATGGGGTCATAATGTCATAGATGAAACTGTGCACATCAAGACGGTACGCCATGATACAGCATGTGGCAACACCTGACTGTTTTTCTTGTGTTTTGTGGGGGGCTTTGAACCCCCCTCCCTGGAGCTATTGTAATCAACTCAGAGGGGGTGTGGACACGGGCAAGAAATAGAATTGAATAAAAAAGATTCCCTAGAAGGGAATCAAACCACTTCCCACAACCCCATCCATTGTTGGGTAAGGTGCTCTAGCCATTCCACCATGGGAGCAGCTAGACTGAGCACCTGACTGGCAGTGACTACATCCACTTTCTTGTTGCTGGTGAGCATCAGGGGGTATCGATACTTTCAATTGCTGTAATTCCCATCACTGTAAGGACACACACACTGTACTAACAGTGCTGTCTTGCTGTATACGATTTCCTCTACAATATTATGATCCAGTAGGGAGGAAAACCAGGGGTGGGATTGTAAGGTTTTAAGGGAAAGAAGGGGAGTGTGTGAAAGAGGACCTGGAAAAAGCATCAATACTGAACCAATATTTACAATTGGCCTCTGATCTACTGTTCCACTGCTGATCTGTATTGTGGCAAAAACATTTTTTTTTCATAAAGCTAGAAACTGAACTATGCGATATAAACATTGCAGTGAGACAATAGCAAAGAGTTCATTTTCATAAGAATTTGATTGCATATATTTAAATATAAACATAATTGTCTCAGTGAAGATGCTGTGATAGAGATACATTGAACTCATGGGACCTTGGGTCACACATTTTGTACCTGTCAGTATACCATGGGACGCAAGCAATAATACCTGACAGGGTGGGTGGTATTGGGCATTACCGGACTGGCCAGGGGCGTAATGAGGCCCCGATGCTGCAGGCGGAGGGCCTTATAGCCCCGGCCGGCCTCGGGTATTGCCACACCGCCCACCCTGGAGGGTATTATTGCGCTTAGAAAAATGGCAAACATTTCAACATACAAAATACAAATAAAAGAATTGAAACATTTGTAAACATTTTTCTTTATTTAAAATAAAATCATAAGAACAGAAAAAATAGTCCCTTGTTGGATACAGCAGAGAACAACGCTTACTTTTGGTTTTATTTTATAATAGGTTAAAAATACCTAAATCAATGGTTTTATTTTATAATAGGTTAAAAAATACCTAAATCAATGGTCAGTCTACTATTTGTTATAGGTGATAAAATTTATGGGGCAATTGAAAGTGCAGGATGTTGGGTTAAAGAAATTCTGTGTTCCTGGGCCCCTCTGACCTGATAGACTGTTACTGGATTCAGTTTCCATTTTATCATTTTCGGGCTGTCCTACTGTGTCTGTCTTCTTATCTTGTTCTTCTGTCATCTTTTGCTGTTGCTTAGATGTGCTATTTTCTGTGAATATAAACAACAACAGAAAAAAAAAATTTAGACCATTGTTTACTGATGGTGCTACAAATACAAATATATTGCCTTACCTGTAGATGCCATGCCGTTACTACTTCCTAGGATAGAGCTCCAATGTTTACGGTCTGTTGAGGAAGGTCTCCAATATGTAGACAAACTTGTCTCAGATCTGTGGCCAGTCACTGATGTGATTTCGCGATTTGAAAGACCAGCACCAGAAAGGAGCTGGACAGCTGTAGGTCTGATACTATGGTTCATGCATTTGTGTGACAGCTGAGTTTCATTGCTGATCTTGCTCATCAGCAAGCCAAGGTAGTTTTTTCCCATGGGCTCACACGTATACCAGTAAGCCTGGGTGTCTAAGAAGTCCTGGGGGCACTTACGGGGATGTACATAGAATGCTTTGACATTTGGAGGAACTTTAGATACATATTTTAAGAAATATTTTATTGGGCAATGTGAATTTTCTGGTTCTTCAAAAATAAAACCTCTCATGTTCTCTTTATTTATTTCTGTTGGATTTTTGTGATTCTTTGTGTCTGCATTGTGACTTAGGGTTATATACTTAGTGCCACTGCCATCTATTTTTACTTCGAAGGATTCATCTTTAGGTCTCGTAGTCCCTCACGCCCACGCCTTGCCATGTGGAGTTGTGTATCAAACCGTACCCTTTTTACAAGTCCAGGTGCAGTATTGGGTGATACTGCTGTAACCCCCCTGCAAATGGGGGTTCCCAAAAGACTTCCAGGAGCTTGCTTGAATGCTCCAAGCCTGAATGGTGTTTGGCATTTAAGCCATTTATCAGTGAGTGTTTTTAGAACCTCTGGTACTGTCTCTTTAAGAGCTGTCTGCTTGCAGACATAATTAGTTTGTAGGGGGACTGTGTGTTCTCTGAGTACCACTCGAGCTGCTGCCAATCCACTTCATTTTTGCGAGTCACTAGAGTGCAAAGGAACCTATCTGAAAGATGTAACTGTTTGCCAGAAATTATTTAGAGTAATAATGAAATTACAGTTTGTCTAACCTGCTTTCTTTGCAGTCAGACCTGTGTCTGCTAGTTCCCCATTCTAGTTTTGAACTGCTAAACTGGACCAATCAGTGTAGAGTAAGCTAGCTCTAAAATGGTGCCTTAGACGAATCAGAACTTGGACTCATAATCTGAGCCAGCCACAAGAGGATTGTATGGGCAGTGACTCTGGGAGATGTAGTTTAGACTTCAGTGCCTTTTGGACCAACAGCAGCAGTCTGTTGTGAGTGACAGCCAATCCAGTCAAGAACTGGGAGAACTCAAGGAAGTGCCGGTTTTGTCGGTTGGAGTTTCAGTTGGGCTTTGGCAGTGAAGAAGGAAGGCCCTGTGCTTTTCAGTGTGCAGTTTAGTCAAAAAAGCGTGTAAGAGCCCAGGAGTTCCGTCTGCAGCTTGTGTAACAGCTTACTGGACTGAATCCGTCCTGTGAAAAGAATCAAAGGATCTCTGAAGAGTGAGAAACCAGGCTCACCCTGTAGAAGACTGGAGAATGGCTGAAAATTGCACTCGGTCTGTCAGGAACTGAATCTGCTGTGTGTTCTCCGGTATTGTGCAGTAATTGCGATCGGGATACAGATGCAGCCTGCCACAATAGTACTTTCTTTTATATGGATGTGTGCAGAGGTTTGTGTACCTCAAGTGAGCCCTGCTGACATTGAAGGACCCTAATATCTTGCATTGGAGGTCAGTGAGTACTAATGCAGGTTGCTCCTATTTAGATTGCCACATTAAATCCAAATGGAATTACTGTACTGCGACTGTTTAATTCTCCTTTTCTCTGTGAAAGAGCCCCTACAGCTACCACGGTTTGGACTAGCCACTAGGGCTTGGGTGCCCAGGGACAGTAACTGATAGGGATAGGCCTGTACACAGAGCCATAGATAGATTATTAGAGTGATAAGCTAATTAACCTGATTTCCCTGTCCTTGTTATATCCCCCTAAATAAATCAGAGCTGCTTGTTTCAGAAAAGTTATACTGCCTAAATTATTGTCTATGTTTAAAGTACTGTACTGTGATTGTTGCACTGTATCTCATTTCACAGGAGGTCCCAGTGCCGGAACCAGACCTGGGGGTAAGTGTATACTGTGAAGGTAATTCTGATATATTGTGTGGGCCACTAGGTGGGAAGAAGGGGGTTGCAGTGTCCCAGAGGGCTGTGACCAAGTTAGTTTAACTATTGCAAACCCTGACCTCTGGGTGGAGGCACCGCCATTGGATCCAGGCCCCTCAACCTGTTGGTGGCAAATCAGGCGGGGTAGTAGCCCCTGGGATAAGCGCCATCTGGAGGTTACATCTTGGAGCTCCCGCTGGGATTGTGTGTCCTCTAGTGGCCATATTCCGAACCATTGTTAAGAAAAAATGGTACCCGACAGAAGTGGCTGTGCACGGCTGGTGGAGTGGTGTACTGGGAGAGATCGACCCCAAAATGCTATACTTATCCTGGACATCCCCTGGGTATCAATACGGACACTGTGCAGGAGTACTTTCAAGGTGGAAGGTTTACAAAACCCTGTGGTGGTGGGTGACATGCTAATCTGCTCACCCACACTTTCCTGGCCCTAGTAGAGTTTAAGGATCCCATAGATAGCTCCAAAGTGCCACAGACCATTACCCCAGGAGCCCTCACTGCTTGGAGTGATAACTAAGGACAGTAAAGACCTGGGGGAATGAGCCCCACCACTATCTGAAACTTTTGAGGAGAAATTTGCTAAATGGGTTGCTGGGGAGGAAAACTGTGGAGGACTTGAAGAAACTATTCTTGCCACCTGGGGTGTTCCTCCCCAACACCTTCTCCTCAGTGCCCGTAATGGTGGCTGAACCAATGCAGACTCCAATTTCTGCACCTGCCCAGTAGTCACGACTCTTACGAAGGTTGAGGATCTTCTCTGGCACCCTCCCACCCCCCAGGGGAGGATGACTGGGAGACCTGGATAGACTATGTTGCCCCCAAGTGCTAGAATGGCAATGCTCGGAAGCAGCGAAGAGGGTTAGTGAGAGCCTCCGAGGTCCTGCCCTGGCTACCATTCATGCTAAATGGGCCAGTAACCCTGAAGTGACTGCACAGGCCTATCTTGAGGCCCTGGAGAAAATGTGTATGGAGCCCAGATTCTGATGAGGACCTATGGTGGAAGTAAAGAGATGCACAACAGTACCAAGGGGCTGTTGTCTGTGTATGTATCTCGGCTGGAAAAATTGTTGCAAGAATGCCTCAGAAAAGAGTAGTTTGCCAGCGATTGAACTGGACCGAACCAGGCTGGACAGGATCCTTAAGTCTGCCCCCTTCTCAGAACTGCTGTTGCTTCAGTTCGCCTGGCAGATCGACTGGAATCCCCACCCTCCTATGATGAGTTAATGAGAGAAATTCGAGGAGTTGAGAAAAGACGACCTCGGGAGGGACCTGCACCAATAGCTGCGCTTCTGACCCGAGTGACTGAGGGTGACCCATCAAGTGAAGTTCAGGGCAGAGGTTGGCAGTCAATGGAGTGCTCTGACAAGAAAAAGATATGCCACAATGGGGGCGAACTGTTGAGAGAGATCGAGAATTCAAAAACAGTCCCTTTATGAAGGCCACGCCTGCAAATACAGACCCTGACTATATCCGACTGCATCTGCTATGGGGGTGGGGTATCCACCCATGTATCTCCTGCTGATAACAGCTCCAAACTCAATTCCTTGACCATGGAAGTGGAGAAACTGGCGAGATGTCTCCAAATGCTTATCACGCCGCAGACAGAGATGGCACAGGTTTCCAGTTAGTAATACCCCGCCTGGCTCCCAGTGTGGCGCCTCGGCCAGCTCAAACTCCAGAAGTATGTTTTGCTATAATTGTGGGAAGATGGGCACATGAAAAGGGAATACCAGTCCAAAAGACACTGACAAAGTTGCATATAGGCTACAAGGAGAGCTTCGGAGAAGAAATCAGTGGTTAAGAGGTGCACGACATGATCCCAGTGAGGGCACCAAAATGCTAATTCACATCCTTTTGTGGCAAGGTCAGTTGCCCAGGCCCCCACTACCTCTCAGACTGGTCCAGAATAGTGGGTCTCCATGGAGACCACTGTAAAGGTGAATGGAGTGTCTACAAGAGCTGTGATAGACAGTGGCTCCCAAGTGACAATTATGTTCCAGGATTGGTATCAGAAGCATTTGTCAGGCGTACCCTTACAACCATTAGAAGGACTGCATGTATGGGGTTAAGTGAGAAGGCCTACCCTATTCGGGTATATCCAATTTGGCTGTCTTTCCCCACCTCCGTGGCTGGAGTGGCCGAACAAGTAGAGACCTAGCCTTAGTGTGTCCCCCACTGGACTGTATGATGGTGTCCCTTTGTTGATTAGAACAAATGCTCATATGTTAGGAAGGCTGGCACAGTTGTGTTATGAAAAACAGGGTCAAAGACTAGTAGAGCTTTAAGAGTTCGGCTTTAATTAAGAAGGCCTATGAGGCACAGAGAGATGCTGAAAAAACAGAACCAGAGGAACCGGTCGAATTGTATGGAAGAAGGATCCTGAGTCTCTGATCCTGGCGCCAAATGCCCAGTGTACCTTACAGGGAGAGGTCCAGTATCAGAAAGGATGTTAAGAATAAAATATTAATGTTGGATGCACCAGGCGATGGAAAATTGCCAGAGGGACTGCTGGTCAAGCCTAGTATTTTGCCCGCTAGAGCCCATGCTTATGCCAGAAGGGTAATGGTCCAAGTTCATAATGTGTCTGAAAGAGCATTGAGTAAACAGAGGTTGCATCCTGGCTAATGTGCATTGTGCGACACTGCAGTGCTACCCAGCAACAAGAGTTCAAGGAAGAATGACAGAGTAACGCCTGACTTGTTTGATTTGGCGACTCCCGCTGCCAGCTGAATGGAAAGTGAGGATCAGTGAAGCTTGCCCAGAGACCAGGTGTTTTCTTTAAAGAATGGGATGTAGGGATGCGTAGGAGCTGAGCACAATATCCGGCTGCATGATGAAAAACCATTTCGTGAGAGGTCTCGGCGCCTGGCACCTGCTGACATAGATGATGTGAGGTTCCGCATCTGCTAGAGATGTTAGCTGCTGGTGTAATACAAGAATCCAGAAGCCCTTATGCTTCCCCATTGTGGTAGTGAGGAAAAGAATGGAACAGTAAGGATGTGTGTGGATTATCGCACTTTAAACCGACGGACTATCCTGATCAGTACACAATGCCCGCATTCAGGATGCTTTGGACTGCCTAAGCGGGAGCAAGTGGTTCTCTGTGCTGGATCTCCGCAGTGGGTACTACCAGATCCCGATGGCCCAGAGGACCCGTGAAATGACCTTTATCTGTCCGCTTGGCTTCTATGAATTCATGAGGATGCCTCAAGGGTTTCAGGTGCCCCAGCCACTTTTCAGCGATTGATGGAGCGTGCAGTGGGGGACATGAACTTACTAGGTGCCTGGTATACCTAGATGATGTTATTGTGTTTGGCAGCTCACTGGAGGAACATGAGAGCAGATTATTTAAGGTATTGGACCGACTGGAGGACTTGGCCTTAAACTGTCCATTGATAAGTGTCAATTCTTTCAAACATCAGTAAAGTATGTAGGACACATAGTATCCACCGAGGAATAGAGACCGACCAAGTAAAGTTGAGGCCTTGACCACCTGGCACAGCCCAAAAATCTAAAGAACTGCCAAAGATTCCTGGGATTCTGTGGTTATTATCGGGCTTCATCAAGGACTATTCAAGAGTGATCCGCCCTTTACTTAACCTTACTCAAGGGTATCCCCAACCCAAAAATACCAAAAGTCAGCGTCCCTCAAGACTGAAAGAGTGTATTTTCATCCGGTGAAGTATTTGGGCCCGCTGGACTCCTGATTGTGAGACTGCTTTTCATGAGATCATATATCAACACCCATGCTCCAGTGCTGGCTATGCCGATCCAAGAAAACCTTAAATCCTGCACACTGATGCTAGCTTGCAAGGGTTGGGGGCTGTGTTGTACCAAAACACGAGAATGGCCTGAGACCAGTGGCCTTTGCCAGTAGAAGCCTGACCCCATCCGAAAAGAACTATCCTGTACATAAGTTAGAGTTCCTAGCTTTGAAGTGGGCTTTTTGACCAATTCCATGAGTACTTGTATGGGGCTAAAATACTAGTAAAACTGACAATAATCCTTTGACCTATGTGCAGACCTCAGCTAAGTTGGATGCCACTGGCCATAGGTGGCTTCTGCATTATCTACAAATGACTATGCTCTCGAATACGAGAAGGTCTGAACCACATAGATGCTGATGCTCTCTCCCGGAGGCCTGTTCCCCAGAATGATTGGGTCCGATTGGCAGAACCTGACATTCGGGCACTCTGCGGAAGTTTGACAGGGAGGAACAAATGTCACAGCGCAGTGGACTGCATGGTGGATTGCTTGGGACCCTCTGAGATTGCATACCTGCTATATTGCCACTTTTCTGCAATAGACATTGGTGCACTGCCTCAGCTGGACAACGATGTACTAGTGGGCTCAATCCGCGATCCATGATCAAAGCAGCTTTAGAAGCCCTCTGTGCGGAAAAGATGTGTCCAAATTCGCTCCACTGATTTGAGAACTGCACTGTTATACAAAGAAGGTCCTAAGTTAGAAACTGATCAATAAACTGTTATACAGAGAAACAGTAGACAGAGGGACAAGTAGACAAACAACAACTAGTGCTGCCCACTGCCTTTGAGACTCAGTACTGAGGTCCTTGCACAACCACATGGGGCACCTTGGTATAGACAGAACACTTGACTTGGTGAGATCCAGATTCTACTGGCCTAAGATGGAGGCTGATGTGGAGCAACACATTCGAACTTGTAGTCGCTGCTTACAGAGAAACTTTTGCCCCAGAGGCTGCCCCCTTATTAACATCACCACAGTGCACCCATGGAGCTGGTCTGTATTGATTTTCTGAGTTTGGAGTCAGATCAAAAGAAATATCAGTAATGTGCTGGTGGTCACTGACCATTTCACAAGATATGCCCAAGCTTTCCCCACCAAAGACCAGAAAGCATCCACTGTGGCCAAGTACTTGTAGAAAACTTTTTGTTCACTATGGGCTCCAAAAGAATCCATTCTGATCAAGGGAGAGACTTTGAGAGTCGTCTGATCAAAGAGATGCTTTCTCTGGGAGAGTCGAAAGTCAGAACCACTCCTTACCACCCCAGGGGACCCACAGCCTGAGCGTTTCAACGCACTTTGCTAGATATGCTAGGCACCCCTGCACCAAAGGACAAGCCTAGATGGAGCCAACAAATTAGCACCTGGTACATGCTTATAACTGCACCAAAAGTGATGCCATGGATTCTCCCCTACCGCCTGATGTTTGGAAGAAGCTCGACTACCAGTAGATGTGTGTTTTGGGGTCTCTCCTGATGGGGTTCAAGCTGACAACTATTTACAGTATGTGCAAAAGTTAAAGGCCCAGCTAACTCATGCGTACCAACTGGCTCAAACCATGGCTGCCAAAAGAAATCTGGCCAACAAAGAAAGGTATGATAAAGAGGTGAAAGCACAGGAACTCCAGGAGGGAGATCGGGTATTGCTAAGAAATCTGGGACTGCATGGCAAGCACAAGATTGCTGACAGATGGCACCATCTCCCTCACATTGTAGTGGGCAAACTAGATGATCTGCCAGTGTACAAAGTAAGGCCTGAGAATAATTCAAAAGATGTAAAAACAATGCATAGAAATCATTTACTGCCCATTGGACAAATCTTAGTGAGTCTGAGCCTAGAAATGCCCCTCTGGACCAGTGACTAGAGCTGCTGCTAAGAAAAGATCAAGAAAGTCTGCACCTACAGAAGGAAAGTTAAAGTGTTCCCTCCACAAGTCCCAGTTGAGCATGACTGTCAGTCCTTATCGGAAGAAAGTGAGAGTGACTTTGAATACTATCCTTCTTCAGAACTGAGTCAATTGTTTAGGGCAATCCCTAGTTAATACTGGAGACAAAGCTGGGCCTTCTGGACTGTCTAAGCCCCAGCTTCATCCTGAAGCCAATGCTCCCAGAAAGTGAAGTGCAAAGCATCAGATCAGATGAAATGGAATCATTGTGCATGGTTGAACTGTTTGAGTTTTTCAGGAGAAAATGATAGATTGGGCAGACTGGTGATACACCCGAACAAGAAGAGTATTTTAGAGTGCCCTGACAGTCCATTGCCTGTGTCGAAAGCTCTCCATCGAGGCCAAATGTAGTGGACTCAGAAACTGTAACTCCTGGAGCTGAAAGTGCCCCAAGTTCTAGCCTCTCTACCCCCATGGAACTCCCCTGACAAGTGAGGACAATGCTGAAAATGAGGCTCAGAGTGCAGAGACTATAACAGTTCCCCTAGAAAGACTGGTCGAGCTGTAAAGCCTGTGGTGCACCTCAGTTATGATTCACTTGGGAGGCCTGTGGACTTGCCTCTCAATGTTGTCCAAAAAGGGTGTATGTGTCCCGGGCTCATTGCCCAAACTGAGCATCAGTGCTAACTCCAAGTTACTTGTGTTGCCCTCTAAGTATGGTGCCCTTGCCCCATCCAGCCCCAAAGGTAACTGATAGGAAGGGCCCCTCTCTTCAGGTTTCATGTACAGAGGTAATAACTTGAGTTATGGTACAATGTGTATGTATATACTGTGTAAAGAGTGACGTGCTGCAATGTTTCAGAAATGTGTTCTTGGTAAAATGATATATTGACTGATGATTACGTATGCGAGCCTAATGCAAATGTATATGGTTGCAGTTGAAACTTATAGAGTGTACTTGCTTGGCGTGGACGTCAAGCTTTCCCAACCAGGAAGGTGTAACCCCCTGCAAATGGGGGTTCCCAAAGACTTCAGGAGCTTGCTTGAATGCTCCAAGCCTGAATGGTGTTTGGCATTTAAGCCATTTATCAGTGAGTGTTTTTAGAACCTCTGGTACTGTCTCTTTAAGAGCTGTCTGCTTGCAGACATAATTAGTTGTATGGGGGACTGTGTGCTTCTCTGAGTACCACTCGAGCTGCTGCCAATTCACTTCATTTTGCAGTCACTAGAGTGCAAGGAACCTATCTGAAAGATGTAACTGTTGCCAGAAATTATTTAGAGTAATAATGAAATTACAGTTTGTCTAACCTGCTTTCTTTGCAGTCAGACCTGTGTCTGCTAGTTCCCATTCTAGTTTTGAACTGCTAAACTGGACCAATCAGTGTAGAGTAAGCTAGCTCTAAAATGGTGCCTTGGACAAATCAGAACTTGGACTCATAATCTGAGCCAGCCACAAGAGGATTGTATGGGCAGTGACTCTGGGAGATGTAGTTTGAGACTTCAGTGCCTTTTGGACCAACAGCAGTCTATGAGTGACAGCCAAGCCAGTCAAGAACTGGGAGGAACTCAAGGAAGTGCCAGTTTTGTCGGTTGGAGTTTCAGTTGAGCTTTGGCAGTGAAGAAGGAGGAGCCCTGTGCTTTTCAGTGTGCAGTTTTAGTCAAAAACGTGTGAGGCCCAGAGTTCGGTCTGCAGCTTGTGTAACAGCTTGTTGGGACTGAATCCGTCCTGTGAAAGAATCAAAGGATCTCTGAAAGTAGAAACCAGGCTCACCCTGTAGAAGACTGGAGGAATGGCTGAAAAGTGCACCGGTCTGTCAGGAACTGAATCTGCTGTGTGTTCTCCCGGGTATTGTGCAGTAATTGCGATCGGGATACAGATGCAGCCTGCCTGGTATAGTGCTTTCTTTTATATGGATGTGTGCAGAGGTTTGTGTACCTCAAGTGAGCCCTGCTGACATTGAAGGACCCTATCTTATTTGGAGGTTGTGAGTACTAATGCAGGGTTGCTCCCTGTTGAATTGCCACATTAAATCCAAATGGAATTACTGTACTGCTGACTGTTTAATTCTCCTTTTCTCTGTGTGAAAGGGCCCTACCAGCTGCCATGGTTTGGACTAGCCACTAGGGCTTGGGTACCCAGGGACAGTAACTGATAGGGATAGGCCTGTGCACTGAAACCAGAAATGAATTATTAGAGTGATAAGCTAATTAACCTGATTTCCCCTGTCCTTGTTATATCCCCTAAATAAATCAGAGCTGCTTGTTTCACAAAGTTATACTGCCTGATATTTGTCTATGTTAAAGTACTGTACTGTGATTGTTGACTGTATCTCATTTCACAGGAGGTCCCAGTGCGGAACCAGACCTGGGGTAAGTGTATACTGTGAAGGTAATTCTGATATATTGTGTGGGCCACTAATGGGAAGAAGGGGTTGCAGTGTCCCAGAGGGCTGTGACCAAGTTAGTTTAACTATTGCAAACCCTGACCTCTGGGTGGAGGCACCCGCCATTGGATCCAGGCCCCTCAACCTGTTAGTGGCAAATCAGGCAGGGGTAGTAGCCCCTGGGATAGCGCCATCTAGAGGTTACACTGCAGCACTTGCTCTCAGTTTCTGTAGGTCAGATGATGAGATTGCAGGGTAGTGGCTGGATGTGCCCTTCTGTGCCTTTCTAAGCTTTTTGAGCACAGATTGTAGCACATTGATGATTTAAACTGGGGGTCAGTTAATATGTTTATGTTTCTTGCTACTTCGACACTATTTAGGTGATGATTTATCCCAACCCATAGTGCACAATATCCTGCCACAGAGTATTCCTGACCCTGGTTAGACCTGACTTCTGCATAAAACCTTCACAGATTGCTATTCAGTTGCTCCAGTGGGTCATTATGCCAGTCTAAGTTCATGCTGCTCTGTGTTGCCCATTCCTCATATACTGCCACTGCCCACTTGGTGTTTTTTTAGTGTTTAATTCCACCCTGTCACTTTCTATTTTGTCTGGCTGGCTGTCACTTATGGAGACAAAATGCTCACTTACATTTTTTTCCATCTTTTTCCTCTTTTTTTGTGGGTCCACTGTACTGCTGGGAAACATTTTTTCAACTGTTGCCTCTGCTTCCATATCAAAATTTACTGCCAAATAATCAGACATTTTTTTGTGTTGGTTTCAGTTACTTTTTGTCCCCTTGACAGTTTCAGTTTGAATTTTACACTGTTTATGTCTGCCAGCAGTAGTTCTGATTGGGTGAGCCGGGTTGCTAGTGGCAACGGACAACGCTATCTTGGGATTGCGCTTCTGTGCATGAGACTACCGGTATTTTGGCCGTTTTCCTTGCCGCAGGTGCTCATTCATCTGCAGTGTGGAAACTCAGAAAATGCCGGTGCTCGCATGCCCATTTATTACACTAGGGGGCAGCGGTGTCATGGACAGTGCGATGCTACATGCCATTTCTTTATTAACATTGCTAGTCCTTACTGACGTGAAGCTAGTGCGACCACTTGAATGGATGAACACTCTCTAGCTTTTTTCTTTATTTTTATTGGGGGGGGACCAACTGCAGTTCTGATTTCAGTAAGTTTACGTTTTATGCGATGAAGAAACCAGAGATGCTACCTCTCTGCTTTCAGCCTGAGGAGAATTGTGATGTGAGCAGACAGCAGCATATTTTTTTATACTGTTATAATCGTGTGTTTTTCTGTCAGGAAACAGGGTTCATGAAGGCATGCGAGGGGGGGACTCAATTTATTTACTCGGGCAGCTGCTAGCTTTGTTTGCATCGTGAGAGTGGCACAGAAAGCGTGCCATGGATGGTTGCCCTAATCATGGTGACATCAGCTGGTACCTACTCTCTCCATTTTGGGAAATTTAACTTCATTACTACTTTTAAAAGCAAATAGTAAAAGCAGTTGTTGCAGGGACAATAGGACGAACAGAACAGTGACAAACATACTGGGTCGTTTTGCGGTGTGGAAGGCTGCTTTTAAAGATTAAAACCACTGTCTCGGCTATCGAGTTCCCGTCGCTCCTACAACACTAATTGCTTTGTTAGTAGACATGGTGTACGTTGCCATTGCTGTTGCTTCTGGTGTCAGAATGGCACGTTTGTGGACGATGGTTTTTTTGAAGCTTTCTAACATCTTCTGACGTTTTATTCACTGAACCTGGGGTCCATGAGAAAACAGCTTGCACTACAGTCCATCGCTTTTATTTGGTAGAGGGCAATACTGACTTCTTGAAGCTGGGAAACTGTGTGATTCATACAGTAAATGTGCTTTTTTTTTGTTTACTCATGGTTTGCCAGGTTGTGTCGAGGGAAATAAAATGGCTACTATTTACTTTAAAACGTTCTATTAATAGATTGCCATTTGTGATTATCAAGGGGCCAGGGACTGGGACTTATTTTTTTGTGGGCTCTATTCACTGATACCCACCCAGGTAGGTGATGCTGTTAGCCAATCAAACAACTGTGTTTATGTTTGCCATTTTCTAAAGTTTATTAGTGATGGCTGATGTTATCCGTTGTTATTCATTTGGTAATGTATAAGAAAACAATACAGTTTCATCAGTAAAAACAGTAAACTTTGAACCTGACATAACAGTTGTGCTCTTTCAAATGCTTGGTATGAAAGGAAGCATGACATTTCTAAAATCTGGTTACCATACTGATAAGCTGTGTGAGACAAGCCATGCACAGACAAAACTCAATACACACCGGATGTCCGCAATTTTGCAAGCAACAACATGCCAGCATACAGTAAGGTGTACATGGCTGGTAATTGCAAAATGTACACTCGTAACACAGTCATTTTATGGACTTTTGTCACCAAATTTTTAACATAGCCAGTTTAAGACCTCTGCTCATGAACAGTGTCACTGTGATTATCTTAATCTGTCCCGAACATTGATTTCGCACACCGACCACGCCATTATATGCTACTGCACATGTCTGAAAACATATATCAGGTGAAATGTGAAAAATGACAGCTATACTGTTCATAAGGAGGTGCAAAAAAATGGCAATGTTGACAATGTGGAGTGAAAATATTGCAAATGTGTGAAGTTACAAGTGTGTGTGTGGAAACTGCGCAATGCATGCTCGTAACACAGTCATTTCATGGACTTTTCTCACCAAATTTTCAACATAGGCATTTTAGGACCTCTGCTAATGAACAGTGTCACTGTGATTTTTGTAATGTGTCCCAAACATGGATTTCCCACAGTGACCACGCTATTCTGCGGACATGGCTGGCAGTCAAATCGCTGCAGATAGAGTGCCTTAAGCTGATTGAGAAAACGAGCAATATGGCTCCTTTTGGTGTAGAAGTGCAGATGGTTTCTGTATCTGAAAGGGGGGTGAGTGACATTGGTAAAACTATTCTTTTGATTCCTGAAAAGGTTGGACAACAGGTGACCCCTCTTTCTGTCTCTGCTCATTTATCTTGAACTGCAGGATTTGTGTTTAGACAATCAGTTGAGGAACAGGGGTCTACTGCTTCTATTCCCCCGGAGGTCCCTGTTTAATATCAAACTAATGTGACTTCTCAAGATGGTACTACTGTTTTTTTTCCTTTCAAGAATGAGCCCAGGCTACAAGAGAAGACAGTAAAGATAAACAAACAGCTATAACGCTGGCTAAACACCATATTGCAACCACTACATTGGGATCTCTGCCACAGCATGATTTTTCAGACACGGCTGCTCTCCCGCAGGGTATGGGGACTAGTTCAACTAAACTGGCCACTCAAGAGGCCTTTTCTGTGATGTCCCTTCCTTCTCCAGTGGAAGCCTGGTCTCCACACAAGGCATTGCTTGAGGCTGGTTGGAAGAGGGTTCCTAGTGGGGCCTGGCTGCCAGACCCAGAGTGGAATCTGACGACTGGGTTTACACAGGCACTACCGGACTGGTGCCCTATCTCAATAGTGATTGAACCTCGCTTAGTTAACACTGACTTTCCTAGGCCACACAGTATCCCTGAGGATCCGCTTATAGTGGTAGATCAGAATCGGAAGGTGCTGCAGGGTGGTCCTGTTGTAATACCCCTCCATGTGGAGTCGGGCAATACCCTTGATTCAGAAACTATAACTCTACCTCAGGCAGATGCTGTACCTCCTGTACAAAAGTCTGCTAAACCTTTTCTTTCTGACCTTTTTTCAAAATCTAAAAATGAGGCAGCCTCACGTTGAAATGCTGTATGTATCCGATATAAAGGTGGATTGGAAGTGCGGTCCAATAGACATTATGTTAGGAAACTTTTACTGAAAGACTTGCTGCATTTTTCTTCACAGGATGTCTTCGCCTTTACTAACATTTCTGGTGAAGACAATTTTGATGTTAGTTTTCATTCAACTTACACTTTGGAACTGTTTTGGGGAACGTTACAACCAGGTGAAATTTTCCCCCATATGGACCCCCTTTTTTGTGATTCCACTATCAAAACCTTTTACTAAATTTGTCACAGTTATGTTTAGGAATGAAGGGGTCCATGTGGAGGACATCACCTATTGACTGTCACAGAGATGTGAGGTTCTTTCACCACCGGAAGCCATTTTGGATTTGGAGAAATTTGGGACTGGGGGGTGGAAATATAAAGTGAAGTTGAGGCAGTCTGATACAGGAGTCAAACACGTCCCTAATGCTTTCCTTTTGGGTAGGGATTGGGGTGTGTATTTTTATGCTGGGCAACCCCGGGCATGTTATCGTTGTGGCTCCTGTAGTCACCTTTCGGGATCTTGTGATAAACCCCATTGTGACAACAGTGAGGAAATTAGCCACATTCCCCTTCAGTGCATCAATCATACTAGATGTGACCTGTGTAAGGAGTATGGTCATACCTTCACAGAATGTGTTTGGTCAGCCAAGAACAAAGCCTCCTGTCTCAGCCCAGACTTGTTAATACAGAATGCCCGGGATTTGGCGTTCGCTGGTACTGAGGACTCTTCAACTCCCCCTCCCTTTGCTCCCCCTCTCCCCCTCTTATCCACTTCCAAGGTCCTTTTACCCACTGACCCCATTCAGACAACCCCAACTCCTTTAATGGATCTGATACATCCCATAAAACAAGAATGTCCTTCTCGGCAGGAGAACCCTCTGGTGCACCTGACCCCAGTCTGCTATCAGGACACGGAAGCAGGGGCAATTCAGGAGCTGGTTTAACCCCCTCACCCCTTCTCCCTCTTTCCAGATGAAGATCTGCTTGGAATCTTAAGTCGGGACCATCTCATCCTGAGAATGGAGTTGAATCCGAGAACCCCTTTTCAGTTTTAGCCACTACTTGGGGGGAATTGGATATAGACCAGGGTGACATAGACTCTCAACCAACAGGGTTGGATCCTCCCATTTCTTCCCCTGTCCTTGTAAAGTTACAAAGGGAAGAAAAAGAAAAAGAGAAAAAAAGCTTTTTTAAATACTTCTGCTTGCAGAGTTCACAGTCGGGACTTTTAATTTTATTTATTTATTTAAGAGATTTACCAGGAAAGGCATACTGAGCAGGGTACCGCCCGATTCCAGATGCACCCTGGGGGTAGAGGGTTACAAGGATGTAGTACATAATACATAAAGCACAATAGAACATGCATAAATTGTAGATATCCAGCAAAGGCCCAATGGGATGGGTGAAGTAGCTGAGATGCATGTGGAGTTGTACAAAGTGTAGAGTAGTTACAGGCAGTATTTACAGGCAGTGAGTACAGTAGCAGTATTTACAGGCAGTGATGCAGTAGCAAATAACAGCAATTACATAGTGAGATTAGATTTACCTACTAGACGGGTAGGTGAGAATATCAGACAGTAGCAGAGGAGGGTCAATACAAGATGACGTATGGTACTAATTTAGAAAAATGGAGCCCAGGATAGCTGATAGGAATTGAGCAGGGAGTTCAGCGATGGGGAAGGCATAAGCAGTTGGTGGCGAAATGTGTTTTGAGGAGGGCATTTCGATGTGGGGTACTTTTGGTGTGTCTGATGTCGGCTGCTAGGGAGTTCCATAATTTGGGGAGTCTGAAGCTGAAAGCAACCTGACCTGATTGGGTGGATCTGTGGGGGATGTGGAGAAGTCTGGAGTCAGAGTTCCTGAGATCGTAGGTAGGTGGGGTGGCAGCGGTTAGGGATGTCGATAGGTAGGAGGGCAGCGTATGCGACCAGAATTTAGCAGTGAGTCTGGTGCAGTGCAACAATCGCGATTTTGGAGATGGGAGGTCAAGGGATTTGTAGAGGTTGCAGTGGTGGGTGTTCGCCGGACAATCCAAAGTGAACCGGCAGAAGGAGTTACAAATAAGGGTCGAGCCTAGCTAAGGACGTTTGAAGGTGCCCCGTAAATGATGTCATCGCCGTAGTCAAAAATTGGAAGGATCATTTTGTATATTTCTTGCCTGGTTTGTGTAGGGATGCAGAACTTGTTCGAAGAGGCTCCCAGCATGGGATTAATTTTTGCAGAGCCTCAACATGAGTAGAAATCAAGGTGCTGATCCAGCCAGACACCAAGATAACGACATGAGGAGTTGACCTCAAGTGGGGTCCTATCCAAGGTAAAGAAGGTGGGCGCATCCTTTAGCCGGGTTAGCTTGGCGCGGGAGCCGAAGGTGAGGGAGACAGTTTTTTTTGAGTTTAGGAATAGTTGGTTCTTAATGAACCAGTGTTGGATGGAGTCGAAGTCCTTCTGAAGGTGAGATGCTACAGTGGTTCCAGATGGGCCAGAGGCAAATATCACCGTATCGTCTGCATACATATGGATACCAGAGTGTGTGCAGACAGTAGGCAGGTCATTAAGGAAAACTGAGAAGAGCAGTGGGCCAAGTACAGACCCTTGAATTACGCCACTGGTGACAGGGAGGGGGGAGGATAGAGCAGTGCCGATGTGGACTGTTTGTGTTCTGCCTGACAGGTATGACTGCAGCCAACTGAGTGCTGTGCGTCGTCAGACCAGTTGGAGCAAATTTAGAGATCAAGAGGGGGTGAGATACTGTGTCAAAGGCTTTTGCTAGGTCTATAAAAATAGCTGCGGTAATGTCCCCGTTGTCAATGCCTGTAAGGATGGAGTTGGTGAGGCGAAGGAGGGATGTGGCGGTGGAGTGTTTTTTTTCTGAAGCCAGCTTGAAAGGGGGTGTAAAAGGAGATAGTATTGAGATAATTGTGTAGCTGGGATAGAACAAGGTGCTCTTGAATTTTGGCAAGGATGGGGAGCAGAGATATAGGCCGATAGTTTGAAGGGGAAGAGGGTTCCCCTCCCTTAGGGAGCGGAATGACTGTGGCCTGTTTCCATTTTGTAGGGACAGCACCAAGTTTAAATGACAGGTTATAGAGCATGGTTAGGGGGTAGGCTATGGCCGGGGCAGAGAGCTGAAGCATTTTTGAGTCTAATCCAGATGGGCATTTTCCTTTGGTTGTGTTTAGAGAGTGTAGGATTTTAACACCTGGTCAGGGAGACTGGGTGAAGCGAGAAGGAGGCCTGGGGAGGTGTGTTAGAGAGTAGGGGTCCTTAGGAGATCAGGTGGAGGTAGGTGGGGTGGGAGGAGAGAAGCGAGGCAGTAGTGGTGGAGAGTGGGCATTAAACTCTGATGCAACCTGGCGAGGGTCAGTTACAATTCTGCCTGCTAGGTTGAGAGTGGGGTTGGGGGGTTGGGTTGGCGGAGTGAGGAGGGATTTTATGGATTTCCAGAATTGAGATGGTTGGGTGTGGGTTTTGTTAAATGTCAGTTTGAAGTAGTTTGATTTGGACTGACGTATGAGACGTGTGCAGGCATTTCAAAGGGACCGGTATTGTTGTTGTGCCAAGTGGGAACCAGTGGTCTTGAAAAGTTTCCAGGCCCGGTCTCTGTCTTGGAGTTGTTCCATGAGTTTTGAGGCTACCCAGGGTAAGTGGGAGCCCCAGACTCTGGATCTCTTTAGTGGGGCATATATGTCCCAGATAGTGAGGAAATTTGTAGAGAAGTAGCCCAGGGCCTCGTCCAAGGAGGTGGCGCTAGGGATGGGAGACCAGTCAATGGTGGAGAGGGTGTTTAGAAGTGCTGGCAGATCCAAAGATTTGTAGGCTCTGCAGCGCAGCAGACGGGGTGGGGGGGCGGAGGATGGAAGACTTTACACACTAGGTAAATCATGTGGTGGTCGCTAAGGTAGTCCGGTAGGAGGCCTGCTTTGAGTATCCTGTGTGGGTGGGTAGTGAGTGCCCAGTCCAGTAGTGTGTGTTTCTTAGATTTGTGGTTTAGGCGGGTGGGTTTCCCTATTTGCTGGTGTAAGTTTAGTGCACTTATCTGGCAGCGTGCCTTGGATGCAGCACATCCCATCCAGTTCAGATTGAAATCCCGGAGGACGTGGAGTTCACCGCCTTCAGTGAGGGTCCTCAGGTTGCCTAGGTGTTCAAGGATGGAGGTTAGCGGTGTGTCCAGTGGGCAGTATGAACCAGCAATGTATACTGGGATAGAATGGGGCAGGGGGATTTTGATCAGGAGGGACTCAATGTTTATTGAGGGCGTTGGTGAGGGGATTACCGAAAACTGGAGATTTGAGGCGATGTACATGGCAACGCCGCCACCCTTCTTTCTCCCCTGCCTGTCTTGGCGGATTAGCGAGAAACCAGGAATAGAGAATTCCTCATCCCGGTGATGGGGCTTCAGCCATGACTCTGATGATTACGATGTCTGGGCGCAGGGTAAGAACAGTTGTTTGTAGGGCAGCAATTTTATTTAGGATGCTGCATATATTTAGGTGCACAATTTTGAGACCTTTTGGGAGGGGTGTGGGTTGAGCTGGTGGTGGGGCAGCCATGGGTGCCTGTGGCCCTGGGTTCCCTTCGATGTCCCCTGCTATGAGTAGCAGGAATACCAGGGCATTCCTTAACTGGCACATGATCTTTAATGGTGCACCCCTCCGGGTATTTTGAGATGCGGGGGCTAAGTTTGTCTTTGGGGCTAAGAGGATTGAGGGATATAGGGCAGGTGCAGTACCGTGGAAAGAGGGGGGGAGGATAGAGACCCCAAGTGTCCAGTTGTGCCCCAGGTGTAGGTAGTTTTTAGGTGGAGCAGAGGAGGAGTGGGGTGTAGGTTTGAGAGAGAGGGCAGGCAGTGGCACAGGGTCTGGTAGGGTAGGGTTGACTGAGGTAGGGAGGGAGGATGAGGCTATGCAGAGCAAGGTAATAGTAGCAGTGAGGAACTGCATATTTTTTTTTTTTTTTTTTTTGCTTTCAATACCAAGTGGAATTCCTTGTGTGCAGGAGGGAAACACAGACTGCTCAGCAGTGGCCGCTAGTCGAGGAGCAGTATAAGGGACTAATGGTAAAGTGGGCTGATTGGTTCATGAGGGTCTGGGGCACCACTATAAGAGAAGCCGACCAAGGGTGGTGGTGGGGCGGTGGGGAGCCTGCGCATAGCGCAGGCGGGGCTGGAGCTCCTCCAGGCACTGGGAGCAGCTGCAGGAAGAAGAGAACTCTGGCTACCTGTTGCAGTGTGGTCCGGGGGGGGGGGTTCCGATTTCGGCTATCCAGCGGCTGTGGGGAGGGCTGTGGAGACTCCTGCCCTCGTGACCTCCTCGTCTGCAGAAAGGAAAGAGAATGACAGAAATAAATACAGGTGAGAGCAAATGGAGGAGGAGCGTGTTAATTCAGATGCTAATTTTGTTTAGGGCAATTTGGAAGAGAAGGAATTCTCTGTGCAGCTACCCCTGTGCACCAAACTTGCTAGTGCTTTTTAAATACAGACAGAGCTAGTGCTTTTTAAATACAGACAGAATACAGGTCTACTGCTCCACCATACAGAATTAGCATAAAAATAAATTCAGCAATTTTAATGTCCATAGCCTATTGAATAATGCTAAGAGACATGCAATTTACAATTATCTACATACAGCTCGGATTGAGATCAGTCTCTTGCAAGAAACATGGATGTTTTCCAGTACCCAACTCAGAACCTTTCTGGGGGAATGGAGATGGGGCCCTTCCTACTGCTCCTTTGGGACAGATTGTGCTGATGGGGTAGGAATTCTTTTTAATGATTTTATTTTTTCCTTGCACAAATTAATCGATTTACTTCCTGGTAGAGCTTTTATACTTGATGGGGAGGCGGCGGACGATGTCTTGTAGAATTATAAATGTATATTGCACTCAGTCTAAAGCAAATAGAGTAGCACTTTTTCAGTCCCTTCAGCCATACTTAATGACTTCCAGACATACTTTTTTGTGTGGAGATTTTAATTGTTGGACCAGTACCCAGCTGGTTCAGAAAGGGAATACCACTAGAAAAATCTATTGTGGCTCCAATGCTCTTACTAAAACAATACATAGATACATAGACAGTGTCGGCAGATAAGGGCCTATGGCCCACCTAGTCTGCCCATTTGAGCTTGTAAGTTCAGTTTGTTTTCCTAGAAGTCTATTTCCCCTTACCCCTGACCTCTAGAATTCCTTTATGTCTATCCCATGCATTCTTAAATCCCGTGATTGTTTCAGCTCCCACCACTTCCTCTGGCAGGGTGTTCCACTTGTCCACCACCCGTTCTGTGAAGAAATTCTTTCTCATGTTTCCTCTGAATTGTCCTCCCTCCAACTTCATCCCATGCCCTCTAGTCCTGAAACATCTTTTTCGCTTAAAAATAGTGTTTTCCTGCACCCTGTTCCTCCCTGTAAGATACTTGTATGTCTCTATCATATCCCCTCTCTCTCTCCTCTCCTCCAGGGAGTACATGTTCAGTTCCTTCAACCTGTCTTCATAGGACTTATGATTCAACCCATGCACCATCTTTGTTGCCCTCCTCTGAACCTTCTCTACCCTGTCTATGTCCTTACGTAGGTATGGTCTCCAGAACTGTACACTGTACTCCAGGTGGGGCCTCACTAGTGTCTGTATAGCAGAATTATGACCTCCTTTTCCTGCTGGTGATGCCTGCCTATACATCCCAGCATCCTATTTGCTTTACCTGATGCCTTGTCACACTGTTTCCCTACCTTGAGGTCATCAGAGATGACAACCCCAAGATCCCTTTCCTGCTTGGTGCATGCTATATCCTCACCCCCAACTGATATATTGTGCCAGGGTTTTGTGCCCTATATGCATTATCTTGCACTTCTTTGCATTGAATTTCAACTGCCAAACCCTTGACCATTCTTCAAGTTTCTGCGGTCCCTTCTCATTCTGTCTACACCCTCTGGTGTGTCTACTCTATTACAGAGCTTTGTGTCATCAGCGAACAGTGAAATTCTGCCTTCTATATCCTGTGCAATGTCACTGATGAAGATGTTGAATAGGACGGTCCAGCACTGATCCCTGTGGTACCCCACTGGTCACTCTTCCCTCTGTGGAGTGACAGCCATTTACCACCACCCTCTGTGTCCTGCCACCCAGCCAGTTACCTACCCACCACACTACTGTCCTGCCCACACCCATATTCCCCAGTTTGTGTAATAGTCTTCTATGGGCACAGTGTCAAGGCCTTGCTGAAGTCCAGATAGGCCATGTCCACTGCCTCCCTGATCCACCTCCCTAGTCACCCAGTCAAAAATTCAATGAGGTTGGTCTGACATGACCTCCCCTGGTGAAACCATGCTGCCTTGGGTCCTGTAGTCCATTGACAACTAGATGTTCCACCAATCTCTCCTTCAGTAGTGCTTCCATGATCTTTCCGCTACCGAGGTGAGGCTGACTGGTCTGTAGTTCCCTGCTTCCTCTTTGTTCCCACTTTTGTATAAGGGGACTACATCTGCTGTCCTCCAGTCTTTGGGTACCTCCCCTGTTTCCAGTGATTGGCTGAACAGGATAGCCAGAGGTTCAGCAACCACCTCTCTTAGTTCTTTAAGGACCCTGGGGTGCACCCCATCTGGCCCCATTGCTTTATCAGCTCTTATTACTTCCAGTTCCTTCAGGACCCTTTCTCGTGTAAAGGGACTTGTGTCCATTTCTGCACCATTCTCACCTTGTACTCCCTTCAGACCCATTACCCCCTCTTCCTTAGTAAAGACTGAGCAGAAATACCTGTTCAATATGTCAGCTTTACTGTTGTCATCCTCCATGCTCCCATCCTCCCCTTCAGTCTCACTATCCCTCCCTTTGTCCTTTTTCACTTATGTACCTGTAAAGGTTTTGTCCCCTTTAACCACTGATTTTGCAATGTGTTCTTCTGTCTGAGCTTTGGCTTCCCTTACTGACTTCCCTGCCTCCTTTGTTTCTCCTGGTACTTCTCCCTATCCCCTTCTGCCTGTGTCTTTTTGTATTGCCTGAATGCAATCTTTTTGGCTTTCACTTTCTTTGCTACCTCTTTGGAAAACCATAATGGTCTCCTCTTTCTTTTCCTCTTGCTAACCTGCTTAATGCATAATTCTGTTGTTCTTATAATCCCCATTTTAAATACTGCCCACTGTTCCTCAATCCCTGATTCCTGTCCCATTCCCCTTAATGCCTCTTTCAAGCATCTCCCATTTTCCCAAAGTCTGCCCCCTAAAATCCAGGATCGTGTTTTTGTGTGGTTTTGTTCTGCTCTTTCTGTGATTTCAAACCACAATGACTGGTGCTCACTGTTACCAGGTGCTCCCCCACTGTTACCCCATCACACTGTCCCTGTTTGTGAGCACAAGGTCCAGTATTGCCTTCTGTCGAGTTGGTTCCATGACCAGTTGCTTGAGAAGGCACCCTGAAGAGTCCAGGATAAATCTGCTCTAGTTGATGCTGCTGCTGGGATGCTCCAGTCCACGTCTGGTATATTGAAGTCTCCAACCAGTACTACCTCACCCTTGTCTGCCATCCTTTGGATGGCTAGCATCAACTCCTATCTGTTTCTTCCTCCTGGGCTGGTGGTCTATAGACCACACCTGTGCGGATGGCTGGCCCCATTTTCCTTTCCAGCTTAACCCACAGTATCTCTCCCCCATTTTGTTCCTCCTGGATCTGTGTGGCCCTTATGTCATTTTTCACATACAGTGCCACTCCTCCTCCCTTCCTGCTTGCTCTGTCTCTTCTGAATATGTTGTAGCCAGGTATGGCCATCTCCCAGTCATGGTTACAATAGAATCCGCTGATTTACTTGATTGTAGGGACTTTCAGTTTCACGGCCCTCCTTATACTTTTAGGAAAGGCAAGCTTACATCTACAATTGACCATATTTTCATCTCAAAGCACATACCCACTGCACAGTTTAGAGCTCTCCAGACAGAATTCTTGGACCATCTGTTACTGACTGTTTCCTTCCTGGAGACACCTAGTGTGCCAAGACCCAGGTCCTGAAGGAAGGTAAATACATTACTTTTAACGGAGTCTGAGGTAAAGGCAGGCATGCATAGTCTTATACATACAAGACTTTCGGTGATTTTTCTGTATCACAACCTGGGAGAGTGGTGGGAAGACTCTAACAAAGATTTTAAATGGTGGTTTCAGCACTAAGGTAAGCGAAAAATTAATAATTTCTTGACCAATCTAACCTTTCGTAGACAGCTCCAACTCCTTCTCTCCCTTTCTTATTCCTCTAAATGTGATTATTCCGCACAGATTCACACTTTGACAACAAAAATGAAGTTATTTCAGTATTATAGAGTGTCTACTGTACAGGCCATGTTTCAACATGGTACTACTTGTTCGCCAATAGGAGACCCTCTTGAATTTTGAAAAGCACGGAGGAGGCTACCTTGATACACTCTTTAGTGGATGGTGAGGGTATTGAGGAGGACTTCATCCCTGGGTTGTATGATATTATCAGTCAGTATTTTCAGTCACTTGCTCCATTATTGGCCCCAAGTCAGGCTGACATTACTTTCTATCTACATGCCCTTACTGTGCCTGCCTTTCCCATGGAAGCACAGGACATGTTGGTACCGATTACTGTTTCAGAGATCGAATCTGTTATTACGTCTTTGAAGCCTGGAGCGTCGCCGGGACTAGACGGCATTTCAAATTACTTTTATAAAGCTTTTAGCATGGATTTAGCAAAATGTTTACTGCTGGTTTTCCAATATTTTGTTTTGGGGCAGGGTTTGCCTTCTTCTTTCTCAGAAGGGTTACTAATTTTTTTGTTCAAATCAGGGAATAAGTCACATATTCAGAACTGGAGACCAATCAGAATTTTAAATTCATACGAACATATGAATGTGCCAGCAGAAACAGACCACCCGGTCTATCTAAGCCTGCTCGAGTGTGCAGCCAACACACAAATTCAGATTTTGAAATCCTAACTCATCTGTTGAACAACAGATTAAAACGATATGCATATCTAGTGTTCTCTCCTTTCCAATACTGTGGTATCCCTAATAGGAAAATACAGAGTGCTTTAATGATTATTCGTGATATTATTGATCACCTTTCTTTGAACGGCAGGTCAGGTTGTGTAATGTCGGTGGATCAAGTTAACGCTTTCGACAGGGTTTATCAACCATTCCTGTTTGGCGCTATGAAGGAGTATGGCATTCCTTCGCAATTTATTGCTTGGTTGCAGGTGCTGTATAATTCTTCAACTGTACGGCCCATGTTGCAGGGTCATGTTACTGAGAGTATAACTATTTCAACAGGGGTGGGGCAGGGCTGCCTCCTAATCCGCTGCTTTATGTTTTTGTGTTAGATCCCTTACTCAAGTGGCTTAATGAAACCCCCAGATGGCACAGTATTGTGGGGGATGCATCTGAACTGTCAGTTTATGCGCAGGCCTATGGTGATGATATTTGTTTATTCTTTTTACATTACCAGCAATTTGAGATTTTTCTGGCGCTCATGGGATGGTATTCCTTGGTTTCAAATGCTTGCCTTAACATGGGGAAGAGTAGAGGTTTATGGGTAGGTTCTTTCATCCCATTTCCGTACATGAGATCACTATCTCCTCTGACCCCCTTAGGGTTTTGGGTATAGAATTCGGTCCACAGAATATCCCAGATGTTAAATGGGAAATTTCCCTGACTAAACTGGACATCAAGGTTCAGTGTTGGAAGCACTGGAAAATGTCCAAGCTCAAAAGAATTCAGCTCATAAAACAATTTTTACTTCTGTGCCTGTTGTATGTGGCTAAGATTTTTCCTCCACCTTCTCAGTTTGATACTAGACTATATCAGATATTATTTCAAATGTTGTGGGGCAATCGTTTAAACCCCTTTAAACACTGCTTTACCTATCTTCCAAGGGACAGAAGTGGCTTGGGCATGATGGACCCCGTAGTGTTTCTGCAAACTATCTTCCTTTCCCAAACGGTGAAAGGGGGGTTGCTCTCTTTGAATAATATACATTAGCGATGGGTTGAACACAATTTGGGTAGATATTTTTGGGCTTGGACATCTGTCACACCTAAATTATCACCCCATCTCCATATTCCAGAATATTTTAACTCCGCAGTTCAGAAAATGTACAAATGGGGATTGACAAAATGTACTATAACACGAAATAAGAGTACGCAATTATATTTGCTTGTGATGACGAAGATTTACCTGATAGCTCCTGTCTTTAGAAACTGTCCAGAGGGTTCCAATAAGATGGTTTGCAGACAGTTGACTTACAAAAGAATTTCATTGAATATGTGGGAAATTTTGTGGTTGTCTGTTTATGGCCGACTTAACGTACGTGGTAATCACAAGCATAAGGTCATGGAGGAAAGATCTTGCCCATTCAGCACCTGTATTAATCTTGAAGAAACAATGTAGCATTTCTTATTTACTTGTTCTTATACTACAAATGTGTGGGCTTATCTGGCTAAAGTGGCTGACTACGCTGTCACATGGCTCTTTGATGTTGGGTCAGTATGCATTTTTGGAAAACACCTATCATAGAGATACGTTGGCTGTTTTGTTTGTGTTGTCTGAAATACTATTTATGGCAGGCTGGATGCCAATGGACGTTGTCCCAGAAAATGATTTCCTATGACACATTTCGTATCCTGGTATATCAGGCATTGGAAAAAGTGTATCTTAAGGATATCAACACATATGCAGCGGATAAAGTATTAAGATGCTGGAAGGGATTTTCTCTCTTGATTAAATATAAATGAATGGGTGCCTGTGAGTAGGTCTCATAGGAATCACTGATATTATGTTTAATTTTGTATAAGTTATGCTTTTTCCCTTTTTTTTCCCTTTCCGCTAGGTATTGCCTTTGTTTTATTTATCCCTTTTTTTCAGGATGATTTGTTTATTATGATTTTTGGACTATGTGATGATGTTAACATTTCCATTGTGTATCATTTACCTTATTTTTCAAATAAAAATTCCCCTACTCTTTTCGAGAAGTGCCATGGGATCTTTAATGTCCACCTGAACAAGCACCAGAACAGGACCTTGGTTTAACTTCTCATCCAAAAGACAGCACCTCAGGAGTGCAGCATCCCCTTCGTGCTGCAATACAGTGTCAGTATTGCAATAGTAACCCAAGTGCCTGGTGTGGGGATAGAACCCACAGCTATTTGATCTCCCAGCCTCAGAGGTGAGTGTGCAACCTGTTGAGCCACTGACACGTTACAGTGTATGCATGCATTCAGTGATGATCTTAGGACATATTTATCCAGGCTGTTAGACTGATCTCAGGACATATTTATCCAGGCTGTTAGACTGAAATCCAGGGTAATGGGTTATGCACTCCAAGTGTGGAAAGTCTTCAAACTGAATGGTCACCGCAGTGTAGCAGTGATAGCATCTATTCTCCTATGCTGTTTTCATTGGGCCACAGTTTCTGCATTCACACCAGCATGACAAAAGATTACAATGTATCATTAGACAACAGAGGAGAATCACACATTATGGCATTGCCACACGATGGAGATATCTAACATTATGATTTTTATGATGAACATAGTCCCTTCAATGTCTTTATTTGCAACATTTCATGAAGGCTGGTGGTATTATAAAGAAATTAGATTTTTGTCATGTGATTAATGTACAGTATACATTCCAACCTCTTTTTATATATATTTTTTTGCCCGTGTATCATAACCCCAGTCCAGTGGTGGAATTCAAGCATGCATGGGACAGTCATAAGGCAATTCTAGGGGTTGGGGGTAGGAAGAAGTAGGCTGCTGGTTAACTAGGATCTGCAGCTTATCCAGTAGGTAGGGAAATGAGCAGACTGGATGGACCAAGCGGTCCTTATCTGCCGTCAAATTCTATGTTTCTATGTTTCTATGTTTCTGTATATTTATTCAGGGATTGGATTCCCCACTCAGATCACTAATCTTATTTCTTTACTGAACTGTAACTTAATTACATCAGCAATCCAGAGCACAAAAACAATTGCAATGGACTGGATTAGTTGGGCAATGAATATAACTAATCAGGTTTTTACATTTTCTTTTTACATGTATCACTCTCTCTGATCTCTACCACCATAGCTTGTAGTGCTGTGTGTTAATTTGAGTTGCATAATTCACGACTTCACAGTCTTCTCACACTTGGAGGTCATGGATGTCAGAGGGGGACAGATATGCTCATGAGTTTTAGAAAAAAAGTTCAAACTTGATAACATTACCATCTAGCAATGTAAGTAACTACAATTATACTATACAGCTTATATCAATATTGATATTAACTACAAACTGAGATATTTACAAAAGTAGTGCAAGAAACAACTACAGTATATCACACATTTCCATTCTGTGCGATGCAGTTACACTCGCCCAATGACAAAATGTTCTATAACTGTTTAAAAACTGTTTTCTAAATCCATTTCAGTGAACAGTAAGGGGGCAAAGTGAAAGCATTGACAACTATTAACGAATAAAGAGCACAAAGGTTTCCTTCAAGAACTGCACTAACAGAATCACTGTCCACACTTATTTATTTATTTATTGAGAAGTATCAGAATTTCAACCTTTGAGTCAAGGACTCTTTTGCAAAGGCTCCAAGTCAGTGTTATATACAAAGCAAACAAGCAGTATAACAGCAGAAATAAACAGCAGAAAAAGGTTACAGAGCTGGGTGTGGTAATACAGACCCTGAGTCAACAATAAGTTTCAACAATATCAAACAGCAAGTTAGCATTCATGGTCTGTAAGTTGCTAGTACTTTCACTTGTACTATTTTTACAACACCGCAGTACCCAATATATCAATAATTTTACTCCATATCCCTGTTGCATTAATCCTCCTCCCCCTTTTTAGTGGGTTCTGTGGGCCCTGTTAGTGTAGTTCTTAACTCGTTGAGTCCGGGTGGCTATTTTGGGTCAGGTTCAGCAATGAGTAGGTCCAATGCCATATGGTAGCTAAGGAGAACTTTAGCACTCTTACTAGTTTATGATAGACAGTGCAGTCACCTTGCCCTTAGTGAAGTTCGCTGAAATGGATTTAAGAAATATTTTGTGAAGAATTATAGAACATTCTGTCATGGGGTCAGTGTACATGCATGGCATGGAATGGAAACGTGTGATGTGGTTCTTTCTTGTGCTACTTCTGCAAATATCTCATTTGGTGGTTAAATTGGTACAGATATAAATTGTATTATGTAACTGGTGCTGCTTAAATTCCAGGATGACAATTCTATCAAGCGAGAAGTTGTCTTTTTCAAAACGCATAAGCATACCAGTCCCGCTCTGACCTCCATGGCCTCCCACTGTGAGGTAATGAATAATATAGCTCAAATTAACGCACAGTTTTACAAACTGAAGTGGTAGGAATCAGAGAGAAATGTAAAAAGAAAAAGTAAAACATGATTAATTATATACAGTGCCCAACCTATCTAGTCAATTGCAATTGCTTATGTGCTCATAATTGTTGATGTAATCAAATTATAGCTCAGCAAAGAAATACCATTAGTAGCTGGCCCAGTGTTGTACAGGTCTGAGACACTGGATGCCTCACCTCTTGTCACATCATTAACCCTGGCTCAGGAATGAGCCTGGGGTGGTGGGGGTTGGCTGGGGAGGGAAAGGATTGAGCATCTGCTGGACTGGTCTCCTTTTTCAGGGAGAGAGGACTGCCTCTCCCACTGAATGACTGCCACCAGGTGGAGGTGTGGTGGTAATACGAATCTGAGGATGGCAGGGAAAGGAGGGAACTGTAGGATTCCGTGGGCACGTGCACACCTCCACATACACATGTACAGCTTGCATGCCCCAGTGCAGGGATGGGGACAGAAAATGGAAAACTGAAAGCAGAAGCAGGCCCCATGATGCTCCTGCCATACTTCCACCCTGAGGGGTCCTCAGGTCCCGGGACAATCTGGATTGTTGCACCCCGGGGTGGGGTGGGAGAATGACCCTCCCTCCTGTGCATATATAAAAAAGGAAAAAAGAGGTTGGAATGTGCAAATTAATCCCATGATAAAAATCTCATCATTTTATAATACCACTAGTTTGTGAAGAGAGGATACAATCTAGATGCAGGTACTAGAGTCTCATGGATGTAAGGTTTTGATTAATGTCCAAATGCTCATGCTGCTCAAAAAAACACATAGGAGACAATTCACTATCGGGCAGGGTCCCCATGTCTACGGCCCATGACTTGCACCAACCGCACAGGTATGCCAAACAGAGGGCATACCTGAACGGTTGGCCACAAGTCTGCAGCATGGCAAAGGAAGGGCACATGTGCCATCCACCTCTATCCCAAAGCCTGAAATGCCACCCAGCCCCGATCCCCCAATGTATGTTGTAAAACCCCTCAGGGCTAATCATGCCCGCCTAAGCCCCAATCCCCCAATGTATGTTTTAAAGCCCCACATGACTAATCGTGCCCCCCAAGCCCCAATTGCCAGCCTGCCCATAAATGGCAAATATTGTAAAAAACAAAATCCTTAACCCATTATCCCAGGTAGTCTAGTGGCCCCCACCAAGCAGTGCCAGTTCACCTCACTTCTCCATGACCCATAGCTAGTCAGCAACTGGCACAGCCACCTCTCACCTCCATGGCCAGCCACCGATGGAGCTCTTCAATGAGCACATACTGTAAATAGTATTCACTCAGTGACAGACAGCCACTGTCAGTCACAGAGCGTGTACTATTTACAGTGCGCGCTCATTGACGAGCTCAGTCAGTGACGCCATGGAGGTGAGAGGTGGCCAGCCAGTCACTGGCTAAGCCATGGGTCATGGGAGAGCAGACTGGCACTGCTGGATGGGGGGCCACTTGACTACCAGGGATAACAGGGCTTTTTACTTTTGGACCACATATTTGAATTTCAAGCACACTGGGGTAAGGGGATCGGGGCATGGGGGTGTGCTATCCCTGTGAGGTCATTCAAAAGTAGGTTATTGGGGCAGGAGCTGCACTAATTGTCCTGTGGGGCATTTACACTGTGGGGGATCAGGACATAGGGGCTTGCACCAATGGCCCCGTGGGGCATTTCACCACACATGTTTTGGGGTTTGGGGGCATGGGGGTTCCAAATCCCTGCTGGACTTATTCCACTGCTTGAGGGCCTGGGGCTGGCTGCACATTATACAACCCCCAGTGGATGCTAAGTACACTTACACCAGCTATTAGCTGGTGTAACTGTGTTTTGGTGGATGTCCTCTGGGAGTTGTTTGAGAATAGCAAAATCAGGAACTTGGAGGCTGCCCTTCCAGAATAGAACATAACTGATGCTGTAAATCCCCTAGTGCCATGCTGCAGGGGGTTTATGGTGTAACTGGTGGCATATGCAGGCTGTTTTGCAGAATACCGAATGTTGCAACTCCTTGTGTAAACTGCTACTTGCACCATTTTTGGGGGGCACAAGTCAGTTTACGCCAGGTGTAACCCTTTGAGAATTGGGCCCATATAGTATATGTTTCTTATGATACTGTCTTTCTTACACATTTTTCACTACCATCAATAATATCATTTTGCAGCCATATTGGCTCTTGCTAGAGTTTGTTGTAGTGCTCATTTGTTAAGTTAAAGTGCAGTCAACCCCAATGCCTACTTGGAGTTGTCTACATTTTTTCTGTTTAAACCACAACAAATATTGCCTCATACCCATGTCTCCATAAACTGGTCACTAAGATGGTGCTTCCGATGTCTAGCTATGCAGATTTGATCTATGACACTGCCCCTTCCACTTCCCTTGCCCGACTGGACACAATTTGCAATGCCTTCTGCCACTTTGCTGCAATTCTCCTCCTGGTACTCATTGTGATAGGAAAGGGGACCAGAAACCTTTATTCTTTTGATTCATTTATTCTTTTCTAAATATGCATTTGCTTCAGGTACAAAATGACTACCAGATTGCATGATCAAGTAGTATATGACAAATTATGTTAGAGGTCTGATGTTCTCATGGGAAAGTTAACAGGAAAGCCAGGGAGGAGGCAATAAACTGCAATAAACCCAGTGTGGGTGTCCCCAGATGGATGTCATTATGGTAGCAAGGAGGTGCTGAAGAGTGGGTGGACACACACATACACACACACACTCTCTCTCTCAAAGAGGGCTGGGACAACATGGAACTGTCACTTAAAGTGAGTGAAACCCCCCCACCCACAGAGAGAAGAAATATATTGTGGTGTTATAAGCAGGCTCTTTCTCTTAGGCTGGAACATCAGACAATGTCAGAGCCCCTGCCACACAAAGACTAGCTGACTGGTGAGACAGCACAGTGAGGGATAGTGCTTCTGTAGCTAGAGCAGATAAGGAATTTTAGATAAGGATAGCGCAGAATTTTGCTGTACACCAACTATTTGTTAACTTGCTTTATTTTTTGTTTCTTAGTAAATGTGCAACCCTTTTGTTTTCTTGTAAATGCATCCTGTTGTAAATACTTGTACAGTATTTTAGTAAAGATTCTATTTTTATAGAATCAGTGACTGCTTGTTTTATTTAAAAGGTAATCTTACTATTTCTGCTGAACTCTGTTCATAGTCCGTCTCCGAAGAGGCACTCTACCCACAGTTATTGTGTTGGCCTTCCTGACCTCAAGCAAGGAGGAGGAGGAGGAGGTAAAAAACTGGTTTCTTGGTTCCTATTGGTAAAAACCTTGTGGTGGCAGTGAGCTGGAAATCCCTAGTGAGTGGGGATTTCCATTACATTGGTGGCAGACTGGTGGGATCTGTGTGGCAATGGTACTAGTCCAGTGCCAAGCAGTAGACTGTGTACTTTCCTTCGAGGCAGGAATGCAGAGAGAGAGAGAGAGAGAGAGAGAGAGAGAGATATACCACCCTGGTGATGGAGTGCCAGCAGAAATATACCTTTTAACAGTCACAAAACAGGATTTCAAATGGTTGCAATGTTTACTACTGTTTTTTAAATTTTCAGACAGTTTAGTGCAGTGTAGCTATAGAATATGAGCTTCTCAAGCTATGTAAAATTTCATGTACAGCAGCTTCATAAGCTGTGTGCAGCAAGGGGGATTGTCCTTCAGGGCATGACAAAGAATGCACTTATGGAAGCTCTGTTGGTGCATGACTGACTGCAGGACGGGAAGATGGTCCCAAATGAGAATGGCCCAATACCTGATCAGCAGATGTTCACTGAGGACAGTGACCCAGGTAGCGTGACTGAGGTCACAGCAGCTGAGCAAGGGGGGCATCTTGTGGCACAAGCTGGGGAAGCTGTGCAGCCCAGTCAACCTTGGCTTGAGATCCTGAAGGCAGAGCTTGCACTGCAGGATGCCAAACTGCAAAGAGCAAAGCTGGAGGCTGAAAATGAGGAAATAAGGCTGGAGGTACAGGAAAGAGAAAAGATTTGCCAGCATGAGATCCTTATGTGAGAGGAGGGAGAGAGAGAGAAGAAATGAGCAGAGAGTGAGAGAGAGAGAGAGAGAGAGAGAGAGAGAGAATGATGGCATGTGATTGAGATGGAAAAACAGTGCCAGCAAACATCACGGAAAACAGTAAGTAATGACTAAGGTGATTCAATCCACGAAGCCACGATTAATTCTAAAATGTTTTCGCAATACCAAGGGGGAGATGATCTGGATATGTTTTTAAAATCATTTGAAAAGGTTTGTGGGCAATTAAAATTAGATAAGGCTTTCTGAAAGATCTGTCTAACACCATTACTTACTGGCCACGCCTTGCATGCATTTGCTCGAATGGACGATAATGATTGCATGAACTATGATAAAGTTAAAAGTACGTTATTAAAACATTTTGAATTGACTCCTGAGGCTTATAGATGGAAATTTAGAGTTAAGAAAAGGCCCAGGAGACAGCTATGTAGAACTGCATGTCCAAATGTGTGCTTATTTAAACCACTGGGTAGATGGGGCTAAGGTAAGTGCTGTAGAGCAGGTTAAAGATCTAATTGTAAGGGAACAGTTTCTTAAAATTGTACCTGATGACCTGCACATTTGGCTGCTGGACTGGGCATACAACTCTACAAAGGAGGCAGCAGAAAATGTTGATTTGTATGTGGCCAGCAGACCACATTTGCAGCGTAAGAACTATGGGAGTGGGGCAGTACATGGTTTTATGGGCACCCAGGCAGGGCAGCCTAAAGGAAACCAGCCTGCACCAAAGCCCAAAACAGAACCCACCAGTTCAAAAGGAAATAAGGAGCTGGAAGCAAAGGCATGCTGAATTTGCCAGAAAGTGGGGCATCTATCCTATGACTGCCCTAAAAACAGGATTAAAGGGCAAAAGCCTGGTGGAGGGGGTGACCAAGACTGTACACAGCAGGTGGCAAACTCCAAATGCACTGTAGTGCCACTGAACTCCACCAAGCATATGCACCCTATTCTAGTCAATGGGAAGGTAACACAGGGATTGAGGGACACTGGTGCCTCCATCTCTATGGTAAGGCAGGATCTGATCCAGACAAAATAGATTCTGCCAGGGCAGTTCTCCAAGATTTGCGGAGTTATGAGTCCAGTGGTCCAAGTGCCAATGGCTTGGGTCTTCCTGAGCTGGGAGGGTGGTCATGAGGTACAGGAGGTGGAAGTTGTACCTGATCTCCCTGTGGATGTGATCATGGGTAATTATTCTAACCACAGGGAAAACCTAGTATATGTTCCTACCCATAGCCAGGCAAAAGGGCAAGCTTTTGAGGGGGAGGATGGGGTGACACAGCCTGTGCAGACTCATCCCTCAACAGCTGAGGAAGTGGCTAGTGTGGGTAAAGGGTTAGCTAAGAGTAACAACAGTGAGCCCCAGCTGCAAGAAGAGGAGGTTGCCACCAGGGGCAGCTTTCCTGCTGAAAGGGAACTGGGGAGGGTCAGATGGTAGGAGCTGGGCAGGGCACAGTGATCTGATCCTACACTCCAAAAACTGAGATAGGTAGCAGATAGTGCTGGGGCCTCTCAAGGGAGTAAAAAAGTCAGTTTATTGGGAAAATGGGCTGCTGTACAGGTAGTGTACACCACAGAGGGGGCTAGAGGAGAAGTACTCCAGCAGCAGGGACAACCGAAAGCAGCTTCTGGCCCTGGCCCATGATATTCATTTTTCAGGCCACCTGGGTATTAATCACACAAAAAAGCAGCTTGCAACATTTGTTTTGGCCAAGCATGTACACAGATATGGCAAATTACTGTCGGACTTCTCCACAGCGCCAGTGGGTTGGAAAGGTTGGGGACATGGCTTAGGCAGCTTTGGTGCCCCTGCCTATTATCGATGAACACTTTAAGAGGGTAGCCATGGACATGATGGGACCTCTGAGTACCCCAAGTTACATGGGCAAATGATGCATACCGACTGTGGTGGATTACGCAATCGGGTACCACTAGGCAGCGGCTATGTCCTCCATTGAGGCAGAAAAGGTGGCCGATGAGTTCCTGGGAACCTTTAGCCGAGTGGGATTTATCCAGAAGATTTTATCAGACCAGGGAGCAAATTTCATGCCGTCCTTAATGACCAGTTTGTGGAAGAAGTGAGCGGTGAAACAGCTCCATGCCTCGCCCTGTCACCCCGAGACAAATGGCCTGGTTGAGCGGTTTAATGGGACCCTTAAAACTATGCTCAGGGCATTTGCTGACTAGCACCAAAGGGAGTGGGACAAATATTTGCCCCACCTCCTGTTTGCACACAGGGAAGTCCCACAGAAGTCCACAGGGTTCTCACCCTTCTAGCTCCTGTTTGGTCACAGGGTGAGGGGACCCCAAGATTTAGTCAGGGATGAATGGGAATGTGACCATGCCACCCAAGGGCAGTCTGTTGTGAAGTATGCCCTAAATTTCAGGGCTAGGCTTAAGGAGCTCATGGTGCTCACCCAGGAGCACTTAGCCACTGCACAACAGCAACAGAAAGCCTGGTAAGACCATGGGGCCAGAGCCCAGGAGTATGAAGTCAGACAGCGAGTGATGGTACTCGTCCTAGTTCAACATAATAAACTGCAGATAGCATGGGAAGAACCATTCTCCATAATCAGGAAGCTGAGTGATGTTAACTATATAGTAGGGCTGCCTGACAGAAGGCGCAGACAGAAGGTATATCACGTGAACATGATGAAGCCCTACTATGATAAGGAGGAAATGACCCTCACCGTGTGCAGTGCACCAGAGGATGGGAATGAGGCTGATTCCCTAGTGGACCTCCTTGGGGAAGCCTGGGAGGAATCCTCAGTGAATAACCTCTCCTTGTCAGGGCAGCTTATACCAGCCCAGGCCGAGGAGATGAGAGGGTGCAGTGAGAATTTGGGGACATGTTCATGGGGAATCCAGGAAACACCACAATGGCTGAACACCACATGGACACTGGGGCCCAGATTCCACTGAGGCAGTCCCCTACAGTGTACCCAAAGGGGTTAAGAAGACCATGCTGGAGGAACTCAGGGAGACGCTGGCCCTTGGAGTAATCCAGGAGTCCAGTAGGCCCTGGGTTTTACCTATGGTCCTGATTCCCAAGAAGGACGGTACCACACGATTCTGTGTTGACTACCGAATGCTCAACAGCTGTATGGAGTCTGATGCCTACCCCATGCCCAGTACAGATAAGACCTTGGAACAGCTGGTTAGAGCCCGGTTCCTGACTATGATAGGCCTGATGAAGGGCTACTGGCAGGTGCCATTAACCCCTGCAGCCAGGGAGAGGTTTGCTTTTGTTACCCTTTATGGCTTATTTGAATTCAGAGTATTACTATTTGGGATGAAAAATGTCCCCGCAACCTTCCAGAGGCTTGTAGATTGCATCCTGGTGGGGCAGGTGAATATGCACTGGCTTACATGGATGATATTGCCATTTTCAATGAGACATGGGAGGATCATGTCAGGCACATGATGGAAGTGTTCTGCAGACTGAAGGCCACAGGGCTGACTGTTAAGGTGGAAAATTGCCAAGTAGGCATGGCTGAAGTGTCCTACCTTGGGCACCAGGTGGGCAGTGGACTTATCTGTCCAGAGACAGTGAAGGTTGAGGCCATACAGGCCTGGCCCACCCCTGCCACAAAGAAACAGCTAAGGACATTTCTGGGAACAGCCAGGTACTATAGGAGGTTTATCCCTCACTACAGTGATGTGGCCAAGCCCCTGACAGACCTGATGAAAAAGAGAATGCCTGAAAAAGTTCTCTGGACAGAGGACTGCGAGTCTGCCTTCCAACAGTTGAAGAAGGCATTATGTGGGTCACCCGTGCTTGCTAGCCCCAATTATGACTTAAAGTTCATAGTACATGTGGATGCCTCAGACCATGGGCTGGTTGCTGTCCTGAGCCAGGTTACAGCGCAAGGGGAGGAACACCCTATAGTGTACCTGAGCTGGAACCTTCTGCAAAGGGAAGAGTCATATGCCATGGTGGAAAGGGAATGTCTGGGGATAGTGTGGGCCCTTCAGAAGCTGCAGCCATATATGTACAGGAGGGAGTTCACTGTGGTCACTGATCATAACCCCTTGACCTGGCTGCATAGTACTAGTAGGCAAAACACAAAGTTATTGTGCTGGAGTTTGGTACTACAGTCATATAATATGATCATTCAGCACAGAGCTGGGGAGCAGAATGCCAGTGCAGATGAACTGAAGAGGCAGGGCTAGGTGCATGGCATATCCCTTTAGGCACTCACCAGGTCTTACATGAACAGCAGTGTCTCCTGGGGGTTGCCCAAAAGAGACACACCTTCATTTCTTGGGGGGGGGTGATGGGAAAGGGGACCAGAACCCTTTATTCTTTTAATTCATAGAGAGCTTAATATGTATACCCTTGAGGAAAGAAGGGTGAGGGGGGACATGATAGAAACTTTCAACTACCTCAAGGAAATCAACAAAGTCCAAGAGGGGGAGCATCTTTCAGAAAAAGAGATGTGCAAGAACAAGGCGGCACATTTTAAAGATAGAGTGGGGATGGCTCAGGGGCAACGTGAGGAAATATATTTTCACAGAGAGAGTGGTGGATGCATGGAACTACCTTCCTGAGGAGGTTGTGAGGTCAAAAACAGTGGGGGAATTCAAGAATGCATGGGACAACCATAAGGCAATTATAGTGGGGGGTAGGAGAAAGTAGACTGTTGGTTAACTAAAATCTGCAGCTTATCCAATAGGTAGGGAAATGGGCAGATTGGGTGGGCCAACCGGTCCTTATCTGCCATCAAAGTCTATGTTTCTATGTTTCTATTTATTCTTTTCTAAATATGCATCTGCTTCAGGTACAAGATGGCTACCAGATCACATGATCAAGTAGTATATAACAGCTTATGGTTATTTATTTATTGAAATGATCTGATATAACATTTGAGTCAAAAACTCTTTTGTAAAGGCTCCTCATCACAGTTACAGGGAGGTCAAATAGTTTTCAACGGGTACATAGTTGGAAAGACAGTTACACAGTCATACAAAATACAGTGGGTTATACAACAGTAAAATAATACAAAGTTACATAATACAGACCAAGCTGGCCCAAGTTACACAGCCAGTTACAACAAACACTGCTAGTTAAACAGGAGAATAAACAGGTTGTGGTGGACCTTAGTTGAACATATGACAAAAATTTTGGGGACTAGTCAGAAACAATCACAGTCTGATTTTTCTAGGAGGTAGCTCTTGAGGGCAGTCTTGAAAGGGCCAAGGGTAGGTAAAAGAGAGATGGCTGGGGAGGGGGTTGTTGAGCCATGGGGGAGCTCGGTATAAAAAAAGCCCTTTGGCACTGTGAGGTTCTTCAGCGAGTAACAAAATGGGATGGCCTCAAGGTGCTTCTGAATGCTTGGGCTGGGTGGGCTAGGGTGACCAGAGCATCAGTGCCAGAGGGAGTAGTCCTGAGGGATATTTTCTTGGCCAGGATGCAGGTAGAGTATTTAAGCCTAGCTTCAAGATTTAACCAGCCTGCAGTCTTATACTGTATAAGGTGCAGGTATGAGTCATTCTATCATGACCAGTGTTGAGCCTACATGCCTTGTTTAGGGTACTCTTAACACGTAAGAGGGATGTTGGGTCAGTCGAACCATAGCTCATCAGGTTATAGTCAACTAGGGAGAGGATAAAAAAAGATACAGCCAGTTGAAGAGTCTCAGGAGAAAGTAAGGGTTTGTGCCAATAAAGTAGACTGATTCTGGTGTTGAGTGCAGACATGAGACTTTGGATATGGTTATGAAAAATGAGGTGGGAATCAAGGGTAATCCCCAGGTACCTGAAAGAGGAGACTTGCTCAATGGGGACATTGGCGTTATTACAGATGGTTAGGGAAAGGTTACGATGTCGGTTTTGGCAGTGGGAAATATCATGGATTTGGTTCTACATCAGTTGAGAATTAATTTATGGATAGCAAACCAAGATTCAATGGCACAGAAGCGATCTTGGAGTACGGTTTGGAGTGTATCAGGGTTAGAATGATATTCAAAAATAATGGCGTCATCCGCATAGAGGAGCATTTTTTCCAGGGCAGGACTAGGGAAGGGGGTTTAGGAACAGAGTAAAAGGAGAGGGCCAAGTAATGATCCTTGAGGGACCCCAGAGCGAACAGGGCAACTAGAGGAGAGGATGGAGCCAATCCTAACTTGTTGGGAATGGTCAGCTTACTAGCTGGCCAGACAGGACAAAACTTCTGAGGCAATGCCCACTGATGGGAGGATGTGGAGCTGCAGGGCATGCTTTACAGTATCAAACGCTTTGGTAAGATCTATGTAAACAGATCCTACCAATTGTCCGCTGTTGAGGGCCTGGTGTGTGAAGGATGAAAACTCAAGGAGTGCAGTGGTGGTGCTGTGACCACTGCAGAAACCATGTTGGACAGGGGAGAGGTGGTTATATTTGGAGAGATATTCAGTAAGTTGGTCAGAGACAACTTTTTCTAGTGCCCTGGAAGGGGGGGGGGGCAAGATGAAGACAGGGCAGTAGTTTATGGGAGCAGTGTGTACCCTTGAGCAGTGGGGTGATTACTACACATTTCCAGGCCAAAGGGAATGGGACAAATTAAAGATTTTTGTGAGGGGGGAGAGAACCTCAGCCAGGGTGAGCCTTAGGATTTTTAGATCGAGTGTTTCGCAACTATGCCTGAACTTGCTGATAAACCTGTAGATATATTTTCGTGCTGACCTAGGGGAGATGGTCCGGAGATGGAAAGGGGGGAGGTAATAGATGCTGGATGTTAGTGGTCTGATGTTCTCATCGGAAAGTTAGCAGGAAAGCCAGGAAGGAGGCAATAAAGCAATAAACCCAGTGGGGGTGTCCTTCCTGGAGATGTTCCCATAGAAACATAGACTTTGATGGCAGATAAGGACAGCTTGGCCCATCCAGGCTACCCGTTTCCCCACCTATTGGATAAGCTGCAGATCCTAGTTAACCAACAGCCTACTTCTTCCTTACCCCCCGCCAGAATTGCCTTATGTCTGTCCCATGCATTCTTAAACTCCCACCACTGTTTATGACCCCATGACCTCCTCAGGAAGGCTGTTCCATGTGTACACCACCCTCTCTGTGAAAAAATACGTCCCCACATTGCCTCTGAGCCGTCCCCCCCTCTATCTTCAAATTGTGCCCCCTTGTTCTTGCACATCTCTTTTTCTGAAAAATGCTACCCTCTTGGACTTTGTTGAATCCCTTGATGTACTTGAAAGTTTTTATCATGTCCCCCCTCTCTCTCCTTTCCTCGAGGGTATACATATTAAGCTCCTTTAGTCTCTCTTCATATGACTTCTGGTGCAGACACTGCACCATTTTAGTTGCCCTCCTCTGGACTGTCTCCAGCCTGTCTATGTCCTTATGGAGATGGGGTCTGCAGAACAGTACACGGTACTCCCAGATGGGGTCTCACCAACTGTCTGTGCAGAGGGATAACTACATCCTGTTTTCTACTGGTGAAACCTCTCCCATTCATCCCAGTACCCCCTCAGCCCTCCTTACTGCCTTCTCACATTGCTTGCTTACCGTTAGGTCTTTTGATATGACTACCCCAGGTCCCTTTCCATTTTTGTTTTTGTTAGTACCTCCCCCTCCATTGTGTACTCTTCCCTTGGTTTTTTTTCCCAGGTGAATTACTTTGCACTTCTTTGCATTGAATTTAAGCTGCCATACTTTTGACCATTTCTCCAACCTTGCCAAGCCCCTTCTCATCCTTTTCAACCCCCTTTTGTGTATCAACCCTGTTGTAGATCTTTGTGTCGTCTGCAAAGAGGCATACTTTTCCTTCTTGTCCCTCTGCAATTTCACTTATAAAGACATTAAAAATGACTGGTCCCAGTACAGAACCCTGTGGTACCCCACTACTAACCCCCTTTCTTCAGAGTGGGCTCCATTTACTATTACTCTCCGTCTCCTGTTGTCCAGCCAATTTTTTACCCAAGCTACCACCCTGTGAGGCACTCCCAGGCTGGCTAACTTGTTTATTAATCTTTTGTGTGGGACTGTGTCAAATGCCTTGCTAAAGTCTAGGTAGGTCAACAGCCATTCCCTGGTCTACTACTTTGGTCACCCAGCCGAAGAAATATATTAGATTCATCTGACATGACCTTCCCACTGTGAATTCATGTTGCGCAAAGCACCCAGGTGGATGTCATTATGGTAGCAAGGTGGTGCTGAAGGGTGCGTGGACACACACACACACACACACACACACACACACAAACACACACACTCAAAGAGGGCTGGGGCAACATGAAACAGTCACTCAAAGTAAGTGAGACCCCTCCTCACAGAAAGGATATGTAGATTGTGGTACCATAAGCAGGCTCTTTCTCTTAGTCTGGAATGATGGACAATGCCAGAGCCCCTGCCATACAAAGACTAGCTGACTGGTAAGAAAGCACAGTGAGGGATAACGTTTCTGTAGCTACTGCAAGTGAAGGACTTTAGATAAGGATAGCACAGAATTTGGCTGTACACCAACTATCAGTTAACTTGCTTTATTTCCTGTTTCTTAGTAAATGTGCAACCCTTTTGTCTTCTTGTAAATACAGTACATCCTGTTGTAAATACTTGTAGTATCTTAGTAAAGATTTTATTTTTATAGTCTATCAATTTTATTTAAAAGGGTAATTTTACTATTTCTGCTGGACTCTGTTTGCAGTCCATCTCTGAAGTGGCACTCTACCCACAGTTATTGTATTGACCTTCCTGACTTTGAGCAAGGAGGAGGAAAAAAACAGGTTTCTTGGTGCCTGTTCTTATTACCTCAATGTCACAAACTGTTATCCATTGTTTATTGTATCCCTAAATGTTGTATTCTTGCATTATATTGCATTTGACCTAGTTTCCTGCAATGTTGTAGCCTCCCAGGTCGTGCCTGAAAATAGTCACTCCTGTGTCTAGTGCACTTACCCGGTAAACAAACACTAAATAAAGTAAAATAAAAACTGTGGTGGCAGTGAGCTGGATATCACCGGTGAATGGGGATTTGCAGTACACTCAGTCATCACTGCTTCCTCTTTATCTCCCTCTCTATGCCTCCTCTTCCCTCCTCCTATCTCTTGCACTGTGCCTCTACTTCTTTATCTCTCCTCCCTCCTCTCCCTTATTCTCTTTGCCTCTTATGCTCTTTGTTCTCACATCTCTCGCACCTTTTCATTCCACACTCCAACTCTGCTGCTGGACAATCTGCTTTCTTCTCTTGTCTTCCAGATGGAACAATCTGTTTCACACCTTACACTTCTCATCCCTCTGTTTTTCCCTTAAACAACAACAAAACTCCTTGTTGCCCCCTGTTGTTCATGCCCCAGTTAGATGTTTTTACTTTCATGGGTCACCTACTTGCTTGTTTTTAGCCTTAGCACACTCGTACCTGTGTCAATGTTATCTGCTTACATGCAGTTATTGTATGTATTTTGCTGAAGTTGGTTCAATTTACCACCACTGTTTACTCTGTATTTTGCACTTTATCATCTTGTACATTTTGCATATTTTATATTTTGTATACTCAGTATATGTTCCTCCCTCTCTCTTCCACTTAGGTTGCACCTAGAAATGAAACAAACACAACCGTGGCAGCACTATTCAGAAATTAAACATAAATCGGCAGATAATTGTAAAATCCAGCTTCATTTGATGAGAGTGTGACACTAAGCCACAGCACTTCACCTCTAGACATGAGGCATTGTCAGGCACCGCAGCTGTGTTTATTTAGTAGTGCTTTAGTTTCAGTTGCCACCTTCACATCCAAGAGCATGTAGTGTTGTGAAGTATATGCACCTAGAAATGAGCCTTGGCTCGGTGTCCCTTACCCAGCTACCAATTTTCAATAAATAAAGCAATACAACTTTCCCTCACCCTGTCTAATCCACTTTTCTTTAATGCAAAAATTACCTCCCACTCCCAGCTCAGGCTGCCTTCTCTCACCCTGCCGCTACCCTGTTTTTGTAAATACCAAAATAACAACTGTTCTCTCAGCTCAGGCTTCCCTCTTTTACTATGTCAAATCTCCATTTTACACACACACACACACACACACACACACACAAAATAACCTCGCCCTCTAGCGTTATTTGGAATCTGGTAATGGACTTGGAGTCATTGGATTCTGAGCTTTTTTTTTGGTGTTTTGTATTTTGGTAATTAAGACTGAAAATCTGAATTTGAGAACCTGCTCAGATGCAGAGTTGGGATCAGTATCCTATTCTGAATCTGCATCCGCATCCATTTACATCCTAGAGCATCTTTTCACAACCTTCTCTCCCGCAAGAAAATGCCCATAGAGGGCCAAGAAAAAGGTTCTTTCACTCCCCTTAACATACGTGCAGTGTGGGTCAGCCAGTCATCTGCAGTTAGTGCTACGCAGCAACATGTATACATGGTGGTGCGGAGACCAGTAGACAGAGTCCAGTGGCCACTGAACTAAGACAGATGGCCACTGTGTAGACTATATGTTACATCTGATCACAGCACTCCCTCATCCCAATCAAGAAATCAGCAGTGTGGTCATGCAGGCAGCGGCAGACAAGTTAACAGCACCCCCATGGATCCTTTCTTGTACCCCCAGTCTTTGACCTCTGGATCCCTCAGCAACTGATGAGTAACACTCTCAGTCATCTTCTTCTTCTAGTAGTTACTACTGGCACCAACACATTCATTCCTCTTTTGACCACTCAACTTCTGATCTCACTTCTCCCCTTTTTCACCCAACATCCCTCCTCTTCCTCCTATTTGGTGAAAAAATATTAATCTGCTCCAAAGTTATAGCATTTTTAAGTTCCCATTATTTTCAATGGGATTTTCATTTTTCAGGATAGCTACATGGTACGAACAAGGATCTTTTTTATGAGGGGACATTCCTTGTTCTCCAGGGGCCAGTCCTTGTTCACTATAATAAAATTCCTTGTTCATGAGCAGCCATCTTGTTTTTTTTTCATTTTGCCTTGAAAAAACTGTCATGACTTTGCCCAGGGATGTCTGTTTGAGATATCTATAGTAACTACAGTGTGTTTCTTGCTCATCAGGAGTTGATGAGCTCTTCTTTGCCATTTGCTGCATTTATTTGCTCCTATTTTTTATGTTTTTTAACACTTTAAATCCTTGTTCGTGTCTCGCTTACTTCCTTGTTCACGAGTCCTTGTTCGTCATGGCGAACAAGGAAATCAGCTTGTGAACAAGGATTTCCTTTTTTCATGACAAGATGGCAAAAACTACAATTCTTGATCATGAGCCAATTTCCGTGTTTGCCATGACAAACGTGAACAAGGAATGTTCTTGAAAACAAGGATACTAGTTTTGGCTATCTGGTCATGAAAAAGGAAATCCTTGCTCATGAGTCGATTTCCTTGTTGGCCAGTGATGAACAAGGACTCACAAACCTGGAGTTTTCTCGGGAACAAAGCTACTAGGTTTTGCTATCTGGTCATGAAAAAGGAATCCTTGCTTGTGAGCCAATTTCCTTGTTCGCCAGTGATGAACAAGGACTCACAAACAAGGAATTTTCTTGTGAACAAGGATGCTAGTTTTGGCCATCTGGTTGTGAAATAGGGAATCCTTGCTCTTGAGCCGATTTACTTGTTCTCCAGTGGCGAACAAAGGACTCGTGAATCAGGGGTTTTCTCACGAACAAGGATGCTAGGTTTGGCCATCTGACTGTAAAAAAGAAAATCCTTGCTTGTGAGCCAATTTCCTTGTTCACCAGTGCTGAACAAGGACTCACAAAGAAGGGATTTGTCTAGTGAACAAGGATTTAATTTTTGGCTATGTGGTCAGAAAAAAGGATTTAGATACATTAAGTAGAGTCATTTGGTCAGGAAAAGGACACTTGTCCGACAGAGGTAATCTTTTTCACCAGTATAGCATAGAATTAGTGAAAAAGGATTTTTTTGTGATGAAAAAGGATAGTTTTATTGTTTTTTTTATGGCATGTGCTCAACGTATTACAATGGGGGGTTGAAATTTTTTATGTATAACTCTGCCATTTTTGGATATTTTGACCCCACATTTTCGACACTGTGTTTTGGGTACCCCACCTAATGAACAATGATGACAGTGGAGTACTGGGAACTGTTTAGATACTGCCTGTGCCCTCCTCAACTATAGTATAACCCCAAGTTTTCTGTACCGGATACATGTGCTGGAGTAATAAGATGGCTATTCTGATAATTTGGTCATGCATCTATGGATGGATGGGTGCACAGGGTTGTGAACCCTGTGTTCTCACAGTAAAATAAAGAAAATTGTGCAGCATGGGACCCTGTGCTCCCACTGTGACATAAGGACACTTATGGAGGGTGGCAGTGCCTGTGCTCCCATAGGCAAATAAGGATACAAGTAAACTGTCTGAAAAAGTAGGAAATTCATTGCAAAAAACCTCATTAATGCATCAGTTAGGCTTGTTACTAAAGCAACAAAAGCAGGCAAATGTGGTGTTAGGGTTTCCAACCCTAACACCCCACCCCCACCCTGCAGACTGACAGGTGTCGAGGATGTGCCTTGGGGTCATTGGTCCAAAATCTGGGCATTACAGAAAACTGACTGATGACTGCAAGATAGTCTCATTTAAAAATATGTTTATAACAACAGATTAAAAAAGAAGCTGCATAAATTCCCTAACCACCAACATTTTGTATCTCACTTGATGCTTTATCAAGGTGTGGAATGAACAAGTCAGTACAGTCTATTTATACCCCCAATTGGCCACATGTTAATTCAAAAAAGACCAATCAGTCACTCTTAAAGCACATTGCATGCATTGAGTTCATCAGTGCTCAGATCAAAACAGACATTCTACAAAGTCCTTAAGCCCATGTATAGCTATATTGCAACACATTGTAACATGTAAAAATATTATTAGACTCATTTACATACTCCAATAAATTTTTAAGATAATACTAACAATCTATATGTAACCCCTGGGTGGCGCCACCCCCCAGTGTTACACCCTTGCCTACTACCCTGGACATAGGCTAAGGGGTTTGGGTTCGCTAGCCAATAACATTTTATAAAATCTTTGTGCAGTGCCTCCACTCAGGGTGCTTTATGTGGGTGAGATGGTGCTGGGTGTGCCCTGAGCCACCAACTCTACTCCTGTCAATACTATCACAACCACTCCAACTTCAACAGAGTTACCCCTCAGTCAGCGTCTATCCTCTTCCAAACTTCCAGCATCTCCGACAGAAAAGCAACAACTTTTGCAATTCCTGGAAAATTACCCGGATGTCTTTGTTGGTTCAGATAACAAGCTCGGATGTTGTGATATCCTGTAACACACCATCAAAGTACTGCCCAACCAGAAACCAATCCGTCAACGAGCCTACAAAGTGGGGCACAACCAGAAACAAGTCCTCGAGGGACATAATCAAAGACATGCTTGACCAAGACATAGTCGAAGAGTCTACAAGTCCTTGGGGTGCACCTTGTTTGCTGGTGGTAAAGAAGAATAAAGGGTATCATTTTGTGGTAGACTACAGAAAACTCAATGCCTACACAGTGCAGGATGCTCATCCTTTACCTACAACCGAAGATGTTTTAGAGAGTCTTGGTGCGGCCAGTCCTGCTTACTATACCACTCTAGACCTTCAGAGTGGGTTCTACCAAGTTTCAATTGATCCAGCTTCTCGTCCATACATAGCATGGTGCTGCCACTTGGGAATTTTCCAGTTCAAACGTCTGCCTATGGGTCATCAGAACAGTTCAGCCACATTTCAACGTGTTATGGAAGCCGTACTACATGGGTTGTCCTGGAAATCTTGCCTAGTCTATCTGGATGATGTGATAGTCTGCAGCAGAACTTTGCCAGAGCACCTCCAACATTTTCAAGAAGTGTTTGAATGTCTCAGACAAGGCAATCTCAAGCTTTGCCCAGAAAAGTGTTGTTTTGTGCAGCATCAAATTCATTACCTGGGACATGTGGTTAGTTCTCAAGGCATCTCTCCAGATCCAGACAAGCTCTCAGCAGTCAAAGACTATCCAGAGCCTAACAATCTCAAAGACCTTCGAGCTTTCCTGGGCTTGTCTGGCTACTACTGAAAGTTCATTTGCAACTACGCCAAGATTGTAGCTCCACTGTACGCCCTCACCAAGAAACGATGCGATTATATCTAGACGTCTGAATGTAAAGAGGCCTTTGACACCCTAAAACAAAATCTCATCTCTTCTCTAGTATTGGCATACCCAAGGTTCGACCAACCATTCAACCTCTACTCAGATGCTACTTCCTTTGCAGTGGGTGCTGTGCTCTGTCAAATTCAAGATGGAACAGAACAAGTTGTCTCCTATGCTGGGCGCTCTCTTTCCTCAGCTGAGCAGAACTATAGCATCACAGAGAAAGAATGTCTAGCCAGGGTATTTGCTGTGAATAAATTTGACTGCTACCTGTGCTACTCTTCCTTTACAGCTATCATTGATCACTCTGCCCTCAGATGGTTATTTGAAATGAAGGAGCCAGTAGGCAAGTTCGCCCGATGGATCGCCATGCTACAATCCTACAACTTTGACATTCAATACAGACCAGGTCGAGTTCACGCAAATGCTGATGGTGTAAGCCGGAGACAATATCCCTCTTCATCCTCCTCAACAGATGACAAATCCTGTTTACAAGCTCTTCCCTTCCATGCCACAGATGTGCTTCCTGTGGACCCTCCTTCAACACCTCAAATTGCTTAGCTGCTACCAACTGCCTGCTCAGAGGGACACACAAATCCTCAGTTACTACAAGCAGCTGAAGAGCTTCTCATCTCCTCTGCATCTGATCTGTCCCTGGCAACTGTTACAATGCAACAAAGAACTGACACTCAATTTATGGACATCATCACCTACTTAGAGTCTGGAACATTACCACAACAAAAACAACATCACCAAGATGTACTTTTCCTTGCTTCGCAGTACTTCCTCAATGACGGTGTGCTCTTTCACATTTGGACCAAGGAAAGCAAGGGTCATTGCATGGATAGAACTCACGTACAGCTAGTTGTGCCAACCTCTCTCATCCCTCAGGTTCTTCTCTCCATTCATGCCTCTCCACTCTCTGGAGGTCATATGGGAATTCACAGAACTCTGGAAAAGACAAGGCTTCACTTCTTCTGGCCACACATGAACAGAGACATTGTCCAGTTCATAAAATCCTGCCAGCTCTTCTCCCAGAGAAAGCCTCCAGCCAAACCAACAAAGGCACATGTCATCCCAATGCCTGTAGCCACTGAACTGTTCCAAAGAGTTAGCACTGACATTCTTGGGCCATTGCCACATGCTCTGACTCTGGTAACAAGTACATCCTTGTCTTTGTAGACTACTTGGCAAAATATTTGGAACTCATCCCTCTGAGAGACATTAAAGCCACCACTGTGGCCAATGCATTTCTCAACACAGTCATTTGTCGTCACTGTACCCCATCGTACCTACATTCAGACAGAGGCACTAACTACCTGTCCACCATTGTCTGAGAAACTTGCAAACTTCTCGACATAAAAAAGACACATACTGCAAGTTACCATCCACAATGCAACGGACAGAGTGAAAGAATGATGTCCACCATTCTCGGCACACTCTCCAAGTATCTGGATGAAACTCATGACACCTGGGACTGGTTTGTTCCCTTGTACAGTTTGCATACAATACCAGCCCTTGTGTCGACAGCACAGAATACACCCCCCTTCTTCTTAGTCCATGGACGTCACCCAAGAACTCCACTGGACAGGGATGTCTCACTGCTCGAGGTTCCTAAGTCAGCTTCAACTTTCATTATCCTTCTTCTGGAACAGCTGGAACTTGCCCAATGAGTTGCAATCACCACGTTGGGCCAGAGAAAGTTGGCAATGAAGAAAATGTCTGCAGCCAAGGCACATGAGTCTTCATTCTCTGTTGGGAACATTGTTTATTTGTACTGTCCTGTTCTTGTTCCGGGCGCCACCAAGAAAGTGCTTTGCCACTGGACTGGTCCCTTCTACATTGTAGAAAAGCTTCCTCCGGTCCATGTTCGTCTGCGACGCAAGTCGGATGGCAAGCTGGTACACAACAAAGTCCATATCAACAGACTAAAGCATGGATACCTGAATAACAACCTTCCAGACGACCTCAGTCCTCACACAAATGAAGTTTCCCTTGAGCCTGCCATCCTCTCTGAAGCTGATATTCCCCCAGATAACTTGCAGCCAGTTCCTACAGATCTTCCCACTCCTGACACTCTCCAGCCAGATTCCGTTTTTGCAGAGGATTTGCCCGGAACTTCCTCTTCTTCTCAATCTTCTTCTTCTCAGAAATCTCTTCCACACACCCCAGTGTACCAGATCGAGAAGACCTTAAGAAAGAAGTTTGTCAATGGATCCTGGACTTACAGAGTAAAGTGGTGTGGATTCAATAGTGGGCAGAACTCCTGGGTTGCTTTTAAACGACCTGACCCCCTCCTGTCAGGAACTGGTGCAGTCCATGCATGCCTCCATTCCCACTGACCGGAAAAGTTGACAGAGGTCTTGAACTTTTATTTTCTGGACTCAGTGTGTTTTGGGACTGAATCTTCTTTCTTTGGTGATAGTATCTGTGTTTAATTATTTTGCAGTAAATGTTCTTGTACCCATTTTATGCAACTGTTTCTATGGTACTATTTACCTGCACTAACGTTTTCTTCCCCTTAGGAATATCTCTTTCAGTGGACAGTCCACCTGTTTATGCAACTGTTATTAAAGTGTGAGCCTGCATTCTGGGTATCCTCCTGCTGCTACCCCTCCCTCGCTTCCCTTTTCCTTCACCCACACTTTAGTGCTTGTGGCATGACCAAGTCTCAAGTACTATTGTGTTTCCCTCCTCTCTGGTGCTACTCTGACTGGTCCCCAGGGTAGTCCAGGTTCTCCCCCCAGTGGAGTCATGTTCTGTTTTGTGAAATCTAATGCCTTGTAATGCATGAAAATGTTTTTTTGCCTTAAATTATTTTCTTAAAAATTCTTAGAAAAGTATAGATTATTGCTTGTTCGAGTGGTGCTCACATTCACTGTTCCGGCAGTGATGTGAAGCACGATAAGCTTATGGGGCAATATTTGCTTCTGCCGCCCACTGAAGCACTTAGAACTGCATGTATCTAGAGTGTTGCACTACCTGGCAGTGCCATGTTGGTCTGTCAGTCAGAGAATAGTCAGTGTGGGGCTTGTTCTCATGAAGAGAACACCTACTGAACTGAATAAACCTGCCTTATTTATTTTATGCGTCCGACTAGTTATTCACACAGTCCAGATGGGGTCCTCACCAGCAGCACCAGCTGCAACCGAAGGGGCTGGCAGACCACAGAGAAGGTAAGGGGTCTTTTAGTGGTGGACCATACAAAAAATGCCACACATTCTTCAACTAGGCATCCCAGAGATTCATTCACTTGGACTATTCACCTTCTATCCATTAACACCTCCATATTGACTCATAAGGAACATACTACACTTCAATCCATTCAACTCTATTTTGAACATCATGGTTTATCCCACTTTTTCATCTAGCTCACTTTAATATCCATGTCCTAAAGAGTTCACTATCTATCACCTTTAAGCGGTTCGAAGAACTTTGTCAAATGTCCACAAATCACCAATCTACAAAGAGCTGATCACTTATCCTGCCTTCTACAGCTTTAAGCATCTGACCAATTTCAATAAGAAATTCTCATAACCTATTACCCATAATCGAATTACTATACTGGAGTCCGTCCACCCATCTAGGCAATCTGACCCATTTCTTACGTTTATACCTACACGTCCTTTGTGTACCTTCAATAGAACTATCAACAATACCGAACTAAATCATGCATCTCATTTAAACTTTCATTCAACAGCCTACTCAATCCATATTCATCATCTGGATATCCATTCAGATCAAATCTGCTGCTTCAACCTTAAGAAAACTGACCTCTTGCTCAAAACATCAAAGACTCAGAAGATGGTCTTCATCACACCATGATCTCTATATCCCTAACTAAACCAGAACTTAGTATTCAGGACAACCTCCTCTTAGATTGCCCAGAGGATGGGCAGGTCAGTAGCCATGGGTCGTCACAGGTTTCCTCCACCAAGTTTTTTTCTCTCCTGCGTGCAACTATTCACACTCTCCATGAGTTGGAGGAGGTAATCTTCTGAACTGCTAAAATTACGCTTTTTGGGCCCTCTATTCCCTATTGGCTACCCTGCATACTTACCAAGGGTGGGAACAGAGAAAGGCCAAAGTTCAAATTCATAAGTATACGCAAGCACCATACTATGCACTAAACACTGAATGGAAGGGCTGAAGCCCGAGGTTCAATATGGGGGAATAGCTCATCCCACATTCCAAATAAAGGTGAGCCTCCCCCAGAAGCTCTCCCTTAGCCCATTGCAAAATACCCACCTGCCTTCTCCTCCTCTTCTGGCACTCTGCTCTTCATTGGTGCTGGGCTCTCTATTGGTGATTGCTTGAATGAGTTATAAAAAAAACTTGAGTACTTCCCCAGCAGTGAGTGGATTTAAGTGACTGTTTAATTTGACCTTAAAGTCTGAGAATTTAACTTGTGAGTGGAGAAATGACATGCCTGCATACAAAAGAAACGCTGTATCAAGCTTTGTTTTCTGTGTGTCTTTTGGCAGTGGAGGCCTAGAAATATATGCAGCAAAATCTGAGTTACATATTATGAAAGTGAACAGTTTGCTGGTTTTATTTGTTTAGCTACTTATGAGACCAATTACAAGGACTGCCACATATTGTTTCCACCTTATCGCCACTTGCTGTTTACCATCGAAGAATGATATGTTGGGGCTGCTCATTTAGTTATGTATTGCCATTCAAACCCTTCTCCCACAAAGGTTTTGCCCCCTTTCTCACAGTGAAAAGGCAAACTTAAAATTTTTTGAATTCGTACTTTATACATTGTACTTTTGCACTTTATGCATGTTTGGCTTAGTTCAAATAGAATACTATCTTTTGGAGTATAATTTTTCTTGGACCGAGGAGATGTGCGATTGAATCTAGTCTGTGATGAAAAGTTCCTTTAATGAAAAATACAGGAAAAAGAACATAGAAACAAAGTTCAAATGAGAAAATGAAATGTATTGCTGCCATTTAAAGTATTTATTAAACTTGCTTTTTTGCATTTGGAGTGACGTTTTTTGATAATTCCTTATAAGGTGCTGGTTTTCTACCAATTAGGCCCAGTAGCTTACTGGGCTGGCAGTTTTTTTTGTCTCAGGTTTGATTTCTGCCTTCAAGTGCACTTGGAATTATCAGAGCTAGGGAGCTGGGAGGATCCTCTCTTTATACAATTGTGAGCTGTCAGATAAATGATTTACCTACACTTGTGCTTTTTGACTTCGGACCCTCCACTCATGGCATACACCACTCGTGAGGTTACCTGAGGTCAAACAGCACTTGTGTAGATAAATCATTTCTCTGACAGCTCTCCATAGTATATCACTTATTTATTCTGAATTTATTAATAACTACTGCATCTGCATATATACTGAATAACTAAAGTCAGGATTGTTCCCTCCCTCCTTCCCTCCCTTCCTTCCTTCCTTCCTTCCTCATTTGTTTACCAGATATGCTCACTGTAACTTATGATCTTTTCCAACGATATCTCCATGGAAACATACTGTAATTGGAGCTGTACCTTTGTCTCAGATGTCACGGAAGGCATGGATTCCATAGTGTTTCCCATTGTTATCAACACTCCATGACTTTCAACATTTCCCATGACAACCCCACAGTTTTTGGCATTTTCTGTGACAAAATCATAGCTTTTGGTGTTTGCCAGTGACAGACCCATAATGTTGTGCCTCACCACCACGATCTGTTTGGTTGCCAGTTGGCTCCAGTGTGGGATTCTAAAACTTGTACATAAGTCCCAGTCTCTGAGATGGCAGCACAAGGGGCTGCCTTCTGCTGGTGGAACAGCTTATCAATTATTTAAAGCATTTAAATCTTTGCTGATAAACTTGCATAAACATAGGTCAACATAGATTTAATTTAACACACAATGCATCCATGGCTTTTTATGACTTTTACTACAACTTCAATGAATTCTGTCATTTTGACAATTATTATTATTTTTTGTTGACCGGGTAAGTGCACTAGACAAATCCTGCCTATTTTCAGGCACGACCAAGGGGAGGGGGATACAGATGAATGCCAACTGACCTTGAACCAGATTAAGCTGTTGGTGGTATTTTTAGTGAATGAGAGAAATTTGGCCAGGACACCAGGGAAATTCCCCTACTCTTTTCGATAAGTGCCATGGGATCATTAACATCCACCTGAACTACCACCAATCCAGGCCGATGGGACCTCGGTTTAACATCTCATCTGAAAGACGGCACCTCAGAAGTGCAGCACCCCTCTCATGCTGCACTACAGTGTCAGTACTGGGATATTAACCCAAGTGCCAGATGTGGGAACTGAACCCACAGCCCTCTGATCTCCCGGCCTCAGAGGCGAGTGTGCTACCTACTGAGCCAGTGACACTGCAATGATAATATATACCACAATTTCCTCCAAACTTTTTCAAGACAAATGTACAGCCCTTAGCTACAATATGTTGAACTGTAAGCTATCTACATAATGACCTCAAGGGAAGATTTAGCAAGACGAAATCATCCACATTGACATACCTATGTGCATTTCAGCACCCAGCATCACCTATGTAATTTTGAGCAGTTCCCAGCCATTTCAGTTCTTTTTTCCCACTGTTGGGAGACTGAGCACTAGACCAGTGAAAGCTATTTTTTCATCACTGTTGTTTCACCAAAGGAATTTCTCTGATAGCTAGGGCTACTCTTTCAGGAATTTTCATTCATTGGTGTATGTCATCACCAAAATAAGATATTTTTTCACCACTCTCAGTGCAGAAAGTGACTATATCATTAGGACACCCATGAGTTGTGTGTGTGATTTTGGGTCCTGCCCACAACATTAAACACTGTGACATCTGTCAGAATTTTTACCAGAGCACATAGAGATGCAGGTGAAAAGCTTTGAAGCATTATTTAGAGAAAATGGACAAAGCTGCTGCAGTGTCTGCCAAGTCACTGATTCTGCTACGGTAGTTATCTCCTAAACAGCATTCAAATCAAATCAGTCGTTATTTGTTTAAAAGGCACCTTTCCAATTATCAAGGCACCTGTACAAAAATTATAATTCATCAAACATTAAACACTAAAACCATTAAAAATTTTAAAATCAAATAACAGTTGAATTCATTAAATAATGATGTTCCACACTAACGTTAGACTTCTGAGAATGCCAGGCTAAACAAGTATGTCTTAAGTTCCTTCTTAGGACTTTGGAAGGGCAGGCAGTCCCTTATCCGACGAGGTAGAGAATTTCATAGGGTCAGGGCCATAAATGCAAAGGAACAGGCCCCAGATGTTTGATGATGTAATATGGGGAGTGCTGAAATCATATAATTTGGCTGTCTGGTCAGCTTCTTCTCTGCCATCGATAGGGAGCAGTCAGTTAGGTCACATGTCATCATTGAGTCAATGCACCACAGTCCATCAATGATCACAGTTTCCCACTCTCAAAACAGGGTGGTAAGTGCAAAGAGTTATCTAGTGTGCTAGAAATACAGGCAGGTTTACTTATGCAGGACCAGGAACCTGTCCTGCAAAAGGCTCGGATCTGATACCACAGCTACTGTACCCTCCCACTTGCACTCCTGGAACCTGATTGGTGAGCTCATTTTCACTGATGCTGGAAATGACAGTGACCCCATTAAAGGCAGGTGAAGTGCTCCCTTGGCGTATTATCCCCCAATCTGCATAGTACTCTGCAACGCGAAACAAATTACTCTACCTATAAATCTGAAAGTGAAGTGTATTGTTGCCAATGGACTTCACGCTACTTCACCTTGTATTACAGCCTTCCCCTTAATTTTAACATGATGTGCCATTGATTTTAATAGACTTCGCTTTGATTCACCTGTTTATTGCTATTTGAGGTGAATTTTGCATTGATTCATGGGATGGTAGGTCACATGGGCTCTATATTGTCTTGCACAGCCTCAGTTCTGTGTAGTGTGTGTAGTGGAAAGCTGGAGACAGTTTGCTGTCAGAGCTCTGAGAATCAAACCATCGAAAAAGCTTTCAAAAATCACTTTTGATCCAATTATTTTGTTTCAAATTCAGTACATCGACTGTAGGAAACCCTCCTGTGCTTAGACCATTGAGTGTTGATTGTTTCTGTGTGCATTTTGAATATTAATTTACAACATTCAGCATGTGTACTGATGGACACTGTTGAAGTGTGCTTCAGGGGAGGGGCGTATCTGTGGTGGAGTGAGATTCACATGAGAAAGGTATTTTTTCTAACTGTTTTGTACTAGTAGTATGTGTTAGTATTTGTGTGTCATGTACACACAGTAATATTTCAAATAATTTTTGATAATTATTTTCTGTTTGTTGTGGTGCAGTGCATATTTTCATTCTGTTTAAAAGATTTGTTTATATTGTGTACTGCACTGTTAAATTTTCTGTGCATTACCTGTAGTGTGTGAGAGTGTGAGTGTATGTGTGTGCTATCAAGTCAGACACATTTTATTGTGCCACACAGTAATCACTGCATTCTGAATCGGTTATCCATCTGCGGTATTTTTTACTGCTTCCTTCTATCTAGCTAGTGGACTGCTACTGCAGCACCCCCCCACAACCCGCAAAAGGTATAATTTATTTTTCCAGTTTTTGATTTGTGTGACCACTTGTTAAGATATTTTTGTGCCTGTGCGGCTGCATTCTTTATAGTGTGCAATCTGCATCTGTGTTTGCATCTGTTTAGTGCCCAATCTGCATCTGTAAGCCACAGTTGTTTTTTGGCTTCCCATCCACCCCAAATTTCAAAAATCTCAATTTGTTGTGAATTTTCTGTGTAATCCCAAAAAATGCCTGCAAAGAGATGTGCATGCAAAGATGCTTCTGGTCATGGCACTGCTGCCAGTGGCAAGAGTGGCCGTGGTCATGGTAGTATGCAGCAGAAGTGCATAGTTGATGCCAGTAAAGGGATTTCTCTATGTTTTTCACAGTGCAATCAGTAGCTTCAGTCATGGTTGGAGATGCTGTTGCCCCTGCTGGTGGTAGTGAAGTTGCTGATGGCATGAGTATTGCCCCAAGTTCAACCCGTGACAAGTTAACCGGTTTCCCAAATATTGTGGAGTCTAAAGCTTAATATGTATAACTACAAGGAAAGGAGGGGGGAGGGGCATGATAGAAACTATCACGTACCAAAAAGGAATCAACAACATACAAGAGGGTAGCATCTTTTTTAGAAAAAGAGATGTGCATGAACAAGGGGGCAAAATTTGAAGATATAGGGGGAATGGATCAGGGGCAATGTCAGGAACTGTTTTTTCATGGAGAGGGTGGAGGGTGCAAGGATAAACAAAAACTAATGATCAATGTTATTGTGTGACAGCAGCAGTTGAAGCATGCCTATTATTTGGAGTTGGTGTACCTCCATGCGCTACAGCTGCTGCTCCACATTGTCAGTCTGGTGGTTCACATAGTCCAACTCACTCCACATCAGGCCCAAATCAGCATGTGTGGCAGATATTCATGCAGGGTTGCCACCGTCATCTACAGGTTGTGGAGCAGCCACTTGCTCCATGGCCTGCTCCCGCTTGACACCACATGCAAGTGGAGGCCGTACTGCCACCTTTTGCCCAGCAGGTCCAGCAGGTGCATTCCTGCCCTGTTCAGCAAGCTTGGCCTGCCAATCTGCATGGTGGTGGTTGTGTAGGTGGGTGCACTGACCAACTGTGCCCAGAAGACTTCTGTTAGGGCCAAAGCGCACCACCTCACCACACAGATTGCACTTCACTACACTGGTGTCCGCAGGCAGTGTAGTGAAGAACTCCCACACTAATGAGATGTGGGGAGGACCGGGCACAGGCGGGGGGGGGCCCAGATGTTGTTGCCGGCTGCTGCTGGTGCTCAGTTGGGGCCGGGGGGATGGGGAAAACTGCTGCTGCAGCTGTGACTTCTGTGGGCCATGGCAGGTGGTGGCACTGGTGGGGGGATGCTGGTAGGTACTACTGGAGGTGGTGCTTCCATGGCACCACTACCTCCTGCTTCGGGGAGGGGACCACTAGCCTGGAAGGTGCTCCGGTTCAGATGCGGGGTTTATATTTTTTGCCATCTCTCTGTTTCTTCTTAAAGTAGGGTTTATATTTTTTGCTATGTATCTGTCTCCTCTCAAACACAGCTCTTTCTTTCACACTAGGTAAGGCAAAAGTGAAAGTCTTTCACTCTTTTGCGGATTAACTTCCTGCCTGAAGCATGTGACCTGCAGGCTGTGAACCATGTGATCTGTGGGCTTTTATAATGCTCACTCACTTCACCTTTAAAAGAAAATAATGCAAAGTAATGTGGAGTCATCATAACGTGAAGTCATTATGATGCGAAGTGACGAAGGACTGCATTTCAATGGGCACTTCGCATAACTATATGGCGAGGCAGAATGGGCCACTTCATCTCTGCTATGCTAGTGAAGTTAAACTTCACTGCATCTTTAGACTCCATCACCGGTTCTGGCCTTCATTACTGCTCCACATATAGTTCTGGCAGAATTCTCTGATTTGATAAAGAGATTGCTGCCTTTTGTGCCTCAGGTTATTTCTCATCTGCCTTCTCAAGTGCTGTTGGCTGAAACCCTTTGCCTCCACAGGCCCCTTCTGAAGTCTGTGACTTCCTAACCATCTCCCCACAGGAGGAAGATGAACACAATCCTGACCTTCTGAAAGAGGTGAGAGATTGGGGAAGAGTACCCTGATCTTCTCCACCTTCTGGGGCTGGAAGATTTGACTAGCACCACTGTATCCTCAGGCAGTGTGTGTAAGTGTGGGTGTTGATGAAGGACACAGCAGACACTAATTTAGATAAAAGTCCTACAGGATGGCACAATTTATTTGCTTTTGGCAGTCTTTAGACACTTTAACAGATGCAAAATTATACAACAGTTATTTCAGATTTGGCTACTTCAGAGACTGACTTTTTTGACTTTACCAGTTAAGACTAGCTAGTGAGTGTTGGTTCCCACTTACCAAGGTTGTGCTAGGGAGGACCTCTGCTAAGGGAGGGATCTCAGTCTTAGCACTTTCCCATGAGTCCAGTCTAGCCAGAAACAAACAGCTGCAGTCCATCAGAGTCTGCCCTCTTCTCTCTCATGGACAGTGGGCACCCCCCTTAGTGCTCTCTGACAGGCTTCCTAAAAAAAAAAAAACACTTACATCCCTCTGGTGCAGTAGTCCATACCCCTAGACTGAGGCAACACCTCAGCTGTACAGCTCAACCAGCTGTTCAGCATCAAACACTAAAGGCCATCATGGCAGAGGCTGACCTGGATATTGTGGCCATTATCAAATCATGATGCACTGTAAACCATAACTGGGATATGGCCATACCAGGCTATACTCTGTTTAGGAAGGACCGTGTGGGAAGGAAAAGAGGCAATGTGGTTGCGGTGCTTTATGTGAGGAAAGCATAAAAGTGATGAAGATACAGGGAATACAGGGGGAGGCAGAGGTACTGTGGGTCACCCTGGAGACAGGGAATGAAGCCACTATTCACAGTGGAGTGATCTACAGACCTCCAGCACAGGGGGAGGAATTAGATAAGGTTCTGGTGGAAGCCACTAGCAACATTGCCGAAAAGGGGGAGATGCTGCTGGTAGGGGACTTGAACTTACCAGATGTAAATTGGAGCCTCCCAGCAACAACTCCAGCTAGAAGCAGGGACATCATGGACTCACTGGAGGGGGCATTCCTCTGGCAACTAGTCAGTGACTCCACTTATGACAGGGCAATACTGGACCTGGTATTCACTACCAGGGACAGTGCTGCAGATGTCAATGTGGGTGGCCACTTGGGTACCAGTGATCACTGTACAGTGAGGTTCAATATAAGGATGGCTGCAGAATCAAACCACACAAGGACGAGAGTCTTGGACTTCAGGAGAGCAGATTTAATAAAGATGGGTGAATGTCTCAGGGATTACCTGGTTGGGGGGATGGTCTGGGTGAGGTGGAGAAACAGTGGACGAAGATTAGAGGGAGCATAGTAAAGGCAACAAATCTCTGTGTCAAACAAGTGAGCAAAAGCAAGAGTAAAAAGAGACCACTACGGTTCTTAAAAGAGGTGGCTGAAAAGGTAAAGGCTAAAAGGGTAGCATTCAGAAGGTATAAGGAGATGCAGAGGGAAGAGGATCGGGAGGTATTTCAGGGGAAAGAGAGGGACACAGCGAAAGCAGTAAGGAATGCAAAGGTGCAAACTAAAGAGACAACAGCCCAGGAGGTAACAAATGGGGACGAGATATTTTTAGGCATGTAACTGAAAAGAGGAAGACCACGGGTGGGATTGTAAGGTTACAAAGGGAAGGGAGGACTATGCAGAGGGGGACCAGGAAAAGATAGACATCCTGAACAAATACTTTTGTTCAGTGTTCACAGAGGAAGGAAATGGGAAGGGGCCACAAAAAAGTAACAAAAGCTTTGGAGAGAGGGAGGAGGACGCAAGTCTCTTTTTGTGGAGGTGAGAGTCCTGAAGGGACTTGCCAATCTGAAAGTGGATAAAGCAATGGGGCCAGACAGGGTGCATCCATGGGTATTGAGGAGCTCAGGAAAATAGTGGCTCCACTTCTGACAGTTCTGTTTGACAGCTCACCAGAAACAGGATCGGTTGGTTCCAGAGAACTGGAGGAGAGTGGATGTAGATGCACTACACAAAAGTGGTAGCAGGGAGGAGACTGGCAATTATAGGCAAGTCAGCCTGACAATTGTAGTGGGAAAGTTAATGGGATCACTGTTGAAGGAAAGGATTGTGGAATATCTTGAATCCAAAGGGTTACAAGACCCGAGGCTGCATGTGTTCATTGGGGGAGGTCATTTCAAATGAATCTGATAGATTTTTTTAACTGGGTGACAAAGGATTCAGATCAGGGTGGAGTGATAGACATGGCCTACCTAGATTTCGGTAAGGTTTTCAATACTGTTCCTCATAGAATATTAGTAAAAAAGCTGGGTAGCTTAGGAGGGGGTCAAAAGATGGTAAACTGGATAAGAAATTGGGTTAGGGGATAAGTAAAAGAGGGTGGTGATAAATGGAATTCACTCTGAGGAAGGGAAGGTGACCAACGGGGTGACTCAGGGATCCATGATGGGACTGGTCCCCTTTAATGTCTTTATAAGTAACATTGCAGGGGACCTGTAAGGGCAGGTCTGCCTCTTTGAGGATGACACCAAAATCTGCAATAGGGTGGACACTCTGGAGGGTGGAAAGGATGAGCAGAGATGTGAAAAAAGTAGAGGAGTGGAAAAGGTATGGCAGCTGGGTTTCAATGTAAAAAAGTGCAAAATAATGCACTTAGGGCACAGAAACCCAGGAGCAGAGTACCAGATGCGTAGAGTGGTATTGACGACCACCAAGCAGGAAAGAGACCTAGGGGTTACCATATTTGATAACCTAAAGGTGGCCAGGCAGTGAGACAAGGCAATCGGGAGGGGTAGTGGGATACTGGGGTGCATAGGAAGGGGTATCGCCAGCAGAGAGAGGGAGGGAGGTGGTGTCCACCCTGTATAGATCATTATTAAGACCCAACCTAGAGTAATGTGTACAGTTCTGGAGATCACATCTCCAGAAGGATGCAGACAGAGTGCAGGTGGTTCAGAGGACAGCAAGTACAGTAAAATGGTGCAGGGTCTGCACCAAGATCCCTAAGAGGAGAGAGACTAAAGGACCTCAATATGTACATCCTGGAAGACAGGAAGGAGAGGGTGATATAATAGAGACCTTTAAATACCTCATTGGGGTAAATAAGGTACTGGAGGGAAGTATTTTTCAGAAAAAAGGTGCTCAAGAACAAGAGGACATACTATGAAGCTGGACGGATTAGAGATCCAGGAGAGATGTGAGGAAGTACTTCTTCACAGAAAGAGTGGTGGATTCCTGGAACAGCCATCCGGTGATGGTGGTGGGGGTGAAAACAGTGGTGGCATTCAAGAATGTATGGGATAAGCACAGTGGAATCAGTGGAAAGGAAGGAGGAGGGAGAAAGAGCTGTAGATCAGGCATGGTCTATGGTAATAGTGTAGGTGGGGAGAAATGGGCAGATTGGATGGGCCAAGCGGTTCCTATCAGCCATCGAAAATTCAGTGTTTCTCACTCTTAGCTTTGCATAGGCGTTTCTCCTTCTGGTGTCTCAGACAGTCTCTTTCTTGGAGTTCTGTAGCTGACTGACTAAAAGCTGCTGAGAGCCTTTTTTATAGCTCAGAGAATCACATGATTTGTCAAATTCAAATTTTACATCATTAACATTCATTATAGCAAAATCACAAAAGAAACAAAAATAATGAAACACTCATTACACCAGAAAAACACAATATTGTATGCAGTACGGTACTCGTACATATTAACTAAAGACATGTCATTACACCAGAAAAACACAATATTATATGCAGTACTGTACTCGTACATATTAACTAAAGACATGAATGATTCATCTTCACTTTACAAAGGTTTTTAGTACATTTCCTTTAATTACTAGGAACCTCCCCTTACCTGTCTGCACTCTCTGATCCTATGTCCTATAAAGCCATCAATTCTAGGTGTGGCCAGGCCAATAGGGAAACACCAGTTAGCTGGCTGATTAGAGTCTCCAACCCAAATCCTTCTCAGCCTGTCAGACAGGGTAAGTTAATTAAAACTTATGTTGCACTGAGAAACTGCCTTTTAGATGAACTTTTCTTTGGGAGGGCTAAAAGACCGAGGTTCAGTGGGGTGGGGGGGGTAGCTCCTTCCACATCCCCTATTTAACCTCAGCACTTCCATTGCTCATATGAACATATGAACATACGAATGTGCTAGCAGAAACAGACCACCGGTCTATCTAATTCTGCTCGAGGTGCAGCTAGCACCCTAGTTTGCAGCTTCCCACCCCCTCCCATTTTTCATCCCACTGCCACCCCACCTCCCCCCACCTCACTCCCCCGTTCCCTGTCCCATGCCCTTTTGAAACTGTTCACAGATTTACATGATACCACCCATTCTGGTAGGGTGTTCCATTTTGCTACCACCCTCTCTGTGAAATAGTGTCTCCTCATTTCCTTCCTAAATCGTACCCCCTCTATTCTTAGCTTATGCCTCCTGGTGACCCTCCCCCTCCTTAACTTAAAGACCTCATCTGCCCCATCCTTACTGATTCCCCTCAGATACTTGAATGCCTCTATCATGTCCTCCCTGTCCCTTCTATCCTCCAGGGTGTACATATTCAGGTCTCTCAGCTACTGTCATAGTCTGTCCCTTCCATTCCACATATCATCTTTGTTGCCCTCCTCTGCACCCCCTCCAGTAGCCTGATATCACGCTTTAGGTATGGCCTCCAAAACTGCACACAATACTCTAAGTGCGGCCTTACCAGTGACCTGTAGAGGGACAAGATCACCTCTCTTCGCCTGGACGAAAAACCCCTCACTATGCACCCCAGCATTTTGTTCGCTTTTGCAGCCACTCTCCTGCACTGGGCAGTGTTGTCCATAGTCCCTGTTATCATTACCCCTAGGTCCTTCTCCTCTTCCTCAGTGATCCCCAGCTTAACCCCTCCCAGCCAGTATTCTCTCCTTGGGTTCTTCACCCTAAAGTGCATAACCTTACACTTCTTTGCATTGAACCCTAGCTGCCACCTCTCTGACCACTCCTCTAGCATGCTTAGGTCCCCCTGCAGCTGCTTCCATCCCTCCTCTCCATTCACCACTGCTCCGATGTTGGTGTTGTCAGCAAACAGACTTATCTTGCTCACCACCCCATGTGCAATGTCTGATATGAAGAGCCTGAACAATATTGGCCCCAACACAGAGCCCTGTGGCACCCCATTCGTCACTGGCCTTGGAGTTGAGAGCTCCCCCTCTCACCACCACCTGTTGCAGCCTCCCACTCAGCTAGCTTGTAGTCCAGTTCATCATTTTGCCCCTACCCCTACACCAGTTAGCTTCCCCCCAAGCCACCCATGAGGCACAGAATCGAAGGCCTTGCTGAAGTCTAAGTAAAGAACATCCACCGCATGACCCTTATCCAGCTCACCTGTCACCCAGTCATAATATTGTATCAGGTTGGTTTGACAAGACTTCCCTGAAAGAAACCCATGCGCCTCATATCCTGGAGGCCATTGTCCTCCAGGTTCAACACCAGTCTTTCCTTTAGTATTCTCTCGATAAGTTTGCACACTATGGAGGTGAGACTTACTGGGCGATAATTACCCAGTTCATCCCTTGGTCCGCTCTTGTGTAATGATACTACATGTGCCATCCTCCAGTCCAGTGGCACACATCCCAACTCCAGTGAGGTGCTGTACAGATCCACCAGTGGCTCCGCCAACATCTCTGCCATCTCCCTCAGCACCCTTGGGTGGATACCATCTGGCCCTGGTGCCTTGCCTACCTTCAGTGCCCTCAGTCCCTCCAGGACTCTACTTACCTCAATTCTTCCATCTGTTGCCTCCTCTCCCCCTGTCCCCACCCTCCCAGCCCATGGTGGTCTCGGTACCCCCTTTTCTTCTGTGAACACTGAGCAAAAGTATTCATTCAGTGCTTCTGCCTGCTCCTCACCCTTTTCCGCCTCTCCACCCTTTTATCCTCACTATTGTCTCCTTGCACTTCCTTTTTCCTGATGTATCTGAAAAAGTCTCTCTATTAACTCCTTGTGCTAATCTCAGCTCCCTCTGGGCCTTGGCTTCTCTCACATTTCTGGTCACCTCCCTGGACTGTCTTGCATACTCCTCCCTGTCCACTTCCTTCCCTGTCCTTCTATACCTCTGGTGCGCCTCTTGTTTTGCTCTCACCACCTCCACTACCTCGCTGTTCAACCAGCATGGTTTTCTTGCTCTGCTCCTCTTACTCTGCGACTTGGTGCAAGCTTCTGTTGTCTCTGTAATCCCCCTTTTAATAATATTCCATTTCTGCTCTGCATCCATCTCCTGCCTTATGCCCTCTAGTTTCCCTTTCAGTACTTCCTGCATCCTCCCAAAGTCTGCTCCCTGAAGTTTACTACCTGAGTAACTGATTTCTATGGTTCCCCACGCATCGTGATATTAAACCACTCAGCTTCAAACATTTTGAAATCAGCTTGGCTGGTCTGTGGTTTTCTGTACTGCTGGTTCTTGCGACTGTGGCTGGTGCGGCTGTGCACTTTCCCTGCTCCCACTATCCTCTCCTTGTCTCCATTTCTCCGGTCATCCTGCATTTCTAGTTTTGTTTGTCCTTTACTCTTAGTCTTTTCTTCCCTCCCGTGCTCCCATTTTGGTCTCCCTGTTCATCCCCCCCTTTTACTGTTCTCTTTCTTCCGTTGCTCCTTCCCCTATCCGTTCCCTTCCCTGCTCCTCCTCTTGTTCTGTTTCTCCCTGTATAATGGTTGTCTGTATTTTTTGTCCCTCTTCCATCTCCCCTGGTTTCTTTTGGGCTTTTTCCTCCTGCTAGCCACAGCTCCATTTCTCTATGGGTGCTTCTGGGTGTGAAGTCACCTGCCTCATCCGGCATCCAGCCATACCTTCAATCCAGCTGCTCCATTTGCAGCCCTGCTCTGCTGCAAAGTTGTCAAGACTCATGTGCTGCATTCCACCTTCTGCTGCTCTTCCTGATTACTTCTTCGGGAGGACGCTTCGCCAGCTCCGTTCCCTCTACTTGCTGGTGCTCCAGGGTATATCATCACCTGCCGTGACTGGCTTTCTGCCAAATGTATTTCAGTGTTATTGTATCTGAGAGCACATGGAAAAGTGTGATCTAGCAAAAGAAACTGCTTGATCCCTGCAGGCTCCTGTGCTGGGTTCACTGTGCTCACTTCGTGACTTTGGACATTCTGGTGTACGGGCATTTTTCTGCAGTCTGCTGCTAACTCTGTAGGTGTTTGCAGTCCTCCAGAAACTCCTACCTATTAGTACAGTATGTCTGTCACATCAGAGGGTCAAAACAAAAAGTCAAATTGCTTCATGCAGGAGTCACTATTTTGTCATGCAGATTGCTTTACCATCTCAGTCCTATTACTCTGTTGGATTACCACCTCTTGCCCCCCTCAGTCCTTCAGCACACTCAGCTCTTATCCATCATGCAGAAGCTCCTCATCATGACTCAGTCCTGGTTAACCACACATATGGGAGCTCTCCTTTCAAAGTTATGTCTCAACCCATGTCAGTGTATGGGCCACTCAGTCCATAACAGAGCAGTAACAATGGCATACAATAAGACTAACATGACTTCTGTTATCAAATGGCTTGGCCTCTAATTATCTTTGTGCCTTGACTCCTACTACATTTGAGTACTTGTACTTTGCCAAGCTCACCATTTACTATCCTTTTAACTCTCCTATAGGGACACTGATCTGATACCTTGGATTCCCCTGTGTGTTCCTCTGGTGGGGGGGTGGGGGGGGTTCACCTTCATGCCGAAGATCATCCACTAAATCCATGTGGTGGAGGCGGTGTAGCTATACTATGACTGTGTTCTCCTAAATATTTCTGGAAATGGCAGCCCTCAAATCCTCAGCTTCCATTTGCTGGAGGTTCAAGCTTCTCAGTCACTTTTCTGGAGAGTGGACAGTCCAGCTTAAAAACTGACCATGTCAGTGAACAATTCTCCCCCTTATATTACTATTACTCTTCCTGCTAACTATAACACCGTCCGGCAGCTGGACCTATGCGGCGGTCTCGTTCTATACCATCTGCCATCTGGGCTTACCTCAGACCAATGTGGAGGTCTCCTTCATTCCATCTCAGGTCCTCCAGGAAGGACCATCAGTGATCACCTATGTGGAGGTCACTTTGTTCACACTTCCTTGTTCTACCTACCTGGGGTTACTTTTCAGCTGTCTCGTGGCACCCCATTCACTGGATCTTCACATTGCTGCTCCTTATCTAGTCAGAGTATGTTTGAAGGTGCTCCTGTACTTTTTCATCATCCCATGCTATGGTGACTACACCATCATGTGACACTTCATCTGACTCTGAGGTGAGTTCATCTGACTCTACTGCACCTCTATCTGCTGTTCCTGTCCTTCTATGTTGGCACGTCTTGGCATCCTGGTATGCATCTATACCTTGACCTATATGGAGGTCTCGATCAATGCCATCTCAGGTCCTTCATGTGGGACCTTTCTTGCTGACCTACGTGGGGGCTTTCTCGCATGCTCATACTGACCCAACAGTCTTCATCCCTAGCTCTGCCTCTGGGGTATCGAGTGAAGGTGTGCTTCCCTGGCCACTAGGGATGGGAGTCCCTGTCTCCAGCTTTCTTCTCCACTCATTCCACTTTGTTACCCTTCTCGAGCAACTCCATCTCTAGCTCTGCCTGAGTGGCACTGAGCACAGGCCAGCCATTCCGCTGCTGGTGTTGGGTGCCTGCTCCTCATTTCTGTTCCTGCCTTCTGTCTATCATCTACCTGTTTGGGTCCCCTCTCTGCTGGCCCCTCCTTCTTCTTCAGCTTGGATTCCTCACCTTTGGACTGGCTGTGGCTTGCCTCCTGGACTTCCTCCTTCTGTATTCCTTTTGGGACCTTCAAGTACGCCACAGTTTAGAGCTCAACCATCCATCGATTTTGTACCTGGATCCATCCTCATCTCAAGCTTCCAGTTATCGAATACCACAACAGAAATCCTGGACATCGTTTAACCACCCATCTTTCTTCATCCATCTTTCGCCCATATTTCATCTTTCTAGGAGGCAGTATAGCGTAGTGGTTTAAGGCTCTGAGCTGCAAACCTGGAGACCTGGGTTTGATTCCCACAGCCCCCACTTACATACTGTGTGACCCTGAGCAAGTCAGTTAACTTCCTTGTGTTCCCAGGTCGCACTTGGAAACAAGCTTCTGCTTAGTGTGCCTTTCCTTTTTAAACAATTTCCCCTTTCCCTTTTCTTTCATCTGAACATCCATGCAAATTGGATTCTCCTTCATCTTCCAGAATCGACCTTCCTACTCACAATGGCAAAGATTCAGAGGCTATGACTCATCGATCAGCAAAACTTCAGAGGATAGGCTACAACTCATCAACCAGCAAGACTCGGAGGATAAGACACTTGGACATAACCAGAACCAAACCTCCGTCCACATCTCTTAGGATTATCTCCTCATAGTTTGCTCAGAGGATGGGCAGGTCAGTAGCCATGGGTCCTCAGAGGTTTCCCCCTAAGGGAGATTTTTCTCTCCTGCATACTATTGATCACACTCTCTGGAGTTGGAGGAGGTAATCGAATCATTAACAATTTTTGGGGCCTCTATTGCTACAAATACCCAGCATTCCTACCGAGGGTGGGATAGAGAAAACTCAAATTCTAAGTTCATAAACCTCAAGTTCATAACCTTAAATACTTAATAGTCAAGTTCATAAGTATACACAAGCACTACGCTATGCACCACACATTGCATGGGAGGGTTAAAAGCCCAAGGTTCAATGGGGGGAAGAAGAGCTCCTCCCACATCCCTTATTTAATCTCAGCACTTCTGTTGCTCAGCTTCGAACATTTTGAAATTGTCCACTATCCCCCCCAGCCTCCTCCTCCTCCTGCACTCTTATCTCACCCTTGACGCTGGGCATGTATTCCTACACCTACCCAACGTTCCTACCAAGGGTGGGAATTCTAAGTTCATAAACCTCAAGTTCATAACCTTAAATCCATAATAGTCAAGTTCATAAGTATACACAAGCATTACGCTATGCACCACACATTGAATTAACAGTTAAACAGTAAAAGAAGCAACAAACTGTGTTAGTTCTAGCTTCAAATGCTGTCTTGAATGGTTACACAAACTTCATAACTGTTCCTAGACTGATTAATTTTTTCACTTTAAAACTAAGCTCCAGTCCCGCATATTTTTATCTGTTAATATTTATACACAATTTTTCTCAGGACCATTATAATACATCCCATGCTTTTAGTATTGGGGGTGTTATTCACATCAGCAAGTCCTGAGCCCTGGGTTCTCTTTTTCCTGGGCCACTAACCCACTAGAGTTAGGATAATGAAATATAGATACGTGAATTCCTACAAGTGTTTCTGCTTGCTACTATCACCAGGGACATGAAAAGATGCCTAAGTAACAAAATAGGAACTTTTACAAAGAACTAACTTACAGTATCTTCCAAATTGTTTTAACCAGGAGAGACACATTAAGCTGAAAGCTTGTTTACAGGTGCAACCTGGGAGCAGAGGGAAGTTAAGTGACTTGCTCAGGGTCACACAGTATGCAAGTGGGGGCTGTGGGATTCAAACCCAGGTCTCCTGATTTGCAGCTCAGAGCCTTAAACCACTGTGCTATACTGCCTCCATAACTTTGGGGGGGGGCGTGCGAGGAGTGGAAGATAAAAAGGCAGACAGAAGAGACAAAAGAGTCCTCCTGGGTGATCAGTCAGGGAGAGGTAGTAAGAAATATAGACACAGACAGAACAGAAGCTGCACAGCTAAAAGGCTTGAGTTTTGCTTTTTTTTCTTTAGAAAGTGGTCCCTATACTGAAGCAATATTTCCTATGCTGACTAACCATCACCTTGGGGAAAATCTTAGCATAGCAGTATCATTTATGGTTTATAACTCTGGCCCTTCTACTGTATATAAGCCTCAAACCAATGGCAGGGACCACCCTGACAAATACCCTCTGCTTAAGAGGGAACCAGCTCTGGCTCAGCAGCTGATTTCCGATACTGTAATCCATCAGTATCCACACAGACCATGGGGAAGAATGAAGGAGCTCCCACCCTCTGGGAACACTTAGAAATGAAGGATGGCGGGGGGCGCTATGGAGCACCCAACATGGCAGCCACTTTTTTCTGACTTCTGAGCGATCTGAGATAAAAAGAGCAAAAGTACCTTATTTTACTGCTTACAACTATACATTGGAACTATTTCTGAGAGTGTTACCATTTTGGCAGTGAGAAATGTCACCTAAAAAGGACAAGCATACTGCAACTAAGCTGGAGGCTTACCTTTCGTCGCCAATCAGAGCAAAGAGTACTGCGACTGGGCCATTCATAGACCCGAGAGTTACAGACCCGCAGATAATGGCAATGCTAGAAAAAATTCAAGCTACGGGTGAGGAGACCAATTGCAGATTGGCTGCAGTGGAGTCTCGATTTAACGATTTGGACATGCAGGTTCAAGCACATACTGCACACATCACGGAGCTCCAATCTGAAGGAGCACACCAGAGAGAGAGAAATGCTGCCTTTGTCAAGGATGTCTCCTTCTTAAGGGCTAAAGTAGAAGCCCTTGAAAATGTACAGCGGCAACCCAACATCTGAATCGTAGGCTTCCCCCCACGTTTGGCAGGAAGAACAGAGCTGCATGCCTCAGTCCAGCACTTAATCTTCATAGACCTGCAGCTACTCCCTGAAACTTTGGGGTTTTCACTGATCAAGACCTTCACAATCCCTATGAGAGCTAGACCACGAGGCTCTGGGAATCCACGTCCCATGACAGTCATTGCTGCCCTTTCACATCCAGAAGCCCGGATTCCATTGTTGCAAGAGGCCAGAGATCGTGGAGACATTGTCTGGGAGAGTAATAAGATCACCTTTTTTCCGGATGTCTCTTCACAGACTCAGAATAGAAACAAGGCATTGCAAGTCACAAAAAAATCCTTATTGGAAAATGGGATAGCGGCGCAACTACTGTTCCCTGCATGACTTCAGATCCGCCACACTAATAAAACACACATTTTCACTGATCCTGAAGTAATGGCCGTTTTTGCTTCTAAGCTCCTTTCTGCCCAGGATATCTCTGCAGAACCAGAGGGAGAAGGTGACTCTGATACAAATGACTGATCTTGACTATCTTGATGACTTTTAATATGCTAACAATTACTAATCACAGGGATGCTTAATACATACAGAAGTTTTGGAAGTGTATAATGCAATTCATCTGTTGTTCTTTAATGTTTAAGCCATGTTTGGCAAAGTTCTGCTGTTTTCTCCTGGCATTTCTTACGCAGGTTACTGGTTTTATCCCATAAGGTTCTCAGCTCATTATTGGAGTGATATTACACTCCCCTCAATTTGTGAACTTTATATACTCCCCTATTACCATCCTGTTTCCCTACCAGCAATGCTGGTCTTTGCTTATAAGGTAGGGTGGAAAAGCAACTTAATTGAGACTGGAACATCGAATGATCTCCTTCATGACCTTCCTTGTGGGATTTTTCAGCCTCCCCCCCTCTATTAGTAGTCCTGCGGGGGATATGGAATAATGGTAAATATCCTTTCGAGCTCACGATTAGGTGAGAGTGACCTAACCTATGTTGTTACCATGCTGGACTGTTACTCCTTTTCCTAAGTGGTCACTCGGTGGTATTGAATGGACACTAATACTGTTAAATTTCTTCCATGGGTTTGTACATTTACCCTCTGAGTGGGATGATCTATATCTATGTAATTTTGTGATGTTCTTTGCTGTATGTCATAAATACTATAAATAAAAAGTTAAAAAAAATAAAAGAAATGAAGGATGGCATCACCATAGCTACAATGACCCCAATCCAATAGTAATTTCCCCACATTTTCTCCCATACAGTCAGTAGGGGCAGTTTCTATGCTTAACCTGGGAAAGTATGGGCTATTATACAGTACTGCAGTCTATATCAAGGTCTGCAGCAAACCAGAGTAAGGAAATGCATCCATACCTTCAAATTTCCTATTAAACCTAAATATCCAACTGGATTCTCAGCATTTACCCAGCAGATTATGCTGTCTGTAAACCTGAGCTAAACTTCTTACCATTTATAGGTAGATTCCCACACATGGAAACCCAATCCTATGATTCTTATATTGTGGGTGTCTTGTCCTTCCTGAGAGGCCCTTAACCAAAAGGCTCATCTTTGAAACAACAAAAACTATACACCTTGAAACAGCACACAATTTTGGTTTCACCTTTTTAACCCCAATTTAACTTCTCAGTACCACAACAGGTAACCACATTTGTGTACCAAGTTGGACTGCCTTGTATTCCTAACCACCTTAGGAATTGCCCCAAAGCTCTTCACCTTCTCTGGTAAACCCAGGACCCTTCTCTCTCCAGGGAGTCCCATTGGAGCAACATAAGATGCTAACCGCTTATTTCAGGCCCTTTCTGCCTGAGTGGTAACAGCTTTTTAAAGACTGTCTTTTTGTCCAACAACATGCTGAGTTCCTAAGTATCTAACCTTTCTGTAGAATGCTTACATTTATGGACCCCATATACTAAAAATGAGCTGCTCCATTACCTCTCCTCATCTGTTACTCTTCCTCCCTAAAAAGGATTGCATGTATGCACAATGGGTTTTCTATTCATCACCTCATACCAGACATCTTTGACCTTCAGCAGGCCATACAAGAGTCATCATCCCAAATACCCATGTAAACTCCTAGCCATTAGAGCGGCAGGTCAAAACAAACCTGGGTCTCATATCATGAGAGTATGTGGTCTACTGGCTATTTTCCCAGTAAGGGTATCTTGTACCCAACCAGTTGTTCTGCCATGGACTTTTCCCCCACTGTGTTTACACAGAAAACCCAGGATGGAAATGAAAAGTGAGGCTCTCTGGGAATTGAACCTCAGAACTCTGGTATGCTGTGCCAATGCTCTGGCCATTAAGCTATAGGCTCACATAGTTAGCAGGCCTGAGTCTTTCCTTAAATCCACACAAATTCCTCTCTCAAGTGTTGCACAATACTGCAGCATAGGAACATATTAGAAATACAAACAGACCACTTTTCAGTGCAGCTTAGCCTCTACTAGGAATATTTTAAATCAAGGATGGAAATGAGAAAGGAAAAGTGTGGTCCACTAGGCAGTGAACTTCAGACCCTTAGTATGCCGTTCCAGTGCTCTATGTGACCATGTGCTAACTATGTGAGACTATAAATTAATGGTTAGAGCACTGGAATGGCATACCAGAGGTCTGAGGTTCAATTCCCAGTGTGCCACCATTTTCCTTCCACATTTCCATCCTTGATTTAAAATATGCCTGGCAGAGCCTGAACTGCATTGAGAAGTGGTCTGTTTGTATTTCTGTTATGTTCCTATGTTGCAATATTGAGCAACACTTGAGAGAGGAATTTGTGTGGATTTAAGGAAAGACTCAGGCCTGCTAACAATGTGAGCCTATAGCTTAATGGTTAGAGCACTGGAATGGCATACTAGGGGTCTGAGGTTCAATTCCCAGTGAGCCAAACTTTTCCTTTCTCATTTACATTCTTAACAGAAAACTCAGGAACCTTACATGCTGAACTATACCTAGTGTAGAACTACAGCAAGTTCCTAATCCCTTTTATATTTCTAGTATGCTTACTTTATTTCCATCCTTGACAGAAAACCCAGGAACCTCACATGCTGAACTACACCTAGTGTAGAACTACAGCAAGTTCCTAAGCCCTTTTAACTTTCTAGTACGCTTACTTTACTTTTACATTCTAAATCCTTTATTTTAAACTCTTGAAATGTACTTTTATTGATTTAAATTTGTTGGAGGAAACTTTCTCAGCCAAAAGAGTCACCCACGCTATACTAAGGATCACAGCACTACCATCTGTTCCATCAATCAGATGCTGTGATATGCTGCCACCTGTTGGTAAATCTTAAACCAGTGGTATGTACTTTTATCAAAGCCCTCTAGCACTACTCATATCTTAGGAAGGTGCCAGCAGTCTGCTACTCCCACCATCCAGCTTCAAGAAAGGACGAAACACTAAGTGGACCTAGTAAATGTGTTCCCCCTTTTAGTGCCCACCAGGGAGCAAGTTCTTCTACATTCACTACTGTAGTTATAGTTAAGAAAGCATTATGACCATTGCTTAGTACCCATACTTTAGTCCTCTGATAAATTTTCTCCTTCCAGGTCATATCCTAAAGAGTCTTTTTATCCTGTTATTTTTTCCAAGACTCTGATTAACCTTGAAACCAGTAAGACAGCTAACTTGCTGTTGTCAAGCAGTTATCCTTTTAATTTGCACACATTATCCAAGTTTACTTCCATACTTCAGCTTATGATTTTATTTAAAATTCCAACTGGAATGGATTCCAGCTAAGGAAGCTATCCAACTCCCCCAAATCCATGCAACCCAAACTGTTCAGCCAGAGCCCATAGACTGGGACTCGCCTCCTGTTGGACAGGTAAATCATTTAGATGTGTCCACCTGGTACTCCATTTTTCACTAAGGACAGCACTTTCTTTGCTCAGGGTAACAACCCTGGACATAATCACCTACCAATGGTATCCTCACAGGAGTTACAGTACTTTGCCACCTGCCTGTAAAAACCTGGTCAATACCCCTTTGACACTATGCAGGCTAACATCTTTCATCTCTCCAAGTGTCCCTTTTGTGAGCCTACATCTGCTGCCCCCCAGCACCTGAGGATGCAGTGCCTTGGGCACTACCAACTACTGTACCATCTGGTGTGTATGAGGGTTTTGATGCTTCTGCCAAAACTCATCACCCTTGCAGATGTAATAAGGTCTGGTGAAATCCAAGTCCCTAGCACCAGGAACAGTAACTTTCTGAACCCCTGCAATAGAAATAATTTGTTTAACACATTGCATATTACACTCTGTAACATTCAAACAAGAACCCATTGTCTAATCTTCCCAATGACTTTAGTTCCTTCAGCCACTTTCTGGGTCGGTCTCTGACCAAAGTCATTTTGTCTCTTAGGATTACTTGCTCCCATAGTTTTTTTCTTCATTCTCTCAGGCAAGTGTGTCTCCTCCCTATGTACAGGCTCCTCCTCTCCAGCATCTTTGGTGCCTTCTTGATCAGTACCACTTTTGGCCACATCAACCTCCTGGTCACTACTTCAGTCTGTGACAACAATGTGCTCTGGGACTTTCAACTGCTATGTAGATGGGACCTTTGATTCATGCTCCTGAGTCAGTGCTGATGCCCTCGGGACAATTTGCTCTAGCTGCCAAATCCACTCCTCTACTTCCAACAAATGATCCTGCATCCCATCTTGGCTCTTGGATAGCTAAAGAACCACCACCATCAAGGCTAGTAGGATTTGTTTATCGGTCATAGTCTCTCTTGATCCACCTTGCAGCTCTATAGTAGACCCTGCAGACTCCATCTTGTAGTTAGCCATCCTCCTATGGTCACACACTTCCACCTGAATCTTCACCCACTATGGCCTTTTTGCCCTGTCCTGCACAAGTGAGAATCCCATTTCTAAAACCATATGTGGAAGTGTGGGTGTTGATGAAGGACACAACAAACAAGAATTTAGGTAAAAGTCCCACAGAATGGCACAATTTATTTGCTTTTGGCAGTCTTTAGGCACTTTATCAGATGCAATATGATAAAATAGTTATTTCAGCTAGCTACTTCAGAGACTGCTTTTTTTGTTTTTACCAGTGAAGCCTAGTTGCTGATGTCAATTTCTACTTACCAAGGTGACACTAGGGAGGACTTTTGCTAAGAAGAGGTCTCACTAGTCTTTACATATTTCCATGAGTCCAATCTAGCCAGAAGCAAACAGCTCCAGTCTGTCAGAGTCTGCTCTCTGCTCCCTGCTCCCTTCTGGCTAGTTGGCACTCCCCTTAGTGCTCTCTGACAAGCTTAACAAAGACCCCTCATTTCCATCCCTCTGTTTCAGTGGTCCATATCCTAGATGAAGGCAGCATTGCAACTGCACAAATCAAACAGCTGTTCAGCAGCAAACACTCCAACTCTTAGCTTTTCAAAGGCTTCTTCTCTCTGTGGTGCTTCATGCAGCCTCTTTTTAGGGCTGTGGGTGGAGCCTACAGCTATTTTGGGATCGATCATAGCTCTAAAAATGACCTATCATGGAACCTTCCATTGGACTTCTGGATGTATCCTTCCAAAAGTCCAGCAGAGCTTGAAACACTCCGCCACCACTGGCCACTACGGAATAACAGACGCACTATTTCAGCTGTTACTTCTGCATTCAGGAGCAAGAACTACGCATGTGTGACTTGCATGCATGCGTAATTCCACTGGTGCCACCATGTTGTGAATGGCAAAATGCCATTCACCGCAACTAAGCATGTGCAAGGGCTGCACATGTGCAGTCGCATCTCCATCAGCACCAGCAGGACTGAAAACCCTCCTTCTGCTGCTGTGTTCCCCACTCCCCATCCCCATACTGACATCGGGGTCCCCAAACCATTGGTCACCATTATGTAGCCCTCCCACTTATTTGGCACACTGGGAGCCCACCCCAGTGTGCCCAACTGTATTTATATTTTGCCCTTCTGACATGGGGTGCCCAATCCCTGTGTCAGCATTATGTGCCCCCAACTCATGTAGCACACTGGGAGCCCACCCCAGTGTGCCCAAATGTTTGTTTTTCCATCCCTCCTTCTGACATTGGGGTGCCCAATCCCAGTGTCAGCATCGCATACCTGCCCAACTCATGTGGCACACTGGAAGCCCACCCCAGTATGCCCAAATGTATGTTTTGTTTCCCCGTAAATAAAGAAAGCCTTCCCCAATGTGTTTTTTTGTTTTACCTGTAAAAAAGAAAACATTCCCTCGTTGTCGCCCCAGTCCCCCTTCCCACCTCCCACTGAGCATCCACCTGCCCACACCCCCATACCCTATACTTACCTCTGGAGGTCAGCACTGGCATCTTCTTTGGACCAGAACATGTCTGCGCTATTCAAAGCCGAACCACAAACTGAAGAATCAAAGGTAAGTGTGCTAGAATGGCGTTCAATGGGGTTTTCAACTTACAGTAAGTTGATAAATCAGCCATTTTTTTCAAATTTTGGCCCCAAATTTTGAACATGGGGTTCTTAGGACTCCATCTCATGAACAGTGTCACTGTCATTTCATTACTCAGTCCTGAAAGGTGATTTCGTGGTTGCTGCATGGAATCACCTTTCAGGATCAATTAATGAAACAACAGTGCCTCTGTTCATGAGGTGGGGTTCCCAAAAGCCAATGTTGCTAATTTGGTGAAAAAAATTCCAAAAAATGACTGCATTACAAGTGTGCATTATGCAGTTTCCACACACACTCATAGCTTCGCCAATTTTTTATATTTTCACTCCAGGTTTTCAACATTGCCATTATTGCACACCTTCTTTTTAACAATACAGCTGTCATTTTTCATATTCTGCCCTAAAAGTGTTCTTGCACCTGTAGCACAGAATGGCACGGTTGCTTTCAGGACAAGTGAACAAAATGATACTGGCACTCTTCATGAGGAGGAGGTCCCAAAAAGGCCAAGTTGAAAATTTGGTGCAACACCTCCAAGGAATGGTCAAGTTACACCAGGGCATTCAATAATTTCTACGCACATGTGTAACTTTGATCACTTGGCAGCTCATCACAGCCCTATTGGCCCTGGCCAGAGTTTGTTTGTAGTTCTGTAGCTGACTAGAAGCTGCTGAGGGAGCCTTTTTTTTTTTTATAAGTCAGAGAATCACATGATTTTTCAGTGAAATTCAAATTTCATCATTAACATTCTTTGTAGCAAAATCAAAAGACACAGAAATAATGAAACGATCATTACACCAGAAAAAATAGTACTATACGTATTCACTAAACACATGATTCTTCTTAACTTTACAAAGGAGTTTTTAGTATATTTCCCTTAACTTCTAGGAACCTCCTCTAAACTGCCTGAACTCTCTGATTCTGAGTTCTATAAAGCCATAGCTGGAGCCAGGTCTATAGGGAAAAAGCAGTTAACTACTATAGCTACTTAGAGTCTCCAACTCAGATCATTCACAGCCTCCCAGCCAGGGTAAGTTAATGGAAACTCTTGTGCTGAGAAACTGCCTTTTAGATGAACTTTTCTTTTAACAGTTAAACAGCAGCAGAAGCAGCAAACTGTGTTTGTTCTACCTTCAAATGCTGTTTTTAAATGGTAACACAAACTTCATAACTGTTCCTAGACTGATTAATTTTGCCATTTTAAAACAGGGCAGCAGTCCTACATGTTTGTATCTGTTAGTATGTATACACAAATCTTCTCAGGGACATTATAATATAGTATATCACTTGCTTTTAGTATGGGTGGGTGGGATGGGGATATTTTCTGAGCCACCGCTAACCCACTAGAACCAGAGTCATTAAATATACTTGCATGAGTTCCTATAAGTGTTTCTTCTACTATCACCAGAGAGGTGAAAAAAATTCTCAAATAACAAAACAGGAACTTTTACAAAAAATTAACCTAGCTTCACTTCCATAATGGAGTGTGTGTGTGTGTGTGTGTGTGTGTATGTGTGGGGATAGGCAAGGTAAGACAATTTTATTTATATGGTGTCCATTCCCAGAGGCTCTGGGCACTTCACAATAAAGATAAATAAACAATTAGATAGAAATATTAAAATATTGAAGACTTGAATCCAGGCCATACTTAAATGAAAAAATATGTTTTTAGAGAAGGTTTAAAAATGGTCAGCAAAGGAGTACCTCTCATTTCTCAGGGAAGGGCATACTAAAGAATAAGAGCTGCCACACTGAATGCCCTATCACCTGAGCATTTCAGCTGTGCTCATGGGACAGAGAGGAGGTTTGCCTCTGCTGAGTGGAGGGTATGAGCAGGAGCATATAGAACCAGAAGGTCTTTCTGGTAGCCTGGACCCAGACCGTGTAGGGCCTTGAAAGTCATCAAGCAAACCTTGAAGCAGATATGCCATTGAACTAGCAGCCAGTGGATATCATGGAGAACGGGCAATATAAAGACAAACAGAAGAGACAAGGGAGTCCACCTGGGTGATCAGTTCAGGAGAAGCATTAAGAAATACAAACTCACACATAGAAGCTGCACAGCTAAAAGATGAAGAAAAGGTATGTTTGAGTTTTGCTTATTTTTCTTCTGGAAAGTGGTCCCTAAACTGAAACAAAGCTTCCTGTACTGACTAACCATCGCCTTGGGGAAGGCCTTATCATAGCAGTACCATTTACAGTTTATAACTCTGGCCCTTATTTATAAGCCTCAAAACAATGCCAGGGACCATCCTGCCATACAGTGAAGATATAGTCCTTTACAGGCCTCATTCTCCTCCTGAGGACTCTACACATCAGGCACTAATGAAGCAGATCCAGAAGACTTTGAACTTTTCCATGGATGAAGATGATTCTTCAAAAAAGAATCAGTGTGACTTTCTAGAGGTGGCAAGTGCCTCCTCCATGGTCATCCCCTCTATTCATGTTGTACTGGAGGACATTACCCTAACTGCTGGTACAAGGCCCAGCTATTTGCCAGTTGTCCATAGGAAAGCAGACAATCAGTATCTGGCTCCTGGAGATAAAAACAATATTGTATCCAACCAGAAACTGATTCAGTGGTAATCGTGGCTGCACATGACAGGTATCGGCCCCTCCTGAGGATAGGCATCAGACCTTCTGACAGAGTCCAGAAAACTGGACATCATCAACAAGTTCACTTCTGCCTTGGCCTCCCATGGATTGCATGTTTCTAATTACTAAGTGTATCTGACCAAGTATTAGAATGTCATGCACAAAGAACAGAGCCGCATTGTCAGCAGAATGCCTGATGGGCTTATAAAGGCACATATACCCACTTAGGTATTTTGGGGCTCTAATGCTGGCACACTGCTCCTGAGATCCATCAAGGATGCCTCAGATGCTATAGCCAGGGCAGCTGCCTCTGGCCTTTGCTTAAAATGCTAGTCCTGGCTCAGGGTTACAGCTTTTCATAGGACTTGTGGCAGTTGTTCTGAATGCCCCTGTGAAAGGTATAAAGCTCTTTAGGCCTGAGGTTGAGGTCATTCTTAATGACCTTGAGACCTCCAAGAAAACTGTGGGGACTACTCCATGCTTGGTGTTAAATGACGCCCAACAAGGTTGTGGTAGGGACTCCTTTTGTAGAAACTCTTGCAACAAATTTTAGAGCAAAAAGAATGTAAAATTGCAGCCATGTGCTGATTATGCAGCACAAAAAGTAGCCACCTATTTTATTGTCATCACTGGCTTAGCGAGGGCCAGGATTGGCCAGTTTTCAGCTATAGCGAGCTATAGCTTTATATTAAACCCGAACAGTATCAACATTTGGTTTGAGGTATAAAAACAAGTATGCACAGAGAGGCACAATCAAAAACTGAATGCAGAATTCAATAGATATAGTAGAATCTGCAGATAGCAAAGAAATCATAATTTTGTTTATGGAATAATGGGTATTTCAAGCAGAAGGCTGGTTTTAAAATGCTGAATGCTAAAAGATTCTGCTAACAGTTAACATCACTAAAAGGCTGTTTTAAAAGACTGCAAGAGCAAACGCTATAAAAACAGACAGTAAGGGAAAACATATCTGTGGCTTGCTAAGAATTATGAACTAAAAGCTGGCCCAAAGGTGAAGGGGGCTGAGGCACTGGCACCTTACCACTTCCATGCCAGTGATCCATATTCAGAAATGAGCATGGGTCACTGGGGGTCTGCCTGGGGGGAGGGCAAGGAGTTGGAGCGAGCTGTTGCTAGGCAGGTCTCTCACCTGGGGAGGGATATGAGGTTCCGCTGTTTGGCTACCACCAGGTGGAAGCTCGGCAGTGCCAAGCCTGGGGGGGGGACCTGGTGCTAGGCCGGGTGGCAGGAAGATGCTGTCACCAGAGCCACAGAGCACAAGCATGCCTCCAAAGGCATATGTGTCCGTGTACCTGTGTCTGGGTATAGCGGCAAGAAAATGGAGAAAGGGAGCACTGGGGTAGGTAGGATGATGCTCCTGAGCTCGGGGGTGGAACGAGTGCACCCGAGGAGAGAACCTGAGCCGAACATGCCTGATGTCTTGAATGGAGAACAACAAATATATATTGAATACAGTATTCGAGAGACTCATACCTACTGCACATTGACACCCTGTAACTTTTTGCTGAATTGTTAAAAGGTTCACATGACACACCTAATTTGTAGTCCCACATTAGGAGAGATATTAAACATAACATGACCCAGTTTAGTTCCACTGTGCTCTTTCAGTTTTATCACAAACATCGATTTACCCCTTCAAATAGGGTTCCATTTTGTGACATTGCTTCCATTCCCAATTTAAGTATTTAAATACAGCCCTTTATTGTGCCTTAGAAACCCAACTGTTGTTAATGTGTTATCTAATTACTTCATTTAATCCTCCCCCAAGAACTCCCTGTACAGAATAAAAGTTTTTGCCTTTTATTTAATAATTTTATACAGCTGTAACGTTCATTACAAGTAGTGTCCATCTAGTACCTCATCCTAAGCAGACTGTGCCTTTAATTTGCATGAACTGTGGTCCAAAAGCATTATTGTGTCTGGTGACCTTCTCTTTGTTACTGACATGCTGCCAAAACCTTGCAGTTTGTTATAGCTCATTTATTAAGAAAATTCCCTTTTTCCATGGCGTGTTATTTTCGTGTCCTTTTGTTACCCACATTACTATTGGTTCCTCCACCGGCCCAGAATGTTCAGAACCAGAAATGCATGCTGACACCTTCAGTCATCACCCCATGGCTCTTTAAAGCTGTGAACCTGGTGGGTCTGTATTCTTTGTACTGCCACCTACATTCTGGACAAGACATGTTGTCCTCCTGAAGTTTGGAGTTATGCACGTTACGGGCACTACAGTGGGCTATTCTCTCTGCATCTCAGCTGCTCTTTTGTTCCCCGGTGTGTCAGATGTCTGCAGATTGTAAAGGTACACATTTGCTTTTTGGGAAACACAGAGACATATAGTCGGACCTTGCCTCATGGTCCCAAGATGATGAGCTCGGGGTATGAAGGGTGGGGTAGGGGCAGAGAGCGTTGATTATGAAGCATTTTAAAGTTGAACAACTGCAGGTTTCCTAGATTAAATGGTTATACATATTTACCTATTCTATAGACCAAGTCTCTACATGGGGATCATACTGTGTGGCCTGGTCCCGGGGGCATTTTGTGTGATCCTATTCTCTGTCAGGGGCACCTTTAACGTTACTGCTGCTAAACAGTTTGTTCTGTACTGGGCAAAAAATCTGCAGTTTTGGGGAGTATATCAATCGGACCTGGTTAGTGCTATGGCTTATTTTGTATTAGGCATCAGAACACCATATCAACAGTTTGGAGAGTTCTGTAATGAGAAATAAAATACATGTTGTATTGGGGAGTAAATGAATAGGACCTGGTCTCTGCAGGTGCTCAGTTTGTGTAGACCTGATCTCTTTAGGGGCTTATATTGTGTGGGAGGCATCAGAACACCAGAACAACTTTTAAACTACCTGCTTATCTGCTAAACTTAAAGAGAAATCCTGGTTAATATCATATTTATTTTTGTAAAAACACTTCTGTAGAACAGAAAAATGGTCAGCACTCCAAACGTACTCACAGTACTTATTTGTTTTATGTGCAAGTGCATCGAAGCCATTTAGCAGCAGAAAAGCAAATAACAGCAGCAGTAAATGAAGCATTGGGTAATCCACAAATTTCCTCAGATCCACAGGAGTCTATAAGATGGCAACTTTTTTAAAAACATATTGCACCCACCGACTCCACACTGAGCACCCAAATGCCAGCACAGAACCATTTACATTTCAGCAATATGTTTTGTGATCATTAGGTGTGCCATGTGCTGCATGTTAGACCAAGAGTCTAGCATGGCACGTTAAACAATTACTGAGATTCACTGCAACAGTAAAATGAGCCTAAAAGGGCAAAAACACCAAAAATGGATGTAAAATGACTGTAATTGGTGGTAACCGGGGTTGCAGTCACCAAAAACATCAACTCTGTTCATTGTTTTTGTGCAGTTTTAGGCTCATTTGACTGCTGTTGCAGTGTATCTCAGTAACTGGGCTATGTGCTACAAGGTATGCCTTAAATGGCTTCCATGGCAGTACAAATGAAGAAAAATACTGTTTTTTTCCTTACTGGGATGATTGCTGTCAGTGACTGTTAAAGTGTTACCCTTTGTTCTGTATTTTTTTTTCATTCCAGTTTTTTTGTGCATTTTTAGGCTTACTTTGCTGTTGCAGTGAATCACAGTAATTGTTTGGTGTGCCATGTGCTACATGATAGGCTGAGGGCCTAGCATAACATATCAAACAATTACTGACATTAACTACAATAGCAGAAGAAACATAAAAGTGCACCCTCTCCCAAAATGCACTGGTTGCCATATGCACCTGCAGGACCATGCTGTGGACACAGTGAGTGACGGTACCATGGAGGGGTCCATTTGACAACAGGAAGGGGCTGTCTTCAGTTGTGGCTGTGATCTGGGGGATGGCATCATTAGTAACAGGGATAATTATGTATATCTGCACCATACAAGGGGAACATGCAAAATTACCTTGCACTCTGTGATTAGAGGACTTCACCAGATTTCAGGTCCATGACTTTCCATTTGTATTGTGCCAACCTCAGAAAATCTCCTGGACACAAACCTTGTTTGCCCATAACAGGGCTTTGGAATATGGACATCTGCGCAAATCTGAGTTTGTGCAGAAAAACTAGGCTTTGCACATGGGCAAGCTTTTGAAGATATGGCCCCTGAAGTCAGTTTTTAATTTCATTTTAATTTCTTAAAACACATTTTAAGATTGAAGCAACCCACTCAAGGGCATAGTTCTATTAGTAGGAAGTAACCCACTCCAGGGTGTGCAGTTATTAGGGATTAATCAATACCCTGAGTGCATTGTAAAGCACGAGGCTGCTGGCTGAGTGTCCTCACAACACCCAGTGTGTTGCTTAATCCCCAATAACTGCACACCCTGGAGTGGGCTATTACACTTATAACAGAGGGTGCACTACAAAACAAGGAGAAAGCAATATACATGTTTTTTTCCTTTTCTAAAAGACAAGCAAAGTACTGTATTCTGTTGCCTAAAAAAATAGTCCCCAACAAAATGGCTGTCATGCACATACAGATGTCAGAAGGAAAGTGTTGCTATACTTTCTCTGACATTTGTTGTGCATGATATGCCTTCTGAGACAGCACAGTAGCTCTGAAGTGCAAAATGTGGAAATGCCTCTTGTGGTACAGACACGGTGTCTATACCTCCACTGGCTTAGCTGCTCTGTCTCTCTGTCTGTGGTTACATTAATGCATGGCAAGCAAGTAAACATTTTCCCCAGCAGTGCAGTCACGCAGTTTACCAGACTGTATTCTACCAATTAAGAAATGACAACTAATGGGACTCAGAGCTTGCAGGTCTTTCTGGAACTCTGTTTCTCTGTCCACCAGCATGAAGCTCACTTTCCGATCATGACATCATTGGGGGGGTCTCCCTCTCTTCACACTGTTCCATCTGACTTTATGCCGCAACTATGGGATTTACCTGTCAATCTGGCTGTGCAACAGAAAAATGACCATGGGGACCACACACTTCACTCTGGGAACAAGCTTGGGTAAGAAGCAAGATTACAAACTTTGAACACTACAGCTACTGTTGCTGCACTGCCTGGGACTACATGGCAGGCCTCAGTTCTCACTCACTAAGCAGGGATAGTAATGGCTGCTCCACAGACTGCAATTTTGCACTATAACAAGATCAGAACAGAAACATAGGCTGATCTCTCAGAGGGATGGTTCACTACTAGCTGTCAAATACTGTGGAATAAGCAATGGTCACCTGATGGTTGTTTACCACTCACCTGCCTTTATCTACCCCATGTTATAAGTCACTAATACACTTTCAGTGTTTTGCCTTCAGCCTTGAATATCACAAGCAGCAAGGGCATGCATTAATCCCAAACATCCCCATTCATCTCATAAAGATATAGTTGGTTTCCCTCTCTCTTATTGTAGGCTTGGGACCAACTGGTATATGTAATAGACAGATCAGGTGAGATTCAATCCATACTACACTGTAACATAAAACATTTGTGAATATCTTAAGTTAATATAATGTTGTGACTACAGTACAATCTTCAAAATGTTCAAATAATGTTATACCAAATATCCATAGTATGACAATCATTTGTTTGGTTGAATATTAGCAATAACTTTTGGTATGACTTAGTGAGACACTTGGTATGATACTGATACTACTGTTCTGGTGTCCATGTTACTCATGTGACTTCTTGTGTTGTGTCTGTGTTACTCGCGTGACGTCCTGTGTAGTCTGAGTTACTCACATGACATCCTGTGGAAAAAAACCCTTGTAAATAAAGTATAATTCACTTTCTGAAAATTAAGTGATTTCTGTCTTTTCCTATGAGGGTAATATAGTTGTGCAAAAAAACAATTGGCTTGAAAATCAAGGACATGAATGTGATAGCCAAACTTAAACATGTCCAGATTTGGGCATACTGTGATCAGTAAACATATTGTGGCATAATTACCAACAAGTTAAGTTTATGATAAAAAACTGAAAAGTTAGATATTATGCTACCTAAATAGATACCATAGACATAGTAATATCAAAAAATATATGTTTGATAATATGACAAATTTGCTGTCAATGACGCGATGTTACTCACATTACGTTGCCCTTGTGGGAACTTTTAATCCCATTTTTTTAGCACCTCTGAACTACAAACTATCTTTATGTTGGGGACTGAAATACTACCACATGCACCCAATGTAAATATGATATGGTTATGACAATTGGCCCAAATAAATTTTGGAACCTGATTGTCACACTTTGTCTCTCGAGTAGCATATTGGTACCTATATATATATATATATATATATATATATATATATATATATTTATACATATATATATGAAAGAATTACTAGCTAAGGAAAAGTATTTTAAAATGATTTGTGGTACACAATGAACATCTGGAAAATACTGTAAAGAACTCCCATTAGTACGTGAGTGTGCTATACCATAGTGGATATGTTTGTTGGTTGTAGATTGGCTAGGGTATTGTAAGTGTAAAGACACCACTGTTATAGTTTGTTTGCAGAGCAGACACGTTTAATAAATAGAGCAATGAATAGAAGCACGAGGGCTTGCATGGTCAGCATGAACAATTAATTACTGGCTTTTTTCTAAGTAGCGAGTTTTCACTATGAAAGGAGCTAACAGTGCAGAACCTATTCCCATTTAGCAACCACTGTTCTATAAACAGACAGAAATGCTTTATGCTTCCTTAAATAAGGAAGTGGTTACTAACAAATTATAAGACATGAATGAATAATTTATATGCTTTACAACGTTGTTCTTTTTCTGTATTAAGTATATACAAATAATAGGCAAGGTGAATCTTGCTAAAATATGTTACAAACTACTAAACAAGGTTTTTCTGTAATTATTTTGTCTGTTTTTGAAAGGCTTAAGCCTGTGGTTCAAGAGGCTGAAGCAACAGCCACACTCCCCCAACCTGACCTATTTAAACCCTGCCTTCCTGCTTCATTCAGAAGCCATTTTTCTTCACCGCCAGAGGCTCTGTTGGACTCCCCTCTCCTCTTGCATTTTTGGATTTTCTGCTTAGTTGGTGTTGCCATTCTATTGGTTTGTGTTTCTCCTGCCTTTCTCGGTCTGTATTTTGGTTTTGCCTCTGGCTGCTGCTTGTTTTTCTCTGTAGTTTATGGGCTGGATTCTCAAAACACTCTGAAGGTGCAAAAACATCCACAAGTCCCCAAACATTCCACAGTTGTGGGAAAAAAGGGGAAATTGCACTGTGTGGTATACACAAAACTTCCACAGCTGCAGAAAAAATACAATGGGAACTGTGGAAAAAAGTGCAGCTGCGAAGGTTCCTGAGGAACAAAAAGTAATTGAAAAGTATGGCATATCCCATTTAAGGCTAGTCTTAACCAGTGTTTTTTTGCAATTGCGGAACAAATGTTGCACACATGCTACTACACCACAGAGAGGCATAACTCTCCCTGAGCAAAATGCAGTGTACCAACAATTGGGATACAATTATAGTGGAGGTTCAGGCACCAAGCAACAGCAAATCATTGGGTGTATAGTAGTGTCAGTCGTTACAACAAAAAAAGCACACATTTTCATTGAAAGGCAACAAACCACAACCACTAGACGCAGTGCAGCCCATAAAGGAGCCCCACAGGCAGTAGAGGCAGAGCTGGTAACAGTCTGCAGTGAATGCTACTGAAGTGAGTAATATAAACACCCCAGGGAGAGACACAACCATCAGTTCCACCGTCAGTTACAGACAGCCAAGGTGATGCATGGTACAAACCACAACCACTAGACGCAGTGCAGCCCATAAAGGAGCCCCACAGGCAGTAGAGGCAGAGCTGGTAACAGTCTGCAGTGAATGCTACTGAAGTGAGTAATATAAACACCCCAGGGAGAGACACAACCATCAGTTCCACCGTCAGTTACAGACAGCCAAGGTGATGCATGGTCCTGCTTGTACCAGTGGTGCTGCAGTGGTCTCATTCGATAGGCTGGCTGCTAGTCTGTCTGTAAGTACAATACTTTCTGCTACATCTATGGCCAAACTGTCAAAGTCTGCTGCTCCAGTTGATATGGATCACATGTTGTTGTGCCTGTTGAACCTTATCCTCAGTTGTGGAAAAAGTTTTATGGATTTCCAGCACTTGCACATTTTCGCAACTTGCCTTTTTGCGATTTTCCGCACTTCGGAAATTTTCTCTGTGAGTATGCCACTACTAAATTTCTACAGTACTGCAAGACTTTTTTTCCACAACTGCAGAATTTATTCTCTTTGTGAATCCTGCCTGCTCTTCTTTTCTGGTGTGCTTGTGTTTCTTCAGTTTTCTTTCTTTTTCTGGGGGGGGGGGTTCTACTTTTCCTAGCATCCTGCTGATTCCCTTTGCTTGCATTGTGAGGCCTTTCTAGTTTTCCTAGTGTTTTGCTGTTATTTTGTTTGTCTTGTGTTGTTCATGCTCCCATTTGCTTTATCCTACCTTTAGCAAATCTCTCTGTTCAACTGCAATTGTTATCTATGTACTATTCAGCTCTCATGTTCTCCCTGTCTCTAACAGTGTGCTCATCCACCTTAATTGTTTGCACCTGGATTGGCTTCACTCAGTGTTGGCTCTATCTAGGCAGTTGCAACTCCTAACTCTGCAAGTCTCTTGTGCTGCTTCTACTCCTTTTTTTTTTTTGCTAGATCTTATCAGCACACCGAGTGGGAAACAGGGAGCAACTCTACAATTTTGGGGGTTTCCTGCCCCACCATCCAAGATACAATCCATCATAAAGTTATTGTTGTCCTAATCCAACGTGCAGGACTCATATGTATTTATAATCATAGCTCAAACTTTCATTACTTTTGTCTATGTATTCAATCCAAGGTATGTCAGCACAGCTTACAGCTGCTGGCATTGAAACAGTATGTTTCTAATTTTCATCTATATTAAAACCTTCAGTCATTAAATTAACTGTTTGATCTCAGGATGCTCAGCTTGTGGCTTCCCAGTTATTCCCACGGTGGGGGACTGTGATGTCACAGCAAGGCATTGTGGCTCCAATTAGCAGAACCATGCTTTATGTAAATTAAATGTCTTTTGCCCTGCTTCTTTGCCATTTTCCTGCATACTCCTCATCAGTTTACTTACCAGCTCTCCTACTACTGCTCCTGTGCAGCCTAAATGGCAATTGAGGTAATCATGCACAAACCATATCAATTCAATTACCTGAACCTTATTGATTCAATTTCTGGCATTTGCAGCTCACCAACTGCCACTGGCCTCCTACCACGTACCCACATCAGTATTACCTACCACCATCGACTCTTTTCAATGTCATTAATATTACGATTCTGTAATGAAATTGGTTGGCTTACTTTCCGCTGGCTTTGCTCATTTCAGTCAATCATATCAGGTATTTCTATCAGTCAGTCACATCAGTCTGTCATACTGGTCCATCACATTCAGTCAGTCATCTCAGTCACTCATAACACCATACCAATACTTAATCAATGGTCGCTGGCTTTGCCTGGCCTCCTCATACCTAGCGTTTCATAGCTGACATTGAATGTATGCTCTCATTCATAAATCGGAGGCATGCCAACCATGACCATTACTTTCTATGGCCCAGGGCCTGCCCTGCAGCCAACAATCTCACTCTGCACCCATGAAGTCTGCACCTTGAGCGGGGTCCTTCTCTTCTGGCCTTGACTTCTGGAATGTCCTCACTTCAGGCAGAGCTTTAGGCATGCAGTCATATTTTCAGCACCTCTTGGTGTAGAATTTAAGACTCCAGCTATGAGGGATGGGGTTCTCATACCCAAGAGCACTTCTTTAGCTGGCCAAATCGGGTTTGGCAGTGCCTTCTATGCTTTTCTCCCCACGAGTGCTTCTGGTTCACCTGGTCCATTTTTACTTGGTAGGCTGGCTGAGTCTCTCAGTGATCATTGCTCTACTTTTCCCTCCTTGGGGATCCCACTCTCACTGCAGAGTATTCGATGTTGCAGAGGCCTCCCGCAACCCTTCATGGCATTCCTGTCAGAGGGATTGTGAGAGCTTTCCACCAAATTGAAATATTTTCTTCCCCTTGATTTGGGTTTCTAAATTGCAGCAGTAGAGCTGTCACTAAATAAAATATCACTAGCCTGCAGGGAAGGCAACCTAGGTCTTGGATCCCCTGGGATTTCCTCCTCAAATGGGGTTTTTCTCTCCTCAGTGCCAAAGGTCAGAATATCTAGTTACTTTAGTTGTAATTCCCTAAGTTACTTAGGTAAGTTTCTGCAGTTATTTAGGTATGTTTCCGCTGGTGGATGGAGATGGATGTTGGCCCTCCTTCACCATTCCATCTTTTCTTGGGAAGTCATACCCTTTCATTATAATTCATTCGACATACATTAAAGTCATTGTTCATTTCAGTTATCTGCTAGCCATTACCATTATCTGTCCTGCCCTATGTGAAGGTCCAAATACCCAATATTCAACTCATTACCTTTGCTATGCTTAATGATCATTGGCAACCATTTTATACATTGTAAATAAAAACCTGAATTCAAGTCCATGTGTCATGAGTAGTGTTGCCTGAACATTTCATGCTATTTGGTTTTGTAGTTTTCTTTAAATTAGCATTTGCTAACTTGTTCTGCATTGACTGAACACGGTCAGGGTGTTTCTGGCCCTCTGTCTGAGCCTTGTGGAGTGATAACATCATATTGGAGTAAGCTACTTCTACTGCAGTGCAAGTCCTTGCTTGACTGAAGAGCTGTTAACTTCCCAATTAGAGCAGCCTGTAGAGTTAATTGTTTGCTGTCCCGGGTTTTTAATAACTCAGTCTCTGGTTTGTGTTCAGATGAATTAACTGCACCTCTTTCATTCTTTTCTTATAAAAAGTTGACCATTTGAGTTTCAGTGCTGAACTGAAATGGTATGTATATGAGAAATCAGTTTATCTGTATCAGGCTGCCAGTTTTTTCTCATCAAAACTCTTTTTTTTTCTAACTATGTAGCACTAGGTTCTTTCATGGATATAAAATAAATCTAAAGTTTGTTAATTCAGATAAGTAATTTGTCTTTGATGTAGCCTCCATAAATAGGTTCATGTAAGAACAAGGTTTTTCCTGTCAGATTGACAAACAGGTGCCTGCCACGCTCTACTATTTCAGGCACATGTACTATATGAACTCACAAATTTCAGTTTTTGATGGTTTTTATGTGAAAATGTGTCATGTATGTTTATAACTAGAAACACTATATGGCATCATGATGCCTCCATCTCCTGCCCACAGTTGAGGTAGATGCACTCTGCTGCCCCCTTTTCCCTGCATCACATTTAAAGCTGCTGTACCCTGTTGCCCATGTCCCCTGCCTGAACAATCAGGGCTGCTGCACCATGTTGCTCCCTGCGTGAACAGTTGGGGTTGCTGCACCTTGTTGTTCTCTGTCTCCCACCCCCACAGTCAGGGCCACTGCATCCTGTTTCCCCCTGTTCAGGGCTGCTGTGCTCTGCTATGTCCTACAGTCCCATGTCCCCTGACACCAAATATGGGGCTGCTGCACCATGCTGCCCATGTCACTAGAAGTGGGGCTTTTGTTGTATTCTGCTATCTTCTTCCATGTGCAGGGCTGCTGCACCGTGCATATTACATCCCACTGTCAGGGCAGCTGTACCCTGATGCCCCCCCATGTCTTGCCTCACAGTCATGGCTTCTGCATCATGCTGTATGTAGTCTGTTTCTGCCACCATAGCCAGAGCTGCTGCACCCTGCTCCTGTCTACACATTGAGGGTTGCTGTGCCCCACTGCACCTTGCAGCACCATACCTCCACAGTTAGGGTTGCTGCATCATGCAGCCCCCTGCCATCAAAGTTAGATTTTTTTGCTACACTGCCCAAGCTGCCAAAAAGAAAAAAACAGAAAAATACTTTCATCTTGTAGTAGTAGTAGATTTTATTTATTTAGGGTGCCATTCCCTGAAGGCTTAGGGTGCCCTTACAATAGGACTGCACACACACATATATCAATACATAAAACAGAACAAGAACAGTGATTAAAACAAATGCGTATAAAATCTCAAATATAATTTAAAACAGCTGATCTTGTTCCAGTTCTCAGATGGTTCTCCTCAGACCCCAAAAGCTTGTGCATAGAGAAATTGCTTTCAGATGACATTTAAAAATTTCAGCAGACAGTGCCTCCTGGAGATACCCCAGCAACAGATTCCACAATGCTGTGGCAGCCCCCTTAAATGCCCAATCACCAGATCTCTTTAATCTCAATCTGGGGATCTCCAGGAGAGCACCAATAGCTGACCTGAGGGGGTGAGATAAGATATAGGGATACAGGAGATTCTTCTGGTAGCCCAGACCCAAACCATGTAGGGCCATGTAGGTCAAAAGATCTATCTTAAAGGTGATGCACCCGGTACCAGCAGCCAATGCAGTTCGCACAGCACTGGAGTGATATGACTGAATCTGGAATGACTAATCAACACCCGTGCCACTGCGTTCTGCAACAGCTACAGGCATTGCAGAGCACCACCTCTGATTCCAAGATAGAGGGCGTTACAGTAGTCAAGTCTTGAAGTCATGAAAGAATGGACCAGTGTGGCCAGGTTTTCAGGCAGGACAAAGGACTTGATCCGGGTGATGTTCCAGAGCTGGTAGAATCCGGTTTGGAAAACAGCCAACAACTGGGCATCAAATGCCAGCTCACTATAAAATATTAGTACGCCCAGATTCTTCACCCTTACTTAAACCTCCAGTTCCATTAGGCCAACGAAAAGGCACAACCTGTCACCAGGGGCTCCAACCCAACCCTCTGACTCAGCTCAATCACCATTACATCAGTCTTCCCAGGGTTTAGACCCAGCCATTTTTCAATGCTATCCAAGTCTGGAACTTGGCCAAGCATTTATTTAGCTAATTGACAGCATCAGGTCTATCAGTTGTGAAAGACAGGTAGAGCTGAGTATCATCAGCGTAACAATGAAAACTCAGCTCATACCATCTTATGACCTTGCCCAGAGGCAGCATATACACTGTGAACAACATGGGGGAGAGGACATAGCCTTGGGGTACTCCACAGAGCAGTTCTTTTGGGTTTGAGGAACAAGTTCCCATCACCACCCTCTGGGACTTGCCTCAGAGAAAGGACTAAAACCAGCTGATGACCTTGCTGGTGAGTCCTACATACTCCCTTAGCCTGTCTAATAACATCCCATGGTCCACAGTGTCAAACGCTGAAGAGAGATCAAGGAGAACAAGAATAGTATGCTGTCCCTGATCCCTTGCTCTGAACAGGTCATTCAACACCCTGACCAGTGCCATCTCTGTGCTTTGCAAGGCCCTAAACCCAGACTGGAAAGTTTCATAAATTTGGAAGTCTATAAGATGGTCCTCTAGCTGTTCTGCTACCACCTTCTCAAGAACCGTCCCCAAAAAGGGAAGGTTTGAGATAGGCCTGTGATTTGCCAGGACGTCAGGGTACAACGATGATTTCTTCAGCAGGTGCTTAACCAGAGCTTGTTTTAAAGACTCTGGAAAGAAAACAGCTGACAAGGTGCTCCCAACTATCCCGGCACAGAGGGCAGAAGGGTGCAGAAGTCCTGACTGTTAGCGCAGGGCACAAGGGAGGCATCAGGGTACAGCAGCCCAAACTGTGGGACAGGGTGTAGCAGCCACACTTGGTTGCAAATTACCCAACTATGGGGGCAGAGGACATGATGCAGAAAATACTATGACTCTTGTGGCAAGTGGCAGCATGGTGTAGCATCCCTAACTGTGGAGGCAAGGGGCTCTAGGGCACAGCAGGCTACAGCAGCCTTGCCTGAGTAGGCAGGAGCAGGGTGCAGCAGCCCTGGTTGTGGTGGCAGGGTACAGAGGACAGCATGGTGCAGAAGCCTTGACTGTGGGTCAGGATACGGGAAGCATCGGGGTACAGCAACCCTGACTGTGGGATGAGGTGTGCACAACATGATGCTGCATCCCTACTCATTTTGAACAATGGCTGTGGATAGTAGGGTACAGCAAAAGCCCCACCTCAGGTGGCATGGGGCAGCATTGTGCAGCAGCCCCAACAGTACAAGCAGGAGACAGAAGACTATAAGGTGTAGCAGAGCAAGGCACCCCTGTCTATAGAGAGAGGAACAGAGGGCAACAGGAGCAATGTCCCCAGATGTGGGGGGACAGAGGACAGCAGGATGCAGCAACTCCAACTGTTAGGCATGGGACAGCACGGTGCACCAGCCCTGACTGTTTAGGCAGATGATGGGGCAACTGGGTGCAGCAACCCCAACTGAATGGGAGAAGACAGGGTGCAGCAGCCTTGAATATAGAGCATATGACAGGGTGCTTGTGGGGCAGGGGATAGGGCAAAAGAGTGCAGCTGCCTCAATTATGGGACAGGAAACGGGGGGCATCAGGATGCCATATAATGTTTCTAGTTATGTGCCTGCATTATGTATTTTCACATAGAAACCATCAATGAACTGAATTTGCAAGTTCATATAGTAGATGTGCCTGAAATAACAGAGTGTGGCAGGCACCTGTTTGTCAATCTGACAGGAAAAATTGTTCTTACATAAACTATTGATGAAGGCTACATAAAAGACAAACTACTTGTGCGAATTAACAAACTTTAGATTTATCTTATATCCATTAATTAACCCAGTGCTACCGTATATAGCTAGGAAAAAAAAAACACAGAGGTTTGATGAGAAAGAACTGACAGCCTGATACAGACAAACTGATTTCTCATATGCATGCCACTTCAATTCAGCACTGAAACTCAAACAATCAACTTTTTTATAAGAACAGAATAATAGATTTTCACCAAATTCATCTGAAAACAAACCAGAAACAGTTAGTAAAAACTTTGGGCAGCAAACAATTAACTCTACAAGCTGCTCTAATTGGGAAGTTAACAGCTCTTCAGTCAAGCAGGGACTTGCACTGTTGAAGCAGTAGCTTACTCCAATATGATGTCATCACTCTCCAAGGCTCAGTCAGAGGGACAGAAACAGCCTTACTGTTTTCAGTCAGTGCAGAACAAGTTAACAAATGCTGATTTAAAGAAACCACAAAATGAAATAGCATGACATTTTCAATAAACACTACTCATGACACAGGAAACTGAATTCAGGCTTTTATTAACAATGTGTAAAAAATGGCTACCACTGATCTTTAAGACTGACACTCTTTTGGGGTTTCTTCCTAAGCTACCTTTAGCCTAAGGAAATACTCCATCAGCGCCTTGACAGGTGAAACCCTTCTCCAGGGTTCCTTTCCTTTTGCTTCCCAACAGGGTGGTATTCCCTAGGCACAGAGAAGTGATGGGCCACAGCAAAGTTTATTCATCACGTTGCATAAGCACAACACCACACCAAGTTGCATAAGCACATTGAATTGAAAGGCTTAAGCCTGTGGCTCAAGAGGCTGAAGCAACAGCCATGCCCCCCCCAAGTCTGACCTATTTAAACCCTGCCTTCCTACTTCATTCAGAAGCAATATTTCTTTGTCCCACCATTCTCCCCTCCTCCTCCAGCAGCTAGCCTCTCTCCTTGGGGCTTCTTCCTAAACTATCTTTAGCATAAGGGAATCCTCCCTTGGCACCTCTAGGGATGGAACCCTTCTGCAGGGTTCCTTGCCTTTGGCTTCCCAACAGGGTGGTATTCCCGAGGCACAGTGAGGCAAATGGCCACAACAAAGTTTATTCATCAAGTTGCATAAGCACAACACAACATCAAGTTGCGTAAGTAAATCGAATATTAGGTTTGATAGTATGTATTAATCCCGAAGAAGTGGTCAGGTGGGTATTACAACCATGAAATGTTGATGCCTGTGTTCTTTGCCTTTAAGCTAGCAGACTTGTGTGTGTATACAGTACAACCCCGATTATCCGACCCCCGTTCATCTGACCTCCCTTTCTAACGGATGCTCTGTTAGTTCCCCACTCCATAATACAGCTTTACCGCATTAGCTGATTAGCGAGCGATTAACACCTTTCTAAACTGAGCTGAGCTAGATTTGCTAGATTGCCTAGACTGCCTTAAATCAATTACCACCACACAGTACCTAAGTGTAACTGTCTGAGGCTCAGCGGTTAGCATATCCCGATTGTGATCTGCACCTCGTATCCTGAGATGGCAACCAAGCGTAAGCGACTATAGCTCAATGTCTCCCAGAAGCTTCAGATAGTGGAGCGCCTGGAGAACGGTGAGAGGGCAGCCGTTCTTGCTGGAGAGTATGAAGTTGGAAAATCAATGATAGGTGATATCAAGGCTGCAAAAGAAAAGTTAAGGGACTTTGCTCTCACCACGGAGACAGCAGCTGGAGCTGAGGAGCGAAAGAACATGCACTCATTTAAGGATGAGCAGTGTGGTGCTGCTCTTTATGTTTGGTTCTGCCAAGAGCATGAGAAGGGGACCCCACTTGCAGAAAGAAGAAATTTCAGAGGCAGCAGACCATAGTGATTCAGTGGATGCAGATGATGCTGACAATGACTATTGTGACCCCCGGGTGGTGCCAACACATTCAGAGACAGCAGATTTTTTTTTCAAAATGTATACTGTACATGGAGTCAGCATGACACAGATCCAGTACAAGTGATGCTGCTTTGATCGATGAAGAGCAGAGCAAACAAAAAGTCTTTTGACAACCTGAGGCAGAAGACTCTAAGTGACTATTTTAAGTAGTGTTGTAGAACAGTACAGTACTGTACATTATTTGTATTTTTATTACAGTATTTATTAAATAAAGATTAATTCCTTTGCTACAGTACCTGAAACTGAAGTGAGATTGCTTATTTTGACAGACCGCAATGCGATTTTCTTTTGCCTCCCATTTATCCGGTCTCCCGATTATCCGACCTATTCGGATGTCCCCAAGAGCGGTCAGATAAATGGGGTTCTACTGTATATGTTTATACAATGGGGCTGAGAGCTATTCCAGTGGAATAAATGGAGATATTCTCGCTGCAGTGAGATCAATGCTGATGACATCAGTGGAGTGAGATATATTCCGTTTATCTGTACTCTGCTGATGTCACCACTCACTCACTCACTCAAGCTAGCATTCTAAATGAAAGCGCTTCAGGAATCGGTTTCTGTTTCTCACTGAAGGCTGCAATTTACTCAATTAGCATTGCAAAACACACTTACCTGTGTCCCATAGTTTCTTACGTTCCTAGCCCATTACTGTGTTAATCTCAGCTTCAAAACAACCTGAATTCTAAAGGAAACTCCTTTACAAAGCAGCTTCTGTTTCTCAGTGCAAGCTGCAACTAACTCAATTAGCATTGCAATACACAATCACCTGTTTCCCCATCGTGTTTCTAACAAGCCCAGCCCTTTCAGAAACACTCCCACACCCTCAGATCAAACACAAACAGTGCTGTCAGTATAGCCTAGAGGTTAGAGTAATGAGCTCTAAATAAGCTTGCTACATTCAGCAGACCAGGCCTGGGTTTGATTCTGACAACCTCCACTTGCATACTGTGTGAGACTCTAAACAAGTCACTTAACTGCCCAGTGTTCCCAGGTCACTCTGAAAAACTTAGTTACCAAAGAATAAAAAAAAAAAAAAGCACATAGAAAGAGAAAAAAACACATCCTAACTACTTAAGCTCCTACCCCATTGTATAAATAGCACACATGATGTGCAGATTGCATGCTATGGGAAATATTCTCACTCCTGCAGAGTGAGCTGTGCATTCTCACTCATGCCTCCGGCACTCGTGAGAAAACAGAGCTCCCTCTGCAGGAGTGGGAATATTTCCCATATCACACTCCTGCCCATCATGTATCCGCTGTTTATATATATACACAATGGGGGTGAGCTGATAACCAGTGGGATATATCTGGTTAATTTTCACCCCAGTGAGATCAATCCTGCTGATGTAGGCAGAGTGAAAATATCTGACATTTATACATAGAAACATAGAATTTGACGGCATATAAGGACCGCTTGGCCAACCTAGTCTACCCATTTCCCTACCTAATGGATAAGCCGCAGATCCTAGTCAACCAACAACCTACTTCCTCCTACCCCCCCACTTGAATTGCCTTATGTCTGTCCCATGCATTCTTGAATTCCCCCACTGTTTTTGACTCCATGACCTCCTCAAGAAGGCTGTTCCATGCATCCACAACCCTCTCCATGAAAAAATACTTCCTCGCTGTGATAGATGTTGGCTACACCCCCCTGAATTTGGACTATGGGACTCTTTTCTTCTTTTTTCACCACCCTTTGTGTCAAAACGTCTGTTGCAACAGTACCTCTGAATTCTGATATTTCCTTTTCTACTATTCTAGGTAGGCCACCTAGGATATGTACTTTATTATCTCCTATAAACTCTGACTATACCTGATACTATACTTATTCCTCTTATTTTCCATCCTGTTAGCCCTTAAGAATCTACATAGAAAGATAACACCTTGGGAAGGCGTACCTAGTAGTGGTGACTAGGTGTAAATGTTGTGTGCCTTCTGTCATAGATAGAAATGAACAAAGTCCCTTAAAGCTAAATGGGACTAAGGTAAAGAATGTATAAATACCCAGGTAAAAGAATAAAAAGGATCCTTAGACACATATGTTTGTTTAGAAGATGTTGTACAGGGGTACATTAGAACCCCCGTTTGAAAACAGTACTGTTTAAAATGTTTAAAAGAAAGTATGAAATGTCCCCCATTTTAATAAAACAGTATCATTTAACATGTTTGCACTCTAGTTTGCTAGTAGTAGTTAATTCAGGACAGGTAGATAGCTAGAGAAACCTGTCCCTGTATTGCAATATTGTATGGTCTCGGGTCATGGCAATTTCTAAGCTAGCAGCCCCCCCGAGACACACAAAAAAATAAAAAGGAAAGTTGTTATAAATTGCCCCGTTCACGCTGCAGACGAACCGGGCACTAAATGAACAAGGCATTCTGCCTTGCAGTAACAGAGAACTGCTTGTGAAAGCAGAGGAGCCCAGAGTAGCTTAAAAACCTAGGGTTCTGCGAGTAACCAGCAGGAGAAAGGAGTCGCAGCTGTACAGTAAGTCTGCAATTACAGCTGCCACCCCTAAACAGTATTCTCACACTATGAGGATTCCTGTGTGTGCAACCCAAACTGAAAGGGCCACTAGAACTTCTTGAAGTCTTTTGTACCCTCAGAAAGGGATATGCCTTCCTACTAAAATTATTTAAACAGTCTTAAAAACAAGAGGGCTACCTATTAGACTATACAATGAAACTGCAAGTTTATATGCCCTTACAATATGATATACACTCTTTACAAGAGCTGTCAGGGTATTGAAATAAACATTTCGGTGTTATAGGAAGTATTTTAAAGATGTTTCAGTAAACAAATACAAAAAGGCTTCAGTTTAAAATAAAACAAAGGGTTGCATGACTGCAAATGGTCCCAAGGTATTATGCACCCTAAAGTAACAATATAAAAGGGTTGCCAGAGTATTTGTATACACATATAAAGTGCTGAGAGGGTGCAAGCCCATATTCACCAGTTAGCCAGGTAGATATTAACATAGGATCTTCTCCTTACCTGACTGCTAATTTCTAAACATGTTTTCTTAAGGAAACAGCGCCCTCTACAGCCCCTATTTTATAGTGCACCCCCTGTCACTCATGGAGTAACTAGGGAAATAGCATGTGTGTTACCAAGTAATTAGCCCAGTAATTAATACAAAAATAGGAATAACAATCCAATGTTTACTGTTTAGTGACTGATAATTACTAGGATGGCAAGCTAAACTTTCAGAGCACCTCTGGTGGGTCACAAATGTTAGACAGCCTAACCAAGAGCTTTTATATTTTGTATCTAAGGTTAAGGGCTTTAGTCAGGTGACCACACCTAGAGGGTATATAAGCTCCCTGCACAGATCTTCAGGCAGATCAGCCTTGGTTGGAGAGAAGGAAGGTCTACAGTGAAGGTAGACTGGTATTACAGAAGGTGGAGATCGTAGTGATTCTACATGTTTAAGACTGTATATCTGTGCAGTGCAAGAAACCACTGAAGGAGAAGTGGTCATTATATTGCCTTATTAATTTTATTAAATCCTGTCAACTTGCCTCATCTGTGATTATTTCCCACACACTGTGACACTCACATTACCTCTGAGCATCCCTCCTCTATCTTCAGATTGTGCCCCCTTGTTCTTGCACATCTCTTTTTCTGAAAGATGTTATCCTCTAGGACTTTGTTGATTCCCTTGAGGTACTTGAAAGTTTCTATCATGTCCCCCCCTCTCCCTTCTTTCCTCGAGGGTATACATATTAAATGCCTTTAGTCGCTCCTCGTATGGCTTCTGGTGCAGACTCTGGTGCATTATTTTGTACTTCTTTGCATTGAATCCAAGATGCCATACTTCTGACCATTCCTCCAACCTTGCTAAGTCCCTTCTCATTCTTTCCATGTCTCCTTGTGTATCAACCATGTTGCAGATCTTTGTGTCATCTGTAAAGAGGCATACTTTTCCTTCCATTCCCTCTGTAATGTCACTTATAAAAACATTAAAAAGGACTGGACCGAGTATTGAACCCTGCAGTACCCCACTAGTAACCCCCCTTTTGTTCAGAGTGGACTCCGTTTACTATTACCTTCTGTGCCCTGTTGTCCAGCCAATGTTTTACCCAGGCTATCACCCTGGGACCCACTCCCAGGCTAGCTAATTAGTTTATTAATCATTTGTGTGGGACTGTGTCAAATGCCTTGTTAAAGTCTAGGTAGGCCATGTCCACAGCCCCTCCCTGGTCTACTACTTTAGTCACCCAGTCAAAGAAATCGATTAGATTCATCTGACATGACCTTCCCATTGTGATCACATGCTGCCTTGGGTCCTGTGCCCCACTGGCCTCTAGGTACTCAACAATTCTTTCCTTCAGAAGTGATTCCATCACTTTTCCTACTACAGAGGTCAAACTGACAGGTACATAGTTTCCTGCCTCTGTCTTGCTCCCACTTTTGTGAAGGGGAATCACATCCACCCTCCTCCAGTCCTCAGGTACCACACCCATCCTCCCATGATTTGCTAAAAAGTGTAGTCAGTGGTGTCACTAGTTCTCCCCTTAATTATTTTAGAATTCTGGGGTGAATCCTGTCAGGCCCAATTGCTTTGTCCACCTTCAGTTTTATAAGTTCTTTCAGACCCCTTTCTTCTGTGAAAGGACTAGGATTGACCCCCCCCCCCATTCAGGGTGCTTCTGTTAATTGGATTAGGTACCTTCTCCTCCTCTTTTGTGAATACTGAGCAGAAGTATTCATTCAGCATCCCTGCTTTTTCACTGTCCCTCTCTGCCCACTCACTGTCTATTCTATTCAGCCTCACTATTCCTTCCTAATACTGAGCAGAAGTATTCTTTCAGTATCCCTGCTTTTTTCAGTCATGCTCTGCCCACATTCCCTCCCCTTTATTAAGCCTCAGTATCCTTCCCTTGGTCTTTCTTTGCTCCGTAATGTACCTATGAAGGGTTTTATCCCCCTTCTTCACAAAGCTGGCTATCTCTTCCTCAGTTTGGGCCTTTGCTATTCTGACTGCCTTCCCTGCCTCCTTCTGCTTTAACTGATATGGTTATCTGTCCTGCTCCTTCTGTGTTTCCTTATATTTCTTGAGCTCCCTAACCGGACTGCTTATCCATATCAAAACATCTTAATGTAGCCCATATTTCAAAAGATAAACCACAGAAATGTCACATGAGAAAACATAAAATAAGTGACGCACAGAATTGCGGAAATTAACTCCCAGTCCAAAGAATGAAACTTCAGCTCTGTGAAAAAATCATATCCCACTTGAACTTCTCCCACAAGTAACATAATGCCACAGAATACAAAATTCCCAGGGCATCCATAGTTTCCCACAGCTTCCCACAATGTGAAAGGTTTATTTTAAAGTAGTACCTGCTATATCCTGTAGTTTCTTCTTACTGAGCCTCTCCACAAGACAAAGTGTTCCCTCAAACCGAAAGTCATGAAGCCGTGCCGAAGGTGAGAAGAAATGCAATGGACTGTAATGTAAAAGAGCCACCCAACAAATCACACAACACAGAAAATGCAAAGTACATCTTACAGAACTAAAACAATAACACCAAAGTAATCGGAAAGCACATAAATAAACACTGCTGCACAGAACGCTGTTTATGAAGATGCCAACCAAACTCCTGACCACTGCAGACAAAATGCCAATCACATTACAGAAACAAATTCCAACCAGTCATAGCATACAACCTACAAAACCAACCAATTACAAAGCAAACTTCCCATTCGTGCTTCCAACCAATCAAATGACAACATTCACTCCCATTCACAAAATACACCAGAAACCAAAAAATCAAGCATACATTAAGCGGGCTAACATCTCAAAAGAAAATAAAACCACTAACTAACACATAAACACATAAAAACTACCATAACTCTATCCCCTACTGTATAAATCACACACATGATGTGCAGATGATGTGATATAGCTAAATATTCTCACTTCTGCAGAGTGAGCTCTGGTTACTTTCACTCGTGCCTTCAGCTCTCGTGAGTATCCAAAGCTCACTCTGCAGGAGTGAGAATATTTTTCCATATCGCACTCCTGCCCATCATGTATCCCCTATATATATAGCAAAACAAAATGGCTATATTAAATGCATGCTGAAAATAGAAAACAGAGTTAAAAATCTATGTTTTGACCTTAGGTCTTCTTCAGGAAATATCTAAAAGAGAAAAAAAAACGAAGTTAATGTAGAGGGGAGGTAAAATAAGGGATATATATGTGGAGAAAGAAAAAAGAAGGCGGCTCAGGGAGAAGAAGTGATGAACAGCAAGATTAAGAGAGAAACTGTGAAACAAAAAGGTGCTGATGGGAAAGACGAGGCATAATAGGAGTGAATGAGCTAGAGAAGTCCCCAGGTGGGGACTAATTAACGGGGCCTAGTAAGAAGGCTGAAAGGTGACAAACGTGAGGGAAGGAGATGGAGGGAAGAGATGTTAGTAGAAAATAAGTCTATCATTTAAACCGGAGGGCTGCTGGGAGCCAAGGTGGATGATCAGCTTGGCTTCCATGTTTTTTGTATTCCACTTTATCTCCAGGGACCACAGTGTCAATTACCTTTCTGTTTGTGTCCTTCAGCAGGACTTCTGGGATTCTGACCATTGAAAAACATGGAAACCAAGCTGATCATCCACCTTGGCTCCCAGCAGCCCTCCAGTTTAAATGATAGACTTATTTTTTACTAACATCTCTCAGCCACCCTTGTTTTCCCTAAAGTCTATCTGTATCTGTACACGTTTAATTTCTTTTTCATTTTCACCATATGTCTCCATCTCTGTCTCCTTCCCCCATTTGTCACTTTCAGCCTTCTTACTAGGCTCTGTTAATTAGTCCCCACCTGGGGACTTCTCTAGCTCGTTCACTCCTATCATGCCTTGTCTTTCCCATCAGCACCTCTTTGTTTCACAGATTCTCTCTTAATCTTGCCGTTCATCACTTCTTCTCCCTGAGCCTTCCCCTTTTTTCTTTCCCTACATATATATCCCTTATTTTACCTCCCCTCTACTCTAACTTTGTTTTTTTTCTCTTTTAAATATTTCCTGAAGAAGACCTAAGGCCAAAATGTAGATTTTCAACTCTGTTTTCTATTTTCAGCATGCATTTAATATAACTATTTTGTTTTGCTTTCAGACCACATGCTGACGCGGCGCCTTGTTTTTGTCTATATATAATATATATATATATATATATATACTCAAAAAATGTGGCCATCGAGTGGGTCATTTACTCCTTTAGTGTCACCTGAGACCTTGTGGAGCAGATTCCTCCCAGTTTATATGTTAATACGTCCCCCAGAGCCAGTCATTGCTGCATACGAGTGGATTCACATGTCATCGGCTGGAGTGAGAACAGTGAAGTGAAGCTGAGCTGTTCTGGCTCAAGCTGAAGGCAAGTGAAAGCAATCTACAACAGCAACAAGTGGTGATGGGGATGTGTATTCTGTATATATTGATTGAGAGCAATCAGTAATATATTTTTAATTCTGTATTTTCATTGCCCTCACTCTGCCAAGGATCAGCCTGGGCATGGACCCCTAATGCCCCCACATTGTGCCAGACTCCAGACACCCGGCTTGCCCCTCGGGGTGGGGTCATGACACCTTGGCCATCAGTGCCGCGAACATGGGACTAGAATCATGGAGCCAGCCCAGCTGATTAGGGCAGGGGCAGGCTTCATAGAGGTGGGCGAGCTGTCTTTTCCTTAGTTTTGTCCCCCAAGGGGCGGAGACGTGCAATGACGTCCTGCATCGTATCGCCCCTCTCGGCTGCTATATGCCTGTGCTAACGATTCCTTTTCGCATCCACTAGGAGTCATTGCGTGCCGGACGCTATCCCCAACCCTTCCCTCGAAGAAGGAGAGCAGCCCAAAGCTGCCTCAGTCCTTCTTCCCCGGCTGGCCCTCCAGCTCCTGGGTCTGTTCCTGAACCCGGGTCGCTGGCGTCGCCAGCGGAAATCCAACCCCTGTGCAGGTGGGCCGGCAATATATATATTTTTTAAAACTGTTCCCATTCCAGTTTCACAGAATCAGAGTGTCTCATGTACAGAGGAAAGGAGCCCTCTGATTGGTTGGGAGTGCTCCTTCAATCTATAATCTGTTTTACATTCTAGGTGCAGGAGGGCCGCACTGGCATTGGTAAAATGATCATAGTCTCACCCTCTAGATATATATTTACAGCTTTTTGAAAGTCAGTTTTGAACCTATCTCAGCTATGTTACTCAGTGAGTTGTGCCATGTTCTAGCCACTCACTGTATATAGAAATAGATCATTTTGTTCATTTTAAACCATTTTACTTGTAGCTGCAGTACATGTCCCCTAGTTCTCTATCTGTCAGATTTAAACTACAGATGCATTAATTCCATCAGTTGTTCATCCTATATTATATTCATGCATCACATGGTGGTCACCCCCCACTCTCCCCTGTTCTAGACTGTGTAGTCCCCACCTTTCCAGTGTATCCTCATACTAGAGGCCCTCCAGTGTCCTCTCCATCCTTGTCATTCTCCTCTCTGACCTCTTCAATCTCTCCCACTCCTGTTTTATGGATGGTGACTAGAACTGTGAGCAGTGTTTCATATGTGAGCAGGCATAATTTTTACAGAAAGGCAGCAACACCTGTTTGGATCTTCCCACAAAATTCTTATTCAGCCTAGTACCATACTAACAGCACTGCACTCCTTGATGAGTGGCAATGGTCAACAAGGTATCAGGGTGTCTTGATCAATTCAGGGATTTCTAGGATTCCAATAAACTCGTGCATTTTGCATTCATGAAAACTGAAAATGTTGGCAGATGAATGTCTATTGGTCCATCTAGTCTTCACTACTTTGTTGGTATTTACTCCAGCCTGCTACTCCAGGCTGATGACATCACCCAGACAGTAAACCCAGGTGAACGGAACATGAAAGGTTGGGTATAGGAGTCCCTTGGATTATCATTTTTTTTTTCTCCCATTCTGCCTGCCATTCCCCCTTCAGCCCATGCAGTTCTCCCAGTCCCATCACCCATCATCTCTGGGACTTACTGGGGGCATCAATTCCTCCACAGATTGCCCTTCCCCCTGGGGTGGGGCTGTTGAGGGGACCCCAAACCCCCTCCAGTGCCACATTAGATCAGTGGTCCCCTGAACCCAGTAGATGGTGTGGGGTCTGCGAGGCTAAGCATGGTGGCATTCTGCCACCTGTGGTGTTTTCCACTCTTCTTTGTTCCCCGACTGACAGACACTCAATGGGGGTGATGGCTGGACATGTGCATGTTGAGGATGTGCTTGACATCGTCTGTCAGGGAGCATCTCCCATCCAGAATGGCTGCTCTGACCTGCATCACCACCCATGGTTACCTAGGTGGTAGTGTTGCAGCAAAGCAGACTGTCTGACCCCTGAGTGATCCAGGCTTGTCACAGAACCCTGGTCGCTAGTGTGGTGGCAGGTGAGGCGTGAGTGCCTCTGCCCTCTACTCCACTGGGCTGGCTTACCCTTGGACTTTCTTTGCTACCTCTCCCTAGAAATACTCAAAGTATCACTGGTTGTATGGAAAATAAATTAAAGAGTGTCCTTATGGGTAGAGTAAGACAGAGCCAGGCTTGGTGGGAGGAAGACACCACAAATAACATGCTTTGGATACTCTCCAAACAAAGCTCTGTGCTGTTCACCGTTGGGAATTGTTGTTCAGCAGGGTGAAGCATTTTTGTTTCTCTGCAGCTCATTGACAAAACAAGTATACAAAGTACAGACTTAGAGTTCTTTTTTCTTTCCAGTGGGACCTAGTGTGTGAGAAGAAAGGATTAAACCAAGCAGCTGCGACCTTCTTTTTCATCGGTGTAACACTTGGGGCTGTTGTCTTCGGCTGGCTATCTGACAGGTAATGATCTTGGGGTAAGAACAGTTTTGCCAGGATTGAAATTTTGCCTAAGGCTATGAAGAAACTTAGTGGGGTATGACACTTCAGCCCTGTGATTGTGTGTACTGTGTCTCACGGGGGTCTGACTTTCCCACCTTCTTCTTATTGTAGATGTTGAATTTCACTGTTGTTTGGCTCTAGTCTGCAGCTTTATTTTGAGACACTGGGGTCACTGGGGTCTGACTCTGCAGACTTGTAATTATTATGCATGGTGAATTCAGCTGGGGGTCTGACTCTGAAACGTTGTTATTGTGGGTGGTGACTTTCTGGGGTCTGTAGCATTGCTGCTATTGTGGCTGTCAAAATGTCAGTTCTCACCAGGATGCTGCCTTCTTGCTACTGTGGGTTTCGAACCTCATCGAAGTCTGACTCTACAACCTTCTTGTTACTGTGGGTAATGAACCTCACTGGGATAAGCAGCTTCATTGTTACTGTGGGACTTGAATCTCACTGGAGTCTGACTCTGCAGCCTTCTTGTTGTTGTGGCTGGTGAATCTTATTGGAGTCTGCAGCCTTGCTCTTATTGTGGGTGACAAAATATAAAACCTCACTTGCGTGTGGCCTTTTTGTTACCAATCAATCAATCAATCAAAATCTTTATTTAGCAAGGTGGGCACCATTGAGCAAGGCTCATTTGCAAGGTGGACCTGGTCATGAATACATCAAAGTACAGTACAGAAGCAGGTATACAAAAAGCAATAATATACAAGGAAGAAAAAGTATATACAGTGTATACAGTACAGTACAAGGTTGAAATAAAAAAAAAAACAGCATTATTTTACAATTGAAGAAGTCAGCAGATGTACAATCAACCATAGGCATACAGGGGTTATAAGTAGAGATCTTTTGAGTGAAGCAGCCGACAACTACACATATAGGGGAAAGAGGCCATGTATGGGGTGGCAGGTTAGAGAGGTAAAGAAGAGGAGGGATATATACCGACGACTGGAGGAAAAATTGAGCTAAAACCACAGAAAGTGACGATGGCTGTCGTGTACTTGTTTATTATGATAATAAATAATTGAATAATGGTAGGATGTGGGCAGTTTTCCACAAGACAGGTAGCTCACCTTGAATCAGAGAGGTGTTGAGTAAGTGTGTAATGGGGCCGGTCAGATAGGTATGGCCAAGTTTTAGGAAGTAAGGTTCAATATTATCTGCACCTGCACTCTTTTTTTATCCAGAGAAAGGAGGAGGTCCTCCACTTGCTTGAACGTAATTGTGAGGAAGCTGAAGGGGGTGGGATGCGATTGGTTATGGTTGTGATTATCAGTGAAGCCAACAGTGTAGTGTAGTCAGTGTAGTAGCAAATAATACATCTAACATTATTTGATTCTCAAGATAAAAAAAATTCTATTCTTTGTGCTGCTCATCTCTCACTGTAAGACAGTTGTAACAGGTTGTGGGGAGAAGTAGACTAAAGACTTCCTTTGCACAGGTGACTCACATTCTCCTTTCAACAGCTGGGAAATGGACAACTACAGTAGATCACTTAATGTATTCTTTACATTTGAAATGCTTCTTAAACCACAATAACTGACTGGAAATACAAAAAGAAGGAATGAATTTGACATAGGAGAAGTGTGGTAAGTAAATACACAGCACTGCACACTTAAGACTTCTCCATTAATATAGTATCTGCACTGCAAGTATCTGTAAAAGTCATGTATAGGAAATCTGAAATTTTTTTTTAAGGGATTGGAAGACCATAATAACATCCCCTATTAACATCTGATTTAGGGTTTTCAACACTTGTTTATCCCATCTCTCAAAGCAGTTATCCGGGCCATCTGTAGGAAATCCCAGAAAGTATCTTTAGGGAGTGTACTGCCAAACTGGCTCTAGAAGTTCCCATTGTTGACGAGCCTTAAGCCGTATGCCCAGTGTATGCTTAGTCCATCTGTTATTTATGTCTTTAAGGATATGAGGTAATATTACCCAGGGAAGATAATTAATTGGGACCAGGGGATTGGCGTCCTTTCAAGGGTTCACCAGTTGTTTCTGAATTGGTGCTACCATTCTGAGTACTGGGAGCAATTGAGCTGCAATGTAATATGAGGGCAAGTTTGGGAGGCCCCAACATCCTTCCTCTTTATTAGCCAGGAGTATGGATTATTTGAGTCTTGGTCTCTGGCCTGCCCATATAAATCTTGATATCTTCCTTTTGAGGTTTTTCCATTCCTTCAATGGAACAGGGATTGGAAGAGTGGAAAAGAGAAAAAGACATTTGGCCAACACATTCTGTTTAATAGTGTCTATCCTGTTGGAGAAGGACAGAGGGAGGGAATCCCATCTATTAAGATCTGTGTAAATCTGGATGAATGGGGGGGGGTAATTAAATTGGTATAGATTGTCCAGTTTCTGTGGGACCCAAATCTCCAAGTATCTCACCTTATCTTTTATCCATTTGAATGGTATCTTGGATGTAATGTTAGTGGAAATAGATACTTTCAGTAAGAGTACTTCAGATTTTTCCATGTTAATTTTAAAAATTGAAATTTGTTCATATTCACATAATAAACTGAGAAAATGTGGGATGGAGACCTCTGGGTCTGACATGTATATTAGGGTGTCATCCCCATAAAGCAAAATTTTACAAATATATTTTCCTATCTGGATTCCTCTAATCCCCTTATATTCCCAGATAGCCACCACAAAGGGCTCAAGACTGAGAGCAAATAATAGAGGGGACAGTGGGCATTCCTGTCTGGTACCCCTATGGATTGCCAGTGGGTCAGACATGGGGTCATTGACTCTTACCTTAGCTATTGGTTTTTCATAGCAGAGGGATACCCATTGCAAAAACTGACCCCCATCCCATAATGTTCCATCACTGTTTTCAAAAAATCCCAATTCAAATGATCGATTGCTTTCTCTGCATCGAGAAAGATTGCTAGCTGGGCAGAGTTATGTTTAGATTTTTGAGCCAGAACATTCAACAGTTTTCTTGTATTATCTGTTAGCAGTCTATGGGGTTAAACCCTATTTGGTCCTCATGAATCACTTGCTCAATATGTTTCTGTAGTCTTAAAGATAGAATTTGTGTTAACATTTTCAAATCCTGGTTTAATAGGGAAATTGGCCTGTATGCCTCGCACACATTCTTGGTTTATTTGGTTTTAGTAAAACTGCTATTAGTGCATCATTCCAAGATGGTGGGATATTTTTATCTACCAAATAAGTATTACATACCTGAACTAATATTTTGAGATTACTCGGATTAATTGTTTGTAGAAATCCGGACTGTTGCCATCTGGGCCCGGTGATTTTCCCGTAGGGAGTGATTTTATTGCTATCACTTCCTGTTCTATTACTGGGGAGTCCAATTCTTGCCTGACTAATAAGGATAGTTTAAGCAGCTTCAATTTGCATAGGAACTGGTTTGTGCAAGAAATTACCTCCTCTGGATGTTTATCTTCTAAGTATAAACCTTGATAGAATTTCTTAAATTGGATAGCTATATCCTTAAGGGTTTGTCCAGGGGTATTCAGGATCCTGTGCATTTTTAATACTAGTCACCCACCGAGATGCCTGCACCTTATGCAGCCTGTAAGTGAGGAGTTTAGAGGCCCACCCTCGTGTTCTGATATTTTTTATTTAAAAATCTGAGTTCCCTCTGCTCTCTTATTCTTCAACTTGTTGAGTTCCTCCATTAGTGAAAACAGTTTCTTGAGAATTGTCTTGGAAGTGGGAGCTTTTTTATTCTGGGTCTGTAAGTCAGCTATCTCTTCCAGTAATCTGTGATATGAGAGGAGTTTAAGTTTTTTTTTGTGCTGTAGCATGACTGATAATTTCTACTCAGATCACAGCCTTAACTGCCTCCCAATGGACAATATTGAACATTTCTGTGCTGTGTTTATATCATATACTTCTTGTATTTTCTCTTTGAGTTTATTTACAAAAGCTTTATTATTGAGCAAAAAAAATATTTAGTCTCCAGAGTGGCATATGGTCCGAGGGGACTAGTTGAATTTCCAATGATACTGTCACGTGATCTGAGAGTGTAAAATTATGAATATGGGATTTGAGAACTCTATATTTAAATTGCTGTTGTGTAAATAATAAATCAATCCTAGAGTAAGCTTTTTGGGAGGCCAAGTAAAAAGAATAATCTCGCTCACCCTGATGTTGAGTGCGTCATACATCTATTAGACCCATCTCCTCCACCAGGCTGTTTAAAGTTTGCGTGGCTTTCTTGTTGGTGGTAGCTTTACCAGATGAATGATCTAGAGCGGGGTTCACCACTGTATTAAGATCTCCCCTGAAGAAAATTTGACCTGGAGGTAATTGTGCCACTTTGTGAAATACCTGAGTCAGAAAGACCTCCGTATTGGTGTTGGGAGCATATATGTTAATCAGGTGCAAGTTCTCTCCTCCCAGCTCCCCTGAGATTCTTAAAAATGACCATCCATGCCTCCCTCCATTGCATTAATCTGAAGTGGAAGGCCCCTTTTAATAAGAGTAGCTACCCCTGCTTTTCTTGGATTGGAGGATGGGGAAGCTTCCACATGAGCCATCCATCTCCTACAGAGTTTCAGGTGTTACGTAGGCTGCTATGTGACAAGGGCGACTGCAGGACGGCGACCCATGGAAGGGTGAAAAAACACCAGGGTGACTGAAAAACAGTATGTTATTTAATGTGAGGGGCTTCACCCATGCATCCCCCATCATGGGGGGCTTTGCCCCCCACACCCACCTTACTTAGGATTTCTATACTGGTGGGGTGCAACTCAGACAAAAAGGGGAAATCCCAGGTCTCTCACATTGTCAGTGCCATTGTGCTATCGCCCTTACGACCAGTTGCCCACATCACAGGCTACTGTTCCGTAGTGTTCAGATGTGTTTCTTGCAAATAAATTATGTCCCCCCCCCAAACACTTCAATTGCCCCAACAATCAGGTCATTTTGATGGGGGAATGTATACCCATCACATTATATGTAATTAAAGGTATCCCTGTCATCTTGAGGTTGATTTATGATCCATCTAGAAACCATCTCCTGGGTATCCATGGGTCCCTCTGCTGAGCAAAAGTTAAGCGATGAGGCAAAGACTGATACAACATAGAACCATTATAACATACTGAGAACATTTTCCCAAAATAATAAACAAGAACTAGAAAAAAGTAGTAACTCCTCCCCCCCACCATTATATTTCCAAGGTGTGATCCCTATGCAATTAAGGCATTTGGGATGTAAATTTTGGATCCCCACTTCAATAGTAGGTGATAAGATCTGCCCTGTTATCAGTACAATAACAACAAGCCAGATACCTAAACCAATCGAGTGGTTAATGTCACCACTACTTTAGACCATGGGCTAAGTGCTGTCGAGTAGCTTGATGCCGCTACTCCGCGTTCCAGTCTTGGTTGAAATTTAGATTAATTATAATCCTCTTGATTACTAGAATAGAGAGGAAGACTATATTCCAGGATTACAAATGATGATGTAGTGAGAAGGAGAGGGGGAAATCAGGCAGTTATGAACCTCCGAGCCCCCGGAGTCAAATTAGCCTGAGGGGTGTAAGAAGGAGAGGACTGACATTAACCCGGGAGGTCATTTGGAGTCTTCCTTCTCTACCTGTCTGCCCTCTTAGAATTCATCCCTGTTTGTAGCTAAATACTGTAGTTTGTAGTGCCCCTGCCAACACGCAACCTTGGGGTTCCCATAAAGTATCCTACTATTAAATAGTCATATACAGGCAGGTCCCCACTCTGTTATGTTATCAGTTTCAGGGATAGAAATTGAGCAATTGTGAATGAATTACAACATTCAACCATTCTCTTTTAATTGTCTCCTCGTCAGGATCCCCCCCCACCCTATGCATCCTGTCTCCTCTCTTTTACCAGGCAACCAGGGAGTGACAAATGAAACTTATCTCTCCTATTAGTGCATAACCATTATTACTCATCATTGCATACAACTAGATAGAAAAGAACATTGTAGACATTTTTTTTTTAAACCCAATGACCAGAACCTATTAGTGGCCCCAAGTCAATCCAAAGTCAGTCACTCTTGATGGTAATCACCACCTTTTGTGCTGGTATGCCCAATGTCTTAACTAGGGTGTACATTCACCACTTGATGAGATCCCATAGTAAGAGGCTGATACCGCATTTCCAAACCTTACTGGTTTAATCCCTTGGTGGAGATTCAGGCTGGTTCCTTCTCTATGGAAGCTGTATCCTGGGACTGCTGCTGAGGAGAGGATCTTTGATTTTGTTGCAGCATATCTGAGCTGGCGTGTTGCAGAAGCCTATGAAGGTGTGGTGCCAAATATTTTGGGAATGGGCCTCATGCCATGGGCCTATTGCTGGCTGAAGCCACTGACCAGGTGTCTTGTCATATCTTCTTTTCGAGAGCCTCCATCTCCATATCCGGAAGTGGAATTCCCAGCTCATGCAGAAATGGTGCCGCCTTGATGAGAGAAGGGAAAATCTTAGGCCCTGCCTCCAGGAATAGCTTGAGTCAAGCTGGGTAGTTGATCTGGGCCCTAATTCCCTTCTTCTCTGTCAGATTTCTGATGATAGATTGAAGCCTTTACCACTCTGCTTGTAATGCTGGTAAGTAACCCTGGCCAAACATTATTTGACTCAATTGATATTTAAAATCCCAGTGCCACCAAGCTTCTTGTCGGATTAGATCATTTGCTTAGTAATAAACCATATGGATCACTAATTATCTGGGTCGGGCAGTTGGTGCAGTAGGACGAGGGCCCAGGGAGTGGTGCACCCTATCCATGTCACGATGGATATCTGATGGTAATGAAAGGGTTGATTTTAGCAAATATTGCACAAAGTCCACAACTGAAGGATATCCTTCTTCTGCACCTTTGGGCACCCGTGGATTCTAAAGTTATTGCACCAGTTTCTGTTTTCAAAGCCTTCCATCCTGTCTACCAGCTTTCATTCCTGTTGTAGTATGTAGAGCACCACTCTCTCAGTGGTCTCCTGGGCCTTTGCTACCTCCGTGACTTTACTCGTGTTGGAGGAGACTTTTTTATCCAACTGCCGCACATCTTGTCTTAAGTCAACTAATGATGAGTCAATTTTCTGCACTGTCGAGAGGATATTGTTCAGTACTTGCTCCATTTTTCTATGTGGTCTTTCTTCTCCTGTCGATATGTCTGAGGACGATATTGAAGGGGGCTGGGAACAAGACAGCTGTGAGGAGGACGTGAAATCCTCCATGTCAGCGCTAAGCAATAATTGCTTCATTTTTGTCTTTATCTGTTCCGGTTTCTGTTGTTTGTTTCTATTCTGCCTCTTAGACATCTGCAGTTTCAATTAGCACTGTTTTACCCCTGGTTGAAAGTTAGTTTGTGTGAGGATTTTTTTAATTTTTTATTTTATTAAACTGTAAGATTACAAGTACATTTGAGCAAGGACTGCTTATTTACAAAGGTTCCACAACAGAGGAGGTGGGTAACATATATACAAAGGTAGACAATGGTTTACAGTCTTAACACATTTTACAGTTAAAGTCATAAATTGTTGCTGGAATTCAGAGTGCAGCTTAAATAAGGTTTCAGAGTAGCAAAGCCAAAATAGAAATGTTAGGAAGGACAGTTTGGGTGTGCAGGGTAGTGGGGGAACCAGAAGAGGTAGGCAGGCGGACGTGCCTCTGTCGGAGTGATGGTTGGGGGTTGGAAGTAATGTAAGTGGAATTATGGAAGAAGGGGCAGATGCCTGTAGAGTGCAGTAGTGGAAGAAGGTGGTGTAAAAGAATGGGGAAGGGCAGAAGTGAGGTGGTGGGGGGCATGGGTAGGGCAGGAGGGCAGGTGCCATGAGGCGGTTATCTGTTAAAGGTTACTGGTCACAGTTCAGAAACAACCAGGGGGACGGAGAGCCAGTTATTTAGGAGAAGCAGTCACATTGTGAAGTTGAGGAGAGATAGTGTCAGAGATTCCTTTTGAAAGGTCCAAGCAAAGCAGAAGCCGAAGAAAGTGCTTCCTTGTTGAGGGTGTTGTACCACTGTGGCGACCTGTGCATAAATGCCCACTGGCCCATTGTGGTCCTTCACCTGGGAACCTGGAAGATTGACTGTTGGGTGCTATGTGTATGCTGAGTACTGTTATGGGTGGTAAGGGGCTTTTCAACCCCTGGAGGTATGAGCCCGAGGAGTACCTGGATAACAGGCAGGTCTGGTATTGTATTCAATAGTGTAAGGGACGCCAACCCACCTGGGCATACAGGTCACAGGTGTGTGTTTGATGGGCAGTGCCCGTTAGTAGTCTGCAGGCTTTGTTGAGCGACGCTGAGATCCGGCAGAGGGCAGTTGTAGAGGCAGACCCATAGATAGCAAGACCGTAGTCTATGACAGAAGTGACAGAGCTGTGAATAGCCAATCTATGGGCATCTGTAGTCATACAGTGCTTGTGCTTGTGCAGTATGCCAATTTGTATGTTGGCAGCCTTTGCTACATTGTCTATGTTATGAGCATATGAGAGGGTACTGTCCAGAGTGATGCCAAGGTACTTGAACTCAGAGACATGTTCAAGTGAAGTCCCCGAGTGGTTCTTGATAGAAAGGGGCAGAGATTTAAACTTGCTCCTTGCATGACAGAATGACATGACTTTAGTTTTGCTTTGGTTCAGGACGAGTTTATGTGTACTCAGTCAATCATCAACATGCTTAAAATCTAGCTGCAGCTGGTATTCCAGGAGTTTGGCATCATGGTGGCTTGTGAACATGACGGCATCATCCGTGTAGAGTAGTATTTTTTGCTGGCAGATGCTAGGGAGGTTGTTCAGAAACAGGGAGAAGAGTAGTGGTCCCAGTATTGACATCTGTGGGACTCCAGAGAGGACTGGCTTTTCATCTGAGGTGACACCGGCAATCCTAACGCATTGAACTTTGCCTTCGAGGTAGCTAGCAAACCATTGTAGTGCGTCATTGGAGAGCCCGATAGTAGACAGTTGTCTGAGTAGGAGTGTATGATTTACAGTGTCAAATGCCTTCGTTAGGTCAATAAATACTGCCCCCACACAGTTCCCTTGGTCAAGCGTGGCATGGATAAAACTTTTAAATTCCAGCAGAGCCGTGGTGGTACTATGCCCCTTTCTGAAGCCATGCTGCTCTGGATATTGAACTTCATACTTATCTTAGGAATTCAACTAACTGGTCCGAGACAATATGTTCCAGGGCTTTAGATAAGGGGGAGAGGTATGAAATGGGCCTGTAGTTGGTGTGTAGAGCCCTATCTCCGCTTTTATATTCAGGTGTGATGGTGGCCAGTTTCCAAAGTGAAGGGAATTACCCTAGTCTAAGGGAGAGGTTGAAGATCTTTGTCAGGGGTTCAATGATTTCTTCTAGAACCAGCGAGATCAGCTTCAGGTCCAGGGAGTCACCACTGTACCCAGTTTTGCGGATGGCCTTGCTGATATAGGTTCTGGCTACATGAATTGGTATCTCTTTAAAGAAGAACTGCGGAGTTGTGTGTAACTGTGGTGCGGTGTTTTGGGGTGTGGTGGGTGAAGGGGGGCATCAAAGAAGTTTGGTGGAAGGACACTGCCAAGGTTGGAGAATGCATTGTTGAAAGTGTTGGAAATAGTGCCAAGGTCAAGTGTTGGTATTCCATCGATGTTGAGCATAGTGGGTAGTGCCTTTGGATCATTGCCTGTGAGTTCTTTCAGATTATTCCAGAAGTTTTTACTGTTACACCAAGAGTTGGTTAGTGACTCCTTGAAATATTTGTTTTTAGCATTCCGAATTGCTCGAGTGCAGTCGTTTCTGGCAGCTTTATATTTTTGTACGTTCCCTTGTGTAGGTGTTGCTCAAGCACAGTACCAGAGGTGGTCCCTGTGTTTGAGCGGTGCCTCAAGCTCAGCAGTTATCCATGGGTTTGCCCTACCTTTGACCTTAATCTTTTTCAGGGGCACATAGATATCACAGGCCGCAGTGAAACGGTTGATGAACAAGTCCAATGCTTTGTTAATATCATTGACTGGTTCAATTGGTTCAATTGGATTAATTAAGATTTGTAGTTTGGACCATGGAGCTCTGACGCTAGGCTTTTTCACATCTTGGTGATGTCACCTGAAGTCTTTGTAGGTTATTTTGAAGCTATTGAGGAGAGCTCAGAGATTAATTATTTAGCTTCAAAATAAGCTACAAATTACTGTCAGTTATCACAGTCTCAGTTTAAACAGAATGGTTCTACAAGACCAGGCAGCATCCATGCAGTTTAGTTTTAAAGTCGAGCTCCAATTTTTTTTTTTTGCAGGTTGCTGCTGCTGCTCCCTACCTCCCATCCAGAGCCAGCCCAGCTCTCCCTGACTCCCTCCCTCTGTCTGTCATCTCTCTCTCTCTCACTGTTTTGTTTTCACTAGCTCTTAAAATAGCTTTCTACAAAAGCATGAACATCTTGAACAAACTGAATTGACTAAAAGTAAAACAAATCTGCAACCTCTGTACTGAGGAGCACTGTGTTGTGCACACTTCCTATCTCAAGCCAGTCAGAAGTGAACAGCATGGTGCTGGTGCTGCTCACATGCGCGCCTAGTGGAGAAGGAAGGGGACAGACTTAGAGGACGGACACAAACCATAGGTGGCTGCCAAGCCACCTAACTCCTTATTGGTGTGTCCCAGTTGTCAATCATTCGGGATTTGAACGGATGAGGGTCAGGGCACACATCTCATGCTGGTGGGACTGTCAGCTGACCTGGAGGTCGGTGGTCCCGTGCTCCTGTAGAGAAGTGCGATGCACTACTGCCACATCTCCCAATCAGCCACCAGCAGATAGGTCACTCAGATATTCTCAGAGTCATGAGAGCATGCCAGTCACTAGGCATGAACTTTACAGCTGAGGAGCTCGCCAAAAGAAAAGACACTTGTACATGTGCATTGCACCCTGTCCCTTGCCAGCACAGTTCACAGACTGCTCTGTAGTGCTCCTTATAATAAAGTTACAGCACCAGCAAGCATTGTACAATGCATAATTTCGAAGGGGGGTTGGGGGGCTATAGCCCTCTTAGCCCCCCCTCAGTTTGCCCCCAATTGTGGGTAATGCATCTCATGGGGATTAGCAGCCTCGTTGTTACTGTGGGTCTTGAATCTCACTGAAGTCTGACTCTGCAGCCTTATTGCGGGAGATGAATCTTATTGGAGTCGGCATCCTTGCTGTTATTGTGGGTGGCAAGTGTCAAGCCTCACTGGGGTGCAGCCTTCTTGTTATTGTGGGTATGGAATATCATTGCAGTTTAACTCTACAGCCTTCTTGTTATTGTGGGTATTAATCTACACCGAATCTGGAGACTTATTGTTACTGTGGGTAGTGAATCTCACTGAGTTTGCAGCCTTGTTGTTAGTGTGGTTTTCTGATCTCACTGGGGCTTGACTCTGCAGTCTTGTAGTTATTGGTGGTGTTGAATCTCACTGGGTCTGCAGCCTTGTGGTTATTGTGGCTGTTGAATCTCACTGGGGCTGGACTCTGCAGCCTTGTAGTTCTTGGAGTTAACAGATCTCACTGGGTCTGTAACCTTGTTCTTGTGGTTGCTGAATCTCACTGGTGTCTGACTTTGCAGCATTGTAGTTCTTGGTGGTGACAAATCTCACTGAGTCTGCAGCCTCGTTATTGTGGTTGCTGAATCGCACCTGGGTCTTACTCTGCAGCCTTATTGATTATTGTGGGTGTTAAATCTCAAAAAGATATGCAGCCTTGTAGTTATTGGTGGTGACAAATCTCACTGGATCTGCAGCCTTGTTACTATGGTTGCTGAATCTTACAGCATTGTCACACACATGCCCAGATATATAGTGGCACCAGCCTCAATGCTGCACTTCCTTTTTCCTGCCACTCAAGTGCAGTGGTTTTTCTTTCCTTGCCTGGGACCTAAACACCAGCTTTTTGTGCACAAATAACATTCTAGTCTAGTTGTCATGTTAATGCTTGACAGCATTTAGCCCACTATGTCAGTAAAGGTACTTGAACAGACCAGTTGCTCTGGCAAAGAGGTTGTGTCTGACCATCGCACTTCTCTCTGGGTGAGTGTATTGGTTCAGCTTCCAGCACTGTGTTCATTGCCAACATCATCGGCGCTGGGGCCAGGTTGGTATTATCCACTGCATCCATTGACTCCCTCTCCACCAGAGGATTAGAGTATAATCCAGATCTTACTACTGATTAATCTGATGATGATGTAGTGTCCCTTAAAACACAGAGGAACTAGTTGATGTCCAGACGGTCTTGGCAAGAAAGTCATTTGGTGCAGATTTGGTACCCTTTTTAAATTTCTAATCTGATTGGGAATTTGGGATTACTGTATGGTAGGAAAAGATGGTTTTACCATCTGTGGATTGCTGCCTCTACCCTGTGGCATCTGTCTGGCCATCTGATAATCCTCTGCTAGTGACGTAGCCTTCTCCCAATTTTCTATATGGTGTTCTTTGACCTAGAGTTGCAGATCTGTGGGAATTATATTAATATGTGCCCTGATGTTGGTGAACTGTGTTACTCTGTTGTCCTCTGGTTCAAGCCATTTAATGAGAAGTTCTCTGTCTGGTGTGCACTCCTGTGGATTGTTGACACTGTGGTACTTCTGGGTCTGAAATCTTTGTCTGCAGGTCCCTCCCAAGATGTCATGTCTTTTTAGCATTTTTTTTCACTGTGTCATAATGTTCAGACTGCACTGTCCATATTGCTGTATGCTACCAGAGCTTTACCAGTCTAATATGGTACAGTCCAAATTGCCCATCATTGTCTCAGCCACTGCTAGGCACTTGTGACCTATTCAAAAGTAATCAGGTACACTATAATATCATCAGTTGGACATCATTTTCTCAGTTTAATATCTTTAAGGGTGTTGGGGTCTTGTTGGCCTCCAACACATAAATCAATCTCCCAAGTCTGAAACTTGTAGGGCATTCAGCCATCACTGCTCTTGATGCTGCCTCTCCCTTTCCCTCTGTTTCTCAGTCTCTTTTTGTTGTACAGACCACCATTTGAAAAAGGCAGGCACAGCTTTGGTTTCTACTGCTGTCCATTCTTCTTCCTTTGCTGCACTGTTTTTTCAGTTGCTGTTTGACAGGTTGATCTTTTGTATGAACTGTCAGCCAAACCTCTCCCTTTGGTTCTTTGGTACTGGCTGTTGTGGGTGCTTTGGCTGACATTTACATAGTGGTTACTCCTGGACTTGTTGCTGTAGTGACAGGTGTATCTTTCTGCATTCTCAGCCTTCTACTGTGCTTCCCTGGTACCAGTTCTGGTTCCCACATACAACACTCTCAGTGTCAGAAAATGCACAGTGAAAATACCATTGGTGACACCAGCAGTGGTAGAGGAGTGCGTCATGAAGTACAGACAAACCATAAAAAACATTATAAGGTACAAATTACCACAATAGTAAAAATAACAAAAATATAAACTGTTGATGAGAATGACAGATTGTGAAAACTGATTTAACAGTTGCTTTACATCAGTTATAAACAGTAAGTTCAGGAAAGTCTTTAGTACTTTATATCTGCTCCAAAAATGTTGCTTATATTTTGTATCCAAATTGTAGACCCCCTTTCTAAGCAGTAGAAACTAATACCTAGCAGCTCCTGGTTATGCTGTTTGACCTGGTTAGGTTTTTCTTGCTCAAAGCTTCTTAGGCAGTCTGCCCCTTCTTCTTGGAGTCTTCAGAGACTACTGAGAGTCTCATCAGTTTGCAGCCTTCCTATGGTTATTAATTGTTTTTCTGATCTGAACACCTGTGACCATTTGTTCTTAGCACACGACACTCAGTCAGCTGCCCTTCCTGAGCAAAATGAAATAAACAAACAAGAAAAACAACTCTAGTTCAGTCTTGAAAGCATTAACCCCTTCATGCCTTTAGAGTTAATCTATTCTTTTAACAAACTCCCAGTTTTTAGAAAAAAGGCACAGTTTCACAGCCTGAGGGGCAGTTCACTTTCATTTAACAATTCTTAAGTGTGCTATTACAGACCCTGCAATTCTGATTTTATGGGGGTCTCCATGTACTACAGCAGAGAGGAGACAGGAAGAAAAGATAAAAGAAAGAAAAAACAAAAACAGCATGAGAAGCAAGATAAGCAAGCATGGGAGACAGAGCAAGGAATGGAGAGTGTTGTTAGTAAGGTTAATTGGAATATGCTGAACAGAATAGGATTTTGAGTTTTATTTTCAGAATTTAGAATTTTGGTATTCAAGGCCAAAATCTAAATCCAAATAACCACTGTCAGATGCGGATACAGAATCAGAATCCAAATCCACATCTTATTTCATCTGTTTGTTAAAAACTTGTACAACCTCCCCTCACCTGCTGCAAAGTGAGGACTTGGAGGAAATGACAGAAAAAGAGCCCTTCCCCACACTTTTACCCTCTTCCCCTTACCTTAAATGAGCAGTGGTGTCAGGTGGATCTCTTTCTGTGATGTCCCTTGCAGAGTCAGTGTTCATATGCTGCTGTCTTCTGTCGCCCACTTGTCTTAAAGTCCATCTTCTTACCATTATTCTACAAAGTTTCAAATCCCCCAGTAACTACCCAGCAAGATAAAGTTCAATACCCCGTCCCCCACCCTCACCAACTCCACTCTGTTACCTGGTTGTAATGTCCAACTTCCTGGTGCACCAATTTGGCAACCCATTTTCTTGAACCAATACATCAATTTACCAGAATGTTACCAAGGTAGAAGAGTACACTTCAAAACAGTGCTAGAGGTATGGGGTGACTGTATATCTCAAAATTCAGTTTTTCTACCATTTGTCAGACTTTTGGAGTATCTGAGTCTGACTCCAACTCCATTCCAAGTACAGAATACCATCTGCCTGCACTTACTACCTGCACTGAGAACATGAAACTGTTAGGGGGAGTCTTACTAGCAGTGGAGCACCACTGCAGGCTGCACTGTGTGGGCACCCATGAAGCTGATTTAACTCTGGTGGTGGGTAGCGGAAACAATGTAGGCATTTTCCAGTGTAGTGTAGACCCCCCCCCCATCATTCACAAGGTTTATTGTGCAGGGAGGTCTGCAGAAAAATAAAACCCTCTATGGATCATTGGTTGGTCAGTGCTGTCTCTTGGAGTGATGCATAACAATAAATGTAGACAGACACGATTGGGTCAGCATGGAACACTCCAAGGGCCAAAATGGAAATTATTCACAATGAATGGGAAAAGTAAATGCAGTTCATGGGACCACATCCATGGGATGGTTTAGCCATTCACCATAATGCAGCAGTAACTAACAGACACAGTGGATATGATATCTAGCAGCCTTTTCAGTGCTACACTTAAAGTCTCATTCCTTGCTCTGTTTTAAATGGTTTTAAGTTTTATACACTTTGGACTTGGTGTTTTCACTGGGGCTTGAGGCAACTAGCCTCAAGATTGATTGGGTTGTACAATCCAATCACTGCACAGTGAAGTTCCTGGTCGGGGCCCCCTGAAAGTCCTTCCCCTGTGGAGATGGTCAGCTATCGCCTGTTAAAGGGATTGTCCATGGAGGGACTATTGGCATTAGCTGATCTATCCAGTGTAGACACAGTGCATGTACAGAGGGTATGGGCAAGGCGGTGGCCGGATATAATAGTCTGTCTCTGGAGCACCTGATACTCTCACACTGGTCCGTGTATGACCCACATCCTCTCACTTGAGATCTCAGTGGTTTGATGGGGATCTCAAGGCAATGAAGATCAGGGGTCGGAAGTTAGAGCATTTTTGGTGGAGGACTCAGTCAGATGGGGACTAGCTGACCCTGTGTACTCATTATTCTGACTACCAGGGGGCGATCAACCATAAGAAGGCAGAGTTCCTGTTCAGGGAGATTTCTGCCAGGAGGAACTGACCTCCTTAGATTTATAGGACTGTCAACAGACTTCTCCAACCTGTCTGTCTACAGCCTAAAAAAGCCTTTTCAATCACTTTATATGATGAGTTGGCTTAATTCTTCTCAATGTCCACTATCTGGCAGGGGATCCTGTCAACAAACTGCACTGTGACTTGTGGTGATTGGCCTGGATGGAATGGGGGCACTCCGCCTATCTGGGAGAAGTTTAAACTGGTGGAGGTTGTCGAGGTCATTGAGGACATCTTGAAGCTGCAGCACATGTACTGTGAACTGGACCTGGCTCCAACTTGTTTCTTGATGAAATGCGTTGGTTCCATTGGCCCAGTGTTCACCAGGATTGTCCGGTATTTGCTGCTGGAGGAGGTCTTTCCAGAAGCCTTGAAAGAGGTTCTGGTGATGCCCCTTTTGAAGAAGCCATCTCTTACCCTGACATCCTGGCAAATTACCATCCTATCTTCAACCTTCCCTATTTGGGTAAGGTTGTTGAGAAAATCATGGTGCAGCAGCTCGAGGAACACCCGTGCCCTTTGACATCTATGAGCCACTCCAATAAGGTTTCAGAGCTAGGCATAGTACCAAAACAGCATTAGTTAGGTTGCACAGTGACCTCCTCAGGTAGAGAGAAAGGGGAAATAAGTCAATTCTTGTGCTCCTTGATCTCTCCTCAGCCTTTGATACTATAGATCATGGTGTTCTTCTTGATTGCCTCAGAGAGTACTGTGGACTCACCAGCACAGTCATTAGCTGGTTTGAATCCTTTCTCTCTGGCAGGAAGCAACGGATGGTGATGGGGAATTTCTCCTCCTCCCCGAAGATCCTGCCATGTGGAGTACCTCGGGGTTGATCTTGTCACCGCTGTTATTAGTAGTGTATATGCTGCTCCTGGGTGAGCTTATTAGGTGGCACAGTATGGGTTTTCACTGTTATGCAGATGATGCCCAACTGTACCTATCCTTTGCAATGGGCACATCGGATGTCGTGGAAGTACTTAACATCTGACTGACTGAGATCAATGATTGGATGTCCTCTAGCTGGTTGTGACTTAAGCTGGACAAGACGGAGGTACTAATGATTGGGTTGGATCTAGGGCATGACGGGAGTACCTCCAACATGGCTACTGGGTTAGTCCTGGGACCCACATTGTTGATGGCCTCCCCTAGGATGGGATATTTTGGTGTCATCCTTGATGATGGTATCACGTAATAATAGCGACCCAAAATGAGTGACTACAAACACAGCGACTCATTTTGGGCACTATTATTCTGGACTACCCTGCAGAATAACGAGGGTATGGGACAGCGAATATGGGGAAGGGCAAATGGCAGGGGGAATAGCGAGGGGAAGGGGAGGGACAGGGAAGGGGTTTTCAGGTACTGGAGTACCTGCTGCTGTAAGCTAGCCATGTGGCATGGTTGTGTGGGAGGCTAGCTCTGGCAGAGCAGGTACTGGGTTTGGGATCAGGTGCAGGTTGCGTTTTGCTGCAGCTGTGAGCTGTGACACTTAAATTTTTTCAAGATCTGGATTTTTCCCTCCTCTCTGACATGCACCCCCCTGGAAATGAGAATCCTAATTCAGGGGGGCACAGCCCCCTCCCCCACCCCACAAAACACTTTTTTAAATCTGGAAGTTGATCACCTTAAAGTGTATATTGGTGATTTGCTTTCGGAGATATACACTAGCCATAATAGCAATCACTGTTTTACGATCCTATTATGACATGGAACCTTGATGACAGACTGACACTTGAAGCTCAGGTGTCTGCTGCCATCAAAGTGGTTTCTAACACTTAGGAACATTGCCAGGATTAAACCCTAGTTCTGCCGAGGACCTGCCTTGCCGGTGCATGCCTTGTGACTTCCAGACTCGATTACAGTAATGTTCTCTACTTTGGGGCTCTGGAGTACCTTCACCAGCTGCAGTTGGTGCTGAATGCAGCTGCCAGGTAGCTGACTGGCCTTCCATGTCTAGCCATGTAACCCCGGTAACTCCGGGAAAGCTCTGCACTGGCTGTTTGTCAGGTGAAGGGTTATCTTCAAGGTGAGTTTACTCACCTATAAGGCCCTACACAGGCATGGCCCTGGCTACCTGGATGATCTCCTGACACCTGCCTCCTCAGTCCACTCCCTCTGTTCCTCGACCTGGGGCCTCCTTGAAGTTCCTAGAACCCGGTTAAGAACTTCTGGCGACTGGGCTTTCAGTGTTGCGAATCGGTCCTATGGAACTCGTTATCACCTGATGTCAGGGAGGCCCCATCGGTCGAGGTGTTCAAGAGTGGCCTAAAATCCATCTTTTTTCTGTGGCCTTCCTGGGGGTTGAGAGCTGACCAGCCCAGAAATGCTGAAAAATCTGCTGATTTGATACCATTTTATTATTTATTTGATAATACTGTTTATTATTTGTTTTATGTATAACATTTTTATCTGATAACTAAGCTTGTTGTTTGTTTTGTGTATGACGCCCAGAGGCTCTGGGATTGGGTGCCTTAGAAATAAACTTTGCCTTCATTTGCCAATATGAGATATGTTCTGTTCAGCAGCGTTGGGGTGCACCAATGTCCATCACTACTACCGCAGCAGCCCATTAGTGAAAACAATCTCTAACCATTGTTTCTGTTGCTTGGATAATGTTCTTTTAATGATGTCAAATGCAGCAGAGTGAAATATTTATTTATTTAAAACATATTTTACCAGGTAAGAAGCAGAGCCCAAGAGGCTCATTTCCAGTTGTGATGGGGGCACGGGGACATACCACATACTGTAACTGTAACTTTAAGGAATACTGATTTGACTAATTATCTCTTTCAGGTTTGGGCGGAAGACAATTCTTCTCTTCACATTTGTTGCAAGTACAATCTCTGGGATTGCTTCTGCTTTTTCCAATTCCTATCCAATGTTTGCTGCCTTGAGAACCCTTTCTGGGATGTCTCTCTCAGGAATGGCAATCATCTCCATGACTTTGGGTACGTTGCTTTAGTCACTTAATTCAGGTTAAATTTTGAATGGTGAGGGGTTGACTTAACTGGACACTGTGCAATGTTGTTTAGCAATGACTAAGAACCAAGCAGAATTCTACTCACTACATAACTGACTCAGGCCAGCAAACACCCAGCAGGCCTGCATCAGGTAGAAAAAGGTTGGCTGGTTTTTAAAGCAGTCTGTGCCTGCCCTCCAGAAGAGGCAATTGGACGTTGACCAGCTGAATGATAGGCAGGATAGATTCAGGCAGGAAAGTGTCCAATGCAGAAATTAGCTAAGTAGCAGTAAGCTGTTATATTACTTGTAATTCGCAGGAGCTAACTATGGGCAACTGCCTTTTCTGCTCCTTAACACCTTAGTGAATCTAAAAATAGTTTTTAATCACAGAAAGCAGGACTAAATATCATAGACTGGCGGACTGACCAAAGCAAGCCAACACCAAGCAGGACTGACTCATGGACGAAAACTGATCCAGGACAGACATCACCAATCAGGACTGAATCATGGACTATCAGGCTGACCCAGGCTAGCTATCAGCATGCAGGACTGAATCATGCACTGACATACTTGAACAAGTCAACACTCAGCAGTACTAAGATTATGGACAACAATTCGACCCAGGCAAGCCAGCACCAAATTAGGACTGAAACCCTGACAGACAGACTATCCTAGACAAATAAATACCAAGCAGAACTGAATCATGAACTGAAAGATTAACACTGGGAAGTCAAAATGCAGCAGGCCTGCATCAGACAGAACAAGATTTACCAGTGTTAGCCAACATCAAGAAAGACTGAATCCTAGACTGACTGACTGACCTAGGCCAGTATACAAGAAGCAAGACTGAATTAGGGACTGACAGACTGACCCAGGCCAGCACACAGCAAGCTGGACTGAATTAGGGACTGACAGACTAACTCTGGCCAGAACACAATGAGCAGGACTGAATTAGGGACTGACAGACTGACTCAGGTGAGCACACAACAAGCAGGACTGAAATAGGGACTGACAGACTGACCCAGGCCAGCATACAACAAGCAGGACTGAATTAGGGACTGACAGACTGACCCAGGCCAGCACACAACAAGCAGGACTGAATTAGGGACTGACAGACTAACTCAGGCCAGCCAATGCCCAGCAGGTTGAATTAAGGACCCTCTCCACATTGCGAACTCACTGAACAATGCATTCATGGACCTAAGTGGAGTGCTCCCGGCAGACTACTTCAACCCTCCCACCGTGAAATATCCTAATGGCAAACTAACTCCAACCAGCTACCTTCTGTTATCTTACTTTAAAGAAGTTTCCAAAACAGAGGCCAGAAAATACATGGAGAAGGTACTGGTGAAATCAAGACACAGCGAGGACACCCTGGACCGTAAATTTGTTGCCCTGAGTCTCGAAGAAAACCTGAGCCTCTTGACTTCAATAATTAACCTGTCTTTCCACCTCTCAAATTCCCCCAGCGATGGAGATCTGTGACTGTGACCCCAGTCCACAAACATGGGGTCTGGTCATTGTACAACAACTACAGGCAGATCTCCATACTCCCACCACTCTCCAAAGTGCTTGAACGGATTGTGGCAGATCAGCTTGTGGAGTACCTGACCCTGCACCAACTCCTTTGCCTGGAGCAGCATGGGTTCCGGGTGGGGCATAGCACCACCATGACTTTGCTGGAATATATGGGCTTCATCCACCAAGCTTTAGATCAAGGCCAGCTGGTAGGGGCTGCATTTATTGACCTATCAAACGCATTTGATACGGTGCATCATACACTCCTCCTCCTTGAGCAGCTAATCGATACTGGACTCTCTCCAGATACAGTTCAATGGTTCAACAGATATCTCTGCAATCGCTCACAGCTGGTCAAGATTGGGGACATCATCTCCAATAGCAGGCAGTCTGCTCATGGGTCCCACAAGGGTCAATCCTGGGGGCCCCTAATGTTCAGCATTTTCCTAAACAATCTCCCAGGCTCCTTCCCCAGTCATATGCTCCTGTATGCTAATGACACGATCATTTTCACCAGCAATCCTCACTCTGAGCACCTACAAGCGGACCTCCAACTTGGTTTCTCCTCCACCAAAGCTTGGTTTAAAGAACACAGACTACTACTCAACTATAAAAAAACAAAGACCATGATCTACTCCAGCTCTCCTAGTAGGCATAAGGACTTCCCCCGGTCTGTCAAGAATGACAGTGTCGACACACTGGATCTCGTACAACACTTTAAGTCCCTGGCTATCACAAGTGACTCTACCCTGTCTTATGCCCAGCACATAGATAATACTGCAAAGGCCATCAATTCCAGAATTGGGGTACTCTATCGTCACAAATACAAGCTAACAAATGAAGCCCTGAATCTGGCCATCAGTAGTTTAATTGTCTTCCTCATCGATTATGGACTGGCCATATATGGGACGGCAATGGACACTGCCCTCCGCCACATCTCTTTGGCACTAAATAAGGCCTGCCACCTCCTCACAGGTGCTGCGAGACTCACGCACACCTGTGAACTCTATGCTTAGGCAGGTTGGCTCCAATTGAAGAACAGAATTAAATACCAAACCTGCCTACTTGCCAAAAAAGCCTCACTAATTCTGCTGCCACCAGGAGTTCAGAACATGCTCACACAATGCTCAAGTGTTAGGCTGACCAGAGCTCCAACAGTCAAATCTTTCGCTAACCTAGATGCCGCACTGCATTGGCACAACATTCGTTCTTCTACCATGCACCCCACTTGATCAATGCTCTACCACCTGCAATCTCCAAATTAGCAACTATTGGTGCCTTTAAGCATAAGCTTCATCAGCACCTCATTGCTGAGGACAACTGTGACTGCTTCATCTAAGTTTTGGTGCATACAAGCGAAGTCTTTATCAGCACCTCATTATCAAGGACACCTGTGACTCCAAAGTAGCAACTATTGGTGCCTTTAAGCATAAGCTTCGTCAGCACCTCATTGCTGAGGACAACTGTGACTGCTTCATCTAACTTTTGGTGCATACAAGTGAAGTCTTCATCAGCACCTCATTATCAAGGACACCTGTGACTGCATCTGCTTATCCCCCTCCCATAGTAATCACCTGCTGCACTTAGATGCACCTCTTGACCCGGGGGCACCTCCCAGCCTCAGCACTTCACTGAATTTCACCCTGCCCCTGCCTACCCCCTTACACATCTCATGGCACACCTCTCCCTCTATTCCTCCACTATGTCATCTTCATCTGTCACCTTCTCTTTGTCTATCTTCTCCAGGGTGTTTGAACTCACAGCTGCAGGCATATGTTGTACAATGCCTCAGCACTGTCTACTTGTGTGAACCTTTCTGTAACTTACTGTACCATCTCTGTAAATGTATAAATTGTTTTTCTCTGCTATTTTCTGTTCAACTGACATGGAACCTACAAAAGAGCATCTATTCACAGGTATTATCCAAGAACACAATAAATAAAAATAGATAAATAAAACAGGATGACCCTGGTCAGTCAATGCCCAGTAGAATGAAATCAGGGAGTGACAGACGAACCCAAGCAAGTCAACAACCACCAGAATTGTATCAGGCACAGAAAGACTGGCCCTGGACAGCAAATATCCAGCATGACTAAATCAGGAACTGTTAGACTAACTCAAACTAGTCAACACCAAGCAGGTCTGATTCAGGCAGAGATAGGCTGACAAAGTCAGTTAATACTCATAAGGACTTAATCAAACTTACAGACTAACCCAGGCAAGCCAACAACAGACAGGACTGAATCAGGGAACGACAGAATAACCCGGGATAGCATACACCCAGCAAAACCTAATCAGAGACTGATGGACTAACTCAGGCAAGCCAACACCCAGTAGGACTGAATCAGGCAGAGGCAGGCTGACTGAGGCCAGTCAACAACCAGCAGGTCTGATCAGTCACAGACAGGTTACTCCCAGCTAGGCAACACCTGGCAGGATTAAATCAGGAACTGGCAGACTGATCCTGGCAAGCCAACACCCAGCATGACTGAATCAGGGAGAAAGAAAAACAGAAATGTACATGTCCACAGTACATTTTAATGGAAATGCTACTGGAAAATTGCAAAGTCCTACCTAGACTACAAAAATTGGTTCTTTCTCCAGTTTCATTACTTGTTGAATTTTTGATACTATAGTACATGTTTGGAAAACAGCACTCATTACTTTAGATATTGTAATCAGCCAATTGGAACTGATGTATTAACGATATGTAACCCCAGTGTCACCCTGGGTTACTAGACCAGTTTACAAGAGTATCTACTAAAAGTGTTGTTTTAGTGTTTTTACTGTCTTCTGCAGCAGAGTCTTTCAAATGTTTAACAGTGTACTAGAATCCTATGCAGTGAAATGGGTTTCTTTTTGTTTAGTCACTCTGGGTTGCAAATGTTTAACACTTTCAGGTCTTCCCTGACACCACTGTCAGTCATCCAGGCAGAGCTGCCAATGGGAGGAACTCTTGCAGCAGCATAAGCCACAATAGAATGTTACTGCAGGGAGTTAGTGGCTCACTCAGAGAACTGTGGGTAAGTCTGACAGAGGAGTTGCAGTGAGAGGTCCCATCCCTCTTCTGTCCTGTTTCAATCCCTAGTTCGGTCCTGGAGTAGCTGTGTATCAAGTCATGTCAAGACCATCTCCAGTGGTGTACCCCTGTGTGGGCAAAGAGCTTTTCACACCTGGTCATAGGAACTGTGACTAAATGTGTAAACATCCTTGAATTGAGAGACTTCTGCTTTGTGTGGCAACCCAGTGTTGACTCCTCCAGGATGGTCCCAAAGGAAGGGTGTGTGAGGGTTTGGAGGGAAGAAACTCCAGTTTGTCTGACAGAATGTTTGAAGCAGAACAGTCTGGTTGTGCCTCAGTGGCAGTTTCTGTAGTGGACGGAATGGATCACCCTGACTTCAACAGTGTTCCTGCCTGTCAATCAATCAATCAATCAAATCTTTATTTATTCAGGCGATCATCATTGAGCAAGGCTCATTTACAAGATGGACCTGATAAGGTCAAGGTTCGAGTTGGTGCACAGCAATTACATCACATACTTATGAGACAGTTATACATACAGAAACAAGAAAATGTTATTTATAACACAATAATATACAGAGAATTCACATGTTAAAGCTTGGCAAGAGAAAGTTAAACTAACATCTACAATATGTACAATACATATATATCTTAATGGAGAAAAGGGAGCATGTGAGGAGGAGGACCCTGTAAAGGCATCTATCCTAAATAGATACTTTTGCTCAGTATTTACTGAAGAGAAGGTAGGGCAGGGCCCACAGCTCAGCATCATGGACACAGGGGGGAGGGAGGTGAGCACTACTCCCTTCACAAAAGAAAGGGTCCTACAAGAGCTTGCTAAGCTCAGGGTGGATAAGGCAATGGGACCTGATGGCATACATCCCAGGGTACTTAAGGAGCTAAAGGAGGAACTGGCAGAGCCATTAGCAGAATTGTTTAGTGAGTCCCTGAGCACAGGAGAGGTCCCAGAAGACTGGAGAAAGGCTCATGTGATCCCACCCACAAGAGTGGTAGCAGGGAGGGAGGCGGGAACTACAGACCGGTCAGTCTTACCTCAGTAGTGGCGAGATTATGGAGGCACTCCTTAAGGAAAGGATAGTGCAACACCTGGAATCCATAGGGGCACAGGATCCAAGACAGCATGGGTTTACAAAGGAAGGTCCTGTCAAACTAATCTCATAGATTTCTTTGACTGGGTAACCAGAGTGGTGGACCAAGGGGAGCAGTTGATGTCGCCTACCTTGACTTCAGCAAAGCTTTTGACACTGTTCCACATAGAAGATTGATAAATAAGCCAGGTAGGCCTGGGTGGTCAGAAGTTGGTCAACTGGGTGGCAAACTGGTTGACTGGCAGAAAACAGAGAGTGGTGGTAAATGGTATACAGTCAGAAGAGATGCAAGTCACAAGTGGGGTACCTCAGGGATCAGTCCTGGGGCCAGTCCTATTCAACATCTTCATTAGTGACCTCGCAGATGGACTAGAGGTAAGGCTTGTCTGTTTGCAGATGACACCAAGATCTGCAACAGAGTAGATGATCCAGATGGGGTGGGCAGAATGAGAGAGATCTGGATAAACTAGCAGAATGGTCAGAAGAGTGGCAACTGGGATTTAATGCAAAGAAGTGCAAATCATGCACATAGGGAAGAGAAACCCTGAAGCCACTTATAGGCTGGGAGGGAGTTGCTAGCAGTCACAAAGGAAGAAAGAGACTTGGGCATCATCATCACTGATGACCTAAAATCATCAAGCAGACCTCTAAAGCAGTAGGTAAGGCTAGGGGGTGTTAGGGTGTATTAGTAGGGTATGTCACAAGTCGTAGAGGGAGGTAATAATCCCTCTGTACAAGACATTGGTTAGGCCCCATCTGGAGTACTGCGTGCAGTATTGAGGCCACACCTTCACAAGGACATTAATCAAATTGAGGCAGTCCAGAGAAGGGCAACCAAAATGGTGCAGGGACTGCATCAGAAGACATATAAGGACAGATTAACGAGCTCAATATGTATACCCTTGAGCAAAGGAGGAGAGAGGTGATATGATCGAGACATTTAAACACCTTAAGGGCATAAACAAGGTGAAAGAGTCTAACATGTTTAAATATAAGAAAATAGCAGGACAAGAGGACACAGCATGAGATTAGAGGAGGCCGATTAAGGGGAATGTGAGGAAATTCTTTTTCACAGAAAGGTGGTAGATGCATGGAATGGCTTACCACAAGAAGTGGTGGCTATGAATACAGTGCAGGGCTTCAAACAGGCATGGGATAGGCATAAGGGAGCAATACAAATGATTATGAATAGATAGGTCACTGACAGAGCAAAGGCCGATGGTACATTTATAAGGTAGAAAAAGAAATGGGCAGACTGGATGGGCCTTGCGGTCCTTATCTGCCGTCAACTTCTATGTTTCTATGTTATCACAATGAGGGCCATGACAGACACTCACATAATGAGTACAAGGATGGTGAAGGGAATATTGGGTGCCATATACTGGCGGTGTCTGGCTGGAAGGAATATGCCATATGTGATTGGAATAAGGTTTTGTGGATGACTATTCTATCTCTAGCAGTAGCAACTGCATTTCTCTGTGAAGAAGGCTGTACAGTGCTGCTAGAAGGATGTAAATGGAATGATAATGGACAGTTTTCGGGATTTTTGTAGGGCGTTCCATGCTATGGCTAGAGAGTAGCTGATTGCTGCCCTCCCTATTTTGGTGTTGACTTTGGGCAATTTGAGCAGGATGATATTGTTGCTTCTTAGGGCATAGGAGCTGGGAGTGGTCAGGTTGAAGCAGTCCAGGATATAGCTTGGGAGTTTTTTGATAAAGCTCTGTAGATCCATAGAGCTGCATTTCTGCTCCTCCTGACATGAAGGGAAACCCATCCAACTGAATCATAGAGAGAACAATGGTGAGTATTATATGGCAGGTCTGTAATGAACCTTATTGCTCTATGGTATAAGGTATCCAACTTTTGAAGGTAGGGGTGGAGCAGTGACTATAGAGGAAGTCTCGTAGTCAATGACTGATAGAAAGATGGCCTGGACTAATCTCATCTTTGAATCTCTATTAAGGAAGGGTTTTAATCTGTAGAGGAGGCCAAGCCTTATGAAGCTTTTCAGCAGTTGTTCTAGATGCTGAGTAAAGTCAAGTCTGTTGTCAATCCACACACCTAGGTATTTGAAATTTTCAACATACTCCAGATTTTCTCAAGTATAGTGCATATCTGGGGAGACTGATTGAAGAGGATGTGTTGGTGGAGTTTTGGGTTGTGAACATCATTGCTTTGGTTGTCTTTGCATTTAGCAGAAGCTTTTTCGAGAAGCTGATGTTGTAACAGGGAGAATTCTGCTTGTAGGATTTCATGAGCAACTTTAGGTGAAGGGTTGCTGACATACAGTACAGTGTCATCAGCAAAGAGATGTACTGATGACTTGGTAGGGTTGAATCAATTTTATTTATATAAATGGCAAAAGGATAGGACCCAGAATAGAGCCTTGGGGACTCCTCTTGACAGTGGTCTTAATGGAGAGAGGTCACCTTCAGCTTTACCTGCTATGATCTACCGAGAGTAGCATCTGAACCACTTATGGGAGGATGGATCTAGGCCAATGGAGTGTAGGGATGAGAGTAGCAGTTCATGGTCCACAGTGTCGAATGCTTTGCTCAGGTCCAGGAATACTGCACAGACATTGTTCTTTTTATCCAGTTTGGTTTGCCAATCATTGGTGACCTTCGCTAATGCAGTGATAGTGCTATGTTTGGCCCTGAATCCAGATTGAGCTGAATTTAATAGATTAGCATTGTCCAGATATTCCCTTAACTGAATACTCACTAATTTCTCCAGCATCTTGGATAACACAGGTAGGATGGAAATGGGCCTGTAGTTATTAAGATCCATAGGGTCCCCTGATTTTAGAAGGGGGACCACTTGGACTGTCTTCCACAGTGTGGGAATAGAGCCAGAGTTTAGGGAAAGGTTAAAGAGGTGAGTTAGGGGGACTGCAAGCACATGACACGCAATCTTTAGAAAGAATGGGTCCAGAAGATCTGGTCCTGCACTTTTTTTGGTATTTAGATGCCATAATAGATCCTCAACTTGTTTCAACAGTATAGGTTTGAAGCTAAAGGAGGAGTCAACTCTTTGTTCACCAGTATGGTGGGAGCTTAAATGATCCCTTAATAGGTTAGCTGGGGAGGAGTCAAAGGCAAGGCCAGCTGTTGTGAAGTGGTTGTTGAATGCATCCAGGATGTCCAATGTGCCAGTAATGGGGCCATAGTTACTGTGTAAATGGGTTGGAAGGGGGTTGTTAACATCCTGGCCCATCATACCCTTGATGGTACCCCAAAATCTAGCAGTATTATGGTAGGAGGAGTCGAGCTGGGCCAGGTAGTAGGCAGCCTTTGCATCCCTAACTTTCCTAGTGCATTTATTCCTGGCTTTCCTAAAGATCATCCAGTCCATGATATTCTTAGTTTTTCTTGCTACTTTCCAAAGTTTATCTCTCTCCAGCAGTGCAGCTTTGAGGTCAGCTGAAAACCAGCGACAGGATTTGTTTTTTATTCGGATACTAGAGATTGGGGCATGGATGTTAAGGGCATTTAATATAATGCTGTTTAGCACTTGCTGAGCTTTTTCTACAGAATGTGCAAGATAGAACTTTTGCCAGTGTGGAGAGTAGGCTAGATCATGCAGATATCCTTCAATATTGATGTTTATCTTGGATCTCCTCATGAGGAATTTTGCAGGATCTGTTTTAATGCTGTTGGATCTTACCCTTGCGATGGGGCAGTGGTCACTTATGTCGCATAGGAGCACTCCAGCATGTGTGCATAGATGTGGTTTACTCACTAGTATGATGTCAAGTAGAGTACTGTTACTACTATTCCTTGCATTTAGTCTTGTTGGTTCATTAATTAACTGTGTGAGCCCATAGGTGTCACAGAATGATACCAGAGGTGTAGCTGCCTGGGTGAGCCAGTTGAAATTCAGGTCCCTATGATAATGACTTCTTCAGTACAGGACTTGACCAGGTTTCCCAGGTGGGATAAGAGCTTGTGTTCAGCAGAGGGGGTCTGTAGCATCCAATTAAATGGAAAGCTGCTGTATTGGGGAGAGAGACTTTAGAGATAGACACTCAAATTCCTTGGGCATAGATGTTGCAGCAGTACAGGATACAACTAAACCAGCTTTTACATATATGGCTACTCCGCCTCCCTTGTTTGGCGATCAGCTCTGAATAGCTAATAGTTAGGTAGGTTAACTTCCCTGTCCATTGTGGTGGTCTTGAGCCATGTCTCAGTTATCACAAGAAAGTCTGGCAAGGTATGGGCAACCCAGGATTGTAGCAATGTAAATTTTTTCAACAGACTGCATACATTAATATGCAGGAAACTGAGGCCTTTAATTGAGGATAGGTCTGAGGGAGAGGTGATGCTTTCAAGAGGTCCAGGGTTGATTGCTACATTACCAATACAGAGCAACAAAGCCTGTGTGGAGAAAATGTGTTTTGTGAACCAAAGTATTCAAATCCTGTGAGGACATGCTCTGTTCAGGCTCCAATCCCAGAAGCAGGATGGACAAAGAGACTTTTGCTTGATCCCTAATGCAGGGGCCTTTCATAAGTTTCATAAGTCAAGTCAAGCTTCGGGACTTTCGTCCATAATGCTCACCATTTGGTGTTTTAAAATGCAGTAGTCTTATCATATAGATGTTTGTCAAGTCTAGACTTGAACATGTCCATGCTAGAACTCCCCACCACATTTATCGGCAAGTAATTCCATGCAGATACCACCCTTGCAGTGAACCAGTGCTTCCTTAGGTTAGTATTCCATTTAGGCAATTCTAATTGCATGCAATGCTTACGAGCGCTAGACCAGCCTATTCTATATGACATTTTTAGATCTTCTCTTAATGTAGCATCTTGTGATATCCTAAACATCATACATAGGTCTCCTCTTAGTCTTCTATAATATAAGAATATAAGGAATTTTCTTCTATAATATAAGAATATAAGGAATATAAATTAAGTTTGGTTAGTCTCTCCTTGTAAGACAGATTTTTTAAGACAAACACTGATCTTGTCGCTCTGCGCTGAACACTCTCCATTCTCACAATATCCTCTCTGTACTGTGGTGACCACAATTGCGCACAGTACTCCAGATGCGGCCTCACCAATGCTCCATACAATGGAATGATCACATTTTCATGTCTGCTAGAAATATGTCTCAAGATACAGTTTAAACTCTGATTAGCCCTTTTAACTTGTTGTTTACAATGTGAACTAAACTTTAAATCTGATGTAATATTGATACCCAAGTCTCTCTCTTCAGTTGTTGTTACCAGGATATTATTCCCAATATAATACATATGTTTGTTGTTATTACGACCCATATGCATGATTTTACATTTAGAAATATTGAGTTCCAATTTACTAATTCTAGTCCACTCATAAATTTCGTTTATGGCCTGTTGCAAGGAAAGTGCCTCTGTTGTTGAAGTCACAGTTGATCCCAGTCTACAATCATCAGCAAACTTAGAAATCCATATATGAGGATTGCTGAGCTGCAATGATGAAATATAGACACTAAAGAGACAAGGTCCCAACACCGAACCCTGAGGCACCCCACTAGTGACCACAGACCATTCCGACTTCACACCCTCAACCACCACTCTCTGCTTTCTGCCCATCAACCTTTTAGCTATCCACTTTATAATATTACTATTAATTCCCGTTTTAATCAGAATTTGTATTAATTCCTCATGAGGTAGTTTGTCGAACGCCTTTGCAAAATCCATGAAAACTACGTCCACCGGTTTGCCGTTATCCAATGCTACGTTAATATTTCCATAAAAGGATAATAGATTAGTTTGACATGATCTAGATTTAATAAAGCCATGTTGTACAGGATCAGATAATTTATTTGTTGTTATATAATCAACTATGATATCCTTTAAAATACCCTCCATAACTTTACCCAATAATGACGTCAAGCTAATAGGCCTAAAATTGGCTGAGTCAGATCTTGGTCCTTTTTTATGGAGAGGAACAACCAAGGCATTTCTCCAAGCTTGAGGGACTTCACCTCTGTCTAAGGATGCTTGATATAAAAAGCTCAGTGGTTCTGCCAGATGATCAGCAAGTTCTTGTAAAATTCTAGGGTGGATGTTATCAGGGCCTGGAGATTTATCAATGTCTAGTTTACTTAATCTGTTCTTTACCTCTGCAGATGTTATTTTAATATTTCCAACTAAGGGAGTTGAAGTGTCAAAAATAAGAGGTGTATTACCAGGATTAAAAACTGAGCAAAAATATTTATTTTGTATGTTAACTGTTTCTTGCTCATTAAGCGTACCACAGTTGTTGTCTTTAAAGGATCCCAGTATTGAGTGATGAGTCTTTTTGCTATTAATATATGAAAAAAACGATTTTTTTTATCTTTAATTTTGTTGGCCAAGGTAAATTCTTGCTGAGCTTTTGCTTTTTTAATAGTTGACTTAAGTAATTTAGCATGTTTATTGTATGCCAAATAATTCTTCTGGGTTTTATCTTTTATGTATTTCTTGAACAATCTGTCTTTATTATTGATTAAACGTTTGATTTGTTTATTCAGCCATCTAGGATTAGGTTTTATACCATTCATTTGTTTAGATTTAATAGTTGGAATATACTTGGTAATTAACTGATTAAGCTTATTAAGGAACACAATCCACATATCCTCAGTGTTTTTACCTTCAAAAGCCTCAAACCAGTCCCACAATGCCAGATCTTGCCTAATACAAATGAAATTTACTGTTGCTAAATTTAATTTAATTGCTCCTTCAAATTTGGAACATGAATTATGAGTCTGCTCCACTGCTCCTATTATACACTGGACTTTAGAATGAGTGCAGCTTACCCAGGGAGGCAGAATCTGTACCTTGTTAATCAGATCACTCACATTTGTCAATATGAGGTCCAGAACATTATTCCTCTGGTATTTTCATGTACTAATTGTTCTAAACCCAGCTGTTCAAATGCATCTAAATATAATTGTTCAGTTTTGTTACCCGTCTTTACTAACTTCCAGTCAATGCATGGGAGATTGAAGTCTCCCAACACTATTAGATTGTCCTCTGGATTCAAGCTAGGAAGCAAATCAAGAAAGATAGCATCTTTATCATGTGTATTAGATGGTGGTCTATAATAAAGGCCAATTATGACTTTGGGGCAGCTAGACGGTGTGCTTGGCCATATGGTTTCAGCTTCAAGGTTGTCGTGGTAATGTGTATGCATTTGATGGATTGATGTACATATATTGCAATGCCCCCACCTTTTCTGTAAGATCTAGACTTATGGAAAACGTTGTAACCAGGTATTGATTTCTCCCAGGAGTCATTATTATCCCACCATGTTTCTGTAATACATGCTATATGTATATCATGTGATAACAAGAAAATTTTAAGTTCTTCATATTTGTTTATAAGACTTCTAGAATTTATAAGTAAAGTTTTCCATCCCATAATCTTGGTATGATCCAGTGGTGTGTTCATGATTGGGTGCTTTACTGACATGGACTGCCCCCCTTGTGCCAGTTTAAATGGAAATCAATCCCTTTGTTCAGTTTCCTGCCTAAAATCCTGGAACCTGCTAAACTAAGGTGCAAGCCATCAAGTTTAAATAAAGATTTATTACAAAATGTATTGGAATTATCCGTAAAGCCTGGTTTGTTATTTATACAAAAGGTCCTTAACCAGTCATTTGTTAACTTAATTGCTTTATTTTTATAACTTGAGTACCCATATGTTGGTAAAACACCAGAAAATATTAAATCTCCTCCTTTCTGTTTGATCCTTGTTGCTCTATCAGTTATTTTATTTTGAAATGCATTCTGGCTAGTTTTATATATATCATTAATACCAATGTGTACTAAAACTAGAGGGTTCTTTGTATTCTCCATCAGCCCATCCAATAAAGTTGACACATCACTTGCTTTAGCTCCTGGAAGGGTGCTAACAGTAGTGCTGGTTTTCCTACCCTCACAAACCACAGTATCCACTCCTCTGATAATTGAATCTCCTATGACTATTATATCTTTAATTAGGGCTTTTTCAGATATCAGTGTGTTTTGATTATTAGTCATAGCATGCTCCTGTTGAGAACACTGGGGATTGTGTTCAGAGTCATCTCCAGAGTCTATATAATCTTGTAAACAATCAAACATGTTGTGAACTGGTGTAGTATATTCATTGCAGGTGATACAACACTTCTTTAGTGTTTTTTTAGGTTTTGTCCATGGGGTGCTAACCACAGGTAAAATAGGCATATCCTCCCCCCTCACCTGACTTAGATTATCCTCTTCCAAAACGCTCCTAGCTTTAATGTTAGAATTTTGAATTTCAGGCACTGTGATGTCTTGTACAGCTTGATCTATAAATCTCTCAAGACAGGTAATTTCTTTTTGGGTCGCTAATCTTTGTGATAGATTTTCAATTTCCATTTGTAGATTAGCTATTAGTACACAATTTTCACACACATACTCCTTGCATGCTGGTGCCTAGGCAAACATCTGGCAATTGATACAAATTCTTTTAGGTTTGATGCCACGCCTACCCTTATTTTGTGACATCCTTCGATCTTTTATCTATGATTTTTTACAAATAATAACTTGTACCAAGCGTTTGTGTCCCTGTACTCTGTGGACTCAGCGGACACAGCAGACACGCGCAGACGCGCATGTCTCTGCGCGCGGAGCCACGTGCGCCCTGCACATGCTCGCCCTGCTCGCTGCAGGGCTGATTTTAAAGTGAAAGTTCGGGGCTGTAATTAAAATTAGCCACTCAGCTCCTCGTACCCAAATAGCACAGCTGTAGGCAATGTTTAGAAAATAACACTGTGCATTTTACACTCATGCGTGAAAGAGGCAAAATGAATTAGAATTGCACATAAAAGCCCATAAAATAGCACCGTAAACCAGTGCTCTCTGCCTGCAGTTATTACAGGGCTCCTCGTATACACAAGCACTCAGTAAGTAATTCAATTAGGTATAAACCCTCAGACATTTGCCCCAGAGTGTAGTTATGTGAGCACAGTATAAGTTCGCCCGCTCGCTGCAGGGCTGATTTTAAAGTGAGAGTTCATGGGGTGTAATGAAAATTAGCCACTCAGCTCCTCGTACCCAAATGGCACAGCTGTAGGCAATGTTTAGAAAATTACACTGTACGTTTTACACTCATGCGTGAAAGAGGCACAATGAATCAGAATTGCACATAAAAGCCCATAAAATAGCATAGTAAACCAGCGCTCTCAGCCTGCAGTTATTACAGGGCTCCTCGTATACACAAGCACTCAGTAAGTAATTCAATTAGGTATAAACCCTCAGACGTTTGCCCCAGAGTGTAGTTATGTGAGCACAGTATAAGTTTGCCCACTCGCTGCAGGGCTGATTTTAAAGTGAGAGTTCACAGGGGTGTAATGAAAATTAGCCACTCAGCTCCTCGTACCCAAATAGCACAGCTGTAGGCAATGTTTAGAAAATTACACTGTGCGTTTTACACTCATGCATGAAAGAGGCACAATGAATCAGAATTGCACATAAAAGCCCATAAAATAGCACCATAAACCAGCGCTCTCTGCCTGCAGTTATTACAGGGCTCCTCGTATACACAAGCACTCAGTAAGTAATTCAATTAGGTATAAACCCTCAGACGTTTGCCCCAGAGTGTAGTTATGCGAGCACAGTATAAGTTTGCCCGCTCACTGCAGGGCTGATTTTAAAGTGAGAGTTCACGGGGGTGTAATGAAAATTAGCCACTCAGCTCCTCGTACCCAAATAGCACAGCTGTAGGCAATGTTTAGAAAATTACACTGTGCGTTTTACACTCATGCGTGAAAGAGGCACAATGAATCAGAATTGCACATAAAAGCCCATAAAATAGCATTGTAAACCAGTGCTCTCTGCCTGCAGTTTAGTTATTACAGGGCTCCTTGTATACACAAGCACTCAGTAAGTAACTCAATTAAGTATAAACCCTCAGACGTTTGCCCCAGAGTGTAGTTATGCGAGCACAGTATAAGTTTGCCCGCTCACTGCAGGGCTGATTTTAAAGTGAGAGTTCACGGGGGTGTAATGAAAATTAGCCACTCAGCTCCTAGTACCCAAATAGCACAGCTGTAGGCAATGTTTAGAAAATTACACTGTGCGTTTTACACTCATGCGTGAAAGAGGCACAATGAATCAGAATTGCACATAAACGCCCATAAAATAGCACTGTAAACCAGTGCTCTCTGCCTGCAGTTTAGTTATTACAGGGCTCCTTGTATACACAAGCACTCAGTAAGTAACTCAATTAAGTATAAACCCTCAGACGTTTGCCCCAGAGTGTAGTTATGTGAGCACAGCCTTCTTGGACTTTTGTGTATAGTGCAATGGACTATGAACCCTTTGTGTCTTCTGCATCTGCAGCCCCAGCGGGCAAAAAGTTGTTGCTTAGAAACATAGAAACATAGACTTTGATGGCAGATAAGGACTGCTTGGCCCACTCAGTCTGTCATTTCCCTACCTATTGGATAAGCTGCAGATCCTAGTTAACCAACAGCCTACTTCCTCCTATCCCCCACTATAATTGCCTTATGTCTGTTCCATGCATTCTTGAATTCCCCTGTTTTTGACCTCAGGACCTCCTCAGGAAGGTCATTCCATGTGTCTACCTGTGTGAAAAACACTTCCTCACACTGCCCCTGAGCTGTCTCCCCTCTGTCTTCAAACAGTGCCCTCTTGTTTCTGCACATCTCTTTTTCTGAAAGATGCTACCCTCTTGGACTTTCTTGATTCCCTTGAGGTACTTGAAAATTTCTATCATGTTCCCCTCTCCCTCCTTTCCTCGATAGTATACATATTAAGCTTCTTTAGTCTCTCTTTGTATGGTTTATGGTGCAGATGCTGCACCATTTTAGTTGCCCTCCTCTGGACTGCCTCCATCCTGTCTATGTCCTTGCAGAGATGGGGTCTCCAGAACTGCATGCAGTATTCCAGATGGGGTCTCACCAATTGTCTGTACAGAGGGATGACAACTTCCTGTTTTCAACTGGTGATACCTCTCACAATACATCCCAGTATCCCCCTAGCCCTCCTTACCGCCTTCTCACATTGCCTGCCTACCTTAAGGTTGATTGATACGACTACCCCCCAGGTTCCTTTCCATTTTGTTACTGTTAGTACCCCCCCCTCCCACTGTGCACTCTTCCCCTGGGTTTTTGTTTCCCATGTGCATTACTTTGCACTTCTTTGCATTAAATCTAAGCTGCCATACTTCTGACCATTACTCCAACCTTGCCAAGCCCCTTCTCATCCTTTCCGCCCCCCTTGTGTATCGATCCTGTTACAGATCTCTTTGTCATCTGCAAAGAGGCATACTTTTCCTTCCAGTCCATCTGCAGTGTTGCTTATAAAGACATTAAAGAGGACCAGCCCCAATACTGAACCCTGCAGTACCCCATTAGTAACCCCCCTTTTGTTGGAGTGGACTCCCTTTACTATTACCACACTATTGGGTTCAGCTTCACGGACCCCCTAACAGACTTGCCCCTGCAGAGATGGTCCAGTACCATCCATTATGGGGAGTAACTCCAGCTGGTCTGATGGAGGTTCTGGACCTATCAGGCAGTGCATGTGTTAGCAGGAATCCAGAGAGTCTGCTATGAGCCTATAACAAGGCAGTGGGAGAGGCCCTGGATGTCATTGGTCTGGTCGTGTTTGCCCACTCACCCTTCGCCCTTTGTCCCCATGGTTTGATGGGACCTTGAGGGAGTTGAGGAGAGTAGAAAGAAGGTTGGAGCATTGCTGGTGGAAATCCAGCCTGAATGATGACAAACTTAGATTGATATCCCATTATAAGGTATATCAATCTGCGGTCTCTTATTGGAAGGCAGAATTCCTGTCCAGGGAGATTGCAGTGGTGTGGAATCGACTGGCCCAACTCTTCTGGACTGTGGAGAGGCTGTGCAATCCAGCCTGCCTCCAGAAGCGGAGATCTTTTTCACAAGAGAAGTTTGCTCAGTTCTTCGCAGATAAGATTGTGACCATCAAGTTGGATCCCAGACCTGCAGACAATAATGACAGAGGCTAAACTGGACATAGTATCCATTAGTGAGGCATGGTTTACCAGTAACCACACTTGGGAGACTTCAGTACCTGGCTATGTACTGTTCAGAAGAGACCGAGGTGCAAAAAGGGGGTGGAGGGCCTTATGTCAATGAAAATATCAAAGCTACAGGAATTCAGAATACATAAGGAGCCAGAAGAACTGTGGGTCACCCTGGAAACAGGAAATGGGACAGCCATACGAACTGGGGTTGTGTACAGGCCTCCAGACCAGGGGAGGACATAGACACGTTACTGTTAGAAGATATACAAACATGACTGCTAAAGGGAGGTTCTGATAATGGAGACTTCAATATGCCAGATACAGATTGGTCAATACCAGCAGGGACATTGCCAGAACTAGACACATGGTGGATTCCCTGCTGGGGAAGGGCCTTAAACAACTGGTACAACAACCCACAAGAGACTGAGCTATCCTAGATCTAGTACTGACTAACAGGGAAAGGATCATAGATCTCCAGGTAGAAGGTCACCTGGGGGCCAGTGACCATCACATGGTATGGTTCAATTTGGCCACTATAACTAAATTATCCCATTCCAAGGCAAAAATATGGGACTTCAGAGGAGCTAACTTTGATAAGATGGCCAACAGAGTTAAGCTAGCTCTGGCAAAAAGAAACAGGTGAGGGGGTACAGGCAAAGTGGGCAAGCATTAAAGATGCAATACTTGAAGCAACATCCCATTGTGTTAGGGAGAAAAGGAAGTGCAAAAGAAGAAGGAAACCACTTTGGTTCTCAAACATAGTAGCAGAAAAGGTCAGAGCCAAAAGGCTGGCCTTCAGGAAATATAAGGGAAAACAGCAGGATGAAGATAGGGAGGCATACCAAACTTTTAAGGGAAGCAGGGAAGGCAGTAAGGCAGGCAAAGGCCCAAACCAAGGAAACACTAGCACGAACAGTAAAAGAAGGTGACAAGACTTTCTATAGATACATTAGTGAAAGGAGAAAGTCCAGAGAGGGTATTGCTAAGATCAAAGGGGATAAGGGGGCATGCGAGGAGAAGGATCATGTAAAAGTATCTATCCTAAATAGATACTTCTGCTCAGTATTTACTGAAGAGAAGGTAGGGCAGGGCCCACAGCTCTGCACCATGGACACAGGGGGAAGGGAGGTGTGCACTAGTCCCTTCACAAAAGAAAGGGTCCTACAAGAGCTCGATAAACTCAGGGTGGACAAGGCAATGGGACCTGATGGCATACATCCCAGGGTACTAAAGGAGCTAAGGGTGGAACTAGCAGAGCCATTATCGAACTGTTTAGTGAGCCTCTGAGCACAGCAGAGGTCCCAGAAGAATGGAGAAGGGCTCATGTGATCCCACTCCACAAGAGTGGTAGCAGGGAGGAGACAGGGAACTACAGACTAGTCAGTCTTACCTCAGTAGTGGGCAAGATTATGGAGACACTCCTTAAGGAAAGGATAGTGCAACACTTGGAATCCATGGGAGCGCAAGATCCAAGACAAAATGGGCTTACAAAAGGAAGGTCCTGTTAAACTAATTCATAGATTTCTTTGACTGGGTAACCAGAGTGGTGGACCAAGGGGGAGCAGTTGATGTTGCCTACCTTGACTTCAGCAAAGCTTTTGATACTGTTCCACATAGAAGATTGATTAATAAGCTGGGTAGGCTCGGGGTGGGTCAGACGTTGGTCAACTGGGTGGCAAACTGGTTGACGGGCAGAAAACAGAGAGTGGTGGTAAACGGTATACAGTCAGAAGATGCAGTCACAAGTGGGAACACTCAGGGATCGATCCTGAGGCCAGTCCTCTTCAATATCTTCATCAGTGACATTGCAGATGGACTGGAGGGTGAGGTTTGTCTGTTTGCAGATGACACCAATATCTGCAACAGAGTAGATGATCCAGATAGTGTGGGCAGAATGAGAAGAGATCTGGATAAACTAGCAAAATGGTCAGAAGAGTGGCAACTGGGGTTTAATGCAAAGAAGTGCAAGATCATGCACATAGGGAAAAGAAACCCAGAAGCCACCTATAGGCTGGGAGGGGAGTTGCTGGCAGTCACAAGGGAAGAAAGAGACTTGGGTGTCATCATCACCGATGACCTGAAATCACCCAAGCAGACCTCTAAAGCAGTAGGTAAGGCTAGAGGGATGTTGGGGTGTATTAGTAGGGGTATCACAAGTCGGAAGAGGGAGGTAATAATCCCTCTTTACAAGACACTGGTTAGGCCCCATCTGGAGTACTGCATGCAGTACTGAAGGCCACACCTTCACAAGGACATTAACCAAATTGAGGCAGTTCAGAGAAGGGCAACCAAAATGGTGCAGGGACTGCAACAGAAAACATATGAGGACAGATTAACTGAACTCAATATGTATACCCTAGAGCAAAGGAGGGAGAGAGGTGATATGATTGAAACATTAAAACACCTTAAGGGCATTAACAAGGTGAAAGAGTCTAACATGGTTCAATATAAGAAAAACAGCAGGACAAGAGAACACAGCATAAGATTAGAGGGAGGCCGATTAAGGGTAATGTGAGGAAGTTCTTTTCACAGAAAGGGTGGTGGATGCATGGAACGGCCTTCCTCAGGAAGTGGTGGATATGAATACAGTGCAGGGCTTCAAACAGGCATGGGATAGGCAGAAGGGAGCAATACAGATGAGTATGAATAGATAGGCCATTGACAGAGCAAAGACCTATGGCACATTCATAAGGTAGAAAAAGAAATGGGCAGACTGGATGGGCCTTGCGGTCCTTTTCTGCCATCAGCTTCTATGTTTCTATGTTTCTAGATCCGTGTAGCTCACTCAAACGGGCAGAGCAGAGATCTGTGTGGGAGCACTAGCACCCAGTTTGTCTGGTCAGACTTTGCTTGGTTAGCGATCGATGATGTCATGAAGTTGGTCCAGGGCTTGCGACCAACGTACTGTGGCTTGGATCCAGATCCGAAGTGCCTCCTTATGGGATGCATGGAGGCAACAGGACCAGTCCTTGCAGAGATAGTTAGGTGTTCATTAGAGACTGGGATGTTTCCGGACACCTTGAAGGAGGCGGTGGTTCACCCCCTCCTGAAAAAACCTTCTCTGGAGGACTCTGACTGCCTCACAAACTACAGGCCAGTCTCTAACCTGCCTTTTGTAGGTAAGGTTATTGAGAAGGCAGTTGCGTTGCAGCTTGAGGATCACCTTACTGCCCATGACATCTACGATCCTCTCTAGTCCGGTTTCAGGTAGAGACATAGTAATTAGATGGTGTTGGTCTGGGTATTAAATGATCTCCTGATAGCGAGGGATTGGAGTAGCCATTCCATCTTGGTCCTCCTTGATCTTTCTGCAGCATTTGACACTGTGGATCACGGGGTGTTGCTGGAGCACCTGTGGCTTTTCTGTGGGATGGGTGGCACAGTCCTCAGATAGCTCCATTCATTCCTTACTGGCAGGACACAGAGAGTGGAGTCTGGGGTGTTTTCCTCAGCCCCTACCTCCCTGCCGTGAGGGGTGCCACAGGGCTCTGTGCTTTCCCCATGTTGTTCACAGTGTGTTTGCTGCCATTAGGAGACATTATTAGGAGGTACCGGTTAAGTTTTCACTACTATGCAGATGATACTCAACCATACTGGTCCTTTGTGTCCGGGCAGCACAATACCGTTACAGTATTTAATAACTGTCTCGCTGAGATCCAGGACAGGATGAGTGCTAGTTAGCTCAGGCTGAATCCAGGTAAGACTGAGGTGTTGGTTGTGGACCCTGGCAGTCGGGTGGAGAGAGCTTTGGCTGGGCAGTCATCGGGGCTTTGGCTGGGGGGGCAACCAACTGAGGACCTCTGACTGGGTGCGAAATCTGGGTGTCATGCTTGATAGTGGACTGACACTTAAGGACTCAGATGTTGGCCGTTGTCAAGTCCTCTTTTTATCATCTGAGGAATGTCACACAGATAAAGCACCTAGTAACACCTGATGACCTCCCGATGTTGGTTCATGCCTTGGTGACCTTACGCCTTGATTACTACAATGCCCTATATCTAGGGCTACTGGGGGTGGACCTCTGCTACCTGCAGCTGGTGCGGAATGCGGCTGCCAGGTTGTTGATAGGTTTACTTAGATCTGATCATGTCACTCCTGTGCTCCGTGCTTTGCTCTGGCTGCCAGTGTGGTGGAGGATCACCTTCATAGTCGAATTACTGACCTATAAGGCCCTACACAGACAGGGGCTGGGGTACCTACAAGAGCTTCAGTGCCCCTACTGCCCTCTCCGCTCTGCCAATGAGGAATTGCTGGAGATTCCTAGTTTCCATTTGACAATATCAGGAGCTTGGTCATTTGCTTATGCTGCTGTGACCCTGTGGAATTCTCAACCTTATTGGATAAGGGATTGCCCATCTGTTGAGACCTTCAAATGTGCCTTAAAAATGTATTTATACAAGTTGGCATATGCTGATACTTGAATTCCTGCTATATTTAGTACTTTTGTTTGCGTGTTTTTAAAAATGTTGATTATACTGTGTTTTAAATGTATTAATTATACTATGTAAAATGCTATGATCTATGTGGAATAGCATTTCAAAAATAAAGTTTCGTTGGTTGGTACCCTCAGCGTCCTCTTGTCCAGCCAATTTTTAACCCAGTTCTACCACCCTGGGACCAACACCCAGGCTGGCTAACTTGTTTATGTAAGCAATTATACCTGCAAGGTGGGAGGTACTGGGGAATACCGGACTGCCCTGGGGCGTAATGAGGCTTGGCGCTGCAGGCGGTATGCCTTATAGCCCATGGAAGGTCTGGTATTCCCCAATACTGCCACCCTGAAGGGTATTATTGCCCTTAGAAAATGGGTATCTGTTGCTATGTTAGTAAACAAATAAAAAAATCAAAAGGCAATGAAAAAGTTCAGATAAGAAAAAAGATGAAAACATTGTCCGTCTACTGGTTCGGTTGCCAGTAAAGACAACTTGCTTTTTTTAAAATATCTTGTAACCCCCTTACAAATGGGGGTTCCTAAAAGTTTCCTCGGAGCTGTTTTATGCTCCATGCCTTATTAATCGCATAAGAGCCGCTAAATGGGGAACCGTGAGTGCTCTAAAAGCCTCTGTAAGCTGTCCTTTAAGGGCTGCCTGTTGCAGCTGTAAGTAATTGAAATGGAGGGGACTGTGTGTTGTATGCTCGAGTCCCGCCTGGGACACTGAAAAGTAACCCCTGCTGCCATCGCTAGTAGTGCAGAGGAGTTCTGATGGAGGATTGAATGTTTGCTTAAAATATCGTGAAATAATAATGGTAATATAGTTGTTCTAACCTGCCTTCTTTTGCAGAAAAACTGTTTCGACTGCCTCCTCCATGTTGGACCGGGATTGTTAAATTGGACCAATCAGTGCCTTGGGACATTACAGGGCTGACTGACCAATAGAGGGACTGTTTATATTCTGGCAAAAGGCATTATGGGCTATGGCGCTTATTCGCTCCACTGAAGGCAAGAGGAAATGACTGGCATGTGCAGCCAGCCAATGACAGCGGGTAGCACCCGAACTGGAGGAAGAGCCCCTTGCTGTTGGGGGCAGATGCATTGTGGCTGAGGGGAGGAGAGGAGAGGAGCTCTGTGCTTCTGCACTGGAAGTGTTCATGCGGGAAGTGCGTAAGGCCTGAGACAGCTGCTTTCATGCAGGCCGAGTTCGCTTCTAAATCCGCCAGTGGGCGGTCAGAGGAGGCTGTGCCTGTACAGCTACCCACCAGGCTCAACCTGTAGGAGGACTGAGAATTTTCTGAATTGCGCCTCTTGCTGGAAGGCTGAAGCTGCTGTTGCAGCATTGCAGTGGCTGTGAGTTCATGGGAGCCTTGGAAGCAGCTGCCTGGTGTGGTACCCTCTGTTGCTGTTTGCATATAAATGTGTGAGAAGGCTGGTGAAGTTCAGGCTCCATCCTGACAGTGTTGAAGGAATCGTTATTTGCTGGGGTTGTGAGTACTAATTCAGGGTAACTCCCTGCAGAGTGCATACACAGTGGTTTCCAGTGCATTATTATACTGCTGACTGTCTAATTAAACTTTCCTCCTATTCTGACCTGCTCGGGATTGTGATGTTTATCTGTGTTAAGGGCCCCAACCAGCTGCCATGTGTGGACTAGCCGCTAGGGCTTGGGTACCCAGGGACAGTAAAGACTAGGTTGTAGGCCTGTGCACAGAGCCCTAGGTAGATAAGTAGAGGATAAGCTGATTAACCTGATTCCCCCTGTCCTTGTTATTTCTCCCCTGAATAAATCAGATTGTTTTCTGTGCAACTGTACCCTGGCTACTGTGTATATTACTTGGGATCTGTTGCTTGGTGATTGCAATATAACTGTGCCTTATTTTACAGGGGGTCTTCAAAGGGAGCGGAGTGATATTAGCCGGGGGGTGAGTGTATTGGTGGAAAGTGTTGGTTGTACCCAGTGTGAGCCACTAGCGGGACAAATGGGGGGTTGCAGTAACCCAGAGGGCTGTAACCGAGGCAATCTCGACAATATTGACCCTGACCTCTGGGTGGAGGCACCCGTCGACGGATCTGGGCCCCTTACCCTGTCTCTGTGGGGGCAGGCAGGGGTAGTAGCCTTAAGGGTAACGCCTGGGGGTTACAATCTTTTTCCCTGTTTTGCTTCTTTTATGCTCCCGTCTGTAACAATAGTAAAATTAGCTGAGAAGCACTCCCTTTTCCATGTTTGTGTTTGTGTGTCCTTAGCTATACCCCATGGAGCTGTTGTTGTCTTCTTTTGAATTTGCCCCCCCCTCCCCCATGCAGGTGGCATGCCTACTGGTAGAATTGTGTGTGCTGCATTGCTTTTTCTCCCTCCTGGACTGCAGCTATCTTTGTTTGCAAAGGGAGCTGCTTCGATTGTGTTAACCAGATGAGGGAAAGTGAGCTGCAGGCCACTTTGAAATGTACTGGAAGTGTTCAGCTGTAAGGTAAGCACACGAGCGTAGTGTGTTGTCGATGGTGGTTTTTTTTCCGCATTTCTTTTACAGCCCAATGTGAATAGGAGGAATTTACGAGACCCATGACTTGGTTTAGTTATTCAGTCCCTGTAAATGTCTTTGTTCTGTATTGACGATCCCTCTCTACACATTGCTTGGCCCTCACAAATATAGTGTGTGTGTGCGAGGTGGGTGTGCATGCTTAGGAGAAGCCAGCTGTTTTATCTGACTTTGGAGCATGGTTCTTTGCTCTACCAAGAGGTAGTGTGAGAGCGGGAATAGGTGAATGGAAAATGGGTGTTTGCTCATTTTTTTTTTTAAAAGATGCCTGTCTCTATCTCCATGGTGAATGGTTGTGCTAAAATGATGCTAGCATGACTGTGTGCCACACTATTAAGCTACAAGTGCTTGTGTTGTTGAAGGGGCTGTGTAATGTAATGTGGGGGGAAGGATTGAAATTATGGTGCACAGGCACTTCAGTAACAATGTCGAGAGCCGGCGGTGGTCTAAATCATTTTTTAACACAGCAGCGCTCTAACATTTTCAATTTTGCGAGGTTGTGTGCATATGAAAATGGACTGTGTGTTTGCTAGTAACTTTTGTTTACCAGATCTGGAGGTGGATGGGATAGGGATGTGTGTGGTAGAAATGCAGCTGTGTTGTGGTGTCAAAAAGATGGAAAGAAAATGTTAGTTAAATGTGCTACACTGTAACAGCAGGCAGTTTTGCATCAGTGCGGGTGCTTTTTTTTTTTTTGAAGTAAATGGAGAATGACTGAGATGGGGGCATGGCCAGCCGAGAATCCTACCGTAAGCGACATTTTAAATCTGAAAGTTCGATTGGCACCCTGATATTGGTAATCAGGTCGACTGGGACTGGCACTTGTAATACCCAGGCTCTGTTGTCTGATAGATGCCCACCTTTATAGGGCTGTCAGCCAATCAGAACTCGTGAATTTCTTAGCCCATTTTCTAATAATCTTTTGTGTTTGTGTTTGACTGTGTCAAACGCCTTGCTAAAGTCTAGGTAGGCCATGTCCGCAGCCCCTCCCTGGTCTTCTACTTTGGTCTCCCAGTCAAAGAAATCTATTACATTCGTCTGACATGACCTTCGCACTATGAATCCATGCTGCCTTGGGTCCTGTGCCTCGCTGGCCTCTAGGTACTCAACAGTTCTTTCTTTCAGAAGTGATTCCATCATTTTCGCTACCCCTGAGGTGAAATTAACAGGTCTACAGTTTCCTACCTCTGCCTAGCTCCCACTTTTGTGAAGGGGAATTACATCCACCTTCCTCCAGTCCTCAGGTACCACACCATCCTCCCATGATTTGTTAAAAAGAGTAGTCAGTGGTGTCACTAGTTCTACCCTTAGTTCTTTTAGAATTCAGGGGTGAATCCCATCAGGCCCCATTGCTTTGTCCACCTTCAGTCTCAGGAGTTCTTTCAGGACTCTTTCTTCTGTGAATGGACTGGTATCGACCCACCCACTCTACCCCCACCCAGAGTGCTTCTATTGTTTGGTTTAGGTACCTCCTCCTCTTCTTTTGTGAATACTGAACAAAAGTATTCATTCAGCATCCCTGCTTTTTCACTGTCACCCTCTGCCCACCCCTCCCCCTTTATTAAGCCTCACTATCCCTCCCTTTGTCTTTCCCCACTCCCCAATGTACCTATAAAAGGCTTTATCCCTCTTCTGAACTGAGTTGGCTATCTTTTCCTCAGTTTTGGTCTTTACTATCTGATTGCCTTGCAGTCCCCTTGCTTTGTATGACTTGACTCTATGGCTGTGTTTATTATGAACCACACTATCTGGTGGTCGCTTGTCCACCTTATATACAGAATAAGCCTACTACTTGGCTTAGCTAACGGAGAGGACATTTGCTTGTGACTGCTGTGTTTTACTGGTGCCCCATCATGATTTTACAGGTCCCCAGTATCATGATCCATTCTAGTTCCCAAGTTAAATAGAAATGTTTTGTGTAACTTCCCCATTGAGAGCCAAGAGCCAAATTTGACAGCCAAGTGCTGATTAGGAGCAACCGTTAGCCAGGGTGGGTGGGCAGATGTCGGTAACAAAGCAGACTCTGTTACTGATAAGCTAGACACTTAGAAACATAGACTTTGAGTTGCACATAAATTTTGTAGTTTTAAACAATTCACTGATTCCTTTAAATATTTTATATAATACCTCATATTTACGTGATAACTCTTCATGATGGCTCCTTCCCAGGATGGTACATAATTTTGTATTTTATACTTTGCTGTCTATGTATTTAAAATTGTAATGACATATTTATGCTGAGCAACAAACAAACTGTTGTTACTACATCATGTGTGACTAAGAATATGTCAGAAAGCCTGTATCTGGCAATTACTGTATTTAGGTCTTGGTATGTCTTTGTGCAAGTTGCAGCCATAGATCCATTCAGATATTTCCAAATATTTTGTGATATACTGTATCTAAGGAGATTTTTATACTCTCGTGGTCCACAGTGGTACTGCAGACAAGCAAGGAATTTCTCTAGAGATATCACAGAAACTTCAATAAATATCTGGCCATGTCATTTTCTGTATCTATACTTTTCTATGAGCATTTTCATTAAAATGTACTATGTGCCTGTACTATAGCGCTACTATTACTCTTTGCTGCTGTGGTGAATCAGAGGGCACACTATGTATGTTGTATATGTAGTTTCTACATTCTCTGTATTACAGCACCTCCAAATATCCAGAAGCACAAGCTCTCATGTGTTTTGCGGTCTCCTAAATGAAAGAGAGACAGATTCACTTTGACCAGTCAAAATCTAGAAGGTCTGAGTCAGGCAGAGACAGGCTTACCCATGACAGCCAACATCCAGATCTAAATCAGGAAGGGACTGACTGAACCAAGTCAACCACTATCCAGCAGGTAGCAGTATGCAAATCTTCTGGTCACTTTTTGCAAGCAGTCTCTCTTCCATGGCACCTCTGAGTGTACAGTGAAGGGTAAGCCTATGCTATTAGTTTCCTACTGTATCTGTGGATGAAAAAAAGATCTGTCTAGGAGCAGCAAGCTGTTTGAATTACAGTAATCTGGACAAAATAAAATTGCTGCTCTCACCAAATAAAATTGATAAAATTATTTTTATTTGAACTTCACTAGCCATATATAACTTCGATTGCCCCAACATTTTGTAGAAATATCCACTTCCTCATGGAAATCTTCCCAGTGTCTTACATCTATAGAAGAGATAATAGTTTCTTCATATTTACTGGTTACACCTTGTTATCACTCACTGGCTGAACCTCAAAAACCCCTTTATTCACACGTGTGAATAACAGTTACGTTAACCACCTTTCTAAAAATAGATGTTAAAACAGCCACGCAGATGTCCACCTGTCCGTTCTCATGCTGGCCATTCCCTCACGTTCCATCACGGAAACCGCCAGCGCAACACACAACTTCCTCGGCAGTTAACAGAAAAAATCCTCAGGCACAGTGCATTGTAAAAAGTTTCAGAGTTCCCCATGTCTCATTTTTCTTATTTACCTGCCTTAAACCAGTAAATATAAAAAAATAAAATATGGGGAAGTCTGACAACTTGGATTTAATTCACATCCTTGCTGTGTGATCCCCAGTAAACCCCTCGGGCTTCGCCCTCGGGGGTTTATGGGGCATCACACACCCCGGGTGTGAATTAAATCTTCATTATACATACTTCCCCATAAGTTATTCTATATATTATTCCTACTACAATGTTTGCATATTGAATGCTGCCATTCAGCTGCTATATTCCAGCATATTACTTGTTTTAAGGGTATAGTACCTCCATTTTTCTTTTTAAGGGGATTGCTTGTGGTTTGTACCTCTGTCCCTTGTGGATGGTCATGAAATACAGCAAGTAATATTATGGTCAGTGAAGTGCAAATAAAAATATTTTGATCAATTTTATTTGGTGAGTGAGCAGACATTTTGTTTTGGCCTCTGAGTGCACTAATGCCTGTATTACTTTGGGGGCAGACCTGGTACCTGGCCAAAATAGAATCGGTTGCACCACACTGAGGAGTCCAAAATGTTAGTTTGTCATTCTGTTTAAACAGGAACTAACATAAAAGTAGGGCTGCAAGTTTAGTTCTACCAAAGTACTAAACACTTCAAACTTTGGGTATTTGATTCTTGAGAATGGGGGCAAACTTTCTGTGGAAATCAATAGATTTCAGGTTTGACTGGTTCAACCTGGTGCAAATGGTATGGACCATTTGAACAGTAAACCGCAGTTCACCCCTGAAACAGTTAACAATAGTAAACAGGTCAGTGTGATTCAAAGGCTCCAGCCTCATTTTGGAGTTGCTTTGCTCAGTTCACTCACATGAGTCAGAGGGATGCTCACGCGCGTGCTTGTCATCGGGCTGTTAGGTAGCTGCGGCAAGGCTGTGTGATTGATTACTCAGTTAGCTTTGCTAGGAAATTGATCAAAGCACCTAAAATCTTCAAATGTTCTACCTATTAGCAGGGCTGCTGAAGTGGTATATACTGTATATTTAGAGGAAAAGGAAGAACAAAAATAAAAATGTAGGCTAGGTAGCAGCAGTGTTGCGGCCTTGCAGCAGATCTCTGGGACCAGGGGCATGCCTGAGAGGGAAGAAGCACTGTACTCTGGGGGACTGGAGGAGGATGGAATATGCTTGAGTCTGGGCAGTGGGCAGATGGAGCATGAAGTGACAGTCTGCCAGTGCCCACTTGTTGCCTTTAAAAAATTTAATCTCAGCAGTGCAGCACAAACTTTTGTGTTTCAGAACTGGCCTTTCAGCAGGACATTACAAATGCAAAAAAAAACCCAAAACTGATGAAGCCTGATGGGAGGTTTTTTTGGGGGTAGTGTCTTAGTAATTTCATTTAACTCAAGTAATTGTGTGCCAGTTGGTCACAGGTCAGTGCCTGGCTCCTGGTAGCTGGCACCTTGGTGGCATTTCATAAAAAATAACTCTTCATTCTCATTTCTTTTTGTGAGATTTTAAAACTTTGTCTTTCATTTGATTTCATTTATTTGAATTGCAGGTTGGTACACTGGAATAAAACATTCAATTTTCAGGAATGACCAGAGGTCCGGATAGTATCAACAAACTAGCAACAGCCTATACAAAATACACTACAAATAGAATAAAACATTCAGTAAAACAGTGAGTGTAAGTTGTTACTGCTTACATGAACATACATTTGTATTTTTAAAATGCTGACTAACAGATGAAGAGAATGCATTTACGATACATTTGTCCAAATTGCAGGCTTGCTTGCAGGCTGCAGCAGTTCCTTCTTTCTTCCTCCTCCTGAGTCCTGAAGCAGTGTTTTGCAGTGTGATCTGGGCAGTGGGTAGGGCAGCAAGTGTGTGCCAGATGGCGGCATGCTGGTGCCTGGCCCCTGGTAACTTGTACCTTGGTGGCATTCCATAATGCTGTTTTCCTTTTGTGGCAGTTTTCAAATTGAAACTCTTTATGTTCTTCCGAGTTGCAGCAGTTCCTTCCTCCTGATTTCTGAAGCAGCCTTTGTGTCTGTCATCCTGAGCTGTGCTGTTGCAGTGTGACCCAGGCAATGAGCAGTACAGCAAGTGTGTGCCAGTTGGCAGCATGCCAATGCCTGGCCTCTGGTAGTTGGTACCTTGGTAGCTTTCCATAAAAATTTTTTTTTTTCCTTTTTGTGGCAGCTCTGAAATTAAAACTGTTAGTCTTCACATTCCTGTGAGTTGTAGCAGTTCCTTCCTCCCGAGTTCTAAAGCAGCCTGTGTGTGTCATCCTGAGCTGTGCTGTTGCAGTGTGATCTGGGCAGTGGTCAGGGCATCAAGTGTGTGCCAGCAGGCAGTGTGCCAGTGCCCAGCCCCTCGTAGTTGCCACTTTGGTGGCATCGCATAAAAAAATTAAAATAAAAATTCTCCTTAGTTCCTCAAGCTAGTAATGGTCCTTCCTCTTCTCCTCCTCCTCCTCAGTTCCGAAGCAGCCTGTGTGTGGTGCCCTGAGCTGTTCTGTTGGAGTGTGACCTGGGCAGTGGGCAGGGCAGCAAATGTGTGCCAACTGGCAGCATGCCAGTGCCCAGCCCCTAGTAGTTGGCACCTTGGTGGCATCCCATAAAAAATCATTTTTCTTTTTGCTGCAGTTTCAAATGAAAATTCTTAGTCTTCACGTTCCACCAAGGTGCAGCAGTTCCTTTATCCTGAGTCCTGAATCAGCGTGTGTGTGTGTGTGTGTGATCCTGTGCTGTGTTGCTGCAGTGTGATCTGAGCAGTGGACAACAAGTGTGTGCCAGCTGGCAGCGAGCCAATGCCTGGCCTCCAGTAATCCTTGGTGGCAACTCATTTATAAAATGAAATAAAAAAAAAACTAAAAAAAAAAAAAAATAACCAATGAATAAAACAGCAAAACATTAAATGAAAGAAAGTCTTACTTTTTAGTATTCATCACCTAACTGGCTGAGTGGTGTAGCAAGTATAAGGCATTGGAGCAACAGAGAGGCCAAAGAGATGTGGCATGGGATCATCCAATCACAAAGAAAAACAAAAGCATAGTGGTATTGGTCATAGACCCTCTGCCTCAGTAGGAACTACAAGACTACAAATCAGAGGCTGAATAATGAAGTTAGTGATACTGTGTTGAATTGTGAAGGATACATGGAGAAACAACACAATGTTTTTTAACTAGTAAGATTTGTTTTATTTTCTATACTAAGGAAGGCAGACACATTATTAGGAAAAGATATGGAAGTGTCGATTTTAATGGAAGGAATGGTAAGCAATAAAGGTTTTGTGTAACAATCATATACTCATAGCGATAGAAACAGACTGATTCAAAACCCTGGAACCCCACCATCAGAATCAATTAGGAATGCACATTTCATTATTCATATTGAGGCCAATCAAAGCAAACAACATGACTCAGCTGGCCTATACTTGCATGGCATGGCTAACCCCTGTTCTGCAGATGCAATCCCTGTTCTCTACATTAAGATGCAACATTTTATCTACGGACTACTGATTGCTACTTTTATGATTGACATCAGGAGTGTGGCACCTTCCTCTATGCACAATTAGAACAACAACAAAAAAATATTTAGGATAATACATACATTTTTCCCAGATAACACATGGGTGCTCCTATTTTACATAGCAACACTTATTCCAATTTCTATGATACACAGACTTTTACCTAGGAACTACAGAGTTTGGATCAGTCCAATTTCAGATATTAGGCTACTGCTATTTAATATATGACAATGCATATGTCACCTTGGGAATATTTCTATATTATCCTTTTTTTTGAGGGGGGGATTTTGCATAGAACAAACAGTGACATTCATGATACCAATCACAAAATTAGTATTCCAAACTCATTACACCAAGATGATCAATCTTACTGTAGAGAACAAGGACTGCACCTGTGAAGTGGGGGTTGACCATACCATGCAAAGATACTGTACCTCAACTCATCATCATGATGGTTGCTGAGGAACTGGAAGGAAAAGTATGCCTCTTTACAGACACAAAGATCTGTAACAGGGTTGATACACAGGGGAAGGTGGAAAGGATGAGAAGGGACTTGGCAAGGTTGGAGGAATGGTCAGAAGTATGGCAGCTCAGATTCAATGCAAAGTGCAAAGTAATGCACCTGGGAAACAAAAACTCAGGGGAAGAGTACACAACTGTGGGAAGGGGGAGTAGTAACAACAACAAAAATGGAAAGGGACCTGGGGGTAATCATATCAGATGACCTAAAGGTTAGCAAGCAATGTGAGAAGGCAGTAGGGATGGCTAGGGGATACTGGGATGTATAGGGAGAGGCATCACCAGTAGAAAACTGGATTTTTTTCCCCTCTGTGCAGATAGTTTGTGAGACACCATCTGGAGTACTGCATCCAGTTCTGGAGACCCCATCTCCAGAAGGACATAGACAGGATGGAGACAGTCCAGAGGAGGGCAACTAAAATGGTGCAGAGTCTGCAACAGAAGCCATAGGAGGAGAGACTAAAGGAGCTTAATATGTACCCTTGAGGAAAGGAGGGAGAGGGAAGACATGATAGAAACTTTTAAGTACCTCAAGGGAATCAACAAAGTCCAAGAGGGTGGCATCTTTCAGAAAAAGAGATCTGCAAGAACAAGGAGACGCAATTTGAAGATAGAGAGGGGATGGCTCAGGGGTAATGTGAGGAAGCATTTTTTCACAGAGAGGGTGGTGGATGCATGGAACGGCTTTTGTGAGGAGGATGTGGGGTCAAAATAGTGGGGGAATTTAAGAATGCATGGGAAAAGATAAGGCAATTCTAGTGGGGGGTAGGAAGAAATAGGCTGTTGGTTAACTAGGATCTGCAGCTTATCCTGTAGGTAGGGGAATGGGCAGACTAGATGGGCCAAGCAGTCCCTATCTGCCGTCAAAGTCTATGTTTCTCTGTTTTTTGTGTTGAATCTTATTTTTACTATGCTTCATGAAATGTACACTCCCTTTTGATTCAGATGGTGGGGTTCCAGGGTTTCACATCTTTGTGTTTCTCTCATACCACTACATGACTGGATGTGAAAAGAACTTAAAACTAACCTTGAGTTAACTTTCAGTACATTACAAGTTGTTTTACAGGTCCTGTACCAATCTACTGTACTTAGTAGACTACATGAATTTTAATTTATTTAGTTTTACACTTGTCATTGTTTAATCACAGTTGGAGCGCTTAGTAGCTGTGCACAACAATAAGACAGGCCTAGGATTTTCATAAAATACATGCATCATAACATAACTTGGATCATAAAAACCAAAAAATGGGAATTTCTAGATACTGAACCAAGTCTGAATAATATGATATCAGTATGACCACAATTAACATTTAAACGAACCAGTACTTTACAAGATACCCTTGTTAAATCTATATATATAAAAGTAACATTTAATCTGAGAACAACCTGAATGCCTGACAGTCCACATTGAAGAAATTATTTTGACAGTTTGAGAGGAGACAAGCAAAGGAGATAGCTTCAGTGAGAACCTTATTGGATTTATGAATGTCACAGTTTGCAGCCAAGAGGTTTAAATGAAGATGTCAGACTGCACAGTTATTTATAGTTTTTGCATTTTTCAGAAGCTGTAACTTGTTTAGTGAAATAATTTATTTTCCAGGAACTGGGAGGAATCAGTATATATTTTCATTGGTTATACTGTGTATATGATGTGTTTTTTATATGTCATTACTTGTATGATATGTGCTTTGCACCCTTGTTTCTATGGTTACACGCTTCATAAAACTACACATACAAAAAAAGACCAAGAAAACCAAGTTGTGTTTAGCATCTCGTTTACAAGGGGGGCTTCAGAAATCAATGAGATCATAATAAAGAAACTGAAAAGTTATAGGTATTGAACTTTGTTATTCAAAAGGCAAAAAAATTACAATTAAAAACTGATAAAGGTGTAAAGCTGCAAATAAGAGTGAAACAACCACACTGGTATGCACACCACATAAAGTAGTTCTTGAAAGGATACAGATTGGGGACGGCTCAATTAACACTGCAAGTCCAGAAAAAATATACATTGTCACCTCTTGCTGTACTGAAATGCTATAGCTGATGCAAAATACAAGGCAAGGTGGTGGGGGCGAGGTTGAAGGACGGGTGTGAATAACATCATATACCCAGCAGGAGGGACTTTACATCTCTTGGAATTTATTTGTGAAAATGAGTGATCAGGATAGGAATGTTTCAAGTTTCAAGTTTATTGTTCAGCTTAAAAATAAGCCTTTACAAAACATTAATAACATACATACAATTTTTAAAGTTTCATATATTGCACATGTTGCTAAAAACAGATATACAATACTCTTACTTTCTTTAATGTAAGCAGAGCCAAGGTTGATTAAAGAAAAAAATAGTTGCTAAACTTGTAACAGGATTTGGCTTTAAAACTAAATTGCTTAACTGTGTTTGGTAGATTTTACTTCTGATTTCTGTTTATCACAGGCAGTAATCATTCCTGCATGAAAAGGCTTTATCATTGAAGTGCCTATAAAGTGAGGAACTACACAGTGACATAAAAACATCACTTTATAGGAGCTTCATAGGCAAAGTCTGTTCCAGGAATATTAACTTCCTGTCATGATAAGAAGTCAGGAATCAAATCTACAAAAAACAGTTCAGTAACTCACAGTTTCACTAGCAAATATGATTTTCACTTTTACAAACATTTATCAAGTAAAAAGACACTTCAACTTATTCTAAAATCAGAGAAGCAAAACTCAGTAACCACACAGGCTCAGTATACACTGCATTTCCAACAAGACACTGGTCTGCTGTAGGGGCTATTAGACATACAACCAAAGGGCACTCTGTGAAGACTATCCTAGACAAGATGCAATAAAATAAACCTGAATGGCGGCCCCCAGAAGTCATAAAACACCCAAGGAAAGTTAGAAAAAAATCCTCTCACAGCCTAGGCAGAAACAAAACACTGGGATCACTGTTTTGCAAAATGTATCCCTACAATTTTTCCTTATTTGCAAGACAGCATATATTTATCCTAACAAATCTTTCCTACTGCCACATTCAAAACACTATCCCCTACCTACCTGCCACGTATAAATTCAATTACAACACTGTTACACTTTACTTCTAAACTTAAAAGAAAAATACCTTTATCATCAAAGGTCTGTTTACCAAGTACTGTGCCCATGATTAAAATAATTTGAACCCTCCCCAAAAAATGTGTCCTCACATGAAACTGTATGTTTAACTGTAAAGACAATTAAAATGTATTTCTAAATGCATTACTAACACCAATGCTTTCAAAGTTTTGAAACAACTAAAAGACAAACAATATATATATCTTAAACAAATACTGTTAATCCCAAAAGCTGAACTTATGTTTTTAGAATATAAATGTTTAAGAAAACCTGTGGCTCTTTCAACCTGAATTCAGAATGCTGTGTCTATTGTTTCCTTGGGAGCTGTAGTCTCAGGCAGTCCTTAATTACTCTTTCCTTCTGAGTCCCCAGGTGGCTCTGATAATCATTTGTTCCAAGAGTTTTAAGTCAATTTGAAGGCATCAAGTATCATCTGTTCTCCTAGTACTTAATAAAATTCAGGGGATCCACAACTGGATCACTCCACAGACTTGTTCTGTTGCTTGCTTCAGGTCCCAATCTAGTGTGTCTCATTTCAACATGATATCCACCTCATGCCCCTCCATGTGAATCAAAAAAAGATGGGGTGGATCTTTGGAGCTTCTCAGAGGTGGGGTGGATCTTATTCCCCAAAATGAATGCTGCCTCCCACTACTCAGGTTCCAGTTCTTGTACCACCTATTTAAGAAAGAAAATAGTACCCTGCAACCATTGACTAACAAGAAAGTATATTTATTTGAGGGCGGAACACATTTCTTGGAGGAGGGTAAAGTGGAGGAGACTATTTACACCTTCAGTCAGTTCCATGGAGAGAAAACATGACATCACTCCTTTTGTACATCCAAAACTTCTGTAGGCTCTGCCTACTGCAGCCATAAAAAGGAATAAGAAAGGTGTGTGTCAGGTAGTGACTCAGGCAGAGGAGGAGGAGCAAAGTGATTTGGTGGAGCTTGGGGACAGGCATACATATTGTGATTAAATACCCAATAACAGTGATAGTAGCAGCAGCAGCAGTAGTTCTGAGGAGGAGGAGGAACAGGTGTCAGTTCAATTTGGGCAGGTGCATGTAAGAGATCAAAAAAGAACAAAAGTGGTGGTTCAACAGAAAAAAAGAAAGGTCACAAAACAACAAGGGGAAACACAATAAGAAGCATGTGAAATGATAGCAGATAAAGAAGATACAGGCAAAACTGATAGCCCAAGCTGCATGTTACAGGAAGAAAAACCATTCCCTGACTCTGAAAAACTGGCAGAAGAGGAGGTTGATGATGTGGAAGCAGTCCAGAGTAGCCCACCCATTTGGCAACAGCCAGGAGTGCCAGTAGGAAAGACCACACTGGTGATTTTGGTGGTGTGGATTTCTTTAGAGTGGACAAAGAATCATGGATTCGTGTAGTGTGTCCTTTATGTAAAGACAGGCCAATAGTTTTTAGACTTTATCACAGTGAGCCTCCCCAAATCCATGGAAAAGATTTTGAGCCTCCCCTAAAAATTGAAATAATCTTGGGCCTCCCCAAAGGAAAATAGCATACTGTACTTTACGCAGTACACCATGAATAAACTGAAACCCCTTTGAGTACTTGGCTCATTCAGTTATTTGTCTTATACTGACGTTGAAGCTTTGAAAAAAACTCCTGTGCTCATGGGTCAGACTACTTTCTTTGTTTCCTCTCCATATGAAATAACCTTCCTACAAACTTTGCCTCTCCCCCTCCTTCCCTGATCCTAAGCAACTTCTCTGGGATTACTTTGCTCCTTCCTGCTGTTGTTCTTAGCACTTTTATACTCATACTGAAAAACTGGCAGAAGAAGAGGGAGGTTGATGATGAAGCAGTCCAGAGTAGCCCACCCATTTGGCAACAGCCAAGAGTGCCAGTAGGAAAGACCACACTGGTGATTCTGGTGGTGTGGGATTTCTTTAGAGTGGACAAAGAATTATGGATTTGTGAAGTATGTCCTTTATGTAAAGATAGGCTGAGTCAGATAATATAGAAACAAAAAATCTGATGGCAGATAAGGACTGCTTGGCCCACCTAGTCTGCCCATCTTGACAAAGCCTTAATATGGGCTGCTCCTCCACTGCCCTAGTTGTTCCCAGCTCTTAGAGTGTTCTCCTGGTTTACTTTATTTTGCAAGTGTTTTATATTTTTGGTCTGTTGAAATAAAATTGTTATTGCAAATGGTTCTCCCTGTACCTGAATATTTTCTTCCTATGTAAATGAACTAATGTTGTCATTCCAATGTAAATTCATGTTTGTGAACTATGATAATTGTCATTGTTACTTCCTGTTTGTTTTTGGCATGTACTTCTTCTGGCATGAAACCTTTGAAAAAGAGCATTTTGCTCAAAGTTTATTCTCTGAAAATTGAAATAAATAAATAAATAAAATGTTCCCTACCTACTGTAACACTGTAGACCCTACTTAATCTCCGGCTTATCCCTCCCTTCCCTAATGACTAAGGTTCCCTTATGTCTATCCCATGTGTTATTGAATCCATTGCAGTTTTTACTCCCACCACCTCCGCTTGAAGGCTGTTCTAGGCATCCACCACTCTTTCTGTGAAGAAGTACTTCCTTACGTTTCCCCTGAGTCTACCCCTCTCCAGCTTCATAGCATGCCCCTTGTTCCTGAGCATCTTTTTTTTCTGAAAAATACTTCCCTTTCATATCTTGTTTATACCCATGAGGTATTTGAAAGTCTCTATCATACCTCCCCTTCCCTCCTTTCCTCCAGGGTGCACATATTGAGGTTCTTTAGTCTCTCCTCATAGGGTCTCTGGTGCAGACCCTGCACCATTTTAGTTGCTCTCCTCTGGACTTCCTCTACTTTGTCTATGTCCTTCTGGAGATGTGGTCACCAGAACTGGACACAGTGCTCTAGGTGAGGTCTCACCAATGAATTATATAGTGGTATCACCACCTCCCTCTTTCTGCTGGTGATACCTCTCCCTAGGCACCCTAGTGTCTCACTGACTCTCCCTACAGCATTGTTATACTATTTGGCCACCTTTAGGTCATTAGATATGATTAACCCCAGGTATCTTTCCTGTTTGGTAGTAATCAGTGCCACTCTCCCATCTTATACTCTGGCCCTGGGTTTCTAGGCCCTAAGTGCATGATTTTGCACTTCTTTGCATTGAACCTTAGATGCCACACTCTTGACCACTCCTCAGACTTTCTTAAATCACTATATATTCTCCCTGGAGTGTCTACCCTACTGCAGATTTTAGTATCATCTGCAAAAAGCCATACCTTCCCTTCTAGCCCCTCTACAATGTCACTAATAAAGACATTAAAGAGGACCCATCCCAGTACTGATCCTTGTGGCACCCCACTGGTCACCCTCCTTCTTCAGAGTGAACTCCATTTACCACCACCTTCTGATGTCTATCCCCCAACCAGTTCTGTACCCAGTTTACCACTTTTGCACCCACTCCCAGGCTGCCCAGTTTGTTTACTAGTCTCCCATGTGGGACTGTGTTGAAGGCCTTACTGAAAGCTAGGTATGCTACATCCACCACTCCACCCTGATCTACTTCTCTGGTAACCCAGTCAAAGAAATCTATCAGATTTGTTTTACATGTTTTATATGACCTCCCCTCAGTGAGTCCATGCTGTCTTAGATTCTGTAAGCTGCTGGTTTCAAGATATTACACAGTCATTTCCTTCAGCAGTGGTTCCATTAATTTTCCCATCACTGAAGTCAAGTTGGCTGCTCTGTAATTTTTAGCTTCCTCCCTGCTCCCAGGTAACAAGTCTGGGAACATCTACTATAAAAAGGAATTAGCTGAAGTCCCACAGATCTCAGTATGAGAAGACATACCAACACATGATATCAGTAGCAGCACCACCAGGCAGTGAAGCTGATGGTGATGATAATGATGATGGCCTGGGGGAGGAAAACATTAGGACACAAGGTAGACAGGAAGAGGAAGAAAATCTTTCAAGTAGTAGCTGATGCACAACTTGTTTTCTACTTATCATAGAAACATAGAAGTTGACGGCAGATAAGGACCGCAAGGCCCATCCAGTCTGCCCTTTTCTTTTTCTACCTTATAAATGTGCCATCGGCCTTTGCTCTGTCAGTTGCCTATCTATTCATAGTCATTTGTATTGCTCCCTTATGCCTATCCCATGCCTGTTTGAGCCCTGCACTGTATTCATAGCCACCACTTCTTGTGGTAAGCCATTCCATGCATCCACCACCTTTCTGTGAAAAAGAATTTCCTCACATTCCCCTTAATCGGCCCCCTCTTAATCTCATGCTGTGTCCTCTTGTCCTGCTATTTTCTTATATTTAAACATGTTAGACTCTTTCACCTTGTTAATGCCCTTTAAGGTGTTTGAATGCCTCATCATATCACCTCTCCTCCTTTGCTCAGGGTATACATATTGAGCTCTGTTAATCTGTCCTCATATGTCTTCTGATGCAGTCCCTGCACCATTTTGGTTGTCCTTCTCTGGACTGCCTCAATTTGGTTAATGTCCTTGTGAAGGTGTGGCTCCAATACTGCATGCAGTACTCCAGATGGGGCCTAATCAGTGTCTTGTAAAGAGGGATTATTACCTCCTCTTCCGGACTTGTATACCCCTACTAATACACTCTAACATCCCCTAGCCTTACCTACTGCTTTAGAGGTTTGCTTTGGGTGATTTCAGGTCAGTGATGATGATGCCCAGTCTCTTTCTTCCTTGTGACTGCTAGCAACTCCCCTCCCAGCCTATAGGTGGCTTCAGTGTTTCTCTTCCCTATGTGCATGATTTTGCACTTCTTTGCATTAAAACCTAGTTGCCACTCTTCTGACCATTTTGCTAGTTTATTCAGATCTCTTCTCATTCTGCCCACCCCATCTGGATCATCTACTCTGTTGCAGATCTTGGTGTCATCTGCAAACAGACAAGCCTTACCCTCTAGTCCATCTGCAAGGTCACTAATGAAGATGTTTAAGAGGACTGGCCCCAGGACTGATCCCTGAGGTACCCCACTTGTGACTTGCATCTCTTCTGACTGTATACCATTTACCACCACTCTCTGTTTTCTGCCCATCAACCAGTTTGCCACCCAGTTGACCAACTTCTGACCCACCCTGAGCCTACCCAGCCTTTTTTATCAATCTTATATGTGGAACAGTGTCAAAAGCTTTGCTGAAGTCAAGGTAGGCGACATTAACTGCTCCCCCTTGGTCCACCACTCTGGTTACCCAGTCAAAGAAATCTATGATATTAGTTTGACAGGACCTTCCTTTTGTAAACCCATGCTGTCTTGGATCCTGTGCCCCCTATTGATTCCAGGTGTTGCACTATCCTTTCCTTAAGGACTACCTCCATAATCTTGCCCACTACTGAGGTAAGACTGACTGGTCTGTAGTTCCCCGCCTCCTCCCTGCTACCACTCTTGTGGAGCGGGATCACATGAGCCCTTCTCCAGTCTTCTGGGACCTCTCCTGTGCTCAGAGACTCACTAAACAGTTCTGCTAATGGCTCTGCTAGTTCCACCTTTAGCTCCTTAAGTACATTGGGATGTATGCCATCAGGTCCCATTGCCTTATCCACCCTGAGCTTAGCAAGCTCTTGTAGGAACCTTTCTTTTGTGAAGGAATAGTGCCCACCTCCTCCCCTGTGTCCATAATGCTGAGCTGTGGGCCCTGCCCACCTTCTCTTCAGTAAATACTGAGCAAAGTATCTATTTAGGATAGATGCCTTTACAGGGTCCTCCTCCTCACATGCTCCCTTTTATCCATTAAGCTTAATACCCTCTGGACTTTCTCCTTTCACTAATGTATCTATAGAAAGTCTTGTCACCTTCTTTTACTGTTCGTGCTAGTGTTTCCTCAGTTTGGGACTTTGCCTGCCTTACTGCCTTCCTGCTTCCCTAGGGCAGTGTGGTATGCCTCCCTATCTTCATCCCGCTGTGTTCCCTTATATTTCCTGAAGGCCAGCCTTTGGCTCTGACCTTTTCTGCTACTGTATTTGAGAACCAAAGCGGTTTCCTTCTTTTTGCACTTCCTTTTCTGTCTAACACAATGGATGTTGCTTCAAGTGTTGCATCCTTAATGCTTGCCCACTTGCCTGTACCCTCACCTGTGTTTTTTTTGCCAGAGCTAGCTTAACTCTGTTGGCCATTTTATCAAAGTCAGCTCCTCTGAAGTCCCATAGTTTTGCCTTGGAATGGGATGATTTAGATGTAGTAGCCAAATTGAACCATACCATGTGATGGTCACTGGCCCCAAGTGACCTTCTACCTGGAGATCTGTGATCCCTTCCCTGTTAGTCAGTACTAGATCTAGGATAGCCCTGTCTCTTGTGGGTTGCTGTACCAGTTGTTTGAGGCCCTCCCCCTGCAGGAAATCCACTATGTATCTAGTTCTGGCAGATGTTCCTGCTGGTATTGACCAATCTGTATCCGGCATGTTGAAGTCTCCCATTATCAGAACCTCCCCTTTAGCTGTCATGTTTTCAATTCTTTAGTCCATTGACTCCCACACATCTGAGGGGCCGCAAATCCCTAGACACTTTCACCCCTAGTGGCAGCAAAAATAGAAGCCAACTGTCATGTCCAGGGGAAAAAAACACTCAACTTTTACTGGTCCTGTCCCTGGAAATGGGTCAAAAATATAAAGCAAACAGGCCTGAGGCAAAAAGATATGAGCAATTGTGGAAATCCTAGTCACCAACTTGCTGCCATTCTTCTTTGTGAGCAACGCTGACTTTCTATTGCTAATGTAAGTTGCTGAGCCAAGCTTATGGTATCAAGTACCCAGCCATACCCAGTTTTCCACAGTGCTCCTCCACATTTGTATCAGAGTGTGCAAGACTGTGTCACATGCCCTGAAATCATAATTTGTTCCAGCCATTCACATCACCAGTGACATGTGGACCAATGGTCCGATTACTGATTACATGGCAGTGACTGCCCATTGGTCAGTGTCTCCTCTTCATTCCCCACCTCTTCTTCCTCCTTTTCTCGGTTACGTGCCAGAAGCAGGAGCTGCCACAAGTAACCAGTGTCCCCCAGTCTTTGCAAGCTGGCAGCTTTATGTGTTGCTGGCTTTGACAATGACCATCATGTGGAAAACTTATGCTTCCTTCATCAGACGCTTGATGAGTAGCTAACATAACACTCATTAACACCAAGTTTTATGGTATCAGATAATACAAAGAACATAAAAGGCAGTTGAAGATATGCATTATATACACAGTTGATGTTTTGTTCACTGTATAAATCTGGTAGTTCAGGGATTCTAGATGAGGAAGGCACCACCATGCAGATACATGTTGGTCTGGCCAAAAAAAGTTTGTGTTCATTTCAACCACTTGGTAAAGGCACGGAAGTTGTTATGAAACATTCCACAGCAGAACCACTTTCACCTCCACCACCTGAAACAGGATGTGGCGACAAGATTGAATTCCATCTGTTACATGATGGAATGGCTGCTAGAACAACAAAAGGCTATACACTGGTATGTCATAAAGCATGGCACTGGCAAGGGAGACGTAAACATCAGTCCAAGTCAGTGGCACCTGATGGAGACCCTATACACTGTGCTGAAACCTTTGAGGAGGCCACAAGGGTGGAAAGTGCTGCTGCTGCTGCTAGTCTAAACTAGATACTCCTCCTAATTGCCCTCATTAACCTTTGACTTCTTCAAATGAAAACTCAATATGAGGAAAAGAAGGCTACCACTGCTCTCAGTCTAGTAGAAAGGATAAGATCCCATTTCTGGAATGACACACATTTCAAAAATGTGTACAGATGACCACTGCATCCTGGCCACTCTCTTTGACCCTTGATTCAAAGACAAGTTTGAGACATTCTTTGATGCATAAGAATGTGGTAAGAATCAGCTGTCCTTTAAAAAAAATTTTATGCATATGGGGCTCTCTGCATCAAAGTGCAGATTGCCTAAGCACAGAGTAGCTGAGGTGTGTAGGCAACCCTAAGTATGAAAGTCATGCAGCGGACCCTTGGTGGCATTCATGATTGGAGCACATGCCAGTTGCATATTGGATCTCTGTCTGTGCTGGCACCTATGTGCCATGGGTGGTCTGAGGGAGTGTCAGTGGTGTGCCTGCTGCCACACTCGTTCATTAGGTGCATTGCATCAGGCCAGGGAGGAGCAGGTTATGTTAGCTGGGACCCTTCCATAACCCAGTGTGTGCCTCTATGAATGATATCCACCAGCAGCAGTGGGACTGGGATTCGAGCCTCCATGTTGCCCAGCCCACTAGGGAGGTGGGGAGGGCTGGGGGCAGTCATATGGGAATGTGCCCGTCATTGCTATAATTTATCGATCCAGGCTACCCTCATTCTGCTTCTCCCATGGTGCAAGGGATCCACTCTGGGACCCAGGAAGGGTATCTGATTGTATGCCTGCCCGGGTCCATGGTTCCGCACCTGTCTGCCCCCTGTGAATCTGCATGCTGGGAGGGGCTGCAGACGGGTGGCCGGAGATGGTGCTGGTGTGCACCTGTTCATGGGTGCAGAGCTGCACGGGCTGGGTACATGCCTTTGGCTTGTACCGTACACCCTTTGATGCATAGAGCCCAAGGTCTCTGTATGTGTTGCACAAAACAAGAACAGGAACACAAATAGAGCAGAAGAACAACACTTATCATCATCTCTTGTCACAATGACACAGACAGGCCAGGTGGAAGAGAGGGAAAATAGATCCCAATGTGTTTCTGCAACTGAACATCACAGGAGTCACTAATTTTTGTCTTCATGTCAACCTGCTGTTGGGTATATTACTGGCTCTGTTGGACACCTCTGACTTCATTATTATGATCTAATAAACCCTTAGTTACCTGCTGGGAAATGTAACCCTTTGGGGAATGTCAGGAGATCACTACACCTTAACTAAACAAACAATATCCCTCTTACAGATTCTAGGACTAAGGAGGATAATAAAAAGAAACAGAAGCAATTATAAAAGCAACATAAGGATTGTTTATTGTCCTACCAGCTCTTCTATAGGACAGTCATTATACATTGCATACTAATTTACATAACATACACACCTGGGAGTCTGAAAGCTCTCATACACTGCAGTATCTGTGCAGGATCTGCCTGCATTTTTTCAGAGAGAGGGCATGGGGCAAGGGGTTTAATACCCCGATAAGATCTAGGTTGGTTAAAGATAACCAGCTCATTGCACACTGATGAACACGTTACTATTACTCTTATTGGTCAATCTGGGGCAAACAGAGTATTATCTCAGTTGCCACTTTGAATGCTACAATTTGTAGCATTCTTTTTCATAACAATATACTCATGTCAATGATGTGTTCTCATTGATGAAACAATCTGTATACTTCTATGACTGATCTATTCATAAAACGTGTTGTGCCTAGCACTAGACATCTTAGCTGTAGAGGGTGCTCTGTATCACATTACTTCTGATCATTGCAGTTCTACATCATGGCAGCAGAGGCAGTGTGTGTCTGTAGTAAAAACATCATTCAAAATTCCTTGTTCTCTTCCTACATGATCATATGTAGGAAAAAGGTCCTGCTTTAGAAGCAGTGCATTGCATAGCCTATATTTTTAGTAAGTCTGCTTTCTATATTATATGCAAAAATAAAGTGTCACCTATCCTTATGTGCATGTGTCACCCTAAAACTAACACTATGTAAGTGTCCCTAGCTCTATGTATGCATCCCTAGTGCTATATGAAAATGTGCATCTCCCTAATGTGTATAACCCTACTGTAGCTCCATGCTGTAGATGGTATGTCTGTGTGAGAGGTCAGGTCTCCATGTATCTGTATGTGTGTTGCTATCCCACTTATGGCTGTGGGTAATGTAAATGTAAATACCTACTTATAGATGTGTGTGTGTGTGTGTGTGTAAGGCTATCCTCACTTACAGCTGTGGGTATGTACTTATGTGTCATCTGCATGACATGAGCATACAGGTAATCATGATGCACCTTGTGTATGTCATGCACATGTGGGTAAGCTTTGTAGTGATAATATACCTTGTGTACATCACGTATGTGTCGGTAGGCATATCTTACCTCCGCTACCTGCTTCCATACAGGTAACACAGAAAAAGAAAGGCAGAGAATTAGTGAGTAGGAGAGAGGACAGATTAGGTAGCATAGAGAAACTTGAGTTGAGATCTATGAAAGTTGAGAGTTTTGTAGAGGCAAAAAGTAATAATAAGTATGAAATGAGAAAACTTGAACAATAACAAACTTTAAATGTGAATTCCAACCATGTGTTGGTGAGTGCAGTGTGTGTATCTCCATCTTGAAACCCAGTTTTAATGAATCTTCTGTCTTGTGAACACTATTTTTGATTTGAATATGTGTTTCCTTCCTTTTGATTAATCTTTTAACATCAGAGTGCAACTGATCTATATGAACATTAAAAACTGATAAATATTGGCTCATACCCTTTAGATAAGTTGGGTTACTCTATAGAATCTTGTTCTTGAGGGCATTGGGGTAATGACATTATGGTGTATGACAGTGGTCATGGGATGTAAAGTAGAAATTGGGTGTTGTCACATTACAAACCATTTCATTATAAACATAAGACTTATGACTAGTAACCACACAATATTGTCCTTCAGAACTGTAGGTAACTCGAACTTTAGGTACAAGCCATTTAGAAAGTCTGATGGGGCACAAAATCGAGGAGTTGGTGAGTTTAGTAGAAAATGGAATTCCAGCAGCTTCCTTGTGGAAAGCGTTGCTGCTGTGCTTGATTGAAGTCTTGACTGAAGAGACATCTGAAGGAGCATTTTCTTGGCCGAAGTCAGGGATTGCCTCCTTCAGGCTTGCTCTTTATGTATGCTACCCCGGGTATTAGCATTGTTGTGGGTACCAGTGTTGGTTGGCGAGGAAACAGTGCGCTGGTTTCCTACAGTTACATCAAAGTTCATATCGACTTGGTCATCTTGGGAATGGGATGACCTCTCCAAGTCTGGTTCATATCTGCACACAGGTTGACCACGGTAAAGGCATCACACCTGCACAGGTAGTGGTAGCCTTTTCTGGTACAGCAGTCTGTATTGGGGTGCTACTCAGGCATTCAGGTGATGGTGATGAACAAGGAGATTTGGCAGCTTTGTCCGTTATTGAAAGACGTCTTCTTCCAAGTGCCCAAATGATTGAATCTGTACCAGTTTATTAAATACTACAGTATCCTTATCAAATGTGGGCAGTGAAACAGTAAATGTGACAAATATTGTATCTTTTATATCACAGTCATGTCTGCTGTAGCAGGGGCTCTGTTTGGGGTGCACTGTAACATGAAGTTTCTAGCAGTGGCAATGGCAAATGTGACCGTATGATCCATGCACTTCATTGTACATGCTATATTGTCACAGTGGGAGCAATACCACTCGGGCATACATCTGTCATTAATGAGATCTGGGATCTTACCAGTTTCTAAATCTCATAAGAGATTTGTAATGGTGGTGCGTGCAAAGCTTCCATAAGCAGAGCAAAGGATTTCCCTACCTATGTGGTGTTGTCTAGCCTCCCTATTATTAATGTACATTAACTGTATTAACTTATGTCTGGTCTGATTGAAAATCCTAGCAATAAACTACATGTTACATGGGGTGAACCTTTCTTCTTGTGCAAGACCTGCAATACCGTGCAGCATAGGTTGTATTACATCCTGGTTTAATTTACTATTAAATAATTTAGCATGCCTCTAATTTTGGCGATCAGTCCGATTTCAAATAGATAATCCAGTCCCAAAACACCTGTGGCAGACCCAAAATGCCTGTCACACCAGGAAGACCTAACCCTCTTTTCCCATGTTTAGGTCTGAACACCGCATGTGTGTTCTGTAGAATACTGCCTTGCTACAGGGTCTTGAGCTCATGTTTGAAATGCTGCCATAATGTCAGGTAGCATCACTGTATGAAATTTACAACCGTTTGTTTCAGAACAATGGCCACATTCACCCATGTTCCAGTTAGATTAATTTAAAATTACAGGCACATGCATGTAATTTACATTATTAATTAATACACCTGGAATAGAAGTAGCAGTTAGGCCACTTTTTGGGTCAGGTTCAAGTATAGGGAAGTTTTCATGATTTTCAGAAATAGTTTTAGAAATGACATTAAGGCAAATAGAGTCTGTAATGATCATATTCAATTGGCAGAGTCTCTTCATTGTGACATTGTGAAAACAAAGGCAAAAATCAGAATTTGCAGTAACGGTAATGTTTTAGAGTCCAGCGTGTTGTAAGTGTACATTTTGGATTGTTAAAGTTCCATTAGAAGCAATTTGAGTGTTTGGCCAGCCTTTTAAAGTTTCTTTGTAAAGGCGGGCCACTTCAAGAGATTTAACCTTTAAAAGTACATTAGAATCATTAAAGGTTCACATAATGTCCAGCTGCAAAACAAGGGAGTTAAGGGCATTTACATTGACCTGTAGACTGATCTCAGAACCTTCATGTGTTAGTGTAATACGATCAGGGAATTAACATTTTAAAAGAATGGGGCATAGGATGGATGGCTGGGGTCAACCAAAAGATGGAGCAGGGCAATCTTCTTACCTTCTTGGGACCTCTGGGACTAGAACTTGTGATGACATCAGCTAGACAGGATCTCTGGCCTCAGGAATCGGTTCTGGATCAGGATCTAGTGTTGGGTCCTGGATAGGAAAGGGACCAGACTCAGAAGGTGGGACTGGAACCAGCTGGGCAAGAACTTCCCTCATAATGTTGTCATCATGGGATGGTCTCACCGGCTTGGGAAATGTTGTCTCCCTCTGGTCAAGTTTTCGGATTGGACCTCCATGATCCAGGCATGGGAACATGGTCATAAGTAGGTAGGCCTGAAATAGGCCTACCCAAAATTGCCATCCATCCATGGATTTTGGCATTTATTATTTTTGATACTGAAATACAGAAAACGGGCCATCTTGTTAAAAATACATGTTCCCTCCACAATGAATGGGGAAGGAGTTACAGGGCTATATACTTAGAAACCTTTAAATAGTTGTAACTGATTTGCATGGCACCACTTTTCAGTTGGCTGCGTTCTCTCTCTGGGTTAAAGGTACCTCTTACCTGGTAAACAGATGAACTGAGCTTGTTAACAATCTCAAAGGGTCCCATCCACTTACTGGTACAGTAAATGAGTGGGAGGGCTGGCTGTAGCGCAGGACCATGACTTGGTCTCCTACTTGCCAGTCTACCTCTTTTACATTTCTGTCAAAATATATTTTTGATTGCAATTGGGCTCCTCTCAGATTGTTAAAGCAAAAAGGTGTACCTTCTCAATGTTATAGTTTAGTTGTACCACATAGGTATCTGTGGATGCTCTGTCAGCAGTGGGGGTGTGCAAATCAATCCACAGGTGTTCTATCTTCTGGCAGCCTCATTTGCCTTCCTTTCATTACCTCAAAGGATGTGCAGTGGGTAGCTGAAGCATGGGTAGCTCTAATTGCCATGAGGATCAAGGGCAATATGGCATCCTATGTCTTGGGGTTCTCATCAATGTACTTTGTCAACATAACTTTGATCTGTCTGTTTGTTCTTTCCACTTGTCCTGAAGACTGGGAGTGGTAGGGAATGTGGAATTTCTGACTAACACCTAGCATTTTCAAATGTAAGCCCCTTGCAGGAGGGGCTTATGTCTCATTAGGAACCCTTTCCTACACCCCCAAGAGCTAGGGAATTTTAGTGCTCTGGGGTTAATACCCGCTGGACGCCCAAGGTGGCAGCAGAGGGTATGTTAGGAAAGAAATATAAGGCTGAGACAGGAAGTTTCAGAGTCTTTTCCAGCCTGGGCATTAGGCCTGGGGCTGGAGGGGGGCTGGAGGAGCAAGTAGGCAGGAAGGAGCTCAGTGGTATGGGTGGGCCTGTGGGGAGAACCCCCAATCAGTGGCAGGTAGGGATGGCCTCTGCAGCGACATGGGATTGAGGAGCAGGGGAGGAAGCTCCATGGGGAGGATGGTCAGCCAGCTGCCTGCATCGTCGCAAGAAGGGAGGTGTAGGTGGTAGTATGATGCCAGGATAGGCAGGAGCTCATGTGATCCCGTGGAGTAGTGGCTTGGGCCACCAGGGCTGTGTTAGCAATGGCAGGGTCCCCACAGGGGGGAGGCTGGTGGCAGTGGTTCTCTCCTGCATCCAGAGTGACAGGGTGGCCTGGGAGTAGAGGGAGCTAGGGGACCCTTCACCCATTTTAGGTGACCTGCACGGAGGAGCAGGTCCTGGGGTGCTGGAATTAAAAGGCCAGGTGGGTCACAGCTCTTAGGATAGGCCTTGGGGAGTGCCTCTGGCAGAAGCTTACCGCAAGCCCAGGAGGTTTTGGCAGAGATGTGGGTCAGGGGCTGTGTACCCTCAAAAAATGGTCATCGGGGAGCACAGAAAGGAGTTTTGGGTGCCATCTGTTGAGGAGTGGGCTGCTCGGGGGGCCTGTGGTAGTGGCAGGGCAGCCCAATTAAAGTAGCTCATGCACTGGAACAGGGCTGAGTTTGAGAGCCGCTGCACCAGTAGAGAGTAGACAGAGAGCTGAATGATGGCTGTGGGGACTGATGCCGTGAGTCTGGGAGCACCAGCAGGTTTTAGGCTCCTTGTAAAGTGAGAGAGAGATTGAGTTACAGGGCCTGGGTTGGGGAGGAAAAATCCTGGTACCCCTTGAGATTTGGACCAAGGTCCTGGGGCCAGGTGGGGTAAGCAGCATGCTTTCCTGTGCTTTAGATGGGGCAGCTGACCAGTGCCAAACCAGACGGAGATTGAGGAAAATGGGTAACCCAGAACAGGAACAGAGAAAGAGATTTGGCTTACCAGTGCCAGTGTGCCAGGAGCCTGTTTTTCTTTCCAAGTAGGGAGGTTCCTTGGGTAAATCATCCAAGAAGTCAGAGTGAAGAAACACTGCTTGCACTGCCTGTAAACCATTTATGCTGCTTAAAAAATGTCCAGCCTAGGTAAATTGTAAAAAAGTTTAAATAGCCCCATGGAGTTACTTTATTTATCTGATGAAAGACTGGACCCTGCATTCCTGGAATAATTTGGGGTGCAGAAGCTAAAATAAAGAAGCTAGTTGGGAAGAAACTTGGTAGTGATTCTTGCCTTATTCAGGTTGGAAGGTGGGAAAATGAAATGGAAACCCTTTGTGTCTAAATTTATTTCATAAATTGTGATTCCGAAAGATGTCCATCATGCTTCATTGGGATCCAGGTGCTTTGGGGCTCAGAAGAGACAGGAGGCTGCAGTATGGAGAACTGGTGCTGGTGGCAAGAGTGCGGGATGAATCCAGGTATGGAAGTGAGATTGAGAGTGCACACGGGAATTAAGTCGTTGAGAGATAGGATAGCCATTTTTTCCATATGTTTTTGGTGGTGACTGGCTCAGGTATCGCGCTTGTTGACATCCTTCTTCCATGCCCCTGGACCAACTGCAATGATAAGTTATGCTCCTAGACGAGGGGACGGGGGGTTACAAAGCTTCCTGCATTATCTGTGCTGGGAATGTAGCTCGCTTATCAGAACTGGTATCCAGTGATGATAGTGACCAAAAATGAGGGACTTATTTTCAGTGCTATCATTCTGGGCTCACCTGCACAGGTGGTGACCATATGAGAAAGTGTCCATAGGGGAAGGGTGAACGGAGGCGGGAATAGCGAAGAGAAGAGGAGGGACAGAGAAGGGGTTTTAGGAGACTGGTGTGCCTGCTGCCACTGAGCTAGCCATGTGGTGTGGTGGTGTGGGTGGCTATGTCTGGCACAGCAGATACTGGGTTCGGGGCTGGGGACTGGGAGCGTGTAAATTTTGCCATTGCCTGTGGATACAGGACTTAATGTTTTGCAAAATCCGGATTTTGCCCCCTCCCTGACCATGGACCCCCCTGGAGTTGAGAATCTAAATTCTGGGGGCAGCCTCTGGCTGGGGAGGGCACTGCCCTCTGCAAAAACAGTCTTTAATATTCCGTATGTCGGGTCACCTTGAAGTGTATATCGCTGATTTGATTTTCGGCAATGTACACTCACCATAATAGCGATCACTGTTTTGCGATCGCTGTTATGACATGGAACCATCAGAATCTACTTTCAAAGGTAACACCCACCTGGAAAAGACTTCATTTACCAACACTTTAGCAGTCCCCTTAGCCATTGCTGTTTTTAAGGGGAAAGCCTCTACCCCTTTTGAAAATAGGTCAGTGATCACAAGTGCATACTTGTTGTTTTTCCTACTGTTGGTCACGGACCCCATGTAATCAAGTTGGATTGTATTCCGGTGACCTGTCTGTCTCTGGGGGCATAGCGTAGCATTTTTCTTACCAGGGATAGGGTTGTTTTGTGCACAGACAAAACTGTTGTTTTTGCAGTGCTGAATGGTCTTAGACATGTCAGGGCCACCATCCGGTGGTCTTAAGACGTAGTAATGTTTTTTCTACCCCCTGGTGTCCACCAGTAGGGGTATCATGTACCTGATAAATGAATTCAGGTATGAGTAGTGTAGAAAGAACCCACAAGTGTTCCTATGTGTTATACAAAACCAATTGCGGGTCCTGTGAGGGATGCAGCTGGGATCTGCTCTTTTTGAGGGGATTGTCTGAGGGAATGGCCTCAGGATAATTTTTAAGGAGGCATTATGTTACCTGTCTGATGTGGGGATCTGCCATTTGAGCAGCATACAGATCCATTGGTCTGGTGACAATTCCTCTTCCAGCCGCCACTGGCAGAGATGTACTTGGGCCTAAGTGTGAACAAGTGGGCATAAGCCAAGTCCCCCCGCCCTTGCGAACCATTTTTGGCTAGGATGTCAGCCCTGTCATTATGGTCATGAAAGGGTTCTGATTTAGAGTGTGCCTTCACTTTATGGAGGTACAGTTTGAATGTAAAATCCTGCACTGTGTGGCTTATGTACATGAAGAGATCCCTATATTTCACTGGGGTGCCTTCAGAGGAAGTGATGTTATATGTTTTCCAAAAAGGGCAGAGATTCAGTGAGGGAACTACACACGAATGCAGAGTCAGTAAAGACAATAGTGTCCACAGGGTGCTCACCCTTAATGTTCTCCATGGCACAGGCCACAGCTGCCAATACAACATATTATGCAGATTTTATAGTGCACTTTCTGAAAATCTCTGATTTCTCCTGTAAGGGAAATAATCAGTATCCCAAAACCTGCTGTGGGTTCTCCTGCATTGTATGATGCAGACCCATCAGTAAAGACATGGAGCAAAGCAGAGTCTTTCAGGTGGGTTTCAGTAGTGGGGTGAAGGGGCCTGGGTCTGGGAGGTTAGGGGGTTCAAGCCCACACTCATTGGGGGTCTCCTTGGTATAGGTGTCCATGGGCAAGGACAGAGGGCATTTTGGCTGGTAGAATGGCAATGTCCCTATCCTGTAATAACAGGGACCAATGGGTGAGTCTAGTATTGGACACATTGCCATCCTTCACTCTGTCTGAGAGAAGGAAATTGGTGGGGGTGTGTTTAGTGTACAATAACACTGGACAGAAGTCAATTATATAGGTAAAATGTTTTATTGCCCAAAATGTTGCAAGCCAAGTTCTTCTCACAGAGAGAGTATTTTTGTGCTACTAAAGAGTGTCTGTGATGCATATGCAATTGGCCTGAGAGGGCTATTAGCCTTTTGGGCCAGGACAGCAGACATACCTGTTTCTGTTGATGCTGTCTCTAAGTGGAAGGGTAACTCAGGATTTGGGTTTACTGGAGCAGGTGCAAAGACTAGGGCTTTCATCAATGATGTCACTTCCCTATGTATGCTCAGGACCCCATCACCATGGTGTGTCTTGTTTCAGGAGTTTATTCCGAGGGGATGTTGTCTGGGCAAAATTACTGATGAAATCCCTGGAATAGTTAACCATTCCTAGGAGTCTCCTCAGGGTGGATACTGATGTGGGCACGGGCAGGTCTTACAGGCCTTGCACCTTATTTAGGGTTGGGCTCCTTCCTTCTGCAGAGATGTGCAGACCTAGGAGGGTAATTTCTGGGAGGCATAATTGGACTTTGGCAAGATTACATTTGATTCCTGCTCTGTGCAGCAGGGTTAGGAGTTCATCCAGTAACTCCAGATGTAATGGGATTTCTTTTGTAGCCAGTAACAAATTATCCACATATTGCAGGAGGCACTGAGACATAGAAAATCCTTCAATAGCATCCTTCATGTGGATATGGAAATGGGAGGGATTGGAGAATACTTGGGGCAGGGATTGCCAGGTGTACCATCTGCCTTGGAAACTGAAGGCAAATTTATACTGGTTTTCTAGGGCAAGGGATAAAGACCAGAAACCATTGGAAATATCCAATATACTGAACCATTTGTGCTCAGGTTTAAGATGCATGAGCACATCTGGGGCATTTGCCACAGTAGGTGCACAGCTTGAGGTCACCTGATTAAGCCTTCTGTAATCAATGGTGAACCTCCAACTGTTGTTGGGCTTTTTCACAAGCCAAATAGGGGAATTCACAGTGGATACACAAGGCTGAATAACCTGTTGCTTTCAGTGAAGGTATTGAGGGTGGGGGAAGGGGGTACTGGCACAGGCAGGGCGGAACCCCCCCCCCGGTACCACAATGGTCGTGCACATTCTCCCACAGTCATGTTTGTTCTTAGCAAAGGCCCTGAGTGTTTGTCCAGTATGGGCTTCAGTTGGGAAAACAGTGTATGGTTTTGAAGCATACAAATGACATCATGCTCCCTGCCATTTAATCTAATTGCTGCTATTACATATGAATCTGAAATGCAAAGCAGATGTCGAGGGCCTTGCATTTGTATGAGTGCCAGGTTAACCATATCGACTACGCAGTTAAAGCGTGTCAGAAAATCCAAACCCAAAATACTCTAATGAGCCTACAGGACCATTAGATCAAAACGGTGTTCCATTTTTAAAATTCCTATTGTAATAGGGATTGGGATGGACTGGTAGGTTACAGTCTCTAAGCTGTTGAAGGCACAAGCCGATGTTGCTTGTCCAGTGGACCATTGTGATCTCATAGGGTTATCCTGATGCAGTACAGAAATAGCAGCCCCTGTATCTAGAAGTAACTGTACTGTAGTTTTGGCACCCAATCAACCCTTCAACACATAGTCTACCATAATCATCCATTGCTAGCCTAGTAATGGTGCATACCAGGGCAGGAGACCATCATGCCCGATCTTCCGGTTTTGGTAGGAAGTGGATCAGGTGTTGCGTAAGCGTGGGGCCCATATGAGGGAGCAGGGTATGGCCAGGTCCAGGGTGCCTGCTAGGCCTAAGGGTGTATCACAGTTGTGGCCTGGAGTAGGCCCGACTAGGCCACCCAGTGGCTAGCCTCAACTGGGTGAGGTTGGTATGGCTGCTATGGGTCTACTGAAGGGTGGGGCCTGCTCTGGTTCCAGTGTGAGTCCCTCCATTCACAGAAAAGTTCATTTTCTTTTGCCAGTTCTTTGATACTACTAGGACCAGTTTTCTTTTTACTCTGCTGGTTGGATTTTTATTCCCTTTTCCGTGTAATATTAAACCCCTAGAAGTAGAAGTAAACAAAATATATAGATATCTACTTAAAGTTCAGCAATCAGTCCCTCCTGAAATTCTAAGGAGTGAACTAAGCCAGTTTCCTTTAAGCACTATGGCTACCAAAAGAATAATTATATTTACATTACGATTATTTCTTCGTCAAGAAAACAGAATTCCTAGGATGTGTCTTGAAGAACAAAATAAAGTATCGTAGTATGGGTTTTACAGCAGATATAATTAAAACCATACATGATTTTGTTCTTCCCATGGGTCTGTGAAATACTTTGTATGAAATATACAAGCTCCCCTTTCCTGAAATTAAACAGATGGTAAAGAACAGATTATGAGATGTACAGTAACTGTTCAACAAGAACTTGCATGAACTGTTAATTTACGCTGCTACAAATGGTATGAAGTAATCAAAGGAGATCATAAATTAGATCCCGTATTTATCTATGCTTAGAAATCTAGAAGAAAGAAGAGTTATAACTAGGCATAGGTTCAAACTTTATAAAGCAAGATATATTTTTGATGATTAAAGAAGACTAAACATAACTGATCCAAACTGTGTCTGTCAAATGGGAGTGGTGGACACTCTTAAACGTGTAGTATTACACTGCCCACAATTCAAAATAAAAATAAGGAAATTGCTAGCTCCAATATTGGCTACCCTTGGACTCCCCTCTGATCAACTTATAATTCATCTGTTTAATAGTAATGAACCGTATATACTCGATAGATTATATAGATTTCTGAAGTCACTAAACCTGTAGATAAGACTCCTTGAAAGAGGATTCCAAACAGGTTATATGTGAAACAGATGTGATTAGGAAATGTGATAATACTATATGTGCAATAATATAGAAATTATGTATGTAAAATATTAAATATGTGTAACCTTTTATATGAAGATATATGTATATAAATTTTATAATGACTCCTGCCGATCAAATACATTTTTATCTACCTACTCCATTCTTAGGGCTGTGGGCGAAGCCTACAGTAGTTTTAGGATCACTCAGTAGCTCTAAAATTGGGCGATCGTGGAACCTTCCGTTGGACTTTTGGAAGTATCCATCTGAAAGCCTAATGGAGCTTGAAACGCTACATAGAAACATAGAATTTGATGGCAGATTAGGACCGCTTGGCCCACCTAGTCTGCCCATTTTCCTACCTAACAGATACAGTGGCGTGAAAAAGTATTTGCCCCCTTCCTGATTTTCCCTATTATTGCATATTTGTCACACTGGATGTTTTCAGGTCTTTAGACAAAATGTAATATTAGATAAAGGGAACCTGAGTGAACAAATAACACTTGTTTTTTTTTACTTATTTCATTTATTTAATGAAAAAAGTTAACCAACACCAACTGGCACTGTGTGAAAAAGTAATTGCCCCCCTAATTAAATCAACCCAATTAAAGGGATAATTAGAGTCAGCTGATTGAAACAGCCAGGCTTGATTATAGCCAGCCCTGCTCAATATAAACCTCACTTATTTTGACCCTTACCATCAGAGTCACGTTGCCAGCACAAAGATTCAACAGCACACATTATGCCACGATCAAAGGAAGTTCCTGAAAAGATCAGAAAAAAGTTGTTGCTATCTATCAGTCTGGAAAGGGTTACAAAGCTATTTCTAAGGCTCTGGGACTCCATCGAACCACAGTGAGAGACATAATCCCAAATAGAGAACATTTGGAACAGTAGTGAATCTTCCCAGGAGTGGGTGGCCTGCCAAAATTACTCCAAGGGTGCAGGTAAATCATCCAGGAAGTCTCAAAGGATCCTAAAACAACATCCAAAGAACTGCAGGCTTTCTTGCCTCAGCTAAGGTCAGTGTTCATGACTCCACAATCAGAAAGAGACTTGGCAAAATGGGCTTATGGGAAAGTAGCAAGGTGGAAACCACTGCTAACCAAGAAGAACATAAATGCTCATCTCTCATTTGCCAAGAAGCACCTGGATGATCCACAAGCCTTTTTGGGAAAATGTTCTATGGACAGATGAGTCCAAAGTGGAACTTTTGACGACATGGATCCCATAATGTCTGCGTAAAGCATACACAGCATTCCACAGTAAGAACATCATACCAACAGTCAAACATGGTGGTGGTAGTGTGATAGTGTGGGGATGCTTTGCTGTCTCAGGACCGGATGACTTGCCATAATTGTAGGAACCATGAATTCTGCTCTGTACCAGAAAATTCTTAAGGAGAATGTCCGGTCATCCATCCGTCAGCTGAAGCTGAAGCGTAGTTGGGTCATGCAGCAAGACAATGATCCAAAACACAAAAGCAAGTCCACATCAGAATGGCTGAAAAGAAGTAAAATTAAAGTTTTGGAGTGGCCTAGTCAAAGTCCAGACCTAAACCCAATAGAGATGCTGTGGCAGGACCTGAAACAAGCAGTTCATGCTCAAAAACCTACCAATGTTACTGAATTAAAGCAGTTCTGCGAGGAAGAGGCTACAATTCCTCCACAGTGATGTGAAAGACTGATATTGAATTATAGGAAGCGTCTGGTTGCAGTCATTGCAGCTAAAGGTGGCGTAACCAGTTATGAAGTGTAAGGGGGCAATTACTTTTTCACACAGTGCCAGTTGATGTTGGTTAAATTTTTTCATTAAATAAATGAAATAAGTAAAAAAAAACAAGTGTTATTTGTTCACTCAGGTTCCCTTTATCTAATATAACATTTTGTCTAAAGACCTGAAAACATCCAGTATGCCAAATATGCAATAACAGAGAAAATCAGGAAGGGGGCAAATACTTTTTCACGCCACTGTAAGCTGCAGATCCTAGTTATCGAACAGCTTACTTCCTCCTACCCCCCACTAGGACTGCCTTATGTCTGTCCCATGCATTCTTGAATTCCGCCACTGTTCTTGACTCCACGACCTCCTCAGGGAGGCTGTTCCATGCATCCTCAACCCTCTCTGTGAAAAAATACTTCCTCTCATTACCTCTGAGCCGTCCCCCCTCTATCTTCAAATTGTGCCCCCTTGTTCTTGCACATCTCTTTTTCTGAAAGATGCTACCTCTTGGACTTTGTTGAGTCCCTTGAGGTACTTGAAAGTTTCTATCATGTCCCCTCTCTCCCTTCTTTCCTCAAGGGTATACATGTTATGCTCCTTTAGTCTTTCTTCGTATGTCTTCTGGTGCAGACCCTGCACCATTTTGGTTGCCCTCCTCTGGACAGCCTCCATTCTGTCTATGTCTTTGTGGCGATGGAGTCTCCAGAACTGCATACAGTACTCCAGATGGGGTCTCACCAACTGTCTGTACAGAGGGATAACAACTTCCTGTTTTCTACTATTGATGCCTCTTCTATACATCCCAGCATTCCCCCAGCCTTCCTTACTGCCTTCTCACATTGCTTGTCCACCTTTAGGTCATCTGATATAATTACCCTCAGGTCCCTTTCCATTTTTACTGTTGTCAGTATCTCACTCCCCATTGTGTACTCTTCTCCTGGGTTTTTGTTTCCCAGGTGCATTACCTTGCACTTCTTTGCATTGAATCTGAGTTGCCATACATTTGACCATTCCTCCAACCTTGCCAAGCCTCTTCTTATCCTTTCCACTCCATCTTGTGTATCAACCCTGTTGCAGATCTTTGTGTCATCTGCAAAGAGACATACTTTTCCTCCCAGTTCCTCTGCAATGTCACTTATAAAGACATTAAAAAGGACTGGTCCCAGTACTGAACCCTGCGGTACCCTCTTAGCAACCCTCCTTTCTTCACTGTGGACTCCATTTACTACTACCTTTTGCATCCTGTTGTCTAGCCAACTTTTTATCCAGGCTACCACCTTGGGACCCACTCCAAGGCTGGCTAACTTGTGTATTAATCTTTTGTGTGGGACTGCATCAAATGCCTTGCTAAAATCTAGGTAGACCATGTCCACAGCCCCTCCCTGGTCTACTACTTTGGTCACCCAGTCAAAGAAATCTTTTAGACATGACCTTCCCATCATGAATCCATGCTGACTTGGGTCCTGTGCCCTACTGGCCTCTAGGTACTCAGCAATTCTTTCCTTCAGAAGTGATTCCATCATTTTCCCTACCACTGAGGTCAAACTAACTGGTCTGTAGTTTACTGCCTCTGTCCTGCTCCAACTTTTGTGAAGAGGAATCACATGCACCCTCCTCCAGTCCTCAAGTAGCACCCCATCCTCCCATGATTTGTTAAAGAGAGTAGTCAGCGGTGTCACACCATGATTGGCCACTATGGAACAACAGCCGCACTATTTCGGCTGTTACTTCTGCATTCTGGGGCATAAACTGTGCATGCCCAACTTGCAGGCATACGCAGTTTTGCTGGTGCCATGTTGTGAATGGCAAAATGCCATTCATCACAACTGTGCATGTGCAAGTGCCATGCATGTGCAGTTACGTCACCGCAACCCCTGCACCCCTGCACCCCCTCCAGCACTGGCAACAAAGAAACCATCTTGCACCCTCCCACTGCTGCTATTCTCCCTGCTCCCTCTGTTCCCATTTATTTGCCAATGTCGGGGTCCCCAATCCCCATGTTGGCATCATGTAACAACCCCTCCACTCATGCGGCACACTGGGTGCCAATCCCAGTGTGCCCAAATGTCTGTTTATTTTCCCTGTTTCCTGTAAATAAAGAAAACTCCCCCTTATGTTTTTTTTTCTTTAAAACAGAAAATGGTCCCTAATCATTGCCCCAGTCCCCCTCCTCCCCCATCACCACCCTCCCACTGAGCACCCACCTCCCCGCACCCGCCCCGCACCCCATACTTACCTCCGGAGGTCAGCACTGTTATCTTCTCTGGACCATGACACATCTGCTCTCTTCAAAGCTGAACTGCAAACTGAAGAATCAAAGGTAAGCATGCTATTATGCCATTCAATGTGTATGTGTAACTTTGCTCACTTGGCAGCTCATCACAACCCTATCAGCTCTGGCCAGAGTTTGTTTGAACTGCTGGTGCCTCTGGTTTGGATTTTTGTCAGGGTTACATGTGTTCTGGTTAGGGTTTTGGGCCCTCCCCTCTACGCAATAGTGAGAGGGTTGATCTGTGTGCATGTACATGGCAGTGACTGTAGCCTGCTGGCCAGAATCCATGCGATATGCTTGCACCTCAAAAGCTTGCTCCACTTTGTCCAGGATGAGAACATATTTGTCCACCCTTGGGTTAATGACTACCTCAGTCCTGTCATGCAGTGAGAGCTGTAGGTTTTCCAAAAAGATACTTTTGTACTCAATAGAGTTTTTTTCAGAAACCTCCCTGGTCAACTTTTTTCCAGCTAGGTATGCTATCCACAACAGACTCTCATACTTAGCAGGGGCTTCCCTTGGGTCCTGGGTAATGATCTGGGCCAGGGCCATGCCTACCACACTGGGATTTTGAGCTTGCAGGAGGACTGCTGCAATACACCATCATCCCTTGTCACAATCACAGTGACAGGCCAGGTGGAGGAGAGGGAAGAAAGATGATCACAAAGTGTTTGCACTGCAATTGAACATTGCAGGAGTCACTAATTTTTATCTTTATGCCAACCTGTTATTATTGCTGCTGCACCCCCAGCTCAAAAAATCAGCAACTGATGACAAACCACTATGGGAACAACTGTCTGACTATGGCTTGATGAAAAAGCACAGCAAGCAATTTTCTGACACAGTGATGCCTGAGATGCCAACAAATAAAATGGTGCAGGATTATCTGGATGAGAACATGTCACTAGCAGAAGGAAATGAACTTCTATTGTACTGGTACCAAAAAAAGACTATGTGGACCTTTTTGACAAAGGTAGCTGTTGAACACCACAGTTGCCCACCTACAAGTAGTACTCTGAGAGGATTTTCATTGCTGCAGGCAATATTGTCATCAATAGGTGGACATGCCTTTTGACCCAAAATTCAGAGATGCTCATGTTTTTAAAATATAATCTGCTCCTTTTTCAACGCCCTTTTTGCCACAGTTTATGGTGATGAATCTCCTACGCTTACATCTGGGCTAACAAAAGGGGAGGATGAGGTGGATATAGAGGGCTTCTTTATCCATTAGATTTTTTTTTTCAGAACCACTAGCCTAAACACTGACTGTGGGAGGCTGCATTGTTGTCTTCATTCAGTCTTCTTCGGATTAATGTTGACTCATTTTTTGCCAGGCCTGCACAGACTGAATTAATAATTTTTTGGGCAATATCGCCCATGAAACCAGCATGTACAACACTTAGACATGACAGAAGTGGAAGCTCTGTTCATGTGTGGCACTGTCCCAATGGGCACATAATTTTTGGAACCAGTAGCCCACACTGTGGGATGTTGCACTGCTGTCTTCATTCAGTCTTCTTTTTGCCAGGCCTGCCCAGGACAAATTAATAACTTTTAGTGCACTGCTGCCCACAAAACCAGTGTGTACAACACTTTGCCATGGCATTATTTTATTTTATTTATTTATTTAGTTTTTGTTGACCGGGTAAGTGCACTAGACAAATCCTGCCTATTTTCAGGCACGACCCGGGGGAGTGGGATACAGATGAATGCCAACTGACCTTGAACCAGATTAAGCTGTTGGTGGTATTTTTTAGTGAATGTGGGAAATTTGGCCAGGACACCGGGGAAATTCCCCTACTCTTTTCGATAAGTGCCATGGGATCTTTAACATCCACCTGAACTACCACCAATCCAGGCAGATGGGACCTCGGTTTAACATCTCATCCAAAAGACGGATGGGATAATGGGAAGCCTTATCAATGTATAGCACTGTCCCAGTGGGCAAACAATTTTGGAACCAGTCGCACACACTGCGGGATACTACACTGTTGTCTTCACTCAGTCTTCTTTGGATTACTGTTTTGTGAATTTTTGCCAGGCTTATACAGGCCCAAAAAATAATTTCTGGGGCAATGCTGCCCATGAAAACAGTGTGTGCAACTCTTAGCCATGGCATAATGGGAAGCCTTGTCCATGTGTGGTACTGTCCCAATGGGCACACAATTTGTTTTACTTATTATGCTTCATGCCATCTTTTCACCCACATTGCCCCCTTCTGTCCCCTCTTCCACAGCTCCATCACCTTGCCGTCCCTGGGACTTACCATACGAGACCACTGCAATGTCCCACAGCTTCCATCCAGTGGCAGGGCCCACAGGGTCCACTCCCTTAACTCCTGGAGGACCTTTTAGCTTGGTTGTGGGTTGGTGGGCCAAGTAGGCAGATGCTAGGCCAGTGAGGAGATTCAGTATCATCCTGCAGGCTGGGTGGGGTTTCTGTTCTTTCGTCCCTAACACCCAAAACATCAATGGCACAACAGGTGCACGTGCGTCCACAAGTCCTCCAACATTAATGTTATCCCTACAGTTTGAGAGGAGACTTGCGAAGGAGATAGCTTCAGTGAGAACCTTATTGGATTTATGAATGTCACAGTTTGCAGCCAAGAGGTTTAAATGAAGATGTCAGACTGCAAAGTTATTTATAGTTTTTGCATTTTCAGTAGCAGTAACTTGCTGGTCTGCTATAGGGGCTATTAGACATCAAACCAAAGGGCACTCTGTGAAGACTAACCTAGACAAGATGCAATAAAACAAACCTGAATGGCAGCCCCCAGAAGTGATAAAACACTCAGGGAATGTTAGAAAAAAATCCTCTCACAGACTAGGCAGAAACAAAACACTGGGATCACTGTTTTGCAAAATGTTTCCCTACCATTTTTCCTTATTTGCAAGACTGCATATATTTATCCTAACAAATCTTTCCTATTGCCACATTCAAAACACTATCCCCTACCTACCTGCCACATATAATTTCAATTACAACACTGCTACACTTTACCTCTCAAACTTCAAAGAAAAAATACACTTTATCTTCAAAGGTCTGTTTACCAAGTGCTGTGCCCATGATTAAAATAATTTGAACCCCTCCCGAAAACAATGTGTCCTCACATGAAACTGCATGTTTAACTGTAAAGACAATTAAAATGTTTTTCTAAATGCATTGCTAACACCAATGCTTTCAAAGTTTTGAAACTACTAAAAAAAAACAAACTATATGTATCTTAAACAAATACTGTTAATCCCAAAAACTGAACTTTATGTTTTTAGTATACAAATGTTTAAGAAAAACCTGTGGCTCTTTCAACCTGAATTCAGAATGCGGTGTCTATTTTCCTTGGGAGCTGTAGTCTCAGGCAGTCCTTAATTACTCTTTCCTTCTGAGTCCCCAGGTGGCTCTGATAATCATTTGTTCCAAGAGTTTTTAAGTCAGTTTGAAGGCATCAAGTATCATCTGTTCCTCTAGTCCTTAATAAAATTCAGGGGATCCACAACTGGACCACTCCACAGATTTGTTCTGTTGCTTGCTCCAGGTCCCAAACTAGTGTGTCTTATTTCAACATGATATCTACCTCATGTCCCTCCCACATGAATCAAAAAAAAAGGTGGGGGTGGATCTTTAGGAGCTTCTTGGGTGGAGGTGGGGGTGGATCTTATTCCCCCCCAAAAAATGAATGCTGCCTCCCACTATGCAGGTTCCAGTTCTTGTACTGCCCATTTAAGAAATAAAATAGTACCCTGCAACCATTGACTAACATGAAAGTGTATTTATTTGAGGGCGGAAAACATTTCTTGGAGGAGGGAAGGGTGGAGAAGACTATTTACACCTTCAGTCAGTTCCACGGATAGAAAACATGACATCACTCCTTTTGTACATCCAAAACATCTGTAGTCTCTGCCTACTGCAGCCATAAAAAGGAATAAGAAAGGAGTGTGTCAAGTAATGACACAGGCAGAGGAGGAGGAGGAGCAAAGTGATTTGGTGGAGCTTGGGGACAGGCATACATATTGTGATTATATACCCAATAACAATGATAGTAGCAGCAGCAGTAGTTCTGAGGAGGAGGAGGAACAGGTGGGAGTTCAGTTTGGGCAGGTGCATGTAAGAGATCAAAAAAGAACAAAAGTGGTGGTTCAACAGAAAAAAAGAAAGGTCACAAAACAACAAGGGGAAACACAATAAGAAGCATGTGAAATGACAGCAGATAAAGAAAATACAGGCAAAACTGGTAGCCCAAGATACATTGTACAGGAAGAAAACCCATTCCCTGACTCTGAAAAACTGGCAGAAGAGGAGGTTGATGATGTGGAAGCAGTCCAGAGTAGCCCACCCATTTGGCAACAGCCAAGAGTGCCAGTAGGAAAGACCACACTGGTGATTTTGGTGGTGTGGGATTTCTTTAGAGTGGACAAAGAATCATGGATTCATGTAGTGTGTCCTTTATGTAAAGACAGGCCAATAGTTTTTAGACTTTATCACAGTGAGCCTCCCCAAATCCATGGAAAAGATTTTGAGCCTCCCCTAAAAATTGAAATAATCTTGGGCCTCCCCAAAGGAAAATAGCATGCTGTACTTTACGCAGTACACCATGAATAAACTGAAACCCCTTTGAGTACTTGGTTCACATTCAGTTATTTGTCTTATACTGACATGGAACCTTTGAAAAAAAACTCCTGTGCTCATGGATCAGACAACTTTCTTTGTTTCCTCTCCATATGAAATAACCTTCCTACATACTTTGCCTCTCCCTCTCCTTCCCTGATCCTAAGCAACTTCTCTGGGATTACTTTGCTCCTTCCTGCTGTTGTTCTTAGCACTTTTATACTCAACCCTTGTATTTGGGCTATTCTGTCATCAGTCTACAAATTGATCAATTACCACCACTCATTATCAGTTTATTGTTCATATTACGTTTCCCCCTGAGTCTACCCCTCTCCAGCTTCATAGCATGCCCTGAGCATCTTTTTTTTCTGAAAAATACTTCCCTCTCATATCTTGTTTATACCCATGAGGTATTTTAAAGTCTCTATCATACCACCCCTTTCCCTCCTTTCCTCCTGGGTGCACATATTGAGGTCCTTTAGTATCTCCTCATAGGGTCTCTGGTGCAGACCCTGCACCATTTTAGTTGCTCTCCTCTGGACTTCCTCTACTTTGTCTATGTCCTTCTGGAGATGTGGTCACCTGAACTAGACACAGTGCTCTAGGTGAGGTCTCACCAATGAATTATATAGTGGTATCACCACCTCCCTCTTTCTGCTGGTGATATCCCTCCCTAGGCACCCTAGCATCTCACTGACTCTTCCTACAGCATTGTTATACTATTTGGCCACCTTTAGGTCATTAGATATGATTATCCCCAGGTATCTTTCCTGTTTGGCAGTAATCAGTGCCACTCTCCCATCTTATACTCTGGCCCTGGGTTTCTGGGCCCTAAGTGCATGATTTTGCACTTCTTTGCATTGAACCTTAGTTGCCACACTCTTGTCCACTCCTCAGACTTTCTTAAATCACTATATATTCCCCCTGGAGTGTCTACCCTACTGCAGATTTTAGTGTCATCTGCAAAAAGCCATACCTTCCCTTCTAGCCCCTCTACAATGTCACTAATAAAGACATTAAAGAGGACCCATCCCAGTACTGATCCTTGTGGCACCCCACTGGTCACCCTCCCTTCTTCAGAGTGAACTCCATTTACCACCACCTTCTGATGTCTATCCCCCAACCAGTTCTGTACCCAGTTTACCACTTTTGCACCCACTCTCAGGTTGCCCAGTTTGTTTACTAGTCTCCCATGTGGGACTGTGTTGAAGGCCTTACTGAAAGCTAGGTATGCTACATCCACCACTCCACCCTGATCTACTTCTCTGGTAACCCAGTCAAAGAAATCTATCAGATTTATTTTACATGACCTCCCCTCAGTGAGTCCATGCTGCCTTAGATTCTGTAAGCTGCTGGTTTCAAGATATTACACAGTCATTTCCTTCAGCAGTGATTCCATTAATTTTCCCAGCACTGAAGTCAAGCTGGCTGCTCTGTAATTTTTAGCTTCCTCTCTGCTCCCAGGGAACAAGTCTGGGAACATCTACCTTAAAAAGGAATTAGCTGAAGTCCTACAGATCTCAGTATGTGAAGACATACCAACACATGATATCAGTAGCAGCACCACCAGGCAGTGAAGCTGATGGTGATGATAATGATGATGGCCTGGGGGAGGAAAACATTAGGACACAAGGTAGACAGGAAGAGGAAGAAAATCTTTCAAGTAGTAGCTGATACACAACTCCTTTTCCACTTATCAATTCTTTAGTCCATTGACTCCCACACATCTGAGGGGCCACAAATCCCTAGACACTTTCACCCCAGGGGCAGCAAAATAGTAGCCAACTGTCATGTCCAGGGGAAAAAAACACTCAACTTTCACTGGTCCTGTCCCTGGAAATGGGTCAGAAATATAAAGCAAACAGGCCTGAGTCAAAAAAAGTTAAGAGCAATTGTGGAAATCCTAGTCACCAACTTGCTGCCATTCTTCTTTGTGAGCAACACTGATTTTCTATTGGTAATGCAAGTTGCTGAGCCAAGCTTACCAGCTATACCTACTTTTCCACAGTGGCTCTTCCACATTTGTATCAGAGTGTGCAAGACTGTGTCACGTGTCCTGAAATCGTAATTTGTTCCAGACATTCAGATCACCAGTGACATGTGGACCAATGGTCAGATTACTGATTACATGGCAGTGACTGCCCATTGGGTCAGTGTCCCTCTTCATTCCCCGCCTCTTCTTCCTCCTTTTCTCGGTTATGTGCCAGCAGCAGGAGCTGCCACATGTCACCAGTGTCCCCCAGTCTTTGCAAGCAGGCAGCTTTATGTGTTGCTGGCTTTGACAATGACCATCATGCGGAAAACTTATGCTTCCTTCATCAGACGTTTGATGAGTAGCTAACATAACACTCATTAACATAAAGTTTTATGGTATCAGATAATACAAAGAACATAAAAAGGCAGTTGAAGATATGCATTATATACACAAATTCGATGTTTTGTTCACTGTATAAATCTGGTAGTTCAGGGATTCCTAGATGGGAAGGCACCACCATGCAGATACATGTAGGTCTGGCCAAAAAAGGTTTGTGGTCATTTCAACCACTTGGTAAAGGCACGGAAGTTGTTATGAAACATTTCACAGCAGAACCACTTTCCCTCCACCACCTGAAACAGGATGTGGTGACAAGATTGAATTCCATCTGTTACATGATGGAATGGCTGCTAGAACAACAAAAGGCTATACAATAGTATGTCATAAAGCATGGCACTGGCAAGGGAGACGTAAACATCAGTCCAAGTCAGTGGCACCTGATGGATACCCTATGCACTGTGCTGAAGCCTTTGAGGAGGCCACAGGGGTGGTAAGTGCTGCTGCTGCTGCTAGTCTAAACTAGATACTCCTCCTAATTGCTCTCATTAACCTTTGACTTCTTCAAATGAAAACTCAATATGAGGAAAAGAAGGCTACCACTGCTCTCAGTCTAGTAGAAAGGATAAGATCCCATTTCTGAATGACACACATTTCAAAATGTGTACAGATGATGACCACTGCATCCTGGCTACTCTTTGACTCTTGATTCAAAGACAAGTTTGAGACATTCTTTGATGCATAAGAATGTGGTAAGAATCATCTGTCCTATAAAAAATTGCTTATACATATAGGGCTCTATGCATCAAAGTGCAGATTGCCTATGCACAGAGCAGCTGAGGTGTGTAGGCAACCCTAAGTATGAAAGTCATGCAGTGGACCCCTGCTGGCATTCATGATTGGAGCACATGCCAGTTGCATACTGGATCTCTGTCTGCGCTGGCACCTATGTGCCATGTGTGATCTGAGGGAGTGTCAGTGGCGTGCCTGCGCTACACACCATTCACTAGGTGCATTGCGCCAGGCACAGGGAGGAACAGGTTATGGTAGCTGGGACCCTTCCATAAGCTAGTGTGTGCCTCTATGAATGATATCTGCCAGCAGCAGTGGGACTGGGATTCGAGCTTCCATGTTGCCCCAGCCCACTAGGGAGGTGGGGAGGGCTGGGGACAGTCATTCAGGAATGTGCCTGTCATTGCTATAATTTACGGATCTGGGCTTCCCTCATTCTGCTTCTCCCATGGTGCAAGGGATCCACTCTGGGACTCAGGAAGGGTATCTGATTGTATGCCTGCCTGGGTCCATGGTTCCACACCTGTCTGCCCCCTGTAAATCTGCATGCCGGGGGCTGCAGACAGGTGGCCAGAGATGGTGCTGGTGTGCACCTGTTCATGGTGCAGAGCTGCACAGGCTGGGTACATGCCTTTGGCTTGTACTGTACACCCTTTGATGCATAGAGCCCAAGGTCTGTGTGTGTGTTGCACAAAACAAGAACAGGAACACAAACAGAGCAGAAAAACAACACTTATCATAATCTCTTGTTACAATCACAGAGACAGGCCAGGTGGAAGAGAGGGAAATAGATCCCAATGTGTTTCTGCAACTGAACATCACAGGAGTAACTAATTTTTGTCTTCATGTCATCCTGCTGTTGGGTATATTACTGGGTTCTGTTGGACACCCTCTGACTTCATTATTATGATCTAATAAACCCTTAGTTACCTGCAGGGAAATGTAACCCTTTGAGGAATGTCAGAAGATCACTACACCTTAACTAAACATATAATACCCCTCTTACAGATTCTAGGACTAAGAAAGGATAATAAAAAGAAACATAAGCAATTATAATAGCAACATAGGGATCGTTTATTGTCCTACCAGCTTGCCTATAGGACAGTCATTATACATTGCATACTAATTTACATAACATACACACCTGGGAGTCTGAAAGCTCTCATACACTGCAGTATCTGTTCAGGATCTGCCTGCATTTTTTCAGAGAGAGGGCATGGGGCAAGGGGTTTTATACCCTGATAAGATCTAGGTTGGTTAAAGATAACCAGCTCATTGCACACTGATGAACACAGTTACTGTTACTCTTATTGGTCAATCTAGGGGGCAACAGAGTATTATCTCAGTTGCCCTTTTGAATGCTACAATTTGTAACATTCTTTTCATAACAATATACTCATGTCAATGATGTGTTCTCATTGCTGAAACAATCTGTATACTTCTATGACTGATCTATTCATAAAAACATGTTGTGCCTAGCACTAGACATCTTAGCTGTAGAGGGTGCTCCTGTATCACATTAATACTTCTTGATCATTGCAGTTCTACATCATGGCAGCAGAGACACTGTGTGTTTGTAGTAAAAACATAATTCAAAATTGCTTGTTCTCTTCCTACATGATCATATGTAGGAAAAAGGTCCTGCTTTAGAAGCAGTGCATTGCATAGCCTATATTTTTAGAAAGTCTGCTTTCTATATTATATGCAAAAATAAAGTGTCACATATCCTTATGTGCATGTGTCACCCTAAAACTAACACTATGTAAGTGTCCCTAGCTCTATTTGTGCATCCCTAGTGCTATGTGAAAATGTGCATCTCCCTAATGTGTATAACCCTACTGTAGCTCCTTGCTGTAGATGGCATGTCTGTGTGAGAGGTCAGGTCTCCATGTATCTGTATGTGTGTTGCTATCCCACTTATGGCTGTGGGTAATGTGTAAATGTAAATACCTACTTATAGAGTGTGTGTGTGTGTGTGTGTGTGTGTGTAAGGCTATCCTCATTTACAGCTGTGGGTATGTACTTGTGTGTCATCTGCATGACATGAGCATACAGGTAATCATGATGCACCTTGTGTACATCATGCGCATGGGGGTAAGCTTTGTAGTGATAATGTACCTTGTGTACGTCACATATGTGTAGGTAAGCATGTTACATTCCCCCCCCCATTACCTGCGTCCATACAGGTAACACAGAAAAAGAAAGACAGAGAATTAATGAGTGGGAGAGAGGACAGATTGGGTAGCATAGAGTTAAACTTGAGTTGAGATCTATGACAGTTGAGAGTTTTACAGAGGCAAAAAGTAATAATAAGTATGAAAATGAGAAAAACTTGAACAATAACAAATCCTTTAAATGTGAATTCCAACCATGTGTTGGTGAGTGCAGTGTGTGTATCTCCATCATGAAACACAGTTTTTAATGAATCCTCTGTCTTGTGAACACTATTTTTGATTTGAATAATATGTGTTTCCTTCCTTTTCATTAATCTTTTAACATCAGAGTGCAATTGATCTATATGAACATTAATAACTGATAAATATTGGCTCATACCCTTTAGATAAGTTGGGTCACTCTCTGTAGAATCTTGTTCTTGGAGGGGCATTGGGGAAATGACAGTATGGCGTTTGACAGTGCGTTCATGGGATATAAAGTAGGTGTTGTCACATTACAAACCATTTCATTATAAACATAAGACTTATGACTAGTAACCACACAATATTGTCCTTCAGAACTGTAGGTAACTCGAACTTTAGGTATAAGCCATTTGGAAAGTCTGATGGGGCACAAAATTGAGGAGTTGGTGAGTTTAGTAGAAAATGGAATTCCAGAAGCTTCCTTGAAGAAAGCGTTGCTGCTGTGCTTGATTGAAGTCTTGACTGAAAAGACATCTGAAGGAGCATTTCTTTACCAAAGTCAGGGATTGCCCCTCCCTCAGGCTTGCCTTTATGTATGCTACCCTGAGTATTAGCATTGTTGTGGGTACCAGTGCTGTTTGGCAAGGAAACAGTGTGCTGGTTTCCGTCAGTTACATCAAAGTTCATATCGACTTGGTCATCTTGGGAATGGGATGACCCTTCTCCGAAGTTTGGGTTACACAGGTGTGACCACGGTAAAGGCATCACACCTGCACAGGTAGTGGTAGCCTTTTCTGGTACAGCAATCTGTATTGGGGTGCTACTCAGGCATTCAGGTGATGGTGATGAACAAGGAGATTTGGCAGCTTTGTCCGTTATTGAAAGACGTCTTCTTCCAAGTGCCCAAATGATTGAACCTGTACCAGTTTATTAAATACTACAGTACCTTATCAAATATGGGCAGTGAAACAGTAAATGTGACAAATATTGTATCTTTTATATCACAGTCATGTCTGCTGTAGCAGGGGCTCTGGTTGGGGTGCACTGTAACATGAAGTTTCTAGCAGTGGCAATGGCAAATGTGACCGTATGATCCATGCACTTCATAGTACATGCTATATTGTTACAGTGCGGGTAATACCACTTGGGCATACATCTGTCATTAATGAGATCTGGGATCTTACCAGTTTCTAAATCTCATAAGAGATTTGTAATGGTGGTGCGTGAAAAGCTTCCATAAGCAGAGCAAAGGATTTCCCTACCTATGTGGTGTTGTCTAGCCTCCCTACTATTAATGTGCATTAACTGTATTAACTTATGTCTGGTCTGATTGAAAATCCTAGCAATAAAGTACATGTTACATGTGGTGAACCTTTCTTCATGTGCAAGACCTGCAATACCATGTAACATAGGTTGTATTACATCCTGGTTTAATTTATTATTAAATAATTTAGCATGCCTCTTAATTTTGCCCAGATCAGTCCGATTTCAAATAGATAATCCAGTCCCAAAAACACCTGTGGCAGACCCAAAAATGCCTGTCACACCAGGAAGACCTAATCCTCTTTTCCCACGTTTAGGTCTGAACACCGCATGGTGTTCTGTAGAATACTGCCCTTCTACAGGGTCTTGAGCTCATGTTTGAAATGGTGCCATAATGTCAAGTAGCATCACTGTATGAAATTTAGAACTTTTGTTTCAGAACAATGGCAAAATTCACCCATGTTCCAGTGAGATTAATTTAAAATTACAGGTACATGCATGTAATTTACATTATTAAGTAATACACCTGGAATAGAAGTAGCAGTTAGGCCACTTTTTGGGTCGGGTTTAAGTATAGGGACGTTTTCATGATTTTCAGAAATACTTTTAGAAATGACATTAAGGCAAATAGAGTCTGTAATGATCACATTCAATTGACTGAGTCTCTTCATTGTGGCATTTTGAAAACAAAGGCAAAAATCAGAATTTGCCGTAACGATAATGTTTTAGAGTCCAGCCTATTGTAAGAGTACATTTTGGATTGTTAAAGTTCCATTAGAAGCAATTTGAGTGTTTGGCCAGCCTTTGAAAGTTCCTTTGAAAAGGCAGGCCACTTCAAGAGTTTTAACCTTTAAAAGTACATTAGAATCATTAAAGGTTCACATAATGCCCAGCTGCAAAACAAGGGAGTTAAGGGCATTCACATTGACCTGTAGACTGATCTCAGAACCTTCATGTGTTACGTAATACAATCAGGGAATTAACATTTTAAAAGGGGCATAGGATGGATGGCTGGGGGTCAACCAAAAAGATGGAGCAGGGCAATCTTCTTTCCTTCTTGGGACCTCTGGGACTAGAACTTGTGATGACATCAGCTAGACAGGATTTCTGGCCTCAGGAATCGGTTCTGGATCAGGATCTAGTGTTGGGTCTGGGATAGGATGGGGACCAGACTCAGAAGGTGGGACTGGAACCAGCTGGGCAAGAACTTCCCTCAGAATGTTGTCATCATGGGATGGTCTCACCGGCTTGGGAAATGTTGTCTCCCTCTGGTCAAGTTTTCGTATTGGACCTCCATGATCCAGGCATGGGAACATGGTCATAAGTAGGTAGGCCTGAAATAGGCCTACTCAAAATTGCCTTCCATCCATGGATTTTGGCATTTATTTTTGATACTGAAATACAGAAAACAGGCCATCTTGTTAAAAATACATATTCCCTCCACAATGAATGGGGAAGGAGTTACAGGGCTATATACTTAGAAACCTTTAAATAGTTGTAACTGATTTGCATGGCACCACTTTTAAGTTGGCTGTGTTCTCTCTGGGTTAAAGGTACCTCTTACCTGGTAAACAGCTGAACTGAGCTTGTTAACAATCTCAAAGGGTTCCATCCCCTTACTTGTACAGTAAATGAGTCTGAGGGCTGGCTGTAGAACCGGACCATGACTTGGTCTCCTACTTGCCAGTCTACCTCTTTTACGTTTCTGTCAAAATACATTTTTGATTGCAATTGGACTCCTCTCAGATTGTTAAAGCAAAAAGGTGTACCTTCTGAATGTTATATTTTAGTTGTACCACATAGGTATCTGTGGATGCTCTGTCAGCAGTGGGGGTGTGCAAATCAATCCACAGGTGTTCTATCTTCCGGCAGCCTCATTTGCCTTCCCGTCAGTACCTCAAAGGATGTGCAGCGGGTAGCTGAAGCATGGGTAGCTCTAATTGTCATTAGGATCAAGGGCAATATGGCATCCCATGTCTTGGAGTTCTCATCAATGTACTTTGTCAACATAACTTTGATCTGTCTGTTTGTTCTTTCAGCTTGTCCCGAAGACTGGGAGTGGTAGGGAATGTGGAATTTCTGACTAACACCTAGCATTTTCAAAATGTAAGCCCCCCTTGCAGGAGGGACTTATGCTCCCATTAGGAACCCCTTTTCCCCTCCTACCCCCCTGAAGAGCTAGGGAATTTATTATTGCTCTGGGGGTTAATACCCGCTGGACGCTGTATGGTGGCAGCAGAGGGTAGGTTAGGAAAGATATACTGTATAAGGCTGGAGACAGAAAGTTTCAGAGTCTTTTCCAACCTGGGCATTAGGCCTGGGGCTGGAGGGGGTGGCTGGAGGAGCAAAGTAGACAGGAAGGGAGCTTGGTGGTCCGGGTGGGCCTGTGGGGGAGACCCCCCCATCAGTGGCAGGTAGGTATGGCCTCTGCAGTGACATGGCATTGAGGAGCAGGGGAGGAAGCTCCTTGGGGAGGATGGTCAGCCAGGTGCCTGCATCATCACGAGAGGGAGGTGTAGGTGATAGTATGATGCCAGGATAGGCAGGAGCCCATGTGATCCCGTGGAGTAGTGGCTTGGGCCACCAGGGTTGTGGGAGCAATGTCAGGGTACCCACAGGGGGGAGGCTGGTGGTAGTGGTTCTCTCTTGTACCCAGAGTGACAGGGTGGCCTGCGAGTAGAGGGAGCTAGGGGGCCCTTCACCCATTTCAGGGGACCTGCATAGAGGGTCAGGTCCTGGGGTGCTGGCATTAAAGGGCCAGGTGGGTCACAGCTCTTAGGATAGGCCTTGGTGGGGTGCCTCTGGCAGAAGCTTACCGCAAGTCCAGGATGTTTTGGCTGAGATGTGGGTCAGGGGCTGTGTACCCTCAAAACATGGTCATTGGGGAGCACGGAAAGGAGTTTTGGGTGCCATCTGTTGAGGAGTGGGCAGCTCAGGGGGCCTGGGGTGGTGGCAGGGCAGCCAAATTAAGGTAGCTCAGGCACTGGAACAGGGCTGGGTTTGAGAGCCGCTGCACCAGTAGAGAGTAGACAGAGAGCTGAACCATGGCTGTGGGGACTGATGCCATGAGGCTGGGAGCACTGGCAGGTTTTAAGCTCCATGAAAAGTGAGAGAGAGATTGAGTTACAGGGCCTGGGTTGGTAAGGAAAAATCCTGGTACCCCTTGAGATTTGAGCCCAGGACCAGAGGCCAGGTGGGGTAAGCAGCATGCTTTCCTGTGCTGGAGATAGGGCAGCCGACCAGTGCCAAACCAGACAGAGACTGAGGAAAATGGGTAACCCAGAAAAGGAACAGAGAAAGAGATTTGGCTAACCAGTGCCAGTGTGCCAGGAGCCTATGTTTTTTTCCAAGTAGGAAGGTTCCTTGGGTAAATCATCCAAGAAGTCAGAGTGAAGAAACACTGCTTGCACTGCCTGTAAACCATTTATGCTGCTTAAAACATGTCCAGCCTAGGTAAATTGTAAAAAGGTTTAAATAGCCCCATGGAGTTATTTTATTTATCTGATGAAAGACCGGACCCCTGCATTCCTGGAATAATTTGGGGTGCAGGAGCTAAAATAAAGAAGCTAGTTGGGAAGAAACTTGGTAGTGATGCTTTCCTTATTCAAGTTGGAAGGTGGGAAAATGAAATGGAACCCCCTTTGTGTCTAAATTTATTTCATAAGTTGTGATTCCAAAAGGTGTCCATCATGCTGCATTGGGATCCAGGGGCTTTGGGGCTTAGAAGAGACAGAAGGCTGCAGTTTGGAGATCTGGTGCTGGTGGCCAGAGTGTGGGATGAATCCAGGTATGGACGTGAGATTGAGAGTGCACATGGGAATGAAGTAATTGAGAGGTAGGATAGCCATTTTTCCTATCATTTTTGGTGGTGCACTGGCTCAGGTATTGCGCTTGTTGATGTCCTCTTCCATGCCCCCGGACCAACTGGAATGATAAGTGATGCCCTTAGACAAGGGGGCCGGGGGTTACAAAAGCTTCCTGCATTATCTGTGCTGGGAATGTAGCTCGCTTATCAGAACTGGTATCCAGTGATGACAGCGACCAAAAATGAGGGACTTATTTTCAATGCTATCATTCTGGGCTCACCTGCACAGGTGGCGACCGTATGGGAAAGTGACCATGGGGGAAGGGTGAATGGAGGGTGGGAATAGCAAAGGGAAGAGGAGGGACAGAGAAGGGGTTTTAGGAGACTGGTGTGCCTGCTGCCACTGAGCTAGCCATGTGGTGTGGTGGTGTGGGTGGCTAGCTCTGGCACAGCAGATACTGAGTTTGGGGCCGGGGACCGAGTGTGTAAATTTTGCCATTGCCTGTGGTGCGGACTTAATGTTTTGCAAAATGTGGATTTGCCCCTCCCAACATGCAGCCCCCAGAGTTGAGAATCTAAATGGGGGGCAAAGCACCTGCTGGGGAGGGCACCGCCGCAAAACACTTTTTAATATTCCATGTCGGTCGCCTTTGAAGTGTATATTGCTGATTTGATTTTCGGCAATTTACACTCGCCATAATAGCTATCACTGTTTTGCGATCGCTATTACGACATGGAACCATCAGAATCTACTTTCAAAGGTAACACCCACCTGGAAAAGACTTCATTTACCAACACTTTAGCAGTCCCCTTAGCCATTGCTGTTTTTAAGGGGAAAGCCTCTACCCCTTTTGAAAACAGGTCAGTGATCACAAGTGCATACTTGTTGTTTTTGCTACTGTTGGTCACGGATCCCATGTAATCAAGTTGGACTGCATTCCGGTGACCTGTCTGCCTCTGGGGGCATAGCTTAGCATTTTTCTTACCAGGGATAGGGTTGTTTTGTGCACAGACAAGACTGTTGTTTATGCAGTGCTGAACAGTCTTAGACATGTCAGAGCCACCATCCGGTGGTCTTAAGATGTAGTAATGTCTTTTCTATCCCCTGGTGTCCACCAGTAGGGGTATCCTGTACTTGATAAATGAATTCAGGTATGAAGTGTGGAAACAACCCACAAGTGTTCCTATGTGTCATACAAAACCAGTTGCTGGTCCTGTGAGAGATGTATCTGGGATCTGCTCTTTTAGAGGGGATTGTCTGAGGGGATGGCCTCAGGATAATTTTTAAGGAGGCATTACCTTACCTGTCTGATGTGGGGATCTGCCATTTGAGCAGCATGCATATCCATTTGTCTGGTGACAGTTCCTCTTCCAGCTGCCACTGGCAGAGTTGTACTTGGGCCTAAGTGTGAACAAGTGGGCATAAGCCAAGTCCCTCCCCCCGAACCATTTTTGGCTAGGATGTCAGCCCTGTCATTATGGTCATGAAAGGGTTCTGATTTAGAGTGTGCTTTCACTTTAAGGAGATACAGTTTGAATGTAAAATACTGTACTCTGTGGCTTATGTACATGAAGAGATCCCTATATTTCACTGGGGTGCCTTCAGAGGAAGGGATGTTATGTTTTCCAAAAAGGGCAGAGATTCAGTGAGGGAACTGCACACGAATGCAGAGTCAGTAAAGACAATAGTGTCCACAGGGTGCTCACCCTTAATGTTCTCCATTGCACAGGCCACAGCTGCCAATTCAACATATCATGCAGATTTTATAGTGCACTTTCTGGAAATCTCTGATTTCTCCTGTAAGGGAAATAATCAGTATCCCAAAACCTGCTGTGGGTTCTCCTGCATTGTATGATGCAGACCCATCAGTAAAGACATGGAGCAAAGCAGAGTCTTTCAGGTGGGTTTCAGTAGCGAGGTGAAGGGGCCTGGGCCTGGGAGGTTAGGGGGTTCAAGCCCACACTCATGGGGGTCTTCTTGGTATAGGTGTCCATGGACAAGGACAGAGGGCATTTTGGCTGATAGAATGGTAATGTCCCTATCCTGTAATAACAGGGACCAATGGGTGAGTCTAGTATTGGACACATTGCCATCCTTCACTCTGTCAGAGAGAAGGAAATTGGTGGGGGGGTGTGTTTAGTGTGCAGTAACACTGGATAGAAGTCAATTATATAGGTAAAATGTTTTATTGCCCAAAATGTAGCAAGCAAGTTCCTCTCACAGAGAGAGTATTTTTTGTGCTACTAAAGAGTGTCTGGGATCCATATACAATTGACCTGAGAGGACCATTAGCCTTTTGGGCCAGGACAGCAGACATACCTGTTTCTTTTAAGGGTGTCTCTAAGTGGAAGGGTAACTCAGGGTTTGGGTTTACTGGAGCAGGTGCAGAGACTAGGGCTTTCATCAGTGATGTCACTGCCCTATGTATGTTCAGGACCCGATCGCCATGGTGTGTCTTTTTTCAGGAATTTATTCTGATGGGATGTTTTCTGGGCAAAATTACTGATGAAATCCCTGGAATAGTTAACCATTCACTAGGAGTCTCCTCAGGGTGGATACTGATGTGGGCATGGGCAGGTCTTACAGGCCTTACACCTTATTTAGGGTTGGGCTCCTTCCTTCTGCAGAGATGTGCAGACCTAGGAGGGTAATTTCTGGGAGGCATAATTGGACTTTGGCAGGATTACATTTGAGGCCTGCTCTGTGCAGCAGGGTTAGGAGTTTGTCCAGTAACTCCAGATGTAATGGGATTTCTTCTGTAGCCAGTAACAAATCATCCACGTATTGCAGGAGGCACTGAGGCATAGAAAATCCTTTAATAGCATCCTTCATGTGGATATGGAATGGGGGGGGGTTGGAGAATACTTGGGGCAGGCATTGCCAGGTGTACCATCTGCCTTGGAAACTGAAGGCAAATTTATACTGGTTTTCTAGGGCAAGGGATAAAGACCAGAAACCATTGGAAATATCCAATATACTGAACCATTTGTGTTCAGGTTTAAGATGCAGGAGCACATCTGGGGCATTTGCCACAGTAGGTGCACAGCTTGGGGTCACCTGATTAAGCCTTCTGTAATCAATGGTGAGCCTCCAACTGTTGTTAGGCTTTTCACAGTCCAAATGGGAGAATTCACAGTGGATACACAAGGTTGAATAACCTGTTGCTTTCAGTGAAGATATTGAGGGTGGGGTAAGTGGGTACTGGCACTGGCAGGGCAGATCCCCACCGGTACCACAATGATCGTGCACATTCTCCCACAGTCATGTTTGTTCTTAGCAAAGACCCCTGGGTGTTTGTCCAGTATGGGCTGCAGTTGGGAAAACAATGTATGGGTTTGAAGCATGCAAATGACATCGTGCTCCCTGTCATTTCATCTAAGTGCTGCTGTTACATAGGAATCTGAAAGGCAAAGCAGATGTCGAGGGCCTTGCATTTGTACGAGTGCCGGGTTAACCATATCGACTATGCAGTTAAAGCGTGTCAGAAAATCCACACCCAAAATACTCTAATGAGCCCGCAGGACCATTAGATCAAAACGGTGTTCCATTTTTAAAATTCCTATTGTAATAGGGATTGGGATGGACTGGTAGATTACATTCTCTGAGCTGTTGAAGGCACAAGCCGATGTTGCTTGTCCAGTGGACCATTGTGATCTCATAGGGTTATCCTGATGCAGTACAGAAATAGCAGCCCCTGTATCTAGAAGTAACTGTACTGTAGTTTGTGGCACCCAATCAACCCTTCCACACATAGTCTACCATAATCATCCATTGCTGGCCTAGTAATGGTGCATACCAGGGCAGGGGACCATCATGCCCAATCTTCTGGTTTTGGTAGGAAGTGGATCAGGTGTTGGGTAAGGGTGGGGCCCATATGAGGGAGCAGGGTATGGCCAGGTCCAGGGTGCCTGGTAGGCCTAAGGGTGTATCACAGTTGTGGCCTGGAGTAGGCCCGACTAGGCTACCCAGTGGCTAGTCCCAACTGGGTGGGGTTGGCATGGCTGCTATGGACCTACTGAAGGGTGGGGCTCTGCTCTGGTTCCAGTGTGAGTCCTTCCATTCACAGAAAAGTTCATTTTCTTTTGCCAATTCTTTGTAATTAGGACCAGTTTTCTTTTTATTCTGCTGGTTGGAATTTTTATTCCCTTTTCCGTCTAATATTAAACCCTTAGAAGTAGAAGTAAACAAAATATATAGATATCTACTTAAAGTTCAGCAATCAGTCCCTCCTGAAATTCTAAGGAGTGAACTAGGCCAGTTTCCTTTAAGCACCATGGCTACCAAAAGAAGAATCATATTTACATTACGATTATTTATTCGTCAAGAAAACAGAATTCCTAGGATGTGACTTGAAGAACAAAATAAAGTATCATAGTATGGGTTTTACAGCAGATATAATTAAAACCATACATGATTTTCTTCTTCCCATGGGTCTGTTTAATACTTTGTATGAAATATACAAGCTCCCCTTTCCGGAAATTAAACAAATGGTAAAGAACAGATTATGAGATGTAACTGTTCAACAAGATTTTGCATGAACTGTTAATTTATGCCACTACAAATGGTATAAAATAATCAAAGGAGATCATAAATTAGATCTGTATTTATCTATGCTTAGAAATCTAGAAGAAAGAAGAGTTATAACTAGGTATAGGTTCAAACTTTATAAAGCAAGATATATTTTTTATGATCAAAGAAGACTAGACATAACTGATCCAAATTGTGTCTGTCAAATGGGAGTGGTGGACACTCTTAAACATGTAGTATTATACTGCCCACAATTCAAAATAAAAAGATGGAAATTGTTAGCTCCAATATTGGCTACCCTTGGTCTCCCCTCTGATCAACTTATAGTTCATCTGTTTAATAGTAATGAACCATATATACTTGATAGATTATATAGATTTCTGAAGTCACTAATCCTGTAGATAAGACTGCTTGAAAGAGGATTCCAAACAGGTTATATGAGAAACAGATGTGATTAGGAAATGTGATAATACTATATGTGTAATAATATAGAAATTATGTATGTAAAATATTAAGTATGTGTAACCTTTTATATGAAGATATATGTATATAAACTTTATAATGACTCCTGTCGATCAAATAAAATTTTACCTACCTACTCCCTTCTTAGGGCTGTGGGCGGAGCCTACAGTAGTTTTAGGATCACTCAGTAGCTCTAAAAATGGGCGATCGTGGAACCTTCTGTTGAACTTTTGGAAGTATCCATTTGAAAGCCCAGGGGAGCTTGAAATCCAGCATAGAAACATAGAAACATAGAATTTGACGGCATATAAGGACCACTTGGCCCACCTAGTCTGCCCATTTTCCTACCTAACAGATAAGCTGCAGATCCTAGATAACCAACAGCTTACTCCCTCCTACCCCCACTAGGACTGCCTTATGTCTGTCCCATGCATTCTTGAATTCCCCACTGTTCTTGACTCCCGACCTCCTCAGGAGGCTGTTCCATGCATCCACAACCCTCTCTGTGAAAAATACTTCATCACATTAGCTCGAGCCGTCCCCCTCTATCTTCAAATTGTCCCTTGTTCTTGCACATCTCTTTTCTGAAAGATGCTACCCTCTTGGACTTTGTTGATTTCCTTGAGGTACTTGAAAGTTTCTATCATGTCCCTCTCCCTTCTTTCCTCAAGGGTATACATATTAAGCTCCTTTAGTCTTTCTTCATATGTCTTCTGGTGCAGACCCTGCACCATTTTGGTTGCCCTCCTCTGGACAGCCTCCACTCTGTCTATGTCTTTGTGGAGATGGGGTCTCCAGAACTGCACACAGTACTCCAGATGGGGTCTCACCAACTGTCTGTACAGAGGGATAACAACTTCCTGTTTTCTACTATTGATGCCTCTCCTATGCATCCCAGTATCCCCCCCCCAGCCTTCCTTACTGCCTTCTCACATTGCTTGCCCACCTTTAGGTCATCTGATATAATTACCCCCAGGTCCCTTTCCATTTTTACTGTTGTCAGTATCTCACCCCCCATTGTGTACTCTTCCCCTGGGTTTTTGTTTCCCAGGTGCATTACCTTGCACTTCTTTGCATTGAATCTGAGCTGCCATACATTTGACAATTCCTCCAACCTTGCCAAGTCCCTTCTCATCCTTTCCACTCCATCTTGTGTATCAACCCTGTTGCAGATCTTTGTGTCATCTGCAAAGAGACATACTTTTCCTTCCAGTTCCTCTGCAATGTCACTTATAAAGACATTAAAAAGGACTGGTCACAGTACTGAATCCTGCAGTACCCCGCTAGTAACCCTCCTTTCTTCACTGTGGACTCCATTTACTACTACTCTTTGCGTCCTGTTGTCTAGCCAACTTTTTATCCAGGCTACCACCTTGGGACCCACTCCAAGGCTGGCTAACTTGTGTATTAATCTTTTGTGTGGGACTGATCAAATACCTTGCTAAAATCTAGGTAGGCCATGTCCACAGCCCCTCCCTGGTCTACTACTTTGGTCACCCAGTCAAAGAAATCAATTAGATTCGTCTGACATGACCTTCCCATCTTGAATCTATGCTGCCTTGGATCCTGTGTCCTACTGGCCTCTAGGTACTCAACAATTCTTTCCTTCAGAAGTGATTCCATCATTTTCCCTACCACTGAGGTCAAACTAACTGGTCTGTAGTTCCCTGCCTCTGTCCTGCTCCCACTTTTGTGAAGAGGAATCACATGTACCCTCCTCCAGTCCTCAGGTACCATCCCATCCTTCCATGATTTGTTAAAGAGAGTAGTTAGTGGTGTCACGCCACGATTGGCCACTATGGATCAACAGCCGCACTATTTCAGCTGTTACTTCTGCATTCTGGGGCATAAACTGTGCATGCCCAACTTGCAGGCATACGCAGTTCTGCTGGTGCCATGTTGTGAATGGCAAAATGCCATTCATCGCAACTGTGCATGTGCAAGTGCCATGCATGTGCAGTTGCGTCACCACCACCCCCTGCACCCCCTCCAGCACTGGAAACAAAGAAACCATCTTGCACCCTCCCACTGCTGCTATTCTCCCTGCTCCCTCTGTTCCCATTTATTTGTTGACATCAGGGTCCCCAATCCCCATGTTGGCATCATGTAACAACTCCCTGCACTCATGCGGCACACTGGGAGCCCACCCCAGTGTGCCCACATGTCTGTTTATTTTACCCATTTCCTGTAAATAAAGCAAACTACCCCCCCAATGTTTTTTTTTCTGTAAAACAGAAAATGGTCCCTAATCATTGCCCCAGTCCCCCTTCCCCATATCCACCCTTCCACTGAGCACCCACCTCCCCGCACCCCATACTTACCTTCAGAGGTCAGCATTGTTATCTTCTCTGGACCATGACACATCTGCTGTCTTCAAAGCTGAACTGCAAACTGAAGAATCAAAGGTAAGCATGCTATATTGCCATTCAATGTGTATGTTTAACTTTGCTCACTTGGCAGCTCATCACAACCCTATCAGCTTTGGCCAGAGTTTGTTTGAACTGCTGGTGCTTCTGGTTTGGATTTTTGTCAGAGTTACCTGTGTTCTGGTTAGGGTTTTGAGCCCTCCCCTCCCCTCCCCTCTACGCAGTAGTGAGAGGGTTGATCTGTGTGCATGCACACGGCAGTGACTGTGGCCTGCTGGCCAGAAGCCATGCTATATGCATGCACCTCACAAGCATGTTCCACTTTGTCTAGGATGACAACATATTTGTCCACCCTTGGGTTAACGACTACCTCAGTCCTGTCATGCAGTGAGGGCTATAGGTTTTTCAAAAAGAAACTTTTGTACTCAATAGAGTTTTTGTCAGAAACCTCCCTGGTCAACTTTTTTCCAGCTCGGTATGCCATCCACAACAGACTCTCATACTTAGTAGGGGCTTCCCCTGGCTCCTGGGTAATGATCTGGGCCAGGGCCATGCCTACCACACTGGGATTTTGAGCTTGCAGGAGGGCTGCTGCAATACACCATCATCCCTTGTCACAATCACAGTGACAGGCCAGATGGAGTAGAGGGAAGAAAGATGATCACGACATGTTTGCACTGCAATTGAACATTGCAGGAGTCACTAATTTTTATCTTTATGTCAACCTGTTATTATTGCTGCTACACCCCCAGCTCAAAAAATCAGCAACTGATGACAAACCACTATGGGAACAACTGTCTGACTATGGCTTGATGAAAAAGCACAGCAAGTAATTTTCTGACTCAGTGATGCCTGAGATGCCAACAAACAAAATGGTGCAGGATTATCTGGATGAGAACATGTCACTAACAGAAGGAAATGAACTTCTATTGTACTGGTAGCAAAAAAAGACCATTTGGACCTTTTTGACAAAGGTAGCTGTTGAACACCTCAGATGCCCACCTACAAGTAGTACTCTGAGAGGATTTTCTTTGTTGCAGGCAATATTGTCATCAATAGGAGGACATGCCTTTTGACCCAAAATTCAGAGATGCTCATGTTTTTAAAATATAATCTGCCCCTTTTTCAATGCCCTTTTTGCCACATTTTATGGTAATGCATCTCCTACACTTACATCTGGGCTAACAAAGGGAGAGGATGAGGTAGATAGAGAGGGCTTCTTTATCCATTACTTTTTTTTTTCAGAACCACTAGCCTAAACACACACTGTGGGAGGCTGCATTGTTGTCTTCATTCAGACTTCTTCGGATTAATGTTGAGTCAATTTTTGCCAGGCCTGCACAGACTGAATTAATAATTTTTGGGGCAATATTGCTCATGAAACCAGCATGTACCACACTCAGACATGACAGAAGTGGAAGCTCTGTCCATGTGTGGCACTGTCCCAATGGGCACATAATTTTTGGAACCAGTAGACCACACTGTGGGATGTTGCACTGTTGTCTTCATTCAGTCTCCTTTTTGCCAGGCCTACCCAGGACAAATTAATAACTTTTGGAGCACTGCTGCTCACAAAACCAGTTTGCACAACACTTTGCCATGGCATAATGGGAAGCCTTATCAATGTGTAGCACTGTCCCAGTGGGCAAACAATTTTGGAACCAGTAGCACACACTGAGGGATACTACACTGTTGTCTTCACTCAGTCTTCTTTGGATTACTGTTTTGTGAATTTTTGCCAGGCTTACACAGGCCAAAAAAATAATTTCTGGGGCAATGCTGCCCATGAAAACAGTGTGTGCAACACTTAGCCATGGCATAATGTGAAGCCTTGTCCATGTGTGGTACTGTCCCAATGGGCACACAATTTGTTTTTCTTATTATGCTTCATGCCATCTTTTCACCCACATTGCCCCCTTCTGGCCCCTCTTCCACAGCTCCATCACCTTGCTGTCCCTGGGACTTACCATATCAGACCATTGCAGTGTCCCACAGCTTCCATCCTGTGGCAGAGCCCACACGGTCCACCCCTTAACCCCTGGAGGACCTTTTAGCTTGGTTGTGGGTTGGTGGGCCAAGTAGGCAGATGCTGGGCCTGTGAGGAGAGGCAGTATCATCCTGCAGGCTGGGTGGGGTTTCTGTTCTTTCATCCCTAACACCCAAAACATCAATGGCACAACAGGTGCACGTGCGTCCACACGCCCTCCAACATTAATGTTATCCCTCCTGTGCATGGCTGTGGTATTTGGCTGCCGCCGTGATCACCCAGGCAGCAACAGCTCACTGGAGGCACATTACCCCTTCCCCCTGGAGGTGGAGAGCATCCAAGGGATGCTTGGACCATCCCCCCCCAGCCAACCCTCCGATGTCCCAGGCTTGTTCCTGAACCTGGGTCATCAGTGCCACAAATGGTAGCTCTGCCACTATGCTGGCAAGCCAACCTGGGCACACAGTGTTTGGAAATGGTAGCCCACACTGTGGGATACAACAAAAGTTGTCTTCACTCAATCTTCTCAGATTAATGTTTTATACATTTTTGCTAGGCCTACACAGGCTGAATAAGTAATTTTTGGGGTAACATTGCCAATGAAACAAGTGTGTAAAACACTTAGTCATGTTATAACCAGAAGCCTTGTCCATGTGTGGCACTGGCTCGATGGGACACAATTTTTGGAACCAGTAGCTCACACTGTGGGATTCTGTACTGATGTTTTAAAGGCATACATTGGCATTACAGCTACAACTATTTTATTTATATTTGAGCATTATTTACTGAGCTACATACAGTAGAATCCCATTTATCCAAACTGCATGAGAGACATCTGGAATGTTTGGATAAACGGGCATTTGGATGAACGGGATTTAGAATAAAGTATTACAGACTGGAGAGAAGGAGAGATTGGAGACTGCACATACAGTAATCGGTCATACTTTATTATGAACCGGTGATCGTAAATGGACGTCACTGATTGGCTGAGACGTTTTTGAAGCCATGATGATATCTAGCTACATCATCACAGTTTCAAACAGACTCCGGCCACCAGCCTCCTCACTGACAACAGCAACAAATACATCCACACTGAAGCTGCACTCGTTAAGACCAGCTTCTCACTCTTTGTCACTCGCAAATTAAAAGCACTGACCTTCGGCAACAGCATGAGTGGCAGCTACTGACGAGTGATATATTTTTTTCTTATAAAAAAAGAGAAACCAGAGACCCTCATTTGGACATAAACTGCTGCTCAAACTACAAACTCTTGCCCCACCAAAAGAAAACCACAAGCCGACCATGTACAAAAACTGCCAGTCTTCTCTCAGAGCTTGGTCAGAGCTCTACTACTAACCCTAACAGTAACACCCCCAACAAATCGCACCAAGATCCACCTTTTTCTCTTTTTCTTTTCTTTTGACAGTTTAAGCAAAAAGCCGTGCAGAGTGAGTCTTCATAAAAAGGCGCAAGTATGCACATAGATTATCGGCTCCCCAACTTCTCTCAGCTTTACTTACCAGTCCTCCCCACTGCCATTCTCAGCATCCAATTCAGAGCAGTTTCTCGCAGTACCCCAAAAAAAAATAACAAATAAAGTGCAGTGTCCACGGAGACTAATGTAAAAAAATGACAATGAGGACAAGGGGTCACCCAGTCACTGGGGCTCCACTTCCTCCTTCATGGCCAATAACTGCCACCTGCTGTCCACAGCCCTCCAGGAACTATTTTTTTGAAGATATTCCTCCAACACCCCAAAAACACATTTAAAAAATGTTTTAACATTTGTTATTTTATTTTTTTTACCTAAAAGATGTTAAAACCAGCTCATAATAGCAATAAGTCACTCCAGGGTGTGGTATATCATGGGATATCATAATTTCTCGGATGGTTGGATGCACTCTGCCCAACCACCCGAGGCGGATTTATATCCCATGATATACCACACCCTGTCGTGTTTACGTTTAATTATACAATGGCAAAAAATCTTGGCTCTGATTCGTCAGTCTGGGACTGGACCCATGATGTTATCCCAGTACAAAATCACAGATCTAATCCCAGCACAGAAAAGACCGCATCAAATGTTAAAAAAAAAAAAAAAAAATCACTCCACGATCACGATTGCCTGCCCCACTACCCTCCTTGCTGAGACGACGATCAGCCTCACTACCTGGTCTGCCCCTACACTGACAACACTCTGTTTACTGAACAGGGAGTTAAAATCTGCTCCTAAGTTACTTGAGAAAAACAAAACTGCATCGTGAACCCTGTCATTTCAGACACGAGTAAGCGTGCATTTTAAACAGTGACCATGTGGCTCTACTCATAACACTCGCTGAGTCCTCTCTTGCCATAATGCTTGCTGGCTCCTCAAATACAATTCTTTCTTTTACTTATTATTTTTAAAACCCAAACTAACCTTCCTTCACTTCAGGCTTGACACCAGACTGAGCGAGTGAATCACCACATCGAGCGAGTGAATTACAAGGGAAAAAAATGAAGCACCAACGTCTTTTCAAGATGCATACAGCGTCTCTACACTGTCTCTCTCAGTAACATCAGGGGGAAACAGTGAGTGAATTAGCAAGGGAAAAAAATGAAACACCAATGTCTTTTCAAGACGCAGACAGCGTCTCTACACTGTCTCTCTCAGTAACAGCAGGGGGAAACAGCAAAAGGACAAGGTGTACAGGGGTCAAAAAGACAGAACCACAAAGAGAGACATTAAAAGGAATACAGAGAAACCATGTGGGGGCAGCACCACCTCCTGCACAAGACAGGAACTGTGGACTTTTTTTTCAATAAGTATACCTGCCCAAACAAAAAAATGAAATGAATTTATATTTTAAACAGGTTTTCCCATATTTTTCTACTTAAAATAGAATGAGCCATTGTATAATAGCAATAATGCACTCCAGGGTGTGTGCTGTGCTGGGATAACGTCACTTCTGTCGGTGATTAGTTGCACTCGGCCTGCGGCCTCGTGCCTAATAACTCCAGGCGTGACGTTATCCCAGCCAACACACACCCTGTTGTGCATTATTGCTTAATTTATATATTGGTGCTAACAATGCTAAAAATAAAAGACAAGATAGTGTATTAATGAAATTAAAAGTTTAAATTTGTAACATAAATTAAAATTATAAGTGCTACTCGACACTCGATAACTGCAAACTGCAGCAGTGTACTTGGAGTGTACTGTATTATAGCTTGGTAAAAATGTCAGTTACAGTTTTTTGTTTCAGAGAAGCAAAACGCTTCTTACTTGCCCTTGCTTGGAGATTCCTGATCAGCATTAAATCAACGGGGGTAGTACCGGACTGTATCTCTAGGTATTCCAGACATTTTATGAAGTAGGACATAGCATTGGAGTGTGCTATGGTCGGAGGTAGTGGCATAGTGGTCGCATATCCTCTCTGTCTTCATCTTCTGAGGCCGGTGATTCCTGTGACTGAACCATGCTTATATTCGAATTCTCGTCTAGGATTTCATGGCCCTCCTCCCCTGCATCACGTCAGCCACTGCTCCAATCGTGATGCTGTGATTTCCTCACGAGGTAGTGCTGCTGCTGTTATCTGCAGTAGCTCCTGTTGCTCCGTCTCTTCAGAAGTTTCATCCTCACTGTCATTGTTTTTTTAACTATTTATGATCCTGCTCCTTTGCCCTCTCAATCTGGGAGGCAGCCCCAGCCCCATCACCCTGGCATTCACCAGCCGGCACAGTACACCAGGGATTATCCCCCCTGGTGGGGTCGACAGAGGAGGCCCTTCCCCAACCGAAACTGGATCCATTGTGCGCTGTGGCTAGCCAGGTGTGGGGCCTGTGAGCTCCACCTCATCATCCTCTGGGAGCCTTGTTTTTCCTGTTTTTCTCCCTCTTGCAGGAGTGTGGCATGCAACGATGCCAGCGATTAGGCCTGCGCACGCTCCCATGCATGAAGCAGTCAAGCGTCTGCCTCCCCCGCCCCTGTGATGCAGCTCCATGCCATCAAGTCCCAGCCTCCGCTAGAGGTCAGGCGAGCACCAGCCCCTGTAATTCCCCTTCCCCGGAGGTGGATTGCAGTCCATAGAATGCTCAATCCATCTCCTCCCAACCGACCCATGGCAACCCGTACTCATTTCCGAACACAGGTTGCTGGCATGGCACGAGGTGTGGCATTCAACACCTCAGCCCTCAGAGCCACCAGGCCATATTAAGCCATCATTTTTGAATAGTCTCAGGGTGCACATTTTCCCAAGTATTGGAAAGCATATAACAGACATCCTTTAGTGTAGTGTGCTTGAGGATTTCTGCCAGCTGTACCCCTCATTGTCATTACAGAGAATGGACTGCAAAAGTTTCTTTTGGTAATTCATTTTAGAATTTCAAGAATTCCCTGATCACAGGGTTGCAGTTTAGATGTTGTTATCGGAGGCAGCAACACCCATCTTATTGAGCCACCTCTTGGTTTTACTGGGGGAATATCAGGGTGTGCAGGAGAATTCCAACAAACAGCATTCTTTCAGGAGTAGCCTTTACCTGCATAAATTAGCTTTGACAGAGGGGACATAGAAACATAGAAGTTGAAGGCAGATAAGGACCTCAAGTCCCATCCAGTCTGCCCATTTCTTTTTCCACCTTGTGAATGTGCCATAGGCCTTTACTCTGTCAATGGCCTATCTATTCATACTCATCTATATTGCTCCTGTAACCAACAACCACCGGCTCCCCTTGTTTAACTAGCAGGGCTGCTCCTCTCACAACATGGCGCCAAAGAGAGGGATGGGGGTTGTCACTACAGTTTACACTACATCTACATCTGAGCCTGCCATACACAGACAGGCAAACCAAGTGTGGCAACTACCTGGCACACACCTGGTTGGACCATTTACCATGGCCATCAATCTAGGTCCCTGGGAGAAAATAATTGCTCACAATTATACTAGGTTTGCACTTCTGGACAGGGGCACCCAAGTTAATCCAGACACAGTGGAAGCAATAACAGTACTGTCCAAACCAGGTTGGGATTCTAGAGTGTGGCTTTTATTCACGTAACAAAGTAGAAATAATCACAAAGCGAAGATGGACCCCCACAGGGCTACACATACTAGTAATGCAGATTACTGAGGTACAGAAATTCCTGAATTCCCATTTAGCATAGGCTTAATGAACACACACACACACACACACACACACACACACACACACACACAGCAAACTCTTTGGGTCTGAATTACAAAGCGGACTCTCTGGTTCTGAATTACACAGCAGACTCTTTGGTTCTGAATTACACAGCGAACTCTCTAGTTCTGAAATGGAGATTGGCACACACGGCCAGTACTGGTACATTTTCTCTTGACTAGGAACACACTGCCAGTACTAGGACACTTTCCCATATTTCATGAGGAATACTGGTGGCACACACGACCACCAAAGAGCACATACAGGCTCACAGAGAATCCAACCCACATCTGGGTAACTATTTCCATCAGGCACTGGCCAAATGCACTGAATGAAAATTGAACTGGTGCCCAAACTGAACCCGGAGAGGTAAACTGGTTACTCCAGATGAGGGGTCTCCCATATTTTGCTTCCAAGTTTATACTTGGCCATTCATCTGGTTAATAACACCCTCATAGAAAACTTGTAGATGCTATCTTGAAATGTCTTTCACACTTAACATACTACATGACTAAAGGTTCTGTACTTGGATAGTGTCTCTCTCTCTCTAGACTCCATAGTAGGCAGACACTTTTAAAAACAGAAACAGTCTAGGTGACAGGGTCCCTCTGACAGAGAAAATTCACCAAGGAATGCAGATGCCCCTCCTGGGCCGAACACAAAAGTACTCACAGTTTCTGAAGTTGTCACAGGCAGCTTCACTAGACAAACTGGGTGAGGGAATTGCCCTTGAACCCTGAAGATCACCCCGTCCCTCCTGGGATGGGGCAAAGGAAAACCCACTTGGAACGGTTTCCACCACTTCAATCTCTGTCTTCTATGTTCTTCTTCTAGGGTGAGAACAAACTACCCAACACACAGTGGTAGCTCTCTGTCAGAGTTAAAACTGAGGAGCTACTGCAGGCTGAAGCCTCCTCCTGGAACTCCACTCTACAGACTCACTGAACATTCTAAAGCTATCTCCCTTACAGCTAGCTTGAGTGTGGCTTATGCTGCTGTGACAGTTCCATGATTATATCATCCTCCAGCTCAGCTGAGACTGGAAAACAGAGTGTGACACTGTCAAATCCATTTAACTGGCATTTCACTAGCTGCCTTTCCCTGCCAGCCACTGATTCTAATGGGATTCTAGTAACCCCTGGGAACAAGGGGGTTACACTCACTTATGCCTGTCCATGCCTGTTTGAAGCCCTGCACTGTATTTATATCCACCACTTCCTGAGGTAGGCTGTTCCATGCATCCACCACCCTTTCTGTGAAAAAGAACTTCCTTACATTACCCCTTAATGAGCCTCCCTCTAATTTCATGCTGTTTCCTCTTGTCCTGCTATTTTTCTTATATTGAAACATGTTAGACTCTTTCACCTTGTTAATGCCCTTAAGGTGTTTGAATGTTTCGATCATATCACCTCTCTTCCTCCTTTGCTCTAGGGTATATATATATATTGAGCTCCATTAATCTGTCCTCATAAGTTTTTGATGCAGTCCCACCACCATTTAGTTGCCCTTCTCTGGACTGCCTCCATTTGTTAATGTCCTTGTGAGTCGGCCTCCAGTACTGCATGCAGTACTCCAGATGAGAGCCTAACCAGTGTCTTGTAAAGAGGATTATTACCTCCCTCTTATGACTTGTGATACCCTACTAATACACCCCAACATCCCTCTAGCCTTACCTACTGCTTTAGTAGTCTGCTTGGATGATTTCAGGCCATCTGTGATGATGATGCCCAAGTCTCCTTCTTCCCTTGTGCTTGCCAGCAACTCTCCTCCCAAACTATAGGTGTCTTCAGTGTTTCTCTTCCCTATGTGCATGATCTTGCACTTCTTTGCATTAAACCCCAGTTCCCACTCTTCCGACCATTTTGCCAGTGTATCCAGCTCTATTCTCATTCTGCCCACCCCATCTGGATCATCTACTCTGTTGCAGATCTTGGTGTCATCTGCAAACAGACAAACCTTACCCTCCAGTCCATCTGCAATATCACTGATGAAGATATTGAAGAGGAACTGCCCCAGGACTGATTCCTGAGGTACCCCACTTGTGACTTGCATCTCTTCTGACTGTACACCATTTACCACCACTCTCTGTTTTCTGCCCGCCTCCCAGTTTGCCACCCAGTTGACGAACTTCTGACCCACCCCTAGCCTACCCATCTTATTAGTATCAAAAGCTTTGCTGAAGTCAAGGTAGGTGACATCAACTGCACCTCCTTGGTCCACCACTCTGGTTACCCAGTCAAAGAAATCTATGAGATTAGTTTGACAGGATCCTCCTGTTGTAAACCCATGCTGTCTTGGATCCTGTGCTCCTATGGATTCCAGGTGTTGCACTATCCTTTCCTTAAGGAGTGCCGCTATAATCTTGCCCACTACTGAGGTAAGACTGACTGGTCTGTAGTTCCCTGCCTCCTCCCTCCTACCACTCTTGTGGAGCGGGATCACATGAGCCCTTCTCCAGTCTTCTGGGACCTCTCCTGTGCTCAGAGACTCACTAAACATTTCTGATAATGGCTCTGTGAGTTCCACCCTTAGCTCCTTTAGTACCCTGGGATGTATGCCATCCAATCCCATAGCCTTGTCCACCCTGAGCTTAGCGAGCTCTTGTAGGACCCTTTCTTATATGAAGGGACTTGTGCACACCTCCCTCCCCCCTGCATCCATGGAACTGAGCTGTGGGCCCTGCCCTACCTTCTCCTCAGTAAATACTGAGCAGAAGTATCTATTTAGGATAGATGCTTTTCCTTGGTCCTCCTCCACACACTCCGTCTTATCCCGTTTGATCTTAGCAATACCCCCTCTGGATTTTCTCCTTTCACTAATGTATCTATAGAAAGTCTGATCCCCTTGTTTTACTGTTTGTGCTATTGTTGCCTCGGTTTGGGCCTTTGCCTGCCTTACTGCCTTCCCTGCTTCCCTTAGGGAAGTTTGGTATGCCTCCTATCTTCGTCCTGCTGTGTTCCCTTATATTTCCTGAAGACCAGTCTTTTGGCTCTGACCTTTTCTGCTACTGTTTTTGAGAATCAAAGTGGTTTCCTCCTTCTTTTACTCTTGCTTTTCTCTCTAACACAATGGGATGTTGCTTCAAGTATTGCATCCTTAATACTTGCTAACTTTGCCTCTACTCCCTCACCTGTATTTCTTCTTGCCAGGGCTAGCTTAACTCTGTTGGCCATCTTATCAAAGTCAGCTCCTCTGAAGTCCCATATTTTTGCATTGGAATGGGACGATTTAGTTCTAGTGGCCAAATTGAACCATACCATGTGATGGTCACCGGCTCACAGGTGACCTTCTACCTGGAGTTCTGTGATCCTTTCCCCATTAGTCATTACTAGATCTAGGTTGGTCCTGTCTATTGTGAGTTGTTGTACCAGTTGTTTGAAGCCCTCCCCAGCAGGGAATCCACTATGTGTCTAGTTCTGGAGGATGTTCCTGCTTGTATTGACCAATCGGTATCTGGCATGTTGAAGTTTCCCATTATCAGAACCTCCCCTTTAGCTGTCACGTTTTGTGTATCTTCTAACGGTAATGTATCTATGTCCTCTCCCTGGTCTGGAGGCCTGTAGACAACCCCAGTTTGTATGGCTGTCCCATTTCCTGTTTCCAGGGTGACCCAAAGTTCTTCTGGCTCCTATATGTATTCTGAATCACTGTAGCTTTGATATTTTCCATTGACATAAAAAGACTACTCCCTCCCTTTTGCACCTCAGTCTCTTCTGAACAGCACATAGCTGGGTACTGAAGTCCCCAAGTGAGGTTACTGGTGAACCACGTCTGCTAATGGCTACTATGTCCAGTTTAGCCTCTGTCATTGTTGCCTTCAGGTCTGGGATCTTGTTTCCAGAATCTGGAGCATTTGTCTACATGAATCTCCATTGGCCAGATTTGGTATGTTAGTTGTTGGGTGAGGTCCGGCATTTCCCTGTGCGTCGTATGGTGAACTGGACCTTTTTTCTTACCTGGTGATGCAAATGAACTACAAACATGCTGAACTCCTGTTTGATCACTAGCTGAGGGGAAGGGGTGTTCTTCCCATTTGATAAATCAGGTGCTGCACCCCTATCCCCATTGGCTAGTTTAAATATTCTGCAAAAACATCAAATTTCTGGCCCAATGCACTGACTCCCTCCTTAATCAGATGCAGCCCATCAAATTTAAAGAACTTTCGCTCCTAAAACTATTGCCAGTTACCTGTATATTTGTGTCCTTTTCCTAGCACCAGCCCTTGACCACATGTTTAGCTCCCTATCTCCTTCTCTGACCTTCCATCTGTCTGCTCCCTCTTCCAGACTAGCAGGATCTCAGAAAGGAGATGCTAGACTAAAATGAATGGCAGTTTGTCTCCTGCATGGTCAGGTGTTCCTTGGTCTCTGCAACTGACTGGCTGGAGAGTTCATCAGTCCCTATGTGTACCAGGACATCAATGTTTTTCTCCTGCTTCCTGCCACGATTTTAGTAATGCGGTCAGTGTCTCTCCACGCTGATGACCCTGGGAGTCATCTGACCATTACCCCTGGCTGAAGGTAGGCATCAACTCCCCGAATCATGGAGTCTCCTATGATCAGAAGTGTTTTTGTGTTGCTTTTTTTTGTTTTGGTTCCTGAATCTCTCCCGCACAGCCTGAGTTGATGGATGCCATGTCTTTTTGAAATGGTCCAGCCATCTCTGCTCTCACCATAGAATAGTGTTGTGTTGCCAAGTTTTGGTGAAATTACAAAGCCTTCTCTTCAATAAAGACCCAGAAATAGGAGTACCTTTACCGCTTCTTGGCAAAACCATATGTAGATGGCAGAATCCTTCATTGTCAGCGCAGTTCCACATATTCTTGCAGCTATCACCACCAGATGAGGATTCCATGGAGCAGGTGAAGTTTCAGAGTTTTTCTGTTGCCTGCTTGATGTTGAATATGGTGGACTTTCCAACCCTATATTCAGCTGCCAGGCAAACAGCTTTTTCGCCACTCTCTAGCCACTCGACTATTTTGAACATTTGAGCCACGCTAAGTACAGTCCTCTTTCGTTTAGACATGTTGGACTGATCGTACAATGCCACAGTGTGCTTCACTTGATGTACTATGCCACAGTGTAGTGAAAAACACCTAGAGAAAAACAATTAAGTAGCCACTAACTGACTGTAATTGACTAATTGACAGTATCAGTACACTTAACTGACTGTCAATTACAGTTAATTAACATCCGCTACAACAATAATAGACAGTGCCTAGCCCATTCACAACTCCCATCATTAAACTTGATGGACTTGGCATACTGTGAATGTAATAAACTGCTGTCGGGTAGATAGAGAGTTCCGAATAAGCGGGGTTCAGATAAACGAGATTCTACTGTACTCTTTATTACTAATATCATCATCCATGTTTGGCACTGACTGAAGGGACACAATTTTTTGGATCAGTACCCATCAGTGTGGCCCATTGCATCATTCTACTGTTTCAGATGCTTCATCAGCCCAGTGCATTAGGTCATTTCATTTTATCCCATTCCCTGATGCTTTTAATGATCGAACCAATGCAAACTAGTTAATTGTTTAGAGAGCTTTGGTGAACATTACATAGTTTGATGGTCAAGGTTTGTGCAGTTGAACTTCAGGAGGTTCTCACAGCTTCACATAAAAGCCTGCTATCAGGCAACTTATGCGCTTAGCAAACTGCTTGCTCCACACAATGATTTGCATACTGCACCTGCGGCTTTGCATGGAGTGGGAGGCTTTAGAGTGTCTATGTGTGGTTTGTAGAGACAATTCTGAGAGTTGCTTTCTCCTTGCATTTTTTGTGGATCCTGCTCACTACTCTTCTTGAGAAAGGCATGTTCAGTATGTTCAAATCTCAAAACAGGCCAGTATTACCCACCACTCAAAAAAGGTAGTGACACAAGATATATGTCTAAATGTTTGCAGTTTAATAACACAGCTCTAAACACAAAAGGTGCAAAATACACAAACCTCCTTCATGCTGTTAGCACAAGCTGGAAGAGCAGGGCAGGGCCCAACTGACTTCTACCGGTTTCGCAGTAGCCTCTTCAGGAAGTATGTTACCTCTGAGTGTACTAGTGACAACGTGCAATGTATGTGTGTGTGTGTTTGTTTTGTTTCTTTTTATTATCATCTATGACTCTGCAAAGTATTTCAGCTGAGGTGGGAGGTTGGGTGGAAACTGAAAATTACATTCCTCTGTAGCTCATGTCTTGGGGCACTTCACTAGAAGTGGTCTTTGTTAAAGCAGTCATTTTTGTCCTGTAAAGACCCTTTGTTATGGGTAAACTTTAAAGATCTGAGTCCCTTTCATAAGACAAAATAAATGTTTTGAATGCAAAGGGATAAAGGCAGAGTAAGACATTTCCAGCTGTGCCAGATGGCTAGGATAACAATGCAATCTGAAGTGAATACTCAGTTTGAACCAGTCTGGGAAAAATGTGGTTCCCAAGAGATTGAAAGCAGAGGGGTCAAGAAGCATGTCCAGTGATGGAGGAATAGTGGACTGGTGAATGAAGGTGTTTCTACTGTATAATCAGTTGTGCTGGGACTTTGAACTACAGCAATAACATCATGGATTCAAATCTTCCATGAGACATAGACAGAGTTGAGGCAGTTCAGAAGGGTTACCAAAATGGTGCAGGAGTGCGCATCAAAACCTACAAGGAGGCTGAGGCTCAATATGTACACCCTGGAGGAGGAGGGGAGGGGTATATGACACCCTGTTTATCTGCACTGCTTAATATGCCTGACCTCTACATTTTTAGCCTGTACCACCTGTTACTTTAAGACATACACTGCCTTGTTTGCTTGTGCCTTTTTATCATTTTGCCCTTGATTTCTGCTGTTTATTTCCACCCAGAGTAACTTAGTTATCAGCTTCTGGCTCTGCGTTTGTACCTAGATAGCCTGTTATAGCCTTGTGGAATTTAGACATCTCTGTGTACCTGACTCAGCTGCTTTCCTATCATAACGGCTTTCCCCTCTCTTGCAGTACTTTCAGCTTTCTGCTGTTTGCCAGCCTGTGTTGCTTTTCTCTCGTTTGTTCCATTCTGCCCCATTACTCACAGTTACAACAGTTTCTGCTCTGTCCTGTCCTTTTGAGTCCTCTCCTTCTCCACCCCTCTGTGTCTCTGTTTCCCTGCCACCAGCTTCTCTTTTACCCTCGGACAGACCACTAATCTGTACTTATATTTTGCTTCCCTCCATGGTTTCCTGCAGACTCTATCCCCCTGAGACCCTGCCACGTCTTCAGGTTGTGAGGGCCTGGCTCCTGCAGCAGCCCTCCCCCACTAGCTACTGCTGCTGATACAGGTACCTGATCTACCACTCCTCTTGCCAGTCTACAGGGGTGGTGCCACAAAGCAGCACTGCCTAGTACTTCCCACCCACCCTCTCCTCCTCCTGCCCACTCAGGTTACGACTGGTGGGACTGGAAGGAAAAGTATGCCTCTTTGCAGATGACACAAAGATCAGCAACAGGGTTGATACACAAGGGGGGTGGAAAGGATGAGAACTGACTTGACAAGGTAGGAGGAATGGTCAAAAGTATGGCAGCTTAGACTCCATGCAAAGAAGTGCAAAGTAATGCACCTGGGAAACAAAAACCCAGGGGAAGAGTACATAATGCGGGGGGGGGGGAGGTATTAACAACAACAAAAATGGAAAGAGACCTGGGGGTAGTCATATCAGATGACCAAAAGATAAGCAAGCAATGTGAGAAGGCAGTAAGGATGACTGGGGAGATACTGGGATGTATAGGGAGAGGCCTCTCCAGTAGAAAACATGACGTTGTTATCCCTCTGTACAGACAGTTGGTGAGATCCCATCTAGAGTACTGCATGCAGTTCTGGAGACCCCATCTCCACAAGGACATAAACAGGATGGAGGCAGTCCAGAGGAGGGCAACTGAAATGGTGCAGGGTCTGCAACAGAAGCCATATGAAGAAAGACTAAAGGAGCTTAATATGTACACACTTGAGGAAAGGAGGGAGAGGGGGGACATGATAGAAACTTTTAAGTACCTCAAGGAATCAACAAAGTCCAAGAGGGTAGCATCTTTCAGAAAAAGAGATGTGCAAGAAAAAGGGGGCACAATTTGAAGATAGAGGTGGAAATGGCTCAGGGGCAATGTGAGGAAGTATTTTTTCACAGAGAGGGTGGTGGATGCATGGAACAGCCTTCCTGAGGAGATAGTGGGGTCAGAAACAGTATGGGAATTCAAGAATGCATGGGACAGACATAAAAGGCAATTCTGGTGGGGAGGTAGGAAGAAGTAAGCTGTTGGTTAACAAGGATCTGCAGCTATCCAATAGGTAGGGAAATGGACAGACTAGGTGGGCCAAGTGGTCCTTATCTGCCATTAAAGTCTATGTTTCTATGTCTCTTTTATAGACACTGTGTTCTTTCAGAACCAGTCACCTCACTTTCTCATCCCTTTGTGTACTTCTGGTTGGTCAGTCCCCACCAGCTCAGGTCCCCCTCTCCTACATCTCTCTTTGGTTCCTCCCAGGCACTCTTTGAAAGTCCCTCCTGCTCAATTCATTTTTGATTATTTCTTTTTTCCTATCCCCTGTGTGCCCCACCCTATTAACCCCCTCTTTTCTCCATTCCCTACATAAGCCCTAATTCCTTCCTCCGTCTTTTTGGCTCCTTCTCCCCCCCAGGTCTGATCCCCCCACCCATGCTGAACCCTTTAACATATTCTCTTTTCCCTCAATGTGCCAACTGCCATATCATGGCCTACAAAGGGCTTTGAATAGGTCTCATATACTGTGGACTATTTCTTTTTTTTTTTTATCTTCTTTTTAATAAAAAAATAAGCAGACATATCATACAGCACCCACGTTTCTCAGCACTAACAGGTCAGTAGGAAATTTTAAACATAAATTAATCCTGCTGAGATTCGCTGTCCATATATCATGCTGTAATTTTTGTAGTTTTAAACAAGGAAATCCAACATATCAGATATGCATATTCCAAGTCACCAACTTCAAAAGCTCACAAAACATATAAACAGGTCCACCTCTTTCATGCTAGGCTATAGAACCTTCCATCTTAACATCTGGGTTATAGCCTTTGCAATATATAACCTATCTATAAGGCTTTTCTTACCAACTGTTTCCCTGTCAGGTACCCCCTTCCCTCAGTAGTTCAGCCTCTGCCATTGGCAAGGCATCAGAAATATGCCCACTCCAATAGAATTTGTTTTCCCGATTAATATATGTCAGCCTATCTATGGCCTGGACTTGGATCACAAGATTTTTCCATTGATCTAGAGTGGACATATTACATGACACCCACGTATTTTGAATGCCCTGCTACTACCAGCAGAACTCCAATCCAGTGGGGGTACAAGTTCCATTCATGTTCCATTCCCCTCATTTCTCTCTTCCACTCCAAAAAGTAGTGACAATGGTGATAGTTTTATCTGGATCCTCCAAATTCATGATATCTCCTGGGCAATACTCTTCCAATAGCTTTGCAGGATATGGCACTCCCAAAAATAGTGGAAATACGTGCCCCTCTCTCTGTGGCATTGTCCATACATTGGGGAGATCCCTGGGTGGAATTTGTGAACTATACTGTGAGGACAGTATATTCAATGTAGACATTTATATTGAGCTTCTTTGCATTTATTGCAAATTAGGAGCCCCATGTGAGAACCCAGCAGCAATTGCCAATCTTCCTCTCCTCTCCTATCTCTCTCCCTAAATCAGTTTCCCATTGCTGTTTTACTTTACCAATCAGATCTGGGAGGAGAATCTATCTGACATAGCCAACTGGCCAGTCAGACCCTTGGCAGATGTCCTAGCCCTATATACCGTGCCTCAGATTTTATTTGTATCATTTTAGAAGCATTGTGTGTTTCCCTCTGAAGTGTTTGAGCATAGGCTTTCATTTGCAGGAATCTAAAAAAGTGATCCCTTAGGATCCTCAAAAGGATGTCAAGCCCTCCCTTCCACACAAATCCCCCCACATCGCATCCCCCTTCCATCAAAGCTCAAATCCAGGGTCCTCCAGGCCTGGCAAAAAAACAGGTTCCAAGCCATGGGATGCAAGAGAGTCTGCTCATTGAGTACTCCCTTACACCTTTTGATCTTTTCCCATGCCTCCAACATCCAGTGCGCTAGTGGATTAGGTTCCGGGAGTTGTTTATAAGCCCTCTGCCCACCATTCATCAGGTAAGCCGAGAGTCATCCCGGGCATCCTTCCTCCTCAAAGGCAATCCAGCTCACTGCTTGGCCAGTATTTACGCAATCTTGAAAGTATCTGACCTGCATGGCTAGATAATAGAGTCCAAAATTGGGGGATGCACTGCAATATCCCAGGCTGGGAGAGGTGCTGACAAAGACAGCAAGCCTGAATTGCAAATAAGGTTCCAAGGTGTCTGCACCCGTCAAACAGAACTGTTAGCCAAGAAAGCACCCTCATTTCAAAATCAGTTTAAAAGCTTTAATAAGCTGTATACACAGTGAGGGTGTACCATACAACACCACTGCCACTCGTCTAGGGGGTTCTGGTCCAAACAACCCTTTGTCAGGGCCCTGTATGTCTGGGAAACTCAGGCCATCCTTATCTTTATCCCTTTTCAGTCTTGCTAAACTCATACATGGTCATTTCCCACTCCAGATAAACTCAGTAAATCCCTTGTCCAGCCTCTTAAGATCTGCATTTGTGGGCCCATGGGAAGCATTTGCATCACATATGTGATCCGGAGTAGGATGTTCATTTTTATTAAGTTTATACATCCCATCCAGGGGATGGATAGGGCTCTCCACCTCTGCAGGTCCAGCAAAATAGCTTGCATGAGTGGTGTATAGTTCAGACTTAGAAAGTATCCAGTCTTCTCCCCACTTGTATGCCTAAGTAAATCATATGACCCTCACCCCCTGTAGTCCCCATGTATTCTGAGCTGTGGTCCAGCCCTCCTTAGTCACAGTTATAAGGTGCGACTTGCTGAGATTTAGTTTATATCCCAAAAAATTGTAAAAAGAAGCTAAAACGTCTACTAAAGCTGGCATTGTCCTGATGGATCCAGTGGGTTATTTCTAATTCTCGATGATGCGTTCCATAGTGTAGCTGTCTGCAATGAGTATGGCCACAAAACTCGCACCACCTACCACATCTCACCACCACCCCTCAATTTACCTGTGATTGACCTCCTTCACATGAAACACATTTGCTTCCTTGTGTTCTACTCCACCCTCCTACTCATCCCCTGGCATGCATTATCCACTGCCATGCTTTCCCTTATATTGGCTGAGAGAATGGAGTCAATCCAAGAGGTATGGGTTAGTGATAACTGGGTAAGGTCTGGGATAGTAATGAGTTGTATGCAGGGGATAGGTTCCATTTAAGCAGGGAAGGGCAACAGGTCTTAAAATATAGATTAAGAGAGTATATAGCAACAATGGTGAGTTTAAACTAGGTAGGGGTGGCGAGTGTGTTGCTGGAATGAGTAGTCTCTGGGCCGGTCCGGTGGCATCTGAGGGTTGAGGTGCTGGATGCCACACCTCGCGCCATGCTGGTGACCCATGTTCGGGAATGGACACGGGCAGCCGGGGGTCAGCAGGGGGAGGGTAGTTTGAAGCATCCAGAGGACTGCTCTCCTACCCCTGGGGAGGGGTATCAAGGCACCCGATACCTGAGTGCCCTCTAGTGGAGGCTGGGGAGCAAGGTATATAGGTGTGCACATTGGGGGTCAGGTGCAGACATCTCAAGGGGAGCGCGCACGGGAGCATGTGCGGGCTGCCTCGGCTGACGTCATTGCATGCACCTGGCTCCTGAGGGAGTACAGAAAAAATCCCAGCCAAGCACCTCCATGACTCCCTCCTCGCTGCCTTCGATGTGTTCCCAGGCTGGCTCCCCAACCCGAACCAACATTCGTGATACAGGTAAGTGCCGTTACCCCACACTGGGGGGTAAGCCAGGGGGCATGGGGGAGTGCAGCTCATGTGGGTGCAGAAGGCAGCGGGAGACATGACCAGGGCTGAAGTTCAGTGCAAGGCTGGCCAAAAAGTATAGTAAAAAAAATGAGTAGTTTCTGGAGTGGGGAGACAAGCGTGCTTACCCCCATTTTAACAGGGGAAGGGTCATCAAAGGGTCGAGGGGTGGGGTGAAGAAGGGTAATAAATGGTATGGGGATAGCAGGGGTAGTTACTGGAAGGTAGTCTCCTTTAATGCAAGAAGTCTGGGGAACAAAACTGCTGAACTACAGGCTCTTTTAGTGGAGGGGATGGTAGACATAGTGGCCATCACAGAAACATGGGTCAACAAATACCAGGACTGGGATCTGTTGATCCCAGGTTACAGGATTTACAGGAGGGACAGAGACAGTAGGAAGGGGTTGCAATATACATGAAGGAAGGGATAATGTGAGAGGGAAGGAGGGCAGGAATGTAGGACAGAGGCCTTGTGGATGCAATTCCAAGACATAAGGAATAGAAATCTCAATTTGGGAGTAGTTTATAGACCACTGTCTCTAGGGGAAGATCTTGACAGGGGCTAGCAGGACAAATCAGGAAAATGTGTGGAAGAGGTAACACTGTGATAGTGGGAACTGCAGTCTTCTGGGGTGGATTGGGGTACATCAGCCACCTTGAGTGCTAGGGAGCAGATTCTCCTGATACGTTCCAGGACTGTTTCCTGGCACAGTTGGTCACTGAGCCGACTAGGTTGGGGAATATACTAGATCTAGTATTGACCAACTGGGAGGCTGTAAGAAGGTGAGGGTAGAGAAACCACTTGCTGGGGCGACCACCACTCGGTGTGGTTCTCAATTAGCATGAGTAGAGATGTAGTGGATGCAGGGACCAGGGTGATTGACTAGACATGCTGCTTTGGTATGATTAAGGAAATAGTAGAGGGTCACCTGAAAGGAATTCATCCTCAATGGGATGCAAACCAAAAATGGAAAAAAATCAAATTGGGGCTGGTGGAGGCCACTGAGACATGTGCCAAGGAAAATAACAAAAAGGGGAAGGGCTAAGAGACCAAGTTGGTTGAAGAAGGATGTTTTAGAAATGGTGAGGGCTAAAAAAGCAGCATTCAGGAGATACAGGAAATCAGGAAATATGGAGGAGTGGGATGAGTATGTGAAGAAGTCCAGGGTAGTCACCAGGGGAGTCTGGGTTGCTAAAGCTTCAAGGAATTGAGGCTGGCGTGGGGTATCAAAGAAAGAGAAAAGACTTCTTTGGATACATATGGGAGAAAAGGAGCTGTAAGGACTAGATTGTGAGGATCAGGAGGGAAGTGGGGTGGGCTGAAAGTGAGGTAGCACAAGCAGGGCTCTAAATGAGTACTTTGTTCTGTGTTATGGAGGAAAAGGCGGGCTACTTCAAAGGAGGTGGGGATGGTGGGCAAGGGAGGGTGAGGAGTTAACAGATGGTGTGATTACTGAGGGCAGGGCTTGGACAGTCTAAAGGCTCTGAGGGTGAATAAAGCACCGGTCAGATAGGCATACATCCGAGGTGCTTAAAGAAATGGTGGCTGTATTGGCTGGACCACTGATGGATCTATTCAATACTTCCATGAAAATAGGGTGTGCTCACAAGACTGGAGGACAGCCCATGGCACCTCTCCATAAAAGTGGTCCAAAGGATGAGCCAGGTAGTTACAGTCCAGTAAGTCTAACGTCTATTGTGGGAAAGCTGATGGAGACAATATCAGAGAGAGGCTGGTTTCCTTGTTGGATATCAATGGGCTCCAAGACGCTCATCAGCATGGGTTTATCTCTGGAAGATCCTGTCTGATTAACCTTGTTGAGTATTATGACTGGGTTATGAGGGAGCTGGACAAGGGTCACGCTGTGAAGTCATTTATTTGGACTTCAGCAAGGCCTTTGATTCAGTTCCCATGGGAGATTGGATGGTAAGCTAAGTAATTTCAGGGTGGGCACTAGACTAGTTAATTGGATTGTGAACTGGCTGCAAGACAGACAGCAGAAAGTAGTAGTGAGGGGGAACTCTCATCTCCAAGAGCTGTGATGAGTGGGGTGCCACAGGGATGGGTGTTGAGGCCAGCGTTGTTTGAGATTTTCATTGTGGGCATCTCACATGGTGTCAAGAATAAGATCAGTCTGTTTGCTGATGACACCAAGTTGGGGGCAGTGGTGGATGATATAGAAGGATGGCAGGGGTTGCAGGATGATTTGACTAAGCTGGCAGAGTGGTCAGAGGTATGGCAGTTGGGATTTAATGTGAAAAGTACAAAGTATTACACTTTGGTGCAACAAATCCTAGAAAGGGTTACCAACTGGGGGTGCAGTTATGTACCACTGAAGAGGAAAAGGATCTAGGGGTGGTGATAACAGTGAATATGAACAATTCAGAGCAGTGCAGGAGGGTGGCAGTGAAGGACAACAGGATGCTGGGTTGTATGAAGAGGGGTATCTCCTCCAGAAGCAGGGATGTCATTTTGCCACTCTACAAGTCACTAGTTAGACTGCACCTGGAATACTGTGCACAATTCTGGCACCCTTATCTGAAGAGATATGTGAGATTGTTGGAGGGGTTCAATGAAGGGTGACAAAATTGATTCAGGGATTACAGGATATGCCCTATGAGGAGAGATTAAGGAATTGAACATGTATTCCCTGGAGGAGAGAAGGGATTGGGAGATACAGTATGACTGAGACCTTTAAGTGCTTAAAGGGAATAAATAAGTCTGGTACTGAAGAGATATTCAAGCTCTGGAAGTGGAGGGACACGAGAGGGCATAGACTTAGATCAGAAGGAGGGAGGTATAAGAGGGAAATGAGGCACTTTTCATTGAGAGAGTAGTGGCAGTTTGGAGCAGCTTTGCTGGAGGAGGTGGTATCCTGTAGGATGGTGGGTAGTTTCAAGAGGGGTTGGGATGGGGGATATTTGGGAAGGTGGAGGAAGGGAGGGCAGCTGAAAAGTTGGGGTTAGCTGCACACTTGAGCAGACTAGATAGAGCTAGAGGCCTAATTTCTGCTGGCAATTTTGTATGTTTGTATATTTATTTTTATTTATTTATTTATTGAAATGTTTCACCAGGAGGCACACTGAACAACAAGTTGCTCATCTCATGAGTGCGACCTGGGGAGGAGGTTACATAGGGTTGTGAAGGATGATCAGTTACAATAGTATATGCGTAGTACAAACAATACAACATTGTAAGATTATGCTACAGTTGGAACACAAGGTATTGTACAATAAACAGTAGTGGAACACTGGGTAAATTACAATACATGCCCAAAATCATACAAAAGAACATATAAATGTACAAAACAGTAATAATGCAAGAGAACCATTATAGTGCATGACTGTACCAGAGTAGGCTCGAGGTAGTATGCAAATGCTGTTGGAGTAAAAGGGATGGGGTAGGTTGTGCACATGGGTGACCCAGAAGGGCAGGTGGAGAAGAGACGGGGAGAGGCAAGAATTTAATATGAGGAGAAGGGGTAGCCATTTCCTGATTCCCCCTTCAGGATGTTGAGAACCTTGCTGGGGGGGCAGTGTAGGAAGGCAGAAACTGGGGATAGGTATTAAGGAGGGTTAAAGCAGGAACAGCTGAGGGAGAGGTAATTGTGTAGGGCAGAGGTAAGGGAGTAGTTGGAGGAGGAGTGTTGTATTTCGGGGGGGAGGGAACTCCAGGTTTTAGGGAAGCAAAGGGCGAAACCAGTCTGACCGATGAGGATGGAGCAGCGAGGGACCATCAAAGTGCAGGCATCATTAGATCTGAGACAGTGGGTGGGGGAGGTGGAGTGGAGAGAGAGGATGAGAGATAGGAGGGGAGCACTCCAAACCAGAATTTGGAGGTTAGTTTGGCACAGTGTGAGATATGTCTGTGAGATAGTGGAAGAAAGGTTAGAAAGCGATAGAGTTCACAGTGGTGGGAGCGGGAAGGGGAGTCGAGAGCAAAGTGGCAGAAGGAGTTAAAGAATATGTAAAAAGTTATAATCCTGTTTAATTATAATTTTTTTCAAATGGCTGCCATCTTGTTTCCATTTAAAAAAAGAAAAAATCAGTATGGAAAGCCACCAACACATGTATCTTGCTTATTTGGACCCCATTAGCTGGATTCTGCTGTTAGTTTTGGGAAAAAGTACCCCCAAAAATGTGGTTTTAATGCATTTTAAAAATCTTTTTTCATGAGGTGATTTTCTTCTTTCATATGGCCATACAAAACAAAAATAGGGCCATATGAAAAAAAGACTACCTTCAAGCAAAAATAGAAATTGGATTTTTTTTCCATAATTCTTATTTATTTATTTATGATTTTGATAACTGGGTAGGTGCACTGATCCAAAGGGACCATTTTCAGGTACGAACCGGTCCAAATAGACATGAGGTACAAGATTAAAATACAGTACAATGGATACAAAATAAAGCACGATGGATACATTCAAATATAGGGTTAGGTAGGTAAGGGGTACAACAGTTGGCAATGATTGTGGTTTAAATTCAGCAGGAGAAATAATTACACCAATAGATACCATGATAAGTTAGCACAAAACAGTATAACGATAACCAAATAGTAGTAGGAAGGGAAGAGTGAAGGAGTTAGCCAACATAGGGATAGGATTAGTGAGTTGGCTGGGAGGCTGTCTAGATGGACAGTTATAGCTGTGGTTGGTGTGGAGCCAGGATCTGAGGTTAAGTTCAAAGGAAGTGTGGGTGTTGGAGGATCGGGGTGCAGGCAGCCCATTCCAGAAAGCGGGAGCTGCCACAGACAGGGCATTCCCACCCATATTTGTCGTAGTTCTCGCCACCTCAAGGGGGGGACAGCAAAGGAGCAAAGGAACTTGGGCATGGTACAGAATATGCAGAGGTTAGAGAGAGGTGAGAGAGAGCAGTTTCTTATGATCGTGTCTAAAAACACCCAATGGTGAGTTCAAGGTGGTCTTGTAGTGAGAGCCAGCTAAGAGAGCGGTAGAGGTTGCAGTGATGTGTGGAGTACGCAGCAGATAGCACAAAGTGACAAATGCTGTTGTAGGCAGACAAGAGCCTATTCCGTAGGGTGACAGAGACTCAAGAGTAGATGGGGAACAGTAGTCCAGCATGGGAAGGATGTTACCTCTGACAATGACCATGCAAGCCTCATTGTACAGGTATGGTTTTATGCAGTAAGCAGCCCTAAGTTTCTGGTTGATTCTGCTGATGACAATATTGACATGGTCTGTGAAGGACAGGGCAGAGTCGAGTGTAATCCATGGTATTTAAAGGATGAGACATTTTCCGGGCGGGGGGGCCCTCGGGTGAGAGAATAAGGAGTGAGGAGTTATCAGCAGTAGCTTTGGATTGGAAGGGTTTAGAAGTGAATAACATGGACTTTGTTTTTTTAGTGTTAACCAACAGCAGGTTAGAAGTGAACCAGCTATGGGCAGTGATATAGTTCTGGGTGAGGACAGACAATATGCGGGGATGGGATTTGTCACTATGGAACAATAAAAGGTCATCCGCATATAGAAGGTGTTGCATTTAAGGCAGTCTGGGGAAGGTGCTGAAGATAAAGAATAGAAGGGGCCAGGATGCACCTTGAGTACTCCTGTAGTCACGGGCAAGGCTGGGGAAGAGGCAGAGCTGATGCAAACAGATTGGGAGTCGTTAGAGCGGTAACAATGAAACCATTTGGTGGTCTCTGATGAGCAGCGAATCGATTGCAGTTTGGAGAGGAGTAGAGCATGGATGACCATATCAAAAGCTTTAGATAGGCCCACAAAGACAGCACCAGTGGTGCAGCCATGATCCATATTAGTGAGTATATGATTTGTGAACAGGGCCAGGGCAGTGGCAGTGCTATGATGCTGGCAGGAACCATGTTGTTTTGTGCATAGAAGGTTATAATTTTTTAGATAATCGGATAGCTGGTGGTGGATTACCTCTTCAAGGAGTTTACTGAGATGGGGGAGGATTGATACAGGTTGATAGTTGTCAGGGAAATGAGGGTCCCCAGCTTTGAAGATAGGAACCACCTTGACTGTTTTCCATGATAGGGGCATAGAGAAGGTGGACAAAGCAAGGTTGAATATAAAGGTAAGTGGCCTGGAGATCACCGAGGAGACCAGTTTTAGAAAAAACGGAGAGAGGCCATCAGTGCCTTGGCTGCCCCGGTTATGAAATCCTGAAAGAAGTTCACAGATTGTCACAGGGAGGTTGCCTTAAAACAGAAGTGGGAAAAGAGTGAGAGAAGAGAGGCAGGAGGGGCATTGGCAGAGAGCAAGAATTAAGGCCAGAGGGTGGGCAGGTGGGATGAGGTGAGGAAGAGAGAGTAGGTGGGGATGGTGAGGGGGTGTAAGGCCCAGAGTGAATAGTGTTGCGGGGAGGGAGTTTGGTGAGCAGGGCCGACAGGTCAGTGAATTGAGAGTTGAGCGCCTTAGCCACTTCCGTCAGTCAGTCAGTAGGAGCGAGGGGAAGTTTAGGTGTATGTTGGGAATGTTGTTGCGGGGATGCAGAAGGGAGCTTATGGCATCCCAGAATTTTCTCGGATTGCCGAAGTTCTCCTTCTATAGTATGATGTGGTAGTCCCACTTTAGTGATCTAGTCAAGTGTTTGCATTTGTTGCACAGGTAGCAGAACCCATTCCACAGGGTAGGAGAGGGTAGGAGTTTGTAGGCAGCCCACTTGTGGTCTCTTTCTCCTTCATGAGTGCAAGGAGTTTAGGGGTTAGCCAGCATGTGCACCCACCTCGGACTCTCCTGGTAGTGACAGGGAAGTGTCGGTCCTGAATGTCAAGGAGCACATTAGTGAAGTAGTCAACCTCAGTGATAACATTGGTAAGGGCATATCAATCAATCAATCAATCAATCAATCAATCAATTTTTTATTTATCCAGGCGAACACCATTGAGCAAGCTCATTTACAAGGTGAACCTGCATTACACAAGTAACAATGCATTTATATACAGACAAATAGACAGTAGATGCAGGAGTACAACAGTACAGGTAGGCCTGCAATAGACAGGATAAGTAAAAATACATTTGGGTTCAGGTAAAAGACAGTCGGTAAGGGTATACATAACAATAGGGTAGCAAGTCAGTAAAATTTATACCAGATACAACAACATACATGGTTTAGTATTCCTGTAAGGTAAAGGTATTATAGTCCAGCGAAGAGATTAGTTGAAGTGGATGCTACAAGCAAAGAGACATGCATAGTCAGCTTAAAAAGACCCAGGCGTATCAAGGGGAGACATGTGTCTGGAGAAGGGCAGCCAGTGTGGGGGGTTCTGGAACTGGGATAATACTAGGAGCGAAGGAATGAGATGCTGGGGTATACAAGGAATAGGTGGGTGAGAGGGTGAGATTTAGGGCTGTAGATAAGTAGGTGGCTTAGGGACAAGTTATGTACTGATACAAGAAGGAAGGAGGAGGATGGGAAAAGCAGGGAGGATGTGGAAGGGGGGTGTAAGTAAGCTAGGATCATTGGAAGCAGCTGCAGGCTTCTATAATGTATTTTGAGTATAAGGTCTTAAACACAGTGAGACTAACAGGAGTCCTCAGTTTCAATGATTTCTGTAGCACATTCCAGAGCTAGGATCGTTGGAAGCAGTTGCAGGCTTCTGTAATGTATTTTGAGTATAAGGTCTTAAACACAGTAATACTAACAGGAGTCCTCAGTTTCAGTGATTTCTGTAGCACATTCAGGTGACGGTAGAACAAATCCTATGGTAGCTCTCCCAAAATGCGTTAGGGCTTTGGGCACTTTCAGAGAAATCAGTGAACAGCTTCTTAGGGCATAGGTTCCAGGCATATTGAGAATCAGGCAATCAACAATGTACTGTGGAAGTTTGCCAGTGATAGCTCTGTATGTCCAGACAGCCGCATTTTTATTTCGTCTGTAGTGTAGGGAGGTCCAACCTATGGCTGCATATAAAGAGCAGTGATGGATGGAGAACGGGAAACCAGTGATGAAGCTCAGGCTCTGTGGTAAAGTATTCCAATTTACCGAGGCTGAAGTAGCACATTGGCTGAATATAAAGTTGGCGAATCAATTAGGAAAGGAGCGACTGAAATAGCTGTCTCTTGGCCTTTGTAGTTAGTAGGCGGTTTAACCTGAAGAAGAGACCTAGTCTCTGCCTCAGTTTTTAACAAATCCTCCAGGTGGTCTGCAAAGGACAGTTTGAAGTCTAGCCAGACCCCCAGGTATTTGAATTTCGGCACAAATTCCAGGGTTTCTCCTAGAGGGTGGTAATGGGGGGTAGAGCAGGGCAGGCTGCATGGTTAATAGGTGAAAACAGCATCACCTTTGTCTTTTTGGCGTTAAGTAGCAATTTTTTACTAAGGAGCTGGTATTGAATTATGTTGAAGTCAGCTTGCAGGTTGCTACAGGCAGTTTCAGGAGTTATACAGCTTAGGCAGACCACTGTATCATCTGCGAACAGATACATTTCACCTCATTGATGCCTGAGTCTATATTGTTGATATAGATGGCAAATAGAATGGCCCCAGATGGATTCTCATGGATGCCTCTTTAGCAGATTTGAGGGGAAGAGTTCACCTGGCCTTGACCTGTTGGTGCCTATCAGAAAGGTAGTTGTGGAGCCAATGCAAGGAGGTAGAACATAGGTGACTCCAGTGGATGGCCCTATGTCTCTAGGAGGAGGGATTTGTTGAGGCAGTTAAAGTAAAATGACAGGTACTTGGGGGGCAGGGGTCTTGGAGGACCAGATGAAATAGGTGGGGAGTGGTCACTGAGTGATTTGGTCAGGGTGCCTGACTGGGGATTTTGTCCTCACTATTGGTGATAACCCAATCATGAGAGTGGGAGAAAGGTACGGGTGTTGAGTCACATTGGAAGGGTGATAATTTGAGCTAGGTCATGCACCTTTAGCATGTTCTCATAGTCAGTTTGTGTGCATCTTGCCAATTGATGTTGATGTCTCCAAGGATGATGGTATCCCTGGTAGGAGAGAGAGAATCCATAACCAGTAAGCAGGCTTTGCAGCCCAGATGCACCCCCCTGTGGAAGGTTGTAACAACTGTCTTGCTGGATCCTAGTGTTATCTCTGCAATAAGCCATTCACTGGGGGAACATCATCTAAATGAAGGATGGGGGAGGCAGATAGTGTTTCTTTGATGAACATGGCAGCACCTCCTACCTTTTTTTACCTGGCTTGTCTCTGTGCAGCAGGGTATATCCAACAAGTTGGAACAGGGAGACATGGTGCCTGGTCTTCAGCCAGGTCTCCATGAGGCAGAGAATGTGAGGGCTGTGGGAGGAGACCCAGGCCTTGAGGTCAGAGAGTATGGCAGGGAGACTACAAACATTCATGTGAGTGATTCTCAGTCCAGGTGTGCTGGTCCAGATGCCACTTTTAGACGTGATTGGGGCAATCACTGGTCCCGGGTTAGGTTCAATGTCCCCTCCAAGTAGAAGTAGGGAGAGTAGGAGAAGTTGTGGGAACCAACATCCATGGTGAAAAGGGAAAATTGGGAGTGAGTATATGAAGGAATTTTTTTTTTGTGAGAATGACAGAATCTCATGAAATAGGATTCCTATATACAAAAAAATAATTTGGACTTATTTTTTCACATTCTGTTTTCATATGAAGGAATAATTTTTTTCAGAGAATGACACACTCTCTCAAAAAAGGATTCCTTTATATGAAAAAATAATTTAGACTTAGTTTATTTCCACATTTCAACTTTAACAAGCCATAACCCAGTCAATATTTGCAGTTAATGAATAATATATATATATATATATATATATATATATATATATCAAAAGAAAGGTCTTAATGGGTACTACAATACTAATATGTAATATCCTATGCCAAAAGAAATCTAAATGCCCATTTGAAAAAAAAATAGAAAATACCCTAGTAGAAATAACAGGAAAAATATGAATAAGCTTAGGAAAGAATGTAATAAAATATTGATTAAAAACAAAAAACATACACAAGAAATCACTGTGGAAAGAACTTGAAAAAGCAACACAAGAGAAGGACAGCAGGACATTTTGGAAACAGGTAGCTAAGGGCATAGGAAATTACTTAGAAGAACTAGAGGCCCTGATTGACCCAGAAAGTTGTGTAAAACATTTAAAATCTTGCTTTTATAAAAATGAAAATAAATCCACCCAAATAACCCAAGATAATTGGACCAGATTAGAAACAGACTTTGCAGGAGTAGAGATTCACAATACCATCATCTCCATTTCTAAACACAAAGCACCAGGTCCTGATGGTGTCCCCATAGGTGCATTAATAAAAACAATTGATCTATGGATCCCCTGTTTACATAAACTGTTTCAGAATATAAACAAAACTGCTAAAATTCCAGAATCATGGAAAATAAACAAATTAGTTCCCATTTTCAAGAATGCCAACAAAAGGGAACCTAGCTCCTATAGGCCCATTAGTTTGATAGTTAGCACTCTGAAAATATACACCAGAATCATTAATAATAAATTAATAAAATGAATAAAGGATAATAAAATCATAAATGAAGCACAAGAGGCTTTATGCCAAAATGCTCAACTATTGATCAATGTTTTGTTTTAAACCACTAATTTATAACTATAGACATATTAAAAGGAAGAAACTGTATTGTGTGTTTGTTGACCTAAAGGTTGCCTCGACAGAGTAAACAGAAACCTCATGGCTAGTTTTAGAAAAACAAGGGGTGGACAGGGCATTAATTAATATTATCCAACTCCTTTATTTATTTTATTTATTTGAAAAGTTTCACCAGGAAAGACAACATGAGCGATATACAGCTCATTTCCAGAAGCGTCCTGGGGGGAGGGGGTACATAAATGGGAGGATCGAGCAAAGGCAAAACAATCAAATACATACAGTGCAAATCAATACATATAGTGTTGTACTAGTACTATGGAATACAAATACCACACAGTCAAGTATATACAGTGCAATTCAGCTACATACAGTGTTGTGCTAATACAATGCAATACAATTCAGTGCAGAGGCGACAGAAGGTAAGGTAAACAGGAAGTGGTAAATAACAAAGTAAGGCCAAGACATTGTGGGACAGAAGAAGCCTCAGTCAATTGGGGAGAGATGGGATGGTAAAGGACCAATATGCAGATATAGCTCAAGTAGCATTATACAGTAGTAGTTGTAATGTAGGTAAGGGTCCAAAAGAGGGAAGGGTAGCGGCAATGCAGTGGCAAGTAAGTGCGGTCCAGATCAAAAAGCCAGAGTTTGAGAGTTACTAAGTGCTCAAGTGAATTTTTGAGGAAGGGAGTAATAGCACAAGAGGTGAGGAAGGAGGGATGGGTGGGTGGGAGAGGAATAACTGCACGAGTGGCAGGAGGGAGGAAGGGTAGGTGGGAGAGAGGAATTACTGGCAGGGGGAGGGAGGTGGAGAGAGGAATTACTGCATGAGTGGCAGGGAGGGAGTTAAGGTGGTGGGAGAGAGAATTACTGCACGAGTGGCAGGGAGGGAAGGGTGGTGGGAGAGAGGAATTACTGCACGAGTGGCAGGGAGGGAAGGGTGGGTGGGAGAGAGGAATTACTGCACAAGTGGCAGGAGGGAGGAAGGGTGGGTGGGAGAGGTCTGCAGAGTGGCAGGGAGGGAAGGGTAGGTGGGAGAGGAATTACTGCACGAGTGGCAGGGAGGGAAGAGTAGGTGGGAGAGGAATTACTGCACGAGTGGCAGGGAGGGAAGGGTGGGTGGGAGAGAGGAATTACTGCACGAGTGGCAGGGAGGGAAGGGTGGGAGAGAGGAATTACTGCACGAGTGGCAGGGAGGGAAGGGTGGGTGGGAGAGAGAATTACTGCACAAGTGGCAGGAGGGAGGAAGGGTGGGTGGGAGAGGAATTACTGCACAAGAGGTGAGGAAGGAGGGATGGGTGGGTGGGAGAGGAATTACTGCACGAGTGGCAGGAGGGAGGAGGGAAGGGTGGGTGGAGAGAGGAATTACTGCACGAGTGGCAGGGAGGGAAGGGTGGTGGGAGAGAGGAATTATTGCACAGTGGCAGGAGGAAGGGTGGGTGGAGAGAGGAATTACTGCACAAGTGGCAGGAGGGAGGGAAGGGTGGGTGGTAGAGGAATTACTGCACAAGTGGCAGGAGGGAGGAAGGGTGGGTGGGAGAGGATTACTGCACGAGTGGCAGGGGGAGGAGGGAAGGGTGGGTGGGAGAGGAATTACTGCACAGTGGCAGGGGGGAGGGAAGGGTAGGTGGGAGAGAGGAGGAAGCCAAGAATGATCCCTTCAGGATGCTGAAAACCCTGTGAGGGTGGAATTGGTGAAAAGGAGTAGAGGGGAAGGGAAGGGGGCTAGGATGGGGGGGGCAAGCTAGGAACTGAATTCCCTTCAGGATGCAGTGAATCCTGCAAGGCAACGGGGCCCTAAAGAAAATGTCAAAGTCACATTCTACATTTTACCAAAGGTTCACAAGATGTTACAAAACCCTCCAGGATGGCAGATTGTGAGCAGCATAGGGTCTTTAACTGAACATCTCTCACAATGCAATGATTCATTCTTGAAACCCTTGGTAGTAACTCTTCCCTCTTACTTAAAGGACACCAAGAAAGTTCTGAATTTGTTACCAGATGTTACACTAGGACCCAAAACATACATAATTACATTAGATATTGAGGTGCTGTATACCAACGTTCCCCATGAGGGTGAGTTGGATGCAGCGGCACACTTATCTAAATAGCACAGAGAGATGTAATGATCCACCTACTTCCTTTATTTGAAAAATGTTGGAGTGTGTCTAAAAAACAATGTGTTTACCTTTAATGGAAAACTATTTTTACAGACTAAGGGCACACGGATGGGGGTGACTTGCGCCTCGTCCATCACAAATCTTTATGTGGGGAAATGGGAAGAGACTGCCATCTGGGACAACAATGTAAATGAGTACCATGCCAACCTGAAAATATGGAAGCATTATATAGACAATATTTTTGTCACCTGGGAGGGGAATATCCAGAGATCGTAAATGTTTATAGCTCACCTACACAGCACAAACCCAAATTTGAAATTTACATACTGCATTAGCCAAGACAGAGTTAACTACTTGGATTTAAGTATTGTGAGAAATGAAGAAAATGGAGTAGACAGTGAAATCTTTAGAAAGCAGATAGATGGAAATACTATTCTAATAGCAAACAGTTGTTCACCCCCACACATTGCCCACAATATTCTGAAGGGCAGTTTTTGAGACATCATAGAAATTGCTCCACTGAGCAAGCCTTTGATAGAGGAGAAAGACATCTGGCAGATAGACTGTTGGAGAGAGGATATAACAGTACTCAAGTGTTTACTGCCTGGGAAGAAACCAAATCACAAGATAGGGTGAATCTTTAAAGGGAACAAGATAAAGAAGCAGAACAGACAGAAAGATTTCATTTTGTCATGGTTTTTTCGGCACAGACCAGGTAGACAAAATTGTTAACAGACACTGGCATGTCTTGGCAGCTGAACCTGGATTAAAAACTATCAGTCAGACCCCTGTGAGAATGTGTTAACAGAGAGCTCCCATTCTGAAAGAGATTCTTGTCCATAGCCATTTTCAAGATAAAAAACAAAATACTTGGCTACAACAGCCTAAAGGATGTTTTAAGTGTAGACATTGTATTTACGGTGACAAGGTAGTACAAACGAAAGAATTTTAGTGTTGTAATGTTCAGAAGGATTTTCGAATTAGGCAATACACAACATGCCGTACAATTGGAATAATCAATATTGCTATGTGTAAATGTGAGGCTTTTTATATTGGTAAAATGACAAGGAGCTTCAAGACGAGGGTGAGAGAACACGTTCAAGCTATGGCAGGGAATGACCCCCTATATGCTACGGCTACACACTTTATGCAAGCCACAGACAGAGAGGTACATGATTTTACATTTATTATCATAGACAAAGTGAGTAGAAATCCTCGGGAGGGGGGTTATTTTGACAACTTAGTCTTGCTAACAGTGAATTATTGGATATTAACTTTAAAGAGAACAAAACCTGGATTAAATAGTCAACTGGATGTTCATCCCTATTTGAGAAAAAACATTAAATTTAGCCCTTTCCTATATTTTTCCTTGATATGCCTTGCCAATTTGTTTTAGGGACTTAAGCTTATAAGCTGTATATTCATATAGAATATTCTGAATTAAGCCTGTGCAATTATTTAAGGTTATTAGATATTAGTTATCCTTTGAACAACAGTAAATGCCTATGGCGGTACTGTATTATTTATGAATAATGATGTATTTTAATATCTCCTCTTTTTTCCTTTTCCTCCCTCCCCTCCACCCCCCATCCCCTCGTTTTCTGGGTTCTTAGGCATTTCAATGTAAACTAATGTTTATGGTGTTTTAGTAACTAGTATTGATTGTTTATATTTTTTAAAGTAAGTGGTGATGTGTGTGCAATGACACTTTTTGGATGGCTTAGCCTATTAGGAGGTCTATGTATTAAAATATTTTTTTTTAAACGGTACTTTAACCAAGGAAGTTACAGTGTAATAATGATGTTATTTTATTACATGGCGTTTTCTAAGTATTTAAATGGTGTTAAGCCCTTATGTCCTCAGCCTTTGATAAAGGACACGTTGTCTGAAATGCATCAGGCAGGACTGTTTTGTGTCTGTTGAATAAATATGTAAAATAAATTTTCGTCTGGCATCCCCTTTAAGAGGTGAGTGTGTGCTCCAAATTCTGTCTAGTTGCATTTATGTTGTTTCTTGAGCACCATTTCTTCCCAGTGTGCACTCTTTCCCTGTAACCAAATATTCCTACCTCACCACACAACATAATGTCCTAAAGGGGTATTTACACCTGCCCCTTTTCCTGAATCTCCTTCCTGTCCAGTTCCTCCTAGTGGAACTCTTAGTCTCCTTACTCTAACCTAGTTGTGCTTGAACCCATTTATAGTCCCTGCCCTGACCACTACTGCTGGTAATCTGTTCCATGGCTCACCCACCCTCACAGAGAAGTAGAACTTCCTCATAGCTCCCCTGATTTTTCCTTACCAGCCCCCATTCATGCATCACATGACTGCATTCCAATTTCCATTAAAGATGTCTTTGCTGTTTAGTATATTTATTTCCCTTAGGAATTTATAGGTCTCTATCATGTCATCCCTCTCCCTTCTGGCCACCAGTGAGTACATGTTTAGGGCTGCTAGCTGTTCCTCATAAGCAAGGGCCCCATGTTGCTGCAGTAAACTGGACCTACATTCTGCAGCATGACCTGATACTTGTTGTGGTCAGAGTATGAGGGTGTCCCATCAGGACATCAACATTTTGTCAGCGAAGTCCACCACAGCGATGAATCTTGCCAGGTTGCTATGGTGGATGGCTAAACAGCGCCGCTCACACTCAGGGTGTTACACCCCCATCCGTGATGAAACTCTGACTTGGAGTTGTATATTTAGAGAAGGGGGGCACAAGGGGCCCAGAAAAAGACAGTTTCCCAAGGGGAGCAATGCAGACAGTCGGCGTTGTTCCCATTGCTGTCAGGGATGTTGAGGGCATTCCTGTCAATGTCAAGTGGTGGAACTAAGTGTGAGTTATTTTGTGATGATTCTGCAGCAGTTCTATGGTAGGCTTTACATTCTCTGGCAACTCAAATGAGCCCCTAAATAAAATCTAGTTACCCCAAAAGAATGCTCAGTAAAAGGCAGCCTCGGGGAATTAGACAGATGCACAGGCAAGGCAATGTAAATCAATTCTGGCCTCATGATTTGGAATGGATGTAGGGCATGGGGAAATTGGGTTATTTATTTATTTATTGTTTACTGCAGTATATTTTATTATCCATGGCTCCCTCCCACCTGCCAGTGCTGGTTAACAGAGGTGTAGCCAGAAATTTCCATTTTGTACACAGTCTCCAACAGTTACACTTCTCATTAAAAAATGTAATAACATCCTTTCCAATGGCACCCCTTCCAAACAAGTCAGATTGTTGTCAGATGATTCCTCTACTTTCTAAAGAGGTTATACATGTATGAGACACTCCTCAGTGGACTACACTAACCCAAATACTACAGATTAGAATGATGATATTAACAGAGTGGCTTATGGTTTGTGACAGGCACTCAACAAAACTGTACACAAATGTGTACAGTGAGTATGTCTGTCTACATCCTTGCTGGTTTACCACAGCTATCTTCTGAGAATTTCTTCCCCTGCCTGCACAGTTGCTTGAAGACCAGTACCTGCTTGTTGTAAAGAGCTGATCCAATGGCTCCTTTCCACTCACTTGCTCAAAGCCTGGTGGTGATGGTTTGTGCTGTAAGGCTGCTCTAGCTGCTTCTTCCTGCCTGCACAGCTGAGCACCAGTGGTGTCGTTTATGTGAATGCCACTTGGTTTCCATATCTTCTTCTCTCTTACACTAAAGATTTACTGTGAGACTAGAGTGTAGCTGGATCATTTTACATTTGACTACTGCAACCCAGGGGGGATGGATGCATAATGAAGCTGCCAAAAACGTATACTAATGTCATTTTAAGCTTGGTCACAATCATTTCAGCCATTTAGTTGGGGTTTTCAGTGGAGATGGACATTTTTACTGAACAAAAATGCTGTTTCTGCAGCAGAGACTTGTCATCAGTGGCAGGACCATGTTTCTCATGCAGTTGCTGCAACTGCATTATCTCAGAAAACACGGGGCCCTGCTCATAACAGCTGCTCTGCTGGCCCTGAATCATTATGGTGACCTTTTTCTGTACTGACTCTAGCCTAACCCAATACTTTCTCAGGTGCATTCTCCAGAACTAATCAGGCCATTCCAGGTGAGGCCTCACCAGTGAGCTGTACATGTGTACTATTACACAGAGTTTGTCATTATCAGTCTAATCTGGGACAATGGTAAAACAGGTGATCAGGCAACTTTTGTTCAGATGAAGTAGAGTTGCCAGCCTTCCCCAAACAAGGATTTGCATACTACTACCCAAGATGCTTTATACTAGGTTTGAGGCTTCAGACTGTATGCATGGAGTTTAGGGAAACAGGAACCAAACAAAAATGTACAATGTCTAGGTTTGGCCAATAAAAGCTATCACACTATACATCTAGTCTAGATAAATTTCTGTTTTTTTAATTATGCTATTAATGGTTATTCTTAAAGAACATGTACAATCAAATCAAGCATGTAGAAAGATGCATATTGTAGTTTATTATAGACATTAAACTTCTTATATCAATTAATAAAAAGAAAATGTTAAGCTGAATGCAAGTCCACAAAAAAGGAGAGGCAGGGTCAGTTGTTTAATCTAAAATGGACATAAAATTCTGTAACCTGATTGGTCTACTAAGGTCTTTACTCTTGGCTAAATCCTGCAATAACCATGGCTGAGTAAAGGCATTTATAAAAAAGGAAAATAAAACAAAAACATAATTAAAACACCTGAAAATGAATTTTACAATGAGTTCATTGTATTATCGCACTAAAGCACTCTAGGGTGTGTATAACTGGGGGATTATTCACATCCTAGGAACATAGGAACATAGGAATCATGTCAGCAGATGGGGATTGCATGATCCATCTAGTCTGCCTGTGTTTCTGCCCCCTCCCTATTTAGACTGCACCTGATGTGTCCACAATGTCTGTCCCATGAGAGTGTGAACTTGTGTACTGTCTTGGATTACACCACCTCCTAAGGTAGGCTGTTACATAAGTCTATGACCCTTTCTGTGAAGAAGTACTTACTGAGGTTGCTTTCGAACCTGCCTCCCACCAGATGCATGCTGTGTCCCCTTGTACGTGCATCCCTGTTTTGTTGGAAGAGCTTTCCTGCTTGTATTGTGTTGATTCCCTTAAAGTACTTAAAAGTTTCGATCATGTCCCCTCTGTTTTTTCTCTGCTCAAGGGTGTACAGATTTAGTTCGCTGAGTCTTGCCTTGTATGGCTCACAATGCAGTTCATGCACCATCTTTGTAACCCTTCTCTGTACTGTCTCCAGGCAGTCTATGTCTTTTTTGAGGTGGAGCCTCCAAAAAAGACAGCAGTACTCTAAATGTGGCCTCACCACACCAAGGACCTGTAGAAAGGAATGATAACCTCACTCTTTCTACTTGTAATTCCCCTACCAATGCAGCCAAGGATGCCACTTGCCCTCTGTGCTGCCTTTTCACACAGTTTTCCAACCTTTAAGTCATCCGGGATGACTATTCTGAGGTCTCTTTCTGTCTTTGTCTCCTCTAACTGATGCCCTCCCAGTGTGTACTTTATCCCTGGGTTTCTTTTTCCTATGTGCATAACCTTGCACTTCTTGGCATTAAACTTTAACTGCCAATCCATGGACCATTCCTTGATTTTTTTTCAGGTCTGCTTCCATACCTTTCACTCCCTCCTGTGTGTCTACTCTGTTGCAGAAACATAGAAACATAGAATTTGATGGCAGATAAGGACCGCTTGGCCCACCTAGTCTGCTCATTTCCCTACCTAACGGATAAGCTGCAGATCCTAGTTAACCAACAGCAGAGTTTTGTGTTACCTGCAAACAGGCAAACCTTCCCCTTCAAGTCATTTGCAATATCCCTGATCAATATGTTAAAGAGGATGGGTCCCAGCAGAGATCCCAGTGGAACAGCCACTGCTTTCTTTGCCTTCCCTTGATAATGGTCCATTGACAAGCACTCTCTGCATCCTATCTTGCAATCAGTTGGTGATCCAGGTCACTATCTTATGATCGACTCCTGTTTGCTGTAATTTGTTAGCTAGCCTTTGGTGGGGGACAGTGTCAAAGGCTTTGCTAAAGTCCAGGTACACAATGACCACTGCTCCTCCACGGTCGACTGCTCTGGTGACCCAGTTGAAAAAGTCTATCATATTGGTTTGACAAGAGCATCCTGCTGTGAAGCCATGTTGCTTTGAGTAAATTTTTCCAGTATATGTTAGGTACGCCACTATCCTTTCCTTTAGTAATGACTCCATAACCTTTCCTACCATCAAGGTCAAACTGACTGGATCAGTAGTTTCCTGCCTCCTCCCTGTTCCATTCTCATGTAAAGGTACTGCCATTGTCTTTTTCTAGTCCTGAGGTGTTATTCTGCTTTCCAGTGACTTTCTGAAAAGCTCATCCAGTGGTGTGGTGAGGTCTTCCTGAAGCTCCTTCAGTGCCCTAGGGCAGAGGCCATCTGGCCCCATTGCTTTATCTACCTTGAGCCTATTCATCTCTTCTAGGACCCTTTCCCTTGTGAAGGGTATTGTGTCTGCTCCTGTGGTGTTGTGTACTGATCTACTTAGTGTAAGATGCTTCCCACTGTCTTCTATGGTGAAGACTGAGCAAAACAAATCATTTAGTAACTCTGCTTTGTCTTCATCTGTCTCTGCCATCTTGCCTTCCTTTGTTGCTAACCTGACTATTCCCCACTTACTCCTTCTTTTCTCCCTTATATATCAGCAGAAGGATGTGTCTCCCTTCTTGACCCCTGTGCTATTTTCTCCTCAGTCTGCACTTTTGATTTTCTAACTGCCTTTCCTGCCTCACTCAGCTTGTTTTTGTATTCTTCTCTATCTAATTCACTTTCAATTTGTTTATATTTTGGAAAAGCCTTCCTTTTTTCCTTGATTTTGGTAGCAACTTGCTTGGTGAACCTGAGTGGACTTTATTTCTTTTGGATTTGGTGATCTGCCTAGTGCATGGAGTTGTAGCTGTATTTAAAGCAGTTTTGAAAGCCTACCAACAGTCTTCTACATCTTCTGAGTCTCTGCCATCTAGCATGGATGTGATTATACATTTCATTTCAGGAAAGATAGCTCTCCTGAAATCTAGAACCTTGGTTTTAGTGTGACTAGTAGACTAGTATCTTCTACCTTGTTCACAGCTAGCTGGATTGTCCTGTGGTCACTGGTCCCCAGATTGACCCCAACTTGCACATCTGAAACTTTCATGCTGTTTGTGAGCACCAAATCCAGTATTGCTTTGTCTCTGGTGGGGGAATTCACCAGCTGTTATAAACCTGATCCTTGTAGTGCAAACAGGAAATCTTTGCTTCATTCAGAGGATGCTGTGTATGAGGACCAATCCACATCTGGCAGATTGAAGTCCTCTACCAGCAGCAACTCTCCCCATCTGCCATCATCAAGATGGACTCCGTGAGCTCTTTATCTCTATCAGCTTCCTGGGATGGGGGTCTGTAGATAACTCTGATCTGGGGACTTCTCTTCAGCCTTGAGGGTAATCCAAAGTGCCTCTGCCTTGTTTTGCTTCCTTTGGATTTCTGTTGCATTGATGTCCTCTTTTACATACATTACTATCCCTTTCCCTTTTACCTTCTTGATCCTTCTGGAATAGCATGTACCCTAGGATGGTGACATCCCATGTGTGGTTCACGGTGAACCATGTTTCTGTAACAGTGATCATGTCTAACTGTGCTTCTGCCATCATGAGATTGGGAATTTTGTTTGTTAGGCTATGAGTGTTGATGCACATTGTCTTCCAATGATGTTTATTCTGGTTAGTTGAAGGCTTACCCTTGCTGTGTTACGTATGTGTTTTGTGTTGCTTGTTGCATGTATGATAGGAGCATATGTGCGCTGAACTAGATGGTGATGGCCTGGGGGAGTTGCCCAGCCTGGAGATATTTTGTTTAGTTTCCTCCACGGACCTACTGGCTAGGTCATTTGTACCTATGTGGAGAATGACATAAGTGTTGTGGTACACTGCACATATGATCCCCTTGATGCAGCTTGTGTCCCTTCATGCTGATGTCCCGGAGGCACCTGACTGCAACTGAAGCATGGTCCTGCTGGAGGTGAGGTTCTATACCCCTAATTATGGAATTGACTATTATTAGAACAGGTTTCTTCTTTTCTGATTTAGCATGCTTAGTGGTGGGGTGCACCTCCTTGTGCTGGTTTGGATGTGGAGAATGTTCGACACCCATTATGCAAGTTGGAGAATCATCAACGCAGTCTACACAAGTCGCCCTGTGAGATAGTGGTGCGTATCTGTTTGATGTTGAAATAGGATTGGAACTCCCATTAGCAGAGGATTTTTTGGTAGTTCTATGGTTCCTGACCATCTGACAGCCCCCTGGTCTGTTTGTCCTTTGAGGTAGGGATGTTTGTGCAGCGTGTCTAGGACCTGTAGGTTCTTGGACATTGCCCAGCAGTGACTGAAGTATGATAGCACAGAGATATTGTATCTCAGCCCAGGCTGCATGCAACTGAGATTTAAGGTCCCTGAATGTGAAGCATGTTGGACAGTGCCCCACTGTAAGGATAAAATCCTCATTAAACAGTGTGCCACAGCAATTGCAGTTTACAAGATCCATAGTGGCTGTATTACTCTGTATCAGCTTTTAGGTGACAGCAGCTGATTGCTTTAAAGCAATACTTGGATGAAAGGGAAGTAGATGTGACTTCTGGCTGAGAGCTCTCTATTAGCTGATCACTATTTCAGTAGTGGGTACCTCAGTCAGTGAAGATCAGTGAAGCTGTGGTTAAATTACTCAGCTACACCACATGACACATCACATGAGGCGCGGGTAAATCCCCTAATAACCCAATCCAGTCATTCCTTACTGCTTAATTAATGCATACAAAAAGATGCTGTATGCAAGTGAAAATCTGTAATATACTAAACATACTGCATATACTTCCTATTTGAATGTACAGATCTCAGCCTACATTATTTGACTATTTAGAATATATTCAACCAACTAGGTAGAAGATAGATAGTCTCCAACCCAAATAAAAAAATGATCACATATCATAATTTAAAATCATATATGGCAATACTACAATCAAAAGAATAAAAACGTTAAATTATAGCAGAATACAAATATGTTTAGGCTTCTTCTAGTTATTCAGTTGTAACCCCTAGATGGCGCTATCCCAGGGGCTACTACCCCTGCCTGATTTGCCACTAACAGGTTGAGGGGCCTGGATCCAATGGCGGGTGCCTCCACCCAGAGGTCAGGGTTTGCAATAGTTAAACTAACTTGGTCACAGCCCTCTGGGACACTGCAACCCCCCTTTCTTCCACTAGTGGCCCACACAATATATCAGAATTACCTTCACAGTATACACTTACCCCCAGGTCTGGTTCCGCACTGGGACCTCCTGTAGAAATGAGATACAGTGCAACAATCACAGTACAGTACTTTAACATAGACAAATACCTCAGGCAGTATAACTTTGCTGAAACAAGCAGCTCTGATTTATTTAGGGGATATAACAAGGACAGGGGAAATCAGGTTAATTAGCTTATCACTCTAATAATTCATTTATGGCTCTGTGCACAGGCCTATCCCTATCAGTTACTGTCCCTGGGTACCCAAGCCCTAGTGGCTAGTCCAAACTGTGGCAGCTGGTAGGGCCCTTTCACACAGAAAAGGAGAATTAAACAGTCAGCAGTACAGTAATTCCATTTGGATTTAATGTGGCAATTCAACAGGAGCGACCCTGAATTAGTACTCACGACCTCCAAATAAGATAGGGTCCTTCAATGTCAGCAGGGCTCACTTGAGGTACACAAACCTCTTCACACATCCATATAAAAGCAACTATACCAGGCAGGCTGCATCTGTATCCCGATCGCATTACTGCACAATACCCGAAACACACAGCAGATTCAGTTCCTGACAGACCGAATGCAATTTTCAGCAATTCCTCCAGTCTTCTACAGGGTGAGCCTGGTTTCTACTCTTCAGAGATCCTTTGATTCTTTTCACAGGACAGATTCAGTCCTAACAAGCTGTTACACAAGCTGCAGACCGGAACTCTGGGCCTTACACATTTTTGACTAAAACTGCACACTGAAAAAGCACAGGGCTCCTTCCTTCTTCACTGCCAAAGCTCAACTGAACTCCAACTGACAAACCGGGCACTTCCTTGAGTTCCTCCCAGTTCTTGACTGGATTGGCTGTCACTCACAATAGACTGCTGCTGTTGGTCCAAAAGGCACTGAAGTCTAAACTACATCTCCCAGAGTCACTGCCCATACAATCCTCTTGTGGCTGGCTCAGATTATGAGTCCAAGTTCTGATTCGTCCAAGGCATCATTTTAGAGCTAGCTTGCCCCACACTGATTGGTCCAGTTCAGCAGTTCAAAACTAGAATGGGGAACTAGCAGACACAGTTCTGACTGCAAAGAAAGCAGGTTAGACAAACTGTAATTTCATTATTACTCTAAATAATTTCTGGCAAACAGTTACATCTTTCAGATAGGTTCCCTTTGCACTCCTAGTGACTGCAAAAATGAAGTGAATTGGCAGCAGCTCGGTGGTACTCAGAGAAGCACACAGTCCCCCATACAACTAATTATGTCTGCAAGCAGACAGCTCTTAAAGAGACAGTACCAGAGGCTCTAAAACACTCACTGATAAATGGCTTAAATGCCAAACACCATTCAGGCTTGGAGCATTCAAGCAAGCTCCTGAAGTCTTTTGGGAACCCCCATTTGCAGGGGGTTACACCCTTCCTGGCCTGGGAAAGCAGCGTCGCGTCAACAAGTACCCCATAAGTTTCAACTGCAACCATATACATTTGCATTAGGCTCGCACATGTAATCATCAGTCAATATATCATTTTACCAAGAACACATTTCTGAAACATTGCAGTCGTCCTCTTTACACAGTATTACATACACATTGTACCATAACTCAAGTTATTACCTCTTGTACATGAAACCTGAAGAGAGGGGCCCTTCCTATCAGTTACCTTGGGGCTGGATGGGGCAAGGGCACCATACTTAGAGGGCAACACAAGTAACTTGGAGTTAGCACTGATGCTCAGTTTGGGCAATGAGCTCGGGACACATACACTCCTTTATGGACAACATTGAGAGGCAAGTCCACAGGCCTCCCAAGTGAATCATAACTGAGGTGCACCACAGGCTTTACAGCTCGACCAGTCTTTCTAGGGGACTGTTATAGTCTCTGCACTCTGAGCCTCATTTTCAGCATTGTCCTCACTTGTCAGGAGTCTCCATGGGGTAGAGAGGCTAGAACTTGGGGCACTTTCAGCTCCAGGAGTTACAGTTTCTGAGTCCACAACATTTGGCTCGCATGGAGCTTTCGGACACTGGCAGTGGACTGTCAGGGCACTCAAAATACTCTTCTTGTTCGGTGTATCACCAGTCTGCCCCAATCTATCATTTTCCTCCCTGAAAGCTCAAACAGTTCAACCATGCACAATGATTCCATTTCATCTGATCTGATGCTTTGCACTTCACTTTCTGGGAGCATTGGCTCCAGGGATGAAGCTGGGGCTTAGACAGTCCAGAAGGCCCAGCTTCATCTCCAGTAATGACTAGGGATTGCCCGAAACAATTGACTCAGTTCGTAAGAAGGATAGTATTCAAAGTCACTCTCACTTTCTTCCGATATGGACTGACAGTCATGCTCAACTGGGACTTGTGGAGGGAACACTTTAACTTTGCTTCTGTAGGTGCAGACTTTCTTGATCTTTTCTTAGCAGCAGCTCTAGTCACTGGTCCAGAGGGGCATCTTCTAGGGCTCAGACTCAATTAAGATTTGTCCAATGGGCAGTAAATGATTTCTATGCATTGTTTTTACATCTTTGAATTATTCTCAGGCCTTACTTTGTACACTGGCAGATCATCTAGTTTGCCCACTACAATGTGAGGGAGATGGTGCCATCTGTCAGCAATCTTGTGCTTGCCATGCAGTCCCAGATTTCTTAGCAATACCCGATCTCCTCCTGGAGTTCCTGTGCTTTCACCTTTTATCATACCTTTCTTTGTTGGCCAGATTTCTTTGGCAGCCATGGTTTGAGCCAGTTGGTACGCATGAGTTAGCTGGGCCTTAACTTTTGCACATACTGTAAATAGTTGTCAGCTTGAACCCCATCAGAGAGACCCCAAAACACACATCTACTGGTAGTCGAGCTTCTCTTCCAAACATCAGGCGTAGGGAGAATCCAGTGGCATCACTTTTGGTGCAGTTATAAGCATGTACCAGGGTGCTAATTTGTTGGCTCCATCTAGCTTGTCCTTTGGGTGCAGGGTGCCTAGCATATCTAGCAAAGTGCGGTTGAAACGTTCAGGCTGTGGGTCCCCTGGGGTGGTAAGGAGTGGTTCTGGACTTCGCACTCCCACAGAGAAAGCATCTCTTTGATCAGGCGACTCTCAAAGTCTCTCCTTGATCAGAATGGATTCTTTGTGGAGCCCCATAGTGAACAAAAAGTTTTCTACAAGTACTTTGGCTACAGTGGATGCTTTCTGGTCTTTGGTGGGAAAGCTTGGGCATATCTCGTGAAATGGTCAGTGACCACCAGCACATTACTGATATTTCTTTGATCTGACTCCAAACTTAGAAAATCAATACAGACCAGCTCCATGGGTCACTGGTGGTGATGTTAACAAGGGGCAGCCCTCTGGGGCAAAGCTTTCCTCTGTAAGCAGCGACTACAAGTTCGAATGTGTTGCTCCCATCAGCCCCATCTAGGCCAATAGAATCTGGATCTCACCAAGTCAAGTGTTCTGTCTATACCAAGGTGCCCCATGTGGTTGTGCAAGGACCTCAGTACTGAGTCTCGAAAGGCAGTGGGCAGCACTAGTTGTTGTTTGTCTACTTGTCCCCTCTGTCTACTGTTTCTCTGTATAACAGTTTATTGATCAGTTTCAACTTAGGACCTTCTTTGTATAACAGTGCAGTTCTCAAATCAGTGGGCGTAATTTGGACATCTTTTCCTGCATAGGGCTTCTAAAGCTGCTTTGATCATGGGATCGCGGATTGAGCCCGCGAATACTGTCATTGTCCAGCTGAGGCAGTGCACCAATGTCTATTGCAGAAAAGTGGCAATAAGCAGCAGGTATGCAATTCTCAGAGGCTCCCAAGCAATCCACCATGCAGTCCACTGCGTCCGTGGACATTGTTCCTCCCTGTCAAACTTCCGGCAGAGTGCCGAATGTCAGGTTCTGCCAATCGGACCCAATCATTCTGGGGAACAGGCCTCCGGGAGAGAGCATCAGCATCTATGTGGTTCAGACCTGCTCGGTATTGAGGAGCATAGTCATATGTAGATAATGCAGAAAGCCACCTATGGCCAGTGGCATCCAACTAGCTGAGGTCTGCACATAGGTCAAAGGATTATTGTCAGTTTTACTAGTATTTTAGCCCCATACAAGTACTCATGGAATTGGTCAACAATACCCACTTCAAAGCTAGGAACTCTAACTTATGTACAGGATAGTTCTTTTCGGATGGGGTCAGGCTTCTACTGGCAAAGGCCACTGGTCTCAGGCCATTCTCGTGCTCTTGGTACAACACAGCCCCAACCCTTGCAAGCTAGCATCAGTGTGCAGGACGAAGGTTTTCTTGGATCGGCATAGGCCAGCACTGGAGCATGGGTAAGTTGATATATGATCTCATGAAAAGCAGTCTCACAATCAGGAGTCCAGGGCCCCAAATACTTCACTTGGATGAAAATACACTCTTTCAGTCTTGAGGACGCTGACTTTGGTATTTTTGGGTTGGGGATACCCTTGAGTAAGGTTAAGTAAAGGCGGATCACTCTTGAATAGTCCTTGATGAGCGCCGATAATAACCACAGAATCCCAGGAATCTTTGCAGTTCTTTTAGATTTTGGGCTGTGGCCAGGTGGTCAAGGCCTCAACTTTACTTGGGTCGGTCTCTATTCCCTCGGTGGATACTATGTGTCCCACATACTTTACTGATGTTTGAAAGAATTGACACTTCTCAATGGACAGTTTAAGGCCAAAGTCCTCCAGTCGGTCCAATACCTTAAATAATCTGCTCTCATGTTCCTCCAGTGAGCTGCCAAACACAATAACATCATCTAGGTATACCAGGCACTCTAGTAAGTTCATGTCCCCACTGCACGCTCCATCAATCGTTGAAAAGTGGCTGGGGCACCTGAAACACTTGAGGCATCCTCATGAATTCATAGAAAAGCCCGGACAGATAAAGGCCGCCTTCTCCACGGTCCTCTGGGGCCATCGATCTGGTAGTACCCACATGCGAGATCCAGCACAGAGAACCACTTGCTCCCCGCTTAGGCAGTCCAAAGCATCCTGAATGCGGGGCATTGTGTACTGATCAGGATAGTCCGCCGTTTAAGGTGCGATAATCCACACACATCCTTACTGTTCCATTCTTTTTCCTCACTACCACAATGGGGAAGCATAAAGGGCTTCTGGATTCTTGTATTACACCAGCAGCTAACATCTCTTGCAGATGCCGTCTCCACATCATCTATGTCAGCAGGTGCCAGGCGTCGAGACCTCTCACGAAATGGTCTTTCGTCATGCAGCGGATATTGTGCTCAGCTCCTTGCACGCATCCTACATCCCATTCCTTTAAAGAAACACCTGGTCTCTCTGGGCAAGCTTCTCACTGATCCTCACTTTCCATTCAGCTGGCAGCGGGAGTCGCGAAATCAAACAAGTCAGGCGTTACTCTGTCATTCTTCCTTGAACTCTTGCTGCTGGGTAGCACTGCAGTGTCTGCACAATGCACATTAGCCAGGATGCAACCTCTGTTTACTCAGAATGTCTCTTTCCAGACACATTATGAACTTGGACCATTACCCTTCTGGCATAAGCATGGGCTCTAGCGGGCAAAATACTAGGCTTGACCAGCAGTCCCTCTGGCAATTTCCCATCGCCTGGTGCATCCAACATTAATATTTTATTCTTAACATCCTTTCTGATACGGACCTCTCCCTGTAAGGTACACTGGGCATTTGGCGCCAGGATCAGAGACTCAGGATCCTTCTTCCATACAATTCCCGACCGGTTCCTCTGGTTCTGTTTTTTCAGCATCTCTCTGTGCCTCATAGGCCTTCTTAATTAAAGCCGAACTCTTAAAGCTCTACTAGTCTTTGACCCTGTTTTTCATAACACAACTGTGCCAGCCTTCCGAACATATGAGCATTTGTTCCAATCAACAAAGGGACACCATCATACAGTCCAGTGGGGACACACTAAGGCTAGGGTCTCTACTTGTTCGGCCACTCCAGCCACGGAGGTGGGGAAAGACAGCCAAATTCGGATATACCGGAATAGGGTAGGCCTTCTCACTTAATCCCCATACATGCAGTCCTTCTAATGGTTGTAAGGGTACGTCTGACAAATGCTCTGATACCAATCCTGGAACATAATTGTCACTTGGGAGCCACTGTCTAATACAGCTCTTGTAGACACTCCATTCACCTTTACAGTGGTCTCCATGGAGGGACCCACTATTCTGGACCAGTCTGGAGGCGGTAGTAGGGGCCTGGGCAACTGACCTTGCCACAAAGGACGTGAATTAGCATTTTGGTGCCTCACTGGCATATCGTGCACCTCTTAACCACTGATTTCTTCTCCGAAGCTCTCCTTGTAGCCTATATGCAACTTTGTCAGTGTCTTTTGGGACTGGCATTCCCTTTCATGTGCCCATCTTTCCCACAATTATAGCAAAACATACTTTCTGGAGTTTGAGCTGGCGAGGCGCCACACTGGGAGCCAGGCGGGGGTATTACTAAGTGGAAACCTGGGTGCCATCTCTGTCTCTTGGCGTGATAAGCATTTGGAGACATCTCGTCAGTTTCTCCACTTCCATGGTCAAGGAATTGAGTTTGGAGCTGTTATCAGCAGGAGATACATGGGTGGGTACCCCACCCCATAGCAGATGCAGTCGGATATAGGTCAGGGCCTGCACTTGCAGGCGTGCCTTCATAAAGGACTGTTTTGAATTCGGATCTCTCTCAACAGTTCGCCCCATTGTGGCATATCTTTTCCTTGTCAGAGCACTCACTGACTGTCAACCTCTGCCCCTGAACTTCACTTGATGGGTCACCTCAGTCACTCGGGTCGTAGCCACAGCTGTTGGTGCAGGTACCTCCAGTAGCCTTTTCTCAACTCCTCGAATTTCTCTCATTAACTCATCATGGGAGGGTGGGATTCCAGTCGATTTGCCAGGCGTAACTGAAGCAACAGCAGTTCTGAGAAGGGCAGACTTAAGGATTCTGTCCAGTCTGGTTCGGTCCAGTTCAATCGCTGGCAAACTACCCTTTCTGAGGCATTCTTGCAACAATTTTCCAGCCGAGAGACATACACAGACAACAACTCCCTTGGTACTGTTGTGCATTTCTTACTCTCCACCATAGGTCCTCATCAGAATCTGGGCTCCCTACACATTCTCCAAGGCCTCAAGATAGGCCTGTGCAGTCGCTTCAGGGTTACTGGCCCGTTTAGCACGGATGGTAGCCAGGGCAGGACCTCGGAGGCTCTCACTAACCCTCTTTCGCTTGCCTTCTGAGCATTGCCATTCTAGCACTTGGGGGCAACATAGTCTATCCAGGTCTCCCAGTCATCCTCCCTTGGGGGTGGGAGGTGCCAGAGAAGATCCTCAACCTTCGGTAAGAGTCGTGACTAATGGCAGGTGCAGAAATAGGAGTCTGCATTGGTTCAGCCACCATTACGGGCACTGGAGCAGGAGAGGTGTTGGGGAGGAACATCCCAGGTGGCAAGAATAGTTTCTTCAAGTCCTCCACAGTTTTCCCTCTCCCAGCAACCATTCAGCAAATTTCTCCTCAAAAGTTTCAGATAGTGGTGGGGCTGATTCCCCAGGTCTTTACTGTCCTTAGTTATCACTCTCCAAGCAGTGAGGCTCCCTCTGGGGTAATGGTCTGTGGCACTTTGGAGCTATCTATGGGATCCTTAAACTCTACTAGGCCAGGAAAGTGTGGGTGAGCAGATTAGCATGCCGACCCACCACCACAGGGTTTTGTAAACCTTCCACCTTGGAAAGTACTCCCTGCACAGTGTCCGTATTGATACACAGGGGGATGTCCAGGATAAGCATAGCATTTTGGGGGTCGATCTCCTCCCCAGTACACCACTCCACCAGCCGGTGCACAGCCACTTCTGTCGGGGTACCCATTTTTTTCTTAACAGTGGTTCGTAAATATGGCCACTAGAGGACACACAATCCCAGCGGTGAGCCTCAAAGATGTAACCCCTAGATGGCGCTATCCCAGGGGCTACTACCCCTGCCTGATTTGCCACTAACAGGTTGAGGGGCCTGGATCCAATGGCGGGTGCCTCCACCCAGAGGTCAGGGTTTGCAATAGTTAAACTAACTTGGTCACAGCCCTCTGGGACACTGCAACCCCTTCTTCCCACTAGTGGCCCACAATATATCAGAATTACCTTCACAGTATACACTACCCCAGGTCTGGTTCGGCACTGGGACCTCCTGTGAAATGAGATACAGTGCAACAATCACAGTACAGTACTTTAACATAGACAAATACCTCAGGCAGTATAACTTTGCTGAAACAAGCAGCTCTGATTTATTTAGGGGATATAACAAGGACAGGGGGAAATCAGGTTAATTAGCTTATCACTCTAATAATCTACCTATGGCTCTGTGCACAGGCCTATCCCTATCAGTTACTGTCCCTGGGTACCCAAGCCCTAGTGGCTAGTCAAACCGTGGCAGCTGGTAGGGGCCTTTCACACAGAAAAGGAGAATTAAACAGTCAGCAGTACAGTAATTCCATTTGGATTTAATGTGGCAATTCAACAGGGCGGACCTGAATTAGTACTCACGACCTCCAAATAAGATAGGGTCCTTCAATGTCACAGGGCTCACTTGAGGTACACAAACCTCTTCACACATCCATATAAAAGCACTATACCAGGCAGGCTGCATCGTATCGATCGCAATTACTGCACAATACCGGGAGACACACAGCAGATTCAGTTCTGACGAGACCCGAATGCAATTTTCAGCAATTCCTCCAGTCTTCTACAGGGTGAGCCTGGTTTCTACTCTTCAGAGATCCTTGATTCTTTTCACAGGACAGATTCAGTCCTAACAAGCTGTTACACAAGCTGCAGACCGAACTCTGGGCCTTACACACATTTTTTGACTAAAACTGCACACTGAAAAAGCACAGGGCTCCTTCCTTCTTCACTGCCAAAGCTCAACTGAACTCCAACTGACGAAACGGGCACTTCCTTTGAGTTCCTCCCAGTTCTTGACTGGATTGGCTGTCACTCACAATAGACTGCTGCTGTGTGGTCCAAAAGGCACTGAAGTCTAACTACATCTCCCAGAGTCCTGCCCATACAATCCTCTTGTGGCTGGCTCAGATTATGAGTCAAGTTCTGATTAGTCCAAGGCATCATTTTAGAGCTAGCTTGCCCCACACTGATTGGTCCAGTTCAGCAGTTCAAAACTAGAATGGGGAACTAGCAGACACAGTTCTGACTGCAAAGAAAGCAGGTTAGACAAACTGTAATTTCATTATTACTCTAAATAATTTCTGGCAAACAGTTACATCTTTCAGATAGGTTCCTTTGCACTCCTAGTGACTGCAAAAATGAAGTGAATTGGCAGCAGTCTCGAGTGGTACTCAGAGAAAGCCACAGTCCCCCATACAAACTAATTATGTCTGCAAGCAGACAGCTCTTAAAGAGACAGTACCAGAGGCTCTAAAACACTCACTGATAAATGGCTTAAATGCCAAACACCATTCAGGCTTGGAGCATTCAAGCAAGCTCCTGGAAGTCTTTGGGAACCCCATTTGCAGGGGGTTACACAGTTGCTACATCTCAACTAAATAGATACAGCATGTGACCACTGCCAACTGCAAGGTAAGTTTTGCATCCAGGTAGCTGGATGGAAATGGTAGAAGTCTTCAGGCCTTAGAGTGGGTGGCATCTGTTCATGTTACTATTGGGATTTAGCAGTGGTGCAGTGCCTCCACCTGTAGGCAGGGTGGTTGTGCCCATAGGAAAATCCACAGTGATGGGATCATACAACAGATAACAAAATACCACTAATTAACCAATAACAAATAACATGCAATACAATAAATATTACACAATAGAGTAGCGGCAATAAAGTCAGAAATATGGTATAAACAATAAGGAAGGGCTTTGTTTGGGGAACTGGCACTAGATCTGGGGAATAAAGGGTTAATCTGCAGTTCAAATTTCCACCACCCTCCAATAGTCAGCATCTTACAATACCTTCCCCTGCACCTGGTATTATTAGGCAGCTGGTCACCCCACCAAAAGCATATTGCACATCAGTGTTCGGGGCAGACTTATGTGTTCATGATGGGGGTAGTATCTAGTATATCCCCAAGTTTGGTGTCATTCCTGCATATGTTATTAAAGAGATGGCTAGTACAAAGATGTATAGGATGAAAGCCTAAGTCTGTGTGCATGTGTGGTACATCCGATGTTGGACTTCTTTGGTATCACAGTAACTGTGCAGCAGATGGCAGCAGGCAGTTTCAATGTGTGGTGGGTAAGTGCCAGCCACCATGTCTAGGATGTGTGTGGGGAGGGTCTTGTACCACTGAATGGGGATCAGGGAAGGGGGTCCACTAGACTACCAGGGCATAATGGTACCCAATATCAAATGGTAGTAATAGCATAACACTAATGGCAGACAATTGCTATTGGGCATGGGGGCACTGGATTACCATGGTATGGTGGGATTACAATCAGGGCACTATAACCGACTGCTATAATAATGGAGTTGTTCCTTTGAATTATTTACTGATCTCCAGCTATCATACCTATGGAACCCCGATTTCCAACAATGATAGGACAGTGACATCAATTGCTATTGGGCATGGGGGCACTGGATTACCAGGGTATGGTGGGATTACAGTCAGGGCACTATAACCGACTGCTGCAATCATGGAGTTATCCCTTTGAATTATTTACTGACCTCCATCTATCATGCCTATGGGCATGAATTTCCAACAATGATAGGACAGTGACATCAACTACTAAAACCACCAATGTTATGTATGCAAATGTACGCCACGGTGAAGCCATGATTATTTCTAAAAGCATACGTAGCATTCTTTGCCAGTTACTCATGTGTGATAATGAACTGACAGATGATCCATTGCACCGTGCCTGTACCGTGAGGTCATCTCATGTTGACAACTGAATATGGCAGTTAGCTCCACAACAGCAATTACCTTTTGCAGGTTGCTTAACTCATTCCTCAGATCCCTATTGCTACTAAGTTAAGTCAAGTCAAGTAGAGTTTATTTATTCAGCTGATTGTTTTACAGAACTACATACATAATCATTAAAAACTGAGCACACAAAATCAATATACATAATTATAACTCTGGGCATAAAGAAGAATAAAACAGATACATAAAGAGGAGTTACTAAGTGTAGCTTGATTCTTTGGAAAATACAAAAACGTATGAAACCCTTCTATGTATGAACTAGGTTTGGCTCTGGTTACCTACACCCCGGGGTATACAGGGCAATCCTTATAGAAGCTCAGGTTAAAAATGATTTGCCTAAAGTAGTAGTAGTGGTAGCAGTAGTAGTAGTTTTAGTTTATCTGGCACCCCTCCCCAGAGGCTCAGGGCACAACTACAAATAGTATACATTAAAGGTAGGTCAAACATAAAATTAGTCAATAAAACAAAATAACCCTCATAAAATAATAAATAATCAGAGCATATCCACGAGACTTTATAAAATGAAGTATCCGATTCAATAGATAAATAAATGGGCAAACAGTGTAGTGGGATGTAGGGACACAGATGGAAAATTAGTCCCAAAAGCCTACCTGAATAGGGATGGAAAATTATTCCAAAAAGCCTACATGAATAAGGATAGAAAATTAGTCCCAAAAGCCTGCCTGAATAGGAATGTCTTTAGGCCCTTCTTAAAGTCTTCCACCAAAGCGGGCCTCCTCCAGGGCCCATAGGAGCAAATTCAATGATACCAGGTCCACCACCTCAAAGGCCTGGTCTCCCAAGGTTTTCGACCTGGCCAAGGGCATCATAAGGAGGCTTTCCTCAGTGGAGTGGAGTGGAGTGGAGAGGGTTCAAGGACATGTAGGGATGCAGGAGGTCTATCAGATAACCTGGACCCAACCTGTGTAATGCCTTGTAAGTTGGTAAACTGACTGTGAAAGAGATGTGCCAGTTTTCCAGCAGACAGTGCTCACGAAGCACTGGGGAGTGAACAACGTTACCAAATTTTAGTTAATAGCAAAAAGAGAGTCTGGACAATATTTCACAGTTTTTGGAGCCAAACAGATAAACCAAGACACTATCACTGGAAGAAGAAAGGTCTGCAGTTATTGGCCTTAAGCATTTATTTCCTGATTCTTTGAATTGTGGGCATTTCAGAACTATGTTTTGTATTTTCTTCTTCTTTTAAAAAATAAGAACTGAGAGAAGATACCTCATTCCTTTTTTTTATTAAATAGAAGTATGTTGCTTCTGAATGTTTCAAATCTGATTCTCGTAACAATATATCCTTCCTTGTAGGAAAGCACACGGAAGCAGCAGTGTTGTTCCTATTGCTCCCTGTTGGACACATATCTCATGGGGCTGTTATGGGAGTTGTAGTAGCAGATTGATTAGTACCTGAATTCACCAGCTGGTATACTCAAGCATGCTTTTAGCACTCATAATGTGCTTCAAGCATGTTCCAAAATACCTGCAGTTTGCTCCATTCGCTAATTTTCTCCTGTGGCAGGTTTTAGTGGGTACCTTTTCTGAGTCTTCAATATCCTGCCCTTAGAGTGTGTTAATACAGTGAGTAACGAAACAATGATTTTACAATGTGCTCCTTTATTGTGAACTTGTAGAACACAGTGCGTAGCAGTAGAAACATAGAGAAGCAAGTCCTTTGATTCTGTGCCGCATGGGAGGCTGGGGGGGAGCTGGAATATATATAAGGGCGGGAACAAATATGATAAATTGGATCACCAATTGGCTGAAGGGAAGGCAGCAAAGTGTGGTGGTGGTGGGGGAACTCTCATCACCGAGGGATGTGACGAGCAGGGTGTCACAGGGATTGGTATTGGGATCAGTGTTGTTATGGATATTCATAGTTAGTATCTCCCACGGGGTCCGGAGTAAGATCATTCTCTTCGCAGATGACACAAAGATGGTAGCTGTGGTAGATGACATTGAAGGGTGGAGGGGGCCGCAGGATGATCTGACCAAACTACAGGAATGGTCGGATGCATGGCAGTTTGGGTTTCGCCAAAAGTGCAAGGTATTGCACTGGGGCTAACACAGGAGGAGCTATCAGCTGGGGAGGTACGCTGGAATGCATTGAGGAGAAAAGGATCTAAGGGTGCTTATAACAGGGAGTATGAACAACTCAGCTCAGTGCAGGAAGGCGGCAGCAAAAGCCGACAGATGCTGCGGTATATAGCGAGGGGAATCTCTTCCAGAAATATGGAGGTGATCATGCCCCTCTACAGGTAACTGGTCAGGCCGCACCTGGAATACTGCATGCAGTACTGGTGTCCATTCCTGAAGAAGGGCATCAGATGGTTGGGGAGTGTACAGCGGAGGGTGACAAAGATGATCCAAGGATTAGAGGAATACTCCTATGAAGAGAGGCTTGGCGAGGTGAACATGTATTTCCTAGAGGAGAGGAGGGATGGGGGGACATGATCGAAACCTTTAAATATGTAAAGGGGATAAACAAGACTAGTACAGAAGGGATTTTCCAGATTAGAAGGGAAGGGTCACAAGGGGGCACCAGCTGAGATTGGAGGTGGGGGAGATTGAGGAGGAAGTCAGGAGATATTATTTCAGAGAGGGTGGTGGATAAGTGAAATACTCTGCCTGAGGAGGTAGTAGCCTGTAGCATGGTAGATGGTTTTAAGAGGGATGGGACAGAGTGAAGGGGTAATTATGAAGGGGGTTTGTTTTATTTTCTATACTAAGGAAGGCAGACACATTATTAGGAAAAGATATGGAAGTGTCGATTTTAATGGAAGGAATGGTAAGCAATAAAGGTTTTGTGTAACAATCATATACTCATAGCGATAGAAACAGACTGATTCAAAACCCTGGAACCCCACCATCAGAATCAATTAGGAATGCACATTTCATTATTCATATTGAGGCCAATCAAAGCAAACAACATGACTCAGCTGGCCTATACTTGCATGGCATGGCTAACCCCTGTTCTGCAGATGCAATCCCTGTTCTCTACATTAAGATGCAACATTTTATCTATGGACTACTGATTGCTACTTTTATGATTGATATCAGGATGTGACACTTTCCTCTATGCACAATTAGAACAACAACAAAAATATTTAGGATAATACATACATTTTTCCCAGATAACAATGGGTGCTCCTATTTTACATAGCAACACTTATTCCAATTTCTATGATACACAGACTTTTACCTAGGAACTACAGAGTTTGGATCAGTCCAATTTCAGATATTAGGCTACTGCTATTTAATATATGACAATGCATATGTCACCTTGGGAATATTTCTATATTATCCTTTTTTTTTGAGGATTTTGCATAGAACAAACAGTGACATTCATGATACCAATCACAAAATTAGTATTCCAAACTCATTACACCAAGATGATCAATCTTACTGTAGAGAACAAGGACTGCACCTGTGAAGTAGGGGTTGACCATACCATGCAAAGATACTGTACCTCAACTCATCATCATGATGGTTGCTGAGGAACTGGAAGGAAAAGTATGCCTCTTTACAGACACAAAGATCTGTAACAGGGTTGATACACAGGGGAAGGTGGAAAGGATGAGAAGGGACTTGGCAAGGTTGGAGGAATGGTCAGAAGTATGGCAGCTCAGATTCAATGCAAAGTGCAAAGTAATGCACCTGGGAAACAAAAACCCAGGGGAAGAGTACACAATGGGGGAGGGGAGTAGTAACAACAACAAAAATGGAAAGGGACCTGGGGGTAATCATATCAGATGACCTAAAGGTTAGCAAGCAATGTGAGAAGGCAGTAGGGATGGCTAGGGGATACTGGGATGTATAGGGAGAGGCATCACCAGTAGAAAACTGGATTTTTTCCCTCTGTGCAGATAGTTTGTGAGACCCATCTTGAGTACTGCATCCAGTTCTGGAGACCCCATCTCCACAAGGACATAGACAGGATGGAGACAGTCCAGAGGAGGGCAACTAAAATGGTGCAGAGTCTGCAACAGAAGCCATAGGAGGAGAGACTAAAGGAGCTTAATATGTATACCCTTGAGGAAAGGAGGGAGAGGGGAGACATGACAGAAACTTTTAAGTACCTCAAGGGAATCAACAAAGTCGAAGAGGGTGGCATCTTTCAGAAAAAGAGATGTGCAAGAACAAGGAGACACAATTTGAAGATAAGGGGATGGCTCAGGGGTAATGTGAGGAAGCATTTTTCACAGAGAGGGTGGTGGATGCATGGAGCGGCTTTGTGAGGAGGATGTGGGGTCAAAATAGTGGGGAATTTAAGAATGCATGGGAAAAGATAAGGCAATTCTAGTGGGGGGTAGGAAGAAATAGGCTGTTGGTTAACTAGGATCTGCAGCTTATCCTGTAGGTAGAGAATGGGAAGACTAGATAGGCCAAGTGGTCCTTATCTGCCGTCAAAGTCTATGTTTCTATGATGTTTGTGTTGCATCTTTTTTACTATGCTTCATGAAATGTACACTCCCTTTGATTCAGATGGTGGGGTTCCAGGGTTTCACATCTTTATGTTTCTCTCATACCACCACATGACTGGATATGAAAAGAACTTAAAACTAACTTTGAGTTATACTTTCAGTACATTACAAGTTGTTTTACAGGTCCTGTACCAATCTACTGTACTTAGTAGACTACATGAATTTTAATTTATTTAGTTTTACACTTGTCATTGTTTAATCACAGTTGAGCGCTTAGTAGCTATGCACAACAGTAAGACAGGCCTAGGATTTTCATAAAATACATGCATCATAACATAACTTGGATCATAAAAAACAAAAAATGGGAATTTCTAGATACTGAACCAAGTCTGAATAATGTGATATCAGTATGACCACAATTAACATTTAAATGAACCAGTACTTTACAAGATACCCTTGTTAAATCTATATATATAAAAGTAACATTTAATCTGAGAACAACCTGAATGCCTGACAGTCCACATTGAAGAAATTATTTTGACAGTTTGAGAGGAGACAAGCAAAGGAGATAGCTTCAGTGAGAACCTTATTGGATTTATGAATGTCACAGTTTGCAGCCAAGAGGTTTAAATGAAGATGTCAGACTGCACAGTTATTTATAGTTTTGCATTTTTCAGTAGCTGTAACTTGTTTAGTGAAATAATTTATTTTCCAGGAACTGGGAGGAATCAGTATATATTTTCATTGGTTTTACTGTGTATATGATGTGTTTTTATATGTCATTACTTGTATGATGATATGCTTTGCACCCTTGTTTCTATGGTTACACGCTTCCATAAAACTACACATACAAAAAAACCAAGAAAACCAACTTGTTTTAGCATCTCTTTTACAAGGGGCTTCAGAAATCAATGAGATCATAATAAAGAAACTGAAAAGTTATAGGTATTGAACCTTGTTATTCAAAGGCAAAAAAATTACAATTAAAAACTGATAAAGGTGTAAAGCTGCAAATAAGAGTGAAACAACCACACTGGTATGCACACCACATAAAGTAGTTCTTGAAAGGATACAGATTGGGGACAGCTCAATTAACACTGCAAGTCCAGAAAAAAATATACATTGTCACCTCTTGCTGTACTGAAATGCTAAACTGATGCAAAATACAAGGCAAGGTGGTGGGGCGAGGTTGAGAGGACGGGTGTGAATAACACCATATATCCAGCAGGAGGGACTTTACATCTCTCAGAATTTATTTGTGAAAATGAGTGATCAGGATAGGAATGTTTCAAGTTTCAAGTTCATTGTTCGGCTTCAAAATAAGCCTTTACAAAACAATAATAACATACATAACATTTTTAAAACTTCATATATTGCACATGCTACTAAAAACAGATATACAATACTCTTACTTTCTCTAATGTAAGCTGAGCCAAGGCTGGTTAAAAAAATAGTTGCTAAACTTGTAACAGGATTTGGCTTTAAAGCTAACTTGCTTAACTGTGTTTGGTAGATTTTACTTCTGATTTCTGTTTATGACAGGCAGTAAACATTCCTGCATGAAAAGACTTTATCATTGAAGTGCCTATAAAGTGAGGAACTACACAGTGACATAAAAACATCACTTTATAGGAGCTTCAAAGGCAAAGTCTGTTCCAGGAATATTAACTGCCTGTCATGATAAGAAGTCAGGAATCAAATCTACAAAAAACAGTTCAGTAACTCACAGTTTCACTAGCAAATATGATTTTCACTTTTACAAACATTTATCAAGTAAAAAGACACACTTCAACTTATTCTAAAATCAGAGAAGCAAAACTCAGTAACCACACAGGCTCAGTATACACTGCATTTCCAACAAGACACTGGTCTGCTGTAGGGGCTATTAGACATACAACCAAAGGGCACTCTGTGAAGACTATCCTAGACAAGATGCAATAAAATAAACCTGAATGGCGGCCCCCAGAAGTCATAAAACACCCAAGGAAAGTTAGAAAAAAATCCTCTCACAGCCTAGGCAGAAACAAAACACTGGGATCACTGTTTTGCAAAATGTATCCCTACAATTTTTCCTTATTTGCAAGACAGCATATATTTATCCTAACAAATCTTTCCTACTGCCACATTCAAAACACTATCCCCTACCTACCTGCCACGTATAAATTCAATTACAACACTGTTACACTTTACTTCTCAAACTTAAAAGAAAAAATGCGCTTTATCATCAAAGGTCTGTTTACCAAGTACTGTGCCCATGATTAAAATAATTTGAACCCCTCCCCCTAAAAATGTGTCCTCACATGAAACTGCATGTTTAACTGTAAAGACAATTAAAAATGTATTTTTAAATGCATTACTAACACCAATGCTTTCAAAGTTTTGAAACAACTAAAAAGACAAACAATATATATATCTTAAACAAATACTGTTAATCCCAAAAGCTGAACTTTATGTTTTTAGTTTATAAATGTTTAAGAAAAACCTGTGGCTCTTTCAACCTGAATTCAGAATGCTGTGTCTATTGTTTTCCTTGGGAGCTGTAGTCTCAGGCAGTCCTTAATTACTCTTTCCTTCTGAGTCCCCAGGTGGCTCTGATAATCATTTGTTCCAAGAGTTTTTAAGTCAATTTGAAGGCATCAAGTATCATCTGTTCTCCTAGTACTTAATAAAATTCAGGGGATCCACAACTGGATCACTCCACAGACTTGTTCTGTTGCTTGCTTCAGGTCCCAATCTAGTGTGTCTCATTTCAACATGATATCCACCTCATGCCCCTCCCATGTGAATCAAAAAAAAAGATGGGGGTGGATCTTTAGGAGCTTCTCGGGTAGAGGTGGGGGTGGATCTTATTCCCCCCAAAAATGAATGCTGCCTCCCACTACTCAGGTTCCAGTTCTTATACCACCTATTTAAGAAAGAAAATAGTACCCTGCAACCATTGACTAACAAGAAAGCATATTTATTTGAGGGCGGAACACATTTCTTGGAGGAGGGTAAAGTGGAGGAGACTATTTACACCTTCAGTCAGTTCCATGGAGAGAAAACATGACATCACTCCTTTTGTACATCCAAAACTTCTGTAGGCTCTGCCTACTGCAGCCATAAAAAGGAATAAGAAAGGTGTGTGTCAGGTAGTGACTCAGGCAGAGGAGGAGGAGCAAAGTGATTTGGTGGAGCTTGGGGACAGGCATACATATTGTGATTAAATACCCAATAACAGTGATAGTAGCAGCAGCAGCAGTAGTTCTGAGGAGGAGGAGGAACAGGTGTCAGTTCAATTTGGGCAGGTGCATGTAAGAGATCAAAAAAGAACAAAAGTGGTGGTTCAACAGAAAAAAAGAAAGGTCACAAAACAACAAGGGGAAACACAATAAGAAGCATGTGAAATGATAGCAGATAAAGAAGATACAGGCAAAACTGATAGCCCAAGCTGCATGTTACAGGAAGAAAAACCATTCCCTGACTCTGAAAAACTGGCAGAAGAGGAGATTGATGAAATGGAAGCAGTCCAGAGTAGCTCACCCATTTGGCAACAGCCAAGAGTGCCAGTAGGAAAGACCACACTGGTGATTTTGGTGGTGTGGGATTTCTTTAGAGTGGACAAAGAATCATGGATTTGTGTAGTGTGTCCTTTATGTAAAGACAGGCCAATAGTTTTTAGACTTTATCACAGTGAGCCTCCCCAAATCCATGGAAAAGATTTTGAGCCTCCCTTAAAAATTGAAATAATCTTGGGCCTCCCCAAAGGAAAATAGCATACTGTACTTTATGCAGTACACCATGAATAAACTGAAACCCCTTTGAGTACTTGGCTCACATTCAGTTATTTGTCTTATACTGACGTTGAAGCTTTGAAAAAAACTCCTGTGCTCATGGGTCAGACTACTTTCTTTGTTTCCTCTCCATATGAAATAACCTTCCTACAAACTTTGCCTCTCCCCCTCCTTCCCTGATCCTAAGCAACTTCTCTGGGATTACTTTGCTCCTTCCTGCTGTTGTTCTTAGCACTTTTATACTCATACTGAAAAACTGGCAGAAGAAGAGGAGGTTGATGATGTGGAAGCAGTCCAGAGTAGCCCACCCATTTGGCAACAGCCAAGAGTGCCAGTAGGAAAGACCACACTGGTGATTCTGGTGGTGTGGGATTTCTTTAGAGTGGACAAAGAATTATGGATTTGTGAAGTATGTCCTTTATGTAAAGATAGGCTGAGTCAGATAATATAGAAACAAAAAATCTGATGGCAGATAAGGACTGCTTGGCCCACCTAGTCTGCCCATCTTGACAAAGCCTTAATATGGGCTGCTCCTCCACTGCCCTAGTTGTTCCCAGCTCTTAGAGTGTTCTCCTGGTTTACTTTATTTTGCAAGTGTTTTATATTTTTGGTCTGTTGAAATAAAATTGTTATTGCAAATGGTTCTCCCTGTACCTGAATATTTTCTTCCTATGTAAATGAAGTAATGTTGTCATTCCAATGTAAATTCATGTTTGTGAACTATGATAATTGTCATTGTTACTTCCTGTTTGTTTTTGGCATGTACTTCTTCTGGCATGAAACCTTTGAAAAAGAGCATTTTGCTCAAAGGTTATTCCCCGAAAACTGAAATAAATAAATAAATAAAATGTTCCCTACCTACTTTAACACCGTAGACCCTACTTAATCTCCGACTTAGCCCTCCCTTCCCTAATGACTAAGGTTCCCTTATGTCTATCCCATGTGTTATTGAATCCCATTGCAGTTTTTACTCCCACCACCTCCGCTTGAAGGCTGTTCTAGGCATCCACCACTCTTTCTGTGAAGAAGTACTTCCTTACGTTTCCCCTGAGTCTACCCCTCTCCAGCTTCATAGCATGCCCCTTGTTCCTGAGCATCTTTTTTTTCTGAAAAATACTTCCCTTTCATATCTTGTTTATACCCATGAGGTATTTGAAAGTCTCTATCATACCTCCCCTTTCCCTCCTTTCCTCCAGGGTGCACATATTGAGGTCCTTTAGTCTCTCCTCATAGGGTCTCTGGTGCAGACCCTGCACCATTTTAGTTGCTCTCCTCTGGACTTACTCTACTTTGTCTATGTCCTTCTGGAGATGTGGTCACCAGAACTAGACACAGTGCTCTAGGTGAGGTCTCACCAATGAATTATATAGTGGTATCACCACCTCCCTCTTTCTGCTGGTGATACCTCTCCCTAGGCACCCTAGCATCTCACTGACTCTCCCTACAGCATTGTTATACTATTTGGCCACCTTTAGGTCATTAGATATGATTAATCCCCAGGTATCTTTCCTGTTTGGTAGTAATCAGTGCCACTCTCCCATCTTATACTCTGGCCCTGGGTTTCTAGGCCCTAAGTGCATGATTTTGCACTTCTTTGCATTGAACCTTAGATGCCACACTCTTGACCTCCTCAGACTTTCTTAAATCATATATATTCTCCCTGAGTGTCTACCCCACTGCAGATTTTGGTGTCATCTGCAAAAAGCCATACCTTCCCTTCTAGCCCCTCTACAATGTCACTAATAAAGACATTAAAGAGGACCCATCCCAGTACTGATCCTTGTGGCACCCCACTGGTCACCCTCCCTTCTTCAGAGTGAACTCCATTTACCACCACCTTCTGATGTCTATCCCCCAACCAGTTCTGTACCCAGTTTACCACTTTTGCACCCACTCCCAGGCTGCCCAGTTTGTTTACTAGTCTCCCATGTGGGACTGTGTTGAAGGCCTTACAAGACTAGGTATGCTACATCCACCACTCCACCCTGATCTACTTCTCTGGTAACCCAGTCAAAGAAATCTATCAGATTTGTTTTACATGTTTTACATGACCTCCCCTCAGTGAGTCCATGCTGTCTTAGATTCTGTAAGCTGCTGGTTTCAAGATATTACACAGTCATTTCCTTCAGCAGTGGTTCCATTAATTTTCCCATCACTGAAGTCAAGTTGGCTGCTCTGTAATTTTTAGCTTCCTCCCTGCTCCCAGGTAACAAGTCTGGGAACATCTACTATAAAAGGAATTAGCTGAAGTCCCACAGATCTCAGTATGAGAAGACATACCAACACATGATATCAGTAGCAGCACCACCAGGCAGTGAAGCTGATGGTGATGATAATGATGATGGCCTGGGGGAGGAAAACATTAGGACACAAGGTAGACAGGAAGAGGAAGAAAATCTTTCAAGTAGTAGCTGATGCACAACTTGTTTTCTACTTATCATAGAAACATAGAAGTTGACGGCAGATAAGGACCGCAAGGCCCATCCAGTCTGCCCTTTTCTTTTTCTACCTTATAAATGTGCCATCGGCCTTTGCTCTGTCAGTTGCCTATCTATTCATAGTCATTTGTATTGCTCCCTTATGCCTATCCCATGCCTGTTTGAAGCCCTGCACTGTATTCATAGCCACCACTTCTTGTGGTAAGCCATTCCATGCATCCACCACCCTTTCTGTGAAAAAGAATTTCCTCACATTCCCCTTAATCGGCCCCTCTTAATCTCATGCTGTGTCCTCTTGTCCTGCTATTTTCTTATATTTAAACATGTTAGACTCTTTCACCTTGTTAATGCCCTTAAGGTGTTTGAATGCCTCATCATATCACTCTCTCCTCCTTTGCTCAGGGGTATACATATTGAGCTCTGTTAATCTGTCCTCATATGTCTTCTGATGCAGTCCCTGCACCATTTTGCTGTCTTCTGGACTGCCTCAATTTGGTTAATGTCCTTGTGGAGGTGTGGCCTCCAATACTGCATGCAGTACTCAGATGGGGCCTAATCAGTGTCTTGTAAAGAGGGATTATTACCTCCTCTTCCGACTTGGATACCCCTACTATACACTCCTAACATCCCCCTAGCTTACCTACTGCTTTAGAGGTTTGCTTGGGTGATTTCAGGTCAGTGATGATGATGCCCAAGTCTCTTCTTTTCCTTGTGACTGCTAGCAACTCCTCCCAGCCTATAGGTGGCTTCAGTGTTTCTCTTCCCTATGTGCATGATTTGCACTTTTTGCATTAAAACCTAGTTGCCACTCTTCTGACCATTTTGCTAGTTTATTCAGATCTCTTCTCATTCTGCCCACCCCATCTGGATCATCTACTCTTGCAGATCTTGGTGTCATCTGCAAACAGACAAGCCTTACCCTCTAGTCCATCTGCAAGGTCACTAATGAAGATGTTTAAGAGGACTGGCCCCAGGACTGATCCTGAGGTACCCCACTTGTGACTTGCATCTCTTCTGACTGTATACCATTTACCACCACTCTCTGTTTTCTGCCCATCAACCAGTTTGCCACCCAGTTGACCAACTTCTGACCCACCCTGAGCCTACCCAGCCTTTTATCAATCTTATATGTGGAACAGTGTCAAAAGCTTTGCTGAAGTCAAGGTAGGCTACATTAACTGCTCCCCTTGGTCCACCACTCTGGTTACCCAGTCAAAGAAATCTATGATATTAGTTTGACAGGACCTTCCTTTTGTAAACCCATGCTGTCTTGGATCCTGTGCCCTATTGATTCCAGGTGTTGCACTATCCTTTCCTTAAGGACTACCTCATAATCTTGCCCACTACTGAGGTAAGACTGACTGGTCTGTAGTTCCCCGCCTCCCTGCTACCACTCTTGTGGAGCGGGATCACATGAGCCCTTCTCCAGTCTTCTGGGACCTCTCCTGTGCTCAGAGACTCACTAAACAGTTCTGCTAATGGCTCTGCTAGTTCCACCTTTAGCTCCTTAAGTACATTGGGATGTATGCCATCAGGTCCCATTGCCTTATCCACCCTGAGCTTAGCAAGCTCTTGTAGGAACCTTTCTTTTGTGAAGGGAATAGTGCTCACCTCCTCCCCTGTGTCCATAATGCTGAGCTGTGGGCCCTGCCCACCTTCTCTTCAGTAAATACTGAGCAAAGTATCTATTTAGGATAGATGCCTTTACAGGGCCTCCTCCTCACATGCTCCCTTTTATCCATTAAGCTTAGTAATACCCCTCTGACTTTCTCCTTCTCACTAATGTATCTATAGAAAGTCTTGTCACCTTTTTTACTGTTCGTGCTAGTGTTTCCTCAGTTTGGGACTTTGCCTGCCTTACTGCCTTCCTGCTTCCTTAGGGCAGTGTGGTATGCCTCCCTATCTTCATCCCGCTGTGTTCCCTTATATTTCCTGAAGGCCAGCCTTTTGGCTCTGACCTTTTCTGCTACTGTATTTGAGAACCAAAGCGTTTTCTTCTTCTTTGCACTTCCTTTTCTGTCTAACACAATGGGATGTTGCTTCAAGTGTTGCATCCTTAATGCTTGCCCACTTGCCTGTACCCCTCACCTGTGTTCTTTTTGCCAGAGCTAGCTTAACTCTGTTGGCCATTTTATCAAAGTCAGCTCCTCTGAAGTCCCATAGTTTTGCCTTGAATGGGATGATTTAGATGTAGTAGCCAAATTGAACCATACCATGTGATGGTCACTGGCCCCAAGTGACCTTCTACCTGAGATCTGTGATCCTTCCTGTTAGTCAGTACTAGATCTAGGATAGCCCTGTCTCTTGTGGGTTGCTGTACCAGTTGTTTGAGGCCCTCCCCCTGCAGGAAATCCACTATGTATCTAGTTCTGGCAGATGTTCCTGCTGGTATTGACCAATCTGTATCCGGCATGTTGAAGTCTCCATTATCAGAACCTCCCCTTTAGCTGTCATGTTTTCAATTCTTTAGTCCATTGACTCCCACACATCTGAGGGGCCGCAAATCCCTAGACACTTTCACCCCTAGTGGCAGCAAAAATAGTAGCCAACTGTCATGTCCAGGGGAAAAAAACACTCAACTTTTACTGGTCCTGTCCCTGGAAATGGGTCAGAAATATAAAGCAAACAGGCCTGAGGCAAAAAAGATATGAGCAATTGTGGAAATCCTAGTCACCAACTTGCTGCCATTCTTCTTTGTGAGCAACGCTGACTTTCTATTGCTAATGTAAGTTGCTGAGCCAAGCTTATGGTATCAAGTACCCAGCCATACCCAGTTTTCCACAGTGCTCCTCCACATTTGTATCAGAGTGTGCAAGACTGTGTCACATGCCCTGAAATCATAATTTGTTCCAGCCATTCACATCACCAGTGACATGTGGACTAATGGCCAGATTACTGATTACATGGCAGTGATTGCCCATTGGGTCAGTGTCCCCACTTCATTCCCCCACCTCTTCTTCCTCCTTTTCTCAGTTATGTGCCAGCAGCAGGAGCTGCCACAAGTCACCAGTGTCCCCCAGTTGTTGCAAGCAGGCAGCTTTATGTGTTGCTGGCTTTGACAATGACCATCATGCAGAAAACTTATGCTTCCTTCATCAGACGTTTGATGAGTAGCTAACATAACACTCATTAACACCAAGTTTTATGGTATCAGACAATACAAAGAACATAAAAAGGCAGTTGAAGATATGCATTATATACACGTTCGATGTTTTGTTCACTGTAAAAATCTGGTAGTTCAGGGATTCCTAGATGAGGAAGGCACCACCATGCAGATACATGTTGGTCTGGCCAAAAAAAGTTTGTGTTCATTTCAACCACTTGGTAAAGGCACGGAAGTTGTTATGAAACATTCCACAGCAGAACCACTTTCACCTCCACCACCTGAAACAGGATGTGGCGACAAGATTGAATTCCATCTGTTACATGATGGAATGGCTGCTAGAACAACAAAAGGCTATACACTGGTATGTCATAAAGCATGGCACTGGCAAGGGAGACGAAACATCAGTCCAAGTCAGTGGCACCTGATGGAGACCCTATACACTGTGCTGAAACCTTGAGGAGGCCACAAGGGTGGAAATGCTGCTGCTGCTGCTAGTCTAAACTAGATACTCCTCCTAATTGCCCTCATTAACCTTTGACTTTCAAATGAAAACTCAATATGAGGAAAAGAAGGCTACCACTGCTCTCAGTCTAGTAGAAAGGATAAGATCCCATTTCTGGAATGACACACATTTCAAAATGTGTACAGATGACCACTGCATCCTGGCCACTCTTTGACCCTTGATTCAAAGACAAGTTTGAGACATTCTTTGATGCATAAGAATGTGGTAAGAATCAGCTGTCCTTTAAAAAAAAATTTTTATGCATATGGGGCTCTCTGCATCAAAGTGCAGATTGCCTAAGCACAGAGTAGCTGAGGTGTGTAGGCAACCCTAAGTATGAAAGTCATGCAGCGGACCCCTGGTGGCATTCATGATTGAAGCACATGCCAGTTGCATATTGGATCTCTGTCTGTGCTGGCACCTATGTGCCATGGGTGGTCTGAGGGAGTGTCAGTGGTGTGCCTGCGCTACACACTGTTCATTAGGTGCATTGCATCAGGCCCAGGGAGGAGCAGGTTATGTTAGCTGGGACCCTTCCATAACCCAGTGTGTGCCTCTATGAATGATATCCACCAGCAGCAGTGGGACTGGGATTCGAGCCTCCATGTTGCCCAGCCCACTAGGGAGGTGGGAAGGGCTGGGGGCAGTCATATGGGAATGTGCCCGTCATTGCTATAATTTATCGATCCAGGCTACCCTCATTCTGCTTCTCCCATGGTGCAAGGGATCCACTCTGGGACCCAGGAAGGGTATCTGATTGTATGCCTGCCTGGTCCATGGTTCCACACCTGTCTGCCCCCTGTGAATCTGCATGCTGGGAGGGCTGCAGACGGTGGCCGGAGAAGGTGCTGGTGTGCACCTGTTCATGGGTGCAGAGCTGCACGGGCTGGGTACATGCCTTTGGCTTGTACCGTACACCCTTTGATGCATAGAGCCCAAGGTCTCTGTACGTGTTGCACAAAACAAGAACAGGAACACAAATAGAGCAGAAGAACAACACTTATCATCATCTCTTGTCACAATGACACAGACAGGCCAGGTGGAAGAGAGGGAAAATAGATCCCAATGTGTTTCCACTGCAACTGAACATCACAGGAGTCACTAATTTTTGTTTTCATGTCACCCTGCTGTTGGGTATATTACTGGGCTCTGTTGGACACCCTCTGACTTCATTATTATGATCTAATAAACCCTTAGTTACCTGCTGGGAAATGTAACCCTTTGGGGAATGTCAGGAGATCACTACACCTTAACTAAACAAACAATATCCCCTCTTACAGATTCTAGGACTAAGGGAGGATAATAAAAAGAAACAGAAGCAATTATAAAAGCAACATAAGGATTGTTTATTGTCCTACCAGCTCTTCTATAGGACAGTCATTACACATTGCATACTAATTTACATAACATACACACCTGGGAGTCTGAAAGCTCTCATACACTGCAGTATCTGTGCAGGATCTGCCTGCATTTTTTTCAGAGAGAGGGCATGGGGCAAGGGGTTTTATACCCCGATAAGATCTAGGTTGGTTAAAGATAACCAGCTCATGTGCACACTGATGAACACCGTTACTATTACTCTTATTGGTCAATCTGGGGGGAAACAGAGTATTATCTCAGTTGCCATTTTGAATGCTACAATTTGTAGCATTCTTTTCATAACAATATACTCATGTCAATGATGTGTTCTCATTGATGAAACAATCTGTATACTTCTATGACTGATCTATTCATAAAAACGTATTGTGCCTAGCACTAGACATCTTAGCTGTAGAGGGTGTTCCTGTATCACATTAATACTTCTCGATCATTGCAGTTCTACATCATGGCAGCAGAGGCAGTGTGTGTCTGTAGAAAACATCATTCAAAATTCTTGTTCTCTTCCTACATGATCATATAGAAAAAGGTCCTGCTTTAGAAGCAGTGCATTGTATAGCCTATATTTTAGTAAGTCTGCTTCTATATTATATGCAAAAATAAAGTGTCACCTATCCTTATGTGCATGTGTCACCCTAAAACTAACACTATGTAAGTGTCCCTAGCTCTATGTATGCATCCCTAGTGCTACATGAAAATGTGCATCTCCCTAATGTGTATAACCCTACTGTAGCTCCATGCTGTAGATGGTATGTCTGTGTGAGAGGTCAGGTCTCCATGTATCTGTATGCGTGTTGCTATGCCACTTATGGCTGTGGGTAATGTGTAAATGTAAATTCATACTTATAGATGTGTGTGTGTGTGTGTGTGTGTGTGTGTAAGGCTATCCTCACTTATAGCTGTGGGTATGTACTTGTGTGTCATCTGCATGACATGAGCATACAGGTAATCATGATGCACCTTGTGTACGTCATGCACATGTGGGTAAGCTTTGTAGTGATAACATACCTTGTGTACATCACGTATGTGTCGGTATGCATATCTTACTCCCCCCCCCGTTACCTGCTTCCATACAGGTAACACAGAAAAAGAAAGGCAGAGAATTAGTGAGTAGGAGAGAGGACAGATTAGGTAGCATAGAGAAACTTGAGTTGAGATCTATGAAAGTTGAGAGTTTTGTAGAGGCAAAAAGTAATAATAAGTATGAAAATGAGAAAAACTTGAACAATAACAAATCCTTTAAATGTGAATTCCAACCATGTGTTGGTGAGTGCAGTGTGTGTATCTCCATCTTGAAACCCAGTTTTTAATGAATCTTCTGTCTTGTGAACACTATTTTTGATTTGAATATGTGTTTCCTTCCTTTTGATTAATCTTTTAACATCAGAGTGCAACTGATCTATATGAACATTAAAAACTGATAAATATTGGCTCATACCCTTTAGATAAGTTGGGTTACTCTCTATAGAATCTTGTTCTTGGAGGGGCATTGGGGTAATGACATTATGGTGTATGACAGTGCGTTCATGGGATGTAAAGTAGAAATTGGGTGTTGTCACATTACAAACCATTTCATTATAAACATAAGACTTATGACTAGTAACCACACAATATTGTCCTTCAGAACTGTAGGTAACTCGAACTTTAGGTACAAGCCATTTAGAAAGTCTGATGGGGCACAAAATCGAGGAGTTGGTGAGTTTAGTAGAAAATGGAATTCCAGCAGCTTCCTTGTGAAAGCGTTGCTGCTGTGCTTGATTGAAGTCTTGACTGAAGAGACATCTGAAGGAGCATTTTCTTGGCCGAAGTCAGGGATTGCCCCTCCTTCAGGCTTGCCTTTATGTATGCTACCCCGGGTATTAGCATTGTTGTGGGTACCAGTGCTGGTTGGCGAGGAAACAGTGCGCTGGTTTCCTACAGTTACATCAAAGTTCATATCGACTTGGTCATCTTGGGAATGGGATGACCCTACTCCGAAGTCTGGTTCATATCTGCACACAGGTGTGACCACGGTAAAGGCATCACACCTGCACAGGTAGTGGTAGCCTTTTCTGGTACAGCAGTCTGTATTGGGGTGCTACTCAGGCATTCAGGTGATGGTGATGAACAAGGAGATTTGGCAGCTTTGTCCGTTATTGAAAGACGTCTTCTTCCAAGTGCCCAAATGATTGAACCTGTACCAGTTTATTAAATACTACAGTATCCTTATCAAATATGTGCAGTGAAACAGTAAATGTGACAAATATTGTATCTTTTATATCACAGTCATGTCTGCTGTAGCAGGGGCTCTGGTTGGGGTGCACTGTAACATGAAGTTTCTAGCAGTGGCAATGGCAAATGTGACCGTATGATCCATGCACTTCATTGTACATGCTATATTGTTACAGTGGGGGCAATACCACTCGGGCATACATCTGTCATTAATGAGATCTGGGATCTTACCAGTTTCTAAATCTCATAAGAGATTTGTTATGGAGGTGAGTGCAAAGCTTCCATAAGCAGAGCAAAGGATTTCCCTACCTATGTGGTGTTGTCTAGCCTCCCTATTATTAATGTACATTAACTGTATTAACTTATGTCTGGTCTGATTGAAAATCCTAGCAATAAACTACATGTTACATGGGGTGAACCTTTCTTCTTGTGCAAGACCTGCAATACCGTGTAGCATAGGTTGTATTACATCCTGGTTTATTTTACTATTAAATAATTTAGCATGCCTCCCTAATTTTGGCCAGATCAGTCCGATTTCAAATAGATAATCCAGTCCCAAAACACCTGTGGCAGACCCAAAAATGCCTGTCACACCAGGAAGACCTAACCCTCTTTTCCCATGTTTAGGTCTGAACACCGCATGGTGTTCTGTAGAATACTGCCTTGCTACAGGGTCTTGAGCTCATGTTTGAAATGCTGCCATAATGTCAGGTAGCATCACTGTATGAAATTTACAACCGTTTGTTTCAGAACAATGGCCACATTCACCCATGTTCCAGTTAGATTAATTTAAAATTACAGGCACATGCATGTAATTTACATTATTAATTAATACACCTGGAATAGAAGTAGCAGTTAGGCCACTTTTTGGGTCAGGTTCAAGTATAGGGAAGTTTTCATGAGTTTCAGAAATAGTTTTAGAAATGACATTAAGGCAAATAGAGTCTGTAATGATCATATTCAATTGACAGAGTCTCTTCATTGTGACATTGTGAAAACAAAGGCAAAAATCAGAATTTGCCGTAACGGTAATGTTTTAGAGTCCAGCATGTTGTAAGTGTACATTTTGGATTGTTAAAGTTCCATTAGAAGCAATTTGAGTGTTTGGCCAGCCTTTGAAAGATCCTTTGTAAAGGCGGGCCACTTCAAGAGATTTAACCTTTAAAAGTACATTAGAATCATTAAAGGTTCACATAATGTCCAGCTGCAAAAGTAAGAGTTAAGGGCATTCACATTGACCTGTAGACTGATCTCAGAACCTTCATGTGTTACGTAATACGATCAGGGAATTAACATTTTAAAAGAATGGGGCATAGGATGGATGGCTGGGGGTCAACCAAAAAGATGGAGCAGGGCAATCTTCTTACCTTCTTGGGACCTCTGGGACTAGAACTTGTGATGACATCAGCTAGACAGGATCTCTGGCCTCAGGAATCGGTTCTGGAATAGGATCTAGTGTTGGGTCTGGGATAGGAAAGGGACCAGACTCAGAAGGTGGGACTGGAACCAGCTGGGCAAGAACTTCCCTCATAATGTTGTCATCATGGGATGGTCTCACCGGCTTGGGAAATGTTGTCTCCCTCTGGTCAAGTTTTCGGATTGGACCTCCATGATCCAGGCATGGGAACATGGTCATAATTAGGTAGGCCTGAAATAGGCCTACCCAAAATTGCCATCCATCCATGGATTTTGGCATTTATTATTTTTGATACTGAAATACAGAAAACAGGCCATCTTGTTAAAAATACATGTTCCCTCCACAATGAATGGGGAAGGAGTTACAGGGCTATATACTTAGAAACCTTTAAATAGTTGTAACTGATTTGCATGGCACCACTTTTCAGTTGGCTGTGTTCTCTCTCTGGGTTAAAGGTACCTCTTACCTGGTAAACAGATGAACTGAGCTTGTTAACAATCTCAAAGGGTCCCATCCACTTACTGGTACAGTAAATGAGTGGGAGGGCTGGCTGTAGCGCAGGGCCATGACTTGGTCTCCTACTTGCCAGTCTACCTCTTTTACATTTCTGTCAAAATATATTTTTGATTGCAATTGGGCTCCTCTCAGATTGTTAAAGCAAAAAGGTGTACCTTCTCAATGTTATAGTTTAGTTGTACCACATAGGTATCTGTGGATGCTCTGTCAGCAGTGGGGGTGTGCAAATCAATCCACAGGTGTTCTATCTTCTGGCAGCCTCATTTGCCTTCCTTTCATTACCTCAAAGGATGTGCAGTGGGTAGCTGAAGCATGGGTAGCTCTAATTGCCATGAGGATCAAGGGCAATATGGCATCCCATGTCTTGGGGTTCTCATCAATGTACTTTGTCAACATAACTTTGATCTGTCTGTTTGTTCTTTCCACTTGTCCTGAAGACTGGGAGTGGTAGGGAATGTGGAATTTCTGACTAACACCTAGCATTTTCAAAGTGTAAGCCCCCCTTGCAGGAGGGGCTTATGCTCCCATTAGGAACCCCTTTCCTACCCCTCCAAGAGCTAGGGAATTTTTTAGTGCTCTGGGGGTTAATACCCGCTGGACGCCTCAAGGTGGCAGCAGAGGGTAGGTTAGGAAAGATATATAAGGCTGGAGACAGAAAGTTTCAGAGTCTTTTCCAGCCTGGGCATTAGGCCTGGGGCTGGAGGGGGTGGCTGGAGGAGCAGAGTAGGCAGGAAGGGAGCTCAGTGGTATGGGTGGGCCTGTGGGGGAGAACCCCCCCATCAGTGGCAGGTAGGGATGGCCTCTGCAGCGACATGGGATTGAGGAGCAGGGGAGGAAGCTCCATGGGGAGGATGGTCAGCCAGGTGCCTGCATCATCGCAAGAAGGGAGGTGTAGGTGGTAGTATGATGCCAGGATAGGCAGGAGCCCATGTGATCCCGTGGAGTAGTGGCTTGGCCACCAGGGCTGTGGGAGCAATGGCAGGGTCCCCACAGGGGGGAGGCTGGTGGCAGTGGTTCTCTCTTGCACCCAGAGTGACAGGGTGGCCTGGGAGTAGAGGGAGCTAGGGGACCCATCACCCATTTCAGGGGACCTGCATTGTGGGGTAGGGACTGGGGTGCTGGCATTAAAGGGCCAGGTGGGTCACAGCTCTTAGGTTATGTCTTGGGGAGTGCCTCTGGCAGAAGCTTACCGCAAGCCGAGGAGGTTTGGCAGAGATGTGGGTCAGGGGCTGTGTACCATCAAAAAATGGTCATCGGGGAGCACAGAAAGGAGTTTTGGGTGCCATCTGTTGAGGAGTGGGCTGCTCGGGGGGCCTGTGGTAGTGGCAGGGCAGCCCAATTAAAGTAGCTCAGGCACTGGAACAGGGCTGAGTTTGAGAGCCGCTGCACCAGTAGAGAGTAGACAGAGAGCTGAATGATGGCTGTGGGGACTGATGCCGTGAGGCTGGGAGCACCGGCAGGTTTTAGGCTCCTTGTAAAGTGAGAGAGAGATTGAGTTACAGGGCCTGGGTTGGGGAGGAAAAATCCTGGTACCCCTTGAGATTTGGGCCAAGGTCCAGGGGCCAGGTGGGGTAAGCAGCATGCTTTCCTGTGCTTTAGATAGGGCAGCCGACCAGTGCCAAACCAGACAGAGATTGAGGAAAATGGGTAACCCAGAACAGGAACAGAGGAAGAGATTTGGCTTACCAGTGCCAGTGTGCCAGGAGCCTGTGTTTTTTTTCCAAGTAGGGAGGTTCCTTGGGTAAATCATCCAAGAAGTCAGAGTGAAGAAACACTGCTTGCACTGCCTGTAAACCATTTATGCTGCTTAAAAAATGTCCAGCCTAGGTAAATTGTAAAAGAGTTTAAATAGCCCCATGGAGTTACTTTATTTATCTGATGAAAGACTGGACCCCTGCATTCCTGGAATAATTTGGGGTGCAGAAGCTAAAATAAAGAAGCTAGTTGGGAAGAAACTTGGTAGTGATTCTTGCCTTATTCAAGTTGAAAGGTGAGAAAATGAAATGGAACCACCTTTGTGTCTAAATTTATTTCATAAGTTGTGATTCCGAAAGGTGTCCATCAAGCTTCATTGGGATCCAGGTGCTTTGGGGCTCAGAAGAGACAGGAGGCTGCAGTTTGGAGATCTGGTGCTGGTGGCAAGAGTGCGGGATGAATCCAGGTATGGAAGTGAGATCGAGAGTGCACAGGGAATTAAGTCGTTGAGAGCTAGGATAGCCATTATTCCTATCGTTTTTGGTGGTGCACTGGCTCAGGTATCGTGCTTGCTGACGTCCTCTTCCATGCCCCCTGGACCAACTGCAATGATAAGTTATGCCCCTAGACGAGGGGGACGGGGGGGTTACAAAAGCTTCCTGCATTATCTGTGCTGGGAATGTAGCTGCTTATCAGAACTGGTATCCAGTGATGACAGCGACCAAAAATGAGGGACTTATTTTCAGTGCTATCATTCTGGGTTCACCTGCACAGGTGGTGACCATATGAGAAAGTGTCCATGGGGAAGGGTGAACGGAGAATAGCAAAGAGAAGAGGAGGGACAGAGAAGGGTTTTAGGAGACTGGTGTGCCTGCTGCCACTGAGCTAGCCATGTGGTGTGGTGGTGTGTGGCTAGCTCTGGCACAGCAGATACTGAGTTTGGGGCGGGGACCGGGAGGTGTAAATTTTGCCATTGCCTGTGGCTGCAGGACTTAATGTTTTGCAAAATGTGGATTTTGCCCCTCCCAACATGCAGCCCCAGAGTTGAGAATCTAACGGGGGGCAAGCAACCTCTGGGGGAGGGCACCGCCCATGCAAAACACTTTTAATATTCGATGTCGGGTCGCCTTGAAGTGTATATCCTGATTTGATTTTCGGCATCTAGACTCGCCATAATAGCGATCACTGTTTTGCAATCGCTATTATGACATGGAGCCATCAGAATCTACTCTCAAAGGTAACACCCACCTGGAAAAGACTTCATTTACCAACACTTTAGCAGTCCCCTTAGCCATTGCTGTTTTTAAGGGGAAAGCCTCTACCCCTTTTGAAAACAGGTCAGTGATCACAAGTGCATACTTGTTGTTTTTGCTACTGTTGGTCACGGACCCCATGTAATCAAGTTGGATTGCATTCCGGTGACCTGTCTGTCTCTGGAGGCATAGCGTAGCATTTTTCTTACCAGGGATAGGGTTGTTTTGTGCACAGACAAGACTGTTGTTTATGCAGTGCTGAACGGTCTTAGACATGTCAGGGCCTCCATCCGGTGGTCTTAAGACGTAGTAATGTTTTTTCTACCCCCTGGTGTCTACCAGTAGGGGTATCATGTACCTGATAAATGAATTCAGGTATGAGTAGTGTAGAAACAACCCACAAGTGTTCTATGTGTCATACAAAACCAATCGCTGGTCCTGTGAGAGATGCAGCTGGGATCTGCTCTTTTTGAGGGGATTGTCTGAAGGGATGGCCTCAGGATAATTTTTAAGGAGGCATTACCTTACCTGTCTGATGTGGGGATCTGCCATTTGAGCAGCATGCAGATCCATTGGTCTGGTGACAGTTCCTCTTCCCGCTGACACTGGCAGAGATGTACTTGGGCCTAAGTGTGAACAAGTGGGCATAAGCCAAACCCCCCCCTTGGGAACCATTTTTGGCTAGGATGTCAGCCCTGTCATTATGGTCATGAAAGGGTTCTGATTTCGAGTGTGCCTTCACTTTAAGGAGGTACTGTTTGAATGTGAAATCCTGCACTGTGTGGCTTATGTACATAAAGAGATCCCTATATTTCACTGGGGTGCCTTCAGAGGAAGTGATGTTATATGTTTTCCAAAAAGGGCAGAGATTCAGTGAGGGAACTGCACACGAATGCAGAGTCAGTAAAGACAATAGTGTCCATAGGGTGCTCACCCTTAATGTTCTCCATTGCACAGGCCACAGCTGCCAATTCAACATATCATGCAGATTTTATAGTGCACTTTCTGGAAATCTCTGATTTCTCCTGTAAGGTAAATAATCAGTATCCCAAAACCTGCTGTGGGTTCTCCTGCATTGTATGATGCAGACCCATCAGTAAAGACATGGAGCAAAGCAGAGTCTTTCAGGTGGGTTTCAGTTGTGGGGTGAAGGGGCCTGGGTCTGGGAGGTTAGGGTTCAAGCCCACACTCATGGGGGTCTCCTTGGTATAGGTGTCCATGGGCAAGGACAGAGGGCATTTTGGCTGGTAGAATGGCAATGTCCCTATCCTGTAATAACAGAGACCACTGGGTGAGTCTAGTATTGGACACATTGTCATTCTTCACTCTGTCTGAGAGAAGGAAATTGGTGGGGATGAATTTAGTGTGCAATAACACTGGATAGAAGCCAATTATATAGGTAAAATGTTTTATTGCCCAAAATGTAGCAAGCCAAGTTCTTCTCAAAGAGACAGTATTTTTGTGCTACTAAAGAGTGTCTGTGATGCATATGCAATTGGCCTGAGAGGGCTATTTGCCTTTTGGGCCAGGACAGCAGACATACCTGTTTCTGTTGAGGCTGTCTCTAAGTGGAAGGGTAACTCAGGATTTGGGTTTACTGGAGCAGGTGCAGAGACTAGGGCTTTCATCAGTGATGTCACTGCCCTATGTATGTTCAGGACCCCATCGCCATGGTGTGTCTTGTTTCAGGAGTTTATTCCGAGGGGATGTTGTCTGGGCAAAATTACTGATGAAATCCCTGGAATAGTTAACCATTCCTAGGAGTCTCCTCAGGGTGGATACTGATGTGGGCACGGGCAGGTCTTACAGGCCTTGCACCTTATTTAGGGTTGGGCTCCTTCCTTCTGCAGAGATGTGCAGACCTAGGAGGGTAATTTCTGGGAGGCATAATTGGACTTTGGCAGGATTACATTTGAGGCCTGCTCTGTGCAGCAGGGTTAGGAGTTCATCCAGTAACTCCAGATGTAATGGGATTTCTTCTGTAGCCAGTAACAAATCATCCACATATTGCAGGAGGCACTGAGGCATAGAAAATCCTTCAATAGCATCCTTCATGTGGATATGGAACGGAAGGGGGGATTGGAGAACACTTGGGGCAAGCATTGCCAGGTGTACCATCTGCCTTGGAAACTGAAGGCAAATTTATACCTGTTTGCTAGGGCATGGGATAAAGACCAGAAACCATTGGAAATATCCAATATACTGAACCATTTGTGTTCAGGTTTAAGATGCATGAGCACATCTGGGACATTTGCCACAGTAGGTGCACAGCTTGAGGTCACCTGATTAAGCCTTCTGTAATCAATGGTGAGCCTCCAACTGTTGGGCTTTTTCACAGGCCAAATGGGGGAATTCACAGTGGATACACAAGGTTGAATAACCTGTTGCTTTCAGTGAAGGTATAGAGGGTGGGGGAAGGGGGTACTGGCACAGGCAGGGCGGATCCCCCGGTACCACAATGGTCGTGCACATTCTCCCACAGTCATGTTTGTTCTTAGCAAAGGCCCTGGGTGTTTGTCCAGTGTGGGCTTCAGTTGGGAAAACAGTGTATGGTTTTGAAGCATACAAATGACATCATGCTCCTTGTCATTTAATCTAATTGCTGCTATTACATATGAATCTGAAATGCAAAGCAGATGTCGAGGGCCTTGCATTTGTACGAGTGCCAGGTTAACCATATCGACTATGCAGTTAAAGCGTGTCAGAAAATCCAAACCCAAAATACTCTAATGAGCCTACAGGACCATTAGATCAACAGTGTTCAGTTTTTAAAATTCCTTTTGTAATAGGGATTGGGATGGACTGGTAGGTTACAGTCTCTGAGCTGTTGAAGGCACAAGCCGATGTTGCTTGTCCAGTGGACCATTGTGATCTCATAGGGTTATCCTGATGCAGTACAGAAATAGCAGCCCCTGTATCTAGAAGTAACTGTACTGTAGTTTGTGGCACCCAATCAACCCTTCCACACATAGTCTACCATAATCATCCATTGCTAGCCTAGTAATGGTGCATACCAGGGCAGGGGACCATCATGCCCGATCTTCCGGTTTTGGTAGGAAGTGGATCAGGTGTTGCGTAAGCGTGGGGCCCATATGAGGGAGCAGGGTATGGCCAGGTCCAGGGTGCCTGGTAGGCCTAAGGGTGTATCACAGTTGTGGCCTGGAGTAGGCCTGACTAGGCCACCCAGTGTCTAGTCTCAACTGGGTGGGGTTGGTATGGCTGCTATGGGTCTACTGAAGGGTGGGGCTCTGCTCTGGTTCCAGTGTGAGTCCCTCCATTCAAGGAAAAGTTCATTTTCTTTTGTCAGTTCTTTGTAACTAGGACCTGCTTTCTTTTTATGCTGCTGGTTGGAATTTTTATTCCCTTTTCTGTCTAATATTAAACCCTTAGAAGTAGAAGTAAACAAAATATATAGATATCTACTTAAAGTTCAGCAATCAGTCTCTCCTGAAATTCTAAAGAGCGAAGTAGGCCAGTTTCCTTTAAGCACTATGGCTACCAAAAGAATAATCATATTTACATTACGATTATTTCTTCGTCAAGAAAACAGAATTCCTAGGATGTCTTGAAGAACAAAATAAAGTATCATAGTATGGGTTTAGCAGCAGATATAATTAAAACCATACATGATTTTGTTCTTCCCATGGGTCTGTGAAATACTTTGTATGAAATATACAAGCTCCCCTTTCCTGAAATTAAAGAAATGGTAAGGAACAGATTATGAGATGTAACTGTTCAACAAGAACTTGCATGAACTGTTAATTTACGCTGCTACAAATGGTATAAAGTAATCAAAGGAGATCATAAATTAGATCTGTATTCATCTATGCTTAGAAATCTAGAAGAAAGAAGAGTTATAACTAGGTATAGTTTCAAACTTTATAAAGCAAGATATATTTTTTATGTTCAAAGAAGACTAGACATAACTGATCCAAATTGTGTCAGTCAAATGGGAGTGGTGGACACTCTCAAACATGTAGTATTACACTGCCCACAATTCAAAATAAAAAGAAGGAAATTGCTAGCTCCAATATTGGCTACCCTTGGTCTCCCCTCTGATCAACTTATAATTCATCTGTTTAATAGTAATGAACCATATATACTTAATAGATTATATAGATTTTTGAAGTGACTAAACCAGTAGCTAAGACTGCTTGAAAGAGGATTCCAAACAGCTTATATGCGAAACAGATGTGATTAGGAAATGTGATATTACTATATGTGCAATAATATAGAAATTATGTATGTAAAATATTAAGTACAGTATGTGTAACCTTTTATATGAAGATATATGTATATAAACTTTATAATGACTCCTGTTGATCAAATACATTTTTACCTACCTACTCCCTTCTTAGGGCAGTGGGCGGAACCTACAGTAGTTTTAGGATCACTCAGTTGCTCTAAAATTGGGTGATCGTAGAACCTTCCGTTGGACTTTTGAAGCATCCATCTGAAAGCCCAATGGAGCTTGAAACGCTACATAGAAACATATAAACATAGAATTTGATGGCAGATTAGGACCTCTTGGCCCACCTAATCTGACCATTTTCCTACCTAACAGATAAGCTGCAGATCCTAGTTATCCAACAGCTTACTTCCTCCTACCCCCCACTAGGACTGCCTTATGTCTGTCCCATGCATTCTTGAACTCCCCCTCTGTTCTTGACTCCACGACCTCCTCTGGGAGGCTGTTCCCTGCATTCTCAACCCTCTCTGTGAAAAAATACTTCCTCTGTTTACCTCTGAGCCGTCCCCCCTCTATCTTCAAATTGTGCCCCCCTTATTCTTGCACATTTCTTTTTCTGAAAGATGCTATCCTCTTGGACTTTGCTGATTCCCTTGAGGTACTTGAAAGTTTCTATCATGTCCCCTCTCTCCCTTCTTTCCTCAAGGGTATACATATTAAGCTCCTTTAGTCTTTCTTCATATGTCTTCTGGTGCAGACCCTGCACCATTTTGGTTGCCCTCCTCTGGACAGCCTCCACTCTGTCTATATCTTTGTGGCGATGGAGTCTCCAGAACTGCACACAGTAGTCCAGATGAGGTCTCACCAACTATCTGTACAGAGGGATAACAACTTCCTGTTTTCTACTATTGATGCCTCTTCCTATGCATCCCAGTATCCCCCCAGCCTTCCTTACTGCCTTCTCACATTGCTTGCCCACCTTTTGGTCATCTGATATAATTACCCTCAGGTCCCTTTCCATTTTTACTGTTGTCAGTATCTCACCCCCCACTGTGTACTCTTCTCCTGGGTTTTTGTTTCCCAGGTGCATTACCTAGCACTTCTTTGCATTGAATCTGAGCTGCCATACATTTGACCATTCCTCCAACCTTGCCAAGCCGCTTCTCATCCTTTCCACTCCATCTTGTGTATCAACCCTGTTGCAGATCTTTGTGTCATCTGCAAAGAGACATACTTTTCCTTCCAGTTCCTCTGCAATGTCACTTATAAAGACATTAAAAAGGACCGGTCCCAGTACTGAGCCCTGCGGTACCCTGTTAGTAACCCTCCTTTCTTCACTGTGGACTCCATTTACTACTAACCTTTGCGTCCTGTTGTCTAGCCAACTTTTTATCCAGGCTACCACCTTGGGACCCACTCCAAGGCTGGCTAACTTGTGTATTAATCTTTTGTGTGGGACTGCATCAAATGCCTTGCTAAAATCTAGGTAGGCCATGTCCACAGCCCCTCCCTGGTCTACTACTTTGGTCACCCAGTCAAAGAAATCTTTTAGACATGACCTTCCCATCATGAATCCATGCTGCCTTGGTTCCTGTGCCCTACTGGCCTCTAGGTACTCAACAATTCTTTCCTTCAGAAGTGATTCCATCATTTTCCCTTCCACTGAGGTCAAACTAACTGTCTGCAGTTTCCTGCCTCTGTCCTACTCCCACTTTTGTGAAGAGGAATCACATGCACCCTCCTCCAGTCCTCAGGTACCACCCCATCCTCCCATGATTTGTTAAAGGGAGTAGTCAGCGGTGTCACGCCACGATTGGCCACTATGGAACAACAGCCACACTATTTCGGCTGTTTCTTCTGCATTCTGGGGCATAAACTGTGCATGCCCAACTTGCAGACATACGTAGTTCTGCTGGTGCCATGTTGAGAATGGCAAAATGCCATTCATCGCAACTGTGCATGTGCAAGCGCCACGCATGTGCAGTTGTGTCACCGCCACCCCTGCACCCCTGCACCGCCTCCAGCACTGGCAACAAAGAAATCATCTTGCACCCTCCCACTGCTGCTATTCTCCCTGCTCCCTCTGTTCCCATTTATTTGTCGACATCGGGGTCCCCAGTCCCCATGTTGGCATCATGTAACAACCCCCTCCACTCATGCGGCACACTGGGCGCCCACCCCAGTGTGCCCAAATGTCTGTTTATTTTCCCCGTTTCCTGTAAATAAAGAAAACTCCCCCGATGTTTTTTTTTCTGTAAAACAGAAAATGGTCCCCAATCATTTCCTCAGTCCCCTTCCCCCATCTCCACCCTCCCACTGAGCACCCACCTCCCCGCACCCTCCTCACACCCCATACTTACCTCCGGAGGTCAGCACTGTTATCTTCTCTGGACCATGACACATCTGCTCTCTTCAAAGCTGAACTGAAAACTGAAAAATCAAAGGTAAGCATGCTATAATGCCATTCAATGTGTATGTGTAACCCTGCTCACTTGGCAGCTCATCACAACCCTATCAGCTCTGGCCAGAGTTTGTTTGAACTGCTGGTGCTCTGGTTTGGATTTTTGTCAGGGCTACCTGTGTTCTGGTTAGGGTTTTGGGCCCTCACCTCTCAGCAATAGTGAGAGGGTTGGTCTGTGTGCATGCACATGGCAGTGACTGTGGCCTGCTGGCCAGAAGCCATGCGATATGCTTGCACCTCAAAAGCATGCTCCACTTTGTCCAGGATGACAACATATTTGTCCACCCTTGGGTTAATGACTACCTCAGTCCTGTCATGCAGTGAGGGTTGTAGGTTTTCCAAAAAGAAACTTTTGTACCCAATAGAGTTTTTGTCAGAAACCTCCCTGGTCAACTTTTTTCCAGCTCGGTATGCCATCCACAACAGACTCTCATACTTAGTAGGGGCTTCCCCTGGCTCCTGGGTAATGATCTGGGCCAGGGCCATGCCTACCAAGTTGGGATTTTGTGCTTGCAGGAGGGCTGCTGCAATACACCATCATCCCTTGTCACAATCACAGTGACAGGCCAGGTGGAGAGAGGGAAGAAAGACGATCACAACGTGTTTGCACTGCAATTGAACATTGCAGGAGTTACTAATTTTTATCTTTATGTCAACCTGTTATTATTGCTGCTGCACCCCCAGCTCAAGAAATCAGCAACTGATGACAAACCACTATGGGAACAACTGTCTGACTATGGCTTGATGAAAAAGCACAGCAAGTAATTTTCTGATGCAGTGATGCCTGAGATGCCAACAAATAAAATGGTGCAGGATTATCTGGATGAGAACATGCCACTAGCCGAAGAAAATGAATTTCTATTATACTGGTACCAATAAAAGACCATTTGGACCTTTTTGACAAAGGTAGCTGTTGAACACCTTAGTTGCCCGCCTACAAGTAGTACTCTGAGAGAATTTTCATTGCTGCAGGCAATATTGTCATCAATTGGAGGACATGTCTTTTGACCCAAAATTCAGAGATGCTCATGTTTTTAAAATATAATCTGCCCCTTTTTCAATGCCCTGTTTGCCACAGTTTATGGCGATGAATCTCCTACACTTACTTCTCGGCTAACAAAGGGGGAGGATGAAGTGGATAGAGAGGGCTTCTTTATCCATTAGTTTTTTTTTTTCAGAACCACTAGCCTAAACACACACTGTGGGAGGCTGCATTGTTGTCTTCAGTCAGTCTTCTTCAGATTAATGTTGAGTCAATTTTTGCCAGGCCTGCACAGACTGAATTAATCATTTTTGGGGCAATATCGCCCATGAAACCAGCATGTACAACACTTAGACATGACAGAAGTGGAAGCTCTGTCCATGTGTGCACTGTCCCAATGGGCACATAATTTTTGGAACCAGTAGCCGACACTGTGGGATGTTGCACTGCTATTTTCATTCAGTCTTCTTTTTGCCAGGCCTGCCCAGGACAAATTAATAACTTTTGGAGCACTGCTGCCCACAAAACCAGTGTGTACAACACTTTGCCATGGCATAATGGGAAGCCTTATCAATGTGTAGCACTGTCGCAGTGGGCAAACAATTTTGGAACCAGTAGCGCACACTGAGGGATACTACACTGTTGTCTTCACTCAGTCTTCTTTGGATTACTGTTTTGTGAATTTTTGCCAGGCTTACACAGGCCAAAAAAATAATTTCTGGGGCAATGCTGCCCATGAAAACAGTGTGTGCAACACTTAGCCATGGCATAATGGGAAGCCTTGTCCATGTGTGGTACTACATGTAGACGACACAGCCAAGGCCATCAATTCCAGAATTGGGATACTCCACCACTACAAGCACAGCCTTACATATGAAGCACTTAATATGGCCATCACTGGCTCAGTCGTTACCCTCATTGACTATGGTCTGGCTGTTTATGGTTCTGCACTGGACTCAGTACTCCATCACATCTCCCTGGCCCTTAATAAGGCCTGCCAACTCCTCACAGGTGCTGCAAGGCTTACACACACCTGTGAGCTCTATTCATGGACATGGTGGCTCCAGCTGAAGAGCAGAGTTAAGTACCATACCTGTCTACTGGCCATAAAATCACACTAAATCTGATACCACCAGAAGTCCAGAATCTGTTCACATGCTATCTAAGTGCTAAGCTGACCAGAAGCACCCACATAAAAATTTTCAGTGAACCGAGATGTTACACTGCACAGAATCAATGTGTATTCTACTATCGTGCACCACTCTGGACCAACGCCATTCCTTCAGCCGTCTCTGATACTACAACCATTGGTGCTTTCAAGCATATGCTCAGGCAGCACCTTGCACCAGAAGACAACTGTGACTGTGTTGGACATTCATTATGACCAAAACAACTTTCATACGTTTGGACCACCGTAAAGCAGCAGCACTTAGTGTTCCACCTAATACTAGAGGCACCTACCTTCATAGCACTTCATTGTTCCATCCTCCTGTCTGCCCCTTCCCCTCCCCACTGGGCACCCCTTCCCCTCTCCATCCCCACCCTCATGCACCCCCATCTGATGCTCTCCCAGCCCCATTGTCTCCAACCTTCCTTAATTCTGTTCTTAACCCTTTACACAGGCATACACTTCACTATGCCACAGCTGTGCCTGTTCTCCATTCTGTTTTTCTCCCAACAAGTATGCATAACTCTCCAATGCAAGCGCCTTCTCACCAATGCTGTAGCAGTGTCTAAATGTTATACCTTAAGCTAAATGCTATCCCAGCCTTGTAATTCACACCAATTTATTGTCTACCTAGCTTGTAATGTATTGTTTTGTACCAGTACAATTTTGTACTTGCTTGTAATGTAATGTCTTGTAATGTAATGCTATGTACCTGTTCAATTTTTTTCTTGTAACTGACGTGGAACCTACAAATGAGCATCTACTCACAGGTGTTCTCCAAGATATCAATAAAAACATTTAAAAAAAATAAAAAGACAAGGTGAGATAATCCGGAGATCAAGTAGGGTCTGCGGTGACAGAGTAGGTGAGGAAAATGGGCAGACTAGGTGGGCCAAGCAGTCCTTATCTGATTCTATGTTTCTATGAGTGAGAGTGCTCTCAGAAGGAACAAAACACAGTCAGCAGTAAGCATTTTACTTTGCTGTGATTTTTTTATTTATGGCCTCCATAGCCTTCAGTTTTGTTTTTAACTTACTTCAACATCTTGTAGTGTGCTTTATGATAAAAGAAAGAGACGTTCTGAAACTGTGATGTGATGGAGATGGATGCATACAAAAGAAAGAAACACTGTCAGCCAACTTTGTTACTTTGCCAAAATTGCTGTGATTTTTGTTTAGTGCCTTTGTAGCCTTTAGTTTAGCTTTTCATTTTTTTTTCTAATCTTGTGATATGCTTTCTGGAAAGAGAGAAGGAATCTTTGTGAAACTTATTTGAGAAACTGTGACTGGATGTGGGCAGGAGTATAAAAGGGAAGTAGATGTCAGCTGTCAGCATTTTACTTTACACAAAACAGAAACAAATATTCACTGTACTTTTATTTTCGTGGGACAAGGTCACTGCATGGATGCAACAAAAACAGAAGCACAGTGAATAGTTCTTATTGTACAATGACTGAGTTTTACATAGAGTAGCTTGTAGTAAACATATAGTAATTAGGTCACCACCGTAGTGGGTGGGGGTGAGGGGACTTCCTTGCGTGTGTCACAACTCTGACAAATGCAGCAACACAGACATTATTGACACCTGGAAACTCTTGTACTGTATTGGTTCATTGAATATATTCCAAGACTTTAGATGTGCATATTCCAAAGTAAGATGTGTATTCTTTAATATAAATGTTCATAAAAAATTCTACCCATTTTGGGTGTCAGGCTCTTTGCTTTCTATTTTAAAGCACCTTCTGTTCTAAAGCACAGCTCTTTCACAGCCACACTACAGAAAGTTTGCCAAGCCAGCCTTGAACATTCATAGAACACACATTTTAATAATATTAATGTTCTTGAAAGTTCTAACAATTGTGGATTTTGAACTCTAAATGTTGTATTTCAAAGCTAAGCCCCATTCACTATTACACTACCACCCCTACATTACTAAAGGTCCCCCAGTTCAGCCTTGAATTTGCATAAAACCCATATTTCAATAATATTGATGTTCATGAAACTGCTACCCTTTGTGGGAATTTAAGTTATAATGTTTTGTTTCAAGATCCACTTCCTTCACCAGTACACTACAGAAGGTTTGCTGACTCAGCTTTGAGCTTGCACCCCAGTCTGTGGTAAATCATATGACTACACTGCATCTTGACCATTTTTTTAGTAGATATATTTCTAAATGACTTTATTGTATCCCCCTATCGTGATTTTGCCCCTGCCTGCGTGCAATACATACCTTCCTTGCTCTACATCTTCAATAGTCTCTGGCAGGTGAGTATTTACTGTCTCTGACAGGAGGAATGCTGTAGTCCCACAGATGATGGCTATAGTGCTGAATATCACAGGAGGCAAAGGCAACCAGGTGTCTTCTAGCAGCGTGGTCAGGGGAGCAACTGAACTCCCAATTCGGCCAATGAAAGAGGTATATCCTAAACCACTCTGCCTACAAAATTAAAGAATCATGTCAGGGGGAAAAATACATTTATTAGTTTGCAAGGTAAGGCTGTACATGGCAAGTCAATAGCATTTATGTTTTCAATATTCATTACTGAGTCTTACTGCAAGATAAAGTCATATGGCTACTCAATAGCATATCAGTCTCTCAGTTTAAATCATTAATTCTTCTTGCATGGTAAGGCTGTGCATAGCAGATCCATCACTCAGCCTGTATCACTGACTACATGGCAAGGTATGGTAAGACTGTGCATAGCAGATCAATCACTCAGCCTGTATCACTGACACACTGCAAGGTATGGTAAGGCTGTGCATAGCAGATCAATCACTCAGCCTGTATCACTGACTACACTGCAAGGTATGGTAAGGCTGTGCATAGCAGATCAATCACTCAGCCTTTATCACTGACTACACTGCAAGGTATGGTAAGGCTGTGCATAGCAGATCAATCACTCAGCCTGTATCACTGACTACACTGCAAGGTATGGTAAGGCTGTACATAGCAGATCAATCACTCAGCCTGTATCACTGACTACACAGCAAGGTATGGTAAGGCTGTGCATAGCAGATCAATCACTCAGCCTGTATCACTGACTACACTGCAAGGTATGGTAAGGCTGTGCATAGCAGATCAATCACTCAGCCTGTATCACTGATTACACTGCAAGGTATGGTAAGGCTGTGCATAGCAGATCAATCACTCAGCCTGTATCACTGACTACACTGCAAGGTATGGTAAGGCTGTGCATAGTAGATCAATCACTCAGCCTGTATCACTTACTACACTGCAAGGTATGGTAAGGCTGTGCATAGCAAATCAATAGCAGGCCAGTCTCTCCATTTCTATCAGTGATTCACACTTCAAGATAAGAATGTACATAGGTCAATCACATGTCCAATGCTATAATCCTCTCAAAACCACAGACATGTCTTCACTCTTCAATGCTAGACCACAAACTGATGAAATCAGGTATGCAGTTCAATGTATTTCAATGGGGTTTTGAACTTGGTAGCATAACTTGGCCATTTTTGAATATGTTACCCCTAATTTTCAACTTTCATTTTGTGGGACCCCACCTCATGAACAATGACAGTGAAATTAGGCAAATCTGTTCTGAAAGGTTATTTTATAGTCTGCGTGAAATCACCTTTCGGCAGGAGTTGAAATGGTCTCCACCCTTGTTCATGAGGTGGAATTATAAGAAGGCTATGTTGAAAATTTGGCATACAAGTATTAAAAAAACAACAAAGTTGTGAGCCTACACTGAAATTAATTAATGCAGGCTTGTAACTTTGGCAGTTTTCAATATTTGGACCCAAACTTTTCAACATAGCCATTAGCCCATTTCTTCACAGCATCTCATTAATGTGACAGCTGTCATTTTTCAAATCATGGTCAAAATGTGTTTTCACACTTGTGGCATGAAATCACATTTTGGGCAGGATATGAAAATGTTCTCTGCCCTTGTTCATGAGGTGGGCTCATAACAAGGCTATATGGGGTCATAAGAAGGCTATGTTGAAAATTTGGGGTAAAAATATGAGAAAACAAAGTTATTAGTCAATGTTACAATTTTTTAACACATGCTCATAACTGGTAATTTCAATATTTTGACCCCAGCTTTTCAACACAGCCATTTTCCACACCACCTCATGAATGTGACAGCTGTCATTTCTAAAATCATACACAAAATGTGTTTTAGCACTGGTGGTACAAAATGACATTTCAGCCATTGTTTTAGAAATGACACCTGTCATGCTTAGAAGGAGTGATCATAAAAAGATTATGCTGAAAAGCTGAGGTAAAAATGTAAAAAAAACAACCAAGTTATGAGGAAACAAATTGTTCCAAAGTTTACTCATAAGTTTATTTTTTGTAGATTTCGGTGCCTAATGTTCAACATTTCCCTTGTGTTACCCAACTGGAAGAAAAGAAGCAGCGCACTACAGCGAGGGGGAGTGCTCCTACGGAGATTGCAAACCTCAGGTACAGCAAAAAGAAAGAAAGTACGAGCACACCTCTGATTATTCAAAGCTAAATTAGCTTATTTTATTAGTGCCAGAATATCCACGGCCAGGAACCCTGCGCTTTGGCTAAATAGCCTTCAAAGGGGTTGGCTGTGTGTGAGAACACAAACATATTTAAACAGTGTCTGACGTCATAAAAAGGTGACGTGAAATCTTAAATTCACATACCACTATACTCCCAATTTGCATATATTAGTACAAAAAATCCACATATATTATACACACACTTCATTTTACCACAATCCTTATTTCTTATTTGTATATTATATTACATACACAAAACAATATTCATATTCTTTCAGTTTAATATTAATATAAATAGGAAGTAATGTAATCACAAAATTGAGAGAGGAAAGACAAAATGGGAAGGAGGGGAGGAAATGATGTTGGGAGAAAAGAAAAGTTGGAGAAAAGAAAAAGCCAGGGAGGGTGGGGGAGAAATAGGATGGGGGATAGGGTATGGGACTCGGAGAAATTTAATCACAGCATAATAACAATACAAGTCCTATAGATAGAAAAAGATAGAAAAAGATAGATCTGAGGAGGACTGGGAAGATGTCAAGATGTGATCACCCTAAGTATACTTCCATCCACAGTCTGGTGGAAAGAACCATTCATTAGGCTGGGGGATCCACAGACATTCATTCGCCAGGTAATCTGCAAGAGAAGGAGGCAAGATAGAAACAAATTAAATCAATATTCACTATACAAAGTAAAGTCATATAAAACATAATTGTTCTAGTATTTATTTTCTTTTAGAAAGGGCTTCAGGTCCCATTGTTCATTGATCACATCTGGTTTCACTGTCCCCAGTTTAAAAATCCACCTACTTTCTTTTTTCAGTATTTCATTGATTCTATCACCACCATATTTAAGGGGTTGTTGCCAATCTACTCCCATGAATCTGAAACTTTTTGGATCTGAATTATGTTTTTGTGCAAAATGCAAGCCTACTGGAGTATCTGTTTTCCCACTGATTATGTTCCTAACATGCTCTTGGATTCTCTGTTTAAGGGCCCTAGTGGTACGTCCTATGCACAGTTGATTACATCCACACCATATAGCATAAACTACAAATGAAGTATCACAGTTAATGAATTCCTTCATTGTGTATTTCTTTTTATTTATAGGATTTATGAACTCAGGTCCTATGTTGTAGTAACAGCAGACATTACATCTTTGGCATTTAAAATTGTGTTACCCCCACCTTCTGAACATAGATGTCATTTTTCAAATCCCCTCTGAAACTTGTTTCCACAGTCACACAGCAAAATTACCTTTCTGATGGGACTTTAAAATTCCTACAAGCAGAGGAAAGAAAGAAGTAAGTGCCTTAACTGGGACTTGAACCCGCGCCACCCAAAATACCATTCCAGTTGCACTACCAGCTGTGCCATCAAGGCAACTGGAAACTGGGCCATCCCAGAGCACATTACTCTTTCTCCAATACATAGCCTGGAGCTGCACAGATAATTACATTTTCATTCACCAGAGTGCAGCATGCATATTTATGGGACACTTACAGAGGAGAGAAGGAAGTAAATGCCTCAGCTGGGATTTTAATTTATTTATTTAGTTTTTGTTAACCAGGTATGCACACTAGACAAAACAGATGCCTATTGTCAGGTGCAACCCGGGAGGTTACAAGGAAATAAGGAAGCAGATTACAAAACAGAGTTCAGGTAGATAAATATACAAATATTTCATAGATGAGGCAGGAGAGGCAAAAAAAAAGAAGCATGCAGTAACATACACAGGAGCAGGTAACTTAATATACAGACATTAGAAACTGTGAGCAGAGAGGCAAATTTCAAATACCATTTCAAATATCAAAGGGTGCAAGCACAAGGAACACTGTGGGCAGGTAGGGCTATGAAGGTAGCCGAGCACAGAGTCCGGGTAGGTGCCCCTCAAAGAGGACCAGTGGTATCCAGTGAGTCATTAGTTTAGGAGGACCACTGACATCATTAAGTGCAACTGCAAGCCGAGGAGAGCAGCAAGTGATCCTAGAGGGAGATACAGAAACAGGTATGGAAGGTGTAGTGCGAACAAGGGCAGGAAGGGAGTTCCATAATTTATCATTTTGGAGCACAAGACGCAAATGCTCTGTCACGCATTTTGATGTGGTTATTGGGTACCTGGAATATTGCAGGACCATGTGACCTTAAGGAGTAGGAGGAGGCGACAGGTTTGAGGAGCTCTGCCAGAACAGGAGGAGTGGCCGTTCTCACCATCTTGTCAGTAAAACAACCTAGGACAAAGTTATGATGCTGGTCCAGTGGAAGCCAAGTAAGTTTATTGTAAAGGTATCAGTGGTGGATGAGATGCCGGGCTGCAAGGACAAAGTGGCATATATTATTGTAGGCCACATCTCATTTTGAGAGGTGGGTATTATCAGCGTGAGCAAATGTGACGAGTCCATAGCAGAGCTTGGGAAGAAACACCCAACTTGCCAGGGCAATATGCGCAGCAGGGGTGAGACTGTTTTTTGCTCTGCAAGCCAAGCCCAACGTACTATTCACAGCTCTACATACAAGGTGAATATGCTGGGAGAGGTCAAGCTGAGGGTTGAGGGTAACTCCCAAGTATTTGACCATAAACCTAAGCTGCCCAGAATACCATTCTGGTTGCACTACCAGCTGCACCACGAAGGCAACTGGAAACTGGAACATCCCAGAGCACACTGCTCTTTCTCCAATGCACAACCTGGGCTGCACAGATAATTAAATGTTTCAATCACAGAAGTGCAGTGTCCATATTCATGGAATACATTCAAACAGAGAAGAGAAAGAAGTAAGTGTCTCAGCTGAGATTTGAACCCAGGTCACCCAGAATACCATTCCAGTTGTGCTACCTGGTGTGCCACCAAGCCAACTGGAAACTGGGCTGTTGGTAGCGTAACCATAACGGTATTCTGGGCAGCCTGGGTCCACGTCCCAGCTGAGGTACTTACTTATTTCTCTCTTCTGTTTGTATTTGTTCCATAAATGTGCACACTGCACTCTTGTGATTGTGGAACTAGGACAATTATGTGAGGGGGCAGAAAGATCAGTAACTTTTTCAGAGATACTTCCAGTGCCCAAGGCAAGCACAACAAGAAAGCTGAGAATAGAGGAATTTAACGGATGGCTAAGAACCTGGTGTTATGCTAAAGGGTGTGGGCTGTTGGGGGAGTGGGGAGGGACCTGGGAGGACAGTAGTCTCTGTGCCAAGGACAGACTTTCTTCCCACCTCACTCAAGTGTAGTCTGTCCTGGCATAGAGACTACTGTCCTCCCAGATCCTCCCCACCTACCACAACAGCCCACACCCTTAGCATAACACAGGTTCTAGCCATCGGTTAAATCCTCTATTCTCAGCTTTGTTGTGTTTGCCTTGGGCACTGGAAGTATCTCTGAAAAAGTTACTGATCTTCCTGCTGGACTTCAGGAGGGCTGACTTTGGGAGGATGGGGGAAGTGGTAAAAGGGTACCTGGCCAGAATTCAACCTAGTATGGACACTAACCAGAGGTGGGAGCTCATAAAGCTGGGGATAGTGGAGGCAACCAAAACCTGCTGCAAGGCCCAGAGCAAGAAGGCTAGGGCTAAGAAACAGAGCTGGTTGAGCAAGGAGGTCATGGAAAAGCTAAGGAGGAAAAAGAGCGCCTTTAGAAGGTACAAGAAAACAGGGAGGAGGGAGGACAGGGAGGAGTACTTGACGGAATCGAAGGAGGTGATTTGGGCAGTAAGGGGAGCCAAGGCATCTACGGAGCTCAGGCTGGCACAAGGCATTAAGAAGGGGGAGAAGGACTTCTTTAGGTACATCACGAAGAAAAGGAGCTGTAAGGACCACACAGTAAGGATTAGGAAGGAGGGGGCTGGGTGGAAGCAGGGTGTGATAAGGCAGAAGCACTAAATGATTACTTCTGCTCGATATTTACTAAGGAGAAGAGGGAGGTGACACCCAAGGGGGGAGGAACGGCATAAACGGGGGGGGTGACAGAAGGGGAAATCATGGAGGGCAGAGTTCGGGAGGGTTTGAAGGCACTGTGGGTGGACAAGGCACCAGGCCCAGATGGCATCTACCCCAGGGTACTGAAGGAGCTGGCAGAGGTCCTTGCCGGGACCTTTAGCAGACCTATTTAATGCCTCACTACACTCGAGGTGTGTACCTCAGGGCTGGAGGATGGCTCATGTGGTGCCCCTCCACAAGAGTGGGCCCAAGGATGAACTGGGAAACTACAGACTGGTGAGCCTCACATCTATCGTGGGTAAGCTAATGGAGACTATCCTGAAGGAGAGGCGGGTGGCCCTCCTAGAGGTCAAAGGACTACAGGACAGCAGACAACATGGCTTCATATGTGGCAGATCCTGCCAAACAAACCTGGTGGAGTTCTATGACTGGGTAACTAGGCAACTGGACAGGGGCCATGCAGTGGATGTCCTGTATCTGGACTTCAGTAAGACATTCGACTCAGTGCCGCATGGAAGGCTGAGAAGTAAGTTAGAATGCACAGGGGGCAGGTGTAAAGCTAGTGAGATGGGTAGGGAACTGGCTTCAGGGAAGGCAACAGAGGGTGATGGTGGGTGGGGACCGCTCACACCAAAGGGTAGTGACGAGTGGTGTTCCACAGGACTCGGTACTGGGACCAGTGTTGTTTGGGATATTCATTGCAGACATATCATTGGACATCAAGAGCAAGATCAGTCTGTTTGCTGATGATACCAAGGTAGCAGCAGTGGTGGATAACCTAGGGGGATGGCAGGGGTTGCAGGATGATCTGGCAAAGCTTGAGACCTGGTCAGACACCTGGCAACTGGGCTTTAATGCCAAAAGTGCAAGGTGCTGCATTTTGGGATGAAGAACCCAAGGAGGAGTTACCAGCTGGGGAGTGCAGCTAGCCCAGACAGAGGAGGAGAAGGATCTGGGGGTGCTCATTACAGGGTCAATGAACAACTCAGCACAATGTAGGAAGACAGCTGCAAAGGCCAACAAAATGCTGGGTTGTATTGCAAGGGATATATCCTCGAGGATGGAGGAGGTGATTCTGCCACTGTATAGGTCATTGGTTAGACCGTACCTGGAGTACTGCGTGCAGTACTGGCGCCCGTATCTGAAGTGAGACATTAAATTACTGGAGGGGGTGCAGTGCAGGGCGACAAAGATGATCAAGGGGCTGGGGGACTTATCATACTAGAGGAGGCTGAGGGAATTGAACATGTACTCGCTGGAGGAGACGAGCGATAGGGGAGACATGATTGAAACCTGTAAGTACATGAAAGGAATAAACAAAATGGGTACAGAGGGGCTGTTCAAAGTAAGGGAGGGAAGGGACACCAGGGGCCATGATATGAGACTGGAGGGAGGAAGGTTCAGGAGAGAGATGAGGAGGCACTTTTTTACAGAGAGTGGTGGCTGGGTGGAATGCGTTACCTGCAGAAGTGGTATCCAGTAGAATAGTGGACTGCTTCAAAGGGGATGGGACAGGACAAGGGAGGGTCAATGAAGGGAAGGTGGAAGGAGGGGCAGCTGCAGAATAAGGGTGCTAGCTACACATTCAAGCAGACTTGATAGACCTCTATGCCTTTATCTGCTGGCAAATTTCATCTGTTCTTATGTTCGTAAAATGTAATTATCTGTGCAGCCTCATGATGTGCATTGGAGAAGAGTAATGTGCTTCAGGATGGCCCAGTTTCCAGTTGCCTTGGTAGTGCAGCTGGTAACGCAACTGGAAGGTATTCTAGGTGGCCTGGGTTCAAGTTGCAGCTGAGCACTTCTTTCTCTCCTTTGTTTGCATTTGTTCTATAAACATGCACACGGCACTCTTATGATTGAACATTTTAAAAATTCCACCTGTCTTGATCATAACATCAGGTCATAAAAAGACTGTTGTACATTTTGGGTTAAAACATGGGCACCCACTTAAAAGTAGATATTGCCTCTCATCTGCTTTATCCTGAGTAATTATAATCAAACAATGTGTCAAAGCAGGACACCACTGAAAATGAGATATTGCATCTCATTTGCTCTATCCTGGGTAAATATATGCTAAAAATGTGTACAGGCAAGACCCAGTACAACAACAACAGCAAACATTTGGCACTGATAAATGCTTGTTAATGTTCTTCATGAATTTCATAATTTATCTGGTTGATCCTGTCATCTGCGTGTCCTCTCACCCCTCAGATTCAGGTTCCTTTCACTTTCATTTGCGTGGCTGAGCAGGCATCCATGGCTCTATAGTGTTAAAAAATGTTAATAGCAGTCCTTTTTCTAAAATCAGATAAAACCCAACTGGTTTGTGCCCCCAAATAACTGTAAAAGTGCTGCTGATTCTACTGTGAAACCAAACAAGTAAGATGGCAGATGGTTACCTCTGTGACCCATCAACATGGCCACACCTTGGACTTGGTATTCTCGATGGAGCTGGATGTCACCAACATCCAGAATGATTGGGTCATTTGGTCTGATTATTGCATGGTGAAGTTCCCATTTGGGGCTCCCCTCAATAGTCCCTGCCCTGTTAAGATGGTCCACTATGGCCCTTTAAGAGGATTGTCCCTAGAAGGACTTTTGGCGGCAGTAGACTTTTCTGGCATGGTGCTGCTTATGTGATTGGCATGGGTGAGGTGGTGGTGGCCTATAATAGGGCCGTTGCCAAAGCACTCAATGCCATTGCACTAGTACATATATGACCCAAGTCTTCTTGCTTGAGACCCCCATGATTTGATGGGGCTCTAAAGGAGAGGAGACCAGGGGTTGGAAGTTGAAGCATTATTGAAGTAGTACCTAGTCAATGGAGGACAGACTGGCCTTGAGAAGTCATTACAATGACTATCAAGGGGCAATCAACCATAAGAAGGGAGAGTTCCTGTCCAGGTACATTGCTGCTGGGAAAAAAAGACCAGCTCAGCTGTTTTGGACTGTGGACAGACTGTTGCAAAGGAGCGCTATCAATCACATTGTGCAAAGAGTTTGCTCTGTTTCTCTCAGACAGGGTGTCCTCCATTTGGGCTGGGATCTCACCAGCAGGGCATTATTTGTCCAGCAGTGGGGGGCCTGGTTGGAGCAGAGGTACTCCGATTGTCTGGGGGGAATTTCAGCTGGTAGATGTGGCTGAGGTCATTGAGGTGATTTTGAAGCTGTGGCCCACATGCTTTGAACTGTACCCTGGCCCGACTTGTCTCCTAATGGGAGTGTCAAGGCCATTGGTCCAGAGTTCACCAGGATACTCCAGTGTTCGCGCTCAGACGGGTGCTTCCCTGTAGTCTTGAAGGTGGCATTGGTGAAGCCTCTTCTGAAGAAACAATCACTCAACCCTGACATCCAGGCAAATTATAGACCTATTTCCTACCTCCCATTTCTTGGGAAGCTTGTCAAAAAAGTGGTGGCTCTGCAGCTTGAGGTACACTCTCAGCCTTTGATATCTATGAGCCATTCCAGTCCTGTTTCAGAGCTAGGCATAGCACTGAGACAGCACTACAGTAGTTTGGGTGCAAAATGACCTCCTAGGGGCAAGAGATAGAAGAGAATGGTCAATTCTCATCCTCCTCAATTTCTCTTCAGCATTTGACACCATGACCACATCGTGCTTTTGGATCCCCTTAGAGTGTATAGTGGACTCACTGGAGCAGTCATTCAATGGTTTGAGCTCTTTCTTTCTGACAGGAGACAATGAGTGGTGATGGGAAATTTCTCTTCCTCCTCGAAGCCCCTGTCGTGTAGAGTTCCTCTTGATTCAATCCTTTCACCAATGTTGTTCACAGTATACTGTATATGATGCCCCTGGGTGAGCTCATTAGACAGTACAGTCCAGGTTTCCACTGCTAAGCAGATGATACTCAGCTATATATGTCTTTTGCCCCTGGAACTGAAGGTGCCATGGAATTGCCAAATAAATGCCTAGCCAAGATTCAGGACTGATGTCCTCTAACTGGCTGAAGCTGAACCCCGACAAGACAAAGGTGCTGGTGATGAGCCTGATATCTGGCATGATGAGGCTGCCTCCAAAGTGGAGACAGGTTTTGTCCTGGGATCCACTCCATTGGTGGATTCCCCCAAGATGAAAAATCTGGGCATCATCCTTGACGACAGGCTGACACTTAAAGTCCAGGTGTCGTCCATTGTCAGAAATGTTTTTTACAGTTGGATTTCTGCTTATGATGCTGGCAACCTGGTTCAGGAGCGGACCTGGGAGTCAGAGGGCTAGCCGGGGGGAGGTTGTCTGAGCATCCAATGGACTGCTTAGGTCCTCCATGGGAGTGGGACCCTGGCTCGGGGGTGGTCACCAGAGGTATCACAGCCCCTATGCTAGCACCAAGAGGGGAGAGCATGATGGATGCCTGTGTAAACCTTGGCACTGTGGCACAACACACTCTGGGAGGGCATACATGAAAAATGCCTCTCCCAGCATGACACCAATGTGAGGGCCCGACAGTGGGTCCTCACCTGCCTGCAGCTGCAGTACCGCATGGATCCCTGATAATGGCTTGATTCCTCTGGGGAGGGGGTTTGGGGTACCCCCACCATGTCTCCACCTGGGGGATAAGCCAGGGCTCCTTGAGGGTGAGTCCTCAATATGAAGGGTGGGCAACAGGTAAGGCAGTCAGGTGATAGTGCTGGGTTGGGGAGGGGTAAAATAGAAAAAAAAAAAAGAAGTTCATTTTACCACTAAAGGAATGGCACCTGGGTTAGAGCCTTGATTCCAAAAGAAGACCTGCCATCATGGTATATGCCTTTGTGACTTCCAGGCTGGACTACTGTAATGCTCTGTACTTCAGAGTCAATGGAAGAATCCTCTGCCAACTGCAGCTAGTGCAGAATGCAGTGGCCAGGTTGCTGACTGGTCTGCCCAGGTCCTGTCATGTAACCTTGGTCCTGCAGGATCTGCACTGGCTGCCCATCAGGTCGAGGATTATCTTCAATGTGGGCTTGCTCATCTACAAGGCCCTATGTGGCCCAGGCCCTGGTTATCTGTCTGACCTCCTTACTCCAGCCATCCCAGTATGTTCCCTCAGCTCCTCCACTGAGGGCCTTCTGGCAGTTCCAAGAGCCAGGATGAAAACATTGGGAGATCGTTCCTTCAAGGGGGTCAGCCTGGCCCTTTGGAACTCGCTGCTAAAATATTTGAGGAAGGCCCCATCAGGGGAGGTATTTAAAAAGGTCCTGAAGACCTACCTTTTTAATAAAGCCTTTTTAGATAGTTTTAATTGATTTTAACAAGCTTAATGTACAGTATTTATTTATTATAATTGTACTGTTCTATCCAATGCTGCATTTAACCCTGCTTTTACCTGTAATGGTGCCCAGAGCCTCCAGGATTGGATACCAAATACAAACAAAAATTTACTTTCTTACTTACTTTGGTAACACACAGTGAAGCATGACATATTTCTTTCTCGATGCCCTGTGTGCACATCCAAACCCTCTGACTCAGTTGTTCAGTTTCACTATAGAGTTAGTGGCAGTTTAGTACATTTACAGTTATTTGGGGCACAAAACCTATTGGATTTCATATGATTTTTAGAAAAATAACTTCTATTGACATTTTAACACTACTGATGCGCAGACAGCCGCTCATTCACACAAATAAAAGTGAAACGAGTAAGGAACAACACAAATTGCAGACTCAACCAGATAAAAGACAATTTCAGAAAGAACAGCACAGTCTCTTGGAGTTTGTAACAGATGTTGCTCCACACAAATAGATGATTTGATACCTTTTATTGGACCAACAGAGTTGTTAAAAGAGAAAATAGGTGTTTTTAGTTTTCAGACTATACAGAATCCTTCTTCAGAAAACAGTGACCAAGATGAACAATGATATGAACATACCAAAATGCCAGCAGATTAGGCCATGAGGTCTACTGTGTCTACTCAAGATGCAGCTCACATCTTGATAATGGCTGCTGCCCCCCTCCTCCCTCCCATTCCTCCCCTGATTTCCATTCCGAGTTCCCATAGGAGGCAGTATAGCGCAGTGGTTTAAGGCTCTGAGCTGTAAATCTGGTGATATCCAACAAACCAAACTGGGGTTTGAATCCCACAGCCCCCACTTGCATAATATGTGACCCTGAGCAAGTCACTTAACTTCCTTGTGCTCCCAAATCACACCTGGAAACAAGCTTCGGCTTAGTGTGCCTTTCCTGGTTAAATGACTTTTCCTTTCCCCCATGAACTCTACCCTTCCTACCTGAGCCCTACCCATGTATCTTTTCCATCCCTTCTTAAAACCACCCACTGATTTCTTTGATACCAACTCCTCAGGTAGTGCATTCCAAGGCATCATTACCCTTTCCATGCAGTAATGCTTTCTCAAGTCTCTTCTATACTTCCCACCAACCAGTTTCGGGTTATGACCCCTCGTGGTACCTCCCCTTCAGTCTGAACACCCCCTCTCTGTTTACTCTATTAACACCTTTCAAGTATTTAAAGGTCTTGATCATGCCCCCTCTGTCCCTTCTGTCTTCCAAGGAGTACATGTTTGGCTCCCTAAATCTCTCCACATAGGGCTTATCTCCCATTCCAAGGATTATCTTAGATGCCCTCCTCTGGACCCTCTCCAGGAGCATAATGTCCTTCTTTAATAAGGACACCAGAACTGCACACTGTACCCCAAGTGTGGCCTCATCAAGGATTTGTACAGTGGCAGAATTACCTCCTGCCTTTTCGAAGTGATCCCCCTAGCAATGCACCACAGCATTCTGTTTGCCTTAGCCACTGCTTTCCTGCATTGTGCTGAGTGATTCATTTTGCCAGTAATCAATACTCCCAGATCCTTTTTCTTCCTCTGGGACTGTTAACTGTACCCTCCCCTCTTAATTTGTAGCTGTACCCTGGATTCCTATCTCCCAAGTGAAGTACACTGTACTTCCTAACATTTAACCATTTAACCCAAGCTACCAAGTGACTGACCACTGTTCTACTCTTTCTAGGTTTTCCTGTGGTGTCCTCCTTCCCTCCTCACTGTTCACCTCCACATCTAGTTCGGAGTCATCAGCAAACAGGCTCATATGACTCCTAACTCCCACCGCAATGTCTGAAATGAAAGCATCAAATAACAATGGACGAAGAACTGATCCCTAAGGGACCCAGCTAATGACACTTCTGGGTGTTGATAGCTCCCCCCCATCACCACCCACTGTTGTCTGTTGCTTAACCATTTTCCAGTCCAACTCGCCAAACTTTCCCCAACCCCCAAGTCACTCAGCTTGCCAAGTAGTCTTCCATGCAGCACCAAGTCAAATACCTTACTAAAGTATAGATATAAAACATCAACCGGCCTTCCTCCATCTAGAGATCTTGTCACACAATCAAAAAATTCAACCAAGTTAGTCTGACAAGATCTCCCCTTGGAAAAAACATATTGTCTGACATCCTGAAGTCAACTTTCCAACAAGAACTTCACCAGCCTTTTCTTCAATACACTTTCTAATAGTTTCCCCACCAATGACATTAGTCTGAATGGTCTATAGTTTCCAGGTTCATCCCTTGACCCACTCTTATGAAGGGGCACTATGTGTGCCATTCTCCAGTCCAATGGCACATTTCCCATTTGGAAGGAGGAGTTGAATAACTCCATCAGCAGTGCTGCCAGGACATCTGCCAACTCTTTTAGTATTCTGGGGTAGATACCATCAAGACCTATGGCCAGGGGCGTAGTTTGTTATTTTTACAGGGGGGGCAAAGTAACAAAAAAGTCCTGATTTTCACGTATCACGACAGTGAAGAGGGCGGGTGGCTTGCGTAATGCAAACAAATCAACCAGCATCAAATAATGCCCAAAAAACATTTAAGACTACAGCTGAATAACTCCTGGGAGGGACCAGCCCAGGCCAAGTCAGAGCACTTCCCCACCCCACCAGTTTTACTGCAGCCTGCTCTCAGCCCAACTCCTCCTGAGACCAGAGTCGAAAAACTGACCGAGATCTGTTTTGTATTCAGTTCTTCATTGTTCTGCCTTGGAAGTGAGGACTTACCTGTAAAGCTGAAAATATGTAAGGAACTTAACTTCCTTCTCAAGAGGACAGGACCTCACCTCAGCTTCAATTCAAATCAGTCTTGACCTAATTTTGCCCCCACCTGAACCTCCAGGTGGATAGCTCACTAGTCTCTCACCCCCCTTTGCTGCTTACATAACCGTTCCAAGTCCAGCCCTTATAGTGGATCCTGAACTTCTTGAAATGTCTGCTTGAGCTAGCCTTCCCACCCTTGAGGAGTGCAAAAAGCATGTTTCAAGGAAGTGCAGCAAATGGCTGTGCCACCTCAGTATACCTATAAACATGGATGGTATGGGAAACATCCCAGCATGTGCATCCTCACAGCATGAACCCTTATTTACATAGATTACATAAAAAAATGCAATTATACAATGACAAGAATGAATGCTGCCCTCTGATTGGTCAGTCTTGGGCTAGACCCATGATGTTATCCCAATACATCTGATTCATCACAGGTCTAGTCTCAGCTTCTCCATGAACTTCTTGATGATCGTTAGCATTAGTATGGTTTTTTGTATCTTCTCTTAAAAATATTTTTCCACACCAAATAAAAATCTTTAAAATTATTTTTTTTAATTCTGTAAAACAACACGCCATTGTATAATAGCAATAATGCCCTCCAGGGTGTGTGTCATGGTATGATAGCGTCATGTCTTATGTATTGGATGCACTCATGCCTAACCACCTGAGGCGTGACGTTATCCCAGCATGACACATGCCCTGTCTGGCATTATTGTTTACTTGCACCCAGTGTTAACACTTTTCTTTGTTATAACCAAGTTAATTCATTAGTCTCCCATCCCATCCCATATTATCCAATGTCACATCCTTGAATCTGGTTAGGTAAGGTGCGAAGAGGATAATGCTCTCCTCAAGCAAGCAAGCATTGCATACATAAGCATGGGACTTTGATATCCCACAGGCGGTGCTCTTAACAGGAATGCTGATGTACCTGGGACAGTGCAACAGAACAATGTAAATCCCCTAATTGTTCAAGATGATCATGGGCATGGTGTGGTCACACCACAACCCCTGCCACTCTCCTCCCCACGGGCTCCTAAGGAATATGCATCTCTGTCCATGCCCAGGGTTACACAACCCCATCCAAGCAAACACGGACTGCCCTGGCACAAAAGAAAAAATTACTCACCTTAGTAATGTTGTTTCTTCTAATGGAGTCTTGCTATATTATAGACATTAGCAGTTTGATCCAGCTCTAGAACTGCCCCGGAGTGTAATGGTTAAAACCATTCCAAAATAGAATTTTGGCACGAGAGCAGCTCTATCTGTGTCATTTCAAACTTGAACTGTCAGATCTTTACAAGCCAAACTCACTAAGGTCTTGTGTGGAAGCTGTAACTCACACTAGCCAAATGGCTACCTGAATAATAACAACCATTGATGGTCCCAACACCCAAGACTCAAGTCAGGGGACCAGAAATACTAACACCATTCTAATAATATGAAATGGAACATAAGTATAATAAAACACACACGTGTACACATACACCCCAAAGTCCCAAAGGGACAAAATGCTAACAGGACATAAGTAGTGCCCACACTAAGTTGCCCGCACCCCACCAAGTAGAGGTTCTGAGAGGGGCAGGTTGGGGGGTCTATAATATAGCAAGACTCCATTAGAAGAAACATTACTAAGGTGAGTAATTTTTCTTCAAACAACATGAAGTCTTGCTATATTATAGACATAACAGAAATACACAGCAGTACCTCCATGGAGGAGGGCAGAACCTACTTAGGGAATAGGCTCTGAAGAACAGCTGTGCTAAACCGAGAATCTCTCCTGGCCTGGACATCCAGGGAGTAATGCTTGGCAAAAGTGTGTACCGCTTTTCCAAGTAGCAGCCTGGCAAATCTCTAATAAAGGATATCTCTAGCAGCAGCTAGAGACGAGTGTACCCCTGTAGAATGAGGCCCTCAAACCGGGGGTTCTGCCCACTTTCTGATAACAAAATTGGATACAAGAGACAATCCACCTGGCTATTGATCTCTTAGTGGCAGGTTTGCCTTTCCCAACTTCACCATAGGTAAGGAAAAGTTGGAGGGATTCGAACCTGTGACCTTTGGTACGCTCTATATAATAACTAAGAGCTCTCTTAACATCCAGGCTGTGCAACCTCCTCTCACCCGAAGAGGAGTGATCAGTGAAAAATACTGGAAGGGAGATAGATTGATTAAGATGGAAATCTGAAACCACCTTAGGCAAAAACTTCCTATTAGTCCTAAGGACTACCTTATCCCTGTGGAAATAAATAAAGTCAGTCTCCACTGACAAGGCTTGCAATTCACTTATGCGTCTGGCAGAAGTGATAGCCACTAGAAAAACAGTTTTCCAAGTTAGGTACTTAAGCTCTGCAGAAGACAGAGGTTCAAAAGGGGGTTGCATTAACTGGGCAATGTAAACATTAAGGTCCCAAGCAGGGGCCGGTTCCCGAAAGGGAGGATTAGTATGGAGTAATCCCTTAAAAAACTTGGAAAACACAGGATGAGATGAAAGAGGGGATGACTTTCCTGCTGACACAAAAGCAGACACAGCTGCCAAATGAACTCTCAGGGTAGCTGGTCTGAGACCCAAGGAATTAAGATGTACCATGTAATCTAACAAAATGGTAAATTCAGCAGATTCTGGGGAAATATTTTCCTAGCACACCAAATGGAAAACCTTTTCCATTTATAACTATAAGTAGCTCCTAGTGGAAGGCTTTCGGAAGCCTTTAGGATCTCAAGAACACCCTGAGAGAGGTGTAATCAGCAACTCTAACTCCTCAAGAGCCAGGCCTTGAGGTTGAGGGATTTGAGGTCCGGATACCAAACCCTTCCCTGGGCACAAGTCAACAGATTGTGATTCCTGGGAGGCACAGGGAAGATGGACTGTCAGAGACAGAAGGAGTGGGTACCAGGGCTGCCTGGCCCAATCCGGGGCAATCAGAATCACCCTGTAAGGCTGAGATCTGATTTTGACTAGTACTTTGAATAGGAGAGGAAAGGGGGAAAGCATAGAGGAACCTCCTCCCAATCCAGAAGAAGGCATCCAGGGGAACTGAGCCCAGCACTGGAGGCCTGCAACAGAACAGAGGAAGTTTGTGATTGTCTGGGGCTGCAAAAGATCTATCTGAGGGATGCCCCACCTGGCAAAACTATCCCCAGCACTTGAGGATCCAGGGACCATTCGTGATGGCCCTGGGAAATCCTAGCTGATGGCATCCACTAGGACATTGTCCTCCCTGGAAGATGAACTGCTATGAGGGAAGTGTTCAGGAATAGGCCAGAGACCACAACTTCATTGCCTCGTGCACAAGGCCAAGACCGAGTGCCCCCTGTTTGTTGATGTACCACATTGTTGTGGTGTTGTCTGTTCTGACTTGTATCACCTTGTCGTGGACAAATGCAGAAAAGCTTGAAGAGCTAAAAGACAGCTCTGAGTTCCAGCAAATTGATGTGGAGCAGAGATTCCTGGGGGACCAAACTCCCTGAGTGGAAAGGTCGCCCATGTGGGCTCCCCAACCCAGAAGGAAGCATCTGTAGTGAGAGTCAAGTCGTGAGAAGGGGAAATGAAGGGACCCCGGCTCTTAATTGCTCTGATCCTGCCACCACTGGAGAGCTAGGATCAAGGTTTGAGTCACTGGGACCAACTTGGAAAGGGTCTCTCTCTGAGACCAAAAGGTTCTCAAGTGAAACTGAATGTCTCTCATCTGAAATCTGGCTCCCTGCACAACAGCTGTGGATGCAGCCATGTGCCCCAGGAGCTGCAGAAAGTGTCTTACTGGTCGAGAGACCTGCAGAGTGAAGGAAGAGGCCAGAGCCACTAAATTCCTTACCCTTTCTGGGGGAAGAAAGGCTCTGGCTAGCTTTGTGTCCAATTCTGCCCCTATAAAGGTGAGTACCTGGACTGGTTCCAGAACCGACTTTGGTAGGTTTAGCAGAAAACCCAGGGAGGTGAGAAGCTGCTGGGTGACCTGCAGGTGAGATTTTACCTGTTCTGGGGACTGGCCTACAATGAGCCAGTCGTCTAGATAGGGAAAAACAGCAATCCTCTGCCTCCTTAAGTGGGCCACTGCCACTGCTAGACACTTTGTGAATACCCTTGAGCAGAGTAAGGCCGAAGGGCATTGCTCTGAACTGGTAATGACCTGAGGGCAGTTCGAATCTGAGGTACTTTCGATGGGATCTTCTGATTAGGACATGGAAATAGGCATCCTTGAGGTCCAGGGAGGCTAGCCAGTCCCTGGCCTTAGGGAAGGTAAAATCATTGCCAGAGTTACCATTTTGAACTTTGGTTTCAAAAGATGCTTGTTCAGATATCTGAGATCTAAAATGGGCCGCCATTCTCCTGTCTTTTTGGGGTAAGGAAGTATCTGGAATACAGACCCTGCCCTGATGCAGGAGGAACCCTTCTACTGCTCTGAGAGCTAACAGGGATGAGACCTCTGTTTCCAGAGCGAGGGTCTCTGAAGCACTTGCAGGTAGAAAAGTCTGCTTCTCAACTTGGGAAACTTTTTGAAGCTGAGAACCAGACCCTGGCTTACTACTTCCAGAACCCACTTGTCTGAGGTTAAAGAAGCCCAATTCTGACTGAAGTAAGCCAGCCTGCCCCCACTGGTACAGGAGACCGGCCCTGGGCACCCCATCAGGTGCCTGTTTCACAGGAGCTTTAGGCTGGGAGGGTGGGAGCAGGTCTGCCCACCCTCATCTGCCCCTGCCTCTGAAGAAGCCCCTCTGAGCATAGGCAGAGGAGGCCTGAGTCTGGTAGAAAGGCTGTGAAAAGGCCTACCCCTACCCCTGGGGGCATGCCTTTGAGGAGTGGCTTGCCGCTCCTTAGCCTGGGCACTCTTGTAAGTAGTCCTATATTCATCCATCTTCTTCATGTAATTCTCTGTCTGCTCTCCAAACAGAGAATTTCCCACCACAGGAAAATCCATAGCCTTAGTCTGTGTATCCTGTGACAAACTAGTACACCTGAGCCAGGCCAACCTACGAAAAGCTACAGTTCCTAATTTTGACACAGAAACTTATCTTTAGTGCTCAGAAGCCCCTTGTACGAGGGAGGTAAGCATGGCATGGACCCAGCAGACTGGCATACATGTTGAAAAAAATATTTCTGTGCCAGTATGCCCATCCACCCCTCCCTCCTCCATCACCAGTGGGCAGAACTATTTTTTTCAACATGTGTACCAGTCCACCCTGGTCAGCACAGCAGCACAAAGCTGGCAGGGCAGCAGAAGGCACAGCAAGCAACAGTGAATTAAATGTCCATGCAAAAAGCTACAGCCCGCTCTCCCCATCCCAGACCTGCAAGGCCACTATCTCCACCCAGACTGGTCAACTCAGCTACTCTCTGCACCCTGATGGACTTGCACAGCCACTTTCCACACTCTGTGTCCACCCCACCAGCACAGCCACTCTCCCCACCGCACCAGCACAGCCACTTTCCCCACCCCACCCAACCAACACCATTTCCAGCTCCATTTATCTGGTATCCGCTCCAGGCATCCAGGTCTGTGCCTCCCCACCACAGGCACACAAAAATAAATAAAACCACATTTTAAACTGCATTTTGTTTATGTTTCTTTCTTTGTCTGGAAAGAGAGATGTTGCGCTACTGGTCAGCACAGTTTGCCTGGTATACAATTACAACCCCGCGCCACCGACACAATGCCAGTGCCTCCACCCACCCACACAACAGTGCCCCCACCACACCCACACAATGCCTGTATCCCCAACCCCACCCACACAAATGACCAGTGTCCGCAACACCACACACACACACACATATGACCAGCAGTGTCCCCAACCCCCACACACACACACGACCAGCAGTGTCCCCAACCCCACACACACACGATCAGCAGTGTCCCCAACCACACACACAACACACACACACACACACACACAACCAGCAGTGTCCGCAACCCCACACACACACACGACCAGTGTTCCAACCCCCAAAAATCATGGCCAGTCAGTAGTCGCTATAACAATAGCCAGGTAGTAGTATAATCATTTCTTTAGGGTGCATGTTTTAGTGCAAGATTTTTTTTGCTAGTCTTGTAACACTGTACAGGGGAGAATGCAAAAAGCTACCCCTTTGGTTGTGTTTGCCAGGCAATGAAGACAGAGACAGTGAGGCCAAGGAATCTGTCTGTTTCACCCCTCCACAGTGGACGATCGGAGAAATCAAAAAAGTGAAAGTTTACTTTTACAGCCAGGTAAAGGATGAGGGGGAAATAATGTTTCAACATTTATTAATGTTGGTATGCTAGCTGCGGGCACAGGTCAGTGAGATACATCCCTTGACAGGTAAGGATGAGGTGGAAATTACATTTTAACATTTACTTATGTTTATATGCTAACACCCAGTCAGCAAGCACAGAATGTCCCCCCTCCTAACCAACACGGACAGTTCACCAGAAACCCAGTCAGCAAACATGGACAGTCCCCCAGCCCCACCTACAAGGACAGTCCCCCCAGACACCTGAACAGTCCCTCCTCCCACCAGACACCGGGCCAGCAGCATAGAATGCCCCCTCCCAACCAACAGGGACAGTCCCACCTGACACCCAGGCAGCCAGCAAACATGGACGGTCCCCCATATCCCACCAAGGACAGTCCCCACACCTCGCACACAGCTAGCAAACACAAAATTTCCCCGCCCCACCAACATGAACAATCCCCAAACACCTGGCTAGCAAACACGAGAGTTCCCTCCCCAACAACATTGATAGTCTGTCCTAGACACTTGATCAGCAATCATCGACATTCACCCCCATAAGCCAACATGGAAAGATCCCCCGACACCCGACCAGCAAATAGTCCCCCCTCCCCACAAGACACCGGCAGGCAAACATGGACAGGCTCCTTTTCCACCATTATGGACAATCCCCCCAGACAAATGGCCAGCCAAGTCCACCAAACAATGGCTAGTGTCATCACCCCACCATCACAGCCAGTGTCCCCACATCACCATGGCCTGTGTCTTCACCCCACCAGACCCCAGAATAGAAAACAGACTGTCCCCCCAGCTCCACCAAACACTGACCGCCCTCCCAGTCCCAAACACTAACCACCCCAGCCCCAAACACCGATCGTCCCTCCCAGCCCCACCAAATGCAGGCCCTCCCCCAGAACCAAACACTGACCATCCTCTCAGTGAGTCAGCCCCAAAACAAACAGACTGTCTCCCCTGACCCCAACCCCACAAAACAGACCATCCCCCCAGCCCCACCAAACACAGACCGTCCAGTGAGTTTCCCCAACAAACCCCACCACACCAGTAGCACAGTAACTGAGTGTCCCCACCCCACCAACATGACCAGTGTCCACACCATACCAAACAAATAGGCCCCCCACCCACCCCACCAACATGGACAGCCTCAACAGCCAGCAAATCCCCTCCCACCCAAAGAAACACAAGCTGACAGCAAACCTTCCACCCACCCCCAGACACATGGCCATGGCCAAGACAACCCCCTCCAAAAACACATTTCTGGGATGTGAATGGTATTAATTTCCAACAACCAGCTTGCAGCACAGTTACTCACCAAATCAGTAAGGGCACAGACAGGGCAGCATGCAGCAGGGCACAGCAAGGCCAAGAAGGCAGGCCAGGTAGCCGAGTCTCTCCCAACAGTCCCGTTCCTCTCCCGATTAATCCCCCGACGAGGCAGTAACTTATTTTTTCTGACACCAGATGAACGTGTCGCATTATGGGTCTGCTATAGTCTGCATGACCGCTGGCTTCTTCACCGTTCTGGGTCTGGCTGTTCACTGACCTGAATAATCCCTCTCGGTGGACCGTGGAACTGGTAGGCAACGGGCATGGTGTGGGACACACGCTGACAACACGGTAAATCTTTTTCTGGCCTGCTGGACACAGGAGCTGAGTGTGCAGACAAGCCTGGCCGTGCCTCAGACTCACTGCAATTGTACTACTCGCTCCTCCGCCTGGTCTGTCTGGTGGTAGAGGCCTTGTAGCCACAGGCCTCCTAGGCTCTCGGGGATGGGAGGCTCAGGTGGCAGCGAGAGAGCCCAGAGCACAGCTGGCTGCACTGAGAAACAGAGAGTAGGTAGTCACAGGACTCGGGTGAGGTATATTTAAACAGAGCTGTTCAGGACAGGAGGAGGGTGGGAACACTAGACTGACTGAGACACTGGTGACACCTGACAGACAACCAACGACTGCTGCTCGACATCCTCGAATAGCTATCTCTCCTCAGCCCTACGCTATATGGATGCTGCTGCTGCTCCTTCATGGAAGGCACACAGACAACTAAATGCGCCACTAGCGGAGCATTGCTCATGATGGCGCCAGCTTTGCAGCACTCTCTGATTGGCTGTAACATGCAGGCTACTAGTTTGCAGGCTTACATGTCAGGAAAAGGATAGTTTTGTTTAAGAGACATGGGCGCGCGCCACCCCCCCTCCCTCCTCCCGGAGAGGGGTGCAGGCAGTCCAGGCATGGCCCTGAGCCCATTCAATAGTAAAAAAAAAATGATAACCAGAGAGCAGTGGCTGGGCTCCTAAAAAAGTCCTGGTCTAATTTCTCGGGGGGGGGGCAGCTTGCTCCTCTGCCCCCCTGCAATCTACGCCTATGCCTGTGGCCTTGTCTATCCTTAATGACTTAAGGCCATCTCATACTCTCTCTACCAGTATTTCATCACATGTTAGTGACCCCCCTCCGAACCCATTTCCTTAACACCCCCCTGTTGAATTGGACCATCCCTTTCCCTCATAAAGACAAAACAGAAGTACTCATTTAGTTCCTTAGCCTGCTCCACTCCCTCTTCTGCCCACCCAGCCTCTTTTTTTAACCATGTGTTGGCCTGGACCTACTCCTGCAGCAGATGGTACGTACACACATGCATACACACACACAGACACAGATGTGTATGCGTGTACATGCATATGCACACACACACACACACACACACACTACTTGTAATACATTTAGCAAACTAGAATGTAGTATTAACAAAACAGAATGTAGTATAGTATTATGTGTTTCTGTAATGTATAATTGTAGTAATCTAACAGGAGCTACAGTATGTGCTAGGTAGTCCATTTAGACTTAGTATTGCTTTGTACAGGCCACGTGACCCAATTCTAAGTATACAGCTAACACATCTTTATTTTTGTGCAAGTTAAGCATCTCTGTATTGTAACACAGAATCGGCCTTCACAATCATAGAAACATAGAAACATAGAGGTTGACAGCAGATAAGGACCACAAAGCCCATCCAGTCTGCCCATTTTTTCTACCTTATGAATGTGCCACACACCTTTACACTGGCAATGACCTATCTATCCATATTCGTCTGTATTGCTCCCTTATGCCTATCCCATGCCTGTTTGAAGCCCTGCACTGTATTCATAGCCACCACTTCCTGAGGTAGACTGTTCCATGCATCCACCACTCTTTCTGTGAAAAAGAATTTCCTCACATTCCCCCTTAATCGGCCTCCCTCTAGTCTCATGCTGTGTACTCTTATCCTGCTATTTTTCTTATATTTAAACAATAGACTCTTTCACATTGTTAATGCCCTTAAGGTGTTTGAAAGTTTCAATCATATCACCTCTCTCCCTCCTTTGCTCAACGGTATACAAATTGAACTCCGTTAATCTGTCCTCATATGTCTTCTGATGCAGTCCCTGCACCATTTTGGTTGCCCTTCTCTGGACTGCCTCAGTTTAGTTAATGTCCTTGTGAAGGTGTGGCCTCCAGTACTGCATGCAGTACTCCAGATGGGGCCTAACCAGTGTCTTGTAAAGAGGGATTATTATCTCCCTCTTAAGACTTGTGATACCCCTACTAATACACCCTAACATCCCCCTAGCCTTACCTACTGCTTTAGAGGTCTGCTTGGATGATTTCAAGTCATCGGTGATGATGATGCCCAAGTCTCTTTCTTCCTTTGTGACTGCCAGCAACTCCCTTCCCAGCCTATAGGTGGCTCAGGGTTTCTCTTCCCTATGTGCATGATCTTGCACTTCTTTGCATTAAATCCCAGTTGCCACTCTTCTGACCATTTTGCTAGTTTATCCAGATCTCTTCTCATTCTGCCCACCCCATCTGGATCATCTACTCTGTTGCAGATCTTGGTGTCATCTGCAAACAGACAAGCCTTACCCTCTAGTCCATCTGCAATGTCACTAATGAAGATATTGAAGAGGACTGGCCCCAGGACTGATCCCTGAGGTACCCCACTTGTGACTTGCATCTCTTCTGACTGTATACCATTTACCACCACTCTCTGTTTTCTGTCCGCCAACCAGTTTGCCACCCAGTTGACCAGCTTCTGACCCACCCCGAGCCTACCCAGCTTATTTATCAATCTTCTATGTGGAACAGTGTCGAAAACTTTGCTGAAGTCAAGGTAGGCGACATCAACTGCTCCCCCTTGGTCCACCACTTTGGTTACCCAGTGAAAGAAATCTATGAGATTAGTTTGACAGGACCTTCCTTTTGTAAACCCATGCTGTCTTGGATCCTGTGCCCCTATGGATTCCAGGTGTTGCACTATCCTTTCCTTAAGAACTGCCTCCATAATCTTGCCCACTACTGAGGTAAGACTGACTGGTCTGTAGTTCCCTGCCTCCTCCCTGCTACCACTCTTACGGTGCGGGATCACATGAGCCCTTCTCCAGTCTTCTGATACCTCTGCTGTGCTCAAAGACTCACTAAACAGTTCTGCTAATGGCTCTGCTAGTTCCACCCTTAGCTCCTTAAGTACCCTGGGATGTATGCCATCAGGTCCCATTGCCTTGTCCACCCTGAGCTTAGTGAGCTCTTGTAGGACCCTTCCTTTTGTGAAGGGAGTAGTGCTCACCTCCCTCCCCATGTGTCCATGGTGCTGAGCTGTGGGCCCTGCCCTACCTTCTCTTCAGTAAATACTGAGCAAAGTATCTATTTAGGATAGATGCTTTACAGGGTCCTCCTCCTCACATGCCCCTTTTCTCCTTTGAGCTTAGCATACCCCCTCTGGACTTTCTCCTTTCACTAATGTAGCTATAGAAAGTCTTGTCACCTTCTTTTACTGTTTGTGCTAGTGTTTCCTCAGTTTGGGACTTTGCCTGCTTTACTGGCTTTCCTGCTTCCCTTAGGGCAGTTTGGTATGCCTCCCTATCTTCATCCCGCTGTGTTCCCTTATATTTCCTGAAGGCCAGCCTTTTGGCTCTGACCTTTTCTGCTACTGTATTTGAGAACCAAAGTGGTTTCCTTCTTCTTTTGCACTTCCATTTCTGTCTAACACAATGGGATATTGCTTCAAGTATTGCATCCTTAATGCTTGCCTACTTTGCCTGTACCCCCTCACCTGTGTTTCTTTTTGCCAGGGCTAGCTTAACTCTGTTGGCCATCTTATCAAAGTCAGCTCCTCTGAAGTCCCATATTTTTGCCTTGGAATGGGATGATTTAGATGCAGTGGCCAAATTGAACCATACCATGTGATGGTCACTGGCCCCCAGGTGACCTTCTACCTGAAGATCTGTGACCACTTCCCTGTTAGTCAGGACTAGATCTAGGATAGCCCTGTCTCTTGTGGGTTGTTGTACCAGTTGTTTGAGGCCCTCCCCATGCAGGGAATCCACCATGTGTCTAGTTCTGGTAGATGTTCCTGCTGGTATTGACCAGTCTGTATCCAGCATGTTGAAGTCTCCCATTATCAGAACCTTCCCTTTAGCTGTCATGTTTTGTATATCTTCTAACAGTAATGTGTCTATGTCCTCCCCCTGGTCTGGGGGCCTGTAGACAACCCCAGTTCTTATGGCTGTCCCATTTCCTGTTTCCAGGGTGACCCACAGTTCTTCTGGCTTCTTATGTGTATTCTGAATTTCTGTAGCTTTTATGTTTTCATTGACATACAGTGCCACTCCACCCCTCCCCCTTTTTGCACCTCGGTCTCTTCTGAACAGTACATAGACAGGTACTGAAGTCTCCCAAGTGTGGTTACTGGTGAACCACGTCTCATTAATTGCTACTGTGTCCAGTTTAGCCTCTGACATTATTGCCTGCAGGTCTGGGATCTTATTTCCCAGGCTGTGAGCATTTGTGTACATGATTTTCCATTGGCCAGATTTTGGTGTGTTAGTTGCTGGGTGAGGTTTGGCATTTCCCCTGTGTGTCGTATGGGGAGACGGACCTTTTTCTTACCTGGTGATGCAAATGAACAACAACATGCTGAATCTCTGTTTGACCACTAGCTGAGGGGAGGGGTGTTCTTACCTTCGGCGTAGGGGTGCTGCACCTTCTCCCATTTGCTAGTTTAAATATTCTGCAAAGACGTCAAACTTCTGCCCCAATGCATTGACTCCCTCCTTAGTCAGATGCAGTCCATCAAATTTAAAGAACTTTCGCTCCCAGAACTGTTGCCAGTTCCCTACAAATCTATGTCCTTTTTCCTGGCACCAGCCCTTGAGCCACATGTTTAGCTCCTTTATCTCCCCTTCTCTGACCTTCCGTCCATCTGCCCCCCTCTCCCAGACTGGAAGGATCTCAGAGAAGGAGATGTAGGACGAAATGGATGATAGTTTGTCACCCAGCCTGGTCAGGTGTTCCTTGGTCTCCACAACTGACCGGCTGGCAAAATCATTAGTCCCTATGTGAACCAGAATGTCAATGTTTTCTCCTGCTTTGTGAACAATTTTAGCAATGATTCATTATCAGGGTCCATGATGTTAGTCAGGAGGGGCGTATTAAGACACATTTTATTATTCTGCCATAATACGAAGCTTTACTATAATATCGTGTAATGTTGGGGGGGTGGCGATAACTCTAAAAAGTACTGTCTTCTTAGACATTTAAACTGCATGTGGTAATGTTACAGGAAGCACGTATTCAGAGGGATCAGTTGAACAATTTAAAGAAATTATGGGAGGGTCAGGTATGCGGGTGGTATCAAGTTCCAGGAGTGGAGGTGTGGCAATTTTGATACATAAATCAGTCCCGTTTACACTGATCTGGAAAAGGTATGATATTAAGGGCCAGTATATTATTGTCCATGGTAAATTAACCAATATAGAAATAGTTTTTGGCTCGGTTTACAGTCCAAATGTGGATGATCCCTCTTTTTTTCCACCGTTGGAAGTCATATTAGCATCCCTACGAGATACTCCATGTCTTTTGGGAGGGGACTGGAACCTTGTTTTTTCTAAAGACCTGGATAGGTCATTTCACAATAGAGCAGGTCTTTCCCCTGCTCAACATGGGTTAAGGGAATTTATGTCTGACCTAAGTCTGGAGGACCCCTGGAGGGTCTATCATACCAAGAAAAGAGACTATATGTGTTTTTCCCCACCACATCACGTGTATTCATGCATTGACTTTTTTCTTCTTAGTAATTTCAGTATGAAGGGGGTGGATAGAGTGGGCATCCATCCAAGGGCATTGTCAGATCGCTCGCCCATATGGCTTCAATGGTCATTATTGTAACATTCTCCTAGATCTGGGACTTGGTCTCTTAATACTTTACTTCTATCTGATGGATATATTATGGAACACATGAATACATTTCTTGTGACCTCATGGCAAGAAAATAATCATTAAATAACAGCTATAGATATGAACATATGAACATACAAAAGTTGCCAGTAGCAAAAGGCCATCCTGGTCTATCTAGGCTGATCGAGATTTCAGCTAGCTCCCTATTCAGCAGCAGCCCCATCCCCTCACCTTCCTCCTTTACCCTCCCTTTGCCCTGTCCCACCCTTCTTGAAGCATTCCACTGTGTTACATGCCACCACCTAAGCTGGTAGGTGTTCCACTTTGCTACCACCCTCCATAAAGAAATGCCTCCTCATCTCCTCCTGAATCTACACCCCTCAATCTCATGTCTTGGCCCCTAGTGTATCTCCCACCCTCCTCCTGAATAGACCCTCTGTGTCTGTTTTGATTGGCCTTCATGTATTTGAAGGTCTCAATCATGTCCTCCTGTCCCTCCTCTACTCCAGTGTGTACATGTTTAACTCTCTTAGTCTGACCTCATATGGCAATTCCCCAGGCCCTGAATCATCTTTGTTTTCAGCTGCCCCTCCAGCAACCTAATGTCATTTTGTGCAGGCCAGTACTGCCGGCAGTATTCCAGGTGGGGTCTACCCTCAATCTGTATAATGGTAGAAAAGTCTCCTTTCTTCTCAAAATAATGCACCTTGCAATGTACCCCCAGCATTTTGTTGGCCATTGCTGCTGCCTTTCTGCATGCATGGAATTGCTCATTGCTCCCATGATGAGTACCCCCAGATCTTTCTCCTCTTCTGTTACCTCCAGCCCCCTCCTGATGGTAGCTTCTCCTCAGATTTTGTGTTGCAAAGTACAGTACCTTGCATTTTTGCATTGAACCCCAGCTGCCATCTGTCAGACTATGCCTCTAGCCTTGCCAGATCCTCCTGTAGCCCCGCCACCCAATCTGGTCATCCACCAACTCCCATCTTGGTATCATCCACAAATAGGCTGATTTTGCTGCTGATGCCCTCTAAGATGTCTGCATTAAATATGTCCAAACAGCACTGGGCCCAACACTGACCCCTGTGGAGCACCACTTGTCACAGGCTTAGGGATGAGTATTCCCCACCTATCACCACCCTCTGCTGCCTATCTTTTAGCCAGTTCTCCACCCACCCCACCAGTTCTGTTCCTGCCCCTGTGCCCTGTAGTTTGCTTACAAGTCTCCCATGTGATACTGAATAGAGGGCCTTACTGAAGTCTAGGAACAGGACATCCACCGCATAGCCACCATCAATTTGCTTAGTCACCCAATCATAGTATTCTACCAGGTTGGTCTGGCATGACCTGACCTTGACAAAGCCATGCTGCCCTGCACCCTGTTCACCTCAGTCTACTAGCCTCTCCTTTAGGATGGTCTCCATTAGCTTCTCCACTATGGATATTAGACTTACTGGCCTATAGTTCCCTGGTTCAACCTTAGGTCCACTATTGTGGAAAGGAACCACGTGAGCCAGTCTCCAGACATGGGTACGCATCCTGTGTCTAGAGATGAATAAATAATTCTGTCCAGATCCTGCCAAGATCTCTGCATGCTCCTTCAGCACTCTTGGATGTACTCCATCTGGTCCTGGTGCCTTGCCCACCCTCAATGCCCTTAACCTCCAGCACCCTCCCACTGTGATGTCTCCATCTGTCATCCCCCATCTGTTTCTATCCTCCTTCCTACTATGAGTAGCACCCCTCCCTTTCTTTCATAAACACTGAACAGAAGTAGTAGTTGAGCACTTCTGCCTTTCCCTCTTGCACCCATCCCCTCCTTCTTAATTCTTACAATTTGGTTCTTACAGCTTCTTTTCTCCTGATGTACCTAAAGTCTTTTCCTCTTTTATTATGCCATGCGCCAGCCTGGGTTCTCTTACCACCTTGGCTGCCCTTACCCCCGGTCACTTCCTTTGCTTCTTGCAGATGTTCCTCCCTACCTGATTTTCTGTATCCCTGTAACATAGAAACATAGAGTTGGCAGATAAGGACCACAAGGCCCATCCAGTCTGCCCATTTTTCAACCTTATGAATGTGCCATAGGCCTTTATTCTGTTAATGGCCTATCTATTCATACTCATCTGCATTGCTCCCTTATGCCTATCCCATGCCTGTTTGAAGCCCTGCACTATATTCATATCCACCACTTCCTGAGGTAGGCCATTCCATGCATCCACCACCCTTTCTGTGAAAAAGAACTTCCTCACATTACTCCTTAATCTGCCTCCCTCTAATCTCATGCTGTGTCCTCTTGTCCTGCTATTTTTCTTATATTGAAACATGTTAGACTCTTTCACCTTGTTAATGCCCTTAAAATGTTTGCATGTTTCAATCGTATCACCTCTCTCCCTCCTTTGCTCTAGGGTATACATATTGAGCTCTGTTAATCTGTCCTCATATGTTTTCTGATGCAGTCCCTGCACCATTTTGGTTGCCCTTCTCTGGACTGCCTCCATTTTGTTAATGTCCTTGTGCAGGTGCAGCTCCAGTACTACACACAGTACTCGATGGGGCCTAACCAGTGTGTTGTAAAGAGGATTATTACCTCCCTCTTATGACTTGTGATACCCCTACTAGTACACTCCAACATTCCCCTAGCCTTACCTACGGCTTTAGTGGTCTGCTTGGATGATTTCAGGTCATCTGTGATGACAATGCCCAAGTCTCTTTCTTCCCTTGTGAATGCCAGCAGCTCCCCTCCCAGCCTATAGGTGGCTTCAGGGTTTCTCTTCCCTATGTGCATTATCTTGCACTTCTTTGCACTAAACCCCAGTTGCCACTCTTCTGACCATTTTGCCAGTTTATCCAGATCTCTTCTCATTCTGTCCACCCCATCTGAATCATCTACTCTGTTGCAGATCTTGGTGTCATCTGCAAACAGACAAACCTTACCCTCCAGTCCATCTGCAATGTCACTGATGAAGATATTGAAGAGGACTGGCCCTAGGATTGATCCCTGAGGAACCCCACTTGTGACTTGCATCTCTTCTGACTGTATACCTTTTACCACTACTCTCTGTGTTCTGCCCATCAACCAGTTTGCCACCCAGTTGACCAACTTCTGACCCACCCGAGCCTACCCAGCTTATTAATCAATCTTCTATGTGGAACAGTATCGAAAGCTTTGCTGAAGTCAAGGTAGACGACATCAACTGCACCCCCCCTTGGTCCACCACTTTGGTTACCCAGTCAAAGAAATCTATGAGATTAGTTTGTCAGGAACTTCCTGTAGTAAACCCATGCTGTCTTGGATCCAGTGCACCCTAAGGATTCCAGGTGTTGCACTATTCTTTCCTTAAGGACTGCCTCCATAATCTTGTCCACTACTGAGGTAAGACCGACTGGTCTACAGTTCCCTGCCTCTCCCTGCTACCACTCTTGTGGAGCTGGATCACATGAGCCCTTCTCCAGTCTTCTGGGACCTCTCCTGTGCTCAGAGACTCACTAAACAGTTCTGCTAATGGCTCTGCTAGTTCCACCCTTAGCTCCTTTAGTACCCTGGGATGTATGCCATCCAGTCCCATTGCCTTGTCCATCCTGAGTTTAGTAAGCTCTTGAAGGACCCTTTCTTTTGTGAAGGGACTTGTGAACACCTCCCTCCCCCCCTGGGTCCATGGTACTGAGCTGTGGACCCTGCCCTACCTTCTCCTCAGTAAATACTGAGCAGAAGTATATATTTAGGATAGATGCTTTTCCTTGGTCCTCCTCCATACACTCCCCCTTATCCCCTTTGATCTTAGCAATATCCCCTCTGGACTTTCTCCTTTCACTAAAGTATCTATAGAAAGTCTTGTCACCTTCTTTCACTGTTCGTGCTAGTGTTTCCTCGGTTTGGGCATTTGCCTGCCTTACTGCCTTTCCTGCTTCCCTTAGGGAAGTTTGGGATGCCTCCCCCTATCTTCATCCCGCTGTGTTCCCTTATATTTCCTGAAGGACAATCTTTTGGCTCTGACCTTTTCTGCTACTGTTTCTGAGAACCAAAGTGGTTTCCTCCTTCTTCTGCTCTTGCCTTTCTCCCTAACACACTGGGATGTTGCTTCAAGTATGGCATCCTTAATGCTTGCCCACTTTGCCTGTAGCCCCTCACCTGTCTTTCTTCTTTGCCAGGGCCAGCTTAACTCTGTTGGCCATCTTATCAAGGTCAAGTTCCTCTGAAGTCCCATATTTTTTGCCTTTGAATGGGGTAATTTAGTTCTAGTGGCTAAATTGAACCATACCATGTGATGGTCACTGCTGCCCTTTTCCTCCTCACCCTGTCTAATGCCCCTTTGCTTATCCAGCTGGGTTTCTTTCCCCTAGCCTTCTTAGTCTGGGCCCTACAGCAAGTTTCAGTTGCCTCCACTATCCCTTGTCTTATCTGTTCCCACCTTTGTTGTGTGTCCATACCGGGTTGAATTTTGCACAGGAACCCCTACACCACTTCCCTCATAATCTTAAAGTTGGCATTCCTGAAATCCAGCATCCTTGTGTCAGATGCCTTCCTCTCTTTAGCCATCTGTAACTGGAACCATATTGTTCGGTGGTCACTCCCCCCCAGTGGTTCCTCCACCCTCACATCCCTCACCTACTCCCCATTCATAAGTATGAAGTCAAGGGTGTTCCTTTCCCTAGTTGGTTCCTTGGCAAACTGTACTAGAAGGCTTTCCTGGAAGGCATCCAGCACTACTTGCTCCCTCCTGTTCTTTGTTGTAGGTGTGTCCCACTCCACCCCGGCAGGTTGAAGTCCCCTACTATCATCATCTCCTCCTTCCCACAGTTCCTCCTGATCTGTTCTGCCAGTACCCTGTCCATCCCTTCAGATTGTGAGGGTGGCCTGTACACCACCCTCAGTCTTAGTGATCTATTTTGGGATCCTGTAGTTGCACCCATAGCGCTTCTGTATCTCCTCATCTCCCTCCTCCCTGACACATTTTAATCCCTCCTTTATGTTCAGCACCACCCTTCCCTTTCCCTTTTCCCTATCCTTCCAGTGTAATCTGCACCCCAGAACTGTCATGTCCCAGTCGTGGATATGGGTGGCCCATGTCTCGGTATCGCCAAGTCCATCTCCCTCCTGCAGGAGAGCCTTTAGTTCCACCCCCTTATTCCCCAGATTCCTAGCATTTAGAGTTGCCACCCTCCAACCCTTGTCTCCTCCCCCCACCACTCTCACCTTATATCTGCTCCCTTAGTAGTTGCCTTCCTCCATAACTTTCTATCATGGGGTAAGCACATTTGGTTTCACATCGCTAGGCCTCTGAACTCCTCTATCCATACTGCTACCCCCCTCCTAGTTTAAATGCTCCTCAGTGTGCTTCCCTAACTAGATGTGTTATGGGGTTCATTAAAAGCTATATGGTGAGGAGAATTCATTTGCCTAGCCTCTGTGAAGAAGAAAAGGTTACATTTGCAAGTTGAAAAGTGGCTGTCCCATATCAGGGAAATAGAGTCTCATTTGTCTGGGAGATCTGCAGAACAGATTTGGACTGAGCTTCAGTCCTTGCGAGCCAAGTATTCTTCATATTTTCACATTATAGATTTTTTTGGATTGGGTGACTAGGGAAGTGAATCACAGAAGGGCCGTAGATGTTGCCTACCTGGATTTCAGAAAAGCTTTCGATACTGTCCCACACAGAAGGCTGGTTAACAAGAAGAGTAGTCTGGGCATGGGGCATAAGGTGATAAAGTGGGTTAGAAACTGGATAATTTACAGAAGGCAGAGGATGGTGGTAAATGGGATCAATCTGGAGAGAGAGGGGTAACAGCAGAGTGCCACAAGGATCAATACTGGGACCAGTCCTGTTCAATGTCTTCATTAGTGACATTGCAGGGGGGCTGGAAGGAAAGGTCTGCCTATTTGCAGAGGACACCAAGATCTGCAACAGGGTGGATACTCGAGAAGGGGTGCAAAAAATGAAGAGGGACTTGGAGAAGCTTGATAGATGGTGAGAGGTGTGGCAACTAAGGTTCAATGTGAAAAAGTGAAAGATAATGCACCTGGATAGGGGGAACCCTGAGGAGAGCTACAGGATGGGGGGAGGTGCTGACCATCACCAAAGAGTAGAGGGACCTAGGGGTTATCATATTTGATGACCTTAAGGTATAAAAGTAGTGCACCAAGGCTGCAGGGAGGGCCAGTGGCATGCCTGGTTGCATAGGCAGAAGTATTACTAGTAGGAGGTGGGAAGTGGTGATGCCATTGTATAAAACACTGGTAAGGCCTCACCTGGAGTACTGCATGCAGTACTGGAAACCACACATGTATAAGGACATAAACAAGGCAGAGGCTCTCCAGAGAAGGGCGACAAAGATGGTGCGGTTTGCACCACAAAACATATGAGGAGAGACTAAAAAACCTCAATATGTACTCACTGAAGGAGAGGAGAGAAAGGGGCGACATGATAGAAAATTTTAATCACCTCAAGGGCATAAACTAGGTGCAGGTGGGAAATATTTTGCAATGTAGAAAAGATACCAGAATGAGGGGGCATGATATGAACTTGGAGGGGGTGAGATTAAGAGGCAGCATGAGGAAGTTTTTCTACACAGAGAGGTTGGTGAACACTTGGAATAGTCTGCCACAAACGGTGGAAGGGGCAAGCATGGTAGACGGTTTAAACATGCCTGGAACAAGCACAGGGGAACCCTGGGCAGGAAGAGAGTGATGAAAAGCCACTGACCAAATAGGGTGAGTGGATGCATACATGTATAGGGCATAGGGGCAGACTGGATGGGCCGAGCGGTTCTTTTCTGCAGATAATTTCTATGTTTCGATATCTGCTAGACAAAGCTTCTTGATCTGCATCTAGGATAAAAGCTACTTATATTGATCAGGGGGAGAAGGTGGGAAAGTTTCTTGCTAGTAGACTCAAGCAGAAGAAAGCCTCCCGCTGGGTCACTGCATTGGTGGATCCAAATTTGGGAACACCTACTTCAGACCCTTCTAAAATTGTGGGGATTTTCAAAACATTTTACCAGTCTTTATATACTGCCCCACCACCCATTGATAATTATTTAGAATCCCTTAATATCTTTTTTGCAAGGAGTAGACTTCTTGCAGCTGGCTGGAACCCAGCAACAAACTCTGAAAGGTCCAATTATGAAACAAGAAGTCTTAGAGGTGATCAATCATCTTCCGGCAGGCAAAGCCCCCGGCCCGGATGGATTTCCATCCTCATTTTATAAATCTTTTAAGTCTGAATTAGCCCCCATTTTGTTTGACCTTTTCAACTACCTTTTTCTCCATAATATTAAAGAAACTGCCCTTTTTGAAGCTCATATCGTGGTCCTAAAAAAAACAGGAAGGGATCACACTCACCCAGATAACTACAGTAACCCCTCACTATAATGAATGCTTTGGGACCCACATCCGCCGTTCGCTACAGCTCCTCATTCATTACAATGAGGGATGCTAACTAGCTGACAACTGCCACCAGAAAAGCATCGGAGCAGAGCTGCAAGTAAACAAAGAGTCACAGGTTGGGGGGGTTGATCAGCTGAGAGTCATGGACAAACTGTGCAGAGATAAATGCTGACATTTAACTTACATGCAGAGTTTTAAAGTGCCATGCCATCCATAGCACCTCTTGGCCGCGTTATAGCTCCATCCCGATTATACACTGCAAGATTCCCGACTGCCTTCCCCATTCCCCCACCCCCATCGTTGAGCCACGGCATTGAGTTTCTAAGAAGCTCTCTGTAGTTTAAAAGGCAGCAGTGACTGTGCTACAGCTTCATCCTGATCATGCACTGCAAGATTCCCAGTTGTCTTCCCGGTCCCCCCACCGATGAGCCATGGCATTGAGTTCCTGAGAATCTCCCCGTAGTATAAAGGCAGCATTGCTGTGGAGGGGAGAGGGAAAGACAGGGTTAAATGGCTGTCACAGGGGCATTGAGTTTTGCCCATGATCAGAGAGACAGTGACAGCACTGAGGTAACCAACAGTCAGGAGCTCACAATTCTGGCATTCCATGTGTCTCTGTAAATATCTGTACTTGCAAGGGATGCGTGTGGTGGGACTGCAATTGATCAATGCTTGCTTTACTTGTGAGGAGGGAGACAGTGAGAGGTGAGTAACGTATTTTTAAAAGCACAATAAGATTTTCCAGTGGTGGCTCTCTGTTAGGTCCACAAAATATAACTTGAAACTTTGGGAGCCACTGGAGGCATTCATTATAACCAGGATTTCACTATAGCGAGGGGTTACTGTATAGACCTATCTCACTTTTAAATACCGATATTAAGCTTTTAGCAAGCATCCTGGCTTTTTGATTAAAACAGGTATGGATAACCTTAATAAGTCCTGAGCAGGTGGGGTTTGTAGCAGGAAGACATTTTCTAGTTGCCATTTCCGTAAGATTTTCCACCTTCTCTGTGCATCTGGAGAGGTGCGCACCGATGGAGTGCTCATCTCCCTAGATGCGGAGAAAGCTTTTGATAGGGTGGCATGGAATTTTTTGTTTGATATAAATATTACCCCATTATGGTATACCACCCAAATTTATCCAATTGGTCATAATTTTATACCATAATCCCTCAGCAAAGATAATAATCAATGGTGTAGAATGCTCTCTTTTTTTTGTCCCGAGGGACACGTCAAAGGTTCCCCCTTTCACCCATGCTCTGTAACTTACATCTTTAACCTTTTACCAGGAAGATCAATGGTTGTGTTTAGGTAAGAGGCATTAAACTGGGACCCTATAAATGTAAATTTGTATTATTTGCTAAATTCAAGTGACAGGAGGAGGAGTTTGTGGTTCATGTCAGTATCGCTGAGAACTACAAACTTGGGGACTTAGTGACAAATTCATTTTAATTTAGTTTGTTTGTTACCCTATTCATTTTTTAACTAAACAACTGCTAAGGATTACTTAAAAGAAGCTTTTAGTGCTTTTTAGCGCTATAGTTTTTTGGGGCATAACAGCTGATTTGCACTTCTGGGTACCGGAGCACTATTTATAGCGCTCTGCGGTGAGCACCACTAACTTACTGAACCAAAGTGCTACTGGAAGCCTGTAGTGTGTGTCTGACTTTCAAATCTGTATACCATTTTGTCAGAAGTGCTTAAAAAGATACGTTGTGGAGCCCTGCTAAATTCAAGTGGCAGGAGGAGCAGTTTGTGGTTCATGTCAGTATCGCTAAGAACTACGAACTTCGGGGCTTAGTGACAAATTCATTTTAATTTAGTTTGTTTGTTACCGTATTCATTTTTTAACTAAACAACTGCTAAGGGTTACTTAAAAGAAACTTGTAGCGCTTTTTAGCGCTATAGTTTTTGGGGGCATAACAGCTGATTTGCACTTCCGGGTACCGGAGCACTATTTATAGTGCTCTGCAGTGAGCAGAAGCGGCCTTGTGACATCATACAAAGACATCTTGCATCTGTGCATGTTTAGCATGTTTAGCATGTTTGGCTGTGTGCGGTGTTACAGGGGCAAGTCAAGTGATATCTTATTGGAATCTTTGGGTGAGAGTGTTATCTCAGTGAGTTGATTTGTGTTTTGCTTTCACAACATGGATCCTTTAATCCTTACGTCATCTAAATTTGCTAGTTCAAAACTAGGGAGTGAATATTCCACAATTATGACGTTGGATGGTGAACTTGGTATTATATGCCAGTCATGTAGTATGTACCAACTAGTTAAATCTACATCGAATTTGACAAAGGATTTCATATGTACAAAATGCTGTGATAATAAACGGTTACATGATGATATTGCAATGTTCTCGGATAGATTACAACAGTTAGAAGAAAGTCAGTCTAACATGTGTGAATGTTTCAAAGCACTACACACCCCCTCCCCTATAACAGAGACCACTGGTAATATGATATCCTTTCACACATCCACCTGCTTACCCTTGCATCCAACCCTGAATAAAGGTGTATGTCATAGTAGTAACACTGGTAATAATTTAACAGTAACCAATAATGTCAGTATGGAAACTAATACTACTAGTATGTTGAATAAAAAAAGGGGAAGAGAGGATGACTCTGAAAGATTAGTGTCAAACACTGACTGGTCAGTGGTAACCAGTGCAAGAGCTTTTAAAAAGGGGTGTAGAGCTGACCAATTTAATCTCCCTATTCTTAATTCCTTTTTGGTTCTTTCTAGTCTACCTGATACTAACCACCCCACTGACACTTATACAGAACATTCAAGTTGTCTCACACCAGCTACTGAAGTTGAATTTTTTTACAAGTACACTTATAGACTCAGATTCCCAGCTGATTCCCAGTATACCAACTGGTGTAGCTATTAATCCCAACTGTAGGTCCAATTTTATGTCAGTCATTACAGAACCCTCAAAAATAGCAATGGATACTTCCCTACCCCAAATAAATATGGATCCTATGTCATTATCTAGTGTTTTCACTAGTTCTTAACTGATCCTTGTTGCATCCCCAACTCATCCTCTCTTGCCATTGGGACTACAGTTTCCATCACAGCCACCTCTGGTTTAAACTCTCAGAATCCTATGCACCAAGTGTATGTATTGGTAGACTCTATCATTAAACACTTGGATAGGGCTATTTGCAACCCTGATAAATCAGCAAGAATGTGTTCTAGTTTTAAGGGTGCAAAGATTTCTGACATCACCAAAATGGTTAATGATATACTCGTAAATGCTGGTGATAACCCATTAGTTATTATCCATGCAGGAACTAATGATATAAACTGAAATAGTCCTTTACAGGTCAAAAAAGACTTTGTGGCTTTAAATAATTTACTTACAGAAAGGGGATGTACCGTGTGCTTTTCGGAAATTCTTCCAGTCCCCAGGGCAACTCATAACATGACCCATCATATTAGGGAAATTAATGAATGGTTATGAAAGTGGTGCCTTCAACAAAGTATATATTGCATTCCGCACTGGGAGAATTGTAATGGCAGGGAATCTCTCTTTAGTTGGAATGGCTTACACTTAAGTAGGAGAGGAAGTACCCTACTGGGTAAATCAATTGGCTTAGTCATTAATAAGTATTTAAACTAAATAAACTGGGGGAGAATGGGACAATTCCTAATTCTCTTAACCCAAAAGTTAATGCCAGCACTGGGAAATCGTTTAATATTTTGTCCTTTAATGCAAGATCATTGAACTCCCTCAAAATGGTGGAGTTTACAGCAAAATGTATCCTACTGGATCTTAGTATCATTGCTATTTCAGAGACTTGGTGGGATCCTTCATCAGCTTGGTCCAGAAACATCTCCAACTATAAACTTTATCATAAGGACAGATTAGATAGTAAAGGTGGTGGTGTATGTCTTTTTGTTAGAGAAGATATAATTTCACATGAAATGTCTTCCTTTACTTCGATTGAATCATTATGGATCTCCATTCAACTTACTGATCATCCTAAAATCAATATAGGGGTTTGTTATTGGCCACCCTCAGTGGACACCCAGTATACTACCGAAATATTAAACACAATTTCAGATTTATCTCAAAATAATGATATTCTCATTTTTGGAGACTTTAATATGCCCGGTATTAACTGGAATCTCAATATAGGTAATAATAATCATGATAAGTTATTTCTAAATTCAATCACAGATTTGGGTTTGGATCAATTGGTTAAACAGCCCACATGTGGTAATAACATTTTGGATCTTGTAATAGCAAATGAAGGCTTCGACATCTCTGATATAAGTATTATGGTCCCCATTGGCAATAGTGATCATAACTCCATACTTGTTAATATTCCCTTACAAATTCCCAAAATCAACAATAACACCCAATTTAGGGACTATAATAAAGCAAATTTCACACAGATTAATCAAGAATTATAAAGAACTAAGTGATCTAAAATATTTAAAGATAAAAATGTTAACGAAATGTATGAATGTCTGATCAATATTATACACCAACTAGAAGACAAGTATATTCCTTTAAAACCAAAATATAATAACAAAGGTAAAATTCCTGTTTGGTTTAATAACACTATTAATAAACAAATAAAATGTAAAGAACATTTATTCAAGAAACTAAAACAAAATCCAAGTCCATCCTTGAGACTTGAATACAAAACTGCCTTGTCTACACTAAAAAAGTTAATTAAAACTGCTAAGCTTAAATTTGAGTTTAAACTAGCACATTCTAAAACTAACCAAAAATCACTATACTCTTACATTAATGGTAATAGGTGTAATAACAGAAAAATAGGACCCCTCTGTGAAAATGGGATTGCCATAACTTCAAATAAAGAAATAGCTGACTATTTCAACAAATACTTCTGTTCTGTTTTTGATCAACCTACAAATCCTGTAATCATTATTAATAGTAATGACTCCTTTATTCCTTCATTTCAGTTATCTGAAATTAAGAATTCATTATCCAGCATCAAAAGATTCACTAGCTCTGGTGCAGATCATATTAATGCCATATTTCTTCTAGAAACACTAGATTCAATTATTATCCCACTTCAATTCTTATTCAATAAATCACTACTAGATTGTGAAATACCTGATGCTTGGCGTACTGCCATAGTCACACCTATTTATAAAAAGAGGGGTTAAAGTCCAAAGTCCAGAACTATCATCCGATTAGTTTGACTTCCATCCTGGGAAAAGCTATGCAACATTTATTCAGATGTAGACTGGAGAACGCATTGGAACAACTTGATATTCATGATATATCACAACACAGTTTTAAATCTGGTTTCTCGTGCACAACCAATCTTATATCATTCTATCAAAAAGATTACTAAGTTATTGGATAATAACATTCCTGCAGATGTATTGTTTGATTTTAGCAAAGCATTTGATCATGTGTCACACTCCTTGCTAATCAACAAACTCCATAACTTGAGAATTTCTTCAAGATTAGTTAACTGGATATCTGAATGGTTATTTAATCGTACCCAGTCAGTTAGAATTAATGGAGCTTTATCCTTTTCTGGTATTGTCACGAGGGGAGTCCCCCAGGGGTTCGTGTTGGGATCTGTTTTGTTTAATCTCTTTATTCATGATATGGTTATCAACTCTAACAATTATTTATCATATTAAATAATTATATTAACTGCTTCCCCTTCCCTTTCTACTCCTGGCTTTATCTATGCTTACGCTCCACTGCTACTCTATCAAATCACTCCTCCCCCCATATCAGTTGTAGTCTGTTGTTTGTTCTAGCTGCCAAAATATATGTATTGCACACACCAGTTATCATGTTTCATTTATCAGTATGCAACCTGTAAGTTGCTTCCCTGTCTCATATCAATGTTTACCACCTGCGGTCACCCTATGTGGTACCCTTGTATGTATATCCAGCCTGTATCATGTAATGTGCATTTCATGTATATACTGTTATTACCTATCTGTGTTTGTACTTTTAGTGTTTATGTCACAGGACCTCCTCGTGAATGAGCTTGCTCAATGGAGTTTTCCTGCAATAAACTTGAACTTGAACTTATCAAAGTTTGCAGATGACACAAAACTTAGTGGTAGAGTTGACACTCTAGCTAACTTCAAACTTCTCAAACAGGACTTGTATTCCATTGAGCAATGAGCTAATGAAAACTCAATGCTTTTTAACATTGATAAATGTAAAATTTTACACTTTGGTAGGAATAACCCATTTTAAAAATATTACTTAAATAGGCAAGAACTTGAAGCATCAAGCTGCGAAAGAGATCTTGGTGTTTTGGTTAATAATAAACTGTCATCATGTGATCATTGCAGTAAAGTAGTCTGAGCAGTCAACATAATTATGAGACAAATCAAAAAAACCTTTATTAGTAAATCTGAACATTACTTAGTACCCTTGTATAGCGCTTATATTAGACCACACCTAGATTACAGTTCTGCCTTTTGGAGCCCTTATCTTAAACACAATATAAATCGTCTTGAGTGAGTACAAAGGAGATTAACTAAATCCATCCCCAGATTAAGAAATAAATGCTAGGAGACTAAGCTTCAAGAGACAAAGCTTTATCCACTGTCATTGAGAAGGCAAAGGGGAGATTTGCTTCTTATGTATAAACTAGTCCATAATCCTATGTTGTTTAATATATGTGGGCTATCATTAGCCAACAAGAGAATTGTGGGGAAGATTCACCCTAAGCAACTAAAAATTGAGTGGGCTAATAACAAAAAATATGACAATTTTTTCAACGTAAGAGCAGCAAAATCCTGGAATTCCCTGCCTCTCACTATTGTAGAGGCAGATAATTTTGATTCCTTTAAAACTAGGCTTGATTCAAGGCTACTCAGTCAATAACTTTCAATAACTTGTAATACCCCACTGTTGTGGGAGGTCAATCCAGATGGGCCTTGTGCCTTCTTTGTCCTATTTTTATCCAGTATATCCAGTATGTGTTATTATATTTATTGGATTGGGTCAAATCCCTCCCCAAGGTTCTGGATATAATAGCTGAGTATAGTATATTGCCAGGTTCCAAACTGAACCAACATAAAACCATGATTTTAGCACTTTCAAATTCTTGCTGAAGGGCAGATATTGAAGGGTTGGGTCTTAAGTGGGCTTCTAGATCACTCTAGTTTTGGGGATGGAGCTTACTTCAGACTTGCAATCCCTAAAATCGTTGAATTTGGATCCGGCATTAAAACAGGTAGAACAAGATCTTGCTTGGTGGCAACATATGCATCTCACCCTTTGGGGAAGGATCAATATTCTGAAGATGGCTATATTCCCTCAACTTATACACCCACTTTCTCAGCTGAATCTGTCCTTCCCTAGAAAATGGTTTCAAAAATTTAATGCAATCTGGTCGACTTTTTTGTGGCAGAAAAGGCATCCTAGGAGAGCATTAGAGAAACTATGTAGACCCCGAGGGATTGGGGGTTTACATTTTATGGCTGTAAATATTTTAAATGGATAGGACTACGGAGTGGGGGATCCTCATCCTTAGCGTGGTGGAATATTGAAAATTTCAGAAGTAAATCTTTTCAGATTGCCTTACCGTCACTTCTTTACATTCCATATAGTAAAATTACTTCTAAGTTGAAACATTCATCAATTGGTTGGTCAGATAGAGCACATCAGCAATTCTGTCAATTTTTTAAACTTAACAGCCAGAAAGACTTGGAACAGCCACTCTTCAATAATTTAAATATTAAGATTGGTAACAAAATGATTCAGCCAGCTACTTGGAAAGGTTTAAAAGTAAAGTCTTTGCCAGAATTTGTCAGGGGAGATGCCTTTTTATGTGTATCACAGATTAGAGACAATTTCCACCTCTCTGCTTTTTTGACTTTTGTATATATACAGCTTAAACATTGTCTTTTCTCTTTTATGTGGTCACCTCAATGGTCTGGGGAGACTTCCAGATTTTTTTTTTTATTGGTCCTTTTGTATCTTAGAACAGGCCAATTTCTAGATTATACAAGGAATTGAGAACCTAGCTCTGGAGTACCTGCTCCCCTACCACTTTTCACTGGCAGTTGGTGGCTATTCTGCCCTATGAGGAGGAGAATGGAAAACAATTTAGTCTGGCACATATAAATATATTAAACAGGATAGATTACATTTAACTCAATTTAAAGTTCTCCATAATCTATATTACACTCCATTTAGATTATATTGCATGGGTCCAGTCCTTTTTTATTGTTTTTATAAGCGACATTGCAGAGGGACTGGAAGGAAAAGAATGCCTCTTTGCAGATGACACAGAGATCTGCAACAGGGTTGATACACAAGGAGGCATGGAAAGGTTGAGAATGGACTTGGCAAGGTTGGAGGAATGGTCAGAAGTATGGCAGCTTGGACTCAATGCAACAAAGTGCAAAATAATGCACCTGGGAAACAGAAACCCAGGGAAGATTATACAATGGGGGGGAGGTAGTAACAATAACAAAAATGGAAAGGGACCTGGGGGTAATCATATCAGATGACCTTAAGGTTGGCAAGCAATGTGAGAAGGTGGTAGGAAGGGCTGGGGGGGATACTGGGATGTATAGGGAGAGACAACACCAGCAGAAAACAGGAAGTTATTATCCCCCATACAGACAGTTGGTGAGACCCCATCTGGAGTACTGCATCCAGTTCTGGAGACCCCATCTCCCAAGGACATAGACAGGATGGAGTCAGTTCAGAGGAGGGCAACTAAAATGATGCAGAGTCTGCAAGAGAAGTCATACAAGCAGAGAGTAAAGGAGCTTAATATGTACACCCTTGAGGAAAGGAGGGATGGGGGGACATGATAGAAATGTTTCAGTACCTCAGTGTAATCAACAAAGTCCAAGAGGGTAGCATCTTTCAGAAAAAGAGATGTGCAAGAACAAGGGGATACAATTTGAAGATAGAGGGGGGACGGCTCAGGGGCAATGTGAGGAAGTATTTTTTCACACAGAGGGTGGTGGACGCATGGAACAGCCTTCCTGAGGAGGTTGTGGGGTCTAAAACTGTGGGAGAATTCAAGAATGCATGGGACAGACATAAGGCAATTTTTGTGGGGGTAGGAAGAAATAGGCTGTTGGTTAAATAGGATCTGCAACTTATCCTCTAGGTAGGGAAATGGGCAGACTAGGTGGGTCAAGCGGTCCTTATCTGCCATCAAAGTCTATGTTTCTATGTTTCAGATGTGATGTGGCTAACTGCCACAAATGTCTCCTTGAGGAGGGCTCCCTGATCCACAAGGTATGGACCTGTCCAGGTGTGACTTCCTTTTGGCATTCTATTAAACAGTTTTTTTCTTCTTTCTTTGGTCACGCCATTTACTTCTCTATAAAAGTGTGCATAACAGGTCATTTCTCAGCAATTAAGTCATCGCACCATAGGTCTTCTATAGCTCTTATCTCTGCTGTAGTTAAACTTCTTATACTTAGGCATTGGGTTAGTGACTCTTACCCAATGCACCAGGAATGGCTTCAAGAAATGTTTTCTGCACTGAATGCAGAAAGGGCCATTGCAATATAAAACAATAATATTGTTAAGTTTCGAGCCACCTGGGAGCCCCTCATAAAATTTTCAGCAGGGAGGTAAGGGGCAGTGTCATGGTGTGACTATCAACACTTTTGCTCCCTTTAGTGACAGTTATCTTTATACAGGGACTGGATTTTGGTTTTATAAACATTAGTTATTGGTTATTTATTTACACCGTCCTGTGTATTTCTAGATGTTTATTTTTTAGATTATTGGGGGAGGGCTGGGAGGGCAGAGCCTGCAGGGGTTATTGACAGTTAATAATTTTTTTGTTTGTTTTATTATTATTCTGTATTCCCTTTGTGGTTGGGGGGATTGGGATTGTTATGTCTCTTCCAGAAATATACATTGTGTGACTATGGTACTCTGTATCTTTGTTTAAAATTCAATAAAGTCTATTTAATTGAAAAAAGAAAAGAATTACCTAGATCTGTTCACCAAAATAAAATCTACCAGTGAGAACAGAAACATAAATATGGATATAGACATTTAAACTCCAGGGCGTGTCATTTTGAAATAATTTACCCTCAACTGTACTTGCTGAAATGGCACATAGGGTTTTATTATGGAAATCAGGATCTTTCTCATTTTCTTGTCAATGTACTTAATAATTCCTATATTATGACTCTTAATAGTATGACTCTGTAAATATTGTCTTTTGAATGCTGTATTTTTGTACAGCTTGTAGCATATCACTGTATTTGAACTGTTGTTATTTTATGGGTAACTTTTATGTAACTCTAGACTAACACAGGACTGTCTTGCGAACTGAACTGCAAAAGTCCAAATGACATGTATTCCTGCATAAAAATAAAGTTTTACCTACCTGCTTACTATTTGGAATGCAGTCAAGACAGTTCAGAATGCCTTTAATGTTTTGCATTTGGTAGTAAAAAGGGGTGACTTGTTTATGTTTTTAATGTTCTTGTTTAAAGTTAATTATGGGTTATTTGTTTTAAAAGCAGCAGGTTTTTCAACTGTCATGCTGCGAGCAGCACAAATTTAAAAATTTCAGAGTGTTACTTCACACCATCCCAAAGCCAGGGTTTGGGTTAATTTTCTGTAAAAAGATTTTTTCCAGAACAAAAAAGATGAAACTCACTAACAAGGGCATGCCTAATTGAAACAGGCTGCGAGCTTTCCCTAACTCAGATTACATGTTCCTGTAACCACGTACTCGTTTGAGAAGCTATAACTGCCTCAAATGGCATGTTTTGTTTTGTTGTTCTTTTATCATAAAAGGAGGCATGGACCTTCTGTAAAACCTTGGCACAGTGTAGTACTTAAGGGCACTGCAGATACAAACCTAGAGACTTGGGTTTGAATCCCACCAGCCACTACTTGCATATTGTGTGACCTTTGGCATGTCACTTGACCTTCTCGTGCTCCCAATTCACACTCAAACACAAGCTCCGACTTGGTGTGCCTTTCCTAATTAAACAATTCTTTTTCCCTCTTTTTTGCAAGTTTTTCAGAACACCCATCAACTGGTGATTCCTGAAACGTTACCTTTTTTTTTTTACAAATAGCATATGCTTGGTAATTGTCCTCAGTTAGGGTGGGTGAGTCATTTGCCATATGACTTCCTGCCTGTAACCTTCTAACTTATCTTTTACCAATGCCCAATCCTCCAAACTAAAAATGTACTTTATTACGCCATGGAGGTACATTTTTTAAAAATATGGTTTCCTTTATCCACGGCAGTGCCACATTGATCATCTTGCCAAGTGAAGTGATCAAATGTGGGGGGGGGGACTAACATCTTCCACTAACCCCAGTAATAGTGCAAAATTAGTCATAGGAAAATTAAAGGCCATTTACTTTAGCAACTTATATAAGCAAGACAAAAGCAAACCCATCTGCAAAAAGCAGTCTTGCTGCTGGAAAGAAATTATTTATGTTTTTTTCAGAAGTCACCTAATGTGCCCATTGGAGACCATCGGGGGGTAGATGAAACAATTTTGGAAATACAAAACTGGGAATGGCATCCCAGATCTACACAGTTTACCAGAGAAGTGTCTGTGTGGGTGCTCATGTTAACTTTTCTTTGTTACCAACCAGGTGTGACTCAACATGGAAAACAGAGTAGTCACAGCACCACTTTGTCATGGAATACAACTGTATGGCATTGATCAGGATTTCATGGAGAGGAGATACCCTCCCTCTCTGTTTTTTTTTAATTAATTTATTTGGTTTTCAGCAATCAAGTAATGTGTGGTTGGCAGCCACAGGACCATCTACCTTGCCTATGGCAAATTTGTCAGGGGTAGCGGCAAATGTTAAACAATACTCCTGAAGGCACACATCTGTATAAAAGTAACGCATCAGCATTTTAAAGGTCTAACACTAACCTATTAAAGAGGGAAAGACCAGGCTTGCCCTTTTGTTTTCTTTTTTTTGGGGGGAATATGGAAAAATCCATTGAAGATAAAAATACTCTCTAGCCACAGGGACTGCCTCACTGGAAGTAATAAGACCTACCCCTCCAAGACGGGGGTGGCAGCAACCATAAAAGGCTTTCTTACCATCCTCAGTCCTCCGGTAATGTATAAAACAAAAACAGTAGGCCAATTTCAATGTAATGTTGTTAAAGTTAAAAAAAAATGGGATATTCTGTTGCCCTTACTCCTAATGGCAAGTAGGGTCACCCCATCAGTATTTATTCAGCATACACCTTTAATGTGGTGACTGGTTGGCACATAATATTACCAGAACACTTGTGGTTAAACATCCACACCCCTACCGTGAATAGAGTGTCATCTGACATCTATGAAAAACTGTTACAGGTAAATTTGGTGGAAATTTACAAATTTATTTCTTAAAGTTTGTACTAGGCCCAACAGAAGTCCAAAATGTACTTTAACATGATAAACCAGCTTAGCTCCTCTGTTTGTCAAGTGTGAATGCCTAACCGCACAAAACCTTTTAACAGGTGGCTTCATGCCAACTAGCACTGGCCTGGTGCAAGGGCCCTGGGCCCTCAATAAGTAATCAGCTGAACTGGGGGCAGCTGTGTGCCTTCACCTATTATTTTTTTTTTATTTGTTTGTCTTTTCAGATCTGTTACCCTGTCCAGGACAATGCAAAATATTGTTATCCATTGGCCACAAGGGCAATTGGTGCAAATATCTGCTTATCTGCTTTTTCCAAGCACAAACAATTTCCTCATAATTTCTCAGTTCCAACTTATGGCATATCCAATAAAGGCCCTGCAAATCCTAATTGCTATGCCTGGTTATAAAGAAACAGCCAGGCCCCCTTTTCAAGTCGACAAACACAGAATGGCTGGCTACTCAAATGATTCTCTTTTAATAAATAACATATATTTGATAAACAACAATGTCCAAAGCTTTAAAGTGGCTTTGAAAGCACATCTTTTCAGCCTAGCATATTCTGAATTTTAATGCCGTTGCTGTTATTATGAGTTTTAACCTGTCGTATTTATGGTTTTAATTAGCTGTATTTGTTTATTTATCGATTTGTTTTAATGAATAATGTACAAGCGCCTTTATTTTAGAAAGGTGCTTTTTATAAATAAAGTTTGATTTGATTTGATTTGCTATTTCAACCAGACCAAGGGACTTGGATTTTTTGAAATAAAACTGCAGCCCCCTTGAACACTGTGATGCACCAGGAACTTTACTGTATACCTACCCTCTGCAACTCAACCCATTAGTGTGCTCAACAAAAACTGTTTACAAATATTCTGAGAACATTACTTTTCTACCATGACCATCTAAATACCCTAAGCTGGAACCAGGTCTAGCTACCTACCAAGCTAACTATAATTTCCATTCCTGGACGCTGAAAACAAATGTTCAGTTTAAATATGTTTAAAATGTATTTTCTGCAATATGCCCAATATGAATATTGTTCCATTGCAAAAAAGTTTATGTTTTATGGTATTATATTGTTCAGTATAATTGTAGCTTATCAAATATAAGCTTAGGGCACTGTAGCTGAGCAGAAAACTGCACCACATTCAGGGGGATGTTTCACTTTTAAATGTCCTGAGTGGGATTTGGGTGAAACAGGCCTGTTGTGGAGTGTATTAGGCCCATTTGGGATCAACTCTGTCAATTTAAAATAAAGGAGGAGGTATACAACAACTTGGGAAACAAATTAGTTGTTTTTCACAAGCTAGAAATGTTCTAAACCCAATGCTACCCAATATTCATGGCTTAACCATAAACCAAAGGTTTGCAGAACTAAAGTAAGACTCAACAGCAACACATAGGCAGGGAAACTATGTTTTAACCACTGTCACTACCTCTTCTGAGACCTGGAAGCAGGATGTATTCCTGACTTTTTCATGGACTCACAGATGGCCAAATGATATTGCCTTCATTATTAAACCTTGACCTGCACCTTCAAGTGCATGGCCAACGCCACCACTTTTTCTCTTAAAACTGCTAGGAACTTACAGTAGGTTATGTCATACTACACCTTAAAGATCAAATGCCATATATTTAAGAGTGATAGTCATTCAGTACAGTGTAGAATGAATTGGGGCACTAGAGTTTGTGATCAGAAAGGATCACGGAGAGGCAATTTATTAGTGCTGTATAAACTAGAGAACACAGACCAAAATTTTGAAAGAATGCTGGTCTGTCTAATGTACGTAGTAGCGCTGAATTAGTCAAGGGATTTTTAAAGATTTTTAAAATCCCTATTGAGAATTGTGAAACCTTTTGTTAGGGATTTTGTTTTGTTTGTTAGTGTGTTTACTTTTACCCGGAGAGGAGCAGTCTCATCTGATAGTGTAATTGAAAATCTACCAGATGGCAGTTAAGTACTGTAATAGGAACTGGCCTATTTCTGTAGGTATAACAAAAAGAATTTTAGAGGATTTTTTTCCCTAAATTTTGTGAAGGATAAATAGAGAATCTCACAAAATTGCTTGACAAATTCAGTGCTACTACTGTATATATGAATTTTCAGGTAATGCAATCATGCAGTGTTTTTACTGTAAATTTTTGTTTACTGCTGTTTTCTCTGTGTACATTTGTTTCCATGTGTGTCAATATTGTAGTGGCCTGTGACAACTGATTAAACTTTAAAAGCCAAGAAAGACATTAAGCAATACATTTGTCACATTGATTTCTTGGAGTCTAGCATTACAATCTTACTGTACAATGTGGGGCAGCAGCCTCTCAATGTGAAACATAGAGCTTTGCAAGATAAAGTCATAGAAATGTGAACAGTTGAGAGGTAATGAGTTGAGACAGGGTTCCACCATACTTGAGAGATCTTTTGAGAATATATCTAGACATTTAAACTATATATGAAGGGGAATAAGGAAACACAAATAGCCCTACCTCCAAACCATACCTCTGAGTGTAGAGTACTACTAATCAATGTGAGAAGCCTTAAAAATCAAATGCCATATATTTAAGAAAAGCTTTAATTCACTTGAAGTCAAGTCCTTGTGTCATGATTAGTGTTTCCTGAATCTATTATGCTGTTTGGTTTTGTGGTTTTCTTCAAATCAGCATCTGATAATGTGCTCTGCAGCAACTGAAAAAAGTGAAGATTTTTCTGTCCCTATCAGTGAGCGATGACATCATTTTGGTCTAGCCTGCTGCTTAAGCAATTAAGTCCCTGATTGACTTAAGGAGCTGTTGCCGTTCCCAGTCAGAGCAGTCTGCAGAGCTAATTGTTTTCACTCAAAGTTTGTTACTAACCCATCTGATTTGTGTTTAAATATATTAGCTTAAAATAAATCATTCTGTTCTCATAAATAGTTGATAAATGTCTGTGAGAAATTATCTTGTCTGTATTACAGCTGTCAGTTCTCTGTCAGCTCATTCTCATCAAAATGCTGCATTGTTTTCTGGCTCAATGACACAGGGTTATTCAATGGATATAAAATAAATCTAAAGTTTTTTAACTCATAGAAGCAGTTTGTCTTTGATGTAGCATCCATAAACAGGTTCATGTGAGAACAATTTTGCTGTCATGTCAGATTGACAAACAGGTATCTGCCACACTCTGCTATTTCAGGAACATGTACTGTACAAACTCACAAAATTCAGTTCTTTGAGGATTTCTGTGTGAAAATACATCATGTATGTGTATAACTAGAAATACTATATTCCCCTGTGTCCTGCCCCTCAGTAGAGGCAGCAATGCATCCTGTTGCCCCCTGTTCTTGTCTCCACAGTTGGGGCTGCTGTGCTCTGCTAAGCCTTAGAGTTCTAGGTCCCCTGTCTTCACAGTTGAGGTTGTTGCACAGTGCTTCCCCAGGCCACAAGAGAGGGGGTATTTGCTGCACCTGCTACCCACTTCTGTTGCCCCAGTTGGTCAAGATGCTGCACCACATGCACCATGTCCCACAGTCAGGGCTGCCATACCCATTTTCACTAAACAACACTATGTCCCCACCCCATACAGGAGACAAATATGAGAATTATGCCAAAAAGAGACCCATGGTTCTGAATTCAGACACTGACTCAGATTAAATGGACATTTGTCTGAATATGGTAGGGTGACAAGTGCAGTTCCACAGGAGTCTGTTTTGGGCCCCTGTCTTTTTCAGTTATTCATATCAGATCTTACTTGATGTTGCATCTTATCATCTATTAAGTATGTGAATGATAATAAAATAGGGGTCCTTGCATATGTTCACAGAATATCTCAACTATTCAGAGTGATCTTGATTTAATTTCTAGATGGGTTCACTGATGGGGCATGCAAGTAAACACCTCTAAATGCAAAGTGTAAAAAAACAAAGACAAGGCGCTGCGTCAGCATGTGGTCTAAAAGCAAAACAAAATGGTTATATTAAATGCACGCTGAAAATAGAAAATAGAGTTAAAAATCTACATTTCAACCTTAGGTCTTCTTCAGGAAATATCTAAAGAAAAAAAAAAAAAAAACAAGTTAGTGTAGAGGAGAGGAAAAATGAGAGAGATATATATGTGGAGAAAGAAGAAGGGGGAGGCAAAGGGAGAAGAAGTGATAAATGATAAGATTAAGAGAGAATCTGTGAAACAAAAAGGTGATGATGGGAAAGATAAAACATAGCGGAGAGAAAGAGCTGAGAAGATCCTAGGTAGAGACTGATTAACAGGTCCTTGTAAGAAGGCTGAAAGGTGACAAATGTGTGAGAAGAGAGACAGAAATAGAGACATATGGTGAAAAATAAAAATAAATCAGTACAAAAACAAATTGACTTTAGGAAAAAAAGGGAGGCTGAAAGATGTTAGTGGAAAATAAGTCTATCATTTTAAACCAGAGGGCTGCTGGGAGCCAAGGCGGATGATACAGCTTGGCTTCCATGTTTTTCTATGGTTAGGATCCCAAGCCCTGCTGAGGACACAAACAGAAAGGTCATTGACATTGTGGTCCCTGGAGATAAAGTGGGATACAATGGGTTTAGCAGTTTCACCATTCCTGACCGCTCTGTAATGTTCCTGAAGCAGTCAGCAAGGCGCCTACCAGTTTCTCCGATGTAAATAGCTGAACACCTCCTGCAAAGAATACAGTACACTACATTAGTGGAGGTGCATGAGAACTCCTTGGTGATGTGAAAAACACCTGTAGGGTCTAGGAAACCTGTACTGATGTGAAAACACCTGTAGGTGTAGAAACTGTAGATCTCGGGGCCTACAGGTGTTTTTCACATCACCAAGGAGTTCTCATGCACCTCCACTAATGTAGTGTACTGTATTCTTTGCAGGAGGTGTTCAGCTATTTACATCGGAGAAACTGGTAGCGCCTTGCTGACCGCTTCAGGAACATTACAGAGCGGTCAGGAATGGTGAAACTGCTAAACCCATTGTATCCCACTTTATCTCCAGGGACCACAATGTCAATGACCTTTCTGTTTGTGTCCTTCAGCAGGGCTTCCGGGATCCTAACCATAGAAAACATGGAAGCCAAGCTGATCATCCGCCTTGGCTCCCAGCAGCCTCTGGTTTAAATGATAGACTTATTTCCACTAACATCTTTCAGCCTCCCTTTTTTCCCTAAAGTCAATTTGTTTTTGTACTGATTTATTTTTCATTTTCACCATATGTCTCCATTTCTGTCCCCTTCTCACACATTTGTCACCTTTCAGCCTTCTTACAAGGACCTGTTAATCAGTCTCTACCTGGGATCTTCCTCAGCTCTTTCTCTCCCATTATGTTTTATCTTTCCCATCATCACCTTTTGTTTCACAGATTCTCTCTTAATCTTATCATTTATCACTTTTCTCCCTTTGCCTCCTTCTTCTTTCTCCACATATATATCTCTCTCATTTTTCCTCTCCTCTACACTAACTTGTTTGTTTTTTTTTTTTCTTTTAGATATTTCCTGAAGAAGACCTAAGGTCGAAACGTAGATTTTTAACTCTATTTTCTATTTTCAGTGTGCATTTAATATAACCATTTTGTAAATGCAAAGTTATGCATATAGGTGTTAATAATCCACTTGCAGATTACAATTTGGTTAATACACCATTACAATCCACTTCTAAAGAAAGAGATTTAGGAGTATCAATTTCTAATGATTTCAACCACATTAACCAAATTAATAATTCTATAAAGAAAACAAACAGAGCTATATGGGCTATTAAAAGAAATACAGTCTCTGGGGATCCAAAAGTCATGTTGCCACTATATAAGGCATACGTAAGGTCACATCTAGAATATGCTGCACAGTTATGGAGCCCATATAACATATCAGAAATTACCAAACTAGAATCTGTGCAGAGAAAATTTACTAAACATATAGTTGGCCTTTGTATTATACCATGTGAAGATAGGCTAAAAGAATTAAATCTTATGCCTCTGGCTACTCATAACCAGAGAGGTGATCTTCTATTGATGTTTGATATTATTCAGGATCCATACCTCATTTCAGAATTAGGCTTAGAGTTTAGAGATGATCATTACTGTACTAGAGGACACCCACTACAGCTCAAAAGAAAATGTTTTTGACATAATAATAGAAAATATTTTTTCTCTCATAGAGTTACCAATCATTGGAATAAATTGCCTGAAGATGTTGTTATAAGTAAATCAAAATTAGAATTCAAGCAATGCCTTGACACTCATATTCTTAAGGGTCTCAATATTAGTTATTGTGATTAATTCAACCAGTGTAGTTCTGGGCTGATAGCCTCCTAGCACTTTATCTACCTTAGTGAAAGTGACCAACCAGTAAAACCTGAAAAAAAACAAGATCAACTCAGCAAAAAGAAGATCTGAACTCCAGAAAGAAGATCTGGAGACAACTCCTGCAACATCAAACAACAGAAATATCGTACATCAAATCCATGAACTGTGACACACCTTAATCTGTCAAATACCAGATACTAAGGGAAAGAAGTGACACCCCAAAAGTCAAAAAGGATGGCAAATAACAATTTCCCATAACAAATAGATGGATAACGAACTTTAGGCTACTGTTATTAAAAAGACTTGACCAGATATTACCAGAAAGAAGATCTAGCACCACCCAAAATGGAAAAGGATGCTAAAAAAATGTCCAGTAACAAATACGCTGATAATAAAGTTTAAACTACTGTTATTGTTGTCCTGTTTAAAGAAAACTTGAAAAGCAACTTAAAACAGTCCTCCATATTTCTATCTCCTATAACCCCCTCCCTCTCCTTACTCAATAAAGTACAAAAATATACTATTAACCACACTACTTTCTACTATTCCAAGTTTAACATTGTTATTCTGCACTGTTTTACAGTTTTCTTCTGAAAATAGTTTTGAAGAATTCTTACCTTGTTATTCTAGACTCCAAGAAACACTGCAAATAAAAAAAATGTACAAACAAAATCCATACATTAAAAAAATCAACTCTTCAAAGTCATAATCCAAAACCTAGAAAGATATCCAAAATGAAAACTCTAAAAGTAGAAGTCCAAATACACACATGAAGACTCCTTCAGGCACTCTAACAAAAATCCAGGCCTCCCAAAAAAAAACAAATCCACCAAAAACCCCCCAAAAATAAATCCACAGTTGAATAAATAATCCACCATGAAAAATCCTCTTCAAACCTCCATGAAGAAAGAAGATGTTCTCTTCCCGAAGAAAAATCAAATAATCCTCCACGATGACCAGATCTACTACTGTTCCACTCCATTGACTGATCCTCGACTACAACACCACCCAGAAGAAGACTCCATCCAGTGGCATTAACAGCAATGAACTCCTGCTCCCAAACAGGCCCAACAAAAAAGAAACAGATTCACAATGCCTGCCTTCCTTCATCAGCACTCCATCCAAACTGAGCCACAACTGGAAGCCACACCCACCAAACATTCAGAAAGCAGGTACAAACGGATGCACCGAATCACAAACCGCCACACAATCTCTCACTCACAATAACTCTCACACCCCTAACCACACCCCAACCAACCATTCACAATAATTTTCCCATGCTACGTCATCCAATCAAAAGTCATTACACAACCCTATTCAACATAATACACCAATCACGATCCACAACACAAAACCCATTCAAAAACATACCACATACTCAAAAAACCACAGAAGACAACCAGAAGAACAAAAACATCCCCACACAAAAGCATCCACAATGGAATGAAAACATAACAAAAATGCCCCAATGGAGGGCTGTGGGATAATGATTTATTTTCACTGCCCCAGTGGCCTCAGGTAAATCACACATGGCTACGCTATGTTCCACCACTCATGAGATTACCCAAGGTTATTGGTGCACTAGTGAAAATAAATCTTTATCCCATGGACCCCATTGCATATCCTCTCTATATATATATTTATATATATATGTATATGGATATATATATATATATATATATATATATATATATATATATATATATTATTGCAAAAATCTCTGTTAATTCATCAGGTAGGATTTATAGCACAGCGACAAAAGTTAGGAAATGTGATGTTAGGGCTACACCCCTTCCTCCCCATCACCCCACCCTCCACACACCAACAGGCATTGGGGTTTGCATTGGGGTCATCAGCCTAATTCTAACTGGTAGGGCCAGTATAGCTAGGGTTGCATGGTCACTTCTATGTTAAACCCAAACATTTGCACTCTAATAACTTTGCAACTGTTTTTCCAATTTGCTTGAAATGTTGCATGCACAGCTGCCGATCATATATCTCTGGATCTGGAAAGTTTCATTCTGGTCAGATGCATGGTTGTGGAACTGTATAGCATTCAGAACCTTAAAAACATTCTAGTTTTGCACATTTTTTGGTCGGCCATAATGGACTGAAGAATGCATCTGAGTGGATTCCAATTTGCATGTCTATATGTGGTCTGGGTTGAGCTGGTACCTTTTAAACATTTGGTGAAAAAATATTAATCTGTTCCAAAGTTTTTCAAGTTTTTCATATCCCATCATAGCTTATGGGAAAATATATATGCACATTGCGAAAACTTTCACGAAAACATTTTTTTGTGCTCGACAACATTTTTTTCGTGCACAACAAAAATTTTTCATGCATAAGAACATCCCATTATAAGGTATAGGAAATCAAGAAAACATTTTTGTTGTCACGAAAGCATTTTTGTTGTCACAAAAACACTACTCCACAACATTGTCCCATGTGTTGTTTTTCTTGTCACTTCATTGTGCCAATGTGGATTGTGCTTTTGGACTGAAATTTGCAGGGTGGCAAGCCCTGGTGCACAGATGTGCCTTTTGGTGGTTTGGTCCCAAAACATTTGAGGGACCCATAGTTACAGCATTCCAAAGTTGAGAAATTTCCCATATGATAACACTGCGGTGCCTTTCGGTGCCCTTATCTCGAAAACAAAGCGATGTGCAGATTTTTCACTAGCCACAGCTTAGAGCACCTTTAGGTGATGATCTAAGCTACAAAAACAAGTTTCAAAGTTATAGATTATGCCTGCAGTGTAATTTTTTTCCTATTTGCTACAGTTACAAAGATATTGGCAAAAATGTGCTACAAGGATTCCCTTGGGGTACTATGGCGCTACTGTATGGCTCCGTACTTATGTGTAAGTGGGAGTGCATGGCCCAGAGCACCCATACTCCCATAGATGCACATCACTATGCAAGGCCCATGCTCCCACCAACACATACAGTGCCATTTACCAGGTACATTGCACTGTAAACAAATGGTTTGGTCTTTTGGCTTGAAATTTGCAGGGTTTAAAGGAGGTGTCCCAGAGATATGAATTATGCTATTTAGGTGTAAAAAAAAAATAATTGGTTCCATAGATATGCCATAATGAAGTTGATATTTTCCCATAGGATAACATTGCAGTGCCCACAGCACTTTCAGTGCCCTTATCTCGGAAACAATGTGAGATATGGTTTTAGACTATATCTCATGTGGAGGTTTCACTGTCATGATTACAACACCACTGAAATTGTTTTCATATCTGCTATGGTTGCTAAGATATTAGCAAATTAGTGTTACAAGGATTCCTTGAGCTATATGGCTGCTGTTTGGTTCTGTAGTTATGAATAAGTGGGAACACATGGCCCAGAGGGGCTATGCTCCCACAGATGCATATCGTTATGCTCAAATTTGCAGCTTTGCAAGCCCCATTCTCCCACAACCACATAGCAGTTACAAGCTACATTACACTTTCTCAAAAAGTAAGGAAAGTCATTGCAAAAAACTTTGTTATTGCATCAGTTAG